>CM046952.1:23368579-26338885 GCA_025698515.1 Gossypium sturtianum
TGTATCATAACCTATTATCATTATACCAACCTAATAATGAATTCTGATCAATTAAGAAATCATTATCAAGAGACTCACAACATCAGTGATGCGTAAATGACTAAGGGCTAGTTTGTCAATACTTTTGAAAAGTACTTTTGAAAAGTGCTGTGGAAAAGTGCTTTTGAGAAGTGCTTTTGAAAAATTTACTTTAAAATTTGACTGTTTATCATTGCTGTCAAAAAGTGCTTTTGAGAAATAAAATGTTTATTTTAGACATGTTATTATCAAGTAACAAATATACATTTAAATAAAATTTAAATTAGTTAATATTATTATATTTTAGTAAGAATATAAAAAAATTACTATAACTTGTTAATATTTTAATATATGAAATATAAATTTTAAATATTTTTAAGTAATAAATATTAATTACTTATAAAATTTAATTAGAATATATAAACTACATTTTAAATATTTAAATATAACCATTAAATATTTGTAATTAATATTTTAAAAAATATTTTTTTTTATTTTTAATTAATGATTTTAACACATTTGTAATTAAGCACCACAAAAAAAAGAAGGAAAAGTACTATGTTATTAGAGGGGTGAAAATGTAATTAAGCACTAAAAGTGCTTTTGGGAGAGGAAAAGCTAAAAATTTTAGCTTCTTCTTTTAAAGTGCTTTTCAAAAGACTTCCTCAGCTAAAAAATCCCAAATAAAAGCGAGTTTATTCTGCACAGCTTTTCCTCCAAAAGTGCTTTTGGAGCCAGAAGTGCTTTTAAAAAGCAACGAAGAACTGGCCCTAAGTCTCAGATGGCTTATCTTCCTCATTATCATCTTGGATTCAATTTGACAAACACAATCTCTATATTCTATCATAATAATACTATTTAAGAATGGCTCCCAATAGATTTGGCTGTACCTTTAACTTCGCAAAACTCATATATAAATTAAAAACTAAATTAAAACCACCCAGTGGCGGAGCCAAGGGGGCATGCATGGGTCCCGGCCCCTAAAATGATTTTTTTTTTTATTTAGGCCCTTTATAATTTATAAAATTTTAAATTAGTAATGTTAAAATTACACTTTGACCCCTAAAATAATAAAAATTTAATTTAATTCTTTAAAAATTATAAAAAATATAATCTATTAAAATAATAAAATAATATTTTTATTATCGTAAAAATATATAATTTTATTCTGACCCACCCAAAAATAATTATCTGGCGTCACTGAAACCACCAGTGCTTTTAATGAAAGATAATGAAAGAGTAATAAAACAAAAACCATGAATGCTGTTGAAGAAGTTGCGACCAGCAACTAACCCGAATGTTGGCGCCACACTGTCAAAGCAAAGATTTTTCATTGAAAAAATTTAACAGTTAAAATTATTTTTTTTTGTACGAAAAAGGATCATCACATATTTTTAAATAATATTTAATAAATAAAATGAAATATGCTGATTTTTAATCTTATTAATTATTATTTTTTAAAACAGCACCATCAATCTAACATATGATTATTCTAAAAATAAAATGTACATGAAAAAGAAATATTGTTTAGAGGAGAGAAAGAGACAGAAGCCATTCTTTAACATTCGGAAGTATAGTCACATGATGGTTGTTAGTCATTGTCGTAGATGATTGTAGACACAGCCATTCTTTAACATTCGGAAGTATAGTCACATGATGATGATGATGATGGTGGGGTGGTGGCCATAGTCATAGTCATGGTCATGGTCGTCGACATAGATTCTCACTGCTGCCATCGTCCCTGCTTCTCACTTCTGTCTTTGCCCCCTCACTTGTTTTATTCAACTGTTGATGTTCATACTAATAAGGTTAAATTCTGCTATCAATCATTGTAGCTCCCAAAAATCATGTTTTTAGTTTTTATACTTTTAGTAAACTACAAAATAATTACTTTTATTTGTTTCAGATTACATTTTAGTTATTTATATTTAAAATGTTACATTTTAGTCATTTACGTTATCGTTTTATTACGAAGTGGTCACTCTACCGTTAAACTCCGTTACCTCCATAACGACAGTCCTACGTGGCAGTTCAAATGGATTTTAAATGTCAACTTGGATGTCCAGTTGCTAAGATGAAAATAGGTTTTTAATAAAATAAATTTAATTTAGATTCCCATGTACGACATCCAAATTCGCATTTAAAACCCATTTGGACTGCCACATAGGACCGTTGTTAGGGAGGTAACGGAGCTTAACGGTAGAGTGACCACTTCGTAACAAAACAACAACATAAGTGACTAAAACGTAACATTTCAAACATAAATGACTAAAATGTAATCTGAGACAAACAAAAGTGACTATTTTTGTAGTTTACCCTTTAAAATTTAAAAATTTGAGTCCTCACCAAACAATAACAGTTAAATTCATTAAGTTAAGTTTTGTTGTTTCAAAAATATGATGTCACAAACATATTATTATGTGAAATGTCATATTAACTTGTTATTTTTACATTTTACTTACTAAAAATTTAATTAATGAATTAATGAATGTAATTTTTGTCAAGATTAAAATTTTAAAATTCGAAAAGTATAGGGAATGATCCGGTTGGAGAATATGGACTAAAGCTACAATTGTAGGCATAGTGCTAGACTAGTAATTGAATTTAAACAAACGGATTTAACTGTGGCTATTTGAGTCATGCTTAAATTTTCAAAATTTGAAAAGTACAAGACTAAAATCGACCAATTTGAAAAGTATAGGAATTGTATTTGATCTAATAAAAATATAGGGACTAAATTTACAACTTTCACAAAACACAGGGGCTAATAGCAAAATTTAACCTATAAATACAATATATAAAATCCAGGTGCGACAACTCTATAAAAAAGGGTCAACTATACCGTTAGTCACTAAACTATGGGCAAGCTTTCATTTTTGGTTACTTAACTAAAAAAAAGTTACAATTTGATTACTAAAGTTTTTGAAATTACTTTTTTGGTCACCCAACCGTTAAGTGGTAATTTTTTAGTTGATATAATAATAATTTTACTACTCTACTTTTATATTTATCAATTTGACCTTGGTTATATATAAAATGATAAAAAAAACTCACAATTATTTAAAAATAGGAATTTCTATATGAAAATTCTAGAAAAATAAAATCTCGAAAATATTGTTGTTGGATAACTAATATGTAAGGGAAATAAAAAAAATTATCATTTAATAGAATCCAATAACAAATTAAAAACAAAGTTAAACCAAAAAATGTTAAATCATTACATGCCTCCTTAGTATTTCTTGCAACCAAATTAGTAATATCTTTAAATCAGGTTCCATGCCACTTGAAGAACATCTAGAACTGATATTATAAAAACTTATAAAATAGACTTTAATACTATTTTTTAGCAAAAAAAAATATACAAAATATATTCTAATTTTTTTCCTTTTCTTATAATGAAACAGAAAAGATAAAAATAAAGAATGAATAATTTTCCTTAATGTTTTTATTTTTCTATATAAATAGTATAGAGAGAAAATTTGAAGGGTTTAAAAATAATTTTATTATTTTATATTTATATATAATTAAATTTAAATTGATAAAAATACAAAAATCAAGAAATAACATTATTATTATAAGTGTGAGGTGAAAAAACAATTGAAAACCTTAATGATTAAATTATATTTTTAACAAAGTGATTAAAATAAAAATTAGTGACGTAATTAAAAAAATCATAATCATTATGCCGACTCAAATTCGAAAAATACAATGTTTCTGCCTCCTATGGTCTAATTTGTCGTTCCGACCACCAAATCATAACCGAGACAACAACGTTCTCCTGCATTTTATTTTTATTAGATTACCAATGACATGGAATCTTATTTCAGCATTATATGCTTTTTATTTCTCTTTTTTCAGCTGTTCATTCCCCCATCTCTGATTTCAATGTCACAAATCTTCTCACCAGTCGAAAACTTTGAAATTATTTTCATATTTCAAAAATTGGGATAGAAAAATCTAAGTTTATGAAAATCGAAAGTGATCACACTTTAATTTATAAGGTTATTTTTATACGTTTATAAATAAATTAAGGGTTTGAAATAAATATCGAAATTAGAGTCATAAATAATTTATTAAAGTATTAAAATAATATAATCATATATTATTATATTAATTAATCTAAAAGAAAATTTGATTATAAGGTTTAATTTGAAAATAGTGAGTTTCAATTGAGTAATGACCTAATTGAAAAAGGGGTGAAATTAATTAAATTATTTATAATGAGACTTGACTATGATTCTTAATTATTATATAAAAACTAAGATGGAATGTGGTAAGAACTATAAGTTAAATAAGTTAATAAAAATATTGAGTAAATATATAAACTAATAAAGAATATGTAAGTTGAACCCGAAATAAATATATACAATTAAATGGCTGCAATAGACAAGAAATAGGTTTAAGCTTATTGGTTAAGTTTTAATTTTCCTCCCTAAAGAGTCTAAGTTTAAACCTCACTCCTCTCTTTTTTTTTTCTTTTACTTTTCAGCAACCAAAGATAAAAAACACATTAAAATTAATATTGTTGGGGGTAAAAATTAAATAAGAAATAGGCTTAGGCTTAATGGTTAGCATGCTAGAACCTTCCTAGGAGATCTTAAGTTCAAATCCTTCCTAATTCTTCCTTACCTTTTAATTTTGAGATTTCAACAAAACACAAAATATAAATTGTGCTGCCCCTTGCTCCTAATTTGGGAAATTTGCATGTGCAGCCCTAATCCTAGGAATTGACCCAATTATTTCCTAATTAGATTTTCATATTGCCCCTTTCCAAATCTTAATAGAATTTGCTCTCCATCTTTCTATTTACTATCTTTTCATTTTCTTTCTCTTTTCTTTACACCATATTTTCATCCTAATTGTTGTTAATTATTTTGCTTTCTCGAATCAAATCATTCTCCATTCAATCATTTATTTTTCTATCGGGTTCATAATTGACATCAATAGTATTCCGATCTTTGCCAAGAAACGGTAAGTACATCTCATTCTGAAATTTAGATCCCAAAATCTCGTAGTAGTTCTATCCGACTTTAATCTTTAATTCGATCAATCGATCCATTTGAAATCTTGATAAATCTTTTACAAATCTTGTCAAATCTTGAAATCAACAATTACTTCTTGTGTAAATGCCATTTGAAGGACCTGATTTAGATGCGTTGGACCAGAATCAAGTGTAAGGAATGTTAATTGGACTCCCGATGAAAGCGGTGTGTTTTTTTTTACAAGCGAATCAGAGCAAATTGTGCCTAGGATTAGGGCCACACAGTCTTCCACACAAGCGTGTGGACCACACGGCCATGTGCCCTGGAAACCCTAATGTAGTTCATGAATCACACGGCCGTGTAACCCCTCCACACGACCTATAAATTCCCATACGACCATGTGTCCCTTATTTTACAGTTTTGCCTAGAATTTTATGATTTGTTCAGTTTAGTTCTTGAATAGTTCCCAAACTGTTTTAGTGTTTTAATTCATTCAATTAAGTCCCAGTTAATATGAATAATGTTGGAATCCATGATCTTATTGAATGAATTATTATTGCTTATGTTTGATATGAGGATATTACTTGTTTACTACCACTGTAATTCTAATGACCTGGTAATGTTTCCATACCTCTGTGTTACTGATTGCATGGCATACATTCCTATTGCTACCGTTAAACCGAATACACGTTAAGCAAGTTTATCGCTATTGTTATGATCTATTATAAGCATGTTAATACTACAATACTAATTTGTTATAGAATGTCATGTTGCATTGCATGGGGTGGAACGATATGAACGGAGGAAGTGTTAGCAGCTTGTCTACACCGTTTAGTGTTAATCCACACCGTATTAGTAACTTTTATCTGCACTGATTAGTGGTTTATCCACACCGTAGTAGCATCTTTAATCTGTAAACATGTTGTGCATCTATAACCTACTAGCAGCTTGTCTGCAAAAGTTTTTTTTATAAAAAAACTCCAGTGGTTCATCCACCCTTTTTATTGCAAGTGGTTCATCCACACAGTATTAGTAGTTCATCTTCAATGTTTAGTGGTTCATCCACACCTTGGTGTAAAGGTGGAGGAGCTTTGGGGAACTCCTACTGTGGAGTGTAGCAGAGTTGGGTAAGACCTTTTCTGTTAAGTTGAAATTGCATTGCATTTATCGACATGTACATATGCCACTGAGAGTTTTGTGATGATATTTTGTTGAATTTATCCGAAATAACGATACTCTGAATTGTTGTTCGATGATGATTATTTTACATATTATTATTCAGTATACTATATTTGTTGTTTGCACTGGTTTTCTTGTGATTGAACTCACATTGAGCTTCATAACTCACTTCCTTTTTATTTCCATCTCTACAGATAACCCACCAGGTTAGGACGTAAACAAGGCATCCAAAGGATCTCGGCTCGGTTTTGTAATATTAAAATATTTTAAAATTATTATTTGATATTTTTATTATTTAGAGACTGTATTGTTATAACTTGAACTGTGGCATGAGATTTAAGTTTTTTTTAGGGATTATTCAACACTCATGACTTAAATTTGATTTAGGTTAATAAAATTATAAAATTTAATCATCTATGCATTTTATATAGTTTTTATTAAAACTAAGTTAGATATAAATTTTCTGCTGTTAAATTATAACTAAAATTCTGAGTAATAACTAAATTGATAATTAACTAAGTTTTCAAAAGTAATCACCATTACATAGGCTAAGTTAATCTAAACCGATTTTGATAACACTTGAATTTTTCTAAAAATAAATTAAGTTTTCTTCTAAAATAAACAATCATTTTAAAATGATTGTTCTATAAAATCTAATTGTTTACCGGATCATTTTGGTGTCCGATGTAATCTCTCAAAATTAGATATAACATTTAGACAGCATTGGAGAGTTTAAAATTATGATTACCAATTTCCTATGATAAACCACAATTTATACATATTTTGACCCCATGCTTGGCTTATTTTTGGACGAATTTTCATTAGATTTGATGAATTCGATGCTCCTAATCCTTTAACTTCATGTTTCACACTCATGAGAGCTTAGGGAATCGAAAAGGACGAGAAACGGGCCAAAAAGGGGACAAAATGGGCCTACCTCAGAAATCAACACGGCCTAGACTATCGAACACGGGCAGACCACACGGCCGTGTGTGACGAGCAAAATCGAACACGGCCTAAGCTATCGTACACGGGCGTGTCGCATGGGCGTGTCCCTGCCGAACCCAAGTTTAATTCTATTCGGAAAAGACTACTTGAGGGCCAAGAAAGGTGCTCCAAAGCCTATATAAACACCCTAGGGGAGGACCTAAAAGGACACACAGAGTAGAAAGCAGAAAATACTCGAAGACAGCCATCAGGAGCAGCTCGGAGGAAGGATTTCCATCAAGACTAAAGATCTCCTATCAATTTCTCTTGAAGTTTTTGGGTTTTCTTATGTTTTGTAGTTTTTCTTATTTTAAGATGTTTCCCTCTATCAGAATGAACTAAATCCCTTAAATACCTGAGGGGATGAAACCTAAGATGGATCTTATTACTATTTGATTTATAAGATAAATACTTGTTCTTATTCTTAATTGTGAGTTCTTATTCTTGTTTTAATAATTCAGGTTATTGATTCAAGTCGAATGTGCTTATTCAGAGGAGCAAAAGTCCCTGTTTAAGAGTAGATCAACACAATTAAGCGGAGTTGATTAAAACCCTAGAAATAGGGTGACATAAATCTGTCGGATTAGAGTCAAATCTAATAAGGGAATTCATAGATCGAGTTAATGCGACAATAGGGGTTTTAATTAGAAAGAAATTTCAATTAATCAACCTAGAGTCAGTTGTTTTTAGTCTCGAAAGAGATATTAACATAAATCAGAGATTTCTACGGATTAAGTCAAGTGAATAAATCGTATGAATCAGAAGTAATAAGTGAAGTCCATGTGGATTCTTCCTTAGGTATTGCCTCTTTCATAAAGTGTCTAAAAGTATTTTCCCAATTCATTCTCTGTCGTGCTTTTAATTAATTTTAGTTTAAAAGAAATCACTACAATTCTTAGGCTAGATAATAGGAAGATAGTAATTACTAGTACTCTTGGTCATTGTGGATACGATATTTCCGATCTTACCATAACTATACTATTAAACGATAGGTGCCCTTGCCTTTATTGTGATCATAGTTAGTTAGAGACACATCAAGTTTTTGGCGCCGTTGCCGGGGACTAAGATATTAGGAACACTAAATTTTTATTACTTTAGCCATTTTTATTTTTGCAATTTATTTTATTGTTACTTTTCTAAATTTTCTCTTTCTTTGCTTCTGGCAGGTGTCTCTAGTTTAGGACTAGAAGAAACCCGTCAGGACCTTTACTTTACGACAGTGAGATTGAGAGTACAGCTCGCAGAAATCGAAGAGAGATAAGACGAAGCTTACAATACATACAAGAAGAGAAAGAGAACGATATCACTAATACCGATGAGATGGCTGATCCCCAGAATAATCCGCTACCTCCTGTGGTCGCTGCAAATCCAGTAAATCAGAATCTTGCTCCTCGAACTATGTATGATTATGCTAAGCCTACTTTAACAGGAACTGAATCTAGTATTGATAGACCTGCTGTTGCTGCAAATAATTTTGAACTGAAACCTAACACTATTCAGATGATTCAGCAATTTGTTCAGTTTGATGGTTTGCAGGATGAAGATCCAAACAATCACTTGGCAAATTTTCTGGAATTCTGCGACACTTTCAAGATTAATGGCGTTTCTGATGATGCCATTCGCCTTCTGTTGTTTCCCTTATCGTTGAGGAACAAAGCTAAACAGCGGTTGAACTCATTACCACGAGGATCAATCACTACATGGGAACAAATGACTGAAAATATTTTACTTAAATATTTTCCGCCGGCTAAAACGGCTAAGTTGAGGAATGATATCTCTTCTTTTGTGCAGATGGATTTAGAAACACTTTACGATGCATGGGAGAGATACAATGATCTACTGAGAAGATGCCATTACCATGGGTTACCATTATGGCTACAGGTTCAAACCTTTTACAATGGTGTGAACCCCTCAACGAGGAAATTGATAGATGCAGCCGCCGGCGGTACACTAAACAAAAAAACACCTGAGGCTGCCTACGAATTCATTGAAGAGATGTCACTGAATAACTATCAGTGGCAAGTTATGAGGATGAAGCCAACAAAGGCAACCGGTGTTTTCAACCTCGACGCAGTTACCATGCTATCAAACCAGGTAGAGCTTTTAAATAAAAAGATTGATGGTTTGTGCAGTTCTTCGCAGGTACATCCAGTAATGCAGTGCGATACAAATGGATGAGGAATGGGCAATACAGAATATCCATCTTACAACCTTGGCATAGAAAGCGAATAGATGAACTATATGGGTAATAATTCTAGAGCTCAGAATAATCCCTATAGTAACACTTACAATCCAGGTTAGAGGAACCACCCAAACTTTTCATGGGAAGGATAAGGTAACCAAAGACAACAACCCCTTCCAGGCTTTCAGCCACCTTACCAACAGGAAAAGAAGCCGAACCTTGAAGAGATGCTTACAAATTCATCTCGGTGTCAGAAATGCGCTTCTAGAACACTGAAACCGCACTCAAAAATCAACAAGCGTTGATTCAAGGTCTCGAGACTCAAATAGGACAGCTTGCTAAGCTAATATCTGAACGACCACAAGGCAGCCTGCCAAGCAACACTAAAACTAACCCAAATGAGCAACTTCATGCCATTACTGCTCACGATAGTGAAGGGTTAGACGAACCAAAATCGAGGCAAAAAAATGTGGTAGATAAAGGTAAGGTTGAGGTAAGCCATAATAAACCAAAACTGGTAAGTACAGAGTACAAACCTCGTGTGCCATATCCCAATGCGACGAAGAAAGTCCGCACAGATGAAAAATTCATTAAATTTCTTAAACTTTTTAAAAAATTACATATTAACTTATCATTTATTGAAGCTCTTTCGCAGATGCCCAATTCAATAAAATTTTTAAAAGAGCTTTTGGCAAACAAACGGAAGCTAGACGATGCGTCGCATGTGGAGCTAAATGCAGTTTGCTCAGCAATTTTACAGAATAAACTACCCCACAAATTAAAAGATCCAAGGAGTTTTACGATTCCTTGCTTAATTGGTGGTTTATCTGTTAATAACGCTTTAGCTGATTTAGGGGCAAGTATCAATGTTATGCCTTATAAAATGTTTAAACAGCTAGGTCTTGGGAAACCCAAACAAACTAGGATGAGCATTCAATTGGCTGATAAAACCATTAGATTTCCTATGGGTATAATTGAAGATGTGCTAGTCAAAATTGATAAATTCATATTCCCAGTAGACTTTGTTGTTTTAGACATGGATGAAGATAATGACGTTCCTTTAATTTTAGGACGACCCTTTTTAGCAACTGCTAGGACCATTATTGATGTTGGTACATGGGAATTAATACTTCGTGTAGGTGATGACATGATTAAACTCCAAGCACGTGATTCTGTCAGAATATCTAGTGATCAAGATGATACAAGTCCTGTTAATGTAAGTGAACTTAATGTTCAATCTTCTTTGCAGGAAATTCTTCGGAAAAAGATGACAGAGCCATGGTATAGCTCTCATATTGAGAACAAAACTGTTCATGAAGAACGAAGGCTCCAGATCGAGGAACTAGATGAATGGCGAACACAGTTTAAGGAGAAATTGAAAGTACACAATGAACCAAAGCAAAGCCATGACGAGCCTAAAAATAAAACAAGTCAAATGAAGGTTGGAGACCGAGTTCTAATGGATAATGCAGATCCTCGTGTTGCCACTTCTGAACCTAATGGAACAACCCCTTTCACGGTACTTAATATTTTCCCATACGGTACAGTCGAGGTAACTCATTCCAAATTTGCCACATTCAAGGTAAATAGTACTCGTCTAAAACCTTATTTTAACATAATTGATAGCAGGAATGAGGAGTTTCAACTCCTCGAACCACCATGATTATACGAATGAAAGGTGCGTCAAGCTTAGACTCTAAATAAGCGCTTCTCGGTAGGCAACCCGAGCACTAACCTCATTAATGTCCATATTTTCGATTTTTAGCATCTAACTAAAAACTAACCAAATTAATAGGCGCAGGTTTCCCTACCCACACGACCTTGTACATGGGCGTGGCCGTGGCCGTGTGGACACCACGAGTAGGTACATCGTAGTGGCGGAGACCGTGCGAAAACAGGACGAAAATTTTTCCCAAAACACGGGCTGCGATAAAATGCCACGGCCGTGCGATACGGCCATGGTCGAAACTGACTAAAGAACACGGGCTGAGATAAAACCACACGGGCGTGCCTTAAGACCGTGGGCGATACTAAGTTAGTGACACGGGCGTGCGACACGCCCGTGCCTAGAAGCCGTGGTTGAAACTGAGTAAGTCACACGGGCGTGCGACACGGCCGTGCCTATAGGCCGTGGTCGATACTGATTAATTAACACGGGCGTGTGAACCTCTACATGGGCGTGGGAGAAATGAACGGAGTATCACACGGCTGTGCGATTCGGCCGTGTGACCCAACACGCCCAGGGAACACGGGCGTGGGCCACGACCGTGTGCCCCAATCCCTATTTAAACCCTCGTCCACTGTTCATTTTCTTCCTCAAATTTCCCCCCCAAAACCCTAGCCGCTCTCACCCAAACAACCTCTCTACTCTTTCTCCCCTATTCCGGCCACCGTCCACCCCTCCTCTTCCCTCCGCTTCCCCTTACTTCTCATTCCTTCATTTTTATTTCCCCTTCCCTTCTCCTTTCTTCTCCACGCACACCAACCCCTGCAGTCCACGCCCGTGCGCGACCACCACGCCTGTGCTCCATCACATCAGACTACCTCCTCTTGTCGGTTCACCATTCTCCCCATTTTGCTTCTTTCTTTCATTTTTATTTATTTGATCTTATTTATTTGTTCTTATTATTATTTTCATTCTTATTACGATTTAGATTTCTATTTCTAATTTCTTAGTTCTTTTGATTTTTTATTTTCTTTAGTTTGATTTTATCCCATTACTAAATTTAATTATTATTTTAATACTAATTCTTAGTGATCTTGTTAATTTACTTAATTTTATTTTAGTCTATTACTTTTATAATTCCATTGCTAATGCTATTGTATTAAACCTACCATCAATTCGTACTGTCTAATTTCAGTATCTGATTTTAGCATTACTTGATAATCTAATTCACTATTATATGATTATACTATTAGGACTACCAGGATAGTACATTTTTGGCTAGCGATGATACTTGATTTATTGAAAATCTTTTGCATTTTTAGGTACGTAATGACTCTCCCACGTGGGAAAAAGACTGCTGTCCCCGCTTCAAAAAAGCGGAAAGGACCCGAAGCTACCTCTGCGAGTGCATCTACCGAAGTGCGCCACCCTTTTCTACAGTTTCCCCTGGGACCCTAGGAGGAACTTTTTCAGATACTTCGTGCACGACCCCTAGGCGTGGGGAGATGTATTGATTGGGCCGTCTTAGAGCAGGTCCAACTAGCTGACGCAGTTCGGGCCCTTTTGACTACTGACCCATGGGGGCACTTTTTCGAGATTGTCGAGCCGACCTACTTGGAGCTCACTTTGGAGCTCTGTTCCACCTTTCACCTCCAGGCGGTCATGACAAACTTCGATGACCCAGGCATAGTATAGTTCCGCCTTCGAGGCCTAGTATGTGAGCTGAGCATCCCAGAGTTTAGGGCCGCGTTGGGACTTTATACCGAGGAATTCATGGAGGACGACGACTTCGAGAACCTTCATCGCCACATCCACTACTTCCCTTTGTCCTGCTGGAGAGACTTAGTCCCTGCCTCGGCTACCTACGATCCCAGTCGCTCTAAAGCATCAGCTCTCACCCCATCCTTAAGGTACTTACATGCCATCTTGGCTCACACTTTGACAGGTAGGCGAGAGAGCACTGGCGTCATCAACACTCACGACGCCTACTTTTTATGGTGCATGGCGCATGGGCACGTGTTTGATTTAGCTTACTTCATCACCCTCTCCATTCGGCATCAGACAGAGCGACATAGGAAGGGGGTCCTCTCCGTTGGCTCATATGTGACGCGCCTGGCTCGATACTTTGGCCTCCTCAACACTGCAGCTCAGTCCTCCTCGCTCACGCTTATTAGGCAGATGTCCCCACATGGCATCTCGACGATGCTTCATATGAGGATGATTGAGCGTCGTCGTGGGTTTGATCCTCCTCGCATCAAATTCATCGCAAGCCACCGAGCAGATTTGACCTGCAGGACATTACTGATGATGTCCCTTTATATCATGAGGAGCCACCTTCTGCGCCACCACCGCCTCACCGACCAGTTCATGCGGCTACTTCATTGACTGACATCTCTGAGCGCCTCACTCGTTTCGAGCAGTACTGCACTCAACAATTCAATGACAACGCTCGACGATTCGACGGCATCGAGGCGACTCTACAACAGATTTGTCAGCACTTCCACATATCACCACCACCCCCACCTCGCGATCCATCTGCTGATGAGGACCTTTGAGTCCTTTTATTTTTTCTTTTTCTTTTATTTTAATTTTTAAACTCTTTATCTTTATCTTTCTCGTCTTTAATAAATTAGTATATTTTGATTTCTTTATATCTCTTGCTGTTTATTATCGAGTAACCATAACGAAGTCCATTAATAAAACTCCCTAAAACTTTACTGATGACTCCGCAGTTTCAAAAGGTTCAAGGTGCTACCAAGGAACGAACAAACTACTGGAGTATTCTCCCCCACCTTCACCTCTGCCTAGTTCATCATACTTCTCATTGGACCTATTTCTACAATTTTCACTTTCTAAGGATTCCATCCATAATTCAGGAAGTTTCACCTCCTTCCCTCTCTTATGATTTTCTGCTTACATTGCTATTATCTATCTTTGTAAATTGAGGACAATGTACATCTTAAGTGTGGGGAGGTCATTTAATTGATTAGCAGAAAAATCTCTGAATTATGTGATGTTCTTAAGTAATTTTCTCATATTACTATTAGAATGAAACTTCTATTGACTTATGATTTTCATTGATATGTTTTGGATTAAGTCATAGGTAATTGTGCATTGATCGTTTAAACTTTAAGACACTAGAGAATCAAGCATGATAAGTCTATTTTCAGAATTAAAAATTTTGTTAGGTTGTTTCCCTAAATTTAAATATTACTTTAAAGTTTGAAATTTGCAAGATTGACATCAAAAACCATAATTTTTGTGAGATCTTGAGCCTTCTTAGAGCATATACTTTTCTTTCTCACTTTATTGTTGGTTATGAGTGTGTCAATATTGATTTGTTATTCTAGAACTTGCTTCGATTATGCATGTCGAGACCACACCCTTAATTTGATATACTGAGATGATAAAGGCACCTAGGTTTTAACCCACTTAATCCACTAAAAGCCTACCTTCATAATTAACCCCTAGTGAACCCCTTTGAGCCTAATAAACCGTTTTTTGACTCACCCATTAATATTAACCCAAAACCCAATTTTGCTTCGTTGTTCCTATTTCATTGACTCCCTTTTTATCAAGATTTGATGTGATCAGTTGCCTAACTAGGTTCTCTATTTCAGTTGTTAAATTATTTCTATTATTGTTAAAAAAAGTAGAAATATATATTCATTATTACTAGTTCTTTATTCTTTGAGCTTAAACGGTTACTTTCGAGAAGAAGCTCGTGTTATTATTGTAATTTTTCATTATTAGTTTATTTTTCCTAGTTAGGTAAATTGTCAATTCGATCTCGATTCTAACCCTCCAATTCAGCCTTTATCCACACCTTTAACCCAAGCCCCGTTACAACCATTTTTAAGACCTTTTGATTTGTGTATCATCTCATTTTATAGTGGTAGAGATTTGATTTTCATGCAAGCCTATGGGATTAACTTTTCATGTTTGACTTTTGAGTGCTTAATCTGAACCTTAAACACGTTGAGTGATTTGAGTGAATCTTTAGTGAGGATGTCAATTCTTGTCGGTTTTGAATTAAAGGTGATTATTTAGGTAAGGGGAAACACCTATGATTTTGTGTTGTAAAAATTCGTGACTTGGATTTTTTGAATCTTTAGCACTCTTTGAGTTAAATTATCAATGTACGAATTATCGATGAATTATGATGAGACATTATTGATGAGAATTATGAATTGAGGAAGTTAATTTTAATTGTGAGTTGAGGATTTTGCTTGAGGACAAGCAAAGGCTTAAGTGTGGGGATATTTGATAAACCACAATTTATACATATTTTGACCCCATGCTTGGCTTATTTTTGGATGAATTTTCATTAGATTTGATGAATTCGATGCTCCTAATCCTTTAATTTCATGTTTCACACTCAGAAGAGCTTAGGGAGTCGAAAAGGACGAGAAACGAGCCAAAAAGGGACAAAATGGGCCTACCTCAAAAATCAACACGGCCTGGACTATCGAACACGGGCAGACCACACGGTCGTGTGTGACGAGCAGAATCGAACACGGCCTAAGCTATCGTACACGGGCGTGTCACATGGGTGTGTCCCTGTCGAACCCAAGTTTAATTCTATTCGAAAAAGACTACTTGAGGGCCAAGAAAGGTGCTCCAAAGCCTATATAAACACCCTAGGGGAGGACCTAAAAGGACACACAGAGTAAAAAGCAGAAAATACTCGAAGACGGCCATCGGGAGCAGCTCGGAGGAAGGATTTCCATCAAGACTAAAGATCTCCTATCAATTTCTCTTGAAGTTTTTGGGTTTTCTTATGTTTTGTAGTTTTTCTTATTTTAATATGTTTCCCTCTATCAGAATGAACTAAATCCCTTAAATACATGAGGGGATGAAACCTAAGATGGATCTTATTACTATTTGATTTATAAGATAAATACTTGTTCTTATTCTTAATTGTGAGTTCTTATTCTTGTTTTAATAATTCAGGTTATTGATTCAAGTCGAGTGTGCTTATTCAGAGGAGCAAAAGTCCCTGTTTAAGAGTAGATCAACACAATTAAGCGGAGTTGATTGCAACCCTAGAATAGGGCGACATAAATCTGTCGGATTAGAGTCAAATCTAATAAGGGAATCCATAGATCGAGTTAATGCGACAATAGGGGTTTTAATTAGAAAGAAATTTCAATTAATCAACCTAGAGTCAGTTGTTTTTAGTCTCGAAAGAGATATTAACATAAATCAGGGATTTCTACGGATTAAGTCAAGTGAATAAATCGTATGAATCAGAAGTAATAAGTGAAGTCTAGGTGGATTCTTCCTTGGATATTGCCTCTTTCATAAAGTGTCTAAAAATATTTTCCCAATTCATTCTCTGTCGTGCTTTTAATTAATTTTAGTTTAAAAGAAATCACTACAATTCTTAGACTAGATAATAGGAAGATAGTAATTACTAGTACTCTTGGTCATTGTGGATACGATATTTCCGGTCTTACCATAACTATACTATTAAACGATAGGTGCGCTTGCCTTTATTGTGATCATAATTAGTTAGAGACACATCACCTATTACATTACATTGTTTATCATAATCTATTCAACTTAATACCAACATTGAAAAAGTCTCGAGATGAATAAAATATAAATTACTCTAAAATTAATAATTAACCTAAATCCTTGTCTCTGTCTGTCTGTCTTTTGTCTCTGATTCTCTTGGATATATGAATATTTGTGTTCATTATTCACAACTTTGTTTGGCAACAAAGAAAAATTAAAAGCTTCCCAAAGAGAAAATCAAGAAAGATCATTTTCATGGCATTAGACACTGTGGTGTTTCAGCAAGACCCTTTCACTTATGGCGGCCTCAATGACTCCTTTAACTTAAAACAACAACACGAAACTTCCGCTCAAAGTAGAGGCTTTGCCTTTAGTGCAACATGTTCTTCTTCCCCAGATAATGG
This sequence comes from Gossypium sturtianum, assembly GCA_025698515.1. NCBI lineage: Eukaryota > Viridiplantae > Streptophyta > Magnoliopsida > Malvales > Malvaceae > Gossypium > Gossypium sturtianum. The sequence goes on from CM046952.1 coordinate 23,385,518, forward strand.
CTTTGCCACACCGTGCCGGCGGAAGAGATGGCGGAACAACAATGTCAAGAACAGAGAAGAGATAGAGCACCAAAGGATGACTCATATTGCTGTCGAAAGAAATAGAAGGAAACAAATGAGTGATTACCTTGCTCTTCTTAAATCCATGATGCCAACCTCTTACGTTCAAAGGGTACTCTTTACTTTTTTTATATTTATTTTTTAAGAAGATCATTGGTTTTTAGAACTGAAATTTTGTTTAATTGTTCATAGGGGGACCAAGCATCAATCATAGGGGGAGCCATTAATTTCGTAAAGGAATTAGAACAATTTCTTCAATCTTTAGAGGCCAGGAAAACCACTGAAAAAAACCCAGAAAACTCTTCAGTTTCATCAACTTTCTCGGGATTTTTTAACTTTCGCCAGTACTCCTCCACCACCCACCGTAGCTGTGCGGCCTCCGCCGGAGAGTCAATGGCGTCGTCGTCATCTGTTGCGAACGTTGAAGTAACAATGGTGGAAAGCCATGCGAACCTGAAGATACTAACGGGAAAACATCCGAAACAGCTGTTGAAAATGGTGAATGGGATTCAATCTCTAGGACTTTTGGTGCTTCATCTCAATCTCACATCGCTTGAAGATCTGGTCCTTTATACTTTCAGTGTTAAGGTAATTTAATTAACTCTAATCATAAACACTAATTTCAGTATTTTATTTTTTAATGGGGTTTATGGTGGTGACAGATTGAAGAAAATTGTGAGCTAAGAAGGGTGAATGAAATTGCAGCGGCTGTTTATGAAATGGTGGATGGGTTTCAAGAAGAATCAGCTCATTAAATTTCACTTCATGTTCTTGCAGTAGTTTCTTTAATAAATATCAATTAAACTTTTGAATTAGCTTATTGGAGTTTAAATAAAATAATTGGGGGTGTATGTTGCCACATTTCGAGGTGTCAAAGCATATATTGAGAAAATCAAGGCAGTTTAGGGGGTCCATTCATGCCTTTTAGGTTTTGGGAAATGCTGAGAAAAAGCTCAACATCTTTTTTATGTTCTGCACATGGGTTTTTTACAGAAATAATACAAAAAAAAAACAAATAACCAAAATGGGTTGGCCTATGGATTATGTACCGAAATGGTACATCCAGGGTGGTCACGCCACTCCCATAGGCGGCACCACCTTGATATTCTGCAGCAAATTTAAAAAAGAAAATATAAAATAGTTAGAAACGAAAGCAAAAGCGATGTGATCGAACAATGGACATGCAGAGGCGGCACCAGCATTGAACAATGGGCATGCAGAGGCGGCACCAACACTGAACAATGGGCATGCAGAGGCGGCACCATGACACGACGTTTCCTGCACGCTCTTTTGGCATGTTCTGCTCATGGGGACCTTAAAATGGTCCCCTCCCCCCCCGGAAACTTGAAGCAACAAGCAGCAAAAGAAGCAGCAGCAGAAGAAGAAGAAAAAGAAGAAGAAGAAGAAGAGGAAGGAGGTGGTGCCGCCGGAAAAAGAAAGAGAAAGAAGAAAGGAAGAAGAAAGAAAGAAGGAAGAAAGAAGAAAGGGAGATCACGGGGAAATTTTTTTTAGTGAAATTAGGTATATTTTTTTTAAATAATGTTTGCCATTGTCCAAGAAGTGCTGCCTCTGGCAGTCCATTGTTCAGTGCTGCATGCTTTTTCCACTATTTTTTTCTTCTGCTGCTGCATGCCTCTGTCATTTAACACTGTTTCTAACTGTTTTCTTTAAATTTGATGTAGGTATGGCTGACACCAGGGTGGTGCCGCCTATGGGAGTGGCGTGACCACCCTGGTTATACCATTTCGGTAAATAACCATGAAGCCAGCCCATTTTGGTTTTTTTTTTCTTATCCTATTTCAGTAAAAAACCCTCTGCACATAATTTTGATAGACTTTATAATTTTTTTTTATTAAAGTAAAAGAAAAGAATGAGTGGGACAATAATTAGATTGGATAAAAATCCCTTATAAAATCTTTTAAAAAAGAAAAATCTAAGTGGAATTCTATAAAAATGTCCTTTTTAAAACAAAATTAGGGTTTTTGGTTGATTTATGAGATATTTAGAGAAGTAGGTTGATTTTGAAGGGAGGAGGTGCACTTTTATTAAAACTTTGTTAGATGATTTTGTCTTTGAGTATTGGATTCGATTCCTTTCCTACTCATATTTGTAATTTTATTTCATTTGTTTTCAACTTTACTTTTACTTTTAATTATTATTTTTAATACATTAACTCCTTTGGTTAAATGGTTAATTAATAGTAATTTTATCCTTGAGTCTCAGGTTTGGTTATTCTTCTAAGCTTATTTGTATTTTTTATTTCACGTTGTTACAAACTTTTTTTATTTTTAATTAATATATTTTTTATCAATTTTTTTTTCATTTTTAATTCATCTTTTTAATTAATAACTCTTTTGTTTATAAAATCAAAAAATTATTGCCAATTATATAATAAAAAATATATTTTTGATAAAATTGATATTTCTCATTATGTTAAATATATTTTATTTTTTGAAAACATCAACTAATTTTTTGATATATTTTTATTTATATATAATATTTATATGTCAAATATTTATTTTATCCACCTATATTGTGGGTATGGTGATTTCTAATATTATAAAATTAAATAATTATTTCAAATATCATTATTATTTTTATATGTAAAAATATTTCAAATATTATTGTTTTTTCATCTACATTATGGGTATGAGTATGATATTTCAAATATTTTTATATGTGAAATATTTCAAATACACATACAAAAATATATACTATTAAAATTTACTACACTCATGATATAGATTGAAAAATAAATATTACACACATAAAAATTATATTTACTAAAAATAATGATATTTGGCAAATAATTATTTGATTTTATAAATAAAAGAGTTATTAATTAAAAAGATGAATTAAAAATTAAAAAAACTTGAAAACAATATATTTATTAATTAAAAATAAACAAAAGCTTGAAACAATATGAAATAAAAAATACAGATATGCTTAAAAGAGGAATCGAACCTGGGGCTCAAGGATAAAAACAGTAAAGCTTGAAACAAATGAAATAAAAATACAAATGTGAGTAGGAGAAAAATTGAACCCACGACTCTAAGATAAAACCACTAACATTTAACCATGTGTCAAAAATTCAGAAAACGCGCCCTGTAGGACGCATCAGTGAAAACGCACCCTATAAGACGCATCAGTGAAAACACATCTTACAGAGTGTGCTTTCAACAGAAAACGCTTCCTACAAGGCGCGTTTTCTGTTTCTCTCTCCAAAATCGACTTATTTCCCTAAATATTCTAAAAGTTGACCCAAAACCCTAAATATTTTTTAAAGTCAATATTTTTTTAAATTCAGCCTTTATATTATATCAAAAGGAAAAAAAAATTAGGATACCCCATGGTCACTCTAAAGTAGGGTTTGTTCTATTTTAATCATTTTATTCTTTACTTTTTTTAATTTAGTCACTATAATTAAAATAATTATGCAAAATAGTTATCACCATTAAAAATTTTGTTAATCACTAACAAAACTGTTATTTTTCGTGATGCGTGCATGAATGGGTTGATATTTATCAAATTAATTTCATCAAACCTACTAATTTTCAAGTCTAGAAGATCAACTGATTTGTGGCAAATTTTTGGATGGTATCCAAGTATTTTTGGATTGAGATATCTTCATACTGATAAAATACTACACCAAAACAGACTTTTAGCGGCGTTTTTAGTGGCGTTTTAACTAAAAACGCCGCAAATATTATCCTTTAGCGGCGTTTTAAAGAAAACACCGCAAAAAGTTGAGCAATAGCGGAGTTTTTTTTTACAAACGCCGCTAAAAAGGAGATATAGCGGCGTTTTTTCCTCAAACACCGCTAAAGACCTGAGCATTAGCAGCGCTTCTATAAAAACGCCGCTAAAGACCTGAGAATTAGCGGCGCTTCTAAAAAAACGCCGCTAAACACCTGAGCATTAGCGGCACTTTTGAGAAAACGCCGCTAAAGACCTGAGCATTAGCGGCGCTTTTGAAAAAACGCCGCTAAAGACCCGAGCATTAGCGGCGCTTCTAGAAAAACGCCGCTAAAAGTTTTTCATATTTTTCTGTTATTCTTGCTTTGAATTATATTTTATTTTGATACATTCACTTATAAGCAATAAGAAAGTTTCATTTTAGTTACTTAATTATGAAAAGTTACAATTTGTTAACTAAACAATTTAGAAGTTTTCATTTAAGTTATAAATTAAGCTATTAAAATTGATTTAGGGTTTAATGTTTAGTATGTTAATTTCATGGTTTAGGGTTTGTTATTTTGGTAGATGGGTTTAGGGTTTTAAAGTTTGTTGTTTGGATTTATTGTATAGTGTTCAATATCTTAGTGTTTACCGGTATTAAGGTTTAAGTGTTAGTGGTTAGGGGTTAAGGTTTAGGGTTAGGGGTTTAAGGGGAAATGGTTAATGGGTTAGGGTTTTGGGCTTAGGGTTTATGGTTTATGGTTTATAGGTTTAGGGTTAGGGGTTTGAAAGGAAATGGTTAATGTGTTAGGTTTCTGAGTTTAGGGTTTATGGTTTAAGTTTAGGATTTTTTAGGGTTTAGGGTTTAGGGTGTTAGCTATATGACCCAAAATCCCGAAAACTGAAATCCCTCATGAGGGATTTATGGTTAATGTGTTAGCTATTAAAATATATGTTTTGTACTACACTAACATTGGCCACATGAATTCCCAAAAAGTTGGTCTCGGATTATGGTTTAAGGTTTGCAGTTTAGAGTTTAGGGTTTGAGTTTTATGGTCTAAGATTTATGGTTTAGGGTTTTGAGTTTGAGGTTTAGGTTTTGGTGTTTGTGGTTTAAGGTATAATATATGATTAAATCAAAATTAAAGTTTCAACTATACATTTAAACCATAATTAGAATTTCACATCTAGAATTACACATTAAACCAAAATTCATATGTAATTCTGAGATGTATCTATATCAAAATTTAGGTGTATACATATATATAATTAAATGCCATTTATATAAAAATCTAAACAACTAATGCTGATGTAAAAAGGAAGAAAAAATAAAATCCTAAAAGAGTTGATAATGGTAATTAAATTTTTACATTTTAATAATAAATAATTAAAAAATTAAAAATTAAAAACTTAAAAATTTAATATTTAATATTTTAGTTAAAAAGTTCAATACTCAAAATATAAAAAAATAAAAATTCAAAAAAAAAATATGATAATCTCAGAAGAAAAATTTTGAAATAAAAAAAATAGAAAAATATAGGTTAAAATTAAAATTAAAATTAAATTAAATTAAAATTAAAATTAAAATTAAAATTAAAATTAGAATTAAAATTAAAATTAAAATTAAAATTAAAATTAAAATTAAAATAGGATATGCTATAGTGGCGTTTTTAAAGAAACGCCGCAAAATGTTTATTCAGGTTTTAGTGGCGTTTTTAATAAAACGCCACAAAAATTTGGTTGTATTTAAATTAAAACGACGTCGGTTTTTATGTATTTTTAGTGGCGTTTTATGACAAACGCCGCAGAAGGTGGGATATAGCGGCGCTACTGAGAAACGCCACAAAAATATTGTTGTATTTAAATTGAAACGGCGTCGGTTTGTATGTATTTTTAGTGGCGTTTTTTGACAAACGCCGCAAAAGGTGGGATATAGCGGCGCTACTGAAAAACGCCACAAAAATGTTGTTGTATTTAAATTGAAACGACGTCGGTTTGTATGCATTTTTAGTGGCGTTTTATTACAAACGCCGCAAAAGGTGGGATATAGCGGCGCTACTGAAAAACGCCACAAAATTATTGTTGTATTTTTATCAAAACGACGTCGGCCCTTCTTCTGAATCAATTTCCCCCAACCATTAAGCCCGACATTGAATCAATTTCGCTTCTTCTGAATTTCATTTCCCCCTTCCCCTGAAATCCCTAAATTGAGACCCAAAATTCCAAAATTTCAACCTTTTTACATTAAGGTTTTCCCCCCAACCTTTTCTCCCTACTATATTTTCCCTTCGAAATCACTCATTTCAACCCGAAATCAGCAGCCCCACTTTTTTCCCCCAATTCGCCAGCCTTGAAATCGGTAAGTAAATGCAAATACTTCATCTGTTTTGTCAAATTTATTTACTGGAGTATTAGGGATCCCCTATAGTAACTCAGTTGTTCCTGTTTTGTCAAATTTATAATAATTGCTTTGAATTAACAGGGCCTTTCAATTTTGAAGCAGCAAAGGCAAATGAGAGTTTGCCGCAACCACATCTCAATCCCTATAGTTGGTCCAAGGTTTTAATTTTTCACTTCTGTTTTATGGGACAAAAGGGAGATGTTTGATTTGTTTATGTTCGTTTCCCCATTGTGGTAAAGATATCATACTCACAGTTGTGTTTTTCTTTTAGGTCTCTAACATTATATATTTAGATTCTCCGGTCGGGGTTGGGTTTTCATATTTGAAGAACAAAAGCGATTACGAGGCGGTGATGTCTGATCGCCATTGACACCCATGCATTTTTGCTCAAGGTTATACATCAAATTTATTCATTATTTTCTTTATTAATTGAGATACTTATGCTTTAAGTATCTGTTGTGTACCAGTGGTTTGATCTATACTCTGAGTTCCTTCCAAACCCCTTTATATTTTTGTGTTCATCCTGTTCCAAGTCTAACTTATATTTTTACATATGTTCTTTGCGTTGCCTTGGTATTGACAGTTAGGAAGTTCTTAATTTTTGAAGCAAACATTTAGAATGAAAGTGAGTTATTTAGAATGAAAGTGAGTTATTTAGAACTCATGTAAATTTGTTTTATCTATTAGGCTTTGATGTTTGATTATTATTAAATATAAATTTTATATTTAATTCATAATAATACCTTGGCTCAAATTCATGAATTTCTAGTTAAAATGTTAGTGAGAAAATAAAAAATAAAGGGAATGAATTTGTTCGAAATGAACTTCTTTCCAAACTATTAATCGAACAAGAAATTCGTATTGACACTCCTTCCATAGGACACCCTTACCATGACAGGTTGAACAATAAAAAAAGAAAAAAGAGAACTCTTGAAGTTAATGTGTCGCTATGATTTTGAAATTGTTGGTAATTTTTTGTGTTCCTTTTTCAGTTTGTGCCATCACTAACTAATCTGTTTTGCAGAAGGGTGATCAATTATCTATTGGTGAAGTAGAAATCAAGCTGAATCATACTCAGGCACCACCACAGTATTCTGAAGGATCTTTGGTACATCTTCTCAACTTACTTCTTGCTAGCAATTTTCTTACTCAGTTAATTACAATGTAATCATGCTTCAGCCATTGCACTGAAGTATGATGTCTAGGTGCTATCATATAAAGTACAAGAAGATACTTTCAAATTTTTTGGACGAAGTATCCAAAATTATTTTTCAAATATTCTGCTCTTTCTTTCCTTCATATATGTTTCTTTGGTGTTGATGTAAAATATCTAAATATCATCCTATTTACTTCTTCTTGAGTGCATGCAACACGGGTGAGGAAGGGAAACAGTTAATCAATTATGCTCACTTTTCTTCTTATGCAATGGGCCACCTTAACTTCCTAATGCTTTGCATTTTAAAGGTTAAGAAACCTGGAGGAGCTTGGAATTGGTAGACCTTCGACATATGCCTCAACATTGAAAGTTTTACAGGTAAAAATGTAGAAATGGTCAATTTTAAATTCACCCCAAAAGTGATTAAAATTAAAATGAAGCTTGAGGTTTTAATTTCAAAATGTCGATGCATGAACATTATGTAAACAATGCCACGTATAATCTTTGCCTAGAATTTTTAGATTGTCGTGAACATCTTTGGATTTAGTTTGAAAGACATGATTGATTTCACTAAGATATGGCATCAAGAATTAAAAAGAAAAATCTTTTAAAGAAAGCCTTAAAAGATAAAATCTCATACCAATTTACTCTTTGGGTTGTCACTATGGCACTGTATCTGTAAGAATGCTTATTTGAAAACTCCGCTTGAAGTTATTACCTTGTATGGGAGTCTAGTAATTCCAGAAGGAGCTTATCCACTAAATTTTCAAGACCAAAAGAAATAATTATTATGTAATTTGATTGTTATTCTTTCATAATATGATGCCATTGATTTTATGATATGTTGCACGAAATAATTTTTTACTTGTGTAACTCAAGTTTTAAAGTTGATTTTATAAAAATTCATAATTAGATAATAATATTAATAATTAAATTTCATAAAATTAACCTTAAAACTTGAATTAAATTGCATTCATCATATTGTATTTGAGAAATTAAATGTAAAATTAAATAAATTCACAATTTACTCTAAATTTATTCTATTAAAAATAATAATAACATAAATTTCCCATTAAAATAAAATGTGGAATTTTAGCACCAAATACTATATTAAACCTTTTTAACTTAAACTAAAAAATAATATCAACATCACTATTCAAAACCTTTTTCGATTTTTTTTTCAATCATCCTACTTTTTTAAGTTAGTTCGGATATATAGCGTAGTACTATCATTTTCATGTGGCAACGGACAAAGAATTATGTATATTTAATTTGCTAAATTTTTTATGTTGTTTGTATTTCAGTTATTGCTTCCCTCTTTTCTCTGCAAGAATCGCCGGATTGGATTTGCTGGTAATAACTTAACAGGTATGAAATCAGTATTACTCTAAATTTATATTCATTTTGCTGATTTATATTCATTTGATAGAAAATCATTATATATCCAATTGTTAGTCAAGATTATTAATCTTTTGTATTTATCGCATTTCTCTGTTTCTTGGTGAGAGTGGAGTAGACCATCTTCTTCAAATTATTAAGGTACGTTTTAGTGCAAAATTCAGATCAATAATAGTTATATCATGATGAATTTGTCCAAATTGCTGTCTAAGTTGCGGTTTATTATCTTGCTTGGTTGGTATATATGCTGTTTGTTCTATTGCTGTCCAAAAAAAAAAGTTTCAAAGTATATAGGTTTGGAAACTGACGGGTTGCCTTATATCTCATCAGTAAGATATAACGATCCTCCCAGTGTGTAACAATGCCACGTATGATGAATCTTAAAGAATTTCTGTCTAAATTGCTGTTTATTATTGTTGTTTATTATTAATAATGTTTGAACAACCTCCAAATTGCTATCTAATCATGCCGCTTAGATTTTTTACAAACTCCCGTGTATTATTTTTTAAAATTTAAGGTACGGATAAAAAAAAAGATAAAAAAAAATATTCAAAGTATATAGGCTGGAAACCTGACGGGTTGCATTATATCTCACTGTTAGATATAATGGATCCTCCCTAGGTGTAACAATGCCACGTATGATGAATCTTAAAGAATACATAACTTACTTAATTTTAAGATCAAATTTCATAACTTACATAAGTTTAAGATCAAATTTTATAACTTACATAATTTTAAGATCAAACTTCATAACTTACATAATTTACATAACTTACACAGTACTCAGCTATATATATGATCATATTATTACTTACATAAATTATAAATTAAAAATTTAGCCGTGTAATTTATTGTCAACTTTAGACTTCAATAACTACGAAATGGATAGGACTTGGATGAAATTGTCAAGGGTAAGCAACGACTATCGAAATGGAGTAGAAATTTTTCTGAATTTCGCATTTCAAAATGCAAGCCAAGAGAATATGATTCTTTGCCCGTGTAAGAAGTGTTGCAATATCAATTGGCATTATCGTGAAGTTGTCTACGAACATCTAGTTGTTGATGGCTTTGTCCGGGGGTACAAAAAATGGATTTTTCATGGAGAGTGTACATCTAGTGGAGCATCTTCATCGATGAATATGAGTAATCCTCATAGTGCTTACAATCAGAATGTTAGAGATGATAACATGGAAGGCATGTTGCGGGATGCTTTTAATATGCGCAGTGATGGTTTCGAGTCATTTCCACCTGACTTGGGTGCAACCGATGATTATAATTTTGGTGGAAATACTTTCACCGAAGGGGGACGAAGTGTACCTGATGAACAGCCAAATGAAGAAGCGGCGAGATTCTACACGTTACTTGGTGAGATGAATAAAGAACTGTATGAGGGATCAAAATTTTCCAAACTGTCTTTCTGTATTCGTCTTTTTCACATGAAATGTTTGGGAGGATGGACCGATAACTCGTTGACAATGCTGTTAGAGTTTCTGCAAGAAATGTTCCCGTTTACGAAAATCCCTCAACCTTCCAAAGACATGAAGAAACTGATAAAGGATTTAGGCCTTGGCTACAACAAAATTCATAGTTGCCCAAATAACTGCATGTTGTATTAGGGCGACCGGATAAACCAACAATGCTGTCATATATGCGGTCAATCCCGTTGGATTAATAGAAATACAGAGGATGGTAACGACGATGAACACGATACACAGTCAAGGAAGCAGCCAGTTAAGATTTTGCGGTATTTTCCGCTAATACCAAGGCTTCAAAGGCTTTTCATGTCGTCGAAGACAGCTGAGTCAATGACGTGGCACCATGATGGATGAACCGATGATGGATTGTTAAGGCATCCTGCAGATTCTTTAGCTTGGAAATCATTTGACTCTAAATTTCCAAGCTTTGCAAGCGATCCTCGGAGTGTGAGGCTGGGACTAGCATCCGATAGATTTAACCCTTACAAAATAATGAGCACTTTGCGTCTGCGATTTTGGGCCTGTGGTGCTTGTTCCATACAATTTGCCTCCATGGGTTTGCATGAAACAATCATCATTTATCTTGTCTATGATTATCCCTGGAGAGAAAGGGCTCGAGAATGATATTGACATATATTTGCAGCCACTTATTGAAGAGTTAAAACAATTATGGGCTGGTGTTGAGACATACGATGTAATCGAGAAAGGAGAACTTCAATTTACGTGCGGCTTTGATGTGGACTATTAATGACTTCCTACCATGCCAATTTATCCGGTTGGAGTACCAAGGGGACGTTATGCTTGCCCTTGTTGTCTTTGCGCAAACATGTTCACAATGGTTATATAATGGGAAGAAGTTCTCTTACATGAGGTATCGTCGGTGGTTACCGGAAAATCATAGATTTAGATTTCAGAGTGCTCAGTTTGACGGTACTGAAGAGTTTGGAGAAACTCCTTCGCAGACCAGTGGATCTGAAATATTGTTCATGTTGAAAGATATGAATTTCATTTATGGGAAGATGAATCAACCGGCCAACACGCAAAGAAATAGAAGATCAAGGGATGGATCTGATGATGAATCTGATGAAGAGGATGATCCTAATGAGGCGGATTTGTGAAAAAAAGAAGTATTTTTTTTGAGTTGCCTTATTGGGAGCATCAGATTTTACGCCATAATCTTGATGTCATGCACATTGAGAAAAATGTCTGCGAGAATATCATTGGGACTATTTTGAATGTCGATGGAAAATCGAAAGACAATCTTCAGAGTCGACTTGATTTAGTCCACATGGGAATTCGGCGTGAGCTTCATCCTCAAGCACTACCGAATATGAAATATCGGTTGCCGCCTATTATTTACTCAATGTCGAAGATGGAGAAAGAAGTGTTCTGTATGGTGTTGAAGGATATAAAGGTCCCGGATGCATATGCATCAAATATATCTCGATGTGTAAGTCTTAAAGATCGAAGACTATATGGCTTAAAATCACATGACTATCACATCTTGATGCAAGACTTACTGCCAGTTGCTATGCGGTGTTGTATGTCGAAAAAGGTGACGTCTTGTGTAATTGAACTGTCCAATATAATGAAAAGCGTTTGTGGCAAAGTTTTGGATGTTCAAAAACTTGAGACACTACAAGATCAAGCCGCACTGACTTTATGCAATCTGGAGAAGATCTTCTCGCCTTCATTCTTCACAATTATGGTGCACTTGTTAATTCATCTCCCTCGTGAAGCAGTACTTGGTGGACCTATTTTCTATCGATGGATGTATCCCATAGAAATGTCTTACTTTATTTGCAAATTATTCCTCTATTCACCTAAATGCCTTTGGTTGCATCTTTTGATAATGTTCTATATCGTGTTTAGGTTCCTATCCAAATTGAAGTCTTACTGCCGCAATAAGCGTTATCCGGAAGGATCAATTGCGGAAGGCTACTTGGAAGAGGAATGTATGACTTTCTGTTCGAGGTATTTGGAAGATGTCGAAACAAGAATGAACAGACCAAGTAGAAATACTGGGCTCACAGATCATAACTTGGCCGAAACTTATTTATTTCAAAGTTTCGGAGAACCGATCGGCAAAGTTGAAATTGTAGAATTAGACGATAGATCGTGGGTCCAAGCACATCGATACGTTCTTTTTCATCACGATTCAATGGAACCATTACGCAAGTAAGTTGTAGAATTTGATAAATACTCATCAATTATAACTTGTCTGTCTTCTAACAAAGTAACCCTTTTTTTAACATAGTGAGTACAAAAAAATATTGGGAGCTCGTTCACGGTCCCGAAGATTACATCGACGAGAAATTAATAAGTTGTTCACGAAATCATTTCATGAATGGTTAAGCCAAACGGTATGCAATTGAAGTTTTCATTGACAAGTAATAATGTTTTCTCGTAACATTTATAATTACTCAATTTACTTTCGATTCAATAGGTTTGGAGTCGGAATGAAGTAAATGACGAAGTTAAATGGCTTTCACAAGGTCCAAACAGAATAGTGAAAAGATATAGTGCCTTCCTCATCAACAGATACAGATTTCATACAAGGAATCGCGAGAGATTGAGGAGAACCCAAAATTGTGGAATTGTTGTTAATTCTTCAATTACAAGTTATGCTAGTGCTAGGGACAGTAATCCTGTCGAGGGGAATGTGGAGTATTACGGACTTTTTACTGACATCATTGAGTTTGATTATTACGACAAATGGAAAGTTGTCTTATTTCGAGGAGATTGGGCTGATGTGAATACGGCTCGCGGAATTAAAAACGATCAATATGGTTTTAAAATGGTGAATTTCTCTCGATTGATTCACACTGGAGAACAATTGATGGACGAGCCGTATGTGTTTTCTTCTCAAGTGAAACAAGTTTTTTACTCGAAAGATCCAACTGATGAGGGTTGGTACGTTGTACTTCGGAACACCCCTAGGGACTTGTTCGACGTGGGCAATGGAAGTAGAGATGACATCGTCGATAGATCAGAAACTCTGCCGTTTCCAGAACAAAACTTGAATGAAAATATCCCTAGTACTAGTCAACAATTTCAATGGGTTCGTCAGGATGTGGACGAAGATATTTATGAAATATGATGTAGTAAGATTTTACTATTTTTTTCTTATATGTAATATTAACCCTTTTAATATTGGTCATGTTATATAATTTAATTCTTTTAAATGTACTATTATTGTTTTTATTTGTTACTAAACTTTTGCACTCTTTTATGTGTATTGCAGGAAAAATGCCTAGAAGATGATTACGAGATTTAAGTATTGTCCAGAATACTCCAAATTCAAAAGAAGCAAATAGTGAACAACAAACAGTTGTTGGATCTTCTACTGTGCCGGACATAGATGACGAGTCGGCAGAATTTGAAAGTAATGTTAATTTATTTTACATACATGTTGAATTTTATTATTGATTCATTTTTCAATTTTAATATAATAATAATATATCATTTTCCAGCTGAAGGTGGTGGGACGCGAAGAGGTCGGGGACGTACACTCCTTAAAGATTTGTACGACCTAGATCCTGTCGAGCGAGTTAAAAATGCTGAGAGAAATCATATGGCCACCCGTTGGATCTGAAGCTCGACTGTTAGCAGGTTATTTGGGCATTCTAGCACGAAATGCCAATATGTTGCCCATTAACTACGAATCATGGCATCACATGCCTGATGCCAACAAAAATCAGGCTCTCGATAATATTAAGGTAACAAAACGTGAATGTAATTTATAATACTTTGGTTTAACTTTCATTTATATTTACCTTTTAAACTAATGTTTTTTCAGGAGAGATTTGCTTTAGAGGTCTCCGATGACTATATTAAGAAGACATTGGGTAAAAAATGGAGAGACCATAAAAGCACGTTGAAAAAATAATATTTTAAGAAAGAAATAAGCCTCGACGAAAAATTAAGAAATGTCCCGCCGGGAATGTTGAGGTACCAATGGGAAGATCAAGTTAGATTCTGGAATTCAAAGAAATGAGAGGTATTACGTACTTCTAAAGTCTTATAAATTTTTCGGTTTATGGTATTTATTATATACATAATTCAAATTTCATTATGTAGGACCGTGAGCGAGTTGGAACAAGCAGCAGACAGAAACAAAAATTCACGCACACGGCAGGTTCCAGAAGTTTTGCTTGTGTAGCTGAGGCCGAGGTATTATAATTTTTAATTACACAAATATTAATGACTTTATACTATTAAATTATATTTTTATTGCTACAATGTAGGAAGCCTCGTCTGGTCAAAAAGTTGGACGCCTTCAGCTTTTTGACATTACGCATAGGAAGAAGGATGGATCTCCGATGACATCCGAAGCTGCAGAAATTTTGGTATATTTACTTAATAAAATTTGGATTTATTATAAATATTTATAATGTTTAATTATAATAGTTTAATTCATCGTTTACAGATTTAAATTTATAATGTTAAGTTATGTTGCATTCCTTCTTATTATATATTTCGTTTCTAACTCTTTCATTGATTTATTAGGATAAACTAAAGGAGAAGAAGGCGGAATATGAAGCGGTTGCTTCGACTGATAGTTCTGTTAATCTTGAGGAGATTGATAACAGAATTATTACCGATATTTTAGGTCCTGAAAGGTACGACTGCTTCGACTGATAGTTCTGTTAATCTTTAGTATATTTATAACAGAAATATCACAATGTTTTGGGTCTTAAAAGGTATGGTCGGGTGCGATGTCAAGGATTTGGTGTTACCCCGACCCAATATTTTGGATCCGACTCCCAGCAATACATGTCTTCCGGGAGTCAATCTCGTGCTGAAGTTCAGAGACTAAAAGACCAGATAGCTCAGATGCAAGCGAGCACGGTTGAGCAAATTTCTCAACTTAGAGCGGAGGCAAAGAATGAGGAGGCAGAGAGGCGAATGAAAGATGAAGAACTCAAAATTGCGGCTTGGACTATGATGAAGATGTTCCAGCAATCACAGAGGCCGCCATCTTAGACATTTGTTTTCTTGTTATAAGATGATTTTTAACATTGTTACATTTAACATTATTGTGAGAATATCATTTACGATTAATGCATTTGGTGTGATTTTTATGCTAAATTTGTTGTTTTGGGTTGCGATTATATATTATATTTGTTGTTATTGGTTAGTTTTTAGTGCAGGAGGGGTATGATATTAAACAAATTGTATATTGCAAATCTGTAAAAATTAGCGGCGTTACGCCGCTAAAAGTTGTGGCCTCTAGCGGCGTTTGTGGGAAAAACGCCGCTAAAAGTCGTGACCTATAGCAGCGTTTGTTGGAAAAACGCCGCTAAAGGTTATGATCTTTAGCGGCGTTTGTGTGAAAAGCGCCGCTAAAAGTCGTGGCCTTTAGCGGCGTTTGTGGGAAAAACGCCGCTAAAGGTTATGATCTTTAGCGGCGTTTGTCTGAAAAGCGCCGCTAAAAGCCGTGGCCTTTAGCGGCGTTTGTGTGAAAAGCGCCGCTAAAAGTCGCGACCTTTAGTGGCGTTTTTTTCTCATAAACGCCGCTAAAATTTGCGGCGTTTGATTTAGCGGCGTTTTTTGCGGCGCTTTTAAAAGCGCCGCAAAGACTTTTAGTGGCACTTAAAAACGCCGCTAAAGGCCAAAAAAACGCCGCTAAAAGTCTGTTTTGCTGTAGTGAAAGAGTTGTCTCTTAGCTTCTAAACGAACTTTGAATCATTTTATCTAGACTTTGGGAGCTCAAGATATAGTCGTTTTAGTGAAGACTACACAAACAAAAATTTCTAGACAAGTTTATTATGGGAATTACAAGTTTTGGGCCTTAATTTGAGTTTAAATCATATTAGATTCAATAACAATGCTTAATTTGATTATATATAAACCCAATAATGTATTTATGAAGTTTTATATTTTAGAGATTTATTTATTACGAATTTTAAAGTATTTGAGACTAATTTAATTTAAAGAGTAAGATTATGAGCGTGTTTGGTAAATAGAGTTTAGGGCATTTTTTAGTTGATTTGGGCACAAATGGAGGATTGAGTAGTCAAACCCTCTAATTGTAATGTTTGGTAAATAGAGGTTTGCAAGAGCTTGTTGAGCTAAAACCTCCAAAACAAAAAACGCAGGGATGAACAACTTTTTTCACAGCTGATTGGGAATGAGATATGTGGAATGACATATCTGACCATTCTTGTTCAAAAATTATTCTTTTTGCCACATGCTCTCAAACCTAATAGGGATGCCAATATATCAATAGCCTTCATTCTAAAAAAATTTCGCTAATTAATTTATGTACTCTTAATTTATTTTTAATTTACTTGTATAAAATGATTTATTATGCAACTTAACAAATTTGCAAATAAGGAACTTAAGAAATTTATTTATTTATTTAAATTTTAAAAATATTCACAAATTAATTTCCATAATTTTATCCAATAAAGACTAAAGTATTATAAACAAATAAATACTTAACAATAAAATGTGTCATGCCATTTTTTTGTCATTTTACACATATCAGCTTTCAACTATCAATTAAGTTTTAACAAACACTTTTAAATAAACAATTAATAGAATCAGTTGGTCAAATCAACTAATAGAATCAGTTGGTCAAATCAGCCACTATAATCAGCAAACAGCTATCAGTCAATTGCTAAACAGGGCCTATGACTGGGTCAATTGCTTGGAGACAAAGGAAGAGTTGTTTCCTTGTTTTCCAAGTAGCTTAGGTCTATATATATATATGATATATTTTCAATAGCCACCATATAAGGTATTTTGCTTGATTTTTATTAATAAAATAATCCCAAGGAGATTTTTCTTACAAGTCTAGTTTCTTTTTTCTTTCTTGATAGAATTTTTGCTTCAATTCTTCAAGATTGTGGAGGAGGTTCATCATAACTTCAACTTGCCTAATTCAAATTAATTTGGAGGATTAATTAAAAGTCATTATAGTTCTTTGTCGGTGCTTGTTCATCAAAGGAGGTTAGACTATCTATCCTACTCTTTGCCATCAACACCATTCATCTTCTTTCTTCTTTTCATCATTCCATCTATCATCTTTTGTTTCTTTTCTTTAATTCTTAAATTATTTAATTTTCTTTGTTTTATTATCTAATTCTTATTTGAAATTTTCAGATTTGAACCCAAAAAAATTGGTCTAGAAACTACTCTTACAAGAAGTTACTTAGGTTGCAAGAAATAGTCATAAATTTCGAGTTGATTGTTCAGGCTCTTAAAATTCAATCCTGGGCTTTTGCATCATGCCATCTCCTCAACCGCCAACTCCTTGTTCTTGTTTCATCAAAAACTCGAATCCTCCAATCCTACGTCATTGCCGCTTCAATGCCAGCACTAACGTCGATCCTGAGCATGTCGCCAACGAGCACTAACACACAGACCCCTCCCACTTCCACCACCTCCGTCACCTCCCATTTAACTTCAATGCCAACTATAATGGCTCTAATGGCTGCTCTTATAAGGATATCTATTGTGTTCCCTCTCAACTAGAGTTAGGAAAATAAATTACTCATGGAAATGACTACAACCCTAACCTCAGTCCTCTTTATAAACCCTTCTATTCATCCTTTTCCTCCCATCAATTCCCAAAACTATCATCCACTCAATATCGTTTTTTTTTCTTTGCAAATAGTTATTGCTTTGCTTGGAATGAATTGTGTCTGATGATGATAAATTCAAATGGTTGGTTTCTCAAAAACATTTGCAGTGGCCGCCTTCGGCCTTTCGTCGGGCTTGAGAGCTTCTATTGTTTTGCTCCTTCCTTAGATGGATGAGACTCTTCTTTGACCTATACATATTTCTTTTATGTGAATCCGCATCTAATTTGTCAAAATGATAGTGCATCAATATGTTTTATACTCTATAGTTTCAAAATTTCAATGCTCCTACATTTCTGCTTAGGCTCTATTATTTGTTGCTTTTATTTGCAAAATAATAATTGAATGATTATTTGCCTTTCCACACAATAAAAATCAATAATGCTGAAGGATTGCCCTACATCTCCAATCAACTGATAATTTTGGAATTAATGTTAGATTCATTAATAAAATTTATATATTTGTAAACAAATTAGAAAAATGTAATATTGTATAAAAGTTTAGTTTACTTTTCCATAAATCATTAATTAATTTTATAAAAAGTTACAAAATAGTTTAATATGTTTTAATTGATATATATATATATATAATCTATGTTGGGTAAGAAAACTGGGCAATTGACCCATAAATACCAAAAATTAAAAAAATTTACGGAAAAGGGCGGGTGGGGAAAATTACGGAAAAGGGCGAATCCCCAAAAACGCGCGTCCACGTAAAGCGCGTTTTGGGGGACGAGACCAAAAAGCGCGCCTGCTGGGCGCGTTTTTGTCCACGTCATCCAAAAATGCTCCCACGTGGGCGCCGCTTGCTGGACGTGGACAAAAACGCTTCAGCGGGGGCGTTTTTGGTCCCAACGATCAAATTTTTTTGACCGCTGGCTCCCAACTAGTCGAGAAAAACTATAAACCCCCACCCTTTATTCTTCACATTTCAATCCTTTCTCAATATTCTCTCAATTTTCTCTCAATTTTCTCTCAATTTTCTCTCAAGGTCCTTGAAATTAACGCTCAAATTTCAAAATAGTCCTTTACTATTTACTTAAAAAGCCCTTAATTTTTTTAAGATATTTTTATCGGAAAATTTTAAAGCCGATTACAATGGTCGGGAATTACTTCGCCTAGGCGAGAAGCACATTGCCGTCGAGCAAATAAAAATGGTAAGTTTTAATTTTAATTTTGAAATATTATTTAATTTTTATCCAATTATGTAATTTTAATTAATTTTGAATTTTATGATTTTTAAACAATCAGTAGATCGGGTGTTGGAATGTTATATTCGCAACATGCATGATCCCCATCGCCGTTGATCGAGAATTACTGCGTGAAGCGGGTTTTTGGCATGTGGCCACGATAGGCCGAGGTTCAAGTTGGAGCCGCCTTTGATCGGTAGCGTTGATTGAGAGGTGGAGACCGAGACGCACACTTTCCATTTGCCATGCGGAGAGTGTACCATCACCTTAGAAGATGTGCGATTCTGATTGGGATTACCGGTGGACGGGCGGTAGTCACCGGTCCGTAACATCTCTCGATTGGATGGCCGTATGCTCTGAGCTTCGGGTGCCATTCCGGATAGAATTCGAGGAGCTCGGATCGATATGGCGTGGTTACGAGACACATTCCCGCAGCCGAACGAGGATTCGATCAAGTAGAAAGAATACGGTATGCTCGAGCATACATTCTTCAAATAATTGGAGGCTATCGATGCCGGACCTCTCTAGAAACCTCGTCCACCGAGATGGCTCCACGAAACTTGTTGACTTCATAGCGGCCCGGTGAATTGAGTTGGGGTCTGCCGTGCTATCGAGGTTATACCGAGAGATGTGCGGCGACGCGCATTAGCCGAGTAAACAAAAAATCGGAGGTTGCCTATCACTCTGCGCGATCATGGGCATGGTTTCGATTTCCATTTTTACGTCCTCGACTCAACCACCATATTCATTCCCACCGATAACGAGGTAAATTTAATATTATATTTTACAATTATGTCGTATATTTATAGTATAATTGTATGCTAAAAGTTTATTTAATTAGGTGGAACCATCCGCGAATCATGTTGGAATACCAAAATCGCTTGAGGATATCACGGCTCTGTTGGACCAAAGGTCGGAATCGTAAGTAAGTTTCAAATTTGTTATTATAATTTAGTATTTCGTATGTAGTGTCTAATATGAGGTATATGTCTAAAATTTTCGTAATGTGAATATAGTTTGAATGGACACCGTCTGACGACCCGTAAATTGCAATGCGAAGAATTCCGAGGAGTTCCTCCAAAAACTTCAACACGGTAGTAAGGACCAAACGCGCCTGCTGGAAGCGTTTTTGTCCACGCCGCAAGCGCGCGTCCACGTGGGAGCGTTTTTGGATGACGTGGACAAAACGCTTCCAAAGAGTATGCGTTTTTGGTACCGTCCCCCAAACGCGCTTTACGTGGGCGCGCTTTGGGGATTCGCCCTTTTCCGTAATTTTTCCCAATTCCGCCCTTTTCCGTAAATTTTTTTATTTTTTGGTATTTATGGGTCAATTGCCCAAGAAAACTACTTAACTATATGTCAGTATCTACTCCCTTAATGAGCCTACAGAATGCGAATAATTAATTGTTGGGCTTGCTTTGGTAGATACCTTGAGAAATAAAAAAATATTTAACTATATAATGTATTAGTATAAATAATTATATTTTAATAAAATAAAATTAAATTCTTTTTTTAAAAAAACAACCTCTTCAAAACAAATTTTAAAATTAAATTATCATTTTTAAACTAATTACATAAATAAATAACATATTTAAGAATTTATGGATTTTATAATTACACAAAATTAAATTAAGTAATGTGAAGTCAAAAAAATAAATTTCTAAATTAGGAAATATTATCACTCTCTTTCTGCGATTCTTTCTCTATGTATAACCTTAAAAAAACATAAAAAGCTTTAATAAAAAAAACATTACTAAAAATGATAACAAAAATATTAATAATCCGTCGATATTTGATAAAAAATTCTAAAAATTAAAGATTTAGATTACTTTGTTTTTACTTTCTTAATCATATTATTTTTAAAATGTTGAAAATTTTGTAACAATTATTTAAGAAATAAATATAATAAATTTTAATTAATACATAAAATCGAACCATGGGATCCCAAGTCGGCAAACTTTGATGAGAACAATTCAACACTAGTGGTAAAAATATTTTATCAATTAAAATTTGATTGCGTTAGAAAATTTAAAATTTTAAAACTGTGTGCATCAAAATTCAAAACTTAGGGGAGTAATTATTTCATTTTATTTTAAAATAAATGAAATTACTTGTTTTAATTTTACGATATTTTCAATATCATTAATTTAATTAACAGCTTAAATCATAATATAAGACTACATTTGTTTATTAATTTAACTATTTTGGTGATAATTAGGTGATAAAATGAGGAGGATTATTGTAAGGTATTTTGAAGAGTTTTCTATGACTTTATTTGAGTTAAGGTGAGATGTTTGTTGGGTAGTGTTCTTAAGATGCAATTGTTTGTTCTTTTGACAATTTAATATTTTGGGTCACTTGTGAGATTTCTATTTTTTTTTCTTGGAATGCGATGATGACTTGTAGTCATTATAGTGTATTCCTGTTCTTTCAATGTGATCATATCTCTATCAAATATTGAATATGATTCACTCTTTTGCTTTTATCTTAAATTTATACTTATTCTATTACCTAATTGCCTACCATCATTATCCTTTTAATAATCAAGTCAAGGTATATCATCACAAGTTTATTTGTTAAGGTAATGGTATGAATGATGAAATTCATTAATTCAAAATACAGTTAAACTGCAACAAAAGATCAAAAACACTGTACAAGAACTTTAAGTTATACAAACAAATTAACCAATGATACTGCAAGAAGCATAAAGTGAAGCATTAACAGGATCAGTTCTATTTATTGGTCTTTCTCCTAAGCGAGCCTGCGCAATCTCTTTAATCTGTACCAAGACAACATCTTCAGTCAAGAAAGATGCACCAAAATACCTCTTGTTCCTCTGTCTTCATATCACATACAAATATGCACTCCAAGCAAGCTTGAGTATAGAAACAAGCAAGGACTTTTATTAAGTTTCAATACCGCCCAAGCTAACTCTTGCCTCCAAGTTCCCACAACCCTATGAATGGAGCAAAGATGCAAAACTGACTGACACACCTTCCTTGAAAAACTGCACTCAAAGAAAATGTGATCACGTCTCTTTGCAGCATCTATACAGAAAAAGCAATAAGTATCAACCGAAATCCCAAAAGCAAGCAAGCAATCCCGGGTTGGGACTCTATTAAGAATGACCATCCAAGCAATAAGAGAATGCTTGGGAATATGTAAAGGGAACCATAGCAAAAGGTGCCATTCCACCTTCATACCACGAGTTCTAATTGCCTCCCACTATCGAGTAGTATTCATTTTAGCATTAGCAAACTATTGAGAAGTGACAGCAACCAAAGGCTTCAACTTAAACATCCTTTGCTAATTCCAGCTACTCATTGAAGTAGGAGCCACATCCAAAAAACTCCTACCCTTTAACACATATTCACTAACCCAAGCGATCTAAAGAGACCCCTCTCTTGCAAGCAAGGCACGGATAAGCTGTAAAATACAAGCTTGATTCCATTCTACCACATTTTTTAGTCCCAAGCCTCTTCAGATTTAGGTAAACAAATTGCCTTCCAACAAACACGAGCCCCTCGACCAGACCCGAGCCGACCTTTCCTTTCCAAAAGAAGCTAAAATGGTATTGATAAACCTTCTTAAGAACACTTTTAGGCATTAGAAATTAACGACTCCTATAGGCTTGCACACTAAAGATCACAACCTTAATGAGTTGCAGTCTACCAGCATAACTCAAGTGCTTAGTAGGCCACCCTTGAATCTTGTCCAAAATCTTATTGGTTAAAGAAGCACAGTCAGACCGAGATAGCTTTCGAAAAACAAGAGGAACACCAAGGTACCTCACTAGTAGCCTACCAATTTTAAACCCTGTGCAAGTAGTCATGAGAGCCAACTCCTCCTAAGGCACCCCAACAACAAACAATTCAGTTTTGGAGGCATTGAGTTGCAACCCAAAAAGTAAGTAAAAATGTTGAAGAACACAATAAACATCAGCCATCAAACCAGCAATACCTTTAGAAAAATTAAGAAGATCATTGACAAACATTAGATAAGTCAACCATACTCGAAGGCACTTAGGATGATACTTGAAGAGAGGTAAGGAAAGGAAAGAAAGAGGATTTCCCTACCTAATACCTTTCCTCCCTTGAAAGAACCCCACAAGGTTTTCATTAATGGAGACAGAGAACCGAGGAGTAGTTAAACAAACTTCAATCCACTTCAAAAACTTTTCAAGAAACCATTGAGCTCTAAGTACTGAAAGCAAAAAGCCCCAGTGCAAAGAATCAAACGCCTTTTGAAGATCAACCTTCAAGGCACATCTAGGAGAAATATGTTTTCTACTATACCCTCGCATTAGCTTATGAGCCAACATGGTATTATCAGTGATACTACGCCCTCTAACAAAGACACCCTGACTATTAGAAATCAAAGTAGGCAGAAAAAGAGTTATTCTATTAACCAAAACCTTGGTTATGCACTTATAAATTGCACTGCAACAAGAAATAGGCCAAAAATCCTTTACATAGCTAAGATTATCACACTTGGGAACCAAGGAAATTGAAATAGCATTAAAGACAGTCAAGAGAGTGGAGGATGAAAATAAATACTGAACAACCTCAAGAAAATCAGGCCTCACTATACCCCATGCAGATTTGAAAAAGAAAGTTGTGAAACTATCAGAACTAGGGGCTTTCTCATTCCCCTACCCAAAAATAGCTGCCTTTATCTTTTCATTAGTAATAGGGCTAGTCAACACATGATGAGCATCGTTAGGCAGTTTAGGCAGTAACTCCTGAAACAAAGAATCTAGGCACTCAACAAAATTGGAATCAACTACACAAAGAAGATTTTGATAAAACCTCAAAATCTCTGAAAAATTTTGATCAAAAGATTCTAACCGATTACCAACTGCACCAAAAAGAGAAGCAACAATGTGCTTATTCCTCTTAACTACAATAGTACTATGAAAAAATTTAGTGCTTTGATCCCCCTCCCTAATCCACTGCACCCGATCTTTTTTCTGATAAAAACATGCTTCGGCCTTTTGCAAAACCAAAAGATTAGCTCTTGTCTAATCAATATGACCATTTCTAACTAGATAATCCCGCAACAAAGCAAGCTGCAAGCTCTCCAACTCCTCAGCCTTAGCCTTAACTCGAGCATAAATATTACCAAAAGCCTTAGTGTTGAGCATCTTTAAGAAAAACTTAAGTCTCTTAAGCTTGGTAAATAACTTTAACATAGGATCACCTACCACAATAAG
The DNA here is from genome assembly GCA_025698515.1 of Gossypium sturtianum. Lineage (NCBI taxonomy): Eukaryota > Viridiplantae > Streptophyta > Magnoliopsida > Malvales > Malvaceae > Gossypium > Gossypium sturtianum. Next base: position 23,409,676 of record CM046952.1, read on the forward strand.
TTGCCAAGATTCAGCAACAAGCTGCAAAAACCTATCATGCTTAGCCCAAAAATTAAAGAATCGAAAAGGTTTTGGCAAGAATTGCACAGGCCGCTCCAACCAGACAATAGAAGGACAATGATTCGAACAACCAGGAGCAGCAAACTCAACCCGTGAATGAGGCAAAAATCGTAACCAAGCTGCATTAACAAGAACTCTGTCAAGCTTCTTCACAATCGACATATCCAATTGATGATTAGACTAAGTGAAATTAGGACCAAAATAAGTATGATCAAAGACTTCAATCTCCCTAACCAAAGCTTGAAAATCCTTTATATCAACAGTAAAAGACTGAGAACTATCAAAAGAAGAACTCTCCTCAGGCGAAAGCGTGACATTAAAGTCACCATCCAACAACAATGGAGTATCACCAACCTGGCCACTCATAGAACACAAGTGAAACCATAGCTCTCGACGAGAAACACCATCATTACAAGCATAAACAGATGAAAAGAAGACTTTCTGATGTTGCACTTGCACACTGCATGTAATACATTGACCAAAGACATACAACACATCCACAATACAAACACTCTTCCAAATAAGCCAAATTCAACCATTAACAGCATGATCATAATTGCAAACAAAGTTCACCCCTGAAAATACTTCCCCAAAATAATCGAAACATTACACTTAACTCTAGTTTCCAAAAAACATCAATCTTCAATCTAACTAACCTATCAACTACAAGTTTTTACTTTAGCAGATTATTAGACCCCTTAATATTCCAAAAGAGAATAATCATAGAACACGAGGAGAATGTGTACCTCCCTTACCACCTCCTTTTCCTCGCCCTTTAGCAGGAGAATTATTCATCTTCTTACATTTTTCAATGTTCTCTTACTTTGTAGCCATCAAAGATCTCACAAGAGGAGCTACTGCCAGCAAGGCCAACCTAGGCTTCCAAGGAGAAAACTCAAGCTGTTCAGTTTCATTATCATCATCAACAACATTTTGCTCAGTATTAATATCATTAGCAACGATATCATTAGAATTCTCAAGCTCAACACTTAAAGCCTCAAATCTATTACTAGATCCCGTAAGACACGCATGCTTCGGTTTAAAAGTAGGGAAAAGATCCAAAACCATGGCTTTACCCTTAGAAGAGACTTCAAAAGTTGAATTCAAAGCTGCACCACCATTAGGAGCACTCTCATTTTGAACTGCACCATATTTTTTAGGAACAGTAATTTGAGCAGTGCCTGCACCATCTTGCTTAACCCTCCAAACTTTCACCTCATTCTTTTTAAAACAGTGCTTACCAGAATGAATGAAAGATCGACACGGTAAACAACGCATCGGCAGCCATAGTACTTTAACTCTAATAGAAACAAATGAACAATCACGCAATTCAACATTAATAAAATGAGGGAGTTCAAAATCAACAGAAATTTCAACACACACCTTCACATAAGCAAGACTTTGTTACAAAGTTGTGATCTAGAATCCAATCTCGAGCAATAGAAGAAGAAAATCGAAAAATAAATAGATTTTCACCTACCATCTTGACTTCAACAGCCCCCTGTTTACTCCAAAGCATATCAACCAACTTCTGTAAAGAACCAAAATTGGGAGGCCGCCCAAGAAATTGAGCCACCAACGAGTGCTGCCACCTCCGAATCCCTTCATCAAACACCTCAGCCAGAGGTTTGACAGTAATAGAACCACCATGGATTTTTGGTGGAAAAAACACCAAGCTTTGCTCAGAAGACGAATAAAAAAGCTTCCTCCAATCCAGAGCTTGTGAAGAGACATAACACAAAATCAAAGCCAAGAAGCAACAAATAACACAAAATCAACAAGAAAATGAATAAAATCAAGCCACCCACCCCCCAAAAAAATTAAGAAGAAACAACAAGGAACCAAGAGGACTCCCGCGTGCCAAAAGCCAGCTAATATGCACTAAGAGGATTCTCTTAACGTAATCCCTAACTCCGAACACTAACTCCGAACACTAACTCCGAACACTAAGAAGAAGCTTTGTTTCGACTTGCTTGAAATGTAGAAAAGAAAAAATTTATCCAATAATGGTGACATAATTGATGGACATGAGTTGGCAATTTTTTTTGTTTTTTTTTTTCATCGGAAAGTGCATTTTTAATCATCCATGGATGGGCAATAAAAGGAGCAGGGACATAGCATGCATGGAAACGTGTTGTAAGCAGCTCCATGAGAGGCCTTTTTAATATTTTGCTGTCAAGTTTTTACAGGTTTATATTGTTGCATGTATTATCTATATATATCTTGAGTTGGATTCTCCTGTTTACAAAATTGGAAAAATTAGTCCATCATGATTCTATTAATGGAATAAGGAAATGAAAGAAGCATATGCACTTGTTCGATGTGTTAGTATTGTGTTTCTTGTTGGATGTTGGCCTTGATCTCTGCTTACTTTTTATGAAGATTTTTACTTGGTGGTAATTGTTGATTTGCTCTTACCTCTTGCTTAGCAGATCAAAGATTTTTAGGCTTCATCAATGTGTTCAGTGAAGCAAATAGACTTGCAAAAGTTGTCATTGATGGAGACTGTATGTTCTTAGCATGGTTATTGTTTTGCTTGTTCTTTTAGGGGGTGAGTTTTTCATGACTGAATTGGTCTAGGACTATAGTGTTTGTTTTCAATGTCAATCTATTTTGTGGCACTAATTCTATTATTTGTATACTTAGCAAGGCAATTAATAGTATAAATTAGTGTGTGTTTGGTATAGTTCATTTTTGTACAGGCTCTGGTGTCTAATGCCATGCCATTTATCAGTGCATGTCAATTGTTAAGGCCTTGTGATTCTTTGAAATTGTGTGGTTATTCTCACAACAATTAACTGTTACATATCTATTAAAACTAATACATGCTATACTATGTAAGAGTTCTATTAAAACAGAGCATTTTTGAATTAATGTTTATTGGTCTAATTAAGACCAAGCTTAGTTTTCTAGATTAAAAAAATGAAAAAAAAAGCCTCTTTTCAATTTAATAAAAAAAAAAACTTTTCAATTTAATAGTGTGTTTGTTTTAATGAGAGTAATTTTTGAAAAATGATTTTAAAAAATTTTACTAAACAATAAAAAATATTTTATACAAAATTACCCAAACATAACAAAATAATATTTTTTTTTCAAGAAACCAATTTATTTTTTAGAAATCATTTTTCAAAAATTATTTTTAATGAAACAAATAAACCCTAAATTAACATTTCCTTGAAGTGAAAAAAGACAGTTTAATAGGAACGTTTGGTCGGTTCCATTGATTTGAAGGCGTAAAAGAATGTGACCGAAACAGTTCCTAGCTCCATCAGTCATCAGAAAAAAGAGCATAAATTCTGGATAACCAGATAATTTCTATTCGATAGCTTTTCCATCTGTTTAAGAACTGTACAATGCAGTGTTTAAATAGCATCTCTAACCAGAGATGTAGTTTAAAATCATTCACAAGAGCTGATATCAGCGACCACCTCGGACCTGTTAAGACATTCAAAGATGCGTATGCATAATACCCTACATATATGTATATACACACACATTTCAAAATGTAAGAAATAATATAAAACTAGATGATGGCCATGTGAACAACTCTCAAATGGCCATAACAATCATCACTGCTACTAAAGAACTCTAAACAAACCCAGCAAACATGCCTCCCGCACTTACATTCAACATGGTTACACCCATCGATCTTCTCGATTGTATATCCACATACGGGGCAAGTTTTCACCTGCTCTTTTCCATTGCACCACTCCTTCAAAGACAAATCGGGATCTTCCTTGAACTCTCGGTACTTCTCACATGACAAGTATGGATGATATTCCAGATGGCACCTAGTACAGGTCTCGGCATAACATGCTCCACAGACAAATGGCTCGCCGAAAGTCTCAGGACCAGCAACACGATAAACAGAGGGGCAATCAGGAGAAGGGCAAAACCGATAGGCACCCCCACTGGACACAACAAATGCACCCAATGAAGCTCTAAAGAGTTCCTCTAACTTTTCAGTTGACAACAGAGACTTTAAATCAGTAAGCAAAATGGGAGCTTTACAACCTTGCTGAGCACAGCATAATGGAAAACTATCCAAGTTTTTAATGGCGGACTCGCATTGCTCCAGCAAACATGAACGACAAAAGAAATGTGAACATCCTTCGAGCCGGTAGCCATCTTCTACTTCACATAAGCAAATGGGGCAGCTGACTTCACTATCAGATCTCACAGCTAAATCTCTGCCTGCCTCTGCAATCTGGAGCACGATTTCTTCTACCTTTTGCTTCATCTCTTTGTTACCGCAAATCGAAATAATATGATGTCGGGTGTTAAGTGTAAATTCAGCCCCAGGTATCTTCTCTTTGAGCCCATGAAGGTCTGGCCCAAATTTCTTAACCACCTCCTTCATCATATCAGGAGGCAGACCCCGACCACGAAGTCGGACCTCAAGCTGCTTGCTTTCGTGGTAGGACAAAAGGGATTGCATCAATTTTTGCTGGGCTACTGCAGCATCATCTGGCAAGCCAAAGATTCTTATATTCAAACTATGCCGGTTAAAAAGTATGTAAGTTCTTGTCTCTCGTTGCAACGATCTCATTAGATTAATGCCATCTCTAGAGAACAGGTGCTGCAGTATGGAAGGAGTGAGGCTGGCATGTTTCACGGTCCTACCATTCATTAGCTCTTCCACCGGCCGTCGCAACTCTGCCACGGTTTTGGTGGCATTGGCAGATATTCTCACCCGACAGGAACCATTTTCATTTGTCTCCAGGAAGCAATTTGCACCTGTAAATGATGTATTGGCAATTTCAGAAGAAAACATCTAAATTCCGTAACCATTTTCAATATCAATAAAACAGCTTGGAGAAATAACTTTTTCATCAATTTTTTGAGGATATATTTTTTATATTTTACATGCTAAAGTTATCCTCGTAATCAGTTTTTTCTATTACCCAGCTGCTGCAAAACTAAGCATCTATATAGTGCAGTTTAAAATAGTTTAGAACCAGCATAACTGCATTAACATCCTATCCTAAAAGGTGATGTCAATCAAGTGTTACAGGTTTGAAAATAACCCAAAGCACAATTGATATAACTGGAAAGAAATGGAAGGAAAAATAATTGATATAATAGGAAATTAGATGCAAAACAAGCAATTCATTTACAAGCAGAGGCATTCATACTATGTTAACCCAGACTCGGGTGCAAGTGTTAAGAGATGTGAGTATGGCTAGATCTTTACATTTTCTGCATGTATTTGGAGGATCCTTGGAGGTTATATCCACATATTGAAATGAGTTTCGGACACAGATACTTAAAAATGAGGAGTTGGAGTAACAAAGCATGCATGACTGTATGAACATGCACAAAGAATGTAGCAATGGAAACAGAAAACTAAGAATAGTACTATGCTAGTGTTAAGAGATGTGAGTATGTTAACCCAGACTCGGGTGCAAGTGTTAAGAGATGTGAGTATGGCTAGATCTTTACATTTTCTGCATGTATTTGGAGGATCCTGGGAGGTTATATCCACATATTGAAATGAGTTTCGGACACAGATACTTAAAAATGAGGAGTTGGAGTAACAAAGCATGCATGACTGTATGAACATGCACAAAGAATGTAGCAATGGAAACAGAAAACTAAGAATAGTACTATGCTAGTTCAAGTACCTTTTACAAGTCTGAAGCTCGCTAGCAAAGAATCGAGCTGCTTCTTAATAACGGCATAGACAGAGGAGGAGCAGGATATAGAACTATGAAACAGTTGCTGGCATCTTATCTTCTGCCATGAAAGACATCCAGGTAAAACTTTACCCTCTAGCTGTTCTAAAGCTTTTGCAGCCTCCAAATGTAATCTTCCATCAAATGTGATCAATGCTTTCATGAAAGTCTCCTTTGGTTCAGGCTCAAAAACCTGAACCCAACAACAGTTTGTATAAGGATTTCCTTTAGGCATAAAGGGGGATATTTCCCTCCAGAGTGCCTCTTCACAAGCACCACATGTTGGATTTTCGACAGCATCTCCTCTCACGAGAAAAAAATCATGGATTTCCCGTTCTGTTGCTGAATGCAGTATATCCCAAACTTCAGCTTCAGAAAGCTCTTTATCAATTCCATATATAAGAACAGAATCATCACATTTCCTGCTAACTTCACAATTAACATATTTTCCTGCTATTACCAGACGACTTGAGAAATCATACAAAATGTCCTGAACATCAAGCTGGTCACATTTAACTATTCCAATCCCTTTACTGAGCCTACGAGGCCACGAAAGTTTTGCTTTGACAGGAGGGAAAGAGAACATCTTATGATCACCCCCAAAGGATGTCTGTGAAGGAAGTACCTTCAATGCAGAGCCGGAAAAGTCAACCCCATCCAGCTCAGCAGCTTTTCTGGCTGCATCAGGAGTCAGGAACATTATCTTGCCCCATTTTTCCTTGTCGTCAATTTCCTGTCCATTGGCTTGAGATTTATGGACAGAACAAATACCACCATTCGAATGTTTCTCAAAGAACATCAACAGCTCCTTATCATCGATGGCATTAAGATTTGAAAGGAACAAGTCAACAGCCAAATATCTTTTATCAACTTCAAGATGCTTAATCTCAGCTCCTGCTCCAAAAAGTGCCATAGATGGTGAGGCACTCCGCCCATGAAACAAAGGTTTCTCCATACATTCATTATGCAACCATTTCTTTTCACATTCCAGCACATCAGTTACAAAATCCAGAACCTTCTGCATGTCCACTGATGAGGCAAGCAGCAAAATCTCATTCTGGTCAACATTAACTTCAACTCCAATCCGTTCATCCTTACAAATAGTCTTAATCCGTGATGAAAGAGATCGAAGATTATGATTGGATTTCCCACAGAATTTTTTTAATAGAGTACTACCAAAACCAGTCAATGACTTCACTTGCAACTTCCGGCTTTCCATCTGAGAGGCATCAAACAAGGGTGGTGGGTCCAGACTGGCCAAAGATTCATAATCAAAAGCAGTTACACAGACCAAATACTGCTTAGTTACGGATAAGAGTTCACCGAAAACAACCCAACTTGGCTTCTGACCAAATATCAGCAACGAACATGAAGGATGCAGCTGAACATATTGTCCGGTTAATGCCACTTCATAACCAAGTTGATCATGTCCGGAGTACATGGCTACATTTTCAGCCAGGGAGGAAAGTATAATCGCCTTCAATGTTTTATCACGCTCAGTAGACTTATGAGGATCCCATATTAAGTAACTTGGAATAATAACAGCAAGTTCCTTTTTTAGACAAATTTCTAATTCAGTTACGGTGTCTTGGCATCTGCGCATTGATTTAGCATTTATGCTGTTTTCCCAGCACCATTTATTTTTCCTGTCAGATGGGAGAGCTTCCCATTCCTTGTACACAGAGAGCAGAGTAAAGAGATCACCATTCTGGTGGCAAAATTGCACCTTAAGACAATCAGCTTTGACTTTATCATCATCATTTCCCACCCTGCAAAATATGCTACTGGCATTTGCCATAACAGCAGCAAGAACAAGGCCTTCCCTACGCAGGCAACAATGAAAGCAACTGATAATCAGTTTACCAAGACGAGGCTCAATCCCCAATTTTACCAAGTACCGTCCTTCATCAGTTAATCCAAAAACACCATTCTTTTCCACAATGGCTCCCAACTGAATAAGATTCCTAGTTGCTGAATCAATGGCTTTAGGACTAGGTGCATCAACAAAATCAAAAGTCTGAATATTCTTGATTCCCAAAGCAAGGATCCTCAAAACTGCAATACCAAGATGAACTCTACGAATCTCAGGCTCCTGATTAGAAGTCATCAACTCAAAATCACTTTCTGTGTATAGTCTGTAGCATCTTCCTGGTTCGGTCCTCCCAGCACGACCAGCCCGTTGATTAGCAGAACTCTGGCTGATCCAGCACACTTTTAGAACATTCATCCCAGTGCCGGGTTCAAATTTACTCTCCTTGACCATACCAGAATCAATCACATACTTGACCCCAGGAATTGTAAGTGATGTCTCTGCAATATTTGTTGCAAAAACAATTTTTCTCTTCCCAGGGTAGTTCTGGAAAACATGACATTGCTCTTCAAAGGATAGCTTTCCATGCAATGGTAAAACAATGGCATTTGGAGCTTCAAAATGATCGCAAGCCCATTCTACTTCCATCTGGGAAGTCAAAAAGGCGAGAATATTCCCTTCTTTCTCTGTTTTGTGAATCTCAGCAGCCATCCTCAAGACATCAGAAACGTATGTCGCAACCATACCAGAACCAGAAGTTCCCTCAGTTGCACAAGGAACATACTTAATATCAACAGGAAAGTTTCTACCCTCCAAATGAAAGATTCCACACCCAAAAAAGTAGTCTGACAGTTGATTGGCATTAGCTGTTGCAGACATTATTACAAGCCTTAAATCAAATCTTCGGCCAAGTAAATCTTTAACCAATGCCAAAAGAAGATCAGTGTTCAAACTTCTTTCATGGGCCTCATCAACGATGATGCAAGAAATGCCGGACAAATTCTTATCCTTCATATAATGCTGCAGTAAACAGTGGTCAGTCATATATATCACCTTTGAATCAAACTGCTGAGAGGATGAAAATGTTGGATAACAAATGACTGAGTTATCACTGTAGCACCCGATGCTTTCTTCTCTAACTCTTTTTGCTAATGAGATGGCAGCAATCTTTCGTGGCTGAGTACATACAATTGACTCATTTGCAGCAATTCCTGAATCAGAAAGAAACTGAACCAGCTGGGTGCTCTTTCCTGAACCAGTCTCTCCAATCAACACCATTACCTGGGCATTGAATAGTTGTTAGAGAAAATCAAAGGAAAATATCTACATTATAATAAGATATAAACACCAAAAAAACATGGGAACAAAATAAATAGAAATCTAATGAGAATATCCTAAAAATCAGGCAGTTATTATCTACTATTGCATGGGGAGATAAATGAATCTTTTTTTTATAACACCTAGGATTTTTTAGGCGTCGCCGCAATTTTAGCGGCTGCTTCCTACTTGCTCATTTCATCCTATGATAAGTTTTCAACCTTCTTGGTATTTAAATATTTTGCATCCATTTTCCATCTCCAAATACCATCCGAAATCCTAATTCCAGCAATTGAACCGAAGCTCATGCAATTCTCTGGAAACTACCCTATGTGTCATGTAATTAGTATTGAGTTCCTCAAAAATTTCACCAAACACAAGTTTAGAATCCAAACAGTAGCAGAAATCTAAAAGGTCCAGAGAATGGTCAAAATATACAGTCAATGTAAAGAAAATAACCCTATGTTGAATTTCACATGGCAAGAATATAAACTTACTTACAAAGGTTTTACACTTTGTTGCACTCAAACTACATTATAATTAGAATTAAGCACCAAGAAAGATAGGGAAAAAAATGAATACAAATGAGCAAAGAGAATATCCTAAAAATCTTGCAGTTATTATCTACTACCGCATGGGAAGTTAAATGACTCTTTTTGTGTGTGCGTGCACGTGAGAGATTGATGACAGCATGAATTTGTTAAGCCTCACTGCCAATTTAGCTGCTGATTCCTACTGGCTCATTAGTGGCTCTTACCCACTGTTTTCAACCTTCATGATATCTCAATATTTTGTATCCACTTCCTAGCTCTAAATACCATCTCAAATCCTAATCCCGGCAATTGAACTGCCTGCTCATGCAATTGTCTATAGACTATCCTATATGTCATCTAATTAGTATTGAATTCCTCACTAATTTCACTAAACACAAGGATATTATCCAATACGGTAGCAGAAATCTTAAAAGTCCAGAAGAGAATTTATTGTGTTACATGTTCATCTAACTATAAATATGGAAGTCAACGCTGAATCATAAGTTAACACATCTTTAGGTATAACCTTCTCTATTTTCAATTAATTAACACATGACATAAATGAACACAATAATAATATACAGACAATGTTAAGAAAATAATCGTTTGTTGAGTTTCACATGCTTTTTCAAGTCTTTGAACTCTAATTACACTGTCAAATTATAAGGTGGTAACCCTTTAAAAGAACACATCTCGTGCATATATGATGATGGAATTTTTATCTCCAAACCAGCTTTCACATTCTTATATTGCATCACTAAGGTTTTACAATATATATGATGATAATCCAAATCTATCTACCAAAACAGAAAAATGGAGAAATAAATGATTACCTGTTGACCATGTATTCTAGTAAGAATTTCTTGCCTATAAGCATAAATAGGCAAACCATCTTCCAACCTTCTACATTCTCTCAAAATCAGCTGATGGATTAGCTTCCAATCAAGCTCTCCTTCAACCCTATAAACCTCCACACCTTCATCCCCTTCTTCATTCCCAATTTCCCCAGTTTCCAAGCACCTCAACAAGCTGCTCATCCCTCCCTTAAACTCCTTCAACCGCTTCGAAATCGTAGACCTTTCCGCCTTTAAAGCTTTCTTCTTGTCATCCAACTCATAAAACCTTCCCAGCGAATATTTCCTCTTACCCATTTGTCCAGTCAAGTCAGCGATCTCATCGGATTTTTCATTGATTTTTTTCTGCCACTTCCTAACCAGTGCCCCTTCCATCAATCCCGTTATATGGCTCGAGAAAAGGCTTTTAAGGTTTTGATTGAGCTCCACCGTGTCAGAAGGCACGATGACGTTGGAAATAAGCTTGGGAGTGTAATGGATGGACCCATCAAGGCGGGAACGCCATAAATGGAGAACTGAAGAGAGGGTTTTGCTCCATTCTTGGAAAATTAGGGAAGCGGCGATTTTACCAGTGGTGTAAATGTGAGAGTTTTGGGGGGATGGGTCGAGTTGGGAAATAAGAGTTTGGAGGTCGTTCGGTTTGGAAGGAGAGGAGGAGAAGTCATGGAGGAGTTGAATTATGAAGTTTGGGCAGTGAAGGGCGTTGGAGTTGACGGAACCATCGGAGATGGATGCTGGCGGCGGAAAGCGGCGGCGGTAGTATTTGTTGTTGACAGCCTGAAAATTGGGTAAACAACGGAAATTGTTTTGGTAGCTAGATTGTTGGTGCTGGCGCTGGAGGTACGGTTTATGGCCACCCGGCGGCGGCGGGTGACGGTGGTTGGAGGATGAAGAGAAGTTCTTCATGGCATAGAGAAAACAAAACAAAATCTAGAAATTTCAGCTGTTTTTATTTTATTATTTCAGTTTTTATGGAAGTTGAAGCAGAGAAGAAGAAAGTGAGTCACTGAGTGAGCGAGCAAGCGTGTAGAAGACAAAAAATAAAAAGAAGAGGAAAATAAAAAAAAGCAGTGTTCTTTTTAAATTTCTCTCTCTATATATATTTAAAAAATTAGGGTTTAAGAAAATTTCAATTTCTAGAAAACGTAATTTGAGGGAGTTAGGATTGGGTAATTTATCAGAAAATATTTTTTTTTTAATTTACAGAAAAGGACCTATAATTTAATTATTTATTGGAATAGGCCATTTCTCTCGAAAACGCGTCCACGTCAGCTTCTAACGGTCAAATTTTTTTGACCGTTGAAAAAAAACTATAAAACCCCCCACCCTTTCATTTTTTTCACACAAAGGTCCTTCTCTCAAATTTCTCTCAAATTTCTCTCAACTTTCTCTCAAATTCCTCTCAAATTTCTCTCAAATTCCTTAAAGTTCCTCTCAAATTTCACAATAGTCCTTTAATTTTTACAAAAAGCCTGTTTAAAAGTTTTTGAAATATTTTTTTGTTAAATTTACAAAAAGCCTGCTCAAATTCCTTTAACTTTTTGCAATGGCCGGAGAATTAATTCGTCTCGACAATAAACACATCTTCGTCGATCAAATGACAATGGTAAGTTATAATTTTAATTTTTCAATACTATTTAATATTTTTTAGGTTTATGCAATTTTAATTAATTTTTATTTTATAATTTTTAAACATCAGATCGGTGTTGCAATGCTATATTCGCAATATGTCCGTCCGCCATCGCCGTTGATCGAAATTACTGCGGGAAGCGGGTTTTTGGCACGTGGCCATGATAAGCCGGGGGTGCAAGTTGGACCCGGAGCTAATCAGTGCGTTGATAGAGAGGTGGAGACACGAGACGCACACTTTCCATCTTCCATGCGAAGAGTGTACTATCACTCTGGAAGACGTGCATTTGCAATTGGGATTGCCGGTGGATGGGTGCGTAGTCACCGGGTCGCAACTTCGTGATTGGGGAGTAGATGCTACGAGCTTTTGGGTGTTATTCCGGATAACATTTACGAGGTCGATTGAGATGGGTCAGTTCTGAGACACATTCCCGAGCGGATAATGATTCGACAAAATAGAAAGAATACGGTATGCTCGGGCATACATTCTTGAGATGATTGGAGGCTATCTCGATGCCGAACTTGTCACGAAACCTCGTTCATCCGAGATGGCTCTCAAACTCGTTGATTTTAGAAGCAAATTGATTTGAGTTGGGGTCACCGTGCTAGCAAAATTGTATCGGGAGATATGCGGGCGACGCGGCGAATAAAGCGAAAAGTCGGAGGTTGCCTATCACTACCGCAATCATGGGCACGGTTTAGCTTTCCATTTTTACGCCCTCGAGTGGACCACCCATATACATTCCCACTCATAACGAGGTAAATTTAATATTAGATTTTACAATTATTACGTAGATTTAAAATATAATTGTATGCTAAAAATTATTTAATTAAGTGGAACCATTCATGTGAGTTATGTTGGAATACCTACCTCGCTTGAAGATATACTGGCTTCTATTAGAGCAACGGTCGGAAGCACAAGTAAATATTAAATAAAATATATTTTAAGTAATAAAATAGTCGTTTTAGTATTTAGTATTTCGTATTTAGTATTTAGTATTTAGTATTTAGTATTTAGTATATAACTAATATTTTTATCATGTTAATATAGTTTGAATGGACACCATACAAGGACCCACAATTCGGGCAATAATTCCTAAGAGTTCTTTCAAAAATCCGAACATTTGGCATGTGAAGGTGCCATTGGTCAACTATGCCACCGTGGAGATGCACCAATCGGATCGGGTTCTGCGTCAATTTGGATTTCGACAACCGATTCCGTGGCACCGAGGTGCTCGATGATGAGCACAAAGTCGACTTACGGATGTTGCATACGGATTGGCCAAGATTTTGGTCAGCGTATATCGAATTATGGAAAAACCGGTATGATTATATACCTACTCGAGAACCGATCATCGCTCTCGAGTTAGGCGTGCGTGCGAATACATGCCATGGTTTAGGATCCATGGCAAGTCAGATTTATTGTCGAAGAGGAGAGGCGGCGGCAACTTCGTGCACAAAGGGAACGACGGGCCTTTTAAATCCAAGGAGAGAGATGATGGGGCGGGCCCATCAACAGCGCCCACACACAATCACCGCCCCAACACTTCAGCCGACGACACCCACATCACAGCCTTTTCCGGTTATGCCAGTGCGTATCCTAGCCCTTATATGCATCCTAACCCTTATATGTTTCCTTTTCCCGACCCAATGGCGGGTTAGAATGCATGGCCTTGCTCGAGTCCGTTCGACTACTCGATCGCCACCGATCGATAGGTCATTGCCGTCGTATGAGGATCGCACGAGGTGCCGTCGGAGCTCTTTTTACCAATCTCCTTCGCGCCGTATGGGATTCATACACCTCCGCCATGGATGATGCAAACACCTCCGCAGTCAATATTTTATCAAGGTGGGTCATCCTCCCAACACCCACAACCAGACCCCTTGCCGGAGGAACCAGAATCCCCGCCTGAGCAACCACAACCCCCGCTGGATGCTAGAACAAGAAGGAATCCAGCGCGTAATCGTCGACCACCCCCATGTGGCACTGATTCCGACCGGCACCAACATTGATTTTTTTAATATATTTGTATAAACTTTTTTTATATTGTTTCATTTATTTTTTTATTGTAATTTATTTTTTTGTTTCATTTAATAAAATAAATGTTGTTTTTAATATTTCTATTGTAATTTAATTTTTATATTTTTTAAAAAATAAAAGTTGTTTTTTTATTGTATTTTTTTATTTTTTATTTTTTATAAAATAAAAGTTATTTTTAATATCCTAATTGTAATTTAATTTTTATATTTTTTAAAAAATTAAAGTTATTAACTAAAAAGACTTTATTAAATGTCATATTAAAATTTAGTAAAGGAAATTTCTAATTATTGTTTATTTAAGAAATTTTTTAACAATTTACTTTATCAAAAGTCTGACAGAAATTGAGGGTTTCCATTTCTCAATAAAAGCACCATTTGCAAGTACAACAGTTGGCTCTTTTCTAATATATTTTTCAAGGTCCTTTATTTTTTTATTTTTATAAAATAAAAGTTGTTTTTAATATCCTAATTGTAATTTAAATTTATTATTTTTAATAAAATAAAAGTTGTTTTTAATATCCTAATTGTATTGGTTCAAGTAAGGACTAAATCGGAAATGTGAGAAAAGTTTTCCGAGATAAATAGTAAATATTCAAAATTTGACGGGTTAAAATGTATATATGAAAAAAACCTTGAAGGGCCAATGGTGTAAATATTTTAAGGGTGGACCGATCTAGAAACTAATAAGAAATGGATGAATTAGGACTAAATTGAATAAATGAAAAGTATGAGGGGTTAATTTGTAATTTTATCAAGATGGATGTTGATCCAATGTAGGAATTTTGAAGGATCGTAAGGGGCAAAATAATTATTTAGCAAGAAAGATAATTTTGAAGAATAATGATGATGGTGATATTTTAGATTATTTGAATAACTTTTTTTTGTTTTGCAACTTAGTCCTTCTATAAAAGTTCACCATTTTCATCAAGAAATTAAAAGAATTTTCATAGCCACCAAGAGACAAAAATGATAAGGAGACTATCAACTATTCCGATTTGGACATGAGCGAGATCTATGGCCTGGGTTCCTACACCATCTGCATAACTTCCGTTGGTTGGCTGTTTCTCGGATATCCATATTGTTGCGTATTCTAGTCGAGCAAGGTCGACCCTTTGGTTTGTGATGCAATTCTCTATCCGGTAACAGCTTAAACGGAGCAAGTGATACAGACGGCCACTTACGTTCATCTAGGACTGGTGGGAATACGTGTCTCCACACGTTGTACATGTATTCTATTTTATACACTTCGTCAACATAGCTCATGGGATCCAGACGGAGATTCTGACAAGCCGCAATTGCATGAGCGCATAGATAACGAAGTGCGTCAAATATCCCACAGTCGCAGGTCCTCAAGTGTACACGATATTGCCCGCCAACAATACCTTGGTTCGGTCTGTCAAATTCCGTCACACGAAACCATAGGTTGTCGCGATCGTGACACACTGTGTGCATAGTGTTGGCCCGTGCCTTCGCCTTGTTAATTTCTCGCAATACCTTCGCGCACTATACATGGCCTCCCTACATTTGGCCTTTATAACTCGCTGCTCGCTTCGGAAATAGTGCCGTTAAACGAAAATATGTCTCTCGCACAACCGATGTTATCGGCAAATGACGCGCTTCATTTTAGAAACGTAATTTATGCATTCAACGGTGTTTGAGGTCATATGACCATATCGTGGCCGTCGTCGTATGCTTGTGTCCATCGCTCGAAAGGTATGTTGCATAGGTAGTTTGAGCCTTCTTCGTTAACTGAGCGCAAACTCGCCAACATCTCGTGAAACTGGTCCTTATTGATCTCGTACCCTGCCAATATAAGTTGATAGCGAATATATTACATACCACTCTTCAATTAAGAATAAATTAAATATTACAAAAGAAATTATATTAATAGATATTACATACCCATGTTGGTCACTTGCCATCGTTCACTAGTAGATCGATGTTGCCCGTAGTAGTTGGACGCAACATGCCTTAGGTAATATCGATGGTGTGTGCGATGCCATAGGCTTCCCTCTCGCTCTATTGCGGCTAGTATTCCAGGGCCCTGATCCGATATAACGCGTATATCAAGTTGGGGGCAGGCATGCCTCCTTAACCTAGATAGAAAGAAATCCCAGTCATCAGCTGACTCCCCCGGTGTTATTGCAAACGCAATTGGAAGGATTCTCCCACTGCCATTCTGTGCCACACCTAGCAATAGCCGATGCGTATATCTACCATACATAAAGGTACCGTCAATTTGTACCAATGGCTTGCAGTATAGAAATACGTCTCGGCATTGCTTAAATGTCCAGAATAGATTCTTGAACACTTGGCATCCACGGAGCAATCGATCGTTGTAGTACGCGAGTTCTGTTTCAAGGTCTGTTATGCTGCCTGGGACATATCTCTCCAGCACTTGACACCACTGCCACACTTCATTATATGAAGCATCCCACCAACCATGCAACTTTTCCAACGCCTTCTGCTTAGCTATCCAAGTCTTCCGGTAAGAGGGCGTGTACCCCAATTGGCTACGAATATTGGCAATTAAGGACGGCACTGAAGTCTTGGGATCCGCCTTCACCGTCGGTATTATTAAGTTAGCCAACATATCTGAATTCATCTTGGGATGATCTTGTGAAACACCTGTCAACGAAGTACGTTAAATAATGTAAGATTACGTAATATCAGTATTATTCAAAAACCTTGAACACCTAGTGATACTGTACCAGCAAGACATGTATGTGGACCTTTGTACTTTTTAATCTCCCACAAGCCTGTCCTTTTCCTCAACGAGGCCATGATTTTCCATGAACATGTACCGTCTTGCACTGCACACTTGGCCTCGTACTTATCGAGTTTGGATTTAACCACGTTGTAGTTAACCCTGTTCTTGATGCTATATTGTTTCAATGCACCAAGAAAACTATCCTTGTTGGAAAACTCTTTACCAACTTCTAATTCACCCGAATCCAACGACAAACTTGTACGGTCACGCCTTCTGTATAGGGGTGTTCATTTGGTTAACCGACCGGTTAACCGACCCGGAATAACATTAACCGAATTAACCGACCTTTCAAAGTTTTTAACTATTAACCGAATCGGAATTTCTTCAAAAAAATTAACTGAACCGAAATTTTTTCGGTTAATTCGGTCGGTTAACCGAATTAACCGAAAATTATATGTTTTTTATTTTTGGTTAAAAATTAACCGAATTAACCGAATTAACCGAATTACCCGAATTAACCGAATTAACCGAATTAATCGAATTAACCGAATTACCCGAAATTAATCACTACATAATTAAAAAGATTACATAATTTTAGTTTTAGTTTTAGAATTTTATTTTTATTTATTAAATTATTTGTAATTTTTATGATTGGGTTGGATTGGGTAATTGGGTTGGGTTAGATATTTGGGTTTGGATTGGGTTTAGGGATTGGGTTTAGGTGAATAGTGGGCCTATTTATATATTATAATTTTATTTATTAATTTTTTCGGTTAAACCAAAAAAATTTGGTTAACCGACCGGTTTCAAACCGATTTAACCGTTAACCGAAAAATCACAAAATAATTAACCGACCCCCGACCGAAAAAATTCGGTTAACCGACCGATTAACCGAATTCGGTCAGTTAATCGAATTTTTTCGGTTTTACCCAAATTTTGCACACCCCTACTTCTGTGTGGTAGTTCAGGAAACTCCAATGCATCGTCTTGAGATAGATCGATATTATGCATGTGGGCTGGAGGCGAGTATGCCCTGAATCGCGGATCTTCTTCTTCTTCATCTGAACCCCCTTCAACATCTTTAGGTATGGTTGGAACAGGCACCGGTTCTGAAAATAATGCAACTTCTGCACCATCGAGGCCAGGCTCTCGAGGTGGATCCACATCGGACTCATCATCCGACCCACCATGATCTGCAACGAACGAGGTCCTCGCGGGGTGGATGTCGTGGGAGTACATTATCCCTTCTTAAACAACTTTCGTAACGCCCCCAATCATATGTGGATTGCCAACCACTAGAAGTTGATGACGTTCCCCAATACATATTTCTAGCATCGAACGTTGAAGGAAGGATATGCATGTCCCATCCACCAACCGAGTGTCGTGCAGGGGTTGTATTTTCCATACTACCACCAAACACGGGCGCTTTAGTCTTCTCGCCTCCCACTAACAGAGTGTCGGCAGGGTCGTGTATTCCCCTCGAATAGTAGTAGATGTTGAAGTCGAAGGAAGATCACTTGGCGATGAAAATTGTACATATACTTCAAGATAGGGTGATCCACTGGCAAGATGAGTCTCCACCATTGCCTCCAAGCTCCGAGGACCTTTGATGTCGAATGAGTCATATCTCACGGGATCAACCAAGCACAAAATCTATACTTAATAGATGAACTTTCATTGGCGTTGTTCAAGATTTTACGCCTAATTCTTTTGCGAGGTTCTCACAAATCTATGTTACAGTTAAAACCAGATCCACGCAGTTGTGTTCTCCGATAAAAACACCGCTTTTGGTGTCACAAACCTCACCATCATAGTAAATAACAAAGACTAATACGTTCACTCATCTTCGCTTTCTATTTTACTTTTGCCTCAATTTCTATTATGCAACCCGAGAATGAAATTTGGCTCATTTATAGTCTAAGGACAATTAGGAACTCTCAGAGCAAAAGAGCGTCCACATGGGAGCTTTTTCAAAGACTTTCTTGACGATGCATCCTGCTTGAGCGCTTTGGTCACTATTTGTTTAGAAACGTCTTCTCAAAATTATTTTTTCAGAGACTATCAGAGCAAAAGAGCGTCCCACGTGGGAGCTTTTTTCAAGACTTTGCCGACAAGCAGCATCCTGCTTGAAGCGTTTTGGTCACTATTTGTTCGAAATGTCTTCTCAAAATTATTTTGCCAGAGACTACTATAAAAAAAAATAATTTTTATATTGCTGATATATTTTTTTCCAAAACCCTAAACCTAAAATTATTTTAATTAATTAACCCTAAACTCTAGTTCATTAATTTTCCCTAAAACCTTAAACCCTAAAACCCTAAAAACCTTAAACCCTAAAACCCTAAAAACCTTAAAAACCTTAAACCCTAAAATCCTAAAAACCCATACCCTAACCCTAAAAACAGCTGAAAACCCTAGCGGGGGAAAAGGGCAAAAACGCGTCCCTGAGGGAGCGTTTTTGCCACATCAGCAAAGCACGCCCTCAAGGACGCGATTTCTCTCGATGTGGCGTAAAACGCCCTCGTGGATGCGTTTCTCTTGTGTATCCCCTAAAATCGGCATTTGCCAGTGGACGCGCGTTTTGAAATGGCCCATTCCAAAGAAATAATTGGAAAATGTCCTTTTAAGTAAATTTTGTAAAAAAAGGTATTTTCTGGTAATTTGCCAGTTAGGATTCCTGTTAAACATAGAAGTCGTATTGGTTAAGGAAGTATTATTTTATGAGTTAATTTCGATGTATTAATACTATATTACATTCGTGTCATATGATATGGAAAATATATGTAATAAATATATTACTAAAAATTGATATAAAATTTTAGATATTATTTAGAATTATAATAAGTTGAAATTTAGGAAATCAAGAGATTATTTTTCTTGTATAATTTCATTTATATATATTTTCTCTAAGTTTGAGGGTAAATGATGAAAAATACATTATGATTTTTCTTTTTCTTTTTTCTTCCTTTTTTTCCCCTCTCAAATATTAGTTACTCTCTTTTTTTTTCTCTCTTTCTCAAATTAACATAGTATTAAAACCACCTAAATCTCATCGCTGCTACCACTGAAATACCTAGTCTTAGCCAACCCTTCAACCAAGACCCCGTCACTAGAATCTACGCGTGTGAGCCATACATGCCACCACACCTTTTCTACTTCTCTCCCACGTGTCGACACGTGAGAGCGTGTAGGGCCTCATCCAACCACCATTTGTTGCTGCGAGTCTTTTTGGAGTGTCACCCAGCCTTGGCCAACTCTAGTGGTGTTGTCATTGTTCATCTTCATTAATGTTTGATTTTTCTCTTTTCTTTTTCTACTATAGATTCTTCAAGTTCTATGAAATCATTCTTTCTTCAATTCTAGCCATTACTACTATCAAACTTCAAGGCAACGATAATTATATTTCTTCGGTCGCATTGGTTGAATTATGGTTTATGGGCCAAGAGTATATAGATCATCTAGAGATAGAGGCCCAAAATATTGACGAGAAAGATAAAGAGGCGTGGATTAAGATTGATGTACAATTATGCAGTTTATTATGGCATTCTCTCGAGTTGAAATTGTTCACTTTATTTCAGTCGTATAAACCTATTATAAAGTGTGGAATAAGGCTAAAACGTTATATACTAATGTTGTTCAACGTATATACAAAGTGGTGACAGATCTGGTTCATCTATAGCAAAATCAACAGGATATTGTTAGTTATTTGGGACAAGTGGAGACCTTGAAAGATGAATTTAATTGTCTCATGCTTATCTCTGAAAAGTTTCTGATCAGGTACAATAATGGGATAAGTTTTTTATGATGTTAGCCTTTATTGAACTTAGAGCTGATTTGGCTCCAGTTCGGGATCAAATCCTTTCCACTCTAGTGATTCCTACACTTGAAAATGTGTTTACTCACCTCCTTCGCACCTCTAACAACATCGAGACTAAGCCATATGTGCTTGCCATCCAAAATTCAAATCCATCAAAGGATAATCGAAATGGAAGAGGGAAAATTTCTAAAATTTATTGTACACATTGTGACAAAGGAGGTCACATACGCAATACTTGTTGGGTTCTCCAAGGACGACCTTCTCATCAAAATCAAAATTCTCGACCTTATGCTCACATTACTCAGTCTCAAGGAGATGGTTTACTCCCTTTACCATCTACATAAGGAGCCAAGTCTGTTACTTTGATGGGAGTCAATTATGATGAGTACCTGTAGTACGAAACATTGAAACCATAATATTCTTCTTCCTTCATAGCTTCGGTTGCACAACCCAATAATTCCTTTTCTTGCCTAACAAAGTTTTCCTCGAATGGCCCTTGGATATTTGACTCAGGTGCTTCTGATCATATTTCTAGTAGTAAACACATTTTCTCTACCCTTTCTTCCCTGTTTTCTTCTTCTACAGTCACATTAGCCAATGGTACTCAAATTGTTGTTAAAGGAGTTGGAGAAATCCATCCTCTTCCATCCATTCCATTAAAGTCAGTATTATATGTTCCAGAATGTCCATACAATTTAATCTTCAATAGTAAAATTTCTCACCAATTAAATTATAAAGTCATTTTTTATTCCCATTATGTGTTTGAGCAAGATCGAAATACGGGAAAGATGATTGATGAAGGGCATGAGTCACATGGATTATACTACCTCTCTTGTGTTGCTCCAATCGTTTTGTATTCCAATACCTTTGTTGATCTTCTTCACTATCACTTAGGCCATCCTAGTCTCTATAAACTCAAAAGAATGGTTCCTAGTTTTTCTAAGCTCTCATCTTTAGAATGTGAGTCTTGTAAAATTGAAGTTATTAGAGATTTCCTAAACGCACTTACTATTGGATCTGGTGCCCTAAGTGTAGTATTTTCATCTGTGTATACTTGTAATTTTTTTCAAACAGATTGGTTTAATAAAAGTATTCATGGATAACATTAATACCCTTTGCATATTATCCTCAATGGCTTTTGCATGCAAAGCAAAATAGAAGCAAATATTAGCTCACTGGTTGTCTAATGTTTAACTAATACTAAGCGGTATTATGTGGTCAAATCACAATACGGAAAGACAACTTCTATTAGTAGACAAACTTTTTTAGACCATAAAGAAATTTTCTCAATCGAGAGACTAACCCAGACTCCCCCTAAGCAACAAAATCATGTGGTTGCTCTATATAGATTTCTTTATTCAAATCACCATGAAGAAAAGAATTCTTGATATCAAGCTGATGAATAATCCAGTGATTCAATGCATCAAGAGATATTAGGAGTTGAACCGAGGCGATCTTAGCAACTGGAAAGAAAGTTTCTCCATAATTGAGATCGAGAACCTGTGTAAATCCTTGGGCAACCAATCGTGCTTTCAGGTGATTTATCTGGCCATTGGAACCATTTGCCTAAACTCTTTCTTATACTTTATCAAACATTGATACTTAGGAAGTGTGTGGCAAATTGTGTGACAACAGGACGACACAAATATCTACCATTTGTGTATTATTTTCTCATCGAAGCAAGCACTAAAGCATGATTGTAAATGAAATTTGTAACTTTTAAGCTTTTTGAAAAGTTTGATCAATGATAGGAAAGTTGTAACACCCTTTACCCAACCTGATCGCCGAGTCCGAGTTACAAGTTGCCACATTCGTTACCGGAGTAACTTCAGACAAATATATATATACCATAAAACCATTTACACATGAAACTAAGTGTAATTTACATTCATACTATGCTACATAATATTTTCTAGGTCTCACACGAGCTTACAAAAGCTATTTTGCTAACCCGAGGTTGAATTAGGACCAAATTGTGAATTTTTCAAAATTTCGGGTTGATGTTGCAACATCATACTTTCCACGTCGCAACATCGTCAACTCAGTGAGTTACGTTGCCACCTCTAGCATCTCAATGTCGCAACCCCACTCACTGTCGACCTATGTCGCGATGTTGGGAATTCATGGTCGCGACGTTGCCCCTGTTTTGGCAACGTAATACTTTGGTACGTTTTTCATGCTTTCAAGCAAACACCTAAATGCTTTCATACATCTTTCTGTTGGATTTTGTGCCCTAAGTGTAGTATACTCATTTGTACACTTGTAATTTTTTCGAACAAATTGGTTAATAAAATTATTCGTGAATTACATTAATACCCTTTGTATATTATCCTCACGTGATTTTTGCATGTAAAGGAAAATAGAAGCAGATATTAGCTCATTGGTTGTCTAATATTTAACTAATACCAAGCGGTATTAAGTGATCGAATCATAACATAGAAAGACAACTTATATTAGTAGACGAACCTAAACATGTCTTTAGTTTAACCAGAAATGAGCAAACTGATTGAAAGACTAATATGTCATCTATCGAGTCCAATTTGAGAGATGTTTTGTCTTGAGCATCAGAGCGGATGACTCCTAGAAGATAGGCATAGATGTGACTGACTAGACTGATAGTACATTGAATAGAACCCAAGTAGAATAGATCTTGAATCAACTTATGAATTTATTCACTTCTAATGTTCATAGTGCGACATACATTAATCTTGAGTGGATGATGGACTATGTATGTGTGACTCGTATACTTTGATGTAAGTAAAAACCTAAGTTTGAATAGATAAGGAACCGAAAGCTGGTGCATTGGATATATGACTTCTGTAGTATGTAGCACCATTCACAATAGTGGAATTCATAGCCCAAGACATGGGTAAATGGTATCCTCTCATTGGCATTATACGATAGATGAAAAGTAAATGTGGTCATGGGTCGTTTGTCTTTGTGATGAATGACTTGATTACTATTTGATAGTAATTGACTTTTCATGAAGGAAGATGTAATGGTTACCATGAGAGGAAATAAGATCATATTGGGAGAGTAGATTTATCCTAAAGAGACTAAGGTTATTCTTTGAGGGTAACACACTTATGAAAATGTCATTGGATGAACACTTATCGAGTTGCTTTAGTAATGATATGTTATTAAGGAGAGCTTAGTTAGGGTGAGCAAAATTCAATTTGGCTCGAAAAAAAACTTCGAATTTTGAATTATTCGAGTCAAATCAATTTTTTTTCTAAATTTCAAATTCGAGTCGAGTTGAATTTTTGAATTTGAAAAACTCGAATAAACTGAAGACCAAACTACCCCCACCCCAACCCCCTGGTCTGCCCCACCAACACTTTACCCCCTTTTCTCTTCAAAATGTTTTACTTCCCTCCATCTTTTTACCCCTAAAATCAAAATCCCCTACAAATTTTTATTCCCCCTTTTCCCCTAAAAATATTTACTTTCCCTCCCTATTTACCCTTAAAAACCAAAATCTCCCAAAAATCTTTTATTTCCCCCTTTTACCCTCAAAAATCAAATCCTCCCATTCTTCTTCATTAATTGTTTCTATTTGTTCACTTTTTTACTTCAATTTTTCTTTGTATGATCATGTTTAAAAACTTTAAAGAAAAATATTTTCAAAAAATATTACATAAAAATAAAAAAACACCAAAGTCATTTTTTTAATTTAACTCGAACAAATATATTCGATTCAATTCGATTCAAATTCCATCTCACTCGTTCAATTTGAGAAAATTTCAAATTGAGTTAGGATGATAAATAGGATTCATCAACTTGGTTAACTCGAAATTTTTCCATTCAATTTGATCGAGTCATGAAACTATAGTGGAATGACTTCGTGACAAAATGAGTTTATAATTAATAGGCGAAAGACTAGAACTTAATTATAAATCATTTGAGTCCTAATCACATATGTCTAATCAGTCCCTCCGCTAGCTCGTTGAATCTAGAATTGAATTGCATGTTGAATCAAATGAATAGAAAATGGATAGAAATGGTAAAGTTGGAGAAATGAGAAACATTAAGAAATGAACATGGTTTTCTCACTAAATGGAAATGACCCTAAAAATTTAATTTATGTTTTTTTGAATTATTAATTAATTGATATTCGAAAATGGAATTAAATTAATTAGTCAAAGTGAATCTGTTGAATGTATTAATATTAAATATATTTTCTCATAGATTCTTTTATGGTAAAGTTGTCATGATTTTAACAAAATTAGAATCAAGTTGAGAAAATTAATTAATTAAAATTATTTTATGATGTTTATTTTAGAAAATAGAAAAACATGTATTGGGTTGAATTGAATTATAAAGTGCATGGTTAAAAATCGAGGAAACACTTATAATTGGACCCTATATAGGAGAGGCTTGAAACCCCATCATAATATATATGAGGGGAAGCACACCTGATCTGTCACAATTGATTGTGGCAAATTAAGCTCTTTTCATTACTTAATGAGCTCGTATTCAAGTAATTTGTTAGCTTTTCATTCAGTTTATGAACTTAGTTAATTTTATCTTTGAATTCAATAAAATGAGCAGTTTAGTGTGTTTTATGACCTGTTAGGCCAATCTGGGCCTAAGGAAGGACTAATGTGTTAATTGAGTGTGCAGGACATCTCGTTGAAACAAAAAATGAATTGCATGTTGAATCAAATGAATAGAAATGATAAAGTTAAATAAATGAGTTATATTCGGAAATGAACGTGGTTTCTCACTAAGTATAGAAATAAATATAAAATTAATTTAAGTTTTTCAAATTATTATTTAATTAATTGAAGTTCAAAATGGAATTAAAGTAATTGGTCATTGTGAATCCGTTGAATGTAGAAATTAAATATATTTTCTAATAGATTCTTTTACACTAAAGTTGTCATGATTTTAACGGAATTAGAACTGGGTTGTGAAAATTATTAATTTGGAAAAATTAAATTATTTAAATTAATTTAATAAATAATGTCTATTTTGAGAAATAGAAAAACATGTACTGGGTTGAATTAAATTATAAAGTGCTGGATTAAAAGCTTAAGAAGCACATATAATTGGACCAAATACAGGAGAGGCACAAATCCTCATCATAATACATATAAGGGGAGGCATACCCTATTAGCCCCTCTCTCCTAGTTCAACTAGGGGGTTGACTTTTCTATTAAATAAGCATTAAATGCATTCTACTAATTCAACTAGGGTTTCACTTTCTCTCTTTATAAATAGATGGCACTAGTAGGGCTAAAAATACAATAAGTTACACACAACTTTGAAATATTGTTATTTTGGTCGAAATAGTAATAAATTATTTCTAAGTATAAGTTCTATTTTTCGAAAATAAAAATTCTACCGATTTCTATAAGAGAGAGATTTGTTTTTCTATTGAAAGTAAGAAAATTATTTCTAGTTCTGTGTTTGATTTATAATTGTTCAAGTCCACACTCAAAGCAGCTCGTGGTACGATAATAATGGAGAAGACTGCTCAGTTGAAAGACGGGAACGTCTAGGATCCGTCTAGCTCAAAGCACAAGTATTACTTTGGGAAAAAGTTTATTGCTATAAATATCACAAATTAGCTTGGTTTTCAAAATTTTATTTTTTCGCTGTGTAAAAAAACCAGTTTCGAACTGAATTTTTTAAAACAATTGGTATTAGAACCAAGTTGTGCTATGTTTATAGTATAAACTGTTACCAAAATTTTCTCTCTTTTTCATATTTGGTTAATTTTCACAAGTGGTTGCACCCCGACGTACGTGCACTGGGGCTTGTAAAACTGCAATCAATTATAACAATTGAAGTGTAGTATTGGAAATACTAAAATATATAAACTTTTTCAGCACCTTTTGAGCACTAATTCATGTAGTTTCTAAGTAATTTTTGTCAACTTTTATACTTTTATTATAAAATAATTAATTTGAACTTAATTTATAAAACATTTTGAATTTTAGTTATTTTTATAATAAATTTGCATAATTTGGGTTATTTTTGACAGTTTTGTATAAAAGGTGAAAAATTATCTTGTTAACATGTTAATTTGCATGATTTCTTGTGTTTAATTCGGTTTATTTCTGAATCAATCCCTGCTAAATTAGTATTTTTATGATTTAAATCTTGTCAGGGATGCGGTTGGTCAAAAGCAAGCTGAAAAGGGCCAAATTGAAAGAAAATCATTGGAATGGGGCCAAATCAAAAAGATGGAGGAAGCCAAGGACACATCAAATATTTTGACTTTGTAAAAAGCCAAAAATAGAAAATCTTAATTTAGTTTATTTTATTTATTTTTATTTTTTATTTTTATTATTTTAGATTTTATATTAAATTAGTTTAGGCTATTTTTAGTAAATCCCATGTATATAAATAGGGGCTCTTTGTTCTTAGGAAATCATCAACCAATTAATTCTTTTCCTATTTCAATTTGGAGTTGAATTATCCTCTTTATCTTTTTCTACTTCAATTTGGAATTGAATTACTCTTCTTCTTTTTACCTTTCAATTTGACGTGAGGATTTTGTCCATTTGATTTCAATTTCTTTGTTCTTTCTAAATTCGTCCAATTGCTTTCCAACCCCTTTTATTCCCCAATTTCTTCCATTATCATACAAATTCAATCACCTTCCACAACTTACAAGCATGAATAAATTCATGCCACACTAAACCCCTTTCAGCTTTAAGTCAGTGTTAACCCCGTCAAAGACCCGTGAGTTACGAACCCGAGTTATTTAACTCGTTTTCAATATTTATTATTTCTCCGGATTAAGAGTATGACTTCGTCAACTCACAAAGTTAAACCTACACTAAGTCAAAAAGGGCGTCGTTTGAGTTAGTGTGGCTAGACGTACAGTTGGGATTCCGAAAGGATCGATTGTCTAATCGGTTTTCCGTGAACACATTGGCGTGCCAAGTGGGGATTGCTGTTTGGTTCCGCTAAGGAAGTAGTAACTCGATTTAAATGTCCCACGCGCTTGAGGGCATTGGTTCGAGCTAGGCTCTTCTAGAACGCAAAGTCACGAGTTCTAAATCACAAACGCTTTCGTAGGTTGTTCGATCGGTAAGGGTTAGTTATAAGACGCGTTCCATAACTAATTTACACAAGGAAGAGTTGGTGTCCGAGGCGCCCTTGGTAGCTATAACTAGCTTATTGGAAAAGAGGAGTTCATCTAATTTCGAGGATCGGTTCAAAGACGGAAAAACCCGTGCCTAAAGTCGAGCTAAATTTAATTGATTTTTCTTCAAATTTACTCCACTCGATCTTTTATTTAATTGTCTTCACTTTTTACTTTTTACATTTTTTCCTCTGTTTATTTCTGTGTTTTATATTTTATCCCCAAAACTTCATGCACGCACGACAACCGCCTAGACATAAATTTGGTCGAGAGAGAATAATTTTCAGTAAACCCAGTCTCTGTGGGATCGACCCTACTCCCTATACTGCTTAAATTTGCAAATTAGGTGTAGGATTATATTGGTGGAATCGACAACCACCAGTTTTGGCGCCGTTGCCGGGGACTGGCAACACTTACAATTGTTTAAGTCATCTTCATGACCAGATCTTCATCTGGAGATCTCGAATACGACACAGATATCGAGAAATTACCGCGAGCGTGACGAAAAGAGACGGATGCTCTTAAACGTGCAAGTAAAGCAGAAATAGAACTAGGACAAGGGATCCTAGAATCCGACGTCGAAAGGTTGAGCGAAGTAATTCGTGCAGAGGCAATTCGACGTGGGAAACAAGTCGAAGTGGTTGAACCTGAGACCGAACCACTTTTTGAAACAAAAGAAGCGAAAGGCAACCTCGGTGAACCAGAAAGGATGGCAAACCGAACCATTCGTCAACTAGCCGCTGCTCCCAATGAGAAAACACCGTTATGCATCAACTATCCGACCGGAGGAACCCATTTCGAGTTGAAATCAGGCTTGGTTCACCTTTTGCCTACTTTTCGAGGCTTGAAGAACGAAAATCCACACACTCACTTGAGAGAATTCCACATGGTCTGCTCAAGCATGAAACCTCAGGGAGTAACCGAAGATGAAATCAAACTTTGGGCCTTTCCTTTTTCTTTAGTTGATACAGCAAGAGAATGGTTATTTTACTTACCCCCCGGTTCTATCACAACGTGGGACGATTTATCTCGTGTATTTCTTGACAGATACTTTCCAGCATCGCAAGCAGCTGAACTTAGGAGGGACATAGTGGGAATTCGCCAAATGGAGAGTGAATCGCTCTACGACTATTGGGAGCGGTACAAAAAACTGTGTGCAAGTTGTCCTCAACACGGGTTGACCGAACAATCATTTCTTCAATATTTCTATGAGGGTTTGCTCCCTATGGAAATGAAGATGATTGATGCTACTAGTGGAGGGGCGTTTGTCAATATGACTCCTCAAAGGGTAAGAGAACTGATATCCACCATGGCGGCAAATTCTCAACAGTATCGGCCGAATTCGGAACCCACAAGACGGGTTAATGGGGTAAATGTTTCATCCTTAGAAGATAAATTAGATAAGCTTACTAATGTTGTTCAATCTTTGCTTACAGAAAAGAAGAATCTGACCCAACTGTGTGGAATTTGTACTACGTCTGAACATCCGACGGATTCGTGCCCAATCCTTAACGACAATTCAACGGCACATGTTGATGCTGTCGGAGGTTTTCCTGGACCTCCGCAAAGATGCTATGATCCTTTCTCCAACATCTACAATCCCGGGTGGAAGGATCATCCCAACTTGAATTACAGAGCTAATCCCCGATATAATCCATCATACCAACCGAGACCTCTGCAACCACTACAACAACAATCTAAGCCGAGCACATCTCTAGAAGCAGTTATGGAAAGACTTGCCGCTGATGCTGTGAAATATCAACAGAGGACAGATGCATCAATACAAGAGTTAACTAATCAAGTTAGTAAACTCTCAATGGCAGTTAATCGTTTGGAGTCTCAAGGTAAATTACCTTCCCAGACAGAGTCGAATCCTCGGTAGAATGCAAGTGCAATAACTCTTCATAGCGGAAAGGTTCTGGAAACAGTTCCAGACAAAAGTCATGGGCAAGACAAAGAACGGGAAAAGTAGATCTCTGATCCAACAAACAGCCGTAATCGTAAATTTGGAGACCAAATGTGATGATGCCACCTTTTCCAGGGAGGCTTGCAAAGGATAAGAAAGAGAAGGAGGAAAAAGAAATCCTCGAGACATTCAGGAAGGTGGAGGTAAATATCCCTTTACTCGACGATATCAAACAAATCCCTTGTTATGCGAAATTCCTCAAGGAATTGTGTTCTAGCAAAAGGAGGTTAATAGGTAACGAAAGAGTAAATGTAGGAGAAAATGTCTCCGCAGTACTGCAAAAGAAAGTTCAGCCCAAATACAAGGACCAAGGTATGTTTGCTATTTCCTGTGAGATAGGTAATGTAGGCATTAAGAAAGCCATGTGTGATTTAGGGGCTTCCATTAATGTTATGCCTTATTCTAATTATAAGTTGATTAACACGGGTCCTTTAAAAGAAACAGGAGTAATAATCCAGTTGGCGGACAGGTCAGTCGTCTATCCTGAAGGGTTGCTTGAAGACGTCCTTGTTAAAGTTAACGAATTAGTTTTCCCTAAAGATTTCTACATTATTAATATGGAAGATGATAACTCAACTAATTCGTCTGACATTTTGCTTGGAAGGCCGTTCCGAAGTACCACAAGCGCAAAAATTGATGTTCGGAGCGGAACACTGACAATGGAGGTTGATGGCGAAATCGTGAAATTCAATGTCTACGAAGCTATGAGTCATCCTAACTCACTATTAAATATTTCTAGTATCGATATTATAGATTTTTTAGCTCAATCTTATTCTGAATATCATGACTTTGATGAATTGGAAACTGTCCTTTACAGAAGCATTGACATGGATGTTTTACATCATCTCAAGGAATTAGCAATCATAAAAGATCCGTTGCGAGAAATTGTCAAACACTTGGAAGCTCAACCGTCGTTGACCCAAGGTAACCGATTTGAACTATTACCTTCCCAAACTAAAATGTTACCTTCGGTTTTACAGCCACCAACCTTGGAGCTTAAAGCATTACCGGACCACCTTAAATACGTCTTTTTGGTAGAGAGAGACACCTTACCGGTAATAGTGTCAAAGAAACTAACCAAAGACAAGGAGGAAAGTCTAGTTCGAGTTCTGAGAGATTATAAGGAAGCTATTGGTTGTACGATAGCCGACATAAAAGGGCTAAGTCCATCCACTTGTATGCACAAAATTTCCATCGAAGATAACACGAAACCAAAGAGAGATGCTCAAAGACGTCTTAACCCACCCATGATGGAGGTAGTAAAGAAAGAGATCCAGAAATTGTTAGATGCTGGAATGATATACCCGATTTCTGACAGTGATTGGGTTAGCCCGGTTCATGTCGTGCCCAAGAAAATCAAGTGATAGTGGTGAAAAACTTCGTTAGGAGAGCTGGTCCCTACCCGAGTCCAGAATGGATGGAGGGTTTGCATCGATTACAGGAAGTTGAATGCAGCTACCCAGAAATACCATTTTCCACTTCCCTTCATCGATCAAATGCTTGAGCGATTAGCTGGTAAGACCCATTATTGTTGTCTCGATGGGTACTCGAGATTTTTCCAAATTCTAGTGGCTCCGGAGGATCAAGACAAAACAACTTTCACGTGCCCCTTCGGAACGTTTGCGTATAGACGAATGCCGTTTGGACTCTATAATGCTCCGACCACTTTTCAAAGATGTAGGGTGAGCATATTCTCTGATTATGTCGAGAAAATCATTGAAGTCTTTATGGATAACTTCACGGTATACAGTAACTCTTTTAACGAATGTCTCGATAATCTTGCTAAGATATTACAAAGATGCCTAGAATTTAATCTGGTTTTAAATTATGAGAAATGCCATTTCATGGTTGACAAAGGATTAATTTTGGGTCATATAGTTTCCTCGGAAGGAATTGAGGTCGATAAGGCAAAAACAGATATTATTAACTCGTTACCTTACCCCATATCCGTGAGGGAAGTTCGTTCGTTTCTTGGCCATGCAGGATTTTACAGACGATTCATGAAAGATTTCTCGAAAATTGCGCGACCGCTTTGCAGTCTGTTACAAAAGGATAAAGAATTTGAATTTGACCAGACTTGTAAAGACGCATTTGACGTGCTGAAACAGAAATTGGTCTCCGCTCCCATAGTGCAGCCACCAAATTGGAACTTCCCGTTCGAAATCATGTGTGATGCAAGTGACCAAAGTGTGGGAGTTGTTCTTGGCCAAAGAATAGGGAAAGAGCCTCATGTTATCTACTATGCTTTGAAGACTTTGGATGCTGCCCAAAGCAATTACACAACCACTGAGAAAGAATTATTAGCTGTTGTGTTTGCTTTAGAAAAATTTAGATATTACCTATTGGGAAGTAAGGTGATTATCTTTTCTGATCTTGTAGCTTTGAAATATTTAATAGGGAAGAAGGAGGCAAAACCACGACTGATTAGGTGGATTCTGCTCCTACAAGAGTTCGATTTTGAAATCTGGGATAAAAAGGGATGCAAAAACCTAGTAGCTGACCATCTGAGTCGATTACCAATTCCAGTAGACGACACACCATTGAAAGACAACTTCCCAGATGAAAACCTGTTTTCAGCAAATGCGGTTCATCCTTGGTACGCAGACATAGTAAATTACCTCATTACAGGTACTGTTCCTTCGGAATTACCAAGGTCTAAAAAAGATAAGATAAAAAAGGATGCTCGGTATTACATTTGGGACGATCCTTACCTTTAGAAGCATTGCTCCGATCAGGTAAATCGACGGTGTGTAGCAGAAACAGAGGTACAGTCTATCTTAACATTTTGTCATTCTTATACATGTGGAGGGCACTTTGGACCTAAACGCACCGCACATAAAATTCTCGAATGTGGACTATTTTGGCTAAACATATTTCGTGATGCCTTTTTATTTTGCAAAACCTGTGAAAGATGCCAAAAAGTTGGCAACCTTAGTCGTCGAAATGAGATGCCCCTTACTCCTATTCATGTTTGTGAAATTTTCGATGTATGGGGTATCGATTTTATGGGTCCTTTCGATTTGATTACGTCTCTAAGTGGATAGAGGCGAAGGCCACTCGCAATGATAATGCTAAGACCGTAGTTGACTTTCTTAAAAGTTCTATCTTTTCTAGGTATGACACTCCACGAGCATTAATCAGTAACAGAGGAACTCATTTTTGCAATAAGCTTGTAAGTGCACTTATGGAGAAATATGTAGTGACTCAACGAATTGCCACTACTTACCATCCACAAACAAACGGGCAAGCTGAAGTGTCGAATCGAGAAATCAAGTCTATTTTGGAAAAGACTGTTAAACCCAACAGGAAGGATTGGAGTTTGAGACTAAATGACGCACTTTGGGCTTATAGGACAGCTTACAAGGGACCAATAGGCATGTCACCTTATCGACTCATTTTCGATGAACCGCGCCATCTTCCGGTCGAGTTAGAGCACAAGGCCTTTTGGGCAGTTAAGCAGTGTAATATGAAGATGGAGTCTGCGGGAAGGTCTCGAAAATTGGACATCCAGGAACTCGAGGAAATTAGAAACGATGCATATGAAAATGCTCGAGTTTATAAAGAAAAGACGAAGGCGTTTCATGATAAGTTAATCACTAGGAAGCAGTTTTCAATAGGATAAAAAGTTCTCCTATACGACTCCACCTTAAAAATTTTCGCTGGTAAGCTTCGATCCAAATGGATAGGACCATTTACTATTACTAATTTATTCTCGAATGGTGCAGTGGAAATTCAAAGCGAAGAAACCCGAAAGTGCTTTAAGGTGAATGGTCAACGACTAAAACCCTTTTTCGAGAATTTTCAAACGCACACAGTTGAGGAGATTGTTCTCTATGAGCCCAGAATTTGAATAACAGGTCGTCGAGCTAACGACGTTAAACAAATGCGCTTTTTGGGAGGCAACCCAAATTTCTTTTCATTTATTTAATTTTAAGTTTTAGTAAGATTTAGGGTGTAAATAAATAATTTTTTATTTAATTCAGTTAATTTAACGTTTTCAGGAACATAATGGAGGTCATAATTTTTTTTTGAAAGTTGGATAAAAGTGGTGGCGTGGGCACGACATGCTAATTTGGTGACAAATATTTACCTAAAAAAAAACCCAAACTACTTAACCTTCATAAAACACCAAAACCCAAACCCAATACCCACCAACCCATTCAACCCACCTACACCTACCCAAATACCAACCCAACAACACTAACCCAATAATTTGACCCACTTACCCACCAACCCATTCAACCCACCTACACTTACCCAAAAAAACCAAATTATCCAAAAATAAACCCAGCACCCAATATACCCAACCAAAATTCAATAAAAATAAAAATAAAATAAACACCCAAAATCCCCAAAAACCTTTTCATTCATCTTCTTCTTCTTTACATCAAACACAAAACCTAAACCCCTCACCCCATGCCGCCGTCGTACGCCGCTGCCGTCGCCACCATCTTCACCGACCCATTGTCCCGCCGTAACGCCCTTGACAAGTGGCCGTGGCCCACTTCTTTCGATACCGTCACCGTCGTCGAACGTCTTCCCCAACCCTCCCTCCATTTTCTTTCCTCCACTACTTCCAACCCCCGTTCGCCAGCCTCCTCCACCGCCTGTCGAAGCCTTAACCTCCCCCACCACCACACTCTCGCCGATCGGAACCCAGGCCCCAAGAACCACCTCTTCCATATTTCTTTTTCTTTCTTTTTTCTCCACCACAAAACCACCCTTTCCACCACCTTCACCAACGCCACAATCAAAACCCCCACCATCACCCCATTAAAAATTAGCCTGAAACGCGCCGTCGCCACTTGCCACCGCCGATCGCCACCAACGTCACCGTGTACCGCCGCTGTCATCGCCGTCGATGTAACAAACAAAGACAAATTTTCGTGCCATTAACACGAACGCGATGGTCCGATCTCGGAACCAAACTGCCGAAAATATTCCATTTTCACTCAACTAAAATCGACACCATTTTTCAGTGCCTCTCGTCGTCGATTTAGTCGACGATGACTCTCCTACACCTCCTCCAAGATAAACCACCGCCCCATCAAGAGCCCGCCGTCGATGGAGTCTAACCCCGGTTGAAACAGATCGTTCGGACAGCAGCTCGGCTGCTTCCAAAAGGTTAATCCCTAATACCCAACCTATTTCTCCTTTACTGACATCTAATGCAGGTAATCCAGAAGAGGTTGGGACTTCTAACGACCATATCGAAGCTCCCCCTACCGTGACCCTACGTGTCTCTCAATGCCAAACACGGTCTACTCGAAGTCGTTGACAACCGACACGTGAGTCATCGACACCCCTAAACAGCAGTACTGACGCTGCAAAAAATACAAATCCACCCGACTCGCCTAACGAACGTGTTCGACCGTCCTGAGACAGTCAACGCAACAGACGAGGTCGTGCAAACACTATTCCTACCAAAAGTCGATTGTGAGGATTTCTAGACTTTTCGACCTCAGAGCATCGAACACGATACGACGACATCCGGCAACGCTCACTTCCGATATGTAAGCAAATCGATTTCACCACTATTGATTTTTTAAATATTCGTGATGCTATGCTTCACTATTTTGATGCTATTGGTTGGAATTCATTTGCTAATATTTCATGTAATGCATATTATGAATTGGTATACGAATTCTACACCACATTTAGTTTCGATATACATGCATTGCGAACTGTTGAAACACAAAACATTGTATGTTTTCGTCTTCTTGGGAGAGATTTTCGGATGTCAATTTCTGAATTTAACATTGCTATAGGTTTCATCGACCCTGATAATATTCAATATGATTCCTATCATTCTGCTCTGTTAGATATTCCAAGCAACTTTGATGCTCAAGAAGTTTACCGTGTTTTAACTCATTCTAATCATCTTTATAATCCGAAGACCACAAAAGACTTATTGGTGCATGAACCTGCTTTAAGATATATTCACCAATTTTTAGCTTTTAGTTTTTTAGGTAGAAATGACTCGTCATCTGTTCTGACTAAGACTGAGCTGTTCTTTTTGTGGTGTATGCATTCGGGTTTTAAAGTTAATTTAGGATATTGGTTTGCACAAAATTTTCATGTCGTTTTACGTTACAATCGTCCACTGATACTTGGATCATATATTACGAATTTAACCTCTCGACTATTTCACTCTGAAATTGATTTCTCAGCCTTAACATGTGCATATAGTATGGACAACTTAGATAAATATTGTTTGGATTCTATGGGATTACTTGCCGGCACCCCTACTTCGTGTTATTTTGTTCCTCCAGGTACACGGACTACTCGCGGAAATATAGTTTTTCGCCAACGTCCACACATCAATACTAGAGAGCAAGAGGAACAACCTCTACCTGTGGAGGCACGTTTAAGCCAAATCGAAGCGCGACTTGGAACAATGGAAAATCAAGTCTCCACTATCCTTGATATCCTGCAAAGTCGTTACCCCCAACACCGACAAAATCATTAAACATACATGGGGAGTATTCTGAACTTTTCCTTTTACCTGTTATTTGAGCTGTTGTTTTTCTTTTCTCTAATATGACACATGCTTGAGGACAAGCAAAGTTTAAGTAGGGGGTGGAAATTGATGATGAATATGCATGATTTCTTTCTCTTTTGCATGTGTTCAATCTTACGTTGAATTCATTCGATAGTTTATTTGACATTGAGCCTTTAATCTCATACTTAGTCAACTTGGACAATTGGGCAAAATTTTGAATTTAAATGCTCAAGTATATAGATTAGTCGACATTTGTGTTTTAAGGTTGATATATGTAGCTAGATTTTTTTTTATTAATTGATTGTTTGAAAAAATATTTGCTTGTGCATGAATAAATGAAAAAAAAAAGAAAAAAATAAATAAATAAAGGCTTAAGTTATGAGTGAAAGTTTCGAAAACATGACCGGATTGAGTAACTGGGGTGAGGTGCTTGGGTTGTCATCTCGTCTCGCGTAAAAAGGTTCGAGTGACAAGTCGATAACTTAATAACATTCCGCTAACAGAGACTAATAATAATAATAAAGACTGTTTGAACAGAGTAACCGGGATAGGGTGCTTGGGTTGTCATCCTAGTTCGCGTAAAAAGGTTTGACCATGTCTAATTTTTTTTTCTAAAGCATAGTTGATTAATAATGCCTCGCAAATTATTGGATTCAAACTCAATTTAATGAAATTATCTAGTTCACATATTTCAAATTTTATGACACTTGTTTATTAAACCATATGTTCTGAGCATTTATTTATTTTTGCCTATGTTGTTTACATTGAGTATGGATGCAGAAAGGAGGCTCGATTTTTAATAAATTGTAGAATCAATTCTAATGTTTAAAAGAATAACATGCTTGAGGGCAAGCATGAGCTAAGTAGGGGGGATTTGATAACATGTTAATTTGCATGGTTTCTTGTGTTTAATTCGGTTTATTTTTGAATCAATCCCTGCTAAATTAGTATTTTTATGATTTAAATCTTGTCAGGGATGCGATTGGTCAAAAGCAAGCTGAAAAGGGCCAAATTAAAAGAAAATCATTGAAATGGGGCTAAATAAAAAAGATGGAGGAAGCCAAGGACACATCAAATATTTTGACTTTGTAAAAAGCCAAAAATAGAAAATCTTAATTTAGTTTATTTTATTTATTTTTATTTTTATTATTTTAGATTTTATATTAAATTAGTTTAGGCTATTTTTAATAAATCCCATGTATATAAATAGGGGCTCTTTGTTCTTAGGAAATAATCAATCAATTAATTCTTTTCCTATTTCAATTTGGAGTTGAATTATCCTCTTAATCTTTTTCTACTTTAATTTGGAATTGAATTACTCTTCTTCTTTTTTTTCCTTTCAATTTGACGTGAGGATTTTGTCCATTTGATTTCAATTTCTTTGTTATTTCTAAATTCGTCCAATTGCTTTCCAACCCCTTTTATTCCCCAATTTCTTCCATTATCATACAAATTCAATCACCTTCCACAACTTACAAGCATGAATAAATTCATGCCACACTAAACCCCTTTCAGCTTTAAGTCGGTGTTAACCCCGTCAAAGACCCGTGAGTTACGATCCCGAGCTATTTAACTCATTTTCAATATTTATTATTTCTCCGGATTAAGAGTATGACTTCGCAACCACAAAGTCAAATCTACACTAAGTCAAAAGGACGCCGCTTGAGTTAGTGTGGCTAGACGTCTGCTTGGGATTCCGAAAGGATCGATTGTCTAATCGGTTTTCGTGAACACATTGGCGTGCCAAGTGGGGATTGCTGTTTGGTTCCGCTCAAGGAAAGTAGTAACCGGATTTAAATGTCCCACGCGCTGAGGGCATTGGTTCGAGCTAGGCTCTTCTAGAACGCAAAGTCACGGGGAGTTCTAAATCACGAACGCTTCGTAGGTTGTTCGATCGGTAAGGGTTAGTTATAGGACGCCCAAAACTAATTTACACAAGGAAGAGTTGGTGTCCGAGGCGTCATTTGTAGCTATAACTAGCTTATTGGAAAAGATGAGTTCATCTAATTTTGAGGATCGGTTCAAAGACGGAAAAACCCGTGCCTAAAGCTGAGCTAAATTTAATTGATTTTTCTTCAAATTTACTCGACTGGTTTTTTTATTTAATTGTCTTCAGCTTTTACTTTTTACATTTTTTCCTCTGTTTATTTCGTGTTTCATATTTTATCCTCTCAAACTTCATGGCACGACAACCGCCTGCACATAAATCTGGTCGAGAGAGAAACAATTTTCAGTAAACCCAATCTCTGTGGGATCGACCCTACTCCATATACTGCTTAAATTTACAAATTAGGTGTAGGATTATATTGGTGGAATCGGTAACCACCACAGCTCGACAGTCACATTGAAAGAATTAATTGATGAGGCACCTTGGGAGCTCAAGATGATGAATTAACAGCCATGGAGGATTTAAATTTATACTTTTGGACTCTCGTGAATTAGTTGGTCCAATTAAATTTTTATTGACGAAAAATGGATAACATGAAGTAGAGAAAAGGGCCTGAATTGAGCAAATAAAGAGGGATGATGGACAAGCCCAAGAGAGCAGCCTAAGCCGTTCCATCTTGCTGACCAAATCAGCTAAATTTAGCTGATTTTAACACTTACAAAAAAAAAACCCTTAAACTCTCTTTAATTTCCATTCAAACCCCTCTCCTTTTCATTCAATTAATTTCTAGGCACAAGCTAAAAATAGCAAGTTCATTCAAACACTCCTCCCACCTAGCATGGCCGGCCATATGAAGGGGGATTCCATGCTATTTTTAGCTAATTTGAGCTGCCAAATTCAAGTATAAATAACCCCCTTCACTTTCTCATTCAACACAACTCTCCTCTTTCATTCATCTCTACTCCACTTCTTTTTCACTCTCTTGTCTTTCCATTTCGTGTCTTTCTTCCCTTTGCCAATTTCCCGTCTTGAAAAAGAGCTAGCCCGCCCCTTGGAGCAGCAAAAATCAAACATTAGTAAAGGCCTTTGATCGACAGAACGAGTAGAGAAGAAGAGGAGTGCACTAGTCTGGCTTCAGAAAATCATCGAGTTTGTTTTCTAGTTCCCTTCTCTTTATCTTTTTCAGTTTATTCCATGATCATAAATATGAATACTTGTTATGTTGATGTTCCTAATTTAATTAAAATGACTTAAATCTCATTCGTGTAAGATTAATTGCATTATGTCCACTTAAAATGTTAAAATCATGTTTGTGTTGTTATAGGCTTTGGTAGTTTGTTCAATTAAATAAAATCATGCCTATGTTACACTTGTATTATAATTGTGAGGTAACAAATGAATTAATTATTAATTAGATTAAAATTATAGCCAGCGGGTGTTGCAACACAACCTTGTAATCAAGCCCCAACTCGTAAACTGTCATCAGTGTTGGGGCACATGCCAGAGGGTGTCACAACACCGCCTTGATGAGGGAAATTAATGATTCAAGGGCGTTTTGGTCTGCACAAAAAATTTAATGCAAAAATGTCATTCGAATTAGGGCAATGGACAATGGTCAACCCTAAGCCTATAAATATACAACTCTGAACACTTCATAAACAGTTTTTATTCAAGTTTTAGTTTACGACTTCATTTAGTTTTAGTTTTCAATTTTCTTTAGTTTATTTTGTACTGAGGTTTATTTTTATTTGTAATTCTATTCTAGTTTTTATTTTCGTTCGTCGTTGAACTGAATTTATGGATTCATCAACTCTTCGTGGATTGTTGTTTGCACGATTATTAATATATATCAGGATTTTTCTTAAACTCTATTCTTAATCTTCTATTTATGTTCATCTTTTCAATCAAGCTTATGATGTTTATTAGATCCACGAGGAACTAATCCTTTTACGGGAGATTAGCAAGTGGACGTGAGAGTAATTAACTTCCATGTAGGGTTTCTTAGTGGATCACCTGGTTGAGATAGGAAAAACTTAAAACCCTAGGCCTGACAACCCTAGGAAGTCATTTGAGAGATAAGTAGTTCTTACTGACTCATTAGTTTAGTGGAAGATCAAGAGATCCTTCTAGGTTAATGACTAGTTGATTGAATAGAACCCGAAATAGGAGTTAGTTATGACCACCGAAGCGAGTTAGTCTTGTAACACCCCAAACCCGACCCAAACGCTACAACTGGATCTGGTATGTCACTTAAGAGATTTTACATAACATGTCGCATTTCTAAAAATGAAGCACTAGGTTTACACCTTTATTTCAAAGCTTAATAATTCATTAAAGTATAAAATATTAAGTTACCAATTATCTTGGTAGATTTTAAATATAAAAAAACCGAAATTTCATGCAGTCTTAACTTAATTGAAAACATAAAACTTAAAACCCAAAGAATAAAAGCCCAACAAAATCCCAAGACATAAATGGTAGTCTAGTGGCCCATGGCCTTATTACAAGGAAATTTGAACCTATTAATTAAATGAAAATAAAAAAATTAGACTAAGTCTTTTTGCTGAATTCTCAAAGCTCATCGCATGGCCACCTTGCTCTCCTCTCCACCCTGGCCTGATGCCCTAAGTGTCACCCGAGATGGTTAAAATTAAAGGGTGAGTCATGAGACTCAAAGCAGCAACCCTCATGCACCATTAGATTTGGGCTTTAGCCCCATAAAATAGAATAATCAAAATATAAGTAACAAAAATAATATGCAAAGCCCAACCCATATCCTAGGTGTCCATCCGCTACACGCCCGCATCACCATTCATTCACACCATTGGGGATTTCTACAATCAACCCACACCGCTACACGCGCTTGATGGCGCTCGTGCCGCTCATCATCGATCATGGCCGTAGCCACTACAACAATGCATCACGGCGAAGCCGCTACAATGGATCACGGTAAGGAACCGCTACAACGCATCACGGTAAGGAACCGCTATAAATGTATCACGGTAAAAACCGCTACAACATATAACTTCCTCCTTTCATCAACCCAACCCATGCAATCACATATAATCAATATTCTTAAATCATTTAATCAGAGCATTCACTAACCTGGTGATTTGCTTTACCCTCTTTGGGTTCCCGTCAATATGCCGGGTTTCTGTGCATTTAACAAAACATGTAATACTTATTTTCATATATTAATCAAACAGATCTAGATGGTGTGGAGAATTACACACCTGATATTGCGAAATCCAATATTCTTAGTCGATGTCCTTGCTATCTGGATCTATTATCCTCAATCTATAGCCTTGCTTAAAAGTCAAACAATTGCGAAAATAGGTCTCTCCTATATTCGGCCATGGTTAGTATTCTACCCGATTTTATATATATAAATAAACAAATCCTCTTACCTTGAACTCCCGAAATTGGAGACTTATGATTTTTGGCTTTTAGATCTAGTCGACTAAGCTTCCTTCAAATCCCGAATTGCCGCCCATCATAAAACCATTAAACTATTAGCTTTTGGCTTTTGCCTTTCAAAACCGGAATAGATCATGAGAACTAATCAAAAATCAACACTTACCTTAGCATAGAGAGATTCGGCTAGCACTAGAGAGAGGATTCGGCAATGCCCATGGAAGATTTAAATGCCGGAAGTATAGAATGGATGAATAGAAGAAAAGACTATGGATGCTTCTTGACTTCCTAGAGAAATCGGCACAAGAAGGAAAAAGTGGAGAAGAGTTTCGCTTTTAAAGAAATTGGAGAAAAGAAATTGGAGAGGGAGATGCTAGGGAATTTCGGCACAATGGGAGAGAAATTTAGGGTTTCAAAGTCGTAATCAAGGAGCTAGCCCCTATTTATAGATATTTCGCACCTATCGCTAAAAACCGAAAATGCCCTTAAAATTCAAGCTAAAGAGAGGAGAAATTCGCACCCTCCTTGCCATGCAAGAGTCAATTTTACACTCTTCTAGGTGGTGGATTTTCAGCCAACACTTCCCTTGAAGATAAGCTCCTAACTTTTCTCCTTTTTATCTATGATATTATCACTTAAAAATCCACATAAATTCTCCTATTTTATAGCCTTGTAGCCGTCCACCTCTACTAATCCCTAATGCCAAATTTAACTCACTTAAATTAAAATATTTGGGCCTCATTAAACTTAATACTTGGGCCCCTAATTCCTTGTGTGTGGCGTCACCATCTCTTCATTTAAAGTGCCGAATTTGGCCTAAAACATGGGCTCCTCATGACCCAAAACTTGTTCCTTTTTAATCTGTTAATGATGCCACTTTAATCTGGGCCTTTTTGCCTAATTTTAAGCCCAAATTTAGACCCCTATCAATTAAATTAACATAGTAAACCTATCCCTACACTAAATGTATGGGCCCGTAAATTTAGGATGTTACAAGTCTTCTGTCCTTAGAACTAATATAGTCTACATATTATTTTCATGTCTTTATTTTTATGCATTTTAATTATTTTTATAAAATATAAATTTTCATCACTTTAAGATTTATCGTAATATAGTTTAATGAAAATACTAATTAGATATGTTAACGTGGAAGTTAGAATTAGTTTAGTTTCGCCTCCCTTTGGTACGATCCTCAGAGTACTCTAATACTTTGTTGTATAAATCTATATTACAACTTGACCCGTATACTTGCAAAAACCGCCTAACGATAAGATTTGGTTACAGGATTTACACTCTAGAAGTTAGTACATCCGGAGGCGGTCAAGTTGTTAGCGTCGTTGCCGAGGAGGCAACGCCATTGAATTAGTTTTAATTTCTACGTTTAATAAGATAGTTAGGAATTTTTTAAAAATTATAGATATGACTTTATTTCTTGTTTTTATTTACTTTTATTTTTCTCTACTAACGTTTTTGTTTTTCTTTGTGGTTTCAATGCATGACTCGAAGTAGGGACACACCCATAGAGCCAACCACTGATCTAGAGAAAATAATTCCTAAAAATCGTCATTAGCAACAACAGTAGATGTAGAATAGCCCACCTACTACTGTTATCCACCACACGAAAATCTACTTTTCGACGAACCTAATTTACCAGATCTACCACCACCACCACAGCTATCGATAGAATGACAAATGGCTCGAGAGGAACGTACACTAAGAGATTACACACTACCAACCTTCAACGCAGTACAAGGCAGCATCGCAAGGCCGACTATAACTGCAAATAATTTTGAGATCAAGCCGACCATGATCCAATACATTTGAAATGGTACACCGGAACAGACCGATACCAACATGTAACAGCTTCAATTAGAAAAAAAGAGCAATACATCCAATGGGACGATACTGATTACCTTAATTTATACTCCCGCATGTTTTTCTTATTAACCTCGGACAAAGAATCACATACTATAGTACCAAGTGTTGCCTATCATTGAACGCCCAAAATAAGCCTTGTAACCCGTTAATGACAACACCATAAAATCTATTGTGAAATGGTTTCCTTGAGGAAACCAATCCACATCCTTGCATTTTCCCAAAGTATAAAGGTTTCCACCATCTACAATGGCAGTGTGAAATTTGGCTCAGTGTTTTGGTTAAGTTTAGATTAGGTGAGATGTTGGGAATAGGCAATAATGTTGGTAAGTTTCGTGGTTTAGTGTAGTTGGTTGAGTAAGAAAGGGTGGTCATGTGTG
This sequence comes from Gossypium sturtianum, assembly GCA_025698515.1. Classification (NCBI taxonomy): domain Eukaryota; kingdom Viridiplantae; phylum Streptophyta; class Magnoliopsida; order Malvales; family Malvaceae; genus Gossypium; species Gossypium sturtianum. The sequence goes on from CM046952.1 coordinate 23,453,245, forward strand.
TGGAATTTTTATACGGAGTGGTTACTATTATAGGTTTCCAAGTTCCAATGTACAAGATATGTTCAATTCTTTTGGCTATATGTAATGCTTCATTTAAGGATTTGGGTCTTGAAGTGATTGGGAGATGTCATGCTTCAAGTTATTGATAAAAATGCATTAAAATTAGGAGTTAGATAGCTTCAAAAGGTTAAAAACACCTTAGAAGTCTTCATAAGAACCCAAAATAGAAAATGAAAAAGTAACAACAAAATATCCTGATAGTTATGCACCTGAGTTGCCACAAGCTAACTTAAGCTAATGAATTAAGGCCCAATACACCATAACCTCAATATATTCTGACCCATAAAACATTATTTTGTTGTATTTATGTTATTTTTCATATTTATGCCTTGTATAGTTATTTATAATAATTCAATTTACATAATAGTTTGTTTGTTAATATATCATTGTTTTTCAATTCAGAATTTTTTTTTTTTTAAAAAGGTGAAGTATTTGTGTTATATTTTCATTAGAAAAAAGTTTGAAATATGGTTAAGAAGCCAAAGAGTGTACATACATGTGTATATGTGTATATAAATTTAAGGTAAAAAAATCATTACGTAATGTTAGAAAATATATTTATTTAATTTTGATTATAAAATATATAAATTTAATGTTGCATAGGTAAAACTAAAATTGCAATATCAAAAAGTTTGTAGTCTAACAAAAATAACTAAAATTAGTTCGAAAAGTGTTTCATATTGCAACGGTAATAAAAGTAAAATGGTATTAAGTATATTTTCCGTTAGATTGCAAAATTTTGTATTAAATAATATAATTATTTATTTTTTATTTGTGGTTTCTATGAGCAATTATTGCAAAAATAATAGTAATTAAACTAAAAAAAATGAAGGAAGTTTAAATTTGGAACTTCGTCTCCAAGCATGAGTTTTGTTCAAAAAGCATGACTTAGTCATTAAGCTGTCAATCACGTTGAAACCTCAAACCTTGGTATGCAATCTTTCTTTATAAAAAGCTAAAAGGAAACTTGATTAAAAAAAAAAAAAATCGAAAAGAATGGGAACATCCATACCATGGGATGACTTTGGTGTCAAAAATTAGTGTAGATTGAACCGGATAGATTGATTGTATTAAGAATTATCTGAGATATAATAGATTTGAGAATTAGTAAGAATCAGTTGAAGCAAGTTAAAATATTGATTCAATCCGCAATTGAATTGAATTTTTTTTTATTTTTTATGAATTTTTAATGATTTGTTTAATTAAATTGGATGAAATGCTCGAACCAATAGCTTGATTTGTTTGGCCATCGATTCGATTATAAAAACTTTATTTTTAAGTACTATTTTTATATTTATCTTGTCCTTGTAGACCCTATATTTTGTACAGACCTACTAATTTAGATCGTAACGAATTCAATTTTTAATTTGTGAATATCAAATAATAAAAAATAATAGTTTTTAATTGATCGATTTTCTTTATCTTAATTTCTAAAATAAATATGAATCATAATATTTGTGAAGTCGGGATTTGTGTTGAATCGAACCGATTTGATTAGATACAATTAATATTTATAAAAAAAACATTTAATTTAATTATTAAAAATATTTATTTTCTTTTGAGTTTTGACGTACAAATTATGAATAAATAAATTTATACATTATAGACTAGATTACCAATATATTGATACTATCTTTTTATATATATAATGTTAATCTCACACATTTATTTTTTTATTAATTATAAAAAATGATATTACCATTATTAATTATTATCATATCTAAAATAAAATCATATTCATATATAAAATTATATTTATTTAACTTAAAAAACTTGGACTTTTATTATTTTATATTTATCTAATTATATTCGATAATTTTATAGATTTATAATTTTTAATTAATAATATATTGTATTATTTTTTAAGTGAAACTTTAAAAAGATATGACCAAATTAATTAATTTCACATTAATACACTACCATATTAATTGATATTTAATTAATATTAATTTTATTATTATCACATAATAATACTAATAAATTATTATTTTAATGTCTTTTTAATAATATAATTAACAACAAAGGGTATTCTCGTCAATTTAAAAAAAAAAACTCGTGCTTTCATATATATAGTAGCTTCTAATGTCACATGTGTTGCATGTAAATTTTCACGTTTAATCTTTAATCAATTTTTAAATATTGCATTTTAAATTGCAGTAATTAACATAAAATAATATTTTTTATTTAAATTATTGAATATAATTAAACTATATTATTCAAATATTATAATGTGAAATTTTCAATTCATAATTAAAACATTTTTTATTGAAAGGTATAATGAAAACATTTTTAACATATTCAACATACAATATAGTTTTACTTCATGTAATTAATGCAAAGTAACATTATTCAGAACAATAACCAATTAACATAATTAAATTAAGTAATAATTAAGATGCTTAAAATTATATTCAAATAATAACTCTATTTTACATCAATAAAATTAGCGCAACTTATTCTTTTACATAAAATTGTTTTAACTAATAAGTGTAATTTAAATTGTAATTATAATTATAAGTATCACAATTTTTCTCTACATTTTATGTTTAGAGTTCCATTCAAATAATAACCCTATTTTGAAATTAGCACGATTTTTTAAACTAATAATTTCAAATTAAATTATAATTATTTTTAAATGTGAATTTAGTAATATGATGGAAAATAAATAGTATTCTTGTAAGTTCAAAAATATTTCCAAACTCATGTTTTTATATATACTATTTTATGCGTTTAATATTTAATTTGTTCTTTTAAATTTTGTACTTTTAATGGCAGTAATTAGTGTAAAAAGAATTAAATAAGTTCAAATTATATGGGTTAAAGTACCTGGGAGGTCCATGTATTATAGGGATTGGATCAAATTAGCCCCTCTATTATTAAATAGATCACTTTAGTCATTATACTATTAAAAAGAATTAAATAAATTCAAATAATAATATTTACTGTATAAAAATATATTAAAAAATAATTTTTATTTTTTGTTTAAATCCAAATAAAAGATTTCATTTTCAAAATTATAAAAACTTCACAAATTAAAATTTATTAAACAGTAAATGATATTTTTTTAATGGTAAATATTAAATATATTCAAATTTAACTTTGTCAAAACAGTTTTTTTGTTTGGAAAACAGGATCGACTTTTAAAACGAAAATGGAGTCGCCACCAATCTTTTTTTTGGGGTGTGATCGGGTCACCTCAAGATTGATCGTTAAAACCTTTTGATTTATTAAAACGATAGTTTTGGTCTACGAAATTTAGAAAAACGGGTTCGGGAGTCGGTTATGCACGAGGAAGGATTAGCACCCTCGTGACGCCCAAAATTGGTACCTAATTGATTATTTAATGTCTTTATGTCGAGAATTTGAAAAGATTTTGAAATACAATTCCTTTTAAAGAATGTTTGTATAACCCGTTTTGGAATATTAAGACTCTTTTGTTCCAAAAGGATAAAATATCATATCCAAAGACGTTAGGTGCGACATTTTAACCCCAAACTAAGATCATCCCTTAATTCCCAAAACCCAAAATTAAAAGGATATTTAGTTATTTGGACGAACGAAAAACCGAAACCCAGCACGTTAGGGCACAATTTCTCGAACTTCCAAACACGAAACATTGCCTTGTTTTCAAAAGCTCTCACATAAGCGATTATGAAATTGACTGAGAATGCATTTGTTCGATTTGTTTGGGATAAAAGTGAAATGACCAATATCGACCAAAATGTTGGAGTTCAAACCATAACGTAATAATAAGAACCACGCAAGCATAATATCGAGCATGAAATAAAAATACATGGTACTAATACTACACGAAAAAAATAATACATATCAATCCAAATAAACAACGTACATGAAATGAAAAAACTTATTATAAATATATATATAAGTAATAATATATAAAAATATTTGAGATAAACAAAACTATATAATGAAATAAGGACTTTAAAAGAAAAATTATATATAATAGATTTTCAGAATATTTGTACATAAATAGATTTAGAAGAAAATATACGCAAAATAACATGAAATCAATAATATATATATATAGAATAAAAGACTATTTAGTATGGATAATATATATATATATATATAAATAATAGTGGTAAAAATAAAAATAATAATAATAATAATAATGAATATAATAATAATAATAAAGTCAATTATAAATAAAAATAGTAGTAGTAGTAATATTAAAATAATATTATAATAGTAAAATAATATTAATAATAAGAATCAAAATTAACAATAATAATAATAAACTTAATAATAAAATAACAAAAATCTCAAAAGAAACAAAAAAGGACGAAATTGAATTTTAAATAAAAGTTTGGGGCAAAATTATAAATAAAAATAAAGAAATGAACTAAATTGCAATGCGCTAAAAATATGAGGGGGTGAAAAGGGAAATATCCCTGGCCCATTATGCGCTGCACTTTACCTGAGGACTAAAGTGAATCAATGAAAAAATTACCGGGGCAAATTTAAAATTAAAAAAAAAACTGAATTTAAAAAAATAAAAATGGCTAAAGCAGCAAATAACCCATCCGCAAGAAAACGCGCGAATCTCTGGAGCGGGTCGGGTCAACACGCGGGTTGTCTTTATACGGCGCCGTTTTGAGACCACTGAAACAGGCCCTAAACGGCGTCGTTTTGGGCCCTTTATAAAAGCAAAAAAAAATTTTAAAAAAATCAGTTCCCCTTGTTTCAAAAAAAAAAAAAAACAGAAAGGCTGCCCCTTTCTCCCTCGCCTGGGCGATTTTCGGCCCTGGGCTCCGGTGAGAGCTCCGATCGTCGGCCGACCGGTCACCACCGCTGATCGTCGCCGCCGGCCGCCGTGCACGGAGGCCGAAATTCCCAAAAAGTAAGTTTTTCTTTTTCTTTTTTATATTTTAATACGTATATATAGTTTTAAAAATATAAAGACCTTTATACATACATGCAATCACGGTTTCGCAAAGAAGAAAAAAATGTAAATAAAAGAAGATAACAGAACCTTGCAAATTTTTTACTTTTCTATTCTCTGAGATTGTGAAAATTGTAGCCCCAATATTCTCTCGTATCTATATCAATCCTCCCCTTTACACTGTTTTCCCATTTCGGTTTTATAGCCGATTTTTTTACAATTGGTTTTCCCTGTTTGTAGGCACGTTACACAGGCGTGGTGAGTGTTGGAGGTGCGCACGATGCAGAGAAGCAGGTGCGTGCGTGGGGCTGCTAGCGGCGACTAGGTTTCTGCAAAGAGTTTAGGCTGTTGGGCCATGGGCTAGGGTTTATAATTGGGTTTAGGTTTGGGTCTGCTGTAATTTTGTTGTAATGGACTTTTATTTTTTTTTGTTTTGGGTTTAAAAATGATTAATGGGCCCGGGCGAAAATTAGACCCTACAAACTTTATTTGATTATTTTTAATAATACAAATACTAAATTAATCTATTAAATAGTAGATAGACTAAATTGGTGATGTTGTTACAATATTACATTCACCCACGTATAAATATTATAAGTTTTAATAATATTGGAATGAATTAAGTTGTTACTTAAGATATTAACTTAATCATATTCGCACGCTTGTCATGAATATGTACGTTTTCAACATGTTACGAATTTACTTTTAAATATTTTAATAAAATATTCAGGTGATATTTTTAAATTAATTTGATTAATGATTTTTTTTTAGGATTCTGTTAATATTTAATAATAGGATATTATTTTTTTATTCGAGTAATTTCATAAAATTTATTTATTGATAAAAGATAGATTTTTAATATTTTTGTGTATACTAAGAGATACCAAAAATTATTCTACTTTGAAATGTTGGTTCACTCAAAAATGTAACTAACTCAATGGATCGTAATTAGATTTTATATTTTATATTTTTATATTTCAAAGTTTTTCAAAACACGTAGTCAATAAAGTAATCGATTTTCAAATATAATTTTTCTCTAATTTCTTAAATTTTGAATTTTAAAAAATTTATAAAAATTTAGGGTAAACTACTAAAATAGTCAATTTTGTTTGTCTCAGGTTACATTTTAATCATTTATGTTTGAAATGTTACGTTTTAGTCACTTATGTTATCATGTTGTAACATTTTAGTCATTGAGTCGTTAATTACCGTCAATGGTGTAATAGTAAGCACACGTGACACATTAAATCATCATTTCAAACAAAAATTTTAGGTTAAATTCTCCAATTGGTCCCTATATTTTTTCATTTTGAGTAATTTAATTTTTTCTTTTATGTTCTTTTAACTTTCCTTTTTTTTTTCATTCTCTTCTACTTCTCCCTTTGTTTTCCTCCCTTCTTATTTCTTTTAATGTAGTTTTTTTATGTTTTTCATTTGTTAAAATTTATCCACAAGCTCGCCTCATTCGAAAAAATTAAATTGTCCAAAAAAAATAAAAATATAGGGACTAGTTTTAAACAAATGAAAAATATAGAAAAATTACGTTAAAAGAAATGGAGAAGGGAGGAAAACAGAGGGAGAAGTAGAAGAGAATGGAAAATAAAGAAGAAAAAAAAGGAAAGTTAAAAGAACATAAAAGAAAAAAATAAATTGCTCAAAAAGAAAAAATATGGGGGCCAATTGTATAAATTAACCTAAATTTTTTGTTTGAAATGATGATTTAACGTTCCACATCAGCTTACCGTTACACCTTTAACGGAAATTAATGGCTTGGCAACTAAAATGTTATAACGCGATAATGTAAGTGACTAAAATGTAAACTGAAAAAAAACAAAATGGACTATTTTAATAATTTACCCAAAAATATAATTGTACGACTTCTATTTTAATTTTAAAACCTCGTTTTTTTTATAAAGATTCAAACATCAATAAGTTGATTTTTTATTTTTAACCGAAAATTAGTCCCTACTGCTTAACGAGAAGATTCTTGGGCATAAGCGAAAACCTTTCCCTCTAAAAATCCTTCAAATATATAATAAATTAAATAAATAAAACATATCGGATATTCAATCTGCTTTATCAATAAAATGCATGTAAATACATCTGCTACGTTCAGCATACTTGATACGATTACATTCTTCAATTAGTGTAAAAATTTGAAATCAAAAAAATAAACCAATATGCCATTCCCAAAACATCATCCCAAAGTGTTATTTTCAGACATGAAATTACCAACTCAAACAACAGCATATCAACTCAGACCTGCTTATATCTCCTGATAAGCCGTGTTGCAGGTTGAGTTAATGTCTGAACCATAAATATGTCCCAATTTTTCTTGTTTGGTCTCCAAGTATCTTTTGTTGTCTTTAGTTAGTGGGTTCAATAATGGAAGCCTGCCGGAAATCGCCAAACCATAACCTTTAAGACCGACGTACTTTGCTGGATTGTTTGTCATCAGACTCATTGTATGAACACCAAGATCTCGTAGTATCTGCAGAAAATCGAACACTACATTCAGCAATTTAACAGTGCGAGCAAGTGAAGGAAACCGTGTTTTATAGGATTCGAAACAGTCGGTATAACATATGGTGTAGGCAACAAAGACAAATGGCTGAAGAAATCTTACTTGTGCACCAATGCCGTATTACCGAGAATCAATAGGTAAACCAAGCTCCTCATTGGCCTCAACTGTGTCGTGTCCATCATCTTGTAGGTTATAAGCACAAAGCTTGTGGCCTAAACCGATCCCTCTACCTTCATGTCCACGAAGATAAACTAATACACCCCGTCCACTTGCCTCAATTTGCTTCATTGCTAGTGCTAACTGGTTTCCACAATCACATCTGGCCGACCCAAAAACGTCGCCGGTAAGGCACTCGGAGTGTACCCTCACGTGAATATCTTGGCCATCACTAATTTCACCCTGCATGTTACACAGTCCAGTCGTCAACGTCCTACTCATACAACCTAGTCAGACTGATAAAGTTTTCGCATGTGGCTAATGACACAACAAACTATAGTAACGGCATATAAGAATACTCTTGAATTCCCAGATTTTAGAACTGGTTAGTGTTGCTTACTAAACAAAAATAAGAAACAGATGAAGGTAGTGAATATTCAGATGAAATACTGACTTTAACCATCGCTATGTGCTCAATCCCATCTAGCAATGACCTATAACAGTATGCTTTAAATGGACCCCACATTGTGGGTATCAATGCAGCAGCAGCCAGCTCCACCAGCCTCTCTCTTTTCCTTCTATATCTGTCAATTATTGTAATATAAATAACTTCACTAAATGGGTCACTTTGATAGTCAACAAATGGAAGAATAAAGATCAGTTGTGATGATGATGATGTTCCTCCATAGCCTGCTATAAAAGAGTTGGTCACCGTTCTAACACGTTTATGTTCACCTTCAAAGAAACATTTTCCCTATACTTAATGTAAGGCCGAAATTTTGCCCGGCCAATTAACCAATTTTTTTTTTAAAAAACCCCAATAACAGGCCATTACAAATAAGCACCCGAGGCCCAAAATTTCGGCCCAAACATAGCCCAATACATTGCAAGGCCCAAATGGCCCAAAATTTGTAAGCAAACAGAAAACCTAGAGGACCAGCGCCGCAGCCAGCAGCCAACCCAACGCCGCATCGTGCGCGCCTCCATCACCAAGTCACGTCCGCTCCACGTTGCTGTACCTGCGAAAAAGAAGGAAAAAGAAACAACACAACAAATCTAACAAAATCTAGAGTTTTTGTATTTTCTTTTTCCTAAAAGGCTATAAAAGCCGAAATAAAATAATGTAAAGGGGGGGAGGGGGTTTCAGAGATACGAGATCAGAAAAGGAAAAGGTTTCTTTTTCGTTTCAATTTTTTTTTAAAATTTTCGAATTGATTCTTCTATTTTTTTATTTCTTTTTCTTTTTTATATACAAAGGTTTAAAATATATTTTAAAGAATAAAAAAAGAGAAAAAAAGACTTACTTTTTAGAATTCCGGCCACCGTACACGGTGGCCGGCGGCGGCGGATGGCGGCGGGTCACGCCGGAGCTTCGCCGGAGCCTCATCGGACTTCAAGCCCTCCAGAGAGGAAAGGAAAGGGGGGAGGTTTTTTTTAAAAAAAACTGATGGAAATGAGTTTTTTTTTAGAAAACTTGACTTTTATAAAGCCCCAAAACGACATCGTTTTAGAGCTGGCCCTAAACGCCCAAAACGGCGTCATTTTGCCCCACTGACCCGCGCCTTGACCCGACTCGCAAGGAGGATCCGCGGGTTTTCGATGGAAGGGCTAATTGTATATTTAGCCCTTCCGCTTTTTCATTATTTTACAATTAAGTTTATTTTATTTTTTAATTTTGCCCGATAATTTACTTCGATTTTCAATTGGGTCCCCTCTGATGCTGTGCGTTTTGGAGGGAGGGAATATTTTTTCCTTTAGTCCCTCCATGTTATTCGCGCATTCAAATAGGTTCTCCTTTTTTTTTTATTTTTTTTAAATTCGCCCCAAATTTTTATTTTAAGTTTAATTTCGTCCTTTTTCTTATTTCCTTTTATTATTTTGCTATTATTGTCATTATTTTGGTTATTATTACTATCTTTAATATTATTATTATATTTATTATTATTATTACCTTCCTTATTATTAATATTATTATTATTATTATTATTATTATTATTACTTTTAACATTACTACTACTATTATTTTTTATTTTATTTATAATTGAATTTATTATTATTTTTATTATATTCATTAGTATTATTATTTTTATTTTTATTTTTACCACTATTATTTTATATATATATATATTATTATTACTATAATCATATTTATTACTATTATATTTATTATTATTATTATTAATATTGTTATTATTATTTTTCTTATCAACCTTATTATTGCTATTTTTATTATTTCTATTATTTTTATTATTACTAATATTATTTATTTATTTTTACTATTATTTGTTTATTAACATATTTTATAATTATTATTATTGTATTTTTGTTACTATTATTATTATTTTATTATTAATTTTTTATTGTATATAGTATTTATTTATTTATTAATTTACTATTAGCTTTTATTTTTGTTATTATTTTCTTTTATTTGTTTATTTTTTTACCTATTATTTTATGTGGATTGATTGCTTTAGCTTTTATTTTATTTTTACCTTCGTTATTGTTACTTATATTTTTATTGTCATCATCATTAGGTTGTTATACAAATTAGCATTGTAATTCATTTTATACTTTATTATAAAATCATATCATATTTTATTCGATGCATAAAAAAATTTGTTTTTTATTACGTGTTCTAAGGTTTGAAAGAAATCGTACCCTAACTTACTATGTTTCGATTTTTCTCATCGAATCTAAAGAAACAATTATTTTTTAATTAAAGCATAAGCTAAATAAAAACTTATTATCGGGAATTCAAAATGTTGTGTCCTAACTCACTGGATATGACATTCTGTTATCTCGAGATAAGGATTTCCAAAATCAAAGGCAATATTTCGTATTTGGAATTTCGAGAAATCGTGCCCTAACTTACTGGGTTCCGATTTTTCATTTGACCCAAATAACCGAATATCCTCCTCAAGCTTAAATACGAGTTTTAAAAGTCGAAAGACAAGCTCAGTTTCGGGAACTCAAAATGTCGTACCCTAACTTACTGGGCGTGACATTTTACTTCCTCGAAATAAGAGAGTCTTAGCATCCATTTTAAATTATTCAAGTTTTCTTTTAAATAAAGGGGATCGTATTTTAAAATCTTTTCAAATTTTCGACATAAAGACATCAAATAATCAATTAGGTACCAATTTTGGGTGTCACGAGGGTGTTAATCCTTCCTCGTGCGTAACCGACTCCTGAACCCGATTTTCTAAATTTCGTAGACCAAAACTGTTGTTTTAATAAATCAAATTTATTATTAAAATGACCGAATTACGAGGTGACCCGATCACACCTCATTAAAAAAAGATTGGTGGCGACTCCATTTCCGTTTCCAAAGTCGACTCCGTTTTCCAAACACAAAAAATGGTTTCGACACTTAAGTCATAACCTTATAAACACCAATGCTTTAGTTTGAGGAGACTTAAGTGGTAAGAAGAGCAAGTAAAGGACCCTAACTTTAACAACAAGATCCCCCCTTAGGAAAAAGGATCCCATCAGTGTACCTGATTAGATCAGCGATAGAAATAATCTTCAATTTTTCAGCCTGAGCGAATTCATGAAGCTTTGGCAACCTAGCCATTGAGCCATCATCATCCACAATCTCACATAAAAACTGCCACAGGTTCTAGCCCAGCTAATACAGCTAGATCAACAGAAGCTTCTGTGTGCCCAGCTCTTTTTAGCACCCCTCCCTCCCTGTACTTCAGGGGAAAGATATGACCTGGGCGATTGAAATCTTCGGGTTTTGAGTCTTTAGACTCCAGTGCCAGCACGGTTGTCGCCCTATCACAAGTAGAGACACCCGTTGTTGTACCATGCTCTGCATCCTGTATGAAATCAATGTAGTTCATCTCCAAACAAGGATACAAAGCACAACAATGAAACAAGAATCCATCATTAAATGAAAAGTCTCATATTGTAATAAAAACCTTCGAATTTTGGCAAATATAAAAGGTGTAGCTTTCACATGTACTTTGAATAAAGCGAAGAACATACCACTGATACAGTGAAAGCTGTACAAAGTTTTTCCTCATTCTCCTTCTGGGTTACCATTAATGGTAGCTCTAACCTCTCCAAATCTTCAGCTTTCATGCTCACACAAACAATTCCAGTTCCATGCTTGACAATAAAGGCCATGGCCTCAGGAGTTGCCATTGATGCTGCCATTATCAGATCACCCTCATTTTCTCTATCTTCATCATCTACAACAATTACTAACTGCAAATTTTCCTCAATTAGCAGTGTGATAATAACATCGAATTCAAACAAGTAACTAGGACAAACAAACCTTTCCTTGACGAATATCTTCAATGGCTTCCTAGATGGAAGCAAACCCTTGTGTAGGATGATCCAAGTCGTATTCATCAGTAAAGAAACCATTAGTCACAGGAGTTATTTCGGCTGCAAGTGTTTCGAAACTTATGGCATTAGGCTGTACCTCAATCCCAGCTTGCTGGTCAACAAGTCCATCGGCAAAACTAGTGTTCCCTACAACAACTCCATTACTCTTAGGATTGTTGAAGTTTATACTGAAAACAATCTAAGAAGAACTTTGTTTCATTCTTATAAAACTTGATTGCCAAGATAAGTAGGTTACATATTTAAGGAGATGGTACTCAACTAACACAAAAACTGCTTAACAGTTTTTTCTCAACTAACACAACAGAAAGCAACTGTTATCCTAACATTCTCCTGGTTTCATTGTTTTTTATTATTATTTGTTTTAAGCTTGCAAAGTGGCTGGAGTTCAAATGACAACGAGTTTGTTGACAAGACTCAAGTGCTTGTAGAAAGGGCTCAAACTGTTTTAGCGAGATTGGTTTAGTAAGTACATCAGCAACTTGTTTTGATGACGGAACATAGCTGACGTGTAACACTCCATCGAGCACTTTTTCCCTAACAAAATGATAGTCAATCTCAACATGTTTAACTTTTGCATGGTGAGTAGGGTTTGCAGCAATCGATACTGTAGAAGAGTTATCGTACCAGACCACTGGTGGTTGTGGTATTGGTACGCCAACCTCTTCAAGCAACTGTTTTATCCATATAAGTTCAGAGACACAGTTGGCTAGGCTACGGTATTCTGCCTCAGATGATGACCTGGATACAACGACTTGTTTTTTGGAGCACCATGCTACGGGATTAGAGCCGAGATAAACAACGTACCCCATTGTGGATCAACGATCTTCAACAGATGAAGCCCAATCAGCATCAGAGTAACACGTAACAGTGTGCTCTCTCTATGAAAAATGCAACCCATGATCAAGTGTTCCACCAACGTATCGAAGCACTCTTTTAATAGCTTTCCAGTGTAACTCAGTTGGCTTGTTCATATACTAACTCAGCTTGTTAACGCAAAAGGATAAGTTTGGTCGTGTGACGCAAGTATATTGTAGCATGCCAATGACGCTACGGTACAACTGTGCATCCACAAAGGGCGAACTTTTATCCGAGGCTGTTAGTTTGGGGGTGACCACCATAGGTGTGGGCGTGGAAGCAGCTCCTTGCAGTCCCGTTTTCTTCAGTATATCAGAAATGTACTTTCTTTGGCTGAGAACCAGTCCATAAGGTGTATGAAGAACTTTTATGCCCAAGAAAAAATTTAGTCTACCCAGATCTTTTAGAGCAAATCTTTTGTTAAGTTGCACAACAACATCACTAATAGCACTGTTTGAGCTTCCGGTGATGACTATGTCATCAACATAGACAATTAGAAGCAGTATATTATCACTAGACCCTCGTATAAAGAGAGATGAATCAGCTTTCGAGGCACTGAAGCCTAGCTCAGTAACCAAAAATTGTTTGAGAGTGTGAAACCACGCTCGTGGAGCTTGGCGCAGACCATAAAGCGCCTTGTTGAGTTTGCAGACCAGTTTTTGCCCATTGCTGCTAGCCACTTCAAAACCAGGTGGTTGACTCATATAAATGTCTTCTGTCAGAGAACCATTTAGAAAGGCATTATTCACATCGAGTTGCCTGAGACTCCAACTTTTCATGACTGCAAGAGAAAGAATAACACGAATGGTTGTCGAACGAACAACTGGGCTGTAGGTTTCTCGAAAATCAATACCTGCATGCTGTGAGAACCCTTTTGCTACTAACCTGGCTTTGTGCCTGTCAATAGTGCCATCAGCCTTCTTTTTTACCTTTAATAACCACTTACATCCAATGGCTCTTCGACCATCAAGAAGAGAACACAAACTCCACGTGTTATTTTGAAGAAGGGCCTGAAGTTCATTGTTCACTGCTGCCTTCCATTCGTCGCTGCGCATCGCTTCATGAATGTCAGTAGGAGTGTCATCCAAACAACAGACAGTTTTGCTAAGGTAAGCCTTTGGTTTGAAAATGCCAGCTTTACTACGGGTTACCATAGCATGAGTGTTGGAAGGTAAGGGGGGTTGAGATGTTTGTGACTCTGATACGGTTAACCTAGTGGTATTTGTACTAGTAGAGTTGCATGGATGACGCATGGGTGACATGGGGCTTGTATGAGTGGAGGTAATTGGGACAAGAGATGGTAGTATGTTGTGTGAATTTGTATTATTTGTGAATCGATGAGTTGTTTGACTTGGTAACAGGATAGGCAACTTGGAGCTGGTTTGATGAACTGGTGGACTGACTTTGGAGCGTTTGTTTTCGAAGGGAAATACTGACTCATGAAATGTGACGTGAGATGTTACATAGATACGGCCATTGACGTCTTGACACCTATAGCCTTTGTGTTGAGGGGAGTAGCCAAGAAATGTACATGGGGATGATCTAAATTGAAGTTTGTGTCGGTTGTAAGGTCGAAGGTTTGGAAAGCAAAGGTAGCCAAAAACTCGAAGTAAACTGTAATCAGGGACTTTATGAAACAGCTTTTCATGGGGGGATATGTTTTTTAACGGTAACGAGGGTAGTCTGTTGATCAAGTAAATGGCACTACTGAAGGCATCATTTCAGTAGGTCAGAGGCATTGAAGCTTGGGCAAGCATGGACAGTCCAACTTCAACGATTTGCCTGTGTTTGCGTTCGACCAGGCCATTCTGCGCGGAGTTGTAGGGGCATGTAACACGATGCATGATCCCGTGCTTATTCAGGTACCATCTTAAAGCCTGAAACTCCCCACCCCCATCTGTTTGCAACATAATCATCTTACAGCCAAGTAATCGTTCAGCAAGTTTATGAAAGACTGGAAACACATTGAATACTTCAGACTTCTTCTTCAAAAAATACAGCCAGGTATACCGAGTACAAGCATCAGTAAATGCTACATAATATCGAAAGCCATTTGACGATATTGGTGCTGGTCCCCAAACATCAGCAACTACTAGCTGAAGTGGCTTGTTGTACTTAGTCAGTGAGCTAGAAACTGGCAGTTTATGCTCTTTTCTTAGATGACATGCAGTGCAATTGAAAGGAACACTATCTTTGCTGAACAGTATATTACACCTACGTAGAGTCGTTGTAAGTGTAGCTTTACATGGGTGACCCAATCTGGAATGCCATGTACTCAAGGGTGTTGTAGTAGAAACAGTAAAACACTGAGAGGGATCATCAAATTGATTGTGTCGAGTGGAATCAGGTAAGTCGAGTCTATAAAGCCCATCATGGAGTGAACCGCGCAGAGAACTTTTCTGGTTTGAAGGTCACGAACCTGGCACTGCTTAGGGAAGAATTCAAACATCACCTGATTGTCCTGAGTAAATTTGGACACAGATAGAAGATTTTTTGTTATACTAGGTACTAGTAAGAGAGACTTCATGAATAGTGGCCTTGAATGGGTCTGAAGTGACGATTGACCAGTAGATATGACAGGGAGAGCAGAACCATTACCCACATAGACTTTACCTGGCCCTTTGTAGGACGTACTGTTAGTGATAGACGTGGCTGAGTTGGTGAGATGATGGGTGGCTCCCGAATCAGGATACCACGCACTATCGCCTACTGTGTCAGGTGTTGCTATATAAGTTTGAGAGGCTGGAGTCGAGACAGACGTTTGTGCATGATGAGGAGGAGCAGCAAAGGGATTGACCCAACCAGCAGGAACTTGTGAAGTTGGAAACGACCAACCTGATTGTACACTCGGAGGCTGAGAAGGCATAGACACTGCTGGCCAGAACTGAGGATAAAAGGGACTGCCAAACATGCTAACATTTTCCTGTGGTGTAGAGGGAGGAGGCCTGTACTCAGTGCTTTTATAGGTTGCATCGAAACGATAATAACAACGGTCAACTAGGTGGCGAGACTTCCCACATAACTGACATTGCACACGATCGAGATCCTGGCGACCCACCACGACCTCGAGTAGTAGATGGAGGTCTATACGGCGGTGTGATATTTTTGTTGTGAGTAGACATTGATGGCTGAGTGGACACCGTGTTTGCTGAGCTAAGGACGTCCAATGTAACAAGTTGTTGACGGGCCTCTGCGTCAAGTAGCATTGTTGTGACTCCTTGAACAGTGTACGGCACCTGACTAGCAGTGATAATTGAAATAACGGACTCGTACTCAGGCGAGAGCCCATTGAGAATGGCAGTAACATGCTCTCGCTCACTAATAACTTCCCCACAGCTAGCGAGACTATCACAAAACCCTTTTATTTTTAGCAAAAACTCTCTCATGGACAAATTAGCTTTGCGTAGAGAGTGCAAGGATCGTCTATAGAACATTAACCGAGAGGTGGTTTTGTTGCCATATTAGTTGACTAAGGCATTCCATATCTGTGCACTTGTGTCTAAGCCAATTAAATGAGGAAGAACAATAGAGCTTACCGAGGAGAGCAGCCAAGAAGCAAGAGCGCTATCTTGTTGTTCAAAACGGATGAACACAGGATTTTCTTGAAGTTCACCAGTGTCATCAAGAATCTGTTGCGGTGGTGGAGTTGTTTGAGCATCAAGAAACACCTGAAGTTTGTACATTTTGACCGCCAGAAGAACTTGTTGACGCCATAGTAAGTAATTATCATCATCAAGAAGGACATTAATTTTCTTGGTAGCAAGAAACCGACTGTCGATAGCACTATCACCTAGTGCTGAGTTCATCGCAGGCGAAGGAGATCTATCCATGAACAACAGAAAGCAACAGAACGGCAACCCAGGAATAAGCAGCGGATTAAACAGAAAACTTCAAAATAAAAGAGACCTCTGATACCATGTTGAAGTTTATACTGAAAACAATTTAAGAAGAACTTTGTTTCATTCTTATAAAACTTGATTGCCAAGATAAGTAGGGTTACATATTTAAGGAGATGGTACTCAACTAACACAAAAACTGCTTAACAGTTTTTTCTCAACTAACACAACAGAAAGCAACTGTTATCCTAACAAGGATAAGAGAGCACATCCCCTTCTCCTGATACCAAAGCAGCTTTAACTTTACCAACACCCATGAAACTCAAGCCCATCTTTCTTGTACAACTACTTGCAAACAGAACAGGGTTGCACCTATTTGCTGTAGTTACTAGATTCCCATAATTGTACCCTCTAAATTAAACAGAAGGATAAAAAGAAATGAACCATGAATACTTAACACCACCAAAATATATAGCTAAGGAAATCCAAACCCAAATATTAAGAAAGAATACTTTATAAATTGTTTTACTTTCATGGTCAACTAGTCCTATTTCCTTATATATCACATTTTAAGAAATGGTATCAGAAAAGTCAGTTAACAATTTTCTGATATTTAAATGATGAAAATTATCAACCTTTATTCCAAAGCATACAAAGGAAACCCCTGAAGAAACATTATTTAATTAAAATTTACATATTAAACATAATTGGAAAAACAAAATGTCAGGGAAGAAAAAGAAAGTAGTGTAAATTGGAGAGAGCCATTGAGGAAGAATTGAGATTAATGATCTGAAAGAAAGTTTAGAGGTTTATTGGAGAATCATGGTCATAGCCACCGCCATGAATTGGGGAAAGAGCGAGGAAAAGTGCTGAGCTTTGTGTGGATGATTCAAAATTTGAGCTGACGTGGATCTTTTTGGATAATTATTTCTCATTTACCCCCTTCATATCCTTGGATCGGATTTTTGATAAGGTATCTAATAATAAGGTATTTATTTTGTTTTTAAGTTTAATATTTTTAATATTCAGTCATTGATTAGGGTTTCATCATTTCCTGTAATCTTCCAATTTAATTACGGTTATTAACCTACCTGAATTAATTTCCTTTGATTCATGACAAATACTATATTAATTTTCTTTTTCTTTATTTTAGTTCAAATAAATTTAAAAGAAAACAAAATGCCAACACTAACGTAATAACAAACATTACCTTAAAAATAATATTCGTGGCAACAACATTAAATTAAAAAACATGACATCACTATTATTTTTTCAAAATATTCTTCTTTTGACCGATTATTTAGAATTTATTACATATATAATATATTCTTTATTATTTTTAATTACTTTACTTTTGAACCAAATTAACCAACTTTTATTTCATTCCTAACTAAATTAATTTCAACAAACAACTAATTCGATTCGAATAGAAATTGCAGGTGATTTTTTAATATGTATTTAACATGAGTGTGAAGAATTTTGAGATAGATGAAAATTTTAAAGAAAATTTCGCATCATAAATTTTTCGACTTTGTCAAAGTTGTAAATTTAATCCTTATATTTTAAATTGATCATTTTTAGTCTCTAAATTTTTCAAATTTTAAAATTTCAATCCTCATTAAACTATAACTATTAAATTCATTCAGTTAAATTCTACTATTTCCAAAATTTGATGTGGGAAACATATTATTATATGTGTAATACTATGTCAGCTTATTATTTTCACATATTGCCTACTAAAAATTCACTTTGTGTTAAGATTGAAATTTCAAATTTTAATGATATAGGGACTTAGAATGATCTAATTGGAGAATATAGACTAAATCTATAATTGTACACATAGTATAGGACTGGCAATTGATTTTAACCAAACATATTTAACTTTTATTGTTTGGGTCAATACTAAAATTTCAAAATTTAAAAAAAGTATCGGAACTAAAATTAACTAATTCGAAAAGTATTGGTCAAATTAAAATATAAGAACTAAATGCATAACTTTCGCAAAATATAGGAACTAATAATAGAATTTACCCAATCTTTTCCTATTGATTTGAAGTTTCTGTCTACCTTTATATTAATTTCGAGTCTTTTCGTGTTCGCGTTAAACTTTTTTGCTTACTGTTCCAAAAAGAGTAGCAGAAAAATATTCTAAATCCACTATGTTACTTGGCAAGTAATGAATTTCGGATTGATTATTATTTGATACCATCTTCGATTTGAATAAAACTCGTAAAATCGATAAAAACATTTATAATTATATAAAAAAGTTCAATACTTAATATTTATAGTGTAAGTAATTAACACTCAAACGTGAATAATAATTAATCATCCGTATTTAATTTGATCCAACCGGCAAGCTCCATTTAACCAAAGTATTACAGCTGTTTAGTGGTCCAAGGGCTTTTTTATTAAAGTAACCCAAATAAATAAATTAATTATTAAAATAACTCACCTTTTTAATTAAATACTAAAATAACCCAAAAGCTACAGTAAATTTAGGTGGAGCCAAATTAAATGGCTCCACCAACTTGCCACGTCAGCATAGGGGATTAAAAAATATTTTTTTTTGTGGAGCCATTAAAATGGCTCCACCTGTATAAAATATAAGGAAAATACTACAAAATCTGAAAAATTGGGGGCCTTTAAAATAATTTCTCAAATTTTGGTGGAGCCATTTAAAATGGCGCCACCTGACACCTTTTTTTTTAAAATTGTCTTTTTTTTATTTTTTCGGGTATTTAAAAAGTTGAGGGCCTAAAAAACAATTTTTCCTTTTTTTGGTGGAGCCATTTGAAATGGCGCCACCACCCCCTAACACCCTTTTTTTTTGGCTTTTTCTTTTTCTTTTTATTGTTTTACTTTTTTATTATTTTATTATTTTATTTTGTTCATTTAATTTATATTATTAATTTTAAAAAAAATTGTAATGTATATTTAAAATGATTTATAATATATTTTTAAAAATTTTAAATACTATTTTTAAATAATTTTTTTACTTTAGATATATATTTTTTAATTATTTTAAATATTATATTTTTTACTTTTTTTTAGTTTTTGAAAAGTTTAGGGGGCTTAAAAGCAATTTCCCCTTTTTTGGTGGTGCTATTTGAAATGGCGCCACCACCCTCCTACACCCTTTTTTTTTTGGCTTTTTATTTTCTTTTTTACTTTTTTATTATTTTATTATTTTATTTTGTTTATTTATTTTATATTATTAATTTTAAAAAAATTGTAATGTATATTTAAAATGTTTTATAATATATTTTTAAAAATTTTAAATAAATTTTTTAACTTTAGATATATATTTTTTAATTATTTTAAATATTATATTTTTTTACTTTTTTCAAGTTTTTGAAAAGTTTGGGGGACTTAAAAGCAATTTCCCCTTTTTTTGGTGGAGCCATTTGAAATGGCGCCACCACCCTCCTACACCCTTTTTTTTTATTTTGGCTTTTTCTTTTTTTTTTTTTTTTATTTTGGGGGACTTAAAAGTAATTTTCCCTTTTTTTGGTGGAGCCATTTGAAATGGCGCCACCACCCTACTGACACTATTTTTTTTTGTCTTTTTCTTTTTTTTCTTTTATATTATTTTATTGTTTTATATTATTTATTTAATTTATATTATTAATTTTAAAAAATGTATGTTTAATCTTGTATTAAACTGTATGTTTAATCTTATATTAATTTTACATAGAATTTTTTAAATTAAAATTTTTATTTTTTCTTATTTTATTTGAAGTTTTATATATTTTCTTATTTTAGTTGTTTATTTAACTTGGTTGTCAGACTCAAAAATGGGTGGCGCCAAATTATTTGTCAGAATCGAAAATGGTAAAATTGTTATAGGGCCCCCTATACTATCAAAAATCACAGTTTTTTGGTGGAGCCATTCTTTATGGCTCCACCTCTTGGTTCTCTTCTATATATAGAGTGGTGTAACTGATGTGTTAAGTAGGAAAGTTAAAAATATCTGTTAAAAATGAATAATGAGGTATTTTTGGTGTATGTTGTTTTTGATGGTGAAATTGTAGAAGGTGATATTGGCTGTGTATTTCAAGGTGGGCAAAGAGTAGGTTTGCGATACAAAAAAAATGTGAAGCTAGTAGAAATGAAAAGGAAGATCAGTGCGAAAATAGTTATCCGTTGTGGAAGGGCGATGTCCAAATTATTTTACAAGTTCCCAATCTCTACAGATCCGTTCAAATTTTGTGCGATGCAGCTGTTAGATGATGATGACTTGTGCACTATGATGGAAATATGGTGGTCGACTGGGAGTGAGAACCCCCAACCAGTTGAATTATTTGCGGAGTTAGCAGACTTAGAGCCTATTGAAAATGTTAGTCCAATAAGTCAACATCACGGATTTGACTTTGATCTTAATGTTGGATGGACAGACCAATTAGAATGCGGTGGAACCTCGTAGATACCCGAAATTCCTAAATATGGTGGGAGTTCATACAACAACCCTACTCTCAGTCCCCGTCTACAAATACATCCGGAGGTGATAATAAGCACAGAGACAAATGTCAGAGAAATTACCAATAATGGTGAAGATTCTGATCAAGACGTTGAAGATTTTAGTGACCCCGATGTTGATGAAGTTCCGGACGATATCGATGATGAAGGCCCGGAAGAGGTTGAAGATGTTCACGGCCCTTCATTCAGTAACCCAAGTCGTGCCATTATCTTACGAAATGAATTTGGGGGCGACATGTTGAACGTAGATCCAGATGCAGCGCATGCATCCGAGTTTCCTGAGTACGCCGATATAGTACCTACTCATAGATTGGCGATAAATTCACAGTTCGAGGAGTTATTCGTTGGGCAACAGTTCAAGAACAAGGCGGACTGTGTGTTTGCCATCAAACAATACAGTATGAAGTTGTCGATTGATTACAAGGTTGTCAAATCTACACCGACATTATATGTTGGGGAATGTTGGAGAGCCACGATGGGTGTGGTTGGCGAGTTCGAGTCATTTATACAGAGGACTCAACAGCGGCAAATACGTAAACTAGAAGGGCATCATACATGTAGTGTCGCACGTACGTCTCAAGACCACCAGAAATTGGATGCCAAAAGTATTTGCAACTGCATCATGCCACTAGTGAAAGATAGTCCAATCATTCCTGTGTCAACATTGATTGCAGACATGCAAGCTCGATTTCAGTATAGAGTTTCGTATAGGAAAACGTGGTTGGCGAAACAAATGGCTATGCAACAATTGTACGGGGACTGGGATGAGTCATACAATGAACTTCAGGGTTGGATTTCAGCGATGGTGGAGTACATCCCAGGAACTATCGTGGACTTGCAAACATTGCCTTATAGAGGCCTTACTGGACAATTGAAACCGGGGAGAAGAGTTTTTCGTCGACTATTCTGGACTTTTGATCCATGTGTTAGAGCTTTCCCCCACTGCAAACCACTAGTGCAAGTTGATGGAACATGGCTTTATGGAAAATACACACAAATACTTTTGATTGCGGTTGCACAAGACGGTAACGGAAATGTACTACCGATCGCTTTTGCCATCGTAGAGTCTGAGAACTCCGAATCGTGGGCGTATTTTATTCAGAACTTATGGAGACATGTTGTCAGGAAAGACAACATTTGCATTATATCCGACAGATCGAAGGGTCTTGTTGCCGCGATTCGACAACTGAGGTTCCATGGAGGTCCGCTCATCGTATTCGCCACATCGCCAACTTCCACAATCGCATAAGAACAAAGACTCAAGCGCAAACGAATTGTGAACATGGGTAAATATATCGTATTTAAATTCGTATTTCTAATTATTTCGAGTCCATTTCCTAATTCGAATAGTAACATAACTTAAAATTGGAATACATTCATAGGATACGAGCTGGAAGCACACCGTTTCAGACATAAGCTGGCGAGGTTAGAGACTGATATGGCGGGGTCCAATCCTTCTCTCAGACAGTGGTTAGGTAGCATGGAGTCGTGGCAATGGGCTCAATGTTTTGACGAGTGGTACCGATATGGTCAAATGACAACTAACCTCGTTGAGGCCATTAACTCCGTCTTGAGGCGTACGCGTCACTTGCCAATTTCAGCGGTTTTTTCAGCCACATTTTATAGGCTAGCAACCTTAATGCCAAAAATGGGGTTGAAACAAGCAAAACAGTTAGAGGCAGGACACGTGTACGTCGAAAAAATTAGGGATGCCATGAAAGAGAACGCTGAAAGGGCTAGGTCGATGAATGCAGAACTATATTCCCGAAATTTGGAAACTTTTCGAGTGACAGAGTACATCGATCGTCGGTTGGGAATCCCGCCACGGCCATACGGAGTTGATCTCCCAAACAGACGATGTGAGTGCGGGATGTTTCAAACACTACGTTATCCGTGTGGACGGGGTGGACATTGGGGTGTAAGGTACAGATCAGGAATATCGGCAGCTGGATCGAACGTGGCCTGAGGCGGGGTGGAGTACATGTTATTACCAAACATATCAAATGATATCGGTGGTTGCTCTGGGTGAAATGAACTCGAACCGTCTATGTCTGGGTGAAATGAACTCGAATCGCCTATGTCTGGGTGATATGAACTTGAACCGCTTATGTCTGGGTGATATGAACTTGAACCGCCTATGTCTGGGTGATATGAACTTGAACCGGCAATGTTCGAGTGATATGAACTGCTATGCGACTCATCACAAAAAACGTCAACCCATTGGTCCGATGTGTTCAAAGGTTGGTTCTCCGAGTTGGGCTCCGCCATATGTTGATCCTCTAGCTCCCCCATAGGTTGATTTCCACGTCTGTAGCCGTGACCTGGTACTATCATAAGCTGTCCACCATATAAATAAACACGCCATCGAGTCATGTACCATCGCATGTATTCAATGAGGACTAAAGTCAAACATGCACGAGTGCATCTCAGGCCGCCTGTCGTACCGGGTATTCCATAGTGCTACAAAAGATTGATTTTCCACGCGCCAATCTGTTGTATGTTTCCCCCTCATGGTCTTACCGTGGACCTCATCAAATTGTTCTGGCTCGACCGGCACAAATTGTCTACACCCAAATTGTCGCATAACTCGATCACCGCTGTACCACTCAACGGTTGAGAAGTTGAGCACCGGCGTGTTAATGCACCACGCATGGGCTTCGGCAGTGAACCTCCGAGGAATAAGGGTTGCAACGCTCAGTCGCGTAATCACGCCATCCACAAGAACGCACAATATAACATAATGAGTCAATTCACATAACATACTATAACTGGATAAGTTAAATAAACGTTACTTAAACTATATTAATATTTATTACTTTCTCTCCAGCGTACGCCTGTATCATTTGACGGTAAATGATTAATGTTTGGCTCGCACCAATTCCCTGAGACGTCGCCCATCTGAAATCGAAACAAACACGTTGGTAGTTAAACTTTGAAAAATGTTATCAACACTTATGAGTCGTTAAATGTTGAGTATAATTTTTTTTTACCTATTCATAAGTGGCCACGAATATGGTGCCTAACAGCCGCTAGAAACGGCATCCTCTATAAAGCCCAAGACTGCAGTAGACCCAGACAACCAGCCATATTACTAACCCATGTTTTGTTGCTCGACAAAGCTCATAGTATAATACGGCCAACACTGCTGATCCCCAACTGTAACTACCGGCACGAGAAAAATCCTCCAATAGAGGCAAATACTTTAAGTGAACTCTATTAGACGTGTTGTTCGGCATAAGTACCCCAATCACCGTGATAATATAGGCTCGAGCAAAGATACATCACCTCCTCGCTTCGCTGGCGGTGCTCGATAACAGCTTAAAATTTGCTCTTAACCATGCCAATGTCAAGCATGTGAAATTTTCTTCCTCATCACTAGGCGACCGTCCAAGTAGTCTGTGGCATACTACTGAAGGTTGCAACACTTTGCTTCGACCCGAGACCACATCACCGTCAATTCGTAACCCAAGTTGCATAGCGACGTCTTCTAATGTGATAGTGCACTCCCCACACAGCATAATGAAGGTGTGGGTCTCCGTACACCACCGCTCAACTAAGGCGGATATTAAGTTTGCCCTCGTGTCAAACCTCCGGATCAATGCGACGCCCCCAAATCCTCGCCATCCGTAGTATGGCATGATCCGCTTCGTCCGATCATACTTGGGAAAATGAAACCGCGACCTCAAAACCCGATAACCATCCTGTATGGTAATTTTTTATAAAAATATGATAAATCAATTATCTATATAATTTAAACATAAAAAAAATATATTGAATAGTAAAATTGGAAGGTTGAGAAAACAAAAACATCACATTTATACTATACCAACATAGCCATTCTAAGTATTTTTTTATTTAAGTTAAATGAAATAAGTAATAATATATTAATAATAGAGTTAAAAAAGGACTGTCATAAAATATTAATAATACGACGTAGATATTGAATATAAATAATATTTAGATATTAAATATACTAACATTATAACCCTACTACATCGAGATTTTTAAAATTTTTATTTCATTATGTTAAAATTTTAATTTTAAAATAAATTTTATTAAATTATAATATTATTTTACTATAAATAATTAAACATATTATAATTATTTCAGAGTTGTGAAGTTGCCTACTCTTTTTTTCTTTTAAAATTTTAAAGCAGTTAAAAAGGAATAATAACAACTAAATAGAGATTAATATCATGCAAGAAAATAGTTAAAAATGAATAATAACAACTAAATAGAGATAAATATTTTAAAGCAACAAAACACGCTCAACAGAGTAGCGATTAGCAAGAAAAATAAGAAACTAAAACGATTTTTTATTTCAATTATAAATAATTTTATCTTGTTTACGATCATCGATGATGTGTGATCCGTATTTGCTCCGTAATACATTTTGATATCTCAGATACAATATAAAAAAAAAATATAAATACAACAATTATTACATTAACTATAAAATATAAAAATACAATATAAGTATTTACCTTTTCTCTCAAATCTCAAATTTCGATCGGTGGGGGACCAAGCCCCACCCTATATATAATACAAAATTTTGTATATTTATTTTTAAGTTTATTAATAGTCACATCACTAACATGATGTGACTAGTTATAATATATATATTTATTTTTTAATTCATTCTTTAAATAAAATAAGAAAAAAATTAAAAATTTTATTTTAAAAAATTCTATGTAAAATTAATATAAGATTAAACATACATTTTAAATATTATAAAACTAATAATTTCAAAAGTAATTTGAACAATAAATTTAAAATTTATAAAGAAATAATTTCAAAAATATATATCTAAAATTTTAAAAAATAGTCTAAAAATGATATTTAAATTTTTAAAAAATATATTATACAACATTTTAAATATACATTACAAATTTTTTAAAATTAATAATATAAATTAAATAAATAATATAAAACAATAAAATAATATAAAAGAAAAAAAGAAAAAGACAAAAAAAAATTGTGTCAGGTGGTGGCGCCATTTCAAATGGCTCCACCAAAAAAAGAGAAAATTACTTTTAAGTCCCCCAAAATAAAAAAGTAAAAAAGAAAAAGAAAAACCCAAAATAAAAAAAAAGGGTGTAGGAGGGTGGTAGCGCCATTTCAAATGGCTCCACCAAAAAAAGGGTAAATTACTTTTAAGTCCCCCAAACTTTTTAGAAACTTGAAAAAAATAAAAAATATAATATTTAAAATAATTAAAAAATATATATCTAAAGTTAAAAAATTTATTTAAAATTTTTAAAAATATATTATAAAACATTTTAAATATACATTACAAATTTTTTAAAATTAATAATATAAATTAAATAAACAAAATAAAATAAGAAAATAATAAAAAAGTAAAAAAGAAAATAAAAAGCCAAAATAAAAAAAAATGGTGTAGGAGGGTGGTGGCGCCATTTCAAATGGCACCACCAAAAAAGGGAAAATTGCTTTTAAGCCTCCTAAACTTTTTAAAAACTAAAAAAATTAAAAAATATAATATTTAAAATAATTAAAAAATATATATCTAAAGTAAAAAAAATTATTTAAAAATAGTATTTAAAATTTTTAAAAATATATTATAAATCATTTTAAATATACATTACAAATTTTTTAAAATTAACAATATAAATTAAATGAACAAAATAAAATAAGAAAATAATAAAAAGTAAAAAAAAAAAAGCCAAAAAAAAAAAGGGTGTCAGGGGTGGTGGCGCCATTTCAAATGGGTCCACCAAAAAAAAAAGAGAAAATTACTTTTTAGGCCCTCAACTTTTCAAATACCCGAAAAAGTAAAAAAAAGATAAATTTTTTAAAAAAAAGGTGTCAGGTGGCGCAATTTCAAATGGCTCCACCAAAATTTGGAAAATTGTTTTAAAGGCCCCCAATTTTTCAAATTTTGCAGTATTTCCCTTATATTTTATACAGGTAGAGCCATTCCAAAAAAATATTTTTTAATCCCCTATGCTGACGTGGCAAGTTATTTACTGTAACTTTTGAGTTATTTTAGCATTTAATTAAAAAGGTAAGTTATTTTAATAATTAATTTATTTATTTAGGTTACTTTAATAAAAAAGCCTGGTCCAAGCTTTTACTCTGCTGGGAAGGCAGTGGAGTTGGAACATGGGCATTCATTTATTTTAATGGGAGTTGAACCAATGGACAGAATTTATGCATACTTTGCAGTCTCAGTTCTAATCCAAATTACTTGATTTGGAAAGACTCTGCCAGTGGGGATATAAACTACTGTTGATAGCATTCTCAATCAAGGCACCTATGGTTTGCCGATGCAGCTAGGGACAACAAGCAAAGTTTTCATTTCAATCACTCTTTAATGCTTAAATTAATAGTTTTTATTTAAGAAAATGAATAAAGATAGAAGATCATGAATAATTAACAGGATCAAAAGGAATCCTTAGAGACCTTTTTATGTTTATCTCTCACAAGATAAATTTTTTTCCTTTCAAGTCTAAGATGTCTTGGAATTTCATTCTCATATTTTATTCATTTCCTTCTTTTATCAGATTTTTATATATAAATACAATACTTAATTTATCAAACAATACCTAAATTCATATACTTTTATATTTTTTTTTGTATATTTTAATTATTTAATTACAATATAATTTTTTAATAATTATATATGAACATTTTGATAAAATGATTTATGATATTTGAAAAAAATATTTGATTCTAATTTTTTTTATATTTATATATTATATATAATGTTTAATATATGTTTTCTTAATAAAATTGTTAATAAGATTGGATCACAACAAATTCAAATTAAAAAAATAACCTTAACAGCTTGTACACTTCTTTTAATATTGAAAACCTTTTATACATCAATTTTTAAATATATTTTATTTAAAAAATAAATCTAAATCGATTCAAACTATTAGTTTGAAAAGCTATTCGGACCAACGCATCAAATTAATATAAAATTTGAACAAATATATTTGTAGGCAGTATTTAAAAATAATATATATATATATATTTCAATTCTCTGGTATTTTCACTTTTCAGTTTTTTATACACTTTTAGTAAAAATTTAAGATTTCATAATAAGATTTAAAGATGATATATACAATTTTTTTTTTTTTTGAAAGTGATGATACATACCTCCTTAAAGTATAGTAAAAAGAAAGAAAAAATAAAGTACACAAAATAGAAACATAGTAACATTTAAATCTTACTTATGAAATTAAAAATTTTCATTAATTATATATCAAATACTAACCTTTCTAACTTTGTATTTAAGGATTTTTTATTACGTTTTATAATAGAATTATGGGAATGTAAAATTATGGGTGGAATGTGAGATTATCCTATTTGGTTCATTTGGTAGGAATGTAAGATTTTAGATGTTAGGTTGACGGAATGTAATATTATTTAAAAGCAAAATTTACTCTATTGTCATTCTTATAGAATGTATTTTTTTTAAACAAGTTTAGTTCCTTTAACATTTTTTTAGTCTCAGTTTTCTTAAAATTATAATAAATTATTACAATTTTTAATTTTTTTATTATAATTTAAATATTAATAAATTTATAAATCATAATTATAATAATTTATGAAAAGTGATTGAAACATCAATCATAATCATAATTAATATATTAATAAGTAATTTATTAAATAAAATATAATTATTGTAATTGTAAGGTAGGGCATGTATTGGTTCATTATTAGGAAAAAAATATATTTTTTGTTTTTATTTAGTCTTAAACTTTATTTAAGAAAAAAAAAACCTAAATTGGTCCAAAATATAAGATTACGCTTATAATCTAAGATTAAAGCATCTTAATACTATTTCATAATATAAAATTATAGGATGACCGAAATGTTAATAATCCAAACATCATAATTTCAATCTGAAATGTAACATTATTCGATGAATCAAACTCCATAAAACCCCATGAAAAAATAGTTTATTTAGAGCTACACTTCCATTGGATCTTAGGTTGAAAGTGTCGATTTTTCTTTTCTTGGCAAGTGCTTTTTTGTTGAAGAATTTATGTAAGAAAATAGGAGTGGTCACATGCATGCTCACAACTCACACGTATTGTTGTGATCAAAGAAATAATTCCCCTGAGACCCACATTTATCGAACCAATGTTTTCATAGGAGTGGGTGGGTTCCCATCTCAATACTACACCTAAATTCCCACTTGTGCTTTCGCTTAATTGTTTCTTTTCACTGTCTGGGAAAGCAAAAAACAAACAAACAACATAAAAAAGAGTAAACTTTTTTTAGTGTAAAAATTGACAAATGCAGGGACCTTTCTTTGATAACAACTCATCAATTGTTCTTCACCACAAGCTGTTTGGCCAATGGATCAGTTTTGGTTTCATGATGTGTTGAAAAATGAATCAAGTTCTAACGTATTATGGAATGCGAATTCCATTATTATTGATTTTGATGAAAATTAAATCAATTTAGGTAATACTTCATACCCGACCTAGACGATAAGGCCAAATTTAGGAAGCTACCTCGAATATCTCTCAGAACGCATTATCGAAATTTAAGTCTTTAAGCCAATCTAGTAGAAATTAGCAAATGCAGAGCATAATACATCACTTATACTCTTAAAATACTTTACGTATTGAAATTATTGAAAGTAAGTTAACAAGCTAATAACATTAAAACAGATAAGGGGTATGACCGAGCTCACGATCCGCTGAACCGATCAAGTCTGTGATTTACCTGTAATTTAGTCAGCAGAAGAAATAAGTTAGTGATTTCCTAAAAAAATAATTATATATTCAATAGATTTAAGTTAGAACCAATAGGGTCCCAATATTTGATTTCAGAGTCAGATCTAGAAAGCAGATCATTCAGTTTAATAGATCATAGCAGTTCAGACAGATGGTAAGTCAGGCTATTCTCAGAGACAGAACATATCAAAATATATGCAGGTTTCTTATTTCCTACCCGCTACACACTATCTCCGACCAACCCAACACACCAATCAGGGTATTAAATACCCGTCCAACCCTACACACCACACAGTGTCAATATAACACATTTCGATAATTGCAGACTAACTGCCAGATCAGAATATAAATACCAGTGATTTAACCACCGTTTCAGAATAGAATACTTCCTCCTTTACTCAATTCCACCCAATGCAAATCCAAATTCAAATAACAGTTAATACAGAGTCGTACATGGCCACTCAGATATAGTTAATGTTCATACCGAATAATTCAATATCAGTAACAGTTATCATATGCAATATACATCAGATCTCCTAGTATTCAATCTCAGATCATGAAATTACAGCTTATACAGTTTAATTCAATACATATGGACACCACAGAAAGCCTACAATTGTTTCAAACGACGCATACTGCCCGAGGGAAAAATCCAATTTTTGGGTCACACGTCCGTGTGGTTTCACACAGCCGAAATGGCTGGCCTGTATGGCTCCACACAGCCTGGCACTCGATCGTGTACATGCTCGTGAGTCTCACACGGCCTAGCACACGCCCGTATCATCTGCCCGTATAGTCATAAATCGTAAACAGTGAGTCACACTGCTTGGACACACGCCCGTGTCTTTGACTCGTATGGCCTCTAAAGGCAAACAGTGAGTTACACGGCCTGGACACATGCCTGTGTCTTTGGCCCGTGTGAACCCTGAACTAAATATTCCCCACACACGGTCTAGACATAAGCCTATGCCTCTAGCCCGTGCGTCTCTAATTCATGGACAGTGAGTTACACGGCCTGGCACACGGTAATGTGGCATCGATAATCATATTTTTTAGCGTCCAAAATTCGTAAAAGCTCGGGTTTTCGGTACGCACCTAAAGTAGTTTTGATGCAGAAACAATGCAGAGAAATCCCAAAGCCTAAATTAGCCAACTAGAATCAATCAATCGACTAAAACAACAATTCGCACAATTTAACACTTACTGAATTATGTCAAAAACTTCGACAGGAAACCTCTAACGAAATCGATACTTACCAGCGAATCAACGACACTCGCTCGGATTAGCCTGTTGGGAAACACTACTTCTGACACGCACGCCTAAAACAAAGAAACCAGAACTGCTTAACGAAGAGACTTCAACCCACTAACACGAAACTGTTTCAACAATACGAAATCGTTGTTTCCTAGAATTTACAACAGAACTACACAATTAACTTTCAATTGACATTACAGAAATTGTACTTCCCCGACCAGAACAGTAGATAAGGAACAAGAAGTTCGGCGACCGATAAAAGAAAATAAAAGAAAAAGAAATTGAGGAAGGGAGAGAAGAAGACGAAACGCTAAAATTTAATATTTTAACCACCAATCAGAATTCTGACAATAAGCAAAAATATTTCCTAACGCATACGCCGAGACTCGAACACAAGACCCGAAAATATATAGAAGCTTAACCTTTGAACCACTAGTCTCATCATTGACACAAGTTTACAAAGAATTAAGCTTAAGTCAACAATTCAAATATAGAGGTTAGCTTAGAATAAAATAGCAAAGCTTTCTAAAGAAGTGACTTGAACTCATGACCTCGAACAAATAAGCAGAGCACACAACCACATAAATAGAGATTCATTTATGCTAGCATTTCTTAGTAAAACATCCAAAGTTTGGGGTGTTACAACTCTCTCCCCCTAAAAGAAATTTCGGCCTCAAAATTTACCTGACTCAAACAGATATGGGTATTGTTGACGAATCAAATCTTCGGGTTCCCAAGTGGCTTCCTTAGTGCCATGATTTCGCCATAGCACCTTAACAAGAGTGATTATTTTCTTTTTCAATACCTTGACATCTCACTCTAGGATCTGAACAGGTTCATTCTCAAAAGTCAGATCCGGTCGTACCTCAATCTCCTCAATAGAGACAATGTGCGACGGATCAGATCGATACCCTCTAAACATTGAGACATGGAATACATCATGAATTTCGGTCCAACTCCGACAGTAATTATAACTTATAAGCAACATGTTCGACATGTTTAAGAATTTGGTAAGGTCCAATGAACCTCGGGCTCAACTTGCCCTTACGTCTAAAACTGGAGAACCTTTTTCCACGGAGACACTTTCAGAAACACCTGGTCACCTACAGAAAACTCGATATCTTTTCTCTTTAAATCTGTATATGATTTTTGTCGGTCAAAAGCAGCCTTAAGTCGATCTTGGATTAGCTTAATTGTATTATCGGTATCAGAAACTAGCTCAAAACCCAAAACCTAAGGTTTACCAAACTCAGTCCAACACAGAGGAGTACGGCGCTTACGACCATGCAGAGCCTTATAAGGTGCCATCTAAATACTAGACTGGAAACTGTTATTGTACGCAAACTCAACCAGCGGTAGATAATCCTCCCAACTGCATCAGAAATCAATCACAAAACCCAAAGCATATCCTTCAGAATCTGAATAACCCGTTTAGACTGCCCGTTAATTTGAGGGTGATACGCCGTACTGAAATCCAATCGAGTGCCTAATGCCTCTTGAAGCTTCTTCCAAAATCAAGAAGTAAAACACAGATCTCTGTCTGACATGATTGAGATTGGCACCCTGTGCAGTCTCACTATTTCAAAAACATATATCTTAGCGAGCTTCTGCAACGAGTAATATATCCTGATAGGAAAGAAATAAGAGGACTTGGTCAACCGATCAACGATAACCCAAACCGAGTCCTTCTTAGTGGGTGTCAAAGGCAACCCACTCACAAAGTCCATCGTTACCTGCTCCCACTTCCACAGAGGAATCTTAACTGGCTGAAGTAGACTAGAAGGAAATTGATGTTCAGCCTTAATCTTTTGACGTGTAAGACAGTGCGATACAAATGTAGTCACTTTCCGTTTCAGCCCAGGCCACCAATAAAATTTTCGAAGGTCCCGATACATTTTATTTCCACCTAGATGCATAACATAAGGACTACTATGTGCTTCCTAAAGAATCGATTTCCTTAACTCATTGTCGTTAGGCTCACAAATCTGACCCCTGAAACACAAAACCTTATCACCGTTCAAACTAAAATCCGAAGTTTCACCCGAATCAATCTGTCTCAGGCGCTGAACTAAAGACTTATCACTTAACTGTTTTGCTCGAATTTGTTCAACACAGGTTGGTTTAACCTGCAGTTCAGCTAGTAGACTCCCATCTTTGAACAAACTTGGACGAGCGAACATCGCCCTCAGGTTGGTCATTGCTCTACGATTAATAGTATCGACCACCACATTTGCCTTACCGGTATTATACTCTATCGTGCAATCATAATCCTTAAGCAATTCAACCCATCTACGCTGCCTAAGATTTAACTCCTTTTGAGTTAATAAATATTTGAGGCTCTTGTGGTCGGTGTAAATGATACACCTCTCACCATACAGATAGTGCCTCTAGAATTTCAGAGCAAATACGACTGCAGCAAGCTCAAGATCGTGTGTAGGATAGTTACCTTCATGCGACTTAAGTTGTCGAGACGCATCAAAACACATCCCAGACCGACGTGGGACGCATCACTGTACACCACAAACTCCCGAAGCGGCTCAGGTTAAACCAAAATAGGAGCTTGTGTTAGAACAAACTTGAGCTTTTCAAAGTTCGACTGCTGCTTGTCAGACCAAATAAACGGGGTGTTCTTACGTAACAGCCTAGTCGGAAGGGACGCAATCAGTGAAAATCCCTCAACAAATCTTCAGTAGTAACCAACTAAGCCCAGAAAACTCCGAAGCTCAAGCATATTCTTCGATTGTTTCCACTTGACTACAGCCTTAATTTTCTTAGGATCAACTCGAATCCCTTCGGCAATCACCACATACCCCAAAAAAGAAGCCTCCTACAACCAGAACTGACACTTACTAAATTTGGCATAGAATTGTTTTCTCACGGAGTGTTTGCAAAACAATACAAATGTGCTCGTCATGCTCAATCTCAATCTTGGAATAAATCAGGATATCGTCAATAAAAACTACAACAAACTGATCCAGATACGACTGAAATACCCGATTCATTAAATCCATAAATACAGCTGGAGCATTCATCAAACCGAAAGGCATAACCAGGAACTCGTAATGTCCATAACGATTCTTAGAAGCGATCTTGTACACATTAGTCTCCTTAACCTTGAGCTAATGGTAACCAGAATGAAGGTCAATTTTAAAAAACACTAATGCTCCTTAAAACTAATCAAATAAGTTATCGATCCTTGGTAGCGGATACTTATTCTTTACCGTTAACTTATTCAGCTGACGATAATCTATACACATTCTCATCTTACCATCTTTCTTTTTGAAAAACAATACCGGTGCTCCCCACGGAGACACTTGGTCTAATAAACCCTTGGTCGAGAAGTTCCTAGAGTTGTGCTTTTAGCTCCGCTAGTTCTTTAAGTGCTATGCGATAGGGTGCAATAGGCACAGGAGCGATACTTGGTAGCAAATCAATACCAAACTCAACTTCTCTATCCGGAGGTATCCCAGGTAACTCATCGAAAAAAACATCCGAGAAGCCCTTCACAGTATGAATATCCCTTACAGAAAGCTTTGCAGGAGCAGAATCAGACACGAAGGCAAGGTATGCCTCGTAACCTTTTCGAACTAGCTTTTCAGCTACAAGGGTGGAGATTACGTTGGAGAGGTAATCCCGATACTCACCAATCATAACAATCTCACTATTCTCATCGTGTCTCAGAGTAAACCTCTCAGAGACACAATCTAGAATGACTCGATGCTTCATGAGCCAATCCATTCCTAGAATCAGATCAAACTCATCGAAAGGTGATTCTATTAAGTCAGTCAGAAATACCACACCCTGAATCTCTAACAGAACCCGTTTATATACCTTATCCACCATGACTGACTTACCTAGAGGACTAATCACAAAAAATTCCCTAGTAGTATTCTCAACAGATTTACCCAGTTTTACAAAAATAGTACTAGCTACGTATGAGTGAGTAAACCCGATATAAATCAGAGCAAAATACGGAACAGGATAAATAAGAAACGTACTCGCTATAACGTCAGCGTTGTCACTGTCCTCACAAAGTCTTACCGCATAAACCAGTGCAAGTTATTGTGCCCCAGTCTGTCCTGCACCTTTGCTCAGTGCTCTCTGACCTCTACCAGAACTGTTACCGCCCCTGACCATATCAGGACCCCTAGGTGGTTGCGAAGCTACTCTCGGAGGTTGAACAGAACTCAGTACTAGAATCTGTATCGCAACAGGCACCTGATCTGATCGACGAGGGCAATCTCGTACACGATGCTCCATCTACCCATATCAGAAGCAAACTCCTAATTTCTTCTAACACTAGCCCGGATGACGCCTCCCGCAATCACTACAAAGCTGAATCTCAATCGCTGCAGCTGGTGCCTTGGTCATTTAAGGCCCGTCGAATCTCGCCCGTTTCTTAGGGTACTTTCCAGAACTAGAAAGACCCGAATCCCTCTTTACCTTATATATACTTCTCTCTTGGTCTCGTCTCTTGTGCTCATTGCGCTTTACCTGCTCCGGTATCTTAGTCTTGTCAACTAAAGCTGTAAAAACCCGCTCCCTTTGATGAGCTATTAGAACCTACAGATCGTAACACAGACCCTCCTCAAACCTTACACTCTTGTCATAATCAGATGCTACTAAAGCTCGAACGTACCTGCTCAATCTCAGAAATTCAGTCTTATACTCGACCACAGATCTCTTGCCTTGAACCAAATTTATAAACTCGCGTCGACGAGCCTCCACATAACTCGCCCCCATATACTTACTCTGGAAAGAAGTCTTAAAGTAATCCCAATTAACCTGTTCGGGTTTAGCATCCTGCTCAACCGCTAGCCACTATTGATAGGCTTCGTCCCAAAGTAGAGATACCGCACCCCTCAATTTCTAAGTGGGAGTGTAGTCAATATTCGTCATAATACGCTCAGTAGCCTCTAGCCAACACTCCATTACAGTAGGGGAAACTCCAACGACACCTCTAAACAACTCAACATCATTTGACCAGAGTCACTCAATAATTGACCATTGGCTTTCAGATCCAGAATGGGTCCCAACGACCCACTCTAATGCTCGAATCATAGCCTGGGACATTGCATCGTCCTCAGCTGTCGGAGTCTGATACCCAATCTTAGCAGTAGGAGTGCCAACAGTCTCGCTGGTCTCAAGAATGGGCATACTACCCATAAAGGATTACTCTACTTGAGCTCCTCCACGATGCCCACGGCATCCACGAGAACCACGTACACGACTACCGCGCGAACTCATACTATCAGTTTATCTACAATATCAAAAGTTCGTAGATTAGTTCAGAGTTTTTATCATAATTCTCATGTCAGTTCATACCAAAATAGTTAACTAAACAATAGTCCAATCACTATAGTGTCTTAACACATCACTATAACGAAACAGAAATACTTATAGGTTCAGCGTCGAATGGTCGGTCATTTATAAAATCAATTTTTAGAATGACTCAGATAGTTTATTTTCATTTAAACACCTTTTTGACACAAATTAAAAGCTCGGATTACAGCCCGAATGTTGCCAACCTGGCTCTGATACCACTAAATGTAACACCCCACACCCGACTTAGACGATAAGGTCAAATTTGGGAAGCTACCTCGAATATTTCTCAAAACACATTATCGAAATTTAAGTCTTTAAACCAATCTAGCAGAAATTAGCAAATGTAGAGCATAATACATCACTTATACTCTTAAAATACTTTACGTCTTGAAATTATTGAAAGTAAGTTAACAAGCTAATAACACTAAAACTAATAGAGGGTATGACTAAGCACATGATTTGCTAAACCGATCAAGTCTGTGATTTACCTGTAATTCAATCAGCAGAAGAAATAAGTTTGTGATTTCCTTAAAAAAAGTAATTATATATTCAACAGATTTAGGTTAGAACCGATAAGGTCCTAATATTCTATTTCAGAGTCAGATCTAGAAGGTAGATCATTCAATTTAACAGATCATAGCAATTCAGATAGATGGTAAGTCAGGCTATTTTTAGAGACAGAACATATCAAAATATACGCAGTTTTCCTATTTCCCACCCGCTACACACTATCTCCGACCAACCCAGCACACCAATCAAGGTATTAAATACTCGTCTGCCTGTGTAGTCTTAAATCAAGGTATTAAATACCTATCGGTCAAGAATTCGTGTGTCTCACACGGCCTGGCACACGCCCTTATTGTTTGCCCGTGTAGTCTTAAATAGTAAATAGTGAGCCACATGGCTTGGACAGACGCCCATGTTTTTGGCCCGTGTGAACCCTGCACTAAACATTTCCCACACACGATCTGGACACATGCTCATGCCTCTAGCCTGTGCGTATCTAATTCATGGACAGTGAGTTACATGGTCTACGACACGGCTTGGCACACGGCCTGACACACGGCCTACCACATGGTCGTGTGTCATCGATAGCCATGTTTTTTAGTGTATGAAATTAGTAAAAACTCGGGTTTTCGGTACGCATCTGAAGTAGTTTTGATGCAGAAATAACGCAGAGAAATCCCGAAGCCTAACTTAGCCAACCACAATCAATCAATCGACTAAAACAACAAAATTCACACAATTTAATATTTACTGAACTATGTCGAAAACTTCGATAGAAAACCTCTAAAGAAATTAATACTTACCATCGAATCAACCACACTCGTTCGAATTCGCCTGTTGGGAAATGCTACTTTCGACATGCATGCCTAAAACAAAGAAACCAGAACCGCTTAACGAAGAGAATTCCACCTACTAACGCGAAACTATTTCGACAGTATAAAACCGTTGTTTCTTAGAATTCAGAACAGAACTACATAGTTAACTTTCAATTGACATCACCAAAATTGTACTTGCCCGACCAAAACAGCAGATAAGGAACAAGAAGTTCGGCGACCGATAAAAGAAAATAAAAGAGAAACAAGAAAAGTAAAAAAGAAAAGAAAAAGAAATTTAGGAAGGGAAAGGAGAAAAGGAAACGTTAAAATTTAATGTTTTAACCACCAATCAGAATTTTGACAATAAGCAAAAATATTCCTTAACGCATACGCCGAGACTCGAACACAAGACCCGAAAGTATACAAAAGCTTAACCATTGAACCACTAGGCTCGTTGACATAGATTTACACAGAGTTAAGCTTAAGTCAACAATTTAAATATAGAGGTTAGTTTAGAATAAAATAGAAAAGCTTTCTGAAGACATGACTCGAACTCCTGACCTCGAACACATAAGCAGAGCACACAACCACAGAAACAAAGATTCATTTACGTTAGCATTTCTTAATCAAATATTCAAAGTTTGGGGGTGTTACAATTTAATCCAAAAATGGTGGTGTATTCAGTTTGGAATTGGTATATAACCAATAAAAATTCCATAAGCACACTAATTCAAATAATTTAAGTTTGGTCCGAAACTGTAACAGCCCGATTTAGGGGCTAGTCGGAGCAGTGATCTCGGAATCACTAATTCGAGGTTAGATAAAATTATTTTTATGTTATTTTATGTGTTATAACATGTTTTTAAGGATGCATGAAAATTTTGGTGCCTTAATTTTAGCGATTTCTAGCTAAATTGTGAAAAAGGACTAAATCGCATAAAGTGCGAAAGTTCTATTTTATTTGCTAGAGGTGCCAAATAGTTATGGAGCATAATGTGGAGGTCTTTAAAGGACAATTAGACCATCTAGGATATGATGGCCGGCCAAGGGGGACAAAGACATTAAATGATGGTAAAAAATTTGGTGATGTTAGGTGTTTTAAATGAATAAAATAAGATGAATAAAGATGTTATCATCTTTTCACTATTCCTTCACCTTCTTCCACCAAAAATTGAAGAGAAACAAGGGCTATGGAGCTGAAAAATTTCAGCAAACATTTCTCCTCACAAGTAAGTGATTTTGATGATTTTTCTTGATAAAAATTGTACTTTTGGAGTCCCCAAAGCTTAAGCTTTCTAAAAAGGGGATTAGTTTGCAATATGGTTGAAAGTTTAAGGACTTTCCATGAGAGAGTTTATGTTGTTTGATGAGTTTTTATGAAAGAAAATGAATCCTAGTTGTTTGATAAACAACTTTTGTGAAAGGATTTTCATGAAAAATACCTAAAATGGTTTAATATGCAAATGTGGTAATTTGTTCATTTAGGCATGAAATAGTTGGAATTTTGGATAGTTGTAAGAGGATTAAATTTTAAGCTAGGCTTTTTTATCGAGAAAATGTGATAAAAATTTATTTACGAGCCTAGGGGCAAAATCGTAATTTTGCCAAAGTGTAGGGGCAAAATAGTCATTTTTGCCTAGAGTGTAGATTATGATATATTATGATTTATAGGTGATTAAATCGGTAAATTCCGTTGTTCTAGATTAAAGAAATCGAGTTTCGGACCTAGAACGGGTAAAAAGAGAAAGGTGGGCAAAAGTCCCTTTTCGGCCCTTTCGGCATCGAGGTAATTTCATGTGCAAGAGTTGTAATTACGTATGAGTTATTTTAATATTCCAATGTTGTATGAAATGTATAATTACGCAATGAACGTATTAAATATTTGTCGATGAGTTGTTAAGAGAATTGAACCTAAGAATGGTAAGAAATGTAAATAGTATGAAATGATGATAGTTAAGGTTCCGTGTAAGACCATATTGGAATATGGCTTCAGTGAGAGATATTAAATAAGACCATGTCAAGGACATGGCAACGATGTGATATTTCGTATAAGGCCTTGTCGAGAACATGGCATCGATATGATAATTCATGTATGACCCTATCAGGGGTATGATGTCAATGTGACAATATGTGTATGAGACCTAATATTATTATTTAACAGTTGAGATGAATTCAGTATATGATGAACCTTTGGTGGGATGGGTGTAATCAACACACCTTAGTGTATGAGAGAGAGATTTGTTAATGTATTGTGTGAACGCGAATGAGAATCATAGAAAGTTAAGTAAGAATGATAGTGAGTGAGGATGTTTACGGATGAACGTTTGAATTAGAGAAAATGTGTGTGGATAAGTATTTGTGAATGTATAATATCGGTGGGCTGTTTGCGTTACCACCTGAAATATTATTAATTGATAGGCTGTGCGCGTTACCATCAACTTTATTATTATCGGTGGGCTGTGTGCGTTACCACCTGATAAATTAGAAATTGATGGGCTGTGTGCGATACCATCGCTTATAAATGATTGGTGAGCTAAGTGCGAAATCACCATAGGTATAAATGATTGGTTGGCTGTGTGCGATACCACCCTAAAAGAGATTCAATGGTGGGCTAAGTGCGTAACCACCGAGAGATTAGTAGTATGAGTGATTTATTGAGAATGCGTGATGTGTTGTTTTATATGATCTTGTGATGATCAGTGCAGGAATGTATGCTAATTAAACGAGCATTTCGTTTATGGTATGGTAAGAATATGGTAAGAGACAGAATGAGTAAGCTTCAAAGGTTATTGTGTAGGTATCTATGAGTTTAAGATGAAAAACTCATTATAATACCTTACGGTTAAGTATAATCAATGATTATCAATATCTGATCATTATAAGCATATGAACTTACTAAGCATTATTGCTTACTCCACTTCCTTTCTCATCTCTTATAGGTTAATTTAGCTAGCTCGGGTTGAAGACCGCCGGAGATGTTTTCACACTATCGAGGAGACACTTGGTATGAGGTATCAAGTCTTTTTGAGTCATGGCATGTATAGGGCTAGTACATAAGGTTGATTTAATCATTGTTAATGTGCCAAATGTGTTGGCCTAAATGAGTTATGGGACAATTGTATATAGACATAGATGGTGGCTTATGCTGTTTGTAATTATATTGGAATAGTTCTCCCTAGTGTATGGGATGAATGACTCTATCCTTTAAATGATTTGAGAATGTTTTGAAGAAATATATGAATGTATGCAAGTGAGAGTAGAAAGAGGCTAGGCAAGATAGCCTCTAAGTGCCCACACGGATAGACACACCAGCGCGTGTGTCTGGGCCGTGTGCACCGCACCCTTAGTGCCTTAAGTCGAGAATAGACCACGGGCCGATCACACGATCGTTTGTTCAAGTCGTGTGATACGCACGCCAAAGACATGGGTGTGTGCCTAGGCCGTGTTGAGTAAGTCGGTATATCAAGGTATAACACACGGTTTAGGCCCACTGCGTGTCAAGACCGCAGTGTGATTAGTCGATGTCGACCACGGGTTGAAGGCACCGACATGTAATAGGTACACGGGCGTGTTCCCAAACCGCATGGGCGTGTGCCTTAATCGTGGGGCATTTGGCAGAATGCTTGGGTTTTTAGGCACGGTCCGGGGACATGGGCATGCGTGTCTATGCACGGGCGTGTCTAATCTTGCACGGGAGTGTAAGACCTGTATTGAAGGGAAAAATTTTAAGATTGGAAAAAGTTCTGGATTAGTCTCGAGAGCCCTCGTGTGTATGAGTGAGGCATCGTAAGTCAAGAATGAGGTGATTGAGGTGACTAAAGAGAGTAGTCACGATTAGCCTAAGTGGCGACCGTGAGGTTTTAGTACGGTAACGTCTCTGGCCCAGTTTCGGCATAGAATCCGGCTAAGGGGTGTTACATTTAGTGGTATCAGAGCTATGGTTTAGTTGGTTCTCGGACTAACCTAGCATATGTAAGAGTCTAGCTATACATGCCATAAATGGACCGTGATAGTGTAATTTCTTCCGGCTCTAACGAAATTGTTTTGTTAAGACCGGGATGGTTCCCAACCGAGCTAAATCCAATAATGTTGTAGGTGATAATGGAAAAATTGAAATGCTCTTATGCAATGATGAGATTCAAAGAAGTATGAGTAGAAATATATGACATGTGTGTGATAATGCATGAAATGAGAAGCTTATCTGCATTGGCTGGATGTGCATAAGGTGTTATATACTCAACCTAATGGGTTAGGTGCATATAGTGAGTAAATTTACCCAGAGAACGGGGTATATGTGTATGTATGATTGTTTGAACGATGTATGATCAATATGTCCACATAGTTGAATCTCATGTGCGACTATTAAAATAGATGATGTATAATGTTTTATTTTGTGACTCTGTATGAAACTACGAGTATTATGGTGTGAGAGTTAAACTGGGAACTTGACTAAGTAGAATGCAGGGATGAGTACGGTCGTTCAATGATAAAATGATGAATAAGACCATGGTTGGACCATGGCGATACATGTGATCCCATATAAGACCATGTCTGGGACATGGCATTGGTGACAAATAGCGATCCCGTGTAAGACCACGTCTGGGACCTGGATTCGGTATGAGATCGTGTAAGACCATATCTGGGATATGGCATCGACATCGATATGAGTTTCCATGTAAGACCGTATCTGGGATATGGCATTGGTATTGATATGAGATTTCGTGTAAGACCATAGCGAGGCTATGACATCGTGATGACATGTAAAGTAATAGCTGGGCTATGATGTTGTGATATGAGTAAGACCATAGTTGGACTATGGTAATCAAGTAAACGACGTACTCAAAACCCGTAAGACACTCTCTAAATTGATAAGCAATAGTAAGAGGAAGTAGAATCAAATGTTGAATACTCAAGTAGATATTAATGTGGAACTTGAGTAAGTAAAGTCACTGTTCGAAAGTATGAGAGATAGAAACAATTGTGGCATGAAAAATGTGAAAACTCACTTGGAGTGAGTTGTGTGACTATGATGATATCTCATTGATGATGAATGTTAAATCATATGTATGTGGTCACGAGAGTCAAGTTATGGGATGCTACGACCCCACCCCTTACCATTTGTTGAATTATGATGAGATGTTATGAGAGTTAAGTTGAGTAAGTTTGTATTCGATTAATGCAATAATTATGTTAGCATAATTGAGAATGTTTTGTATCACGTTGATACATGATACCCTATTAAATAGAGAAATTGTTGTTGAACATGAGGGTGAAGTCCTAGGGGACTATAATAAAAAGGCTATAATTGAGATATGAGATAGATACGATCCCGTATAAGACCATGTCCGGGACATGGCCTTGGCACCGAGTTGAGATTCCGTATAAGACCATATTCAGAATATGGCGTCGATACCTGATGTAGAAGTCCATATAAGACCTTATTCGGGATATGGCATTGGCATTTAGAGGTGACACCATATAGGACCACTTCGTGGATGTGGCATTGGTTTCGTACCTACATGAATGACGATGAATATGCGTCTTTGAGTATCCCTAGGGATCTTTGGGACAGATAGATGAGTCTAGAGGTAGAAAGGAGAATTGCACTAAAGTCATGTGAATGAGTGAATATAGGCACTCGTGAACGAGTCACAGGGAAATGAGTACGGAGTGTGGCACGGTACGTGCGTAATAAAAGCAATTGTGAGTAAGTATGTCTGAATACTTTGACGATTGTATTGATTATGCAATGTTAAGAACAAAGAGAAAGTTAGCCTAGGCTATTTGATTCAAGTAAATAGGAAGCCTGAGGTGTATGTTTATCGAGATCTTCTTAAGTTGATGTTCATTAACGAATGAAATTGTTAAAGAGTTGAGGACGGAATGGTTAAAGAAACAATGTTTGAACTGTGAGAGTATTCAATTATGATAACCATAGTTGTATGGATCATAATGATCTCTTTAAGTATTACGTGTTAATATCTTTTGCCTTTCAGGGGCGATGGGGTTGTTTATCTCATGAATCAAGATCGTGTGAGAATGTTAGCCGATTGTGAAATTAGATTAAATGGTTGTCGGTTTAGTAACTGGAATTGACATTCTTTATTCTCCTCGTAACCCTATTCGGGTGTTTTGAGGGGGAAGCTGGAGATCATTCTAGTATAAAGAGTGAAATCATGAGTTTCACGTCGTGTGATGGGTTTTCGGACAGGCCAAATAGAATTATTGATTTGATCAAGATTGTACCTACTATTGTGAGATGTGACGATGGTAAAGGTTTTAGATTAGTATAGCAAGAGAAACTCAGATGAGAGTGTGCTTGAAATATGTTTTCAGTGTGGAGAAAAGAGTAGATTAATGTATTGAGATATGATTCGAGTTCTATGTATATTCACGCATGAATCAACAAAGAGAGTAAATTTCCGTGTGTTCGTGAGTAGAGAGAATGGTACGAAGATATTCTCATTGAAATGTTCAAACCGCGATAGTTGTGTTGGAAGCTATAAAAGGAACTAGTAATTGAAAGTTCTAGTATTGAGTTCAGTCTGAATCGAGAAAAAGAGTTGACAGGTTGGTGATCCAGAGACGATCACTTTTGTATCTATGTTGTGAGCTAGATGTTTTGTAATGATCCATGGGGAAAATCGATGTGTATTTTCTGAATTTTAATGAGTGAGGGTATCTTATGCTACAGAAGATTTTGAAGATAAAATAGTGAAACGGCTTGAGCTATCACAGTGGTGAATATAGTTAGTGTAATACTTCTCAGATAGTAGACATAGTACATATGTCTGGATGATAGATCCATGTTGGATAAGATTCCTGTTGTTGATGCTTCCTCGAGATAGATTTTGAGTAATGATGAACCCAGAACTTATACAAAGTTTTGGTATGAGAATTGGTAGTAGCATGTCTACTGATACAAGAATAAGAAAGTACAGTTAGGTGCATAAATGTTTTGACAGTAGAGTACATTTCACGATATGACTGAGCTTAGGGTCAGAAGTAGTTGAC
Organism: Gossypium sturtianum; assembly: GCA_025698515.1. Lineage (NCBI taxonomy): Eukaryota > Viridiplantae > Streptophyta > Magnoliopsida > Malvales > Malvaceae > Gossypium > Gossypium sturtianum. The sequence continues at coordinate 23,498,040 of CM046952.1, forward strand.
CACTAAAAGTCGAGTTTTCAAAGCGTATGTCAAGATTATTACAATCGGTAAATGCTTTAATGAGAAAGCGAGATAAAACCTTATAGATTTCGATTTGGTTTGACAAAATTCCCAAGAAGGGGAATGTCATTCGAATTGTAGTAAATCAACCGGTAAAGATCCGAATGATCATTTGGATGTGTGCAGAGTTCTAAATTAGTAGATTACTGAGTATACGCTCTGGAGGAAGAAATACCTAGGTCGCAAGTGATGCTTCAACCTTGTGTGTGATAGCTTAAAGGTTGATGACAAGAGAAACTTGAGGATAAGTGGATTTGTGATTTTGAAGAGTTTATGGAAACGTTTTAAGAATGTTGGTAGCAACTCCTTCTGATAAGATTTTCGGGGACGAAAATCCCTAAGGGGGGAGAATTGTAATAGCCCGATTTAGGGGTTAGTCAGAGCAGTGATCTAGGAATCACTAATTCGAGGTTAGATAAAATTATTTTTATGTTATGTTATGTGTTATAATATTTTTTTAAGGATGCATGAAAATTTTGGTGCCTTAATTTTAGCGATTTCTAGCTAAATTGTGAAAAAGGACTAAATAGCATAAAGTGCGAAAGTTCTATTTTATTTGCTAGAGGTGCCAAATAGTTATGGAGCATAATGTGGAGGCCTTTAAAGGACAATTAGACCATCTAGGATATGATGGCTGGCCAAGGGGGACAAAGACATTAAATGATGGTAAAAAATTTGGTGATGTTAGGTGTTTTAAATGAATAAAATAAGATGAATAAAGATGTTATCATCTTTTCACTATTCCTTCACCTTCTTCCACCGAATATTGAAGAGAAACAAGGGCTATGGAGCTCAAAAATTTCAGCAAACATTTCTCCTCACAAGTAAGTGATTTTGATGATTTTTCTTGATAAAAATTGTACTTTTGGAGTCCCCAAAGCTTAAGCTTTCTAAAGAGAGGACTAGTTTGCAATATGGTTGAAAGTCTAGGGACTTTCCATGAGAGAGTTTATGTTGTTTGATGAGTTTTTAAGAAAGAAAATGAATCCTAGTTGTTTGATAAACAACTTTTGTGAAAGGATTTTCATGAAAAATACCTAAAATGGTTTAAGATGCAAATGTGGTAATTTGTTCATTTAGGCATGAAATAGTTGGAATTTTGGATAGTTGTAAGAGGATTAAATGTTCAGCTAGGCTTTTTTATCGAGAAAATGTGATAAAAATTTATTTACGAGCCTAGGGGAAAAATCATAATTTTGCCAAAGTGTAGGGGCAAAATAGTCATTTTTGCCTAGAGTGTAGATTATGATATATTATGATTTATAAGTGATTAAATCGGTAAATTCCGTTGTTCTAGATTAAAGAAATCGAGTTTCGGACCTAGAACGGGTAAAAGAGAAAGGTGGGCAAAAGTCCCTTTTACTACTTTCTCACATCGAGTAAGTTCATGTGCATGAGTTGTAATTACGTATGAGTTATTTTAATATTCCAATGTTGTATGGATTGTATAATTACGCAATGAATGTATTAAATATTTGTCGATGAGTTGTTAAGAGAATTGAACCTAAGAATGGTAAGAAATGTAAATAGTATGAAATGGTGATAGTTAAGGTTCCGTGTAAGACCATATTGGAATATGGCTTCAGTGAGAGATATTAAATAAGACCATGTCAAGGACATGGCAATGATGTGATATTTCGTATAAGGCCTTGTCGGAAACATGGCATCGATATGATAATTCATGTATGACCCTATCAGGGGTATGATGTCAATATGACAATATGTGTATGAGACCTAATAGTATTATTTAACAGCTTGAGATGAATTCAAAGATATGATGAACCTTTGGTGGGATGGGTGTAATCAACACACCTTAGTGTATGAGAGAGAGATTTGTTAATGTATTGTGTGAACGCGAATGAGAATCGTAGAAAGTTAAGTAAGAATGATAGTGAGTGAGGATGTTTACGGATGAACGTTTGAATTAGAGAAAATGTGTGTGGATAAGTATTTGCGAATGTATAATATCGGTGGGTCAAGTTTTGCGTTACCACGAAATATTATTAATTGATGGGTCATGTGTGCGTTACCATCAACTTTATTATTATTATCGGTGGGCTGTGTGCGTTACCACTTGATAAATTAGAAATCGATGGGTCACAAATGCGATACCATCGCTTATAAATGATTGGTGAGCTAAGTGCGAAATCACCATAAATATAAATGATTGGTGGGCTATGTGCGATACCACCCTATAAGAGATTCAATGGTGGTCTAAGTGCGTAACCACCAAGAGATTAGTAGTATGAGTGATTTATTGAGAATGCGTGATGTGTTGTTTTATATGATCTTGTGATGATCGGTCACGGGAATGTATGCTAATTAGGCGAGCATTTCGTTTATGGTATGGTAAGAATATGGTAAGAGACAGAATGAGTAAGCTTCAAAGGTTATTGTGTAGGTATCTATGAGTTTAAGATGAAAAACTCGTTATAATACCTTACGGTTAAGTATAATCAATGATTATCAATATCTGATCATTATAAGCATATGAACTTACTAAGCATTATTGCTTACTCCACTTCCTTTCTCATCTCTTATAGGTTAATTTAGCTAGCTCGGGTTGAAGACCGCCGGAGATGTTTTCACACTATCGAGGAGACACTTGGTATGAGGTATCAAGTCTTTTGAGTCATGGCATGTATAGGGCTAGTACATAAGGTTGATTTAGTCATTGTTAATGTGCCAAATGTGTTGGCCTAAATGAGTTATGGGACAATTGTATATAGACATAGATGGTGGCTTATGTTGTTTGTAATTATATTAGAATAGTTCTCCTAGTGTATGGGTTGAATGACTCTATCTCTTAAATGATTTGAGAATGTTTTGAAGAAATATATGAATGTATGCAAGTGAGAGTAGAAAGAGGCTTGGCAAGATAGCCTCTAAGTGCCCACACTGGATGATAGACACACGCAGCGCGTGTCTGGCCGTGTGCACCTATACCTTAGTGCCTTAAGTCGAATAGACCACGGACCGATCACACGGCCGTTTGTTCAAGTCGTGTGATACGCACGACCAAAGACATGGGCGTGTGCCTAGGCCGTGTTGAGTAAGTCGAGATATCAAGGTATAGCACACAGTTTAGGCCACACTGCGTGTCAAGACCGTGTGTGATTAGTCGATGTCGACCACGGGTGGAAGGCACGGACATGTAATAGGTACACGGCGTGTTCCCAAACCGCATGGGCGTGTGCCTTAACGTGGGGCATTTGGCGAAATGCTTGGGTTTTTAGGCACGGTCCGGGGACATGGGCGTGTGTCTATGCATGCAGCGCGTGCCTAATCTTGCACGCGTGTAAGACTGTATTGAAGAGAAAAATTTTAAGATTGGAAAAAGTTCCGGATTAGTCTCGAGAGCCCTCGTGTGTATGAGTGAGGCCTCGTAAGTCAAGAATGAGGTGATTGAGGTGACTAAAGAGAGTAGTCACGATTAGCCTAAGTGACGACCGTGAGGTTTTAGTAGGGTAACGTCTCGGGCCCGGTTCTGGCATAGAACCCGGGTAAGGGGTGTTACAGAAACATCATCAAGATTCCAGATCCCTATATATTCTAAATTGTGCAGTCTGCAAGACTTTAATTATATGTATGGTTAAATAGAATAGAATAAAATTGTAATGGGCTTAGTTTTTTGTTGGAAAGAGAATAGAATTGCTAATGGGATGGCCGTCATAATAATATTCCTACTTTTGGTTAACGAGAATATGTAAAAGATGGCATTACACAAAACTAGAGGGTGGCCAGCCCGAAGGTCCACTCGAAAAGTGAGAGGGTTTAGGTAAATTATAGACCCGAAAAATGAGTTTGGGCAAAAAAATAATGCCCAAAAAAAAAGACTGTTGTTGTATTGCTGTTTTTCCATTATTTTGTTGTTGTTTTCCTACTATTTTCCCATTGTTTTCCTGTCATTTCATTATTATGTTGTTTCTATTTTATTGTTATTATTTAGATATTGTACAACTCTTGTTTTATTGTTAATTTTGCAATTATTTTAGAGATATTTGCTTGTTAAATTGCATCTATTTTAGTGCTATTTAAGTATAAAGACTTTTTTAATTTATTTTTAATTTGTTGGGAATATTTATTTTAATGTTTTTAGTGTTTTTGATGTATTATATTTTAAAAAAAAATTATATAAAAAATAAAATAAAAAATTTTAATACGGGTGGACCGGACTGGGGCAAGCCCAAGTTTTAACATTTTTATTTGGGCCATGCCCGAGCCTATCAATTGGACCTAAAATTTTGTTAGGGCTTGGCCCGACCCATGGACAACTCTAGCCGGAACCTCCATCATTCATCACTTAAAAGCTGCCCCTCTATTGAAAAAATAAGTAAATTAGTCACTGTACGTTAGATGCGTGTGCAAATCAGTCCCTCCATTAAAATTTGTGTTTATATATAAGGTATAATAATAAATTTAGTCCTCAACCTTTACACATTTATTCAATTTGACCCTTACTCTTTTATTGGAAGTAAATTAGAAATTTTTTAAACTAATAAGACTAAAGGGTCAAAAAGGCCTTAGTAAAAAAAATTAAAAAATAAATTAAGTCCTTTCAAAATTTAAAATTTATTTAAAAAATATAAAAACTATAAACAAAAGTTATAAAAAAATAACAATACTAACCCATTAAAATCTAATGGTTATAAGGTTTTAAAAAAATTGACCCCTAATCTATTATTGGATCAGTATTGTTATTTTTAGTAAAAAATTATAATTTAAAATTTTTATAACTTTTTTTTATAATTTTTGTTTATAATTTTATTCTTTTTTAATAACTTTTAAATTTTAAAAAGGTTTAATTGATTTTTAAAAAATATTTTGTTACTAAGGCCTTTTTGACATTTTAGTTTTATTAATTTCAAAAATTTCTAATTTACTTTGAATAAAAGAGTAGGGGTCAAATTGAATAAATCTGTAAAGGTTAAGGGCTAAATTTATTAATATATCTTATATACAAACACCAAATTTTAATGGATGGACTGTTTTACTCATTCATCTAATGAATATAAATAAATTTATTTATTTTTTAATAAAAAAATTAAAATGCAATTCAAAATATATTTACTCAAAAAAACTGATTAAAGGAAGACAAATTATTGGTGAATACTATCTGTATATGGGAATAATGTGAAGGAGACAAGATTTTTCACAACATTTGTTGGTAGAAGAAAAACGTATAGACAAATTTAATGGGGGTAATATTGGAATAACATTTTTATCCATCTATGCTAACCCCACTTGTACTAAGCATATAAAGCTGGAATGAGCAAAAACAAAAAAAACAATGGAAAAATGTGGGCCCATCTAACAAGAATGAAATGCATAAGCCCATTACATTCAATCAAATAGCATATTAGTTTTAAGGATTCGAGTCTATCCAGTTCATATTAAATTATTATTTAATCTTAATTAAATAAATATTGTATTTGGACTTTTCGATTAAATTGGCAAAATAAGAGGTTTAGACCAAAAAAGTTAATTAATTTTTAATCCATTGATATGTAAAATCTCAAACGTTCAATTTTTTTAAATTTTTTTTTACCAATGTTAAAAAAATGAAAATGAAGCTTTTTATTTTGCAATGCAATTTGTTAAGTTGATTGATTTGATTTTTTTTTTCATTTTTTATGTTTAAACAATAATGTTACTGTGCTAGTTGCACTATCAGTTACAACTCATTTTGCCATTGAAAGTTGTGCAATCAATCTTATATGTTGGTATGTTTTGACTTGAGTCTCATGATTAATTTATTACATTTTTTTTTGAGAATTTTGAAAAGCAATTAACTGGATTGTAATTGAAGTTAAATTTCACTCAAATAGGGATATTATTTTAAAAAATCTTAATATGATTTATTTATCTTTGTTGAAGAGATATTACAGTTGAAGAAGTTTGTTGAGGCAAGTTTTAGGAGTAGTGACTCGAGCAATGATTGCTTAAGTTTTATAACTTGTTTTTTTTTTTTGTTGGCATGTTTGACCAAAATATTTTGATTATTTACTTATTTTTTTGATGCTTTTGTGCAGTCAATTTCATGATTATACTTGGAGAAGAGATTGGATTAAGAAAGATTACTTTTCAAGGATCCTAATGTGATTTTCTTATCTTTTATGCTGAGATATACAATCTAAGAATATATAAGTTGACTTTAGGAAGATTTATTTCAATCCTTATAGGGTAATTGATTAATAAGATTTTGGCAGATTAGGATGGATTAAAGTTTATTTTATGAAGCTGGATTCGTGCTCTAAATATGGAAGCATTTTTCAACCTTAAAAAAGGTAATTATGTTGGAGTTGTTATGAGAGTAGTAGCACAAGTCACTAAGCATTATAACTTGTCTTTTTTGAAGTTGGCAATCTTTTGAACCAAGTTAGTTGGGCCATGGCTTAGATAATCTTATGAACGTGTGTCAACCCATATTTGAGGATCAATCTTATGGAGGAACAAATTTTTAAAGATTAAATAGATCCAAATGAAGCAAATCAGATCCTCTATTTTTTGGAATTGGCTTGACTGCCTTGAATACTTATCTTGGAGGTCTTTGGAATATCCCAAACTTTATTAGGATATTCTTAATCCTACTTATAGGCTATTTTGATGGGGTTTATTATTGCAATTGATCTTTATCTTAGCAAGCCTTAAACTCTTATATATTGAAAGGCTTATGTATGCAAATAGGTGTGGAGAGAGTTAGCACTTTAATATGTTATTTTAGGAATCGTTTTCTAAGCGCATTTGTGAGTAAACAAATGAGCCACATTGTTTACAAACTAAATATTAAGGGGGGAAACATAGAGGAGAGTGATATAGATATTTAAGTACAACGTTGAGGTTGTTAAATCGGCATGTGTAGGACATAAATCATTGTTGTACGAGGTTGAAAGATAGTGGATTATCTCTTTGGACAAGGCATTGCTGATGTAGAGAAATCAAACTGTTGGAAAATAAGGTTTGAAAAGTGCAACGAAAAATAAGTTTAAGGGAAAAACCAGAGTTTTATTTTTTTTTCCAAAAAACGAACTTGGTTGTGTTATCTAAAGTAATAAACACTTAATCAAAATTGTACCTTTCTAATTCATCTAAAATGAACACTTCGATCAAGTAGTCTTCTCTGCTATCCACAAGCTCACATATGCCGAGTGTGGACTCACTGCGAATAAGAAAATTTTCCACAAAATTACTAGTGGGGTAATTCACAATTTCTCTAAACTTTTGGACCAAATTGTAAATAATAAAAATATCTCTAGAAATTTTCTAAAATAATTTCTTCAGAGAATTTTCTTTCTACAACTTTCTCTTGAATTCAAGTGTGTAAAAAAATAATGACCCATGACTCTATTTATATAGGGAGAGTTTAGAGAGTTCAACTATGATTAATCTTAGTCACTTTAATATTAAATTAATAAAATACTATTAAGATAAATATTAAATTTAATTTAATATTAAATCTATTAAAATAATATTACTTTTGGAATAACTAACCTGAAATTAAAGTATCTGGTAGAGTCTAAGTAGAAGTGTGATTCCTCTACTGCTCAACTGCCAAAGGACCACCCACCGGCCAGCGAAATGCCGCCGTCACCGTTGTCGGCACCATCGTGTCCGGTGATGCCATCCCAAGTGCGACACCCCCAAAACACCCCATGCTGGTTCGACTGTTGTCGATTCGATTTAGGCGATGTGATACCGACCGATCGGTCCTCGCTACACGGTTGGATCACAACCCGATTTCACATACCGCACTTGTTCGACTAGTTTTTCAATCTCAATCTCGATTTTGGGTTCTCGGGCCCAATTTTTTTTCTCAGGTCTAATTTTTAAGTTCAATTACCCATTGATTGTCTGACTTGAAAATTAATTTTCAAAAATATCATTTTAATTTTAATTAATTTGAAATTTTTCATAATCAAAATTAATTTTCCCAAGAAACACTTAGATTTTCCAAATTAATTTTTCAAGAAAATTCTTTAATCAAATTCTCTAGTTGAACAATTCTCACGACCATCTAATTTAATTCCACATCGAATAAATCGACTCAATTAAATTATCTCCAAAGTCGTAGAACTTTCTTCTAATTCAAATGCAGTCTGACCGAGCTTTTGTTGAGCTAGCGAAGGGACCAATCAGACATAAACAATTAAGCTTAAGTAATTATAATTATGTCCAAAAGCATCCTTCCGATAATTCACAATTTACTTAATCATGGAGTCAGTCCACAAGAAATAACATGATTGAAAACTTCTTATTGTATACTTTTTATGAAAGCAATTCATCCAACTGTTTTGTCCAATGATCTCGTCATATGTGTATTACCCTCTTATGATATCTTTGATTCCTTTGAGTTAAATCCATTCACTCAATACAATCCTATTTTACCTCATTCTCACCATTGTGTCTTCTTAATGATTAATATGATTACTATCAACAAATGGCTGTAATAAATTGCTTGTTGGAGAACTAGCAACCCGTTGCCATATTCCATATTTATAAATCCACACAATGCCAATGAGAGGATATCGTTAACTCTTTAATCGAGCTATAAATTCTATTGTTGCTAGTAAAGTCATGCCATACACAAGTCATGTACCCAACATGCCGTCTTTGGGCTCAATCATCTTTAGAGCATAAGCCTCCACTTATATCAAAGCACATGAGTTACATACGCATGGTCAGTGACTAACTCAGGATTTAGGTAAATCACACCATGAACATCACAAGTGAATTAATTTACAAACGGATTCCGAATTACTTCATCTTGGGTCTAATCCAATGTGTCATTCTTCCAATGAATACATCTATGCCTCTACCCGCGGAGTCAACTACTCCGATAGCCAAGACTAGCCATCTCCCCAATTGAAATTGTAGATGACATAATAATCCTTCTAAGTATTTAAATCAAATGCTCACTTTGATTCTTTTACGAGATTACGGTCTCGTTTGAATTATCTACTGAAGTAACTTGTCTTTCTCACAATGTAAACGTTCTTACAGTGCCACTTATCATCAGTTTGAACTTAGACAATCAATGAGCAAATATTTGTTTGTCACAATTCGCTATGCATGCAAAACATGAAAGACAGAAACACAAAAGACATAATAGTGAAATGTGAAATTAACTTTATTTATTTATCTATCGTTCAAATACATAGAAAATAATTATATGTTTAGTACAATATGGGCACATTTCCCAACAATCTCCTACTTGCCTCAGTGAAGTAAATGTGTCATATTTAACATTCTCATATCCTCGACGTGTTTGTTAAAACTCCTAGTTACAAAGGTCTTAGTAAACAAATCAACAAAATTATCTTCAGAAGCTACATTCACCATATCTACAATTCCTTCTATTACTGCCTCTCGTATCAAGTGATACTTCAGGTGAATGTGTTTCGTCCTCTTGTGACTTTTCATTTCCTTGGTATTAGCTACTACAACATTATTATCACAATACAGTGTTATAGCTTTTTCTATACCAAGAATGACTTCAAGATCAGTTAAAAACTTTCGAAGCCAAATCGCTTCTTTCCTTGTCTTAGAAGCAACCACATACTCAGCCTCTATACTAGAGTCAGCATTGCAAGTTTGTTTTACACTTCTCCATACTATGGCTCCACCGCCTAGGACAAATACACTTCCTAATGTTGATTTCCTCGAATCTTTACAGGTTTGGAAGTTTGAGTCTGTGTATCCAATAGGAGTAAGGTTCTCCCCAGAATACACAAGCATATAATCCCTGGTTCTTTTAAAATACCTTAATATATGCTTTACAACTTGCCAATGCCTAATACCAGGATTCGCTAGATATCGACTAACCATTCTCCCAGGAAAAAAAATATCTGGACATGTGCAAAGCATGACATACATAAGGATTCCAACTGGCGAAGCATATGAAACCTTACTCATATGCTCTCTTTCTTTCGTTGTCTTAGGACAGTCATCCAAAGAAAGATGAAAACCTAATGCAGTCAGTTGAGCACCTGGCTTCATATCGATCATTGCAAACAGTTCCGGTACCATATCAATGTATGAAGCTTGTGATAAAGCTATCATTTTATTCTTCGATTCCTAGGATTTGAATATCAAGAATATAACTAGCTTCACCCAAGTCCTTCATGCTAAACTATTGAACTAACCACAATTTAACCGATGATAATTCTTCTACATCATTTTCGATAAGTAGAATATCATTGACATACAGAATAAGGAAGACCACCTTTTTGTCTTTTAGACGCTTATAAACACAAGGTTCACCTTCATTTTGCTCAAACCCAAAAGTCTTGATTGTTTGATCAAATCTTTTATTCCATGAGCGAGATGCTTACTTAAGTCCATAAATGGATCTTAGCAATTTGCAAACTTTCTACTCCTTTCCTTTGACATCATAGCCAGTGGGTTGAGCCATGTAAATGGTCTCATAAAGATATCCATTCAAGAATGTTGTTTTAATATCCATTTTCCAGATCTTGTAATCAAGAGTAGTGACAATGGATAAGAGTATGTGGATAAACTTGAGCTTGACTATCGGAGAGGTTTTATTGTAATCGATGCCTTCTTTCTGTGTCTAGCCTTTCCCTTCAAGTCTAGCTTTATATGTTTCCATTTTCCCTTCCCCATTTCTCTTCTTCTTGTAGATCCACTTACACCCTATGGATTTAATCCCAACCGATAAGTCTAAAAGTTCCCACACCGTATTGGATTCCATAGAATTTGTAACAGCCCATTTTCGATAAAATCGGAACAATGGTTTTGAGACCATAGATCCGAGTCCCGAAATAAAAATTATTTTAATACTATTTTATAATCTACAGTATGATAATAATATTGTGTGAAAATTTCGTAAAGAAATTTTATCGATTACATGATTAATTTGATAAAGGACCAAATTGCACAAAGTGCAAAAGTTGAGTTCTAATAGCTAAAGGGATTAAATAGCTATAGAATTTTAAACTGGAGGTCCTTATATGGTAATTAGACCATTAAAAATGCTTAGTTGTTAAGGATGATGATTCATCCATGGAAAATAAAATTAAAGAAAACGACAAAATTGGAAAGATAAAAAAATAAAGATGATAAATAATAAAAAGATGAAAATATCATCATTTATCATCATCTTCCCCAAATATTTTGCATGGAAACCCTAGGAAAGAGAAATCAAGCTTTCTTGGGCAAATTAGGTAAGTATTCAAGTCCCGTTTTTAGTAATTTTTATATTTTTGAGATTGGGACAACTTAATCTAGCAATTTTGGGGATTAATTTGTAAAGTTATCAAAGTATGAAAATTTTTCCATGGATGAATATGCTGAAATTTTTAAATTTATGGTAGAAAATAAAAGGTTGTTGTTAGATAATTAACTTTTACAAAGTGAATTTTGATGAAAACATGATTTAGGGACTAAATTGAAAAGTTATAAAATTCATGGAAAAATTCTGAATTTTATGAAATACATGTGCTGTAAATATTACATGTAAAAATTGGTTAGGCTTGGAACAAGGATTAAATTGCATGAATTTTATTTTCCGAGCCTAGGGACGAAATCATCATTAATTAAAAGTTTAGGGGCAAAATGGTAATTTTGTCTAAGATTTGAATTGGACTGAATTGAGTTTAAATTGTATTAAATTGATGTTGAATTTACTCGTATAGATCCGGATAAACCAAATTCGGAGTTAACACGAGGAAAAGAGAAAAAATGAACGATTAGTAGATTTTATGTACACGAACATTTGTCAAGGTAAGTTCGTGTAACTAAATTGTGTATATTTATATGCTTGAATTAGATGTTGTGTATGTGAATTGTATAAATATCATATATGTGTGAAATTGAAAACATATCCGACAAAACCCGATAAAAGATAATGCCCGATAAATGATAAATGATAAAAATGTTTCTTTTATGCTTTAAATGAATGTGAAATATGTTTATTTGAATATTGTGAATATTATAAATGTATAAAATAATTACATGCCTGATAATATCTGAAAAATGTTGAATCCCGTTTGAATAAATAAAAATCGATAGATACGTAATTTCCCGTAGTTGAATATGGTCCTGCATATGTTGCAGACAGGATTTAGCTCGGACGAGTAATCCTGTTATAGCCCTCTCGAGCATCCTGATATATATATAGTTCCTGCGAGCATCCTGATCGGTAGTGATTTGACATGTGTTGCGCACTACCGCAGCTCTGTGTGAGCGTCCTGTTATGCGATCGGTTGTGATCCTGCATACGTTGCGGACACAAACATAGCTCTTTGTGAGCGTCCTGATGTGGCTTGCTTGAACTCCCTGTTACCTTATCCTGTGCTCCCTGATATTATCTCTTCGGAGATATCTGATAAGCTCTATGAGCTTCCTGAGTAAAACTCTTATGAGTTCCTGATTAGCCCGGATAAGAGTCCAGTTACATGGTTACATGGCTCATCTGAGCATCATGATATGTGGCTCGAGAGTGTGCTCCCTGGTTATGTGCCCTAATGGGTACCCCTGAATATGAATTGACGGACTCTTGATTTGTAATAGCCCGTTTTTGGGTCAAATCGGAATAGTAGTTTTGGGACCACAAATCTGAAGTCAAAATATTTATTTTATTAATTTAATAAGGTCTACAGCATGATATATTAATTACGTGAAAGTTTCGTAAAGAAATTTTACCGTTTGAATGCTTAATTCGGTAAAAAGGACTAAATCACGTAAAGTGTAAAAGTACAGTTCTATAAGCTAAAAGTGTTTATTAGCTATGGTTTTTAAAGTGAGGGTCCTCAAATGGTAATTAAACCATTTGAAATGTGAGTGGACATTTATGGGCATTATTATGTATGTTTTAATGGTTTTATTATAAGGTTAATATAGTAACTTAAATAATAATGTTATAATAAATGAATCAAAAGTTATATTTTAGTGTTATCTTCATCATATAGCCGAAAATGAGAAGAAGAAAAGCCATGGAAATAGCTTAGTACATTCGGCCTTGTCTTCTTGAGCATGTAAGTCCATTTTTGTCCCATTTTTAATGATTTCTATGTTTTTGAGATCGTTGCAGCTTAATCTAACTAGCCCGTATCTCCGATTTCAAAATTGTTAAAGTATTTGAATGTTTCCATTGTTGAATGCATGAGTATTTTGTTAGTTTATGATGGAAAATAAATCATTGTTGTTAGATGTACAAGTTTTGTAAAGTGAATTTTGGTAAAAATGTCAATTTTGGATTAAATTGTGAAATATGAAAATTGTGGTTGAATTTTAAAATAGATGAAAAATATGGGCTAATATGAGAATGGGTAATATTCGGCCAGCATGAATTTGTATTAAATTGAATGAATTTTGATTTTATGAGATAAGGACTAAATTGTAAAAGATGTGAAATAATAGGGGCAAAACTATAATTTTGCCAAAATGTGTAAATTGTGCTAAGTTGAATGAATTAAAGATTAAATAAGTAAATTTTGATATTATATATATTGAGATAAACGAGATTTGGATCTAGAACGGGGGAAAACAAAGTATCAGATTAGTCGACCTAATTCGTCGTTACAACGAACGAGGTAAGTTCGTATGTTTAATAAGCATTAAATTGTATATGTATAAATGCTTTATTAATATAACTGTGGTAAATGCTATATTATTGAAATGAAATGTGAATGCTATTGAGTATGATACTACTGAAATGACCGACAGAGATTCGATACAGCGAAAGTCCCGGTTGAACCTTAGGAATAGATAGAATACAAATGTCATGACATTAGGGTTACTGAGATTACGTGTAAGACCATATCTGGGATATGGCATCGACATGAGACTTCGTGTAAGACCATAGCTGGGCTATTGGCATCGATACGAGATTACATGTAAGACCATATCTGGGATATGACATTGGTACGGTACTGTGTGTACGAGATTCCCGAGTATCCTTTAGTATTCCAAATGGTTCAACGGGAAATGTTGACGAAACGTGGTTACAAGTGATGGTACGACTCAGTCAAGGTACTCGTGATAGGAATCGACAAGTAAGTGTTAAAAGTGAATTTCATATGATGAGTAAGTGGAAAATTATGAGAATTCATATGGTTCAATTGAATATACATAAAAAACGTGATGGCTATTGAATTGAATATAGTTTATTTCTATTTGCTTATGCTTATGTAAATGTGAATAAATTGATAAGAAATATTCAAACCATATAAGTATTGAAATGAGTAAACCTGTGAAATTCTTGGTTAACTATGTGAACGGATACATGACATAAAGGTGGAATTATACAAGTTATATTATAGTATTTATAATGGCTTAAAATGTGTTTATTTGATGAGATGAGTTATTATCATACGAGCTTACTAAGATTTATAGCTTACTTTGTTATCTTTTCTATGTTTATAGTGATTCGGAGGCTCGCTCGGGTTAGAAGTCATCGGAGATCATATTACACTATCCAATTATGGTTTGGCACTTATAAGCTTTGTGATATTGGTTATATGGCATGTATAGGTTTTGTGGTTATTTGTTGAGTATAAGTAATTTTGGTGATTGATGCATATATGCTTGATATGTATTTAGCCATGAGATTTGGCCTAGTTATGATGTAAAGTTTGATAAGTATAGGCTATGGTTACTTTGATTTGGTTGTTGGAAGTGTTTTTGGCTATTTGAATGGCATGATTACGTTATGTTGTTTAAAGTATATATATTCCCATGTGATATGGGTTATTTTGGTAAGCTTAATGATGGTTTAAGATATTCAAATGGCCATTTGGTATGTGTTATTTAATAGCTTAAGATGTGCTTGGTTTTGGTTTGGTATTTGAATGCCAGATTGGTTAATAAAGTATGTTGATTTTAGTATATGATATATATGTGAATGTTGCCTTATGAATCTTGTTGTTTGGTATGTGATTTAGTTGAGTAAATGATTGTGATATAAGCTTTGAACAGATTGGTGTTGAAATGGTTTATAATGTGATGATTTGAGATTGATTTGGCTGCTTAATTGTGTATGGAAATGGTATCATTTGCACTTGTATAGGTGTGTTTCCTTTGGGTGAGAAAGGTGGCTTGTAACTAGCCTATTTTCATCCACACGGGCAGAGCACACGGGCGTGTGACTCAACCGTGTGTGACACACGGTCATAGTACACGGCCGTGTGTCCCCTGGTGTTGCTATTGGAAGCAAGTCAGTATGCTCCACACGGTCTCACACATGGGCGTGTGAATGGCCGTCTGACATAAGTCAGTATACCCTATAAGTTTGACACGGCCTAGCACACGGCCTGGCACACGGGCGTGTGTGGCCACTTCGAAGGACACACAGGCTAGACACACGGGCGTGTGGTTGGCCGTGTGACCCAAGTCAGTATGTACCCCCTGTGTAACAGCCCAATTTCGGTGAAATCAGAATAGTGGTCTCGGGACCACAAATCCGAGCTGAAAATTAAAATTTATTTTTATTTTATTATATGATCCATAGTATACTAGAAATGTCGTGTGAAAATTTTGAAAAGAAATATTTTCGATTATGTGCTTAATTACGAGAAGGATCAAATAGCTATGGAATTCAAAACTAGAGGTCCTTATATGGTATTTAGACCATTAAGAAAAGTATGTAGATTTTTCTTGGTGACTCATCCATGGAAATATAGAAAAAGGGCAAGGACTAAATTGGAAATAGCAAAATACTTATTAATTAAAAAGATGATAAAAGATATCATCTTATTTTATGTCATCTTCTTCCCCAAAATAAACATGGAAACCCTAGGAGAGAGAGAAGAGGCTTTCATGGCCAAATTGGGTAAGTTTCCTTGTCCTGTTTTTAGTAATTTTGATATTTTTGGAATCGGGGTAGCTTAATCTCTCTATTTGGGGGATTAATTTGAAAAGTTATCAAAGTATAAAAAATGGGTCAAGTATGTATATGCTGGAAATTTGAAATTGATTGTAGAAAATGAAAGATTGATGATAGATAAACAACTTTTACAAAGTGATATTTCATGAAAATTTAATTTAGGGACAAACGAAAATTGGTGAAAATCCATGGAAAATGCTGAAATTTGTGAAATGTATGTGCTGTAAAAGTTGTATTTATATTTCGGCTAGGCTTGGGTAGAGGGTCGGATTTCATGAATTTCATTTTCCGAGCCTAGGGACAAAATGGTAATTTATGGAAAAGTTAGGGGCAAAATGGTAATTTTGCCTAGGATAAAAATTGAGTCCAAATAAGTGTAAAATGTGATAAATTGACATTAAATTTACTCGTATAGATCTGTATAGACCAAATCCAAAGTTAGAATGAAGAAAATGTCGGATTAGTGGATTTATGTACACGAACATTTGTCGAGGTAAGTTCGTGTAACTAAATGGTATATGTTTTTATGCTTGATTTAAATGTTGTGTTTGTGAATTTTATCAATGTCATAAATATGTGAAATGATCACCTACTCGATATAACCCGGTAAATGAAAATGCCCGATAAAATGGTAAATGAATAAAATGTTACTTGTATGCTTGATATGAATGTGGAATGTGTTTTACTCGAATTACATAAATGTTACGGAGGTATGAAATAATCAAATGGCGATAAGGTATGAAAAGTGTTTAAATCCTGGTTAAATAAATGGAAAATCGACGAAAATGTGATTTCCCGAAACGAAAGAGGTCCTGCATTTGTTGGGAATAGAATTTAGCTCGGATTAGTAATCCTTTGACCTCAATTCTGATAGGATTTAGCCCGGACAGGTAGTCCTGAGATAAGTCCTCTCGAGCATATGTTATGGATTGGATTTAGCCCGGACGGGTAATCCAGATCAAGCTCTTTAGAGCATATGACATGAAAAGGATTTAGCCTGGACTGGTAATCCTGTTGTATACATGTGTAGCTTGAGAGTGTACTCTCTGAAAATTGTACCTTAAGGGTACTATTGGACGTGAACTGACGATTCTGATTTGTACACCTTGGGAGTACTACCTGTGTATCCATCGATATTTCGAATAAATTCAACGGGTAAAGTTCTGAAAAGAGCAAAGATGGATTGAAAACAAATTGACATGGAATGATACATATGATATGGGAATATGACATGAAAGAATATTACATGAAATGCAAGAAAATGATGATACATGACAAGTGATATATGAAATATGAGATGATGATATTTGTACATGGAAACTATTTGATGAGAATGTTCATTCTTGATTATGGGCTTCTACACCTTGAGTGTACTAATCGTGACTTTGATATTCCGAGTAATATGTGTAAAGTTCTGATGCGAAATGATCTGAATTTGAAATGAACTATTATGAAATTATACTCGAAATAATGAGATGAATTATGTATGTTGAATGAATACATTATGTGGAGAGCATATGTGCTTGGGAACTTGATTATTGTTGAGCCCATACATGTCTTGATATTACTATGTAATATATGACTAACAAGGGCAATGAGGATGTGTGTAGGGCTTGAGATCAAAGTGGTTGAATATACCTTACTTAGTTACCTCAAATAGGATGTATGGTAAGTTTAGTACCATGTTATACGAACTTACTAAGCATTTTATGCTTACCCCGTTTTATTTTCCCATGTTTTAGAGTAAATCGAAAGCTCGTTGGATTGGAAGCTCGGCGGAGATCACTCACTCTATCCATTGGCCCATGTCGGTATAGTATGGTAATTCAATTGCAGTTGTAATGGCATGTATAGGATATTTTGGCCATATTGGCATGTAAATGTAAATGATGTTTGTAATCTAGCCATTGGAATGGCTAGTGATGATTATGTTTTGGTACATGTATATATGTATTTAAGTTCATGTTATGGTCATAACATAAGTACTATATATTGTTTGATTAAGAAAGGGGAAACAAGTATGCTAACTAAAGAGTAAGATTGTAAACATGAATGCTTGTGATGATATATCATGTTGAATGATAGAGTTAGCTCATCTTGAATGCTTGAAATAGTTGGTATTTGTATGCGTGATTCAAGTGCAGGTCATGGGTGAAATTTTGGGTGAGAAATAAAGCTAGAAATGGCTTTATTTTGTCCACACGGGCAGACACACGAGCGTGTGTCTAGACCGTGTATGAAACACGGCCTGCTAACACGGGCATGTGGTTAGGCTGTGTGTCCCCTGCACCTTAATTTTGAGAAACAGAATGCTCAAAATATAACACACGGGTAGAGACACGGGCGTGTGTCTTGGCCGTGTGAAACCTGTACCTAATTCGAATTGAATTAATTAACCACACGGCCTAGCACACGGGCGTGTGGTATGGTCGTGTGGCGCAAGTCGGAGAGCAACCTAAATCATACACGGCCTGATGCACGGGCGTGTCTAAGAGTCATACGGGCATGTCCCTTGGACCACACGGGCGTGTGAGCCCTACACCTTGGAAAATTTTGGAATTTAGAGAAAAATTCCCTGAGTTTCGATTTAGTCCGACTTGATTCTAATGCTCGTATTGGGCCTCAAGGGTCCATTTAAGGGACATTATGAATGGCCTCGGTGAATGAATAGTAAATTACCTGAATTAATCAATAAATGTTCTGAATGTTCTGGTAATGCTCTAAAACCCTGTTCCGGCGACGGATACGGGTTAGGGGTGTTACACCCTATTTTCACACGACCGGTGACACGGGCGTGTCTAGTGGCCGTGTGAGACACACGTCCTGGCCACATGGGCGTGTGTCCCCTGTTTGAAGAAAAAAATTTCTACGTGCCCCAAATGTTTTAAAAGTTATCGGTTTAGTCCCGAACCATTTCTAATGCATGTTTAGGGCCTCGTAGGCTCGTATTAGGGACATAATGATTGATATTGATTGATGAATGTTGAATTGATTAAAAGTATGTATAAATGTGTTGTAAGTCCGATAATACTCCGTAACCCTATTCTGACATTTGAGGAAGAGCCGATTCAGATTTTAGATCGTGATATTAAGGTTCTACGAAGGAAGTCTATCCCTTTAGTGAAAGTGCTGTGGCGGAATCATAGCACTGAGGAGGCCACTTGGGAGCCAGAGGATTCGATGTGTCAGCAGTATCCTCACCTTTTCTAATTAGGTAAAATTTCGAGGATGAAATTTTCTTTTAGGGGATAGAGTTGTAACTGTAACACCCCTTACCCGGGTTATACGCCGGGAACCGGGCCCGAGGCGTTACCAAACTCAAACCACTTAATCACCACTTAGGCTCAACGTCATTACTCGCTATAACCTCATTCTCGACTTACGAGGCCTCACTCATACACACGAGGGCTCTCGAGACTAATCCAGAACTTTTACGATCCTTAAAATTTTTCTCTTTTATACAGGTCTCACACGCCCGTGCAAGATTAGACACGCCCGTGCATGGACACACACGCCCATGTCCCCAGACCATGCCTAAAAACCCAAGCATTCTGCCAAATGCCCCACGGTTAAGGCACACGCCCATGCGGTTTGGGAACACGCCCGTGTACCCTATTACATGTCCGTGCCTTCCACCCGTGGTCGACACTGACTAAATCCACACGGCCTGGACACGCCTGTGGCCCTGGCCCGTGTGACAATTAAATTTCTAAGTGTCAAGTGCAGACTTCACACAGCCTCGAAGCCTAGTCACATGCCCGTGGACTATCCTGACTTACAATGTTAACATGCAGGGGACGCACGACCACAACACACACCCGTAGGCTGACCGTGTGTCACACATGGCCTAGACACACGCCCGTGTGTCTATCCACATGGTCAAGAACAAGACTAAGTGTCAAGTTCTTTTCACCCTTCAACATATACTCATCTAACACTATCATAATCAACTCAAATTGAAGTGCATTCTCACATAGAAAACTACATCTTTCTTTCATATAATGTAATAGCCAACAACCATGGCATTATAAAAAATAAGCTATCCATCTAAAGGCCAACACATCTTAGCCATTTACAACAAAATTTACTAACTTATCTAGCCCCTATACATGCCATATACAAAACATTAAGTTTCATGTACCAAAGTATGCTGATATGTGGGCTATCTTCTGATGATCCTCGTATCTCGATTCAACGCTTTTAATCTATAAGACAAGGGAAAAGAAAGAGATTAAGCTTTGAGCTTAGTAAGTTTACACATAAACAAATAAGCATCATAGTATAAGCTAAACAACAATTAGCATTATACTACCAAAAGTAATGAACAACTATGCTTACTCTTTCTAACCCTTACCACATTTCCAACACATCATGAGTCACATACTCATAACCATCGAAATGCACCCCTGCATTCTATGTCACATTTACACAATATACAACACATCATTATTTCTCGTAGTACATCCACACAGTTTATCCACATAACTTATCCACACAGCCTATCCACACAGCTAGTTCATATAGCTAATCCACACAGCTAATATCTCAGTGGTTTCGCACTTAGCACACCGCAATTGATTAATAAGGTGGTATCGCACTTAGCCTACCACAAAGGTATTCATAGTGATTCAGCACATAGCTCACCAAACGATATACCTCACAATAGCATCGCACATAGCTAGCTCATCGTCAATATGCATTAGGATGGCATCGCACTTAGCCCACCATCTAGCATTATCACAACACATGCACAAGTCTACTTACTTAATCATTCTCGATCATACATTCATTCCACATTTTCTACTACATTCATCCCACATAGGTTCTCAAACATGCTATGTAACATCCCGGTTTAGGGCCTAGTCAGAATAGTGGTTTGAAACCACAAATCCGAGGGTCATGAACGAGTTTTTGAGGCTTATAATATGTATGCATGCTAGTGTGAAAGCTTCATGAAGCAATTTTGTGAAATTGTGGTTAAATTGTCCAAAAGGACTAAATTGCAAAAGTTGCAAAATGTGTGTTGCTAGAAGCTATATGTGTGAAATAGCTTTAGATTATTAATTAGAGGTCCTTAAATAGAAAATTATCCAAATTCTAATTTTTGGACAAAAATGGGCATGGATGAGTTAAAATTGAAAGTTTATCAAAAAGGGCATTTTGGTCATTTATCAATTAAGTTATTAAAATAGGTGAAAAGATGATAGAAATTCATTCATCTTCTTACCATAGCTGCCAAAAATTTGAGAAGCCATTGTTAGGGTTCTTTCAATTTTTCAAGCTTGCTAGTAAGTGCTCCTAAGCCCGGTTTTTGATATTCTTCGTATTTTTGAAGTCCCAGTAGCATGAGTAAGCTATTTATAGCTATTTGGTGAGCTATCATGGATGTTCAAAAATGTACATATGTATGACATGCATGTATTTTGATGTTTTATGGAAGAATATGAAGGCTTGATGTAGTAGAAACATATTTTGCTAAGTGGTTGTCCATGAAAATGCATGTAGGGACTTAGTTGTGAAAATCTCAAGTTTGGTCATACATGGGTGATTTAGTGAGATTTGATGAATGCTTTAGTTGAGTAAGTGGTTCGGCTAAGCATGAAAGAGTAGAAAGTTGAATAAAAATCACTTTACGAGCCTTTGGGACTAAAGTGTAAATATGAGAAAGTTTAGGGGCAAAATAATAATTTTTCTAAAGTATGAGATGTGGGTCAATTTAGTCAATGTGTGTATTGAATAAGCTGATTTATTCATTATAGATAAAGAAAGACGAAGCCCGGATCGAAATCGAGGCAAAAGCAAGGTGGTGGACTAAATTGCACATTTCAATACTTTTGAGTATCGAGGTAAGTCTAGCATAAACAATGCCTTCATACTTACAATTTGTAAATGCTAGCTAGGGTGTAGAATGAATGAGAACGAATGAGAATGATTGGGAACCTATGTGGTTCGAGTAGAATGAATGTAATATAGATGTGAATGGATGAATAATTGGGTAAATAGACTTGTGCTTGTGTTATGATAATGCTAGATGGTAGGCTAAGTGCGATACCATTCTAATGCATATTGACGATGAGCTAGCTATGTGCGATGCTATCGTGAGGTATATCATCTAGTGAGCTATGTGCTGAATCACTACGAATACCATTGTGGTAGGCTAAGTACGATACCACCTTATTAATCAAATGTGGTGTGCTAAGTGCGAAACCACCGAGATATTGACTTTGTGGATTGACTGTGTGTATTAACTGTGTGGATGAGTAGTGTGGATTAGTTATGTGAACTAGCTGTGTGGATGAGCTATGTGGATAAGTTATGTGGATTGACTGTGTTGTATATTACGTAAATGTGATATTGAATGCAGGGGTGCATTTCAATGGTTCTGAGTATGTGACTCATGATGTGTTGGAAATGTGGTAAGGGATAGAAAGAGTAAGCATAGTTGTGAATTACTTGTTGGTATAATGCTAATAGTTGCTTAGCTTATACTATGTTGCTTATGTGTTTATGTGTAAACTTACTAAGCTCAAAGCTTACTCTCTTTCTTTTCCCTTGTCTTATAGATTAAAGCGTAGAATCGAGATACGAGGATCATCAGAAGATAGCCCACATATCAGCACACTTTGGTACATGAAACTTAATGTTTTGTATATGGCATGTATAGGGGCTAGATAAGTTAGTAAATTTTGTTGTAAATGGCTAAGATGTGTTGGCCTATAGATGGATAACTTATTTTGTATAATGCCATGGTTGTTGGCTATTACATTATATGAAAGAAAGATGTAGTTTTCCATATAAGAATGCACTTCAATTTGAGTTGATTATGATGGTGTTAGATGAGTATATGTTGTGTATGTTAGAAGGGTGAAAGGAACTTGACACTTAGTCTTGTTCTTGACCATGTGGGTAGACACACGGACATGTGTCTAGACCATGTGTGACACATGGTCAGCCCACGGACGTGTCTTTGTGGCGTCGTCCTCTGCATGTTAATATTTGAAAATAGAATAGACCACGGACTAGTCACACGGGCGTGTGCCTAGGCGTGTGGGATTCATCGATGTTGGCCACGGGCTAGCCACACGGGCGTGTGTCTAGACTCTAGGCCGCGCGTAGAGGAAGTCGATGTTCACCACGGTTGGAGAGCACGGGCGTGCCATGGCCGTGGGGCATTTGGCAGAATGCTTGGGTTTGTAGGCACGGTCTGGGGACATAGGCGTGTCTACTCATGCACGAGCGTGTCTAATCTTGCACGGGCGTGTGAGACCTGTATAAAAGAGAAAAATTTTAAGGATCGTAAAAGTTCCAAATTAGTCTCGAGAGCCCTCGTGTGTATGAGTGAGGCCTCGTAAGTCGAGAATGAGGTTATATCGAGTAATGACGTTGAGCCTACGTGGCGATTAAGCGGTTTGAGTTCGATAACGCCTCGGGCCCGGTTCCTGGCGTAGAACCCGGGTAAGGGGGTGTTACATGCTACGCACTAGCTAGCATTAACAAATTTTAAGTATGAATGCATTATTTATGCGTAGACTTACCTCGATACTCAAAAGTATAGAAATATGCAATTTAGTCCACCACCTTGCTTTTGCCTCGGTTTCAATCCGGGCTTCGTCTTTCTTGATCTAAAATGAATAATTCAGCTTATTCAATACACACATTGACTAAATTGACCCACATTTCATACTTTAGCAAAATTACTATTTTGCCCCTAAACTTCCTCATATTTACACTTTAGCCCTAAGGCTCGTAAAGTGATTTTTATTCAACTTTCTATCCTTTCATGCTTAGCCGAACCACTTACTCAACTAAAGCATTCATCAAATCTCACTAAATCACACATGTATGACCAAACTAAAGTTTTTCACAATCAAGTCCCTACATGCATTTTCATGGAAAATCACTTAACAAAAGATGTTTCTACTACATCAAGCTTTCATAATCTTCCATAAAACATCAAAATACATGCATGTCATTCATGACTACATTTTTGAACATCCATTATAGCTCATCAAATAGCTAAAAATAGCTTACTCATGCTACCAGGACTTCAAAAATACAAAGGATATCAAAGCCGGGCTTAGGAGCACTTACTAGCAAGCTTGAAAAGTTGAAAGAGCCCTAACAATGGCTTCTCTAATTTTCGGCAGCTAAGGGGAAGAAGATGAATGAATTTGTCATCTTTTCACCTATTTTAATCACTTATTTAATAAATGACCAAAATGCCCTTTTTGATAAACTTCAAATTTTGACTCATCCATGCCCATTTTTGTCCAAAATTTAGAATTTGGGAAAATTACTATTTAAGGACCTCTAATTAATAATCTAAAGCTATTTCACACAAATAGCTTCTAGAAACACACATTTTGCAACTTTTGCAATTTAGTCCTTTTGGACAATTCAACCACAATTCCACAAAATTGCTTCATGAAACTTTCACACTAGCATGCATACATAATATAAACCTCAAAAACTCATTCATAACCCTCAGATTTGTGGTCTCGAACCACTATTACAACTAGACCCTAAACCGGGATGTTATAGTAACGCCCCACGTTTTTTAAATATGTTTCTGTAATTTATTGACACAAATATCTGTCTGCTTCAACGGTTAAGTGTTCTGGGCATGTCTAAGAAGTCTTGGGTTCAAGCCTTGACTTGGGTAAATTTTTGTATTTTTATGAATAAACCCTATCTTTAGTCAGTAGGCTTTTAATTATATGTTGGGAGGATTATATCAGAATGGGCCTGCTGGTCTGGTGGTTAAGAGGAGTGTTGGTATGGTGGAGGTTCTGTGTTCTAGTCCTTGCGCAAGCTTGGACGCTTTTATTTTTGCCCGCTTGTTGGAGAAGAGTTTGAGTTGGTTTAAAAAACTGAGTAGTGGGTTTAGTGGAGAGAATTAAGGGGAGTGATTAAGGGGTTATCAGATTTCCTTTTATTTGGTTTTGGTTTCTCTCTTTTGTAAAATTTCAGCTATCATCCTGTTTTTAAAATTTTTCTGACGCCTTTCTCCTTTTCCTTTTCCCCCTGATTACTTCGTTCTCAATTGCTACCTTTTCTATTTTGGGCTCTTGCGATTATTGCTCTTCTAACCTGTTCTCCTTTCCGTCGATAATTGGTAAGTGTTGGGAGTGTCAAAGTTTCGTTCTTTCTTGAGTTTCCTATAGGGGGCTGATGTTCTATTTTGGCAGTGTAGAAACCGGTGGAACAAGGCTTCTCTAGGGCTGCCGAACGGTCAGAATCGCGCAAGGTTTTGGAGGTAAGTGTTAAGTGGTTGTTTTGGATCGCGTTGGAATGATGGATTCGTTTTAACCGTGGTTATAGGCTAATTCTGAGATTTTTAATGTCGATTATAGGTTCGGGATTACTTTTGCAGCGAATTATTACCTGGTGTGTACCCGAAAACATAGAAAACAAGAATCAGCAAAAGACGAAAAATGATTCTGTCGACACCACACGGTCGTGTAGTAGGTTGTGTGCAAGGCTGTGAGCCACAGCACGACTGTGTGACCGATGAGCCAGGCCATGCGCAAGTGACACGGCCGTGTGATGGCTGGGCAAGGCCATGTGTGACACACGGGCTTGACCTATTGGGCCGTGTAGGCCATACGAGCATGTGGGCTGACATGGGTGAACCACACGGGCTTGTAGAATTCTGGGCCAGGCCGTGTGATCCACACGGCTAAGGCCAATTTGGGCCGTGTGGGCCATATGGGCGTGTGAGCCCATTTTTATGAAATGACATGTAAGGTTGCACGGGTCGTCCAAGTCGACTGTGGACCTACTGAAGGGTTGGTAAGCGTTATTTAGACCCCTATTTATGTGATCTGACTATATGATGTCTGTACTGAATTGAATGTATGTTAGGTTATTTGCATGTTTGCATGTCATATTGGTATGTTGCATTGCATCGGGGTGGGGTTGATGTTATTTGGAGGAAGTGTTCTGAAAGGCTCTTAAGCCTGATATCTAGAAGCTCAGCTGCATTATTCTGTTCATGTGCCGCATTTCGGTACAATATAGTGTGTAGGGATAGGTGGGTTGATTTTATCCCCACATGGTGTGTAGGGCTGGACGGAGATGGTGTGTAGAGGCTAGTGGGTAGGATTTTGATATATTGATCTGCATTCTGTATCCGATTGATCTAAGGCCCTTCTATATAATTTATTCTGCATCTGATTGGGCTAGGGCCCTAATCTATATCTGATTTTGCATCTGAATGGGCTGAGGCCCAAACTGATTCTGTAATTGGCTTCTGCCCTAGACTGTTATTTCTGACTTCTAATGAGTGTTTGATATGTATGATGTCTGTGGGGATTACACACTGAGTTGCGAAACTCACTCTTTTCTGTTTAATCTGTCCAGGTAATCCCCAGCACTAGGCGGATCGGTGTAGCGGAGGACTCGACGGTGGTCACACGTAAAACTTTTAAAATGCTTCCGCTGGTTTTCTGATTTAATTTTTAGTTCATGGTTTTGGTTGTAATTTTTGGGACGCTAGACTTTTTGGTTTTAATTTGGGAATTTAACTGTTTTATAATTTATGGATATTTAAACTGTAACCTCAACAAAACTTGATTTTCACTAAAAACGAAAGATCTTTGGAATCAGAGACAGTTTTCTAGAATAAGATATTTTCTAAAGCTTTCACTAAATAAGAAGGTCCCTTTTAACTTAACGATGAATTTGCGTTTTTCGGACTAAATAAAAGTTAATAACTGGAACGGTTTTTACTTGACAACTCATTTTTTAGCACTTTTCATGTGACATCGCCAGATCCGGCCATAACGTCTAGGTCGAGTTTGGGGTGTTACATTTAGTGGTATCAGAGCCAGGTTGCAAAACTCGGCTGTGGATTTGGGTTATAAAGATTGGTTTTAAGAAATGATTTTTTCTAAGTGATTTGAAATGTTTTTGGACTGAGTATGTGGTACATCGAGTCTCCGGCGTCGATCCTGTAAGTGTTCAGAAATTCTTTTTAGATTTGTTTTAAAATACTACTAGCATGCTTGAAACAACCAATAGGTAGTATACTGTACTGAAAACACTTTAGGTAGTGTAAACTGAAAACTGTAGTGAGACTGAGACTCGCGATAATGAACTCTGAACTTCTGATACTGTTCTGCATAAAATATCTGTTAATAAATATCGAAACTGTAACTAATGCATAAAACTATTAATACTAGATAAACTCCAAATTTATGATGAGCGTATGAGGTACTCGCAGACGGGGTACAAGGGGCCGTGGTAAAGGCCGTAGAGGGGCTCGAGCTGGGTCCTCATCATCTTGAAATCTACCTAATCTGGATACGAGCGAGACGCCGGTCTCACCTGCTACAGAGACTGGGTCTTATAATCGTGCGATCGGGGGGGACGACGCCATCCCGAGTGCCATACGAGGATATTGGAGAGGTCATTGGGCCCAACATCGGATCTCAGGGGCCGAGGGTCGATTCTGAAGCGACTCCGGTCCAATGGGTCTGAGTTATTCAAGGGTGTCACTGGAGTCACCCCTAATGTGGCCGAATATTGGATGGACGACCTGGACCTTACCGCTGAGCAGAAGCTTAAGGGGACTGTTTCTCTGCTTCACGATGAAACCTACCAGTGGTGGTTAACGGTTAAGGAGGGCACTCAGCTCGACCGACTGACTTGAGATTACTTTAAGACTGTGTTCCAGAATAAGTATGTGAGAGCTAGCTACATCGATACTAGGAGGCGTGAGTTTCTTAATCTCACACAGGGGGACCATTCAGTGGCTGAGTATAAGGCTGAGTTCCTGAGATTGAGCCGTTATGCGCGGGGCATGGTGGCGACCGAGTATGAGCGATGCGTTTGTTTCGAGGATGGCCTCAGGGACAGTTTGCGAGTTCTGATAGCTCCACAGAGGGAGCGTGAGTTTGCTACATTGGTTGAGAAAGTGAAGATCACCGAGGAAGTTAAACGCACTGAGTGCCAAAATTGAGAGAGAGAAAAGAATAAAAGGGAATCAAAGTCCTCGAGTTCTGTGATGAGGCCTAAGAAAAAGGCCAGATCTGATGGGCCAGTGAGAGTTGGGCCTCCTGTTGCACCTACTGGGCTTTTACCATGTGGGCACTATGGTAGACGCCATCCAAGCGAATGTTGGAGGACTACTGGGGCTTGTTTAAGATGTGGCTCTACTGAGCATCGTGTCAGAGATTGTCCGCTGAGAACCGATTAGATGCAAGCTACGGGTACTGGTACTGCACAGCCACCGAAAGTAGTTCAGCAACCACCTAGGGGCCGAGGTCAGGCCAGCGGTGGTAATGACATGGGCCAAGGACAGAGAGCACCGGGCAGAGGTGCTGGACCGACTGAGGCGAGGCAGCCTGTTCTGGTTTATGCTACTCGTCACCGTGAGGACCGAGATGCTCTGAACGTCATTATGGGTACGTTTTTAATTTATAATGTACCTTATTTGGCATTGATTGACATAGGCTCTACACACTCTTACGAGCCAGTACTGTGTCTGAAACTTTGGGGATTCCGGTTGAGAGTACTTCTAGTGAGGTAACTGTTGTGAGTCTGTTGAGGCAGTCTATCCATGTGAGAAAATTGTTTAGAGACGTTCTGTTAAAGGTTCAAAGGACTGTATTTCTAGCTGATCTAATGGAGCTCTCATTTGGGGAGTTTGATTTGATTCTGGGAATGGACTGGCTGGTTAAATACCGAGTAAGTTTGGATTGTGCGACAAAAAGGGTTGTTTTGAGAGCTGAAGAGGACAGCGAGGTAGTTGTGATTAGGGAACGAAGAGACTATCTGACTAATGTGATTTCTGTGTTGGTGGCCGAAAAGTTAGTGAGGAAAGGGTGTGAGGCATTCTTGGCCTAATCAGTATTTCTGACTCTGGGGACTCTTCGGTTAAGGACATCAGAACTGTGAGGGACTTTTTGGATATTTTCCTTGAGGAACTACCGAGTCTATCTCCGAGCCGAGAAGTAGAATTTGGGATTGAGCTCATTCTGAGTACAACTCCGGTGTCTATCACGCCCTACCGGATGGCACCGAAGGAGTTTACAGAGCTTAAGGCTCAAATTCAAGAACTGTTAGATCGTGGGTTCATCCGTCCAAGTGTGTCCCCATGGGGAGCACCTGTGCTGTTTGTTAAGAAAAAGGATGGAACAATGAGGATGTGCATCGATTATCGGCAGTTGAACAAATTGACAATCAAGAATAAGTACCCACTTCCGAGGATAGATGATCTATTTGACCAGTTCAGAGGGGCTTCTGTGTTCTCCAAGATTGATCTACGTTTAGGATATCATCAATTGAGGGTTAAGGAGGCCAATATGTATAAGACGACATTTAGGACTCGTTATAGACATTACGAGTTCCTGGTTATGCCTTTTGGGTTAACTAATGCACCAGCGGCATTTATGGATTTGATGAACCGTGTATTCCAGCCTTATCTGGACCAGTTCGTGGTGGTATTAATCGATGATATCCTAGTGTATTCTAGGGATGAGGACGAGCACGATGAGCATCTTAGAGTGGTACTACAGACTCTTCGTGAGAAACAGATTGTATCGCGGTTCGATGAAGTGTGAGTTCGCTCCGGGAAGTAACCTTTTTGGGATATGTGGTTTCTGCGGAGGGGATTCGTGTTGATCCTCGTAAGATTAAAGCTGTGCTGGATTGGAAACAACCGAAGAATGTGTCCGAAATCTACAGCTTTTTAGGGCTGGTGGGTTATTATCGACTTTTCGTAGAAGGGTTCTTCTTGACCGTAGCACCGTTAACCAAGCTTCTGCGCAAGGGAGTTCCCTTTTTCTGGACTGATAAGCAACAAGAAAGCTTCGAGAAGCTCAAATCTGTTTTGACTTAGGCTCCGGTTCTGATACAGCCTGAATCTGGGAAGGATTTCATCGTATACAGTGATGCGTCGAATGTGGGTTTGGGTTGCGTACTGATGCAGGATAGTAAGGTTGTAGCTTATGCGTCACATCAGCTTAAGACGCATGAGGTAAAGTATCCTACTCATGATTTGGAACTGGCTGTTGTAGTCTTCACTTTAAAGATTTGGAGGCACTACCTGTACGGTGAGAAGTGTACTATCTACACTGATCATAAAAGCCTCAAATATCTACTCACTCAGAAGGAGTTAAACCTTAGGCAGCGTAGATGGGTTGAACTACTTAAGGATTATGACTGCACCATCGAGTACCGTCCTGGTAAGGCCAATGTGGTGGCGGATGCTTTGAGCCATACGGATATGGCCGATCTGATAGCGATGTTCGCTCGACTCAGTTTATTCGACGATGGGAGTCTGCTAGCGGAACTTCAAGTTAAGCCTACATGGATTGATCAGATTAGAGGTAAACAGATGATGGATAAGTCTCTTGAGTTACGTTTCCATCAGGTTGAGACCGGTGATGCTGCTGATTTTGGGATTAACAGTGATGGGGTATTTTGTTTCCGCGGTCGAATTTGTGTACCGAGTGATGAGGAGTTGCGACAGTCGATTTTGAAGGAGGCGCATAGTAGTCTTTATGCTATGTATCCCGGTGGGAACAAGATGTACCGAGATCTCCAAAAGTTGTACTGGTGGCCAGGGTTGAAGCGTGAGGTTACTGACTTCGTTGCTTGCTGTTTGACTTGTCAGCAGGTTAAGGCTGAGCATCAGTTGCCTTCAGGGTTGCTGCAACTGGTAAAGATACCGATGTGGAAATAGGAACGAGTAATGATGGACTTCGTTAGTGGGCTGCCTTTAACACCCAGTAAGAAGGATTCTGTCTGGGTCATCGTGGATCGATTGACCAAGTCTGCTCACTTCCATCCGGTCAGGATGGACTTTTCTCTCCAAAATTTGGCTAAACTATATATATATATCTGAAATAGTGAGACTGTATGGGGTTCCTGTCTCGATCATCTCCGATAGGGATCCTCGCTTCACGTCTTGGTTCTGGAAGAAATCGCATGAGGTTCTGTGTTCAAGGTTGGACTTCAGTACTGGTTTCCATCCTCAGATAGATGGTCAGTCGGAGTGGGTGATTCAAGTACTGGAGGATATGTTGAGGAGCTGTGTTATAGATTTTCGAGGCAGTTGGGAGGAGTATTTGCAGTTGGTAGAGTTTGCCTACAACAATAGCTATCAGTCTAGCATTCAGATGGCACCTTACGAGGCCCTGTATGGTCGTAAGTGTCGCACCCCCTTATGTTGGACTGAGTTGGGTGAGCGACGTGTTCTGGGTCCAGAATTGGTTTCTGAAACTGAAGATAAGGTCCTATACTGGTCTGAAGAGAAAGGATATTGAGTATTCTGTGGGGGACTTAGTTTTTCTCAAGGTCTGGCCATGGAAGAAGGTATTGAGGTTTGGTCGCAAGGATAAGCTGAGCCCTCGGTTTATTGGGCCGTACCATATTCTGAAACGAGTAGGGCCAGTCGCATATCAGTTGGAACTTTTTCCAGAGTTGGATCGCATTCATGATGTGTTCCACGTTTCATTGTTGAGATGCTACCGCTCTGATCCCACGCATGTTGTCTCTATTGAGGAGATAGAGGTGAGGCTTGATTTGACGTTTGAGGAAGAGTCGATTCAGATTTTAGATCGCGATATTAAGGTTCTACGAAGGAAGTCTATCCCTTTAGTGAAAGTGCTGTGGCGAAATCATTGCACCGAGGAGGCCACTTGGGAGCCAGAGGATTCGATGTGTCAGCAGTCTCCTCACCTTTTCTGATCAGGTAAAATTTCAAGGACAAAA
This sequence comes from Gossypium sturtianum, assembly GCA_025698515.1. Taxonomy (NCBI): domain Eukaryota; kingdom Viridiplantae; phylum Streptophyta; class Magnoliopsida; order Malvales; family Malvaceae; genus Gossypium; species Gossypium sturtianum. The sequence goes on from CM046952.1 coordinate 23,529,664, forward strand.
TTTTATTTTAGAGGTGTAGAGTTGTAGCGCCTCAAGTTTTTTAAATATGTTTCTGTAATTCATTGACACAAATATCTGTCTGCTTCAGTGGTTAAGTGTTCTGGGCATGTCTGAGAAGTCTTGGGTTCAAGCCTTGACTTGGGTAAATTTTTGTATTTTTATGAATAAAGCCCTATCTTTAGTCAGTAGGCTTTTAATTATATGTTGGGAGGATTATATCAGAATGGGCCTGCTGGTCTGGTGGTTAAGAGGAGTGTTGGTATGGTGGAGGTCTTGTGTTCGAGTCCTTGCGAAAGCTTGGACGCTTTTATTTTTGCCCGCTTGTTGGAGAAGAGTTTGAGTTGGTTTTAAAAACTGAGTAGTGGGTTTAGTAGAGAGAATTAAGGGGAGTGATTAGGGGGTTATCAGATTTCCTTTCATTCGGTTTTGGTTTCTCTCTTTTGCAAAATTTCGGCTATCATCATGTTTTCAAAATTTTTCTGACGCCTTTCTCCTTTTCCTTTTCCCCCTGATTACTTCGTTATCAATTGTTACCTTTTCCCCCTGATAATTGGTAAGTGTTGGGAGTGTCGAAGTTTCGTTCTTTCTTGAGTTTCCTATAGGGGGCTTATGTTCTGTTTTGGCAGTGTAGAAACGGGTGGAATGAGGCTTTTCTAAGGCTGCCGAACGGTAGGAACCGCGCAAGGTTTTGGAGGTAAGTGTTAAGTGGTTGTTTTGGATCGTGTTGGAATGATGGATTCATTTTAACCGTGGTTATAGGCTAATTCCGAGATTTGTAATGTCGATTATAGGTTCAAGATTGCTCGGGATTACTTTTGCAGCGAATTGTTACAGGTGTGTACCCAAAAACACAGAAAATGAGAATCGACGAAATACGAAAAACAATTCTGTCGACGCCACACGGCCGTGTGGTAGGCCGTGTGGTAGGTTGTGTGCAAGGCTGTGAGCCACAACACGGCCGTGTAATTGACGCGCCAGGCCATGCGCAAGTGACACGGCCGTGTGATGGCCGGGCAAGGCCGTATGCGACACACAGGCTTGACCTATTGGGCCGTGTGGGCCACACGGGCATGTGGGCCCACACAGGTGAACCATGCTGGCGTGTGGAATTCTGGGCTAGGCCGTGTGATCCACACGGCTAAGGCTAATTTGGGCCGTATGGGCCACACGGGCGTGTGGGCCACACGGGCAGGTCACATGGGCGTGTGAGCCCATTTTTCTGAAATGACATGTAAGGTTGCACGGGTCGCCCAAGTCGACTGTGGACCTACTGAAGGGTCGGTAAGCGTTATTTAGACCCCTATTTATGTGATTTGACTATATGATGTCTGTACTGAACTGAATGTATGTTAGGTTATTTGCATGTTTGCAGTCATATTGGTATGTTGCATTGCATCGGGGTGGGGTTGATGTTATTTGGAGGAAGTGTTCTGAAAGGCTCTTAAGCCTGATATCTGGAAGCTCAGCTGCATTATTCTGTTCATGTGCCGCATTTCGGTACAATATAGTGTGTAGGGATGGGTGGGTTGATTTTATCCCTACATGGTGTTTAGGGCTGGACGGAGATGGTGTGTAGAGGTTGGTGGGTAGGATTTTGATATATTGATCTGCATTCTGTATCCGATTGGGCTAAGGCCCTTGTATATATTTGATTCTGCATCTGATTGGGCTAGGGCCCTAATCTATATCTGATTTTGCATCTGAATGGGTTGAGGCCCGAACTGATTCTGTAATGGGCTTCTGCCCTAGACTGTTATTTCTGACTTCTGATAAGTGTTTGATATGTATGATGTCTGTGGGGATTACACACTGAGTTGTGAAACTCACTCTTTTCTGTTTAATTTGTCCAGGTAATCCCTAGCACTAGGTGGATCGGTGTAGCGAAGGACTCGACGGTGGCCACACGTAAAACTTTTGAAATGCTTCCGCTGGTTAATAGATTTGATTTTTAGTTCATGATTTTGGTTGTAATTTTTGGGACGCTGGACTTTTTGGTTTTAATTTGGGAATTTAACTGTTTTATAATTTATGGATATTTAAACTGTAACCTCAACAAAACTTGATTTTTCACTAAAAATGAAAGATCTTCAAAATCGGAGACAGTTTTCTAGAATAGGGTATTTTCCAAAGCTTTCACTAAATAAGAATGACCCTTTTAACTTAACGATGAATTTGCATTTTTCGGACTAAATAAAAGTTAATAACTGGAACGGTTTTTACTTGACAACTCATTTTTTAGCACTTTTCATGTGACATCGCCAGATTTGGCCATAACGTCTAGGCCATGATTGAAAGGTTAATACTGTGGTCAGATAAGAGAATGAGTCAACAGTAAAGATAGTACTAGAAGAGATATCAGATTGTTTTGAAGGCTATTTGGATTATGCAAAATCACTATTAAAGAAGAAGCTGACTTCGATGAAACAAAATATTCAGGTATGATATCTAAAGAATGTATTAACTGGAAGTTCTACTTAATTGATTTCTGTTAGTGACGGGATGAAGAGGAATCAATAATGACAAAATTAGACAGTGGAATAATGTTTGAATTGTAAAGATATCTGAGTACAACAATATAGTTGAATAACTTATAATGATCTCTTCTGGGTATTCTATGTGATCAATTATTCTTAGAGGTATACGTGGCTAATTATTTTCAAATGAAACTCTTATCGTATGAGAACGCTAGCTAAACATACTGATAGACGAAAGCATTGTTAGTCTGTTTGGGTTATGATCGGCATTGCTCTATCTTTCCCTGGTATTCTATTCCATTGTGTTGATAGAAAAGTCGACGGTAAAATCCGTATGATGTAATTATTCTATTTCTACTGGTTATTGTTTTGTTGAATATACATGTAACGCCCCGAATTTAGGCCTAGAAGAATTGGGCCTATTGGGCTTTGGGACTCAGAAATTTTTTAAGTGAGCGAGAAAATGACAATTGGCATGTGGGCTTTGAGGGTTAATGAATTTGGGATGTATAGGTGTGTTAGAGAAGCTCTGGGTTCGAGTTTTGTGGTGGAGGATTCTTAATTTAATTAATTAAGGAATCAGGGTTGTGAGTAGTGGGCTTTTAAATAAAAATAAGTAAAAAATGGCACAAAAAAGCCTATGGTGAAGTGGCTAAGTGACGCCACTAGGGTGTAAAGAGGTGGCGGCATATGCATGTAGGGAGGTCTGAGGTTCGAGTGCTAGCTTAGTTTTATTTTGGAATTTAATTTTAGGCTTCTAGAAGGCTGGAAGTGGCGTGTAGAGGACTCTAAGGAGAAGTGATCAATGAGAGAATTTAGGAGAAGGATAAGGGAGATATCATGGAGAAAAATTAGGAGATGAGCAGTGGATGAAGTGGTGCCGAATTGGACTTTAGGGGTGGCTAAGTTTCGGCTATAGGCTATATAAATGTGTGTGTGCTGAATTTGGGGTCCTAGGTAATACCGAATTTTCCATTCTTTTTTCTTTCTTTTCTTCCCCTCAATCGGTTCCTCCCATAGCCAAACTCTCCCATTGCCGAAATCTCCTAAAGCTGAATCCCTTTGTGCTGAATTGTCTCATAGCCAAACTCTTCTATAGCCGAATTACCACCATCTTTTCTCTTGCCGAAATTCCTAATAGTGCTGAATCTTGGTGGTTGTTCCTCCATCACAAATCGATTGTTACCTACTCTCAGTCAAGTGTTGAAAGCTGAATCTAGTTAATAGCTATCTAGGCCGCAGGATTGAAAGGGATTTGGTAAGTATTCGGTTAACCTCTTTTGTACGTTTTGCTAAAAGCCAAAAGGCTATCTAACTGTCCTGTCGTTAACTCTGTGATAACAAGGATAAGGTTCAAAGATCGCAAGCGTGGTAGGATCGTTAGTAAGGGTAAGTGTACTCAACTCGATTATGGTTTAAGTGAATGGCCGAATGTGAGTTTGATCTATAGGGGTGACTTGTGTGGATTATGAGTCACTCGAATCTTGATGCTTGTGTGTGTGAGTGAAGATCTAGGGATAATCCGATTAGTAGCTAAGGAAGGGCTATTAGAACCCAAAGGGCACACGGTAAGGGTTACTGTAAGGTTTCGCTTTTTGTAGATATTTTGTTTAAGTATGGGTGATTGATTGAAGGTTGGTTGGTTGTAGGTTCAAGACCAAGGATAGTATAGCACGTCGCAAAGAACTGTGTGTGTAAAACACTACACACACATGATATCGGCAATGCCAGAAAGCCGAAAAGCTAAAAGTGGCTAAATGGGCCCGGTGGCCCTGAGGCTAAGTTGGATGAAATTGATTGATTTGATGAATTGAGATAGGCATGCATGTTACATGATCTGGAATTTTTTTGGGCCTAACGGGCCATATGAATGAGATTTGGGTCTAATGGGCCATAAGGATGTGAATTGGGCATAATGGGTTATATGAACGTGAAATGGGCTTGATGGGCTTTATGAAGACGTAGACAAGTATGCAGGGTTTAAATGGACTTTAGCCCAATTTTTGAACAACTCTCAAACTGCATAAAACTTAATTCTAATAATTAAACATGTCCGTGGACAAGTCGCTGGGTTAGAGTGTGGCGACGGACATATGCATGTCTAGGAGTGGATCTAGGGAGAGCTTGGTACTTAAGCGGTCCTAGTGGCCCACCTCATCTTTTCTGGAATCCTACCTGGTGCATAGTGTCTGTTCACTTTAGCCGCGAGGACTTGTTTATGGGCCAAAGTTCATAACTAAAACCCGAGAGGGACCAAATACCCCTGATTTAAAATTTACTAAAATATCCCTGATTTACAAAATTAACTAAATACCCCTGTAGAGTAGATTTACGGAAATACCCTTGGGTAGTGAAATGACTAAAATACCCCTAAGTGCCGAATGTGTGAGAACGTGTATGTTGCATTCATGAAATATATGTTGCACTTAAGTGGGTTTTGATGATACGGAGGAAGATTTGAGGATCGCATAGTCGCTTGACGACCGTGGATCCACCGGTGGCTTTAAGCCCATTATAGCAGCTTTGCTGCAACGTTTGAGTAGTGCCGCTGCTGGTGCTACCTTTGGTGTGTAGGGATGGGTGGGTTGATATTTATATCCCCACAAGTGTGTAGAGTTGGAAGGGAAATGGTGTGCAGGGTTGGATTTGGGATGGGTGCATTGCATTCATGTGATACTGATGTGATATGAGGTCGTTATGGGCTAAGGCCCAAGACCACCGTTTTTGATAGGGATTAGGCCCAATGTGATAATTGTATGTTGATTGGATTACCAAGGGTCGTACACACTGAGTTTCGAAACTCACCCCTTTTTATTAAATGGTTCAGGCGATCCTCAGTAAACGGCTCGACGTGGGAGAGGACTCGGAGACGACCACACTACAAGATACTTAGAAGTTTTATTTATTTGTCTCAAAAGACATGATTTTAATTACTTTATTTTCGTTGGATGTAATAAGGCCTTGTGCTCCGATTTGACTTTAGATTTTGGGTTTTGTTGTTTCAACTGATTACTTAATTATTAAACATGAGTAAATTTCTTATTTTTAAACTTGGTTTCCGAAATACTTAAAATAATAAAATGGGCTTTTATCATTACTTAACAAGACTCAAGGATTTTGGGCTTTTGGATCTTAAATTTTTACTTAGCAAAATCGTTTTGAGTTATGCCTTTGATGTGACATTCCCGGATTCAGCCATAACGTCTGGGCCGGGTCTGGGGGTGTTACAGTACATGAAGATTATATTGCTTTTGTCACAGTTGATTTTAGTGCTTATGAGTGATGTTTTCTTCTGGAATTTCTCTGGGATATTATCTATTGATACAGTTGAGATGTCGGTCTTATTATGGCATTATGATTTTTTATCTAACGGAGGTGGCTTCAGTATAGTACAACGCTTCGATGATTAATAGTTGAGATAGCTTTATTATATAATCCTTTCTAGTTTTCTTGAAAGGGAATTGACATCGGCAAACGCATAGATGATAGAAGATCAAGTTCAAATCTGTATAATAGTTATCACTTTAAGGTAAATCTTGATATATGTTAATGAGTAAAGACGGAATGTTATGTCATATTTGAGTTATGCAGTTTTTAAGAAGATCTTTGACTAGTATCCTGAAGAAATTGCGATAAATTGTATGTCTGAGTTATCTTGACAACAAGAAGAAATGTTTTCTTTGAAAAGTTATTGTTTGACAGCCAAGATCGATTCAATTGTTTAGTTTGATTGGGTTATTTGTTTGAAAGGTTAATTGAGTTATATGTGTTTGAGTTTATCCTTGGGTCCGGAAATAAATTTTGTGTATTCACGGGTAAATAGATGGATAGTTTGAATGAATAATTCGTATTTTAGAAGACATGATACTGAATTATATCTATCAGAACGGTTCCATTTGAGAAATATTATTATAAATTAAAGTTGTTTCGATTGTTGAAGTTTTCATTTGTGCGAAGTTTGATTTGGTTTAATATATGTTAATAAAGTTATAAACAACTGAAAACACTGTTAACTAAAGCATCAGTTTTGGTTCAGCTTGAATTGGGTAAAGAATTTATGATTTCAGTCATGCGTTATTGAATGGTTTGGAGTGTGTTTTAGTACAAGAATGTATAGTGATGACTTATGCTTCCATACAGCTAAAGTTGCATGAAAAGAGTTATTCGACGTGCTAATTAGAGATGGTTGACATTGTAATTACATTGAATAGTTAGCAACATTAATTGTTTGGTGAGTAATGTAACCTATTTGATGACTGCAAGAGTTTAAAATATTTGATGTTACAGAGAGATTTGAATTTAGGACAGCAAAGATGGCTTGAACTGTTGAAAGATTTTGAGTCAGTAATTGGTTATCATCCTAGACAAACGATTATAGTCACGGATATTTTGAACAAGAAATCTTTGTGTGCTTTACAAGCGATGAATACGCGATTGATCTTATCGGATGATGGATAGATATTAGCTGAGTTAAAAGCTAAATTGATGTTTATTCCGCGATTTTGTGAAGCTCAGAAATGTATCAGTGAATTGCAAGTTAAAAGAGTTCAACGTGAATTGACTTCTGATTTAGAGCTTCAGATTGGAACTGATGACTATTTGTTGTTTCGAGACAGAGTTCGTGTACCGAGAAATCCAGAGATTATACAACAATTGTTATATCTAGCTTACAGTGGTAATTATTTGTTTATTCGGGGAATACTAAGATGTAAAATAATCTGAGACAGTTTTACTGGTGAATGATTACGAAACGTGATACTTCTGACTTGTATCCAAATGTCTGATTTATCAACAGGTTAAAGATGATTATTAAGTACCTTCGGGACTGTTACAGTCTATGTTATTATCTGAGTGGAGATGAAATAAAATTTCGTTGGATTTTGTAAAAGAAAGATGTAATTTGAACTATTGTTGATTGTTGAAGAAGTCTGTACATTTTATCTCAGTACGTATAATTTCTCTCTTGATAGACTAGCTAAGTTATACATTTCTGAAATTGTATGTTTTACAGAGTGCCAGTCTCCACTATTTCGAATAGAGATCCGAGGTTTATATTGTGTTTCTAAAGAAAAACTACTGTAAATTTTGGGTATGAGGTTGCATTGTAACACCACATTTCATTCTCCAACTGATAATATGAGGCATACAATTGTTTCTCACGCAGAGTCTGTAACACAATTCTCAAATGCTCGGCACGTTGCGTCTCATCACAGGAATAAATCAGAATATCATCAATGAACACCACAACAAAATGATCCAAATACGGTCAGAATATCCAATTCATCAAATCCATAAACACTGCAGGAGCATTCGTTAGTCCAAAAGGTATAACTAAAAATTCATAATGTCCGTACCTCGTTCTAAAAGCAGTCTTCGGTACATCTGACTCTTTGACTCGTAGCTGATAGTAGCCCGATCTCAAATCTATCTTAGAAAACACTGTAGCTCCCTTCAGCTGATCAAACAAATCATCAATACGTGGCAAGGGATACTTATTCTTTATCGTCACTTTATTCAACTGTCTATAGTCGATACACATCCTCATAGTGCCGTCTTTCTTTTTCACAAACAACACAGAGCACCCAGTATGCGAAACTTCGGTCGTGCAAATCCTCTATCGGTCAACTCTTGTAATTGAGACTTCAACTCTTTCAATTCCGTCGGTGCCATTCTATACGGAGCTATTGAGATAGGAGTCATTCCCGGAACCAATTCAATGCCAAATTCAACTTCCCGAATTGGAGGTAATCCCGGTAGTTCTTCAGGAAACACATCAGGGAATTTGCAAACCACAGGCACAGATTCAACTTTCTTTTCTGTCACTTTTGTATCAATCATATATTCTAGATAAGCTTCGCAACCCTTTCTCACATAATTCAATGCTTTTATCACAGATACAACAACTGGTAACCCTTTCATATCACTTGATTCAATTCGAACTATCTCACTGTTATGACTTCTCAATTCAATACTTTTTCTTTTATAATTCACAATGGCATTATGCAAAGTGAGCCAATCCATACCCAGAATTATATCAAATTCATCGAATGGTAGCAACATCAAATTAGCCAGAAAACAAGCATCCCGAAACATCAATGGACAGTTCTTGCACACTTTGTCCACCAAAACACACTTGCCTAAGGGGTTCGATACTCTAATCACAAATTCAGTAGACTCAACAGGTAGAGTCTTACTTGATACTAGATTCACACACACATATGAATGAGTAGATCCTGAATCTATCAATGCAATCACATCAGTATCAAATAGAGTAAAAGTACCAGTAATGACATCTGGAGATGACACTTCTTCTCGTGCACGTATAGCATAGGCTCGGGCAGGTGCTCTCGACTCTGATCTCACAGCTGTATCAGTAGCCCCTTTTTGGCTTCCCTTACATTCCCGGTGTTTCTGAGTGGTCTACCCCTTGCCGTCGTGTTACTCGGTCTCACACTCTGAACCTTTTCTTCTTCAGCTAACTTTGGGCAATCTCGAATGAAGTGATCTCGTGATCCACACTTATAACAAGTTCAATTATTATACTTTCCCCAACATTCTCCCACATGTCGTCTTCCACACTGTCTACACTCAGGTTTGTTGCTTTTGGTACTACCAACACTTGATTCCATTGGAGCTTGAGTTCTCGGACCAACACTTAGTCTTGCGTGGTCTCTATTCGGATGTCCAAATGAAGCATTTGATTGATTGCTTGCATCTCTAAATCTCTTCATCGAAGGTTGAGAAAACTTATTCATCGATCTTTTTCTTTCATCTCGAGCTTCAGAATCGGCTTTCTTTTTTTCTTTACTGAGCTCCTCGGCTTTGCAAGCTTATTCAACTAACACAACAAATTCATTTATGTCAAGTATCCCAACCAAAAATTTAATGTCTTCATTCAGCCCTTCAATAAAGCGTTTACACATAGTAGCTTCAGTCGAAACACATTCCCGTGCATACTGACTCAATCTCACAAACTCCCGTTCATACTCAGTAACGGACATTCGACCTTGTTTCAGCTCTAGAAACTCTTTACATTTCTGATCTATGAACCGTTGACTAATATACTTCTTTCGAAATTCAGCTTGAAAGAAATCCCAGGTGATTCTCTATCTCGGAACCACTGAAATCAATGTTTTCCACCAGTTATAAGCCGTATCCCTCAACAAAGAAACTGCACATTTTATACATTCGTCAAGAGTCAACGACATCTCGTCAAATACTCGAATGGTATTATCGAGCCAAAACTCAGCTCGTTCAGCATCATCATCAGCTATGGCCCTAAACTCTTCGGCCCTGTACTTTCGAATCTTATCCATAGGAGGCTTATTCAATCGGATCAGATCTGTAACTTGTGGCACAACCGGTACTTGTGGGGATGGAGGTTGTGGAGCAGCCGGATTCGTTCGAACGAACTCTGAAAACCACTCACTCATCATCCGGAAGAAGGCTTTTTTAGCCTCTCCTCTCTCACTACTATCACTCGGCCTAGATGTGGCTGGCGTTGTCCCTTGAGTGGGAGCAGGCGCATTACTCTCAACATCGTCAGCAACTACTCGATTGGGATCCATTACTATATAAAAACACATTTTCAACTGTCAAGATTCATCACACTATCGCAATTATATATATGGCATGTATAGCTAGACTCACACACGCTACGTTAGTCCGAGAATCGACTAAACTGTAGCTCTGATACCAATAAAATGTAACACCTCTAACCCGAAATTGTCGCTGAAATAGGGTTAAGAGGCATTACCGGACAATTGGAACATTTCACATCCATTTTACAATACTAAGTCAATCATCAATTAAACATATTCAAATATAAACATATAGTCCCTTATTACGGTCTACGAGACCTTAAACACGTGTTAAAAAGAGGTCAGGACTAAACCGAACACATACAAAAATTCTTGGAAATTTGAACATTTTTTAAAACTGCAGAGGTCACACGCCCGTGCAGTCAGGCCGTGTGCCTCACATGGCTACCAGACACACCCATGTGTCCAGGCCGTGCCAAAACAGGTCATACATACTGACTTGGTCACACGGCCACCAGGCACGCTCGTGTGCCACGGCCGTGTAACCTGCCCAGGCACACTTCGAAGTGGCCCTTGAGCCACACGGCGAAGACAAACGCCCGTGTCCCTTGGCCATGTATGCAAAATAGGCCATTCGCAAGGCCAAAATGCCACCCACACTTGGGTCATATCTACAAGCACATACAAGCCTATTTTTTTTACACACAATTTGACAACCAAATACATGTCAAATGATCAACTTATCATCCCATCCAATCTCATTTCTAATCATGTCAACTTATATACCAAATTGCACAATTAAAACACATGCATAACCAAGCATGATTCATCCACCATATCACTAGATCACAATGGCATCAATCCATCACTAAGCTTACCATTCTTAAGACATTTTCATTGCCATCAAGCCATACCATAACATGCATCATATACCAAAATCACACATGCATATTACCAACATTTTTCTAGCCACATCACATGGCTATTTACACATCTCAAACATGTTTCAAAATAATTAGTCTATACATGCCATATTCAAATATACACATATTCAAAAGTACCAAAATAGATTGCCGATAGTGTGATAGAGATGCTGACGATCCCCAGATCCGAGCTAGCTTTACTGACACTGTAAAACAGAGAAACAAATCACACAGTAAGCTTTCAAAAGCTTAGTAAGTTCGTAATATAATACATATTACCCAATTATACCACATCAATACCTAATTAAATCATCACATAGATAAATACACAATTAGGCTCATCATCAATCTCAACTATATGCTCAAGTATCTATTTATTCAACTTTCAAGGCTATCATCAACCACATAGGTTCAAACGTACCTTGATCAACACATAGTTACTCACCATTCATGCTACTCAATTTCTCGATATTACCTCTCGTTCGACCTTTGCTATTCCTTTGATTTATTCACACACTTAGTGCCAATTTCATAACCAATACATAATCGTCACTGCACACTTAGTGCCAATATGTTAAACCGAACTTATATCGGTATCGCACACAGTGCCAATTCGATAAGCCGAAGCTTCTATCTTTTCGCACACACAGTGCTAATCATCTTTGTCTCGTTTCTAATTTCGTACACTTAGTGCCCTCTAATTCAATTCCGCACATAGCATTTCTAATCTCATAGTTATATATATATATTCATTCAATTCACATCACATAGATATAGTTTACAACTATTATTATATCCGAACTTACCTCGGATGTTGAAATACCGAAACGGTCGATTAATCGAGCACTTTGTCTTTGCCTCGATCTCGATCCAATTCTCTCCTTTCTTGGTCTATACACATTTAAATTCAACTCATTCAATCGCCAATTCATTCAATTTAGTCCATACACACATATTTAGGGCATTTTACAAAATAACCCTCACATTTTCACATTTCGACACTTTAGTCCCTAATTCATCAAATCACAAAATACACCAAATTTCCATTCACATATGTTTAGCCGAATTTTCACTATGCTCATACAAGCCCATACATTTCTTTTATTTCATATTTTAGTCCCTCAATTTACACTTTTCTAAATTTAGCCCAAATTACTCAAATTCACCAAAAAATTCATAGACAAAATATGTTATCCCAACACTAAGCTTTCATATTCCACCAACTAACAACACAAAGCTCACATATTCATCAATGGTATATCTCAAAATCACCATCAATTTCTAAAATTAAAACATGGGTTTGAAAGAACACTAAGCAACGATCACAAAAATGTAAAAATCATCAAAAATCGAACAAAAATGAACTTACAAATGAGACTTGAAGTAGCCGAATATGAGAAAGCTTCTAAACCCTTTTTCTTTCTTCAATTTCGGTGGAAGATGGATGATAATAGCCATTTTCATGCTTTTATTTTTATTATATTAACATTAATACACCAATTACCAATTTGCCCTTAATGAATATTAATAATAACAACCGATGCCATGAAATTATCATCCATTAACTATTTAATGGTGTAATATCAACATAAGGACCTCTCCTTTAATAAGACATGACATCTAAGCACTTTAACAATCAGCACACAACTTTTACATTTTATGCGATTAAGTCCTTTTTCATAATTCAACACACAGTCGATAAAATTTTCACATAGAATTTTCACACATTTTCAATTACATACTGAAAACACAAAAAATAATATTAAAATATTATTCCAACCTCAGATTTGTGGTCTCGAAACCACTGTTCTGACTAGGGTCTAAACCGGACAGTTACAAATAATATTTTGAGGGACTAAAATGTGAAATAAATGAAATATGTGGGCTTATATGAAGCATATGAAAATTCGGCTAAGCATGGGTTCAAAGAAATTATGTGTATTTTGTGAATTTGTGAAATAAGGACTTAAATGTCAAAATGTGAAAATGTGAGGGCTAATTTTTAAAATGCCTTAAATGTGTGTTTTTGGATTGAATTAAATGATTTGGTGAATAAATGAGTTAACTTTGAATATGTATAGATCATGAACCAAAGAAAATGGATTTAGATCGAGGAAAGTCGAAAGTGGTCGATTAGTAGATTCAGTCCGTTTATTCTGAATACGAGGTAAGTCTATATACAAATAAATGTATTTAAATTATTTATTCATGTTATATGAAATTTAATTGTGATGAATGAATTTAAAAGATGTGTATGTGAAATCCGAGAAGGTTTTAGCAATGTATCTATGTCTGAAAAGTCCCGTACGAACCTTAGGAATAGTTAGGATAAGTATGTCATGACATAGGGATTCCGATATGTGATATCATGTAAGACCACGTCTGGGATGTTGGCATTGATTTGAGAATTACGTGTAAGACCATGTCTGGGACATTAGCATCGTATATGATTTCGTGTAAGACCCTGTCTGGGACAGTGGCATCGATATTTGATTACATGTAAGACCACGTTTGGGTCATTGGCATTGTACGAGTATTTCGAGTTATCCGAATATCCTATTTGATTCCGAACGGTTCAACGGGAAATTCTGAGATATGAATGATTATGTGATATGTGTAATCGATACAGGTACATTTGAAGTGTATACCATGTTTGATTATGAAAAGTAAGTATATGTGAAATTGCAAAAATGTGATATGTGTATAGACTTGTTGAGAAAAAAATGTGATATATATATGAATGTGCTATGATCTAATGAACTACATGGAGATGTGATTTGTTGATAAGCAAATGGTTGTAGACTATTGAGCTAAAGAATAAATATGAATATGCTAATGAGATATGCTAAAGTTCTTGTAACTGAAATGGTTATAAATGTTTTATATGATAAGTTTATTTGTATATGACTTACTAAGCTTTTGAAAGCTTACTTTGTGTGTGTTTGCTTTGTTTTATAGATTATCGAAGCTACTAAAAGCTCGAGGATCGTCGAGGATCGTCATCACACTATCAAATTATATTTTGGGTACCTTTTGAATGTGTACATATTTAAGTATGGCATGTATAGTCTAGTTAAATTAGATAATGTTTTGAGTTGTATATATATAAGCTATGTGATATGGATTGTAAATGGGATGTGAATATGGTAAATTTTATTTGTGTTTTGTGATGCAAAGTTAGTATGTTTTGATAAATGGCTAGTATATTGAATTGGTAAGTTTTTGGATGGATTTTGCTTAGAAATTCTTGTGATTAGAATGAGATAAATGGTTCATAAGTTGGTAAGTTTGATATGCATTTGAATGGTTAGAAAAGATGGATATTATTGGTATGATTTGGTTGCATTTTGAAAGTATGAAATGTGTTTGTTTGAGCTTGTAGGATTGACTCAAATGGGTGGCAAATTGGCCTTGCAAATGACCTATATTTGCTCATACGGTTGAGTACACGGGCGTGTGGGTTGACCATGTCTCTGAAATTTATAATTTGATTCAAGTCAGGCTCGCACACGGGTTGGATACATGGGTGTGTGACTGGCCATGTGATGCAAGTCAGTTTCGACCACGGGCCAGACACACGGGCGTGTGACAGGCCGTGTGATGTAAGTCAGTGTCGACCACGACTTGGACACACGGGTGTGTCACACGGCCTACCCACACGAGCGTGTGACCTCTGTAACTTTGAAAAGTGTTTAAATTTTTAGGAAAGTTTGTATGTGCTCGGTTGTGTCCTGACCCCTTTCTAATGCATGTTTAAGGTCTCGTAGACCTCATTAAGGGACTATATGCTTGTATTTTGCTATGATATGATGATGATATACTTTATGATGTGAAATGTTCGTAAAAGTTTCCGATTTGTCTGATAATGCCTCTTAACCCTAGACCGGCAATGGTTACGGTTTTGGGGTGTTACATTTTATTGGTATCAGAGCTACGGTTTAGTTGATTCTAGAACTAGCGTAGTGTGTGAGAGTCTAGCTATACATGCCATATATATGAAGTGTGATAGTGTGATGAATCCTGACGTACAAAATGTGTTTTTCGTATAGTAAATGGATCCCGAAAGAGCTGTAGCTGACGATGTTGAAAGTAATGCGCCTGCTCCCACTTAAGGGACAACGCCCTCTGATTCTAGACCGGCTACTAGCGGTCGGGAAGGTGAGGCTAAACAAGCCTTCTTCTAAATGATGAATGAGTGGTTCACTCAATATATTAGAACAAATCCGGCTGTTTCACAACCTCTGCCCCCGCCCAATCCTCTTCAAACTTCTGTTGTACCTCCGGTTATGAATCTGAATCTGTTGAATAAGCCTCTGGTTGATAAAATCTGTAAATATGGGGCTGAAGAGTTCAGGGCCACTAGTGATGATGATGCTGAGAGAGCTGAGTTTTGGCTCAAGAATACAATCCGAGTATTTGATGAAATGTCTTGTACTCATGAGGAATGTGTGAAATGTGCCATTTCTTTGTTAAGAGATGCATTTTATCAGTGGTGAAAAACTTTGATTTCTGTTGTTCCAAAAGAGCGAGTTACCTAGGATTTCTTTCAGTCTGAATTTTGAAAGAAATATATTAGTCAGAGATTTATAGATAAAAAATGAAAAGAATTTCTTGAACTGAAACAGGGTCGTATGTCTGTCACAGAATACGAACGAGAATTCGTGAGATTAAGTCAATATGCACGAGAATGTGTTTCGCTTGAAGCAATAATGTGTAAAAGGTTTGAAGACGGCTTAAATGAAGATATCCGTTTGTTAGTTTGAATTCTGGAAATGAAAGAATTTGTTGTGCTTGTTGATCGAGCATGTAAAGGTGAAGCACTTGGGAAAGATAAAAGAAAAGCTGAGTCAGAAGCTAGAGATGTGAGAAAGATATTCTCAAGTAAATCATTTTAGTCTGCATCAAAGAAGTTCAAAGATGAGTATAGCCATTCAAAGGCTAATGTGGGACATTCAAATAGAGATCGAGCTAGATCGCAGTCGAACTTCAAAGCTCCAGCTACTTCGATAGCTAGTGCTGGAAATGTCAGATCTGAACGACCTAAATGTAGACATTGTGGTAAAAGACATCCGGGTAACTGTAGATTGAATGACCGAGCTTGTTTTAAATGTGGATCATAAGATCATTTTATTCGAGATTGTCCTGAGTCTGTTGAGCACGAGATTGCACAGAATCTGAAGTCAGATAATGCTTCAGCTCAGGAAAGACCTTCTAGAAACACAAGAAATGCGAGTGGTAGCCAGAGAGCTACGAAAGATACAATTGCGAGATCTGAAGCTAGAGCACCTGCCAGAGCTTACGCCATTCAAGCTCGTGAGGAAGCTTCGTCTCCAGATGTTATTACGGGTACATTTACTCTTTATGATACTTTTGTGATTGCATTGATAGATCCAGGGTCTACTCATTCGTATGTATGCATGAACTTAGTATCCAGTAAGATTTTGCCTGTAGAGTCTACTGAATTTGTTATTAGAGTATCGAACCCCTTAGGTCAAAGTGTCTTGGTTGACAAAGTGTTCAAGAATTGTCTGTTGATGTTTCGAGATGTTTATTTTCCGGCTGATCTGATGTTATTACCTTTTGATGAGTTTGATATAATTTTGGGTATGGATTGGTTTGATGCCGTTGTGAACTGCAAACGAAAGATTATTGATTTGAGATGTCAGAATGATGAATTAGTTCAGATTGAATCTAATGATTTGAATGGGTTACCAGCTATGATATTAGTGATGAAAGCTCAGAGTTATGTGAAAAAGGGTTATGAAGCTTATTTTGCTTATGTGATTGATTCGAGAGTGATTGAAAAGAAAGTTGAATCTGTGCCAGTTGTTTGTGAATTCCCTGACGTGTTTCCTGAAGAATTACCGGGGTTACCTCTGATACAAGAAGTTGAGTTTGGCATTGATTTAGTGCCGGTACAACTCCTATCTCGATAGCTCCGTATAGAATGGCACCTACAGAGTTGAAAAAATTAAAGTCTCAGTTGTAAGAGTTGACCGATAGAGGATTCGCACGACCAAGTTTTTTACCTTGGGGTGCTCCCGTTCTATTTGTGAAAAAGAAAGATGGCACGATGAGAATGTGCATTGATTACCATCAGTTAAACAAAGTAACGATAAAGAACAAATATCCTCTGCCCAGAATTGATGATTTTTTTAATCAGCTGAAAGGAGCCACCGTGTTTTCAAAGATAGATCTGAGATCAGGATATTATCAGTTGCGAGTAAAAGATTCAGACATTCCGAAAATTGCTTTTAGAACAAGGTATAGGCTAGTTATGCCTTTCGGACTAACAAATGCTCCTGCTGTCTTTATGGATTGGATGAACAGAATTTTCAAACCGTATTTAGATCGATTTGTTGTTGTATTCATTGATGACATTTTGATTTATTCGTGTAATGAAGTTGAGCATGCTGAACATATGAGAATTGTGCTACAAACTCTGCGAGATAAGAAATTGTATGAAAAGTTTAGTAAATGTGAATTCTGGTTGCGTGAAGTTGGTTTTCTGGGACATATTGTGTCAGCATCTGGTATACGAGTTGATCCGAGCAAGATTTCAGCTTTTTTGGAGTGGAAGCCTCTGAAAAATGTGTCTAAAGTTCGTAGTTTTCTGGGACTTGCTGGTTATTATTGATGGTTCGTAAAAGGCTTTTCGATGATTACAACTCCATTGACGAGATTGTTTCAGAAAGATGCAAAATTTGAATGGTCCGATAAATGTCAGAAAAGCTTTGATCAGTTGAAATCCCTTTTGACTGAAGCTCCAGTTTTGGTACAGCCAAAATCGGGAAAAGAGTTTGTGATTTATAGTGATGTTTCGTTGAACGGTCTGGGATGTGTTTTGATGCAGGAAGGCAAAGTTATAGCTTATCCCTCGATACAATTGAAACCGCATGAAAATAATTATTCGACACACGATCTTGAGCTAGCTGCGATTATGTTTGCTTTAAAGATTTGGCGTCATTATCTTTTTGGTGAAAAATGCCATTTGTTTTCAGATCATAAAAGACTAAGAAAGACCTAAATTTGCGACAGAGAAGATGGTTAGAATTGTTAAAAGACTATGAACTTGTGATTGATTACCATCCGAGAAAGGCTAATGTTGTTGCGATGCTTTGAGTCGGAAATCGTTGTTTTCCCTTCGTGCGATGAATACTCAGTTGACCTTATCAGATGATGGTTCAATTTTGGCTGAATTGAAAGCGAAACCGTTGTTCTTACAGCAAATATGTGATGCTCAAAAAATTGATAATGAAATGTTAGCAAAATGAGCTCAGTGTGATTTGAATTCTGATTTAGAATTTCGAGTTGATGATGATGATTGTTTGAGATTTTGAGATCGGATTTGTGTTCTAAGGAATCCAAAATTGATTCAGTTAATTTTGAAAGAAGCACATAACAGTCGCCTATCTGTTCATCCAGGAAGTACAAAGATGTACAATGATTTGAAGCAACTTTATTGGTGGTCTGGTATGAAGCAGGATATCTCAGAGTTTATTTTGAAATGTTTAATCTGTCAGCAAGTTAAAGCTAAACATCAGGTGCCATCGGGTTTGTTACAACCGATTATGATTCCCGAGTGGAAATGGGATAGAGTGACGATGGATTTTGTTTCAGGGTTGCCTTTGACTCCGAGAAAGAAAGATGCAATTTGGGTTGTAGTTGAAAGATTGACGAAATCAACTCATTTTATTCCGGTACGATCCGATTACTCACTTGATAAGTTAGCTGAGCTATATATTTCCGATATTGTGAGATTGCACGGGGTGCCACTATCTATTGTGTCTGACAGAGATCCGAGGTTTACTTCACGATTCTGGAAGAAATTACATGAGGCTTTAGGTACTAAATTGCATTTTAGTATAGCTTTTCACCTACAGACGGATGGTCAATCCAAGCGGATTATTCAGATTCTCGAAGATATGTTGAGATGTTGCATTCTTGAGTTTGATGGTACGTGGGAACAATATTTACCATTGATTGAGTTTGCGTATAATAATAGTTTTCAGTCGAGTATCAAAATGGCACATTATGAGGCTTTGTACGGATGCAAATGTCGAACACCTTTGTATTGGACTGAGCTAAGTGAAAATAAGATACACGGGGTTGATTTGATCAAAGAAACTGAACACAAAGTGAAAGTGATTCGTGATAGTTTGAAAGCCGCATCAGATCGTCAAAAATATTATGCAGACTTGAAATGAAAAGATATCGAGTTTGAGATTGGTGATAAAGTGTTCATGAAAGTGTCTCCGTGGAAGAAAATACTTCGTTTTGGCAGAAAAGGCAAGTTGAGTCCGAGATTCCTTGGGCCATATGAGATTATTGAGCGTATCGAGCCAGTTGCCTATAGATTGTTGTTACCACCCGAGTTAGAAAAGATCCATAATGTATTTCATGTTTCTATGCCACGACGATACCGATTCGACCCATCACATGTAATTTTTCCGTCTGAGATAGAAATTCAATCTGATATGACTTATGAAGAAGAACCGATTCGTATTTTAGATCGCAAGGTTAAAGAATTGCGAAATTAGAAAATTTCGTTAGTAAAATTACTGTGGCATTGGCACGGAGTGGAAGAGGCTACGTGGGAGCCTGAAGATGCTATGAGACAACAATATCCGAATCTGTTCAACGGTAAGATTTTTGGGGACAAAAATCCCTGAGGGGGGAGAATTGTAACAGTCCGGTTTAGACCCTAGTCGAAATAGTGGTTTCGGGACCACAAATCTGAGTCAGAAAAAAATATTTTAATATTATTTTCTGTGCATACAGTATGTGATTAAGCATGTGTGAAAGTTTAGTGAATTAATTTTATTGTTTGTGTGCTTAATTTGAGAAAAGGACTTAATCGCGTAAAATGCAAAAGTGTCTTGATAATTGTTAAAGTGCTTTAATGCTATGTTCTTTTTATATGAAGGCCTTAAAATGGAATTAGGCCATTGTATTATGGCATGGACGGTAGTGGACATGCATTTTAAAGATGTTATAATGTTTCATTAAGGGTAAAATGGGAAATAGATAATTATTATGGAATTAAATAAAACAAAAGCATGAAAAATGGTCATTTCTTATCATCTTTGGTCGAAAATCATAAGAAAAGAAAAGAAGAAGACTAAGCTAGGGTTCGGCATTTTTTATTGTTGATTAAGGTATGTTTTTGTTCCGGTTTTTGATAATTTCTACGTTTTTATGATCGTTGCTTAGTGTATTATCAAGCCCATACTTTAATTTTAGAATTTGGTGAAGATTTTGAGATATGCCATTGATGATTTTGTAGGTTTTGTGATGTTAGTTGATGAAATATGAAATATATGTGTTAGATTAACATGTTTTTTCTTTGGATTTTTGGTGAATTTGAGTAATTTGGACTAAATTGTGAAAATAATATTTTGAGGGACTAAAATGTGAAATAAATGAAATATATGGGCTTATATGAAGCATATGAAAATTAGGCTAAGCATGGGTACAAAGAAATTATGTGTATTTTGTGAATTTGTGAAATAAGGACTTAAATGTCAAAATGTGAAAATGTGAGGGCTAATTTGTAAAATACCCTAAATGTGTGTTTTTGGATTGAATTAAATGATTTGGTGAATAAATGAGTTAAATTTTAATATGTATAGATCAAGAACCAAAGAAAACGGATTTAGATCGGGGAAAGTCGAAAGTGGTCGATTAGTAGATTCAGTCCGTTTATTCTGAATACGAGGTAAGTCTATATACAAATAAATGTATTTAAATTATTTATTCATGTTATATGAAATTGAATTGTGATGAATGACTTTAGAAGATGTATATGTGAAATCCGAGAAGGTTTTAGCAATGTATCTATGTCTGAAAAGTCATGTACGAACCTTAGGAATAGTTAGGATAAGTATGTCATGACATAGGGATTCCGATATGTGATATCATGTAAGACCACGTCTGGGACGTTGGCATTGATTTGAGAATTACGTGTAAGACCATGTCTGGGACATTGGCATCGTATATGATTTCGTGTAAGACCACAATAAGACAAAGGGCATCGATATTTGATTACATGTAAGACCACGTCTGGGACGTTGGCATTGTACGAGTATTCCGAGTTATCCGAGTATCCTATTTGATTCCAAACGGTTCAACGGGCAATTCTGAGATATGAATGATTATGTGATATGTGTAACCAAAATAGGTACGTTTGAGGTGTATACCGTGTTTTATTATGAAAGGTAAGTATATGTGAAATTGCAAAAGTGTGATATGTGTATAGACTTGTTAAGACAAAATGTTATATATATGTGTATATATATATATATATATATATATATGAATGTGCTATGATCTAATGAACTACATGGAGATGTGATTTGTTGATAAGCAAATGGTTGTAGACTATTGAGCTAAAGAATAAATATGAATATGCTAATGAGATATGCTAAAGTTCTTGTAACTGAAATGGTTATAAATGTTTTATATGATAAGTTTATTTGTATATGACTTACTAAGCTTTTGAAAGCTTACTTTGTGTGTGTTTGCTTTGTTTTATAGATTATCGAAGCTACTAAAAGCTCGGGGATCATCGAGGATCGTCATCACACTATCAAATTATATTTTGGGTACCTTTTAAATGTGTACATATTTAAGTATGGCATGTATAGTCTAGTTAAATTAGATAATGTTTTGAGTTGTATATATATAAGCTATGTGATATGGCTTGTAAATGGGATTTGAATATGGTAAATGTTACTTGTGTTTTGTGATACAAAGTTAGTATGTTTTGATAAATGGCTAGTATATTGAATTGGTAAGTTTTTGGATGGATTTTGCTTAGAAATGCTTGTGATTAGAATGAGATAAATGGTTCATAAGTTGGTAAGTTTGATATGCATTTGAATGGTTAGAAAAGATGGATATTATTGGTATGATTTGGTTGCATTTTGAAAGTATGAAATGTTTTTGTTTGAGCTTGTAGGATTGACTCAAATCGGAGGCAAATTGGCCTTGCAAATGACCTTTATTTGCTCACAAGGTTGAGCACACGGGCGTGTGGCTTGACCGTGTCCCTGAAATTTATAATTTGATTCAAGTCAGGCTCGCGCACACGGGTTGGATACACGGGCGCAGGATCGCCATGTGATGCAAGCCGCTTCGACCACGGGCCGACACGCAGGGCGTGTGGACAGGCCGTGTGATGTAAGTCAGTGTTGACCACGGCTTGGACACATGTGTAACATCCCGAAATTGGGCCTAGTAGGATTGGGCCCAATGGGCCTTATTTTTAAAATTTTTGAGAACGGCATTAATGCAAGTTAGACTTATTAGATAAGTTATTTTGAAGGTTAGAGGGCTTCTATGAAGTCCCGGGATCAAATATTAGCTTTGGGGAAATTTTGGTTTTAGGTGAAAAAAACCTCGAAGTTGGCGGTAGGCCTTAAGAATAAAATGTGGGGAAAAATGACACAAGTAGAGTGTGTGGTGTAGTGGCAAAGTGACGCCACTTAAGGAACAAGGGGGTGACGCCACAAGGGAAGGAAGGAGGTCCAAGGTGTATGGACGGTTAGGATTGGGTGCATATGATTGGGATGCATGATGATCATGATTATGTTTGTATGTGATATTTTGCTAATCCGGGAAAAAGGGTAGCACATCGAGTCCGGGTGACTCACCTTTTTCCTTAACCATTTCGTAGTGCATAAAGTCGGGCCGGGATCGGAGAGGACAAGGTGGCCCATGCCGAAGATGATGTTCAATTATTTCATGCTTGATTTTGATATAAGTACTTTATTTGAATTGTTGGGTTGTAATAAAGGCCATTTTATGTTTTTGGTATTACTTTAACTATGGTTTATTTAAATTAAATTGCTACGTGAAAATGATTTATGGTTTGCAACCTATTTATTCAAATTGGATATTATATACTAAAGTTTTAAAAATGAATGAGTTTAATAGCAAAGTTTTGTTCCAAAGATATGTTTTCCAAAATTCAAAGAAACTACGATGTTTTATTTTAAGATTTTCAACCGTCTTTTCCCAGTGACATAACCAGATTCGGTCGTAGTGAATGGGCCGGGTCTGGGGATGTTACAACATGGGTGTGTCTGAGGCCGTGTGAGGCACACGGCCTACCTGCACAGGTGTGTCTGAGGCCGTGTGAGGCACACGGCCTACCCACATGGGCGTATGACCTCTGTAACTTTGAAAAGTGTTTAAATTTTTAGGAAAGTTTGTATGAGCTCGGTTTAGTCCCACCCCTTTCTAATGCATGTTTAAGGTCTCGTAGACCTCATTAAGGGACTATATGCTTGTATTTTGCTATGATATGATGATGATATACTTTATTATGTGAAATGTTCGTAAAAGTTTCCGATTTGTCTAGTAATACCTCTTAACCCTAGACCGGCGATGGTTATGGGTTAGGGCTGTTACACTCCCACTGCGCACTCTAACTCGAACAGAACCAAATCAACCTAAGACCTCTCACACACAGCCAGAGCACTTAACCACTGAAGCAGATGCACAGTTGTCCTTTCACACATACAAGCAATATCCAACGAGCAATCATCAATGTCATTCAGATAAATCACATACATATTCAGAACAATCTACAACCATACATGTCTTAATGTCGTCGCGGACACTCCCTAATTCGATGCTCCCTGGACCCGCATCTAAGACACGCACCCGCCTTTTTCCAACACTTACCTGGATGGCGCTTCTTACATTGCTTGCAGGACGAAACGCTCGCACCACCACTAACACCCTCTGCAGAACCACTATTGCTACTCAAATGCGTTCTAACACGCTTCGCAGCATGAGACTCCAACCTCGAAGGACTACGATCTCTTTTCTTCCCACAATCCACACACCTAGCTTGATGGGTTTCACTAGTCTCCCTTATCTTAGCCTCAATCACCTTCTCTAATACCTCCCTCACTACCCGAGTCAATGCCTCAGTCCCAAGCTTCGGGTTATCGCTACCCGAAGTTAGCGAAATTGCACTGTCCTCCAACTCCTGAACAGACACATGCCCCGGAGAAGTGGATGACTTCTCGCGATCTTGCTTACCTTTGGAATCAATATCCACCCTGTGGCGAACTTAAGATATCCACACTTCCAGAAAACGAACACAGGTTAAACATAGAAATCTATATTTCTAATCTTACAGTTACGGATTCATACCTGGACCAGTATTAGAGTCTCAGACAGTTCATTTTCGTAAAATTTTTTCCCAAAATACAAATAATTTTGACTTACCGTGGTAAATTTTCTCAAAAATTTCTTTTTAAAACACCCACGTGCGCGTATGGACACGTAGAAGCACATGCCGAGTTTTTGTGAACCTGGCTCTGATACCACTAAATGTAACACCCGAAACTCGGCCTAGAAGTTTAGACCGAATCTCGGATGTCACATTGATCACTGAAGTGATCATAGGTAAATTTTTATAAAGTAAGTTATCACGTCAAATCGAAACACTTAATCGTTTAAAATTCGAGATGAAAAAATTACAATTAAGTTTAATACTTATTTAACCTGAAATAAATCGCATAAAACTTAAAACAGAATTTTACCACACAATTTTTATAAAGCCTTACATTTCAAAACCGATTAAAAAGTAGTAACCAAAACCCAAACCGATAATTTATTTTCCACCGAGATCGTCCCGAGACCTCCATCATCGAGTCCAAATCAAAATTCGTAAAGGGTACCAAAAGAAACACTAACAGGGGTGAGCTACTCGAGCTCGGCGTGAGTCTGAAACAAGTCTCAAATAGAGATACAGAATTCAAAACAGTAGCACAATAGATTTTCAGTTACTCACGGAGTCAGAATGCACACTTGGGACTAATATCCCAACAAAACTTAACAACCAGAGCACATCAAATTCACTCAAATACTCAGCTCAAATGTTGATCAGACAAACAGATTATAGACAACTAGTCTTGCAGTCAGAACACACAGACAGATGGAGATGAAATGTAGTCAGATAAATATAGCCCACCCATCCAGCCAGCACACCTCTCCGTCCCCCGATCACACATCATAAGAGCTGTTAAAGCTCATCCAACCAATCACACCAATTAGGACCTCAGAAGGCCCATCCAAACCTACACTCCACATATGTGGACTAAGCCACCCAGAAAATAATACGCAGCAGGGCTAGCGTATATGCTGTACTGTGCAATGCGGTAGACCGCGGTACAGTGCCGATCGATAATGGTACGCAAAGAAAGTAGGCGACGACGCATCTATACAATACAATGATAATGCGTAATCAGTCATATTCTGTTTAAAGCGCGATTTAGAACGAATCTGATCTTCCTTCTCTTCACAACCCAACCCAAAATATTTTATGCAAATGCATGAATGCATTCAAGCTAACAGATCAGAGACACATTAACAAACAGTCAGTCAAAACAGTTACGTAGCATACTCTTCAGACCAGATTCAAAATCATACATCACACACAACCATCATAGATATCGAGTCTTGAACACCCTCACTAAACTTAGTTAAGGGTCAGAGCACACACAAACACATATTCAGATCAGAAATGCATACAAAACCATTATAGCTGTCTTAAGACCACACGCCCGTGTGCTCTGGCCGTGTGGTATTGCCTAGCCCGTGTGAGAGATCAAAAGCTCATGTGAGGAGGGGCACACGGCTATGTGACAGAGGCACACGCCCGTGTGAAGAGAGGCACACGCCCGTGTGGACCAGGGACATGGCCGTGGGGACAGGCCGTGTAACTCTCTGTCCATTTGCACTAAATTTGAATACAGGGCTGGCACGACCGTGTGAGGGTCTTACACGCCCGTGTGCCCACCAGACACTGTCGTGTGTCCATAACACACACGCCCGTGTGGAATCCCTAATTCCCAAATTAGCCACACGGCCGTGTGGCAAGGCCGTGTGGCAAGGTCGTGTGGCACCAAACCACTCAAACCCTAATCTCCCAATCTCGCACGCCCGTGTGCCTGAAAGGCACGGCCGTTTGAGAAATGATAAAATCTCCACATCGGCAACACGGTCGTGTCGCCAGGCCGTGTGGCACCAGAATTTGCCCGAAAATAATAACTCTCAAAGGCACACGGCCGTGTGAACTGGCACACGCCCGTGTGGGAACCTCAGTGGCCACGAAACCACTTCGGAACAGGCTAGAAAGTGCCATTTCAGCCATCATAACAGTCCCAACCATCGCAATGACAGAAGAGGTAGGGATAAATTGTATTGCCCAAACCTTTTTCAGCCACTAACACCCAAATTCAATAGTTTAGAACACAATTGAGAGTTGGCGAAATGACAATTCATAAAAGTAAAAGTAGACAAGATTTGAATCCTATACCTGTTTCGATGACGAAAGAGCGAAATTCCTCGATATCTATGCAGCAAAAATTGATTTCCCAAGCGTAAGAAAGAAAACAAAGAAAAACCCAAAAAGAAGAAGAAAAGAGACTTAGAACCAAAAAGTGAAAAGAAGAAGAAGAAAAAGGTCCAGGAGAAAAGTCAAAACAATAAAAAATAAAATAAAATCCACAATAATTAATTAAAATATTAATTTAAAACTAAACAAAATAAAACTCAATAAAAAGGTTCCCAGAATGCGTACACAACGACTCGAACCCAGAACCCAAAGTTCACTAACACTCACTCAACCACCAGACCAGCAGGCCTATTCTGTCACTTAGGTAAATGCTATATTATTGAAATGAAATGTGAATGCTATTGATTACGTTACTACGAAAATGACCGATAGAGATTCGATACAGCGAAAGTCCCGGTTGAACCTTAGGAATAGATAGAATACAAATGTCATGACATTAGGGTTACTGAGATTACATGTAAGACCATATCTGGGATATGGCATCGATACGAGACTTCGTGTAAGACCATAGCTGGGCTATTGGCATCGATACGAGATTACATGTAAGACCATATCTGGGATATGGCATTGGTACGGTACTGTGTGTACGAGATTCCTGAGTATCCTTTAGTATTCCAAATGGTTCAACGGGAAATGTTGAAGAAATGTGGTTACAAGTGATGGTATGACTCAGTCAAGGTACTCGTGAAAGAAATCGACAAGTAAGTGGTAACACCCCTAACCCGTATCCTTCGCTGGAATAGGGTTACGGAGCATTACCAGATTAATATATTAAACAATCATACATTTCAAATCAAAATTCTCATACCAATTAAAAACCATTCAAATACAATCATATGGTCCTTAATACGAGCCCTAAAGGCCCAAAACAAGCATTACAAAAACATTGAAAATTTTCAAAGTATAGGGGACACACGCCCGTATGGATAGGTCGTGTGTCTTACACGGCCAAGAGACACGCCCGTGTCACAGGCCGTGTGGACATTCGAAATGTGTAACATCCTGAAAAGGGCCTATGCATTTTTATTTAATTGTACGAAATGACATATCTTATGTGTTATGAATATATTTTGAACACTTTTGGAAACCTGAAAATGTATGGAAATGTTAAGTTTAAAAGAGGAAAGTGAACATTTTTAGAACCTTGGAGATGTAAGGAAATGTCTTGTAAGGAAATGTCATGGAAATGTAAGGAAATGTCTTGGAAATGTAAGGAAATGTCTTCTAAGGAAATGTCTTGGAAATGTAAGGAAATGTCAAGTTTACAGAGCCGATCGAAAATTTTTGGAAACTTAGAAATGACCTAGAAATGACGAGTTTTAAGGTTTAAAAGGGGAAATTAAGGCAAGGTGGCCTTAAAAGAAAAAGTTTGTGGAATTTGACATACAAACAGGCTTGGAAAAGTGGTCTGAAGATGCCACTTAGGGCCTATGGAAATGGCGCCATATGCAAGAGGAATGGGCCTGAGTTCGAGTCACTTGGGAAGCAAATAAAGGAGGTTTTATTTTTGCTTCCGGAAGACTCGAGGTGGACGGCACATGGCTATAAATTAGGAGCTTTTATTCTTTTATAAATAGTGGATAAATAAGGGATTTATTTATCATTATTTTCAAGAGATAATTGTTGGATTAAATTCTTTTAATTTGAATAAAGAGATAAAGAGGAAAATAAGGGAGAAGTGATGGCCAAGTAAGGGACTTTGAGTTTAATAATTTCGGCTAAGTAAGGATAGTTGCTGAATTATCTTTTATTTTAAGTGATAATTAAAGGATAAAGTTATCGAGATAGAGGAGTGGTGGCCAAGTAAGGGACTCCTTAGATGATAATTTCGGCTATAAAAGGAAGGAAGGAGGGCTACTCATCAATTTGTGCTTCTTCTTTTCTCCGCGAATTCTTAGTGCTCTCTTCTCTTCTTTTCTTTCTTTTATTTTTGCCAAGCGAAATACCTTGTGTTCTAGCCTAATCCTCCATCTTTATTCTTCCTTCTCTTTTCTTTCCAATCCATCAAAAGCCGAATCTTTGAGGGGCTTCAAGCAAAGGTGCAATCGATTTCTTCAAGTAAGGGTAAGATCTCATTTGGTTTCATCCTTTTTCTTAAGATTTGCCAAATCTAGGACTAACCCCATTAATATCTTGTTGCCAAACTTTGAAGAGATCTTTCGGATTTACTAAGTGTCGACTATAAGGAAGGAGAAGTTCTTTTCCCGAAGGTACACCATAGGCCACATGTTCCCTAGTTATTCGGTGAGTTTCGGGATTTAAAATCCACAAGGTAAGTTTAAGTATACTAATCCTACTAGGATTTGGATTTATGGCCGAATGGCTTTTTATTAAAGTAGTAGGTGATTAATCAAATGTAGGGATTAAGGATCCAACCATTAGATCAAGCTTTTCGGGATCTCAAGGAAATTTTAAGCGAATCAGTGTGTACCCCCCACACTAATTCTTAATATGTTTTATGGTCTGTGTTTAATTAAAATATGTGATATTAAGAATATGAAAGTGGCTAAGGTACCATGATATGGTACAAAGTACTGTGCACGCGTTCCTACTTCCACTAGGATTATGAAATATGTTATTTATAACATGTGAAAATTTATAAGAATGAGAATTTAAGTATGATATGCATGATATGAATAATATGGGTCATTCGGGATATATGAAAAGGGGAAGTGAAGGTGATGACTACGGTCTCACTATCTCGAATGTGGTGACTTCGGTCACATTATCTCAATGTGGTAACCGGTTTACATTATCTCAAATGTGGTGTCTCATGACACAAATATCTGTGGCTATGCCACAAATTTTATATGGGCAATGAGCACGTCGATCGCAATGATCGCCTTCGATGGTGTGTAGCGGATGGAGGGTTGACTTAGTAGTCCCCACGGTGTGACTGGCAGGTACGGGGGTGTGTAGCGGATGGACAACTAGGTTTGGGTTTGGGAATGCATCATAACCTGTATTCTATGTTTTGAATGTGTAATATGTGATATGCCTGATTCTATTATGATTTAGTGTCGTGTACACATTGAGTCTGTTTGACTCACCCCGTTGGGGAACATTTTTCAGGTGATGAACAGTGATGGACCGGGACGACAGAACTTGTGGTGGCCATGCTCAACATGAAGTTTATATTTTTGAGGACTCTTGAATTTATTTTAGTACTTTGAATTATTTTGGGAATTATTTGATGTAATAAGGCCATAAGGCCATAGTTGAATTACTTTACACTTATTTTTATTTATTATGATTATGAATTTTATCTATTAAAATTTAATTAAAATTTCTTTTAAACTAAACCCTAAATATTTTGTCACTTAAGATAAAAGGGATTTCAATATAAAACGAACCTGTTTTCAACACAAGCCCAACCCAAAACAATATTTTTCTTAAAATCACACAAGTTTTCCTAAGAACAAAAGAATTTTGAACCGGTTTACTTGAGGAACATACCAAATCTGGTCAAAGCTCGTGGGCCGGGTTTGGGGTGTTTCAAAATGGGATCACATGGCCGTGTCCCAGCCCGTGTCCAACCCCGTGTAACTCTCTGACTTGGGTCACACGGCCAACCACACGCCCGTGTGACTAGCCCGTGTACCTTTCGAAATGGCCTCACACGCCCGTGTGCCAGGCCGTGTGAAAACTAGAAGGTATACTGACTTGTGCCACACGGCCAAGCCACATACCCGTGTGCTAGGCTGTGTGAAGCTACTGACTTGGTTTTTAAATAAACATCAGGGGACAGATGGCCGTGTCACCTGGCCATGTGTCACACACGGCTGAGACACACGCCCGTGTCTCTACCCGTGTGGACAAAAATAGGCTATTTTCCAAGCCACATTCCTCACCCAAATTTGCAACAACCTAAACACATCAAATAGCATATGACTATATCATCAATAAGCATTCAAACCAACCATAACCAAGTCCAAATCATGCTATACCAATACCAACAAATAACAATGCTTATAAACATCACAATTGGGCATTCAAATCATACCAATACCACATCCAAAAATCACCTAATGGTCAATTTCATATATGCATTATATTGCCTAATAATTAGCATGCTAATACATTCTCAATTTCAACCATTTGCCACCCTAAAAACCAATTCACAACAAGACATTCACATTGCAATTATAAACCACATATCAAAGGGCCATTTATACATATTTACATAACCAAGTATATCAAAATAAGCCAAATCACATGGCTAAACACACATGTTTACATACCATCATATACCAAATCAAACCATATTAAATGACTTAATTACATAACCAAAACATATAGGCTTTCATAAACTAAATGACCTATACATGTCATATAACCAAAACACACAAATTTCAAAAGTACCAAAACAACGGCTGGATAGTGTGATGAGATCTCCGACAACTTCCAATCTGAGCAAGCTTCGAAATCACTATAAAACACGAAAAGGTAAAAAGAGTAAGCTATTAAGATTAGTAAGCTCGTATGGCTAATAAGTACAACTTACCATTCATATACTAATTTAAGGAAATAAACATAACATAATGCAACTCATTTTGAATCCAAAAGCCTAACACATATTCAATCAAAAGGTTAGACAAGAACTCACAATTCTCATAGATTCAATGCTTATACAATTCATGAACATACCTGTACTAGTACATAACAATCTCTTACTCTTTCATATCATCAATATACCCGTTGAACCATTTGGAATAATATCGGATACTCGGGAATCTTGCACACCAAGTGCTAATACATGGTCAAAACCATATCAATCTCATATCTCATATAATTGCTCACTCTTGAGCTATCATTGGGTCTTCTCACACAAGCTGACGGTCAAAACCTAACTACACAGTGATGCTCACACAAGTTGATGAGTAACCGCAACTCATGTCGAAAAACTCAGCCATCGGTAGAACGTATAGACCAGCACCCAAAACACGGTAACCCCTAATGACATGTTATTTGTATCCTATCTATTCCTAAGGTTCAATCAGAATCTCATATATTACAAAATCTTCATCGAGTATTTCCGTGAAGTCGTATTCATCAAGAATGCAATAATAAAACATTTAAAACACGATTAATTTAATGCTTATTAACATACGAACTTACCTCGAATTAATACGGAGAAAATCGAGCAATCAATCCACTACTTTATTTTTCCCCCGATCTAATTTCGAACGTTGCTTTTCTTGATCTAGATATAATAAAATTTAACTTATTTAAATATCATTCTATTCAATTTAACCCAAAATTCATATTATGGCAAAATTACTATTTTACCCCTAAACATTTAACTTCTTTACAATTTAGTCCCTAGGCTCGTAAAATGAAATTCATTCAATTTTATCCCTACCCAAGCCTAGTCGGATATAAAACATACTTATAGCAGCGCATATATTTCACATATTCACACATTTACCACACAATTTATCACATTTCTCAATTTAATCCCTAATTTGCAATTTCATTCAAAATCACGTAACAAATGTTGTTTATCTAACAACAACCATTCATTTTCTATCATCAAACATCAAAATACATACACATTCATCAATGGTAAAACCCTATAATTTTAATAGTTTTGCAAATTAGTCCCTGAGCTAGCTAGATTAAGCTACAACGACTCCAAAAACATAGAAATCATTAAAAACCGAGGAAGAATACACTTACATGCATAAATGGAGTATGGTCGAACCTTGAAAGGTCTTTAATGGCTTCCCTAGGTTTTAATTTCGGTTCATGAAGAAGAAAGAAAGATGATATCTTTCTTTTACCTTAATTTAATTTATGTTATTTTATTCATTTACCAAATTAACCTTATTCATTAACTTAAAATTCACCTATTTAATGTCCATCTTTGTCCACTCAAATAAAAAATGGTCTATTTACCATTTAAGTACTCATACATTTAAGTTCTTTAGCTATTTAGTCCCTTTAGCCTATAGAACTCTATTTTTGTACCTTTTGCAATTTAGTCCTTTTTATCGAATTTAGCATTCAAACGATAAAATTTCTTAACAAAATTTTCTTATGACTCATTAAACATATTATAAACCTTAAAATAATAATAAAATAAATATTTCTACTTTGGATTTGTGGTCCCGAAACCACTGTTTCGATTTCACTAAAAACGGGCTGTTACATTTCAAGCTCGTTTCTTGTAATTTTTATGTTTTTGAGATCTCTAGAGCTTGAATTAGCTAACCCGTGTATTATTTTGCAAAGATGTTAAAGTTTTCAAATGTTGTCACTGTTGATTTCTTTAATATTTTTGTACTAAATTGCTAGATTTTAAGCTTAGTTATGAAAAAGGACTAATTTGTCAAGTGAAAATTGTTAGTTTTGAATATAGGAACTAAAGTGTAAATATATCAAAATTGGTATGAAACTTCTGTAATTATTGATAATATAGGGCTGTAAAGGGATGGGGTTGAGATCAGTTTCAAAATCAAAGCTCAAATTTGAAATTTATAACAATTTCAATTTTAGAGACTAAATTGAATAAAATACAAAACTTAAGGGAACATATGGAAAATGAAATTTAACTGTCATATGCATAAAATAGAATGTTATAAAGTATTTGGAATTCATAATTGAAATTAATTATTGCTATAGATAAGGAATTGAACCAACCGGAAGATAATCGAGGAAAGGGAAAAATTACAAATTAGTCCCCGACATCTTGTCATTGTAGTTTTTGCCAAGTAAGTTCATATGGAACTTATTATGTTGATTGTTGTTATTTACATATTACATATATATATATATATATATCTAAATTATTGCTTGTATATTGAGTTGGAATGAAATATAGTTACTTTTGACATTAAATGGACTAAATAGGAAAATTTTAAAAATAGAATAATTATGAGTTATCAAATGAGTGAGAAATATATATATATATGATTGAATGATATGAAATTGTATATATATGATGATGTTATGGATATTAAAATAGTACGAATATAGAATAAGGTTCGAACGTATTTAGTAAATGATCAAAGCACAATTGGCAAACCATTACTGTTCTTAAGGAATTGGGTGCTGGTTAGGGACTTAGTTATCAATGGTTGAGATCTAAAATTGTCTCGGATACTCTAAAACTTGTGTGAGCAGCATCGAATAACACTTCTGAATAATCCTGACCTACAACTTGTGCGAATAGACCCAAAAGATATAGCTCGGGTGCTGGTCAGAGACTTTGTTATCTATGGATGAGATCCGACATATGTTGCAGATACTCTACAACTTGTGCGAGTAGCATCGATTAACAGTTATATGAGTAATCCCAACCTACAGCTTGTGTGAGCAAATTGGTTTCTTATTTTCCAAGTTAGTTTACTATAGTTCTACAGGCGAAAATGGTAATAAATCGGGAAGGAAATGTTTGGTGAGACCGATTATGAATTTAGCCAATATGTTTATAAATGTATATGTTGGAATAGTATAGAGATAATTGTATGGTGGTATATGTATGTGATTTGAGCACTTTGATCTTATTATGTCAATGTACTAACTTGTGGTTGTTTTGTGAATTTGAACAAGAGTGCTTAAGGATGTCAAAGAAATATCATATTATGCATCGCTGTGTTTTTATTGATTAAAT
The DNA here is from genome assembly GCA_025698515.1 of Gossypium sturtianum. Taxonomy (NCBI): domain Eukaryota; kingdom Viridiplantae; phylum Streptophyta; class Magnoliopsida; order Malvales; family Malvaceae; genus Gossypium; species Gossypium sturtianum. The sequence continues at coordinate 23,563,593 of CM046952.1, forward strand.
TGATATAAATTTAGGTAAGTTAAGTTGAATCTTGTATGAACTTTTTAAGTATTCATTATGCTTACCGTTGTTTTCTTTATTTTGTAGTTTGTTGATTGCAAAGCGTGTCAATCGGATCACCTCAAAGTTCACACTATTTGTCTCTCGATTCGATAGTCTTTTGATTAATTTAAGCTTGCTTATATGTGGCATGTACTTAAGAGTTGTTATGTTACCTTAACATGATAATTGTGGTTTGGAACTTTAGTTGATAATGGACTCGTGATGTAAATGGAAAATGGCATATGTACTTGTATTTGGTAACATGATATGTTATGTGTGAATGGTATCTAATGTTGCATAATTGAATTTGAATTGATTTGAGGAGATGTGGTTTTGTTGTGAATTGGTGTTAATTGTGGCATAAGGGGTTAGATGTTTGGAAAGATGTTCAAATGGCCTATCTTTGCACCAAACAGATTCCTCGTCCCAACGTCGTCTTCCTTTTGTCGCAGTGTTGGCCAACAATTTGTGACGTCTTGACATAAAGTGGTCCAACGTTGTGATTTGAATTACTATTTTGACAACGTCACAACATGGAGGAAGTCTCGTCACGACATCATTCTAAACTTTTGTAAACTTTGCAATTTGGTCCTTGTTCGGTCCTGGGTCAACTTTAGAGCTTACATAAGCTCGTATAAGACTCGAAAAAAGTTTTAAATTGTACTGAATTTTTGTAATGATAGAATTTAATGGTTTTTGTGTCAAATTATCCATTAAATATCTATAATTATTTCGTTTTCAAGTGTAACATTCTATAGCTCAAACCCGGCGATCGGGTCGGGCATAAGGTGTTACAGGTTTATTTACTGTTTATTTAACACTAGTTTCTCTGGCAACGGTTGTGACATCCGGTAGCTCAGACCCGACGGTCGGGTTGAGCGAAGGGTGTTACACCTGTACTATTGATTTTGGCATTCTACCAACTAGGGTGTGATACCCTTAGAAAGGGTATTAGACCCTAGGCCCCTAAAACTGAAAATCAGTCCAAAAACACTCATGCCTAAACATGTTTATATCATTTTAATGTTCCAAAACATTAAATTTCAAATTTAAATCTCATTTCAACTCATATTATAAGACATAAACATATTCAAATCTATTAAGAGAAATGGGTGGAGATGGATCAATTAGCTAACACATTGGGTGAAATTGTATTCCAAGGATTTTACTATTGATTGATTATTTTGGTTTAATTTCTATTGTTTATTAGATGAAATTTGGGTTTTTTTAATTAGTAATAACTCTATGGGATCAATATTTTATACTAGCTACGATACATGTACTTGTGTATGCGATTTCTTATCAATAAGTTTTTTAGTGCCTATTACCTTGCATCTTCCGATATTGTCAAATGATAATGTGAAAAATATAACGTCGGTAATGACAAATATATCACAAAGAAAAGAGAAATAAAAATAAAGAACATACAGATTTTATGTGGAAACCCTTTCGGGAAAAAACCACGGGCAGAGGAGAAGAAAATTCACTATGTAGAATTCGAAAATAATTACAAGAGGAATAGACTATGTCTATTTATAGGTTTGTAAAGACATATTCTAATAGGAATGTAGTAAGATTGAAACACATTATTCTAATCAATATAAAATAGATGGAGTTTAATAAGGTTTAAAAAACCTTATTCTAAAATAAAATTAAAGAAGTGTAGTTCTATATGGATTTTACTTTTATTTTATTTTACCACTGTATTTTATTTAAATAAGGATTCGGGTCACTTAATTCTAACAATCTCCACCTTGACACGAATTCTTAATGAACAAGTTCTTCATCAAGAACTCTCAACGAACAAGTTCACCACCTCTTCCATAAAACCCTTTAAGGGTTTAACTTCAACAATGAACACCAACCAAGTCTAAGCAATGCTCAAGCTTGGTTATAGGAAGTGACTTAGTCATCATATCTGCAGGATTTTCATGAGTACTAATTTTGCTCACAACAATATCACCACGAGCAATAATATCACGAACAAAATGATACCGAACATCAATGTGTTTTGTTCTCTCATGAAACATTTGATCTTTTGTAAGGAAGATTGCACTCATCGTCACAAAATCTATCAGATTGATTTGAAGGTCTTCATTGAGTTCACTAAAGAGTCCCTTCAACCAAATAGCTTCTTTACAAGCCTCAGTAATCGCCATGTACTCAGACAAAGCGCCTGTAGTTTGCAAAGTGGCTTTCCAACTGATTGCACAACCTTCAATTGTAAAGACATAACCTGTGAGAGATCTTCTTCTATCAAGGTCTCCAAAGAAAATCGAATCAACATACCCAATGACTCCATCTCTAGTTCTTCCAAATCTGTAAGCAAACATCGTGAGTACCTTGTAAGTATATTAAAATCCATCGAACTACTTTCCAATTTTCTTTACCGGGATTCGCCATGTATCTGCTAACTGTACTGACTGCATATGATAAATCTGGACGTGAACAAACCATAGCATATATGAGAGATCCCACTACACTAGAGTATGGAACATGTGACATGTACTCAATCTCATCATCTGATTGTGGAGACAAAGCCGATGAAAGTCTGAATGGGTCGCTAAAGGAGTACTAACAGCTTAGCACTCGCATATTGAACTCAAGAAAGAACTTTCTCAATGTACCCCTTCTGAATTAGGTACAATTTACTTGCTTTTCTTGAATTAGGTACAATTTACTTGCTTTTCTATCTCTGAGAATCTCCATACCAAGTATCTTCTTTGCTGGTCCCAAATCTTTCATCTCAAACTCTTCTCTTAGTTAGGCTTTGACCTTTCTTATCTCTCCTTTATCTTTTGCTGCTATCAACATGTCATCAACATAAAGAAGTAGATACACAAAAGAACCATCACTGTTTTTCTTAAAGTAAACACAACTTTCAAAACTATTTCTTTTAAAATCATAAGAAGTCATAAAGGAATTAAACCTCTTGTACCACTATTTTGGTGACTGTTTTAAACCGTAAAGGGACTTTTTCAGCAAGCAAACATAGTCCTCTTTTCTGAGATTGTAAAACCCTCTAGTTGTTGCATGTAAATATCCTCCTCAAGTTCTCCATGCAAAAATGCAGTTTTTACATCTAACTGCTCAAGCTCTAAATCACGCATGACCACAATACCAAGCAAAGCTCGAATCGAACTATGCTTTACAACTGGGGAAAACACATCTGTAAAGTCCACTCCTGGAATTTGACTGTAACCCTTTGTAACAAGCCTTTCTTTATGTCTGGGTTCTTCAACTCCTGGAGTCCCTTCTTTCTTTTTAAACACCCATTTACAACGAACAACCTTTTTACCTTTAGGAAGTTTCACAAGATCCCATGTTTTGTTTTTGTGGAGTGATTCCATCTCTTTTTGCATAGCAAAAATCCACTTTTCTGAGTCTTCATGCTAATAATCGCCTCGAATAATTAGATGGCTTTTGGTTTGCATCTATATCTTCACCACATTTAAAGCATAAGCAACTAGATCACCTCGACATACTTCTTTGGTGGTTTAATTTCTCTTCTAGTTCTATTTTTGGCGATAGAGTATTATGGTGAAGAAGCAACTCTATTTTCAATTTTTTGTAATCGGCTTGAGGAGTCGACTGTATTAACTGATGCTTCACCGCTTTTTTGATTTTCTTTATTGGAAGAGTCTTTAAGAGATAAGTTAGGTAGCATAGCGCTTTCATAAAAACAACATCTCTGCTAATCACAACTTTTCTATTTTCAGGACACCGTAACTTATACCCTTTTACACCAGCTTTATAACCAAGAAAAAACACATTTAATGGATGTCGATTCCAATTTTCCATTATCAACATGAGCATACGCAGACACACCCAAAGATCTTTAAATCGTAATAATTAGCGGGATTACTGCACCATACCTCTTGTGGAGTCTTTTTCTCAATGGCAACGGATGGAGATCGGTTGATCAAAAAACATGCAGTAGAGGCTGCTTCTGCCCAAAACAAATTTGGTAAGTTGGCATTTGACAACATACATCGAACCTTCTCCATGATTGTTCTGTTCATTCGTTCTGCAATGCCGTTTTGCTATGGAGTATGACGAACTGTCAAGTGTCTCACGATCCATTCTGACTTGCACAATCTATTAAACTCATCAGAACAGAACTCTAAGCTATTATCTGTGTGGAGGTATTTTATTTGTTTTCCCGTCTATTTTTCAATCATAGTTTTCCAAGACTTAAATGCAGAAAACACATCGCTTTTTTGCTTCAGGAAGAACGCCCAAACTTTTCTAGAAAAATCATCAATAAAAGTTAGCATATAATTAGTTCCACCTCTCGAAGGCACTCTGGATGGCCCCCATAGATCTGAATGAATATACTCCAATGTTCCTTTCGTGTTATGGATTCCTCTGGTGAATCAAACTCTCTTTTGCTTCCCAAGAACGCAGTGCTCACAGAAACTTCGCTTTGCAAATTCCTTGCCCATCAAGAAGTCCTCTTTGCTCAATTCTCGCCATGCCATTCTCACTCATATGCCCTAGGCGCATATGCCAAAGTTTAGTAATATCATCATTTGACAAGGAAGAGGAAGCAATAAATGCATCACCATAATGATAGAGAACCCTCGCAAAACATATAACTTGATGTCTTTTCTCTCGCCTCTTTCATCACAACAAGGGAACCTTTGGAAATCTTTAAAACCCTACTTTCAGCTGTGTATCTGTACCCTTTTGGATCAAGAGTACTCAACGAAATTAAATTTCTCTTCAATTTTGGAACATGTCCTACGTCACTAAGTGTTCTGACAACTCCATCAAACATCTTAACTTTAATTATTCCAACACCTACGATTTTATACGAAGCATTATTTCCCATCAAAACAACACCTTTAGACACTGTTTCGTAAGTTGTAAACCAATCTCGATTGGGACTCATGTGGAAGGTGCAGCCTGAATCAAGTATCCACTCCTCGCTTACTTTAGAATTGTTGACAGAAGTGACTAGAAGTTCACCATCACTGTAGTCTTCTACAACATCAGCTTCACCAGAATTTTCTGGTTGTTTTCCCTTTTGATTCGTAGCCTCCCTTTTAATCTTGTTCTGTAGCTTATAGCACTCAGATTTAATGTGTCCTTTCTTCTTGCAGAAGTTACAAGTTTTACCTCTATTTGAAGACTTCGATCTACCCTTAGAATTACCGCGAGGATTCTGTTCCTGTGTCCTTCCATGATCATCATCGGCATTCCGATCTTGTCTCCCACGAACAATGAGACCCTCTCCCTGAGAGTCGGGATTAACCACAAGATACTTCATCTTATCATACGAGGTCAAAGAATCATAAACCTCATCAACTGTGAGAGACTCACGGCTATATAAAATCGTGTCTCTAAAGGTTAAATAAGACGGGGGCAACGAACAAAGTAGAATCAACCCTAGATCTTCCTTATCATACTGAACCTCCATGGCCTCCAAGTTTGGGAGAATTTCTTTAAACACTGTTAAGTGCTCCTGCACAGACGCACCTTCCTCCAAACGATGAGCATAAAGACGTTGCTTCATATGCAACTTGCTGGTTAGATTTTTCGACATACATATTTGTTCCAGCCCCTTCCATAATGCAGCGGTGGTCTTCTCCTTCATCACATCTTGCAAAATTTCGTTAGACAAAGATGTAGCTGTGTTAACGCCTTTCGATCCTTGGGCTTCTTCTCTTCCTCCGTCAATGTCGAAGGCATCTTATCTACCCCTAGCAGGGCTTCCTCTAAGTCCATCTGTGTAAGAACTGCATGCATCTTATCTACCACAACGCGAATCTGGTGTTGCGATCCAACAGCTGATAAACCGTAATAGTAACATATTTTATCTCCACATTTAGCATGCTTTTGGATGATTTATCCCTTGAATTATGGAATTTGGTGCTCTTAATCCTTTAATTTCATGTTTTATACTCAGGAGAGCATATGAGGATGAAAAGAACAGAAAACAGGCTTAAAATGGGCCAAATGGGCCAAAGTGAGAAATTGACATGGCTTGGGGTTTCACCACACGACCGTGCCCCTTTAGCAGGCTCGACACAGCCTGAAGTTGATTCACACGGGCGTGCCACACGGGCGTGTCCCTACCGTGACAAAGAGAAATTTCACTCGGATTAGGATACTTAGAGGCAAAGAAACACATTCCGAAGTCTTTATAAACACCCTAAGTATGACCTAAAAAGGGGGAGTCGGCAGAAGCCTTCTGTCGGGCACGTCCAGCTAGGCCAAGGAGCCGAGCCAGAGAGGTCAGAATTGTGGGATTTACTCGAAGAAAGCCAGTTGATTCATCTCAAGAAGCCGAAATCATACTCAAGACGGCGGATCTCTCCTTCAATTCCTTCAGGGGGTTCTAGGGTTTTCTTATGTTTTGTTTTATCTTTTCTTCTGAGATGTATTCTTTTATTATTATGAACTAAACCCTCAGATACCTAAGGGGGATGAAACCTAAGACGGATCTTGTTATTGTTTTCTGAACTATATGATAAATACTTGATTTGTTCTTAATTATGTGTTCTTAATTCTTGCTTTGATATTTCAGGGTATCGATTCAAGTATTGATGTGGTTAGGCAGTGGAGCAAAAGTCCATGTCTAAGAGTAGATCTAGCATAGTTAAGCGGAGTTGATCGCAACCCTAGACATAGGATGACGAAAATCTGTCGGATTAGGGTCAAACCTAATATTGGAGTCCATAGATCGAGTTAATGCAATTCTAGGGGTTTTAATTAGAAAGATATTTCAATTAATCAACCTAGGGTTAGACGTTAGTAGCCTCGACGGAGGTATTAATATACATTAGGGAATCCTACGGATCAAGTCAAGTGAATAAATCGTCTGGTTCAAAGTTAAATAACAAGTGAAGTCTAGGTGGATTCTTCTTTGGGTATCATCTTAATCAATTGGTTTTTCCCACAAGTATTTCCCCAATTCATTCTCTTTGTCTTAGCGTTTTTAGCTTAGTAATTAGTTAATTTTAAATTAAACAATAATTCACTTCAATCCTTAGGCTAAATAATAGAAAGAAAGTTAGTATTAGTACTTTTGGTTCCTTTGGGTTCGATATTCCGGTCTTGCCACTAAACTATACTACTGTTCGATAGGTGCGCTTGCCTTAATCGTTGTCACAGTTAGTTTCTAGGCAAGATCATTCATTATATAAATTTTAAGACTCTGACATCACGATCAACAGCGGAATTTCATACTTCAAAGATGCCATTACCGTGATCGATATGAAAAACCCGGAAGCTTTGATACCAATTTGTGAAAAATATAACATCGGTAATGACAAATATATCGTAAAGAAAAGAGAAATAAAAATAAAGAACACACAGATTTTACGTGGAAACCCTTTCGGGAAAAAAAACCATGGGCAGAGGAGAAGAAAATTCACTATGTCAAATTCAAAAATAATTACAAGAGGAATAGACTATGTCTATTTATAGGCTTGTAAAGCCATATTCTAATAGGAGTGTAGTAAGATTGAAACACCTTATTCTAATCAATATAAAATAGATGGAGTTTAATAAGGTTTAAAAAACCTTATTCTAAAATAAAATAAAAGAAGTGTAGTTCTATATGGATTTTACTTTTATTTTATTTTATCACTGTATTTTATTTAAATAAGGATTCGGGTCACTTAATTCTAACAGATAAGCTAAGAATCCTCTTTCACTCCTAGACCTTGGAAATATTCCTTCTATGATGGTTTAATAAGGTGTCGAAATAAAATGGATGGGTGTACTTGTTACTCCATTTTCAGAATTATGGATAAGGGGATGATCATCCTCTACAACGTTAATATAATTTCGTAGGGTCATAAAAATAAAAATGGTTCACATCGTAGGTGGTTCGAAGAGCCACTGAACAATGGTGGTTAGGAGGTGTTTAGGTTGTGTACAAATAGAGGGTTGACTATGTACATTGTAACACTCTAACTTGTCTCCGTCGCTGAATTAGGGTTACAAAGCAATACTGTATAATAAAAAACATTTAACATCCAAATATTTTTATAAATTAAAATATGTCATAATCCACTCATTCACATGTAATCCGTCCCTAAACGAGCCTCCGAAGCCCTAAAAATAACTTAGAAACAATTCGGGACCAATATGAAACAGTTTAGAAAGTCTAGGAAAAAGATCCAAAATTTGCAAAACATGGGTCACACGGCTGTATGGCCAGGCCGTGCGCCTCACACGGCTGAGCCACACGCCCGTGTCTCAGGCCATGTAACCTTCAAACTAGGGACGCACGGTCGTGTTCTAGCCCGTGTAACTCTCTAAGTAGGGTCACATAGCCGTGTCACACACTCGTGTGCCAGGCCGTGTAAGTCTCGAAGTTGCCCTACACGCCCGTGTGTTAGACCGTGTAACTCATTGACTTGGAACCTTAAGAAATTCTCAAATGACACACGACCGTGTAACTCGCAGTTGATAATAACCAGAATGTAGATCAATCTTTGAAAACATGGTTGCGCCTTTCAACTGATCAAACAAATCGTCAATTCGGGGTGATGGATACTTATTATTGATCGTAACTTTGATGAGCTGACGGTAGTCAATACATAATCTCATTGATCCGTCCTTTTTCTTAACGAACAGAACAGGTGCACCCCAAGGTGAAAACTGGGTGGAGCAAAACCCCTATCTGTCAACTCTTGCAACTGCGCTTTCAACTCTTTCAACTCAGTAGGAGCCATTCTCTAAGGTGCTATCGATATTGATGATGTTCCCGGTACTAAATCAATGGCAAATTTGACCACTCTGATCGGTGGTAACCCGAGTAACTCCTTTGGATACACATTTGGATACTCACAAACCACTGGGATTGATTCTAACTTCAACTCAGAAACTCTAGAATCCAATACATATGCAAGGTACGCATCATAACCTTTTCTCACTTGTCTCTATGCTGACATAGTCGAAATAACCATAGGTAACACACTCAAACTATCCAATTCAATCTGAAGCTTTTCATCGCTCTGACATTTTAATACGATAAGCTTTCGTCTACAATTTACAATAGCATCATGCAGAGTCAGCCAATCCATGCCCAAAATCACGTCAAACTCATCAAATGGCAGTAGCATCAAATCAGCCAGAAAGCTATAAACTCGAATCATCAATGGACAGTTCTTGCCGATCTTATCAACTAGCACATACTGACCTAGGAGGTTCGATACTTTAACCACGAATTTATTGGACTCAACAGGTAAATCCTTACTTGACACTAGTTTTGTGCATACATACGAATGGGTTGATCCCGGATCAATCAAAGCAGTAACATTTGTGTCAAAAATAGAAAAAGTACCAGTAATAACATTTGGAGTAGAAGCTTCCTCTCGCGCATGGATCGCATAAGCTCTAGCTAGTGCTCGTGCCTCAGACCTCACAGCAAAGTCCTTAGTTCCACTACGGCTATTATCCATATTTGTAGGGTTTCTCAGCGGTCTCCCTCTCCTAGCTGTATTACTCGGTCGAACAGTCTGAACCTTTTCTTTTTCAGGTAACTCCGGACAATCTCAAATAAAGTGTTCATGCGAACCACATCTGGAACATGCCCCATCTTTCATTCGGCACTCACCAAAGTGTCGTAGTCCACATCACTAACAATCAGGCTTGTTGGCTTTAACACTGTCAACATTTTCTACCAACGTAGCTTGAGCTTTAGAACTCGTATGTTGTTTACCTCGATCTCTACTAGGATATCCCACTGAAGCAGTCGAACGGTTATGGTGTTCTTTCGACTTCTTTGAGATCGACTGATGCGACTTTCCTATAGATCTCTTTCTCGAATCTCGAGCTTCGTAATTAGCTTTTCTCTTTTCTTTGCTAAGTTCTTTGGCTTGGTGTGCTCGATCAACCAGAACAACAAATTCTTTCAGTTCAAGAATTCCGACTAACAGCTTTATATCTTTGTTTAACTCGTCTTCAAACTGTTTACACATAGCAACCTTGGTTGGAGTATTCTCGGGCGTACTTGCTCTATTTGATGAATTCTCTTTCATATTCAGACACTTACACACATACCTGTTTAAGCTCAAGGAACTCTTTGCGTTTTTGATCAAGAAACCTCTGACTTATATTTGTTTTCTAAACTTGGTTTGGAAGAATTCCCAACTTATACGCTCTCTCGGCATAACTAAAATCAATGTATTCCACCATTGATAACCTGAGTCTTTCAATAAAGATACAGCACATTTAGCCGGTGAACAAGATAGCTCGTAAAAAACTCTGATCGTGTTTTCTAACCAGAATTTCGCTCTCTCAGGATCATCTTCAACTGTAGCTCTGAATTCTTCGGCCCCATATTTGCGGATCTTATCAACAGGCAGCTTATTCACGCTTAAAGGTTCCAAACCTTGAGGAATAACGGGTACCGGTTAGGGAACAGGTGGGGTTGGAGGTCGTTGAGCAGCCGAGTTCGTTTGAACAAACTCAGTAAACCATTCACTCATCATCTGGAAGAAAGCTTCTTTAGCCTCTCCTCCCCGGACCTCAAATATGGGCCTTGTACCACTCAAAATTGCTCCGTGAATGGAGGCTTGCACGTTACTTTCTACCTCATCGGAGTCCACTCGGTTATAAGTCATTACTTTATGAAAACATACTTAAAAGTCAGGAGTTATCACACTATCACAGGTTATATAATGGCATGTATTTCTAGACTCACACATGCTACGTTCAGTCAGAGAATCGACTAAACCGTTGCTCTGATACCAATAAATGTAACACCCCTAGCCCATATCCGTCACCGGAATAGGGCTACAGAGTATTACCGGAAGTTTACATCTCTCACAAACAAATATTCAAAATATATCAAAAGATATCATAAATCAAAGAAAAAGTATTCAATATCATACATACGGTCCCTTATACGAGTCCTCGAGGCCCTAAAAACATATTAGAAATGAATCGGGACTAAATCAAAAACATATCGAATTTTTGGGAAAAAGTTTAAAATTTTCATACTGTAGGGGTCACACGGCCGTGTGACTCACATGGGTGAGGCACATGCCCGTTACACAGGCCGTGTGGGTATTCAAAATAGGGACACACAATCGTGTCCGTGCCCGTGTAACTCTCTGACTTGGGTCACACAGCCAAGCCACACGCCCGTGTGACAGGCCGTGTACCCTTCGAAATGGCCTCACACGCCTGTGTGTTAGGCCGTGTGCTAGGCCGTTTAACTGCTTGACTTACAACCCTTTGTAAGCTACAAGGGACACACAGCCGTGTCGCATGGCCATATGTCACACACGGCTGAGACACACGACCGTGTCTTTTGCTGTGCGGACCACAAATAGGTAATTTCCAAGCCATTTTCTCACCCAAAGCTTAGTCACTTACACAAACCAAATGCACCTATTATCATGCATTCAAATTGTACCTAAACCATGCATAATCAAGCTAAAACAATATGGTGTAAGTTCATACAACCAATATGCCCCAAAAGGCACCTCAATCTCAACATTCAAACATGACTATACGTATACTAATTTAACCACAAATCAACTAACCAATGTAACTAGTTTTATACTAACCATTTCCATAATGTTCACACACCATTATCATACTCACAAACACCAACATGACCATTCAACACCTATCATTACTACCTTAGCAAACTTGACCATTTGGCAATTCATCCAAACATGCCAACTAGCCATTTATCAACTCAAAGTTTACTTTCAAATTCCATACCTCAACAACCACAATCAAGCATATCAAAACAACATTTCATAGCATGCATTTGATTTACAAATCCATCATTCACCATTTAAGCATCAAAATGCCAAAATTTTAACAATTAAAACATCACATTTACATGCCAACATAACAACCTATTCATCAACCAAAAGTCCCAAATTTACAAGTCATATATATAATGACCATTTCATCAAACCACAAAACACCTATACCTGCCATTATAACCATGACTCAAAATCATCAAAATCTACCGGTATAGCCGATGGATAATTTGATGGATCTCCGACATGCTTCCAACCCAAACAAGCTTCCGATTATCTAAAAACAACATAGAAAATATCACAGAGTAAGCATATAATGCTTAGTAAGTTCATAAAGTATAAACAATGCCATTATAACCTCAATATATAAGCTTAAAAGAAATTTATGAACTATCCAACATATCTTGGCACAAGCCTAAGCATCAACAACAATTCAAGTTAGTGATAAACACATAACTTAGCAAACTCATCACATAACATAATTGCTTTCATGTACATAGCATATAAGCATTCATGCTTTCATGAACATAGCTATGCACACTTTAAGAATAAACAACTCATACCTTTTCATGCTTTCATGGCATTACTAATCGAAACATCTATCGTTCCTTCCTTTTGGATACCCGTTGAACCACTTAGAATAATATCAGATACGCAGAAATCTCATACACTGTGTGCTAGCATATTGTCGAAACCATTTCTTTCTCATTTCTTACATAGTTGCTCACTCTCGAGCCATAAATGGGTTTGCTTACCCTCACCTGTATTCAACGCAGGAATAGGGTTACGGACATTACCGGACTTACAACACTTATAAACATACAGTTCATATACAATTTATCATGTCAAATACAATTCAATCACAACCAATGATAGTGTCCCTTAATCGAGCCTACGAGGCCTTAAACATACTTTAAGAGCGGTTCGGGACTAAACCGATAACTTATAAACTTTCACGAAACTTTGAAAATTTTTCTCAAAACAAAGGACACACGCCCTTCTGGCCAGGCCATGTGTCTCACTCGGCCATCAGACACGCCTGTGTCACCAGTCGTGTGAAAACAGGGGGCACATACTGACTTGGGTCACACGGCCAACCACACACCCGTGTGTCTAGCCCGTGTACCCTTCGAAGTGGCCACACACACCCGTGTGCCAGGCCGTGTATTAGGTCGTGCCAAACCTGTAGGGTATACTGACTTATGCTACACGGCCAAGTCACACGCCCGTGTGCTAGGCCGTGTGCCAATTAGGGGTATACTGACTTGTACCACACGGCCGATCACACGCCCGTGTGTGAGACCGTGTGGAGCATACTGACTTCATTTTAAATTCAACACCAGGGGACACATGGCCGTCTACCTGACCGTGTGTCACACACGGCTGAGACACACGCACGTGTCTCTGCTCGTGTGGACAAAAATAGACTATTTACCAAGCCAATTTGCCACCCATCTTTACATGTACCAATATAACCCAAATGGTACCAATTCAAGGTACAAATATGCAGCCAAAAGTCATCAACCAATATACAATTCTTACCATATCTATTTCCACCATTTCAACGATCAATTCAATTCCATTTACCTATTCAAATACCTATCAATTCAACCTACTTTACTAAACATAATACATCTAATTCATCATCCAAAACCAATCCAGATTAAACATATCTCAACCAAATAAATACCTCATACCATAACAAACATTTGAGTATCATAATTCAACATCAACCATAACACATAGCAATATACACAACAAACCACATAATTTCCATAAGCTACCTCATATAGCTCAAAATACATTTCCATCAAACACACCAAAATGACCAAAGCCTATACATGCCATATACAATATATACACAACTCAAAAGTACCAAAATAGATGTCCGATAGTGCGATGAAGTTCCTGACGATCCCCAGTTCTGAGCTAGCTTCGATATACTATAAAACATAGAAGAAAATAAACAAAGTAATCTATAAAGCTTAGTAAGTTCGTATGTATATATGAAATAATCAACATCATTCATTAACAATTCCAAATAGATACATAATTTGCAATTAAAACCTCAATCAATGAGATAACATAAAGTTTAACTACAAAGCAACTCATAAGTTTAACAAGTCCCTGGGCTTGCTAGACCTAGCTGCAACGATCTCAAAAACATAGAAATCATTAAAAACGGGACAAAAATCATACCTTAATAAGCAATGGAGGCTTGACCGAATGAAAGCCCTAAAATGGCTTCTTTTCTTCTCAAAAATTCGGTGGAGAAGATGAATGAAAACAAAATTTTGTTTTGTTTTATTAATTAAGCTTTTAATTACCAAATTACCTAATTAACCTTATTATTAATTCAATATTTCAATAATGCCAAACCAATATCATCCACTATCAAATTAATGGACTATTTATCACATAAGGACCTCTACTTTAAGGTTCTGTAGCTATTAGACACCTTTAGCTAATAGAACTCAAGTTTTACGCTTTACGCGATTTAGTCCTTTTTATCAAATTAAGCATTTGAACGATGAAATTTCTTCATGAAAATTTCACACCATCATATATTCATGCTGTAAACAATAAAATAATAATAAAATAAATATTTTGACTTTAGATTTGTGATCCCGAAACCACTATTCTGAATTGAGCAAAAACGGGCTGTTACACAAGCTGTCGGTCAGAATATAGCTACACGGTGTTGCTCACACAAGCTGTCAAGTATCTGCAACACATGCCGGAACTCAGCCACCGGTAGGATGTTCAGGATCAGCATTCGAAACACGGTAACCCTAATGACATGTCATTTGTATCTTATATATTCCTAAGGTTCAAACAAGATCAGAAAGTCGTCGAAACTTCGTTGGATATTTCCGTAGAGACATAATATGATAATACAACAAAATAACATTTAATTTAAATATATTAAAATGCTAATTAAACGTACGAACTTACCTCGATTGCAAACGAGGAGTTATGATCAACTAATCCAATATTTTCCTTTTCCCGATCTAAATCCGTACGATGCTTATCTTGATCTAAATAATCAAATTCAGCCCATTCAATAATCATTCTATTCAATTCAAACCAAGTATCATATTTTAGCAAAATTACATTTTACCCCTATAATTTTGATTTCATTACAATTTAGTCCCTAGCTCATAAAAATGAAAATTCATGCAATATCCCATTAACCCACTATAGCTGAATTTCATATAGGTCCCTAGAAATCCATACATTTCAATTTTTTCACAATTTCACCATGAATATTTCCTATTTTTCAATTTAATCCCTATTTAACAAATTCATCAAAATTCACTTTACAAAAGTTGTTTAACTAACAACAAACATTCATTTTCTTCCATCAAACATCACAAACATCACATAAAAATTCATGGTAAAACCCTAACCTTTTAACAGTTTTGCAAATTAGTCCCCAGGCTAGCTAGATTAAGCTACAACGACTCCAAAAACATAGAAATCATTAAAAACAGGACAAAAATCACTTACATTTACAAGGAAAGAGATGGAAAAATGTTTAAGCTTGATTATGGCTTCCTTATGCCCTAATTTTGGTATTCATCTTCATTTAGGAAGATGATACTTCCTTTTTCTATATTTTAATTAAGTTGTTTTATTAATTTACATTTTTAACCTTATTAATTAACATCCAAATCACTTAATTTAATGCCCATTTTTGTCCACTTAAATAAACAATGGTCTAATTACCAATTAAGGCCACTCATATTCAAAAGACATAGCAATTTGACACCTTTTACTTATAGAGCTCTAATTTTGCACCTTATGCAATTTAGTCCTTTTTATCAAATTAAGCATGCAAATGATAAAATTTCTTAACAAAATTTTTATACGACACTATTAACATGCTGTAGACATTAAAATATTAATAAAATAAATATTTTAACATTAGATTTGTGGTCTCGAAACCACTGATCTAATTTCACTGAAAACGGGTTGTTACAATACATGTTAATATTGTCATTTCCATACATAATAACCTAGTTCAAATATGGATTAAAACATGTCACAAGTAAACATTTTCAAACCATCATCAACATGCCAAGAGAACCTTATAAACAAGCACTTTAAAGTTACCAGAACAACATAACTTGGTAAGGCATCAAAGTGTACCAAATCAACATAGCTTTCCAAAGCTTATACAAGCCAAAACACCATTACCGCATACACCATAATACCATTACAAATCACCCTATACATGTCATTATAAACCTTATCCAAATTACTCAAAAACTACCGAATTGATTGCTGGATACTGTGATAGGTCTTCGATGAGCTTCCAACCAAATCGAGCTTCTGATAATCTATAAAACAATGAAAGGAAACTACGTAAGCAATGAATGCTTAGTAAGCTCATATAAACTTAAAACGTAACTTACCATTTCAATAATGAAATTTATAGAATAAGTATAAACCTTTACCAATGCCATAAGCTTAATAAAAGCCTATATAACACCATCAAACTCACAAGTTAGTATGCTTATTCATGATACATATAAAATCAACCATGTGTAAACATAAGATTTAATTCACCATCGCTACCATACGATCATGACTCATTCCATTTGCTTACTTACTAATTCCAATATTACGATTCAGAGATTGAACATGAACCATTACCAATGCCATGAGTATAGTATAAGTCTGTTCAAGCATCATCGAACTCACATGTTAATAGTTCATCAACAACACATATAAAATCATTTACATCATAAGTAGAATTCCATAAGATACATTACATAAGCATCAACCCTTTCATATGGTCATGAACCTTTCTATTAAGTCACTTACAGTTCCATTCCTTTTCTTACCCGTTGAACCATCTAGAATTACATTGAATACTTGGGAAAGCTCACACAAAGTTTGCCTTTACAAATAACCGTAACCTTTCCTTTACATCAATGCTCACACGAGCTGTGAAATGGGCCTGCTCACACAAGCTGTGGGTCAGAATGTAAGTTATACGATGCTACTCACACGAGCTGTGGAGAATCCGCAACAAATGTAGGACCTCAGCCATCGGTAGGACATTCAAGAGTAGCACCCGAAACATGAAATGCCAAATGACATGTCATTTGTATCCTAAGAATTCTTAAGGTTCAATCGGGACTTGTTATCCGTCAAATCATCATATCATTGATACATTTATATTATAATTCATTTACATTAAAAAAATAATAAACATTCAATTTAAACATCATTTAAGCGATTACAGTTCATACGAACTTACCAGACAAAATTTAAACAACGAGTAAGTACAAGGGCTATTTGGTAATTTTCTCTTCTCATTGATTTCCCACTCGTTCTTGATCTAAAATAATAATTCCATTCAATCACTAATTCTAATAGAAAAATCAATTCATTTAATGAAATTATGTCCTTTTGAAATTTTTACAAAATTGCCCCCAACATTTTACTTTTATACAATTTAGTCATTAAGCCCAAAACATGCAAATTAACAGTTTTTATTCAACTTCAAGTTTATCCGAATTGTTTGGAACGCTATTATAGCCCATATTTACTATTGTTTCATTGTAAGTCCTTATTCTTTTACTAATTTCACATTTTAGTCCTTACACATTAAAATTACCAAAAATTACTTTACAAAATAGTCCTATCTAGCAACCAAGCTTAAGATTCTACCATAAAATTTCAAAAACATATCAAATTTATCCATGGTAAAATTCTAAACATTTAACATTTTAACAAATTGACCCCCAAGTTAGCTAGATTAAGCTAATACGAACTCAAAAACATAAAAAAAAACGAGATAAAATCCACATACCATGTAAGGAAAGGACTTGGCCAAACCCTAGCTATCAACAATGGAGTTCTCTTCTCCTTTTCAATCGGTTAAAGTCCAAAAAAATATGAAAAAAATGTTTTAATTTTCTTTTGTTTTAATTTACCTACTAAATTACCATTTTAACCTTACTAATAATCACAAATTTCATTAATACCTTGTCCATGCACATCCACTATCTCATTAAATGGTTTATTTACCATTCAAGTCCCTTATTTTAACATTTCATAGCCATTAAACCCCTTTAGCTAATAGAACTCAACTTTTACACTCTTTATGATTTAGTCCTTTTTACCTAATTCACCATTTACACATCAAAATTTCTTAACCAAATTTTAATACAACCTTAATAACACTCCGTAAATATTTAATAAAATATTTTTGGGCTCGGTTTTTAGAGACAAGGTTTCGATACCTTATTTTCTAAAACTACTTGACTTTTAGATCATACCACTTGAACCTAATTATTCATTCAAATAACATAAATTACCAATTCAAAATTTATTTTAATACCATATTTGACTCAAAAATATTAAATAATAACATTTACAAACTTACTCATCGGATTTGTGGCCCCGAAACCACTGTTTCTGACACCACTGAAAAATAGGCTATTACATACGTTATGTGTATCATCTTCCCTAACCTGATACAGAAAAGGGATATTTTATAACAGCCCGATTTTGGGGCTAGTAGGAACAGTGGTTTCGGGACCACTAATCCGAGGTTGAAGAAAATTATTTTGATGTTATTTTATGTGTTATAACATGTTTATAAGGATGCATGGAAATTTTGGTGCTTTAATATTAGCGATTGTATGCTTAATTGTGAAAAAGGACTAAGTCGCATAAAGTGCGAAAGTTTCATTTTACAAGCTAGAGGTGTCTAATAGCTATGGAATATAAAATTGGAGGTCCTTAAAGAGGAATTAGACCCTTGGAGAATGGGTGGCCAGCCATAGGGGACAAAATGAGGTCAAAATTGGTCAAGTAGGTGGGTTAGCTAGATTAAATTGAAGGAAATAAATAAAATAAAGAAAAGGCTATCATCTTTTTATTTTCTCATCTTCTTCCACCGAATTTTCACACTCAAGAAGGGCTTTGGGAGCTTGAAATTTCAGCAACCTATTTTCTTTGCTAGTAAGTGATTTTAATGGCTTTTCTTGATAATTTTTTTACTTTTGGAACCCCTAAAGCCTAAGCTAACTAAAGAGGGGACTATTTTGCAAAATGATTGAAAGTTTAGGGACTTTCCATGAGAGTGTTCTTGTTGTTTGCTGAGTTTTTATGGAAGAAAATGAATGTTAGAGGGTTAAGGAATAACTCTTTTGAAAGGTGTTACCATCAAAACACCTAAATGGGGCTTATTTGTAAAGGTTGTAATTGTGTAATAAATGCATGAAATGATGGGTTTTATAAATTGTTGTAAGAGAAATAAATATTTAGCTAGGCTTGTTTAATGAGAAAATGTGATGAAAAATGATTTACGAGCCTAGGGGCAAAATCGTAATTTTGCCAAAGTATAAGGGCAAAATGGTCATTTTTCCCTAAGTAGAAATTTTGAAGTGTCATTAGTTATGTAGTAATTGAATGAGTAAATTTTATTATTTCATATCACGAAGAACGAAGAAACAACCTTGACCGGGGAAAATGCAAGGTTACGAATTAAGCCGCAAATTAACATATTTTGCACCAAGGTAAGTTTACGTGTAAACGATACATCTTTAATACTTACGTTATTACCTATTGATGCATTATATGGTTGTAAATACTTAATGGTGGGATTGATTTAAAATGATAGATAATGAGAAATTCTCGAATGAACCTCGGAATAGAAATGAGAGTACGATAAATATCTCAGAATATGTAATTGTTGGTGGGTCAAAAGCGATACCACCTTGTTAATTATTCACGATGGGCTGTGTGTGATACCATCGTTTATATTTTCATTTGGTGGGCTATGTGCGATACCACCGTAGTTATCAATTGGTGGGCTATGTGCGATACCACCTTAGTTATCAATTGGTGGGCTATGTGCGATACCACCGTAATTATCATTGTTGGTGGGCTGTGTGCAAAACCACTGGGTACCTAGTATTATTCCGAAGAGTTCATTGAGAAATATGTCTAAGTAAATATCTCGTGTGATTTTGTGGTAATGATTTCAGGATATATGTGCAAGAAAATGTGAGCATTATATATGTTATATGTTGGAAGGTGGTAAGAGATGAGATGAGTAAGCATGATTATGAAATGTGAATTGTTCTTACATAATATGTACTGTTGTGATTGCTTATTATATGATATGATGCTTATTGTTTACATGTAGACTTACTAAGCTTAAAGCTTACTCCCTTTCTTTTCCCTTGTTTTATTGTGTCAAAGAGCCAGCTCGAGATACGAAGATAATCAGAAGATCACCCACACTATCAGCTTATCTTGGTATAGTTGGACTTAGCATTTTGTGTATGGCATGTATAGGGACTAGGCTTAGTTGAATGTCATATTATTTTGGCCAAATGTGTTGGCTCATTCAAAGATGAACTCTTTTGTATAAGGCCATAATTTATGGCTCTTTCTTCTTAATCTATGAAAAGATGAGGTTATGCATGATTGTGTAAGTGGTATGATGATTTACTTGGTTTAATTATGCATGAATGGGTTGAAGGTTTGATGTGAATCCTGTTTGTATGAGTTAGGGTGATGGAATGAGCTTGGCAAATAGCCTTGTTCTTGTCCACAAGGGTAGACACACGGGCGTGTGTCTAGGCCGTGTTTGACACATGGTCAACCTCATTGGCATGTGGTTAGGCCGTGTGTCCCCTTACATGCTAGGATTACAAGTCAGTATGCTCAGTAGTAAACACACGGGCAGAGACACGGCCGTGTGTCTCAGCCGTGTGGAAGGCACGGCCATAGACATGGGCGTGTGCCCAGGCCGTGTGAAGTTTGTACCTAAAATTTGGTGTAACGCCTCAAATTTGGGCTTAAAAGTATTGGGCCTTTAGTATGGGTCCGTAAAAAAGCTGTAAATAGGTATTTAATTGTGCAAGGAAATGGCACAATTAAATGTCTGCTCAAGTGGTTTAGGGTCCTGAGAGGAGTTGGAAAAGTCCTGGGTTCAAACCTGGGCTTTAGCAAAATTTTTGGTTTTAAGTGAATAAAACCCTAGATGCTTGGATATAAGCCTTTTAAATTATTGTGATAAAGAAATGACACAAGGAAGCATGTGGCCTAGTGGTTGTGGCGTCATTAAGGGTGTAAGGGAGCCTGGGTTCAAGTCTTGGCTCTTGCAGAATTTTTTAAATTTTTGGCTCTTAAAAGAATCTGGGCACTGGCACATAGGCTTTATAAATATTTGCGCATGCTTTAAGTCACAAAAGGAGCTTTTGTTGTGGTGGCATGTAGCGTTTGGAGCATATGAGAGGGCAAGGGTTCGAATCCCATTGCAAGCAAAAAGGATATTTATTTTGCGGTTGGGACGGCTGGAGTTTGTGTTGCATTCAAATTCTGATGGATGAAGGTTGTTGTGGAGTTGGCATAAGAATTTAAATTGAATTTGAATGGGAAGTTGGAGTAAATCGAGGAGAAATCGGTGGGGGATTTGAAGGAGTTTGGATGTGAAGGGAGTCATAGCCAAATGGGATAGCTTGAGTAGGGGATTCGGCTATGGGCATTTCATTTGGTGCATTTTGGCAATGTTAGAGGGGGTAGGTGCCGAATCTCTTCTAGCATTTTCGGGTTTTGCTTTCCTATTTTGGCACGTTTTTGACCATTCGGGTCTGTTCCTTTTCAGCATTATTTTGAAGTTGTTTCTCATTTTTTCGGAACTCAAGTGAGCAAATGCCAGATTCTCTCAAAAGCCTTATTTTCTTCTTCTCTTAATTTCTTCTTTGACCGGAGCTGTTTCATCTTCTTTGCTTACACCAAATCCTTTCTCCTTTTTCCTCGTATTACTCAGTCAATTCATTTTCTATAGCCAAATTTTTCCTCATTCATCCTCTTCTCCCTTTCTTCTCCTAGGCCGAATACCATCCATCTTCTTTTTGTTTCGGTTTCCTATTAGCTTGTGAAACGAATCTTTTCTTGATTAGTTCTGTGGTGACCAAATTCTCCGTTTTCCTTTCCTCTCTCTGTTTCAGTTCTGCAAGCATTTTGAAATCGGTGGTAAGTCTCTCGGTCCCTTTTAGTATTCTCTTTTACTGATTAAGCCAAGGGTGCGATCCCTTATGACTGCTTCCTTTCCTGTGTATGTCCTTTCAGGTTCTAGAACTTCCGATGGGTGAAGAGGGTGCTAGTAATAAAGCGATGGCAAAGGTACCGATTGAGGGTGAGCGTGTAGCCTCTATTCCCAAGTTCAAGAGGCGTGCGGTGTCGGCTATTCGGGACTTTCCGCCAAGATACGGTAAGGTGGCTGCACCAGACTCTGGTTCGAGTCGGCTAATCACAGTCGACCGATCTAGTCAAGGCAAGTGGTAGTCGACCTCTCGGTTAAGTGGTTATTAAGAGTTTTCCTAACATTAGTTGTTTAGTGATTAATCAATGTTATGTTTGAATATAGGTTCTGGCGATCGTGATTTCTTAGTACTCTACGTGATCAGGTGTGTAACTTTGTGCTCTGTGGATGATCGGCTGAAAAGCCAAAAGTGTGTATTCACACTTTATTGATTGTAGGTCGGCAGAAGCCAAAATGCCGGAGTGGGCCGATGGGCCCGTAGGCCCGCTTGTGTAAACCCAACCGCTAGGTGAGAAATGGTTGGACTTGTCATGTCGCGCACATGACTTAGGTTATTTTGGGCCTCGTTGGGCGGAAGGGCGTGTGCCATCGGGCTGTGGGCCCCACATGGATTAATTTGCATGTTATATGGTTTCTATTGATTTAAACTGTGCTGCTCGTATAGCCAAGGCTATCTCTGGGCTAATTAGGACACACGAGCGTGCGGGCCCACTTAGGTTTGCAGTAATGGGCCTTAGGCCCATTTACACCGCTGTGACTGCTTAGGTTACTTCATGCCGAGGCGACTGACAGTAGACCTTCTGTTGGGTCGCTGAGACCCCCGATTTGTAAAATTATCGAAATACCCTGATTTGCAAAATTACCGAAATACCCCCAGTTTGCAAAATTACCGAAATACCCTTGATTTGCAAAATTATCGAAATACCCTCGATCTGCAAAATTACCGAAATACCCCTGGTTTGCAAAATTACCGGAATACCCTCGATTTGAAAAATTACTGAAATACCCTCGAGTTGTGAAATTACCAAAATACCCTCGATTTACGAAATTATCGAAATACCCTTAATTTGTAAAATTACTGAAATACCCCTGATTTGTAAAATTATCGAAATGCCCTCGAGTTGTGAAATTACCTAAATACCCCTGATTTGCAAAATTACTGAAATACTCTCGATTTGTAAAATTATTGAAATACCCTCGAATTGTAAAATTACCGAAATGCCCTCGGATTACGAAATTACTGAAATACCCCCAATTGTAAAATTACTGAAATACCCCTGATTGTAAAATTACCAAAATACCCCTGATTGTAAAATTACTGAAATACCCTGGATTTGTAAAATTAGCGAAATACCACCGGTTTGCAAAATTACCTAAATACCCCTGAAGGGTAGGATCACCGAAATACCTAAAATGACTGTTTTGCCCTTGTGGGTATATGACTGACTTGTGTTATGATTTGACTGATTTGACTGGGATTGTATGACTGTGTTTTGACTGACTTGACGGTGGTTGTATGACTGATATGCTTTTAATATGTCTAAATGTTTGTTACCGAGCATTGCCATTTTGCATACACGTGTAATGATTGAGCATGACATACACGACATATTGCATGGGGTTGGGACATTGATACGGAGGAAGTTCTGATAGGGTCGCACGGGTCGCATGATGACTGTGGATCTAGTATTGATCTCGTTAAGGTCGCACGGTCGCCCTAGACAATCGTGGATCGACGATTTACTTAAAGCCGCAGACCGATTATGGCTCGCGCCAACCTAAATATGGCTCGTGCCATCTTGATTATGGCTTTGGGCCAATCGTATTTACCCGTGGCTATGTGCCTAACATATATATCGATGACTCGTGTCCATCATATTTACCCAAGGTCGTGGTGCCGATTATATTACCGTCATTGATGGCTATGTGCCAAACATAATACAGTTATTGATGGCTTTGTGCCAAATATAATACCGCTACTGAAGGTTTAGAGCCATATATATATTCTAGCAGCTTCGCTGCGATTTCGGTTAGTGCCACAACCGGTGCTAACATTGATGTGTTGGCTGGGTGGGTCGATTTTATCCCCACGTAAGTGTAGGGTTGGTACGGGTGGTGTGTTGGTCGGATCGGGGTGGGATGCATCCGCATACTGTTGCATATCTGTTTATGAGATCTGTCAATGTACTGGGCTTAGGCCCACTTGTTGTGTTATTAGTTTGGGCTAGGCCCAATTGATTCTGTTATGGGCTGTGACCCAAATGATATTGTAGTGAGCTTTGGCCCATGTATGTTCTGAACTAGACTGCCCTCATTCTTGTTAGAGGGCTTTGGCCTGCATCGTTTCAGCTTCGTTCGTGATAATCGATCGTTACTCTAGTAAGGGGATTACACACCGAAGTTTTCGCAAACTCACCCCATTTTTAATCGTGCGGTAATCCCCACCTTAGACGGATCGGTC
Source organism: Gossypium sturtianum (assembly GCA_025698515.1). Taxonomy (NCBI): domain Eukaryota; kingdom Viridiplantae; phylum Streptophyta; class Magnoliopsida; order Malvales; family Malvaceae; genus Gossypium; species Gossypium sturtianum. Next base: position 23,587,915 of record CM046952.1, read on the forward strand.
TTTGTGAGGACTCCTGAGAAGGCCACACACGCTTATGTTTTCCGCTTTGATTGCTTACATTCAAGTATTTTGATTTGGGTTGTAATAAGGCCTCTTTAAGTTTCTGGATTTTAAATTTGGGTTTTTATTTATGTTTGAATTATATCCGTTAGAAGTAAATCACGATTTTTCAAAATGATAATAGTTTTTACAACAACACTACGTTTTCACTACACTTTCGGAATGGTTTCGCGACTTAATCTTTTTCGTAAATCGATTACTCTCAAAATTAGCTTCCGCAATTAAAAAGATAGTTTGGGAATAAAATTAATATTTTTTTTCTTGATGTACCACATTTTAAAAATAAACTAACGTAACTGGGATTTTACTTAAGCTTTCTTTAAGAAGGGTTTTCAATGAAAACATTTTCGAAAAACACTTCAATGTGACACGCCAGATTTGGGCCTAACTTCTGGGCCGGGTTTGGGGTGTTACATTTGGAATTTAATTCGCCACACGGTCGAAGGACACGGGCGTGTGCCTAGGCCGTGTGACATTTATGGGGTGATGACGTCAGAAACAGAATGCTAAGGTTTTGGCACACGGGCTAAGACACGGGCATGTTGAGGCCGTGTGAGGGACACGGGCCAGAGACACGGGCGTGTGTCTGGCCGTGTGAAAACCTCTGTAGGTTTGAATTGAAAAATAATTCCACACGGGTGTGGAACACGGGCATGTGATATGCCACACGGGCGTGTCCTTTCTCCACACGAGCGTGTGGACTGTTTAGTAAGAAATTTTATAAGGTTTTCGAGAGAGCTTCAAAAGAGCTCAGTTTGATCCCGAACCATTCTTAAAGCGTGATTTAAGCCTCGTAGGCTTGATTAAGAGGTGTTAATAAAAGTTTTAAGTTTGGAGAGGAAAGTCAAGTCTCGGTGTTGCATAAGTGTTAGTGTATAAGACTAGTAATGCCTCGTACCCTATTCTGAAATCGAATACGGGTAAGGGGTGTTACATTTAGTGGTATCAGAGCTATGGTTTAGTCGGTTTTTGGACTACCATAGTGTGTGTGAGAGTCTAGCTATACATGCCATAAATATATATTGATAGTGTGGTGACTCCTGACAATGTTAAATTGTGCTGTCGTATAGAAAATGGATCTCGACCGAGCTGCTGCTAATGACGCTGCTAGTAATGTACCGGCTCCGCGCAAGGGACCGCGCCTGTAGAAAGTAGACTCGAGACTATGGGTCAAGGAGAAGAGGCTCGGGAAGCCTTTCTCCACATGATGAGTAATTGGTACACCGAATTTGTGCGAGCAAACCCTAATGCTCAACCTCTTCCACCCCCACCTATACCTCAGTCAGTTCCTGTGACTCCTCAAGGTATATACTTGGTGAGAGTGACTAAACCCCCGGTTGATAAGATTCAGAAACAAGGGTCCGAGGAATTCAGAGCTAATATAGACGATGACCCTGAGAGAGCGGAGTTTTGGCTTGAGAATTATATGATAGTATATGATGAACTCTCTTGCACGCTTGAGGAGAGCTTAAAATGTGCCGTCATTATGGAGGGACTCGGCGTACCGTTGGTGGAAAACACTAACATCTGTAGTACCGAGGGAGAGAGTGACATGAGACTTCTTCTTGGAAGAGTTCCGAAAGAAGTACATAAGTCAGAGGATTGTAGATTAAAAATGGAAAGAGTTCCTTGAATTGAAGCAAGGCAAAATGACTGTGACAGAGTATGAGTGCGAGTTTATTAGGCTCAGCAAGTATGCGCAGGAATGTGTGTCTACAGAAGCTATCTTGTGCAAGAGGTTTGAAGATGGGTTAAATGAGGACATCAAATTGCTAGTTTGGATTTTGGAATTGAAGAAATTTGTGGTTTGGTCGATAGAGCTTGCAAGGCTGAAGAATTAAATAAGGAAACGAGAAAAGCCATGATCGAGGCTCGGGATGCAAGAAAGAGGCTAATGAGTAAATCATTCCAAACTCAATCAAAGAGGTCCAAGGAAATGAACCCTCGGACGACTACTTCAGCTGAGTATTCCCCCTGAGATCGAGGTAATACATATTCAAGCTCGAGAGTTCAAGCCACCTCGATGGCAAGTGTGGGCAATGCAAAGCCAAGTAAATTAGAGTGTCCAAATTATGCTAGGAAACATACTGAGAGTGTTGGGGAAACAACCGTAATTGCTACAAATGTGGTTCACCCGACCACTTCATTCGTAATTGTCCAGAGAGGGATGAGAAGGATAGAAAACAAGAAGTAAGATTAAGCAATGTATCATCGAGGGGTAGACCGCAAAAGAACTTGGGAGGTGGGACTAGTAATAGAGGTGCGCCTAGAGGCTCTGCTGTGAGGTCGGAAGGTCGAGCACCTGCAAGGACTTATTCCATTCGCGCTCGCGAAGAGGCATCATCCCCAGATGTGATAACGGGTACTTTTTCTCTTCATGATATTTCTGTTGTTGCTTTGATTGATCTGGGGTCTACCCATTCTTATATTTGCATGAAATTAGCATCTAGCATGAGTTTGATTGTTGAGTCTACCGAATTTGTGGTAAAAGTGTCAAACCCGTTGGGCAAGCATGTGCTAGTTGACAAAGTGTGTAGGAATTGTCCTTTGACAATTAGGGGTCATTGTTTTTCGGCTAACCTTATGCTGTTGCCGTTTGATGAATTTAACCTGATTCTTGGCATGGATTGGTTGACTACTCATGATTTTTTAATAAAATGTGGTAGTAAATTTATTGAATTGAGATGTGTAAATGGAGATGTCATTCGGGTTGAATCAGGTAAATCGGACAGTTTGCCTGTAGTAATTTCGTCTATGGTAGCTAAGAAATACATGAGAAAAGCGTATGAGTCCTATCTCGCCTTTGTGCTGAATACTCAAGAGTCCGAGGTAAAGATTGAATCAGTGCCTGTGGTGTGCGAGTATTCAGATGTGTTTCCGGAAGAGTTACCTGGATTGCCTCCAGTTAGAGAGGTCAAATTTGGCATTGAGTTAGTTCCAGATACAGCACCTATTTCGGTTACCCCGTATAGGATGGCGCCATTAGAGTTGAAAGAGTTAAAGGTTCGGTTGCAAGAGTTAACGGATAAGGGTTTTGCAAGACCGAGCTATTCACTGTGGGATGCTCAAGTACTTTTTATAAAGAAGAAAGACGGGTCGATGAGATTGTGTATAGACTACAGACAGCTTAACAAGGTGACAGTGAAGAATAAGTATCCTTTGCCAAGGATAGATGATTTGTTCGACCAATTAAAGGGAGCTACAATGTTTTTTAAGATAGACCTGAGGTCTGGCTATTACCAGTTGAGAGTTAAGGAGCAAGATGTGCCGAAAACTGCATTTCAGACGAGGTATGGTCATTACGAGTTCTGTAACATCCCGGTTTAGGGCATAGTTAGAATAGTGGTGCAAGACCACAAATTCGACGGTTATGAATGAGTTTTTGAGGTTTATATTATGTATGCATGCTAGTGTGAAAGTTTTATGAAGTAATTTTGTGAAATTGTGGTTGAATTGTCCAAAAGGACTAAATTGCAAAAGTTGCAAAATGTGTGTTTCTAGAAGCTATATGTGTGAAATAGCTTTAGATTATTAATTAGAGGTCCTTAAATAGTAATTTATCCAAATTCTAATTATTGGACAAAAATGGGCATGGATGAGTTAAAATTTAAAGTTTATCAAAAAGGGCATTTTGGTTATTTAGTTATTAAGTGATTAAATAGGTGAAAAGATGACAAAAATTCACTCATCTTCTCCCCCAAGCTGCCGAAAATTTCAATATCCATTGTTAGGGCTCTTTCAAATTTTCAAGCTTGCTAGTATGTGCTCCTAAGCCCGGTTTTTGATATTCTTCATATTTTTGAAGTCCTAGTAGCATGAGTAAGCTATTTTTAGCTTTTTGGTGAGCTATTATGGATGTTCAAAAATGTACATATGTATGACATGCATGTATTTTGTTGTTTTATGGAAGAATATGAAAGCTTGATGTAGTAGAAACATCTTTTGCTAAGTGATTTTCCATGAAAATGCATGTAGGGACTAGTTTGTGAAAAACTTTAGTTTGGTCATACATATGTGGTTTAGTGAGAATTGATGATAGCTTTAGTTGAATAAGTGATTCGGCTAAGCATGAAAGACTAGAAAGTTGAATAAAAATCACTTTACGAGCCTTTGGGACTAAAGTGTAAATATGAGAAAGTTTAGGGGCATAATAGTAATTTTGCTAAAGTATGAGATGTGGGTCAATTTAGTCAATGTATGTATTGAATAAGCTGATTTATTCATTGTAGATCAAGAAAGACGAAGCCCGGATCAAAACTGAGGCAAAAGCAAGGTGGTGGACTAAATTGCATATTTCTATACTTTTGAGTATCGAGGTAAGTCTATGCATAAACAATGCATTCATACTTACAAATTGTTGATGATAGCTAGTGTGTAGCTTGTTCGAGATTGATTGAGAACCTATGTGGTCCAAGTAGAATGAATGTAGTAGAATTGTGAATGGATGTTTAATTGAGTAAGTAGACATGTGAATGTGTAGTGATAATGCTAGATGGTAGGCTAAGTGCGATACCATCCTAATGCATATTGACGATGAGTCAAGCTATGTGCGATGCTATCGTGAGGTATATCGTTTAGTGGGCTAAGTGAGAAACCCCTATGATTACCTTTGTGGTAGGCTAAGTGCGATACCACCTTATTAATCGATTGTGGTGTGCTAAGTGTGAAACCACCGAGACATTAGTGTGTGGGGTTAACCGTGTGGATTAGCCATGTAATTGCATCATTGAGTAAAATAGTCTGCGTGGATGTATAATTAAGTTAATTAGCTGTGCGGATGAATTATTGAGAAATAATGATGTGTTGTATATTGTGTAAATGTGACATTGAATGCAAGGGTGCATTTTGATGGTTATGAGTATGTGACTCATGATGTGTTGGAAATGTGGTAAGGGATAGAAAGAGTAAGCATAGTTGTGAATTACTTGTTGGTATAATGCTAATGGTTCCTTAGCTTATACTATGTTGCTTAATTGTTTATGTGTAAACTTACTAAGCTCAAAGCTTACTCTCTTTCTTTTCCTTTGTCTTATAGATTAAAAGCGTTGAATCGAGATACGAGGATCATCGTAAGATAGCCCACATATCAAAGACACTTTGGTACATGAAACTTAATGTTTTGTATATGGCATGTATAGGGGCTAGACAAGTTAGTGGATTTTGTTGTAAATGGCTAAGATGTGTTGGCCTTTAGATGGATAGCTTATTTTGTATAATGCCATGGTTGTTGGCTATTACATTATATGAAAGAAAGATGTAGTTTTCTATGTGAGAATACACTTCAATTTGAGTTGGTTATGATGGTGTTAGATGAGTATATGTTATGTATGCTAGAGGGGTGAAAAGAGCTTGGCACATAGCTTTGTTCTTGTCTATGTGGATAGACACACCCAGCGTGTCTAGGCCATGTGTGACACACAACAGCCACCACCCGCGGGCGTGCGCTGGCCGTCGGCCCCCGCATGTTAGTATTATAAATCGAAATAGACCACGGACTAGTTGCACGCGGGCGTGTGGGATTATCCAGTTGTTGGCCACTGGCCAGCCACACGCGGGCGTGTGTTTAGACTCTAGGCCATGTTAAAGTAGTCGCTGTGTACCACGGGTGGTAAGCACCGGCGTGTGCCTTGGCCGTGGGGCATTGGCGCATCGTCGGGTTTTTAGGCACGACCGGGGACATGGGCGTTTATGTCTGTGGCACAGCGTGTCTAATCTTGCACGGGCATGTGAGACCTGTATAAAGAGAAAATTTTTAAGATTAGAAAAAGTTTCGGTTTAGTCTCGAGATCCCTCGTGTGTATGAGTGAGGCCTCGTAAGTCGAGAATGAGGTTGTTGAGATGACTTCAGAGACTAGTTACGACGAGCCTAAGTGGTGATCAAGTGGTTTGAGTTCGGTAACGCCTCGGGCCCGGTTCCGGCGTAGTACCCGGGTAATGGGTGTTACATTTAGTGGTATAAGAGCTATGGTTTAGCCGTTTCTAGGACTACCGTAGCGGGTGTAAGAGTCTAGCTATACATGCCATAACTGTACAATGATAGTGTGGTGGTTTCTGATGATTTTAATCTTGTTTTATATAGTATATGGATTCCGATCCATTGACTGCTGATGAATCAGCTAGTAATGCACCGTCTCCTACGCAAGGAACCGCACCCGTTGAGAGTGGACCCGAGGTTAGGGGTTAAGGGGAAGAGGCACAGGAAGCCTTTCTCCAGATGATGAGTAATTGGTACTCGGACTATGTTTGAGCGAACCCTAATGCTCAACCTCCTCCACCTCCTCCTATACTTCAGCCAAATCCAGTGGCTCCTCAAGGTATGGATGTAGTGAAGATATCGAAGCCCCCAGTGGATAAGATTAGGAAGCACGGGGTTGAGGAGTTTAGAGCTAAGGTAGATGATGGCCCTGAGAGGGCGGAGTTTTGGTTGGAGAACTCGATGAGGGTGTTCGATGAACTCTCATGTGTGCCTGAAGAGAGTTTGAAGTGTGCCGTATCCTTGCTGACAGATTCGACATACCATTGGTGGAAAACGTTGACGCTAGTGGTCCCGAGAGAGCGGGTGACGTGGGACTTCTTTCTGGAAGAGTTCCGGAAGAAGTATATAAGCCAGAGGTTTACTGATCGAAAAAGGAAGGAATTCTTTGAGTTGAAACAAGGAAGAATGACAGTGGCGGAATATGAGCGTGAGTTTGTTAGGCTTAGAAAATACGCTCAAGAATGTGTATCGACTGAGACCATCTTGTGTAAGAGGTTCAAGATGGGTGAATGAGGACATCAAACTCCTAGTGGGCATTTTGGAGTTGAAAGAATTTATGGTATTAGTTGAGAGGGCAAGTAAGGCCAAGAGTCCGAGTTCAAAAAAGAGGAGGGTTGTGAGTGAAGCCCGAGATGCTAGAAAGAGTCCGATGGGCAAGTCATACCAAGCCCAATGAAAGATCCAAGGAAGTGAATCCTCGGACGACAAAGACCAAAGGGGTTATTCGCATCGAGACTTGGGCAATACTCGCCAGTTTGAAAGTCCAAGCTCCTCGATGGAAAGTGTGGGCAATACAAAGAGTAAACCGGAGTGTCCAAGTTGTGGTAGGTATCACAATCAAGAGTGTTGGGGAAATATTCGAAAATGTTATAAGTGTGGTTCCCCGACCACTTTATCCGTGAATCGTCCCGAGAAGGATGAAAAGGAAGAGAGGCAAGAGCCGAGACCTAGTGATGTGTCTACGAGGGTAGACCACCAAGGAACCCGAGAGGCGGAATAGTGGTAGAGGTGCACCCAGAGATTTTGCCGTGAGACTAGAGGGTCGGCACCGCGAGGACGTATGCTATTCGCGCCATGGAGAAGCATCATCCTCGATGTGATAACGGTACTTTTTCTCTCTATGACACCTTCGTTATTGCTTTAATAGATCCAGTGGTCTACTCATTCTTATATTTGCATGAGATTAGCATCTAGTTTGAGTATGACCGTTGAGTCTACTGCACATAGTGGTTAAGGTGTCAAACCCGTTAGGAAAGCATGTGTTAGTGGACAGTGTGTAAGAATTGTCCTTTATTGATTGAGAATCATTGTTTTCCCAAGCAAACCTTATGTTGTTACCGTTTGATGAGTTTGATTTAATCCTAGGCATGGATTGGTTGACTACCCATAGTGTCTTAGTGAACTGTGGTAGTAAGTTTATTGAATTGAAATGTGAGAGTGGAGATGTGGTTCGGGTTGAATCGTGTGGATTGGATAGTCTACCAGTGATGATTTCTTCCTAGTGGCTGAGAAATGTTTGAGAAAAGGATGTGAGTCCTATCTTGCTTTTGTGTTGAATACTCGAGAGGTTGGAGTAGAGTTTGAAATAGTGCCAGTGTGGTATGTGAGTACCTGGATGTATTTCCTAAGAGTTACCCTGATTACCTCCAAAGTGAGAGAGGTTGAATTTGGAATTGAGTTGGTTCCGAGAACGGCACCTATTTCGATTGCTCCGCATGCAATGGCACCAAAGAGAGTTGAGAGAATCGAAGGTTCAGCCAAAGAGTTGACAGATAAGGGTTTTGCAAGACCGAGCTACTCGCCGGGGTGCTCCAGATTATTCGTGAAGAAGAAAGATGGGTCTATGAGGTTGTGTATAGACTATAGACAACCGAACAAGGTGACGGTGAAGAATAAATATCCTTTACCAAGGATTGATGATCTCTTTGATCAACTAAAGGGAGCTACAGTGTTCTCCAAGATAGACTTGAGGTCTGGTTATTATCAGCTCAGAGTGAAAGAGCAAGATGTGTTGAAAACTGCATTTTGGACAAGGTATGGCCATTATGAGTTATTGGTTATGCCGTTTGGTTTGACGAATGCACCTGCGATTTTTATGGATCTGATGAACCGTGTTTTCAGACCGTATGTGGACAAGTTTGTAGTTGTCTTCATTGACGACATATTAATCTATTCTCGGGATGAGAACGATCACGAAGAGCATTTGAGAATTGTCTTGCAAACTTTGAGAGATAAGCAGTTGTATGCTAAGTTTAGCAAGAGTGAGTTTTGGCTCCGAGAGGTCAGATTCCTAGGACACATGGTGTCAGGTGATGGTGTCAGAGTTGACCCGAGTAAGATATCGGCTGTTGTGGATTGGAAACTGCCGGGGAACGTGTCAGAAATTAGAAGTTTATTGGGATTAGCGAGATATTACAGACGTTTCGTAAAGGGGTTCTCTGTGATTGCCACCCCGATGATGAAACTATTGCATAAAGATGTCAAGTTTGAATGGACTGAGACATGCCAACAGAGCTTCGAGAGACTGAAAACAATGTTGACTGAGGCACCAGTTTTGGTTCAACCAGAATCGGGGAAAGAGTTCGTGGTTTACAGTGATGCGTTGTTTAATGGTCTCGATTTCGTGTTGATGCAAGGGGGTAAGGTAGTCGCTTACGCCTCGAGGCAGCTAAAGCCGCATGAGAAAAATTATTCGACTCATGATTTAGAGTTGGCTGCGATTGTTTTTGCGTTAAAGATTGGTGAGAAGTGTCAAATCTTTACGGATCACAAGAGTTTAAAATATTTGATGGATCAGAAGGATCTGAATCTGAGACAGAGGCGGTGGCTTGAGTTGTTGAAAGACTATGAGTTAGTCATTGATTACCACCCGGGAAAAGCAAAAGTGGTTGCGGATGCCCTGAGTAGGAAATCCTTGTATGCTCTAAGAGTTATGAGCACGAGTTTAGCATTGTCCGGACGATGGTGCTATTTTGGCGAATTGAGAGCTAAGCCGCTATTTGTTCAACAAATATGTGAGGCTCGAAAAATGACAAAGATGAGATGCAAGCTAAGATAGCTAAGTGCGGATCGAGAAAGTGGTTCGATTTTCGAGTGGATTTGAATGGTTGTCTCGATGTTTCGTGACGCAATTTGTGTTCCTAAAGATGAGGAGTTGATTCGAAAGGTTTGGCATGAGGCCCACAAAGGATGTTTGTCAAGACATCCGGCGATGCGAAATGTACAACGATTTGAGGAAGTTTTATTGGTGGCCGTGGAATGAAAAGAGATATTTCGAGTTTGTGGCATAGTGTCTAATTTGTCAACAAGTGAAAGCTGAGCATCAAGTGCCTTCGGGATTGCTTCAGCCAGTGAAGGTTCCCGAATGGAAATTGGATCGGGTTACCATGGATTTTGTGACGGGGTTGCCGATGACTCCGAGAAAGAGAGATGCTGTGTGGGTTGTTGTGGATAGATTGACAAAGTCGGCTCACTTTATTCCAGTACGTGTTGATTATTCACTGGATAAGTTAGCTGAGTTGTATGTGGAAGAGATAGTGAGATTGCATGGTGTACCTGTGTCTATTATATTGGATAGAGATCCGAGGTTTACTTCGAGATTTTGGAAGAAGTTGCAAGAGGCCATGGGTACGAGATTGAATTTCAGCACTGCGTTCCATCCGCAAATCGATGGTCAGTCTGAAAGAGTGATTCAAGTTTTGAAAGATATGCTTCGATGTTGTGTGTTAGAATTCGAAGGTAGTTGGGAGAGATATCTACCTTTGGTCGAATTCTCCTATAACAACAGTTATCAGTCGAGTATACAGATGGCACCGTATGAGGTTTTGTATGGTCGTAAGTGTTGGACTCCTTTGTATTGGACCGAGCTTAGTGAGAAGCGGGTCCATGGGGTCGATATAGTGAAAGAAACCGAAGAGAAGGTGAAAGTAATCCGTAATAGTCTGAGAGCTACTTCGGACCGACAGAAGTCGTACGCGGATTTGAAAAGAAAAGAAATTGAGTTTGAAGTGGGCGACAAAGTGTTTTTGAAAGTGTCCCCGTGGAAGAAGATTATGAGATTTGGGCGAAAAGGGAAATTGAGTCCAAGGTTCATAGGGCCGTATGAGATTACAGATAGAGTTGGGCCTATAGCATACCGGTTGGCTTTACCAGTAGAGTTGGAAGAGATTCATAACGTGTTCTATGTGTCGATGTTGCGACGGTATCGCTCCGATCCTTCACATCTGATTCCTTCGACGGAAATTGAGATAAGACCGGATATGTCTTATGAAGAGGAGCCGATTAAGATCTTGGCTCGAGAAGTGAAACAGTTGAGAAATAAGAGCATAGCACTAGTGAAAGTGTTATGGCAGAAACATGGTGTGGAAGAGGCTACGTGGGAAATAGAAGAAGCTAGGAGAGAGCAACATCCAAACCTCTTTACTGGTAAGATTTTCGGGGACGAAAATCTCTAAAGGGGGGAGAGTTGTAACATCCTGATTTAGGGCCTAGTCGGAATAGTGGTGTGAGACCACAAATTCGATGGTTATGAATGAGTTTTTGAGGTTTATATTATGTATGCATGCTAGTGTGAAAGTTTCATGAAGCAATTTTGTGAAATTGTGGTTGAATTGTCCAAAAGGACTAAATTGCAAAAGTTGCAAAATGTGTGTTTCTAGAAGCTATATGTGTGAAATAGCTTTAGATTATTAATTAGAGGTCCTTAAATAGTAATTTATCCAAATTCTAATTTTTGGACAAAAATGGGCATGGATGAGTTAAAATTTGAAGTTTATCAAAAAGGGCATTTTGGTCATTTAGTTATTAAGTGATTAAATAGGTGAAAAGATGACAAAAATTCACTCATCTTCTCCCCCAAGCTGCCAAAAATTTCAATAGCCATGGTTAGGGCTCTTTCAATTTTTCAAGCTTGCTAGTAAGTGCTCCTAAGCCCGGTTTTTGATATTCTTCGTATTTTTGAAGTCCTAGTAGCATGAGTAAGCTATTTTTAGCTTTTTGGTGAGCTATTATGGATGTTCAAAAATGTACATATGTATGACATGCATGTATTTTGTTGTTTTATAGAAGAATATGAAAGCTTGATGTAGTAGAAACATCTTTTGCTAAGTGATTTTCCATGAAAATGCATGTAGGGACTAGTTTGTGAAAAACTTTAGTTTGGTCATACATATGTGGTTTAGTGAGAATTGATGATAGCTTTATTTGAATAAGTGATTTGGCTAAGCATGAAAGACTAGAAAGTTGAATAAAAATCACTTTACGAGCCTTTGGGACTAAAGTGTAAATATGAAAAAGTTTAGGGGCAAAATAGTAATTTTGGTAAAGTATGAGATGTGGGTCAATTTAGTCAATGTATGTATTGAATAAGCTGATTTATTCATTATAGATCAAGAAAGACGAAGCCCGGATCAAAATCGAGGCAAAAGCAAGGTGGTGGACTAAATTGCATATTTCTATACTTTTGAGTATCGAGGTAAGTCTATGCATAAACAATGCATTCATACTTACAAATTGTTGATGATAGCTAGTGTGTAGCTTGTTCGAGATTGATTGAGAACCTGTGTGGTCCAAGTAGAATGAATGTAGTAGAATTGTGAATGGATGTTTAATTGAGTAAGTAGACATGTGAATGTGTAGTGATAATGCTAGATGGTAGGCTAAGTACGATACCATCCTAATGCATATTGACGATGAGCTGGCTATGTACGATGCTATCATGAGGTATATCGTTTAGTGGGCTAAGTGAGAAACCCCTATGATTACCTTTGTGGTAGGCTAAGTGCGATACCACCTTATTAATCGATTGTGGTGTGCTAAGTAAGAAACCACTGAGACATTAGCTGTGTGGGTTAACTGTGTGGATTAGCCATGTAATTGCATCATTGAGTAAAATAGCTGCGTGGATGTATAATTAAGTTAATTAGCTGTGTGGATGAATTATTGAGAAATAATGATGTGTTGTATATTGTGTAAATGTGACATTGAATGCAGGGGTGCATTTCGATGGTTATAAGTATGTGACTCATTGGAAATGTGGTAAGGGATAGAAAGAGTAAGCATAGTTGTGAATTACTTGTCGGTATAATGCTAATGGTTGCTTAGCTTATACTATGTTGCTTAATTGTTTATGTGTAAACTTACTAAGCTCAAAGCTTACTCTCTTTCTTTTCCCTTGTCTTATAGATTAAAAGCGTTGAATCGAGATACGAGGATCATCAGAAGACAGCCCACATATCAACACACTTTGGTACATGAAACTTAATGTTTTGTATATGGCATATATAGGGGCTAGACAAGTTAGTGGATTTTGTTGTAAATGGCTAAGATGTGTTGGCCTTTAGATGGATAGCTTATTTTGTATAATGCCATGGTTGTTGGCTATTACATTATATGAAAGAAAGATGTAGTTTTCTATGTGAGAATGCACTTCAATTTGAGTTGATTATGATGGTGTTAGATGAGTATATGTTGTGTATGCTAGAGGGCTGAAAAGAGCTTGGCACATAGCTTTGTTCTTGTCCATGTGGATAGACACACGGGCGTGTGTCTAGGCCATGTGTGACACACGGTCAGCCCACGGGCGTGTGACTAGGGCGTGTGGGATTATCCAGTGTTGGCCACGGGCTAGCCACACGGGTGTGTGTCTAGACTCTAGGTCGTGTTAAAGTTGTCAGTGTGCACCACGGGTGGTAAGCACGGGCGTATGCCTTGGCCGTGGGGCATTGGCAGAATGCTGGGTTTTTAGGCACGGTCTGGGGACATGGGCGTGTATGTCTATGCACGGGCGTGTCTAATCTTGTACGGGCGTGTGAGACCTATATAAATAGAAAATTTTTAAGATTGGAAAAAGTTACGGTTTAGTCTCGAGAGCCCTCGTATGTATGAGTGAGGCCTCGTAAGTCGAGAATGAGGTTGTTGAGATGACTTCAGAGAGTAGTTACGACGAGCCTAAGTGGCGATCAAGTGGTTTGAGTTCGGTAACGCCTCGGGCCCGGTTTCGGCGTAGAACCCGGGTAAAGGGTGTTACAAGTTCCTTGTCATGCCATTTGGCTTAATGAATGCTCCTGCGGTCTTTATGGATTTGATGAACCGTATCTTCCGACCGTACTTAGATAAGTTCGTAGTCGTTTTTATTGACGACATACTAATTTATTCTCGGGATGAGAACGAGCACGCGGAGCACCTAAGAACTGTTTTGCAGACTTTAAGAGATAAGCAGTTGTATGCTAAGTTTAGCAAGAGTGAGTTTTGGCTCTGAGAGGTCGGATTCTTAGGACACATTGTGTCGGGTGATGGCATTAGAGTTGATTCGAGTAAGATCTCGGCTATTGTGGAGTGGAAACCGCCGAGGAATGTGTCAGAGATTAGGAGCTTCTTGGGCTTAGCTGGTTACTATAGATGATTCGTTAATGGGTTCTCCATGATTGCTTCCCTGATGACGAGACTGTTACATAAAGATGTTAAGTTTGAATGGACTGAGAAATGCCAACAGAGTTTTGAGAAACTAAAAGCTTTGCTGACTGAAGCACCGGTTTTAGTACAACCGGAGTCGAGAAAGGAGTTTGTGGTCTACAGTGATGCTTCATTAAATGGTCTTGGCTGTGTGCTGATGCAAGAGGGAAAGGTGATAGCTTATGCCTCGAGACAGCTAAAACTGCATGAGAAGAATTATTCGACTCACGATTTGGAGTTGGCTGCGATTGTTTTCGCTTTGAAGATTTGGCGTCATTATTTTTATAGTGAAAAGTGCCGAATCTTCACCGATCACAAGAGCTTGAAGTACTTTATGAATCAAAAAGATTTGAATTTGCGACAACGACGATGGCTCGAATTATTGAAGGATTATGAGCTAGTAATTGATTACCACCCGGGGAAAGCGAATGTGGTTGCAGATGCCTTGAGCAGAAAATCCATGTATGCTTTGAGAGCCATGAGTACGAGCTTAGCATTGTTTGATGATGGTTCCATATTGGCCGAGTTGAGGGCTAGACCATTATTTCTTCAGCAAATACGTGAATCTCAAAAGAATGATAGAGAGATGCAAGTTAAGAGAGCTCAATGTGAATCAGGGAATAACTCTGATTTTCGGACTGGTACAGATGAATGTTTGATGTTCCATGATAGAATTTGTGTACCTAAAGATGATGAGTTGATCCGGAAAATTTTATGTGAAGCACACAATGGTTGTTTGTCAGTACATCCAGGCAGCACAAAAATGTACAATGATTTAAAGAAGTTGTATTGGTGGCTGGGTATGAAAAGAGATATCTCCGAGTTTGTTACCAAGTGTTTGGTATGTCAACAAGTGAAAGCCGAGCATCAAGTACCGTTGGGATTACTTCAGCCAGTGATGGTTCCCAAATAGAAGTGGGACCAAATTACGATGGATTTCGTAACGGGGTTACCTATGACTTCAAAAAAGAAAGATGTTGTGTGGGTTATTGTGGATAGATTAATGAAATTGGCTCACTTTATACCGGTGCGTGTGGATTACTCACTTGATAAGTTGGCCGAGCTGTATGTCACTGAGGTGGTAAGATTACATGGGGTGCCTATATCTATTATCTCAGATAGAGATCCAAGATTTACTTCAAGGTTTTGGAAAAAGTTGCAGGAAGCCTTGGGTACAAGATTGAATTTTAGTACCGCGTTCCATCAGCAAACCGATGGCCAATCCAAAAGAGTAATTCAAGTTCTCGAGGATATGCTCCAATGCTGTGTTTTAGAGTTCGAAGGTAGTTGGGAAAAATATCTACCTTTGGTTGAGTTTGCCTACAACAACAGTTATTAGTCGAGTATACAGATGGCACCTTATGAAGCCTTATATGGGTGCAAGTGCCGGACTCCATTGTATTGGGCCGAGCTTAGTGAGAAGCGAATTCACAGAATTGATCTAGTTAAGGAAACCGAGGAGAAAGTGAAAGTGATCCGTGATAGTCTGAAAGCTGCTTCAGATCGACAAAAGTCATATGCGGATTTAAAAAGGAAAGAAATTGAGTTTCAGGTGGGCGATAAAGTATTCCTGAAAGTATCCCCGTGGAAGAAAATATTGAGATTTGGTCGAAAGGGCAAATTAAGTCCACGATTCATAGGGCCGTATGAGGTTATTGAAAGGATTGGGCCAGTAGCTTACCGGTTGGCTTTGTCGGCAGAGTTAGAGAAAATACACAACGTGTTTCATGTGTCGATGTTACGGCGACATCATTCCGATCCTTCACATGTGATCCCCCCAACCGAAATAGAGATACGACCGGACATGACTTATGAAAAGGAACCAATTAAGATTTTGGCTCGAGAGGTTAAACAGTTGAGGAATAAGAGCATAACCTTATTGAAATTGTTATGGAAAAAACACGATGTAGAAGAGGCTACGTGGGAACCGAAAGAAGCCATGAGGGAACAGTACCCAAACCTTTTTACCGGAAGAAGCCATAAGGGGGGAGAGTTGTAACAGCCCAATTTTGGGACTAGTCGGAACAGTGGTTTCGGGACCACTAATCTGAGGTTGAAGAAAATTATTTTGATGTTATTTTATGTGTTATAACATGTTTATAAGGATGCATGGAAATTTTGGTGCTTTAATATTAGCGATTGTATGCTTAATTGTGAAAAAGGACTAAATCGCATAAAGTGCAAAAGTTTCATTTTACAAGCTAGAGGTGTCTAATAGCTATGGAATATAAAATTGGAGGTCCTTAAAGAGCAATTAGACCCTTGGAGAATGGGTGGCCGGCCATGGGGGACAAAATGAGGTCAAAATTGGTCAAGTAGGTGTGTCAGGTGGATTAAATTGAAGGAAATAAATAAAATAAAGGAAAGGCTATCATCTTTTTATTTTCTCTTCTTCTTCCACTGAATTTTCACACTCAAGAAGGGCTTTGGGAGCTTGAAATTTCAGCAACCTATTTTCCTTGCTAGTAAGTGATTTTAATGGCTTTTCTTGATAATTTTTGTACTTTTGGAACCCCTAAAGCCTAAGCTAACTAAAGAAGGGACTATTTTGCATAATGATTGAAAGTTTAGGGACTTGCCATGAGAGTTTTCTTGTAACATCCGGGATTTAGGGGCTTTGCATTTATTATGTTTCTATGTATGTTGGCATGCTCTATCTATTAGTTTGTTATGTTTGGGGGCCCCGGGAAGGCTCGGGGTTAAGCCGAAGCCTTGGCCAAAATTTCAGTTTTGGGCACTTTTGGGGAAAGCTAGCTAAGGCAGGTTTTAAGAATTTTTGCTTGTGTTTGAAGACACAAGAGCTGCAGTGGTAAAGTGGCAGGGAGACGCCACCTAGCATGCAGGGAGGTGGCGTCACAAGGAGAAGCTGAGAGGGAGAGGGTTCGAATCTCTAATGCAGCACAAGGGAGTATTATTTTTGGCTCAGGCAAGGGAGGCAAACATGGTAATCAAACTCGGAGGAGAGAGACAAGACTCAGTCAAGAATTTCAAACGGGCGCGGTGGAGAGCTATTTGGGGAGTTTGACTCATTCAAACTAATTTGAATAAGTGGATGAGAGGGGATTAAGGAGTGAATCAAGGGAGAATCAAGGGGATGAAGGTGGAGAAGGGTGTTAGCCGAATCTTTGAGTGGTGTTAAGTGAGTTAGGCATTCGGTTTTGGTTAAGGAGTGTAGGTGCCAAATTTTTGTGGAGTGTTTAGTAATTGGTGTTTTTTTTCATTTTGGCAACTTTTGGTTCTTTTCCTTGTTAGCCGAAACTCCTAAGGCTATTGTTGATTCTTCATTCAGCTAGAAAAACCGAAACCATCTTCTCCCACTTTTGCATTTTTGGTAACTTGTGTAACACCCCAAACCCGGTCAACACACCACGACCGAATCTGGCATATTACGGAGTGAAAACGTTTTAAGAAAAACAAGTTTGCCGATTTATTTCGATTGAAAATGCTGTTATTGTTTTAAGGTTTAGAATACCCCGAATGGAGTGACGTTGAAATCGTTTTAGTTTTGTTTTAAAATCCGGAAAATAAGTTTGGAACATCCAATTGCTGTTTCTAGTTTTGGAAAACCTTTCGATACATATTAAAAACCGAGTGAGTTTGAACATAGTCAAGTTTAAAACCATTTGCATTTGTAGTTGTTTGAAAATTTAGGTTTGAAAACCATCTATATTACCTTTGTTATTACCCTATGAATAATGTTACCCGATGGTAACGTTTGAAAATCCCGAAATAGAGTATAGTTTTTGAAAACGTTGCTATTTATCCGGTTACTTAAGCAATATCAAATTGTTAATCACAAGCATAAGATAGGTAAAACAAAATCCAGAAATAAAACCCAAAATAATTCTTAGCGGCCTTATTACAAAAAACCAAAACCAAATTTAAGTAAAATATAACCCGAAGTAGTAATTTAAAGTTAAACCCGAAATTTAGATGCATGGCCACCTCGAGTCCTCCCCGGCTCCATATCCGCGATCTATGCCTCATCTGCAAAATATAAGGGAAGGGGTGAGTCACCGAGACTCAGTGTATAAATCCCCAACCCGATAGTGCAAACACTTACGCAAATCATCCATTAAAACATGCAAATCATGCAACCCCATAACCTAACCATCCGATCTCCTTTATCTACCCCGTGTGGTCAAAACCACTGGTGGTCAAAACCACTGGTGACCGAAGTCACAAATATATATAAGTGTGGTCAAAACCACTGGTGACCGTAGTCACAAAGCAAGTGATGGGGCAAACCCATCGTGTGGTCAAAACCACTGATGACAATCCCGTATCAATCATGTGGGGCCAACCCATTGTGGTACCAAACCACTGGGACGAGTCACAATATCCATATGTGGTCAAAACCACTGGTGACCGTAGTCACAATATCATATATGTGGTCAAAACCACTGGTGGTCAAAACCACTGGGACTTAGTCACAAATAGTAATATCAAAGATGGGGCCAACTCGTCGTGTGGTGAAAACCACTGGTGACAGTCCAAATCATTTTTCCCCCTCCTCTCAACAATCCCACCACCATGTCCATATCATTCGTGGCATAATAACGTATGATGATGCAAATAACACATGGCATAGCATTAAACAATGACATGATAGCATATATCGAGATCCATAATCAGGGGACTTACCCGGAGTCCACGCTCATGCCCTCAAGGCATAACTACCGGTTTCAATAGCTATTAACAGTAACATAATAAACATATCATACTAACGAAGTGTGTAAGCGTTACACACCTGATTACTAACGCGATTACTGAATCCCGAAGGTCCCGATCTATCGCACTAGATCCCCTTTTCCTACATTCGGCCCACACTAAGATCATTAGAAAAAACCCATTCGGCTATACTAGCAAATTCCGAAGGGTGAGATAACGCACAACCAAACACAACCCTCACCTTACTGCCTTTCGAACGCTAACCACAACCCGAGATGTGCGAGACTGATCTTTCCCCTACAATCGGCCAACATTAACACTTAATCTTGATAGCCTTCGGCTTTTCAGATCGAATCGGCATGAAACCTTACCACTGACTTACCGAAATCGCTTGACAGGAAATATATGACCCCGATCTATTGCTTCAAAATCCCGAAGGTCCTATAAGAAACCAATTGCATGGTCGATTAAAAGCCAAGACAAATGCCGAAATTCGGCTTTTGTCTACACATGTCGACAGAGAAAAAGAGAAAGTGAGAATATAGTTTCGGCCAAGATTACTTACCCTCTTCAAATCCGATTAGAGAAGAACCAAGGGAGATCTATGCTTGGTTGATATTTGGCCAAAATAAAACAAGAAGAAAGTAGGGAGATTTCGGCAATGGTGGTGGACTTTAATGTGATCCGGCTATTGCTGAAAGAAGAGAAAAGCAATAAGATTCAGCTAAAGTGAAAGGAGAGAATGGGAGAAAGATGAATGGTATTCAGCTTTGGTTTAGAGAAAAGAGATTAAGGGAGTTTCGGCAAAAAGGAGGAAGAAAAAGAAGAAGATTCGGCACAAGAGAGAATGAAGAGAAAGGAAAGTTGTTGATTTGAGAAGAAGAGACTGTTGATGCGGTTTTGAACAATTATGAGAGAAAGGAAAAGAGAGATGGGAGAGAAGGAGATTCGGCCAAGC
The DNA here is from genome assembly GCA_025698515.1 of Gossypium sturtianum. NCBI lineage: Eukaryota > Viridiplantae > Streptophyta > Magnoliopsida > Malvales > Malvaceae > Gossypium > Gossypium sturtianum. The sequence continues at coordinate 23,607,312 of CM046952.1, forward strand.
ACTTGAGAAGAAGAAGAAAAAGAAATGAAACTAAGGAAGTTTAGGTGGACATTCGGCTAGGTGCTTTCAAGAGAATTCGACAGGTGCAAAAAAGGGATTTCGGCTTTTGCTTCAACATGGTGCATTAAGAGAAAATCGATGAGCAAAGAAGAGTTTTGGTTTGCTTCTCAACCGAATGCACTATAGCCTAGACTAGCCGAAAATGTCCTCCTAAGCTAACTATGGAGGGACGGCACACCTAGCAAGTTCCCCAACCGAACACTCCTCCTCCACTATTCAAGATTCGCCAACACCTCAAATTTCTCCTGACCAACAATTCAAATGTGTTTGAATTCCACAAGCTCCTAAATTTTCTCTTCTCCACCAGTTTAAATTAATTTGACTTAATCAACAAATCTGACAGAGTTTGAGCTGAGCACAACTCTTCCCTCCTTGGCGTCAAAATGGTAAGCAGAAAATGGGATCTCCGCTGCTCGAACCTGAGCTCCCCCTTCCCTGCATGTGGCGTCACTCTCAAGGCCCTAAGTGGCGCCTCCTTGCCACTTTCCCAAGCCAATTCTTGTGCTTGATTTCACCCCAAAATATATTTAACCCCTCGCTCCTTCACTCCCTTGACCAAAGCTTAAAAACAAAATTTTTCTTATAGCTCGGGCCTACCCTCGGCTTATACCTAGACCCTAGAACACCTCAATTAATACCACAATCAATACATAAACATGCAAGAACAATTTAAACACAATAACCCCTATTTAAGGATGTTACAGTTCTACCCCCTTAAAAATAATTTCGGCCTCGAAATTACCTGGTAAAAAGAGTTGAGGGTATTGCTGCCTCATCACATCCTCTGGTTCCCACGTAGCTTCTTCCACGCCATGATTTCGCCATAATACCTTTACTACTGGAACTGACTTCTTGAGCAAAACTTTCACATCCCGATCTAGAATCTGCTTTCGGTTCCTCTTCCATGGTCAAATTTGGGCTCACCTCAATTTCCTCCACCGATACAACATGCGATGGATCCGAACGATAGCGCCTAAGCATGGAGACGTGGAACACATCATGTATCGACTCACTCGCGGCAACTCAAGCCGATAAGCTCATCGGTCCCACTCGTCCCAACACCTTATATGGGCCAATAAACCTTGGACTTAGCTTGCCTTTCTTTCCAAATCTCAAAGACTTTCTTCCACTACGAGACCTTCAAGAAAACCCTATCACCCATCGCGAACTCTATATCTCTCCGCTTAAGATCGGCATATGACTTCTACCGTCTGCGCTTCCTTCAAACGAGCCTGAATCAACTTGACTTTATCCTCGGTCTCAAAGAACCAACTCGTCCCAACATCCGACGCTCCCCAATTCTCCCAGCAGTAGGTGTACGACACTTCCTACCATACAACGCCTCATATGGTGCCATCTTAATGCTTGCCTGGTAACTATTGTTGTACGCAAATTCAGCTAACGGTAGAAATTCTTCCCACCGCCTCTGAAGTCCAAAACACGACCTCTCAAAGATATCTTCCAAGATTTGTATAACCCTCTCTCGATCGTCTGTCTGTCTCATGGATGAAATGCCGTACTAAAATCCAACCACGCTCCCAATGCCCGATGCAACGCTTTCCGAACCTCGACGCGTGAACACGGGATCCTCGTCCGAGATGATCGATCTCGGCACCCCGTGCGACCTCACTATCTCCACCACATACACCTTGCTAACTTCCTCAAGCGAGTAATCAACCCTTACCAAGCATGAAATAAGCCGACTTAGTCGACGATCCACAATTACCCGTGATCGAGTCTTTCCTACTTGGCGTAAGGGTAGTCCACCGACAAAATCCATAGTGATCCTTTCCCACTTCCACTGCAGAATCTTCACCGGTTGAAGTAAACTCGACGGCAATCGATGTTCGCCTTGACTTATCGACACGTCGGACATTTACCCACAAACTCGCCATTTCCCGCTTTGGACACTGCCACCAAAACTGCTCTCGCAAATCCAGGTACAACTTGTTACCTCCAGGATGCATAGCGTATGGACTGCTATGTGCATCCTGAAGAATCTTCTGCCTTAACTCAACGTCCTTCGGCATACAAGCTTTCCCTTGAAAACATAGTACTCCATCACTTTGGACAAGTCGTAACCTTCCAACCCACCATTCTCGAACTTGCAACCTCAGAGCATTCAAACCCTCATCCTCTAATCTGTTTTCTCCTTAATTTGTACTACCCAAGTCGGTTTTACCTATAATTTCGCCAATGAGACTCCGTCGTCGTACAAGCTAAGATGAGCAAACATCGCTCTCAAGTCCGACACTACCTTACGGCTCAACGCGTGCTCGCCACCACGCTACCCTTGCCCGATGATACTCAATTGAACAATCGTAGTCCTTCAACAGCTTCAATCCATCTCCGCTGCCTCAAGTTCGGATCTTTCGAGTCATGAGATACTTGGACTTTTGTGATCCGTGTAGACTATCGACTTCTCCCGTATAAGTAATGTCTCCATATTTTCAGTGGCGAAAAACAATCGCAGCTAATTCCAAGTCATGCGTTGGATAGTTAACCTCATGCGATCTCAAATTGTCGAGATGCATATGCCACTACCTTCCCTTCTCAGTATCAACACACATCCCAAACCAAGATGTGATGCATCACAGTAGACCGTGAATTCTTTTCCTGCCTCAGGCTGAATCAAAACCGGAGCTTCAGTCAGAATCTTTCTCAACTTGTCAAAACTTTCTTGCTGTTTCTCAGACCACACAAATGGAACTCCTTTCCTCAGTAATTTGGTCATAGGCGCTGCGATCAAAGAAAATCCTCAACAAATCATGGTAATACCGCGGTCCTAGGAAACTTCGAACTTCTGCCACTAACTTAGGCGGTTTCCAGTCCAACACTGCCTCAATCTTTCGAGGATCCACTCTAATCCCCTCAGCGGACACCACGTGACCCAAGAAAGTCACCTCCCTAAGCCAGAACTCGCACTTACTAAATTTGGCAAATAACTACTTTTCCCTCAGAATCTGTAGCACCACCCGAAGATGCGCGTCATGTTCCTCCTCAGATTTCGAGTACACCAAAATGTCGTCTATAAACACCACGACGAATCGATCCAAATACTGCTGAAACACCCGATTCATCATGTCCATGAATGTTGCCGGTGCATTGGTCAACCCGAATGGCATCACCAGAAACTCGTAATGCCCATACCGAGTACGAAACGCCGTTTTATGGATATCAGCCTCCTTCACCTTGAGTTGATGATACCCCGACCTAAGATCTATCTTAGAGAATATCGATGCACCCTTGAGCTGATCAAACAAGTCGTCTATCCTGGGCAACGGATACTTATTTTTGATCGTCAACTTATCCAGCTGGCGGTAGTCTATACACATCCGTATAGTACCGTCTTTCTTCTTAACAAAAAGCACAGGTGCTCCCTAAGGGGATACACTCGGCCGGATGAAACCTCTGTCCAGCAACTCCTGAATCTGAGCCTTTAACTCTACCAATTCTTTCGGCGCCATCCTATACGGGGCAATAGACACTAGCGAGGTTCCGAGTATCAAGTCTATACCGAACTCAACCTCGCGGTCAGGGGGCAAACCCGAAAGTTCCTCTGGGAATACATCAGCAAACTCCCCCATAGTTCGGACACTCTCCACAGCTGAATCCTTGGCTTCCAAAGCACAGACATGCACCATAAATGCCTCACAACCTTTCCTAACCATCTTCTCCGCCTTCAGCGCAGAGACCACACTGGATAGGTAATCTCTCCTATTACCTATCATCACTACCTCTTCGTCTTCCACCGACTTCAACACCATGCGCTTAGTTGCGCAATCCAAACTGGCCTGGTACTTTACTAGCCAATCCATCCCAAGAATCAGATCGAACTCCCCAAACGGCAATTCCATCAAGTCAGCCAAAAACACGACCCCTTGAAGTTCTAGGGGTACATCCCTATACAGTTTATTTACTTCTATAGAGTGACCTAGAGAGCTTATTACTGTCATCTCCCTAGAAGTAATCTCAAATTCTAAGTTCATTTTTTCCGCTATGCTACTGGCAACATACGAGTGCGTCGAACCCACATCAATCAAAGCATTGTAAGGTAGACCAAAGATTAAGAACGTACCAGTTATGACGTCTGGTGCGTCGCCCTCCTCTCGACACCTCGCCGCGTAGACCAATCCAGGCTGTCTCGCCTCTGTACCACCTGCACCTCTGCCCGGTGCTCCACGGCCTCTACCAGAGCCATTACCTCCCCTGGCTGCACCACGGCCCCTCTGTGGTTGCTGACCATCCTCCCGATCGTATACGATTCTGATCCCCGGACTACAACCTAGCGGATCTCTGTGGACAATCCTCACTCGATGCCCCATCGATCCACACTCGAAACATCCTCTGCTTCCACCCCAACATTCTCCCGTGTGAGATTTTCCACACCGAGCACACCGTGGCGCCATCGAGTATTAGCGGCAGAGCCCTAGCGGCTTGATTCGCCCACCATATCTACCCTTTTTCTGCGATTCCCGGCAGACCAGATGATCCGTAATTCCTCTTATTCCAACCCTTATCCTGATTCCGCCTTACGGACTGTTTCACCTCCTCAGCAACTTTGGCCTTTTCCACTAAGACCGCAAACTCTCTTTCCTGCTGTGGGGCAATTAACATCCGCACTCGCCTCTCACCCATCCTCAAATCTGACACAGCGCTCATGCTCCGTGCCCACAATACCCCGTGCATAGCGACTCAGCCGAAGAAATTCCGCCTCATATTCCGATCTGATCTTACTTCCCTGGACCAGTTCAGAACGCCTTGCGCGCAAGCGCATCAATGTAGCTAGCCCCAATGTACTTCCTCTCGATAGGTCGCTCTAAAGAATTCCCAAGTAATGTCATCCGCCATTGCTCCGTTCCTAATCGTGAGCCACCATCGATATGACTCATCTCATAGCGGAGATACTACCCCTTAAGCTTCTCTCACCGTAGAAGTCCGGATCATCCATAATACGCTCACACCTCCAACCAATATTCCGCTGTGCTAGGAGCCACACCGGAGATACCTCTGAACACCTCGGCACCATTAGCCCGGAGTCGTTCGGGCACAGATTTCTGAACCCCTGCTCCGACGCCTGCACTTGCAACCCTCTCTAACACCCGCAAGATCGCTCGTGACATCTGCGTCATCACCATGCCCGTCTCGTTGTTCCGCGCCCACAGCTGGCGGCGGTGGTACCTCATTTTCCGATCCATGACCAGACCCTACCGGTTCCGAGACCGTCACCCTACCCCTACCTCGTCCACGAGTGTTACACCCACGTCCACGTGTACTCATGATTATCGATACGAATTGATCTGACAACAAGTTTTATGCATTAGACTTTTATTCCACTGTCTATTAAGGCACAGTTTTATGAGAAGTTTAATCAGAGGTTGTTTCGTAAGTACATCCATCCTATAGTTCAAATCTCTAGAGTAGTTCCTACTACTATTAGTCACTACTATTTAGTCATGCCAATATCACCATAATCATATCATCAATAAGAAATAATTTGGGGTACTTACCTGGGCGGATTAGTGCCGGAGACTCGGTGCCATGCTTTCACCACTATACTTTTCCTATAAAACCTTTTCCACAATCCATTTTAAACTAGCCGAGCTATTGAACCTGGCTCTGATACCAAAATTGTAAGACCCCAAAGCCGGTCAACACGCCACGACCGTATCTGGCATATTACGGAGTGAAAACGTTTTAAGAAAAACAAGTTTGCCGATTTATTTCGATTGAAAACACTGTTATCGTTCTAAGGTTTAGAATACCCCGAATGAAGTGACGTCGAAATCATTTTAGTGTTGTTTTAAAATCCGGAAAATAAGTTTGGAACATCCAATTGCTGTTTCTAGTTTTGGAAAACCTTTCGATACATATTAAAAACTGAGTGAGTTTGAACATAGTCAAGTTTAAAACTATTTGCATTTGTAGTTGTTTGAAAATTTAGGTTTGAAAACCATCTATATTACCTTTGTTATTACCCTATGAATAATGTTACACGATGGTAACATTTGAAAATCCCAAAATAGAGTATAGTTTTTGAAAACGTTGCTATTTATCCGGTTACTTAAGCAATATCAAATTGTTAATCACAAGCATAAGATAGGTAGAATAAAATCCAGAAATAAAACCCAAAATAATTCTTAGCGGCCTTATTACAAAAAAACCAAAACCAAATTTAAGTAAAATATAACCCGAAGTAGTAATTTAAAGTTAAACCCGAAATTTAGATGCATGGCCACCTCGAGTCCTCCCCGGCTCCATATCAGTGATCTATGCCTCATCTGCAAAATATAAGGGAAGGGGTGAGTCACCGAGACTCAGTGTATAAATCCCCAACCCGATAGTGCAAACACTTACGCAAATCATCAGTAAAACATGCAAATCATGCAACCCCATAACCTAACCATTCGATCTCCTTTATCTACCCCGTGTGATCAAAACCACTGGTGGTCAAAACCACTGGTGACCGAAGTCAAAAATATATATAAGTGTGGTCAAAACCATTGGTGACCGTAGTCACAAATCAAGTGATGGGGCCAACCCATCGTGTGGTCAAAACCACTGATGACAATCCCGTATCAATCATGTGGGGCCAACCCACTGTGGTACCAAACCACTGGGACGAGTCACAATATCCATATATGGTCAAAACCACTGGTGACCATAGTCACAATATCATATATGTGGTCAAAACCACCGTGGTCAAAACCACTTTGGGACTTAGTCACAAATAGTAATATCAAAGACGGGCCAACCCGTCGTGTGGTCAAAACCACCGGTGACAGCCGGTCCAAATCATTTTTCCCCTCTCTCAACAATCCCACCACCATGTCCATATCAATCGTGGCATAATAACGTATGATGATGCAAATAACACATGGCATAGCATTAAACAATGACATGATAGCATATATCGAGATCCATAATCAGAGGACTTACCCGGAGTCCACGCTCATGTCCACAAGGCATAACTACCGGTTTCAATAGCTATTAACAGTAACATAATAAACATATCATACTAACGAAGTGTGTAAGCGTTACACACCCGATTACTAACGCGACATCGAATCCCAAGGTCCCGATCTATCGCACTAGATCCCTTTTTCCTACATTCGGCCCACACTAAGATCATTAGCAAAAAGCCATTCGGCTATACTAGCAAATCCCGAAGGGTGAGATAACGCACAACCAAACACAACCCTCACCTTACGCTTTGAACGCTAACCACAACCCGAGATGTGCGAGACCGATCTTTCCCCTACAATCGGCCAACATTAACACTTAATCTTGATAGCCTTCGGCTTTTCAGATCGAATCGGCATGAAACCTTACCACTGACTTATCGAAATCGCTTGATAGGAAATAGATGACCCCAATCTACTGCTTCAAAATCCCGAAGGTCCTATAAGAAACCAATTGCATGGTCGATTAAAAGCCAAGACAAATGCCGAAATTTGGCTTTTGTCTACACATGTCGACAGAGAAAAAGAGAAAGTGAGAATAGAGTTTCGGCCAAGATTACTTACCCTCTTCAAATCTGATTAGAGAAGAACCAAGGGAGATCTATGCTTGGTTGATATTCGGCCAAAATAAAACAAGAAGAAAGTAGGGAGATTTCGGCAATGGTGATGGACTTCAATGTGATCCGGCTATGGCTGAAAGAAGAGAAAAGCAATAAGATTCAGCTAAAGTGAAAGGAGAGAATGGGAGAAAGATGAATGGTATTCGGCTTTGGTTTAGAGAAAAGAGATTAAGGGAGTTTCGGCAAAAAGGAGGAAGAAAAAGAAGAAGATTCGGCATAAGAGAGAATGAAGAGAAAGGAAAGTTGTTGATTTGAGAAGAAGAGACTGTTGATGCGGTTTTGAACCATTATGAGAGAAAGGAAAAGAGAGATGGGAGAGAAGGAGATTCGGCCAAGCACTTGAGAAGAAGAAGAAAAAGAAATGAAACTAAGAAAGTTTAGGTGGACATTCGGTTAGGTGCTTTCAAGAGAATTCGACAGGTGCAAAAAAGGGATTTCGGCTTTTGCTTCAACATGGTGCATTAAGAGAAAATCGATGAGCAAAGAAGAGTTTCGGTTTGCTTCTCAACCAAATGCACTATAGCCTAGACTAGCCGAAAATGTCCTCCTAAGCTAACTATGGAGGGACGACACACCTAGCAAGTTCCCCAACCGAACACTCCTCCTCCACTATTCAAGATTCGGCCAACACCTCAAATTTCTCCTGACCAACAATTCAAATGTGTTTGAATTCCACAAGCTCCTAAATTTTCTTCTCCACCACGGTTTAAATTAATTTGACTTAATCAACAAATCGACAGAGTTTGAGCTGAGCACAACTCTTCCCTCATTAGCGTCAAAATGGTAAGCGAGAAAATGGGATCTCCATTGCTCGAACTGAGCTCCCCTTCCCCGCATGTGGCGTCACTCTCAAGGCCCTAAGTGGCGCCTCCTTGCCTCTTTCCCAAGCCAATTCTTGTGCTTGATTTCCCCCAAATATATTTAACCCCTCGCTCCTTCACTCCCCTTGACCAAAGCTTAAAAACAAAATTTTTCTTATAGCTCTGGGCCTACCTCTAAACTTATACCTAGACCCTAGAACACCTCAATTAATACCACAATCAATACATACACATGCAAGAACAATTTAAACACAATAGCCCCTATTTAAGGATGTTACAACTTGAGTTCATTGCTTCACCATCAAGAGCCGAAACAATTCTCTTCTTCTTGGGTTCAAACATGTTTCTCATTTGATATCCCCTTAGCCGAACCCTCCTACTCTTCTCAATTTAACCATTTTCCCCATTTGCTCACTTCTCAAGCCCCATCCCTTGGCCGAATTCCCTTAAGCTTCCACTCTCTTTTCGGTTCTTCTCTCATCTACTCAAGATGAAATCTATTCCTATTTTGCCTCTTTGGGTTTTTACTTCCGCTTTTCTATTTTCCTTGGTGTCGAATCTCCATAGCCATTTCTTTTACATTTTCTTTTTGTTTCTTCATGTCAAATCAAGTTGTACTTATTCTCTTGTTTAGCCGAATCTCTTTGGTGCTTATGTCCCTTGCTCGATTCTATTTCAGTGAAGTGCCGCCACTCATCCTCCTATCTCCCTTTCAAATCGGTTCCTTCCTGTTTAGTGGTAAGCGCCAGTTTCTTTCTCTATTCTCTCTTAATCTCTATTTGGTTGGTAACCGTTGGGGTTAACCATGTTCTGTATTTCTTTGGCCGAAAGGCCACTCTTTCTAATCCATTTCTTGGAGGGCCGATTCTAATAAGGAGTTTGTGTAGGGATTTTAGTGACTTACTAATCCAGGTGTAATAGCCTTCGGGTTCTATCGACTTAGGTAAGAAATCGTTATATTATTAAGCGTATATCCTTAATTTCTCTGCTTTGATGTCTTAACCCGGTCTTCTGACCACGATCGTTTTTATGGAAATAAGTACCAGCCGAACAAAGGAGGGGGTTGGACACGTAGTCCCTACCCCTAAATTCAAGAAGCGAGCGGTATTGACAGTTCGTGATTAGCCACCGGGTTGTGGGCCGGCTTCTGAAAGGGATAAGCAGATCGTTGTGATCCCTGCGAGTGAGGACGTTAGCGAGATCGATAGTGTAGTCTTGCGTGTTTACAGGTGTGTAATTCCCACACCTTCATGTATGTTATTATTATGTATATATGTGATGTTTGAAAGCCTAAAACACAATAATAGTTATTGTGATACCCATAGAGGGTAATAATCGTGACACCAGGTGCGTTTTTTCTCCGAGTATGCCTTGTAAATATGGTCGTTAGCATGAATATTCATATGCCTTAAATATTTTATGTATGTTGTTATGTGTTGCATCCATACCATCATGATTGTATATTGCATGGGCATGGGGATATGATAATGATGAATGGGGTAGTGTTAAAGGTGGCTTTGCCACATACTACGGTGACGTTGTCACATTATTAAAGGTGGCTCTGCCACATATGACGGTGACGTTGTCACATTATTACGGTGGCTATGCCACATATGTCGCGATGAGCAGCTAACTGCAGCATGACTGCCATCGATGGTGTGTAGCGGATGGAGGGTCGATTGTAGAAATCCCCACTGGTGTGATTGGCAGGATCGGGTGGTGTGTAGCGGATGGAAATTTAGGTGGGATTGAGTTTTGCATCATTTTGCATATGAAACCTATTATTCTGTACTATGGGGCTAAAGCCCAATCTAATTTCGAATGGGCTTCGCTCAATGTGATTACTTAAAAAGGGGATAAGATGGTAAGTGGTGGGCTTGAGTTGCACACTGAGTCTTTTGACTCACTCTTTTTGCTTAACATCTTTGCAGGTAATACATAGTGCAGTGGACCGGGCCGGATAAGACTACGAGGTGGCCATACACGGTTTCTTTCTTTTAAATTAGAACATTATTCATCTTTAATTGGGATTCTATGTTGTAATAAGGCCACTATTAATTTGGTTTAAAGTTTCGGTTTAAGTATTAGATGCATTAAATCTAAGATAGTGGATAAGATGTTTTATTCACCAAATTGCAAACAAAGTTTTCTTATAACTTAATTAACGATTTTACAAACGGATTTCCGCAACGCACCTCTAGCTTAATCAAACGTAGCAACAGGTATTTTTTTTTAAATGTCACTTGATCATAGGGTTTTGGCAATTAAATTTTTATCTTAAATGAATAATGGGATCTTCAATTGAACCTTAAAACTTGGAATTTTAAAATGATTTAAAATTCTTCTGAGGATTGTAATACCTTATAAGTTCTTCCCTAGTGACATGCCAGATCCGGTCGTGGTGTTTGGGCCGGGTTTGGGGTGTTACAGTTCTTGTTGTTTTTTGAGTTTTTATGGAAGAAAATGAATGTTAAAGGGTTAAGGAATAACTTTTGTGAAATGTGTTACCATCAAAACACCTAAATGGGGCTTATTTGTAAAGGTTGTAATTGTGTAATAAATGCATGAAATGATGGGTTTTATAAATTGTTGTAAGAGAAATAAATGTTCAGCTAGGCTTGTCTAATGAGAAAATGTGATGAAAAATGATTTACGAGCCTAGGGGCAAAATCATAATTTAGCCAAAGTATAAGGGCAAAATGGTCATTTTTGCCTAAGTAGAAATTTTGAAGTGTCATGAGTTATGTAGTAATTGAATGAGTAAATCTTATAATTTTAGATCACGAAGAACGCGGAAACAACCTTGACTGGGGAAAAGGCAAGGTTACGGATTAAGCCGCAAATTAACATATTTTGCACCGAGGTAAGTTTACGTGTAAATGATACATCCTTAATACTTATGTTATTACCTATTGATGCATTATATGGTTGTAAATACTTAATGGTGGGATTGATTGAAAATGATAGATAATGAGTAATTCTCGAATGAACCTCGAAATAGAAATGAGAGTACGATAAATATCTGTAAATATGTAATTGTTGGTGGGCTGTGTGCGATACCACCTTGTTAATTATTCACGATGGGCTGTGTGCGATACCATCGTTTATATTTTCATTTGGTAGGCTATGTGTGATACCACCGTACTTATCAATTGGTGGGCTATGTGCGATACCACCGTAATTATCATTGTTGGTGGGCTGTGGGCAAAACCACCGGGTACCTAGTATTATTCCAAAGATTTCATCGAGAAATATGTCTAAGTAAATATTTCGTGTGATTTTGTAGTGATGAGTGTAGGATATATGTGCAAGAAAATGTGAGCATTATATATGTTATATGTTGGAAGGTGGTAAGAGATGAGATGAGTAAGCATGATTATGAAATGTGAATTGTTCTTACATAAAATGTAATGTTGTGATTGCTTATTATATGATATGATGCTTATTGTTTACATGTAGACTTACTAAGCTTAAAGCTTACTCCCTTTCTTTTCCCTTATTTTATAGTGTCAAAGAGCCAGCTCGGGATACGAAGATAATCAGAAGATCACCCACACTGTCAGCTCATATTGGTATAGTTAGACTTAGCATTTTGTGTATGGCATGTATAGGGACTAGGCTTAGTTGAATGTCATATTGTTTTGGCCAAATGTGTTGGCTCATTCAAAGATGAACTCTTTCGTATAAGGCCATAGTTGATGGCTCTTTCTTCTTAATCTATGAAAAGATGAGGTTATGCATGATTGTGTAAGTGGTATGATGGTTTACTTGGTTTAATTATGCATGAATGGGTTGAAGGTTTTATGTGAATCCTGTTTGTATTAGTTAGGGTGATGGAATGAGCTTGGAAAATAGCCTTGTTCTTGTCCACACGGGTAGACACACGGGTGTGTGTCTAGGCCGTGTTTGACACAAGATCAACATCATGGGCGTGCGGTTAGGCCGTGTGTCCCCTTACATGCTAGGTTTACAAGTCAGTATGCTCAGTAGTAAACACACGGGTAGAGACACGGCCGTGTGTCTCAGCCGTGTGGAAGGCACGGCCATGGACATGGGCATGTGCCCAGGCCGTGCGAAGTCTGCACCTGAAATTTGGAATTTAATTTGCCACACGGTCGAAGAATACGGGCGTGTGCCTAGGCCGTGTGACATTTATAGGGTGATGATGTTAGAAACAGAATGCAAAGGTTTTGGCACACGGGCTAAGACACGGCGTGTTGAGGCCGTGTGAGGGATACGGGCCAGAGACACGAGTGTGTGTCCGACCGTGTGAAAACCCCTGTAGGTTCGAATTGAAAAATAATTCCACACGAGTGTGGAACGCGGGAATGCGATATGCCACACGGGCGTGTCCTTTTCTCCACACGGGCGTGTGGACTAGTTAGTAAGAAATTTTATAAGGCTTTCGGGAGAGCTTCAAAGGATCTCGATTCGATCCCGAACCATTCCTAAAGCGTGATTTAAGCCTCGTAGGCTTGATTAAGAGGTGTTAATAAAAGTTTTATGTTTGGAGAGGAAAGTCAAGTCTCGGTGTTGCATAAGTGTTAGTGTATAAGACTAGTAATGCCTCGTACCCTGTTCCGGCGTCGAATACAGGTAAGGGGTGTTACATATTTATAGTGAGAGGTTGGATTGGTGGGCGTTAACCATTAAATTCCCTAATCTTTAGATATAGGTTGTAGGTTTGTAGATGCTAGCTATGAGTACTGGTGGAGTCAATTGGGAGGGATTGGAATGGGAATTTGTTAGGTTGGGGACGTGATGTGTTAACAAGTGCTATAAAAAACTCATCCTCATATATATTTAGAGAATTATATGGACCCACTTGGTGCGACGTGATGTTTAGGCTATGTGTTCCTGAAATAGAGGTGATCCTCTTGGAAAAACTGTAAAACTGAGTTTCACTATTATTTTTTGCTCGTATATAAAAAGTACATCAATTTTTTTCTTCATATATTTATAATATATTTTCTCGGTAATGTAATGTAGAATCTGTCTGTTTCGAGCAAGAGAGGGTTACAGGGCATGTGATCATAGTTCGAGACTTGATCTGCCATTCTCTCGAGTACTTAATGAGCTTGTTTTCAAGTAGTTTATGAGTCTTTTTAATGCTTTTTATCGATTCTTAGATTTTAGTGTTAATGGTAGGTTTTCTTATATTTTACCTCTTTTGAGACCTAAATTGGCAAAATTATGTCATTGCAAGTCTAATGATTGATTTGAACTTTTGTAGCTAGACAACGATGACCAAACCTTGAGGAGAAATACATTTAACATGGGTGTCATGACACTAGTGCAAGGATGTCGAGACACCGAGCTCCTTTGCCTCGAGGGTGTAAGACTTCAATGAGAAATCAGTCAAAAGCCGACTGTTGAGAGAGTCGCGACATTGCGCCCACATAGCAACATCGAGCTTCCAAGGTCGCAATATCACTCAAGGTTGTGAGATGAAGAAATCATGACCACCACCGAGGATGTCGCAACACCAGCTAGTCAATGTTGCGACATTAAAACCCCTCTAAATTCAATATCGTGTTCACTGCCAGGGATGTCGGTGTCGCGACACTGAAGTCTGATAGGTGAAACATTGTAGGGGGAATTTGTGTCTACATAAGCTTAAGTCACATTTCATTTAAATGGCTATATCAACTATTTGGGGGGAGATGATAGTGTAGAAAAATTACTCTTCTCTTTTTAGCTTTGGTTTTCAATTTTCTTCACTTCTTTTCTTTTTCTTTTCTTTTTATTTTTTTTTTGTAGTATTTTTGTTTCTTTATTTTTGCTGGAACCTTGTGGATGGAGATGGATTAAACACTCGTGCTTCATCGGATGTTTATCTATTAATGAACATATTCTCAACCCGTATCTTTTATATTTTATGCAACCATGTTTTTATTAAAATGCTTGTGTGAAATGTAAGTTTATGTAACACCTTATACCCAATCCGATCGTCAGGTCCGAGCTATAGTGTGCCACATTCGTTGCCGAAGTGACTACGATAAGAATAAATACAATTCTAGTCATTTGGTAACATCCTTAATTCGGGGTCTCTGCATTTTGTTTGTGTTGCATGGGAGGATATGTCTATTATGTTTATTTATCATATTTTGGGGTTTAGGCATGACCCTGGGTTAGGCCTGAGTTAGGGCTAAAATTTTGTTTTAGTGCTTAGGAAGAGAAAGCTAAGGAAGTTAGAGGTTAAAAGAATTTATTGGGAGGTTGTGACACAAGAATTACCTTGGTAAAGTGGCAAAGGAGGCGCCACTAAGGTGCTTGGATGGTGACGCCACATTCGGGGAAGGAGTGCTTGGGTCCGAGCAAAGAGAATTGCACTTCCCGCTTATTCTTTTCACGCGTAAAAGCAGGAAGTGGAGTGCTCGGGATGGACTCGGAAGATAAGGATGGAAGGGGTCAAACGAATTTGAACTGATAGAAGGGAGGAAATTTAGGAGTTTGAATTATTTCAAACTCATTTGAAGGAGTTGGCCGAATTTTGGACTTTGGGGAAGAAGGTGTAATCGGTTTTGGGTTTATTGGGAGTGGCTGAATGTGTGTTGGGAGATAGCTAGGGACGGCTAGCTTAGAAGGTCATTCTCTTGGTGTTTTATGTCAAAACCAAAACCCTCTTGCTTTTCTCCTCTTTTGGTTTTCTCTTTTTGGCAACTTGGGCATTTGGCCGAACCAACTTTGCCATTCCCTTTGAAGAGTGAAACTCCCTCTTGGCCGAATCCACCTTTGTCACTTCTTCTTTTCTTATTTTTGCTCAAAGCCAAACTCAAATAGCTATCTTCTTCTTCTCTTTTCGGTTCGCTCTTTGTTAGCCTTCTCCTTGCCGAAATCACCTTGTTCACTTCTTCTTATTCTTTTATTTTGTTTAAAGCCGAAACCAACAATCTCACCCCCATTCGACATCTTTCCTTCTCTCTTTCAAATCCCCTTGTGCCGAAATTTCATCCATTCTTCTTTGCCAAAATAAATCCTACTCCATCTTCTTCCATCTCTTCCATTTTATTTCAAAAGCCGAAAGCTTGTTGTTTTTCTTTCGGTTTCATCAAGAGCCTTGGCCGAATACCCTTAGTCTCATTCTCTTCTTTTCTCACGTGTTCTAGTCTCCATTGAAGTGCCGAATTTAGTTCTCTTGGTGAGTCATAGCCGAATCTCTTGGTAAGTGACATCTTTTTCTTTTCTATCTTCTTTTCCATTATAGATCTATGTATTGAACTCCATTCTTGTTCCATGTTGATAGTCGAAACCCTTAACATCAATAGTGGGTGCCGATCTTTGGTGTTTAGAAGCAGAATCAGTCATTAAGGTAAGGTGGTGACAAACTCTTTTGGTTCGGGATTGCTAGTTTAGTCGAATGGGCTTTTGGTTACTAACAAGTATTGGCCGATTGTAGGAAGGGGGTTCGGGATTTCGCTAGTTTCGCGTAGTTCGGGTTTCGCTTAGATCTACAAGTAGTCAGGTGTGTAACCTTACACACTTCGTTAGTATTACATGTTATTGTGTTAACTGTTATAAACCGATTAGTTATTAAAATCAGTGATTTTTCCTTGTGGGCATGAGCGTGGACTCCGGGTAAGTCCCCTGCTATGTGATTTTTGATATACATCATCATGTTACCGTTAAATGCTATGCCATGCGTTATTTGCATGATTTCATGATATTATGATACGTATGATTTGGACATGATGATGGGTTTGATGAGAGGAGGGGAGGATCTATTTAGATCGTCACCAAAGTGGTTTTGACCACACGACGGCCAGGTTGGCCCCGACTTTGATATTATTATTTGTGACTAAGTCTCGATGGTTTTGACCACCAAAGTGGTTTTGACCACATATATGATATTGTGACTACGGTCACCAAAGTGGTTTTGACCACATATGGATATTGTGACTCGTCCCAGTGGTTTGGTACCACAAAGGGGTTGGCCCCACATGATTGATCTGGGATTGTCATCGTGGTTTTGACCACACGATGGGTTGGCCCCATCACTTGATTTGTGACTACGGTCACCAAAGGGTTTTGACCACACCGATATATATATTTGTGACCTCGGTCACCGATGGTTTTGACCACCGGTGGTTTTGACCACACGGGGTAGATAAAGGAAATCGGATGGTTAGATGATGGGGTGCATGATTGCATGTTTTATTAATGATTTGTGTAAGTGCTATTCCATCGGGTTGGGGATTTACACACTGAGTCTCGGTGACTCACCCCTCCCTTACATTTTGCAGATGAGGCATAGATCGCGGATATGGAGCCGGGGAGGACTCGATGTGGCCATGCAAACTTATTTTCGGGTTTTTATTACTACTCTAGTTTTATCTATTTACTTTAAATTTGGTTTTGGTTCTGTAATAAGGCTGCTAAGTATTATTTTGGGTTTTAAATTAGTTGCTTTACTTTTTGATGATATTATGCATGTGCTTAACGAATTGATTGCTTAAATAATCGGTAAAAAGCAATGTTTTCAAAATTATACCTCCTTCGTGTTTTCAAACCTCACTATCGGGTAATAACATTTACAATATGATTGCAAAGGTAACCTAAATGATTTCCGGATTTAAGTTTCAAACAACTTCAAAGTTAATGGTTTTAACCTGACTATACACACCTTACTCGGAATTTAAAAAGAATCACATGATATCCAAAAGCTAGTATCGATCAACGGATTTTTCAACAATAAAGTTTTCTGGATTTAAAGCAACACCAAAATGATTTTAACATCACTTTATATGAGGTTTTCTAAACACTAAAACGATAAAGAGTTTTCAATAAAATTTAACCAGTAACTTATTTTATTCAAATGTTTTCACTCCGTAACATGCCAGATTCGGTCGTGGTGTGTTGACCGGGTTTGGAGTGTTACAATTTTGGTATCGAGCTGTTTCAATAGCTTATTTTGTGGGCCCGAGGCCCAAAAATGTTTTAAAATGGTTTATGAAAGGCTTTTATGGGAAAAATACAGTGGTGAAAGCATGGCACCGAGTCTCCTAGCACCAATCCGCCTGTAAGTACCAAAACTATTGCTTTTGATGATGTGATTATGGTGATATTGGCATGACTAAATAGTAGTAGGAACTACTCTTGAGATTTGAACTATAGGATGGATGTACTTACGAAACAATCTCTGATTAAACTTCTCATAAAACTGTGCCTTAATAGACAAAGTGGAATAAAAGTCTAATGCATAAAACTTTTAATCACTCGTATCGTATCGGTGGACATGAGTACACGTGGACGTGGGCGTAACACTCGTGGATGAGGTAGGGGTAGGATGACGGTCTCGGAACCGGTAGGGTCCGGTCATGGATCGGAAAATAAGGTACCACCGCCCCCACCGTGGGCACGGAACATCGTGACCGCACATGTGATGACGCAGCGTCACAGCGATCTGCGCGGTGTTAGAGAGGGTTGCTAGTGCAGCGCTGGAGCAGGGTTTAGAAATGCTGTGCCCGGCGGACTCCGGGCTAATGGTGCCGAGGTGTTCGAGAGGTATCTCCTGGTGGCTCCTAGCACGCGGAATATTGCTTGGAGGCGACGAGACGTATTATGGATGATCTAGACTTCTACCGAGGAGAAGCTTAAGGGGGGTAGTAGCTCTGTGCGAGATGAGTCATATCGCTGGTGGCTCACGATTAGGGACTGAGCAATGGCGGATGATCTTACTTGGGAATTCTTTAGAGCAGCTTATCAGAGGAAATACATAGGGGCTAGCTATATTGATGCGCAGCGCAAGGCGTTCCTGAACTTGGTCCAAGGTAATAAGACTGTGTCAGAATCTGAGGCAGAATTTCTTCGGCTGAGTCGCTATGCACGTGGTATTGTGGGCACGGAGTATGAGCGCTGTGTCTGATTTGAGGATGGACTGAGAGACGAGCTGCGAATGGTAATTGCCCCACAGCAGGGAAGAGAGTTTGCGGTCTTAGTGGAAAAGGCCAAAGTTGCTGAGGAAGTGAAACAGTCGGTAAGACGGAATCAGGATAAGGGTTGGAACAAAAGGAATTCTGGATCATCTGGGTCTGCCGAGAATCAGCAGAAACGAGGTAGATTTAGTAGGCCGAGTCAAGCTGCTAGGCCTGCTGTTGCTAATACTCAATGGCCGCCACGATGTGCTCGGTGTGGAAAGTCTCACACGGGGAATGCTGGACTGGAAATAGAGGTTGCTTTGAGTGTGGATCGATGGGGCATCGAGTGAGGGATTGTCCACGAGGTCGACTAGGTTGCGATGCTGGGATCGAGATCGTGCACAGTGTCGAGGGATGGTCAAGAATCACGGAGGGGGCCGTGGTGCAACCAAGGGAGGTAATGGATCCGGTAGGGGCCGTGGAGCACCGGCAGGCGTACAGCGCGTGGTACAGAGGTGAGACAGCTTGGATTGGTCTACGCAGCGAGGCGTCGAGAGGAGGGTGACGCACCGGACGTCATAACCGGTACGTTCTTAATCTTTGGACTACCTTATAATGCTTTGATAGATGTGGGATCGACGCACTCGTATGTAGCCAGTAGCATAGTGGAAACCATGAACTTAGACTCTGAGATTACTTCTAGGAAGATGACAGGTGATAAGCCCTCTAGGTTACTCAGTAGAAGTAAATAAATCGTATAAGGATGTACCCTAGAACTCCAAGGGGGGTCGTGTTTTTGGCTGACTTGATGGAACTGCCGTTTGGAGAGTTCGATCTGATTCTTGGGATGGATTGGCTAGTAAAGTATCAAGCCAGTTTGGATTGCGCAGCTAAGCGCATGGTGTTGAAGTCAGTGGAAGGTGAGGAGGTAGTGATGATAGGTAATAGGAGAGATTACCTATCCAATGTGGTCTCAAGCGATAAAGGCGAGAGAAAATGGTTAGGAAAGGTTGTGAGGCATTTATGGTGCATGTCCGTGCTCTCGAAGCTAAGGATTCACCGTGGAAAGTGTCCAAACCGTAAGGGAATTTGGTTGATGTATTTCCGGAGGAACTTCCGGTGTGCCTCCTGACCGTGAAGTTGAGTTCGGTATAGATCTGCTTGCGTGAACCGCACTGGTGTCTATTGCTCCATATAGGATGGCGCCAAAGGAATTGGTGGAGTTAAAGGCGCAGATTCGTGAATTGTTGGACAGGGGGTTTCATCCGCCGAGTATATCTCCTTGGGGAGCACCTGTGCTCTTCGTTAAGAAGAAAGACGGTACAATGCGGATGTGTATAGACTACCGTCAGCTGAATAAGTTGATGGTCAAAAACAAGTATCCGTTAGCCAGGATTGACGACTTGTTTGATCAACTTAAGGGTGCATCAATTTTCTCTAAGATCGATCTCAGGTCAGGGTATCATCAACTCAAAGTAAAGGAGGCTGATATTATTAAGACGGCATTTTGTACGCGGTACGGGCACTACGAGTTTCTAGTGATGTCATTTGGGTTGACTAATGTCTTGGCGAAGATTCATGGATATAATGAATAGGGTGTTTCAAATTGTATTTGGATCGATTTGTCGTAGTGTTCATAGACGACATCTTGGTGTACTCGAAATCGAGGAAGAACATGACACGATCTTCGGGTGGTTCTACAGTGTTCCGAGGAGAAGCGATTTGTTCGCCAAATTTAGTAAGTGCGAGTTCGCTTGAGGAGGTAACTTTCTTGGGGCATGTGGTATCACCAAAGGGATTAGGTGGACCTCGCAAGATCGTGGCGTTGTTGGATTGGAAACCACCAAGTCGGTTCAGCGAGATTCGAGTTTTCTGGGTTTGGCGAGGATACTACGGAGGTTCGTAGAAGGTTTTTCTTTGATCGCAAAGACCGCTGACTAAGCCGTTGAGAAAAGGGGTTCCGCTTGTCCGGTCCGAGAAACAGCAAGAAAGCTTTGACAAGTTGAAGAAGATTTTGACCGAGGCTCCGGCTTTGATTCACTGAGGCGGGGAAGGAATTCATGGTCTATTGTGATGCATCGCATACTTGGCTTAGGTGTGTGCTTGATGCAAGATGGAAAAGTTGTAGCGTATGCATCTCGGCGCTGAGGCCTCATGAGGGTAACTATCCGACACATGACTTGGAGTTGGTCACGAGAGTTTTTGCCTTAAAGATTTGGAGGCATTATTTGTATGGAGAAAAGTCGATAGTTTACACGGATCACAAGAGTCCAAGTACCTCTTGACTCGTAAAGATTTAAACTTGAGGCGTGGAGGTGGATCGAGTTGCCAAAGGACTATGATCGCTCGATTGAGTACCATCCGGGTAAGGCTAACGTAGTAGCTGATGCGTTGAGCCGTAAGGTGGTAGCGAACTTACGAGAGATGTTTTCTCACCTTAGTCTATATGATGACAGAAGTCTTTTGGCATAATTGCAAGTAAAGCCGAATTGGATTGATCAGGTTAAGGAGAAACAACTGACAGATGAGGTTTTGAGTGCTCGGAGGTTGCAAGTGCAGAATGGTGAATCTGAGGGTTACAGCTTGGGTAGTGAGGGAGTATTGTGTTTTCAAGGGAAGGTATGTATGCCTAAGGACGTCGAGTTGAGACAGCGGATTCTTCAGGAAGCTCATAGTAGCCCATACGCTATGCATCCTAGAGGCAGTAAGATGTATCGTGATTTGAGGGAACAGTTCTGGTGGCCAGGTCTTAAGCGGGAAGTAACAGAGTTTGTGGGCAAGTGTTTGACATGCCAAAAGTTAAAGCCGAGCATCGATTCTGCCGTCGTGGTTGTTGCACTGGTAAAGATTCCGCATGGAAGTGGGAAAGGATTACGATGGACTTCGTTAGTGGGCTTCCCACGCCTAGTAAGAAGGACTCGATCAGGTGATTATGGACCGCTTGACTAAGTCACTCATTTCATACCTGGTAAGGGTTGATTATTCGCTCCGAGTTAGCCAAGTTGTATGTGGCGTAGATAGTAAGGTTGCATGGAGTGCCGGTGTCAATCATTTCGGATAGGGATCCTGTGTTCACGCCGAGGTTCGGAAAGCTTTGTATCGTGCTTTGGGCACGAGGTTGGATTTCAAAGACGGCTTTTCATCGCAAATCGATGGATGGATACCGAGAGGGTAATCCAGATTCGAGGATATGTTAAGGGGCGTGGTTCGATTTCAATGTAGTTGGGAGGAGTATCGACCATTGATGCAGTTCGCTTATAACAATAGTTATCAAGCGAGTATACGATGGCACCATATGAGGCACTCTATGGACGGAAATGTCGTACTCCAACGTGTTGGACTCGAATCCGGGTGAACGCGGATGTTGGGTCCAGAGTTAGTGGCGTAAACAGAGGATAAGGTTAAGTCGATTCGGGCTCGCCTTAAGGAAGCGTTGGACAGCGTAAGTCTTACGCCGATCTTAAGCGCAGAATATAGAGTATGCAAGTGGGTGATAAGGTCTTTCCGAAAGTATCGCCATGGAAGAAAGTATTGAGATTTGGGCGAAAAGGCAAGCTAAGCCCTAGGTTTATCGGGCGTATTCGGTGTTGAAGCGAGTGGGACCATGTAGCTTATCACCGAGTTACCGCAGAGTTAAGTCGATTCACGATGTCTTTCATGTTTCAATGCTTAGGCGCTATCGATCGATCCGTCTCATGTTGTGCCAATTACGGAGATAGAGGTGAGCCCGATTTGTCTTTCGAGGAGGAGCCATGCGGATCTTGGATCGGGATGTCAAGGTTCTGCGTGGAAGTCGAAGACCTTTGGTGAAAGTATTATGGCGAAACCATGGTACTGGGAGGAGGCCACGTGGGAACCAGAGGATGTGATGCGACAAAGAATACCTCAACTCTTCTCGACTGGTAATTTCGAGGCGAAATTATTTTTAAGGGGGTAGAACTGTAACATCCTTAATTCGGGTCTCTCGTGCATTTTGTTTGTGTTGCATGGGAGGATATGTCTATTATGTTTATTTATCATGTTTTAGGGTTTAGGCATGACCTCAGGTTAGGCCTGAGTTAGGGCTAAAATTTTGTTTTAGTGCTTAGGAAGAGAAAGCTAAGGAAGTTAGAGGTTAAAAGAATTTATTGAGAGGTTGTGACACAAGAATTACCTTGGTAAAGTGGCAAAGGAGGCGCCACTAAGGTGCTTGGATGGTGACGCCACATTCAGGGAAGGAGTGCTTGGGTTTGAGCAAAGAGAATTGCACTTCCCCTTATTCTTTTTACGCCGTAAAAGCAGGAAGTGGAGTGCTCGGGATGGACTCTGGAAGATAAGGATGGAAGGGTCAAACGAATTTGAACTGATGGAAGGGAGGAAATTTAGGAGTTTGAATTATTTCAAACTCATTTGAAGGAGTTGGCGAATTTTGGACATTGGGGAAGAAGGTGTAATCGGTTTTGGGTTTATTGGGGAGTGGCCGAATGTGTGTTGGGAGATAGCTAGGGACGGCTAGCTTAGAAGGTCATTCTCTTGGTGTTTTATGTCAAAACCGAAACCCCTCTTGCTTTTCTCCTCTTTTTGGTTTTCTCTTTTGGCAACTTGGGCATTTGGCCGAACCAACTTTGCCATTCCCTTTGAAGAGCCGAAACTCCCTCTTGGCCGAATCCACCTTTGTCACTTCTTCTTTTCTTATTTTTGCTCAAAGCCGAAACTCAAATAGCTATCTTCTTCTTCTCTTTTCGGTTCGCTCTTTGTTAGCCTTCTCCTTGCCGAAATCACCTTGTTCACTTCTTCTTATTCTTTTTATTTTGTTTAAAGCCAAAACCAACAATCTCACCCCCCATTCGACATCTTTCCTTCTCTCTTTCAAATCCCCTTGTGCCGAAATTTCATCCATTCTTCTTTGCCGAAATCAATCCTACTCCATCTTCTTCCATCTCTTCCATTTTATTTCAAAAGCCGAAAGCTTGTTGTTTTTCTTTCGGTTTCATCAAGAGCCTTGGCCGAATACCCTTAGTCTCATTCTCTTCTTTTCTCACGTGTTCTAGTCTCCATTGAAGTGCCGAATTTAGTTCTCTTGGTGAGTCATAGCCGAATCTCTTGGTAAGTGACATCTTTTTCTTTTCTATCTTCTTTTCCATTATAGATCTATGTATTGAACTCCATTCTTGTTCCATGTTGATAGCCGAATCCCCTAACATCAATAGGGGGTGCCGATCTTTGGTGTTTAGAAGCCGAATCAGTCATTAAGGTAAGGTGGTGACAAACTCTTTTGGTTCGGGATTGCTAGTTTAGCCGAATGGGGTTTTGGTTACTAACAAGTATTGGCCGATTGTAGGAAGGGGGAAGCAACGTTTTGGGATTTCGCTAGTTTCGCGTAGTTCGGGTTTCGCTTAGATCTACAAGTAGTCAGGTGTGTAACCTTACACACTTCGTTAGTATTACATGATATTGTGTTAACTGTTATAAACCGATTAGTCATTGAAATCAGTGATTTTGCCTTGTGGGCATGAGCGTGGACTCCGGGTAAGTCCCCTGCTATGTGATTTTTGATATACATCGTCATGTTACCGTTAAATGCTATGCTATGCGTTATTTGCATGATTTCATGATATTATGATACGTATGATTTGGACATGATGATGGGTTTGATGAGAGGAGGGGGAGGATCTATTTGGACTGTCACCAGTGGTTTTGACCACACGACGGGTTGGCCCCGTCTTTGATATTATTATTTGTGACTAAGTCCCAGTGGTTTTGACCACCAGTGGTTTTGACCACATATATGATATTGTGACTACGGTCACCAGTGGTTTTGACCACATATGGATATTGTGACTCGTCCCAGTGGTTTGGTACCACAAAGGGTTGGCCCCACATGATTGATACGGGATTGTCATCAGTGGTTTTGACCACACGATGGGTTGGCCCCATCACTTGATTTGTGACTACGGTCACCAGTGGTTTTGACCACACCGATATATATATTTGTGACCTCGGTCACCAGTGGTTTTGACCACCAGTGGTTTTGACCACACGGGGTAGATAAAGGAGATCGGATGGTTAGATGATGGGGTGCATGATTGCATGTTTTATTAATGATTTGTGTAAGTGCTATTCCATCGGGTTGGGGATTTAGACACTAAGTCTCGGTGACTCACCCCTCCCTTACATTTTGCAGATGAGGCATAGATCGCGGATATAGAGCCGGGGAGGACTCGAGGTGGCCATGCAAACTTATTTTCGGGTTTTTATTACTACTCTGGTTTTATCTATTTACTTTAAATTTGGTTTTGGTTCTGTAATATGGCCGCTAAGTATTATTTTGGGTTTTAAATTACTTGCTTTACTTTTTTGATGATATTATGCATGTGCTTAACGAATTGATTGCTTAAATAACCGGTAAAAAGTAATGTTTTCAAAATTATACCTCCTTCGGGTTTTCAAACCTCACTATCGGGTAATAACATTTACAATATGATTGCAAAGGTAACCTAAATGATTTCCGGATTTAAGTTTCAAACAACTTCAAAGCGAATGGTTTTAACCTGACTATACACACCTTACTCGGAATTTAAAAAGAATCACATGATATCCAAAAGCTAGTATCGATCAACGAATTTTTCAACCATAAAGTTTTCTGGATTTAAAGCAACACCAAAATGATTTTAACATCACTTTATATGAGGTTTTCTAAACACTAAAATGATAAAGAGTTTTCAATAAAATTTAACAAGTAACTTGTTTTATTCAAATGTTTTCACTCCGTAACATGCCAGATTCGGTCGTGGTGTGTTGACCGGGTTTGGGGTGTTACACATTTAACATTCAAACACGAATGTTATAAACAATCATTATGATATGTAAACATTTTTTAGCCTTATACAAGCTTATGAAATATTTAATACTAACTCGAGGTCGAATAAGGACTAAATTAAAAATTTTCAAAATATAGCAAGTGGGAATCGCGATATCTAGGACTTCGTATCGCCATTTCAACGACAATAGCCAAACTTCAAAATGTATAAGGTAGGTATCATGATATCTAAGGTTTGGTATCACGATTTCGAAGATATAAGCCAAACTTCCCAACTTGAGGACCAAATTGCAAAGTTTTCAAAATAAAACAAGGCAGATATTGCGATACCGGGAAAAAACCAGTAAGTCCCTTTACTTGGCTAAAATGCACCTTTTTGGTACGTAAATCAAAGATTCTAACCAAGACTAACACATGATCATCAATTACCTATTCCATTTGCATCAAAACATATCAAATAAATTCAAACATCCATATATAAATTCTCATCAAGACATTAATCACTTAAAAATCAATTAATCTTTCATTTCGTATCATGATTCATTCACCAACCAAGTCATTCATGCCAATTAGAACATGTATGGCATATTCAAAAATATTGCAATAGCTTCATCACCTAAAAGCTAACTTCTAAAGCAAATCAATTATAACATAAACATTTATACCTATTTCTCTGGGATTGTTATCATTTTGTACCATTTCACTCTCATATCCAACTTCTATTTACAATATACTAACAATTTAACCAAAAACATGCATCACATTTAAAACCAAAAGTGTATATAAACATAGTTGGGTAACCAAATAGACACAACCTGGGTACATGCCAAACAACAAGTGAAAGAGGTACACAAACATCATTGAGACCGAGATATTTGACTAGATGCTGAAGTCTACACTCGGGATCACGAATTGAACCTAACTTGCGCACGGAAAACAAACCGTACGCTAAGCAAATCACTCAATGTTAACTCTATGATTCGAAATAAAATAATTAAGATTATGCAAATGCACACATTCAATTAGTATTCAATTTCATATTATTATACCAAATACTTTTATTTGCAACTCTTTCTCATTACATAGGTGATCTAAATTTACCAATTATATCACTAACATCAATTCATCATCTTCTATACATTATTCATATATGTACAATATCATACTATCAATTCAACAAATTTCCAATTCTATAAGCTCAATCTAATTCAAGTAGTCCTCGGGCTTGTTTTTAACTCAATTATTATATTATCGCATTTCACATTTCCATTTCATTTCATTTCGTTTCCATTTATCCAATTTATGTATTTTAACCCTATTAACTAGACACGAACTTAGTACGGATACACAAATCCATTATACAAAGTTCAATTTACATTTCAATAATAAAAATTCATCAACATATCGCAATCTCATAAGTTATATAACATAATTCAACACAATCCCATGTCAATTATCAAATACCAACTAAATCCTAAGTTTTGTACTTTATTCAATTTAATCCTTGTCTTAGAAATCTATCTCAAATACATAAAATCAATTCAAGTAATCCTCAATAACTCACCTAGAATCCCATATAATGGAAAGTGTCATGCACATGCAAAAAATTAACTGTTCTAGAATCATAGAAATACAAACCAGAAATTCCGAGTAACTCGTCGACGACTTTGGATTTTCCTTTCCCTCTCGATGTATCCGGATCAAAGTTAGCTATGGATTGACATAAAACATATATCATTATCAATTACCAAGCAATTTTCAATGAATTAACAATTTATGCAAGTTTTGCAATTTATTCAATTTAGTCCCTAATATTGGGACTAACCTAACTTTCAATTTAAAGCTCCAAATTGAATTCCAATTTCACTATAATTCATTAGGGACCTCCTATTTCTTATTCATATTATTTTATTCAGTTTGGTTCCTAATGCACGAAACTATTAATTAAGCTTTACAATTTAGTCCTTTTTCACATCTAAGCTTAAAATCTATCAATTTAACACCTAAAACTTCAAGAACTCAAAAATGGAAACTTCTTAAAACTTTAGATGTTTTAAAAATTAGTACATGGGCTAGCTAAATCAAGCTCCCATGACCACAAAAACATAAAATATACAAGAAAATGACAAAATTGCAGTAACTAATTGTTGGCCGAAAGTTCAAGCTTTTCTGAGGTTTCTTTCTTTATTTTGCTTCAACTAGATGAAGAAGATGATGAAGAAACTTTTAATTTTCGTCTACTTTCTCTATATTATAAATATATATTATTAAGTTAATAAAGCACAGTTTAATTATTTTAAACCTTAAATTAATTAAACTTAAAAGCCTTAATCAACCGTCCACTATTATATTTATTAACATGGTCTAATTGCTATTTTAGACATATGGTTAACTTCAATTTAAGTCATCAATTCATTTTCCAATTAAAAATCTATAGCAATTGGACTTTACAATTTAGTCCTTAGGCCCTAATTAATCACCAATGTGGCTAAATTACTTATCCAAAATTTAATCCATCATCATGATAACTCTGTAAATACTTTTATTTAATAATTATAGACACGGTTTACTGAAACAAGATCCTAAAATTGAATTTTCTGATACCACTAGAAACCAGGTCGTTACAGTTTAATCATGTGTTGAATTGTTTTCTTGGTTGATTAATGAGTGGGTTACTTAACTAAGTTATTACATATGTCTTGATTGGATGTTTGTTCTAGTGTATTAAATTGCATATTACACTAGAATTGATGCCTCTAGAGGAAGATTTAGATAGACGAAATCGATAGGAGACTCTATCGTGTATAACTTTGATACACTTGTGCCGAATAGTGAGATTGAGAGGAGATCTATATGCCTAAGTGAGATCGAGAGGAGAGCTTAGGTGGTATCTTTTATTTTAGGATGAGATCGAGAGTAGATCCTGAGTGGCAAACAATATAATCAACATAGGTTTATTAGCTTAGTTAGTAATTCATGACTCATTCAACCATCATTTCAATTCACTTGCATTGTTTCTAGTAAAAAAGAAAGAAAGTTAGTAGGGTATTTTTTATTTTTTAATTTAGATATAGGTCAAATATTATTTTATTTGGTTGCACTAATAATTTCCAACTCAACTAGATTAGTAATTGCTTAATTTGTAATTAATTTGATAAACACATTTACCTATTTGGCAATCCCTTGGGTTTGATCCTTGAAATACTCGAAGTGTTCCATTATAACACTTATAAATGTTTCAACTCGACACTGTACGCTTACAGTTAAAAGCACGCTTTTAAATTATTTATTAAATTGTTTGTTTTCTGCGCACGCAGTCAGGACTCTACGGGTGGTATGTTTAAAAGTTTTTCAGGTTTATTTATGTTTGTTTTAGTCCTTCCATCGCTGAAGTTTGTGTCATTAGGGATGGTTAAAATCTTTGGCCTTCGATAATTTTATAGTTCATTCGGATTGCCTACTTGTAATTTTGGCTTTTTCATGCCCATCGTCTGATTTTTTTGAACTAGGTGTGTTATTACGTGATTGTTACTAATGAAGAATCAATTTCAGCACTAGTCTTTCTATTGGACTCATCGGTGTTCCAACAAGGAAACTCATTCCTTAGCTCAAATGGGTTTGTTATATGTAAACCACATGGAATGGGATGACTTTCCCATTCTTTCTTTTAATGAGAATGTTTCATCGTAATTTAAGATAGTGTGGTTGGAGAGTGCAGAAGATAAGTTCGGGTGTATTGGGTGAGCCTGATGGCTCAGGTTTCAATTTTTCTACATCCTCAACTTCTTGTTGTCTTAATATTTTTTTTCAATAATGAATTTCAGCTTTTCCAAATAATAAAAAAAAGTCCAATTGCTATAACCAAGACTAAAATCAAATAAGTACAATGTTGTTCTGTTTTAAAATTAATACATATTAATCATTAAACTTCATTAACATTTTTGGCCAAAAAATTTCATTAATCTTTTATTCATAAAAACAAATATAGATAAATTTAAAAAATAAATATGAAATTTAGATTAATTTATAATGTGAACTTTAATTTTATGTAATTATATAATTAGTTAAGACCGAAATTCACCAAGAGGGGCTGAATTGGTGTATTAAAACGTTTTCGAGAAATGGCGAAATTAAAACGACTAAAATATTTATAGTGGTTCGACCTCAATTGCCTATCTCCACTACCTTTGTAACACCCCTAACCCGTATCTATCGCCGGAATAGGGTTACGAAGCATTACCGTAAAAACATAACTCAAATCATTCATTCTCAACTTTACATAATCATTGCAAAATCCAATCAAACATATGCATAACGTCCCTAATTCGAGCCCTTGTGTAACACCCCAAACTCGGCCTAAACGTTATGGCCGAATCTAGTGATGTCACAAAGAAGGGTTTTGGAAACAGAGTTATTTCGATACATATTTGTAACCCATATTCGTTTATAGCTATTACTAAAAACGTTATTTAATCAATTCATTTGCCCAAAACATGATTTATAGCGGAAATCTTAGAAATCGTTATGTTTAAAAAAAACTCGTTCGTATTTGCAGAAAACCTTTGTTTTAGTAAAAACCATGTTTTTAGCCAACCATCGCAAATACAGAATCAAATCGAAAATCCAAAACCTAAATAAACCAAACAGTCTAGAGAGTCAATTAATTACAAAACTCCCAGAATTAGTCTTTAACTAAATAAAAACCATTATTTATAGTTAGTTTGCAAAATTGTGGTCACCACGAGACTCCGCTGCACCGGTCCGCCTAAGTCTATAGATTAACTGAACAAATCAGACAAACGAATGTGAGTTTTCGTAAACTCAGTGTGTAACCCAACAGAAATAGACATGCTATACATACAGAAATCACATATATAGTCAGATTCAGATTCAGACTTAAGTCCTTTGCAGATACAGATAACAGAATCAGATATGTAGAACAGATATACAAAATCCTACCCTCATCCTCTACACACCAACTCCGACCATCCCACCACACCATGTGGGGTTAAAAACACCCATCCATCCCTGCACACCATATAGTGTCGATACGACACATAACAGATAATATGCAGTCAATGTAACATCCCAAACCCGGCCCAAACAATATGACCGAATTTGGTTTGCTACAGAGAAAAGATTTTGAAAACCATTTTAAAACCGATTTTGAAATTAGTCGAAATGCCTTTCAATTTAAATTTTCTTTGTTAAAAACCAAACTTAAAATATTTGCTTTGAGTCGAGTTGTTTAAAAATTTCAATGTACCCGATGGTACTTTTAAAACATTTTATGCGTTTAATTTGAGAAAACATGTGCAACCGTTTTAACATCATCAAGTAGATTAAACCAAACATTCAAACACGCAGCAATAATAAAATCATACTAGGAGGCCTTATTACAAATAAGCAACATAAACCTAAAAGAAAGATAAATAAAATCCAAAATTCATTTATTAAAAGTCTCCACTGCATGTTCACCTTGAGTCCATCCGGCTCCTCACCCGCGATCTACGAATCACCTGAAAAATTAAAGGAGAAGGTGAGTCACCAAGACTCAATGTGTAACCCTTCCCCGGTTTAGTGCAACAACATACACAAATTATAACCAATTAACATGCATAAGTTTAAAATGCACCCAACCTAACCATCCATACGCCTTTTTCTACCCCCCGTGTGGTACCAAACCACCGTGGTGCTAAACCACCGGTGTCCAAAGACACAATTGTGTTACCAAAACACTTGGTGACATATAGTCACGGATGTGATGCCAAATCACTTTGGAGATACCAAATCTCTAGTGTCCGAAGACACAAATCGAATGATGGGGCCAACCCATCGTGTGATACCAAATCAACGCGTGACGATCCCATATCTCAAAGTGGGGCCAACCCACGGTGGAATTAACCACGAGGACAAGTCGCTATGAGGTGCCAAACCTCTGGAGGTACCAAACCTCTCGTGACCGTAGTCACGATGTGTTACCAAAACACTGGTGTCCGTCGACACGAATATCACTGCCCCCTCCACTCATCAACCCAAATCAAACAATCATGTATATTTACTGAAATCATGCAAAAAGGTTTATTTTAACAACATTAATAAATTTATCATTGCCATATGTCCAATAATACACATACCAAATGTGTCATGCTTCCCAAAAGCATCAAATAGTAATCTCATAGTCACAAAGACTTACCCGAATCCTTGTTAATACCATGATGATATTACATCCATGTCTACATAAATCGATTAGGCATAATATAACACTTAGCATATTAAAAGTTATAAGATGTGTATGTACACACACCACATATTTAACGAAAGCCTTAAATCCCGATTAGACAAATCGGCCACACAAACTTTCCTTGTCCCCAAAAGCCTTGAACACTATCCAACACACTCCTAAAAGAATCGGCCTCACTTCCCTACAATCAACCATCATCATTAAGGTTTATTAGCCTTCTGGCTTAAACGAAACTTAAAAGAATAATCCTTTGAAATAAACCCTTACCACCTTACCAAAAACCGATTGCTAGAGAAGTCCCAAAGAAAACTATGTTACCTTCAATATTCGGCCTAAGAGATTCAAGATAGAAGAAGAATATTTTAAGCACAACAAAGAGGTATATTCGGCTATAGGACAAAAAAGAAAATAATGGGAAGAGAAATATAATTTCGCAAAGAAGAGTGTATAGGAGGTTTTGATGTTTAAGCAAAACAAATGGGAGAAAAAAAGGTTAATGCAAGTTTCGGTTTTTGAGAGAATGAAAAGGAGAAAATAGCAAATGATCAAAAATGACCAAATGGTCAAAAGAGTTTAGGCTTACCACAATGTAGAATTCGGCCAAAAGAAAAAGTGTTTGAGAGAAAATGTTTTGCAACTTTTGCACCAAATGAAAGAAATGACCAAAAAGAAAAGACTTCAATCCTAGCCAAACTAAGGTAAAATTTCTGCTCCCCCTTTAGCCACTTTGCCGTCCAAGTTCATGGCATAAAGGCCATGAATTTGTTTCCAAAACATTTCCCACAAACCAAGCCTTTGTCCCTCAATTTACCATAACTTCAAGATATCTTACCATAACCTTAGGAATCTTATCCCTTATTCCATGCTTTCCTTAAACAACAATTCAACTTACCAAAAATTATTAGTCCACCTATCATAATTATGTTTGACCGTCCATTAAAGCTAACATACAAAAATAACTTTTAAAAATGCTATACCTACTACTCGAACCACTAACCTCATGCAACCTTTCAAGCTCTTTAACCAACTTGCCACTAATTCATCTTGTGCTTTAATATACACTTAAATTAACTTAAGTGCTAAGCTCATTTAATCCTCTTCATTAAATAAGCCATACTAAGAATTATCCTACTAAACCGAGCTTACTCAAGACCCTAATTAAGTCTTATAACACCACAAATAATATCACGAAAATTTAAACACAAGCAAAATAATTCAATCACGAATAACTCCTATTTCAGATGTTACGCTTCTACCCTTTAAAATAATTTCGTCCTCAAATTACCCGATCGTAAGAGATGGGGGTATTGTTTGCCATATTACATCCTCGGTTTCCCACGCCGCTTCCTCCGTACCATGGTTTCGCCATAGCACTTTCACCAAAGGTACCGACTTTCTCGCAGAACCTTGACATCACGATCTAAGATCCGAATCGGTTCCTCCTTGAACGATAAGTCGGAGTTAACCTCAATCTCTGCGCTCTCGCACGACGGCGTGCGATGGATCCGACCTATACCGCTCTAAGCATCGACACATGGAAGACATCGTGAATCGACTCAACTCTGCTGCGATTCGAGTGATAAGCTACCGGTCCTACTCGCTTCAACACACGTGATACGGGCCGATGAACCTTGCACTTAATTTCCTTTTTGCCCAAAGCGCAACACCTTTTTCCAAGCGACACCTTGAGAAAGACTTTATCTCCTACCTCGAATTCTATTTCCTTGCGCTTGAGATCGGCGTAAGACTTACGCCTATCGGACGCTTCCTTGAGACGAGCCCGAATTACCTTAACTTTATCTTGATTTGATCACCAACTCGGACCCAAAACCCGACGTTCACCCAATTCCGTCCAACACGTAGGAGTACGGCACTTCCGGCCCATACAATTACTTCATATGGAGCCATTTGGATACTCGCTTGATAACTATTGTTATAAGAGAATTCCGCCAACGTAGATACTCCTCCCAACCGCCATCAAATCCGTAACGCAACCTCTCGAGCATATCTTCTAAGATCGAATCACTCTCTCCGATTGTCCGTCGGATTGCGGATGAAAAGTCGTCTTTGAAGTCCAATCTCGTACCCAAAGCTTGATGCAACGCTCTCCAAAACCTCGATGTAAACCTCGGATCCCTATCCGAGATAATCGATCTTGGCACACCATGCAATCTCACTATCTCGGCTACATATAACTTAGCTAACCTCTCAGGCGAATAATCTACCCTTACAGTATGAAATGCGCCGATTTAGTCGACGATCCACAATCACCCAAATCGAATTCTTCTTGCTAGGCGTAAGAGGTAATCCACCGACAAAGTCCATGGTGATCCTCTCCCACTTCCACGAGAGGAATCTTCACCTACCGTTTGAAGTAAACCGGATGGCAACCGATGTTCACCTTGACTTGTTGACACGTCGACACTTACCCACGAACTCGCGATTACTTCCGTTTGGACACAGCCACCAAAATTGCTCTCTCAAATCCCGATACATCTTGCTACCTCCAGGATGCATAGCATATGGGCTGCTATGTGCGTCCCCAAGAATCCTTTGTCTCAACTCCACATCTTTCTAAGATACAAGCTCTTCCTTTAAAGCACAAAACTCCATCACCGACGGGACTAAAATCCTCTAATCCACCATTCTCGACTTGCAACCTCCGATCATTCAAACCATCATCCTCTAACCGCTTCTCCTTAATCGATCTAACCAAGTCGAAACTTGACTTGCAATTACGCCAAAAGACTCCCATCATCGAACAGACTAAGTCGAGCAAACATCAATCTTAAATTCGATACAACCTTACGACTCAACGCGTGCGCCACCACGTTAGCCTTACCAGGATGATACTCGATCGAACGATCGTAGTCCTTCAACAGCTCAATCCATCTACGCTTGCCTCAAATTCAAATCCTTCCGAGTCAAGAGATACTTAAGACTCTTGTGATCCGTATAAACTATCGACTTCTCTCCGCACAAATAGTGCCTCCATATCTTCAAAGCGAAGACTACATGCCGCTAACTCCAAGTCATGAGTCGGATAATTAGCCTCATGTGGTCTCAATCGCGAGATGCATAAGCCACTACCTTCCCTTCTTGCATCAAAGACGCATCCCAAACCAATATGTGATGCATCGCAATAAACCGTGAATTCATTGCTCGCCTCGGGTTGAATCAAAACCGAGCTTCATCAGAATCTTCTTCAATTTGTCGAAACTTTCTTGCTGCTCCTCGGTCCACACAAATGGAACTCCTTTCCTCAACAACTTGGTCATCGGTGCGGCAATCAAAGAAAATCCTTCCACAAATCTTGGTAATACCCGCCAGACCTAGAAAACTCCGAATTTCAGCCCACAGATTTAGGCGGCTTCCAATCCAACATCGCCTCAATCTTTCGAGGACCCACTCTAATCCTTTCAATGAAACAACGTGACCCAAGAAAGTCACCTCCTAAGCCAGAATCGCACTTACTAAATTTCGCATACAACTACTTTTCCCTCGAACCGCAAACTACTACTGCAAATGCGCATCATGCTCTTTTTTCGACTTCGAATACACCAAAATATCATCTATAAAGACCACAACAAACTGATCCAAAACTATTGAAATACCCTATTCATCATGTCCATGAAAGCTTTCTTTGGTGCATTAGTCAAACCAAACGGCATCACCACGGAACTCGTAGTGTCCATACCGAGTACGAAATGCCGTCTTATGGATATCAGCCTCTTTCACCTTCACCGATGATATCCAAACCTTAAATCAATCTTAGAGAAACCGCAAATTTCTTTCAAATTGATCAAACAAGTCATCTATCCTCGGCAAAGGATACTTGTTTTTAATCGTCGACTTATTCAATCAAGCGGTAGTCTATACACATCCGCATCGCACCATCCTTCTTCTTGACAAAAAGTACCTACGCGCTCCCCAAGGTGAAACACTTGGTCGAATGAAACCTCGATCCAACAACTCTTGTATCCGAGCCTTCAATTCCAACAATTCCTTGATTGCCATCCTATACGGAGCTATAGACACCGGCGCGCGCCTGCAATGTGATCTATACCGAATTCTACCTCACAATCCGGAGGCAACCGGAAGTTCTTCAGAAATACGTCAACAAATTCCTTTACGCTTTGAACATTCCTCACAGAAGACTCCTTAGCTTCCAAAGCACACACATGAACTATGAACGCCTCACGACCCTTCCGACCATTTTCACTGCTTTCAACGCGAGATACCACGCTGGATAGATAATCTCTCCTATTACCTATCATGACCACTTCTTCACCTTCAACCGTCTTTCAAAACCATGCGCTTAGCGGCACAATCCAAACTTGCTTGGTACTTGACCAACCAGTCCATCCCAAGAATCGATCGAACTCCTCAAACAGCGGTTCCATCGATCGGCTACAAACACTACCCCTTGGAGTTCTAGGGGTATATCTCTATCTGACTTATCTACTTCTCTGAGTGACCTAAAGGACTAAATGCAGTCATCCTCCTAGAAGCGATCTCTGGAACTAAACTCATTGTCTCAACTATACTACTAGCAACGTAAGAGTGCGTCGAACCCACATCTATCAAGGCGTTATATGGAACACCAAAAATTAAAAACGTGCGGTTATGACGTCCGGTGCGTCTCCTTCCTCACGATGCCTCGCAACATACACCAAACCAGTGCGCCTAGCCTCCGTGTTGCCAATACCTCTGCCGGTTGCTCGCGACCTCCACTAGAGCCATAGCCACCTCTACCATAACCACGACCTCTCTGCGGTCTTTGGTCCCTCCTTTCTGAGCGACACGACCTTGACCTTGGTGATTTCCTAGCTTGCTTACGCGACGAGTCTCTCACACGATGATCCAACGAACCACACTCGAAACATCCTTTCCCTCGGTCCAACATTCTCCCCAATGGAACTTCCCACAATGATTACACTGGGTCGGTCTCACGGTTGATTAGCACTGTGGACCTTCCTGCTGATTTGACCCACTCTGCCTAAACCTTTTACGAACATTACCACGACCCGAGGCGATCCAAAGCCTCTCTTGACTTGCTCTTATCATAACATTGCCTCGCGGACTCCTTGATTCCTTCCGGCTACCTTCGCCTTCTCCACCAAGACAGCAAACTCACGTTCTTCTTTGTGGAGCAATCAGCGACCTTTAACTCGTCTCTAAGTCCGTCTTCAAAACGAACACAACGATCATGCTCCGATGCCACTATTCCCTGAGCATAACGACTCACCTTAGGAATTCCGCTTCATATTCCGACCGCATTTACTTCCTTGTACTAACCCCGAAAAAGCTTTCCTTTGAGCATCAATGTAGCTTGAGCCAACATACTTCTTCCGATAAGAATTCTTGAAATACTCCCAAGTGAGATCATTTGCGGTAGCACCATCTCGAACCGTGAGCCACCATCGATAGGACTCATCCTTAAGAAGCGACACCGCTCCTTTCGATTTCTCCTCATTAGACAAATCTATCTCATCCATGATTCTTTCTGGTCGATTCCAAACCAATACTCGGCTGCGTATTGGGCGCTACACGGACACACCTCGGAAAAAATTCAGCTCCGTTAGCTCAAAGTCTCTCAGAACCGACTTAGAGCTCCTCCACCTCCACCAATTCCAGCTACCCTTTCCGAACCCGTAGCATCGCTTGTGACACAGCGTCGTCACCGTCCGATCCTCGCTCTTGACTCCAAAGGTTGGGGGTGGTGGTGGCGATATCTCATTCTCGAGATCATTGACCCGACCCGACGGTGTTCCGATCTGACCATCCTACCCTTTTCGTGATCCACGACGGCCACGTCCTCTAAAGCTCATTCTAACTATCGCGCTTTAATCAGTTAGGAAATTTTTATGAATTAGTACATGTTTCACTTGATTATCTGCGAAGAAATTTTATGAAAAGAGTTTAATAGAGATTCTTCGATCAAACAAGGTTTTAAGTCTTCTATCCTGGTTTACAGAATAATACATCCATTCCCTATACCTTTCATACCTATGCACTCTTCTAGCATTATCATTCAGTTTCTAACCTGGGGTATTTTCGTCATTT
This sequence comes from Gossypium sturtianum, assembly GCA_025698515.1. NCBI lineage: Eukaryota > Viridiplantae > Streptophyta > Magnoliopsida > Malvales > Malvaceae > Gossypium > Gossypium sturtianum. The sequence continues at coordinate 23,644,741 of CM046952.1, forward strand.
TTCCTAAAGGGTATTTTTGTAATAAACCGAAGAAATTTGAAAACTTTAACAAATCGAGATATTTTGAAATTTCTAAAATTGAGGAGTATTTTTCGAGAAATTCTCAATTTGAAGATATAGCAAAATTTTGGAAACCAGGGGTATTTTGGTAATTTTGTCAATCAAGAATATTTTGAAAATTTTCGAAGATAAATTTGTCCTACCATCTAAAAAAATAATTTAATGATTTTAAAACCGAAGTTTTCCTTAAAACATGGCTAATCCCTTTCGGGTTTTATTTAGGATTTTGCCTATGACCGAGTCCTCTTGGTTAGGGTGAACCGGAAGCTACGCACACCGGTAGGAATCCCGCGAAGAGGAGGTGAGTCACGAGGACTGCTTAAGTACCAAGCTCTTTCTGATCCAATCCTAGACATGCGCACCAAGGTTACCACACCTAACTCGGCGACTTGGTCACGGGTTTGTTTTAATTAGGCCATTAAAGTCTTATGTCTTTGTTTGGAGTAAACTAGTCCTAAAGTTTAAAATACTATCACTATCTACGTCCCATGCTTCCTACCCTTCTACTGAGAATATAATTCATACAAAAAAACTCGAGAGATACTTACTTGGGCGAGGTTGGTGCAGAGTCTCGAGTGCCATGCTTATTAAAAACCAAAATTTTTCAAAAGGCCTACCAAAACATTTTTGGGCCTTGGGCTACACAAAGAGCTTTGAACTGGCTCGATACCAATTTTGTAACACCCCAAACCCGGTCCAAACAATATGACCGAATTTGGTTTGCTCTGAGAGAAAAGATTTTGAAAACCATTTTAAAACCGATTTTGAAATTAGTCGAAATGCCTTTCAATTTAAATTTTCTTTGTTAAAAACCAAACTTAAAATATTTTTGAGTCGAGTTGTTTAAAAATTTCGAATGTACCCGATGGTACTTTAAAACATTTTATGTTTAATTTGAGAAAACATGTGCAACCGTTTTAACATCATCAAGTAGATTAAACCAAACATTCAAACACGCAGCAATAATAAAATCATACTAGGAGGCCTTATTACAAATAAGCAACATAAACCTAAAAGAAAGATAAATAAAATCCAAAATTCATTTATTAAAAGTCTCCACTTGCATGGCCACCTCGAGTCCATCCGGCTCCTCACCCGCGATCTACGAATCACCTGAAAAATTAAAGGAGAAGGTGAGTCACCAAGACTCAATGTGTAACCCTTCCCGGTTTAGTGCAACAACATACACAAATTATAACCAATTAACATGCATAAGTTTAAAATGCACCCAACCTAACCATCCATACGCCTTTTTCTACCCGTGTGGTACCAAACCACTTGGTGGTGCCAAACCAACGGTGTCCAAAGACACAATTGTGTTACCAAAACACTGGTGACATATAGTCACGAGATGTGATGCCAAATCACTTTGAGATACCAAATCTCTCGTGTCCAAAGACACAAATCGAATGATGGGGCCAACCCATCGTGTGATACCAAATCACCGCGATTTATCCCATATCTCAAAGTGGGGCCAACCCACGGTGGAATTAACCACGGGGACAAGTCGCTATGAGGTGCCAAACCTCTGGAGGTACCAAACCTCTGGTGACCGTAGTCACGATGTGTTACCAAAACAACGGTGTCCGCGAACCACGAATATCACTTTGCCCCTCCACTCATCAACCCATATCAAACAATTATGTATATTTCTTGAATTCATGTAAAAGGTTTATTTTAACAACATTAATAAATTTATCATTGCCATATGTCCAATAATACACATACCAAATGTGTCATGCTTCCCAAAAGCATCAAATAGTAATCTCATAGTCACAAAGACTTACCCGAATCCTTGTTAATACCATGATGATATTACATCCATGTCTACATAAATCGATTAGGCATAATATAACACTTAGCATATTAAAAGTTATAAGATGTGTATGTACACACACACAGTATTTAACGAAAGCCTTAAATCTCGATTAGACAAATCGCCACACAAACTTTCCTTGTCCCCAAAAGCCTTCGAACACTATCCAACACACTCCTAAAAGAATCGGCCTCACTTCCCTACAATCAACCATCATCATTAAGGTTTATTAGCCTTGACTTAAACGAAACTTAAAAGAATAATCCTTTGAAATAAACCCTTACCACCTTACCAAAAACCGATTGCTAGAGAAGTCCCAAAGAAAACTATGTTACCTTCAATATTCGGCCTAAGAGATTCAAGATAGAAGAAGAATATTTTCGGCACAACAAAGAGAGTATATTCGGCTATAGGACAAAAAGAAAATAATGGGAAGAGAAATATAATTTCGGCAAAGAAGAGTGTATAGGAGGTTTTGATGTTTAAGCAAAACAAATGGGAGAAAAAAAAGGTTAATGCAAGTTTCGGTTTTTGAGAGAATGAAAAGGAGAAAATAGCAAATGATCAAAAATGACCAAATGGTCAAAAGAGTTTAGGCTTACCACAATGTAGAATTCGGCCAAAAGAAAAGTGTTTGAGAGAAAATGTTTTGCAACTTTTGCACCAAATGAAAGAAATGACCAAAAGAAAAGACTTCAATCCTAGCCAAACTAAGGTAAAATTTGGCTCCCCCTTTAGCCACTTTGCCGTCCAAGTTCATGGCATAAAGGCCGTGAATTTGTTTCCAAAACATTTCCCACAAACCAAGCCTTTGTCCCCTCAATTTACCATAACTTCAAGATATCTTACCATAACCTTAGGAATCTTATCCCTTATTCCATGCTTTCCTTAAACAACAATTCAACTTACCAAAAATTATTAGTCCACCTATCATAATTATGTTTGACCGTCCATTAAAGCTAACATACAAAAATAACTTTTAAAAATGCTATACCTACTACTCGAACCACTAACCTCATGCAACCTTTCAAGCTCTTTAACCAACTTGCCATTAATTCATCTTGTGCTTTAATATACACTTAAATTAACTTAAGTGCTAAGCTCATTTAATCCTCTTCATTAAATAAGCCATACTAAGAATTATCCTACTAAACCGAGCTTACTCAAGACCCCTAATTAAGTCTTATAACACCACAAATAATATCACAGAAATTTAAACACAAGCAAAATAATTCAATCACGAATAACTCCTATTTCAGGATGTTACAGTCAAGTTGCCAGAATATAGGCGAAAAGTCACCGTACAGATCACTTCCTCCACATATACGATTCCCACCACAAACATATATACAAATATAGATATAGAATTATCATGCTTAACATGCTCGTATACAGATAACATATATATATTTAACAGAATAGTCAGATATGCATAACGATGTCCTACTCAGAGCAGACTATCAGAATATCAGATAGCATAATTTAGGGTTTGGTTAGCCCTTACAGACCCTACGGTAGGCCCACGGTCGATTAGAGCGACCCATGCGACCCTTGGGAAAATTACAGAATTTTGGGCCCACATACCCGTGTGGGCCCACACGCCCAGATTGGCCTTGCCCGTGTGGCCCAAACGGCTTTGCCAAAAACCCAAATGCCCATGTTGCCCACACGCCCAATATGGCCTAGCCCGTGTCGCCCACACAGCCACACTCATGCCATCACACAGTCGTGTCTTACGTGCGGCCGCACCTCGTCAGACACACGGCCGTGTCTCACACACGGCCAGGCACACGCCCGTATGGCGTCGTCAGAAAGCTTTTTTGGATTTCACCGAAACCCGATTTTCTACACTTTGGGAACACACCTGGTACGATTTTGATGCCAAATCACTCCCAAGCCAACCAGCAACCAAATTCCCAAATGACTCTAACTACGATTCCGCGAGAGGAGAGTCCCGTTCATCACTATTCGCCGCACCGAAAAGCCAAAATACTGAAATTGAACAATTAAATTGCCAGAAAAAAGCGCAGAGAAAAGGGGAAAACCAATGTCAGATTTTTTGAGAGAGAGAAAGACAACCAAATTTTTTTTTTGGAAAATAAAAAAAATTAGCTAACCTCCAATATCCCAACTCTCCACTATCATCTCAACCACAACTACCCACTCACTAAGACTCCCAAACCCATCCAAACTCTTTCAGCCAACCGAGGCAAAAATTAATACCCACGCTCACGCAGGGATTCGAACCCAAGACCTCCAACACACCAACTCCTTACCACTCGAACCAGCAGGCTCATTCTAATATGGATTAATAGACAATTCTATATAAACCCACCCAACAAGGATAAGGCTAGGATTAGAAAAATAACAAAATTACCAAAAGTGGGACTTGAACCCAAGACCTCAAACACACACCCAGAACACTTAGCCACTAAAACAGATACACATATGTGTCAGGTATTTATAGAAACAGAAATAAATTATTCAGGGCGTTACACCTTGAAGCCTTAGAAACACCTTAGAAATGATTCGGGACTAAATCAAAAAAATTTAAAACTTCATGCAAAAAGATGGAGAAATTCACACTGTAGGGGTCACACGGCTGTGTGGCCAGGCCATGTGGACGTTCAAAGTAGGACACACGGTCATGTCCCAGCCCGTGTAACTCATTGACTTGGTTCACACGGCCAAGCCACTCGCTCGAGTGGTAGGCCGTGTAACTCTCGAAATGTAACCTTTAAAAACCTACAGGGGACACAAGGCCGTGTCGCATGGCTGTGTGTCACACACGGCTAAGTCACATGCCCGTGTCTTAGGCTGTATGGACAAGAAATAGGCCATTTTCAAGCCATTTCTTTCTCCCAATTCATGCCCACACATTCAAGCCATTTACACCTATTTCAAGCATCAAAACATACCCAAAACATGCATTTTAAGACCAATTCAATAGGTCATTTATCCATACAACCAATATGTCAAAAGGCACCTCAAACATAAATCATCAAGTCAACCTAAACATGGGCACATTTACCATTTATCAACTAATTTGCTTCCATGCCAAAACATATCACAATTGATACATATCAACCATACCATATTAGATTCATGCCAAATCAATATAACCTTACCCTTTTGACCATTCCCCATATGCATTATCAATCCACCTAAATGACACAAACCAGCCATTTCCAAATGGTACCAAACAACCGACATTTATATACCATATTTACATCATGCACATCTAGTTCAATAACTTTCCAAAGTAAACCATATTCCATCCACATATATATATAGCTTAATTCCATAACAAGTTATGCCATAATTGACCACAAGCCAAATTCACATTCAAACATACCAAATGGTTCATAATTCAACCAATTTTGCTTAACTAAATTCCATATTAATTCATGCCCTAAATGATTATTTTGCAAACATGCCAACACTTACCTCTTTGGTCATAAAAACCATACATCAATTTGATCATATAAAAACCAACCATTAAGCATCAAAGTGCCAAAAGCACACCAACCATCAAGACATCAAAATAACATAAGTTTCATAAATTCGTAGTAATATTACATGCCAATATCATCAACTAATCATTAGACATAGTCCACATATACATGCCATTATAACCACGACCAAAGCATTAAAATCTACCGATAAAATCGATGGATAGTGTGATGGATCTCCGACTAGCTTCCAACCCAATCGAGCTTCCGATAATCTGTAAAGTAAAGGAAAATAACTACGTAACCAATGAATGCCTAGTAAGCTCGTATAAACTTTAAGCATAATTTTCCATTTCAATAATGAAAATTATAGGTTAAAAATAAACCTATACCAATGTCTCAAGAATTATCATACCAAAATCATCAACTCACAATTGAATAAGTTCATTAATGTCGCATATTTATTGACCATTCATAACATGATAGGATTTCATGAGACATAATATATAATCATCAACCTTTTTATAAGATTATATATATCTTTTTATTTACTTAATTTCCATTCTGTTCCTAATGCTTATCATAAGCCTAAACAACATTATTAATTCCCGATTCAGTGTATTTATCCATGACATAGGTAGATTCATCCATAGCATAAAAAATTTGCTCACATGCAATTACCTCATATATCACATTAATTGTAACGCCCCAAATTTTGGTCCTAGAGGTATGGGGTCTTGGGCATAGGGGCAGTGAGGAGTCGCACATATGTAGTGAGTTGTGCAATTTAGTGACAAGAATGGGCCTGCTGGTCTGGTGGTTAAGTGGAGTGTTATTATGCTTGAGGTCCTGTGTTCGAATCCCTGCGTGAGCTAGGGAGATATTTTGTGCACTTTTTCATTTAGATATTATTTTATTATAATAATTATTTGATATTTTTGTTATGTAAAAAATTATTATTTTTATTAATATTTTTATTTTAATATTCTATTTTGGCGTTTCTTCTCCCTTCTCCTCTCTGTTTTTCTTTCTTTTTTTTTCTTATTGCTCAAACGTTTTTAACAACGGTTTTGGGATTGTCGCTCCTCCGCCGTTCTCTTCATCCTCAAATCAGGTGTGGGATTCGAATCTGGTTACTACTTCTGTTTTTAAATCGATTCCTATCGTGTTTTAAGAATCCCTTTCCTTCGGCTTTTCGTAGTTATGCATTACCCCTTCGTTTTTGAGTTTTTAGATGATAGAAGTGAAGGGAAATCGTTGTTTTCTAATATATGTTGAAAGGGTAAATGTTAGGGACTATTACGGTGACTAAAATGGTGTTTTCGAGGCTGAATTAGGGTGGTTTTGTAGCCTCTCCGACGGCCACATGGGCGTGTGCCGAGGCACACGGCCATGTGGATTTGTGAATTAGGGTTTCTAGCCGATTTTGGGCGCCACAAGGCCTAGCCACACGGGCGTGTGGCCAATTTGGGGATTTTTGTTGGAATCCACACAGTCGTGTCCTCTGAGCACACAGGCGTGTGAGTTTGGGGAATTAGGGATTTGGAGTCACACGGCCTGGCCACACGACCGTGTGACAGATTTGGGAAAATTAGGGTTCCCACACGGGCGTGTGCTTTGGGACACACGGCCGTGTGACTGATTTGGGGGCCTAGGGATTCCACACGGGCGTGTGTTATGAAACACACGGCCGTGTCTGATGGCCACACGGGCATGTGACACCTTCACACGGCCGTGTCTGCCCTGCACCCAATATTAGGGAAATTGGATAATGAGTTACACGGCCTGTTCACACGGCCGCGTCCCTGCACCCCACGGGCGTGTGCCTCTGTCACACGGCCGTATGCCACCCCTCACACGGGCGTTTGGATCCCCACATGTCCTGGATTGCTCCACCCGGCCGGAGCACATGGGCGTGTGGCCCTAACTCGCCAAATTCTAATTTTAGGGCAAATTGAATGCCATCGTGAGTCTATGTGTTCCAACTACTCGACTAAGCTTACTAAGGGTGAATAGGATTCTGTTCTGACTTCGAATTATGTACTGCTTGTAAGTGAATGTGTGCTATGATAGGTACTGAATCTGAGTGCATAAGTGTGCACGTTTCTGTAACTGACTGACTGACTATAAGTGACTGCTTCTGAATGACTACCTGAAATTGTTTTATGAATTGGCGTATCTGCATTCATACATCTGCATATAAAGTATTTTGGGTTGGGATTTTGAAGCGAAGGAAGATTTACGATTTGGCAGTTTGACTTTATACTGAAGCCCCTAATACCCAGAGGGTCGAGGGCAGTCCTAATACCCTGAGGGTCATGGACGATTTAATCATCTTGCATTTTTGCACTACATCATCACATCACATACGCCATCATCGCTGCGTATCATTGATCGACTTTGGCGCTTTTATCACGCAACTCATCGGTATAGCGGATTACCGCATTGCACTGTACCGCATGTACGTTACCTACGCTACATACCACTATCTGATCTAGCAGTTCATACTGCATGCTGTACTACGATTTACCGCATTTCACAGTACAGCTTAGTCGCTAGCTTTGCTGTATAATATATGAGACTGGCAGTTTATCTGCACACTGTTAGCCCCAATTCCCAGAGGGTTGAGGGCGGTCCCAATTCCCTGAGGGTCGAGGACAATGCTGATGATCATCGTTGCCGGGAAACTCGGGATGACATCCTATGGAGTATATGGTTGGATGGGCTTTTCGAGGCCTACTCGGAGTGCAGGGATGGGTGGGTTGATTAAATCCCCACAGTAAGTGTAGGGCTGGACGGAGATGGTGTGTTGGCTGGATGGGTCGGTTATTTTATAACTCATTTGCACTCATATGCATCTGAATGAACCTGTGTGACTGAATGTGACTGTACTATTTGACTTAAATGTCTGATTGATCAGTCTGGCTGAATGTGATACTATAACTGAATGTGATAATATGACTGAATATGTTCCTGATTGACTGAAAGGCACGTGTGCCTATGCGATTTCTGTAGACTTTCTCTATAAATATATGATTGAACTGTTATTGTGATAGTGTGACTGACTTGTGAACTGTTGCTATTGTATTTGAATAGTACGTGAGGTTAGGTGTGTCTGTTTGTTCCATATGACTGTAACGTACATATGGTGTGTGTTTGATGTTGGGCAAACTTGCTTAACTGTTATCTTTCTGTAAGTGTGTTCTTCTACTGAACTGCTTCTAGTTCCCTATTTCTGTTTCTGTAGTTTAACTGATTTTGATCTCACACTGAGCTCGAGTAGCTCACCCCCTCTTCTGTTTCCCTTTTCGTCTGATTTTGGATTATGGATGCTTTGGACTCGATGACGCGGAGGACTCGGGACGATCTTGGTGGAAATGAGTTATAAGCTTTTATTTTCGAGTTTAATTGTTATTCGTTTAAGTTGAACCAGTAGAGTTTCATAATCTTTGTGGTACAACTTTTTTTTTTAAGTTTTCATTCGTAAGTGTTATACTGTCGAACTTACTGGGGAATTTAAATGATTAAACGTTTTTGAATTGATTGGGGATAAATGTTTTCGGAATTAAATTTTTAAACGACTTGATTTGTAAAATCTTCTCACGATCACTTCGGTGATCAATGTAGCGTTCCAAATTCGGTCTAGACTTCTAGGCCGGGTTTGGGGTGTTACATTAAACCTTTTATAACATCATAACACATCCAAGTTACATACTTACAATTTCATTCCCTTTTTCTTACCCGTTTTATATGCATAGTACAAGCATAATCATAAAAATCATTCATATCCACAAGCTTGGCAAAAGCCTAAGCACATCAACAACACATGTTAGTTCATTTAAACATGATTCATATGAATTTGACAAGGATAACCAATATATTTGAGCATGATTCAATTGGATTTATCATCCATCTCAACATAACATATTTTTCATGTAGCTCACCATTTCAAAGTCTTTCATACATACATGTCTTGGTTCATATTGAACACTTACCATTTCATTTGCATAACACATAGCATTAACCATAGCCACAAGCTGGTGATTAAACACATAAATTAGCAATATCATCATATGGTAAGGTATGGTACATAAACATAACATCACTTAAATCATACTTTTTCATAATTATGAATATACATACTTCATACATTTCCATAATATCAAAGTGAATTTCATCGAACCTTTACCGAAGCTTACACAAAGTGTGCTAAAACGATGGTTGAAACCATCCCTTTTTCATATTCGATGGTCGTCACCATACCTTTTCATATTCGATGGTCGAAACCATCCCTTTTCATTAATCGATGGTCGTCACCATTCTTTTCATAACGATAGCCAAAGCTATTCCTTTTCATAATTGATAGCTAAAGCTATCCTTTTTCATTGGTCGATGATTGTCGATACGCCGTTGGATTTTTTCGCTGAGACATAATTTGATATTATAAAATGATAACATTTAAAATATAATTTAAAATACTATTTAAACGTACGAACTTACCTGGCTAAATTGTAGAAAAGACAAAGTACAGGGGCATTTTGGCAATTTTCCATTCTCCTCGATTTTCCACTCAATCTTGATCTAAATTAATAATTTCATTCAATTTATTAATTTAGATATTAGAATAATGTATTTGATGCAATTTATTCAATTTTGAAAATTTTACAAATTGCCCCTAACATTTTACTTTTATTCAATTTAGTCCTTGGGCCTAAAACATGTAAATTAACCATTTTTAATGCCCATTCACATCAGATGAATATCCATGGCACACAAAAAAGCCTACATTTGCAGTAATTTCACGTCAAATCCTTGTACTTTTACAATTTCAACAATTTAGTCCCTAATAAAAAATTCATCAAAATCACTTAATAAAATGCATTTAAATATCAACCAACATTTCAAATTCATCATTTAATAACTAAAATCACATAGATTCATCAATGGAAACCTTCAAAATCTTTTACAGTTTCAAAATCGAAGGTAAGGGCTAGCTAGACCTAGTTGCAACGATCTTAAAAACATAAAAATTATTTAAAACGGGGCTAAATTCACATACCAATTTAGAATTAAACTTGCCGAAACCACCATGCATAAAAATTGGTTTCTTCCTCCATTAACAAACGGTGGAGAAAGATTGTAAAAGATGATAAAGCATTTAGATTTAATTTAATTTAATTTAATTAACTAATTACCATTTTACCCTTAAAAACTCAACCAAATTTCACCAAATGCCAAGCCATGTTCATCCACTATCCTCTAAATTGGTTGAATTACCACTTTAGGCCCTCATTTCATGCTTTTATATCCATTAGATACAAATAATGCTATAACTATTAAATTTTACATCTTTTACGATTTAGTCCTTTTTAATTAATTAACTATCGAAACGTTAAAATTTTTCAACAGAACTTTAATACCACCTTAATGACACTCCATAAATATTTATAAAAATATTTATGGCTCGGTTTATAGAAACGAGCTCCCGATACCTCATTTTCTAAAACCACTTAACTTTAGGGTCTTACCACTTGAAGTTTATAAATCACTTATATAACATAAATTATCAAATCAAAAACCTTTTTAAAAGCCAAGAGTGCTCTCCAAAGAGTCCTAGAGAAAACAACAACTGTTGTGGCTTGGGATGGCGGAGATTGGTGGTGACGATGGGAAAGAGAGGGAAGAGATCTCCCTCATTGCTGAAGAACTGGTTCAATTGTCTTTGAAGGGATCGATTGTGACTCCAAGCGACAAGCCAACTTTAATTTGTTCAATCTGGACATCAAAGCTTTATAATCTAGAGAGTTTTAAGGTTCAGATGAAGAGTATATGGAAGACAAAAAAAAAGTTTGAGATCAAGATAGCGGGACATAATTTATTCTTAATTATTTTTTATTTGGAAGAAGATCTAGAGGCGATTTTAGAAGGAAGGCCGTGGTTGTTTCGTAAGATTTTAATTTTATTTAACAGCGTTTTATAGCCGGTAGAAAGATTACAGATCAGGTTAAATTCTTTGCCATTCTGGTTAAAGATAGGGGTATGTTCGCCTGAATTTGATAAAAAAAGATCTACTTCATGCAATAGGTGTTTCTTTTGGGGAAGTGCTTAGATATGAAATTAATGGAGAAGTATGTCATCTTAGAATTAATCTTGATGTGCAAAAACCCCTTAGACGTGGTATCTTTGTATCTACTGATAATATTAATAAATCATGGGTTTCCTTTAAGTATGAGAAGTTACCACTATTCTGTTTTGGGTGCGAAAGAATGGGGCACGGTCTTGAAGACTGCCGAGAGTTAGATCCTGCAGAAAAAAATAAAGTCAGAATTGACCCACCTTTCTCGTTGACTTTAAAATCAGAATCAAACTTAGTTGGGAAGGAAAGCATGAAACTCAATGCGTTCTCTAAAATTGGAAGGGTTCAGTGTTGTTATACAGGAAAAGCAGGGGTACAATCACCGAAGAGGAAAATAGCTGAAGAAAAAGAGTGTATGAATGGGCAGCTGCGGAACAGAATAGCACTGAATACTGAGGATGGAAAGCAAAATGAAAGGGAGGAAGAATTGAAATCTATGGAAGATGTTCTGTCTTACGAGAGCAATTACAAGGAAGTAAATAAACCAAATTTAGTAAAGAAGACACGATGGAAGAGGATAGAGCCAGTACAGTCGATGGAGAAGAGGGAAAAAGAATGCGACATATGAAAGAGGAAGTCTACGAAAATTGATATGGAGAATTAGTGTGAAGCAATTGTTGACGCTGGAATTAAAAGATTAAAGAAAGAAGAAACACTGGTTTGCAAAGAATTATTTTCTGAGGAAGAGTTTGAAGTCATGGATCATGATGATAATCTACAACTTATGAGATCGGCGGCTGCCAAATGGCAAGCCGGTCGGACGCAATGAAAAGCATAAGCTAGATCATTCGTGGGTTGGGGAGTCCACGGGCGACTAGGAGGCTGCAAAATTTCTTAAAGCAGCAGAATCCCCACACTGTCTTCTTAAGGAGACAAAAATTGATAGGAAACGGCTGGAAAAAGTTAGGAGAAGTTGTGGTTTTTCAAATGGGATAGATATTGATGCAGACGGTACACGTGGAGGTCTAAGCTTAGCATGGAAGGAAGATCTTACAGTTGCTCTAATGAGTTTCTCAAAAAATCATATTGATGCTATGGTCAAAGAAGGAAATACTGATGTAGAATGGAGATTTACAGGATTTTATGGTTCTCCCTATGACAGTAATAAAAATGATTCATGGAATCTGTTATGAAAACTGGGGGAAGATAAAACTCACCCATGGCTAGTGTGCGGGGATTTTAATGAGATAATGTATTCTTTTGAGAAGAGTGGAGGGATTCCAAGGGAGGAAAGGAAAATCGAGTCATTCAGAGAAGTTTTAGAAGAATGTCAACTTGAAGACATAGGATATTCGAGGGTCTGGTTCACTTGGGAAAGACTAGACAGAGGTGTTGCAAATGAGAGATGGAAGATTCTTTTTCCAACAGGTAATATTCATCATCTTCCTCACTCGATGTCGGATCATTGCCCTCTTCTTATTAATACAAATAGTGAAAGAATTTTTGTCAAAAATCCACAATTTAAGTTTGAGGCTTGGTGGACCACAGAGGAATCCCTTGAGGCAAGAATAAAAACATCATAGGAATCAACTACAGGCTCAATTTTAGAGAAATTAGAAAATCTACAAGGAAATCTTAAAGAATGGGAAATCTCAATTAAAAAGGGGAGGGAGGGGCTAAAGAAAAATTTGACGAAGGAACATGAAATGTTGCTGGAAAAAGATAGAGATGATGATACTATAGCAAGAATCATCGATACAAGGGTTCATTTGAACATAGAAATTGATAGAGACGAAATCTACTAGGAACAGAGAGCAAGGTCAATTGGCTTAAAGCAGGAGATAAAAATTCGACGTTTTTCCATAGATACGCCTCGTTCCGGAAGAAAATTAATAAGATATCTCGGCTGGAGTTAGAAGGTGGAGGGGAGACTACTGAGGAGAATGAGTTCGTTGAAACAGCTACTTCATTTTTTCAAAACCTTTTTATGTCAAAAAAAGTTGGAGAATTTTCCCATCTACTACAAGGCATTAAAAAGAGGATTTCTTCAAACATTAACGCTTCTTTATTATCAGCATTCACAGAAGAAGAGGTGCTTTCAGCTTTAAAAGAAATGGGGCCAACTAAAGCACCAGGACCTGATGGATTCCCAGAAATATTCTTCCAGAAATATTGGCACATTGTAGGTAAAGATGTTATTTCCTTTTGTTTGGGAATTTTAAACAATGGACAGAATTTTGGTCATCTAAACTCAACAGATATTGTGCTCATACCAAAGATTCAGAATCCTAGTAATCTATCAAATTTTAGACCAATCAGTTTGTGTTTGGTTCTTTACAAATTGTGGCAAAGACAATTGCTAATAGATTTCAAGGAGTAATGGAGAATTGTATTGATGCGGCTCAAAGTGCCTTTATTCTGGGTAGGCTAATTTTCGATAATGTCTTACTGGCGTATGAGATGTTGCACACGTTCCGAAGAAAGCGTATGGGAAGGAAGGGGTTTATGGCAGTCAAGCTTGATATGAGTAAAGCTTACGATAGGGTTGAATGGGCTTTTATTAAAGAAGTTATGCTGAAGATGGGGTTTGATGAGAAATGGGTGGATTTAATTCTAAAATGCATCACTACAGCATCCTATGCAGTTAATATCAATGGAAACAGGGGAAGAACTTTTCAAGCTACTAGAGGATTGAGACAAGGGGACCCTCTAAGTCCTTTCCTTTTTCTATTTTGTAGCGAGGGATTATCGGTATTAATGAGAATGTCCCTTAAAGAAGGTGGGTTAAAAGGAGTAAAAGCAAGTCGGAGTGGACCAACGATTACACATTTACTTTTTGCAGATGACTGTATCCTCTTTGGAGAAGCAACAAGAAAGGGTGCAAGTCTGTTAAAAGGGATTCTAAAGGAATATGGTGATTGCTCAGGACAATGTGTGAATTTCAACAAATCCACGATCTTTTTTAGTTCAAATACGGCAGAAGAAAATAGGGAGGAAGTACTAGAAATTTTGGGAGTGAGACCATCAACAAATATGGAGAAGTATTTAGGTCTCCCAAGTTTGGTTGGTAGACGTAAAAGAGAATCTTTTCAAGCCCTCAAAGAAAAGGTTCTATTCAGAATTAAAGGATGGAGTAATAGGTTTTTATCTCAGGGAGGAAAGGAGGTCTTTATAAAATCAGTTCTTCAGGCAATTTTGACCTATGCTATGTCGTGTTTTCTTTTACCTAACTCTTTTTGTAAAGAACTCAAAAAAATTATTGCAAGGTTTTGGTGGCAAAAAGGTTATGGGAAGCAGGGTATCCATTGGTGTCAGTGGCAGAATTTATGCCGTTCAAAAGAAGAGGGAGGAATGGGTTTTAGAAGTATGGCCATATTTAATGTGGCATTATTGGCAAAACAAGGGTGGAGAATTCTAAACAATCCAAATTCGCTAGTTGTGCAAGTCTTAAAAGCAAAATATTTTTCGAATGTGGATTTCCGTAATTCGTGTTTGGGGAATAATTGCTCATTTACAAGGAAAAGCATATGGGCAGCCAAGGGCGTGTTAATGGATGGACTTTGTTGGAAGGTGGGAAGAGGTACAGAAATCTCAATTTTGAATGATGCTTGGATACCGGATTTGTATAATTCCAGGTTATCTTTTCATGTTAATAATTTAGATGATTTTAAAGTGGCCGAGTTAATAGACGATAGTAGCAGGAAATGGAAGGAAGAGTTGTTAGAATCTGCCTTTCCAGACGTCATAGTTGAGAAGATTCTGCGCATCCCATTAGCAAAGGAACCGGACGAAAATGTGATGGCCTGGGGTGGAGAGCCCTCGGGAGAATTCACGGTAAGAAGCGCCTATAAACTATTACAACATACTGGAATAGATCCTAGGGCTTATGCCTTACAAACAGTCTATAAGAAATTTTACAAAAAAACTTTGGCTACTTAATCTACCTTCAAAGATAAAAATCATAATATGGAAAATCTCGTGGAACTATCTACCTACAAGGGTCAACATGCACCATAGGAGACTGTCGAACATCCAAATCTGTCCTCGATGCGGAACAGGAGCAGAGAGTACCAGTCATTTATTTCGAGAGTGCCCTGTTTCATTAGTAGTATGGGAACAGTTATCTTTTTTGGATTACCTAAAAGTTTCAGATATGGAGTTTAAGGAATGGCTTACTTGGGTTTTTGAGCAGGCTACTCCTTCACAGTGTAGACTCTTCTGTTGTGCACTGTGGGCCATCTGGGGTGAAAGAAATAGGGGTATTCATGAGAGAACCAACAGATCTGCAGAGGAAACAACAAAATTTATTAGAAACTATATTCTAGAATTAGACTGGACTGAAAAAGTAAAAAAAAAGTTCAGTTAGAAGTCAGAAGATGGAAACCTCCAATCGAGCAGTTTGTGAAGATAAATTTTGATGCAGCATTTGATAATAATTCATGTCGAGCGGCAGTGGGTATAGTAGCCAGGGATAGAAAAGGCTCAGTATTGTTATCGTACTCAACGATCCAAGAAAAAGTAACATCTGCTTTCGCTGCCGAGGCAATCGCTTACAGCATAGCAGTCCAAATCGGTGTCAACATACGATGGAGGAAAATCATTATTGAAGGAGATGCGTTAACAGTGATTAAGAAATGCAGAAAAAAGAAGAGAGATAGATCAATGATTGGGGCTTTTATTCAAGATATTCATCAGACACAAACTAAGATCGGGAAATGTTGCTCTTAACATATACCAAGAGAAATGAACAGCCTAGCACATATTTTTGGCTACAGAAACCTTAAAAAAGATGAGAGAGTTTTACCTGATAGGAGATGTCCCAGAGTTTTCCATGAATCTGAAGGAAAAAGAGATAAGGGAGAACCAGAATGACAGAGGAAATGAAATGGGAGATATGAGGCGTGTATAGAAAGTAAGGGAGGAAGAGTAAGAAATTTCAAAAAAAGTAGCAGTTGAATAGACAAGGGGACTGAAACGGTAAAATCAAGAAGATAAAGAAATTGATTTCATTGAGAAATGGGAAGCGTCCAAAAGAAGACAAACCGACGATGTGATTGGACTGCTGATTTGCTATCAGATTGGGCAGAAAAGAGGCGACTTTAATTAATGCTTCCAGAGTATTCTTTTTGTTTATTTTTTGAATTTCAAACGGACTGTTTGGGTTGCACAATCAGGCCCATTTTTAGGTATGTTTTTTTTTTAAAAAACTGTTTAGTTTTCTTGGTTTGCTCATTAGGCCGAGTTCTATGGCCCTTTATTTTATTATGTAATGTTTTTTAGGAAGTGAATAAAGCCCAATTTGAGTTCTTTTCAAAAAAAAAAACCTTTTTAAAACCATTTGACTCGTAAATATTAAGTAATAATATTTACGAACTTACTCGTCGAATTTGGTGGCCCTGAAACCATTATTTTTTACACTACTAAAAACGGGTTATTACAACTCTCCCCCTTACTAAAATTTCGTCCTCAAAATTTCTCACCTGATAAAAGTCATCACATCAAATCTTTCTTTCATCTTCTTAAATTAGTCCAAAAAAATAAGTGAATCATAACTCATATCGATTTAAAACTCATATCAGAACTCATATTAGAACTTGATACTATACCCCGACTTAATTAAACAGCTGTGATGTTCTCCTGTCATATCTTTATCATTAGCAACACATCTACCGAGAAATTTCCAAAAATCATCTGTCAGAACATAACCAAAAGAAAGCCCAGATTATCAAATTCCAGGCACATTAGACAATTCATAACGTTTAGCTAAAGTTCAAAATTTTCACAACAGAATCTAACCGATGTTTTCAATGCATCTACATCTGTAACTTTTAACTGATGACGTTCTATTTCATGAAAATCTTCAAACAGTATCATCAAAATACAACTATATTAACTGTTTCAATCAAGACCATTTCAATCCATAGTAACATTTCCCGATTATAACTGATCTGATAGATATATTTTTGTACCATGTCTTCTAGAATATGAATCCCTCATTTTGACTGTCCGTTTATTTACCCATGAATGCGCAAAATTTATTCCTGAACCTGGGAATAAACTCAAATGCATATAACTCAATTAACTTTTCAAATGAATAACCCGTTCTAATTAAAACAAATGAGTCGATCTTATCTATCGGATAATAACATTTCAGAATAATTCTTTCTTCTTATTGTCAAGATAACCCAGAAATACAATTCATTGTAATTCCCTCAGAATACAAATCAAAGGTCACCACAACTACATGTAATATCCTAAAATTTGAGTATCTGTTGTGTTGGCTTGGGTATGAATTTTGTGTGTTAGCATAGTCTTATGAAGGCTTGATTTTATTTAGGAAGCTAGAATAAATTTTAGTATGGTTTATTTAATGAAGTGGATTAAGTGAGCTTGACACTTAAGTTAATTTAAGTGTTAAATTAAAGCACAAGAGGAGTAAGTGGCAAGATGGTTAAGGAGCTTGAAAGGTTGTTTGAGTTTAGAGGTTCGAGTAGCATGTTTAGCATTTTGAAGGTTTATTTTGAATCCTAGCAATTATGGACGGTCAACCTTTGTTTATGATAGGTTGGACTCTTAATTTTGGTAAGTTGAATTTTGGTTTAAGGAAAGCTTGAAATTGGGGATAAGAATCTTAA
Source organism: Gossypium sturtianum (assembly GCA_025698515.1). Taxonomy (NCBI): domain Eukaryota; kingdom Viridiplantae; phylum Streptophyta; class Magnoliopsida; order Malvales; family Malvaceae; genus Gossypium; species Gossypium sturtianum. The sequence goes on from CM046952.1 coordinate 23,662,780, forward strand.
GGTTATGGAAGGTTATCTTAAAGTTATGGTATTATGAGGGGACAAAAGGCATGGAATATGGAGGATGTTTTGGAAACTTTATTCAAGGCTTTAGTGCATGTATGTGGACGGCATGTATGGCTAGGGGTGGCGAATGTAATAGGTAGTTTGGGGGATATTGGCCAATTTTTGTCATTTGAACATCTTTTGCATTTTTGTTTTCCTCTCCAAAAACTCTTTCTTTGGCCGAATGTCATTGTGCATTTTGTGCAAATGTAGCTTTTGTTTTAGCTCTTATTTTGTTGAACCAAAATGCTATTTCCTTTCTTTCATCTTTGCTTTTGAAACCAAAACTTCATTTTGGTATTTTTGCACTTTTCTTTTAGGCAAAATAGTGTTGGCCGAATCTCATCTCTCCCACATCTCTCTTTTCTTTTCTTTTGACATTTGTTCATAATCACATTTTCTTTTACACTCTCTTGGCGAATATTTCTCCATCTCAAATACCATTTCTTTTTCATTTGTTCAAAGATAAAACATCTACTTCTATTCTATTTTTCTTTTCTTCACCATAGCCGAATCTTCTACTTCCTTTTAGTATTATTTTTGGCCGAATATTCAAGGGTAGACTCTCCTTGGTTTTCTTCTATCGATTTTGGATAAAAAGGGTAAGTGTTCATGGACGTTTTTCTTTCTTTTCTTTCCCGTTTCTATGATGTTTTCTTGTGGACAAAGGCCGAACCTTTGGGCATTGTTTTGCAAGGTTCTAACCATTTTTTTAGGATTCGATTATTCTCTTAGGCTCATTGGGATTTCGGAAGCAATCGATTTAAGCCATTCCTTTAGCAAATCGAAGTTGGTAAGTCAAGTGGTAAGGATTCTATACTCTTAAAGTTGGTTGAGGAAGCCTAAGGTTATTTGGATTAAGATATGTTGTTGGCCGAATGGTTTTCATTAAAATATTGTGATATGGCCGATTGTAGGACAAAGTGATCTAGTGCGGTAGATCGGATCATCGAATTTTAGTATTGCTTTGGTGAAAGGTGTGTATCTTACACACTTTATAACTTGGTTTATATATGTATATATATGAGTGATAAATGACTATTCATGTTGTTAAAGCCAAAAACAATGAGATATTGATATGATACCTTGATGGGTATGAGCAAGGATACGGGTAAGTCCGTTTCGATATGATATTACTATATGTTGTATTGGTTATATGTTCATATCAAAATATATTGACATGATTTGTTTATCTATTGCATTGGTATGGGCAATATGAGAGGAGGGGGAAGATTGATATTTGTGTCTTGGACACGGAGGTTTGGTACCTCGGTGATTTGGTATCACATTCGTGTCTTCGGACACCGAGAGGTTTGGTACCTCATAGCGACTGGTCCACTCGTGGTTAATACCACCGTGGGTTGGCCCCACTTTTGAGAAATGGGATCGTCTGCGGTGATTTGGTATCACACGTGGGTTGGCCCCACAACTTGATGATTCGTGTCTTGGACACCGCTGGTTTGGCACCACCAAAGTGATTTGGTATCACATTCGTGTCTTCGGACACCGAGGTTTGGCACCTTATAGCGACCCGTCCACGTGGATTAACTCCACCGTGGGTTGGCCCCACTTTTGAGATATGGGATCGCCTCGCGGTGATTTGGTATCACACGTGGGTTGGCCCCACAGATGGATTATTCGTGACTACGGTCACCAAAGATTTGGTATCACATTTGTGTCTTTGGACACCGTGGTTTGGCACCACCAAAGGGTTTGGTACCACACGGGTAGAAAAGGAGTTATGGATGGCTAGGTTGGGTGCATTATACATATATGTTGCTTTGTTATAATTTGTGTAAGTATGTGGTATTTACAGGGAGAGGGAATATGCACTGAGTCTTGGTGACTCACCTTCTCCCTTATATTTTCAGTGATTCGTGAGATCGCGGATATGGAGCCTGATGGACTCGAGGAGGCCATGCAATAAAGTTTGGTTTTACATGAACTTCCATTTGGGTACTTTATTTTAATTTGGTTTTCATATTTTATGGATTTGTAATAAGGCTGTTTAATTATGTTTTGGATTATTTTTATGTTTTGAATATATTTAAAATATGGCTTATAAATTACTTGGTTAATCTAATAATTGAGCTCAAAGTTTTCTAAACTAAAAACTCGCAATGGTTTTAAAAATCTTACCATCGGGTAATATGAATAGTTCGATAGAAAAATTACAAGTTAAGTGTTTTCAACAAATTAAGTGATTTCCAAAATTCGAGTTTCTATACTCAATTGCAAACGGATTTTCAAAGTGATATTTCAAATTTTCTTAAAAGATATAAATGTTTTCTATCCTATGATTTATCAACTAAGTTTTAAAGTTTTATGTAATTCAAAGTAAATCTCGATTTTAACTTATTTTCGACAAATAAAGAATTTCAAAGAGTTTTTCACAAAATTTAATTGTTAATTCGATTCTTTCAAAAATATTTTCCTTAGTGACATACCGTTTCGGTCGTAGGCGTATTGACCGGGTTTGGGGTGTTACAAATTGATATCGAGCCAAGTTTAAAAGCTCATTGTGGGCCGAGGCCCAAAATGTTTTAAAGAATGGATTTTAAAATGTTTTGTTGAAAATTATATGGTTGGAAAGGCATGGCCTCGAGTCTCCGACATCAATCCATACTGTAAGTACATCAAATTGTTGATTTTGATGATATGATATGATGATGTTGGCATGGATCAGATAGTAGTAGGAACTACTCTAGAGACCCAAACTATAGGTTGAATGTACTCGCGAAACAACTTCTTATTAAAATTATTCATAAAACTGTGTTTTAAGAAAGTGGAATAATGACTAATGCATAACGCTTTTTAATCAGATAAGTCGAGACTTTAGACATGAGTACTCGTGGTCGAGGTCGTATGATTCGTGGACGCGATCGGGGTAGGATGGTCGTATGCGAGCGGTGAGGTCCTGGTCAAGGATCCGAAAATAAGGTACCTCTACCCCCACCAACAGCAGTTGGAGTTGAGCAACGAGGATCAAACGGGGATGACGCAGATGTCTCGAGCGATCTTTGTGAGTTCTTGAGAGGGTAGCGGAATAGGTGGAGGCGCGGGAATTCGAAATCCGTGATCGGCGACTTGAGCCAATGGAGCTGAGGTATTTCGAGGTGTTTCAGGCGTGGCTCCTAGTGCGGCTGAATATTGGCTAGAGGCGACGGAGCGAATCATGGATGATTTGGATCTGAATGCCGAGGAAAAGCTGAAAGGGATCGTATCGCTTCTTCGGGATGAGTCATATCAGTGGTGGCTCACAGTACAGAATGGTGCTGCAGCGGAGGATCTCACTTGGGATTATTTCAAGGCAGCGTATCAGCGGAAATACGTTGGGTCTAATTACATTGATGTGCAGCGTAAGGCATTTCTGAGTTTGATCCAAGGTAGTAAGTCTGTGTCAGAATATGAGGCAAAATTTTTAAGACTGAGCCAGGTATCTTTGAGGTATTGTGGCATCGAACACGAGCGATGTGTTCGATTCAAAGATGGTTTGAGGACGAAAGTGAGATTGTTGATTGCTCCACATCGGGAGCGAGAGTTTCTTCTGCTTTGGTTGAAAAGGCTAAGATAGCCGAAGGAATCAAGGAATCGCAAGGCGAGTTACGACCGAGAACAAGCATAAGAGAGGTTACGAGATCATCGGGATCGGTCGGTAATTCTCAAAAGAGGGCTAGGCAAAGTGGGGTGAATCGATGCGGGAGGCACATTCGCTAATCGTGAGGACCCGACGCGGTGTAACCGATGTGGGAAATATCATTGGGGCGAATGTTGGACCGGAGGGAAAGGATGTTCGAGTGTGGCTCATTTGGATCATCGTGTGAGAGACCGCCCACGCAAGCTAGCGAGAATCGATCCCGAGGGTCAAGGTCGTGCTCGGTTCGAGAAATGAGGGACCGCCACCGCAGAGAAGTCGTGGTAATGGTAGAGGAGGTAATGGTTACGGTCGAGGCCGCAGAGCATCCGCGCGGTGCTCTTTGCAACACCGAGGCAAGACGGCTGCTGTTTGGTGTATCTGATAAGGCGTCGAGAGGAGGGCGGCGACGACTGGGCGTCATAACCGATGCGTTCTTAATCTTTGGTGAACCATATACTTCTTTGATAGATGTGGGTTCGACACATTCGTATGTTGCCGATAACATAGTAGAGACTATGAATCTAGACTCGAGACTACTTCTAGGGCGATGACAGTGCCAGCCCTCTCAGGTCACTCTGTAGAAGTAAATAAGTTTGTATAGAGATGTGCCCCTAGAACTCCAAGGGGTAGCATTCGTAGGCGATCGATGGAATTGCCATTTGAGGAGTTCGATCGATACTTGGGATGGGTGGTTGGCCAAGTACCGAGCAAGTTTGGATTGCGCTAAGCGCATGGTTTTGAAGTCGATTGAGGCGTAGAGGTGGTCATGATAGGTAATAGAAGAGATTATCTATCCAACGTGGTATCTGCGTTGAAAGTCGTGTGAAGTTGGTTAGGAAGGGTGTGAGGCATTCGTGGTCCATGTGTGTGCGTTGGAGGCTAAGGAGTCTAATGTGGGAATGTCCGCACGGTAAAGGAATATGTTGACGTATTTCTGAAGAACTTCCGGGACTACCTCCGGACCGTGAAGTTGAATTTGGTATAGATCTGTTTGCAGGAGCAGCACGGTGTCTATAGCTCCGTATAGGATGGCAATCAAGGAATTGATGGAATTAAAGGCTCAGATTCGGGAGTTGTTGGATCGAGGTTTCATTCGACCAAGTGTTTCGCCATGGGGAGCGCCAGATACTTTTGTCAAGAAGAAAGATGGTACGATGCGGATGTGTATAGACTATCGCCGCTTGAATAAGTGACGATCAAAAACAAGTATCCTTTGCCGAGGATAGATGACTTGTTTGATCGACTTAAGGGAAAAGCGGTTTTCTCAAGATTGATTTAAGGTCCGGATATCATCACCTGAAGGTGAAAGAGGTGATATCCGTAAGACGACATTTCGCTTTCGGTATGGGCACTACGAGTTTACGTAATGCCGCTTGGGTTGACTAACGCGCCGACGGCATTCATGGACATGATGAATCGGGTATTCCAGTGCAGCTTTTGGATCAGTTTGTTGTGGTATTTATAGACGATATTTTGGTATACTCAAAGTCGAGGAGGAGCATGATGCGCATTTGCGAGTAGTGTTGCAGTTCTCGAGGAAAAGCAAATGTCGCCAAATTTAGTAAGTGCGAGTTCGGCTTAGGAGGTGACTTTCTTGGGTCACGTAGTATCACCGTGAGGGGATTAGAGTGGATCCTCGGAAGATTGAGGCGGTGTTGGATTGGAAGCCGCCTAAGTCGGTGGTTGAGATTCGGAGTTTTCTAGGTGCAGCGGGGTATTACCAAGATTTGTAGAGGATTTTCTTTGATAGCAGCACCTATGACCAAGTTATTGAGGAAAGGAGTTCCATTTGTGTGGACCGAGAAGCGACAAGGAAGTTTCGACAAGTTGAAGAAGATTCTCGATGAAGCTCCGTTTTGATTCAACTTTGAGGCGGGCAAGGAATTCACGGTTTCTCGTGATGCATCACATCTTGGTTTGGGATGTGTGCTGATGCAGAAGAGAAGGTAGTGGCTTATGCATCTCGGCAGTTGAGACCACATGAGGTTAATTATCCGACGCATGACTTGGAATTAGGCTGCTGGTGGTTTTGCTTTGAAGATATGGAGACACTATTTGTACGGAGAGAAGTCGATAGTCTACACGGATCACAAGAGTCTTAAGTATCTTTTGACTCGGAAGGATTTGAACTTAAGGCAACGTAGATGGATTGAGTTGTTGAAGGACTACGATCGTTCGATTGAGTATCATCCGGCAAGGCTAACGTGGTGGCGCGGGCGCGCGTTGAGCCGTAAGGTTGTATCGTGTTTAAGATCGATGTTTGCTCGTCTTAGCTTATATGACGATGGGAGTCTTTTAGTTGAATCGCAAGTCAAGCCGACTTAGTTAGAGCAAATCAAGGAGAAGCGGTTAGAGGATGATGGTTTAAATGATCGGAGGTTGCGGAGTTCGAGAATGGAGGTTTAGAGGAATATAGTTTGTCCAAATGATGGAGTACTGTGTTTTAAAGTGAGAGCTTGTATGCCGAAGGATGTTGAGTTGAGGCAAAGGATTCTTCGGGATGCACATAATGTACCATATGCTATGCATCCCGGAGGAAGCAAGATGTATCGGGATTTAAGAGAGCGATTTTGGTGGCAGTGTCCAAGGCGTGAGGTAACCGAGTTTGTGGGTAAATGTCGACGTGTCGCCAGGTTAAGCGAGCATCGATTCATCGTCGGGTTACTTCACCCGAAGAAAGATTCCACAATGGAAGTGGGAAAGGATCACTATGGACTTTGTCGGTGGATTACCTCTTACGCCTAGTAAGAAGGATTCGATTTGGGTAATTGTGGATCGTCGACTAAGTCACTCATTTCATTCCGTAAGGATGGATTATTCGCCTGAAGTTAGCTAAGTTGTATGTAGCGGAGATAGTGAGGTTGCACGGTGTACGGTGTCGATCATCTCGCATGCAGAGATCCTAGATTTACGTCGAGGTTTTGGAGAGCGTTACATCGGGCTTTGGGTGCAGCGGTTGGATTTTAGTCTCGCATTTCATCCACAATCGACGGCAATGTAAAGAGTTATCTGATTTTAGAGGATATGTTGAGAGGTTGTGTATTGGACTTGAAGCGGTGGAAGAGTTTTTACCATTAGTGAGTTCGCATACAACAATAGTTACCGGACAAGCATTAAGATGGCACCATATGAGGCGTTGTATGGTAGGAGGTGTCGCACACCTACATGCTTTGGACCGAGTTGGGTGAGCGTCGGATGTTAGGACCAGAGTTGGTTGCGAGACCGAGGATAAGGTTAAGATGATTCAGCTCGTCTAAAGGAAGCTTCTGGATAGTCGGAAGTCATATGCCGATCTCAAGCGGAGGGATATAGAGTTTGCCGTGGGTGACAAAGTTTTTCCTGAAGGTCTCGCCATGGAAGAAAGTGTTAAGATTTGGGAGAAAAGGCAAGTTAAGTCCAAGGTTCATTGGACCGTATATAGGTGTTGAGACGAGTGGGACCAGTAGCCTATCACTCGAGTTGCCATCGAGTGAGTCGATTCACGATGTGTTCCATGTCTCCATGCTTAGACGCTATCGTTACGATCCATCGCATGTTGTGGCGATGGAGAAATAGAGGTGAGTCCAGATCGGACGGTGAAGAAGAACACATGCGATTCTAGATCGAGATGTGAAAGTTTTGCGTAGGAAGTCCGTTCCTTTAGTGAAGGTTTTATGGAGGAATCATGGCGTGGAAGAAGCTACGTGGGAACCGGAGGATGCGATGAGGCAAAGAGTACCCTCAACTCTTTTGAGCGGGTAATTTCGAGGACGAAATTTTTTTAGGAGGGTAGAATTGTAATATCCTAAAATTTGAGTATCTCATTGTGTTGGCTTGGGTATGAATTTTGTGTGTTAGCATAGTCTTATGAAGGCTTGATTTTATTTATGAAGCTAGAATAAATTTTAGTATGGTTTATTTAATGAAGTGGATTAAGTGAGCTTGACACTTAAGTTAATTTAAGTGTTAAATTAAAGCACAAGAGGAGTAAGTGGCAAGATGGTTAAGGAGCTTGAAAGGTTGTTTGAGGTTAGAGGTTCGAGTAGCATGTTTAGCATTTTGAAGGTTTATTTTTGAATCCTAGCAATTATGGACGGTCAACCTTTGTTTATGATAGGTTGGACTCTTAATTTTGGTAAGTTGAATTTTGGTTTAAGGAAAGCTTGAAATTGGGGATAAGAATCTTAAGGTTATGGAAGGTTATCTTAAAGTTATGGTATTATGAGGGGACAAAAGGCATGGAATATGGAGGATGTTTTGGAAACTTTATTCAAGGCTTTAGTGCATGTATGTGGACGGCATGTATGGCTAGGGGTGGCCAAATGTAATAGGTAGTTTGGGGGGATATTGGCCAATTTTTGTCATTTGAACATCTTTTGCATTTTTGTTTCCCTCTCCAAAACTCTTTCTTTGGCCGAATGTCATTGTGCATTTTGTGCAAATGTAGCTTTTGTTTTAGCTCTTATTTTGTTGAACCAAAAATGCTATTTCCTTTCTTTCATCTTTGCTTTTGAAACCAAAACTTCATTTTGGTATTTTTGCACTTTTCTTTTAGGCAAAATAGTGTTGGCTAATCTCATCTCTCCCACATCTCTCTTTTCTTTTCTTTTTGACATTTGTTCATAATCACATTTTCTTTTACACTCTCTTGGCCGAATATTTCTCCATCTCAAATACCATTTCTTTTCATTTGTTCAAAGATAAAACATCTACTTCCATTCTATTTTTCTTTTCTTCACCATAGCCGAATCTTCTACTTCCTTTTAGTATTATTTTTGGCCGAATATTCAAGGGTAGACTCTCCTTGGTTTTCTTCTATCGATTTTGGATAAAAAGGTAAAGTGTTCATGGACGTTTTTCTTTCTTTTCTTTCCCGTTTCTATGATGTTTTCTTGTGGACAAAGGCCGAACCTTTGGGCATTGTTTTGCAAGGTTCTAACCATATTTTTAGGATTCGATTATTCTCTTAGGCTCATTGGGATTTCGGAAGCAATCGATTTAAGCCATTCCTTTAGCAAATCGAAGTTGGTAAGTCAAGTGGTAAGGATTCTATACTCTTAAAGTTGGTTGAGGAAGCCTAAGGTTATTTGGATTAAGATATGTTGTTGGTCGAATGGTTTTCATTAAAATATTGTGATATGGTGATTGTAGGACAAAGTGATCTAGTGCGGTAGATCGGATCATCGGATTTTAGTATTGCTTTGGTGAAAGGTGTGTATCTTACACACTTTATAACTTGGTTTATATATGTATATATATGAGTGATAAATGACTATTCATGTTGTTAAAGCCGAAACAATGAGATATTGATATGATACCTTGATGGGTATGAGCAAGGATACGGGTAAGTCCGTTTCGATATGATATTACTATATGTTGTATTGGTTATATGTTCATATCAAAATATATTGACATGATTTGTTTATCTATTGCATTGGTATGGGCAATATGAGAGGAGGGGGAAGATTGATATTTGTGTCTTCGGACACCAGAGGTTTGGTACCTCCAGTGATTTGGTATCACATTCGTGTCTTCTGACACGTAGGTTTGGTACCTCAAAGCGACTCGTCCCCATGGTTAATACCACCGTGGGTTGGCCCCACTTTTGAGATATGGGATCGTCTGCCAGTGATTTGGTATCACACGTGGGTTGGCCCCACAAGTTGATGATTCGTGTCTTCGGACACCAGTGGTTTGGCACCTCATAGCGACTCGTCCCTGTGGATTAACTCCACCGTGGGTTGGCCCCACTTTTGAGATATGGGATCGTCGCGGTGATTTGGTATCACACGTGGGTTGGCCCCACAGATGGATTATTCGTGACTACGGTCACCAAAGTGATTTGGTATCACATTTGTGTCTTTGGACACCGGTGGTTTGGCACCACCAAAGGTTTGGTACCACACGGGGTAGAAAAGGAGTTATGGATGGCTAGGTTGGGTGCATTATACATATATGTTGCTTTGTTATAATTTGTGTAAGTATGTGGTATTTACCCTGAGAGGGAATATGCACTGAGTCTTGGTGACTCACCTTCTCCCTTATATTTTCAGTGATTCGTGAGATCGCGGATATGGAGCCGGATGGACTCGAGGAGGCCATGCAATAAAGTTTGGTTTTACATGAACTTCCATTTGGGTACTTTATTTTAATTTGGTTTTCATATTTTATGGATTTGTAATAAGGCTGTTTAATTATGTTTTGGATTATTTTTATGTTTTGAATATATTTAAAATATGGCTTATAAATTACTTGGTTAATCTAATAATTGAGCTCAAAGTTTTCTAAACTAAAAACTCATAATGGTTTTAAAAATCTTACCATCGGGTAATATGAATAGTTCGATAGAAAAATTACAAGTTAAGTGTTTTCAACAAATTAAGTGATTTCCAAAATTCAGGTTTCTATACTCAATTGCAAACAGATTTTCAAAGTGATATTTCAAATTTTCTTAAAAAGATATAAATGTTTTCTATCCTATGATTTATCAACTAAGTTTTAAAGTTTTATGTAATTCAAAGTAAATCTCAGTTTTAACTTATTTTCGACAAATAAAGAATTTCAAAGAGTTTTTCACAAAATTTAATTGTTAATTCGATTCTTTCAAAAATATTTTCCTTAGTGACATACCAGATTCGGTCGTAGCGTATTGACCGGGTTTGGGGTGTTACACTACATTAACTCAAACAAAATATGACATCCCGCTTTGAGTCATTGACATAAGTCGAGATTACCTGAATAATGAGAACCAATATGCAAGTTTAAGCTCGATCTTCCCCCATCTACACTTTTTTTGTTACCCATCCCTTTCATGAAAGCTAGAAATGGGATATATAATGATACAATTTCAATTATTAACATCAAAACTTTAAATCATACCGAAGTCGCCACCATCAGATGCATTAAAATCAGAGTACTATAATAAGACTGACGTTACCACCGTATAGATAGAACAATACCTCAAATATCAATAGTGCAATTCGAGACAAAAGAGAAAAATTGAATGTAGTCCCAAACAACCAGTGTAGTAATAAAACCTCTAAAAATCTAAGATCTATATCACCGTGCTCCCATGATCGAACCAGGAATTATAACTGTAATAGATGTAATTATCTCCGGCCAATGAATATACCTTACAGATGAACCATGTTTAATAGATTAAACAATAAGAACGAGAAGAAAACTGAGATAATGAAATACAAGATGTGGAGTGATAAACCGTAAAAGTAACATATTCTAAGCCCACATTTAGTATGCTTTTGGATGATTTAAGCCCCAATTTATGTAAAAAGGTGCTCTTAATCCTTTCTTTTCATGTCTTATACTCAGGAAAGCACCCGATGATGAAAAGAACGAGAAACGGGCTTAAAACGGACCAAATTGGGCCAAGCCACGAAATCAGCACGGCCTGGACTTCAAGCCACACGGTCGTGCCACCATTCCTACTAGAACACGGCCTTAGCACGACTTACACGGCTGTGCCTCATTCAACAGTGTCGAACACAGCCTAGCCACGATTTTCACGGGCGTGTCCCATGGCCGTGCCTCTGCCGTGGAGAAGATCAATTTCATTCGGGAAAGGATACTTAGGGAGAAAGAAACGTGTTTCAAAAGCCTATAAATACACCCTAGGTACCAGCTGAAAGGGGGGTGGAGAGCTAGGCCAAGAAGCCAAGCCGAGAAGGTCAGATTTGTGGGAATCACTCGAAGATAGCCAGTTGATCCATCTCAAGAAGCCGGAATTCTACTCAAGATGGAGGAACTCCTCTTCAATTCCCTCAGGGGGTTTTAGGGATTTCTTATGTTTTGTTTTATCTTTTCTCTTGAGATGTTTTCCTGTATTGTTATGAACTAAACCTTCGGATACCCGAAGGGGATGAAGCCTATGATGAATCTTGTTATTTGATTATTTGAATTATATGATAATAACTTAGTTTGTTCTTAATTGTGTGAACTTAATCCAAATCTAATGTGCTTAGGTGGAGGAGGAATAGACCACGCCTAAGAGTAGATCCAACATAATTAAGCGGAGTTGATCGCACGCCTAGAGATAGGGTGACGAGATTTTGCCTGGATTAGGGTGAAACCTAATATGGGAGTCCACAGATCGATTTATCGCTATTCTAGGGGTTATTATAAGCGAACGAGAGTTCCACTAATTAACCTAGGGTTAGACGTTATTCGCCTCGAGAGAGGGTTTAATATACGTTAGGAGTCTCACGGATCAAACTAAGTAAATAAATCATATGGTTCAAGGTTAAATAACAAGTGAAGTCTAGGTGGATTTTTCCTAAGGGTATCGTTTGAGTCAACTGAGTTTTCCTAAAAGTTATTTCCCGAATTCATTCTTTTTGTCTTTGCGTCTTAGCTTAGTTAGTAGATTATTTTTAGTTTAAACAATCATCACTTTATATTAAGGCTAAATAATAAAAAGACGGTGAGTATTAGTACTTTTAGTTCCTTTGGGTTCGATAATTCGGTCTTGCCTAAACTATACTACTGCTTCGATAGGTGCACTTGCCTTTAATCGTTGTCGAGTTAGTTTCGTGTTCGATCATTCTTTTATAAATTTTAAAACTCGATTTACAGCGATCAAGTTTTTGGCGTCGTTGCCGGGGAACTAAAATATTAAGAAAACTCTATTTTTATTACTTTAGCCATTATTTTTATTTTTCGCAATTTATTTTTATTTTTAAATTTGCTAAACTTTCTTTCTTTCTTTTCCTAGCAGGTACCTCTAGTTTATGACTAGAAGGAACCCGAGAGGACCTTTAGAATACGATGTTGATATTGAAGCTACCGCTCAAAGAAATCGCAAAGAAATTAGGCGAGCCCTAAATTACCAAGGAGAGCGAGAAGACAGATCCAATCCTACTGAAGGGATGGACGAAAATAATCTTCCACCACAAGATGTGGGAGAAAATAATGCTCCTCGTACTATGTTTGATTATGCTAAACCGCATTTAACAGGAGCCGAATCTAGTATTGTTAGGCCTGCTATAGCTGCTAATAATTTTGAATTAAAGCCTAACACTATACAAATGAGTCAACAGCTTGTTCAATTTGATGGTTTACAGGATGAAGATCCAAACGCTCATATAGCTAATTTTTAGAGTTCTGCGTGATACCTTCAAAATAAATGGCGTTTTACGATGATGCCATACGTCTTGGTTATTTCCCTTTTCATTAAAGGATAAAGCTAAACAATGGTTAAACTTCGTTACCACGGGGTCAATCACTACATGGGAACAGATGACCAAATTTTTTTATTAAAATATTTCCCACCGCCAAAATGAAACCAAATTACGTAATGATATCTCTTCTTTTGTGCAGATGGATTTAGAGACATTATACGATGCATGGGAGAGATATAAGGATCTCTTGAGAAGGTGTCCACACCATGGTTTACCCTTGTGGCTCCAAGTCTAAACTTTCTATAACAGTGTAAACCCCTCAACGAGGCAACTAATCGACTCAGCCGCCGATGGAAGCCTGAATAATAGAACTCCTGAGGCAGCCTACGAGTTTATTGAAGAGATGTCGCTGAATAACTATCAGTGGCAAGTTGCAAGAACAAGGCCAACAAAAACAACCGGAGTTTACAACCTCGACGCAGTAACCATGCTATCAAATCAGATAGAATTGATGAATAAGAAGATTGATAGTTTGTGTTCTTCGCAGGTACATCCAGTCATGCAGTGCGACGCAAGTGGAACTGTGGCGAGTGCAGTACCCACCCTACCAACCGTGCACAAAGAGAGGCGAACAGATGAACTATATAGGTAACAATTTCGAGATCTAATAATAACCCATATAGTAATAACTATAATCCAGGTTGGAGGAACCACCCAAATTTTTCGTGGGAGGACAAGGAAATCAAGGAAATCAAAGACAACAACCTCCTCAAAATTTCCAAAATCAGCCCTATCTACAAGAAAAGAAGCCGAGTCTTGAAGAGACGTTAAACAAATTCATAGCATCCAAAGAAGCCCGTCTCCAAAAAAATGAGGTAACACTTGATACCCAACAAACATCGATCAAAAAGATCGAGAACCAAGTTGGAGGACTTACAAAGGCAATCGGGAAATTACCCGGTCGATCGGAGAAATTGCAAAGCTATTATCCGAACGACCGCAAGGGCGCTCTACCGAGTAATACTGAAATTAATCTAAAGGAGCAAATCCAAGCCATAATGACTCAAGAAAGTGAAGAAGTAGACGAACCCCACCCAACACAAGGAAACAAGGTAGAAAAAGGTAAAGTTGAGGTAACACAAGACAAGCCAAAATCGGTAATCAAGGAGTACCAACCTCGCGTACCTTACCCTGAGGCATTAAGAAGAGACGACACAGAAGAATAGTTTGGTAAGTTTCTTAAACTCTTAAAGAAATTACATATTAACTTACCATTACTTGAAGCTCTGTCGCAGATGCCAGATTTTAGGAAATTTTTAAAAGAGCTTCTGACAAATAAACGGAAGTTAGATGAGTCGTCACATGTGGAACTTAACGCAAAGTGCTCAATAATTCTCCAAAATAGGCTACCACAAAAGCTAAAAGATTCAGGGAGTTTTACAATTCCATGTTTAATTGGTAGACTAACTGTTGATAATGCGTTAGCTGATTTAGGGGCAAGCATAAATGTCATGCCTTATAAATTGTTTAAATAATTAGGTATAGGGAAACCCAAACAAACTAGGATGAGCATTCAATTAGCTGATAAAACTGTTAGAATTCCTAGGGGTATTATCGAAGATGTTCTTGTGAAAATCGACAGATTCGTTTTCCCAGTAGACTTTGTTGTCTTAGACATGGATGAGGATAATTCAATCCCTTTAATCTTAGGAAGACCCTTTTTAGCGACTGCCAGGACTAAAATTGATGTTGATGTAGGAGAACTCATACTTTGTGTAGGTAATGAGACAGTCACCATCAAGGCTCTCGACTCGGCTAGAATATCGAGTAATCAAGGTGAGAACGTAAATTCTACTAATAACCATTCGGTTAACCCTTATTTTCAGGAAGCACCACCAAAGAATAAAACTGAACCCGATCCTAAACCCCATGCTAACAAAGAAATAACTCATGAAGATCGAGGGATTCAGTTCGATGATCTAGACGAGTGGAAGACACACTTCAAGGAAAAATTAGGGATACACGATGAAGAACCGAAACCACACGAGATAAAACCGAAGGAGCCCCCAAAAGAGCTAATAGGAACAACAAATCACTTCAAAATAGGGGACCAAGTACTGTTAGATCAGGTAAATCCTCGAATATCTCATCCAGACCCTGGCACAAACAAAGAAATATCTTTTAGGGTAACCAGTGTTTTCCCACACGGAACAGTCGAGGTAAGTAATCCTACTTTTGGTACTTTTACTATAAACGCATCTCGACTTAAATTTTTTCACGAGGATACAGATAATAACATGAGAAAGGACTTCCAACTCCTCAAACCACCCTGAAGATGCAAACGAGAAGAGAGTTTACCTTAAGACTATAAACGAGCGCTTCTCGGGAGGCAACCCGAGCACTAATACTAGTATTTTTTTATATATTCAGTTTATCTTAATTTTCCTTGTTATCTTCCTTTTTAGCAACTAACAACCAACTAACCAAGTGCAGAATTCCAGGCCACACGGCCTTACACACGCCGTGGTGGCGTGGTGTGTGGGTACTCCGACGCTTTGAACTAACAGAGCAGAGAAGGTACATGTCAGGGCAAAATAGATTTTCAGAATCACAGACCCAACTAGTACCCCACAGGCACCGACAAAGTGGCACGGCCGTGCTTTACGACCGTGTGAGGCTACTGACTTGCCAACCACCGGCTTAACACGCCCGTGCCGGATAACCGTGCCAATATACTGACTTATCGAACACAGGCTAGACATGAGCGTGGGGAACCAACACGCCCTAGAGCACAGCCGTGCGAGGCGGCCGTGTGAATCGACACACCCTCAACCCACGGGCGTGGGAAACTGCCAGATTTGAAAGTTTATTTAAACACCATACCCTTCTCCTTTCTCTTCTTAACCCACTTTTTTTCTTTCTTCTCCTTTCTTTTTCGTTCTTTCTTTCTTTCTTTCTTTTCTCCCTCTTTATTTTTCCTTTTTCCTAATAAATCCTTAGACTCTTGAGCCACAACAATATCATATCCATGGAAAGGAAGCGTAAAAGGCCAATCACAGTCTCCTCAAAAGAGACCGATTCACATGAGTTCATGCCGGCAGCTTCATCCGAACAACAAGCCAAGGGTCTTTGAGACCAATTATCTGTTCTTTTATTTTTATCTTCTCCTTTATATTCCTTATCTTTACTTCTCTTATACTTAATTTAGCTTATTTTATCTTAATTTCTTAATTTTAGGTTCTAAAGGCTGCTTGGGAATCACGCCACCACCACCACCATAACCTCAGCCTTAGAAATCACACCCAACAATAAGGACCTCCCAGTCCATTCATCCTTTCTTTTAATTTTAGTTTTCTTCTTAGTATCATTCTCTTTATCTTCCTTGTCCTTAATTTTATATTTAGTTTACTTTAATTATGTCTTAATGATCCCTGGCTAATTCTCCACGAGCCTCCCAATTTCTTCATCTAGCACAGGGTCGTCATCCAGACGGCCCATCACCACCACCAAAGGTACAATCTCCTCCCAAGGAATCATCCGAAAATTCAGGAAGTTTTCACTTATCCCCATATCTGATGATTTTATTACAAGGTTATTATATTTTTTTTACATTGAGGGCAATGTACATCTCAAGTGTGGGGGGGTGAACAACCTAAAAAGATACCTAACTTAAATCCCTGAATTTAGTCTTGTTTGAAAGTAAATTACTCATATTACTAATTAGGATGAAATTTCTGATGATTTATGATTTTTATTGATATGTTTTAGATTAAGTCATTGATAATTGTGCATTGATAATTAAATTCTAAGAATACTAGAGAATCAAGCATGATAAGTCTATTTTTCAGAAATTAAAAATTTGCTAGGTTGTCAAACTGAGTTTAAATATTACCTTGAAGTGTGAAATTTACAAGGTTGACATCAAAATACCCATAATTTTTGTGAGTTTTTGAACCTTATAGAGCATAAATTCTTTTTCTTGCTCACTTTATTGATTATGAGTATGTCAACACTGATTTGTTATTTTAGAACTTGCATCGATTATACATGTTGAGACCACATTTTTTTGATTTGATACATAGAGATGATAAAGGCACCTAAGATTTAACCCACTTACTCCATTAAAAAGCCTACCTTCATAATTAACCCTTAGTAAACCCTGTTTAATCCTAACAACCCAATTATTGAATCACCCACTAATATTAACCCAGAACCCCTTTGTTTTTGTTATCACCATTCCTTTTGACTACCCTTATATCGAAATTTGATTTCATTAATAGCCTAACTATGGTTTTATTTCAGTAATTATGTATTTAAGTTTGTTCTTAAAAAAAACGAAGTATATCCATTATTCATTATTAGTTATGTGATTAAATGAGCTTATACATAAATTCCAAATATCGAAGAAGAAGCTCGCATTATTAAGTACTATTAGTTTTCAATTGATGTAATTATTATTAGTTCATTAGTTCTTAGTTAGGTAATTTGTTAATTCAATCTCGATTCTAACCCTCTAATTCAGCCTTACTCCACACCTTAACCCTAGCCCCGTTACAACCCTAACAAAGACCTTTTGATCTGTGTTTTCATCTCATATTTCAGTGGTCGAGATTTGATTTTCATGCAAGCCTATGGGATTAACTTTTCATGTTCGACTTTTGAGTGCCTAAATTTTGAACCTTAAACACTTTGAGTGATTTGAGTGAATCTTTTGTAAGGATGTCAATCCTTTTCGATTTCAAATTAAAGGTAATTATTTAGGTAAGGGGAGACACCTATATTTTCGTGCTACAAAATCTATGACTTATATTGTTTGAATTTTTAGGACTCTTTGAGTTGAATTATCCATGCATAAATTATCTCTGAATTATGATGAGACATTATTAATGACTATTATGAATTGAGGAAAGTTCGTTTTAATTGTAAGTTAAGAATTTTTCTTGAGGACAAGCAAAAGCTTAAGTGTGGGGGTATTTGATAAACCGTAAAAGTAACATATTCTAAGCCCCCATTTAGTATGCTTTTGGATGATTTAAGCCCCAATTTATGTAAAAAGGTACTCTTAATCCCTTCTTTTCATGTCTTATACTCTGGAAAGCACCCGATAACGAAAAGAACGAGAAACGGGCTTAAAACGGACTAAATTGGGCCAAGCCACGAAATTAGCATGGCCTGGACTTCAAGCCACACGGCCGTGCCACCATTCCTACTAGAACACGGCCTTACCACGACTTACACGGCCATGCCTCATTCAACAGTGTCGAACACGGCCTGGCCACGATTTACACGGGCGTGTGCCATGGCCGTGCCTCTGCCGTGGAGAACAGCAATTTCATTCGGGAAAGGATACTTAGGGAGAAAGAAACGTGTTTCAAAAGCCTATAAATACACCCTAGGTACCAGCTGAAAGGGGGGCGGAGAGCTAGGCCAAGAAGCCAATCCGAGAAGGTCAGATTTGTGGGAATCACTCGAAGATAGCCAGTTGATCCATCTCAAGAAGCCGGAATTCTACTCAAGACGGAGGATCTCCTCTTCAATTCCTTCAGGGGGTTTTAGGGATTTCTTATGTTTTGTTTTATCTTTTCTCTTGAGATGTTTTCCTTTATTGTTATGAACTAAACCTTCGGAATACCCGAAGGGATGAAACCTATGATGAATCTTGTTATTTGATTATTTGAATTATATGATAATAACTTAGTTTATTCTTAATTGTGTGAACTTAATCCAAATCTAATGTGCTTAGGTGGAGGAGGAATAGACCCTGTGATAAACCGTAAAAGTAACATATTTTAAGCCCACATTTAATATGCTTTAGGATGATTTAAGCCCCAATTTATGTAAAAAGGTGCTCTTAATCCTTTTTTTCATGTCTTATACTCAGGAAAGCACCCGATGACAAAAAGAACGAGAAACAGGCTTAAAACGTACCAGATTGGGCCAAGCCACGAAATCAGCACGGCATGGACTTCAAGCCACACGGTCGTGCCACCATTCCTACTAGAACATGGCCTTACCACGACTTACACGGCCGTGCCTCATTCAACAGTGTCGAACACAGCCTGAAGACGATTCACACGGGCGTGTGCCATGGCCGTGTCCCTACCGCGGGAAAGAGGAATTTTACTCAGATTTGGATACTTGGAGACAAAGAAAGGCATTCCAATGCCTATTCAAACACCCTAGTAGGAACTCTACTTGAATTAGGATACTTTAGGGCCAAGTAAGGCATCTCAAAGTCTATATAAACACCCAAGGGGGCAACTGGTCAAGGAAGTTTGACAGAAACCCTCTGTCGAGGGGAGCCCAAAGCCATCGTCTAGGGGCGTCGTGCTAGGCCAGAGAAGGCAGATTTGTGGGGATTCGCTCAGGGATAGCCAGTTGATCCATCTCAATAAGCCAGAATTATACTCAATATGGAGGATCTCCTCTTTAATTCCTTCAGGGGGTTTTAGGGCTTTCTTATGTTTTGTTTTATCTTTTCTCTTGAGATGTTTTCCTTTATTATTATAAACTAAACCTTCAGATACCCGAAGGGGATGAAACCTATGATGAATCTTGTTATTTGATTTTTGAATTATATGATAATAACTTAGTTTGTTCTTAATTGTGTGAACTTAATCCAAATCTAATGTGCTTAGGTGGAGGAGGAATAGACCCTGCCTAAGAGTAGATCCAACATAATTAAGCGGAGTTGATCGCACGCCTAGAGATAAGGTGACGAGATTTTGCCGAATTAGGGTGAAACCTAATATGGGAGTCCACAGATCAATTTACTGCTATTCTAGAGGGTTTAATATACGTTAGGGAGTCTCACGGATCAAACTAAGTAAATAAATCATATGGTTCAAGGTTAAATAACAAGCGAAGTCTAGGTGGATTTTTCCTAAGGGTATCGCTTGAGTCAACTGAGTTTTCCCAAAAGTTATTTCCCGAATTCATTCTTTTTGTCTTTGCGTCTTAGCTTAGTAAGTAGATTAGTTTTAGTTTAAACAATCATCACTTTATATTAAGGCTAAATAATAAAAAAACGGTGAGTATTAGTACTTTTAGTTCCTTTGGGTTCGATAATCCGGTCTTGCCTAAGCTATACTACTGTTCGATGGGTGCACTTGCCTTTAATCGTTGTCAGAGTTGGTTTCCAGGTTCGATCATTCTTTTATAAATTTTAAAACTCTGATTTACAGCGATCAAGTTTTTGGCGCCGTTGCCGGGGAACTAAAATATTAAGAAAACTCTATTTTTATTACTTTAGCCATTCTTTTTATTTTTTGCAATTTACTTTTATTTTTAGTTTAAATTTTTACTTTGCTAATTTTTATTTTATTTGTTTTTTTCAGATAATTTTAGTTTATAGAGAAGATGGCACTAAATAACTATCAGTGGCGAGTTATGAGGACAACACCAACAGAAGCCGCCAGTGTCTTCAACCTCGACGCAATAACCAGGCTATCAAACCAGTTAGAGATGATGAATAAAAAGATTGATGGTTTGTGTAGTCTCTCGTAGGTACATCCAGTTATGCAATATGACTCGAATCTAGGAGGCGTGGCGAATCCTGAGTACCCACCCTACAGATATGGCATGAAGAACGAACAAGTCCACTATATGGGTAACTATTCTAGACCTCAAAATAATTTTTATAATGACACTTATAATATAGATTGGAGGTACCATCCCAATTTCTCGTGGGACGATCAAGGCAGCCAAAGAGAGGAACTTCCTCCAAATTTTCAACAACCACCTCACCAACAGGAAGATGAGTCAAACCTTGAAGAGACGCTGGCAAAATTCATAGCAAACACAGAAGAACGTCTCTAAAATATAGAAATGAAACAAGAAACATTGATTCAAGGGATCGAGGATCATTTAGGTCAGCCTGTTAAGCTGATCTTAGAACAACCACAAAAAAGCTTGCCAAGCAACACTGAAACTAACCCAAAAGAGCAAATTCAAGCTGTAACAACTCATGACAATGAAAGATTAGTGGAATTTGACCCAAGGCAAGATCCTGTGGTAAGTGAAGGTAAGGTTGAGGTGAGCCATGAAATACCAAAATCGGCAATTACAGAGTACCATCCTCGTGTACCATATCCCGAAGTAATGAAGAAGGACAACACAGAGGAACAGTTTGGTAAGTTTCTTAAACTTTTAAAGAAATTACATATTAACTTACCATTTCTCGAAGCTCTTTCATAGATACCCGATTATAGAAAATTTTTAAAAGAGCAGTTGACAAATAAACGGAAGCTAGACGAGGAATCACATGTGGAGCTAAACGCAATGTGCTCAGCAATTCTACAAAATAAACTGCCACGGAAATTAAAAGATCCAGGGAGTTTTAAAATTCCATGTTTAATTGGTAGTTTATCTATTGATAATGCTTTAGCTGATTTAGGGGCAAGCATCAATTTTATGCCTTATAAAATGTTTAAACAACTAGGTCTAGGGAAACCGAGACAAACCAGGATGAGCATTCAATTAACTGATAAAACTATCAGAATTCCTAGGGGTATAATTGAAAATGTTCTAATCAAAATTGATAAATTCGTATTCCCAGTAGACTTTGTCATTTTAGACATGGATGAGGACAATTCGATCCCTTTAATTTTAGGAAGACCCTTTCTAGAAACTGCCAGGACTAAAATTGATGTTGGTACAGGAGAACTTATTCTTCGTATAGGTGACGAATCAATCAGTTTACAAGCTCTTGACTCGGCGAACATCGATCGATGAAGGTGAGAAAGTAAAATCGGTTGATAATCAATCTGCTCAAATTTCACCGCAGAACAACCACGTAACTACGAACTGAGAGCCAAACAGAACCTTGTGTCAACAAAAAAGAAGCATATGAGGAACGAAGCCTTGAGATCAACAAACTAAAAGAGAGGAAGACACACTTTAAGGAGGAGCCGAAACCGCACGAAGAAAAACCGAAGGAACCCCCAGACGAGCTGATAGGAACAACAAATCACTTCAAAATAGGGGATCAGGTATTGTTGAATAAAGAAGACCCTCGAATCGCCAATTCAGACCTCAAGACAACCGAAGAAATCACTTTTGTGGTACTTAATGTCTTCCTATACGGGACAGTCGAGGTAAGCAATCCTAAATTCAGTACTTTTGAGGTAAACACTACTCGACTTAAATTTTATATCAAAAATTGAGTTGATCACATGAGGAAGGATTTTCACCTCCTCAAACCACCTTGACCATAGAATGAGAGGTAAAGTCTAGCTTAAGACTATAAACGAGCGCTTCTCGGGAGGCAACCCGAGCACTAACCCTATTAATTTTTACATTTTTTATTTTACTTTTATTTTTCATTTTAGCATCTAACCATAAACTAACCAAAGTACAGATTTCCATGCTCACACGGCCTTGCACACGGCTGTGGCCGTGGCCGTGTGGAAGCCAGAAGGACAAACCACGGACGTGCTAGTAACCGTGCATGACAAAGAATGATTTCTTTTCCCAACACAAAGCTGCGATAAAAGCCACGCCCGTGCCGACTTCCGTGTGAGAGGTTCTTGACTTATTGAGCACGCGAGACACGATTGTGCCCTACAACCATGCGAGGTTACTGACTTGATAAGCACGGGTTAAACACTCCCGTTCTAAAGGACCGTGTGAAGAATGCACGGGCGTGCTACGAGACCCACGGCCATGGTAAAACACCTAAACGCGCCCAAAATTCAAAATCACGAAAAACACGGACTGGTTAAACTCGAACAAGGGCGTGGACCGTATCACTATTTAAATATTTATTTTTATTTTTATTTTTATTTTTATTTTCATTTTTATTTTCATTTTCATTTTCATTTTTATTTTTATTTCCTTTCTTTTATTTTCTTTACTATTTTCTTCTTGTTATTCATTCCATTTAGATTTAGCTTAGGATCCAAAAGAAATTAGGATGGCTGCTTCGAGGACTCAACCAGTTCGAGACATTTCCCCACGCTCACCTCCAATCCTATCCGGTTTCTTTTCATTGGCTTCATCCAAAATTCAGGAAGTTTCCCTTCTCTCCCCATCTTACGATTTTATGATTATTTTGATATTATCTACCTTTGTACATTGAGGACAATGTAATCTTAAGTGTGGGGGGGTTAACTATAGTATTATTTGAAAATCCCTGAATTATGCCTTGTTTGAAAGTAAATTACTCATATTACTAAATCGGATGAAATTTCTGATGATTTATGATTTTTATTGATATGTTTTAGATTAAGTCACTGATAATTGTGCATTGATAATTAAATTCTAAGAATACTAGAGAATCAGGCATGATAAGTCTATTTTTCAAGAATTAAAATTTTTTTAGGATGTCTACCTGAATTTAAATATTACTTTGAAGTTTGAAATTTACGAGGTTGACATCAAAATACCCATAATTTTTGTGAGTTTTTGAGCCTTATAGAGCATATATTCTTTTTCTTGCTCACTTTATTGATTATGAGTATGTCAACACTGATTTGTTATTCTAGAACTTGCATCGATTATACATGTCGAGACCACAATTTTTTGATTTGATACACAGAGCTGATAAAGGCACCTAGGATCTAACCCACTTACTCCATTTAAAAATCCTACCTTCATAATTAACCCCTAGTGAACCCCGTTTAATCCTAACAACCCATTTATTGACTTACCCGCTAATATTAACCCAAAACCCTTTTTATTTGTTTTCACCATCCTCTTTAACTACCCTTATATCGAGAGTTGATTTTGATTAGTTGCCTAACTATGATTTTTACCTCAGTAATCTATCCTTTATTAGGTATTTAGTTTGTTCTTAAAAAAAAAACGAAGTATATTCATTATTAGTTATGTGATTAAATGAGCTTATACATTTAAAATCCAAATATCAAAAAAAGAAGCTCGTATTTTTAGTATTATTAGTTTGCAATTGATGTAATTATTATTATTAGTTCATTAGTTCTTAGTTAGGTAATTTGTCAATTCAATCTCGATTCTAACCCTCTAATTCAGCCTTATTCCACACCTTAACCCTAGCCCCGTTACAACCCTGTTAAAGACCTTTTGATTTGTGTTTCATCTCATATTACAATGGTGGAAATTTGATTTTCATGCAAGCCTATGGGATTAACTTTTCAGGTTTGACATTTGAGTGCTTAATTCTGAACCTTAAACACTTCGAGTGATTTGAGTGAATCTTTTGTGAGGATGTCAACTCTTGTCAGTTTTGAATCAGAGGTAATTATTTAGATGAAGGGAAAACACCTACGTTTTGTGCCACAAATGTATGACTTAGATTGTTTCAATCTTTAGGACTCTTTGAGTCGAATTATCCATGTATGAATTATCTCTGAATTATGATGAAACACTATCAATGACTATTATGAATTATAGAAAGTTCGTTTTAATCGTAAGTTGAGAATTTTGCTTGAGGACAAGCAAAAGCTTAAGTGTGGGGGTATTTGATAAACCGTAAAAGTAACATATTTTAAGCCCACATTTAATATGCTTTTGGATGATTTAAGCCCCAATTTATGTAAAAAGGTGCTCTTAATCCTTTTTTTCATGTCTTATACTCAGGAAAGCACCCGATGACGAAAAGAATGAGAAACGAGCTTAAAACGTACCAAATTTGGCCAAGCCATGAAATCAGCAAGGCCTGGACTTCAAGCCACACGGCCGTGCCACCATTCCTACAAGAACATGGCCTTACCACGACTTACACAGCCGTGCCTCATTCAACAGTGTCAAACACGGCCTGAAGACGATTCACACGGGCGTGTGCCATGGCCGTGTCCCTGCCGCGAGAAAGAGGAAATTTACTCAGATTTGGATACTTGGAGACAAAGAAAGGCATTCGAAAGCCTATTCAAACACCCTAGTAGGAACTTTACCTGAATTAGGATACTTTAGGGCCAAGTAAGGCATCTCAAAGTCTATATAAACACCTAAGGGGGCAACTTGTCAAGGGAGTTCGACAGAAACCCTTTGTCGAGGGGAGCCCAAAGCCATCGTCTAGGGGCATCGTGCTAGGCCAGAGAAGGCAAATTTGTGGGAATTCGTTCAGGGATAGCTAGTTGATCCATCTCAAGAAGCCAGAATTATACTCAAGATGGAGGATCTCCTCTTCAATTCCTTCAGGGGGTTTTAGGGATTTCTTATGTTTTGTTTTATCTTTTCTCTTGAGATGTTTTCCTTTATTATTATGAACTAAACCTTCTGATACCCAAGAGATGAAACCTATGATGAATCTTGTTATTTGATTTTTGAATTATATGATAATAACTTAGTTTGTTCTTAATTGTGTGAACTTAATCCAAATCTAATGTGCTTAGGTGGAGGAGGAATAGACCCTGCCTAAGAGTAGATCCAACATAATTAAGCGGAGTTGATCGCACGCCTAGAGATAGGGTGACGAGATTTTGCCAGATTAGGGTGAAACCTAATATGGGAGTCCACAGATCGATTTACTACTATTCTAAAGGGTTTAATATATGTTAGGGAGTCTCACGGATCAATCTAAGTAAATAAATCATATGGTTCAAGGTTAAATAACAAGTGAAGTCTAGGTGGATTTTTCCTAAGGGTATCGCTTGAGTCAACTGAGTTTTCCCAAAAGTTATTTCCCGAATTCATTCTTTTTGTCTTTGCGTCTTAGCTTAGTAAGTAGATTAGTTTTAGTTTAAACAATCATCACTTTATATTAAGGCTAAATAATAAAAAGACGGTGAGTATTAGTACTTTTAGTTCCTTTGGGTTCGATAATCCGGTCTTGCCTAAGCTATACTACTGTTCGATAGGTGCACTTGCCTTTAATCGTTGTCAGAGTTGGTTTCTAGGTTCGATCATTCTTTTATAAGTTTTAAAACTCTAATTTACAGTGATCACCCTGCCTAAGAGTAGATCCAACATAATTAAGCAGAATTGATCGCACGCCTAGAGATAGGGTGACGAGATTTTGCCGGATTAGGGTGAAACCTAATATGGGAGTCCACAGATCGATTTACTGCTATTCTAGGGGGTTATTATAAGCGAATGAGAGTTCCACTAATTAACCTAGGGTTAGACGTTATTCGCCTCGAGAGAGGATTTAATATACGTTAGGGAGTCTCACGGATCAAACTAAGTAAATGAATCATATGGTTCAAGGTTAAATAACAAGTGAAGTCTAGGTGGATTTTTCCTAAGGGTATCGTTTGAGTCAACTGAGTTTTCCCAAAAGTTATTTCCCGAATTCATTCTTTTTGTCTTTGCGTCTTAGCTTAGTTAGTAGATTATTTTTAGTTTAAACAATCATCACTTTATATTAAGGCTAAATAATAAAAAGACGGTGAGTATTAGTACTTTTAGTTCCTTTGGGTTCGATAATCCGATCTTACCTAAACTATACTACTGTTCGATAGGTGCACTTGCCTTTAATCGTTGTCAGAGTTAGTTTCCAGGTTCGATCATTCTTTTATAAATTTTAAAACTCTGATTTACAGCGATCATGGAGCTATACTGAATTTCCAAAAATACAACCCATATTGAATGATAAAGAGGTTGATGATGCCCTAGAGAAAATCCAGAAGAAGAATATCGCTCATACACACTGGAATTAGTTGTGACAGAGACAACATGAATTGCATATACATATTTCACAGCATCAACCAGTAGAAGAAATAAAATAACATCATATAAGTCTTATCGTCGAGTCTTCTACCGAACATAATAGAATAAAATGCCAAAAAAAATAGAGCAATGCCTTTCATTAATCAACAAAACCAACAATGCCTCCGTCTAACGTTACGGTTAGCCAGCATTCTCATATGAATAGAATCACATCTGAAGATAAACAATTGCATATGCCTGTGAGGATAAAAGAACATGTAGAATACCTAGAAGAGATCTTCATAGAATACTCAACTATAACCGCTGCATTCAAATATAATTGCAATTCAAACACTAACTCACTGACTACTAACGTCATCGAGGATCCCACATTATCCCATTCACTAAATAAATCAATTCAGAAGAAATTCTAGTTAATTTGTTCTTTAAATACCATACCTGAATAAATCGATTATTCGTGAATAACTTCTTCTTTAACAGTGACTTTGCATATCCCGAATGATCTTCAGAAAAATCTAATATCTCTTCTAGAACTCTCTTTACTTGCAACCCATTCTCGGCTCTGACCGCATTATTATTCATTCAACCACTAAACTCTTCAATTTTATACTTGTGGGCTTAATCAACATAAATCTTGTGAATTCCGTTGTATAAGATTTTGAGGGTGAGGGGGTAGAGATCGTAAAGCCTCTAAATTTGACTCTTATATAAATACACATAACATAACATTCATAATTAACATAATATTATGAACTTTTATTCTTACCTTTATGAGTCCCAACTTATCATAAGCAACTTTTTTTTACTTATACACATGAATATTGCTCCCAGCATTATCGAAATTAGCTCGGTTAAAAAGCATCTCTGTCTAAAATGAAAAAAATCTCATCAGCATTAGGAGATATCACACTATCATAGGTTATATAATGACATGTATTTCTAGACTTCATACATGCTACGTTCAGTCCGGGAACCGACTAAACCGTAGCTCTGATACCACTAAATGTAACACCCCTGACCCATATCTGTCGCCAGAATAAGGTTACGAAGCATTATCGTAAAAACATAACTCAAATCATTCATTCTCAAATTTACGTAATCATTGCAAAATCCAATCAAACATATGCATAACGTCCCTAATTCGAGCCCTCGAGGTCTTAGAAACACTTTAGAAACGATTCAGGACTAAATCGAAAACATTTAAAACTTCATGGAAAAAGATGGAAAAATTCACACTGCAAGGGTTACATGACCGTGTGGCCAGGCCGTGTGGACGTTCGAAGTAGGGACACACGGTCTTGTCCCAGCCTGTAACAGCCCGATTTAGGGGCTAGTCAGAATAGTGATCTCGGGATCATTAATCCGAGATTTGAGAAATTTATTTTCATGTTATATTATGAGTTAGAACATGATAGCACATGTGCATGAAAATTTTGGTGCTTTAATTCTAGCGATTTCATGTTTAATCGCGAAAAAAGGACTAAATCGCATAAAGTGTGAAAGTTCCATTTTAATTTCTAAAGGTACCAAATAGCCATAGATTGTTAAATTGAGGTATTTAAAAGGCAATTTAGCCACTTGAAATTGCTTGGCCGGCCATAGACTAGATGGGAGACAAAGATGGACAAAATGTGGTCAAAGTTAGTAAGAGTTGGTGACTAATTTGACTAGTTTAATATTAGAATAAAGAAAGAGAAAATATCAACTTTCTTGTTCATCTCTTCCACCGAAATTTGCAAGGAAAATAAGGGTTGAAAGCTTCAAAAAAATTTCAGCACACTCATCTCCTCATTAGTAAGTGTTCTAGTGATCTTTTCTTGAAAATAGTTGTACTTTTGAAACCCCTAGAGCTTGAGCTTTCAAATGAGGGGACTATTGTACAATATGGTGAAAGGTTTAAAGTTTTTCCATGAGAGCTTTCATTGTTATTTGCTTCATTTTATGGAAGAAATTGAGTCTTAGTTGTTAGATGAACAACTTTTGTGAGAGGTGTTAGCATGAAAACATCAAATAGGACCTTGATGAAAAGGTTACAAATTATGTAGTAAGTATGTGAAATATTGATTTTTGATGATAGCTTTAAAAGCATTAAATGTTTACCTAGGCTTTTTGAAGGTAGAAATGTGATTAGAATTTATTTCCGAGCCTAGAGGCAAAAAGGTCATTTTGCCAAAGTCTAGGGGCAAAATGGTAATTTTGTCTAAGCATGATTATTGAAATGCTTACATTAATGTAGTGATTAAAATGAGCTAATTTGCTATTATAGAGCAAGAGGGTCGAGAATCCGCCTCGATTGGGGAAAGAACAAAGTCTCGGACTAGATTGACAAGCTAGCTCATTTTGAAATCGAGGTAAGTTTTTACGTGATTAATGCAACACTTATGTTAGCATAATTGAGAATGCTTGGCATTATATCGATGCATGATACTTTATTAAGTTGAGTGATAAATGTTGAATGTGATGCTGAAGTCCTAGTGGACTGTAATGAATATGGTAAGGCTATCATCGAGATATGAGATGGATAAGGTCCCATATAAGACCATGTCTGGGATATGGCCTCGACACCGAGTTGAGATCCCGTATAAGACCATATCCGAGATATGGCTTCAAAAACGAAGAAGAGAATCTTATAAGACCATATTCGGGATATAGCATTGATATTCGATAAGAAAGACCATATAAGACCTCATCCGGGATAGGGCATTGGCATTTAGAAGTGACTCCATGTAAGACCACCTCGGGGACGTGGCATTGGCTTCATACATTCATGAATGACAATGAACATGCGTCATTGATTATCCCTCGTGATTAATGGGGTAAGTAGATGAATTCAAAAGTAGAAATGTGAATGATATTTAAGTCATGCGAATGAGTGAATACAGGTACTCGTTAATGAGTCACGAGGAATTGGTTTCGATATGTGGCGCGGTATGTGCTAGATAAGGGCAATTGTAAGTAAGTATTTTCAAGAAACCTCGACTAGTGTATGGTTAATTAATGCCATGAATGGATTTCCTCACTAGTTTATTGTTGCTATTTATTTTTCATGCAAACTTACTAAGCTTTGTGCTTACCCTCTTTATTGCCCTTTTCCCTTGTAGTATTGCTTAGATAACTCAAGGAACGCAGACGTAGGAGCTCGGAAATCACACTATCGACAAGCACTTTGGTATAACAATTTTAGACTTATTTTGAGTATGGCATGTATAGGACTTAAGTATTTTGTTAAGTTGTAATTGTTAGTCAAAGTGTTGGCTATGTAAGTTTATAAAAGTCATTTTGTAAATGGTCCTATGAGTTAGGCAAACTATTTTGTTTAATGAAGATGAAATTCTTGAAGTGTGCATTCTTTTGATATTGTGTATGTTGGATGAGTTCTTAGAATTACAAAAGGGTTAGGAATTGTATTGTTTTGAGTGGATGCATGCATGTGTGCAATGTGGGGTGGCGAAAGGCTTGGTGGATAGCCATCTAATTGTCCACATGAATAGACACACGGGCGTGTGTCTATACCGTGTGTGACACACGGTCAGCCCTAGGGGCGTGTGAATTGACCGTGTGTTCCCATTGCATACTAGGTTTGCAAGTTAGTGTGCTCCACGGGCTTGGGATACGGGAGTGTGCCCAGGCCTTGTGAGGCTTGCACATTAATTGTGGAATTTAAATCGACCACGGGTAGAAGACACGGGCATGTCTAGGCCGTGTAAAGTTAGTCAGAATTGACCACGGGTAGAAGACACGGGCGTGTCTAGGCCGTGTGAAGTTGGTCAGGGTTGACCACGGGTGGATGACACGGACATGTCTTAGGGGCACACGGGCATGTCCCTAGACCAACACGGGCGTGTGGCCCCTGTTTTGTTGAAAAGTTCCCGAGTTCGTAAAAACTCCCAAAAGAGTTCAAATACCTCTCGGAGGTATGTTTGGGGCCTCTTAGGCCGAGTACATACAAGTGATGAGTTTAAAAGAAATTTTATAGCCCGTTTCGAGATGTCAAGTGAGAGTAATTAGGTAATGCCTCAATCTCGGTCCTGGCTTCGAGTACGAGTAAGGGGTGTTACATTTATTGGTATCAGAGCTATGGTTTAGTCGATTCTAGGACTAACGTAGCGTAGGTACGAGTCTAGCTATACATGCCATATGTAAAAGTGTCTGAGTAATGATAGTGTAATGGCTCCTGACGTATAAAATTGTGTTTTATGTAGTAGATGGATTCTGATCCAGACCGAACTGCAGCCGATGATGCTGCGAGTAACGCGCCGGCTCTCGCTCAAGGGATCGCGCCAGTTGATAGTAGATCCGAGACCTTGGGTTTGGGGGAAGAGGCTCGAGAAGCCTTTCTCCACATGATGAGCAACTGGTATACTGAGTATACCCGAGCAAATCCTAACGCTCAACCCCCTCCGCCTCCACCTATCCCTCAACCCGCTCCAGTAGTTCCTCAAGTGGTTGAGGTGGTGAGAAGAGAAAGGCCTCCGGTGGATAAGATCCGGAAGCAAGGAACCGAGGAATTTCGGGCGAATAAGGATGATGACCCGGAAAAAGCAGAATTTTGGCTCGAGAATACCATCTGGGTATTCGATGAGTTATCCTGCACGCCTGAGGAGTGCTTAAAGTATGCGGTGTCTCTCCTGAGAGATCCAGCCTACCGATGGTGGAACACACTGGTTTCGGTGGTGCCAAGGGAGAGAGTTAGTTGGGAATTCTTCCAAGAGGAATACCGGAAGAAGTATATCAGCCAGAGGTTCATCGACCACAAGAGAAAGGAATTCTTGGAATTGAAGCAAGGCCGTATGTCAGTGACTGACTACGAACGGGAGTTCGTAAGGCTTAGCAAGTATGCACGAGAGTGCGTGTCTACCGAAGCCATCATGTGCAAGAGATTTGAGGACGGATTGAATGAAGATATCCGCCTATACGTGGGAGTTCTTGAATTAAAGGAATTCGTAGTGTTGGTGGATAGGGCCTGTAAAGCCGAGGAGTTGGCTAAAGAGAAGAGAAGAGCTGAGTACGAGTCTCGTGACTCGAGGAAGAGACAACTGAATAAGTCTCATCAATCTTCATCGAAGAAATTGAGGGATTTCACTACTCGATCAGTCACTTCAGCGGAGTTTTCAACCCGAGATAAAGGCAAGAAATTTTTAGGGTATAAAGGGCAAACCACATCAATTGCTAGTGTGGGCAACATTCGACCAAGTAGACCGGAATGCCCTCAGTGTGGCAGGCGCCATTCTGGTGAGTGTAGAGCTAATGAGAAAGCTTGCTTCAGATGTGGGTCCTTAGACCACTTTGTCAGAAATTGTCCCGAGATGGACGAGAAAGGAAAATCTCAGAATGTGAGATCGGGAAGTACCACTAGGGGAAGACCATTAAGAAACCTGGGGATTGAGATGGGAAGCAAGAATCCACCTAGAGAGCAAGCTGCTAGAGTCGAGGGTAGAGCACCGTCGAGGATATATGCCATTCGTGCTCGTGAAGAGGCATCCTCCCCTGACGTGATCACGGGTATATTTTCTCTCCATAATACTCATGTTATAGCTTTAATTGATCCGGGATCCACCCACTCATACATATGCATGAAAATAGTCTCTAGCATGAGCATGCCCGTAGAGTTTACTGAATTCATAATAAGAGTGTCTAATCCCCTAGGCAAGTGTGTATTGGTTGATAGAGTTTGCAAAGGTTACCCTTTGATGATTAGGGGTCATTGTTTCCCGGTCGATCTTATGTTATTATCGTTTGATGAATTTGATGTTATTCTCGGGATGGATTGGTTAGTTACCCATGGTGTAATTGTAAATTGTGGGAAGAAGCATATCGAGTTGAGAGATGAAAATGGTAAATTTATTCGTGTGGAATCAGATAAGCCAGATAGGTCGCCAATAGTGATATCAACCATGTCGACTCAGAGGTACATAAGGAAGGGATATGAGGCTTATCTTGCCTTTGTGTTGAACACTAAAGAGACAGAGTTAAAAATTGAGTCAATACCCATAGTATGCGAGTACCTAGATGTTTTCCCAGAAGAGTTGCCAGGGCTACCTCCGAATAGAGAGATTGAATTTGGGATTGAGTTAGCTCCAGGTACTGCCCCTATTTCTATTGCACCCTATAGAATGGCTCCAACCGAGTTAAAGGAGCTAAAAGAACAGTTACAAGAGCTGACGGATAAAGGTTTTGCAAGGCTGAGTTTTTCTCCGTGGGGTGCTCCCGTTTTATTCGTGAAGAAGAAAGATGGTTCTATGAGACTATGCATAGATTATCGGTAACTCAACAAGGTAACTGTGAAGAACAAGTACCCATTGCCGAGGATCGATGATCTATTCGATCAATTGAAGAGAGCCACGGTGTTTTCCAAGATAGATTTGAGGTCAGGGTACTATCAGCTGAGAGTCAAGGACTCGGATGTGCCGAAAATCGCATTTAGAACTAGGTATGGCCACTATGAATTTTTGGTCATGCCTTTTGGTCTGACGAATGCCCCTGCGATCTTCATGGATTTGATGAATCGCGTTTTTCGGCCATACTTGGATAAATTTGTCGTGGTCTTCATCGACGAAATATTGATCTACTCTCGAGATGAGAACGAACACACCGAGCACTTGAGTACGGTTCTGCAAGTTCTGAGAGAAGAGAAATTGTATGCCAAATTCAGTAAGAGTGAATTTTGGCTCAAGGAAGTGGGATTTTTGGGGTACATTGTCTCGGGAGGTGGAATTAGGGTAGACCCGAGTAAGATTTCAACGATTATTGACTGGAAACCACCAAGGAGCGTAACAAAAGTAAGGAGTTTTCTAGGCCTAGCTGGCTATTATAGAAGTTTCGTCAAGGGGTTTTCCATGATAGCTACCCCGATGACGAGACTTTTGCAGAAAGATGTGAAGTTTGTTTGGACAGAAGAGTGCCAACAAAGTTTTGAGAAATTGAAGACACTGTTGACTGAGGCTCCTGTTTTGGTGCAACCTGAATCGGGGAGAGAATTTATGGTTTACAGTGATGCGTCCCTGAACGGATTGGGTTGTGTACTTATGCAAGAGGGTAAGGTGATTGCATATGCCTCTAGGCAATTGAAGCCACACGAGAAGAACTACCCGACTCATGATTTAGAGTTAGCCGCAATTGTGTTTGCGTTAAAAATTTAGAGACATCATTTATATGGTGGAAGGTGTCGGATTTTCACCGACCACAAGAGTCTAAAGTACTTGATGACTCAAAAAGAATTGAATTTGAGGCAACGAAGGTGGTTAAAACTGATTAAGGATTATGAATTGGTGATTGACTACCATCCGGGGAAGGCGAACGTAGTGCCGATGCTCTGAGTAGAAAATCATTGTTTGCACTAAGAGCCATGAACACTCAGATGATCTTGTTGGGTGATGGTTCCATTTTAGCCGAATTGAAGGCTAAATCATTGTTTCTCCAAGAGATTTGTGAATCTCAGAAAGATGATAGCAGTTTGCAAACCAAGAGAGTTTTATGTGAGTCGAATGTTGAATCATACTTTCGAGTAAATCCTGAGGGATGTCTGTGTGTACCCAGAAATGACGAGCTTATTCGCAAAATCTTGCATGAAGCGCATAGCGGATGTTTGAATGTGCACCCAGGCAGCACGAAGATGTACAATGATTTGAAGAAATGGTATTAGTGGCTTGGTATGAAGAAAGATATTTCTGAGTTTGTATCGAAATGTCTGATTTGTCAGCAAGTGAAGGTCGAACATCAAGTACCTTCGGGTTTACTTCACCCATTATGGTTCTGAGTGGAAATGGGACCGTATCACCATGGACTTCGTGACGGGCTTACCGTTGACTCCAAAGAAGAAAGATGTAGTATGGGTAGTGGTTGATAGACTCACAAAGTCAGCCCATTTTATACCAGTACGAGTCGACTATTCACTCGATAAATTGGCAGACTTGTACATGTCTGAGATAGTAAGACTTCACGGTGTACCGTTGTCGATCATTTCAGATAGAGATCCGAGATTCACGTCACGATTTTGGAAAAAGCTACAAGAAACATTGGGCACGAAATTGAGTTTCAATATCGCCTTCCATCCACAAATTGACGGGCAGTCAGAGAGGGTAATTCATATACTTAAAGACATGCTTCGATGTTGTGTTTTAGAATTCCACGGTAATTGGGAGAAATACTTACCATTGGTGGAATTCGCTTACAACAACAGCTTTCAATCAAGTTTAAGAATGGCGCCTTATGAGGCATTGTATTGGCATAAGTGTCGAACTCCCTTGTATTGGTCAGAACTCAAAGAGAAACAGATATTCAGGGTTGACTTGGTTAAGGAAACTGAGGAGAAGGTAAAAGTGATACGTGACTATTTGAAAGTCGCCTCAGATAGACAGAAGTCCTATTCAGATTTAAAAAGGAAAGAAAAAGAATTCAAAGTCGGTGATAAAGTGTTCTTGAAAGTATCACCTAGGAGGAAAGTCCTCAGATTTGGCCGGAAGGGCAAATTGAGTCCGTGCTTTATCGAACCTTATGAGGTTACCAAAAGAATAGGACCGGTAGCTTATCGGTTAGTTTTGCCGCCTGAGTTTTTAGTTTTTAGTTGTAACATCCTGGTATTAGGGGCTTTGCATTTTATGTCTCTGTGTGTTTGGCATGGTTTGTTTGTTAATTTGGTATGTGTGGGGGTCCCGGGAAGGCTCGGGGATAAGCTTGAGCCTTGGTGAAAATTTTGTTTTTAGGCACTTTAGGGGAGAGCTAGCTGAGGTAGGCCTTAAGGGTAATTACTTGTGTTGGTTAACACAAAAAGAAGAGGTGTGGAAAAGTGGCAAGGAGACGCCACTTAAGATGCAGGGAGGTGGAATCACAAGGAAGCTGCAAGGGGGAGGAGGAGGTTCGAGTCCCATAAGCCTCACTTTTTTTTATTTTGGCACCTGGATGGGGGAGAAGTGGATTCGGCCAGGACTCTAAGGGAGTGGGAGAAGAATGAGTCAAACAATTCGAATGGGTGGCCATGAAGAGTTTGTGGGGTTTGAACGGGTCAACAAGGTTTGAATAGTTGAAGGGGAGTGAAAGTAGGAGGAAATCGTGGATTGGTGTTGGTGAAGCGGTGGCCGAAAGTGGGGGGTCTCTTGAGAGGGGTTTTCGGTCAACAAAGGGGGAGGTTGGTGAGAGCACAATCGGTTTTTGACTTGTTTTGTGTGTGTGTGTCGAATTTGTGTGGGAACATTGATTTTGTTTTTGGAGTTGCCTAGTTGATGTGTGCCGAAATTCCCTAAGAGCATCTAAGGTCTCCTTTCATTTTCTTTTCTTGTTTGGTTTTCTCAACTTTTCTCATCTTTTCTCCCTTGATTTCAAACCTCCCCATTTGTGCACTTTTCTTTCTTAAAAAGTTACCAAAACACCTTTGGCCGAACCTTTCTTCATCATTCACCCTTCACATCTGAATTCGTTTTCTTTTGCTATTTTCTTTACAAGTCGAATCCCTTGAAGTCACCTCCCTTGCCGAATCTTCTTCATCTTCTCTGCTCTTCTCTTAAACACCATAACTCAACCTAGTTCAACTCTCATCTCCTCTCTAGCAAGCCGAAACCTTGTATTTGTCCTATTAACACCCTATT
Organism: Gossypium sturtianum; assembly: GCA_025698515.1. Lineage (NCBI taxonomy): Eukaryota > Viridiplantae > Streptophyta > Magnoliopsida > Malvales > Malvaceae > Gossypium > Gossypium sturtianum. Next base: position 23,698,743 of record CM046952.1, read on the forward strand.
GTTTTTCTCTTAGCCGAATAGCTCCTGTTATACCAAGCGAATCGGTTCCACTCTACTTCTGGATTATTGAAGCCTAAGGCGTGAAGGGGCTACTCGCTGCTACCAAAGCTATCGCGGTTGTTGTCGTCAATGTCATAAAGTAAGTAGGGTTATTCCGTATCTTATTCTCCTTTCAATTTTTATGGAAGTTAAAGCCGATGGATATTGTGTTTCAATGTTTAAGTTTTCGGCTAATAGTATCTCTTTACTCTCTTTCTGGAACGCTTACTTCGGGAAACCCCTGAAGCCGAACGTTTAGAGTTCATAGTCTAGAAAGCGGTTGGTTTCTGAACCTTACCTTCCATTCGGGTTTAAGGTAAGGGACCTCTGTTGTTCTTTGTGTGAACCCTTGTTCATTACTTGGTGTTAATTGAATCTTTTGGGTAGCCAATCAAGGTTCTCTTTGACTCTGATCAAGTCTGTTTTATGGATACAAGAAACGGTAAAGCTGAGGAGGGGAGCGTATCCGAAATTCCTGCTCCTAAATTTAAAAGGCGAGCTGTGTCGGTGGTTCGGGACTTTCTGTCGGGCTGTGGTAGAGAGCCGACGTCTGCTTGGGATAGACAGATAGATGTCGTCCCTGCTAGTGAAAGCGTCGACGTAGAAAGCCTAGTGTTACGTGTTATCAGGTGTGTATTACTCACACGTTTCTTGTTGGTGTGTTATTAACTGTATGGGCTGAAAGCCGAAACGACTAATTTGATAGTCGAGTTACCCTTGTGGGTAAGGTTGGAGACACCGGGTAAGTTCTTCGATGTTGATATTTCTGATTATGTGCATGTATGAATGTTCGATATTATGCCTGTATGAGATAGTTATCTATTACACATTATGATTATAGTTGCATTCATACTTAACATAAAGTAAAGAGCATGGGCTCGAGATTGAATGAAAGGAGAAGGAGAATCAGTGACTAATGTCACGGTGGTCTAAGAACCACAGTGGTTGAAACCACGTATACGGATATCAGTGACTTATCTCGGTGGTCTAAGACCACAGTGGGTTGGCCCCACGTATGCATAAATTTATCAGAGATCGTCACGGTGGTCTATGACCACAGTGGGTTGGCCCCACGGTTATATAATTAGTGACTTTGTCACGAGTGACTATTGTCACGAGTGGTCTAGGACAACGGTAGTCAAGAACCACAGTGGCATAATGCCACGGGTGTTTGGAGGAAAGGCTAGACTGGGTTGGGCCGCATTGCATACATGTGACATACGCCATATTGAATCCGGTTTGAGTTATGTTGGGGATTTACACACTGAGTCTTCGTGACTCACCCTCGGCTAAATTTCTGGTGTCCGTGAGATCGTGGGTTTGGAGCCGAGGCGGACTCGAGGTGGCCATGCGATGTTTTTTCTTTCCTTCTCTAGTAAATTGCATTACTTTATTTGAACTTAGTTTAAAACGGGTTTTTATTTTGTAATAAGGCCGCTATAACTTAAATTTGGGTTTTATTTCAATGCTGTTATTGAATATTTTATAAACGGTTAGTATAGGGTTTTCTTAAAAACGTAAATAGAGGTTTTCCAAAATATCAATGATTGGATCACAAGCCGTAAATAATTAAAACTTGGGATTTTTCTTAACACCACAAATATTATTTTCAAAAGATCATGAATCTCAACTTCGATCTCAAATGTTACCTTATCAAACATTCCAAGTCTGGTTTTTATAACGAACTCGTTTTAACTCTAAGATGTTTTGATATAAAGTTGGTAAAACATTCTTAATCAAAATTCTCAATTAGCCATAGCTTGAACTCCCTAAATAAAGTGTTTTCCCAAATCCCGATGTTTTACCTAATTTTTTTTAAACCATCCATCCTGTAACAATCCAGATTCGGTCGTAACGTTTTGACCGGGTTTGGGGTGTTACAATTGTGGTATCAAAGCCAAGTTTCAAAACCTCGGTTGTGGGTATGAGGTTCAAACACGTTTCAAAAGATGGTTTAGAAAATAGTTTAGAAATATACATGTTTTCTGGAATCATGGCACTCGAGTCTCCGGCACCAAATCTGCACGGTAAGTCTTCTGACTATTGGTTGTTTTACATGAAGTAGTTGTAATGTGCTATGATTGCTTGTACTAAGATGTGCAAACTCTAGAGACTGAAACCTTAGGTATGCATGAATTGGCGAGAATTACTCATAATGCTATTCTCATAAGACTGCTCTGTAATAAACAGTGGAAGAAAACGCTAACTCATAAAACTTTTAATCAGATTAAATTGCGTTAGTAGTAATGAGTACTAGAGGACGTGGACGAGGTGTGTGTGGCCGTGGAAGAGGCCGAGATGTTGGGGCTGGGCCCTCGAAATCTGAGCATGGGCCGGAGGGTGAAGTGCCTGCATCGCCAGTTGCGGAAGCAGAATTTCAGGATCAAACGGGTGGAGACGATGCTGTGTCTCAGGCTATGCTACGTGTGTTGGAGAGGGTTGTTGGAGCGAGCACGGGATCAGTGGCTCAAAAATCTGTGTCAGAGCGACTTCGAGCTAACGGGGCTGAGATGTTTAGGGGTGTGTCTAGTGTGGCTCCTAACATAGCTGAGTACTGGCTTGAGGCAGTTGAGCGTATCATGGATGATCTTGACTGCACTGCAAAGGAGAAACTAAAAGGAGTTGTGTCTCTTCTCCGAGATGAGGCTTACCAATGGTGGCTCACAGTAAGAGATGGTACAATAGTGGACCGCGTTACCTGGGACTTCTTTAAGTCTGCGTTCCAGGGGAAATACATTGGGTCGAGCTATGTGGACGCTCAGCGAAAAGTATTCCTAAACTTGGTTAAGGGAAGTAAGTCGGTGGCTGAATATGAGGCGGAATTCTTACGTCTAAGCAGGTATACTCGTGGTATTGTGTCCACAGATCATGAGCGTTGCGTTCGATTTGAAAATGGTCTGAGGGATGAGTTGCGAGTACTGATAGCTCCGCAACGGGAAAGGGAGTTCACTGTTTTGGTGGAGAAGGCTAAGATAGCCGAAGAGGCAAAGCGATCTGAAAGGCAGAACCAAAAATAGGGACAAGGGTAAGAGTAAAAGAAGTTTTGGACCATCAAGATCTACTGGGAATTTTTAGAAGAGGCCTAGGTTGGATGGGCCAGGTCGAACTGCGAGGCCCGTTATTGCTGGTCGGCCACAGCAATGTGCTACGTGTGGGAAGTTTCATTTAGGAGAGTGCTGGGCAAGAAGTAATGGATGCTACATATATGGATCAGTGAATCATCGGGTAAGGGAGTGTCTGCAAGAGCCAAATCGAACGCGGCCAGTAGGTCAGAATTATGTTGAGCCTGGTAGAGGTGGTCAACAGCCACAGAGAGGTCGTGGTCCGGCCAGAGGAGGAAATGGTTTCGGTCGGGGACGTGGAGCACCGGGCAGAGGTGCTGGAAACACAAATGCAAGACAGCCTGGGTTGGTCTATGCAGCTAGACGCCGAGAGGAGGGCGATGCACCGGACGTCATAACCGGTATGTTCCTTATTTTCGGTTCGCCTTTTACTGCACTGATTGATATTGGGTCAACACATTCCTATGTTGCTAGTACTGTGTATGGAACTCTAAACTTAGACTTTGAGATTGCTTCTAGGGAAATGACTGTACTTAGCCCTTTAGGACAATCTGTAGTAGTGAACAAACTCTTTAGGAATGTGCCTCTAGAAGTACAAGGGATGGTTTTCCCGGCTGATTTGATGGAACTGCCATTCGGCGAATTCGATTTGATCTTAGGCATGGACTAGTTAGTAAGATATCGAGCAAACTTGGATTGTGCTGCTAAGCACATGGTGTTAAGGACTCCTGAGGATAATGAAGTCTTAGTGATAGGCGAAAGGAGGAACTACTTGTCTAATTTAGTGTCTGCTTTAAGAGCTGAAAGAATGGTGAGAAAAGGATACGAGGCTTTCTTAACTTTGTCAGTGCTCTGGAGGCCAAGGAGTTGACAGTAAAGGATGTCAAAACAGTGAAGGAATTCTCCGATGTTTTTCCAAAAGAGCTTCCAGGATTACCCCCGGATCGCGAGGTGGAGTTCGGTATTGATCTTCTTCCTGGAACAGTGCTAGTGTCTATTGGACCATATAGGATGGCGCTGAAAGAGTTGGTGGAACTTAAGGTGCAGATTCAGGAACTGTTGGACCGGGGTTTTATCTGACCAAGTGTGTCTCCGTGGGGAGCGCCGGTGTTGTTCGTTAGGAAGAAGGACGGGTCGATGCGGATGTGCATTGACTATAGGCAGCTGAACAAGCTGATGATTAAGAATAAGTACCCGCTGCCTAGGATAGATGATCTGTTCGATCAATTGCGAGGCGCTTCAGTCTTTTCAAAGATAGACTTGAGGTCAGGCTATCATCAACTTAAAGTCAAGGAGGCAGATATTCATAAGACAACTTTTTAAACTCGTTATGGTCACTACGAGTTCTTGGTGATGCCGTTTGGGTTGACGAATGCACCAGCTACATTTATGGACATGATGAACCGGGTGTTCCAACCCTATCTGGATCGGTGTGTCATGGTGTTCATAGATGATATTTTGGTTTATTCAAGTTCGGAAGAGGGACATGATTCGCATCTTCAGGTGGTTCTGCAGATTCTAAGAGAAAAGCAGTTGTACGCCAAATTTAGTAAGTGTGAATTTTGGTTGAGGGAAGTTACCTTTCTGAGACATGTTGTGTCTGCTGAGGGAATTAAGGTTGATCCCCGGAAAATTAAAGCTGTATTGGATTGGAAACCGCCTAAGTCTGTGGCAGAAATTCAGAGCTTTCTTGGTTTGGCTGGGTATTACAGAAGGTTTGTTGAGGGGTTCTCATTAATAGCTGTACTGTTAACCAAGTTGTTACGGAAAGGGGTACCGTTTGTCTAGTCAGATAAGCAACAGGAAAGTTTTGAGAAGTTGAAGAGGATCTTGACTGAGGCTCCAGTGTTGATTCAGCCTGAGGCTGGGAAGGAGTTTGTCATTTACTACGATGCGTCGCACACGGGGTTAGGATGTGTGTTGATGCAGGAAGGGAAGGTGGTAGCATATGCGTCGCGGCAGTTAAGACCGCATGAAGTGAATTATCCCACGCATGATCTGGAGTTAGCTGCGGTGGTGTTTGCTCTAAAGATTTGGAGACACTACCTGTATGGGGAGAAGTCCATTATCTATACGGGCCACAAGAGCCTGAAGTATCTCCTTACCTAGAAGGAGTTGAATTTAAGGCAGCGGAGGTGGATTGAATTGTTGAAGGACTATGATTGTTAGATTGAATACCACCCGGGTAAAGCTAATGTAGTGGCAGACGCGTTAAGTCGTAAGGTGATCTCAGACTTGAGGAAAATGTTTGCTCATCTCAGCTTGTATGATGATGGAAGTGTGCTAGCGGAACTGCAAGTGAAGCCTTCTTGGGTCAGTCAGATAAAGGAGAAGCAATTATCTGATGAATCGCTAAGTCCTAAATTTCAGCTAGTGGCAGGTGATAAAATAGCATATTTTAGTGTGAACAGTGATAGGGTATTGTGTTTTCGAGGAAAGGCTTGTATGCCGAAGGATTTCGAATTGAGGCGGAAGATTCTGCAGGAAGCGCATAGTAGCCCATACGCTATGCATCCTGGCGAAAGCAAGATGTATCGGGATCTGCGAGAATAGTTTTGGTGGCCGGCTCTGAAGCAAGAAGTGATTGAATTTGTGAGTAAGTGCTTAACGTGTCAGCAGGTGAAGGCGGAACACCAATTGCCTTCGGGGTTGCTACAGCCAGTGAAGATTCCACTTTGGAAGTGGGAGAGGATAACGATGGATTTTGTTAGCGGGCTACCCCTTACGCCTACGAAGAAAGATTTAGTGTGGGTAATTGTCGATCGGTTGACGAAGTCCTCTCACTTCATACCGGTTCGGGTTAATTATTCACTACAAAAGTTAGCCAAACTATATGTGGCGGAGATTGTGAGGTTACATGGGGTACCTGTGTCTATCATATCGGACAGAGAACCCAGGTTTACGTCACGGTTCTGGAAGGCGTTGCATCAGGCATTGGGTACAAAACTGGATTTTAGCACAGCGTTTCATCCACAGACTGACGGTTAGTCTAAGAGGGTAATTCAGATTTTGGAAGACATGTTGAGAGGCTGTGTCATCGACTTCGGGGGTAGTTGGGAGGATTTTCTACCGTTGGCAGAATTCGCATACAACAATAGCTATCAATCCAGTATTCGGATGGCACCCTATGAAGCGTTGTATGGTCGTAAGTGTCGCACTCCTACTTGCTGGACAGGGTTGGGTGAGCGACAGTTGTTGGGTCCGGAAATGGTTTCGAAAACAGAGGAGAAAGTTAAGTTGATTCGGACTCGGTTAAAGGAAGCTTCTGATAGGCAGAAATCTTATGCAAATCTGAAGCGCAAGGATATAGAATTCTCTGTCGGTGATCAGGTTTTCCTAAAAGTTTCACCGTGGAAAAAGGTTCTAAGGTTTGGACGGAAAGGCAAGTTGATCCCCAGGTTCATCGGGTCTTACCGAGTGTTGAAGCGTATGGGACCGGTAGCTTATCAGCTCGAGTTACCTCCAGAGTTGGGGCAGATACATGATGTATTCCATGTCTCGATGTTAAGGCGCTACCGTTCAGATCCATCTCATATAGTGCTGGTGGAAGATATCGAAGTAAGACCTGATTTATCTTTTGAAGAGGAACCAGTTCAGATTTTAGCCCGAGATGTTAAAGTGTTGCAGAGGAAGACGGTTCCATTGGTCAAGGTTCTGTGGCAGAATCACGGTTCAGAGGAAGCCACATGGGAGCCGGAGGATGTGATGCGACAGCAACACCCTCACCTCTTTTGACCAGGTAAATTTCGAGCCGAAATTTCTTTAAGGGGTAGAACTATAACATCCTGGTATTAGGGGCTTTTCATTTTATGTCTCTGTGTGTTTGGCATGGTTTGTTTGTTAATTTGGTATGTGTGGGGGTCCCGGGAAGGCTCGGGGATAAGCTTGAGCCTTGGTGAAAATTTTGTTTTTAGGCACTTTAGGGGAGAGCTAGCTGAGGCAGACCTTAAGGGTAATTACTTGTGTTGGTTAACACAAAAAGAAGAGGTGTGGTAAAGTGGCAAGGAGACGCCACTTAAGATGCATGGAAGTGGCGTAACAAGGAAGCTGCAATGGGGAGGAGGAGGTTCGAGTCCCATAAGCCTCACTTTTTTTTATTTTGGCACCTGGATGGGGGAGAAGTTGATTCGGCCAGGACTCTGAGGGAGTGGGAGAAGAATAAGTCAAATAATTCGAATGGGTGTCCATGAGGAGTTTGTGGGGTTTGAACGGGTCAACAAGGTTTGAATGGTTGAAGGGGAGTGAAAGTAAGAGGAAATCGTGGGTTGGTGTTGGTGAAGTGGTGGCCGAAAGTGGGGGGTCTCTTGAGAGGGGTTTTCGGTCAACGAAGGGGGAGGTTGGTGAGAGCACAATCGGTTTTTGACTTGTTTGGTGTGTGTGCCGAATTTGTGTGGGAACATTGATTTTGTTTTTGGAGTTGCCTAGTTGATGTGTGCCGAAATTCCCTAAGAGCATCTAAGGTCTCCTTTCATTTTCTTTTCTTGTTTGGTTTTCTTAACTTTTCTCATCTTTTCTCCCTTGATTTCAAACCTCCCCATTTGTGCACTTTTCTTTCTTAAAAAGTTACCAAAACACCTTTGGCCGAACCTTTCTTCATCATTCACCCTTCACATCTGAATTCGTTTTCTTTTGCTATTGTCTTTACAAGCCGAATCCCTTGAAGTCACCTCCCTTGCCGAATCTTCTTCATCTTCTCTGCTCTTCTCTTAAACACCATAACTCAACCTAGTTCAACTCTCATCTCCTCTCTTGCAAGCTGAAACCTTGTATTTGTCCTATTAACACCCTATTATTTTTCTCTTAGCTGAATAGCTCTTGTTATCCCAAGCGAATCGGTTCCACTCTGCTTCTGGATTGTTGAAGCCTAAGGCGTGAAGGGGCTACTCGCTGCTACAAAAGTTATCGCGGTTGTTGTCGTCAATATCATAAAGTAAGTAGAGTTATTCCGTATCTTATTCTCCTTTCGATTTTTATGGAAGTCAAATTCGATGGCTATTGTGTTTCAATGTTTAAGTTTTTGGCTAATAGTATCTCTTTACTCTCTTTGTGGAACGCTTACTCCGAGAAACCCCTGTAGCCGAACGTTTGGAGTTCATAGTCTAGGGAGCGGTTGGTTTCTGAACCTTACCTTCCATTCGGGTTTAAGGTAAGGGACCTCTGTTGTTCTTTGTGTGAACCCTTGTTCATTACTTGGTGTTAATTGAATCTTTTGGGTAGCCAATCAAGGTTCTCTTTGACTCTGATCAAGTCTGTTTCATGGATACAAGAAACGGTCAAGCTGAAGAGGGGAGCGTATCCAAAATTCCTACTCCTAAATTCAAAAGGCGAGCTGTGTCGGCAGTTCGAGACTTTTCGTCGGGCTGTGGTAGAGAGCCGGCGTCTGCTTGGGGTAGACAGATAGCTGTCGTCCCTGCTAGTGAAAGCATCGACGTAGAAAGCCTAGTGTTACATGTTATCAGGTGTGTATTACTCACACGTTTCTTGTTGTTGTGTTATTAACTGTATGGGCTAAAAGCTGAAACGACTAATTCGATAGTCGAGTTACCCTTGTGGGTAAGGTTGGAGACACCGGGTAAGTTCTTCGATGTTGATATTTCTGATTATGTGCATGTATGAATGTTCGATATTATGCTCAGATGAGATAGTTATCTATTACACATTATGATTATAGTTGCATTCATACTTAACATAAAGTAAAGAGCATGGGCTCGGGATTGAATGAAAGGAGAAGGAGAATCGGTGACTAATGTCACGGTGGTCTAAGAACCATAGTGGTTGAAACCACGTATCACGGATATCGCTGACTTATCTCTGGTGGTCTAAGACCACGATTGGGTTGGCCCCACGGTTATATAATTAGTGACTTTGTCACGAGTGACTATTGTCACGAGTGGTCTAGGACCACGGTGGTCAAGAACCACAAAGGGCATAATGCCACGTGTTTGGTGGAAAGGCTAGATCAGGTTGGGCCGCATTGCATACATGTGACATACGCCATCTTTGAATCCGGTTTGAGTTATGTTGGGGATTTACACACCGAGTCTTCGTGACTCACCCTCGCACTAAATTTTGCAGTGTCAGTAGATCGTGGGTTTGGAGCTGAGGCGGACTCGAGGTGACCATGCGATGTTTTTTCTTTCCTTCTCTAGTAAATTGCATTACTTTATTTGAACTTAGTTTAAAACGGGTTTTTATTTTGTAATAAGGCCGCTATAGCTTAAATTTGGGTTTTATTTCAATGCTGTTATTGCATGTTTTATAAATGGTTAGTATAGGGTTTTCTTAAAAATGTAAATAGAGGTTTTCCAAAATATCAACGATTGGATCACAAGCCGTAAATAATGAAAACTTGGGATTTTTCTTAACACCACAAATATTATTTTCAAAAGATTACGAATCTCAACTTCGATCTCAAATGTTACCTTATCAAACATTCCAAGTCCGGTTTTTATAACAAACTCGTTTTAACTCTAAGATGTTTTGATATAAAGTTGGTAAAACATTCTTAATCAAAATTCTCAATTAGCCATAGCTTGAACTCCCTAAACAAAGTGTTTTCCCAAATCCCGATGTTTTACCTAATTTTTTTTAAACCATCCATTCTGTAACAATCCAGATTCGGTCGTAACATTTTACTGGGTTTGGGGTGTTACATTAGTTATGCCTTTCGGACTAACGAATGCTCCTGCTGTTTTTATGGATCTGATGAACAAAATTTTCAGGCCGTATTTAGATCAGTTTGTTGTTGTTTTCATTGACGATATTTTGATTTATTCACGTGATGAAAACGAGGATGTCGAGCATCTGAGAATTGTGTTGGAAACTTTACGAGATAAGCAATTGTATGATAAATTCATCAAATGTGAATTCTGGTAGCGTAAAGTCAGTTTTCTGGGACATATTGTACTGGCCTCTGGAATACGAGTTGATCCGAGAAACCCTGAGTTAATTCAATTGATTTTGAATGAAGCACATAACAGTCGTCTATCAATTCATCCGGGAAGTACAAAGATGTACCATGATCTGAGCAACACTATTGGTGGTCAGGTATGAAACGAGCCATTTTTTACTTTGTTTCAAAATGTTTAGTTTGTCAACAAGTTAAAGCTAAACATCATGTTCCGTCTGGGTTGCTACAACCGGTTCTAATTCCCGAGTGGAAATGGGATAGAGTGATGATGGACTTTGTTTCTGGATTGCCTTTGACTCCGAGAAAGAAAGATGCAATTTGGGTCGTAGTTGATCGATTGACGAAATCTGCCCATTTTATTTCGGTACGATCTGATTATTCACTTGATAAATTAGCTGAGCTTTACATTTCTGATATTGTGAGATTGCACGGAGTGCCATTGTCCATTATGTCAGATAGAGATCTGAGATTTACATCACGGTTCTGGAAGAAATTGCAAGAAGCTTTGGGTACTAAATTGCATTTCAGTACAGCTTTTCACCCACAGACGGATGGTCAATCTGAACGGATTATTTAGATACTTGAGGATATGTTAAGATGTTGCATACTTGAGTTTAACGGTACGTGGGAATAGTACTTGCCGTTGATAGAATTTGCATATAATAATAGCTTTCAATCGAGCATTAAAATGGAACCTTATGAAGCTTTGTACGGATGCAAATGTCGAACACCTCTGTATTAGACTGAGCTCAGTGAAGATAAGATACACGGGGTCGATTTGATAAAAGACACTGAACAAAAAGTGAAAGTAATCCGTGACAGTTTGAAAGTAGCGTCTGATCGTGAGAAGTCCTATGCGGACTTGAAACAGAAAGATATTCAGTTTGAAGTCGGCGACAAAGTGTTTTTGAAAGTATCTCCATGGAAGAAAGTACTCTGATTCAGACGTAAAGGCAAGTTGAGTCCGAGGTTCATCGGATCGTATGAGATCATCGAGCGTGTTGGACCTATTGCGTACAGATTGTTGTTGCCCTCTGAGTTGGAAAAGATACATAATGTATTTCACGTGTCAATGCTTAGACGATATCAATCCGATCCATCACATGTAATCCCTCCGTCTGAAATTGAAATCCGATCCGATATGACTTATGAAGAAGAACCGATCCGTATTTTAGCTTGTGAAGTGAAAGAGTTGAGAAACAGGAAAATTCCGTTAATGAAAGTGTTGTGGCATCGACACGGAGTGGAAGAGGCTACGTGGGAGCCTGAAGGTTTAATGAGACAACAATATCCGAATCTGTTTAACGGTAAGATTTTTGGGGACTAAAATCCTTAAGGGGGAGAATTGTAACAGTCTGGTTTAGACTCTAGTCGGAACAGTGGTTTCGGGACCACAAATCCGAGTCTAAAAAATATTTTAATATTATTTTCTGTGCCTATTGTATGTGATTAAGCATGTGTGAAAGTTTCGTATGAAAATTTTTCTGTTTGTGTGCTTAATTTGACAAAAAGGACTAAATCGCATAAAGTGCAAAAGTGGCCTTCTAATTGATTAAGTGCCTATTTATTGTGGCTTTTAAATGTGGAGGCCTTATGAGGCAATTATGCCATAAATATGATAGTGGATGGCTAATGGACGATTTTGGACATGGTTTATGTATTTTTCTTATTTGATTAAAAAGGCTAAAATGGTAAAGTGATAATAAAAGGTTATTAAACAAAAAAAAAGCAAAAAAAAATTCCATCATCTTTTATGTTCATCACCGAAAATAATAAAAACAAGCAAGGGTTTTGAGCTTTGGATATTCGGCTAGCTTTAAGCTTGATTAAGGTAAGTTTTGACTTCGGTTTTTGATAATTTCTACGTTTTTGTAATTGTTGCTTCGTATACTTCAAAACCCATGTCTTAATTTTGAGAATTGATGATGATTTTGAAATGTGTCTTTGATGAACACATGAGTTTTGTGAAGTTTGATGGTGAATTATGAAAGATATATGTTTGATTAACATAGTTTGTCTTTGAGTTTTTGATGAATTTGAGTATTTTGGATGTAATTGAGAAAATGATTATTTGAGGGACTAAATTGTGAAATAAATGAAATGTATGGATTCATATGATCATAGTGTATATTCGACCAAGCATGGGTATAAGCAAATTTGGTGTATTTTGTGATTTTGTGAAATAGGGACTAAAATGTTAAAATGTGAAAATGTGAGGGCTAATTTGTAAATTTCCCTAAATATGTGCTCTTGGATTGAATTGAATGAGTTATTGAATAAATGGGTTAAATTTGAATATGCATAGATCAAGAACCGAAGAAATCGGATTTAGATCGAGGGAAGTCAAAAGTTATTGAATAGCCGTTTATCTCCGTTCTTCCCGTACGAGGTAAGTCGATATACAAATAAATGTATTTGAATTGACTTATTTGTGTATATATGAGATTCGAATTGCTATGAATATCCATTGAGATGGAATGTATGGGAAATCTGAGCTTACGTATATATCGACAAGTTGTTAAAGTCTAAGAAGTCCCGTATGAACCTAGGAATAGATAGGATAGCATATGTCATGACATAGGTGTCCGATATTTGATATCATGTAAGACCATGTCTGGGACGTTGGCATCGATTTGAGATTTACGTGTAAGACCATGTTTGGGACATTGGCATCGTCTTGATTCGTGTAAGACCGTGTCTGGGACAATGGCATTGATATCTGATTACATGTAAGACCACGTCTGGGACGTTGGCATTGTATGACTATTCTGAGCATTCCGAGTATCCTATTAGATTCTGAACGGTTCAACGGGCAAGTCCGAGAAATGAATGACTATGTGAGTTGTATATCCGTTTCAGGTACGTTGAAATATATATATGCTTTGTATAAGCATGAAAGGTGAGTAAGTATGTGCATTGATGCAAAGGTACATTTGAGATATATGTATGTTTTAGATATGAGCAAATGAGATATATGAGATATGATGAATTGGTAAGCAATGGTAAACCAAGTGAGCTAAAGAGACTATTATGTGTTTGAAATGAGAATGTGATAATGATTTTAAATAACTATGTTTATGAATGATTATATGTTAAGTTTATTTGTATATGGCTTACTAAGCTTTTGGAAAGCTTACTTCGTGTTTGTGTTTACTCTGTTTACAGATCGTCAAAGCTACTGAAGGCTCGGGACCGTCGAGGATCATCATCACACTACCCAAACTCATTTTGGTACCTTTTGGAAATGTATATACTAAGTATGGCATGTATAGGCTAGATGGTTGGAACATGTTTGAGATGTGTAATTAGCCATGTGATGTGGCTAGATAAATGTTGGTAATATGGATAAGTGATTATGGTATATGATGCATGTTTTGGTATAGCTTGATGACAATGAAATGGTCTTATGAATGGTAAGCTTATTGATGAATTGACGCCTTAGTGAATTGGTGAAATTGTGGATGAATTATGCTTGGTTTTACATGTGATTTAGATGTGCTATTTGGCATACAAGTTGGCATATTTAGAAATGTGATTAAATGGAATGATAGGTTGAACATTTGACATGATTTTGGTTGCTAATTGTGTATGGGATATTGATTATTTGAGCTTGTAGGGATGACCCTTGTGTGGGTGGCAATTTGGCCTTGAAAATGGCCTATAATTGCCCACACGGTTGAGCACACGAGCGTGTGGCTCGACCGTGTCCCTCGTGGTTGAAATTCAAAACAAGTTAGGATCAACCACGGGCTGGACACGCAGGCGTGTGGGGTCGTATGGTGAAGTCGAGATCGACCACGGGTGAGGCACACGGGCGTGTCGGTAGTGTGGACAAGTCGATATGTATGCCACTGTTTTGACACGGCTTGACACTTGGGCGTGTGCGAGGCCGTGGCGAGCACACTGCGCTTTGCCCCAGCGCGTGTGACCTCTGTAACTTAGAAAAAATTTAAATTTACGAGAATTTACGTATGTGTTCGGTTTAGTCCCGGCCCTATTCTAAAGTATGCTCAAGGTCTCGTTGACCTATTTAAGGGACACTTTGATCGCATTAGTTGAGTTATATTATGAAATGTCCGTAAAAGTCTCCATTCATCCAGTAACACCTCTTAACCCTATTCCGGTGACGGATACGGGTTAGGGGTGTTACATTTTGTTTTATCACAGCTACGATTTAGTCGATTCTCGGACTAACGTAGCGTGTGAGAGTCTAGCTATACATGCCATATATCTGAACTGTGATAGTGTGATGAATCCTGATGTGTAAAATGTGATTTTCGTATGGTAAATGGATCCCGAAAGAGCCGTAGCTAACGATGTAGAAAGCAATGCGCCTGCTCCCGCTCAAGGGACAGCGCCATCTGATTCGAGACGGGCTACGAGCGATTAATAGGGAGAAGCTAAACAAGCTTTCTTCCAGATGATGAGTGAGTGGTTCACTCAGTTTGTAAGGAATAATCCGACTGTTTCACAACCTCCGCCCCCGTCTATTCCCCCTCAGACTTGATTGTGCCTCCCGGTAATGGGTATAAATCATTTGAATAAGCCTCCGGTTGATAAAATCCATAAGTATGGGGCTGAAGAGTGCAGAGCCACCGTGATGACGATCTTTGAAAAAGCCGAGTTTTGGTTAGAAAACACTATCCGAGTATTTGATGAGATGTCTTTGACTCGGAAGAAAGTATTAAATGTGTTGTATCTTTGTTACGAGACGCGGCCTATCAGTGGTGGAAAGCTTTGATTTCTGTTGTTCCAAAAGAGTGGGTCACATGGTATTTCTTTTAGATTGAGTTCCGGAAGAAATATATTAGTTAGAGATTCATTGATCAGAAACAAAAGGAATTCCTGGAATTGAAACAGGGCTGCATGTCTGTCACTAAATACGAACGAGAGTTCGTGAGATTGAGTCAGCATGCTCGAGAATGTGTATCCTCCGAGGCAATAATGTGTAAAAGATTTGAAGATGGTCTTAATGAAGATATAAGTCTGTTAGTTGGGATTTTAGAGATAAAAGAGTTCGTTGTTCTAGTTGACCGAGCGTGCAAAGCTGAGGCACTCGGAAAATATAAAAGAAAAGCCAATTCTGGAGCTAGAGATGTGAGAAAGAGATTTTCGAACAAATCATTTCAGTCTGCTTCGAAGAAATTCCGAGATGAGCATAGCCATTCAAGAGCTAATATGGGACAATTGAGTAGAGATCGAGCTAGATCGCAGTCAAACTTAAAAGCTCCAGCAACTTCAGTGGCAAGTGTTGGAAATGTCCGATCCGAGCGACCTGAGTGTAAGCATTGTGGTAAAAGACATCCGGGAAGTTGTAGATTAAATGACCGAGCTTGCTTCAGATGTAGATCGTTAGATCATTTCATCCGTGATTGTCTAGAGTCTGTTGAACCAGAGACTATTCAGAATCTGAGATCTGATAATGTTACAGCGAGAGGTAGATCTACTCGAAATACAAGAAATGTTAGTGGTTGTAACAACCCGAATTTGGGCCTAGTAGAATAGGCTTAAGCGTGGGAGCATTTTAAAATTTTTGTGAGTAAGGGAAATTCATAAGTGCAAGTTGGTCTTTTAGGTAGGTGATTTTGGAAGGTTACGGGGTTCTATGAAGTCCCGGGATCAAGTTGGGCCTTAGGAAAATTTTGTTTGCTGGGCACTTAAGTGGAGAGAGCTATAGGAGGCAGGGCTTAAGGGAAATTTTTGGTGCTTTGCTAACACAAGAGGAGTTGTGGTGAAGTGGCAAAGTGGCGCCACTTAGGTAGCAAGGGAGTGACGCCACAGGGAAGCAAGGGATCTAAGGTTCTAGTCTTGGTACTTGCATTTTCTTTTAGATTATTTTCTTTTAAATGGAATCAGACTTTGGCTAGAGACTTATCTTTAGTTGTGTATGTTTTAAGACACAAGTGGAGTGTGTGGCTTAGTGGTGATGGCATCAACAAACATGTAAGGGGAGCGAGGTTCGAATCCCACATGTTGCATTTTGGAGCTTCATTTTGTGCCAGGGTGGAGAAGAGGTAGAGTGGGTGTGGGACCCTACCAAGCAGGTGTTGAATTTGTCAATCAAGTTTGAATGGAAGGTGGTGAGGAGATTGAGGAGATTTGAATTTGTCAAATGTTTCAAATGGGTTTGAATGAGGGATAGAGAGTAAATCAAGGAGAAAATCAAGGGGATTTGGGAGTGTGGTGATAGTTGGCCGAAAATGGGAGCTTGGGAGGGGGTGAAAATGCGGCTAGGGGGGTGTTAGGGAGCATATTCGATCAAGTGAGGGGTTGTGTGCCAAAATTCTCTAGTGCATCTTAGTGTTTCCTCTTTTCTTTCCTTTGCATTTTCGGCATTTGCTACTTAAGTGCTTCGGGTACCTGGTTGTTTCCTTTCTCTTAGCCGAAACCCCTATTCGTTTTTCCCCATTTTCTTTCTCATTTTAGACACCTTCTTTTCCTTGTTAGTTGACAAGCATAAATAGCCGAATTCATCTACTTATCTTTTCTCTTTTGTTGATTAATTCGTCTCTCATCTTTTCTCATCCATCCGTTTGCTTTCTTCTTTTGCACTCTCTTTTTCTTAGGCCGAAACTTTCCCTCCTCTCATATTTGAAGTTGGCCTCTTTATTCCTCGTTGTTAGTCAGAACTGAGTTGCCTGAAGAGTGAGGGACTTGGGTTTGCCGAATCTGCCTTGGCTATTTGGCACTGTGGTGAGCAAGGTAATATCTCTGCTTTTATTTTTCCTTTTTATCGTTTCTTTCTTTTCCCTTCACTCTAAAGCTGAATCCATTCTTCTTGCAAGGCCGAACCTCTGCTTCTCTTTCGACTCATCTCTGATTCGAGGACGAATCTGTTGGGTGCTAGCAAACCCCTTATCGCTTGAATAGTCTTAGTTTTCGAAGGTTGGTGGATAAGGTGAAGCTTGTATTTACTTTTATTGTGACGTTTTACTATGCGGATGCCTTTTTGGAGAGTTAGCTTTAGTCTCCTCCTTTATTGGGGGAGGGCCGAATGTTACTTTGGTGCTAACGTTTGGGTTTATACTACCCTCTTTTAGGAGCGTGTGGAAGTCAAAACTAGGAACAACTGCTGAAGGTCCCTCTTCATTCAGTTTTGCTAGTTGCAAGGTAATAGGTTCTTCTCTTTGTATGTTCTTCTTTTCTTCTCTCTTCTAAAGAATCGAAACAGTTATCTTCTAACTCTTTACATTAGGGCCGAATCAGAATACTTCTCTTCATTCTGAATCGTGTGTGTTCTTTCGTGGTAGCCGAAGCTCTTGTTGGGCAGTGGCCGAATCTTGTCATCCCATTCGGCTCACCCCTTGTATTTAGGTAATGGCTCTGTTTCTTCGACTTTCTCTCGTTCTTTCTTCTCATGGCTCTGTTCAATTCGAAATACTTTCAATCTCGATTATTTTTGGGCAGGGTCGAATCTTGTTGTTCCCCTAACACGTCACCTTTTGTTCTCTACTTGTATTTAGCCAGAATCTTGCTGAGTAAACTGCCGTTTCTGTGCTACTTTATTAATCAAGAGTTCTTCATGGAGGCAGGCAATAGCCGATCAGAGGGAGGATCAGGAAGGGTGCCATTTGGAAGTGGACTCAGAGTTCCTGCTCCCAAGTTTAAGCGGCGGAGGGTGTCAGCAGTTCGAGACTTTTCGCCGGGTTGTGGAAGGGAGTCGACATCTAGAATAGATAGGCAAATCGTAGTTGCTCACGCTAGTGAAGGTGACGACGACCGTGAGTGTTTAGTTCTCGTCGTAATCAGGTGTGTAACCTTACGCACTTTCGATAAATGTTTGTGATATCCTGTGCAATGGCGAAAAAGCCAAAAAGCTGGCAACAGTAACCACTCGAGCGTGCGAGCGCTCGTAATGGTAAATCGAGAAGCAAATCGTGATGTCGAGTCATTGAGAGTGTCACGAACACTCCCGCGATACCGAGGCTGTAACGGGCCTAATCGGGCCACATAGGCCCAATGGGCTATCCGGTCCAACTGGGCCATTTTGTAGGGAAACTAGCAATAGATAGATCGAAACGGGAATTCTACAAATCTGGGACCGAAACCTTACGTTTTGGGCCACACGAGCGTGTGGGCCCGTTTGGGCTTAGAATGGATTTTAGGCCCAATAGCTCCGTAGAGGCCCAAAAAGGGTCCCACGTCGCTATAGGTGACCATAGGCTTTCAGAAAGGCCATTACATGCTAAGTTACCGAATTACCCTTAGTGGGTAAAATTACCAAATACACTTGGAGGGTAAATTACTAACATACCCCTAGATTGCAAAGTTACTGTTACACTCTTAGGGGTTGATTTGCTTGATTATGTTGCATGTTGTTCATCTAATTATGTTGATATTTTATATCATACGTGTTATTTGATATATGTTTTGCATACATGATATACTGCATGCATGAATTATTATGTCATGACATGTTACATGGGATTGGAATATTGATGATCGGGGAAGTATATTTCGATGGCTCTGCCACATATTTCGGTGGCTCTGCCACGATTTCGGCGATGAGCAGCGTGACTGCCATCGAGTTGTGTAGCGGATGGAGGGTTGATTGGAGAATTCCCCACAGGTGTGTTAGGTTGGATACGGGTGGTGTGTAGCGGATGGATTACTAGGCTGGGCTGGGTTACATTGCATTGCATTCATTATTTGTTATACCATGTTGATAGGGCCAAGGCCCAATTGTCTCGTATGGGCTTGCGATTGCTTATGTGAGGATAAGGCCTAATCTGCTTCTGTGGGCTTAGGCCCAATTCATGTCCGATTGGGGAATTACACACTGAGTTCTTGTAACTCACCCCTCTGCTTAATTTTGCAGGTAATCCCTAGCTTTGAGGATTTGGAGCCGAGACAGACTCTGTGGTGGCCATACATCACTACTTTAGTAAATTTCGTTTTACTTTACTAAAGATTTTATTTTAATCTAGGTTTATGTTTTGTAATAAGGCCTTTGGTATTTTATTTAGTTTTAGTTTTTAATTTGATTATTGCTTATTCATAAATGTTCAATACGGGATTTTCTTAAAACATTAACAACTATTTTTCCAAAATGTTGACGAACGGTTTACAAGTTGTAATTGATAAAAGTCCGGATTTCCTTAACAATGACATCTATTTTCAAAATAACCTTTTTCCTGGAATTCATTGAATCTGATTGTTTATAAACAAAGTCATCGAAAATAGCATCAAAAATGTTTTTGCAAGAGATCTATAAAATAAGTTGGATTTTTCATAAGCAACAAAACTCGAAGATTTTATCGAACACGAAGTTTCTTTAATAACCCTTCCATGTGACATGCCAGATCTGGTCGTAACGTCTAGGCCGGGTTCGGGGTGTTACAGTGGTAGTCAGAGGACTACGAGAGACACTGTTGCGAGATCTGAAGCTAGAGCGCCTGCCAGAGCGTATGCCATCCGAGCCCGTGAGGAAGCTTCATCTCCTGATGTTATTACGGGTACATTTACTCTTTATGATACTTCTGTGATTGCATTGATAGACCCTGGTTCTACTCATTCGTATATATGCATGAACTTAGTATCCAGTAAGACTTTGCCTGTAGAGTCTCTTGAATTTGTTATTAGAGTATCGAACCCCTTAGGTAAAAGTGTCCTGGTTGATAAAGTATGCAAGAACTGTCCGTTGATGTTCAGTGATATTTGTTTTCTGGCTGATCTGATGCTATTACCTTTTGATGAGTTTGATATCATTTTGGGTATGGACTGGTTAACATTACACGATGCTGTTGTAAATTGTAAAAGAAAGAAGATTGATTTGAGATGTCAGAATGATGAAATAGTTCGGGTTGAGTCTAATGATTTGACTTGATTACCTGCTGTGATATCTGTATTGAAAGCTCAGAATTTTTTGAGAAAGGGTTATGAAGCTTATTTTGCTTATGTAATTGACTCGAAAGTATCTAAAAAGAAAGTTGAATCGCGTGCGGTTGTGCAGTGAATTCTCCGATGTGTTTCTGAAGAACTACCGGATTGCCTCCGATCGTGAAGTTGAATTTGGTATTGATCTGTTGCACAGTACAACTCCTATTTCGATAGCTCAGTATAGAATGGCACAAACAGAACTGAAAGAATTGAAGTCACAGTTGCAAGAGTTGGCTGACAGAGGGTTTGCAAGATCGAGTTTCTCACCTTAGGGTACTCCTATTCTGTTTGTGAAAAAGAAAAATGGTACGATGAGAATGTGCGTTGATTATCATCAGTTGAACAAAGTGACAATAAAGAACAAATATATGTTGCCCAGAATCGATGATTTGTTTGATCAGCTTAAAGGAGCTACCGTATTTTTGAAGATAGATCTGAGATCGGGATACTACCAGTTGAGAGTAAAAGATTTAGACATTCCGAAAACTGCTTTCAGAACGAGGTACAGGCATTATGAGTTTTTAGTTATGCCTTTCGGGCTAACGAATGCTCCTGCTGTTTTTATGGATCTGATGAACAGAACTTTCAGACCGTATTTAGATCAGTTTGTTGTTGTTCTCATTGACGATATTTTGATTTATTCACGTGATGAAAACAAGGATGTCGATTATCTGAGAATTGTGTTGCAAAATTTGCGAGATAAGCAATTGTATGCGAAATTCAGCAAATGTGAATTCTAGTTGCGTGAAGTCAATTTTCAGGGACATATTGTATCGGCCTCTTGAATACGAGTTGATCCAAACAAGATTTCTGCTATTCTGGAATGGAAACCTCCAAAGAATGTGTCTGAAGTTTGCAGTTTTCTGGGACTTGCTGGTTATTATCGAAGGTTCGTAAAAGGCTTTTCGATGATAGCTACTCCGTTGACTAAATTGCTTCAGAAAGATGTGAGATTCGAATGGTCCGATAAATGTCAGAAAAGCTTTGATCAGTTGAAAGCCCTTTTGAATGAAGCTCCTGATCGTTGCTCGAAACTAACTATGATAACGAATAAGGCAAGCGCACCTATCGTTCGGTAGTATAGCTATGGCAAGACCGGAAATATCGTATCCTCAAGGACCAAGAGTACTAGTAGTTACTATCTTTTTATTATTTAGCCTAAGTATTAAGGGAATTGATGTTTATCTAACTAATTACTAGACTAAGGATGCTAAGACAAGGAGAGTGAATTGGGAAAATACTTTTTGGGAAAACCATTTGATTAAGACAATACCCGAGAAAGAATCCACCTAGACTTCACTTGTTATTTAACTCTGAACCAGACGATTTATTCACTTGACTTGATCCGTAGGATTCCCTAATTTATATTAATACCTTTTTCGAGGCTACTAACGTCTAACCCTTGGTTGATTAATTGAAATCTCTTTCTAATTAAAACCCCTAGTGTTGCATTAACTCGATCTATGGACTCCCATATTAGGTTTGACCCTAATCCGGCAGATTTTCGTCATCCTATCTCTAGGGTTGTTATCAACTCCGCTTAACTATGCTAGATCTACTCTTAAACAGGGACTTTTGCTCCACTGTCTAAGCACATCAATACTTGAATCAATATCCTGAAATATTAAAACAAGAATTAAGAACACATAATTAAGAACAAATCAAGTATTTATCATATAGTTCAGAAAACAATAACACGATCCATCTTAGGTTTCATCCCCCTCAGGTATTTGAGGGGTTTAGTTCATGAATAATAAAGAATACATCTCAGAAGAAAGTAAATAACAAAACATAAGAAAAACCCTAAAACCCCCTGAAGAAAATCGAAGGGAAGATCTTTCGTCTTGAGCGTGAATCCGGCTTCTAAGATGAATCAACTGGCTTTCTTGGAGTAATCCCCTATGTTCAGCCCTCTCTGGCTTCGCCCCTGATCAAAGACACCTTTTAGGTTATACTTAGGGCGTTTATATAGGCTTCGGAATATCTTTCTTGGCCCACAAGTATCCTATTCCGAATGAAACTCATCTTGGCTATAGCAGGGACACGTCCGTGTGACACGCTCGTGGACGACTCTCTTGGCCGTGGTCGATCCTGTTTGCCATACACGACCGTATGATCTGGCCGTGTACGATGTTCTAGGCCGTGTCTCGGTTGTTACTCGAAATGCACGGCCGTGGGTGATAGTCCAGGCCGTGTGAGTCTCTAAGGTAAGCCCATTTGCTCTGTTTTTAGCCCGTTTCTCGTTCTTTTCATCCTCCGATGCTTTCCTAAGTATAAAACATGAAATTAAAGGATTAAGAGCATCAAATTCCACAATTAAAAGGATAAGTCATCCAAAAAGTATGCTAAATGTGGGATTAAAATATGTATATATTACGGTTTATCAGCTCCAGTTTTGACACAACTAGGATCCAGTAAAGAGTTTGTGATTTACAGTGATGCTTCATTGAATGGTCTGGGATGTGTTCTGATGCAGGAAGGCAAAGTAATAGCTTATGCCTCGAGACAACTAAAGCCGCATGAAAAGAACTATCCGACTCATGATCTTGAGTTAGCTGCGATTGTGTTCACATTAAAGATTTGGCGTCATTATCTGTTTGGTGAGAAATGTCACATATTTTGAGATCATAAAAGTCTGAAATACTTAATGACTCAGAAAGATTTGAATCTGCGACAGAGAAGATGGTTAGAGCTATTGAAAGACTATGAGTTCGTGATAGATTATCATCCGGGTAAAGCAAATGTTGTTGCTGATGCATTGAGCCGGAAGTCATTATTTGCATTGCGTGCTATGAATACTCATTTAGATCTGTCTGATGATGGTTCAGTGTTAGCTTAATTGAAAGTGAAACCGTTGTTTTTACAACAAATATGTGATGCTCAGAAAGTTGAAAATGAAATGCTAGCGAAACGAGCTCAGTGTGATTTAAACTCTGATTCTGAATTTCGAGTTGATATTGATGATTGCTTGAGGTTTCGAGATCAAATTTGTGTTCTGAGAAACCCTGAGTTAATTCAATTGATTTTGAATGAAGCACATAACAGTCGTCTATCTGTTCATCTGGGAAGTATAAAGATGTACCATGATCTGAGCAACACTTGTAACACCCCAAACCTGGCCTAGAAGTTAGGCTCGAATCTGGCGTGTCACATTGAAGTGTTTTTGCAAAAAAACCTTGTTTTCATTGAAAACCCTTCTTAGAGAATTTTGATTAAAAACCCAGCTCATAGTTGTCTTCCAAATCAAAGTGTATTAGGAAATCTGTCTTTTCGATTGTAAGTTAACAATTATTTAAAAATAAAACTTTTTACCAGCGGAAGCTTTATTTTGAATAAAACACTTGTTTTCAGAAAGGTTTGATATAAATATTAAAAGAAATAAAGTAAAACATTCAATGTAAAGTTAAACATAGGGAAATCTTTATTACAATCCAACTTAAAATGATCAGAGTACTTAAAACTATAGAGAAAATCAAGTAAAACGAAACGTCTTGCTAGCTGGCCACCTCTGAGTCCCTCCATTCGTCGAACCGTCTACTGAAGATTTCCTGAGAAAAATAAAAGAGGGGGGTGAGTTTCGAAACTCAGTGTGTACAACCCTCAGCAAACAAATAGCATACAAGCAATCAATTTGGCCTAAGCCCTTTTCATAATAATAGCAACATCAGACATGCAATGCTGTGCAACCCTCCCCAAATAATCCATCCGGTACACATCATCTCCGTCCCCCGATACACATCATGTGGGATGTCTACATCAACCCACCCATCCGGTACACATCAATGGTAGCCCATTTGAGGTACTACCTATGTTGCAGCAAAGCTGCTAATGGGCTTAAAAGCCATCGGTAGATTGTAACATCCTGAATTAATGGGCCTTTGCGTTTAATGTGCTGTGATGGTTATGTTATCTCTAAGGTGTTAATTAGAATGCTTAAGGGTTTGGTGGGCTCGGGTTGGGCCTAGCCCTTAGTCTAATTTGCTGTTTGGGCACTCTAGTGGAAAGCCTGTCAAGATAGGGCTTAAAGATATTATCTGTGTTTTAGGTCACAAATGGGCTTGTGGCCCAGTGGCAAAGTGGCGCCACATAGAGAGCAGGGAGGTGGCGTCAACTGGGGAGGCCCAAATTTAAGTTACATGCAGCCCAATTCTTTTAATTAAATTTTAGCTAATTTTTGGCATTTAAATGAATAGAGAGGGACGGCAATAAGGCTTAAAAATAGGAAGATTTACTCAAGTGGATAATGCTGATAATATGGCAGATAAAGGGAGGAAGAGGTGGTGTGATCTAGGCTTCTTTTGGAGATGTGACCAGATAAAGATAAGGGAGGAAATTTAGGATGTATCTGCTGGTCACAGTGGTGGCCAAAATTCCAACACTGAGGGGGAGGAGAAATCGGTTTTGTTATACTATAGGGGTGCCAAAATTTCCCTTATTAGTTGATCAATTTTAAGTTGTCAAAGGGCATTTTGGGTTTTAGGAAGTAGGTGCCGAAAAAGTTTGTGTTTAAGTGGGGGGATATCTTTTTATTTTCGGCATTAGGGTTTTATTCTTCTATTCTCTTCTTCAATTCCGGCATTTGGGTTTTCTCTCATTCTCTGCTTAAGCCGAAATCCCTAATCCTATTCTCTCATCTCCACTTTTATGCAAAAGCGGAAATTTCATTGTGTTCATCTCTATAAGCCGAATACCCTTGTCCATTCTTTTCTTTTCGCCGATTACTTCATCAAAGCCGAATTCTCTGTAATGGTAGGTACCGATTTCTTCTGCTCTATTCTTTTTCTCTTTCGGTTTTTGGAAGACAAAGCCGAAAGGCTAATGGATCGTTGGTTTATTGTGTTTATGTGTTGGGTGACACATCGAGAATCGAAGTAGATCGTCTAGATCTAAAAGCCAAAAATCGCTAGGCTCTAAACTCCATCTCTTTCGGGATTTCAAGGTAAGGGTTTCTCTGTGGATACTCGTTAGATTCGCTATTGTATTTATGATCTTAACCATATGTTATGATGGTAGCAACTGAAAAGGTCTTTTGGATGGAATCAAATATCAATCAGGTGAAGGAGGGGATTGGATCTATTAAACCAATCCCTAAGTTTAAGAAACGAGCGGTGTCAGCAGTTCGGGATTGGCCACCGAGTTATAGACCGGTGTCAGAACAAAATCTTAGACAGTTAGTAGTCGTATCGGTTTCTGATAGTGTCGACATAGAAGGTCTCGTCTTGGTATGTCAGTGTGTAGATCTCTATCACACTAACTAATCTGTGATATATATGCTATGGGCTAAAAGCCTAAAAAGGTCAGTATGGGCGATCGTGTTACCCAAAAGGGTAGGCAAAGGATGGCAGTGCGTAACCATAGAAACTTCTCTATGTGTGTATCGATGTATGTAAAAACCGGTGATCTTTTAGGTAGTATACTATTTTGATTTTGCTTGGATGTATGCATGGGATAGGGTTAATACGATGAAGGGGAAGAGCATGTTAATAGGTCACTTGGTGATCGGTGGTTAAACCACGAATCAGTAAAATTAGGTCACAATAGTGATCGGTGGCTAAGCCACGTTAAATTGATTCTGATTGTTAGGAATAGGCGGCATGATTGTCGATATGGTGTGTAGCGGTTGGTGGGTTGATTGTAGAAATCCCCAAGGTGTGTTGGCTGAGTGCGGGCTGATGTGTAGAGGAGGATTTTTAGGTTGGGTTGGGCCATGTTGCATGCAAATATTCATTGCCATTGTGTATGGGCCAAGGCCCATAATGTGTTTCTGGGCCTAAAGCCTTTTATGTATTTTCGGGATTTGCACATCGAGTTTTGGTGACTCACCCTTTATTTTTCCCTGACTTTTCGGATGAGCGATAGAGATCGTGGACATGGGAGCCGAGGCGGACTCGAGGCCATCAAGTTTTATTTTATTTATTTTCATGAACTATTTTGGGTTTTCCTTCAAGTTTTAATTTCGGGACTATTTATGTAATAAGGCCCCATGGCTTAGGTTATCACTTTATATTTGTTAATGTTTACAGTTTAAAAATTTATGTTCAAGGACTTAAGTCGTAAAAAGTAATAAAATGGGTTTTCCAAACATGTTCAAAGAAAAAGCAAAGGTTTTCATCAAATATTTTATTTTTAACAAGTGCCTAAATAACGAAACTGAGATTTCCAAAAACCATCAAAGCAAAGTTTTTAACAATAAACCCCGTAGCATACCAGATCTGGTCGTAGCGTTTGGGCCGTGTTTGGGGTGTTACATGGATCCACGGTCGTCAAGCAACCATGCGTCCTCATATACTTCCTCCGTTCCATAATTCCCACCCATATGCAACCTAGACAGTATATCATATGAATGCAGCGTGTAACATCCACAAATCCTAAGTTTAACACATAGGGGTATTTTAGTCTTTTTCGCCCTTAGGGGCATTTTGGTCATTTTTAAGTATTATGGATTTAGTACTTACCTGGGTCCGTTGACAAATCCCCGTTGGCCAAAGTGAACAGGTACTATGCACCAGGTAGGACTCCAGAGAAGACGTGGGTCATTGAGACCGCTTAAGTACCAAGCTCTCCCTAGATCCAATCCTAGACATGCGTATACCCATTACCACACTTCAACCCTTATGACTTGTCCACGGTTGCGATTAAGTTTTTAAGTTTTATGAAAGTTTAGTAGTTATCAGGTACTAAGCCTAATCCATATACAAAGCCCATTCTCAATCATAAGGCCCATTAGGCCCAATTCACAATCGTATGGCCCATTAGGCCCAAATCTCTATCACGTGGCCCACTAAGCCCAAATCCAATTCAGATCATGTAACAAGCATGACTAACTCAATTCATATAACCAAATTAATCAATTTCACAAAACTTAGCCTCAGGGCCCACCGAGCCCATTTAGCTACTTTCGGCTTTTCGGCTTTCCGGCATTGCCGATATCATGTGTGTGTAGTGTTTGTACACACCTGGTAATAACGCGTGCTGCGATTTCCTCTTAGTCACAAACCTACATTCGATATTACTTAAAAATTAATCACTGGCTAAATACAAACTTTATCAAAAACCGAAGCCTCACCGTAACCTTACCGTGTGCGACAAGCCTTAATAGCTCCTTTCTTTAACACTAACCGCGATTAGACCCCTAGATCTGTACCAACTTAATAATTAGAGCCTAAGTAATAGATGACTTGCATCCAACACAAGTCACCCTCACAACATATATGACCATTCAGCCAACCCTTAAACCGAAGTAAAGAACACTTACCCCAAAACCCGAGACGCAACAAGAGTGAAATGGTAACGACCTTGGAGGGAAGAGATCGATGCTAAATCCCAAGAATCAATCGACCAAAGTTGAAGAGAAAGCACAGAGAAGATTCGGCCAAGGTATATTCGGCCTAAAAATCGGAGTGGTGCAAAAGGATATTCGGCACCTAAATGCAAGATAAAGGAAGAAGATGAAATCACAAAAATCAAAGAAGATCCTTGAGGGGGAATAGAGGCTATTTGGTTTGTCAAGGAAGAAGACAAGAGTCGGCTAAGAAGCAAGATTAAAGGTTTAGAAGGTAGGAGAAGAGTGAAGAATCGGCAACAAGGCAAGGTACTTTCGGTTGTGGAAAAAAATAAGGTTTCGGCAAGGAAAAGAAAAAGAATGGAAAATTTGGCATTACCTCAGACCCTAGATTTGGTACACACACATTTATATAGCCTATAGCCGAAACTTAGCCACCCCTAAAGTCCAATCCGGCACCACTTCATCCACTGCTCATCTACTAATTTTTCTCCATGATATCTCCCTTATCCTTCTCCTAAATTCTCTCCACTGATCACTTCTCCTTAGAGTCCCTCTACACGCCACTTCCAGCCTTCTAGAAGCCTAAAATTAAACTCCAAAATAAAACTAAGCTAGTACTCGAACCTCAGACCTCCCTGCATGCATATGTCGCCACCTCCCTACACCCTAGTGGCGTCACTTAGGCACTTCACCACAGGCTTCTTTGTGCCATTTTTCTCTTATTTATATTTAAAAGCCCACTACCCACAACCCTGATTCCTTAATTAATTAAATTTAAAATCCTCCACCACAAAACTCGAACCCGGAACTTCTCCAACATACCTAGACACTCCAAATTCATTAAACCCTTAAAGCCACCATGTCATTCGTCATTTTCTTACTCACTTAAAAATTTTATAAGACCCAAAGCCCAATTCATCTAGGCCCAAAATTCGGGGCCTTACAACACTATTGGTGGTCAGGTATGAAACGAGACATTTCTGACTTTGTTTCGAAATGTTTAGTTTGTCAACAAGTTAAAGCTGAACATCAAGTTCCGTCTGGGTTGCTACAACCGATTTTGATTCCTGAGTGGAAATGGGATAGAGTGACGATGGACTTTGTTTCTGGATTGCCTTTGACTCCGAGAAAGAAATATGCAATTTGGGTCGTAGTTGATCGATTGACGAAATTTGCCCATTTTATTCCAGTACGATCTGATTATTCACTTGATAAATTAGTTGAGCTTTACATTTCTGATATTGTGAGATTGCACGGAGTGCCATTGTCCATTGTGTCAGATAGAGATCTGAGATTTACATCACGATTCTGGAAGAAATTACAAGAAGCTTTGGGTACTAAATTGCATTTCAGTACAGCTTTTCACCCACAGACGGATGGTTAATCTGAACGGATTATTCAAATACTCGAGGATAAGTTAAGATGTTGCATACTTGAGTTTAACGATACGTGGGAACAGTACTTGCCGTTGATTGAATTTGCATATAATAATAGCTTTCAGTCGAGCATTAAAATGGCACCTTATGAAGCTTTGTACGGACGCAAATGTCGAACACCTCTGTATTGGACTGAACTCAGTGAAAATAAGATACACGGGGTCGATTTGATAAAAAACACTGAACAGAAAGTGAAAGTAATCCGTGATAGTTTGAAAGTAGCGTCTGATCATCAGAAGTCCTATCCGGACTTGAAACGGAAAGATATTCAGTTTGAAGTCAGCGACAAAGTGTTTTTGAAAGTAACCCCGTGGAAGAAAGTACTCCGATTCGAACATAAAGGCAAGTTGAGTCCAAGGTTCATCAGACCGTATGAGATCATCGAGCGAGTTGGACCTGTTGCGTACAGATTATTGTTGCCCTCCGAGTTGGAAAAGATACATAATGTATTTCACGTGTCAATGCTTGGACGATATCGATCCGATCCATCACATGTAATCCCTCCGTCTGAAATTGAAATCTGATCTGATATGACGTATGAAGAAGAACCGATCCGTATTTTAGCTTGTGAAGTGAAAGAGTTGAGAAACAAGAAAATTCCGTTAATGAAAGTGTTGTGGCATCGACACGGGGTGGAAGAGGCTACGTGGGAGCCTGAAGATCTAATGAGACAACAATATCCAAATCTGTTTAACGGTAAGATTTTCGGGGACGAAAATCCTTAAAGGGGAGAATTGTAACAGTCCGGTTTAGACCCTAGTCGGAACAGTGGTTTCGGGACCACAAATCTGAGTCTAAAAAAATATTTTAATATTATTTTCTGTGCTTATTGTATGTGATTAAGCATGTGTGAAAGTTTCGTATGAAAATTTGTCTATTTGTGTGCTTAATTTGACAAAAGGGAGTAAATCGCATAAAGTCCAAAAGTGGCCTTCTAATTGATTAAATGCCTATTTGTTGTGGCTTTTAAAAGTGGAGGCCTTTTGAGGCAATTATGCCATAAATATGATAGTGGATGGCTAATGGACGGTTTTGGACATGGTTTATGTATTTTTCTTATTTGATTAAAAAGGCTAAAATCGTAAAGTGATAATAAAAGGTTATTAAACAAAAACAAAAGCAAAAAAAAATTCCATCATCTTTTATGTTCATCACCGAAAATAAGAAAAACAAGCAAGGGTTTTGAGCTTTGGATATTCGGCTAGCTTTAAGCTTGATTACGGTAAGTTTTGACTTCGGTTTTTGATAATTTCTACGTTTTTGTAATCGTTGCTTCGTATACTTCAAAACCCATGTCTTAATTTTGAGAATTGATGATGATTTTGAAATGTGTCTTTGATGAACACATGAGTTTTGTGAAGTTTGATGGTGAATTATGAAAGATATATGTTTGATTAACATAGTTTGTCTTTGAGTTTTTGATGAATTTGAGTATTTTCGATGTAATTGAGAAAATGATTATTTGAGGGACTAAATTGTCAAATAAATGAAATGTATGGATTGATATGATCATAGTGTATATTCGACCAAGCATGGGTATAAGCAAATTTGGTGTATTTTGTGATTTTGTGAAATAGGGACTAAAATGTTAAAATGTGAAAATGTGAGGGCTAATTTGTAAATGGCCCTAAATATGTGCTCTTGGATTGAATTGAATGTGTTATTGAATAAATTGGTTAAATTTGAATATGCATAGATCAAGAACCGAAGAAATCGGATTTAGATCGAGGGAATTTGAAAGTTATTGAATAGCCGTTTATCTCCGTTCTTCCCGTACGAAGTAAGTCGATATACAAATAAATGTATTTGAATTGAATTATTTGTGTATATATGAGATTCAAATTGCTATGAATATCCATTGAGATGGAATGTATGGGAAATCCGAGCTTACGTATATATCGACAAGTTGTTAAAGTCTGAGAAGTCCCGTATGAACCTAGGCATAGATAGGATAGCATATGTCATGACTTAGGTGTTCGATATTTGATATCATGTAAGACCACGTCTGGGACGTTGGCATTGATTTTAGATTTCGTGTAAGACCACGTCTGGGACGTTGGCATCGATTTGAGATTTACGTGTAAGACCATGTCTGGGACATTGGCATCGTATTGATTCGTGTAAGACCCTGTCTGGGATAGTGGCATCGATATCTAATTACATGTAAGACCACGTCTGGGACGTTGGCATTGTACGACTATTTCGAGCATTTCGGGTATCCTATTAGATTCGAACGGTTCAACGAGCAAGTCCGAGAAATGAATGACTATGTGAGTTGTATATCCGTTTCAGGTACGTTGATATATATATGCTTTGTATAAGCATGAAAGGTGAGTAAGTATGTGCATTGATGCAATGGTACATTTGAGATATATGTATGTTTGAGATATGAGCAAATGAGATATATGAGATATGATGAATTGGTAAGCAATGGTAAACCAAGTGAGCTAAAGATACTATTATGTGTTTGAAATGAGAATGCGATAATGATTTTAAATAACTATGTTTATGAATGATTATATGTTAAGTTTATTTGTATATGGCTTACTAAGCTTTTGGAAAGCTTACTTCGTGTGTGTGTTTACTCTGTTTACAGATCGTCAAAGCTACTGAAGGCTCGGGACCGTCGAGGATCATCATCACACTACCCAAACTCATTTTGGTACCTTTTGGAAATGTATATACTAAGTATGGCATGTATAGGCTAGATGTTTGGAACATGTTTGAGATGTGTAATTAGCCATGTGATGTGGCTAGATAAATGTTGGTAATATGCATAAGTGATTATGGTATATGATGCATGTTTTGGTATGGCTTGATGACAATGAAATGGTCTTATGAATGGTAAGCTTATTGATGAATTGTTGCCTTAGTGAATTGGTGAAATTATGGATGAATTATGCTTGGTTTTACATGTGATTTAGATGTGCTATTTGGCATACAAGTTGGCATATTTAGAAATGTGATTAAATGGAATGATAGGTTGAACATTTGACATGATTTTGGTTGCTAATTGTGTATGGGATATTGATTATTTGAGCTTGTAGGGATGACCCTTGTGTGGGTGGAAATTTGGCCTTGAAAATGGCCTATAATTGCCCACACGGTTGAGCACACGGGCGTGTGGCTCGATCCTGTCCCTCGTGGTTGAAATTCAAAACAAGTCAGGATCGACCACAGGCTAGACACACGGGCGTGTGACTAGCCGTATGGTGAAGTCAAGATCGACCACGGGTGAGGCACACGGGCATGTCCAGTCCATGTGGACAAGTCAGTATGTATGCCCTGTTTTGGCACGGCTTAGACACATGGGCTTGTCTGAGGCCGTGGGAGGCACACGGCCTGCCCACACGGGCGTGTGACCTCTGTAACTTAGAAAAAATTTAAATTTTTGATAATTTCTATATGTGTTCGGTTTAGTCCCGACCCTATTCTAAGGCATGCTCAAGGTCTCGTTGACCTATTTAAGGGACACTTTGATCGCATTGGTTGATTTATATTATGAAATGTCCGTAAAAGTCTCCGTTCATCCGGTAACGCCTCTTAACCCTATTCTGGCGACGGATACGGGTTAGGGGTGTTACAGTAGGCCTTGTGGCATTTTGGTAAGTATGGTTACTTTGCCCTCCATCTTGGTTTGGTAATGAGTTTTTAAAGGGGTTTTTGTTTGGTGTTAGGAGAGGACTGAGGGACTGAGGTAGTTCTCGACGGTGCCATAGTTGTGAGGATTCATCAGAGTACGACCGAAGGTAAGGGATTTTACGATTATAGTTTACTCTACCTCAAAGAATTTTGAGTAGTTATCGATTAAAAGTGACTGATTAGAGGGTTACTTTCTATTTGACAGTAAGGAATTAGGCAGAACGGGGCTGGTATAGCACTAACTTGTAGTGGATCGTTGAAGTGTTGAGGGTAGGTGAGCTTTTGAATATCCGTTGTTGTTGTCGGTTTCACTACCGGAATTCTATCATGATTAAATTCGTACTAAACTCTAGTTTGACGTTTTTAGGGTGCTGGAGTGATCATGGTGGCGCTAGCATTAAAAACGTTTCAGGTGTGTAAACACAACTCTGCAAACGGAAATCAGCAAAAATCTGAAAAGTGAGATTGTCGACACCACACGAGCGTGTGCCCGCCAGTGTGGCAGGCCGTGTGATCGAACACGGGCGTGTGGTCGACGAGGCAGCCCGTGCGCGACGCATGGGCTGGGCCGAATTGGGCCGTATGGGCCCACACGGGTAAACCACACCGACGTGTAGGATTATTGGGTCAGGCCGTATGATCCACATGGCCAAGGCCATTATGGGCCGTGCGGGCCACACAGGCGTGTGGGCCCACACGGGCCGACAACATGGGCATGTGGGCCCAATTTTCACAGTTTGATTGCTAAGGTTGCACGAGTCGCCCGAGTCGACTGTGGACCTACTGTAGGGTCAGTAAGATTACATAGATCCCTAATTGACTGAATGACTGTTATATCCATGTACTTTATATATATACATGTACGACTATATTTTGAGCATGCTGTTAAAACTGTACTGAATACATATATGATACAATGATTTGGCTTGACATGATTGTATGATGCATTCCATGGGGTTGGGTTTATATGGATCGGAGGAAGTGTACTAAAAGGCTTTGAGCTTAACTTACTGGCAGCTCAGCTGCAAACTACTATTTAGTGCCGCATTCGGTACTTTTTGGAGTGTAGGGGTGGGCGGGTTAATTATATCCCCACATGGAGTGTAGGGTTGGACGGAGATGGAGTGTAGAGGCTGGCTGGGTAGGACTTGTATATTGTATATTTTGATACTGTACTGATTACTGATACTGTAATGGGCCAAGGCCCAAATGCATGATTGCCTCTGTACTGGGATGGGCTAAAGCCCAAACTGATACTGTCACTTATTCTAAAAAGGGCTTAGGCCTAGACTGTGATTGCCTTCTGTCTGTCTGTTTGTTCTATATGGGATTACACACTGAGTTTTCGAAAACTCACCCTTCTGTTATAACTGTACAGGTAATCCCCAAATATAGGCAGATCGGTGCGGCGGAGGACTTAGCGGTGGCCACACAACCTATTTCATTCTATTTCAGTACTTAATTATAATTTTGATTTTATTTTGGGATAATTTCCTGTAATAAAGGCCTCTTTGGATTTTCATGGTTAATTTGAGATTTCTATTGTTTTGATTTACAACTGCTAGAAGTAGGAATGATCGAGTTTTCAAAAAGAATCAAACGTTTTAACAAATACGCAAACTGTTTTAAAAGCTTCCGCGATAAGTGACATTTTGTAAATTAATAACGTTTAGAAAGAGAATAACTTTTTGACAATGAATTACGTTTTAAAATTTATCGACACGCCTTAAAATTAACATAAGAAAGTGTGAAGAAGAGATAAAGAAAGGACTTTTCTTTTGACGACAACTCACTTTTTGTAAACACTACCCTGTGACATTGCCAGATTCGGCATAACGTCTAGGCTGGGTTTGGGGTGTTACATTTAGTGGTATCGGAGCCAGGTTACAAAACTCAGCTGTGGATTTGGGTTTTTAAACTTGGATTTTAAAGCACCAATTTTTAGATGATTGAAATATTTTCACAGCAGGTGTGGTACACCGAGTCTCCGACGCCGATCCCGTAAGTTCACTAAAACTTTTATGTGTTCTAAACTTAAATACTATAGATAGTATATACCGAGACTACTTTAGATAGATTGTACTGAAAACATTCAAGTTAGTGTATAACTGATACTGTAGTAAAATCGATAGACACTGATAGACACTGCGTTGTACAAAAACAAATGTTACACTTGTGATACTGTTTTCATAAAATATCTGTTAATAAACACTAGAACTGTAAACTGATGCATAAAACTATAAATAAAGATTAACGTAAATAGACAATGAGCACAAGAGGTACTCGCGGACGGGGTACAAGAGGCCGTGGTAGAGGCCGTAGAGGTGCTCGAGCTGGATTTTCATCTTCTGGCAACTTGCCTAATTTAGATACAAGTGAGACGCCGGCTTCACCAGTGACTGAGACTGGGTCTCATGATCGAGCGGCTGGGGACGACGCACTGTCCCAAGCCATGTTAAGGATTCTAGGGAGGGTCGCTGGGCCCAATACTAGAGTTGGATGCCGAGGGTCAGTTACGGAACGACTCCGATCTAATGGAGCTGAGCTCTTTAGGGGTATTGCTGGAGTTGCCCCTAATGTGGCTAAATACAGGATTGAGGCCATAGAGATGATTATGGATGACTTGGACTGCACCTCCAAGTAGAAATTAAAAGGTGCTGTATCGCTACTACGAGATTAGGCATATCAGTGGTGGCTCACTTTTAAGGAGGGCACTCAGCCCGATCGACTGACCTGGGAGTTCTTTAAGACGACGTTCCAGGGAAAGTATGTGGGTGTCAGTTACGTGGATGCCCGTAGGAGAGAGTTCCTGAATTTGACTCAGGGTGATAGATTAGTGGCCGAGTATGAGGCCGAATTTCTACGACTAAGCCGCTATGCACATGGTATGGTGGCGACTGAGTATGAGAGATGTGTTCGCTTCGAGGATGGCCTCAGGGACAATCTGAGGGTGCTGATAGCTCCACAGAGAGAGCAAGACTTTGCTATATTGGTTGATAAGGCGAAGATCGCCGAGGAAGTGAAGCGCACTGAGCGCCAAAATAGAGAGAGAGGTAGGAGTAAGAGGGATTCGAAGCCCTCGAGTTCCGTTCAGAGGCCTAAGAAACAGGCCAGAGTTGATGGGCCGATCAGAGTTGGGGCTCCTATTGCTGCTACTGGACAGTCGCCGTGTACTGATTGTGGTAGAAGCCATCAACGCGAGTGCTGGAAAAGAACTGAGGCTTATTTGAGGTGCGGTTCATTAAAGCACCATATTAGAGAGTGTCCGCGGAGGTCCGATCAGATACAAGCTTCTGGCATGGGTACTGCACCACCACCGAGGATAGATGATCTGTTTGACCAGTTTTGAGGGGCTTCAATTTTCTCCTAGATTGATCTACGATCAGGATATCATCAGTTGAAGGTTAAGGAGACTGATGTGCACAAGACAGCATTTAGGACTCGATACGGTCATTACGAGTTCCTAGTGATTCCATTTGGACTTACGAATGCACCAGCAGCTTTTATGGATCTAATGAACCGAGTGTTCCAACCTTATCTGGACCGGTTCGTAGTGGTGTTTATTGACGACAAACTGGTGTATTCGAAGACTGAGGATGAGCACGATAAACATCTCAGAGTGGTTCTAAAAATTCTGCGAGAGAAGCAACTGTACGTCAAGTTTAGTAAGTGCGAGTTCTGGTTACATGAAGTAACATTTCTGGGACATGTGGTTTCTGCTGGGGGGATTAGAGTTGATCCTCGAAAGATTGAGGTTGTTCTGGATTGGAAGCGACCTAAGATCAGACGTAAATCCGCAGCTTTAGACCGCGCGATATTATCGACGTTTTGTAAAGGGGTTTTCACTGATCGCCGCACCCTTGACTAAGCTGCTACATAAGGGTGTGCCATTTAACTAGACTAATTCGGAGCAAGAGAGCTTTGAGAAGCTCAAGACTGTACTGACTGAGGGCCCTATTCTGATAAAGCCAGAGTCTGGAAAGGTGTTTACTGTTTACAGTGATGTATCACATGTCAGTTTAGGATGTGTGTTGATGCAAGAGGGTAAAGTGGTAGCGTACGCGTCTTGTTAGCTTAAGACTCATGAGGTGAATTATCCGACACAAGACTTGGAGTTGGCCGCTATGGTATTTTCACTGAAAATATGGAGGCATTATCTGTATGGTGAGAAGTGTATCATTTACACCAATCACAAGAGCCTCAAATACCTCATCACTCAGAAGGAGATGAATCTTAGGTAGCGTATATGAATTGAGCAGCTTAAGGATTACGACTGTACTATCGAATATCACTCTGGTAAGGCCAATGTGGTGGCCGATGCGCTGAGCCGTAGGGCTATGTCTAATCTGAGGGTAATGTTTGCTCGCCTTAGTTTATTCGATGATGGTAGTTTGTTGGCCGAACTTCAAGTTAAACCGACGTGGATAGAGCAGATTAAGGGTAAACAGTTAGAGGACGAGTCTTTGGGTCTTCGCTTCCGACAGATTGAGAGTGGAACTACTGTGGATTTTGGATTGAATAGCAAAGGGGTACTCTACTTCCGTGGGAGAATCTGTGTATCGAAAGATACTGAATTGAGGCAGTTTATACTGAGTGAGGCACATAGTAGCCCTTTCTATGCATCCTGGCGGAAACAAGATGTACCGAGACCTTCGTGAGTTATACTGGTGGCCAGGTCTTATGTAACAGCCCGGTTTTGGGGCTAGTTGGAACAGTGGTTTTGAGACCACTAATCTAAGGTCGAGAAAATTTATTTTGACGTTAATTTATGTGCTGTAGCATGATTATATGGATACATGAAAATTTTGGTGTTTTAATTTGAGTGACAGCATGCTTAATTGCGAAAAAAGACTAAATCACATAAAGGGCGAAAGTTCTATCTTTCATGGTGGAGGTGCCTAATAGCTAGAGAAAGTAAATTTAGAGGATTTTAAAGTGAAATTAGGCCATTTAATGTGTGTTGGCCGGCCATACAAGCTAGGAGAGACAAGAGCATTAATTTTAGTCAAAATTTGGTGGCATTAGGTGAATAAAAAAAATGAATAAAATAAGATAAAAAGATAAGATATCATCTTTTACTATTCTTTCTTCTTTTACCACCGAAATTTTAGAGGAAATAAGGGTTCTTGGAGTTTAAAATTTTCAGCTACATCTCATCCTTGCAAATCAAGAAGAGCGCGGAATCAACCTTGACCGTGGAAAGGGCAAGGTGATAGACTAAATCGTTGGTTATCACGTTTTACACCGAGGTAAGTTTATGTGTAAGCAATGTATATTTTTCATAACCCCTATGTTGCTAATTAGAGTATGGTATGATTGAGAACATATGTTGTACTAAAAGATGGATTGGGGTAGTTATTGAGAAAAATTATCGTATGATTGATGAAATAATCTTGTGATTGTGCAATGACAACTCTTAATGGTGGGCTAAGTTCGATACCACCTTGTTGTTCAATTACGATGGGCTATGTGCGATACCATCGTCTATTAATCTTTTGGTGGGCTGTGTATGATACCACCGTAACAAATCTTTTGGTGGGCTGTGTGCGATACCACCCTAATAATGACTGATGGTGGGCTAAGTGCGAAACCACCGAGAAATCCGGCTATGATAAATATATTAGATGTGTCGTATTATGTGAATTTGTAATGTTAAGTGCAGGGGAACCGATAATGAATGTATACATTATGCTTGTGATGTGGTTAGAGTGTGTGAATGGAGGAAATGAGTAAGTATGATTATGAATGTAAATTGTTCCTTGGTTAGTACATAATGCTATGAAATTGTTTGATACATGTTAAAAGGTTATATTGTTTACATGTAAACTTACTAAGCTTAAAGCTTACTCCCCTTCTCTTTTCCCTTGTTTTATAGAGTTTAGAGCCGAGCCGGATTACGCAGCTAACCGAAAGACCGCCTACACTATCAGCTCCTCTCGGTATACCTAGACTTAATGATTTTTGTAAATGGCATGTGTAGGTGCTAGGCTAGTTAAGTTATTTGTTTTTTTTTCCAAAGGTGTATTGGCATCTTGTAAGATATTGAAATTTGTAAATTGCCATGCATGATGGCTCGTTCTACCTTTTTGAAATTATAAGGTTACCTACAGAAGCCCATGTTGAAATTATGAGTATTTATTGGTATGTTGAATGGATTCTTGTAGTGTAAGCTATAGGAGTGCTAAGAGCTTGGCAAACAGCCTTGTTCTGGTCCACACGGGTAGGCGCACGGGCGTGTGTCTAGGCCGTGTGAGACACACGATCAAGTCATGGGCGGGTGCCCTGGCCGTGTAAAGTCTGCACTTTGAAATTAGAATTGGAATGGTCACACGGTTAAAGCACACGGGCGTGCCGAGGCCATGTTCAATAAGTCAGAATACTAAGGTATGGCACACGATTTAGACCCACGGGCGTGTTAAAACCGTGTGTGGTTAGTCAGTGTCGACCACGGGTGAAAGGCACGGACGTGTGATAGGGTACACGGGCGTGTTCCCAAAATGCATGGGCGTGTACCCTAACCGTGGGCAAATTGGCAGAATACTGGGTTTTTAGGCACGATCTGGGGACATGGGCGTGTCTCATCTTGCACGGGCGTGTGAAACCTGTCTTAAAAGGCAAAATTTTAAGAATGGAAAAAGTTTCGGATTAGTCTTGAGGGTCTTCGGGTGCATGAGTTAGGCCTCGTAAGTCGAGAAGGAGGATTTAGAGAGTAACGACGTAGAGCCTAAGTGGCGATTAAGTGGTTTGAGTTGGTAACGCCTCAGGCCTGGTTCTCGGTGTAGAACCCGGGTAAGGGGTGTTACATTTAGTGGTATCAGAGCTATGGTTTAGTCGGTTTTAAGACTACCATAGCATGGATAGGAGTCTAGCTATACATGCCATTTAGCGTATGATGATAGTGTGGTGGCTTCTGATAATTTTAAACTTGTTTATTGTAGCATATGCATCCCGAACAATCGGCTGCAGATGACGCAGCTAGTAATGCGCCGCTCTCACGTGCAAGGGACCGTGTTCAGTGCAGAGTAACCCCGAGACTAGGGTCGTGAGAAGAGGCTCAGAAGCCTTTCTCTAAATCATGGATAACTGGTACACTGAGTATGTACGAGCAAACCCCAATGCTCAACCTCCTCCACCCCCACCTATACCTCAGCCAATTCCTGTGGCTCCCCAAGGTACAGAAATGGTGAGGACGGCTAAGCCCCCGGTAGACAAAATTCGAAAGCAAGGGGCTGAGGATTTTCGAGCTAATATAGATGACGACCATTAGCGAGCAGAGTTCTGGCTTGAGAACTCAATAAGGGTTTTTGATGAACTCTTCTGCACACCTGAGGAGAGTTTGAAATGTGCTGTGTCTTTGCTGAGGGACTCGGTATACCATTGGTGGAAAATATTGACATCAGTGGTTCCTAAAGAGAGAGTAACGTTGGACTTCTTTTTGGAAGAGTTTCGAAAGAAGAATATAAGTCAACGGTTTGTATACCAGAAACGAAAAGAATTCCTTGAGTTGAAGCAAGGAAAAATGACTGTGGCAGAATATGAGCGCGAATTTGTTAGGCTCAGCAAGTATGCGCAAGAATGTGTATCCACGAAAGATACCTTATGCAAGAGATTTGAAGATGGGTTGAATGAAGATGTCCGACTCTTAGTTGGAATTTTAGAGCTAAAAGAATTTGTGGTGTTGGTGGATAGGGCTAGTAAGGCCGAAGAATTGAGTAAGGAAAAGAGGAAAGCCCTGAGTGAGGCTCGAGACGCGAAGAAGAGGCCGATGAACAAATCATACCAAGCTCAATCGAAGAGGTCCAGGAAAGTGAACCCTCGGACAACTACATCAGTCGGGTATTCGCAGAGATAGCGAGGCAACATGTATTCGGGATCAAGAGCTCAAACCACCTCAATGGCAAGTGTGGGCAATCCAAGGCCCAAACCAGAGTGCCCAAGTTGTGGCAGACATCACACTGGGGTGTGTTGGAGAACTAATCGAAATTGCTATAAGTGTGGATCCCCCGACCATCTCATCCGAAATTGTCCTGAAAAGGATGACAAGGAGAGGAAGCAAGAGATAAGATCAAGCAGTGCATCCTTTAGAGGTAGGCCACAAAAGAACCTGGGAGGCGGAACTAGTGGTAGAGGTGTATCACGAGACACCACTGTGAGGCCAGAGGGTCGGGCGCCAGCAAGAACCTATGCTATTCGCGCTCGAGAAGAGGCGTCATCATCGAATGTAATAACGGGTACATTTTCTCTCTATGACACCTCTGTTATCTCTAGTTTGAGTATGACCGTTGAGTCTACTAAATTTGTGGTAAAAGTGTCAAACCCTCTAGGTAAACAGGTGTTCGTTGACAAGGT
The DNA here is from genome assembly GCA_025698515.1 of Gossypium sturtianum. NCBI lineage: Eukaryota > Viridiplantae > Streptophyta > Magnoliopsida > Malvales > Malvaceae > Gossypium > Gossypium sturtianum. The sequence continues at coordinate 23,739,345 of CM046952.1, forward strand.
GTGTAGGAATTGTCCTCTGATAATTAAAGGTCATTGTTTCCCGGTGAACCTTATGTTGTTGCCTTTTGATGAATTTGATTTGATTCTTGGTATGGATTGGTTGACTACCCATAGTGTTTTAGTGAATTGTGGTAGTAAATTTATTGAACTAAATTGTGAAAATGGAGATGTTATTCGGGTTGAATCAGGTGAGTCGGATAGCTTACCGGTGATGATTTCTTCCATGATAGCTGAGAAATATTTGAGGAAAGGGTACGAATCTTATCTCGCTTTTGTATTAAACACTCAAGAATCTGAAGTAAGGATTGAATCAGTACCGGTTGTATGTGAGTATCTTGATGTATTTCCGAAAGAGTTGCCTGGATTACCCCTAGTTAGAGAGGTCGAGTTTGGAATTGAGTTAATTCCGGGAACAGCACCCATTTTAGTTGCTCCGTATAGGATGGCCCCGCTAGAGTTGAAAGAACTGAAAGTTCAGTTGCAAGAATTGACGGATAAGGGTTTTGCAAGACCGAGCTATTCACCGTGGGGTGCCCCAGTACTCTTTGTAAAGAAGAAAGATGGGTCGATGAGATTGTGCATAGACTATAGATAGCTCAATAAACTAACTGTGAAGAACAAGTATCCTTTGCCGAGGATAGATGATTTATTTGATCAACTGAAGGGAGCTACGGTGTTCTCCAAGATCGACCTGAGGTCCGGCTATTATCAGTTGAGGGTTAAGGAGCAAGATGTACCGAAAATGGCATTTCAGATGAGATATGGTCATTATGAGTTTATAGTCATGCCATTCGGTTTAACGAATGCCCCTGCAGTTTTTATGGATTTAATGAATCGTGTCTTCTGACCGTATTTGGACAAGTTTGTGGTTGTCTTTATTGACGACATATTGGTTTATTCTCGAGATGAGAGTGATCATGCGGAACATTTGAGAATTGTCTTACAGACCTTAAGAGACAAGCAGTTGTATGCTAAACTTAGTAAGAGCGAGTTTTGGCTTCGAGAAGTAGGGTTCCTAGGACATATTGTGTCTGGTGAAGTTATTAGAGTAGATCTGGGAAAGGTCTCGACTATTGTGGAGTGGAAACCACCGAGGAATGTGTCAAAAGTTAGAAGATTTCTGGGTTTAGCAGGGTACTATAGGTGGTTTGTGAAGGGATTCTCCATGATTGCTACTCCAATGACGAAATTATTATACAAGGATGTTAAATTTGAATGGACTGAAGAATGCCAGCAGAGTTTCGAGAGATTGAAAATGTTGTTGACAGAGGCACCGATTTTGGTACAACCTGAGTCGGGAAAGGAGTTTGTAGTCTACAGTGACGCGTCTTTAAATGGCCTTGGTTGTGTGTTGATGCAAGAGGGTAAGGTAATCGCTTACGCCTCGAGACAACTAAAACCGCATGAGAAGAATTATCCGACTCACGACCTGAAGTTGGCCACGATTGTTTTCACGTTGAAGATTTGGCGCCATTACCTATATGGTGAGAATTGCCGAATCTTCACTGATCATAAGAGTTTGAGGTACTTAATGGATCAAAAAGAATTAAATCTACAGCAACGACGGTGGCATGAATTATTGAAGGACTACGAGCTAGTGATCGATTACCACCTGGGGAAAACGAATGTAGTTGCGGATGCTTTAAGTAGAAAATCCTTGTATGCTTTGAGAACTATGAGCACGAAATTGTCATTGTCCGATGATGGTGGTATACTGGCCGAGTTGAGAGCTAGACCACAATTTGTTCAACGAATATGTGAGGCTCAAAGGAACGATAGTGGGATACTAGCTAAAAGAGCTGGGTGTGAATCAGGGACAAGTTCTGAATTCCGGGTGAGTTCAGATGGTTGCTTAATGTTCCATGATAGAATTTGTGTGCCTAAAGATGACGAGTTGATCCGAAAAATTTTACGAGAAGCACATAGTAGTTATTTGTCAGTACACCCGGGCAGCACGAAAATGTATAATGATCTAAAGAAATTCTATTTGTGGCCGGGAATGAAAAGAGACATCTCGGAGTATGTAACAAGATGTTTGATTTGTCAACAAGTGAAAGCGGAGCACCAAGTGCCTTCAGGATTACTTCAACCAGTGATGGTTCCCGAGTGGAAGTGGGATCGAATCACCATGGACTTCGTGACGGCGTTGCCTTTGACTCCAAAAAAGAAAGATGCTGTGTGGGTTATTGTTGACAGGTTAACGAAGTCGGCTCACTTTATTCCAGTACGTGTTGATTATTCACTGGATAAATTAGTTGAGTTGTATGTGGCAGAGATAGTGAGATTACATGGTGTGCCTGTATCCATTATCCCAGACAGAGACTCGAGATTTACTTCGAGGTTTTGGAAGAAGTTACAGGAGACCTTGGGTACGAAGTTGAATTTTAGTACTGCATTTCATCCTCAAACCGATGGTCAGTCCGAGAGAATAATCCAAGTTCTTGAGGATATGCTTCGATGTTGTGTGTTAGAGTTCAGAGGTAGTTGGGAAAAATACCTACCCTTGGTCGAATTTGCTTACAACAATAGTTATCAGTCGAGCATACGGATGGCACCATATGAAGCCTTGTATGGTTATAAATGTCAGACCCCTTTGTATTGGATCGAGCTGAGTGAGAAGCAAGTTCTTGGGGTTGATTTGATTAAAGAGACCGAGGAGAAAGTGAAAGTTATCCGGGATAGTCTGAAGGCTACTTCGGACCGGCAAAAGTCGTATGCGGATTTGAAAAGAAAAGAAATTGAATTTCAAGTGGGTGACAAGGTATTTCTGAAAGTGTCACCGTGGAAGAAAATATTGAGATTTGGTCGAAAAGGTAAATTGAGCCCGAGATTTATAGGGCCGTATGAGATTACCGAGAGGGTTGGGCCAGTGGCATATCGATTGGCTTTACCGGTAGGGTTAGAGAAAATTCATAATGTGTTCCATGTATCAATGTTAAGGCGTTATCGCTCCGATCCTTCGCATGTGATTCCTCCAGCAGAAATCGAAATACGACCGGATATGACATATGAGGAAGAGCCGATTAAAATTTTGGCTCGAGAGGTGAAACAATTGAGAAACAAGGACATAGCCTTAGTAAAAGTATTATGGCAAAAGCACGGTGTAGAAGAGGCTACTTGGGAACCGAAAGAAGCTATGAGGTAACAATATCCAAACCTCTTTACCGGTAAGATTTTCGAGGGCGAAAACCCCTAAAAGGGGGGAGAATTGTAACAGCCCGATTTTGGGGCTAGTCAGAATAGTGGTTTTGAGACCACTAATCCGAGGTCGAGAAAATTTATTTTGACGTTAATTTATGTGCTGTAGCATGATTATATGGATACATGAAAATTTTGGTGTTTTAATTTGAGTGACAGCATGCTTAATTGCGAAAAAGGACTAAATCGCATAAAGGGCGAAAGTTCTATCTTTCATGGTGGAGGTGCCTAATAGCTATAGAAAGTAAATTTAGAGGATTTTAAAGTGCAATTAGGCCATTTAATTTGTGTTGGCCGGCCATACAAGCTAGGGGAGACAAGAGCATTAATTTTATTCAAAATTTGGTGGCATTAGGTGAATAGAAAAATGAATAAAATCAGATAAAAAGATGAGATATCATCTTTTACTATTCCTTCTTCTTCTACCACCGAAATTTTACAGGAAATAAGGGTTCTTAGAGTTTAAAATTTTCAGCTACATCTCATCCTTGCAAATCAAGAAGAGCGCGGAATCAATCTTGACCGTGGAAAGGGCAAGGTGATAGACTAAATCGTTGGTTATCACGTTTTGCACCGATGTAAGTTTATGTGTAAGCAATGTATATTTTTCATAACCCCTATGTTGCTAATTAGAGTATGGTATGATTGAGAACATATGTGGTACTAATAGATGGATTGGGGTAGTTATTGAGAAAAATTATCGTATGATTGATGAAATAATCTTGTGATTGTGCAATGACAACTCTTAATGGTGGGCTAAGTGTGATACCACCTTGTTGTTCAATTACGATGGGCTATGTGCGATACCATCGTCTATTAATCTTTTGGTGGGCTGTGTGCAATACCACCCTAATAATGACTGATGGTGGGCTAAGTGCGAAACCACCGAGAAATCCGGCTATGAGAAATAGATTAGATGTGTTGTATTATGTGAATTTGTAATGTTAAGTGCAGGGGAACCGATAATGAATTTATAGATTATGCTTGTGATGTGGTTAGAGTGTGTTAATGGAGGAAATGAGTAAGTATGATTATGAATGTAAATTGTTCCTTGGTTAGTACATAATGCTATGAAATTGTTTGATACATGTTAAAAGGTTATATTGTTTACATGTAAACTTACAAAGATTAAAGCTTACTCCCCTTCTCTTTTCCCTTGTTTTATAGAGTTTTAGAGCCGAGCTGGAATACGCAGCTAACCGGAAGACCGCCCACACTATCAGCTCCTCTCGGTATACCTAGACTTAATGATTTTTGTAAATGGAATGTATAGGTGCTAGGCTAGTTAAGTTATTTTGTTATTTTGGCCAAAGGTGTATTGGCATCTTGTAAGATATTGAAATTTGTAAATTACCATGCATGATGGCTCATTCTACCTTTTTGAAATTATAAGGTTACCTATGGAAGCCCATATTGAAATTATGAGTATTTATTTGTATGTTGAATGGATTCTTGTAGTGTAAGCTATAGGAGTGCTAAGAGTTTGGCAAACAGCCTTGTTCTGGTCCACACGGGTAGGCGCACGGATGTGTGTCTAGGCCGTGTGAGACACACGATCAAGTCATGGGCGGGTGCCCTGGCCGTGTGAAGTCTGCACTTTAAAATTAGAATTGGAATGGTCACACGGGTAAAGCACACGGGCGTACCGAGGCCGTGTTGAATAAGTCAGAATACTAAGGTATGGCACATGATTTAGACCCACGGGCGTGTTAAAATCGTGTGTGGTTAGTCTGTGTCGACCACGGGTGAAAGGCACGGACGTGTGATAGGGTACACGAGCGTGTTCCCAAAATGCATGGGTGTGTGCCCTAACCGTGGGAAAATTTGCAGAATACTGAGTTTTTAGGCACAATCTGGGGACATGGGCGTGTGTGCCTATGCACGGGCGTGTCTCATCTTGCACGGGCGTGTGAAACCTGTCTTAAAAGGCAAAATTTTAAGAATGGAAAAAGTTTTGGATTAGTCTTGAGGGTCCTCGGGTGCATGAGTTAGGCCTCGTAAGTCGAGAAGGAGGATTTAGAGAGTAACGACGTAGAGCCTAAGTGGCGATTAAGTGGTTTGAGTTGGTAACGCCTCAGGCCCGATTCCTGGCGTAGAACCCGGTTAAGGGGTGTTACATCTTAAACGAGAGGTTACTAAATTTGTGGCCAAGTGTTTGACATGCCAGCAGGTTAAGGCTGAGTATCAGTTATCGCCGGGATTGTTGCAGCCAGTCAAGATTCCGCTTTGGAAGTGGGAGTGTGTAACTATGGACTTTGTTAGTGGGTTACCCCTCACACCCACTAAGAAGGATTCTGTATGGGTCATCGTGGATCCATTGACCAAGTCCGCCCACTTCATACCGATTCCTACTGACTACTCTTTGCAGAAGCTGGCTAAGCTGTATGTGTCTGAGATAGTAAGACTGCATGGGGTACCTGTTTCGATCATCTCTGGTAGGAATCCTCGCTTCACGTCTCAGTTCTGGAAGAAGCTACATGAAACTCTGGGTACAAAATTGACTTCAAGATCGCGCCCATCCTCGTATCGGACGGGTCGATCGAGAGAGGTGATTCGAATCTTGGAGGACATGTTAAGGAGTTGCGTGATTGATTTTCGAGGCAGTTAGGAGGATTACCTGCCGCTAGAAGAGTTTGCTTATAACAACAGCTACCAGTCTAGCATTCAGATGGCACTGTACGAGGCATTATATGGTCATAGATGTCGCACACCTTCATGTTGGACTGAGTTGGGCGAGCGGCGTGTTCTGGGCCCTGAACTGGTTTCTGATACCGAGGATAAAGTTAGACTGATTCGAGACCGACTGAAAGCAGCAACTGATAGGAAAAAGTCCTACGCAGACCTGAAGCGACGTGAAATTGAGTAATTTGTAGGGGACTTCATTTTTCACAAGGTCTCGCCATGGAAGAAGGTACTGATATTTGGACGTAAAGGCAAGATGAGCCCTAGATTCATTGGGCCCTATCTTATTCTGAAGCGAGTAGGACTGGTAGCCTACCAGTTGGAGTTACCTTCAGAGTTAGATCAGATTCATGATGTATTCCACATCTCATTGTTGAGGCGCTATCGCTCTGATCCCACGCATATTGTTCCTATTGAGGAGATCGAGGTTAGGTCAGATCTGACCTTTGAGGAGGAGCCAGTTCAGATATTGGAGCGAGATGTAAAGGTTCTAAGAAGAAAATCCATCCTACTGGTTAAGGTTCTTTGGCATAATCATAGCTCTGAGGAGGCCACATGGGAGTCTGACGATGCGATGCGACAGCAGTATCCTCATCTGTTCTGATCAGGTAAAATTTCGAGGCCGAAATTTCTTTTAAAGGGTAGTGTTGTAACGCCCCAAAAATCTTTTATATATTTATTTTTATATGTTTGTGACACAATTGTATGTCTGCTTCAGTGGTTAAGTGTTCTGGGAAGTGTCTGAGAGGTCCCAAGTTCAAGCGTTAGCTTGGGCAAATTTTTGTTTTTAAATGAATAAACCCCTATCTCAGGTCAGTAGGCTTATAATTAAATGTTGGTAAAATATGTCAGAATGGACCTGTTGGTCTGGTGGTTAAGTGGAGTGTCAAGATGCTAGTGGTCTTGAGTTCGAGTCCTTGTGCGTGCAAGGGAGTGTTTTATTTTGCTGCTTGTGCCGTGTGGGTGTTTTGGCTAAGCTGAAATACTGAAGAGTTTGAGTGAAATTTGAATTCAGTGGTTGAGAGAGGGGTGGACGGTTTTGGGGAGTGGATTTAGGGATAGGGGAGGAAATTAAGGAGTGAGGAGTGATCGTGTGTCAGAGTTTTAAATTTATAAAAAGAGAATGATCGAACCTGGAAACTAACTATGACAACGATTGAGGCAAGTGCACCTATCGAACAGTAGTATAGCTTAGGCAAGACCGAATTGTTGAACCCAAAGGAACTAAAAGTACTAATACTAACTTTCTTTCTATTATTTAGCCTAAGAATTAAGCGAATGGTTGTTTAATCTAAATTACTAAACTTAAAGACTCTAAGACAATGAAGAATGAATTTGGAAAAATAACTTGAGGAAAAACCAATTAATTAAGACGACACCTAAGGAAGAATCCACCTAGACTTCACTTATTATCTAACTCAACTGCATTTATGTATTCATTTGACTTGATCCGTAGGATTCCCTAGTTTATATTAAACCCTCTCTCGAGGCAAATAATGTCTAACCCTAGGTTGATTAATTGAAATCTCTTTCTAATTAAAACCCCTACAATTGCATTAACTCGATCTATGGACTCCCATATTAGGTTTCACCCTAATCCGGCAACGCCTCGTCACCCTATCTCTAGGAGCGCGATCAACTCCGCTTAACTATGCTAGATCTACTCTTAGGCAGGGGCTTTTGCTCCTCCACCTAAGCACATCAAACTTGAATTAATATCCGCGAAATACCAACACAAGAATTAAGAACACATAATTAAGAACAAATCAAATATTTATCATATAGTTCAATAAACGATAACAAGATTAATCTAAGTTTCATCCCCCTTAGGTATCTGAGGGTTTAGTTCATAACAATAAAGGAAAACATCTCAGAAGAAAAGATAAAACAAAACATAAAAAATCCCTAAAACCCCCTGAAGGAATTGAAGAGGAGATCCTCTGTCTTGAGTATAATTCCGGCTTCTTAAGATGGATCAACTGGCTATCCCTGAGCGAATCCCCACAACTCTGCCCTCTCTGGCCGAGCAAGACGCCCCTAAATGATAGCTTTGGGCTCTTCCTTTCAGGTCATACTTAGGGTGTATTTATAGGCTTTTGGAATGTGTTTCTTTGCCCCTAAGTATCCAAATCTGATTGAAATTACTCTTTTCCGCGGCAGGGACACGGCCATGGCACACGCCCGTGTGAATCGTCTTTAGGCCGTGTTCAAACTTTTAATGAGGTGACACGCCTGTGTATCTCGTGGCTAGATCGTGTTCGAGATTATTAAGGAGGTACGGCCGTGTGATCTTAGGCCCAGGCTATGTCGATTTTGTGCTTTGGCCCATTTGGCCCGTTTGAAACCTGTTTCTTGTTATTTTCATCCTCCGGTGCTTTCCTGAGTATATAACATGAAAAGAAAGGATTAAGAGCACCTTTTTACATAAAATAAGGGATAATTCATCCAAAAGCATACTAAATGTGGGATTAAAATATGTTACTTTTACGGTTTATCAAATACCCCCACACTTAAGCTTTTGCTTGTCCTCAAGCAAATTCTCAACTTAGAATTAAAACGAACTTTCCATAATTCATAATAGTCATTAATAATGTTTCATCATAATTCAAGGATAATTTATACATGGATAATTCAACTCAAGGAGTCCTAAAGATTCAAATAGTCTAAGTCATACATTTGTAGCACAAAACATAGGTGTTTCCCTTCATCTAAATAATTACCTCTGGTTCAAAACCTACAAGGATTGACATCCTCACAAAAGATCCACTCAAATCACTCGAAGTGTTTAGGGTTTAGAATTAAGCACTCAAATGTCAAACCTAGAAAGTTAATCCCATAGGCTTGCATGAAAATCAAATCTCCACCACTGTAATATGAGATGATACACAAATCAAAAGGTCTTTATCAGGGTTGTAACGTGGCTTGGGTTAAGGTGTGGATAAAGGCTGAATTAGAGGGTTAGAATCGAGATTGACATGAAAAATTACCTAACTAGAAACAACGAACTAAAAAATAAATAATTACATGAATTGAAACTTTGAAACTAATAATACGAGCTTCTTCTTCAATAAATAGACGTTAACTGTACAAGCTCGCTTTTCATCATACTAATACTGAATATACGTTGATTTTTTTTAAAACAAATCAAATGTTTACAATAATAAGAAAGTACTTTAACAACTAAAATATAGAACATAGTTAGCCAACTGTTCAAAATCAAATCTCGACAAAAAGGGTAGTCAAGAAGAATGGTGATAACAAATACAAAGGGTTTTGGGTTAATATTAGTGGGTGAGTCAATAAAAAGGGTTGTTAGGATCAAAAGGGGTTCACTAGGGGTTAATTATGAAGGTAGGCTTTTTATGGAGTAAGTGGGTTAAATCCTAGGTACCTTTATCATTTCTGTGTATCAAATCAAAGATGTGGTCTCAACATGTATAATCTAGGCAAGTTCTAGAATAACAGTTCAATGTTGACACACTCATAATCAAAAAGTGAGCATGAAAAAGGATATATGCTCTTATAACACTCAAAATCTCACATTTTGATGTCAACCTTGTAAATTTCAAACTTCAAGGTAATATTCAAATTTAGGTAGACAACCTAGAAAAAAATTTATTTCTTGAAAAAAAGACTTATCATGCTTGATTCTCTAGTATCTTAGAATTCAATCATCAATGCACAATTATCAATGACTTAATCTAAAACATATCAATAAAAATCATAAATCATCAGAAATTTCATCCTAATTAGTAATATGAGAAAATTACTTAAAAACAAGACTAAATTCAGGGATTTGAGAATAATGCAAAAAGTTAGGCATCCTTAAGATTCACCCCTCCACACTTAAGATGTACATTGCCCTCAATGTACAAAGATGGATAATATCATTATAAAATCTTAAGATATGGGAAGAAGTGAAACTTCCTGAATTTTCGGATGGCATCCTTGGGTTAGAGGTGAAAGATAGGTCGGAGGGTCTGGTCGGATGACGATCCTGCGCTAGATGAAGAAATTGGGTAGCTCATGGAGGATTAGCCAGATAAAATACTAAAAATTAAAACTATACTAATTAAATAATTAAAGAAAAGCAAGCTAAAGTGAAGAAAAATAAAGATGAAACTAAAATTAAAAGAAAAGATAAATGGACCGTAGGGTCCTTATTGTTGGATGGTTCGCGAGGTGGGTGTGACCTCTAAGGTCATGGAGGTGTCAAGGCGGTGGTGGAAGTGGCGTGATTCCCAAGCAGCCTGAAGAACTTGACACTAAGACACTAAATTAAAATAAACTAAATTAAGCATAAGATAGTCAAAGAGAAGGAAAATAAAGGAGAAGATAAAAGTAAAAGAAAAAATAAATGGTCTCAAAGACCCTTGGCTTGTCGAGTGATTGAAGCGGCCGACATGAACTTATATAGATCGGTCTCCATGAGGAGATCAGTGGCCGATCCTTCCGTTTCTTCGACATGGCCAAAAGATTGAGAAGAATGCTATAAGAATGAAGAATGCTAAGAATGTATGGTGTAAGGGTGTAAAGGAGGAAGAATGGTGAAAGTTAGGTGAGAAGAGGGAGGGGTGGGTGATTTAAATAGAATTCTCAAATCAGGTACAACCCCACGCCCATGTCTCGTGGGCATGTTGTTTCACACGGCCGCCTCATACGACCGTGTGTGTAGGCGTGTTGATTCTCTCACGCCCGTTTTTACAGATTGCCACGCCCGTTTCTGATAAGTCAGTTTCGTCCACAACCGCATCGCACGGCCATGGCGTTTTGTCAGTGCTCGTGGAGTGGTTGGAGTCCGTGACTCAAAGCTTTGATTCTTTCTGACTTGTACCTCTTCTTCCATTGTCAGTATGGAGATTCTGTGCCTCCACACGGCCACGGCCACGGCCATGTGCAAGGCCGTGTGGGCTAGAAATCTGCACTTTTGGTTAGTTTAAAGCTAGGTGTTTTATGACTAAGATAAAAGAAGAAAGGAAAATGAAAACAAATACGAAAGTGATTAGGGTTAGTGCTCGGGTTGCCTCCCGAGAAGCGCTCGTTTAAAGTCTTAAGCTAGACTTTCCTCGTATTCGCAACAAATCAGGGTGGTTTAAAAATTTGAATATCTTCCCTCATGCTATCAGTTTTATTATCATGATAGAGTTTAAGTCGAGAAGCGTTTATATTGAAAGTACCGAAAATAGGATTACTTACCTCGACTGTTCCGTATGGAAAAACACTGATTACCCTAAACGGTATTTTGTTTGTGTTAGGGTCAGGAGGAGATGTGTGAGGGTCTGTTTTTTCTATCAATACCTGATCTCCGATTTTGAACTTGTTTGCTTCATGGAGTGGCTCTGGTTCTGCTTCGTGTATTCCTAATTTTTCCTTGAAATGCATCTTCCACTCGTCTAGATCATCGACCTGAATCCCTTGTTCTTCGTGTGTTATTTCTTTGTTGGCACATGGTATAGAATCAGGTTCAGTTGTATTCTTTCTTGGTGTTTCCTGAAAAGAAGGGTTAACCAAATGGTTATCAATAGAATTTTTTTTCTCACCTGGATTATTCGATGTTCTAGCCGAATCGAGAGCTTGGAGAGTGACTGTTTCATTATTTACACGAAGTATTAGTTCTCCTGCATCAATGTCGATTTTAGTTCTAGCAGTTGCTAGGAATGGTCTTCCTAAAATTAAGGGAATCGAATTATCCTCATCCATGTCTAAGACAACAAAATCTACTGGGAAAACGAATTTATCAATTTTTACAAGAACATCTTCGATAATACCCCTAGGAACTCTAATAGTTTTATCAGCTAGTTGAATGCTCATCCTAGTTTGTTTGGGTTTCCCTAGATCTAGTTGTTTAAACAATTTATAAGGCATGACATTTATGCTTGCCCCTAAATCAGCTAACGCATTATCAATAGGTAAACTACCAATTAAACATGGAATCGTAAAACTCCCTGGATCTTTTAATTTCCGTGGTAGTTTATTTTGCAAGATTGCCGAGCACATTGCGTTTAGTTCCACGTGTGATGCCTCGTCTATCCTTCATTTGTTCGTCAAAAGCTCTTTTAAAAATTTTCTAGAATCTGGCATCTGTGAAAGAGCTTAAGTAACGGTAAGTTAATATGTAATTTCTTTAATAGTTTAAGAAACTTACCAAACTGTTCCTCTGTGTCGTCTCTCCTTAATGCTTCGGGATATGGTATGCGAGGTTGGTACTCTTTGATTACCGGTTTTGGCTTATTATTACTTACCTCAACCTTACCTTCTTTGACCATATTCTCTTGCTTTAAATTGGGCTCGTCTAACCCTTCACTTTCTTGAGCTGATATGGCTTGGATTTGCTCCTTTGGATTAATCTCAGTGTTGCTTGGTAGACGCGCTTGTGGTCGTTCAGAAATTATCTTTGCGAGTTGTCCAACTGTGTTAGTAAGTTGTCCAACTATCTTAGTGAGTTCCCCCACTTGGCTCTCGATCCCTTTAATTGATGTCTGTTGATTCTTAAGGGTGGTCTCGTGTCTTGGAGACGGTTATCTGTGAGTCGCCATGAATTTTGTCGAAGATCTCTTCAAGGTTTGGCTTCTTCTCCGTGGATAGGGCTGATTTTGAAAATTTTGAGTAGGTTTTTGTCTTTGATTTCCTTGATTTCCTTGTGTCCTCCCCATGAAAAATTTGGGTGGTTCCTCCAACTGGATTATAATTATTACTATAAGGGTTATTATTGGATCTGAAGTTATTACCTATATAGTTCATCCGCTTCATTCTCTGTGTGCTCGGTTGGTAGGGTGGGTACTCGTGGATTCGCCACGCCCCACTTTCGTCGCAGACCGCATTCATCGGATGTACCTACGAAGAACACAAACTATCAAGGTTTTTATTCATCATCTCTACCGTGTTGATAGCATGGTTACTTGCATCGATGTTGAAAACTCCTACCGATTTTGTTGGTTTTGTCCTTGTAACTCGCCACCGATAGTTATTCGTGACATCTCCTCTATGAATTCGTAGGTCGCTTGGAGTTCTCATATTCGAGGTTCCACCAAATGATCGAATCAATTAGTTGCCTCGTTGAGGGGTTTACACCGTTATAGAAAGTTTGGACTTGGAGCCACAATGGTACACCATGGTGTGGACACCTTCTCAAGAGATCCTTATATCTCTCTCATGCGTCATATAATGTCTCTAAATCCATCTGCACAAAAGAAGAGATATCATTCCGTAATTTAGCCGTTTTGGCATAAAAAAATTTCGGTCATTTGACCCCATGTAGTGATTGACCCTCGTGGTAATGAGTTTAACCACTGTTGGGCTTTATTCCTTAATGAAAAGGGAAATAACCGAAGCCGTATGGCATCATCAGAAACGCCATTTATTTTGAAAGTATCACAGAACTCTAAAAAATTAGCTATATGAGTGTTTGGGTCTTCGTCCTGCAAAACATCAAATTGAACAAATTGTTGAATCATTTGTATAGTGTTAGGCTTTAATTCAAAATTATTAGCAGCTATAGCAGGCCTAACAATACTAGATTCGGCTCCTGTTAAATGAGGTTTAGCATAATCATACATAGTACGTGGAGCATTATTTTTCGCCACATCTTGGGGTGGTGGATTATTCTCGTCCATCCCTTCAGTAGGATTGGATTAGCCTTCTCGCTCTTTTTCTATGTAGTTTAGGGCTCGCCTAATTTCTCTGCTATTCCTGCGAGCGGTAGCTTCAATATCACTGTCATATACTAAAGGTCCTCTCGGGTTCCTTCTAGTCATAAACTAGAGGTACCTGGAAGGAAGAAAGAGGAAAAATTAGCAAATAAAATAAGAAATAAAATTAAATTGCAAAAAAAAAATGGCTAAAGTAATAAAAATAGAGTGTTCTTAATATTTTAGTTCCCCGGCAACGGCGCCAAAAACTTGATCGTGTGTCAGAGTTTTAAATTTATAAAAAGAGAATGATCGAACCTGGAAACTAACTATGACAATGATTGAGGCAAGTGCACCTATCGAACAGTAGTATAGCTTAGGCAAGACCGAATTGTTGAACCCAAAGGAACTAAAAGTACTAACACTAACTTTCTTTCTATTATTTAGCCTAAGAATTAAGCGAATGGTTGTTTAATCTAAATTACTAAACTTAAAGACTCTAAGACAATGAAGAATGAATTTGGAAAAATAACTTGAGGAAAAACCAATTAATTAAGACGACACCTAAGGAAGAATCCACCTAGACTTCACTTGTTATCTAACTCAACTGCATTTATGTATTCATTTGACTTGATCCGTAGGATTCCCTAGTTTATATTAAACCCTCTCTCGAGGCAAATAATGTCTAACCCTAGGTTGATTAATTGAAATCTCTTTCTAATTAAAACCCCTAGAATTGCATTAACTCGATCTATGGACTCCCATATTAGGTTTCACCCTAATCCGGCAACGTCTCGTCACCCTATCTCTAGGCGCGCGATCAACTCCGCTTAACTATGCTAGATATACTCTTAGGCAGGGAATTTTGCTCCTCCACCTAAGCACATCAAACTTGAATTAATATCCGCGAAATATCAACAAAAGAATTAAGAACACATAATTAAGAACAAATCAAATATTTATCATATAGTTCAGTAAATGATAACAAGATTCATCTAAGTTTCATCCCCCTCAGGTATCTGAGGGTTTAGTTCATAACAATAAAGGAAAACATCTCAAAAGAAAAGATAAAACAAAACATACGAAATCCCTAAAACACCCTGAAGGAATTGAAGAGGAGATCCTCCGTCTTGAGTATAATTCCGGCTTCTTAAGATGGATCAACTGGCTATCCCTGAGCGAACCCCCACAAATCTACCCTCTCTGGTCGAGCAAGACGCCCCTAAACGATAGCTTTGGGCTCCTCCTTTCAGGTCATACTTAGGGTGTATTTATAGGCTTTTGGAATGTGTTTCTTTGCCCCTAAGTATCCAAATCTGATTGAAATTGCTCTTTTCTGCGGTAGGGACACGGCCATGGCACACGCCCGTGTGAATCGTCTTTAGGCCGTGTTTGGACTTTTAATGAGGTGACACGCCCCTGTATCTCGTGGCTAGACCATGTTCGAGATTATTGAGGAGGCACGGCCGTGTGATCTTGGGCCCAGGCCGTGTCGATTTTGTGCTTTGGCCCATTTGGCCCGTTTTAAGCCTGTTTCTTGTTATTTTCATCGTCCGGTGCTTTCCTGAGTATATAACATGAAAAGAAAGGATTAAGAGCACCTTTTTACATAAAATAAGGGATAATTCATCCAAAAGCATGCTAAATGTGGGATTAAAATATGTTACTTTTACGGTTTATCAAGGAGTTTGAAAATATCCAAATTGTGGTTGCAAGTTTGGCTCTCCTCCCTCACTCTCTCATTTTTTTTCTGACTGTTTCTCTATTCCTGTTTTGTTCTTTTCTTCCCATTTCTGAATTTTGGTTCTCAAAAAGTTCTCTGTCGAATTCTGCTTCTTCTGCCTCCACCATTGACATTTCTTTTCTTCTCTCCAACTTTCTCATCTGTTTTCTTTCTCTGCTTTTCTCTCTTCCTACTTCACGTCGCTTTCTCCCCTGCTGCCACTGCATCTCTTTTTTTCCTTGCTTTCTATTACTAACTCCGTCTTTTCCGTAGGCCTTGTGGCGTTTTGGTAAGTATGGTTACTTTGCCCTCTATCTTGGTTTTGTAATGCGTTTTTAAGGGGGTTTTTGTTTGGTGTTAGGAGAGGACTAAGGGACTAAGGTTGTTCTCGATGGTGCCATAGTTGTGGGGATTCACCAGAGTACAACCGAAGGTAAGGGATTTTACGATTATAGTTTGCTTTACCTCACTAAATTTTGAGTAGTTATCGATTAAAAGTGACTGATTGGAGGGTTACTTTCTGTTTGACAGCAAGGAATTAGGCAAAATGGGCTGGCATAGCACTGACTTATAGTGGATCGTCGAAGTGTTGAGGGTAGGTGAGCTTTTGAATATCCGTTGTTGTTTTCGGTTTCACTACCACAATTTGATCATGATTAAATCCGTACTAAATTATAGTTTGACATTTTTAGGGTGCTGGAGTGATCGTGGTGGCGCTAGTATCAAAAACGATTCAGGTGTGTAAACACAACTCTGCTAACAGAAATTAGCGAAAAGCCGAAAAGTGAGACTGCCGACACGACACGCACGTGTGTGGTCGCCGTGTGGCGTGCCGTGCGCGACGCGGGCCGCACCGAATTGGGTTGGTGTGGGCCCACACACAGCGCAGGGGATTATTGGGTCAGGCCATGTAATCCACACGGCCAAGGCCATTTTGGGCCGTGCGGGCCACACGGGCGTGTGGGCCCACACGGGCCGACAACATGGGCATGTAGGCTTAATTTTCACTGTTTGATTGCAAAGGTTGCACGGGTTGCCCGAGTCGACTGTGGACCTACTGTAAGGTCAGTAAGATTACCTAGATCCCTAATTGACTTAATGACTGTTATATCCATGTACTTTATATATATATATATACATGTACGATTGTATTTTGAGCATGCTGTTAAAACTGTATTGAATACATATATGATACCATGATTTGGCATGACATGATTATATGATGCATTGCATGGGGTTGGGTTTATATGGATCGGAGGAAGTGTACTGAAAGGATTCGAGCCAAACTTACTGGCAGCTCATCTGCAAACTACTGTTTAGTGCCGCATTCGATACTTTTTGGAGTGTAGGTATGGGTGAGTTGATTATATCCCCACATGGAGTGTAGGGTTGGACGGAGATAGAGTGTAGAGGCTGGCTGGGTAGGACTTGTATACTGCATATTTTGATATCAGATCGATTCTCGATATCAGAATGGGCCAAGGCCCAAATGCATGATCGCCTCTATATCGAGATGGGCTAAAGCCCAAACCGAGCATCACATCGATTCTCGAAAAGGGCTTAGGCCTGCATCGTGATTTTCTTCTTTCTGTCTGTTTGTTTTATATGGGATTACACACTGAGTTTTTGAAAACTCACCCTTCTATTTTAACTGTACAGGTATTTTGTTTTAACTGTACATGTAATCCCAAAACATAGGCGGATCGGTGCGGCAGAGGACTCAGCGGTGGCCACACGACCCATTTCGTTCTATTTTAGTACTTAATTATAATTTTGATTTTATTTTGGGATAATTTACTGTAATAATGGCCTCTTTGGATTTTCATGGTTAATTTGGGATTTCTATTGTTTCGATTTACAACTGCTAGAAGTAGGAATGATTGAGTTTTCAAAAAGAATCAAACGTTTTAACAAATACGCAAACTGTTTTAAAAGCTTCCACGATAAGTGACATTTTGTAAATTAATAACGTTTAGAAAGAGTATAACTTTTTGACAATGAATTAAGTTTTAAAATTTATCGACACGCCTTAAAATTAACATAAGAAAGTGTGAAGAAGCGATAAAGAAAGGGATTTTCTTTTGACGACTATTCACTTTTTTTAAAACACTACCATGTGACATCGCCAGATTCGGCCATAACGTCTAGGACAAGTTTGGGGTGTTATAATGAAAAAGTATCATGCTATTTGTTAAAGTGTTAAATTGCTTTAATTAATTAAAGGTGAAGTCCTTAAGTGGATATTTGACTATGGAACAATGTAGTGGACGGTTATTGGCTTTTGTTAAATGGTTTTCTAATTACTTCATTAAGGTTATTATGGTAATTGTATAATAATTTGTAATAAAATAAACAAAACATGAAAAT
Source organism: Gossypium sturtianum (assembly GCA_025698515.1). Taxonomy (NCBI): domain Eukaryota; kingdom Viridiplantae; phylum Streptophyta; class Magnoliopsida; order Malvales; family Malvaceae; genus Gossypium; species Gossypium sturtianum. The sequence goes on from CM046952.1 coordinate 23,756,943, forward strand.
GGCCATGCATGTTCATCTTTTTGGCTGAAACTTGAGAAAGAAAAAGAGCTCTTGAACTTTTGTGTCTTCGACACCTTGGAAGCTTGATTCAGGTATGTGTTTTGCTCGATTTTTGATAATTTTTATGTTTTTGAGATTGTTGCTTCGTTTACGAGTTAGCCCATGCTTTAATTTTTGGATTTGATGATGAATTTGAGATTTTCCATTTTTGATAATGTGATGAATTTGTTGTTTGATGATGAAAAAAAATCTTTGTTAATAGATTATTATTTTTAATTAAGTGATTTTTGATAAAAATGTGTATTAAGGATTAAATTGTGAAATTTGTAATTTGAGAGGTTAAATTGTGAAATAAATTGAATAAATGGGCTGCTAAGGACCTAAGGTAAATTCGGCCTAACATGGGTTTGTTGAAATTTTGAGTAATTTGTGTTATTTTAAAATAGGGATTAAATTGTGAAACTGTGAAATGTTAGGGGCTAAAATGCAAAATTCCCAAATTATATATTTTTGGATGAAATTGAATGAATATGTTATTAAAAAAATCAAAATTGAATTAATTTAGATCAAGAAATAAAGAAATCGGATTTGGATCGGGAGAAATCAAAAGTTGTCGAATAGTCGTTCCGGTCCGTTCGTCTCCGTACGAGGTAAGTTCATAAGTAAATAATTGTTGTTAAATTCATATGAAAATGTATTTAATTGTGCCGAATTGAATTTTAGTAACTATATATGTGTATGTCGAATTGATATAAGTATGGGAGAAGTAACTACGAGCTTGAAACGATTGAATTACGACGTCCATAGGAATAGTTAGGATACATATGTCATGACATAGGATTCCAATATCTGATTTTGTGTAAGACCATGTCTGGGATATTGGTATCGTATATGATTTCGTGTAAGACCCTGTCTGGGGAAGTGGCATCGATATTTGATTACATGTAAGACCTCGTCTGGGACGTTGGCATTGTACGAGCTTTTCAAGCTATCCAAGTATCCTTATTGATTCCGAATGGTTCAATGAGCAATGTTGAGTTAAGATCGAATGTCAAATCGAGCTAAATAGTTCAGGTACGTGCGAAGTTAAATGTTCATGAAAATAAGGTAAGTATAGTACTTGAGATGATGATATGAATTATGCATGTTAAAGGTGTGATCATTATGTACATGAGATTATTCATATTTAGCCAAGTTGAAATAATAATGTTAATGTTCATTTGATAATTTATTTGCTTATGACTTACTAAGCTATTTAAGCTTACTGTGTGTGTGTTTGTTTGTTGTTTTATAGATTTTGGAAAGCTAGTTACAAGCTCAGGGATCGTCAAGGAAGTCCGTCACACTATTGATCGTTATTTTGGTATTTTAAAAGCTTGAATTATGAACTTATGGCATGTATAGGCTAGCATAAGTTTTGGTTGGTTTTGAAATTGTAAATATAAAACCATGCGAAAATGGCTAGAAATGATGCTTATGTTTATGCAGTTTTGATCATGATATAAGTTCATGTTGGGATTTATGTTTCATGGTACTTATGTGTGGTGTGCTTGATATATGAATCGGTTTGATGTAATGAATTGGTTGATGTATGTGTTTGAGTTGTGGTTTATTGTTGAATTGTTAAATATGTATATGTTTTATCTTGTGAATTGGCTTAGAAATAGAAAATAGTGCACACTCATGTTCGGTTAGAAATGGATAATTTGATTATATATATAAACAGGTATATGACATGTTGTATATGTCTTGGTATTTGGTGGTCAATTTGGTTAGTTTAAGGTTAGTTTAAGGTCTTAAAAGAGAGACTACACACTTCATGCACTCCTCGGGCGTGCACGATAGCTAATTAAATACTCTAATAGTATTTTCGAGCCAGAACTCTTCCTTTTCCGGATCATCATCCTTTCTAGCCCGGAATTCTTCTGCCCCGTGTTTTCGAATCCTATCAACCGGAGGTTTGTCACCTCTTACCACCTCTACTACTTGAGGGGCTATTGGGATAGGCTGAGGAATAGACGGGGGTGGAGGGGATTGTGCATTCGAGTTCGTGCGAACGAACTCCGTGTACCATGTGTTCATCATGTGGAGGAAGGCTTCTCTAGCCTCTTCTCCTCCTCATTGACTCACCGTAGTGATTCTATTCTCATTCTCATTCGGCACCGTCCCTTCAGCGGGAGCCGGCGCGTTACTTTCTACATCATCCGCCACGGTTCTATCGGGATCCATTTACTATATAGAAACATATTTTAAGTCGTCAGGAGTCGTCACACTATCATTATAAAAACATCCTTACGTATGGCATGTATAGCTAGACTCGTGCTCATGCTACGTTAGTCCTGGAATCGACTAAACCGTAGCTCTGATACAAAAAATGTAACACCCCATACCCGAGTCTGAAGCTGAGACTGGATACGAGACATTACTATACTTGAAACATGCTTAAACATGAACTTACGGCTATAAAATTTCGTTTCAAATTTAAACTTTCCTTCCTTAGTCATAACATTCACTTCATGGGCCTACAAGGCCCTAAACTCATATATGAGAGTTGTGGTTTATTGTTGAATTGTTAAAGATGTATATGTTTTATCTTGTGAATTGGCTTAGAAATAGAAAAGAGTGCACACTCATGTTCGGTTAGAAATGGATAATTTGATTATATATATATAAACAAGTATATGACATGTTGTATTTGTCTTGGTATTTGGTGGTCAATTTGGTTAGTTTAAGGTTAGATTTTATTTATGTGTATAATGTGATAAACGAATTAATAGTAGTATGGCCACATTAATTCGGTTATTTATTAGTGAAAAATTGCTATGTCTAGGTATGCATTCGGTTATAAAATAGGATGATTTGGTTTGATCAAATGATTATGTTATAAGCTTGTTTCGTTGGTTATATGATTAATTATTAAGTGTTTTAATAAACATGTTTATATTTGGCTAGTAATAGGTAAGACCAATAAATATATGCCTATGATATCATTGGTTGCGAATTGATTATTCTATTAAGGATAGGAAATAGCATAATTTAGCTTATGATTGAATGGCAAAATTTGTACCATTTCTGTGGTTAACTTTGTTGGCCGAATAGACAAGGAATGAATTTAGAAAGCATGTGTAATTTTGGCATGATGCATAACACTTGAAAATTTGGTTTGTTTGATTCAGAAAATGTAACAGCCCGGTTTAGACCCTAGTCGGACAGTTGTTTCTAATATGTGATTGAGTATGTGTGAAAGTTCTGTGTGAAAATTTTATCAATTGAGTGCTTAATTAGCAAAAAGGACTTAATCGCATTAAATGCAAAAGCTGTGTGCTAATTGTTAATGTGCTTAAATGGGTTGGCTTTTGAATGTAATGGCCTTAAATGGTAATTATACCATTATAATTGATAGTGGACTAATATGGACAACCATTATATGTTTTAATGGTTAATTCATTAAGGGCAAATTGGTAAATGATGATTTAAGTTATATTTTTAATTAGTAAAACAAAAACAAAAGACCATTATCATCTTTCATTGCTGAAATTGCTAGGGAAGAAGAAAAGAAAAAGAACAATAGGGTTCGACTAGAAATTGGCTCAACTAAGGTATGTTTTGAGCTCGGTTTTTGATGATTTTTACGTTTTTGTGATCGTTGCTTAGTGTACTATCAAGCCCATGCTTTAATTTTAGAATTTGATAGTGATTTTGAAATATGCCATTGATGAACACATGAGTTTTGTGATGTTTGAAGATGAATTATGAAAAATATATGATAGATTAACATGTTTTGTCTTTGAATTTTTGGTGAAATTGAGTAATTTGGACTAAATTGTGAAAATAATATTTTGAGGGATTAAATTGTGAAATAAATAAAACGTGTGGGCTCGTATGGACATAGGGAGAATTCGGCTAAGCATGGGTGAAGTGAAATTTTGTGTATTTTGAGATTTTTGTGAAATAGGGACTAAAGTGTCAAAATGTGAAAATGTGAGGGCTATTTTGTAAAATGCCCTAAATATGTGTGTTTGGACTAAATTGAATGAATTGGTGATTGAATGAGTTAAATTTGAAAATGTATAGACCAAGAAAGGAGAGATTCGAATCGAGATCGAGGCAAAGACAAAGTACTCGATTGATCGGCTAGTTTCAGTATTTCGACGTCCGAGGTAAGTTCGGATATAATACAAGTTATTAAGTTTTTATCTATGTAATGAGAAATGAATGAATTATATAGTTAATGATATAGCAATGTTATATATATATGAAATTGAGTAATGAGGCACTATGTGTGCGTAACTAGTAATGAGACAGAGATGATTGGCACTGTGTGTGCAAAATAGTAGAAGTTTCGGCTTATTGACTTGGCACTGCGTGTGCGATACCGAGATAAGTTCGGTTTAATGTACAGGCACTAAGCGTGCGAAGACATTTATGCTTCGGCTACGAAATTGGCACTAAGTGTGCGATTAAATCAAATGAATAACGAAGGTTGATCGAAATGTAATATCGAGCATTGAATAACATAGATGGTGAATAAATAGGTGTTGACTAAGGTATGTATTGAACCTTTGTGGTTGATGAAGTTGTGTATGGAATTATGAATGGTTTAGTAAACATATTAGCTATGGATGATATGTTGTGAATATTTGAGAGTTAATTAAGTGATAGATTATCTTTGTATATTGTGAATTATATCATTGAACTAAATGTATTATGTTTCAAACTTACTAAACTCTTAAGCTTACTATGTGAAGTTTTCTCTGTTTTACAGTGTCTTTAGAGCTAGCTCAGATTTGGGGATCGTCAGTGACTCTATCACACTATCGGCTATCTATTTTGGTACTTTTGAAAGATGTACATATTTGGTATATGGCATGTATAGGCTAGTAGAAATAGTATGTTTTGTAATGTTTGGATCTTGCCATGTGATATGGCTTGGAAGTTGAATCATATAAGCTTTTATATGTAGGCTATGAAAATGATGAAAGTGTTATGAAGTAGTGAGGATGGAAATGATATATTTCATGCTTGAATTGGTTGAAGAGAATTGTGGTTTGAATGTGAATTTATGGTATGGATTATATGATACTTGATTTATATGTTTTGGGATGTGAATTTAATACTTTGGATGGACTTATTTGAGATGATATTGAGTATGGAACTAGATGATATAGATGATAATTATTTAGTGCATATATTGGTATGTTTTGGTTGCCAATTGAGGTATAAATGCATGAGATTTGAAGCTTGTAGGTGATATCAAAGTGTGGATGGTAATTTGGCCTTGAAAATGGCCTATAATTGCCCACACGGTTGAGCACACGGGCGTGTGGCTCGACCGTGTCTTTCGAGTTTGCAAAATTGGAACAAGTTAGGCTCGACCATGGGCTGGACACACGGGCGTGTGACTGGCCGTGTGGTGCAAGTCAGTGTCGACCACGAGGGAGGCACACGGGCGTGTCTCAGGCCGTGTGGACAAGTCAGTAGGTATGCCCTGTTTTTCCACGGCTTGGACACATGGGCATGTCCGAGGCCGTGTGAGGCACACGGCCTACCCACACGGGCGTGTGACCTCTGTAACTTAGAAAAATGTTTAAATTTCAAAAATTTCCGTATGTGTTCGGTTTAGTCCCGACCCCTTTTCTAAAGCATGATTAAGGTCTCGTAGACCTAATTAAGGGACCAATTGATTGTGAATTGCTATGTTTTGTTGTGATTTGATATAAAATGTTCGGAAAAAGATTTGTAATGCCTCTTAAACCTAATCCGGTGACGGTCTCGGGTTAGGGGTGTTACATTTTATTGGTATCAGAGCTACGGTTTTATCGATTCTCGGACTAACGTAGCGTGTGTAAGTCTAGCTATACATGCCATATATATAAGTGCGATAGTGTGATGAATCCTGACAGTTAAAAATGTGTTTTTATATAGTAAATGGATCCCAATCGAGCAGTTGCTGATGATGTAGAGATTAACGCACCTGCTCCTGCTCAAGGGACGGTGCCGGCCACATCTAGGCCGAACGATAGTAGCCAAGAAGGAGAGGCTAAGCAAGCCTTTTTTCGAATGATGAGTGAGTGGTTTTTGGAGTTCGTTCGAACGAATTCGGCTACTCCACAACCTCCACCCCCACAAGTACCTTTTGTGCCACAAGCTACATATCTGATCCGATTGAATAAGCCTCCTGTAGATAAAATCCGAAAGTATGGGGCCAAATAGTTTAGGGCCACAGCTGATGATGATGCTAAGCGAGCTGAGTTTTGGCTCGAGAATACTATTCGAGTGTTTGACGAGATGTCGTTGACTCCTGATGAATGTATTAAATGTGTTGTTTCCTTGTTGAGAGATACGGCATATAACTGGTGGAAAACATTGATATCTGTGGTTTCGAGAGAGAGAATCACCTGGGATTTCTTTCAAGTCGAATTTCGAAAGAATTATATCAGTCAAAGATTTATAGATCAGAAACGTAAAGAATTCCTCGAGTTGAAATAGGGTCGTATGTCAGTTACGGAGTATGAACGGGAGTTTGTGAGACTGAGTCAATATGCGGGGGAATGTGTAACAGCCCGATTTAGGGGCTAGTCGAAACAGTGATCTCGGATTCACTAACCCGAGGATAGGGAAAATTTATTTTCATGTGATTTTATAAATTAGTATATGATTGTATAAGTACATGAGAATTTCGGTATTTTAATTTTAGCGATTTCGTGTTTAATCGCGAAAAAGGACTAAATCGCATAAAGTGCGAAAGTTTCATTCTATAAGCTAAAGGTACCAAATTGCCATAGATTGTTAATTGGAGGTCTTTAAAGGCAATTACACCCCAATATTTGCTTGGCCACCATAGACTACATAGGAGACAAAGATGGACAAAATTTTGGTCAAAGTAGTTGATAGTTGGTGACTAATTTGACTAGTTTAATATTAGAATAAAGAAAGAGAAAATATCATCTTTCTTTCCATCTTCCTCCACCGAAAGCATAATAGGGGCTTTGAAAGCTCAAGTTTTCAGCAAGCTCTCCTACATTCTAGTAAGTGATTTTGATGATTTTTCTTAATGATAATTGTACTTTTAGAACCCCTAGAACCTAAGCTTTCAAATGAGGGGACTAATGTGCAATATGGTGAAAAGTTTAGAGTTTTTCCATGAGAGCTTTCATTGTTATTTCCTGCATTTTTATGGAAGAAATTGAGTCTTGGTTGTTAGATGAACAACTTTTTTGAAAGGTGTTGTTTTGAAAACACCTATTTGAACCTTGTTGAAAAGGTTATAAAATTTGTAGTAACTATGTGAAATGTTGAGTTTTGATGATAGCTATCAGAGTATTAAATGTTTACCTAGGCTTGTTGAAGGTAGAAATATGATTAGAATTTATTTCTGAGCCTAGGGGTAAAATGGTCATTTTGCCAAAGTCTAGGGGCAAATTAGTAATTTTTCCAAAGCCTGATTATTGAAATGCTTTTAGTAATGAGATGATTAAAATGAGCTAAATTTCTATTATAGAGCAAGAAGAATCGAGAATCCACCTCAATCGGGGAAAGAACAAAGTCTCGGACTAAACCGTCGAGCTAGCTCATTTTGAAATCGAGGTAAGTTTGTATGCGATTAATGCAACATTTATGTTAGCATGTTTGAAAATGCTTGGTATTGTATTGATAAATAAAATGCTCTATCATGTGAGATGTTGAAGTCCAAGTGGACTATAATGAATATGAAGATGCTATCATCGAAATATGAAGTAGATAAGGTCCCTTATAAGACCATGTCCGGGACATGGCCTCGGCACCGAATTCAAACTCCGTATAAGACCATATCCAGGATATGGCTTCGATATTGAAAATGAGAATCGTATAAGACCATATTTGAGATATGGCATCGACACTTGATATGAGATTCCGTATAAGACCATATCCGGGATATGGCATCGGCATTTAGAGGTAACTCCATGTAAGACCACCTCTGGGATGTGGCATTGGCCTCGTACTTATAATAATGACGATATTATGCGACTTTGAGTATCCCTAGTGATTAATGGGATGGTTAGATGAGTTTAGAAATGTAAATGAGATTAACACTAAAGTCCTGTGAATGAGTCACGAAGAAACGATTACGATATGTGGCATGGTATGTGCTAAATAAGGGCAATTGTGAGTAAGTATGGCAAGAAGCCTATGACTTGTATATGGTTAGTTAATGCCATGGATGGATTATTTTATGACCTTATTGTTGCTATTTATATCCATGCAAACTTACTAAGCTTTATGCTTACCCCTTTCATTGCCCTTTTCTCTTGTAGTTTTGCCAAGATAACTCGAGGAACGTGGACGTAGGAGTTCGAAAATCACACTATCGACATCACTTTGGTATAACAATTTAGACTTATTTTGAGTATGGCATGTATAGGACTCAAGTATTTTGTTAGGTCGTAATTGTTGGCCAAAGTGTTGGCTTTGTAAGGTATTAAAGTCTTTTTGTAATTGTAACACCCCATACCCGAGTCCGAAGCTGAGACTGGATACGAGACATTACTATACTTGAAACATGCTTAAACGTGAACTTACGGCTATAAAATTTCGTTTCAAATTAAAACTTTCCTTCCTTAGTCATAACATTCACTTCATGGGCCTACGAGGCCCTAAACTCATATCCGAGAGTTTTCGTAGTTCAACCGGAAACTTCTACGAACTTAGAAAATTTTTCATCAAGACAGGGGTCACACACCCATGTTGACCTAGGACACGCCCGTGTACTCAACTTATGGTGGTCACTGACTGACTCACACGGCTTAGGCACACGCCCGTGTATCAAACCTTGGTATTCTGACTTAACCACACGGCCTAAGCACACGCCTGTGTGGCTGGCCCGTGGTCTATACTGACTCAAAACTCTAACATGCAGGGGACACACGGTCTATTAACACACCCATGTGGGTTGGCCGTGTATCACACAGGGTCTAGTCACACGCCCGTGTGACCATACCAGTAGACACTTAAAGGCTATTTTCCAAGCCAATTGCCACCCTGAAATCAAGACCAATCATATACTCAATTCAACAATTCGAGTACTTCATCCAAACATAATCAATAATGCATAAACCAGCAACATTGATATATATATACTTAGTGAATATTGATCAATCTCTTTAGCCATATACAAAAGAATAATAAGCTTGCTAACCAAAAGCTTTGGCTTCTCTTAAGACATAATTCAAAATGAACCATTTCCTATACATGCCATACTTAATAAAAACAACTTGGCTATACCCAAAATTTTGATTGATAGTGTGCTCCGAGCTCCGACGTCAATGATCCACGAGTTAGCTTGGCGGGTCTATATAGAAAGAAAGAATTAAAGACGTAAGCACTTAGCTTAGTAAGTCTGCATGTAATGCATATAACAACATAATTGCTTAACAATTTCATACATCATAAATAATGGCATCACAAATCTCAAGTACTTGAGCTTACTTACTCTTACTAATTCTTTCATAACTCATGATACTTACTACTCTCATGCTGGTAAGGTAAACAAGATACCTGTAACACTTAATCACATAAATTAGCATACTTTTCTATTATAAGGATAAACTCAACTTCATCTTTTCTTAACATGGATATTATTCTTAGTCGACTTTGACTAGCATAACTTGTTAATGACTTTACTTTCTAGCTATCTCATTCAAGCTTTACTCATTTACCGGATGAATTATCCGGAATAACTAAGGATACTAAATCTATCACACATGTGTCTCGATGCCAATGCCGTATCCTTGATATGGTCTTACATGGAATCTCTTAACTTAGTGTCGATGTCATGTCTTGCCATGGTCTTACACGAGGTCTTTCTTGGGTGTTTCCTTGGAAACTTACTATTGCCATGTCTTGACATGGTCTTACGTGGTATCTTTACTTCATGGAACTTGTCAATGCCATGTCTTGACATGGTCTTACATGATATCTCTTAACTTTAGAGACTCACCAATGCCATGCCTCGGCTTGGACTTATATGGGTCTTTGCCTCGTAAATAACCTTTCAATGCCAAGACTTGTCTTGGACTTACCTGATCTCTTGCTTAAAATTATCAATGCCATGCCTTGGCTTGGACTTACATGATCTCTTTACTTTATTGCCGATGCCATGTCTTGACACGGTCTTACACGGACTTTCTTGTCTCATGTGGTAGATTAGGCATCCTCAGTAATCCAACTTCAATCGGGACTTTCATTTAATAAATCTCATTAGTTTCTTTGTTTAAACATATTAAACAACTTCATGGAAATAATGTACAATATCAACATAATAAGAAATTCAATGAAAATATTCATGAAGCTTAAGAATCATACAAACTTACCTCGATATACAAAATGTACGAAGATATGTAATTTAGTCCTCGACTTTGTATTTGCCTCGGTTTTGGTCCGGGCTTCATTTTTCTTGATCTATAATAATAATTTAACTCATTTAATACTCACATTGACTGAATTGACTCATAAATCACACTTTGGCAAAATTTACTATTTTGCCCCTAAACTTTCTCATTTTTACACTTTTGCCCCTAGGCTCGTAAAGTGATTTTCATTCAAATTTTTTGAATTTCATGCTTAGCTGGATTATACTCTCAACTATATCAACCTTAAATTCTCACTATTTCATGCGTGTATTACAAATTTCATAACTTTTACAAACTAGTCCTTACAAGCTATTTTTATGAAATTCACTTGGAAAAAGATGTTTATTCTACATCAAGCTTTCATAATCTTCCTTAAAACTTCATAAAACATGCATTTCATACATGGGTGTATTTTTGAACATGCACCCTAGCTCAACTTATAGCTAAAAATAGCTAATTCAAATTACGAGGATTTCAAAAATACGAAGAATATTAAAAACGGGGCTAAAACGAACTTACTAGCAAGCTTGAAAAATTGAAGAACCCTAGCTATGGCTTCCTTCAAATTTTCGGCACTAAGGGGAAGAATATGAACATAATTTTAGTCTTCTTTTCCCTTTTTAATCATTTAATTAACAATTGACCAAATTGCCCTTTTTGCTAAACCTTCCAAATTAACTACATCATGTCCATTTTTGTCCAAAAATTAGAAATGGAGAAAATTACTATTTAAGGACTTCTAATTTATAATCCTAAGCTATTTCATACTTAAAGCTTCTAAAATCTCATATTTTGCAACTTTTGCAATTTAGTCCTAGTGGACAATTCAATCACAATTTAATAAAATTTCTTCATGAAACTTTCATACTATCATGCAAACATCCCATGAACCTTAAATCTCGTTTTTCTACTTTGGATTTGTGGTCTCGCACCACTATTCCGATTGGGCCCTAAATCAGGCTGTTACAATTCTCCCCCCTTAGGGATTTTCGTCCTCGAAAATCTTACCAGCAAAAAGTTTTGGGTACTGGTTTCTCATGGTCTCTTCTAGCTCCCACATAGCCTATTCTACCCCATGTCTTTGCCAAAATATCTTAACAAGCGCGGTACTCTTTTTCCTTAAATGCTTGACTTCCTGAGCTAAGATCTTAATTGGTTCTTCACCATAAGTCATGTCGGGTTGAATATCCACTTTTGTCGGTGTGATTACATGTGAAGGGTCTGATCGGTAACGTCTCAACATAGATACATGGAACACATTATGAATCTTCTCTAACTCATATGGCAAAGCCAATCGATAGGCTACCGGCCTAACTCTCTCGGTGACCTCATATGGTCCAATAAATCATGGACTCAACTTGCCCTTCCGGCCAAATCTAAGAACCTTTCTCCAAGGCGACACTTTCAAGAAAACTCTATCACCGACTAGATATTCTATCTCTTTCCTCTTTAAATCTGAATAGGATTTTTGTCTGTCGGAGGCAGCCTTTAAACACTCACGAATCACCTTCACCTTCTCTTAAGTTTCTCTAACCAAATCAACTCCGTGAATTTGGTTTTCCTTTAGTTCAGTCCAATATAAAGGCGTTCGGCACTTACGCCCATATAAAGCCTCATAAGGCGCCATTTTTAAACTCGACTGAAAACTATTATTGTAAGCAAATTCTACCAATGGAAGGTACTTCTCCCAACTGCCTTGAAACTCATGAACACAGCACCGGAGCATATACTTAAGTACTTGTATTAATCTTTCTGACTGACCGTCGGTTTGGGGATGGAAAGCCGTACTAAAACTCAACTTTGTACCCAAGGCCTCTTGCAACTTCTTCCAAAATCTGGATGTGAATCTCGGATCTCTATCCGATATGATTGACAAAGGAACTCCGTGAAGCCTCACTATTTCTGAAACATACATGTTAGCCAACTTGTCGAGAGAGTAATCAACTCATACTGGTATGAAATGGGCTGACTTCGTGATTCTATCGACCACAACCCATACAGCATCTTTCTTGCTCGGCGTCAACGGCAATCCCATTACAAAGTCCATAGTGATACGGTCCCACTTCCACTCGGGAACCATAATAGGTTGGAGTAGGTCTAAGGTACTTGGTCTTCAGCCTTCACTTGCTGACAAACTAAGCAACTTGAAACGAACTCAGAAACATCCTTCTTCATGTTCGGCCACCAATACCATTGCTTCAAATCATTATACATCTTGGTACTACCGGGATGTACAGATAAACATCTGTTGTGTGCCTCAAACAAAATTCTCTGTATAAGTTCCTCATTCCTCGGTACACAAACTCTATCTTTGAACATTAGACGTCTATCGGAATTAATCTGAAAATCAGACTTAACATCCAACTCGCACTGAGCTTTCTTGTCTTGCAATTCACTATCTTATTTTTGAATCTCATAGATCTCTTGAAGGAACATCGGTCTAGCCCTCAACTCAGCTAGAATAGAACCATCGTTGGACAAAGTCATCCACGAATTCAATGCCCTTAAAGCAAATAGGGACTTCCTACTCAAAGCGTCGGCAACTACATTTGCCTTTCCCGGATGGTAATCAATAACCAACTCATAATCTTTTATCAACTCTAGCCATCTTCGTTGCCTCAAGTTCAACTCCTTTTGAGTCATCAAATACTTCAAGCTTTTGTGATCGGTGAAAATCTGACATTGTTCACCGTATAAATGGTGTCTCCAAATCTTCAATGCAAAAACTATGCGTATAAATGGTGTCTCCAAATCTTCAATGCAAAAACTATGGGAGCCAATTCTAAATCGTGCGTCGGATAGTTCTTCTCATGTGGCTTTAGCTGTCTAGAGGCATATGCTATCACTTTACCTTCTTGCATAAGTACACAGCCTAATCCATTTAAGGATGCATCGCTGTAGATCATGAATTCTTTCCCTGACTCGGGTTGTACTAAAATTGGAGCCTCTGTTAACAATGCCTTCAATTTCTCAAAACATTGTTGCATTTTTCTGTCCAATCAAACTTCACATTTTTCTATAACAGTTTCGTCATCGGAGTCGCAATCATAGAAAACCCCTTGACGAATCGTCTATAGTAGCCAGTTAGGCCTAGAAAGCTTCTAACTTCAGATATATTCTTTGGTGGCTTCCAGTCAACAGTAGCCGAAATCTTGCTTGGGTCAACACGGACCCCATCTCCTGAGATAATATGTCCCAAAAATCCAACTTTCTGGAGCCAAAATTCACTTTTGCTGAACTTGGCATACAACTGATTTTCTCGTAAAATCTGTAAAACTATCTGTAGATGCTCGACATGCTTCGTCTCATCTTGAGAATATATCAATATGTCATCAATAAAAACGACCACGAACTTATCGAGGTATGGCCTAAAGATACGATTCATTAAATCCATGAACAGCGCAGGAGCATTGGTCAAACCAAAGGGCATGACTAAAAATTAATAATGCCCATAACTCGTTCGGAAAGCTGTCTTCGGTACATCTGAGCCTTTTACTCTCAACTGATAGTACCCCGATCTCAAGTCTATTTTAGAGAACACAGTGGATCCTTTTAATTGATCGAACAGATTATCAATCCTGGGCAATGGGTACTTGTTCTTCACTGTCACTTTGTTAAGCTGACGGTAATCTATGCACAACCTCATGGTGCCATCTTTCTTTCTCACAAACAATATCAGAGCACCCCATGCGGAACAACTCGATCTTGCAAAACCTTTGCCCGTCAACTCTTGCAATTGTGCCTTTAGTTCCTTCAACTCCGTTGGAGCCATTCTGTAAGGAGTGATAGATATCGGTACAGTACCGGGAGCTAACTCAATGCCGAACTCAACTTCTCTATTCGGAGGTAGTCCTGGCAATTCCTCGGGGAAAACGTCCAAGTACTCACATACTATCAGTACTGACTCAATCTTTAACTCTGTTTCTTTGGTATTCATCACAAACGCAAGATACGCCTCATACCCTTTTCTTACATATCTCTGGGCTAACAATTGAGATATCACTATTGGCGATCTATCTTGTTCATCTGATTCAACATGAAGGGTGTCCCCACTTTCACATCTCAATTCGATATATTTCTTGCCACAATTGACTATCACATCATGAGTGGTTAACCAGTCCATACCAAGAATAATATCAAATTCATTGAATGGTAATAACATGAGATTGGCCTTAAAGCAATGACCTCTAATCATCAATGGACAATCTTTGCATACCTTATCAACTAGTACTCTTTTGCCTAACGGATTAGACACTTTTATCACAAACTCTGTAGACTCTATGGGCATACTCATAATAGATACTAATTTCATGCAAATATAAGAGTGGGTAGATCCGGGGTCTATTAAAGCGATAACTTTAGTATCATGAAGAGAAAAAGTACCCGTAATAACACCAGGAGAAGATGCCTCTTCGCGAGCGCGAATGGCATAGGTCCTTGCAGGCGCCCTACCCTCGGGTCTCGCAGCCTGCTCTCTGGGGTTAACTCTACTATTCGCCCCACTTCTCGGGTTCTTCTGTGGTCTTCCTCTGACCGAGCTCCCGGATCTAATATTCTGAGTTTTCTCTTCTTTCGTCATCTCTGGACAGTCTTTTACAAAGTGATCTTGGGAACCACACTTGAAATAAGCATTTTCATGTACTCGGCACTCACCGAGATGACATCGCCCGCATTGTGGGCATTCCAGACTATTAGACCGAATGTTCCCAACACTAGCGATGGATGTAGTCTGGGACTTATTTCCCGAATACTGTTTACCCTTGTTTCTACTCAAAAACCCAGTGGAAGTAGCCGATCGTGTGGAGAAATCTCTTGATTTCTTGGATGAGGGTTGGGATGACTTATTCCACTGTCTCTTCTTCGAGTCACGAGACTCCATTTCAGATTTTCTCTTCTCTTTTACTAACTCTTCGACTTTACATGCCTGCTCCACTAGCACAACAAACTCTTTCAGTTCTAGAACAGCAACAAATAATTTAGTGTCTTCATTTAGTCCATCTTCAAATCTCTTGCTCATAATGGCTTCAGTGGATACACACTCTCGAGCGTATTTGCTGAGTCTTACAAACTCACGCTCATAATCAGTCACTGACATCTTGCCTTGTTTCAATTCTAAGAATTCTTTTCTCCTCTGATCGATAAACCTTTGACTGATGTACTTTTTCCTAAACTCTTCTTGAAAGAATTCCCAGGTGATCTTTTCCCTTGGTACACCCGACACAAGGGTGTTCCACCATTGGTAAGAAGAATCTCTTAAAAGAGAGACTACACACTTCATGCACTCCTCGGGCATGCACGATGGCTAATTAAATACTCTAATAGTATTTTCGAGCCAGAACTCTGCCTTTTCTGGATCATCATCCTTTCTAGCCCAGAATTCTTCTGCCCCGTGTTTCCGAATCCTATCAACCGGAGGTTTGTCTCCTCTTACCACCTCTACTACTTGAGGGGCTACTGGCATAGGCTGAGGAATAGGCGGGGGTGGAGGGGATTGTGCATTCGAGTTCGTGCGAACGAACTCTGTGTACCATGTGTTCATCATGTGGAGGAAGGCTTCTCTAGCCTCTTCTCCTCCTCCTTGACTCACCGTAGTGATTCTATTCTCATTCTCATTCGGCACCGTCCCTTCAGCGGGAGCCGGTGCGTTACTTTCTACATCATCCACCGTGGTTCTATCGGGATCCATTTACTATATAGAAACATATTTTAAGTCATCAGGAGTCGTCACACTATCATTATAAAAACATCCTTACGTATGGCATGTATAGCTAGACTCGTGCTCATGCTACGTTAGTCTTAGAATGACTAAACCGTAGCTCTGATACCACTAAATGTAACACCCCATACCCGAGTCCGAAGCTGAGACTGGATACTAGACATTACTATACTTGAAACATGCTTAAACGTGAACTTATGGCTATAAAATTTTGTTTCAAATTTAAACTTTCCTTCCTTAGTCATAACATTCACTTCATGGGCCTACAAGGCCCTAAACTCATATCCGAGATTTGTGGTTTATTGTTGAATTGTTAAAGATGTATATGTTTTATCTTGTGAATTGGCTTAGAAATAGAAAAGAGTGCACACTCATGTTCGGTTAGAAATGGATACTTTGATTATATATATATAAACAGGTATATGACATGTTGTATATGTCTTGGTATTTGGTGGTCAATTTGGTTAGTTTAAGGTTAGATTTTATTTATGTGTATAATGTGATAAACGAATTAATAGTAGTACGACCACATTAATTCGGTTATTGTAACACCCCAAACCCGGTCAATACGCCACGACCGAATTTGGTATGTCGCAGGGGAAAACGTTTTGAGGAAAAAGCGAGTTACCGATTAAATTTTAGTGAAAAACTCTTTGTTGTTCTAAGTTCAGTAGAAATCAGTGTATAATAAATTAAAACTAATAATTTACTTTGAAATCCCGAAAATAAATCTTTAAAACTTAGTTGCGCTTTAGATTTGTAAACCTTTTATAAATTGAAAAGAAACTAAAGCGATTAGGTTGAAAACCGTATCTAATAGAAATTTGAAACTGGAGTTTTGGAAAATAGTATGAGTTATCAAAAATACTTAAGTTGTTAAATACTATCAATTGATTTATGTTACCCGATGGTAACGTTTTAAAAACCATCGCGTTTAGTAGTTTAGAAAACTTGGTGCTCAAATTATTATATCAACCATGTAATTTATAAGCCATATTTAAAACAAATCCAAAGCATATAAATAATCCAAAAATATAATTAAAGAGGCCTTATTACAAATCCATAAAAAGATGAAAACGAATTAAATTAAAGTACCAAATGGAAGTTCATGTAAAACTAAATTTTATTGCATGGCCTCCTCGAGTTCATCCGGCTCCTCATCCGCGATTTTACGAATCACCTGAAAAAAATAAGGGAGAAGGTGAGTCACCAAGACTCAGTGCATAATCCCTCTCCTGGGTAAATGCCACATACTTACACAAATTATAACTAAGCAATATATATATATAATGCACCCAACCTAGCCATCCAAAACTCATTTTCTACCCCGTGTGGTACCAAACCACCGGTGGTGCCAAACCACCGTGACCCAAAGTCACGATATCCAATAATGTGATGCCAAATCACTTTGGTGACCCAAAGTCACGAATAATCAAGTTGTGGGGCCAACCCACGTGTGATACCAAATCACCGCGACGATCCCAATACATCAAATGTGGGGCCAACCCACGGTGGTGTGAAACCACCGGGACGAGTCGCTATGAGGTGCCAAACCTCCGTGTCCCAAAGACACGAAATATGTGGTACCAAACCACCGGAGGTGCCAAACCTCCGTGTCCCAAAGACACGTATATCAATCTTCCCCCTCCTCTCATATCGCCCATACCAATGCAATAGATAACAAATCATGTCATTATACTTTGATATAAACATATAACCAATATATATCGTAGATCGTGATATTAACAACATATATCAACATCATATCGAAACGGACTTACCCGTATCCTTGCTCATACCCATCAAGGTATCATTTCAAGATCTCATAGTTTTCGGCTTTAACAACATGAATAGTTATTAACACACACATATATATATATACCGAGTTATAAAGTGTGTAAGGTACACACCTTTCACTAACGCAAATACTAACTTCCGAAGATCCGATCTACCGCACTAGATCACCTTGTCCTACATTCGGCCATACCCCAAAACTTTGAAAAAAAAATGAAAGAGATGGGATTTGGGAAGGAGGAAGATCCGGCCAAGAGGAAGTGAAAAAGGAAATGTGGTTTTTTGAGCAAGTATCAAAAGAAAGAAAAGAGAGAGATGGGAGAAAGAGGTTCGGCCAAACACCTAGTTTGCCGAAAAGAAAGTGCACAAAAATGCAAATTGTGGTTTCGGTTTCAAAAGGGAAATGAGAGGAAGAAATTAGATTTTGGTTCAAACACAAATGAGAGCTAAATCAAAAGTAAAATTGCACCAAAATTCCTAAGATACATTCGGCCAAAGAGGGAGTTTTTGGAGAGGAAGAGAAAATGCCAAATGATGCACAAAATGCTAAAGTTGGCCAACTATTCCCAAACTTCCTATCAACATTCGCCACCCCTAGCCACACATGCCATCCACATTCATGCACTAATGGCCATAGGAGAGTTTCCAGAACAACACCCTTAAGCCAAGCCTTGAAATCCTCTACATTCCCAAAGTTGAAGAAATTTTATCCCCAAAATCTAGCAATTCTATCCCTTATTTCATGCTTACCATAACCTTAAGTCTTCTTGCCATAAAAGAAAATTGTCCATCTTATCCATATGAATAGTTGACCGACACTTAATGCTAGGATGCATAAAAATAAAATCCTTAATATGCCTTCCATGCTACTCGAACCACTTCCCTCAAGCAACCTTTCATGCGCCTTTATCCACTATGCCACTAACTCCTCTTGTGTTAAATTTAACACTTAAATTAACTTAAGTGTCAAGTTCATCTAATCCACTTCACTATATTTTCAATACTAAAAATCATTCTAGCTTAGCTAATAATTCCAAGCCTTCATAAAACTATACTAAGCACATAATAATAATCATACTCGAGCTAACACAAGTAACAAGATGATACTCAATTTTTTTAGGATATTACAATTCTACCCCCTTAAGAAAATTTCTCATCCTCGAAATTACTCGCTCAAAAGAGTTGAGGAAACTATCGCCTCATCACATCCTCCTGGTTCCCACGTAGCTTCTTCTACGCCATGGTTCCGCCATAAAACCTTCACTAAAGGAACCGACTTCCTACGCAAAACTTTCACATCTCGGTCTAGAATCTGCACGGGTTCTTCTTCTACCGTCGATCTGGACTCACCTCTATTTCCTCATCGCCACAACATGCGATGGATCGAACGATAGCGTCTAAGCATGGAGACATGGAACACATCGTGAATCGACTCACCTCGATGGCAACTCGAGCTGATGAGCTCTGGTCCCACTCGTCTCAACACCTTATACGCCCAATAAACCTTGGACTTTACTGCCTCTTTTCTCCCAAATCTTAACACTTTCTTCCATGGCGAGACTTTCAAAAAAACTTTGTCACCCACGGAAAATTCTATATCCCTCCGCTTGAGATCGGCATATGACTTCTCGCCTATCCGGCTTCCTTCAACTGAGCTTGAATCAACTTCACCTTATCTTCGGTTTACGCAACCAACTCGGTCCTAACATTTGACGCTCACTCAACTCGGTCCAAAGATGTAGGTGTGCGACACCTCCTACCATACAACGCCTCATATGGTGCCATCTTAATGCTTGCCTCGATAACTATTGTTGTATGCGAACTCGCTAATGGTAAAAACTCTTCCCAATACCGCTCTCAAGTCCAATACACAACCTCTCAACATATCCTCTAAAATCAGTATAACTCTTTCCGATCGCCTGGCCGATCAGGATGAAATACGGTACTAAAATCCAACCGCGCACCCAAAGCCCGATGTAACGCTCTCCAAAACCTCGACGTAAATCTAGGATCTCTGCATGCGAGATGATCGACACCGGTACACCGTGCAACCTTACTATCTCCGCCACATACAACTTAGCTAACTTCGGCGAGTAATCCACCCTTACCGAATAAAATGAGTGACTTAGTCACACGATCCACAATCACCCAAATCGAGTCCTTCTTACTTGGCGTAGGGGGTAATCCACGACAAAGTCCATAGTGATCCTTTCCCACTTCCATCATGGAATCTTCACCGGTTGAAGTAACCCGGACGGCAACCGATGCTCGCCTTGACTCTGGCGACACGTCGGACATTTACCCACAAACTCGCTTACCTCACGCCTGCACTGCCACCAAAATCGCTCTCTTAATCCCGATACATCTTGCTACCTCCGGGATGCATAGCGTATGAAATTGCTATATGCGCGTCCCAAGAATCCTTTGCCTCAACTCAACATCCTTTGGCATACAAGCTCTTCCTTTAAAACACAATACTCCATCCTTGGACAAACTATAATCCTCTAAACCACCATTCTCAACCTCAGAACCTCCGATCATTCAAACCATCATCCTCTAACTGCTTTCTCCTTGATCTGCTCTAACCAAGTCGGCTTGACTTGCAATTCAAACCAAAAGACTCCCATCGTCATATAAGCTAAGATGAGCAAACATCAATCTTAAGTCCGATACAACCTTTCGGCTCAACGCGCGTCGCCACCACGTTAGCCTTGCCCGGATGATACTCAATCGAACAATGTAGTCCTTCAAAAACTCTATCCATCTACGCTACCTCAAGTTCAAATCCTTCTGAGTCAAAAGATACTTAAGACTCTTGTGATCCGTGTAGACTATCGACTTCTCTCCATACAAATAGCGTCTCTATATCTTCAAAGCAAAAACCACTGCAGCTAATTCCAAGTCATGCGTCGGATAGTTAACTTCATGTGGTCTCAACTGTCGAGATGCATAAGCCACTACCTTCCCTTCCTCAGCATCAAAGACACATCCCAAACCAAAGATGTGATGCATCACAATGAAACTGTGAATTCCTTGCCCGCCTCAGTTGAATCAAAACCGAGCTTCACCAAAATCTTCTTCAACTTGTCAAAACTTCCTTGCTGCTTCTCGGTCCACACAAATCGAATTCCTTTCCTCAATAACTTAGTCATAGGTGCTGCTATCAAAGAAAATCCTTCCACAAATCTTCGATAATACCCCACCAGACCTAGGAAACTCTGAATCTCAGCCACTGACTTAGGCGGCTTCCAATCCAACACTGCCTCAATCTTTCGAGGATCCACTCTAATCCCCTCAGCTGATACTACGTGACCCAAGAAAGTCACCTCCTAAGCCAAAACTCGCACTTACTAAAATTTGCATAAAGCTGCTTTTCCCTCAAAATCTGCAACACTACTCGCAAATGCGCATCATGCTCCTCCTCTGACTTAGAGTATACCAAAATATCATCTATAAAAACCACAACAAACTGGTCCAAAAACTGCTGGAATACCCGATTCATCATGTCCATGAATGCTGCCGGCGCGTTAGTCAACCCAAACGGCATTACCAGAAACTCGTAGTGCCCATACCGAGTGCGAAATGCCATCTTATGGATATCAGCCTCTTTCACCTTCAGCTGATGATATCTAGACCTTAAATCAATCTTGGAGAAAACCGCTGCCCCCTTAAGCTGATCAAACAAGTCATCTATCCTCGACCAAGGATACTTGTTTTTGATCGTCAGCTTATTCAACTGGCGATAGTCTATACACATCCGCATCGATCCATCCTTCTTCTTGACAAAAAGTACCGGTGCTCCCCAAGGCAAAACACTTGGTCAGATAAAACCTCGATCCAACAACTCTTGAATTTGAGCCTTCAATTCCCTTAATTCCTTCGGTGCCATCCTATACGGAGCAATAGACACCGCGCAGCCTCGGGATGTGATCTATACCAAATTCAACTTCACGATCCGGAGGCAATCCGGAAGTTCTTCCGAAATACGTCAACATATTCCTTTACCGTTCGGACATTCCCCACAAGACTCCTTAGCCTCCAACGCACACACATGAACCACAAATGCCTCACAAACCCTTCCTCGACCAACTTCACGACTTTCAACGCAGATACCATGTTGGATAGATAATCTCTTCTATTACCTATCATAACCACCTCTTTGCCCTCACTGCTTCAAAACCATGCGCTTAGCAGCGGCGCAATCCAAACTTGCTTGATACTTGACCAACCAAATTATCCCAAGAATCGATCGAACTCCTCAAACGGCGCTTCCATCGGATCGGCTACAAACATTACCCCTTGGAGTTCTAGGGGTACATCTCTATACTGACTTATTTACTTCTACAGAGTGACCTAGAGGGCTAAATACTTGTCATCTTCCTAGAAGTAGTCTCGAGTCTTGATTCATAGTCTCTACTATGTTACTAGCAACATACGAATGTGTCGAACCCACATCTATCAAAGCGTTATATGGTTCACCAAAGATTAAGAACGTGCGATTATGACGTCCGGTCAAGGCGCCTCCTCTCGACGCCTCGTTGCATACACCAAACCAGGCTGTCTTACCTCAGTGTTGCCAACACCTCTGCCAGATGCTCCGCGGCCTCGACTAGAACCATTACCTCCTCTACCATTACCACGACCTCTCTGCGGTGACGGTCCCTCATTTCTGAACTGAGCACGACCTTGACCCTCAAACTGATTCTTGGCTAGCTTACATGGACAGTCTCTCACACGATGATGCAGCGAACCACACTCAAAACATCCTTTCCCTCCGGTCCAACATTCACCCCAATGAAATTTTCCACATCGGTTACACTCATGGCCGGTCCCCGATTAGCGATATGTGCCTCCCAGTTGATTTGGCCCACTGCGCCTAACCCTCTTCTGAGAATTACCGGCTGACCGGATGATCCAAAACTTCTCTTATGTTTATTCTTGTCGTGCCTCTGCCTTACTGATTCCTTTATCCCTTCTGCTATCTTAGTCTTTTCAACTAGCGCAGCAAACTCTCGCTCTTGATGTGGAGAAATCAGCAATCTCAGTTCGTCCCTCAATCCATCCTCGAACCGGACACATCGCTCATGCTCCGGCCACGATACCTCCAAAGATACCGGCTCAATCTTAAAAATTCGCCTCATATTCTAATACGGACTTACTTCCCGGACCAAACTCGAAATGCCTTACGCTGCATCAATGTAACTAGACCCAACATATTTCTTCCGATACGCGCTTTAAAATAATCCCAAGTGAGATCCTCCGCCGCAAAGACTATTCCGCACTCCACGAGCCACCACCGATATGACTCATCCCGAAGAAGCGACATTATCCCTTTCACTTTTCCTCGGCATTCGATCCAAGTCATCCATGATTCGCTCCGTCACCTCTAACCAATACTCTGCCGTCTTCGGGAGCCACACCAAAACACCTCGAAATACCTCGGCTCCATTGGCTCGGGTGAGTCGCCGGTACAAACTTTCGAGCTCCTGCGCTCCACCTATTCCAGCTACCCTCTCAAGGACTCGCAAAGATCGCTTTGAGACAATCGCATCATCCCCGCTTGATCCTCGATGCTCAACTCCAATCGGTGGTGGTGGGGGGGTAGTGGTACCTCATTTTCGATTCTTGACCGGACCTCACCGCTCAAACACGACCATCCTACCCCCGACCGCGCGTCCACGAGTAATACGACCCGACCTCGAGTACTCATGTCTAAAGTCTCGACTTATCTCGATTTAAAAGTGTTATGCATTAGTCATTATTCCACTTTCTTTAAAACACGCTTTTATGAATAATTTTAATAAGAAGTTGTTTCATGAGTACATTCAACCTATAGTTTGGGTCTCTAGAGTAGTTTCTACTACTAATCGCTTATACTAACATCATCATATCATCAAGATCAACAGCTTTAAAGTACTTACCCATGCGGATCGGTGTCGGAGACTCCTATGCCATGCCTTTCGGATCATATAATTTTAAACATTTTAAGATCATACTTTAAATCATTTTGGGCCTTGGGCCCACAAATGAGCTTTTGAACTTGGCTCTAATACCAATTTGTAACACCCCAAACCCGGTCAATACGCCACGACCGAATTTAGTATGTCACGGAAAACGCTTTTGAGGAAAAAACGAGTTACCGATTAAATTTTAGTGAAAAACTCTTTGTTCTTCTAAGTTCGTAGAAATCAGTGTATAATAAATTAAAAATGATAATTTACTTTGAAATCCCAAAATAAATCTTTAAAACTTAGTTGCACTTAGATTTGTAAACCTTTTATAAATTGAAAAGAAACTAAAGCGATTAGATTGAAAACCGTATCTAATAGAAATTTGGAAACCGGAGTTTTGGAAAATAGTATGAGTTATCAAAAATACTTAAGTTGTTAAATACTATCAATTGATTTATGTTACCCGATGGTAACATTTTAAAACTCATCGCGTTTAGTAGTTTAGAAAACTTGGTGCTCAAATTATTATATCAACCATGTAATTTATAAGCCATATTTAAAACAAATCCAAAGCATATAAATAATCCAAAAATATAATTAAAGAGGCCTTATTACAAATCCATAAAAAGATGAAAATGAATTAAATTAAAGTACCCAAATGGAAGTTCATGTAAAACCAAATTTTATTGCATGGCCTCTTCGAGTTCATCCGGCTCCTCATCCGCGATTTTACGAATCACCTGAAAAAAATAAGGAAGAAGGTGAGTCACCAAGACTCAGTGCATAGTCCCTCTCCCGGGTAAATGCCACATACTTACACAAATTATAACCAAGCAATATATATATAATGCAACCAACCTAGCCATCCAAAACTCCTTTTCTACCCCGTGTGGTACCAAACCACTGGTGGTGCCAAACCACTGGTGACCCAAATTCACGAATAATCAAGTTGTGGGGCCAACCCACGTGTGATACCAAATCACTGGCGACGATCCCAATACATCAAATGTGGGGCCAACCCACGGTGGTGTGAAACCACTAGGACGAGTCGCTATGAGGTGCCAAACCTTTGGTGTCCCAAAGACACGAAATATGTGGTACCAAACCACTGGAGGTGCCAAACCTCTGGTGTCCCAAAGACACGGATATCAATCTTCCCCCTCCTCTCATATCGCCCATACCAATGCAATAGATAACAAATCATGTCATTATACTTTGATATAAACATATAACCAATATATATCGTAGATCGTGATATTAACAACATATATCAACATCATATCGAAACAGACTTACCCGTATCCTTGCTCATACCCATCAAGGTATCATTTCAAGATCTCATAGTTTTCGGCTTTAACAACATGAATAGTTATTAACACACACATATATATATACCGAGTTATAAAGTGTGTAAGGTACACACCTTTCACTAACGCAAATACTAACTTCCGAAGATCCGATCTACCGCACTAGATCACCTTGTCCTACATTCGGCCATACCACAAAACTATAAGCAAAAATCCATTCGGCCAACATCACATCTTAATCCCAATAGCCTTAGTCTTTATCCTCAAAAAGAATAATGAATCGACATGAATCTTACCACTTGACTTACCAACTTCGATTGCTAATGGAATGGCTTAGATCGATTGCTTCCAACGTCCCAAAGAGCCTAAAGGAAAAATCGGTTCCTAAATAATGGTTAGAACCTTGCAAACAAATGCCCAAGGATTCGGCCTTTGTCCACAAGAAAACGACTTAGAAAGGAGAAGGAAATAACGGAAATACGGCCATGAACACTTACCTATCTTCCAAAACCGATTGAAGAAAACCCAAAGATTATCTACCCTTGATGATATTCGGCCAATATAACACCAAAAGAGAGAAAGAAGATTCGGCTATGGTGGAGTAAAAAGAAAGGAAAATAAAAAGTGAAAGTGAAATAGGAGAAGGATGATTCAAAACGGAAGAAAGAAGAAAATAGAAAATGAAAATAGAATGGTAATGGATGTTTTTAACTTTGAAAAAAAATGAAAGAGATGGGATTTGGGAAGGAGGAAGATTCGGCCAAGAGGAAGTGAAAAAGGAAATGTGGTTTTTTGAGCAAGTATCAAAAGAAAGAAAAGAGAGAGATGGGAGAAAGAGGTTCGGCCAAACACCTAGTTTGCCGAAAAGAAAAGTGCACAAAAATGCAAATTGTGGTTTCGGTTTCAAAAGGGAAATGAGAGGAAGAAATTAGATTTTGGTTCAAACACAAATGAGAGCTAAATCAAAAGTAAAATTGCACCAAAATGCCTAAGATACATTCGGCCAAAGAGGGAGTTTTTTTGAAGAGGAAGAGAAAAATGCCAAATGATGCACAAAATGCTAAAGTTGGCCAACTATTCCCCCCCAAACTTCCTATCAACATTCGGCCACCCCCTAGCCACACATGCCGTCCACATTCATGCACTAATGGCCATAGGAGAGTTTCCAAAACAACACCCTTAAGCCAAGCCTTGAAATCCTCTACATTCCCAAAGTTGAAGAAATTTTATCCCCAAAATCTAGCAATTCTATCCCTTATTTCATGCTTACCATAACCTTAAGTCTTCTTGCCATAAAAAGAAAATTGTCCATCTTATCCATATGAATAGTTGACCGACACTTAATGCTAGGATGCATAAAAAATAAAATCCTTAATATGCCTTCCATGCTACTCGAACCACTTCCCTCAAGCAACCTTTCATGCGCCTTATCCACTATGCCACTAACTCCTCTTGTGTTAGAATTTAACACTTAAATTAACTTAAGTGTCAAGTTCATCTAATCCACTTCACTATATTTTCAATACTAAAAATCATTCTAGCTTAGCTAATAATTCCAAGCCTTCATAAAACTATACTAAGCACATAATAATAATCATACTCGAGCTAACACAAGTAACAAGATGATACTCAATTTTTTTAGGATATTACAGTTATTTATTAGTGAAAAATTGCTATGTCTAGGTATGCATTCGGTTATAAAATAGGATGATTTGGTTTGATCAAATGATTATGTTATAAGCATGTTTCGTTGGTTATATGATTAATTATTAAGTGGTTTAATAAACATGTTTAAATTTTGCTAGTAATAGGTAAGACCAATAAATATATGCCTATGATATCATTCGTTGCAAATTGATCATTCTATTAAAGATAGGAAATAGCATAATTTAGCTTATGATTGAATGGCGAAATTTGCACCATTTATGTGGTTAACTTTGTTGGCCGAATAGACAAGGAATGAATTTAGAAAGCATGTGTAATTTTGGCATGATGCATAACTCTTGAAAATTTGGTTTGTTTGATTCAGAAAATGTAACAGCCCGGTTTAGACCCTAGTCGAACAGTGGTTTCTAATATGTGATTGAGTATGTGTGAAAGTTCTGTGTGAAAATTTTATCAATTGAGTGCTTAATTAGCAAAAAGGACTTAATCGCATTAAATGGAAAAGCTGTGTGCTAATTGTTAATGTGCTTAAATGGGTTGGGTTTTAAATGTAATGGCCTTAAATGGTAACTATACCATTATAATTGATAGTGGAATAATATGGACAACCATTATATGTTTTAATGGTTAATTCATTAAGGGCAAATTGGTAAATGATGATTTAAGTTATATTTTTAATTAGTAAAACAAAAACAAAAGACCATTATCATCTTTCATTGCCGAAATTGCTAGGGAAGAAGAAAAGAAAAAGAACAATGGGGTTCGACTAGAAATTGGCTCAACTAAGGTATGTTTTGAGCTCGATTTTTTGATGATTTTTACGTTTTTGTGATCGTTGCTTTGTGTACTATCAAGCCCATGCTTTAATTTTAGAATTTGATAGTGATTTTGAAATATGCCATTGATGAACACATGAGTTTTGTGATGTTTGAAGATGAATTATGAAAAATATGTGATAGATTAACATGTTTTGTCTTTGAATTTTTGGTGAAATTGAGTAATTTGGACTAAATTTTGAAAATAATATTTTGAGGGACTAAATTGTGAAATAAATAAAATGTGTGGGCACGTATGGACTTAGGGAGAATTCGGCTAAGCATGGGTGAAGTGAAATTTTGTGTATTTTGTGATTTTTGTGAAAGATGGACTAAAGTGTCAAAATGTGAAAATGTGAGGGCTATTTTGTAAAATGCCCTAAATATGTGTGTTTAGACTAAATTGAATGAATTGGCGATTGAATGAGTTAAATTTGAATATGTATAGACCAAGAAAGGAGAGATTCGGATCGAGATCGAGGCAAAGACAAAGTACTCGATTGATTGGCTAGTTTCAGTATTTCGACGTTCGAGGTAAGTTCGGATATAATACAAGTTATTAAGTTTTTATCTATGTGATGAGAAATGAATGAATTATATAGTTAATGATATAGCAATGTTATATATATATGAAATTGAGTAATGAGGCACTATATGTGCGTAAATAGTAATGAGACAGAGATGATTGGCACTGTGTGTGCGAAATAGTAGAAGTTTCGGCTTATTGACTTGGCACTGTGTGTGCGATACCGAGATAAGTTCGGTTTAATGTACAAGCACTAAGTGTGCGAAGAAATTTATGCTTCGGCTATGAAATTGGCACTAAGTGTGCGATTAAATCAAATGAATAACAAAGGTTGATCGAAATGTAATATCGAGCATTGAATAACATGAATGGTGAATAAACAGGTGTTGACTAAGGTATGTATTGAACTTTGTGGTTGATGAAGTTGTGTATGGAATTATGAATGGTTTAGTAAACATATTAGCTATGGATGATATGTTGTGAATATTTGAGAGTTAATTAAGTGATAGATTATCTTTGTATATTCTGAATTATATCATTGAACTAAATGTATTATGTTTCAAACTTACTAAACTCTTAAGCTTACTGTGTGAAGTTTTCTCTGTTTTACAGTGTCTTTAGAGCTAGCTCGAATTTGGGGATCGTCAGCGACTCTATAACACTATCGGCTATCTATTTTGGTACTTTTGAAAGATGTACATATTTGGTATATGGCATGTATAGGCTAGTAGAAATAGTATGTTTTGTAATGTTTGGATCTTGCCATGTGATATGGCTTGGAAGTTGAATCATATAAGCTTTTATATGTAGGCTATGAAAATGATGAAAGTGTTATGAAGTAGTGAGGATGGAAATGTGATCGCTGTAAATCAGAGTTTTAAAATTTATAAAAGAATGATCGAACCTGGAAACTAACTCTGACAATGATTAAAGGCTAGTGCACCTATCGAACAGTAGTATAGTTTAGGCAAGACCGGATTATCGAACCCAAAGGAACTAAAAGTACTAATACTAACTTTCTTTTTATTATTTAGCCTAAAATAAGTGAAGTTGTTTATTAATCTAAATTAATTAACTACTAAACTAAAGACTCTAAGACAAAGAAGAATGAATTTAGAAAATAACTTGGGAAAAACTCAGTTGATTTAGACGATACCCTAGGAAGAATCCACCTAGACTTCACTTGTTATCTAACCTTTAACCATATGATTTATTTACTTAGTTTGATTCGTAAGACTCCCTAACGTATATTAAACCCCCTCTCGAGGCGAAATAACGTCTAACCCTAGGTTAATTAGTGGAACTCTCGTTCTCTTATAATAACCCCCTAGAATAGCAGTAAATCGATCTATGGATTCCCATATTAGGTTTCACCCTAATCCGGAAAAATCTCGTCACCCTATCTCTAGGCGTCTGATCAACTCCGCTTAATTATGTTGGATCTACTCTTGGCGTGGTCTATTCCTCCTCCACCTAAGCACATTAAATTTGGATTAAGCTCACATAATTAAGAACAAACTAAGTATTTATCATATAATTCAATTAATCAAATAACAAGATTCATCATAGGTTTCATCTTCTTCGTATCCAAGGGTTTAGTTCATAACAATAAAGGAAAACATCTCAAGAGAAAAGATAAAACAAAACATATGAAATCCCTAAAACCCCTGAAGGAATTGAAGAGGAGATCCTCCGTCTTGAGTAGAATTCCACTTGTCGAGATGAATCAACTGGCTATCCACGAGTGAATCTCCACAAATCGCCTTCTCTCGCCCTAGCACGACGCCCCCAACGATGGCTTTGGGCTCCTTTTTCAGTCATACTTAGGGTGTATTTATAGGCTTTTAAAATACGTTTCTTTCTCCTAAGTATCCTTTCCCGAATGAAATTGCTCTTCTCCACGGCAGAGGCATCACGCCATGGCACACGCCCGTAAATCATGGACAGTCGTGTTCGGATTTCTTTAATGAGACACGGCCGTATGGCGGGGTTGGACCGTGTTCTAGATGATCAGGCGAGGCACGGCCGTGATCTTTAGTCCAGCCGTGTCGATTTCATGCTTTGGCCCATTTGTCCCGTTTCAAGCCCGTTTTGCATTCTTTTCATCCCCGGTGCTTTCTGAGTATATATCATGAAAAGAAAGGATTAAGAGCACCAAATTACATAAAATAAGGGATAATTCATCCAAAAGCATACTAAATGTGGGCCTAAAATATGTTACTATTTCGGTTTATCAAATACCCCCACACTTAAGCTTTTGCTTGTCCTCAAGCAAAATTCTCAACTTACAATTAAAATGAACTTTCTATAATTCATAACAGTCATTGATAGTGTTTCATCCTAATTCAGGGATAATTTATACATGGATAATTCAACTCAAAGAGTCCTAAAAATTCAAACATTATAAGTCATAGATTCTGTAGCACAAAACATAGGTGTTTCCCTTCATCTAAATAATTACCTCTGATTCGGAATCGAGAAGGATTGACATCCTCACAAAAGATTCACTCAAATCACTCAAAGTGTTTAAGGTTCAAAATTTAGGCACTCAAAAGTCAAACATGAAGAGTTAATCCCATAGGCTTGCATGAAAATCAAATCTCCACCATTGAAGTATGAGATGAAACACAAATCAAAAGGTCTTTGTTAGGGTTGTAACGTGGCTAGGGTTAAGGTGTGGAGTAAGGCTGAATTAGAGGGTTAGAATCGAGATCGAATCGACAAATTACCTAACTAAGAACTAATGAACTAATAATAATTACAGCAATTAAAAACTAATAGTACTTAACAATACGAGCTTCTTCTTCGATATTTGGAATCAATGTATAAGCTCATTTAATCACATAACTAATAATGAATAAACTTCATTTTTTTTTTGTAAGAACAATCATAAATAAAAGATAAATTACTGAAATAAAAACATAGTTAGGCTATTAATCAAATCAAATCCCGATATAAGGGTAATCAAAAGGAATGGTGATAATAAAAACAAAGGGGTTCTAGGTTAATATTAGTGGGTGAGTCAATAAATGTGTTGTTAGGATTAAACGGGGTTCACTAGGGGTTAATTATGAAGGTGGGTTTTTAGTGGAGTAAGTGGGTTAAATCCTAGGTGCCTTTATCATCTCTGTATATCAAATCAAAAAAATGTGGTCTCGACATGTATAATCGATGCAAGTTCTAGAATAACAGATCAATGTTGACATACTCATAATCAATAAAGTGAGCAAGAAAAAGAATTTATGCTCTATAAGGCTCAAAATCTCACAAAAGTTATGGGTATTTTGATGTCAACCTCGTAAATTTCAAACTTCAAAGTAGTCTTTAAACTTAGTTCGACAACCTAGAATTTTTTTAATTTCTGGAAAATAGACTTATCATGCTTGATTCTCTAGTATTCTTAGAATTTAATTATCAATGCACAACTATCAATGACTTAATCTAAAACATATCAATAAAAATCATAAATCATCAGAAATTTCATCCTAATTAGTAATATGAGAAAATTACTTTTAAGACAAGACTAAATTCAGGCTTTGAGTTAAGTATCTTTTTAGGTTGTTCACCCCCCACACTTGAGATGTACATTGCCCTCAATGTACAAAGATATATAATAACCTTGTAATAAAATTGTCAGATATGGGGATAAGTGAAAACTTCCTAAATTTTCGGATGATTCCTTGAGAGGAGATTGTGCCTTTGGTGGTGGTGATGGGCCGTCTGGATGACGAACCTGTGCTAGATGAAGAAATTGGGAGTCTCATGCAGGATTAGCCAAGAAATCTAAAGAAACCTTAATAATATACTAATCATATAATTAAAGACAAGAAAGATAAAGAGAAGGAGACTAAGAAGAAAAATAAACTAAGTTTAAAAGATAAAGGGGCCTGAGAATCCTTATGGTAGATGGTTCGAGAGGTGGGTGTGACTTTGAAGGTGACGGAGTTGTTGGTGATGGTGGAAGTGGCGTGATTCCCAAGCAGCCTTAAGAACCTAAAAATTAGAAACTAAAACAAAATAAACTAAATTAAGTAGAAGAGAAGTAAAGATAAAGAAAATAAAGGAGAAGATAAAAATAAAAGAACAGATAATTGGTCTCAAAGACCCTTGGCTTGTTGTTTGGATGAAGCTGCCAGCATGAACTCAGGTGAATCGGTCTCCTTTGAGGAGATTGGCCTTTTGTGCTTCTTTGCCATGGATATTATTTTGTTGTAGCTCAAGAGTCTGAGGACTTATTAGGGAAAGGAAAAAAGAAACAAAAGGGAGAAAAGAAAGGAAGGAAGAAGAAGAAGAATAGGTAAGGAGAGAAAGGAGAGGGGCATGGTATTTAAATAGAATCTCAAGTCTGGCAATTTACCACGCCCGTGGGTTGAGGGTGTGTCGATTCACACGGCCGCATCGCATGGCCGTGTCGCAGGGTGTGTTGATTCTCTATGTTTGTTTTTGAGTTGACCACGGTTGGAAGACACGGGCGTGTTCTGCCCGTGGTGGCAAGTCAGTAGCTTTGCACGGTCGTAAGGCACGGGCGTGTTCTTCCCGTGGTTGGAAGTCAGTAGCTTCACCGCGATCGTAAAGGCAGCGGCGTGTTCTTCCGTGGGTTGGAAAGTCGATATCCTCACACGGTTATGGGGCACGCCGCGTGTGCCTTTGTTAGTGCCCGTGGTGTAGTTGTTGGATCCGTGACGTCAAAAAGTGGTTGGGATTGATTCGCATGGCCTCTGCTATGTCAGTACAGGAATTCTTATGGTCCACACGGCCACGGCCACGGTCGTGTGTCCTGGAATTTTGCACCCCTTGTTAGTTTATAACTAAGTGTTCAGAAAGAAAAGAAGAAAAGAAAATTAAATTTAAAGCAAAATGTGAGACTAAATTATGTTAGTGCTCGGGTTGCCTCCCGAGAAGCGCTAGTTTATAGTCTTAAGCTAGACTCTCCTCTCATTTGCATTGTCAGGGTGGTTTGAGGAGTTGGAAGTCCTTCCTCATGCTATCAATTTCGTCTTCGTGAAAAAATTTAAGTCGAGATGTGTTTATAGTAAACGTACCAAAAATAGGATTACTTACCTCGACTGTTCCGTGTGGAAAAACACTGGTTACCCTAAAAGATATTTCTTTGTTTGTGCTAGGGTCCGGAGGAGATATTTGAGGATCTGCCTGATCTAACAGCACCTGGTCCCCTATTTTGAAGTGGTTTGTTATTTCTTTTAGCTCTTTTGGGGGCTCCTTTGGTTTTATCTTGTGTGGTTCCAGTTCTTCATCGTGTATCCCTAATTTCTCCTTGAAATGTGTTTTCCACTCGTCTAGATCATCGAACTGAATCCCTTGATCTTCATGAGTTATTTCTTTGTTGGCATGGGGTTTAGGATCGGGTTCAGTTGTATTCTTTGGTGGTGCTTTCTGAAAATAAGGGTTAACCGAATGGTTATCAGTAGAATTTACGTTCTCACCTTGATTACTCGATGTTCTACCAAAATCGAGAGCCTTGATGGTGACTGTCTCATTACCTACGCAAAGTATGAGTTCTCCTGCATCAACATCAATTTTAGTCCTGGCAGTCGCTAAAAAGGGTCTTCCTAAGATTAGGGGGATCGAATTATCCTCATCCATGTCTAAGACAACAAAGTCTCTTGGGAAAACGAATGCATCGATTTTCACAAGAACATCTTCGATAATACCCTAGGAATTCTAACGATTTATCACCTAATTGAATGCTCATCCTAGTTTGTTTGGGTTTCCTAGACCTAATTGTTTAAACAATTTATAAGGCATGACATTTATGCTTGCCCTAAATCAGCTAACGCATTATCAACAATTAGTCTACCAATTAAACATGGAATTGTAAAACTCCCTGGATCTTTTAGCTTTTGTGGTAGCCTATTTTGGAGAATTGCTGAGCACTTTGCGTTAAGTTCCACATGTGACGACTCGTCTAACTTCCGTTTGTTTGTCAGAAGCTCTTTTAAAAATTTCCTAGAATCTGGCATCTGCGAAAGAGCTTCAAGTAATGGTAAGTTAATATGTAATTTCTTTAAAAGTTTAAGAAACTTACCGAACTGTTCTTCTGTGTCGTCTCTTCTTAATGCCTCGGGGTAAGGTACGCGAGGTTGGTACTCCTTAATTACCGGTTTTGGCTTATCTTGTGTTACCTCTACTTTACCTTTTTCTACCTCGTTTTCTTGTGTTGGACTGGGTTTGTCTACTTCTTCGCTTTCTTGAGCTATTATGGCTTGGATTTGCTCCTTTGGATTAATTTTAGTATTACTCGGTAGACGCCCTTACGGTCGTTCGGATAATATCTTTGCAATTTCTCCAACTGACTGGGTAATTTCCCCGATTGCCTTTGTATGTCCTCCAACTTGGTTCTCGATCTTTTTGATCAATGTTTGTTGGGTGTCGAGTGTTACCTCATTTTTTTGGAGATGGGCTTCTGTGGATGCTATGAATTTGTTCAACGTCTCTTCAAGATTCGGCTTCTTTTCCTGTGGATAGGGCTGATTTTGGAAATTTTGAGGAGGCTGTTGTCTTTGATTTCCTTGATTTCCTTGTCCTCCCCACAAAAAATTTGGGTGGTTCCTCCAACCTGGATTATAATTATTACTATATGGGTTATTATTAGATCCAAATTGTTACCTACATAGTTCATCTGTTCGCTCTCTGTGCCTTGGTTGGTAGGGTGGGTACTCGAGGATTATACACGTTCCACTTGCGTCGCCTTTGCATGACCGGATGTACTGCGAAGAACACAAACTATCAATCTTCTTATTCATCAACTCTACCGATTTGATAGCATGGTTATTGCGCGTCGAGGTTGTAAACTCCGGCTCTTTTTGTTGGCCTTGTTCATGTAACTTGCCACTGATAGTTATTCAGCGACATCTCTTCTATAAATTCGTAGGTCGCTCTCGGAGTTCTATTGTTCAAGGTTCCACCGTGCAATTTGAGTCGATTAGTTGTGTCGTTGAGGGTTCACACCGTTATAAAAAGTTTGGACTTGGAGCCACAATGGTAAGCCATGGTGTGGACACCTTCTCAAGAGATCCTTATATCTCTCCCATGCATCGTATAATGTCTCTAAATCCATCTGCACAAAGGAAGATTAGCTATATTTGGCCGTTTTAGCCGGTGGGAAATATTTTAATAAAAAAATTTCGGTCATCTGTTCCCATGTAGTGATTGACCCTCGTGGTAACGAGTTTAACCACTGTTTAGCTTTATTCTTTAATGAAAAGGGAAATAACCGAAGACGTATGGCATCATCAGAAACGCCATTTATTTTGAAGGTATCATAGAACTCTAAAAAATTAGCTATATGAGCGTTTGGATCTTAAATCACATAAACCATCAAATTGAAGAAAGCTGTTGAATCATTTGTATAGTGTTAGGCTTTAATTCAAAATTATTAACGACTATAGCGAGCCTAACAATACTAGATTCGGCTCTGTTAAATGCAGGTTTAGCATAATCAAACATAGTACGAGGAGCATTATTTTCTCCCACATCTTATGGTGGAAGATTATTTTAAATCCATCCCTTGATGGGATTGGATCTGTCTTCTCGCTCTCCTTGGTAATTTAGGGCTCGCCTAATTTCTCTGCGATTTCTTCAAGCGGTAGCTTCAATATCACTGTCGTATTCTAAAGGTCCTCTCGGGTTCCTTCTAGTCATAAACTAGAGGTATCTGCAAGGAAAAGAAAGAAAGAAAATTTAGCAAATTTAAAATTAAAACTAAAAAAAAAAATTGCGAAAAATAAAAATAATGGCTAAAGTAATAAAAATGGAGTTTTCTTAATATTTTAGTTCCCCGGCAACGGCGCCAAAAACTTGATCGCTGTAAATCAGAGTTTTAAAATTTATAAAAGAATGATCGAACCTGGAAACTAACTCTGACAACGATTAAAGGCAAGTGCACCTATCCAACAGTAGTATGGTTTAGGCAAGACCGGATTATCGAACCCAAAGGAACTAAAAGTACTAATACTAACTTTCTTTTTATTATTTAGCCTAAAATAAGTGAAGTTGTTTATTAATCTAAATTAATTAACTACTAAACTAAAGACTCTAAGACAAAGAAGAATGAATTTAGAAAATAACTTGGGAAAAACTCAGTTAATTTAGACGATACACTAG
Source organism: Gossypium sturtianum (assembly GCA_025698515.1). Taxonomy (NCBI): domain Eukaryota; kingdom Viridiplantae; phylum Streptophyta; class Magnoliopsida; order Malvales; family Malvaceae; genus Gossypium; species Gossypium sturtianum. The sequence goes on from CM046952.1 coordinate 23,793,229, forward strand.
GAAGAATCCACCTAGACTTCACTTGTTATCTAACCTTTAACCATATGATTTATTTACTTAGTTTGATCCGTAAGACTCCCTAACGTATATTAAACCCTCTCTCGAGGCGAATAACGTCTAACCCTAGGTTAATTAGTGGAACACTCGTTCTCTTATAATAACCCCCTAGAATAGCAAGAAAATCGATCTATGGATTCCCATATTAGGTTTCACCCTAATCCGCAAAAAATCTCGTCACCCTATCTCTAGGCGTGCGATAAACTTCGCTTAATTATGTTGGATCTACTCTTGGCGAGGTCTATTCCTCCTCCACCTAAGCACATTAAATTTGGATTAAGCTCACATAATTAAGAACAAACTAAGTATTTATCATATAATTCAATTAATCAAATAACAAGATTCATCATAGGTTTCATCCCTTCGGTATCCAGAAGGGTTTAGTTCATAACAATAAAGGAAAACATCTCAAGAAAAAAGATAAAACAAAACATAAGAAATCCCTAAAACCCCCTGAGGGAATTGAAGAGGAGATCCTCTGTCTTGAGTAGAATTCCGGCTTCTCGAGATGAATCAACTGGCTATCCCTGAGTGAATCCCCACAAATCTGCCTTCTCTGGCCTAGCACGATGCCCCTAAACGATGGCTTTGGGCTCCCCTTTTCAGGTCATACTTAGGGTGTATTTATAGGCTTTTAAAATACGTTTCTTTCTCCTTAAGTATCCTTTCCCGAATGAAATTGCTCTTCTCCACGGCAGAGGCACGGCCATGGCACACGCCCGTGTAAATCATGGACAGGTCGTGTTCGGATTTCTTTAATGAGACACGGTCGTGTGAGTCAGGGTTGGACCGTGTTCTAGATGATCAGAGAGGCACGGCCGTGTGATCTTTGGTCCAGGCCGTGTCGATTTCATACTTTGGCCCATTTGTCCCGTTTCAAGCCCGTTTTGCGTTCTTTTCATCCCCTGGTGCTTTCCTGAGTATATATCATGAAAAGAAAGGATTAAGAGCACCAAATTACATAAAATAAGGGATAATTCATCCAAAAGCATACTAAATGTGGGCCTAAAATATGTTACTATTTTGGTTTATCAAAATGATATATTTCATGCTTGAATTGGTTGAAGAGAATTGTGGTTTGAATGTGAATTTATGGTATGGATTATATGATACTTGATTTATATGTTTTGGGATGTGAATTTGATACTTTGGATGGACTTATTTGAGATGATATTGAGTATGGAACTAGATGATATAGATGATAATTATTTCATGCATATATTGGTATGTTTTGGTTGCCAATTGAGGTATAAATGCATGAGATTTGAAGCTTGTAGGTGATATCAAAGTGTGGATGGTAATTTGGCCTTGAAAATGGCCTATAATTGCCCACACGGTTGAGCACACGGGCGTGTGGCTTGACCGTGTCTTTCGAGTTTGCAAAATTGGAACAAGTTAGGCTCGACCATGGGCTGGACACACGAGCGTGTGACTGGCCGTGTGGTGCAAGTCAGTGTCGACCACGAGGGAGGCACACGGGCGTGTCTCAAGCCGTGTGGACAAGTCAGTAGGTATGCCCTATTTTTCCACCGCTTGGACACATGGGCGTGCCTGAGGCCGTGTGAGGCACACGGCCTACCCACACGGGCGTGTGACCTCTGTAACTTAGAAAAATGTTTAAATTTCAAAAAAATTTGTCTGTGTTCGGTTTAGTCCCGACCCCTTTTCTAAAGCATGATTAAGGTCTCGTAGACCTAATTAAGGGACCAATTGATTGTGAATTGTTATGTTTTGTTGTGATTTGATATGAAATGTTCGGAAAAAGATTTGTAATGCCTCTTAAACCTAATCCGGTGACGGTCTCGGGTTAGGGGTGTTACATTTTATTGGTATCAGAGCTACGGTTTAGTCGATTCTCGAACTAACGTAGCGTGTGTGAGTCTAGCTATACATGCCATATATATAAGTGCGATAGTGTGATGAATCCTGACAGTTAAAAATGTGTTTTTATATAGTAAATGGATCCCAATCGAGCATTTGCTGATGATGTAGAGATTAACGCACCTGCTCCCGCTCAAGGGACGGTGCCGGCCACATCTAGGCCGAACATAGTAGCCAAGAAGGAGAGGCTAAGCAAGCCTTTTTTCGAATGATGAGTGAGTGGTTTTTGGAGTTCGTTCGAACGAATTCGGCTACTCCACAACCTCCACCCCCACAAGTACCTTTTGTGCCACAAGCTACATATCTGATCCGATTGAATAAGCCTCCTGTAGATAAAATCCGAAAGTATGGGGCCGAATAGTTTAGGGCCACAGCTGATGATGATGCTGAGCGAGCTGAGTTTTGGCTCGAGAATACTATTCGAGTGTTGGACGAGATGTCGTTGACTCCTGATGAATGTATTAAATGTGTTGTTTCCTTGTTGAGAGATACGGCATATAACTGGTGGAAAACATTGATATCTGTGGTTTCGAGAGAGAGAATCACCTGGGATTTCTTTCAAGTCGAATTCCGAAAGAAGTATATCAGTCAAAGATTTATAGATCAGAAACGTAAAGAATTCCTCGAGTTGAAATAGGGTCGTATGTCAGTTACGGAGTATGAACGGGAGTTTGTGAGACTGAGTCAATACGCGGGGGAATGTGTAACAGCCCGATTTAGGGACTAGTTGAAACAGTGATCTCAGATTCACTAACCCGAGGATAGGGAAAATTTATTTTCATGTGATTTTATAAATTAGTATATGATTGTATAAGTACATGAGAATTTCGGTATTTTAATTTTAGCGATTTCGTGTTTAATCGCGAAAAAGGACTAAATCGCATAAAGTGCGAAAGTTTCATTCTATAAGCTAAAGGTACCAAATTGCCATAGATTGTTAATTGGAGGTCTTTAAAAGGCAATTACACCCCCAATATTTGCTTGGCCGGCCATAGAGTACATAGGAGACAAAGATGGACAAAATTTTGGTCAAAGTAGTTGATAGTTGGTGACTAATTTGACTAGTTTAATATTAGAATAAAGAAAGAGAAAATATCATCTTTCTTTCCATCTTCCTCCACCGAAATTTGCAAGCATAATAGGGGCTTTGAAAGCTCAAATTTTCAGCAAGCTCTCCTACATTCTAGTAAGTGATTTTGATGATTTTTCTTAATGATAATTGTACTTTTAGAACCCCTAAAACCTAAGCTTTCAAACGAGGGGACTAATGTGCAATATGGTGAAAAGTTTAGAGTTTTTCCATAAGAGCTTTCATTGTTATTTCCTGCATTTTTATGGAAGAAATTGAGTCTTGGTTGTTAGATGAACAACTTTTGTGAAAGGTGTTGTTTTGAAAACACATATTTGAACCTTGTTGAAAAGGTTATAAAATTTGTAGTAACTATGTGAAATGTTGAGTTTTGATGATAGCTATAAGAGTATTAAATGTTCACCTAGGCTTGTTGAAGGTAGAAATATGATTAGAATTTATTTTCGAGCCTAGGGGCAAAATAGTCATTTTGCCAAAGTCTAAGGGCAAATTAGTAATTTTGCGAAAGCCTGATTATTGAAATGCTTTTAGTAATGAGATGATTAAAATGAGCTAAATTTCTATTATAGAGCAAGAAGAACCGAGAATCTGCCTCAATTGGGGAAAGAACAAAGTCTCGGACTAAACCGTCGAGCTAGCTCATTTTGAAATCGAGGTAAGTTTGTATGCGATTAATGCAACATTTATGTTAGCATGTTTGAAAATAATTGGTATTGTATTGATAAATAAAATGCTCTATCATGTGAGATGTTGAAGTCCAAGTGGACTATAATGAATATGAAGATGCTATCATCGAAATATGAAGTAGATAAGGTCCCTTATAAGACCATGTCTGGGACATGGCCTCGGCACCGAATTGAAACTCCGTATAAGACCATATCCGAGATATGGCTTCAGTATTGAAAATGAGAATCTTATAAGACCATATTCAAGATATGGCATCGACACTTGAAATGATATTCCGTATAAGACCATATCCGGAATATGGCATCGGCATTTAGAGGTAACTCCATATAAGACCACCTCTGGGATGTGGCATTGGCCTCGTACTTATAATAATGACGATATTATGTGGCTTTGAGTATCTGATCGTTGTATTTTAGAGTTTTAAATTTATAATGATCGATCCTGGAAACTAACTATGACAACGATTGAGGCAAGTGCACCTATCGAACAGTGGTATAGCTTAGGCAAGACCGGATTGTCGAACCCAAAGGTACTAAAAGTGCTAATACTAACTTTCTTTCTATTATTTAGCCTAAAATAAGTGAAGTTATTTATTAATCTAAATTAACTAATTACTAAGCTAAAGACGAAAAGACAAAAAGAATGAATTGGGGAAATACTTGGGAAAAACTCAGTTGATTAAGATGATACCCTTAGGAATAATCCACCTAGACTCCACTTGTTATCTAACACTGAACCAGACGATTTATTCACTTGACTTGATCCGTAGGACTCCCTAACGTATATTAAACCCTCTCTCGAGGTGAATAACGTCTAACCCTAGGTTAATTAATTGAAATCTCTTTCCCATTAATAACCCCCCAGAATAGCAGTAAATCGATCTATGGACTCCCATATTAGGTTTCACCCTAATCCGGCAAAATCTCGTCACCCTATCTCTAGGCGCGCGATCAACTCTGCTTAATTATGCTAGATCTACTCTTAAGCAGGGACTTTTGCTCCACCACCTAAGCACATTCAACTTGAATTAATATTCGCGAAATATCAACACAAGAATTAAGCACACATAATTAAGAACAAATCAAGTATTTATCATATAGTTCAGAAAACAATAACAAGATTAATCTAGGTTTCATCCCCCTTCAGGTATCTGAAGGGTTTAGTTCATAATAATAAAGAAAACCATCTCAGAAGAAAAGGTAACACAAAACATAAGAAATCCCTAAAACCCCTGAAGGAATTGAAGAGGAGATCCTCCGTCTTGAGTAGAATTTCGGCTTCTTGAGATGGATCAACTGACTATCCCTTGAGAGTTTCCCACAAATATGACCTTTTCGGCTCGGCTCTTTGGCCTAGCTAACCGCCCCGACAAAGGGCTTCTGCCGAACTCCCCCCATTAAGTTTCCCCCTAGGGTGTTTATATAAGCTTTGAGATGCCTTACTTGGCCTCCAAGTATCCTAATTTGAATTAAATTCCTATTTGGGTGTTTAAATAGACTTTTGAATGTGTTTCTTTGCCTCCAAGTATCCAAATCCGAGTAAAACTCCTCTTGGCCGCGGCAGGGGCACGGCCATGGCACACGCCCGTGTAAATCGTGGCCAGGTCGTGTGGACTTCGTTAGTGAGGCACGGTCGTAGGTCTTGGGTCCAGGCCGTGTCGATTTCGTGATGTGGCCCTTTTGTCCCATTTTAAGCCTGTTTTGCGTTCTTTTCATCCCCTGGTGCTTTCCTGAGTATATAATCATGAAAAGAAAGCATTAAGAGCACCAAATTACATAAAATAAGGGATAATTCATCCAAAAGCATACTAAATGTGGGATTAAAATATGTTACTTTTACGGTTTATCAAATACCCCCACACTTAAGCTTTTGCTTGTCCTCAAGCAAAATTCTCAACTTACAATTAAAACGAACTTTCTATTATTCATAATTCCTATCAACAATGTCTTATCATAATTCATAGATAATTTATACATGGATAATTCAATTCAAAGAGTCCTAAGGATTCAAACAATATAAGTCATAGATTTGTAGCTCAAAAATATAGGCGTCTCCCCTTATCTAAATAATTACCTTTAATTTAAAACCGACAAGGATTGACATCCTCACTAGAGATTCACTCAAATCACTCAAAGTGTTTAAGGTTCAGGAAAAAGCGCTCAAAAGTCGAACATGAAAAGTTAATCCCATAAGCTTGCCTGAAAATCAAATCTCCACCACTATAATATGAGATGATGCACAAATCAAAAGGTCTTTGTCAGGGTTGTAATGGGGCTAGGGTTAAGGTGTGGATATAGGCTGAATTAGAAGGTTAGAATCAAGATTGAATTGATAAAATACCTAACTAGAAACAATAAACTGAATAATTACATAATGGATTGAAACTTTAAACTAATAATACGAGCTTCTTCTTCAATATTTGGAATTCAAACGTATAAGCTCACTTAATCACATAACTAATAATGAATAATTAATATACTTTTGATTGATTTTTTTTAAGCACACATAATCAAATATACATCACAAAGGATAAATTACTGAAATAAAAACATAGTTAGGCTATTAATCAAATCAAATCTCGATATAAGGGTCGTCAAAAGGAATGGGGATAACAAAAACAAAGGGTTTCTGGGTTAATATTAGCGGTTAAGTCAATAAAAAGGGTTGTTAGGATTAAAAGGGGTTCACTAGGGGTTAATTGTGAAGGTAGGCTTTTAATGAAGTTAGTGGGTTAAAAGCTAGGTGCCTTAATCATCTCTGTATATCAAATCATAGGTGTGGTCTCGATATGTATAAACGAGGCAAGTTCTAGAATAACAAATCAATGTTGACATACTCATAATCAATAAAGTGAGCATGAAAAAGAATATATGCTCTATAAGGCTCAAAAACTCACAAAAATTATGGGTATTTTGATGTCAACCTCGTAAATTTCAAACTTCAAAGTAATATTCAAATTCAGGTAGACAACCTGGAAAATTTTTAATTTCTAAAAAATAGACTTATCATGCTTGATTCTCTAGTATTCTTAGAATTTAATTATCAATGCATAATTATCAATGACTTAATCTAAAACACATCAATAAAAATCATAAATCATGGAAATTTCATCCTAATTAGTAATATGAGAAAATTACATAAAAACAAGACTAAATTCAGGGATTTGAGAATAATGCAGAAAGTTTGGCACCTAATTTCAAGAATTTGAGAATAATGAAAAAAATTAGGCACCTTTTTAGGTTGTTCACCCCCCCACACTTAAGATGTACATTGACCTCAATGTACAAAGTTAGATAATAACACAATAATACTAAAATCATAAGATATGGGGAGAAGTGAAACTTCCTAAATTATGGATGAAAATAATGAAAAGAAACCGGATAGGATTGGAGGTGAACGTGGGGAAGTGCCTCAAACCGTTTGAACTTGAATCCTCAAGGTCGCCGGTCTGATTTTATTGTATCCTAAGCTAAATCTAAATGGTATGAAGAATAAGAAGAAAATAATAAAGAAAATAAAAATAAAGATAAAAATAAAAATAGAAGTAAATAAAAATAAGAATAAAAGTAAATAATGGAAAATAAAAGAAGAAAGATAACTGAACAATAAAAAGGAAGAAGGGGGGTCTAAATAGAGATTATGGATCTGGTGGTTGCCCTCGCCCTTGTACCTTCCTGCGGTGACCACACGGCCACGGCCACGGCCGTGTGCAAGGCCGTTTGGTATGGAAATCTATACCGTGGTTAGTTTATGGTTAGGTGCTAAAAGGAAAAATAAAAGTAAAAATAAAAAAATGTAAAAATTAATGGGGTTAGTGCTCGGGTTGCCGCCCGAGAAGCGCTCGTTTATAGTCTTAAGCTAGACTTTACCTCTCATTCGTATGGTCATGGTGGTTTGAGGAGGTGAAAATCCTTTCTCATGCGATCAACTCCGTTTTTGATATATAGTTTAAGTCGAGTAGTGTTTACCTCAAAAGTGCTGAATTTAAGATTGCTTACCTCGACTGTCCCATATAGGAAGACATTAAGTACCTCAAAAGTGATTTCTTCATTTATTTTGAGATCTGGATTGGTGATTCGAGGGTCTTCCTTATTCAACAATACCTGATCCCCTATTTTGAAGTGATTTGTTGTTCCTATCAGCTCGTCTGGGGGTTCCTTCGGTTTTTATTCATGTGGTTTCAGTTTCTCTTTAAAATGCGTCTTCCACTCGTCTAGTTCATCGACCTGAAGCTTTAATTCTTCATGGATTATTTCTTTATGGGTACGAGGTCTAAGATCTGGCTCAGCTAGGTGATTTCGTGATGCTTACTGTAAAGAAGGTTGAACCAAATGGTTATCAATAGAATTTACGTTCGTACCTTTATTACTCGATGTCCTAGCTGGGTCAAGAGCTTGAAGAGTGACTGTCTCGTCGCTTACACGAAGTATTAGTTCACCTGTATCAATATCAATTTTTGTTCTGGCAGTTGCTAGAAAGGGTCTTCCTAAGATTAAAGGGATATTATTGTCCTCATCCATGTCTAAAATGATAAAGTCTACTGGGAATACAAATTTATCAATTTTTACAAGTACATTTTCAATTATACCCCTAGGAATTCTGATAGTTTTATCAATTAATTAAATGCTCATCCTAGTTTGTTTGGGTTTCCCTAGACCTAGTTGTTTAAACATTTTATAAGGCATAACATTGATGCTTGCCCCTAAATCAGCTATAGCATTATCAATAGATAAACTACCAATTAAACATGGAATTGTAAAACTCCCTGGATCTTTTAATTTCCGTGGCAGTTTATTTTGTAGAATTGCTGAGCACGTTGCGTTTAGCTCCACATGCGATGCCTTGTCTAGCTTCCGTTTGTTTGTCAACAGCTCTTTTAAAAATTTTCTATAATCGGGCATCTGCGAAAGAGCTTCGAGAAACGGTAAGTTAATATGTAATTTCTTTAAAAGTTTTAGAAACTTACCAAACTGTTCCTATGTGTTGTCCCTCTTCATTGCTTCGGGATATGGCACACAAACTTGGTACTCTGTAATTACCGATTTTGGTATATCATGGCTTACCTCAACCTTACCCTTATCTGCCACGTTTTCTTGCCTTTGTTCTGGTTCATTTAACCCTTCATTATCGTACATAGTTGTGGTTTAAATTTGCTCTTTAGGGTTAGTTTCAGTGTTGCTTGGCAAGCTTTCTTGTGGTAGTTCTGAGATCAGCTTCGCAAGTTGTCCAACTGATTTAGTAATTTTCCCAACTGACTTAGTAAGTTCCCCAACTTGGTTCTTGATCCCTTCAATCGATGTTTGTTGGTTTTTAAATGTTGTCTCAGTGTCTTGGAGATGGGTATCTGTGGCTGCCATGAATTTTGTCATCATATCTTCAATGTTCGACTCCTCTTCCTGTTGGCGAGCTGGTTGTTGAAAATTTTGATCATCCCACGAGAAATTGTGATGGTACCTCCAACCTGCATTATAAGTGTTATCATAAAAATTATTTTTAGGTCTAGCATAGTTACCCATATAGTTGACTTGTTCGCTTTCCATGCCATGTCCGTAGGGTGGGTACTCGTGGATTCGCCACGCCTGCTTGTTTCACATCGCATAACCGGATGTGCTCATGAGGAACCGTATAAACCATCAAATGTTTTATGTATCATCTCTAATCGGGTTGATAGCCCAGTTCTTATCGGGTCGAGGTTGTAGATATCGGCTACTTTTGTTGGCTTTGTCCTCATAACTTGCCACTGATAGTTATTCAGTGCCATCTCCTCTATAAACTAAAATTTTCCTGAACAAAGCAAATAAAAGAAAATTTAGCAAAGTAAAAAAAATAATAAAAATAAATTGCAAAAAATAAAAAATGGCTAAAGTAATAAAAATAGAGCTTACTTAATATTTTAGTTTCCCGGCAACAGCGCCAAAAACTTGATCGTTGTATTTCAGAGTTTTAAATTTATAATGATCGATCCTGGAAACTAACTATGACAACGATTAAGGCAAGTGCACCTATCGAATAGTAGTATAGCTTAGGCAAGACCGGATTGTGGAACCCAAAGGAACTAAAAGTACTAATACTAACTTTCTTTCTATTATTTAGCCTAAAATAAGTGAAGTTGTTTATTAATCTAAATTAACTAATTACTAAGCTAAAGACGCAAAGACAAAAAGAATGAATTGGGGAAATACTTGGGAAAAACTCAGTTGATTAAGACGATACCCTTAGGAAGAATCCACCTAGACTCCACTTGTTATCTAACACTGAACCAGACGATTTATTCACTTGACTTTATCCGTAGAACTCCCTAACGTATATTAAACCCTCTCTCGAGGTGAATAACGTCTAACCATAGGTTAAATAATTGAAATCTCTTTCCCATTAATAACCCCCTAGAATAGCAGTAAATCGATCTATGGACTCCCATATTAGGTTTCACCCTAATCCGGCAAAATCTCGTCACCCTATCTCTAGGCGCGCGATCAACTCCGCTTAATTATGCTAGATCTACTCTTAAGCAGGGACTTTTGCTCCACCACCTAAGCACATTCAACATGAATTAATATCCGCAAAATATCAACACAAGAATTAAGCACACATAATTAAGAACAAATCAAGTATTTATCATATAGTTCAGAAAACAATAACAACATTCATTTAGGTTTCATCCCCCTTCAGGTATCTGAAGGGTTTAGTTCATAATAATAAAGAAAAACATCTCAGAAGAAAAGATAACACAAAACATAAGAAATTCCTAAAACCCCCTGAAGGAATTGAAGAGGAGATCCTCCGTCTTGAGTAGAATTCCGGCTTCTTGAGATGGATCAACTGGCTATCCCTTGAGAGTTTCCCACAAATCTGACCTTTTCGGCTCGGCTCCTTGGCCTAGCTAACCGCCCCGACAGAGGGCTTCTACCGAACTCCCCCCATTAAGTTGCTCCCTAGGGTGTTTATATAAGCTTTGAGACGCCTTACTTGGCCTCCAAGTATCCTAATCTGAATTAAATTCCTATTTGGGTGTTTAAATAGACTTTTGAATGTGTTTCTTTGCCTCCAAGTATCCAAATCTAAGTAAAACTCCTCTTGGCCGCGGCAGGGGCACGGCCATGGCACACGCCCGTGTGAATAGTGGCCAGGCCGTGTGGACTCCATTAGTGAGGCACGACCGTGCGGTCTTGGGTCCAGGCCGTGTCGATTTTGTGATGTGGCCCTTTTGTCCCGTTTTGCGTTCTTTTCATCCCCTGGTGCTTTCCTGAGTATATAATCATGAAAAGAAAGGATTAAGAGCACCAAATTAAATAAAATAAGGGATAATTCATCCAAAAGCATACTAAATGTGGGATTAAAATATGTTACTTTTACAGTTTATCAATATCCCTAGTGATTAATGGGATGATTAGATGAGTTTAGAAATGTAAATGAGATTAGCACCAAAGTCTTGTGAATGTGTGAATACAGGTACTCGTGAATGAGTCACGAAGAAACGATTACGATATGTGGCATGGTATGTGCTAAATTAGGGCAATTGTGAGTAAGTATGGCAAGAAGCCTATGACTTGTGTATGGTTAGTTAATGCCATGGATGGATTATTTTATGAGCTTATTGTTGCTATTTATATCCATGCAAACTTACTAAGCTTTATGCTTACCCCTTTCATTGCCCTTTTCCCTTGTAGTTTTGCCAAGATAACTCGAGGAACGTGGACGTAGGAGTTCAAAAATCACACTATCGACATCACTTTGGTATAACAATTTAGACTTATTTTGAGTATGGCATGTATAGGACTCAAGTATTTTGTTAGGTCGTAATTGTTGGCCAAAGTGTCGGCTTTGTAAGGTATTAAAGTCTTTTTTGTAATTGTAACACCCCATACCCGAGTCCGAAGCTGAGACTGGATACAAGACATTACTATACTTGAAACATGCTTAAACGTGAACTTACGGCTACAAAATTTCGTTTCAAATTAAAACTTTCCTTCCTTAGTCATAACATTCACTTCATGGGCTTACGAAGCCATAAACTCATATCCGAGAGTTTTCGTAGTTCAACCGGAAACTTCTACGAACTTAGAAAATTTTTCATCAAGACAGGGGTCACACGCCCATGTTGACCTAGGACACGCCCGTGTACTCAACTTATGGTTGTCACTGACTGACTCACACGACTTAGGCACACGCCCGTGTCCTTGACCCGTGTATCAAACCTTGGTATTCTGACTTAACCACACGGCCTAAGCACACGCCCGTGTGGCTGGCCCGTGGTCTATACTGACTCAAAACTCTAACATGCAGGGGACACACGGTCTATTAACACACCCATGTGGGTTGGTCGTGTATCACACACGGTCTAGTCACACGCCCGTGTGACCATACCAGTAGACATTTAAAGGCTATTTTCCGAGCCAATTGCCACCCTGAAATCAAGACCAATCATATACTCAATTCAACAATTCGAGTACTTCATCAAAACATAATCAATAATGCATAAACCATCGACATTGATATATATATATTTAGTGAATATTGATCAATCCCTTTAGCCATATACAAAAGAATAATAAGCTTGCTAACCAAAAGCTTTGGCTTCTCTTAAGACATAATTCAAAATGAACCATTTCCTATACATGCCATACTTAATAAAAACAACTTGGCTATACCCAAAATTTTGATTGATAGTGTGCTTCGAGCTCCGACGTCAATGATCCATGAGTTAGCTTGGCGGGTCTATATAGAAAGAAAGAATTAAAGACGTAAGCACTTAGCTTAGTAAGTCTGCATGTAATGCATATAACAACATAATTGCTTAACAATTTCATACATCATAAATAATGGAATCACAAATCTCAAGTACTTGAGCTTACTTACTCTAACTGATTCTTTCATAACTAATGATACTTACTACTCTCATGCTGGTAAGGTAAACAAGATACCTGTAACACTTAATCACATAAATTAGCATACTTTGCTATTATAAGGATAAACTTAACTTCATCTTTTCTTAACATGGATATTATTCTTAGTCGACTTTGACTAGCATAACTTGTTAATGACTTTACTTTCTTGCTATCTCATTCAAGCTTTACTCATTTGCCCGATGAATTATCTAGAATAAATAAGGATACTAAATCTATCACACATGTGTCTCGATGCCAATGCCATATACTTGATATGGTCTTACATGGAATCTCTTAACTTAGTGTCGATGCCATGTCTTGCCATGGTCTTGCACGAGGTCTTTCTTGGGTGTTTCCTTGGAAACTTACTATTGCCATGTCTTGACATGGTCTTACGTGGTATCTTTACTTCATGGAACTTGTCAATGCCATGTCTTGAAATGGTTTTACATGATATCTCTTAACTTTAGAGACTCACCAATGCCATGCCTCGGCTTGGACCTATATGGGTCTTTGCCTCGTAAATAACTTTTCAATGCCAAGACTTGTCTTGGACTTACATGATCTCTTTACTTTATTGCCGATACCATGTCTTGATACGGTCTTACACGGACTTTCTTGTCTCATGTGGTAGATTAGGCATCCTCAGTAATCCAACTTCAATCGGGACTTTCATTTAATAAATCTCATTAGTTTCTTTGTTTAAACATATTAAACAACTTCATGGGAATAATGTACAATATCAACATAATAAGCAATTCAATGAAAATATTCATGAAGCTTAAGAATCATATGAACTTACCTCGATATACAAAATGTACGAAGATATGCAATTTAGTCCTCGAGTTTGTTTTTGCCTCGGTTTCGGTCCGGGCTTCGTTTTTCTTGATCTATAATAATAACTCATTTAATACTCACATTGACTGAATTGACTCATAAATCACACTTTGGCAAAATTTACTATTTTTCCCCTAAACTTTCTCATTTTTACACTTTTGCCCCTAGGCTCGTAAAGTGATTTTCATTCAACTTTCTTGAATTTCATGCTTAGCTGGATTATACTCTAAACTACATCAATATTAAATTCTCACTATTTCATGCGTGTATTACAAATTTCATAACTTTTACAAACTAGTCCTTACAAGCCATTTTCATGAAATTCACTTGGAAAAAGATGTTTATTCTACATCAAGCTTTCATAATCTTCCTTAAAACTTCATAAAACATGCATTTCATACATGGGTGTATTTTTGAACATGCACCCTAGCTCAACTTATAGCTAAAAATAGCTAATTTAAGTTACGAGGATTTCAAAAATACGAAAAATATTAAAAAAGGGGCTAAAACGAACTTACTAGCAAGCTTGAAAAATTGAAGAACCCTAGCTATGGCTTCCTTCAAATTTTTGGCACTAAGGGGAAGAAGATGAACATAATTTTTGTCTTCTTTTCCCTTTTTAATCATTTAATTGACAATTGACCAAATTGCCCTTTTTGCTAAACCTTCCAAATTTACTACATCATGTCCATTTTTGTCCAAAAATTAGAAATTGGGCAAATTGCTATCTAAGGAATTCTAATTTATAATCCTAAGCTATTTCATACTTAAAGCTTCTAGAACCTCATATTTTACAACTTTTACAATTTAGTCCTAGTGGACAATTCAATCACAATTTAAAAAATTTTCTTCATGAAACTTTCATACTATCATGCCAGCATCCCATAAACCTTAAATCTCATTTTTCTACTTTGGATTTGTGGTCTCGTACCACTATTTCGACTGGGCCCTAAATCGGGCTATTACATTAATGGTCTATTAAGTTAGGCCGATACTTGGCAAACTCTTATGCTTAATTGAAGATGAAATCCTTGCAGTATATGCCCTTGTGTTTGGATGATGAAATGAGTTCTTGGATGTGCCTTTGGGTTGAGTTGTGTTGATTTGAATTGAAGGATGTATGTATGCAATGTAGGGTGGCAAAAGGGCTTGGTAGATAGCCATCTAATTGTCCACACGGGTGCAGACACACAGCGTGTGTCTGGGCGTGTGTGTGACACACTGATCACCCTATGGGCGTGTGGATCGACCGTGTGTCCCCTTGCATGCTAGAATTGCAAGTCAGTATGCCTTGTAGTAAACACACGGGCAGAGACACGACCGTGTGTCTCTGCCGTGTGAGAGGCACGGCCTAGGACATGGGCGTGTGCCCTGGCCATGTGAAGTCTGAACATTAAATGAGGAATTTAATTCGACACACGGGCTAAGGACACGGGCGTGTGCCTTGGCCGTGTGACCTTAGTGAGATGATGACGTCATAGTCAAAATGCCAAGGTTTTGGCACACGGGCTAAGACACGGGCGTGTCGAGGCCGTATGAGGCACACAGGCCAGGGACACGGGCGTGTGTCTGGCCATGTAAATTTATTCAGGATCGACCACGGGTGGAAGACACGGGCATGTCTTAGGGGCACACGGGCGTGTCCCTAGACCAACACGGGCGTGTGGCCCCTGTTTTGAAGAAAAGTTTTTCTAAGTTCCTCAAAGCTCCCGGATAAGTTCCAAGATCTCTCGGAGGTATGTTTAGGGCCCCGTGGGCCGAGGATTGAGCAAGAGAAGGGTTTATGCAAAATTTATAGCCCGTTTTGAGATGTCAAGTGAGATTAGTTAGGTAATGCCTCAACCCGGTCCCAGCTTTGGGCACAGGTAAGGGGTGTTACATTTATTGGTATCAGAGTTACGGTTTAGTCGATTCTAGGACTAACGTAGCATAAGTATGAGTCTAGCTATACATGCCATATCTAAGAGTGTCTGAGTGATGAGAGTGTGATAGCTCTTGACCTTTAAAAATCGTGTTTATGTAGTAAATGGATTCTGATCCAGACCGAACTGCAGCCGATGATGCTACGAGTAATGCGCCGGCTCCCGCTTAAGGGACCACGCTAACAAATAGTAGACCCGAGACCTTGGGTCAGGGAGAAGAGGCTCAAGAAGCCTTTCTCCACATGATGAGTAACTGGTATACTGAGTATACCCGAGCAAATCCTAATGCTCAACCCTCTCCACCCCCACTAATCCCTCAACCTGCTCCAGTAGCTTTTCAAGTGGTTGAGGTAGTAAGAAGAGAAAGGCCTACGGTCGATAAGATCTGGAAGCAAGGAGCCGAGGAATTCCGGGCCAGTAAGGATGATGATCTGGAGAGGGCAGAATTCTGGCTAGAGAATACCATCAGGGTATTCGATGAATTATCCTGCACGCCTGAGGAGTGCTTAAAGTGTGTGGTATCTCTCTTGAGAGATTCAGCCTATCAGTGGTGGAACAATCTTGTGTCGGTAGTACAAAGAGAGAGAGTTAGCTGGGAATTCTTCCAAGGGGAATACCGAAAGAAGTACATCAGCCAGAGATTTATCGATCATAAGAGGAAGGAGTTCTTGGAACTGAAGCAAGGCTGCATGTCAGTCACCGACTACGAATGGGAGTTCGTAAGGCTTAGCAAGTATGCCCAGGAGTGCGTGTCTTCTAAGGCCGTAACGTGCAAGAGATTCGAGGACAGGCTGAATGAGGATATCCGTTTATATGTTGGAGTCCTTGAACTAAAAGAGTTTGTAGTGTTGGTAGATAGAGCCTGTAAAGCCGAAGAGTTGGCTAAGGAGAAGAGAAAAGCTGAGAATGAGTCTCGTGACTCGAGGAAGAGGCAATTGACTAAGTCCTACCAATCCTCATCTATGAAATTGAGGGATTTTTCTACTCAATCAGTCACCTCAGCCGGGTTTTCAACCCGAAGTAAGGGCAAGCAATTTTCGGGGTCTAAAGGGCAGACCGCAACAGTTGCTAGTGTGGGCAACGTTCGACCAAGTAGACCAGAATGCCCTCAATGTGGTAGGCGCCATTTCGGTGAGTGTCGAGAGAATGAGAAAGCTTATTTCAGATGCGGGTCCTTAGACCACTTTATCAGAGATTGCCCCGAGGTGGGCGAGAAAGAGAAGTCACAGAATGCAAGACTGGGAAGTACTGCTAGAGGAAGACCACAGAGAAACCCAGGAAATGAGATGGGTAGCAAGAATCCATCTAGAGAGCAAGCTGCAAGAGTCAAGGGTAGAGCATCGGCGAGAACTTATGCCATTCGCGCTCGTGAAGAGGCGTCTTCCCCCGACGTAATCACGGGTACATTTTCTCTTTATGATACTCGTGTTATAGCTTTAATTGATCCGGGATCTACCCACTCATACATATGCATGAAATTAGTCTTTAGCATGAACATGCCTATAGAGTCCACCGAATTTGTAATAAGAGTGTCTAATCCCCTAGGCAAGTATGTGTTAGTAGATAAAGTATGCAAAGGATGCCCTTTGATGATTAAGGGTCATTGTTTCCCGGTTGATCTTATGCTATTTCCATTTGATGAGTTCGATGTCATCCTTGGCATGGATTGGCTAGTTACTCATGGGGTAATTGTGAATTATGGGGAGAAGCATATTGAGTTGAAAAGTGAAAATGGGGATTTTATTCGTGTTGAATCAAATAAGCCAGATAGATCACTAGTAGTAATATCAACCTTGTCGACTCAGAGGTATTTAAGGAAAGGGTACGAGGCTTATCTTGCCTTTGTGTTGAACACTAAAGAGACTGATTTGAGAATGGAGTCGGTACCCATAGTGTGTGAGTACCTAGATGTTTTCCCGGCAGAGTTGCCAGGGTTACCTCCGGTTAGAGAGATTGAATTCGGGATTGAGTTGGCTCCAGGTACTGCCCCTATTTCTATTACTCCATATAGAATGGCACCAACCGAGCTAAAAAAGCTAAAAGCGCAGTTGCAAGAACTAACGGATAAGGGTTTCGCAAGACTGAGTTCTTCTCCGTGGGGTGCTCCCGTTTTATTCGTGAAGAAGAAAGATGGTTCTATGAGACTATGCATAGATTATCGGCAACTCAACAAGGTAACTGTGAAGAACAAGTACCCGTTGCCGAGGATCAATGACCTATTTTCTCAATTGAAGGGAGCCACGATATTTTCCAAGATATATTTTAGGTCCGGGTACTATCAACTGAGAGTCAAGGACTCGGATGTATCGAAAACTGCATTTAGGACTAGGTATGGCCACTATGAATTTTTGGTCATGCCTTTTGGTCTAACGAATGCCCCTGCAATCTTCATGGATTTGATGAATCGCATTTTTTTGCCATACTTGGATAAATTTGTCGTGGTCTTCATAGACGACATACCGATATACTCTCGAGATGAGAACAAGCATGCCGAGCATTTGAGTATGGTTCTGCAAGTTTTGAGAGAAAAGGAACTGTATGCCAAGTTCAGTAAGAGTGAATTTTGGCTCAAGGAAGTGGGATTTTTGGGGCACATTGTCTCGGGAGATGGAATTAGAGTAGACCCGAGTAAGATTTCTGCAATTGTTGAATGGAAACCGCCGAGGAACGTAACGGAAGTAAGGAGTTTTCTAGGCCTAGCTGGCTATTATAGATGTTTTGTCAAGGGGTTTTCCATGATAGCTTCCCCGATGACGAGACTTTTGCAAAAAGATGTGAAGTTCGATTGGACAGAAAAGTGTCAACAGAGTTTTGAGAAACTGAAGACGCTATTGACTGAGGCTCCTATTTTGGTGCAACCTGAATCGGAAAGAGAATTTGTGGTCTACAGTGATGCATCCTTGAACAGATTGGGTTGTGTACTTATGCAAGAGGGTAAGGTGATTGCATATGCATCTAGGAAATTAAAGCCGTACGAGAAGAATTACCCAACTCATGACTTAGAGTTGGCCGCAATTGTGTTTGCGTTAAAGATTTGGAGACACCATTTGTATGGTGAAAGGTGTCGGATTTTCACCGACCATAAAAGCTTAAAATATTTGTTGACTCAAAAAGAATTAAATTTGAGGCAAAGAAGGTGATTGGAACTGATTAAGGATTATGAGTTAGTGATCGACTACCATCCGGGAAAGGCGAACGTAGTCGCCGATGCCTTGAGCAGAAAATTATTGTTCACACTGAGAGCCATGAGTACTCAGATGGCTTTGTTGGATGATGGTTCCATTTTAGCCGAGTTGAGGGCTAGACCATTATTCCTCCAAGAGATTTGTGAAGCTCAGAAAGAAGATAACAACTTGCAAGCCAAAAGAGTTTTATGTGAGTCAAATGATGAGTCAGACTTTCGAGTAAGTCCTGATGGATGTTTGACGTTCTGTGTACCCAGAGATGATAAGCTTATTAGTAAGATCTTGCATGAAGCGCATAGCAGATGTTTAACTGTGCACCCTGGGAGCACGAAGATGTACAATGACTTAAGGAAGTGGTATTGATGGCCTGGTATGAAGAAAGACATTTCTGAGTTTGTATCGAGATGCCTGATTTGTCAGCAAGTGAAGGCTGAACACCAAGTACCTTCGGGTTTACTTCATCCCATTTTGGTTCCTGAGTGGAAATGGGACCGTATTACCATGGACTTCGTGACGGGCTTACCGTCGACTCCAAAGAAGAAAGATGTGGTATGGGTAGTGGTTGATAGACTCACAAAGTCAGCCCATTTTATACCAGTGCGAGTCGATTTTTCGCTGGATAAATTGGCGGACTTGTACATGTCATAGATAGTAAGGCTTCATGGTGTACCATTGTCGATCATTTCGGATAGAGATCCGAGATTCACGTCACGGTTATGGAAAAAGTTGCAAGAGGCCTTGGGCACGAAATTGAGTTTCAGTACAGCCTTTCATCCACAAATCGACGGGCATTCGGAGAGGGTAATTCTGATACTTGAGGACATGCTTCGATGTTGTGTTTTGGAATTCCATGATAATTGGGAGAAATACTTACCGTTGGTGGAATTTGCCTACAACAACAGTTTTCAGTCAAGTTTGAAGATGGTGCCTTATAAGGCATTATATGGGCGTAAGTGCCGAACGCCCTTGTATTGGTCAGAACTCAAAGAGAAACAGATTCATGGGGTTGACTTAGTTAGGGAAACTGAAGAGAAAGTAAAAGTGATACGTGACTATCTGAAAGTCGCCTTAGATAGACAGAAGTCCTATTCAGATTTAAAAAGGAAAGAGATAGAATTCAAAGTCGGTGATAAAGTGTTCTTGAAAGTAACACCTTGGAGGAAAGTCCTTAGATTTGGCCGGAAGGGAAAATTGAGTCCGCGTTTTAGCGGACCTTATGAAGTTACCGAGAGGATAGGACCGGTAGCTTATCGATTGGCCTTACCACCTGAGCTAGAAAGGATTCATGACGTCTTTCACGTATCCATGTTGCGCCAATACCGTTCAGACCCTTCACATGTCATAGTACAGACAGAGGTGGAGATACAACCGGATTTGACTTATGGTGAAGAATCGGTTAAAATTTTGGCGCGAGAGGTCAAACAGTTGAGGAACAAAAGCATAACCCTTGTGAAAGTATTATGGCAAAGGCACGGAATAGAAGAGGCTACATGGGACCCCGAGGAAACGATGAGAAACCAATACCCTAACCTTTTCACCGGTAAGATTTTCGGGGACGAAAATCCTTTAGGGGGAAAATTGTAACAGCCCGATTTAGGGGCTAGTCGAAACAATGATCTCGGGATCACTAACCCGAGGATAGAAAAAATTTATTTTCATGTGATTTTATAAATTAGTATATGATTGTATAAGTACATGAGAATTTTGGTACTTTAATTTTAGCGATTTCGTGTTTAATCGCGAAGAAGGACTAAATCGCATAAAGTGCGAAAGCTCCATTCTATAAGCTAAAGGCACCAAATAGCCATAGATTGTTAATTGGAGGTCTTTAAAAGGCAATTAGACCCCCAATATTTGCTTGGCCAGCCATAGACTATATAGGAGACAAAGATGGACAAAATTTTGGTCAAAGTTGTTGATAGTTGGTGACTAATTTGACTAGTTTAATATTAGAATAAAGAAAGAGAAAATATAATCTTTCTTTCCATCTTCCTCCACCGAAATTTGCAAGCATAATAGGGGCTTTGAAAGCTCAAATTTTCAGCAAGCTCTCATCCATTCTAGTAAGTGATTTTGATGATTTTTCTTAATGATAATTGTACTTTTAGAACCCTTAAAACCTAAGCTTTCAAATAAGGGGACTAATGTGCAATATGGTGAAAAGTTTAGAGTTTTTCCATGAGAGCTTTCATTTTTATTTACTGCATTTTTATGGAAGAAATTGAGTCTTGGTTGTTAGATGAACAACTTTTGTGAAATGTGTTGTTTTGAAAACACCTATTTGAACCTTGTTGAAAAGGTTATAAAATTTTTAGTAACTATGTGAAATGTTGAGTTTTGATGATAGCTATAAGATTATTAAATGTTCACCTAGGCTTGTTGAAGGTAGAAATATGATTAGAATTTATTTCCGAGCCTAGGGGCAAAATGGTCATTTTGCCAAATTCTAGGGGCAAATTAGTAATTTTGCCAAAGCCTAATTATTGAAATGCTTTTAGTAATGAGATGATTAAAATGAGCTAAATTGCTATTATAGAGTAAGAAGAATCGAGAATCCGCCTCGATCGGGGAAAGAACAAAGTCTCGGACTAAACCGTCGAGAAATCGAGGTAAGTTTGTATGCGATTAATGCAACATTTATGTTAGCATGTTTGAAAATGCTTGGTATTGTATTGATAAATAAAATGCTCTATTATGTGAGATGTTGAAGTCCAAGTGGACTATAATGAATATGAAGATGCTATCATCGAAATATGAAGTAGATAAGGTCCCTTATAAGACCATGTCCGGGACATGGCCTCAGCACCGAATTGAAACTCCGTATAAGACCATATCCGGGATATGGCTTCGGTATTGAAAATGAGAATCGTATAAGACCATATTTGAGATATGGCATCGACACTTGATATGAGATTCCGTATAAGACCATATCTGGGATATGGCATCGTCATTTAGAGGTAACTCCATCTAAGACCACCTCTGGGATGTGGCATTGGCCTCGTACTTATAATAATGACGATATTATGCGGCTTTGAGTATCCCTAGTGATTAATGGGATGATTAGATGAGTTTAGAAATGTAAATGAGATTAGCACTAAAGTCCTGTGAATGAGTGAATACAGGTACTCGTGAATGAGTCACGAAGAAAGGATTACGATATGTGGCATGGTATGTGCTAAATAAGGGCAATTGTGAGTAAGCATGGCAAGAAGCCTATGACTTGTGTATGGTTAGTTAATGCCATGGATGGATTATTTTATGAGCTTATTATTGCTATTTATATCCATGCAAACTTACTAAGCTTTATGCTTACCCCTTTCATTGCCCTTTTTCCCTTGTAGTTTTGCCAAGATAACTCGAGGAACGTGGACGTAGGAGTTCGGAAATCACACTATCAACATCACTTTGGTATAACAATTTAGACTTATTTTGAGTATGGCATGTATAGTGTAACAGCCCGGTCTAGACCCTACTCAGAACAGTGGTTTCGAGACCACAAATCCGAGGTTAGAAAAATATTTTAATATTTAAGGATGCATCGCTGAAAATAACGAACTCCTCACCCGACTCTGGCTGAACAAGCACTGGAGCTTCCGTTAGCAAGGTTTTCAGCTGATCAAAACTCTTCTGGCACCTTTCTGACCACTCGAATTTAACATCTTTTTGTAATAGTTTTGTCATCGGTGCTGCTATCATAGAAAACCCTTTCACGAAGCGTCTATAATATCCGGAAAGTCCCAAAAAGCTACGAACCTCAGAAACATTCCGCGGAGGTTTCCAATCAAGTATAGCCGAAACTTTACTCGGGTCAACCCGAATACCCGATGCTGAAACAACATGCCCCAGGAAGCTAACTTCATTCAACCAAAACTCACATTTGCTGAATTTCGCATACAACTGCTTATCACGCAAAATCTGTAACACCAGTATCAAATGCTCAGCATGCTCGGTTTCGTCACGTGAAGAAATCAGTATGTCATCTATGAATACAACCACAAATCGATCTAGATACGTTCTAACTACCCGATTCATCAGATCCATGAAAACAGCAGGGGCATTAGTGAGTCCAAACGGCATCACTAAAAACTCGTAATGGTCGTATCTCATTCGAAAATCAGTCTTTGGTATATCCGAGTCTCTAACTCGCAACTGATAATAACCTGACCTCAGATCAATTTTCAAGAACACCGAGGCTCCCTTAAGCTGATCGAATAAATCATCGATACGTGGTAACGGATATTTATTCTTTACGGTCACTTTATTGAGTTGTCGATAATCGATGCACATTCTCAAAGTTTCGTCCTTCTTTTTCACAAATAGGACTGGCGCACCCCAGGGAGAGAAACTCGGTCGAGCAAAACCTCTACCTGTCAATTCTTGCAATTGAGCCTTCAAATCTCTAAATTCGGTCGGTGCCATTCTATACGGAGCTATCGAAATCGGAGCTGTCCCTGGCACTAGCTCAATACCAAACTCTACCTCCCGAACAGGTGGCAATCTCGGCAATTCCTATGGAAACACATCCGGATACTCACAAACAACCGATACAGATTCAATCTTCTTTTCGGTTACCTTGCTATCAATCACATACGCAAGATAAGTTTCGCAACCCTTTCTCAAATAATGTCGAGCCAACATTGAAGATATCACAGCTGGTAGCCCATTCAAATCCGCAGATTCAATTCGAATTATCTCGTTATTCTCACACCTCAAATCAATAGTCTTTCATCTGCAATTCACTACTGCGTCGTGTACAGTTAACCAATCCATACCGAGGATAATATCGAACTCGTCAAATGGTAGCAACATCAGATCGGCCGAAAAACATGAGTCTCGAATCATTAAAGGGCATTTCTTGCACACTCTATCAACTAGCACACACCGACCCAGGGGGTTCGAAACCTGAATCACAAACTCAATAGACTCAACAGGTAGAGTCTTACTAAATACTAATGTTTCACACACATACGAATGAGTTGAACCAGGATCAATCAGAGCAATCACACTAGTATCAAAGAGAGTGAAAATACCGGTGATGACATCTGGAGATGAAGCTGGTCGTTGTAAATCAGAGTTTTAAAATTTATAAAAGAATGATCGAACCTGGAAACTAACTCTGACAACGATTAAAGGCAAGTGCACCTATCAAACAGTAGTATAGTTTAGGCAAGACCGGATTATCGAACCCAAAGGAACAAAAAGTACTAATACTAACTTTCTTTTTATTAATTAGCCTAAAATAAGTGAAGTTGTTTATTAATCTAAATTAATTAACTACTAAACTAAAGATTCTAAGACAAAGAAGAATGAATTTTGAAAATAACTTGGGAAAAACTCAGTTGATTAAGACGATACCCTAGGAAGAATCCACCTAGACTTCACTTGTTATCTAACACTGAACCATACGATTTATTCACTTAGTTTGATCCGTAAGACTTCCTAACGTATATTAAACCCTCTCTCGAGGCGAATAACGCTCTAACCCTAGGTTAATTAGTGGAACTCTCGTTCTCTTATAATAACCCCTAGAATAGCAAAGAAATCGATCCGTGGATTCCCATATTAGGTTTCACCCTAATCCGGCAAAATCTCGTCACCCTATCTCTAGGCGTGCGATCAACTCCGCTTAATTATGTTGGATCTACTCTTAGGCAGGGTCTATTCCTCCTCCACCTAAGCACATTAAATTTGGATTAAGCTCACATAATTAAGAACAAACTAAGGATTTATCATATAATTCAAATAATCAAATAACAAGATTCATCACAGGTTTCATCCCCTTCGGGTATCCGAAGGGTTTAGTTCATAACAATAAAGGAAAACATCTCGAGAGAAAAGATAAAACAAAACATAAGAAATCCCTAAAACCCCCTGAAGGAATTGAAGAGGAGATCCTCCGTCTTGAGTATAACTCTGGCTTCTTGAGATGGATCAACTGGCTATCCCTGAGTGAATCCCCACAAATCTGCCTTCTCTGGCCTAGCACGACGCCCCTAGACGATGGCTTTGGGCTCCCCTCTTCAGGTCATACTTAGGGTATATTTATAGGCTTTTGAAATACGTTTCTTTCTCCCTAAGTATCCTTTCCCGAATGAAATTGCTCTTTTCCACGGCAGAGACACGGCCATGGCGCACGCCCGTGTAAGTCGTGGTCAGGCCGTGTGGACTTCATTGATGTGGCACGACCGTGTAAATCGTGGTCCAGGCCGTGTTCGAGATCTTTAAGGAGGCACGGCCGTGTGGTCTAAGGTCCAGGCCGTGTCAATTTCATGCTTTGGCCCATTTGTCCCGTTTTAAGCCCGTTTTGCATTCTTTTCATCCCCTGGTGCTTTCCTAAGTATATAACATGAAAAGAAAGGATTAAGAGCACCTTTTTACATAAATCAAGGGATAATTCATCCAAAATGTGGGCCTAAAATATGTTACTATTACGGTTTATCAGAAGCCTCATCTCTGGCACGAATAGCATAAGCTCTAGCCGGTGCACAGGCCTCTGATCGAATAGCCACATCTGAAGTCCCCCTCTGAGCACCACTCCTACCTCCCACATTACGAGATGGTCTACCTCTAGCTGCAGTATTGCTCGGTCTCGTACTCTGAACAATACCCTTTTCAGTTGTCTCCAGGCAATCTCGAATGAAATGATCCTGCGAACCACACTTGTAACAAGTGCGATTATTATTAGATTTACCCCAACATTCACCAAAATGCCGTCTACCACACTGCTGACACTCAGGCTTACTCGGTTGGGTATTGCCAACACTAGCAACTGATGTAGCCCGAGAACTCACTGGTGGTCGTTCTCGTATCGAAATCCCTGTATTAGGTTTGGACCGGCTACCATCATTCTTGAACTTCTTTGTTGACACTTGAGGAAATTTACCCACAGATCTCTTTTGGAAGTCTCTAGCTTCAAACTCGGCTTTCCGCTTTTCTTTTCCTAGCTCTTCAGCTTTACAAGCTCGCTCAACAAGTACTACGAACTCGTTTATTTCAAGGATGCCAACTAGAAGCTTTATATCTTCATTTAAACCTTCTTCGAATCTCCGGCACATAGCAGCCTCAGATGAAACACATTCACGAGCATAACGACTAAGTCTCACAAACTTGCACTCATATTCAGATACAGTCATACAACCCTGTTTAAGCTCGAGAAATTCTTTACGTTTAGAGTCTATGAATCGCTGACTTATGTATTTCTTACGGAATTACGTCTGAAAGAAGTCCCAGGTAACTCGTTCCTTCGGAAAAACCGATACGAGAGTATTCCACCAATAGTAGGCAGAATCCCGTAATAAAGATATGGCACACTTTAGGCACTCATCAGGTGTGCAAGATAGCTCATCGAAAACACGAATAGTATTATCGAGCCAAAATTCGGCTCGCTCTGCATCATCGTCATCTTCGGCTCTAAATTCTTGAGCCTCGTGTTTTCTAATGCGGTCAACAGGAGGCTTGCTTGCTCTCTCAGGACTTACGATCGGGGGTACCACCGGTACTACAGGGGGAGTGTTCGGATTCAGGGGTTATTGAATAGCCGGATTGGCTCGAATATACTGACTGAACCAATCATTCATCATGCTATAAAAGGCTTGTTTAGCCCCCTCATCGGGATTACTCGCAGCTGGTCGAGATTCCTCCGGCGTGGTCCCTTGTGCGGGAACAGGCGCCACGCTCTCGACATCATCAGCTATAGCTTGCTCGGGATCAGGATCCATTACTATACGAAAGGAACAAACACATTTTACTGTCAGAAGTCATCACACTATCACATTATAAACTATGGCATGTATAGCTAGACACTCACGCGCTACGTTAGTCTGAGAACCGACTAAACCGTAGCTCTGATACCAATAAAATGTAACACCCCTAACCCGTGTCCGTCGCCAGATTAGGGTTACGAGGCATTACTTATCAAATCACAAGTCCACACACTCAAATAAAGTCATATTACGTTAATTAATACAAAATCAATACATGCTATTGTAATCAAATAAGTTACCACCAAATATTATCATTAGCATCATTTAAAAACCAATTTCCATTCAATTAGCAAAATCACTATTCATTTGGTCAATTTCAGAAGTAAGGTCGAGTATGCCTATGGTCATTAGTTAGCTATATTAACAAAATGCTAAACATTATAGACCAAAAATTTTCATACCAAAACTTAACCAAACCAAACTAGCTTTAAATGGATTGATAACCACAATTATTGTTAATTACATTCAACCACATGAATACTCAAATTTCCTCTAAATGGCATAACTAAAATCCTCAAAGCCATACATTAAAAATATATTTATATATATATATTAAGACGAATCATTAAAACTAAGTATTTAGTCACTTAACTAAACATAATATATATATCTATCAATCTCAATCATAGTAGTCCGACTACTTTCATATGACCTAATGCTTATACAGCTTAGAAATGATCCAAACATAAATTAACCTAAATGCATAGAACATGATCTTATCATTTCATAATTTGACATACGGTGCATACACATAAATATTCATAAAATTATTCAATCACTTCATTTACTATAAGACCTTCTCATAAATTTATTCATGCATCCACATACATAACATAAATGAAATTTCAAGGAATAAACATTTCGAAATCAACTTACCATTAAAAACCGACCCTAGATAAACCTTATCATTATAATTAAATATTCATAATCAACTCGAACCCCAAGCATAAGAGTAAGCCATTTTCGCATGGCATTTATACATCCATATAAACATCATTTAAGCCAATTCAAAATCGGTTTATCCTATACATGCCATAGACTTTAAGTTTATATACAAAAGAGGTACCAAAATTTTGATGATAGTGTGATGAGCTTCAACTATGATTCCCGAGCACGAGATGAGCACCCAAAAGAGATCTACAATACACAAAAAAAAATTCGAAGTAAGCTTTCACAGCTTAGTAAGTTTTAAGCATTTATCTCACATACAAACATTAACGTAATTAAAATAAATTATTACATTTACAACCTCATTGCCGAATAATCAAACATATAAAGATAGATTTCATAACAACATTATATGCATGTATAAATATGTATATATATATCGACACCACCCTCACATGGTAAATTAAACATCATAAACCTCTATTACTCACCAAAATTTCTACTTACATTTAAACCACCATCAATCACAAGTTATTACAAACATTACATACCTTTTTAGTTACTTACCTTTCCAACCTTAACCACCCGAGCATAACATTGGAATGTATACTCGAATATTTTACTATCCTTATCGACATTAATGATATGAGTCTATTAAAAGCATCGAACCTGTATATCTGTTACAAGAATTTAGTAGCGTATCGCACACATAGTGCCGTTACTTTAAAATTTCCTCACACATAGTGCCAAGTTTCCGTAACGTATCGCACACTTAGTGCCGTTACTTTAACATTTCCGCACACTTAGTGCCAAGTTTTCGTAACGTATCGCACACTTAGTGCCATTACTTTAACATTTCCGCACACTTAGTGCCAAGTTTCCGTAACGTATCGCACACTTAGTGCCGTTACTTTAACATTTTCGCACACTTAGTGCCAAGTTTCCGTAACGTATCGCACACTTAGTGCCGTTACTTTGGAGATTTGCACACATGGTGCATTATAACCGATTTCGCACACTTAGTGCTCGGTTATAAGCTCGCACACTTAGTGCCTTTCATAACCTGTCATTCAACTGAATATAAACTTACATATATAAAATCCAATCCATATCTTCACATATAAGCACATACATATATGGATAACTTTATGATTTAGCAATCCAATTCTATATTACATTCGGCCTAGACAATATCAAGCCACCAACAAATCCTTTGAATATATTCATCTCCCAATTTAGTATTCCTCATATCTAAAAGTATTACTATCATATAAATACACATTTCATGCAAATGATTCAAACGTCCAAGTAACCACACATTCAGCTAATTTTTACTAATTTCATTGATACATTCGGCCATGTATTATTAATACACTTACCACCATTCAACTTAGACATATAATAAGGTATAAAATTCAATTTAACCCAATTGCTTAAAACTTACCTCGAAATCAACTGATTAGGATTTCCGGCTACTACTCGCTTCAATTTCGCCTTTCCCGATCCAATCCCGTGTCTTTATGTTCTTGATCTAAATAATTCCAAATTTAACTCATTCAAATACATTTTCATTCAATTTAATACAAAAACACATAAATATGCAAATTACCATTTTACCCCTGACATTTACAATTTTTACTATTTAGTCCCTAATACACAACTCACAAATTACTCAAAATTTGGCTACCATCCTTTAGGGCCGAATCTTCATAAGGACTATATAAGTCCATATATTTCATAAATTTCTCAATTTAACCCTCCAAGATAATATTTTCACAAATTAATCCTTAATTAGCTACATTCACCAAAGACTCAAGAATAAGATATGTTCATCTAGCTCAAATCTCTCATTTAATACTAAAAATCATCATAAAACTCAACTTATCATCAATGGCATATCTCACATACATGACCAATACACAAAATTAATACATGGGCTTGATAGTAGAGTGAACAATAATCTCAAAAATGCAAAAATCATCAAAAATCCAAAGCTAAAACTTACCTAATTTTGGTTGATGAGTGCCAAACCCTTGTTTGGTTTTTCTTTTCTTTTCTTTTGCTAGTTTAAATTAAGAGAGCTAAAATGATGAACATGCAATGGCTCTCTTTATTTTTTTATGTTTTATTCCATTGTGCTTATAAAATATAATATATCATTAATATATATTTAACATATAAAACAAACAAACATATAATATATATATATATTATAATGCCACATTGCCGTCCACTATAAATATAATAGGGGTAATTGTAACATAAAACCCCTTAATTAAAAAGACACATTGATTTTAACCTTCCAATCAAGCAAATAGCTAATTTTACCACTCATGCAATTTAATCCTTTTTCTTGAATTGAACATACAAACAGTCAAATTATCTCACGATATTTTAACACATGCTCAAACATATATCATAGATATCAAATATAAAATTAAAATATTTTTCTAACTCAGATTCGTGGTCCCGAAACCACCGTTCCGATTAGGGTCATAATCGGGCTGTTACAGAATTGATGGCACTAAGTGTGCGTATTCAAAATCAAAACAAAGATGAATAGCATTGTGTGTGCAAAGTTATGGAAGCTTCGGTTTATTGAATGGGCACTGTGTGTGTGATATCGAGATAAGTCGGTTAAAAGAATAGGCACTAAGTGTGCGATAATGAATATGCTTTGGCAATGAATTTGGCACTAAGTGTGCGATTAAATTAAACGAATAACAAAGGTTGATCGAAATATAAAATCGAGCATCGAGTAGCTAGGAAGTTGAATAACTATGTGTTGGCTAAGGTATGTACTGAACCTTTGTGGTTGATGAGATTGTATATGATATTATGAATGGTTGAATGAGTATTGGAGCTACGGAAGATATGGTATGAATATTTGAGAATTAATCTATGTGATGGATTTACTTGTTTAATGAGTTGGTTTATTAATTTGAATATGTTATGTTACGAACTTACTAAGCTTTGAAAGCTTACTGTAAGATTTATTTTTGTGTTTTACAATGTCAGTAAAGCTAGCTCAGATCTGGGGATCGTCAGCATCTCTATCACACTATCGGAAATCTATTTTGGTAACTTTTGAAAGAGGTGTATATTTGGTATATGGCATGTATAGGCTGGTGAATTATGATATGTTTGTAAGGTTTAGTCCTTGCCATGTGATATGGCTTGGATGTTGAATGTTGATAGTTTATATGTGATGCTATGAGAATGATGAATGTGGTATGAAATAATGAGTATGGAAATGGTATGTTTTATATCGATTTGGTTGATGGGAATGATGGATTAAATGTGAATTGTAGTAAGAATTACATGATGCTTAACTTTTATACCTTAGGATGTGAAATTGATATTTGGATGGACTCATTTGTGATGATATTGAATATGGAAATAGTTGATGATGTTGTTGATGATTATTTGGTGCATATAATGGTATGCTTTGGTTGCCAATTGGGTATAAATGCGTGAGATTTGAAGTTAGTAGATGAAGCTATGTGTGGGAGGCAAGTTTGGCCTTGAAAATGGCCTATAACTGCCCACACGGTTGAGCACACGGGCGTGTGGCTCGACCGTGTCTCTCGTGGTTGTAATTTTTGCAAGTTAGTAGCGACCACGGGTGAGGCACACGGGCGTGTCCATGGCCGTGTGGACAAGTCAGTATGTATGCCCTATTTTGACACGGCCTAGACACGGGCGTGTCTGAGGCCGTGGAAGGCACACAGCCTGCCCACACGGGAGTGTGACCTCTGCAGTTTTGAAAAATGTTTAAATTTTTGAGAACTTTTTTATGTGTTCGATTTAGTCCTGACCTCTTTCTAACAAATGTTTAAGGTCTCGTAGACCTCAATAAAAGACTACATGTTTATATTTGAATATGTTTCATTGATGATTGACTTTGTGTTGTGAAATGGATGTGAAATTTTTTATTGTTCGGTAATGCCTCTTAACCCTATTCTGGCGACGATTTCGGGTTAGGCGTGTTACATATAGGACTCGAGTATTTTTTTTAGGTCGTAATTGTTGGCCAAAGTGTTGGCTTTGTAAGGTATTAAAGTCTTTTTGTAATGGTCTATTAAGTTAGGCCGATACTTGGCAAACTCTTATGCTTAATTGATGATGAAATCCTTGCAGTATATGCCCTTGTGATTGGATGATGAACTGAGTTCTTGGATGTGCCTTTGGGTTGAGTTGGGTTGATTTGAATTGAAGGATGTATGTATGCAATGTAGGGTGCCAAAAAGGGCTTGGTAGATAGCCATCTAATTGTCCACACGGGTAGACACACGGGTGTGTGTCTAGGTCGTGTGTGACACACGATCAGCCCTATGGGCGTGTGGATCGACCATGTGTCCCCTTGCATGCTAGAATTGCAAGTCAGTATGCCTTGTAGTACACACACGGGCAGAGACACGGTCGTGTGTCTCTGCCGTGTGGGAGGCACGGCCTAGGAAATGGGCGTGTACCCTGGCCGTGTGAAGTCTACACATTAAATGAGGAATTTAATTCGACACACGGGCTAAGGACACGGGCGTGTGCCTTGGCCGTGTGACCTTAGTGAGATGATGACGTCATAGTCAGAATGCCAAGGTTTTGGCACACGGGCTAAGACACGGGCGTTTCGAGGCCGTGTGGGGGACACGGGCCAGGGACATAGGCGTGTGTCTGGCCGTGTAAATTTAGTCAGGATCGACCACGGGTGGAAGACACAGTCATGTCTTAGGGGCATACGGGCGTGTCCCTAGACCAACACGGGCGTGTGGGCCCTGTTTTGAAGAAAAGTTTTTCATAGTTCCTGAAAGCTCCCAGATAAGTTCCAAGACCTCTCGGAGGTATGTTTAGGGCCCCGTGGGCTGAGGATTGAGTAAGAGAAGGGTTTATGCGAAATTTATAACCCGTTTAGAGATGTCAAGTGAGATTAGTTAGGTAATGCCTCAAACCCGGTCCCGGCTTCAGGCACGGGTAAAGGGTGTTACAGAATGTGTTCCGACCAAAGCTACTATGTGTAAACGTTTCATTGAAGGGCTGAATGAAGACATTAAATTACTGGTTGGAATACTTGACTTGAATGAATTTGTTTTGTTAGCTGAAAGACCCTGTAAAACCGAAGAGCTTAATAAAGAAAAGAAGAAAGCAGATTTTGAGGCTAGAGATGAAAGAAAAAGATTGACGAGCAAGTCGTCTCAACCTTCAACGAAGAGATTTAGAGATGCAAGCAATCGTTCGAATGCTTCGTTTGGACATTCGGGTAGAGATTGTGCAAGACAAAGTGTTGGTCCAAGAACTCAAATTCTGACTAAATCAAGTGTTGGAAGTGTTAAAAGCAACAAACCTGAGTGTAGACAGTGTGGGAGATGACATGTTGGAGAATGTTGGGGCAAGTACAATAATACTACATGTTATAAATATGGATCACGAGATCATTTTATTCGAGATTGCCTAGAGATAGCTGAAAAAGATAATGTTCAGAGTGCGAGACCGAGTAATACAACGGCTAGGGGTAGACCACCCAGAAACACTGGAAATGTGAGTGGTAGTCAGAAAGGGATGACGGATACAGCTGTGAGATCCAAGGCGAGAGCACCTACCCGAGCCTATGCTATACGCGCACGAGAAGAAGCATCATCTCTAGACGTCATTACTGGTACTTTTACTCTATTTGATACTGATGTGATTGCATTGATAGACCCAGGATCTACTCATTCATATGTGTGTGTGAATTTAGTATCATGTAAGACTCTACCTGTTGAGTCTACTGAATTTGTGATTAGAGTATCGATCCCCTTAGGCAAGTGTGTCTTGGTTGATAAAGTGTGCAAGAACTATCCGTTGATGTTTCGGGATTTTTTTTTCGGCTAACTTGATGTTGTTACCTTTCGATGAATTTGATATCATTCTGGGTATGGATTAGCTCACTTTGCACAGTGCTATTGTGAGTTGTAAACGGAAGAATATTGATTTGAGAAGTCAAAATGGCAAGATAGTTCGAATTGAATCCAGTGATTTGAATGGGTTGCCGGCTGTTATATCTTCGATGAAAGCTTTGAACTATGTGAAGAAGGGTTGCGAAGCTTATCTCGCCTATGTGATTGATACAAAGGTGACTGAAAAGAAAGTTGAGTCTGTGCTTGTGGTTTACGAATTTCCTGATGTGTTTCCTGAAGAATTACTGGGACTACCTCCGATAGGGAAGTTGAATTTGGTATTGATCTATTGCCGGGAACGACTCCTATCTCAACAGCTCCTTATAGAATGGCACCAACTGAATTAAAAGAGTTAAAGTCTCAGTTACAAGAGTTGACAGATAGAGGATTTGCACGACCGAGTTTCTCACCCTGGGGTGCTCCTGTGTTGTTTGTGAAAAAGAAAGATGGTACTATGAGGATGTGCATTGATTACCGACAGTTGAACAAAGTGACGATAAATAATAAGTATCCTTTGCCACGCATTAATAATTTGTTTGATCAACTGAAAGGAGCTACAGTGTTTTCTAAGATAGATTTGAGATCGGACTATTATCAGTTGAGAGTTAAAAAATCAGACGTACCGAAGACTACTTTCAGAACGAGGTACGGACATTATGAATTCTTAGTTATGCCATTTGGACTAACGAATGCTCCTGCAGTGTTTAAGGATTTGATGAATCAGATATTCAGACTGTATTTGGATCGCTTTGTTGTGGTGTTCATTGATGATATTTTGATTTATTCAGGTGATGAGACGCAACATGCTGAGCATTTAAGAATTGTGTTACAAACTCTACGTGAGAAGCAACTGTATGCCAAGTTCAGCAAATGTTAGTTTTGGTTGAGTGAGGTTGGTTTTCTGGGGCATATTGTATCAGCTGCGGGAATACATGTTGATCCGAGTAAGATCTCAGGTATTTTAGAATGGAAACCTTCGAGAAATGTGTCTGAAGTCCGTAGTTTTCTGGGACTAGCGGGATATTATAGGCGATTTGTGAAAGGTTTCTCGATGATTGCGACTCCATTGACGAAGTTGCTACAGAAAGATGTTAAATTCGAGTGGTCAGAAAAGTGCCAGGAGAGTTTTGAACAGTTGAAAGCATTGTTGACAGAGGCGCCAGTGTTAGTTCAACCTGAATCGGGAAAAGAATTCATAGTTTACAGTGATGCATCGTTGAATGGTTTGGGCAATGTGTTAATGTAGGAAGGCAAAGTTATAACTTATGCTTCGAGGTAGTTAAAACCGCATGAAAAGAACTATCCGACGCATGATCTTGAATTAGCCGCGATTGTATTTGCATTGAAGATTTGGCGTCAATATCTATTTGGTGAGAAATGTCATATATATACCGATCACAAGAGCTTGAAGTATTTAATGACCCAAAAAGAATTGAATTTAAGACAGCGAAGATGGTTAGAATTGTTGAAAGACTACGAGCTTGTGATTGATTATCATCCGGGTAAAGCTAATGTGGTTGCTGATGCTTTGAGCCGAAAATCCTTATGTGCTTTGCGAGCAACGAGTACTCAGATAGATCTATGTGATGATGGTTCAATTTTGGCTGAGTTGAAAGTTAGGTCGATGTTTATACGTCAGATTTGTGATTCCCAGAAAAGTAATGATGAGATGATAGCTAAACGAGCTCAATGTGGTTTGAATTCTGATTCAGAATTTCGAGTTGATAACGATGATTGTTTGAGATTCAGAGATCGGATTTGTGTTCTGAGGAATTCAGAGTTGATTCAGATGATTTTAAATGAAGCTCACAATAGTCATTTGGTTGTTCACCCGGGAGTACAAAAATGTATAACGATCTGAAACAGTTTTATTGGTGGCATGGTATGAATGGGATATCTCAAAATTTGTTTCGAGATGCTTGGTTTGTCAGTAAGTTAAAGCTGAACATCAGGTTCCATCCGATTTATTACAACCGATTATGATTCCTGAGTGGAAATGGGAAAGAATCGTGATGGACTTTGTGTCGGGATTACCTTTATCTCTGAGAAAGAAATATGTAGTTTGGGTGATAGTTGATAGATTGATGAAATCAGCTCATTTTGTTACGGTGAGAACAGATTATCCACTTGATAAATTAGCTGAACTGTATATTACCGAGATTGTGAGATTACACGGGGTGCCACTATCTATTGTGTCTGACAGGGATCCGAGATTTACTTCGCGGTTTTGGAAGAAATTACAAGAGGCTTTAGGCACAAAGTTGCATTTCAGTACTGCATTTCATCCGCAAACGGATGGACAATCTGATCGGATCATTCAGATTCTCGAATATATGTTGAGATGTTGCATTCTTGAATTTGAAAGTACGTGGGAAAAACATCTGCCGTTGATTGAATTCGCATACAATAATAATTTTCAATCTAGCATTAAAATGGCACTGTATGAGGCTCCTTACGGTCGAAAATTTTGAACTCCATTGTATTGGACTGAGCTGAGTGAACATAAGATTCACGGGGTTGATTTGATAAAAGAGACTGAGCAGAAAGTGAAAGTGATTCGAGACAGTTTGAAAGCAGCGTCAGATTGTCAGAAGTCTTATGCAGACTTAAAACGAAAAGATATCAAATTTGAAGTGGGTGATAAAGTATTTTTGAAAGTGTCTCCGTGGAAGAAAATACTTCGATTTGGCCGAAAAGGCAAGTTGAGTCCGAGGTTCATCGGGCCGTATGAGATCATCGAGCGAATTGGGCCAGTTGCTTATAAGTTGTTGTTGCCACCTGAATTAGAAAAGATTCATAATGTATTTCACGTATCGATGCTTCGACGATATAGATCTGATCCATCGCATGTAATTGCTCCTACTGAAGTTGAGATTCAGTCAGATTTGTCGTATAGTGAAGAACCGATTCGAATTCTAGCTCGTAAGATCAAAAAATTGAGAAATAAAAAGATTTCTTTAGTGAAAGTGTTGTGGCACAAACACGGAGTTGAAGAGGCTACGTGGGAGCCTGAAGATGTTATGAAAGAACAATATCCGAACCTATTCATTGGTAAGATTTTCGGGGACGACAATCCCTAAGGGGGGAGAGTTGTAACAGCTTGGTTTAGACCCTATACGGAACAGTGGTTTTGAGACCACAAATCTGAGGTCGGAAAAAAATATTTTAATATTATTTTTGGTGTTTATAATATGTGATTGAGTATGTGTGAAAGTTTTGTGTGAAAATTTTATCAATTGAGTGCTTAATTAGCAAAAAGGACTTAATCGCATTAAATGCAAAAGATGTGTGCTAATTGTTAATGTGCTTAAATGGGTTGGCTTTTGAATGTAATAGCCTTAAATGGTAATTATACCATTATAATTGATAGTGGACTAATATGGACAACCATTATATGTTTTAATGGTTAATTCATTAAGGGCAAATTGGTAAATGATGATTTAAGTTATATTTTTAATTAGTTAAACAAAAACAAAAGACCATTATCATCTTTCATTGCCGAAATTGCTAGGGAAGAAGAAAAGAAAAAGAACAATAGAGTTCGGCTAGAAATTGGCTCAATTAATGTATGCTTTGAGCTCGGTTTTTGATGATTTTTACGTTTTTCTGATCGTTGCTTAGTGTACTATCAAGCCCATGCTTTAATTTTAGAATTTGATAGTGATTTTGAAATATGTCATTGATGAACACATGAGTTTTGTGATGTTTGAAGATGAATTATGAAAAATATGTGATAGATTAACATGTTTTGTCTTTGAATTTTTAGTGAAATTGAGTAATTTGGACTAAATTGTGAAAATAATATTTTAAGGGACTAAATTTTGAAATAAATAAAATGTGTGGGCTCGTATGGACATAGGGAGAATTCGGCTAGGCATGGGTGAAGTTAAATTTTGTGTATTTTGTGATTTTTGTGAAATAGGGACTAAAGTGTCAAAATGTGAAAATGTGAGGGCTATTTTGTAAAATGCCCTAAATATGTGTGTTTGGACTAAATTGAATGAATTGGTGATTGAATGAGTTAAATTTGAATATGTATAGACCAAGAAAGGAGAGATTCGGATCGAGATCGAGGCAAAGACAAAGTACTCGATTGATCGGCTAGTTTCAGTATTTCGACGTCCGAGGTTAGTTCGGATATAATACAAGTTATTAAGTTTATATCTATGTGATGAGAAATGAATGAATTATATATTTAATGATATAGCAATGTTATATGTATATGAAATTGAGTAATGAGGCACTATGTGTGTGTAAATAGTAATGAGACAGAGATGATTGGCACTGTGTGTGCGAAATAGTAGAAGTTTTGGCTTATTGACTTGGCACTGTGTGTGCGATACCGAGATAAGTTCGGTTTAATGTACAGGTGCTAAGTGTGCGAAGACATTTACGCTTCGGCTACGAAATTGGCACTAAGTGTGTGATTAAATCAAATGAATAACAAAGGTTGATCAAAATGTAATATCGAGCATTGAATAACATGGATGGTGAATAACTAGGTGTTGACTAAGGTATGTCTTGAACCTTTGTGGTTGATGAAGTTGTGTATGGAATTATGAATGGTTGAGTAAATATATTAGCTATGGATGATATGTTGTGAATATTTGAGAGTTAATTAAGTGATAGATTATCTTTGGATATTGTGAATTATATCATTGAACTAAATGTATTATGTTTCGAACTTACTAAGCTCTTAAGCTTACTGTGTGAAGTTTTCCTTGTTTTACAGTGTCTTTATAGCTAGCTCGGATTCGGGGATCGTCAGCGACTCTATCACACTATCGGCTATCTATTTTGGTACTTTTGAAAGATGTGCATATTTGGTATATGGCATGTATAGGCTAGTAGAAATAGTATGTTTTGTAATGTTTGGATCTTGCCATGTGATATGGCTTGGAAGTTAAATGATATAAGCTTTTATATGTAGGCTATGAAAATGATAAAAGTGTTATGAAGTAGTGAGGATGGAAATGATATATTTCATGCTTGAATTTGTTGAAGAGAATTGTGGTTTAAATGTGAATTTATCGTATGGATTATATGATACTTGATTTATATGCTTTGGGATGTGAATTTGATACTTTGGATGGACTTATTTGAGATGATATTGAGTATGGAACTAGATGATATAGATGATAATTATTTGGTGCATATATTGGTATGTTTTGGTTGCCAAATGAGGTATAAATGCATGAGATTTGAAGCTTGTAGGTGATATGTGGATGGTAATTTGGCCTTGAAAAATGGCCTATAATTTCCCACACGATTGAACACACGAGCGTGTTGCTCGACCGTGTCTTTTGAGTCTGCAAAATTGGAATAAGTCAGGCTCGACCACGGGCTGGACACACGGACGTGTGACTGGCCATGTGGTGCAAGTCAGTGTCGACCACGGGGGAGGCACACGGGCGTGTCTCAGGCCGTGTGGACAAGTCAGTAGGTATGCCCTGTTTTGCCACGGCTTGGTCACATGGGCGTGTCCGAGGCCGTGTGAGGCACACGACCTACCCACACGGGCGTGTGACCTCTGTAACTTAGAAAAATGTTTGGATTTCAAAAATTTTCGTATGTGTTCGGTTTAGTCCCGACCCCTTTCTAAAGCATGATTAAGGTCTCGTAGACCTATTTAAGGGACCAATTGATTGTGAATTGCTATGTTTTGTTGTGATTTGATATGAAATGTTCAGAAAAAGATTTGTAATGCCTCTTAACCCTAATCCGGCGACGGTCTCGGGTTAGGGGTGTTACAGAAAAGGTATTTAGGAAATGGCTAATATTAGTCAAATGAGTAGTGCATGAATTGGGAATAGTTTTATATGGTAACCTGCTAGCCGAATAGCGGATAGAATGAATGGCAATGTGTGCACATGATCATGATTGAATGATTCATTTCGATGTGGTTAAATGTGCATAAGATTTTAATGTTAAATGAAATATGCTTGATCATAATATGGAGTTGTTAATGCCGCATTTTGTAACAGCCCGATTTAGGGGCTAGTCGGAATTGTGATCTCGGGGTCACTAATCTGAGACTTGAGAAATTTATTTTCATGTTATATTATGAGTTGGATCATGATAGTATATGTGCATGAGAATTTTGGTGCTTTAATTTTAGCGATTTCATGCTTAATCGCGAAAAAAATGACTAAATCGCATAAAGTGCAAAAGTTCCATTCTATAAGCTAAAGGTACCGACTAGCCTTAGAATGTAAATTGGAGGTCTTTAAAAAGCAATTAGACCCCCAATATGTGCTTGGCCGGCCATAGGGGACAAGGATTGACCATGTTGGTCAAAGTTGGTGAGTAGGTGGACTTAATTGATAGTTTAATATTAGAATAAGGAGAGAAAAGATATCATATTTCTCCTTCATCTCTTCCACCAAAAATTTCAGCAAATAAAGGGTAGAAAGCTTCCAAAAATTTCAGCACACTCACCCCTTCACAAGTAAGTGTTCTAGTGAACTTTTCTTGAAAATAATTGTACTTTTGAGATCCCTAAAGCTTAAGCTTTCAAATGAGGGGACTATTGTGCAAAATGTGAAAAGTTAAGAGTTTTTCCATGAGAGCTATCATAGTTATTTGCTGCACTTTTATGGAAGAAATTGAGTTTTAGTTGTTAGATGAACAACTTTTGTGAAAGGTGTTGTCTTGAAAACACCTAATTGGACCTTGATGAAAAGGTTACAAATTTGTAGTTGCCATGTGAAATATTGAGTATTGATGATAGCTATAAGAGTATTAAATGTTCACCTAGGCTTGTTGAAGGTAGAAATGTGATTAGAATTTATTTCCGAGCCTAGGGGCAAAATGGTCATTTTGCCAAAGTCTAGGGGCAAAATAGTAATTTTGCCTAAGCATGATTATTGAAATGCTTTTATTAATGAGATGATTAAAATGAGCTAAATTGCTATTATAGAGCAAGAAGAATCGAGAATCATACCGATCGGGGAAAGAACAAAGTCTCGAGACTAAATCGTCGAGCTAGCTCATTTTGAAAACGAGGTAAGTTTGTATGTGATTAATGAAATATTTATGTTAGCATAATTGAAAATGCTTGGTATCACATTGATGTATGATACTCCATTGAAATGAGAAATTGATGTTGAATATGATGTTGAAGTCCTAGTGGACTATAATGAATATGGGATTG
Source organism: Gossypium sturtianum (assembly GCA_025698515.1). Taxonomy (NCBI): domain Eukaryota; kingdom Viridiplantae; phylum Streptophyta; class Magnoliopsida; order Malvales; family Malvaceae; genus Gossypium; species Gossypium sturtianum. The sequence continues at coordinate 23,833,507 of CM046952.1, forward strand.
CTATCATCGAAATGTAAATTAAATAAGGTCCCGTATAAGACCATGTCTGGGACATGGCCTCGGCACTAAGTTAAGATCCCGTATAAGACCATATCCGGGATATGGCTTCGGAAAAGAATAAGAAACTCGTTAAGACCACATCCGGGATGTGGCATCGATAATTGATGTGAAAGTCCATATAAGACCATATCCGGGATATGGCATTGGCATTTAGAAGTAACTCCATGTAAGACCACCTCGGGGATGTGGCATTGGCTTCGTCTCTACATGAACGACGTCAAATATGTGTCTTTGACTATCCATAGTGATTAAAGGGATAAGTAGATGAGTTTAGAAGTAGAAATGAGATTTGCACTAAAGTCATATGAATGAGTGAATACAGGTACTCGTGAATGAGTCACGAAGAAAGGTTTACGACATGTGGCACGGTATGTGCTAAATAAGGGCAATTGTGTGTAAGTAAGGCAAAATGCCTATGACATGTGTATGGTTAGTTAATGTCATGGATGGATTATTTTATGAGCTTATTGTTGCTATTTATATTCATGCAAACTTACTAAGCTTTATGCTTATCCCTTTCATTGCCCTTCTTCTTTGTAGTATTGCAAAGATAACTCGAGGATCGTGGACGTAGGAGTTCGGAAATCACACTATCGACATCACTTTGGTATAACAATTTAGACTTATTTTGAGTATGGCATGTATAGGACTCGAGTATTTTGTTAAGTTGTAATTGTTAGCCAAAGTGTTGGTTATGTATGTTACTAAAGTCATTTTGTAAATGGCCTTAAGTTAGGCAAATACTTGGAAAATTCTTTTGCTTAATGGAAGTGATTTTCTTGAAGTGTATGCCCTTGTGTATGAATGTTGAATTGAGTATTTAGATGTGTCTTTGGGTCATGAATTACGTTGAATGGAATTGGAGTATGTATGTTTGCAATGTAGGGTGGCTAAGGGCTTGGTAGATAGCCTTCTAATTTTCCACCTGGGTAGACACACGCAGGCGTGTGTCTAGACCGTGTGTGAGCGCACACGGCTAGCACATGGGCGTGTGCCCGAGCAAAGGTGAAGTCTGCACCTTGCACTTGGAATTTAAATCGCCACACGGTTGAAACACACGGGCGTGTGTATGGGCCGTGTGGATTAGTCAGAATGCCAAGGTTTGGTACACGGGCCAAGGCCACGGGCGTTTCGAGGCCATGTGAAATTAGTCAGTTTCGACCACGGGTGGTAGACACGGGCATGTCTTAGGGGCACATGGGCGTGTCCCTAGACTCACACAAAGCGTGTGACCCTTGTTTTGTTGAAAAGTTTCTCAAACTCGTAAATGTCCCCGGAATAGTCCCGATACCTCTCGGAAGTATGTTTAGGGCCTCTTAGGCCAAGTATAAGTAAGTGATGGGTTTAAACGAGACTTTGTAACCCTATTCAAGATGTTTAAGCAAGATTAGTTAGGTAATGCCTCGAACCCTGTCCCGGCTTGAAGACGGGTAAGGGGTGTTACATTTATTGGTATCAGAGCTACGGTTTAGTCGGTTCTAGGACTAACGTAGCGTAAGTACGAGTCTAGCTATACATGTCATATGTAAGAGTGTCTGAGTAATGATAGTGTGATGGCTCCTGACGTATGAAATTGGGTTTTATGTAGTATATGGATTCTGATCCGGACCAAATCGCAGATAGATGATCTTTGCGAGTAATGCGCCGGCTCCCGCTCAAGGGACCGCACCAGCTCATAGTACACCCGATACCTGGGGTCAGGGGGAAGAGGCTCGAGAAGCCTTTCTCCACATGATGAGCAACCGGTATACTTGAGTATACCCGAGCAAATCCAAACGCTTAACCCCTTCCACCCCACCAATCCCTTAACTCGCTCTCCAAAGAGCTCCTCAAGTAGTTGAGGTGGTGAGAAGAGAAAGACCTCCGGTGGATAAGATCCGGAAGCAAGGAGCCGAGGAATTTCGGGAAAATAAGGACGATGACCGGAGAAAGCGGAGTTACGGCTGAGAATACCATCGAGGGTATTCGATGAGTTATCCCGCACACACGAGGAGTGCTTAAAGTGTCGCGGTATCTCTCTGAGAGATTCAAATTATCGATGGTGGAACACCCCGTGTGTCGGTGGTGCCAAGGAGAGAGTTAGCTGGGAATTTTTCCAAGAGGAATACCGAAAAAAAGTACATCGATCGGTTCATCGACCATAAGAGGAAGGAGTTCTTGGCGAAGCAAGGCCGTATGTCGATGAACCGATGAGCGGGAGTTCGTTCGTAAGGCTTAGCAAGTACGCACGAGAGTGCGTGTCTACCAAAGTCGTCATGTGCAAGAGATTTGAGGACGGATTAAATGAAGATATCCGTTTATACGTGGGATTCCTCGAACTAAAGGAATTTGTAGTGTTGGTAGATAGAGCCTGTAAAGCTGAAGAGTTGGCTAAAGAGAAGAGAAGAGCTGAGAATGAGTCTCGTGACTCGAGGAAGATATAACTGAATTAGTCTCACCAATCCTCATCTAAGAGATTGAGGGATTTCGATACTCGATCAGTCACTTCAGCGGGGTTTTCAACCCGAAGTAAAGGCAAGCAATTTTCAGGGTCGAAAGGGCAGACCACATCAGTTGCTAGTGTGGGCAACTTTCGACCAAGTATACCGGAATGCCCTCAGTGTGGAAGGTTCCATTCTGGTGAGTGTCGAGCTAATTAGAAAGCTTGCTTCAGATGTGGGTCCTTAGACCACTTTATCAGAGACTGCCCCGAGGTAGGCGAGAAAGAAAAGCCTCAGAATGCAAGATCGGGAAGTACTGCTAGGGGAAGACCACTGAGAAATCTGGGAATTGAGATGGGTAACAAGAATCCATCTAGAGAGCAAGCTGCTAGAGTCGAGGGTAGATCACAGGCGAGGACATATGCCATTCGTGCTCGTGAAGAGGCATCCTCCACCGACGTAATCACGGGTACCTTTTCTCTCCATGATACTCGTGTTGTAGCTTTAATTGATCCGGGATCTACCCACTCATACATATGCATGAAATTAGTCTCTAGCATGAGCATGCCTATAGAGTCTACCGAATTCATAATAAGAGTGTCTAATCCCTTAGGCAAGTGTGTATTGGTTGATAGAGTTTGCAAAGGTTGCCCTTTGATGATTAAGGGTCATTGTTTCCCGGTCGATCTTATGTTATTACCGTTTGATGAGTTTGATGTCATCCTTGGGATGGATTGGTTAGTTACTCATTGAGTAATTGTGAATTGTGGGAAGAAGCATATTGAGTTGAGAGATGAAAATGGTAATCTTATTCGTGTTGAATCGAGATAAGCCGGATAGGCTACCGATGAGTGATGTCAACCTTGTCGACTTAGAAGTATTTAAAGAAGGGATACGAAGCCTATCATGCCTTTGTGTTGAACAGTAAAGAGACTGAATTGAAAATAGAGTCTGTACCCATAGTATGCGAGTACCCAGATGTTTTCCCGGAAGAGTTGCCAGGGCTACCTCCAGTTAGAGAGATCGAATTTGGGATTGAGTTAGCTCCGGGTACTGCCCCTATTTCTATTGCTCCCTATAGAATGGCTCCAACCGATCTAAAGGAGCTAAAAGAACAATTGCAAGAGCTAACGGATAAAGGTTTTGCAAGGCCAAGTTTTTCTCTGTGGGGTGCTCCCGTTTTATTCGTAAAGAAGAAAGATGGTTCCATGAGACTATGTATAGATTATCGGCAACTTAACAAGGTAACTGTGAAGAACAAGTACCCGTTGCCGAGGATCGACGATCTATTCGATCAATTGAAGGGAGCCATGGTATTTTCCAAGATAGATTTGAAATCAGAGTACTATCAGCTGAGAGTCAAGGACTCGGATGTGCCAAAAACTGCGTTTAGGACTAGATATGGCCACTATGAATTTTTGGTCATGCCTTTTGGTCTAACGAATGCCCCGGTGATCTTCATGGATTTGATGAATCGCATTTTTTGGCCATACTTGGATAAATTTGTTGTGGTTTTCATCGACGACATACTAATCTACTCTCGGGACAAGAACGAACATGCCGAGCATTTGATTATGGTTCTGCAAGTTTTGAGAGAAAAACAATTTTATGCCAAATTCAGTAAGAGTGAATTTTGGCTCAAGGAAGTGGGATTTTCGGGACACATTGTCTTGGGAGACGGGATTAGAGTCGACCCGACTAAGATTTCAGCAATTGTTGAATGGAAACCGCCGAGGAGCGTAACTGAAGTAAGGAGTTTTCTAGGCCTAGCTGGCTATTATAGGCGTTTTGTCAAGGGGTTTTCCATGATAGCTACCCCGATGACTAAACTTTTGCAAAAAGATGTGAAGTTCGATTGGACAGAAAAGTGTCAACAGAGTTTTGAGAAACCAAGACATCATTGGCCCGAGGCCCCTGTTTTGGTGCAACCTGAGCCGGGAAGAGAATTTGTGGTTTATAGTGACGCGTCCTTGAACGGATTGGGTTGTGTACTCATACAAGAGGATAAGGTGATTGCTTACGCCTCTAGGCAATTGAAGTCGCACGAGAAGAATTACCCGACTCATGATTTAGAGTTGGCCGCAATTGTGTTTGTGTTAAAAATTTAGAGGCATCATTTATATGGTGAAAAGTGTCGGATTTTCACCGACCATAAAAGCCTAAAATATTTGATGACTCAAAAGGAATTGAATTTTAGGTAACGAAGGTGGTTAGAGCTGATTAAGGATTATGAGTTAGTAATTGACTACCATCCGGAAAAACGACGTAATTGTATCGATGCTTTGAGCGAGAAAATCATTGTTTGCACTAAGAGCCATGAGTACTCAGATGACCTTGTTGGATGATGGTTCCGTTTTAGCCGAACTGAGGGCTAAACCCTTGTTTCTCCAAGAAATCTGTGAAGCTCAGAAAGATGATAACAGTTTGCAAGCCAAGAGAGTTTTATGTGAGTCGAACATGGAGTCAGACTTCCGGGTAAATCCTGATGGATGTCTGACATTTCGAGATAGGGTCTGTGTACCCAGAAATAACAAGCTTATTCATAAAATCTTGCATGAAGCACATAGCGGATGTTTGAATATACACCCAGGCAGCACGAAGATGTATAATGATTTGAAGAAATGGCATTGGTGGCTTGGTATGAAGAAAGACATTTCCAAGTTTGTATCGAAATGCCTGATCTGTCGGCAAGTAAAGGCTGAACATCAAGTACCTTCGAGTTTACTTCAGCCCATTATGGTTCCTGAGTAGAAATGGGACCGTATTACTATAGACTCCGTGACGGGCTTACCGTTGACTCCAAAGAAGAAAGATGCAATATGGGTTGTGGTTGATAGACTCACAAAGTTAGCCCATTTTATACCAGTGCGAGTCGACTATTCGCTTGATAAATTAGCGGACTTCTACATGTCAGAGATAGTAAGACTCCATGGTGTACCGTTATCGATCATATCGGATAGAGATCCGAGATTCACGCACGGTTTTGGAAAAAGTTGCAAGAGGCCTTGGGCTCGAAATTGAGTTTCAGTACAGCCTTCCATCCACAAATCGACGGACAGTCGGAGAGGGTAATTCTGATACTTGAAGACATGCTTCGATATTGTATTTTAGAATTCCAAGGTAGTTGGGAGAAATACTTACCACTGGTGGAATTCGCCTACAAAAATAGTTTTCAGTCAAGTTTGAACATGGCACCTTATGAGGCGTTGTATGGGCGTAAGTGTCGAACGCCCTTGTATTCGTCAGAACTCAAAGAGAAATAGATACACGGGGTCAACTTGGTTAGGGAAACTGAAGAGAAAGTAAAAATCACGTGGTATGCCTCGAAAGTTGCCTCAGACAGACAAAAATCCTATTCGGATTTGAAAAGGAAAGAGATCGAGTTCGAAGTCAGTGATGAAGTGTTCTTGAAAGTGTCACCTTGGAGGAAAGTCCTCAGATTTGGCCGGAAGGGCAAATTGAGTCCGCATTTTATCGGACCTTATGAGGTTACCGAGAGGATAGGACCGGTAGCTTATCGGTTGGCCTTGCCACCTGAGCTAGAAAAGATTCATGACGTCTTTCACGTATCCATGTTACGCCGATACCGTTCGGACCCTTCACATGGCATAGTGCCGACAGAAGTAGAGATGCAATTGGACTTGACTTATGGCGAAGAGCCGATTAGAATCTTGGCGCGAGAGGTCAAGTAGTTAAGAAACAAAAGCATAGCTCTAGTGAAAGTTCTATGGTAAAGGCAAGGAATAGAAGAGGCTACTTGGGAGCCCGAGGAAATAATAAGAAACCAATATCCCAACCTTTTTACCGATAAGATTTTTGGGGACGAAAATCCTTACAGGGGGAGAACTGTAACAGCCCGATTTAGGGGCTAGTCAAAATAGTGATCTCGGGTCACTAATCTGAGACTTGAGAAATTTATTTTCATGTTATATTATGATTCAAAGCATGATAGTATATGTGCATGAGAATTTTGGTGCTTTAATTTTAGCGATTTCATGCTTAATCGCGAAAAAAAGGACTAAATCGCATAAAGTGTGAAAGTTCCATTCTATAAGCTAAAGGTACCGAATAGCCTTAGAATGTAAATTGAAGTGTCTTTAAAAAGCAATTAGACCCCCAATATGTGCTTGGCCGGCCATAAGGGACAAGGATTGACCATGTTGGTCAAAGTTGGTGAGTAGGTGGACTTAATTGATAGTTTAATATTAGAATAAGGAGAGAAAAGATATCATCTTTCTCCTTCACCTCTTTCACCGAAAATTTCAGCAAATAAGGGGTAGAAAGCTTCCAAAAATTTCAGCATACTCACCCCTTCACAATTAAGTGTTCTAGTGAACTTTTCTTGAAAATAATTGTACTTTTGAGATCCCTAAAGCTTAAGCTTTCAAATGGGGGGACTATTATGCAAAATAGTGAAAAGTTAAGAGTTTTTCCATGAGAGCTATCATAGTTATTTGCTGCACTTTTATGGAAGAAATTGAGTTTTAGTTGTTAGATGAACAACTTTTGTGAAAGGTGTTGTCTTGAAAACACCTAATTAGACCTTGATGAAAAGGTTACAAATTTGTAGTTACCATGTGAAATGTTGAGTATTGATGATAGCTATAAGAGTATTAAATGTTCACCTAGGCTTGTTGAAGGTAGAAATGTGATTAGAATTTATTTTTGAGCCTAAGGGCAAAATGGTCATTTTGCCAAAGTCTAGGGGCAAAATAGTAATTTTGCCTAAGCATGATTATTGAAATGCTTTTATTAATGAGATGATTAAAATGAGCTAAATTGCTATTATAGAGTAAGAAGAACCGAGAATCCGCCTCGACCGGGGAAAGAACAAAGTCTCAGACTAAATCGTAGAGCTAGCTCATTTTGAAAACGAGGTAAGTTTGTATGAGATTAATGAAATATTTATGTTAGCATAATTGAAAATTCTTGGTATCACATTGATGTATGATACTTCATTGAAATGAGAAATTGATGTTGAATATGATGTTGAAGTCCTAGTGGACTATAATGAATATGGGATTGCTATCATCGAAATGTAAATTAGATAAGGTCCTGTACAAGACCATGTCCAGGACATGGCCTCGGCACCGAAAGTTAAGATCCGTATAAGACCATATCCGGGATATGGCTTGGAAAAAGAATAAGAAACTTCGTTAAGACCACATCCGGGATGTGGCATCGATAATTGATGTGAAAGTCCATATAAGACCATATCTGGGATATGGCATTGGTATTTAGAAGTAACTCCATGTAAGACCACCTCGGGGATGTGGCATTGGCTTTGTCTCTACATGAACGACGTCGAATATGTGTCTTTGACTATCCCTAGTGATTAAAGGGATAAGTAGATGAGTTTAGAAGTAGAAATGAGATTTGCACTAAAGTCATATGAATGAGTGAATCACAGTACTCGTGAATGAGTCACGAAGAAACGCGTTCTGACATGTGGCACCGTATGTGCTAAATAAGGGCAATTGTGAGTAAGTAAGGCAAGATGCCTATGACTTATGTATGGTTAGTTAATGTCATGGATGGATTATTTTATGAGCTTATTGTTGCTATTTATATTCATGCAATACTAAGCTTTATGCTTATCCCCTTCATTGCCCTTCTTCCTTGTAGTATTGCCAAGATAACTCGAGGATCGTGGATGTAGGAGTTCGAAAATCACACTATCGACATCACTTTGGTATAACAATTTAGACTTATTTTGAGTATGGCATGTATAGGACTCGAGTATTTTGTTAAGTTGTAATTGTTAACCAAAGTGTTGGCTATGTATGTTACTAAAGTCATTTTGTAAATGGCCTTAAGTTAGGCAAATACTTGGCAAATTCTTTTGCTTAATGGAAGTGATTTTCTTGAAGTGTATGCCCTTGTGTATGAATGTTGAATTGAGTATTTAGATGTGTCTTTGGGTCATGAATTACGTTGAATGGAATTGGAGTATGTATGTTTGCAATGTAGGGTGGCTAAGTGCTTGGTAGATAGCCTTCTAATTTTCCACCTGGGTAGACACACGGGCGTGTGTCTAGACGTGTGAGCGGCACGGCTAGCACATGGGCGTGTGCCCAGGTCGTGTGAAGTCTGCACCTTGCACTTGGAATTTAAATCGCCACACGGTTGAAACACACGGGCGTGTGTGTGGGCCATGTGGATTAGTTAGAATGCCAAGGTTTGGCACACGGGCCAAGGCCACGGGCGTGTTAAGGCCGTGTAAAATTAGTCAATTTCGACCACGGGTGGTAGACACGTGCATGTCTTAGGGGCACACGGGCGTGTCCCTAGACTCACACGTGCGTGTGACCCCTGTTTTGTTAAAAAGTTTCTCGAACTCGTAAATGTCCCCGGAATAGTCCCGATACCTCTCGGAAGTATGTTTAGGGCCACTTAGGCCAACTATAAGTAAGTGATGGGTTTAAACGAGACTTTGTAACCCTATTCGAGATGTTTAAACAAGATTAGTTAGGTAATGCCTCGAACCCTGTCCCGGCTTGAAGACGGGTAAGGGGTGTTACACATTTGCTTATAGACATTAAGCCGTGTATAAGCATGTATAGAACTATGAAGTAAAGTGTTTAATTTATGTTAGGTATTCGAATACTATTAAGGTGATGTGCATATGATTCGAGTTATGTGTTTTGTAAAGCATGTATATATTGTATAGCTTTGAGGCATGTTTATTTGTTTGAAAATATGAATATATGCATGGTATGGATTCAGGTAAATTTTGAGGTATGATTTGTATTTTTAATATGAGTAATAATGTATGTTTAATATTTAATTAGCTATATGCTTTATAAATATATATGAATATGACTTGTGTGAATGTTCGAATCTGCACTTGTGTTCGGTAATACCTCGTGACCCTAATCTGGCGACAGATATGGGTTAGGGGTGTTACAAACCATAGCTCTATTTATAGTATAGCAAAAAGTGTTTATGGATTCTGCCCAAAAATATCTTGGCAAATTATTTTCACATAACATGGTTCTAGCTATTTCCTCTAAGGTCCTATTTTTTCTCTCAGCGATTCCATTTTGTTGAGGGCTTCTAGATGCTGAAAAATTGTGACTAATACCATGTTCATTACAAAAATTATCAAAGCCAAGGTTTTCAAATTCTTTTCCATGATCACTTCTTACACTTGAAATTGAATATGCCACTTGGTTTTGAATCATTTTACAGAAAGTAATAAAATGTTCTAAAGCTTCATCTTTTGAAAACAAGAAGAAAACCCATGTATATCTAAAATAATCATGAACAATAACAAATTCATATTGTTTACCTCTTAAACTCATAGTTCTAGTGGGTCCAAAAAGGTCAATATGAATAAGTTGGACTACTCTAGATGTAGAAACTATATTTTTAGATTTAAAAGATGCTCTCCTATGTTTACCTTTAGCACATGCGTCATATATTTTATCAAATTCAATAGGAAAGTTAGGCATGCCAACAACAAGTTCATTTTTAATAAGCTTTGAAATAACACTCATGCTTACATGTCCTAATCTTCTTTTATGCCATAGCCAACATACATTTTTATTATTAGCCATAAATCAAATATAAGAGGAATATATGCCATCAAGATGCACCATAAAAATATTACCTACCCTATGTCTTACAAAAATAATCATATTATTTACAATATCTACAACTTTGCACCCATTAGACTTAAATATTACTTTGAAACCCTTGTCAAAAAGTTGACTAATGCTAAGGAGGTTATGCTTAAGACCATTGACATAAATGACATTTTTAATGAGAGTGAAATAATTTATACCTATAGAACCAATACCTTCAATAAGCCATTTGAAGTTATCTCCAAATGTAACTTCTCCTCCATTCTTTGGCATTAGTTCTATGAAATGACTTTTGTCACTGGTCATGTGTCTAGAGCATCCACTATCAAGGTATCATGAGTTCATCTTAGAGTTTCTTGCCTTGAAGCAATGCTCTTCCTCCTACAAACACAGAGTTAAACTTTGGATTTTGGTACCCAAACTTTCTTGGGTCCATTAGCATTAGTCTTAACAATTTTTGTCCCCTTAGGAATCCACTTCTTTAAAGCATCGTCATTTTGAGATGTGTTTAGTCCTTTTGGAATCCACACACTCTTAGTGAGTTTGCTCCTAGATGTGAGCCTTTTTAAAGAACATACTTGTCTATCATGCCCTTTTTTTATGACAACGTGTGCATGAGAGTGAGGCATCATAAATATAGCTTGGTTTCTCAAAGAAATTTTTAAATTTGCTTTTTTTTTTTTTGTAAATTTGCAAAACCTAAGCCACTCTTGTCAAAGAAGGCTCTTTGAGATTCAAGCATATCATTTAGTTTTTGTTGCCCCATATGAAATATAGAAAAGAAATTTTGCAAGTTCTTATTCTTTAAAATCAAATCATCAATTTGAGCTTGCATATCATTAAATTTCTTTTCTATTTCCTCTTTAGTTATGATTAGAGACTTATTTTCCTCCTTTAATTTTGAAATCATTTTCTTATATTTGGAGTTCATAGTCTCAAAATCTAGAGATAATTCATCAAAGGAATCTTGTAATTCTTCAAATGTATATTCATTTAATTCACTAGAATTTAGGACTACCTTTGGTTCTTCAATAGCCATAAGACATAGGTTGGCAACTTCATTGTCCTCATCACTATCGGATAAATTGATATCGCTCCAAGTTGCCATCATGACTTTCTTATTTTGTTTTAATGCCTATCTCTTCTTCAATTGTGGGCAATCAAATTTAATGTGACCCAGCTTTTTGCACTCATGGTAAATTATTGGGTCCTTTTCCTTCTCGCTTGGTTCACCCTTGATGATGTCTCTTCTTGGGAATCTTTTGGTTTTGTTGAACTTCATGAACTTTTTGAATTTCTTTGCAAACATAGTCATCCCCTCCTCATCATCATCATTACTAAAGCCTTCATCCTTCTCACAAGTTTTTCATTTGAAGGCAACTCCCACTTTCTTTGGAGCTTCTTTGATTTCTTGTGCATTGTGGTTTATCTTCATTTCATATGTCAACAAGGAGCTGATGAGCTCATCAAGTGAGAGTAAGTTGAGATCCTTTGATTCTTCTATTTCCGTCACTTTAGGTTCCCAAGACTTTAGGAGACTATTCAACATCTTCTTTACCATCTCCTTATTGGGATAGATCTTCCCAAGGGCTTTGAGACCATTGATGATATGGGTGAAGCGATCGGACATCTCTTTGATTCCTTCTTTCGATTTTGCCTTAAACAACTCATAATCCAGGGTGAGAAGGTTTATCTTGGACTCATTAACTCTACTTGTCCCTTAATGGGTGACTTCAAGCTTGTCCCATATTTCTTTTACATTGTCACACAATGAGACTCTATTATACTCATTTGGACCAAGAGCACAAAGTAGAGTGTGCATGGCTTTCGCATTTAATTGCACCTTCTTGATATCATTATCATCTCATTCACTCTCTTCCTTTGGAACAATAACATATTTGACCCTCTTTATTGGAAAAGATGGCCCATTTGTAATTATCCTCCAAACTTCATAGTCATTAGCTTGGACGAATCGCTTCATTCTTGTTCTCCAATATGAGTAGTTGGTGCCATTGAATAAAAGAGGTCCCATGGTGGAATGCCTTCTCCCAATATGGTGGAATTTTTTTTCAATGCCATGAAGTAAATTTCTTGACTTGTGGCTTCCATCTTGGTTATCTTGAGGATCTTTTCTCTTGGTGGTAAAATCATCTCTAGAGTTCTAGCTCTGATACCAATTATTGATATCGAAATACACCAAGAGGGGGTGAATTAGTTTATCAAAAATGATTTCGAGAAATGGTGGAAATAAAATGACTCAAGTATTTATAGTGGTTCAGCCTCAATTACCTACCTCCACTACCTAGCTTTCCTCAACTAAAGGTTTCCCAAATAGACTAGATTTGAACCTTTAAGGATAAGGTTTAACCTTACAAATTCTTATCTTTTCAAAGGTAAGATAGAACCACTTCCCTTTAAGGTTTTCTACCCAAAACCTTATGTAACACCTCACAAATGAGAGAAAATAATGATGAATAAGATGATACCTCTAAAAGATAGATAATCAATAATTAAGCACTCTCACATAAAGTTACAACACTTGAAAGAATGATAGAAAACATAACCCACAAGAGTGTACAAGAAATATTTAGTAAAAGATGGAGAAAGATTGAATTTTTGAGTTCTTGAAATTTAGGCACTTGTTTCTATATTATTAATGAAGAGCATTGACCTTGTATTTAAATCCTCTAACAAACTTGTGGCCGTCTGTAGCCGTTAGAAACAAAATAGAGTCGTTACAGCCATAAAACTAGCATTAAATGCAGTCTGCATCTTCGTTGTATCGATAGAAGTCCTTCCAAAATATGATCGTTGGGCTCGTTGAATCAGTAGAGGTCCTCTTGTACCGGTAGAACTTTGAGAGTTTTAACTGGTATCGATAGAATCTAACAGAGTATCGGTAGAAGTGCAGGGGAGGCTGAACTTTGGCTACTGCCATGACTTGTCTAAGTAGAAGTCCTTAAGGTATCGTTAGTGTAACAGCCTGATTTTGGGGCTAGTCAGAACAGTGGTTTTGAGACCACTAAACCGAGGTCGAGGAAAATTATTTTGATGTTATTTTATGTGTTATGGTATTATTATAAGGCTATGTGAAAATTTTAGTGCTTTAATTTGAGCAATAGCATGCTTAATTGTGAAAAAGGACTAAATCGCATAAAGTGCGAAAGTTCCATTTCAAGTGGTAGAGGTGTCTAATAGCCAAAGACTATCAATTATAGGTCCTTAAAGTGATATTAGGCCATTAAATTAGTGATGGCCGGCCATATAGGGGCTAGGGAGACAAGATTTTAATTTTTGGTCAAAATTGGGTGAATTAGGTGAGAAAAGATGAATAAAATATGGTAAAAAGAAAAACTATCATCTTTCACTATTCACTCATCTCCTTCCACCAAAAAATTGAAGAGAAAAATAGAGCTTTTGGGGTTCAAACTTTCAGCCAAGCTAATTCTTTGCTAGTAAGTGATTTAGATGGTTTTAATTGATGATTTTTTTTTTTGTTTTTGGAGTCCCTAAAGCTTAAGCTAGCTAATGAGGGGACTAATTTGTGATATGGTTGAAAGTCTAAAGACTTTCCATGAGATTTTTTATGTTGTTTTTCAAGTTTTTATGGAAGAAAATGAATGCTAGGGAGATGAGAAACAACTTTTGTGAAAGGTGTTAGCATGAAAATACCTAATAAGGACTTGAATGCAAAGATTGAATTTGTGTCATAAATGCATGAAATAATTGGAATTGTGAGTAGTTGTAAGAGAAATAAATGTTCAGCTAGGCTTGTTTATTAAGAAAATGTGTTGAAAATTTATTTACGAGCCTAGAGGCAAAATCGTAATTTTGCCATAGTACAAGGAAAAAATGGTCATTTTTGCCTAAGTGTAGATTTTGATGCATTATGATCATAGAATGATCTAAATGAGTAAATTTTATTGTTATAGATCAAGAAGAGTGCGGAATTAACCTTGACTAGGGAAAAGGCAAGGTTACGGAATAAACCGCAAATTGAAACGTTTTGCACCGAGGTAAGTTTATGTGTAAACGATACATTTTATGTACACATTGTTGTTTTTAATTGGAGCATGGCATGATTGAGAACATGTATGATTCAAGTGGATTGGATTTAGTAATTATTTAATAGTTTTCATATGAATGATGAATTGGATATGTAAATGTGTAATAACAACACTTGACGGTGGGCTAAGTGCGATACCACCTTATTACACAACTACGATGGGCTATGTGCAATACCATCATTTATATTAATTTTGGCGGGCTATGTGCGATACCACCGTAATTATCCTTTTTAGTGGGCTATGTGCGATACCACCCTATTAAAGACTGATGGTGGGCTAAGTGCGAAACCACCGAGTGATTGTATTATGAATGGTTTATTAAGAAACTATGACGTGTTGTATTATGTGACATTGTGATGCTAAGTGCAGGGAAGCATGTTAATGAATGTAAGCATTAAGCTTGTGATGTGGTTGAAATGTGGTAAGGGAGGAAATGAGTAAGCATGATTGTGAATGTGGTTTGTACTTGTTTAGTATGTGATGCTTTTTAATTGTTTAACACATACTATAATGTTATTTGTTTACATGTAAACTTACTAAGCTCAAAGCTTACTCCCCTTTCCTTTTCCCTTGTCTTATAGAGTTAAAGAGCCAGGTCGGGATACAAAGATAATTGGAAGATCGCCCACACTATCAGCTCATCTCGGTATATCTAGACTTAGTGTTTTTGGAGTATGGCATGTATAGAGGCTAGACTAGGTATATTGTTTTGTTATTTTGGCCAAGAGTGTGTTGGCCCCTTTATTGAGAAACTCTTGTGTATATAGCCATAGATGTTGGCATCTTTGTTATATATATGAAAATATGAAGTTATTCATGGAATTTTATATTGCAAAATATGATTTGTTTAGTGATATGTTGAATGGATTCATGTTGTGTGAGCGAGAGGGATGAAAAGAGCTTGGCAAATAGCCTTGTTCTTGTTCACACGGGTAGGCACACGGGCGTGTGTCTAGGCCGTGTGTGACACACGGTCAATCATATGGGTGTGTGATCAGGCCGTGTGTCCCCTACATGAAAATTTTACAAGTCAGTAAGCTTTGTAGTAAACACACGGGCAGAGACACGGCCGTGTGTCTCAGTCGTGTCGCAGGCACGGCCTAGGACATGGGCGTGTGCCCAAGCCGTGTGAAGTCTGCACATTAAATGTGGAATTTAATTCGACACACGGTCTAAGGACACAGGCGTGTGCCTTGGCCGTGTGGCCATAGGGAGTTGATGACGTCACAAACAGAATGCCAAGGTTTTGGCACACGGGCTAAGACACAGGCATGTCGAGGCCGTGTGAGGGACACGGGCATGTGTCCGGCCGTGTGGAATAAGTCAGTATCGACCACGGGTGGAAGACACGGGCATGTCTTAGGGGCACACGGGCGTGTCCTTAGATCAACACGGGTGTGTGGCCCCTGTTTTGATGAAAAGTTTTCTAAATTCGTAAAAGTTCCCAGTTAAATCCCGAAACCTTTCGGAGGTACGTTTAGGGCCTCGTAGGCCGAGATTGAGCAAGAGAGGGGTTTAAATGAAATTTTATAGCCCAATGTGACATGTTTAAGCGAGATAAGTTAGGTAAGACCTCGAACCCGGTTCCAGTTTCAGATACGGGTAAGGGATGTTACATTTAGTGGTATCAGAGCTATGGTTTAGTCGGTTCTCGGACTACCGTAGCGTGTGTAAGAGTCTAGCTATACATGTCATAAGCGTATAATGATAGTGTGGTGGCTTCTGATAATTCTAAACTTTGTTTTTATATAGTATATGGATCCCGATCAAGCGGCTGTTGATGACGCAGCTAGTAATACGCCGGCTCCCGCGCAAGGGACCGCGCCTGTTCAGAGTGGACCCGAGACTAGGGGTCAAGGAGAAGAGGCTCGAGAAGCCTTTCTCCAAATGATGAGTAACTGGTACACGGAGTATGTACGAGCAAACCCTAATGCTCAACCTCCTCCACCCCCTCCTATACCTCAGCCAGTCCCTGTGGCTCCTAAGATATAGATGTAGTGAGAATAACCAAGCCCCCGGTAGATAAGATTTGGAAGCATGGGGCCGAGGAATTTAGAGCCAATATAGACGATAACCTTAAGAGGGCGGAGTTCTGGCTTGAGAACTCGATAAGAGTGTTTGTTGAACTCTCCTGTACACCTGAGGAGAGCTTGAAATGCGTCGTATCTTTGCTGAGAGGCTTGGCATACCATTGGTGGAAAACGTTGACATCAGTGGTTCTAAATGAGAGAGTGATGTGGGACTTCTTTTTGGAAGAGTTCCGAAAGATGTATATAAGTCAGAAGTTCATGGACCAGAAACGGAAGGAATTCCTTAAGTTAAAGCAAGGAAAAATGACTGTGGCGGAATATGAGCCCGAATTTGTTAGGCTCAACAAGTACGCGCAAGAGTGCGTGTCTACAGAAGCCATCTTATGCAAGAGGTTTGAAGATGGGCTGAATGAGGATATTAGACTGCTTGTTGGGATTTTGGATTTAAAAGAGTTTGTGGTGTTGGTTGACCGAGCATGTAAGGCCGAATAATTGAATAAAGAAAAGTGGAAGGCCGTGAGTGAGGCCCGGGATGCAAGAAAAAGGCCGATGAGTAAATCCTACCAAGCTTAATCGAAGAGGTCCAAGGAGATGAACCCTCGGACAACTACATCAGTTGGATATTCACATCGAGACCGAGGTAACACCTACTCGGGCTCGAGAGTTCAAGCCCCTTCGATAACAAGTGTGGGTAATCTGAAGTCCAAACCGGAGTGTCCAAATTGTGGTAGGCAGCACACTAGGGAGTGTTAGGGAAGCAATCGGAATTTTTATAAGTGTGGTTCCCCCGACCATTTTATTCGAAATTGTCTTGAGAGGGATGACAAGGAAAAGAAGCAAGAAGTGAGGTCAAGCAATGTACCTTCAAGGGGTAGGCCACAAAAGAACCCGGGAGGTGGGATTAGTGGTAGAGGTGCGTCACGAGACTCTGCTGTGAGACCGGAGAGTCGGGCACCTGCAAGGACCTATGCCATTCGCGCTCGCGAAGAGGCATCATCTCCAGATGTAATAACGGGTACTTTTTCCCTTCATGACACCTTTGTTATTGCTTTGATTGATCCGGGGTCTACTCATTCTTACGCTTGCATGAGATTGGCATCTAGTTTGAGTATGATTATTGAGTCTACAGAATTAGTGGTAAAGGTGTCAAACCCGTTAGGTAAACATGTGTTAGTTGACAATGTATGTAGGAATTGTCCTTTGATAATTATGGGTCATTTTTTTCCGGAAAATCTTATGTTGTTGCCGTTTAATGAATTTGACTTGATTCTTGGTATGGATTGGTTGACTACCCATAGTGTTTTAGTGAACTGTGGTAGTAAATTTATTGAATTGAAATGTGAAAATAGAGATGTTATTCGGGTTGAATCAGGTGGGTCAGATAGTTTACCGGTGATGATCTCTTCCTTGGTGGCTGAGAAATATTTGAGAAAAGGATGCGAGTCCTATTTCGCTTTTATACTGAATACTCAAGAATCAGAAATAAGATTGAAACAGTGCCGGTGGTATGTGAGTATCCGGATGTATTCCCGGAAGAGTTACCCGGATTGCCTCCAGTTAGAGAGGTCGAGTTTGGAATTGAGTTAGTTCTGGGAACGGCACCTATTTCGGTTGCTCCGTCTAGGATGGCACCATTAGAGTTGAAAGAGCTGAAGGTTCAGTTGCAAGATTTGACAGATAAGGGTTTCGCAAGACCGAGCTATTACCGTGGGGTGCTTCGGTACTTTTTGTGAAGAAAAAGGATGGGTCGATGAGATTGTGCATAGACTACAAACAACTCAACAAGGTGACGGTGAAAAACAAGTATCCTTTACCAAATAGATGATCTATTTGATCAATTGAAGGGAGCTACGGTGTTCTCCAAGATAGACCTAATGTCTGGTTATTACTAGTTGAGGGTTAAGGACCAAGATGTGCCGAAAACTGCATTTTGGACGAGGTATGGCCATTATGAGTTTCTGGTCATTCCGTTCGGTTTAACGAATGCTCCTGCAATTTTTATGAATTTAATGAACCGTGTCTTCCGACCGTATTTGGACAAGTTTGTGGTTGTCTTTATTGATGACATATTGATTTATTCTCGGGATGAGAGTGATCATGCGGAGCATCTGAGAATTGTCTTACAGATTTTAAGAGACAAGCAGTTGTATGCTAAATTTAGTAAGAGTGAGTTTTGGCTCCGAGAGGTCGGATTCCTAGGACACATTGTGTCGGGTGATGGTATTAGAGTTGATCCGGGTAAGATCTCGACTATTGTGGAGTGGAAAATGCCGAGAAATGTGTCGAAAGTCAGAAGCTTTTTGGGTTTAGCGGGGTGCTACAGACAGTTTGTGAAGGGATTCTCCATGATTGCTATCCCGATGACGAAACTGTTGCACAAAGATGTTAAGTTTGAATGGATTGAGAAATGTCAATAGAGTTTTGAGAGATTGAAAACATTATTGACTGAGGTGCCGGTTTTAGTACAACCTGAGTCGGGAAAAGAGTTTGTAGTCTACATCGATGCGTCGTTTAATGGTCTCAGTTGTGTGTTGATGCAAAAGGGTAAGGTAGTCGCTTACGCCTCGAGGCAACTAAAACTGCATGAGAAGAATTATCCGACTCATGACTTGGAGTTGGCCGCGATTGTTTTCGCATTAAAGATTTGGCGACATTACTTATATGGTGAGAAGTGCCGAATCTTCACGGATCATAAGAGTTTGAAGTACTTGATGGATCAGAAGGATTTGAATTTGCGACAACGGCGGTGGCTTGAGTTATTGAAGGACTATGAGCTAGTAATCGATTACCATCCGGGAAAAGCGAATGTGGTTGCTGATGCCCTGAGTAGGAAATCCCTGTATGTTTTGAGAGCTATGAGCACGAGCTTAGCATTGTCTGACGGTGGTGCTATATTAGCCGAGTTGAGGGCTAGGCCATTATTTATTCAACAGATATATGAAGCTCAAAGGAATGATAACGAGCTGCAAACTAAGAGAGCTCAGTGTGAATCAGGAAATGATTCTGATTTTCGGGTGAGTTCGGATGGTTGTTTGATGTTTCATAACAGGGTTTGTGTACCTAAGGATGATGAATTGATCCGGAAGATATTAAATGAAGCACATAGTAGTTATTTGTCAGTACATCCGGGCAGTACGAAAATATACAATGATATGAAGAAATTTTATTAGTGGCCGGGTATGAAAAGAGACATCTCTGAGTTTGTAACAAGATGTCTGATTTGTCAAAAAGTGAAAGCAAAGCATCAAGTACCTTCGGGATTGCTTCAGCCGGTGATGGTTCCTGAGTGGAAGTGGGATCGGATCACTATGGACTTTGTGACGGGGCTGCCTATGACCCCGAAAAAGAAAGATGTTGTGTGGGTTATTGTTGATAGACTAACGAAGTCGGCTCATTTTATACCAGTGCGTGTTGATTATTCACTGGATAAGTTGGCCGAGTTATATATTGCTGAGGTGGTGAGGCTACATGGAGTGCCTGTATCTATTATCTCGGATAAAGATCCGAGATTCACTTCGAGGTTTTGGAAGAAGTTGCAGGAAGCCTTGGGTACAAGGTTGAATTTTAGTACTGTATTTCATCCTCAAACTGACAGCCAGTCTGAAAGAGTAATTCAAGTTCTTGAGGATATGCTCCGATGCTGTGTGTTAGAATTTGAAGGTAGTTGGGAAAGATACCTACCTTTGGTTGAGTTTGCTTACAACAACAGTTATCAGTCGAGTATACGGATGGCACCGTATGAAGCCTTATATGGTCGCAAGTGTCGGACTCCCTTGTATTGGACCGAGCTTAGTGAGAAGCAAATTCATGGGGTCGGTCTAGTTAAAGAGACCGAGGAGAAAGTGAAAGTAATCCGGGATAGTCAGAAAGCTGCTTCAGACCGACAAAAGTCGTACGCGGATTTGAAAAGAAAAGAAATTGAGTTTCAAGTGGGCAACAAAGTGTTTCTGAAAGTGTCACCGTGGAAGAAAATATTAAGATTTTGTCAAAAAGGGAAATTGAGTCCGCAATTCATAGGGCCGTATGAGATTACCGAAAGGATTGGGCCAGTGGCGTACCGGTTCGCCTTGCCGGTAGGGTTAGAGAAAATACACAATGTGTTTCATGTATCGATGTTAAGGCATTATCGCTCTGATCCTTCGCATGTGATTCCTCCAACAGAAATTGAGATACGACCGGATATGACATATGAGGAGGAGCCGATTAAGATTTTGGCTCGAGAGGTGAAACAGTTGAGGAATAAGGACATAGCCTTAGTAAAAGTGTTATGGCAAAAACACGGTGTAGAAGAGGCTATGTGGGAACCATAAGAAGCCATGAGAGAGCAATATCCAAACCTTTTTACCGGTAAGATTTTTTAGGGCGAATATCTCTAAAGGAGGGGAGAGTTGTAACAGCCCGATTTTGGGGCTAGTCAGAACAGTGGTTTCGAGACCACTAAACTGAGGTCAAGAAAAATTATTTTGATGTTATTTTATGTGTTATGTTATTATTATAAGGCTATGTGAAAATTTTGGTGCTTTAACTTGAGCAATAGCATGCTTAATTGTGAAAAAAGAACTAAATCGCATAAAGTGCAAAAGTTCCATTTCAAGTGGTAGAGGTGTCTAATAGCCAAAGAATATCAATTGGAGGTCCTTAAAATGATATTATGCCATTAAATTAGTGATGGTCGGCCATATAAGGGCTAGGGAGACAAGATTTTAATTTTTGGTCAAAATTGGGTGATTTAGGTGAGAAAAGATGAATAAAATATGGTAAAAAGAAAAACTATATCTTTCACTATTCACTCATCTCCTACCACCGAAAATTGAAGATAAAAATAGAGCTTTGGGGGTTCAAACTTTCAGCCAAGCTATTTCCTTGCTAGTAAGTGATTTAGATGGTTTTAATTGATGATTTTTTTTTTTTGTTTTTGGAGTCCCCAAAGCTTAAGCTAGCTAATGAGGGGACTAATTTTTGATATGGTTGAAAGTCTAAAGACTTTCCGTGAGAGTGTTTATGTTGTTTGTCAAGTTTTTATGGAAGAAAATGAATGCTAGGGAGATGAGAAACAACTTTTGTGAAAGGTGTTAGCATGAAAACACCTAATTAGGACTTGAATGCAAAGATTGAATTTGTGTCATAAATGCATGAAATAGTTGGAATTGTGAGTAGTTGTAAGAGAAATAAATGTTCAGCTAGGCTTGTTTATTGAGAAAGTGTGTTGAAAAATGATTTACGAGCCTAGGGGCAAAATCGTAATTTTGCCATAGTACAAGGGAAAAATGGTCATTTTTGCCTAAGTATAGATTTTGATGCATTATGATCATAGAATGATCTAAATGGGTAAATTTTATTGTTATAGATCAAGAAGAGCGCGGAATTAACCTTGACCGGGGAAAAGGCAAGGTTACGGAATAAACCGCAAACTGAAATGTTTTGCACCGAGGTAAGTTTATGTATAAACGATACATTTTATGTACACATTGTTGTTGTTAATTGGTGCATGGCATGATTGAGAACATGTATGATTCAAGTGGATTGGATTTAGTAGTTATTGAATAGTTTTCGTATGAATGGTGAATTGGATATGTAAATGTGTAATAACAACACTTGACGGTGGGCTAAGTGCGATACCATCGTTTATATTAATTTTGGCGGGCTATGTGCGATACCACCGTAATTATCCTTTTTAGTGGGCTATGTGCGATACCACCCTATTAAAGACTGATGGTGGGCTAAGTGCGAAACCACCGAGTAATTGTATTATGAATGGTTTATTAAGAAACTATGACGTGTTGTATTATGTGACATTGTGATGCTAAGTGCAGGGAAGCATGTTAATGAATGTAAGCATTAAGCTTGTGATGTGGTTGAAATGTGGTAAGGGAGGAAATGAGTAAGCATGATTATGAAAGTGGTTTGTACTTGTTTAGTATGTGATGCTTTTTAATTATTTAACACATACTATAATGTTATTTGTTTACATGTAAACTTACTAAGCTCAAAGCTTACTCCCCTTTCCTTTTCCCTTGTCTTATAGAGTTAAAGAGCCAGGTTGGGATACAAAGATAATTGGAAGATCGCCCACACTATCAGCTCATCTCGGTATATCTAGACTTAGTGTTTTTGGAGTATGGCATGTATAGGGGCTGGACTAGGTATATTGTTTTGTTATTTTGGCCAAGAGTGTGTTGGCCCCTTTATTGAGAAACTCTTGTGTATATAGCCATAGATGTTGGCATCTTTGTTATATATATGAAAATATGAAGTTATTCATGGAAGTTTATATTGCAAAATATGAGTTGTTTAGTGATATGTTGAATGGATTCATGTTGTGTGAGCGAGAGGGATGAAAAGAGCTTGGCAAATAGCATTGTTCTTGTTCACACGGGTAGGCACACGGGCGTGTGTCTAGGCCGTGTGTGACACACGGTCAGTCCCATGGGTGTGTGACCAGGCGGTGTGTCCCCTACATGAAAATTTTACAAGTTAGTAAGCTTTGTAGTAAACACACGGGCAGAGACACGGTCGTGTGTCTCAGCCGTGTGGCAGGCACGGCCTAGGACATGGGCGTGTGCCCAGGCCGTGTGAAGTCTGCACATTAAATGTGGAATTTTATTCGACACACGGTCTAAGGACACAGGCGTGTGCCTTGGCCGTGTGGCCATAGGGAGTTGATGACATCACAAATAGAATGCCAAGGTTTTGGCACACGGGCTAAGACACGGGCGTGTCGAGGCCGTGTGAGGGACACGGGCGTGTGTCCGGCCGTGTGGAATAAGTCAGTGTCGACCATGGGTGGGAGACATGGGCATGTCTTAGGGGCACACGGGCGTGTCCCTAGATCAACACGGGCGTGTGGCCCCTGTTTTGATGAAAAGTTTTCCAAATTCGTAAAAGTTCCCAGTTAAATCCTGAAACCTTTCGGTGGTACGTTTAGGGCCTCGTAGGCCGAGATTGAGCAAGAGAGGGGTTTAAATAAAATTTTATGGCCCAATGTGACATGTTTAAACGAGATAAGTTAGGTAATGCCTCGAACCCGGTTCCGGTATCAGATACGGGTAAGGGGTGTTACAGTTAGAACTCTTGTTGTATCAATAGATCGGACCAAGGTGTCGGTAGAGATTCCAAGCCAAAACTGTCTTGCACACTTGAGTGCGTTCTACCGATAGCAGTTTGGGTTGTATCGGTAGAACCCAGAGTTGTATCAGTAGAATCCCTAGTCCTACCGGTAGAATTCTGTAGCCTTTTCAAAGTCTTTCCATCTTGAGTTCTACGATACTTGTCCTCCTAAGTATTGGTAGAAGTCCTTCAAACTTCAAAAACTCGTTAAAAATTAAGTTAATTTAAGGCTTTTTAAATGTTTATCTTGTCCAACACTTTGAAAATAAGTTTAAGGGCTTATAAACAAATTTTGCAAATCTAAGTAGGGGATTTTTAATATACTTTTTGTTATATCAAAATACTTGAAAAACTCGAGCTAACATAATATAAACATGAAAATTTGATTTTGTTTCAATTATATGTATGAAATTTTAATTTTGATTTTTTTGTATACATTAAGAAAATAGATTCAATTATTTTTTATTAGTAAATATATTTATTTATGTATACAATAATAAAACTTAAAATAGTGTCATGTCAGTAGTATGTGAAAATTGATTAAAATAAAAAATGTCATACATGCATATATGGAATTAAAAATTTTGTATCACAATATATATTAATAGGGGAGAGTAAAAGTCGATGTGAGTTGGGAAAATCGAAAAAAAATTAATTTTGTAATAATCGAATCTAGTTATTTGGTATTTTTGAATTAACTCAAATAAGTAATTCAGTTTTTCGAGTTCGAATAGAGTTAAATTTTATAACTTACATAATTTGAATAACTCAAATAACAAATTAGTGTATATATCCCTTGAATCCCTGCCAATTTAGAAAAATGAACAAATTAATTCCTCTCAAACAAAATTACAAAATATTCTTTAAAATATTTTTATAAAAATGATAGATTTTAAAAAAATTCTAAAAATTATATAAAAATTTTAAATTATAAAAAAAAAATTTTCCAAAATGACAAATTTGAGGCATTGAACAATTAAATTTTCAAAACAAGTTTATATCATGAGGAGTATCTTGTTTTTTTTTTTTTATTATTTTACTTTAAAATACTTTTCAAATATATATGATTTTAAATTTATATACTTTAATTTAGAATTATTTATACGATTAATAATATTTTAATTTGATCTTTTTAATTTTTTTAATTTAACTTAAAAAATATTAGTTAACTTAAATTTTATTTCACTCAATCTAAACAAATAAAATTAAAATAATAGAATAGAACTCATATAAAGTAAACTAAAACATTGCATTTGGATTGAATTTTGGGTTCATTTGCATTTGCTTTGCTGATTGTACCTAACCCTAGTAAGATTGTAACCCAAATACGACCTATCTTAGTTTTATTTAAAGGTATGGGAAACTTTGCTAGCCAGCTCCTTCTAAAATCTTCTCTTTCATCTCTCTCTTTCCCCTGAAAATACCTCATCCGTCTTCTTCTTCTTGTCGCAATTTTCTTTTCTCGATGAACAGTCTTTTAGACTACTATAATTTGATTATAATGTAAAAGAAAAAAAAAATTCATAATTTTATATATTTTGATTCTCATGGAAGCTTTGATTGTTGGGTATTTTAGGTTTTGTTTATTTTTCTTGTTATGTCTATTGTTGGATGGGAACAGAGAGTAAGAAAGAAACTGTGTTAAAGAAGAACAAAAATGGTGGAGAAGTTAAGACAGGACAGTGGTTGTTGTTTTCATGTTGTAAACTATTACAACTTTGTACAATTTGGTCTTGTTTTAAACAAGGCAGTTTGAGTTTCAATCTTAGTTGAATCTCTTTTAACAACAACATCCATTGAAAAGCTTTTAAAGAAAAAAAAAAAGATTGTTGATTTCATCATTAAGTTCATCATCAACCATGAAGAGACTTGGCAGCTCAGATTCATTGAGTGCTTTGATGTCAATCTGCCCAACTTCAGGTCTAATAAAACAAACCCAACTTTTATTACCAAAAAATAAAAGATCTTTGATGTTCATCAGTGTCTTAATTGTTGATATGTTTTGATTTGGTACAGATGAACATAGTCCAAGAAACAACAACAATGTTTACAGTCGAGAGTTTCAGTCGATGTTAGAAGGATTCGATGAAGAAGGTTGTTTTGAAGAATTAACAGTCGGCCATGGCGGCGGTGCCAAGAAGAGACGATTAACTGTGGATCAAGTGAAGGCATTGGAGAAGAATTTTGAAGTTGAAAACAAACTCGAACCCGACAGAAAATCGAAACTAGCTCAAGAACTTGGGTTGCAACCACGACAAGTTGCTGTCTGGTTTCAAAACCGACGTGCTAGATGGAAAACAAAGCAATTGGAAAGAGATTATGGAGTTCTTAAGACCAGTTATGAATCTCTTAAGCTCAACTATAATAACCTCCGCCATGAAAATGAAGATCTTCTCAAACAGGTAATTATTAATGATAATTATTCATTTATCTTAGTAAGACTGGGAATCTCTTTGAGTTTAATTTGTAAAGCAAAGTTGAAGGTCTGAAAATGATGCAGATTAGTGAGCTGAAGGCAAAACTCATCGAGCCGCCGCCGGGTTCATCTTTGGGTACCTCATCGGAGCCGGCGGAAGTGAACTGCGAGAGCTTCAACGACGGCGGCGGCAATGGATCAGTTGGTGGTGGTGGCGACACCGTTTTCCCGGACTTGAAAGACGGATCATCGGATAGTGATTCGAGCGCTATCTTGAATGAAGAAAACAACAGCGGCGGAGACATGGAGGGGGGCAGCCCAAACAACGGGGCGGCTTCTTCACCGTCCTCCATGAATAACTGCTTCCAGTTGTTCAAAACAACGTATCAAACCGCGCAATATGTGAAGATGGAAGAGCATGATTTCATCAGTAGTACTGCAGATGAAGTCTGCAATTTCTTTTCAGATGAACAAGCTCCAAGTCTTCAATGGTGGATCTAATCTAAATCAAACATATATGTATCTATGTAATTATGGGATTAAAGAAACGGAATGCAAGAGAATAAGGCAAACTCTCCAAGAATTTTGTCCGAAGAAGAAGAAGAAGAAGAAGAAGAAGAGAAAAATTAATGGGTTGAAGTGGAGGCGGTGGAAGTTGAATTCAATACCCAATAGGTGGCGAGTGGCCAGTGCGGCGGTGCACGCGGTGGGCGAATGATTAGGTCGTAATTGGAAGCTTTTTTTTTTTTACTGTTCTTCTACTGTAAATGGAAAAATCTCCAAAATCCGTCGGAGGAAAAGTAAAGCTTTTTTTCCTTCTAATGGTGAAAAAGCAGAAAAAAAATAAAGTAGATCATCATCATCATTTCTCTTAGAAAGTTGAAAATTTTAGGGCAGACATTTACCCGTTATCTCCAATTCAGAAACCTTAATATTATAATTATACCACCATTGCTCCCTTTTTCATGACACCAAATTCTTGGATTCCTCATCTCACAACTTAAACAATTGAGATCAATTTAACCTGGATTTGATTTATTTATTTCAGGTTGCCATGTAGGTAAGTTATCATTAAATTACGGTTTAATGTACACTTTAATCCTTAAAATATATTGATTTTCCTACTTTAGTCCTTAAGGTTTGTTACATCCTGAAAATTAGGTTAGAAGAAATTGAGTTAGTGAAATTAAGAATGATCACGCTCTGATTTTTTAAATTAAGGTTGTGAAAATTATGTAAAATAATTTAATTTGGTTTAGTGGATAGATATTGTGCTTGTTTATGAGAGGTTTGGGGTTCGAATCATTTTTCTTAAATTATGTTAACCTTGGTTGTTTTGGCTTAAAATTAATTTTCACTCAATTTGTGTTAAGAATGAGCCTTTTGGTTTCATAATAAAGTGTTGGCTTACTCATTGTTCTTATGTTTGAATCCCTACATGAGCAAATGGCAATATTTTTGCAATTTCTTACTGTGCCGCCCATGTGTTGGAGTTTGGATTAAATTTAAACTATTGAAAGTCTGATAAGTTATTAGAAAATCAATTGGATAGATAATATGAGTATTTTTATTTTATTTTTATTTTTATTTTTTATTTTTGTAATTCCCAAAAAGAAATTGCTTTGTTGGGCACGTTCACTCAGTCTCTCCTCTTCTCACTTTTCATGTTTTCTTTTCCCCTTTCTATTGTTGTTTGTTTGATCCTTCTCAAGTCCCTATACTTGAATTTTTTTTATTTTCCAATTATTGCTTTAATAATCTTTTCTTGATAGCAATTGTTTCTCCATCATGTGTTGTCTGTGTTTTGATTTCATTTGATGAAGGTTAGTGCCATATTTGGTTTTGAACAATCTAGACAGTGTGGAGTAAGGAATGTGTGCTAAGATTTGTGCTTGTTTTCATGGTTGTGGTATTAGTTGTTATCTTCTTTATGTGATACAATTTTGACCACTTTGAAATCGTTGGTTTAGGCGAGGTTGGTGAATCACACGACTTACCTCCAATGAATTAGGAGTTTCAAGGGACTATCATGTTCGTTTGGGTAAGTGATTGATCACAAAAAGGATAAATTCTGCTTTGTTAAGGTGTAGTGTTAGCGGTTGTAATCGAATGAGTTAATTGGAATTTACCGAATCGTCACTAAAATTAGTGTTAGTGGTTGGATTTGCATCGAAAAACGACTAGGTGTGTAACAGAAAACTCATAAAACAGCGAACGGCATGATGCCGAAAAACCCACTGTTGACGTCACACGGTCGTGTGGTAGACCATGTGAGCAACACAGTTTGGGTCAATGGGCCATGTGAGCCACACGGGCGTGTGTAAAGTCATGTGGGCCCATTTTCTAAAAATTTTCACCTAGGGCTGTTTTGATTTGTGATGCATATTTAGCCACTCCGTAGGGTTCGTACTATATAAAAATGACTTGAAAACATGATATTTGATAGTTTGATATTGTAGGTAATGTGAAATATGTAAACATGATATATTTACGGATGAATTTGATGGCATGTTCTGTTGTGCTATGTTCATATATAAGCATATGATATCTGATTATGTTAATTTGTATATCTCTGAATCTGCTGTGTGACCATGCATGTGACGTTATGGAAAATTGATTTGCTTATGTTGGATTTGTAATACTTCTATTCTGTGAAAGCGTGGAATGCCATGCCTTCTGGTTTTTGTTGTTGTACGACTGCATGTCTTACATGATTTTCATTCTGATTCTTTATATTCATGCCATGTCACATTGCATGGGGTTTTGGATAATATGGTAATGAGGAAGTTTTGTAGTTTAATGATCTACACTATTCGGTAGTTTAACCACATTTCTGTTCTAGCAGCTTGACTGCATTTATGGTGGCTCGACCACATACATCTATTCTGGCAGCTTGGCTACAATATAGTGGCTTGACCACATATATGATTTGGCTATTTTAATTGCAATTCTGGTGGCATTGTCAACAATTATCTGTTGGCATGATTTCGTTGGACGAGTTCTAGGAACTCTATTTTGGTGTGTAGTGGAGTTGGGGAGGAAGTTTACTGAAAAATCTGCATTATGGTTTTCTGGAAAACACTGCATTGACATAATCATGCATTCTCAATTTTGTGTAATTGATCGTTATGAAATTCTCTATGATACTCTAATTTCTATATTGTGTTATGTGTGATCTCTATTTGAGTTTAGTTACACACTAAGCTTTATAGCCCACCCATTTGTTTTATCTTTGACTTTTCAAGTAATCTTTGAGTTTAGGATCGAACGGCGTGCGGGAGCTCAGATTGTTTCTCGGTTAATTTAATATGATGGTTTACGTTTTCACTTTTCTGGATTTTTGGACAGTAAATCTATTTGTGGGTTTTGTTTTGGTTTTTTTTCTATTAGTCAGATTTTGATATTTTCAATGTTAAACTGCAAAATCGTTTGAATTATCAAACTAAAATTTGGTTTTCAAATTTAAGACTTTGGAAATTTCCGCTGCAAGAAGAATTAAGTAATCACTTAAATGCTTTTCTGTAAGTGAATAAATAGTTTTTAACGAATGTTGCCTTAAAACGGGAAATGGCTTGCCAAAATTAATACTTTCAAAACACACGATTTCAAAATCAAATTCTAGGTTTAAATATGTGACTCTGAACATAAGCTTTTCTAAACATTTGTGAGGGTTTTGCTGAAATGTATGCTTTCAAAATTCTCTCTAAGTTTTTATTAAATCAAAAGTTTTAAACAAGTTAATGTAATTCCCCAAGATCCGGTCATAACACCTTGACCGAGTTTGGGGTGTTAGATTTAGTGGTATTAGAGTCAAGTTCAAAACTCAGGCTGTGATTCTTGGGTTCAAAAATCTCCATGAAATATGTTTTAAATAAATTGAATTTCTGATTAACTTTGATATTTAAGGTTTACAAAAAGTGAGTATTCATATTTTGATTATTTTTATATTTGAGTCTGTAAAAAGAGAATCCAAGACTTTGATGCCGATCATGTAAGTATCTTTACTTTAGCTATACTAGATAAACTAGCAAAACTATAGTGTTAGGATCACTCTACTCTAGCTAAAGACTGTGGTAATTCTGTAAAAACTCTGTTAAAACTCTAGACATAGGATTTTTAATAAACCTAAGCAATTCATAAAATTTCTGAAACTGTAGATTAGTATAATGAGTACTTGTGGTCATGATGTGTGAGGGTGTGGTGGACATAGCCGAGTCCTCTTCTTGGGGCAATAAGCCCAACATGAAAATTAGCGAGTATGCTAAGACGCCTGAATCTGAAGGTGGTAATCGGAGAGCTAGGGACACTGTTGTGCCCCAAGATGTGTTTAGAGATTTAAAAAGGGTCAATGGGACCCAATTTGGATTTGTGCATTAAGAGTTGGTGACTGAGCGACTTCAGTCGAATGAGATCAAGGAAGCGGAAGAGATTAATCGCTTTGGGTGTGAAGAAAAAGAAAGGAATAAAGGGCGGAATAAGAGGAGTTCTGAACCTGCTGATTTGAATCCGTGACCTAGGAAGTGGGCCAGAATAATCAGGCCTCAACGAGTTGAGGAAGTTGTGAGCATGGATCGAGTTTTGATTTGTGTTTACTGTGATATGCACCATCCGGGCGAATGTTGGAGGAAAATGGGGGCGTGTTTCAAATGTGGGTTCGTTGAACATTGAGTTAGGGATTGTTCATGGCACTCTTTTAGTTAGATGCAAGCTTCGGCTCAGAAACAAAATCAGAGATGGGGATATGCGACTATGCGTTGAGAGGGTCAAGACGTATTTGGCGACAATATAGGTACTTTTATGATCCATTTCAACTGTGTCTTGCTTTGATTAAGAACTGTTTGTATCCAAGTGTTTGTTGCAATGGTGTTTTGTGAATCTGAGGTAGAGGGATTGTTAGCGATATTTCTGTAAAAATTTTCTTGAGACTATTCGAGTTATTAGAAAATCAATTGGTTAGATAATATGGACATTTTTATTTTTATTTTTTATTTTTTTTATTTTTGAAATTCCCAAAAAGAAACTGCTTTGTTAGGCACGTTAACTTAGTCTCTCATCTTCACGTTTTCTCTTCCCCTTTCTATTGTCGTTTATTTGATCCTTCTCAAGTCCTTATACTTGATATTTTTTTTATTTTCCAATTATTGCTTCAATAATCTTTTATTGATAGCAATTATTACTCCATCGTGTGTTGTCTGTGTTTTGATTTCATTTGACGAAGGTTGGTGCCATCTTTGGTTTTAAACGATCTAGACGGTGTCGAGTAAGGAATGCGTGGAAATATTTGTACTTGTTTTCATGGTTGTGGTATTAGTTGTTATTTTCTTTATGTGATGCAATTTTGACCACTCTGAAATCGTTGGTTTAGGTAAAGTTGGTGAATCACACGACTTACTTCTGGTGAATTAGGAGTTTCAGGGGACTGCCGTGTTCGTTTGGGTAACTGATTGATCACAAAAAAAAAAATCCATTTTGTTAAGGTGTAGTGTTCGCGGTTGTGATCAAATGAGTTAATTGGAATTTAGTGAATCGTTACTAAAATTAGCCGTATTAATGATGTTTTTAGGTTCTGGAAATCTCGTGGTTGGATTTGCATCGAAAAACGACCAGGTGTGTAACGGAAAACTCAAAAAATAGCGAACGACACGATGTTAGAAAATCTACTGTCGACGTCACACGGTCGTGTGGCAGACCATGTGAGCCACACAGTCTGGGTCAATTAGGCCGTGTGGGCCACACAGGCGTGTGTGAAGCCATGTGGGCCCATTTTCTAAAAAAATTCACCTAGGGCCGTTTTGATTTGTGATGCATATTTAGCCACTCCATACGGTCCTTACTGTATAAAAATGACTTGAAAACATGATATTTGATAGTTTGATATTATAGATAATGTGAAATATGTAAACATGATATATTTACGGATGAATTTGATGGCATGTTTTATTGTGCTATGTTTGTATATAAGCATATGATATCTGATTATGTTAATTTGTATATCTTTTAATTTGATGTGTGACCATGCATGTGACGCTATGGCAAACTGATTTGCTTATGTTGGATTTGTAATACTCCTGTTCTATAAAAGCGTGGAATGTCATGCCTTCTGGTTTTTGTTGTTGTACGACCGCATGTCTTACATACTTTTCATTTTACTTCTGTATATTCATGCCATGTCACATTGCATGGGGTTTGGGATAATATGGTAAGGAGGAAGTTTTGCAATTTAATGATCTGCACTATTTGGTAGTTTAACCACATTTCTGTTCTGGCAGCTTGACTACATTTATTGTGGCTCGACCACACACATCTATTCTGGCAGCTTCGCTGCAATATAGTGGCTTGACCACATATATGATTTGGCAGTTTTAACTGCAATTCTGGTGACATTGTCCACAATTATGTGTTGGTGTGATTTGGTTAGACGAGTTTTGGGGAACTCTATTTTGGTGTGTAGGGGAGTTGGGTAGGAAGTTTACTAAAAAAATCTGCATTATGGTTTTCTAAAAACACGGCATTGACATAATTATGCATTCTCATTTCTGTGTAATTGATCGTTATGAAATTCTCTGTGATACTTTGATTTGTATATTGTGTTATGTAACACCTCTCACCCTTATCCAAACCAGAATAGGGTTTGAGACATTATCAGACTTAAAATTCACAATCTTACAAAACCGGGTTACCAAATTTTGCCTAAAATTTAAAACTTTTCAAACATATGCATTTGACATTGTCATCTATTTAATCATTTATACTACATAGCAAGACATTAACATATACCATGGACAAATAGGCTTACAAGCCAAAATCATTATAAGCCACATCTCATGGCTGTAATTAACAAATCAATATAAGCCAATACGTTTGGCTAATCACAACAACATCCGTCATAGAAAAACTAAAACCCTATACATGCCAATACTCCTAGGATAATGGTTCGATAGTGTGATGCTACCTTCGACGATCTCCAACCCCGAGCTGACTTGACAAAACTAAAAGAAATGGAAAGGAGGGAGTAAGCTTTACGCTTAGTAAGCCCGCATGAAAATA
This sequence comes from Gossypium sturtianum, assembly GCA_025698515.1. Taxonomy (NCBI): domain Eukaryota; kingdom Viridiplantae; phylum Streptophyta; class Magnoliopsida; order Malvales; family Malvaceae; genus Gossypium; species Gossypium sturtianum. Next base: position 23,866,240 of record CM046952.1, read on the forward strand.
ATAAGCAATACGATAATATGCTATTTTCATATTCTTTCTATTTATTCAAATTCTAGTTAAGCTGTTTTCTCGAGTCATAGTCATTAAATAATTTATATCTGGAGCTATGGAACTTCAAATTAAGATCCGTAAATTTTCCCTGAAACTAAACTCATTTATATTCTTACCATAAAATTTTCAGAATTTTTGGCTTAGCCAATTAGTACAGTTTATTCATTAAAGTTTCCCCTATTTCACTATTCAACTATTCTGACCTCTCTTCACTATAAATCAATTTTCTCTTTGTACAGAATTTATATGGCCTCCTTGTTTTGTTCATTTGAAACTAGACTCATTCAAGATTTCAGGAATATAAATTATATCTCATAATTTTTTTTGTACAAATTTTAATAATTTTTCAAATGCAAAACAGGGGATCACGTAATCATTCTGAACCAATCTCACAGAAATTCAAATATCTCAAAATATACGAATCATTTGTTTGCTATATTTCTTTTATATGAAAATAGACTCAATAAGCTTTAAATCAATATCTCATTAAACTTATAATTCAATTTCTACTATTTTTGGTGATTTTTTTTCAAATTTACATCACTGTTACTGTCCAAAGCAGTTCTATTGTAAATTTTTGCTCTCTTTCACTTTAATTGTGTTCATCACTTGCTTATACCAATCTTTCCAATTTCCGATTACATATTGAGCATATTGTTCATGCGTACATTTGACACATTTCTCAATTTGTCACATTCACACTTGCACTTATTCATAACATGATCGTATTCAATTACACTTAGTCATCACACAATCACATGTATTTTCTCTTAGTCCACTTAGTCATCACACAATCACATGTATTTTCTCTTAGTCCACTTAGTCATCACACAATCACATGTATTTTCTCTTAATCAATTTTTCGTTGAACTCATCGTAATAATAATAGATACACGGTGGCCTACACATGGTACCACCCTTGTAAGCTATCTGGTACACATAGTAGCCTGCACTTAGTACTATACATGTGACCAAAACCATTTCGTAACTCTCTTGTACACATAGTTGAGCTCAACATTAACAATCATTCAATCTCTTTCATTTGATTCACTCCTTTTGTATTACTTATTATCAAATTAGGATACGACTTACGAATTTGAGTACGTCGTTGCTCAGTGCCACGTTTCACAACTCAGTATGGTTTTCCTCATTGAAATACCATACCTACATTTCACAACTCGGTATGGAAATACCATACCTACATTTCTTAACTCAAGTATGGTTAATACCATACCTACATTTCACAACTCAAGATGGATGATACCATACCTACATTTCATATATCTCGATATGGATGATACCATACCTACATTTCATAACTCAAAGGTATGGATGATACCATACCTACATTTCATATCTCGGTATGGATGATACCATACCTACATTTCACACTTTGCCATGGATTAACCATGGTCTTATTCCATCAATTCATCACATTTCACGATACTTAACGTACTCAATTCAAGGTTTTTCCTAATTTGAATTACGCATTTATTCTCCCATTTTATCAAAATTTTCACAATCCCACAAAGAAATTCATAATTAACAACGCATTATATCATTCAATCATTCACCAATAAACATGTAAACTCAGCTATATGAACTTGCTTGCCAAAATCTCGCAGTAATGCAATTGCGTAGCAACTCATACAACCCATCTAATATTAATTTAACATTCAATCTATGTAACATTAATTTTGCCATTTAAATTCACATAACACAACAAACATCACATTTTCCATATCATACATCAACTTCTCCTAAACATATTAAATCTTACAATTTATGCCATATCAATAGAAAATTACAATTCAAGCACAATGTTGCATTATTATTAACACACGAACTTACCTCGAATGCCAAAACGACCATTTTACCAACTTTCTCGATTTTCGATTTTCCTCCAATTCTACATCCAAATCTCATTTTTTGGGATCTAAAACATCACATTTCACTTATTTAATTAATATACTACTCAAAACAGTCCCTAACTCAAGCTTTGGAAAAATTACAATTTTGCCCCTAAACTTTTATATAATTACGATTTTGCCCCTAGGCTCGAAAATTAAACTTTATTCCTTTTTCTTATGTTTTGTGACATGCTGAACATTTTTCCTTTCTATAGCAACTTCAAATTATTACTATAACACATACTTATGAACAATAACAACTTTTACCAATTAACTCGCTTTTACTCGTTTTCACCGAAAATCACTTAGTAAAAATCGTCCCTCTACTCATAAACATGCATAATCTACCATAAAACATCAAAATACACAAGCTTTCAACAATGGGATAATTCAAAATATCCACCAAAATCAAAAATTCAAGCATGGGTTTTGTAGATAACTTAGCAACGATCTCAAAACGTAAAAATTATTAAAAATCGAACAAAAACGGGCTTACCAATAAGCTAAGAAGCTTGGCCAAATGCTTGAAGCTTTCATGGCTGTTCATCTTTCTCATTTTCGTGGAAGATAATGAATAGGAAGATAAAATTTGGTTTTATTATATTTTATTATCATTATTTGCCTTTTACTAAATTAACCTTTAAAAATAATTAAATTTACACAAATGCCAAACCAAATATCATCCACTAACTCACAATTGGATTAATTATCATATAAGGACCTTTCCTTTATTGTTCTATAGCTATTTGACACTTTTAACTTATAGAACCCAACTTTTACGCTTTACGCAATTTAATCCTTTTACCGAATTAACCACTTAAACAATAAAACTTCTTTACTTAAAATTTCACACAACTCTAATATCGTGTTGTAAATATTAAAATAATAATAAAATAAAATTTTCAATGTCGAATTGTGGTCCCAAAACCACTGTTCCGACTAAGCCCAAAATCGGGTTGTTACAACTCTCCCCCCCTTAGGGATTTTCATCCTCGAAAATCTCATCAGTTAATGGATTTAGGTTTAATTTCACAAGTCACTTTCAGCTTCTCATATAGTCTCGGCATCTTCAACATCTTCTTAAACTAAGATTCAGAACTATAATCTCCTATCATGAACATAAAAATCATATTACCGATCTTCTTAAATTCTGACTGAAAATCCCACTAATAAGTAATTGGCCTTATTCTATCAATAACCTCATACTCTTCGATGAACCACAACTCACCTATCTTTACTTATCCAGATGAAAATTCTTTGTTAATGAAATACTTTCGTAAGCACTTGACACTCATCTAAGATCAAGACTTTTACCTTTCAATTACAGATGCAATTTTTTTTTTTTTTGATAATCTATAATTGATTTCTTAGTACACAAACTCCGTCTCGAAACAACAAATAAATAGTCGGTTTCGACTGTAGTTCGAATCTAAGTTAGTTCTTTTCAACACTTCTAACTTACCATTTACTAACAAAATTCTAAGTTTCACAAAATCATAGAATAAGCATCATTATTTCGAATAATAATCATTGTCTAATTCACATCATAAGATTCTTTTCATGCAAGATTAACTAAGTGCAAGCATAAGCTACCATTTTCACGCTTCTTGTATCAAAATACACTTCAAACCAATAAACTATCCAGACTAAATAATTGAATTGGTCTTGGTCGTTTCACATGCCTTTCTAAAGGAACTATTTTCATCCAGCTGCCATGATAACTCAAACATGTATCCTATTACAATTCTTTCCTGCTACGAATCAATGATCCTTAAATCAACTATATAGTTTCAATGATATATAACAATCTCGTTTTACTCATTGAAATATATAAAATTACTCAGAAATAACAATCATAGTGCAGATTCCAAATTTGATCCTTCATCATTGCATACTTTTTTTTATCAATGTTGATTTCTTTCCGAAATCTAAAGATAGATCACATCTAATAAAATTCATTTCTTCACATTTCTCAAAATATCAACCACATTGGAATTGCATCTCTCTGACAATTAAAATCGTAGTGCCATTTCAAGGCTAACTTCTCAGTCACATAGATAAACAATACTTTTAGTCTTTACACATCTGACAATAGTAACACTGTATGTTCACTATCAAACTAGATTTCATAATCACATAAGTATGATTACTTCCAGTAAAAGAATATCTCTTGCACAATTCATAAAATAAAGTCAATAAGAAATCTGAGATAAGGAAATCCAAGATTTGATATCGTATTAGAAGTCCGAGAATATAGCTCATAAGAGAAATAATACCGACTTCGACTAATTTTCAGAAAATTTCCAGAAGGAAAATAATACTTATAAGCACTGAACGATAACAGAAGCAACATAGTTTTCATATACACATTTCACAGAATAACAATCGTTGGAAATCGAATTTCAACATCATATGAATGTTACTTGCTTTCTTTTCTATCAATTTATTTTAATAGAATACCGTAAAAGATAGAGTAAACCGATCACGACCTGCATGATTAACACTGCTTTCATCTATCATCAAATCAACTAGCATTCTCATATGATAAGAACCTCTGACGAGTCGATTAGTCAATATTAACTTTTTCCTTAATCAGAACATTGCGAAACCTGGATGATTTTCATAAAATTTCATCACAAAGACTCAAGTTATTTTAGGTCATTTAACACATATTCACGGTATTCATCCGTATCCTTTGTCTCTTTCAAAGGTTCATCCGAAAATTTCCCCACTTTCCATCGTTTTAATAAATATCAATAATATTCACTCATATTTCATATGATACATTAATATGTAAAAACATAAGTAAAAAGGACGTATCATTTACATATAAACTTACTTATTTCAAGTCTTACCACATTCCAAATGCATATCATAAACATTGCTCACATTTACATGCACTTATACCTCGTGATTTGTCATCACATAGTCACACGTAATTTTCACTTTGTCAAAGTTTTCCGATGATCACTTTAGAATAATATCGAATACACAAAGGGTTTTGTACACGGCTCACCAAGAATAATAAATACGGTGATATCGCATACACCCACCAATAATGATAAATACGGTGGTATTGCACACACCTTACAAATAATAATAAATAATCGTGGTATCGCATACACCCACCAATAATGACATATTCACATGCTGCCATAATAAGACTAATTTCTCAATTACTTTAGTAGATAATGCCTCACCAAAACAAAACATCTCGATCATCGGAGAAATTTAAACACAAATTTCCATAACAACCAATACTAAAGCACAATTTTTATACCTCCGTAATCAGATCAAAGAACTCTCGCCATCAAGTCAAAAATTATAATCATTCTAAGCATTTTAATAATAAGAAGAAACCATTTTCATCAATAGAACATTTCCAATCGATATCTCATGGTTAATACTTTGAACAATAATTTATTAAGGAAACAAAAATAACAAAATCTCGTAACATGGAGTCGCACAGAAAATACTCATAACATTCACTTAATTTCACAAGTTATACTCATAGCATCATACAAATGCAAAACAACATGAACACTTATCATAGTGTAAACTTTCACTTCATCTCATCTTTCATATTTCAGAGAAATTTTTTTATCTACAATTTATTCATCATCACATAAACATCATAAACTATTACTCTTACTTTTTACGAGTCTCAACTCATTATAAACATATTGTTTGCACTATCAAATTTAGTTCGGTTGAAGTGCACATCTGTCTATAATTTACATCGTGGTCGGAAGTCGCCATACTATCACGATTCATTATGGCATGTATAGCTAGACTCTCACACTCACTATGGTAGTCCGAGAACCGACTAAACCATAGCTCGATACCACTAAATGTAACACCTCTCACCCTTATCCAAACCAGAATAGGGTTTGAGACATTATCGACTTAAAATTCACAATCTTACAAAACCGGGTTACCAAATTTTGCCTAAAATTTAAAACTTTTCAAACATATGCATTTGACATTGTCATCTATTTAATCATTTATACTACATAGCAAGACATTAACATATACCATGGACAAATAGGCTTACAAGCCAAAATCATTATAAGCCACATCTCATGGCTGTAATTAACAAATCAATATAAGCCAATACGTTTGGCTAATCACAACAACATCCGTCATAGAAAAACTAAAACCCTATACATGCCAATACTCCTAGGATAATGGTTCGATAGTGTGATGTCGCCTTCGACGATCTCCAACCCCGAGCTGACTTGACAAAACTAAAAGAAATGGAAAGGAGGGAGTAAGCTTTACGCTTAGTAAGCCCGCATGAAAATAATAAGCAATACGATAATATGCTATTTTCATATTCTTTCTATTTATTCAAATTCTAGTTAAGCTGTTTTCTCGAGTCATAGTCATTAAATAATTTATATCTGGAGCTATGGAACTTCAAATTAAGATCCGTAAATTTTCCCTGAAACTAAACTCATTTATATTCTTACCATAAAATTTTCAGAATTTTTGGCTTAGCCAATTAGTACAGTTTATTCATTAAAGTTTCCCTATTTCACTATTCAACTATTCTGACCTCTCTTCACTATAAATCAATTTTCTCTTTGTACAGAATTTATATGGCCTCCTTGTTTTGTTCATTTGAAACTAGACTCATTCAAGATTTCAGGAATATAAATTATATCTCATAATTTTTTTTGTACAAATTTTAATAATTTTTCAAATGCAAAACAGGGGATCACGTAATCATTCTGAACCAATCTCACAGAAATTCAAATATCTCAAAATATACGAATCATTTGTTTGCTATATTTCTTTTATATGAAAATAGACTCAATAAGCTTTAAATCAATATCTCATTAAACTTATAATTCAATTTCTACTATTTTTGGTGATTTTTTTTCAAATTTACATCACTGTTACTGTCCAAAGCAGTTCTATTGTAAATTTTTGCTCTCTTTCACTTTAATTGTGTTCATCACTTGCTTATACCAATCTTTCCAATTTCCGATTACATATTGAGCATATTGTTCATGCGTACATTTGACACATTTCTCAATTTGTCACATTCACACTTGCACTTATTCATAACATGATCGTATTCAATTACACTTAGTCATCACACAATCACATGTATTTTCTCTTAGTCCACTTAGTCATCACACAATCACATGTATTTTCTCTTAGTCCACTTAGTCATCACACAATCACATGTATTTTCTCTTAATCAATTTTTCGTTGAACTCATCGTAATAATAATAGATACACGGTGGCCTACACATGGTACCACCCTTGTAAGCTATCCGGTACACATAGTAGCCTTGCACTTAGTACTATACATGTGACCAAAACCATTTCAGAACTCTCTTGTACACATAGTTGAGCTCAACATTAACAATCATTCAATCTCTTTCATTTGATTCACTCCTTTTGTATTACTTATTATCAAATTAGGATACGACTTACGAATTTGAGTACGTGTTGTTGCTCGGTGCCACGTTTCACAACTCAAGTATGGTTTTCCTCATTGAAATACCATACCTACATTTCACAACTCGGTATGGAAATACCATACCTACATTTCTTAACTCGGTATGTTAATACCATACCTACATTTCACAACTCAAGATGGATGATACCATACCTACATTTCATATCTCAAAGATGGATGATACCATACCTACATTTCATAACTCAAGATGGATGATACCATACCTACATTTCATATCTCAAAGATGGATGATACCATACCTACATTTCACACTTTGCCATGGATTAACCATGGTCTTATTCCATCAATTCATCACATTTCACGATACGAACGTTACTCAATTCTCAAGTTTTCCTAATTTGAATTACGCATTTATTCTCCCATTTTATCAAAATTTTCACAATCCCACAAAGAAATTCATAATTAACAACGCATTATATCATTCAATCATTCACCAATAAACATGTAAACTCAGCTATATGAACTTGCTTGCCAAAATCTCGTCAGTACAACACATTGCGTAGCAACTCATACAACCCATCTAATATTAATTTAACATTCAATCTATGTAACATTAATTTTGCCATTTAAATTCACATAACACAACAAACATCACATTTTCCATATCATACATCAACTTCTCCTAAACATATTAAATCTTACAATTTATGCCATATCAATAGAAAATTACAATTCAAGCACAATGTTGCATTATTATTAACACACGAACTTACCTCGAATGCCAAAACGACCATTTTACCAACTTTCTCGATTTTCGATTTTCCTCCAATTCTACATCCAAATCTCATTTTTTGGGATCTAAAACATCACATTTCACTTATTTAATTAATATACTACTCAAAACAGTCCCTAACTCAAGCTTTGGAAAAATTACAATTTTGCCCCTAAACTTTTATATAATTACGATTTTGCCCCTAGGCTCAAAATTAAACTTTATTCCTTTTTCTTATGTTTTGTGACATGCTGAACATTTTTCCTTTCTATAGCAACTTCAAATTCTTACTATAACACATACTTATGAACAATAACAACTTTTACCAATTAACTCGCTTTTACTCGCTTTCACCGAAAATCACTTAGTAAAAATCGTCCCTCTACTCATAAACATGCATAATCTACCATAAAACATCAAAATACACAAGCTTTCAACAATGGGATAATTCAAAATATCCACCAAAATCAAAAATTCAAGCATGGGTTTTGTAGATAACTTAGCAACGATCTCAAAAACGTAAAAATTATTAAAAATCGAACAAAAACGGGCTTACCAATAAGCTAAGAAGCTTGGCCAAATGCTTGAAGCTTTCATGGCTGTTCATCTTTCTCATTTTCGTGGAAGATAATGAATAGGAAGATAAAATTTGGTTTTATTATATTTTATTATCATTATTTGCCTTTTACTAAATTAACCTTTAAAAATAATTAAATTTACACAAATGCCAAACCAAATATCATCCACTAACTCACAATTGGATTAATTATCATATAAGGACCTTTCCTTTATTGTTCTATAGCTATTTGACACTTTTAACTTATAGAACCCAACTTTTACGCTTTACGCAATTTAATCCTTTTACCGAATTAACCACTTAAACAATAAAACTTCTTTACTTAAAATTTCACACAACTCTAATATCGTGTTGTAAATATTAAAATAATAATAAAATAAAATTTTCAATGTCGAATTGTGGTCCCAAAACCACTGTTCCGACTAAGCCCAAAATCGGGTTGTTACATGTTATGTATGATCTCTGTTTAAGTTTAGTTACACATTGAGCTTTATAGCCTACCCATTTGTTTTATTTCTGACTTTTTAGGTAATCTTTGGGTTTAGGATCGGACAGTATGCGAGAGCTTAGATTGTTTCTCGGATAATTTAATATGATGGTTTACATTTTCACTTTTCTAGATTTTTGGACTGTAAATCTGTTTGTAGTTTTTAATTTTGTTTTTGTTCTATTGGTCGGATTTTGTAGTGGATTTTGATATTTTCAACGTTAAACTACAAAATCGTTTGAATTATCAAACTAAAATTTGGTTTTCAAAACTAAGACCTTAGAAATTTCCACTGTAAAAAGAATTAAGTAATCACTTAAATGCTTTTCTGTAAGTGAATAAATAGTTTTTAACGAACTTTGCCTTAAAACGGGAAATGACTTGCCAAAATTAATTCTTTTGAAACACACGATTTCAAAATCAAATTCTAGGTTTAAATATGCAACTCTAAACATAAGCTTTTCTAAACATTTGTGAGGGTTTTGCCGAAATGTATGCTTTCAAAATTCTCTCTAAGTTTTTAATAAATCAAAAGTTTTAAACAATTTAATGTAATTCCTCAAGATCCGGTCATAACGTCTAGGCCGAATTTGGGGTGTTACAAGATTTTTTTTTTATTGATTTCAGTCCTTAACGTTATCAAATTTCTCAATTCAGATCAAAGGACGGTTAAAACTTATCGATTGGGAAATTCAATGTAACACCCCAAACCCGGCCCAAACACCACGACCGGATCTGGTATGTCACTAAGAAAATTTTGGAAGAACATGTCGTATTTTCAGAAAAATATTTTTCTAAAGTTTATCTTCTTATTCGAGAGAAATTTAATAGTTGATAGTTTAAATAAAATATGCCTTTATAAATTAAAAACCCAAATTTAAATAGATACATTAGTTCAATAAGAATTTAAATAACTAAAAGTATTTAAAGCCCAAAATAAAACAAAACATAAACTAGTGGCCCATAGCCTTATTTCAACGAGATTTAAAATCCATTAATTAAAAATATAAAGTATTAACTTGAGACTTTTTGTTTGGATCCAGCTTGTCATTTGCATGGCCACCTTGCGCTCCTCTCACCCGGTCCAAGTACTAGGTATCACCCGAAAGGTTAATTAATAGGGTGAGTCGCGAGAATAAGTGTGCAACCCTCATGCACCACTAGATTTTGGCCTTAGGCTTATAAAATGATTAATAATTCCATTTATAAAAAAATAACAAAAAAACTAACTATTAATCGTACTACTAAGTCTCACTACCATGCTTCATTGCGCACTCCAATACTAAACCCAAAATAAACACTTAGTATTCTATGGTAGAGTACGCACCGGTATTCACATCTAGAGCGTCCTCGTCCCTTGTACTCATGCTATCGGTCCAAGCGCTTATCCGATTAAGAATTTTATGAATTAATAAGTTTCTTCCATCAAGTAACCACAAACATCTTATGAATGAGTTTAAGAGTAGTTCTTTCAATTCGAATTACATCTACAAGTTTCGGTCTCAAGTTTGTCTCCTAGTTCCATATACACATACATGCAATCATCAATCATACAAATAGAACTTACATTCATCACCTAAGGGTATTTTCGCCATTTCACTACCTAGGGGTATTTTCGTAATTTATCCTACAGTGGTATTTTTGTAATTTTTCATAATAAAGTTCCTTGTTGATTTCGTGAAGTGAGGTTATTTTGGTAATTTTACAATCCGGGGACATTTTGGTAATTTTGCCAACCGGGGTGTTTCGAATTTTTTTTTAAACTAGGGACATCTCAGTAATGTTGTGAAAATCAAGTGGCTGGTCCCTTTCGGGTTTTAGTTATAGATTTTGGCTCACAACAAATCCTCGTGGCTAGGGTGAACAAATACTACGCACTGTAGGATTCCAAATAAGAGGAGGTGAGTCACTAGGACTGCTTAAGTACCAGGCTCTCCATGAATCCAATCCTAGACATGCGTATGCCTATTGCCACACCCTATCTCGGCGACTTGTTCACAGGTTTGTTTGGTTGGATTAAATCTTATGAATTTAGAGAGTTGTTTAAACTAAGCCTAAAGTCCATCAATGTCTAATATACCAGCCTACGTCCATCAAACCCATCAAGCCCAACATACATATCACATCCAAAAGTTCAGAATACTTACCAGCGTGGATCGGGTTCCGGTAGACTCGAAGGCCATTTCTCAACCCAACCTTTTCCAAATTCTTATCAACTTTAAAACAATACTAGACCCATTTCACAGCCCGAGTTTTGAACTGGGCTCTGATACCAAAATGTAACACCCAAAACCCGGCCCAAACACCACGACCGGATCTGGTATGTCACTAAGAAAATTTTGGAAGAACATGTCGTATTTTCAGAAAAATATTTTTCTAAAGTTTATCTTCTTATTCGAGAGAAATTTAATAGTTGATAGTTTAAATAAAATATGCCTTTATAAATTAAAAATTCAAATTTAAATAGATACATTAGTTCAATAAGAATTTAAATAACTAAAAGTAATTAAAGCCCAAAATAAAACAAAATATAAACTAGTGGCCCATAGCCTTATTACAACAAGATTTAAAATCCATTAATTAAAAATATAAAGTATTAACTTGAGACTTTTTGTTTGGATCCAGCTTGGTCTTTTGCATGGCCACCTTGCGCTCCTCTCCACCCCTGGTCCAAGTACTAGGTATCACCCGAAAGGTTAATTAATAGGGTGAGTCGCGAGACTCGGTGTGCAGCAACCCTCATGCACCACTAGATTTTGGCCTTAGGCCCATAAAAAACAGATTAATAATTCCATTTATAAAAAAATAACAAATAATATGCAAGGCCCAACCCGCTTGCCTAGGTTTCCATCCGCTACACGCCCGCACTCACCATTCACACCATTGGGGATTTCTACAATCGACCCACACCGCTACACGCCAAGATGGCAGTCATGATGCTCATCAACATATTATGGCCGAAGCCCTTATAACAGATCACGACATTAGCCGCTACAACATATAACAGATCACAGTATAAACCGCTACACATATAACGTATAACTTCCTCCTTTCATCAACCCAACCCATCCAGTCATAAAATCAATATGCTTTTATCATATAAATTCAAACATTCACTGACCTGGTGATTTGCTTCACCCTTTTCGGGTTTCCAACATTAAACCGAGATATCGGTATTTATCACAACATATAAACTTATGAGCATACATTAATAATCAGATCTAGATGGTGGGGAAGTATTACACACCTGATATCGCGAAATCCAATATTCTTAGTCGATGTCCTTGCTATCCGGATATATTATCCTCAATGTAAAGCCTTACTCGTGGCCGGAAAATCACACGAAGATTTAGCCCTTCAATATTCGGCCAAGGTTAATAAATCCCAAATTACACGTTAAAACTAATAGATCTCTTACCTTGAAATCCCGAAAGTAACACGATTCTATAACTTAGAGATCTATGCGATTGACTCCACTAAAGTTCCCTCGATTTCTACACAAGTAGGCACCACGTAGTAATTCGGCAATCACAGGAGATTAGATCTAGGGATTTCGCTTTTAGGAAAATCCTGGAAAAAGTATGAACAAGAGAAAGCTGATGTGTCTTTGGCTTTTAAAATACTTGAGTGAGGAGTTTCGGTTTCGACAGGAAAGAGAAGAAGAAAAGAAAACAAGGAAGAGACTTGAAGATTTCTGCTAGGAAGAAAAAGAATGGAAAGAGTTTCACTTTTGAATCAAAGTGAAGATGAGGGAATAGGCTTAGAAATTTCTGGCTTTTGCAGAGAATGAAGAAGAAGATGGAACTTTAGGAGTTTTCGGCTTTTACTCGAGAGAAGAAGAGAAAAGAATGAGAGAAAACCCAAATGCTTTGAAATTGAAGAGATATTCCCCTATTTATAGAAATTTCAGCACTTACCTAACCTTGCAGATAAATCCTATCTTTTCTCCTTTATCTTAATCTACTAGCTCATCTAAAAGAGACTTAATTATCTCTAACTCCTCCTCCTTTATCAAAGATATTATCCACATATTTTAATCATTAAAATTCTTAAATAATAGCCTTTATCCGCTTATTATCCACATATTTTAAATATTAAAACCCCTAAATTTTAGCCTTGTTGCCATCCACTCCACCTAATCCTAATACCCAAAATTTAGCTAACTTAAATTAAAAGAATTGGGCTCCATGAAACTTAAATTTGGGCCCTTACTCCCTTGTGTGGTCACCTCCTAAGATTGGGCCACAAGCCCACTTTGGTATTTTAAACATAGATACTACCTTTTAAACCCTATAATGCCCAAACAGATAATTTTAATCAAAGCCTCTACCTAAGCCTGAGCCCAATTTGGACCCCTAACACTTAAATTAACACATTAAACGCATAGGCCCAAAAATTCAGGATGTTACATTCAATCAACCATATGCTATCACGTACCATGCAATGATGTCACAACGATATTATGATAAAAAAAAACCTAAAAACCTTTAAAATGAAAAAAAATTAATTTTTTTTAAAAAAAATTACAAAATTTATTAAAACTGTAAAATATATAAAAAAAATTAATAGAATTTTAAAAAAAATATTAGAAATTTTATTATTTTTAAAATTTTATGGATCACATCTACTAAAGCTTGAACATAAGATCGTTGTATCTTGGAAGGATACCACCTACAATAATAACTAATTCAATCAATAACAATTTATAATTGGTAGATCTTTTTAGGTGATAAATTTAGATAATATTTTTTTTCAAATTCTTTAAATAATGAAAAATAATATTATTTAAATTAAATAACAATTTAATTAATTATTAATTATTCCAAATATTTCATACTATCTCAAGACAAATTATTTGTTTCTTGACTAATATATTAATTCGTAAGTTTTTTTTTTTAAAAAGTCAGTGACAAAGCCAAGGGGTTGCCATGGGCCCCGACCCTTTAAAATGGAAAATTTTTCATTTTGACTCTTTTATAATTTATATAATTTTAATAATGATAAAATTGTACTTCGGCCCCCCAAAAATGATAAAAATTTGATTTAATCTTTTAAAAATTATAAAGATATAAACTATTAAAATAGTGAAATTATATTTTTACTCTAATAAAAATAAAAATTTAATTTCGCCTCTCCAAAAAGATTTTCGGCTTTGCCCCTATTAAAAGTAAAATGGATATCTAAATATTAACATACTCATTTATTGTCTTAAAATATTTGAATCCAAATTATGTTTTGAATCTTTATATTTATTATCACAATTATAATTATAAATAAAATACCCGCAAATATCTAAATATGTTATCATTCTCTTTATATCCACCACTATTATCATGTGTTTGACCATTTTAAAAAGTATTAGTATAAAATAAAAAGAATACGTGCACGATAATAAATTAAAAAAAGCTTACATCAAAGATTAAATAGGAAACCAAGTGAAATAAATATACTGCAACTCCAGACCCTACCTCGTTGACTCCAATGCTACAAGTCAGCTAACCCATTAAACACCATCAACCATATTTTTTGTTTCACTCCAAACCGCCATTTCATTCGGGGATTTGAGTGTAAGGAAATTCAATATTGTTTTCATGTTATTTTGGTTAAAAAAAAGGGTATGTTATTTAAGTAAAACTTATTATTTCTATATCATTTAAATAAATAGGCCCAAAATGATCATTCAAAACAGCACAAAGTACACGATATTGTTTTTATTGTTTTTATCATTTTAAAAATAGGTTGAAATGTGAAATAAGTCCTTTAAAATTAATTTAAAACATTAATTAAGTCTTTCATCAAAAAGTGTATTTAATTGAGCCATTTGAATCATGATTTGTACTTAGTCTTAGTTTGTTTCATTGAAAATGGCTTCCGAAAAATGATTTCTAGAAAATGACTCACTTTTCTAGAAAAGTTAATATTTTCTAGTGTTTGAATGAATCTATATAAAATATTTTCTATTGTTTGATAGATTTCCTAAAACTATTTCATAAACGTTGTTTCCAATGAAACAAACATCCATTTGAGATTTATGATAAAGAGTTTAAATGAAGTAGTGAATTAATTATAAAGTGGTGTTAAGGTTAAATTATAGTAAATAATGAATCTTCATGATGATAAGGATTAAATTGTAAACTTTTTAAAATTTATAATTGAAACAAGAGAAGTGGTATGCATGAAAATTTATTATGTGAAATAAGATATTATAATGAATTATTTGATTAAAGTCCTTATATGGTGAAAAATAAATTACATGGCAATAGAAACTAAATTGAAAATTGTACAAAAGTTTAAGTGTGAAACAATTTAATATGTGAATAAGGAAATTATGATTTAAGTTTAATGAATGTGTTATAAGATGATGAAATATGCATAAAGTATTATAAAAGTGAAATTGTGGAAAAATATAGAATTTTTATGATAACAAGGACTAAATTGTTAAACGTGAGAAAATATGTGGATGAAATAATAGAAGTGAAATACATAGAAATTTGATATGTGAGACAAGATATTGAGATAAATTATGGGATTAAAGTGTAGCAAGAAAGAAAATTGATTTAATATGTGTAACGCCCCAAAATTTAAATTTTTGTTTTTGCGAAAGTGTGACACAAATGTGTATCTGCTTCAGTGGTTATGTGTTCTGGGTATGTGTGGGAGGTCCCAAGTTCAAGCCATGACTTGGGCAAATTTTGGTATTTTTATGAATAAAGCCCTATCTTTGGTCAATAGGCTTTTATTTAATTGTTGATAAGTTTATAACAGAATGGGCCTGCTGGTCTGGTGGTTAAGTTGAGTATTAGTTTGCTAAAGGTCTTGTGTTCAGATTCCTGCGTGTGCATGAGCGTATATTTTTACTCTGTGAACTGAAGGAATTTCGGTTTAGCCGAAATTCTGTAGTGGTTGTGAGTAGTGGGGATGTGGGGAGAAAAATAAGGGATTGGGGAGTTATCGAGTTATCCTGTTGTTGTTGATTGTTGCATTCGGCTCTCCCTCCTCATTCTCCCAAGTTTTTTGACGAATTTTTCCCTCTTCCTTCACCCTTTCTCTCTGTCGTTTCTTTTCCCCACTTGCTGTCGATTTTCCATTTGATTTTCCCTTTCTTATTTTATTCCCTTGTTCAATCCGTTTCTGACGTACTGCGGCTGTTTTCCCTTGTTCGGTAAGTGGTATTTTCCTTAGTTCTGTCGTTGTTTTGGTTAAGCGATTAATAGAAGGTTCGTTTTACTCACATTTAGGTGCTGCACGAAGGTTTTAAACGAGTTTTCCAGTGTGTGGTGACTGCTGGTTATCGTATCCATCTTGGTAAGACTTCGAATCGTCGTTTGACGTAGTTTTCAAGTTCTTCGTTTGGGGTTTTGGTAAGAATTGCTTCTATAATCGAAATTAATCGAGTTTTGGGTGTTGATATGTCGTTTGGTAGGTTCTGAAAGGCTTGGGGTTCGTCTTAGCTTCAATCACAACTAGGTGTGTAGTCGATTGCACAGAAAACGAGGTTTTAGCGAAAGCCGAAAACCTCACTGTCGACGCCACATGGCGTGTGGTCGCCCGTGTGGTAGGCCGTGTGACACAACACAAGCGTGTGACACAACACGGGCGTGTGATCAACGAGGCCAGGCCGTGCGCACAAGACACGGCCGTGTGATGGTCAGGTGGGCCGTGTGCGACACACGGGCTAGATTGACTTGGGCCGTGTGGGCCACACAGGCGTGTGGGATTTTGGGCCAGGCCGTGTGCAAGGCAAATTTGGGTCGTGTTGGCCCACACGGGCAGGCCACATGGGCGTGTGAGCCTATTTTTACTGAATTGATTTCTAAGGTTGCACGGGTCGCCCAAGTCGACTGTGAACCTACTGTAGGGTCGGTAAGCACTATTTAGACCCCTTGAAAGTGTGATATTGATTGTATGATATTTGTACTGGGCATGTTAATAATTTGCATGTAAACTGAATTCAGTGTATGTACTGATAATCACCTGATAGCATGTCATCTATTGTATGTTGCATTGCATTGGGTTGGGATGATATGATTTGGAGGAAGTGTACTGAAAGGTTCTTAAGCCTAATATCGGCAAATTCAAATTTGCAAAAACTCTTCGCTTGTGCCACATTCGGTACTACCTGGGGTGTAGGGATGGGTGGGTTGATTTAATCCCCACATGGAATGTAGGGTTGGACAGAGATGGTGTGTAGAGGTTGGTTGGGTAGGACTTTGCTACTGAATATTTATGACTGTTACTGATACTGTGATGGACTAAGACCCTACTGCATACTTAATATCGTACTGAGATGGGCTAAGGCCCAAACTGTTACTGATACTGGAAAGAGCTTAGGCCCAAGACTGTTCTGGCTATGCACTATGCTTACTATTATTTGTTTCTGAGGGATTACACACTGAGTTTATGTAAACTCACCCTTTTTTTTAATGTGCACAGGTAATCCCCAGACCTAGATGGATCGGTGCGGCGGAGGACTTAGCGGTAACCACAGTTTTCGACTTTCATGGTTTATCCCGTTTTACGATTATTGGTTTATTTTGATGTAACTCGCAGACTTTTTAGGACTTTTGCTTAAATGTGGTTTTCATTTATTGTTTTTAAGGATTCACAACAGCTAGACGTAGGAAGACTCGGTTTTCCAAAAGCTAAAGTATTTTCTAAACCCTCGACCTCTTAAACGGTCTTCGCTAAAACAAAGGGGTTTCTCTAAATGGACGGATTTACTTAATTAACTCGGTTTTCATAAAATAAATGATTTCTAAAGCTTCTGCAACGAATTATGTTTTAAAACAATCGACTAGATGAGTAAGTGATTTCTGGAATTAATAAGAATAACAAAACGAACACGGTTTTATCATAATAAACTAGTTTTCAAAATTCCATTCCATGTGACATCGCCAGATTCGGCCATAACGTTTGGGCCGGGTTTGGGTTGTTACAATATGATTAATTAGTGAATATTGAACTTTTATGACAAAAATGGACTAAATTGAAAAGTTATGAAAGTTTATAAGAAAATATTTGATAAGTGAAGAATGTAGTAGAGAATGTAACATCCTGATGCTTTGACCCAATGCTGGGGTCGGGTATGGGGGTGTTATAATGAAAAGAGTTTTATCAGTTTGAAAAATGTCGTACGAAAAAAAATTGGTAAGATATTTCACGGGAATAAGGGGGTAAGTTTACGTTGACCATCCTATTTTACATGAAACAAACATCGGAAAAGGCTAAAAATATTTTCCATAAAAGCTTTTATGTCGAAACAAACGGAGCCTTAATTAAGCCCCTTGAATTCACTTTTTCGTTGAAGCCCCTAATGGGCCATTAAGTGTTGACGTGGCAGCTAAAATGGAAAAAATGATGAATGATAGTTAACATGCTAACATGGCAAGCTGGCATGGAAAAAAAAATGATATGGAAGGCTTAATTGATTTTTTATTATTTTACTCAGCTTAATTGATTTTTTATTATTTTACTCAGCTTAATTGATTATTTAAGTCAATATATATATTAAATAATAATATAAATTTTTTAAAATTTTTTTTTTTTGAATAGTAAACTAGATCGACCATAAACACCTCTACCCATCACTCAACTTAAGCCATCAAGCATTGAACTCAACATCACTCAAACACCTCACTCTGCTCCCCACTAGAGGTGTTCATGGGCCGGGCCGGGCCGGCTCAACTAAAAAATTAGGCCCATTCATCGGGCTCGGGCCGTGCCGGGCCTAAAAAATGGGCCTAAATTTTTTCCCAAGCCCGACCCATATAAAAATGCTAAAACCCGGCCCGACTCAAAATGGTCCAGATTAAATTTTTATATTATTTTATATAATTTTTAAATATATATAATACATCTAAAATACTAAAAAAATTAAAATAAATATTTCCCAACAAATTGAAAATAAATTTTAAAAAAAATATGTAAACTTAAATAACACTAAGATAGATTAACTTAACAAGCAAATACCTCTAAAATAATAATAAAATTAACAAATGCCTTTAAAATAATAACAAAATTAACAATAAAATAAGTTTTATACAATATTCAATCAATAACAACAAAATAGCAGCAACATAATAGTAATATGGTAGCAAAATAGGGAGAAAACAATAAGAAAATAACATTAAAAAAATAGCAGATTTTTTGTCATTTAGTGAATTCGGGCCGGCCAGGCCGGGCCCGGGCTAAAAATACCTTACCCGAGGCCCGGCCCATTTTTTAAACGGGCCTTATTTTTTGTCCAAGCCCATTTTTCGGGCTTATATTTTTGCCCGGGAACACCTCTACTCCCCACACAAGTCCAATCATAATCACACTTCGTTCTCCCTATTTTTTTTTTATTATCGAAACAAAAGACTCAAAATCAACAAAATAACAAAATTTCTCTATAATTTTAAAAACTTTTTAACATTTTTAATAATTGTTTATTTTGTAAACTTTTGTTAACTTTTAATCATTTTTGTAATTTTAATAATTTTCTATGACTTATTTATAGTTTTCTTTATAATTTTTAATAATTTCTAAGAAAAATATTATAATTTATAATATTTAACGATGTTTCAATATTTTTAAACTTTTTAAAAAAAGTTTTTTAAAAATTAGGATTAAAAAACAATTAAACCCTTATAAAATAATAGAAAAATCAATTAAGTCAATTTGCGTAACATTTTTCAAGTCAGCTTGCCATAAATGAAAACTTTAATGTTGTGAAAATTTCGGTAAAATAAATTTATTTGATAAGAAATAAAAAGATTTAAAAGATTTATTTATATTATCCAAGGTTATAGTTATTTTATTAGCCTTGGCTAAATAAATGTATTTGACAATAAAATAAAATAAATTAAAATTTATATTAAATTACTTTATTTCTAAAAATAATTTTTTATTAACTTAAAATTTGAAAACATTTAAATGGTAATGCAAATTTTGATTACTTTTTTAATAAATCAAATGTATTTAATTATTATTGAAACTTTTCACTCAAGATTTTGAAAGTGATTGTTTATGTGTCAAAGGAAAGTACTTACTTCCATTATCATTGGGTTAGGCACATAATTTGTCTTCTTTGTTAGCATGTTTGACTAAAATGTTTTGATGATTTGCTTAAATTTTTTTGAGGCTCTTGTGCAATCAATCTCATGTTTATCATTGGAGAAGAGATTGAATCAAGCAAAATTAGTTTTAAAGGATTCTTATATGATCTACTTATATTATATATTAAGCTATGTAATCCATGAAGATATGAGCTGATTTTATGATTACTTTTCTATCCTTACATTAAGAATAATTATAGAAGGCTTGTTTAGAATAAATTACCAATAAATGCTGAATTTTTTTGGAATTTACTAGATTAGGCTGTTTTTTGGAAGAATTACGGGAATAGGCCGTTTTTTCCGAAAACACTTCCACATAGATGTGTTTTCAAGTGAAATGCTGAAAAACACTTTCAAGTGGACGCGTTTTCTGCATACTGCCAGTAAAACGTTTCCAGCTGGACGCGTGTTTACCTAGTCACCTGAAAACGCTTTCAGCTGGAAGCGTTTTCCCCTCTAATGGCTAATTAAATAGTCATTCCCCCCAATGGTCACCTTCCCTCCTATAACCCCCCATTATATTTTTCTCACAAATCAACCTCAAAATTCTCTCATTCTCAAATCACTCTCAAAATTCTCTCAATTCTCTATTAAATTATATTTCTCTATAATTTTTTTATTAGAATTATTTTAATATTTTCACAAAATATTTTTTATTAAAAATAAATCCTTGTTTTTTTTAAATTAGCAAATGGTCGGATCTCTAATCCGTTTTGATGGCAACCACATTTTCGTCAATCAATTGCAAATGGTAAGAATATTTTTTAATATATTTCAATGTTGTTTAATTTTTTATTTCATTCTTCTATTTGAAATTAATATTTTGTATATTTTTTACCTAAATAGGTGGAAGATCGAATTTTGGAGTGCTATATTCGTAATCTACCTGCTCCTCTATCACCCTTGATCGAACCATACTTGAGGGAAGCCGTTTTTTCGCATGTGGCCCTTGTAGGTCGGGGTGTAAATTGGACCTAACACTCGTAAGCGCATTGGTGGAAAAGTGGAGACTCGAGACGAATACATTCCATCTTCCATGTGGCGAGTGTACTATCACTTTGGAGGACGTGCAGTTACAATTGGGGTTACCGATAGACAGGTCGGTAGTCACTGGGTCAGTTTACGCAACCGATTGGAGAAGCGCATGTGGTGAACTTTTGGGTTTGGTTTCGGAGAGAATTTATGGAGGCCAAATCGAAATGATTTGGTTAAGAAGAAACTTCAGGGACTGGATGAGGATTCCACTGAGCTTCAAGATATACGACTTTTGTTAGACCAACGATCAGAAACAGAGGTATGTGTTTATTTAAATTTGAATCATATAATATTAACGTAGTCGATTTGAGATTTGGTAGTACGCAAATATCACTAAAGTTTTTATTATTTTAATATAGTTTGAGTGGACACCATACGAGGATCCGACAATTAAAGAATGCATCCCTGAGGAATATTTTGTGAATCCGAACATTTGGCACATAAAGGTGCCATTGGTAGTGTACACTATTGTTGAAATGCACGAGTCGGATAAAGTATTGTGGTAATTTGGGTTCCGACAATCGATTCCCGTGGCACTTGAAAACCTTAATGATGTGCATCCTATCGACTTGCGGGGTGAGGCAGATGAGAATTGATTGATATTCCACGTGCAATATATCAACATGCGGGACAATAGGTATGAATTCTTACCTACTTGCGAGGCCATTGTTGCTCCAGAGTTAGCCTGCGATCCAGATTACATGTCATGGTTTAGAACCCATGGCAAGCCATACTTGTATAGGGAAGAGGCGAGAAGTTGGCAATCGTATATGAGGAGGCCACGACGAGCCCCTATACATCTAATGACTAGTGAGGCGGGTCCATCGTTAGCACCTACGCAAGAAACGACATCGATGACCTAATTTTGGTCACTATGTATCGTCTAATTTTGGTGCGTATACAAACCATTTCATCTTCACACAAGCACCATATATTCCACTACATTTTTATGCTTCTACTTCTATGTTAGGTTTAGGTTTTGTTTTCGGACCTCCTTCCCTGATATATTACACGTCCATGCCATCTACATTTTCAACGAAGACGATGCCGACAATGACATATATGTCATCTATCTTTCGAGCACTGACCAAGAGTCCATTCATTATGCCATCAATGTATAGGACACAACATAGTTATACCCATACGTCATTTGTGTCGTAAACACCTCTGGGATCATTGTTCTACCAAGGTGGATCATCTTCCCAACCACCTATTCCTAGACCGAAGGATGCACGATGGCAACCGAGAAGCACTCAATTGCAATCAACTAAAGGCGAAGAAGATAAGAGGCCAAGACCGCAACCTTAATCGAAGGTTAAACCAAGAAGGAAGCGCAACTGCCGACCACCCCGATGTGGCACAGATTCTGACCGACATTTGGACTGATTTACTTTATCATTGCTCTCATCATGTTAACATTTAAATAAATATAAAACATTTACATTGTATCGATGTTGCATATTATTATATTTTTAAATGAATATATGTAGAATATAGATTACAATAAAATTGATGTTAACGATGTGTTGTACTTGTATCGTCCTTTCAATGTGGATATGACGACATTGTATGGCCTAAGTTCCTACACCACCCGCATAACCTTGGTTGGTTTGACTTCTCCCGAATATCTATGTTGTTGAGTATTCGAGTCGACGTCGATTGACCTTTTAGTTTGTGACTCAATGTTCTATCAGGTAACAACTTAAATGGAGCGTTCGATATAGGTGGCCACTTACATTCATTTAGGACTAGTGGGAATACGTGTCTCCACGCGTACATATTTTCTAGTTTTTACACTTCGTCTACAAAACTTATGGGATCCAAGCATTGATTGCTACATGCTGCAATTGCATAAGTACATGGAAAACAAAGTGCGTCAAATCTCTCACAATAGAAAGTCCTCAGTCTCAGGTGTACCCAAACCCATAGTTGTTCGCACAAGTGGCACACTGGATACATAGAGTTTGCTCGTGCTATAGCCTTTCTAATTTCTTTCAGTACATCTTGGCTCCAAGCGTATCCTCCTTGGGTTTTCCTAACATAAATCACTACTTGCTTCAGGAAAAGTTTAGCCAAATGGAAGTATGTCTCTTTTACAACTGATGTTATCGGTAAATGACGTCTTCCCTTAAAAAAAATTGATACATTCTACCAGGTTTGTCGTCATGTGGCCATATCGTAGACCCTTGTCATAGGATTGTGTCCATTGATTGAAGGGTATGTTAGAGAGGTAGCTCATACTCGCATCGTTAACTACCCATAAGTTTACCAACATTTCATGGAAACAGTTTTTAACGAGCTCGTACCCTGTCAAGAGAAGTGAATAGTGGTGATTACATACCCATGTTGGTCACTTGTGCTCACTCAGTAGTCGAGGGATATTATCCGTGGTAGTTTGATGCAACATACCTTAGACAGTACCTATGGTGTGTGCGGTCCCAGAGGCTTTCCTGCCGTTCAATTGCAGTCAATATTCTAGGTTCTCGATCAAAGATGACGCAAATATCGGGTTGGGGACAAACATGCCTCCTCAACTGAGATAGAAAGAAATTCCAATCGTTTGCTGACTCTCCAAGCGTGATTGCAAAGGCAATCGATAGGATTTTTCGATTGTTGTTTTATGCAATAGCCAACAACAACCAATGGGTATATCTCCCGTACATAAAAGTACTATCGATCTGTACAAGTGGCTTGCAGTACTGGAATGCCTCCCGGTATTACTTGAAATTCCAGAAAAATGTTTGAACACTCTCTATCCATAGAACAACCGGTCGTTGCAATACGCATGCTCTGTTTCTAGATCGATTATACAACATGGGATGTACGTCTCCAAGACGCGACACCACTGTCATACCTCATTGTATGACGTGTTCCACCCACTGTGCATCTTCTCCAATGCCTTTTACTTTGCGATCAATGCCTTGCGGTACGAAGGCATGTAATTGAACTGGGTACGAATATTTACAATTAAAATCGGCACAACAATCTTGGGACTCGCTTTTATCTTAGGTAGTATAATGTTTGCGATCATTTTTTAATCTAATTTTGGATGATCCCGTGAAATACCAGCAACCACACGAGTACATTAAAATTAGCAATTCAACTGTGACATAATATATACCGGTATTGATACAGTACCCATTGCAATATAGTATGCGAAGCGGTAAACTTCTTTATCGTCCAAAACTCCGTATTTTTCTTAACAGAAGCCATGATTTTCCATGTACATCCACTGTCTCGCATTGCGCACTTCGCCTCAAACTTCTCAGATCGGGATTTAACCACGTGGAAGTTTACCCCATTTCTGATATTGTATCACTTCATTACAGTGACAAACCTATCTTTTGTGGAAAACTCCTTCCCCACTTCTAAATATCCCGAATCCAATGAAGAACTCGCGTGGCCCGGCCTTTTGTGTGGTAGTTATTCAAACTCCATCCTATCGTCTGCCGATAGGTCCACATTATGCATATGGGTTAGAGGGGAGTATGCCCTAAACCATGAATCTTCTGCGGCATCTTCGTCAGGATCTTCACCTCCTTCACCATCTTCTGGTTTAGTTGGAACAAACTATGGTTCAGAAAAAAATGTAATTTCTGAACCAACAGGATCAGGCTCCTAGATTGGATTGGCATCGAATTCACTATCGTCTTCATTCTCAAACCCACCAATATCTGCCGTGTTGGATGTCCTTTCACCAGTGGACGTCGTAGGGAGTACATCATCCTTTTTCGTGTAGTTGTTGAAACATCCAAAATCATTTGTTGATAGGCAACTATTGGAAGTTGAAGTCATTCCCCTGTAAGAGTTTCCAACATTGAACATCGGTTGACCAAATTTCAAATCAATACCACTAATTGAGTGTCGTGCATGGGTCGTGTATTCCATCCTACCACCCCAACTTGACTGTTCGGTGTTCTGTCTGCTGCAGTTGAAATCTAGGGCCGAGACAGATAAATGTCTTCCCATTGATGGTTCCCAGATATGATGATGAGAAATTTCTAATAAAGTGGTGAACCCATTACACAATTGTGTCGTTGGACTATTGGCATGTTCTTCTGTTCTAAAATCTTGAACAGAAATAGATGTTAACATCTGAGGGCCTTGGTCTGGCCTTGAGAACTCGGTATATAACTCAAGAAACGGTAATCCACTATCCAGATGCATTTGCACCATCACCTCCAACCCCTTCGTACCTTTGATATCGGAAGCGTCATATCTGACGGGGTTGCCCAAAGCACAAAATCGATATTTAAGGGATGATACTCTTAGCTGGTTGGATTTGACGATTTTCCACCTAATTCTTGTCCGTAGTTCTGGTGATTGTATGTTCTAGTTAAAAGTCAGCCTCATTGTGTTCTCTGATAAAAAAAACGACCTCATTCTTGCTGTCACACACTTCATCATCGTAATAAACAATAGCATTAATCCGTCCACTCATTTTCAACCAAATAATCTATCGAAAGACGTTCGAAACAAAAACATTATGCAAAAATTTAATGCTGCAACTAAAATATGAACAACAAAAAATCAATGCTTACTTTTATGCAAATTGCATTGTTGCTCCAACTTATACATTCTCCACGAACTTCTCTTCTTCTGATCTCCCTAACAACTTTTTATTTGCTTGTAAATGGCTTATGCCACTCGAGGCTGAAATATGTTTCATTTATAGATCAAGGGATGAGCTCCAAGTTGATTCTGAAAATTTTCCCTGGCTAGTGGGGGGTTTAAATTTGTAGAGAGATAACACTCTAAGCAGGACGCACTGTCAGCAAAAGTACTGAAAGCGCGTCTAGCTGGAAGTGTTTTCAGTGCCATGTTAGCTGAAAGTGCTTCTAGCTAGACGCGTTTTCAATACTTTTGCTAACAGTGCATCCTACTTGGAGCGTTATCTCTATACAAATTTCAACCCCCACTTGGGACAAAAAAACCCATCATATATCCCGGGAATCCTGAGATATATTTTCAAAACTCATCTCGTCAATATTAATGTACTGTGATAAATAATTTACTAAAATATTGGATCAAACTAGTATTAAAAATGTGCAAAAATTTAAAAACTAATATTACATCCCAAACGAGTACTCTGAGTTTCGATGAAAATACAAAGTTTTTAAATTTCCAATACAATAATAATTATTTAACATTTCAAAAACCCTAAACAACCCTACTTCAAATACCGTAATCTTAAACCTTAAAACACAAATCCCCTAACCCTAAAATACAAAACCTTGGCACCAAAAATATGCCAGAGGAAAACGCTTCCAGCTGGAAGCTTTTTCAGTTGATTTGACAGAAAACACGGCCACCTTGGAGCGTTTTCCTGACACCACACTAAAAATGCTTCCAGTTGGAAGCGTTTTATAGGCAGTATACAGAAAACGCGTCCACCTGAAAGCGTTTTTCTGCATTTCACCTAAAAACGTGTCTACGTGGAAGTGTTTTCGTAAAATCGGCCTATTCCCGTAATTTTTCCAAAAAAACGGCCTAATCTGGTAAATTCCAAATTTTTTGGCATTTA
Organism: Gossypium sturtianum; assembly: GCA_025698515.1. Taxonomy (NCBI): domain Eukaryota; kingdom Viridiplantae; phylum Streptophyta; class Magnoliopsida; order Malvales; family Malvaceae; genus Gossypium; species Gossypium sturtianum. Next base: position 23,893,126 of record CM046952.1, read on the forward strand.
TTGGTAATTTAGTCACTTGTTCAACCTTGATAGAAATTTTATTGTTAAGGCAAATGTTTTTTTTAAGTGATTATTGATGTGCCAAGGGAAGTGGCCACTTTCGCTTGCACATTGACAAGCAATATAACTTGCCTTATTGGAGTTGAAATCTTTTCAACCAAATCAGTTGGGCAATGACTTAAATGGTTTTGTGAATGTGTGCTGACCCATTTTTGAAGATCCATCTTGTGGAGTTACAAATCTTTGAAGATGATGTCGGATCAAGCAATCAAATCCCTTGCTTTGTAGAGATTTGGTCGAGAGAATTGAAGACATATATCTCAACAGCCCACGTTGCTTTGGACTTTATTAGTATATTATTTTTAGCTATTTTAGTTGTTATTTAATAGGGATTTGGGTGGTAATTGATTACTAGTATGTTAGCAAGTCTCGAACTTCAATGTATTTGGATGGTAAAACTTTTGTACTGTGGTTTTACAAACTAAATTCTTAAGGGGATAATTTAGTGGTAAGACATCTAATCTTTGAATACAAAAGTGAGGATTTTAAATCGGGTGTGTTAAAATTAGGATTATTAGTTGTATTAAGTTCAACAATAGTGAATTCTTCTCATTGAACTAGACTCCATAAATATAGAGAAATCGAACTGCATAAACAATTTAACCATCCCATATTTTTGTTCTATTTTTCGTAATGTTTATAGAAATACCCACTTCCTTTGCTAATATTTTGTTTATTTCATTTATTTAATGATTCACGTCATAGACAATCACACTTGAGCTGGATTAAATCTAATTAATTCAAATCAAATTTCGATTTTTTATGAAAAAATCTTTTTGCAGCCTATTCTTAGCCATGGACATGGTGGAAGCTATAAAAACTTTAAACAATCAAAGGCCAAAACGGAAAAGACAGAAGATGATTAAAGGGTGTACCCTAAAAAGCAACGCCACATGATTGGATACCTCAAATGTATAAGTGTCCATTGGCAGCCGCAGCTTTTTCTGTTTCAGCACCCTTCTCTGTTTTGTGTTAAAGTTAGCACACTACCTTTCCACTTTTTTAATCCCCAATCTTTTTTTTTTTTTAGTTTTACCAAATAAAATAAAAACTTTTTTTAAAAATAAATTATTTAATTAGTACCTATAGACAGTAATTTAAATTCATAAAATTATTAATTTAATTTTTTCAATATTCAAGGCTATATTTTTTAGAGAGGGTTTATAGTTAAAATATGATGTAATTATACTACAATTGTATAATTACAAATATAAATTCAAAAAATTATAAAATAGAACTAAATTAATACAAAGTAAAAATAGCTAAAAATTGGAATAATCCAAAATTAAAATCGATCCATCAGACTTAAACTCATATATGACAATAGCATATAGTGGAATTAGAAATTCTCACACAAAAAATACTCATGATGCCATGAGTGAATCGAACATTAACTCAATTGAAAGATTACTTTATTACTATAATAAGATTTAAACCTAAGATACCCTAATCTTTAAAGCTTTATCTTAACCATTTCAAGTAAAAATCTTGTTTGATTTCATATAAATTTGTTGCAACATATTTTTACATGAATTTTCACCCACAACGTAAATATATCATAATCTAATACATACATCACCTAACAAATGATAGCAAATAATAAAAAAAAAAGTAGTTCAAATGTATATTAAAAAAAAAAAAAAAGAGTAAGAAAAAATACCCCAGTAACAGCTGAAACCAACTTTTATTTGATCACTTCCAAAAAGCAAACTATCTTTTATTTTGATTTTATTTTATATTTCTCTAAATTTGTTTGCTTTTGTAGTACTATTTTGTTTTGGGGCAAAGTAGAAAAAAAAAGGAAAAATGAAAAACCAGGCAGTCCCCTTAAGCTTCTTTAGCTAAAAATGTTTGAGTGAAAAGCAGGGGTCACATGGAAAGGCTCATGTACTACCTTTTGTTTTTCTCCCAAAACGTTACCTGCCTTTTTCTGCTTGTGCTTACCATTTTCATGTACCATCTCTTCTCTCATCTTTCCCCCTTTTTTTTCACACTTTCATATTCAATAATATGTTTTTAAATTACTATATGAGACTTGAACTTAACATTTTTTTTATATATTGGAGTCTGAATTTTTTTTAGTTTAAATCAAGTCCTAAACTTGACAATTATTCTTATATTAAGACCTGAATTTGGTAACTTTGCCAATTTTAGAGCCTGAACTTTTTTTTTGGTCCAAGTTAAACCTTGAACTTGTCAATTGTTCTTACATTAAGACTTGAATTTTAGGGTTTTCAAATACTAATTTGAATAAAAAAAAGTCGAAGTCCCAATGTGGGAACATTTACCAAGTTAAGGGCCTAACTTGGAACAAAAAAAAGTTCAAACACTAATGTGAGATCAATTGCTAAATTCAAGATCTAACTTGAACAACAAAAAATTCAAATTCCAATATAAAGAAATTACCAAATTCAAATTCTAAATTATAATTTAACTCTTTAATATATAATATGAAAACATGATAGTTAAGTTATTCAAATATAAATTATTTAAAATTATGTAAATGCAAAACTAATTTAATTTTATACCCATGTAAATTGATGTAATCTTTTTATTGATTTAATTTATATAACTAGTTGGTGGGTAAATTTGTATTAAAGAATTATTTAAAAAAAACAGTAATAAAATATTATAAATGATTAACCATTACTGATATAGTTTTCAATGTAAATTTAAAAGGTAGTGAAATCAAGTTTTATAATTTAAAAAAAAAAAAAGAAATAGATAAAATATTTTGATGTAAATTTTTTAATAATAATTTTATTATAGGATTGGATCATTTTTTTTTGACACAATATATAAAATTACTCATAGCCCTCCCAACTCATAAACAGGAGGATAATGCATTTTAACGCACTCGAACTCATGTCTTTCTGTATCGATAACAATACCAATACCAATACCAATACTAATTAAATTAAGACACCATCGACATATTTTAATATAATTTTAAATTTTCATTCAGTTAAAATATCAGGTTATCCGAGATTTTAAAATGATGGCATATATTTTTAGTTTAAAAAACAATAAGTAAAGTAACCCCTCTCCCTAAAATTTAATTTAAAATTTTCACTTGAAAAAATGGGTCCCATTTTGTGTATTGCTCCTTTAATCTTATCAGAGAAGGGCATGTGATGTGGGTCCCATCTTGTATGCATCAAAAGCTAGTCTTTTTCATCAACGATCACAATCAACTTAAAATTTTGGACCAAAGCTGGAAGACATTAGGAATATTGTGTTTAATCAATTATTTAGGAGAGTTCTATCCAAAACAATTTATTACGACTTTCTTTTTTCTCTCTTTTTAGCCGTTTGATTGGTGACACGCGTAAAATCTTATATTTATATTTAAATATTTAAAATAATTTTATAATACATTTTTCAAGTAATAAAACCTCAAACATTTCAAAATTATCCAACATTTATAGAAGGGTTCAAATGAAGTTAAAACTTTTTAAAGTGAGCTAAAGTGTTCAAATAACAACTTCTCATATATCGTATTTTAGGTTTTAAATTATATTTTTTCTTAAGTAATATCTCGTTTTAATTTAAACATATTTTACTACAAAAAAAAACTTGAAATACATAAAAAAAAAAAAAAACTCTTATTTGAGTATTTTTGTAAAGGTAAAATCCTTAAATAATCAAATTTAAAAATTTTAGCCCTTATATAAATAACCTATAAAAAAATTCAACCCTAATTTGAACTTTTAGCCTTAAATAAAAATTTATATTTTTGTTGTTGTAAGAATGTAACCATCTATAGACCCATATTTATATAACAACAACGAGCATGCTTTTATATGTCAAAAAATTTGCACCTCCTTACTCCACATGGAATATAAAAACAATAGATGAGTTATCAATAAATTAACTTTAAAAATTTTAATAACTCTTTTGAGTAACAAAAAAAATATTTTACTCATTTTAAAAACCTTTTTATTTTTACTAGAATTTTACTCTTATTTTTAATTTCAAGTTTGAATTTATGCTAGTCTTTTATTAATAATAGGATAAAAATCAAATCAAATAGAGAAAACGAAACCAATAGAAAAAAAAAGACAATCTTACAATAACCGTAACACTTGAAGGTTCAAAAACTAACCAAAAATAAATCACCTTAATCAATCACCAATAATTGCACCCTAATTCCACTATCGTTAGACCAACTTGACAATAGCCACTGTTACATCTCAAAATGGCTTATCCTCCTTCTTATCATGTCAAAATTTAATCTTGCGTACATTAACATGATATTTTATCATAACAAAGTCTTCCAATAACAATTCCCAATAAATTTGACGACACTTCTACTTTGATAAATCCGAGAACACAAATTAAACTAAATTTAAAAGGAAAGAAAAACTAAAACCACCACAATTGTAAGAGAAGGTAGCGTGAGAGTTTTTAGAGAAAAGATAGTGGATCTAAAAATTAAAAACAAAATCACATAAAGCTCTTAAAGAGACCGCGACTGGCAACTAACCCAAAGATTAGTATCTTGGTCAACAAAACCAAGTTTTGGTTTGGAAAAGATGGAGAGATTAAGATTTTGCAATGAGGAAAATATTACAAATTTATTTTAAATGAATTAATGAGTCAAATGCATTTCTTTTTACTAATTATCAATTAACTACAAAAAATAGTTAAATTTAATGATGTGAGAATCAAATTGATAGTTGAACTATCAGTTTTAGGTCAACCCAATTAAACTACTGCCTCAATCATTTTAAAAAATCATAAAATTTTAAAAAATACATAAAATAAAAAAATACAAAGTTAAAATGTAAACAATTGTTGTATAAAATACAACAACAAAATTTAATATTTTGACTAGCTTAAATCTAAACGGTTTTTTACCCTTTTGGCCAAGTTTTTACCCCTATTCAATTGATTTTCTTGTTCAACTATTTTATGATTTTGTGTTACTGGTTAATCCGGTTCACCCACCAATTTTTAGTTCAATCAGCCATAATCCAAATCTAACAATTATAGTTAAATTAACTTAGTTTTGTCAATTATTCTTTTTATAAAATCATTCAATTATAAATGTTTAATTTTTTTAATTTAAAAAATTTTAAATTATTTTTAAAATTTTTAATATAATAAATTATTTAAATAATAATTGAAGTTATTTGGAAAATAATTATTTGAAAAAGAAAATGAGACAAAGAAAGTAATTAACAAATATATACACAAAGCCTTTATACTATTAGACTTTGTTTAAACAAGTCCTTGTACATTTTTTGTAGTTAAATAAGCCCTTAAAAATATTTTTAATATTTAAACTAATTTGTATTTAATGTTGATGTAAATTTGATGAAGATAATTTATTAAATAAAAAATAATAATATTTTGAAATTTTTAAAAAAATGCTTATATACATAATAAACTTAATCAGACTCTTTTAAATTTTATGTTGATATTTTCTATTTAGTGGAAAAGGGGGAAAAATAGTGAACAATTATTAAAATTTTATATTTTTTTACGACTTAATAATAATGAAAGTTTGGATTATTTATTTGTATAGGCATTTGAGAAAATTATTTCTCAAAATATTTTTTTTTCTTTTTTAACCTCAACACTTAATGGTGTTGAGTTGAGGGTAAAAATTTGAAACTTGAACGGTAGAAATGTAAATTAATTTTTGAATGCCCTGAACTCGGAGTCAAGTTGTTAATATAAATCTATAAAGTAATGGTACAATATTTTAATGGAAAATTAAGTTGAAGTCCAAGCTTAGTGGCCTCCGGGAGATTCTAATAGAAACCATAGTAGAACCCTAGCTATATATCACTATTTGAGACGGATGGAGGATTTGGATATGCCCAAATAATGCATAAAGATCATATGCAAGAAGAATCCATTAACATAAATAAAACTTTGTAATCAGTTGCATAAGCCTTTTTCACAAGTACTAGATATATCTATTGGATTAAATTAATATAAAAAAATCATCACAATTGTCTGGAATGGGGTTACACAAGGATAGCAAAACTTGGCATATAACACAATGATAAAAAAACATAACATCAAATAATATTTATATAAGGTATCGAATCCTGATAGCATCTAATACATCAACCAAGGTAATTGTGTGATACAAATATATTTATACCACGTTTGGTTGGAGTGAATGGAATAGGGCTGTAATCAGTAATTCAATTGTTTGGTTCAATAGAACGGAATAGAGCTGTAATAGTATTCTTGTGTTTGGTTGAATGTAATAGATGTCGTAATAGCATAAGGAAAATGACTTAAATGATCAAGTTATCCTTAATAGAATTTTTTTATGTAGATGATTATTGTTATTAAATTTTAATAAGATTATTATTAAATATATTTTAATAAAAATAATAAATAATTTAATTATATTTTAACATAATAATTATTAAAATATGAATTAATAAAAATCATAATATACAATATTAAAAAATAATATATAACCTACTTTATTATTTTTAAACTGTAATGCGTATTTAATGTGCTAAAATATTATTAGTGAAACAAATAATTAAATTATCTTCTAAACTAAAAAGCAAAAGATTAGAAGTAATAATAACTTGAGAATTATATTTTACATCCAAACATAATGTTCATAGATTAACAAAAAGTTACAAAATGTCATTAGCTTATATGCCATAATCTATATGTTAAATTTTACAACATCAAAAAGTTACAACAGTCTATGGCATTCCATCATGTCATTATACCATCCAAATATTACATATACAAAAAGTAACAAAAACATCACCAAGACAACCATGATTTTTAATGGTCAGCAAGAAATCTTCTCACCCATTCCAATCGCACAGAAGAAGGTAGACTAAAGAAAATGAGCATTTGCGTTCGATGGTATGGAATTGTGCTCAACGCACGATAGCGCTCATCCTTAGTTAATCCTTCTACTTTACATAAAGCCGGATATAATTTTTGAGCACTTTCTTGAAGCACTTTCTCTGAGGCAATGCTCCTACTTAATTCAAGGCCAACAGTTCGTATGTTTCTCCCCAATAACATGGCAGCATTAGTAATTGAAGTAGAAATTTGTTCACTTCCATCTGAAATCTTTTTTTCTTCTTCTTTGAAAATGTGGAACCATCTTGTTTTGGCTTCGATGGTTGCAATTGTGTAGCCGAGACATCCATCTCATCCAAGGAGGCATCACCTTCGCCTCTATGGTAATTATTTCCTTCTTCAAGATTATTTGCAGTAGCTATATCCTCAGCATCTATTTCTTCAACAATATCTGCAACTATTTGAGCATCTTTTTCAGTGGCTCGATCTTTTGCATATATGGAAGTAAGTTGGTCATAATAAGGGAAACTGTGATGTCTGAATTGACCAAATGCTTTATGACTTTATAAAAAAAGAACGAATCCACATTAGATATAAGTTTGGTCAAAACAAGATAATAAAGACACGAAATAATTCTTACACTTATATATAAGTTCCACACAACATCTTCAACAACAACCATCTGCCTATGCTTGTCCCAACCAAAGCCACTATTGTCTTTTCCACTAAGCATATAGCAAACGATTGCCCAATCCCTTTTCAATGTCCTAATCATCGATTCAAGATTAGGTTTAGCCTTCAACATAGCATGAGGTAAAAATTTTTCTAACATTCTTTCCAGCTCATTTAAATAACCGGTCTTAAATCCTGTATCTGCATTATAGGTTCCAACATTGTACAAGTCAACCATACAGGCAACCAACGCAACATCTTCTTCTGGAACCCATTTCCTTTTGGTTCCTCGAGAATTTTGGAAAGAAACACTTGATTGTGAAAAGCTTGACATAACTATCTTAAGAAAAAAATGCAAATTAAAATTAGGTTCGATATTATGAATTAAAAGATTGACACTTTATAAAATTATAACACATGACGAATCAAAAGAAAATAAATTGAAGTTGTAATTCAACAAGTCCAGTATAATACATAAACACAATTCAAACAACACCAAAGTTTCGTAAACTAGATACATGAAATAACATAAACAAATTAACCTTCTACTATTTTTTAATAAACCTAACTAATTTCTAGATGCTTGCCATTCATAGAACATTTGATTGGCTAGTTCCATCCTTCAAGTAGCCCATGTATCCGATGGATGAATATTTACGATATTTGATTCATCGTCATCTATCACATTACTAGGTAATCATTCTCCCAACTCCGCTTCAATAAGATCAAGACTCATATAGGTTCGAATAAAATTATGGAACAAACAACATGCAATAATGATTCTATTGTGCACCCTCATAGGATAGAATGATGGACTCCTAAGTATTCCCCATCTAAGTTTTAATAACCCAAAGTCTCTTTCAATAACATTGCGTGATGAAGCATGTTTCATATTGAAAAATTCTTTTGGACTACTTGGCTGGTAACCCTGACGCCACTCATTCAAATGATATATTTTTCCTTTAAAAGGCGCAAGAAATCCCTCACAGTTTGTGTAACCAACATCAACTGGATAATAACAACCTATAAAAAAAAGGGAAAAAAACTATTTATCATGGTTAATTTTTCCAAAAGAGTATGATCTTAAAAATTAATTCAAATTCCTCCAATTTTGCACTTTACCATGATGAACTTTTAGTCCATGTCTCCTACTAATGACATCTCGAAGAACCCGTCAATCAGAAATAGAATCTTCCCAACCAAGAAGAACATAAACAAAATGCATATCAAGTGTACAAACACCTAACATATTTGTTGCTATGTAACCTTTTCGCATTCGATATCTAGGTTTATCAACTGTTGGAACCCTAATCTTGATGTGGGTTCCATCTAAGGCACATAAGCAATTCTACATCAAATGTATAAAACCTCAGGTTAGGATACTATATTTAAATATAAATAAACTAAATTATGTACGAGCTATATATGAAACTCACTTTAATACCTTTAACCATTTCCACATTGGGTTTGTAGAATTAGCTGTAATTGGCTCTGCCTTTTTAAACAGCATATCTTGTAAGCGTATGGCAACATTTAAAAGATTGTGAAATGATCTGCTAACGGTTTTTTGGGACCTATTAAAGTGATGCTTGATAACTCGGTTTTTAAGGTGATGAGAAATGATATGTAAAAACATTGTCACTTGCTCATCAACTGTAACGCCCCAAAACTTAGGTATTTATTTTTGCATGTTTTTAACACAACTACTTGTCTGCTTCAGTGGTTAAGTGATTTGGGTGTGTTTGGGAGTGTCTGAGAAGTCCTGGGTTCGAGCCTGGGCTTGTGCAAAATTTTGGTTTTTGGGGAATAAAACCCTTTAGTTTGCAGGCTTTTAAATAAATGTGGGTAAAACAAGTCACAAAAAGCCTGCTGGTCTAAGGGGTAAGTGACGTGCTACCTAGGCCAGAGGACTTAGGTTCGAATCTTGGTAGTGGTAAGGGAATATTTATTTTGTTGCTGTGCTGTGGGAGGTGATGGAGTTTGATTGAAACACTGAAGTGGTTGAGGAGAATTCGAATTGTGTGGTTGAGGGAAGGTGTGATCAGGTGGAGAGATTTGAGAAGGGATTTTAGGAGGAAATCAAGGGATGAGGGGAGAGGTAGAGGTGTGCCGAATTTTGACTCTGAGGCACTCAAGAATTTGGCTAGAGAGGGGTTCCTCATTTCGGTTCTGTGTTGTTTTTCCCTCTGCCGAATTCTCCTTCTGCCGAAAACCTCTTCTCTCCTTTTTGCATTTTCTTTCTTTTCCCTCTGCCGAAACCCTCTCTTCCCCTAAACTGTTTCTTTTTTCTCCCTTTCTGTCGCTATACTCTCTGGGTTTCTCTACCGATTTGGACTACTCCTCCTAATACCTTGCTTGTATTGGCCGAACATATATTTCTTTCTTCTCATATTTCCTTCTCTCCTTTTTCCTGCTTTTGGCCGAATACACTCTCTTCCTCTACCCTCACTGTGCCGACTTTTTCTTTGATCTCTACCGATTTAGTGTTCATTGCTAGTCTACGGTTGGTTCTTTTGGTAAGTTGATACTCGTTTTGGGCTTAAATCATGCTTGTAGATACTTGTTAATAAGGGGTTCCGATTGGATTGCAGGTAATAACCCCGAGTTCTAGTGATCATCATTTTCCAGCGAGCAAAGTTTGTAGGGATTCGATTGTCAATCAAGGTAAGCGGCTGGCGATTAAGTGGTTATGTATATTGATTTGGGTTCGTTTTAAATTCAATTGATATGTGAGTAACCAAATGTTATGGGTGAACATAGGTTCTGGAGTGATCGAGGACTGTCTGCGCATCTTTTCGGATCCAGGTGTGTAATAGTACTCTCATAAATGGTATCGGTGAAATGCCGAAAAGTGTAAACACTGCCCAATCGTAAGCCGACAAAAGCAGAAAAAGTATGACATTGACGCTACATGAACGTGCGCTCGCTCGTGTGGTAAACTAAACGCATAAAACATGAGCACTAGACTACCGAGGCCACCGTGAGCGATTTCGTGGTCTTAGGCCGTTTTGGGGGCATGTTGGGTCGAAATAGGCCATGTGGGCCCAACGGGCTTGTGGGCCCCACACGGGTAAACCGCACAAACATGTGGAGAATTTTGGGCCAAGTTGTGTAAGTTACATGGCTAATCCCATTTTTGGGCTAAGTGGGCCACACGAGCGTGTGGGCCCACATGGGTCGTATTATGGGCCTTGGGCCCATTTGCGCTGTTTGACTGTTAAGGTTGCACGGGTCGCCCAAGACGACTGTGGACCTACTGATGGGTCGGTAAGTACACCTAGACCCCAACCTGATAAAATGACTATTATGCCCCTATGGTAAAATGACTGTTATGCCCCTATGTTACGTATGACCATATATGAGCATTCCATGATATATATATATATATATGTTGCATTCATGTGTGATATGTTGCATGGGATGGGATTATCATGATTGGAGGAAGTGTATCAGATCTTGCAACTCTCCGCTTTGCAAATATCATTTAGTGCCGCAACCGGTGCTAATTTTTGGAGTGTAGGGATGGGTGGGTGATTTTATCCCCACATGGAGTGATGGGCTGGATGGAGTGGAGTGTAGAGGCTGGATGGGTAGGACTTCTAATTGTATGCTTAAATCATTATCGATATCATTACGGGCTAAGGCCACACCGATCATCGAGCATCTTGTAATGGGCTAAGACCCAATCGAATCGAATCATCATCGACTTGGGCTTAAGCCCAGAATGTACTTGCCTAAAGGCATGATTAGATGTTTATTTGCATGGGGTTACACACTGAGTTTTCGTAAACTCACCTCTCTCCAACTGAACTGAACTGTCACTGACTTGGGCTTAAGCCCAGAATGTACTTGCCTAAAGGCATGATTAGATGTTTATTTGCATGGGGTTACACACTGAGTTTTCGTAAACTCACCTCTCTCTCTTATCATCTGCATGTAATCCCCGGGCCTTAGGCGGTCGATCTTTGCAGAAGGATTCGGAGGTGGCCACACAACCGCTCCTATTTATGCATTTGAATTTATTTCCTATGAATTTAATTTGGGTTTTTGTTATGTAATAAGGCCTCTTTAATTTTTAACTTATAATTTGGGGATTTTACTTATTTTAATTTACATTTGATTAGTAGTAGAACGCGGTTTTCCAAAAGATAATTGGTTTTCAAAACACCACATTTCGTAATTTATAATAAAAGCTTCTGCATCAAACTTGGTTTTAAAATATAGTGACAAACTAAATATGATCAACGTTCTACTAAAATAACTTAAGTTTTGAAAGAACAAGATACCCTAAATTTTTGTTCCAGATACTTAAACGAGGTTTAATAATAAGCATGGATTTTCTAAAGAAACGATGATTTCGAAAAACACTTCAATGTGATATCGCCAGATTCGGCAATAACGTCTGGGCCGGGTTTGGGGTGTTACATCAACAAGCATGTTCCTTGACGACTTCAATCCTTCTAAAGTTTGTAACATCTCACAAAGTTTTAAAAAAGTAATTATATTCATCCTAACTTGTTCAATATAGGTCTCGTCACTAGCGTATAAAATTCGTTTCACATAATCTCGTTTTGCATAAAAATAAAAAATATATGATCTAATCCTTGGTCTATAAGTATGTAGGCTATGAACGACACCCAATATAACTAAGAACCATCTCGCAACTATAAACATTTGCAACCATACTATCAATGCAAAACCAATTCTTTTACGCCTCTCATTTTGTACTATTAAAGGCAGACGAGCCATTACTGCAAGATATTAAAGTGTTACATATATTCAAATGATAGTAAAAGGGTCACATTTCTTCAATACTAATGTCAATAAATATAAAACAAAATCAAAGAATTTAATTACAAAAGAGCTTACATTCATTCAGTGAATACAATAGGCTTAGCTGTGGGTGGAGGAAGCAATCAAGCAAGCCAAAGAAGGATAGGAAGCAATAACACTGCCAAATATAAATGAGCAATACATACTAAGAATATTTGAAAAGCACAAAATAAAAATTACAACTATCTTTGCAAGTAAAAAACCTAAAATTCATTTCTTTATCAAATTTCATTCAACAAAACTGGCTCTTTGTTTAGCAAATAATAATGTCTTGAACAAAAAATATAGTTGTTTTAAAAATGATATTTAAAGATAACTAAATTACTTTAAAATATTTAAAGATAATGTAAATAAATAAATAAAATTAAAATAACCAAAAACTGTAAACTCCAACGTTCGAATAGCCCACGAAATTGATGGGATTACACTCATTATCAGCACCGAGGATGGCCTTTGATTTTGGGGCCAATTAAAAGATTCAGTTTTTATTTAAGATTTAAAACTTAGTAAATAAGATACATATTACTATATAAAAAAGAAGAAAAAATACAAGGTAAATGTAAATTAATATTTCTTTCACAAAGTATATACTCAGGGAATTACCATATAATTATTAACAAATTAATCCCACTAGTTGTAAAATGAATTACCAATGGTAAAATATTATACAAGTCATTGTCTTATATCTTGAATTGCATTTCAATCCCTCTATTTGAAAAATAAACAAAATGGTCCTTGTACATTACAAAAAATGAGCAAGATGGCCCCTTAAAAGAACAAAACTAGAGTAAGTAGCATACATACCCAAAAGTGCATATCCTCGACTTTGAAAAGAAAAATGTCAACAAAGAGTTACTAATTTTCAACTAATAACTAGTGTATGTTTGTATAAACCAATATCAATTCATCCAAGCTCCCCATTTTTGCCTTTTTACTTCCATGGCTGCAAATAAATAAAAGGTATTGACTGCAATATGTCTTAATCTCCAAGTTTAAAATTTATTGCATTTCAACCAAAGAAAAAAAAAGGGGTGTTTGTGAAAAAATATATCGTCGGTAATGACAAATATATCGCAAAGAAAGGAGAAACAAAAAATAAAGAACACACAGATTTTACGTGGAAACCCTTTCGGGAAAAAACCACGGGTAGAGGAGAAGAAAATTCACTATGTCAAATTCGAATCAATTTACAAGAGGAATAGACTATGTCTATTTATAGGCTTGTAAAGCCATATTCTAATAGGAGTGTAGTAAGATTGAAACTCCTTATTCTAATCAATATCCAATAGATGGAGTTTAATAAGGTTTAAAAAACCTTATTTAAAATAAAATAAACGAAGTGTAGTTCTATAGGGATTCTTCTTTTATTTTATTTTACCATTGTATTTTATTTCAATAAGGATTCGGGTCACTTAATTCTAACAATCTCCACCTTGACACGAATTCTAAATAAACAAGTTCTTCATCGCGAACTCTCAACGAACAAGTTCTCCACCTCTTCCATAAAACCTCTTAAGGGTTTAACTTCAACAATGAACACCAACCAAGTCTAAGCAATGCTCAAACTTGGTTATAGGAAGTGACTTAGTCATCATATCTACAGGATTTTCATGAGTACTAATTTTGCTCACAACAATATCACCACGAGCAATAATATCACGAACCAAACTATGCTTCACAACTGGGGAGAACACATCTGTGAAGTCCACTCCTAGAATTTGACTGTAACCTTTTGCAACAAGCCTTGCTTTATATCTGAGTTCTTCAACTCCTGGAGACCCTTCTTTCTTTTTAAACACCCGTTTACAGCGAACAACCTTTTTACCTTTAGGAAGTTTCACAAGATCCCATGTTCTGTTTTTATGGAGTGATTCCATCTCCTCTTGCATAGCAAACATCCACTTTTCTCGAGTCTTCACAACTAACTAACCTCTCGAATAATTAGACGGCTCTTGGTTTGCATCTATATCTTCGGTCACATTTAAAGCATAAGCAACTAGATCACCTTGGCATACTTCTTTGGAGGTTTAATTTCTCTTCTAGTTACTGCTTTTGGCTATAGAGTATTGTGGTGAAGAAGCAACTCTATTCTCAATTTTTGTACTTGCCTTGAGGAGTCGACTCTGTATTAATCTGATGCTCCACCGCTTTTGATTTTCTTTATTGGAAGAGTCTTTAAGAGATAAGTTAGGTAGCATAGCGAGTTTCATCAAAAACAACATCTCTGCTAATCACAACTTTTCTATTTTCGTGACACCATAACTTATACCCTTTTACACCAGACTTTATAACCAAGAAAAACACATTTAATGGATCTCGGTTCCAATTTTCCATTATCAACATGAGCATACGCAGGACACCCAAAGATCTTTAAATCGAAATAATTAGCGGGATTACGGACCATACCTCTTGTGGAGTCTTTTTCTCAATGGCAATGAATGGAGATCGGTTGATCAAAAACATGCGATGAGAGGTTTGCTTGCCCAAAACGACTTTGGTAAGTTGGCATTTGACAACATACATCGAACTTTCTCCATGATTGTTCTGTTCATTCGTTCTACAACGCCGTTTTGTTGTGGAGTATGACAAACTGTCATGTGTCTCACGATCTTTTTTGACTTGCACAGTTTATTAAACTCATCAGAACAAAACTCTAAGTCATTGTCTGCAGTGCGAAAGTGTTTTATTTATTTTCCCGTCTGTTTTTCAATCATAGTTTTCGAAGACTTAAATGCGAAAAACACATCGCTTTTCTACTTCAGGAAGAATGCCCAAACTTTTCTGGAAAAATCATCAATAAAAGTTAGCATATAATTAGCTCCACCTCTTGAAGGCACTCTTGATGGCCCCACGCATCGTAATGAATATACTCCAATGTTCCCTTTGTGTTATGGATTCCTCTGGTGAATCGAACTCTCTTTGCTTCCCAAAAACGCGGTGTTCACAGAACTTCGCTTGCAAATTCCTTGCCCATCAAGAAGTCCTCTTTTGCTCAATTACGCCATGCCATTCTCACTCATATGCCCTAGGCGCATATGCCAAAGTTTAGTAATATCATCATCGACAAGGAAGAGGAAGCGGCAATTGCATCACCAATAACAGTAGAACCCTGCAAAACATATAACTTGGCAGTCTTTCTCTGCCCTTTCATCACAACGAGGGAACCTTTGGAAATCTTCAAAATCCCACTTTCAGCTGTGTATTTGTACCCTTTTGAATCAAGAGTACTTAACGAAATTAAATTTCTCTTCAATTCTGGAACATGTCGTACGTCACTAAGTGTTCTGACAACTCCGTCAAACATCTTAACTTTAATTGTTCCAACACCTGCGATTTTACACGAAGCATTATTTCCCATCAAAACAACACTTTCAGTCATTGTTTCGTAAGTTGTAAACCAATCCCGATTGGGAATCATGTGGAAGGTGCATCCTGAATCAAGTATCCACTCCTCGCTCACTTTAGAATTGTTGACAGAAGCGACTAGAAGTTCACCATCGCTGTAGTCTTCTACAACATCAGCTTCACCGGAATTTTCTGGTTGTTTTCCCTTTTGATTCGCAGCCTCCTTTTTAATCTTGTTCTGTAGTTTATAACACTCAGATTTAATGTGCCCTTTCTTCTTGCAGAAGTTACAAGTTTTACCTCTATTTGAAGACTTCGATCTACCCTTAGATTTACCGCGAGGATTCCGTTTCTGTGTCCTTCCACGATCATCATCAGCATTCCGATCTTGTCTCCCACGAACAATGAGACCCTCTCCCTGAGAGTCGGGTTTAACCACAAGATGCTTCATCTTATCATACGAGGTCAAAGAATCATAAACCTCATCAACTGTGAGAGACTCACGGCTATATAAAATCATTTTTTCTGAAGGTTGAATAAGACGGGGGCAACGAACTAAGTAGAATCAACCCTAGATCTTCCTTATCATACTGAACCTCCATGGCCTCCAAGTTTGAGAGAATTTCTTTAAACATCATAAGTGTTAGTACCTGCACGCACCTTCCTCCAAACGATGAGCATAAAGACGTTGCTTCATATGCAACTTTACGTTAGAGTTTTCGACATACATATTTGTTCTAGCCTCTTCCATAATGCCGCGCGCGGTCTTCTCCTTCATCACATCTTGCAAAATTTCGTTAGACAAATGCGGATGTAATCGTGTTAACGCCTTTCGCCCCCCTTGCGCTTTTTCTCTTCCCCGTCAATGTCGAAGGCATCTTATCTACCCCTAGCGGGCTTCCTCTAAATCCATCTGTGCAAGAATGCAGATCTTTATTTGCCACAACACAAATCGTGTGTTGCGATCCAACAATGAATTTCATACTTTGAAGACGCCATTACCGTGATCGAGATGAAAAAACCTAAGCTCTAATACCAATTTGTGAAAAAATATATTGTCGGTAATGACAAATATATCGCAAAGAAAGGAGAAACAAAAAATAAAGAACACACAGATTTTACGTGGAAACCCTTTCGGGAAAAAACCACGGGCAGAGGAGAAGAAAATTCACTATGTCGAATTCGAATCAATTTATAAGAGGAATAGACTATGTCTATTTATAGGCTTGTAAAGCCATATTCTAATAGGAGTGTAGTAAGATTGAAACTCCTTATTCTAATCAATATCCAATAGATGGAGTTTAATAAGGTTTAAAAAACCTTATTTAAAATAAAATAAAAGAAGTGTAGTTCTATAGGGATTCTTCTTTTATTTTATTTTACCATTGTATTTTATTTAAATAAGGATTTGGGTCACTTAATTCTAACAGTGTTCTATAAAAAAATTTCAGCCAAAGATAAAGAGAGGAGAAAAATGGTAAGTCTGATACCTTTGATAAGATAGAGTTCTTAGATAAATTAGAACAGTTATAAGTAATTTGGATTTATAAACAACATGACATCTTCAACAAAAGAAATAAGAAAAAGCTTCAATAGATTCTGTTAAGACTAGTTAGCTCTTAAATAGAAGTTGACCCTCATCTAGTTTAAAGTTCCAAACAGGAGAAAGTAGGATTCACAAAATTAATGATAAACATCTAAGCAATCGTAGATAAAGTTTTTTCTTCTAGAATTTTCATTAAGCAAGAAGTATAGGATTTCATTAACTCGGCAGCTTGAAGTATGCAATCCAAAAGTGGACCAAAAATAGTTTAAGGAAAAACATAGAACCAATCAATGATCTTATATAAGAGGGAAGATGTTTAGGTTTACTCTCAAACTCCCTGGTAGAATTCAACTGCAACTTTGAAATATGCTAAAGCAACATGATAAACTTGTCCATAAATGTGTGCAAAAGGAAGATATGATATATATATGAATATGCGACAACTATTTTAGCGAAGCAGTTAAGGATGAGGATTGCAAAACTTAATTTATTACCATTTCAAATAGTAGCAATCGAAGGAGCATCTAAACTACAACACATATGGTAAAGGATGCACAATTCTTTGATACAATAGATGGCGTAAATAAATGAAGAAAAACACCTACCATGTATAAAATAAATTATAATTACTAACAATTTCGAGCTCACAAAACATAAAACATGTATCACCTAAAAATTATCTTGTTCTCTTAATTCAAATAACTTAATAATTTATAATCAAATTAATTTCCATGAGAAATACGAATGGCATGCTCATTACCTTGGAAACACCCTCCAACCAAAACCTGCATATTCATTTATAGAGCAATAGTTAATATAGGTAAGGCAAGATGACATCTAGACTTGACAGAGGAATTCTTTAGGATGCATAAGTTCTCATTAGTCATTACCACTATTATAAAGGAAGGGAAAAATGTAACCATATAGTTTACTAACCATAAAGGAAGAGAAATAAGCAAAACAAGAATGTGATACATATATTTTATCAATAACTTGTCCTATTTAATTTCATAACATAATGGGCAATAAAATCCCCAGAATTGTGCTAAACATCATTTCAAAGCAACTCTTAAACGCAATCTTAGTCACTCTCTTACTATAGCCAAATACCCCTAACTACCTTAGAATTGTAATAGCCCATTTATCTAAAGTGTCGGAATAGTGGTTTCAGGGCCACAAATCTGACGTGTGAGTTCGTAAATATTATTATTTAATATTTACAAATAATATATAGTATAATGATAAATTTTGATTTAATGAATTGTGTTAAATGGGAGAACAATTAGGTTCAAGTGGTAAGACCCTAAAGTCAAGTGGTTTTTGAAAATAAGGTATTGGGACCTCGTTTCTATAAACCGAGTTGTAAATATTTATAAAAATATTTACAGAGTGTTATTAAGATTGTATTAAAGTTTCATTAAGAAATTTTAACGTTTATACAGTTAATTAATTGAAAAGGACTAAATTCTAAAAGCTGCAAAAGTTGAATTTTATTAGCTAAATGAGTTAATTAGAATTATTGAAGGGATTTAAATGGAAATTATACCATGTTCAATTATGATTGACGGTGATCAAGTGGTTTTAGTTGTTTAAATTAAAAGTTTATAACTAAAATAACATTTAAAAAATAAATAAAACATAAAAATAAGAAAAAAAAATTCCATCCTTTTTCATTATTCTCTCCCACCGAATAAGCCACCATGCAAGGAAAATTTGGAAGCTTCAAATACATTTCAACATTCGGGCTCTTGTATGGTAGGAAATCTAAACCCGTTTTTAGTAATTTTTATGTTTTTGAGATCATTGTAACTAGGTTCAGCTAGCTCGTACCTTCATTTTTGAAAATGTTAAAGATTTTGAATGTTTCCATTGATGATTCTTTGTGATTTTAAATGTTAAATGATGAATTTAAAATATTATTTGTCATTTATAAGTATTTTGTTAAGTGATTTTTGATGAATTTACCGATTAGGGACTAAATTGTTGAAATAGTAAAAGTACAAGGATTTGATGTGAAATTGTTGCAAATGTGGGCTGTAATGGATGCTATTAACATTTTAATAGCATGTTTTTTTTTAATAAAATTGGTTTATTTGCATGATTAGGACATAGGGACTAAATTGAATAAAAATGAAAAGTTGAGGGTAATTTTATAAAAATGTCAAAAAGGACTAAATTGCATAAAATGAATTGGTTTTATTGTCTAAATTAATTAATTTAATGAAATTATTAATTTAGATCAAGAACGAGTGAAAAATCGAAGAGAAAAGAAAATTACGAAATAACCTCTGTATCTAGTCTTCACTGCAAATTAACCAGGTAAATTCGTATGAACTGTAATCACTTAAATGCTAATTAAATTGAATGTTTAATATGTTATTCTAATGTAAATGAATCAATATATATATATATGTTATTGTACTATTTATCATGTAAATAAATGATGGAAATCCAACGACGTTACGATAATTATCGAGTCTCGTTTGAACCTTAGGGATGTATAGGATACAAATGAAATGTCATTAGGGTTGCCATGTTTCGAGTGCTGGTCTTGAATGTCCTACCGATGGCTGAGTTCCAGTATTTGTTGCGGATACTCATCAGCTTGTGTGAGCGGTATCGTGTAGCTTACATTTCGACCGTCAACTTGTGTGAGCGGCATCGTGGAGCTTACATTTCGACCGTCAACTTGTGTGAGCAAACCTATTTTATGGCTCGAGTGAGCAACAATGTAAAGGAAAAGAAAAAGGAATGGTTTCAACCATATGTTTAGAACACTTTGTGTGAGCTTTCCCGCTTATCTGATATTATTCTAAGTGGTTCAACAGGCATGAAAAGGGAATGAATGGTAAGTATTCAAATGACTTGGGTCATGAATCTATGAAAAGGAATCAAAAGGAAATTTTCAATGAAAGTATGTTTATATTCATGAATTTGATGATTTCAAGTGACGTTGTTCATGTATAATGACTTATCTTATGATATTTCAAGTGAATTATGTGTATATGCACTAACATGTGTTGTTAATAATGTTTAGGCTTATGCCAAGCTTATAGTTGGATTATATAATGTTTAATTGTAATATTACACATTGAAATGGTAAGTGTCCAAATGAAAATATGTTTATGTTCATGAAAAGGTGGTATGAATCAAAAGATGTATCTTCTAATGAAATGGTTTATCATGTGGTTGATCCTAAAAGGGTTATGTATAAATGCACTAACTTTTGTATTGATGATGATGTTTAGGCTTGTGTCAAACTTGTGGTTATGGTTGGTGTTTATGCTTATGTCTTGTATTATGCAAATGAAAACGTTAAGAAAAGGTAATGAAATGGTAAGTTCATAATTGAGATGTAATATGATGATAATAGGATTGATGAGTTGAATGACATACTTATATGTGAGAAATTTTCTTATGCTATGGATGAATTTACCTATGTCATGAATAAATACACTAATTCGTGATTTGATAATGTTATTTAAGTTTATTCTAAGTAAATGGAATGGAAAGTAAGTAAACGAAGTAGTTCATAATCTTATGAAAAGGTTAATGATTGTGGAATATGTCTTATAAAATCCTATTATATTAGGAATGAAAAAAATATGTGATGTTGATAGACTTATTCATTTATGAGTTGATAGTTAAGTAGTTGATAAAAATCTTGAGGCATTGGTATAACTTTATTTTTAATCTATAAAGTTCATTATTGAATTGAAATGTTATGTTTAAAGTTTATACGAACTTACTAAGCATTCATTGCTTACGTAGTTATATTTCTCTTACTTTACAGATTATCGAAAGCTTGACCAGTTTGGAAGTTCGTCGAAGATCTATCACACTATCCACTGATTATATCGGCAGTTTTGGATGTATTGGTCAAGGTTATAATGGCATGTATAGGTGGACTTATGGTTGATGTTTAGTTGAATGTTAGTTGATGAGTTTGGCATGTATATGTCATTTTGGTTGATGTAATCTTGGTACTTTTGGTTCCTTGCTAATGTGTGTGAATATGGCTAAGTTATGGTGCATGTTTTGAGTGACTAAATGGTATGTTTGTGTGGAAGTTCTAATGAACATAATTATGGTATGTTTTATAAGTGGTATTCAATTATATGAGTACGATGAAGATGTGGTAAGTATACTTGTTTAGGTGAATTTGTATGTTTGCTTTTGAGGCGCCTTATGTGGCATATTGGTTGAATGGATTTGGTCTATTGAATTGGTTGTTTTATGCATGTTTTGATATGTTTTTGTTGTCTTGAATTTGGGTACAAAATGCTTGTAGGTCCATGTTTGGACTGGTGTTAGAAATAGCTTGAATTTGGCCAATTTCATGTCCACACGACCTTAGACACAGGCGTGTGTCTCAACAGTGTGTGACATACCACCATGTGACACGGCTGTGTGTCCCCTGTAGGTTTTAAGGTTTACAAGTCAAGCAGTTACACGACCTAGCACACGACTTGGCACACAGACGTGTGAGGCCATTTCAAGAGTTGCACGGCCAAGCACATGAGCGTGTGGCTTGGCTATGTGACCCAAGTCAGAGTATTACACGGACACGGATACAGGCTGGGACACGACCGTGTGTCCCTATTTCGAATGTTACACAGCCTGAGACACGAGCGTGTGTCTCAGCCGTGTGAGTCACATGGCTATGTGACCCCTGCAGTTCAAAAATTTGAACTTTTTCCTGAACTTTCCTATTGATTCCAATTTATTCCCGAAATGTTTCTAAAGTGTTTTTAAGGACTTAAAGGCTCGTTTAAGGGACGGTATGCATGTTGATGAATGAAGTATGTTATGTTTATGTTGAAGTTTGAAATGTATGCTTCAAATTTATGTTTTTACGGTAATGCTCCGTAACCCTATTCCGGTGACGGATACAAGTTAGGGGTGTTACAAGAATTCATTATAATATCCAATCTTTATAACAAGACTGACCATAACATAGAGCAACATTATATCTTCAAAGCACACAATGCAAAGTTAAAAAGAATAAACAAAAATCCTTGTACAAATTACAGACCACAAGAATGCAACACGTCCTGATGATAAACTTACAGAAATTGCAGAAATTACAGAGAAAAATTATATCTTCAAAGCACACAATCAAACTTACCTACAAAATAAAAGCAAACCCGAAATCAAATTAAATGCAACACGTCACACCCCAAAAAAATTCAAACCACAATAATTCACTAAAAACCCATAAAAAATTAAACTGAGCTAAAAAAATCACAAGATTGGACTTCGAGAAACAAGCAAAAGAAAAATGGCAAACATAGAGATAGAGAAAGAGCATCCCAGGCTGGTTTTGCACAATTTCCTCATAGAAGATGAATGAAAGGTTAGAACCCAAATTTTCAATCCTAATAATCATTATTTTCACCGTCAAATTACGAACGAATTTATCGAAGAAACAATTTTCGACACAAGAATTGGTGTTCATACACAAGAGCTGTAGCACGATTGGATATAGGCCAAACGTATTTTCAATGATGCTTTCTCATCTCATAGCTACTAACTACACTCATCTAATCGTCCACTTTCTTCCTATCAGAGGTTCCTTTCTCTTAACAATAAGTTGGTTATAGCAATCAATTATGCCCCAACCACCAAATCTTCATTGTTTAGTTGGTTCTGATATGACCTACAAACCAACCCTTACTGATTATCTAACCATGTAACACACGTTCGTGATTTAAGATCTCGGCAGCCTTGCGATCTAGAAAAGCCCAACTCGAATTAACGACCTCAACTACGTAGGTCTTTTAAATCTAATCACTATCTCCCTTAACGGAACCCAACTAGCTTTTTCCAATTGGACACGCCAATTTGTTCACGGGAACTAGAATAAGGTAGATGACCGATCCGATTTCCCAATTGTACGCCAATACAACTCCCACCCAATGTGCACTTTGAGCTGAAATTGGATCAACTTTATGGAATGATTGTGACAATCCCATATACCGGAGAGGTAGTGAATACCGTGTTGAAAGGTTTTTAATGCGGGCTCATATCTCACCATTTTTTTTGGTCGAAGTGATAACCGGGCTATAGCTAAAAGGAAATTAGTTGAACATGAGATTAATCATGCTTTGCTGGTTAACGGGAAGGAATTTAATGGTAATGAGTAAGGGTGGAAAGGAAAAAGGACTTAGGAAGCAATTGAACAAAAAATGTGAAGAAACAAGGAAATTAAAATGAAATTGCAGAATGCTCATAAGTTTTTGCTACAGAAATAGGAAAGAGATGAGAGAAAACAAATTATATTTTATTCAATTTCTAATCTCTTTTCCAAAGCCACCATACAAGGTATTTATATACATTCCATATGCTAATTTCAGCTTGATTCATCTAACAACCAACCACATAAAATCAGATTTTAAATTAGATTTTTTTTCTAAATCTAGCTTTTACAAAGTCAAATAGAAAATCTAATCAGCCATAAATTTCTCAAAATTTTCAATTCGGCTCCTTTTTATTGTTTATGCTCCAATTTAGCTCGATTTGATTGTTAACTCAAATTTCGATACTCCAACTACATACCTGATAAAATTAAACAAAAAATACAGACTCGGCAGTAAAAAATACCGAAATTGGGTACATTAAACATACAAATTTATCTTGTTATCACCATATCAGTGATTACTTGTGCTATATGATTTATTTCCCTCAATACAGTCATAATAGAGTATACAATATCGATATTAAGGCCCAAAAAAAAGTCCCAAAGAGTTTTCTGGCTTAGGAAGTCAACAACAATAGGAGGTAACTTTGGCTTAGGTGAAAAACCAAACAAGGGGAAGGGTATTTATAGATCCAGTAAAAAAAATCTTAAGAAGTCGATGCCCATAGGTGCTAACTTTAGTTAATTATAGATAGTTAAAATTCATTATGGTAAACTATGAAATTCATTCCTAAGTGAGTGTCAAGTTCCTATATTTATTATGGTTAGGTTTATGGTAAATTGTGAAAATTAATGATATATAAGAACTCAACAAATGTAGGGTGTCAAGTTCCACACACTGTCTATTTTAGGGATAGGTTAAATATTTAAGTTTAAAACATACATATTACTAAACTCAACACCATTGGGTGTCAATCTCCTTGCATTTATTCCAATGCTCCTAAACCCTTAAATGTATCAAATGGTTAAGTCTCCTCCCTCATATCATACATAACTCGAGGAATTATAACTACTTTATAATTATTACTAAGAATATATAGGGAAAACTGAACTTGTTAGCACAAAATTTATTATACAACTTAACACCCACAATATAAAGCCCTAAAGAAAAATGTATCAACTCGATATCCATTGGTGTCAAAAAATGCGATTTTGGAATCCCATTTTTGTAAATCAAGCCTGTAAATATTAAATAGGGATATTTAAAAATTTATTATATAGATTAATTGAAAATTGATTAAGTAATTTAGCCGAAAAGGGGGTTAATTAAGGCCAAGGACTAAATTGTAAAAGTCCAGTCGCTATAGATTTTTAATTAGGAAAAGGCTTGGGAACTTAGATAGTAATTAACCAAATGAATAAAATGGTTAATAAACCATCTTTAAATGAAAGCTATTGGATGATGATGACGATGGACGACATTAATTTAGTTTAAGTATGATTAAACTTGATCAATTAAGATTAATTAAATAAAAAACATAGTGTATATATACATATATGAAATTAATGGAAGAGAGATGCAAATTCATCTTCTACAATTGGCCAAAACAAGAAAAAAAAACTAGGTAGGATGCCATTTTTGAAATTTTCAACATTCGACCAGTCAATTCAAGTAAGTTCGTAGATTTTTTTTATTTTTATAGAAATTAAATCATGGGAGGTTGATTTAACTAGCCCTTCTATCAATGTGTTCAATTTTTAAAACTTTGATAAGTTTCCATTATTGAGAACTGGATGAATTAGGTGTGAAATTGATAGAAATTAAGCTTAGATTATGAAAAGGACTAAATCGTAAAGCTTAATCATTAGCTTTGTACACTAAGGACCAAATTGAATAAAATGTAAATATGTTATGAAATTGTGGTAGGAGTAGAAATTTGAATATCCCTAATGATTATATGTGAAATCAGATTTTAATCCGAAGCTTTTAATCGAAAGTTATACTTGTCTTGGGTTTAGGGACTAAATTGAATAAATTGAAAAATATGTTTGGCTTTGTATTTGAATTTGATTTGTATGGAAATTGATATTTTGTCATTGTTGCATTATTATTCATATCTAAAGACGACATCGGGCCGTCAACAGGGAAAGGAAATGTCAGACTCGACGATGAGTGAAGCGAGCTTTCGGTTTGTATTTTTATGATTCAAGATCAAGTTAGTTATTGTATATGTGTGATACTTACATTATAATGTATTGAGGTGAGTTTACAATGATTATTTGAATTGAATTGATATGATTGAGATTGAAGATCAAGATAAGGACTAAATTGAATAAAATAGAAACTAGAATGATTTAATTGATATATGATAATTGATATAAAATTGTGTTGAAACATTTTATATGGTGAGTTAAAATGGTGAATTATTGATGAATTTGGAATGTTGTAATATGAATTGAATTATATAATAAAGTTGGAAAATTGGTTACTCTATTAGCCATTCGAACTGGTTTGGATATAGTTGGCATGCCATAAGGTCAGGATATTGCTTAAAAACCATTGTTGTCGGGCAATTCGGGGTGGTAGAATGCACATATAGGATCATCATTTTTGAGCAACTCGGGATGATAGAATAATCAAATTCTGAAAATCATTGTTGTCGGGCAACCTGATGTGGTATATACATGTTCAGAGCCATCCTTGTTGGGAAATCCAAGGTGACAAATCTATGTATCTGTTCTAAGTCTATTTATGGTTAATAGGGTTATAAAACATGATTTGGCTATATAGTATATGAAATGGAATGTAGTTTCTATGTGATATACGACAACATGTGAAACATTACCAGAAATGAGTCAAAAACGAGCCCTGGGGGTCAATTGTGCAATGATGAGCCAATAAGCTCGAAAATGGTTGAACTGTTGTTATGAAATTAATTATATGTGCCTATAGATGATAATATGAATTGAATAAGTATTATGTTTATATAGTAATGGAAGTTTTTGGTATTAATTTGCATGAGAATTAGCTATGAATTGAACTTGAATTGAATGTATGCAATTGATTTAAACTTGTTTTATATTGACTTGAACCATGGAAATACCACTAAGCTTTCTCACTCAGTGTACGATTTTTTTCTCCGTGCATAGGTTTAGTTGAACCTTGAGATTACGAGAAGTGATTCTTGTAACACCCCAAAATAGGGACTAAGAATTTTAGGGGTATTTTATGAATTTAGTCTTAAGAGTGCTTGGAATTTAGTAGCATGGTAAATCAGAATTATATTCGACCATGGCATCTTAGCTGTTAAATCAATTTTTTTGAAAATGTGTTTTGGAAGCCCTTAATTTTAGAAAAAGGACTGATTTGTAACAAAGTTAAAATTGTGAGCATTTTTTGTTATAGTTTCACCAATTTTTAAAATTGAACCTAATAAACCTCCACTCCCAGCATATTTCATGATAACTTCTTCCCTTCTCTTTAAAGTTGTCGTCCCTTGCTTTTCCCTCACCCTTCCATTTGATTTTTTATTCCCAAACCATAATACTTTGATTTTCTATCATTCCTGAGCATTAAACCTTCCTAAAACTCCAAGAAAAACATTGAAAAACTCCATAGATTTCATCTTCTCCAAACGTGGGTTTTTTGGATTTACGTCAAAGCTCGTTTAATCTTCCATCAAAAGTAATGTTTCGAATTCTTATGAGTAATTCATGATATCTAGTCCTTAAAATTGAAGAATTAGCCATTGAATCGCAAGTTTTTAAGAAAAACCAAAAATTGGGACATTAATGGTGGATTTTTGAATTTTGAGTAAAAGTGTAGTTTCAAAGTGTTTTTCAACTTAATTTTTCATGATTAGAAGGTTTCTAAACTTACCTTGAATTTTCGTTAGTGATTTCTTACATTTTAATGAAATTTGTGAAAATTGCCAGAAAGATGTCAAAAATTTTTGATACCATGAATTGGGTAGTTTTCAGTGGCTTAAAGGATGAGTATTAGGCCTAGAAGACTAATTAGATGAACGGAATTCGTTTTAGGCAAAAAGGTTAAGTGTAGATCGAGTTATGAGCCTTCTAGGTTTGTTATGTTACAAGTTTTGGTTACATGAAAACTTAGAACAGGTTGATGTTTTAGTTGGTTTAAGTGAGTCCTTGGCTACTATCTGATTGTGAATATTGTATGATTGTTGTGTTTAAAGCCTCAGATTCATTGGAGCCTTCTACAAGTTGAAGGAAGAGCTTGCTTGAGCTTTCGACTTCTCGACGAAAGCATAGGGGTGAGTGTTTGGAATCGCTACTCGTAGACATGAGTATGTGTTATTTGGGAATTTAGTAGTAGCTTAAACCCCTACTCTAAATCTCGAGTGTAAGTTTTCTTGTACCTATATTTATTTTATGGTTTATGTGCTTATATGATTATGAAATTGTGCATAATGATGAGAAGCTCAAATATGTGACATTTGGATGTGGTAATTGTTGTGAAAAGTGCGAATGTATACATGAAATATATACGTTATATGAAAGTGATAGTGTTTTGCAAAAGATGCTAACATACAGTGATAGTGCACGGATAATCGGTAAGTGTTATGTGTTTGATTTCGGATATTTTGGCCTTATGATTTTGAAACCATTGGATATAGTTGGCATGCCATAGGATTGTGAGTACTCACTTATATGTGTAGTGATTTTGGGCATTGAGGCTCTGGGACATGTTGGAAGGATAAGGGAATGTGAGCTAAGCTCCATTCAACAGGACATGTGAGGGGAAATAAAAAGAGTGTTATCTATATGCTACACTTTTGAGACATGTTTGACTCTATGAGTCTATGTTGTGTGTTGGAGATCTGTGTATCCAATGAGTGATGATAGAGCTCACTTTATGTTTCATACCTCAAGTGACAATTTATCATTTTATGTGACTTGTGTGAACTGTGATATATGCTTGAATGAATATGTGTTTCATGATATATGTTTTTGTGGGTATGTAAACGCTATGTAAAAGAACTAATAGATAATGCATGTATAGTTACTATATGACACTAGACATAAGACTTCTGTAATCGCACTTATATATAGTTGTTTTGTGGATGCATGATGACACGTTTTTGATTTGGTTATTCTAATCATTCACTAAGCTTGTTAAGCTCACCCACTCCTTTCTTTACCCGTTGCAGATTAGTTGTGTACCGGTGTGAGCGGTGTGGTTTTTCGAGAAGTGATCCAAGCCAGTTTTGTGTTATTGCGTAGGTGTTCTTTATTTATTTACATTTTGGGCAAAAGGCAATGTGGTAGACTTGTTTATAGCCATGTTAACTTCTAGACATTTTGCTGGTTTTTGGTTTGGTTTATAAGGATTACATGTTATTGTTATGCTTGGGGTTTATGAACATGAGGATGGATTGACGTTACTTGCTCGAACACGATTCTGTAATATTGAACTGTTAATTAGGTCGTTGAAAGATTATTTGTTGAAGTAATTGATGTATGATGTTTAGAAACTCAAATGGAATGGATTAATTGCATATGTATGCTGCATTATTGAGGTTTGGAGAAGAGGTATCGATAATCGGGTTTTAAAAATCAATACATTTGTGCTTGAAACGTACAAGAAGTCAGAATAGAGATTTGGTATCGAAACCTTTGCTCGAGTATCGATACTCGGGGTTAAAATATCAATATTTCATGAAAAGACTTTGGATTTTTAATCAAGAAATAGAATGCAAGTTTGGTATCGTTTTTCCAGGTGGTATCGATACCCTAGTGTCAGTATTGATACCTACGGACATGTTCTGAAAATTTTACTAAATGGTCATTATGCATGTTTTAAAAATGTTTATAAGACTAATTATTGTAAGATTTGCATGAAACAATGATAACTATCACGTTTGAGTGGCTTAAAACCTTCACGAATAATAAAATGATGGAAGTTTTGTTTAGAATGAGCTTTTTACTTGATGTATGCGACATGAGACGGTGGTGTGACATCCCGTATTTGGGCTTGGCGACCAGGCCGGGTTAGGGTGTTACAATTCCAGTATCCAAAAAGCGATCCCTGACTCAATAATGTTTGTATAGTCCTCTTTTGCTTAATATATGGCATGTATCTAGTGTTGAGCTAGTTTTGTATCACAAATGGTCGTTTTGGGTAATTGGTTGGTTAATATTAGCTTGAATCATGATTTTGGTGTATTTTGGCATGTATGAAATTTGTTTATCATGGTAATGGCTGAAAATTGTGATGTTTAAACTTTGTTCAGGTATTCTATAGTTTGTACCATTTGGTTCTTTTGGGAAACAGTCAGTCACGTCGTAACGACGAACACTCAACGTCGCGATAATGTATTCTCAATGTCGCGACGAGACCTAGTCAATGAGTTGCATTGTGACAAGGAACCCCTGAAGTTGTGACGTCAACTCGGTACTTTGCAATCCTTACAATTTGATCCTACTTCTATCTTGGGTTAACAAAAGAGCTTTTGTAAGCTCGTATAAGACCCGAAAATGATTACATATCGTATTATAAGTATGTGTTACTTGAATTTGAATGATTAATGATATTAAATTAAATATAATTTATCGTAGTTGTCAGGGGTGAAGCTAGAAAACAAATTTTGGAGGGCGGAATTAAATTGTATATTTTTATGATAGCAAAAATACAATTTTACCATTTTAATAGCCTATATCTTTATAATTTTTAAAGGATTAAATAATTTTTTTACCATTTTTGGGGGGACCAAAGTCTAATTTTATCTTTACTAATTTAAAATTTTATAAACTATAAAGGGGCTTAAATGAAAAAAAATTCATTTTAGTGGGGTCGAGGCTCCTGACAGCCACCTGAATTCGCCATTAGTAGTTTTTCCGGCAACGAATGTGACATTTTATAGCTCAAATTTGACGAACAGATCAAATATCATAGTATTACAAAAAAAAAACGAGAAATATGTTAGGATCGACTCGATTAAGCAACGAACAAGTAAAAGTAGCGGAATCAATTGAGAAATTGGACACACAAATTTAACGTGGAAAAACCCCTCCAAAGAGGATAAAAAACTACGGGCAAAGATAATTTTACTATAATGGCAACAGAACGAAGAGTACAAAAGATGGAGATAAAAAAACTAAACCCCGAAAACCTGAAAACAAAGAACCCTCAAAACATAAACACAAAATTCTCTAAATGTGTTATGAGTTCTAATATCTAATGGGTGTATTTTCTAAGGTTGTAAAAGAGCCTATTTATAGGCTAAATTCATAGGTCAAATAATAATAAAATAATCTAACTAATCAGTGTTTGATTGAAACAAATAAACAGAGTTTAACTAGAAGATTACTTCTCAAATTTGACTGAAATAGGAGTCATAATTAACAAATCTCCACCTTGACTCATATTTCCACAATGCCATCTTTGTCAAAGCCCGCCACGAGCCTATCTTGAACCATGCAGGGAATTAACTGAGTCGAATCTGTGCTTAGAAACTGGAAGACTTCTAGCCTTCGACTTGTACACTGCCAAATCAAAACTAACCCGGGTTTCATTTTCACGAACACAGTGCCCTAACTTTTCAAAACCTGCATCCAAAAGAGAACCTCTCTTCAACGAAACGGTCATACCTTTTTCCCTCTTATGACCAAGTTGCCTCCGCTCTAAATGAGTTGACTTCGACTCAGAATCTGACGAGGACTTCCGATTTCACCGTCCACCGTAGAACCTTCCGAATATAGAGATCGCGCGTTCTTTTACCTTTTAACAAAATGAGAGCTCCACGAGATACTTTAATGCCGCTCGACTCGATGTTGATTCTGCATCCTTTCAAGTCTAAAATACTCAAGGAGATGAGATTCTTTCGTAAATCAGGTACATAGCTGACATCTGAGAGTGTCCTAATCGTCCCATCGTGTATCCTAATTTTAACGGTACCAATACCAATTACCTTACTAGATGAGTCGTTTCCCATGCACACAACTCCACCTTCAACCGAACTGTATGTGGAGAACCATTCTCTATTGGGACACATGTGGAAAGAACATCCCGAATCTAGGATCCACTCGGACGTGAGCTTGGAGTTATCGCTCGTTGACACTAACAAGACATCATCACCGCTTTCATCGGTCAAATTAGCACCAGCTACATCTTCCTCGTTACTCTCAGCAGCTCTTTTCTTTCGCAGTTTATAACAATCTGCTTTGACGTGACCTAACTTTTTACAATAGCGACACCTTTTGTCTCGTTTCTTTGATGCTATCAAAACAGAAGCTTGCCTATTTGCCTTGCTATCCAAATGAAGCTCATTGTCGAGTTTGTCTCTACTCAACAAATGACCCTTCACATCTTCGAATGAGAGTTTGTCTCTGCCATAAATCGTGGTTTCCACTGAAAGACTTGTATGAAGGGGGTAAAGAGCACAATAATAGCATAGCCTGATCTTCATCGTCAATATGAACCTCAACACTCTTTAAATCATTTAAAAGAGTAATGAATTGACTGATGTGATCTCTAAGAAGCTCACCTTCGTTCATGCGAAACGTAAATAGACGTTGTTTCAACACTAAACGGTTGCTTGAGACTTAGTCGCATAAAGAGTTTCTAACCTTTTCCATAAGGCGGATGAGGTTTTCTCCATCAATACCTCCCCGCAATACCGTATTCGCGAGGCACAATTGGATTGCGGACAAGGCCTTTTCATCAAGCTCTTCCCATTCTGCTTGATTTAGATTCTCGGGCTTTTTCCCAGAACAACCTTTTTCAAGCCGGTTTGAACTAGAATTGCCATCATCCGAACTTGCCACAGATTGAAATTTGTCTCACCATCGAACTTCTCAATTTTAAACCTTGTTGCTGACATATCTGAATGGGCTGATCTATGAAAATTGAACTAGCTCTTGATACCACTAGTTAGGATCGACCCGATTAAGCAACGAACAAGTAAAAGTAGCGGAATCAATTGAGAAATTGGACACACAAATTTAACGTGGAAAAACCCCTCCAAAGAGGATAAAAAACCACGGGCAAAGATAATTTTACTATAATGGCAACAGAACGAAGAGTACAAAAGATGGAGATAAAAAAACTAAACCCCGAAAACCCGAAAACAAAGAACCCTCAAAACGTAAACACAAAATTCTCTAAATGTGTTATGAGTTCTAATATCTAATGGGTGTATTTTCTAAGGTTGTAAAAGAGCCTATTTATAGGCTAAATTCATAGGTCAAATAATAATAAAATAATCTAACTAATCAGTGTTTGATTGAAACAAATAAACAGAGTTTAACTAGAAAATTACTTTTCAAATTTAACTGAAATAGGAGTGATAATTAACAAAATAGGTTTTCAATCACCTTAATAGCATATATAATAAAAAAGCATTAATATTAAAGTAAAAAAAAAAATTGTAAGTTAAACAACACCGTTACTTTCAAAGTTAACAAGATTGTATTTATACTCACAATTAGAATTAAAAGAAGGAATTTTGAATCATTTAAAATCTAAAGGTTGTAACAATCCAAAATATCAATAAATTGAAATCATTGTTGTCACCATCCCTTGGTCAAAGTTTATTGTCTCGAGATAATAACTTAAAATTTGAATTACTTTTTTCCTAATATAAAAATCAAGAGTAAAAACTACATATTTGGGCTTATTTAAGTACAACTTATTCAAACAAAAACTAGTAGTTTAACTTTAAAGGTTCTTTAGCATATTAACGAAAGTAATTTCTGTATTAAAAAAATTAGCAAATATGGAATCTTCTTCTTGGCTCTTTCTCTAATTCAGGTGCTTCACGTTGGTTTATTTTAATACTGCTTTTTTGAATTTTGATCAACTCCATTTCGCTTTATTTTAATACTGCTTTTTTGGTTATTGCTTTTTTCAAGCAGCTAACACATGGGGTGGTATGCTCCACTTTTGTTGGCACAAACAAAGTCTTTTCCCTTTCTTGTTTTTTTTTTTTCCATTATTTTATTTTAAATTTAATTATTTCTCCTTTGTTTTTGAAACTTTGAATTCATATGTTATTAATATTAGAATTCACTGCACTCTTAAAAAATATCTTTTCCAAAAGAAATATTTTAATAAAATTAAAATTAATTTTTAAGTGAATGGTTATTTTAGTAATACAGATTAAAAGAAAATAATAATACCTTAGGGGTAGGTATTATAAAATTTATAATTTTATCTTTATTTAATAAGTTAACTGTAATTAAATTTAGATTTTTTTTTTTTTGTTATTGTACTAATGAGTTGATATGGTAGAATCAAGTGACACTTAACTCAACTAGAAGTTTTCTAATAGTGTTTCTATATACATAAGTGGAGTTGAGAATCTGTCATTTGTTCGTAATTGATGTTTAAATAATAAAAAATAAACAAATGTGATGTATAGTAGTTTCTTAATCTTATACAGAATTTAAAAACAAACTTTCGTCCATAGTTACTTCACCAATGTACTAAATTATAATCTTCTACACATTTATATATATATACACATCAACATAAAAGCCCTGACCAAGTTTATTGTCAATGGTAACATTAACTCAGTTGGAAAAGGATTAAAATTTTATTTTTCTTTTAAAAATAAAATATTATTATAATGATGTTGATATTTTTAAACATTTTTATATAACATGTTAATAAGAATTTACCTTATATTTAAAAATAAAAAATATTATAATCAATTTGATTTTTAAAGGGGTGAGTAATTTTTGGTCTTTGAACTTAGCTAGTAAGTCCACATTGGTCCCTAAACTTTTTTTATCTACTTTGACTCTTGAACTTAAAAATAATTATTTCCGGCAATAACGGTGAAAAAAAGGGGACAATATGACTTTTGGCCCCTAAACTTGACAAGTAGGCCCACATTGGCCCCTAAATTTGACAAATATGTTCACTTTGGTATTTATACTTTTTTTAGTCTATTTTGAACTTGAAAACTAGATCCATTTTGATCCTTTGAGATTGTACCGCATCATCACTTAAAAAATAAATAAAAAATAAATCTAAAAGTTTAATGATGTGGCACTTTGAAATTGTACTGCATCATCACTTAAAAAATAAATATAAATTAGATGATGATGTGATACAATCTCATAGTGTCATATTCAATATTTTAATAATCGAATTGATGGTTGAAAAGATTAGATCATTAGTTCTCGATTCAACTAGTTCGACCGGTTCGACTATCGGACCAACAATAATTAAAAAAATCATAAAAATCTAAAAGTCATGTAAAACCAGTTTTATCTTTCTTTTTACTTTTTTTAGATTTTTAAGAAATTTTATTTATTTAATTATTGTTGGTCCGACGATTGAACCAATCAAACTGATTGAATTGAGAACTGATGGTCTAACCTATTCAATCATGGGTACACTTATTAAAATACTGAATATGACACTTTGAGGTTGTACTATATTATCATCTAAAAAAATTATTTTTCAAACTTAGAGTGCCACATCACCGAACTTTTAGATTTTTCAAGTTTAAGGATCAAAATGGACAAAAAAAGTACATGTACCAAAGTGAACCTATATATCAAGTTGAGGGGCAATTGTGGACCTACTTGTCAAGTTCAGGGGCAAAATGTTATACTATCCCCCCCCTTTTTTTTACGGTCATTAACAGAATGAGCTTAAATAAATAATAGTTTTTAAGTTCAAAGGTCAAAGTGGATTAAAAAAAGCTCAAAGACCAATGTAGACCTACTTACCGAATTTAGGGACCAAAAATTACATTATTTCATTTTTAAATAATCCTAATATTTTTTTGAATGTTTAAATAATACTAATAAATATATTAATTAAATGCCAACATTCCAACAAATTATCTGATATTTTCCTTATTCGTCATTTTGCATCGTTCATCTAAAATTCTCTCTCTATATATATTATGATCATCAGCCAAATCCGTCATTTTCTTCTTCTATCTCCAAGAATTTATATTGAAAAAAGAAAAAAAGGGAAAATATGATGATGATGGTGGTGGTGGTGTTTATTTAATAGATACATCTATTTCATGGGTTAGTTTTTTAGCAAAGAAAAAATTAAATATGGATTTAATTTTTTATTTAAAAATAAAATGAAGGATATGCCCTACGCATGGAGCACTTAACACTCAATATATTCCATTTAGGATCAAACTTTTTAATTTTCTTAATTTCTCACTCTTAAATTAAAATACCAACACGTACCTAATTTATTTATTTACTGTTTTTGATAATAAGCTAATTTATTTATTTAAATTCAATATTAAGTAATAATTGACTTTAAACATCATTAAACTTGCCTGATTAAGGATTTTATTTTGGGAGGTAGAGGCTAAAAGAAGGATTAAAGCATGCACCCATATTATGAGAATTCAACATATATATATATATAAATTATTTTTCTTTTATTTTTTGTTTTCCAAAAATTAATTAAAAGTTGTATCACAGTAGAAATCACGTAATTAGAATATAGATGTGGTTTTAAAAATAACCTATCATATATAATAAAACGTATGGTTTGAAACTAATTAATAATAATACACGAAATATGTACAATATTTAAATAAAAATTATATTAAATTGTGAGTAAAATAAAATTAAAACACATAAATCCTCAAATTAAAAATACTAAAAGAATACAATTGTTTATCATAGTGTTGTCATCAATCCTCAGTTGATGTTGAGTTAATTTGAGATATCAATTCAATCAACAACATTATTAATAAAAGTAAAATAAAGCATCGGTTGAGTGATAAATTCGTGGTTTTCATAAACCAATTGGCATAGAATCAAATTTCACCAAATGCATATATTTTTTATTTTTTTAATAAAAAGGCTAGAATACCTTCGAATAATATAACTTATTTTAAATACGAAAAGACATTTTGGTAGTTTCCCTAATTGAGTTTGTGCTTGGTTTACTTGTGATACCAACTCAGTGAGGGGTTTAAATAACAATATAGCTATAATTTATTTTAAATATGAAAAACATTTTGGTAATTTTTCTAACAGAGTTGGTGTCATGTTGACTTGTAATACCAACTCAGTTAAAAGTTTAAATAATAGCATAGATATAAAAGTATGCATAATAAGATTAAAATATATAAAAAAAATGAAAATAAAATATTAGTTAAATGGTAAATTTAAAGTTTTACTAATACAATTTGTATAAGTTTAAATTTTATTATATGCATATATTTTATTTTTAAATAAAAATATCAAAATAACCTCAAATAATATAATTTATTTTAAACATGAAACCGAATTCCTCTAATCAAATTAGAGCTGGTAACACCTCTTAAATCACCACTATTTTGCAATTCACACGCTATAAAATCCAATTCAGCGGTCACAATTAATTTTACCAACAAAAAATGATATCAAGAATATATTTATTATTTACATTAGACTATATTGCAATGAATTAAATATATGTTGTATAAATAACAGTATTAAATTATATTTAATTTTTCGAAAAGAATAACCAAAAAAGAGAATATATATATATATATATATAACGGTCAACTTTGAGGGGTGAGTGGCGTAGAAGAAGGCACAACCATTGACAGCGACATTGAGTGGTTGATAGATTCGGAAAGTTGAATGCGACGTCGTCGTTTAGGACAAATTACTCTCGACAACGATGCTCACTTTTTCCTCTCACTTTCTTTGACCTCAAATCAAATCCCACCACTTCCTTTTTATATACTGGTTACAAAAATAAAATTAATTATTTTTCATGTTTTATGACCAATTTTTTATAAAATTATTAAAAAAAAGATTAATACACCTTAATAAAAAATATAATTTGATAAATATATGAGATGCTAATTTAATATTTTCATAAATTCATAACATCAATTTAATAAAAAATTTAAAATAAATATAAATATTTTATCTTTACAAATAATATAAAACTCATTTTCACACAAAACTTTTGGTTGGCCTGGTTTTAGTGTCATGATCTACGAATAAATTCAATTAGAAGACAAAGTAGAATATATATATATATATATATATTTATAAAACTTGGCCTGTAATTTTATTCAAATTAGAAAAAAGAAAAATAACAAAGTAAAAACAAACCCTAAACTAGAAACAAAGGCCATTAAAAACCCAATCCGTCCTACAATCCTAAAGCCTAAACGAGCACAAACCCTAAAAAACACATATTTTAAAACAAAACCCTAAAGAAACTACCTCGTAGCCAGTTTCCATTTCTGACGATCCCTCTTCTTCTTCAATAATTTGTCTCTTCAAGCTCTGAAAGATAACTGTCAACCACGTCAAAACTCTCAATTGATCCAAGGCATCTCTGAAATGAGTGATTTTACTCGCTATTTTAGTTACTCTTTTACTAAAGAAACTTTGGATCTCAAATGCCTTCCCATTTTCCTATCATTTTCTTCTCTTAAAAAATAGAAATACTCTTTCTTCAACCCCTCAAATCTATTGTTTCCTTGTATTCAAATCTGTAAAGTTCCTTGGATTTTATCATAATCCCTTCAACTTCCTCCTCTCCACCTTGTATGTCAACCTCGACGGCCCTAGCTACCGAACTGAAAAGACCAGAAGCCAGATATGTATTCCCGCTCTCGATTAAACCTCCTTTTGCAAGTATATGAGCCACTTTGTTTGTTTGTCTCCTTGTATGCTTAAATCTACAACTAACAAAGTTGCTTCTTAATCTTTTAGCATCTAAAATATAAGCCCTGATTTCATATCTATCCTCTTCCTCACTTAGTATTTTTTTAATAATAGCTAACACGTCGCCATCAACTTCAACTCTTAAAAAGCTTGACTCTGCTTCGAATCTAACCGCCTGGACGCATGTGAGTGCCTCTGCTGTAAACGTCGTCGGTATATGCTCGTTATTGTAAGCTTTTACTTTTAAAACATTACCAAAAGAATTTCTGATGACGATTCTTGTACATGACTTTTTATTTTGTTTACCAAATGCAGCATCAAAGTTGATTTTAACATTCGTGCCCTCCAAAGGCTTCTAGTGTTCTTTTGCCGCTATGTTGACTGGTACTTTCTTGTTAACTCCTTCTATCTCCCGCAAATATTCTACAATGAATTGCACCAAACTTGCCTCTGATTGTATCTTATTTTCATGAACCACTTTATTTCTGGCCGTCCATAATCCCCAAATTGCACACACTATTGTTTTAATTCGATGATTAGATTCTTTTTCGAATAAAACCTTCATCTAGTACTTATACTATAATTGATCTTGCTCTAGGGTCCACCTGATACCCTATCTGGACCAAACATCAACTGCAAATGGGCAGTCTCGAAACATATGATCAGTGGTTTCAATATTGTTTAAGCATCTTGGACAGTTTGCTGCATTCCCTAGTCTACATTGATATAGATTAGAGAAAGTAGGATGAAAATTATTTAGGGTTTTCCTTACTAGGATTTTTGTTTTTGAAGGCGATTCAACCTTCCATAGCTTTTTGTACATGATTTTGTAATAATTTTGGTTTGCTTGTAAATTTGTTGATCTCTCGGTTTGTATTAAATTTTTGTAACCACTACGTACTGTGTAAACCCCTGAAGCTTCTCCTCGCCATACCACTCAATATGTTTCTTGCTCGAGAGGGAGAGACATGCATAGAATCCTTTCAGCATCTTCGGGGTGAAAGGTACTTTTTACTAGATCTTCATTCTATTGATTTGAGCTTTGTTCAATTAAGTCCAAGACATAAACTAGATTCTGATCGATTTCTGAATACTGGATTTTATATTCATCAATGCTCGAAACCCACGCCTCGTTCCAAATTTATATATGCTTTCCTAAACCAACTCGCCAATACATTCCTTTAAATCTCAAGAAGTCCTTTAACCGACCATAAAATTTTCCAGGTATATGATGGTAAGTTCCCTAACCTTGCTGGCATGAAGTCTGAATTTGGATAGTATTTAGCTTTTAATGACATTGCTAACAATGAATCTGGGTAACAGATTAAACGTAAACCTTGTTTTGCTAACAATGTCACATTAAACTTAGATAAACATCTAAATCCCATTCCTCCATCTTCTTTTAACTCCCCAAGCTTCCTCCAATCACACCAATGGATTTCACGTTTATCATGTCATTTTTGCCACCAAAATCGACCCATAATGTTTTCAATTCCGCACAAAATAATTTTTGTAACAAAAAACATGCCATAGAGTAAGTAGGAATTGCCTGTAATACTATTTTTGTGAACACTTCCTTA
Source organism: Gossypium sturtianum (assembly GCA_025698515.1). Taxonomy (NCBI): domain Eukaryota; kingdom Viridiplantae; phylum Streptophyta; class Magnoliopsida; order Malvales; family Malvaceae; genus Gossypium; species Gossypium sturtianum. Next base: position 23,932,730 of record CM046952.1, read on the forward strand.
CCCCCAATTGACAAGAATCTTGTACTCCACACTTTAAGTTTGCTATTTATCTTATCTTTTAGGAGTTGGAAAGTTCTTTTTTTTATCCCTCCCTACCATTTTTCAGAAGCCCCAAATATTTCTCCGAATTTCTTGAGGTTCGGAATTCCAAAATGCTTGCTATTTGCTCCCTTGTTCGCTTCGAAACATTTGAGCTAATGAATGCCATTGACTTATTAAAGTTTATGCCTTGACCGAAATAAATTTCATATTCTCGTAAAATGGTCTTAAGGTTATGGGCTCCCCCTTTTTTGGCGTCCCCAAATAAAATGCAACCGTTCGCGAAAAGAAGATGCGTAATTGTAGGGGCCTTACGACATACCTTTGCCCTTTTAATAGTATATTTTCGTGCTGCTAGCCTCATCAACGATGACAAGCCTTCACTACAAATTAAAAATAAATAGGGGCTTAAAGGATCACCTTGACGCGACCCAGCTTCAGTTCTAAAATTTATCTCCGCTTTTTATCAAGATATCATTGACTAACATATTTCCTTCTGAATTTCGTTTGGAAGAAATCCCAATTCACGCGATCTTTCGGTACCACTGCTATCAAAGTGTTCCACCACTGATACGCTTCGTCTTTTAACAGAGCTATTGCACATTTTAAACAATCACTGGAAGAAAATAACAATTCATTTAAAACTCTGTCTCTAACCAGAATTCGGCTTTCTTTAGGTCATCTTCAGCTTTACCACAGAATTCTTCTGCCCTATATTTACAAATTTTATCAACTGGAGGCCTATTTAAACGTACCATTTATGAACGTTGAGGAATAGGGGGAGTTGATTGGGGTACAGGAGGGGGTGGAGGTTGCTAAGCAATCAGATTTGTTCAAAAAAATCTAAAAACCAATCAGACATCATATGGAAGAAGGCTTCTCACACCTCACTTCCACAACCCTTAGAAACGGGCCCACTACTAGCTGCTTTGTACGGAGTCTTAAGCATTACTCTCAACTTCATCAGAATCAGCTCAGTTGGACGAAATCTTTTATCCATATGAAAAACATAATTAATTTAAGTTAGGAGACATCACACTATCACAAGTTATAAAATGATATGTATTTCTAAACTCTATACATGCTACATTCAGTTCGAGAACCGAGTAAACCGTAGCTCCGATACCACTAAATAACCCATCTCCGTTGTCGGATTAGAGTTACAAAGTATTACCGAGAAAAGTAGAATATTTAGCTTTACAAAAAAAATAATTATACAAATTAAATTTTAACATTTAATAATTTAATCTAATCATGGTAAAACTTACGGGCCTTAAATCGAGCCCATGAGGCTCTAAAAATAGTTTGAGAACATTTTAGGATCAATTCGAAACAAATCAGAAAATTTTGGAAAAACTTGAAAATTTTGGAAATAGTATACAAACAGCCATGTGGCCAGGCCGTGTGAAATAGTACAGACCATGTAGACATTCGAAGTCTGGAAACACGGTCATGTACCAGCCCGTGTGGGTATTCGAAATAGGCCACACAATCGTATCTCAGACCGTGTGAAACCTACACCTAAAACAATAATGACACATGGTCGTGTGGGGTAGCCGTGTGTGGCACACGATCGTGTGACAACCGTGCCCCAGGCCGTGTGCTCCATTTTTAACCTCTAAAACAACCCAAATCAAGAACCATTTCTTGCGCACTAAGACACACCATACCTAGCCTATTTCCATGGTTAAAAGTACATTCAAAACATCAAAAACATGACAAATATTCATCCATCCCATATCTAACCAATATGCCATCCAAGGGCACCTCAATTCACACACCAATTCAATTAATTCAAAACTACATTTCATATCTTAAACCTACATCATTCTCACCTACATATCATTGAAGCACCTCATTAATATATCAACAAGTCATATGTTATATACTTACAATGCATTTAAAAGAGACCAAAAGACATATATTTACCTATGCATTTACAATTCAAAAGCAAAACATATACACAAGAAACATAACCACATCACATTGTCCAAATAGCATAATTAAAACTCCTATTACATTTAAGCCCTATACATGCCATTTATAACTATAGCCAAATTAAAAAAAAAACTACCAAAATGGTCGATTGATAGTGTGATAGAACTCCGACAAGATTCCAACCGGTCGAGCTTTCCGATGATCTACAATACAAAGAAAAACAACTACATAAGCAACTAGTGCTTAGTAAGCTTGTATAATAGAAACTTAAACTTACCGAACATTAAACGGTAAACCATTCACATTGCTCATTAAATCATATGGATATTTTACTTTCCTATCCACAACAATTCACATAGTTAGAAGATAAACTTAAAAATATATCACCTATGAAACAGGGCACATATCATGAAATGAATTTCCATATACATACCATTCCTCATATGTTTAATTAGTTCCCTTTTTCTGTAATAGCCCATTTTTCAGTGAAATCGAAACAACGGTTTCGGGACCACAAATCTGATCCGAAAATAAAATTTATTTTTATTTTATTACATGGTCCATATTATGATAAATATGTCATGTGAAAATTTCGATAAGAAAATTTTATTGATTATGTGCTTAATTACGAGAAGGACTAAATAGCATAAAATGCAAAAATTGAATTCTAGTAGCTGTAAGGATTAAATAGCTATGGAATTCAAAACTTGAGGTCCTTATATGGTAATTAGACCATTAAAGAAAATTATGTAGATATTTTGGTGACTCATCCATGGAAATTTAGTAAAAGGGCAAGGACTAAATTGGAAATTGAAATAATTAAATTAATTAAAAGATGATAAAAGATATCATCCTATTTTTTTATGTCATCTTCAACCTAAAATACATGGAAATCCTAGGAGAGAGAGAAGAAACTTTCATGGCTTAATTGGATCCGGACAACACAAACTCGAGGTTAGACCGAGGAAAAGAAAAGGTTTTAGATTAGTAGATTTTATACGCGAACAAGTGTCGAGGTAAGTTCGTGTAACTTAATCGAGCATGTAATTATGTTAAATTAAATGTTGTGTTGTATGAAATGTGATTATTATTTATGTGAATTTCTTGGATGTTACGATATAAGAATGAATACATGCTTGAAATGGTTGAAAAAGGGCTAAGTTCCGTTTGAATATTGAATTCCGATGAATATATGTGCTTTCTCGAAATGCATGAGGTCCTGCATTTGTTGCTGACGGATTTAGCTTGGACGAGTAATCCTATTGGCCTCATTATAGAAAGGATTTAGCCCGGACGAGTAATCCTGATATAATACCTCTCGAGTATACGTTATAATTAGGATTTAGCCTGGACGGGTAATCCTAATTGAGCTCTTCTGAGCATACGTTAAATAAAGGATTTAGCCTGGATTGGTAATCCTATTATACGATATGTGGCTCGAGAGTGTGTTCCTTGATTAAGTGCCCTAATGGGTACTCTTGAAAAAGAATTGACGGGTTATTGAATCGTACACCTCAAGTGTACCACTTGAGCATCCATCGAAACTTCAATGGTTCAACGGACAAAACTCTTGGCAAGATAAGAGAATTATGAGATGGAATGATAATGTCTTGAAAGAATATGGCATGATGAGCTCATCTATGTTTACTTGATGTATATGAAAATTTTGTGACTAACATGTTTGATTGAATGTTTGTATTTAGACAATTTTTCCAAGTTGATGGAAAACATGTTATTGTATGCTTACATTTAATAAACAGGATCGGTAAGTTTAGTTTTCCATTATACGAACTTAATAAGCATGCAATGCTTACTCTATTTTAATTTCCCCTATTTTATAGTGCTCGGAAGCTCGCAAAGGTTGGAGATCATTGGAGCATCATCACACTATCGACTAGCTTATTTTGGGTATACATAGTAAAATCATTTTGGTATAATGGCATGTATAAGACAACTTGGCCATTAGTGGCTTGATAATGATGTTTGTAATCTAGCCATTGGAATGGCTAGTAATGGTTGTTTTGATATACTTATAATGTTATATTATGGTATCTATATATATGTTAAGTAGTTGATCAAATTATGTCTAACATATGGATTGAACCAAGGTAAGATTGTAAACATCTATGTACGTAATGGTATGCCATGTTGAATGATGGAATTTTCTTAATTTGAATGCTTGAAATGGTTGGTATTTGGATGTAAATTTTAAGTGCAGGTCAATGGTGTAATTTTAGGTGAGAAATGAAGCTAGAAATGGCTTTATTTTGTCCACACGGGCAGACATATGGGCGTGTGGTTAGGCCGTGTGTCCCCTGCACCTAAATTTTGAGAAACAGAATGCTCGAGTTGAGTACACGGCGAGACACGAGCGTGTGTCTCAGTAGTGTGTGCTATCTGGCACCGAAACACGGCGTGTGTCTTGGCCGTGTGAAACTTGCACCTAATTTTGAAAGAATTTAATTAACCACACGGCCTAGCACACGGGCGTGTGGCATGGCCGTGTGCACAAGTCAGAGAGTTACATGGGGTCGAACACGGCCTGTAGCATGGGCGTGTCCCTCGGACCACACGGGCGTGTGAGCCCTGTAACTTAGAAAATTTTTGTAATTTCGCGAAAAATTCTTAGAGGTTCCGATTAAGTCCCAACTTGATTCTAATGCTCGTGTTAGGCCTCGAGGGTCCATTTAAGGGACGATATGAATAATCTTTTTTAATGAATAGAAATTTACATGAAATATTTGTGAATGTTCTGAAAGTTCCGGTAATGCTTCGTAACCCTGTTTCAGCGACGAATACGGGTTAAGGGTGTTACATTTTTAATCCATTTTCACATATCATATTTTCCATTTTATATGCTCATTAACATAACCCAACTCATATACATGCCTTTCTATTAAACCTTAATTACCCGTTGAACCATATAGAATAATATTAGATACTCGAGAAATGCCCACACAAAGTAGGCATTTTCATGTAACTGAAATAATCTCAATAATGCTCACACGAACTATGAAATGGGCCTCCTCACATGAGCTGTAGGTCGGGATGTTAGGTACACGATGCTGCTCATACGAGTTATGGAGAATCCGCAACAAATGCAGGACCTCAGCCATTGGTAGGACATCCAGGACCAGCACCCGAAACCATATAATCCCTAGTGACATGTCATCTGTATCCTAAGTATTCACAATGTTCAAATGGGACTAGTAAACCATCCAAAAACCAAAAACATCGTATTATTATCAATTTAAATTATACCTAGCATAACATTAATTAACATACAATCAAAACAAAAATTAATAAGTTTAATGCTCATACGAACTTACCTCGATTACAATGGTTGTTACAACAAAGTCGAAAACTAATTCAAGACTTTCGCTTTCGCTCAATTCAAGTTCGATTGTTGTATATCTTGATCTAAATAATAATTTCATTCAATTAAATAATTAAAATAGCTTAATATCATTAATTCTAGCTTATAACCCAATTTAATGTGAATTTATAAAATTACCCCTAACATTTTAACTTTTGTACAATTTAGTCCCTAAATCCAAAACTTGCAAATTAACCATTTAACTAAAAATCATGCTAATCGATTTTTAATAGGTCTACAAACAGACTATATTTTCTACTATTTCACATTATTAACATTGAATTTTACCATTTTCTCAAATATACCCTTAAAACTTAAAATTATCAAAAATCACTTAACAAAATATGTCTGTTTAAAAACCAAACTTAATAATCTATCAATTAAATTCACAAACACTACAAATTCATTCATGGAAAGACCCTATATTTTTAATAACTTAACAAATTGACCCATGGGCTAGCTAGATTAAGCTAATACGAGCTCAAAAACATAAAAATTACTAAAAACGAAACAAAGCACCATACCATGCAAGGAATTCAAGCTTCGCCGAGAGCTTCTAACCTCTCCAATGGTGGTTTCGATTTGTTTAGAGAAAAGAATATGATGATAACATTTTTGGCCTTTTTTTTAATTTCTATTTAATTATCAATTTAAAATTTGCCCTTTTTAAAATTAATCAAATTTCATGCATTTCATCACCCAAAACCATCCACTATAAGTTCAATTGGTACATTTACTATTTAAGTCTATTAGTTTAATACTCCATAGCCAATTGACCCTTTTAACTAATAGAAATTTACTTTTGCACCTTTTTTAGTTTAGTCATTTTTACCTAATTAACTATTTAAATGTTACAATTTCTTAACCAAATTTTAATAAGACTCTAATAATTACTCATAAACATTAAATAAATAATAAAATACTGACTCGATCATCAGAATTGTGATATCAAAATCACTGTTTCCGACACCACTAAAAATGGGTTGTTACAGGGTTAGAATTGTGACACGATCTCCGCAAGAAATTTTTAATGCTAGAAGAGAATTTTATTTTCCATAATCCCTTTCACCAATCTGATCCTAAAGAAATTTCCGAACAAGAAGAGTTAGAAGTCTACTGAAAGAAAATATTTCTAAGTACATAATATGTTGAATGAACAAAATAGATGTCTTTTCAGTTATGGTGCCAAACCAAAAAGTCACCAAAATGTGAAGGGTTTATAGGGATGTTTTTGATAATCTGTCGCGAATTTGAGTTAATGTTACTATTGATGTGCAAGTGTGCGCTGTCGTCAATAAGTAATAAAATAGTGAGTATAAGGGTTACCGTCTCTATAGGGGCTGTATATGTGAATCAATAATTGCAAAATTAATTATTGATCAACTTGATGAGTAACAAAGATTTGGATAGGAGGTCTTAACTAAGGACTTTAACTAAATTAAACTAAACTAAGAATGTAAAATAAATTAAACGACAACACAAAAGAGAATAATGATAGAAAAGCTTAACACAAAGTTCAACAATAATGACATGAAAGGCTAGAACAAATATTTCTCTTTAACATGCAATTATTAAAAATCATGCTATAAAATGTTACGATTAATTCGTGGCAATATGATGATTTATTAATTCAATTTCTTCAACCTGTAGGCTTCTCTCGAAATCCTACATTAATCTTTTAGTTACTTAACATATATCTATGCCAAATCAACATCAAGATCACCTTATCAAGCATCGTTCATAAGGACTATGCATGCAACGATTATCTCTCGATATCAACATCAACATGCACCATTCAAGTTGTGTGTCTATCAATTATTACCTCTTCTCAGATTAAATAATTCATTCATTTTACTTACAAATGAAGGTTATGCATTTGTAAGTCGAACATGTAATTCCTTGAATGAATAAACAATCATAAGCACAAACATTAGTGGCAAAGAATCAATAATAACATATAAAAGATTCATAATCATTCTAGCAAAACAATATTAAGTCATGATCATTAAATTGAAAGCAAGAAGACAATTTGAAATCATGTTCATCAACACAACAACAAAACAACAAATAAGATAAAGGAAAGATGAAAGATGAATAGCCAATGGTGGTTCTCCGTGACTCATGCATGTTTAAGAAGAGATGCTAGCTGAATCTGGTGGTTTTCCATGGCTAACTTCTGCTTGCTCTCTCACGATGGCTCTCCTCTTCTCCTAGGCGTTGCTCTCCCCTTAATTCTCAAGATTGTGTTTTTCTTTTCAGCTCTCAACTTTTGAGAAGAATGCTCTCAATTGTGGTGTGTGAAGATGTTTTTAAAGTGTAGCTAGTGCTCCCTATTTATACTAGTGAGCCTCCCTTCTCCCTTTACTATTTTTAGGCGTCTCCCCCTTGTTTTTCTCCATGTAGGTGGAAAGTTCCTTGATTTGGGGGAAGAGGTGGACGATTTCCTTGATTTGTGGAGGAGTTGTTTAATTCTCTCCATAACTAATTTGGTGGTTGTGATAGGTGAATACCAAATCATATGAACAGTTTTGAGCTCTCTTCTCCTCTCTAGTGAACGGTTTGGGCCTCTCCTTCCCTTAGTGGACGGTTTGAGTTATTCCTTTGTTGGATTGGACAATTTGGGCTATCCATATTTATCTATCCACTCTGCCATTGGGTTGAGAAGAGGTTTAAAGTCCAACAAGCAGAAATGAGGCGTCAAAATATGAGCATTTCTGAGATTGGCCCCGCCAGTCTAAGGTTGCAACAATGTTACGGCATTGAGCATCAAAATATGCATTTCAGTCATTTCTTTCTTCTGAGTCCACCAGTCACCTTTATGGATGAAAAGTACCTATTTTAGCAAAGAAATCGACCAAATTGAATTATTCAAAATAACTTTTACAATAAACATAAATTTAAACAATTACAACACAATTTGTCATTAATCACCCCGGACTTGAATGCAATTGTAAGTTAAAACGCATTAAAATAACTATATATTGTAGAGTTATTATAATCTTAGTCTCTTCCTCCGAAAACCAAGAATCAAGCATATCATAGTTTCAATCATTTCTATCATTGTTGAAAAGGTGATGAACCAAAACAGGTCCATTGGCTCTCAGACAGGGTGGCCTAACTCTCCCATCATTGTGATCGGATAGCCATTTGTCATCCCATATGAGAATATTTCCTACCATTGCTAACATTCCATTTAATATCCATATTCAAAACTCTAACCCCTTCAAAGAGACTTTGCCAAACCCAAGATCCTTTAGGTTTGCCTTCAACTTCAATAAGGTTTTGGTTTAAACTAGGACTAGTTCATCTAAATTTTAAAACTCTTGTTTTTATCATTTTCACTTTTACAAAGTATTTTTATTGAAAACAATGAAAACAACTTTTCATTTTTTTTTCTAATTTTCACATATTTTCAATTTCCATAATCATTTTTTAAAATTGTTTTCTTCAATGTTTTTCATTTTTCAAGAAAACGAAAATGACCTCTATTACTTGAAACCAAAAGCACCCTAAATTTCCTCTTTTTTTTGAAAAATATTTTATAATTTTTTTATGACATATGTCAACATTCTATTGGTTGTTAGTCCAAAATCTAGTAGTATTAGTCAGAAACCACTAAAAGGAACCAACTTAACTTAAGATTTTCAAATTTAAGTACCAATTAGATAAATAAATAAATAATAAATAAGTACAGATTACCACATTCAAATACCTCTCAATATATTATTTTTTTATAACTATAACCTTGTATCAAACTTCGGTCCAAGTAAATTGCTAGTTTCACATGTTTGGGAACTTGGAATTTCTTTTAAATGGATATTCTATCTTTTTAATAAATTTTAAAAGGGTAAACTGTAAAAATAACAATTTTTGTTTGGCTCAGGTTACATTTTAGTCACTTATGTTTGAAATGTTACGTTTTAGTCACTTACATTATTGTTTAGTTATGAAGTGGTCACGTAGGACCGCCGTTAGCGATGTAATGAAGTTTAACGATAGAGTGACCATTTCGTAATAAGACGATAACGTAAGTGACTAAAACGTAATATTTCAAACAAAAATGACTATTTTTATAGTTAACCCATTTTAAAAAAAATAGCAATAGATTAATATGATAAATAAAACAAAGTTAACTCAATATTTTAATATTTGAAACGAAAAATATAAAAAAAATTAATTCGCTGTGTCATCTTCTAGATGAAGGCGATCGAGTCTGAATGCCTTTGGGATGAGAAATTGGGCAGAGATATTTTATTTTTATTAATTTTTAAAAAAAAAATTAAAAATGAAGATAATCAAGATTTTAAAATCTGTAAAGTATATACCTCTACTCAAGTTTAGATCCATTATAAAATAAAAATTCAAAGAAGAAAATATCATTTCATTTAAATTTAATAGGTTTTTTCTATATTTTATTTTATTAATAATATTTATATATCTTTCACAAATCTAATTATATGTTTTATACATGTATTTTTACTATCAGTTTTTATTTATTCTCAATCTCATGAAATTCTTATAACTTAATTTTTCTGTACTACTAAAATAATTACAAATAGTAGCACAATGAAGCCATGCATTTTAAAATACCATTTTTAATTTTTTAGGCAAAAGGTTGATGATTGTAAAGACGGATGTTTAAGGGACTGACTGTTGCAATGTAGGTGGAAAATAATAATTTTGGAAAAAAGTATGGGTAAAATTATATTCAAAATTATCTCATACATAATTTTTAGAGTATTTTAATTTTAAAAGTGGGGTGTAATAAAAAATTATACTCACAATTACTTTTAAAAAGCATTTTTGGAGTAAAAACAATTTTCAAACCATAAGTTGAACAAATAATTTTAGAAAGCAAAAGTCTTTTTAAAAACTACTTTTAAAACTTAAATGTAAAAAAGCTACATTTTATAGATTTTGGGTTTGGAAAATTATTTTTAGAGTTAAAAGTTATGTTTTTAATCCTCATTTATCATCCAATGTATTTCTTATAATATTTATATAGGGTATATACTGATTTTTCATTTGAAATTTATTTTAAATCTATAGTATTATATCTTTGATTTTGTATTGATTATGTTTACAATGATTTTAATATTTAAAATATGGTTTATATATTTAAAATAAAATTTACAAATAACTTATATTAGTTGCTTAAAAAAGTATTTAAAATTTATATTTCTTATATCAAAATATTAATAATGAGTTGAACACGGTGTGTGGCACGACCGTGTGGCACAAGTCAGAGAGCACCCCTAAATCGAACACGGTCTGAAGCACGAGCGTGCCCCAGGGTCACATAGGCGCGTCCCTTGGACCACACGGGCGTGTGAGCCCTGCTTTTAGTAAAAATTTTCTAAGTGTTGTAAAATTTTCTAAAGTTCTCGGTTTAGTCCCGAACCACCTCAAAAGCATATTTTGGGCCTCGTAGGCTCGTAATAGGGACTTCATGATTGAATATGGATGGTTTTAATTTGGACGCAAATTTTATGACTCGAAAATATATGTTTGCTTCTGTTATAAGTCTGGTAATGCCTCGAGCCCTGTTTCGGCATTGAATACGGGTAAGGGGTGTTACATTACAAATGAGGGAATGCCTCTAATTATAATTGAGTTCCCCCAGATCCAACGGTACATATCGAATTACATCGACGGCTAAGATTAGTGCCTATCTACAAGATAAGAGTCATAAGAGATTTAAACGCTATACGTCTTTATCCCTTAGGGTTTACAATAACTACCCTGGTAACTCTAGTTCTACTGGAGTGTTTTCCTGGGCCACCAAGGCTTCAAGTAGATGGGCTTTTCCATGTGTTCCACGAGTTGGACCAGTTCAAGCAGGTCAAATTAGCCTCATTTAATAAATTGACCTACATGGGACATTCTATGTACAATAGTCACGAGCTTTGATCTGCGGCCCGTGACATTCTCCCCCACCCATTCTCGCAACACTCTCGTCATGTCCCTAGAATGACATTGATTTGATTCGTCTCAAAACGGTCTTGATGCCTCGGCTAATTCTCAAATAGTCTCTTTGTCGGGTAGTTTCGCTCCTCGAAACATTTGTCTCGACTTATGTCTCCGTCATTGCCTAACCCGAACTGTATTTCTCTCTTGTACATTCGATCATAAGAGACCACCGCTCTTACTTGCTCCCATTGTGACTTACCTCGATTGGGATCCTTTTGATCCACATAAAAAAACTTTGGCACACTCACATTGAACATCAAGTTAACCTTAAGTATTGCTGCTAACTTTGGCCTGTAAGTCCCTCGGCTTACCTGTTTCAGAACTCTAAAAGGCCCCATTTGTCTTTGCCAAGTCAACAGTAAGTCATAATTTAAAACACTAGATAAGTGTTTGAGATGTACCTAACTCATAGCATTTACTCGATTCAATTGTCCAGTTTGCATCACTACTTTTCCCACAAAATCTGATGCACCACCCACCCCTCTAATGAATGGTAGCCCTAGAGATAACTCAACAGGCTTCATATAGGTATTCTACCCCTTTAGCCTTTTCAAAAGGGTCTTTGTAGCACTCCGATCTACCAAGTCTATATTCCAACCACAGAGAACATCATTAGCTAGTTATATTCTCAACAATACATTGGTTTCACCCATCATGTCTCAACTCACCGGCACAATACATTATTGTTGTCAAGTATCCAAGATGCATAAACAATCGGCAAAAAGAACCAAAAGAGCATTAATCTTGTCAAGGAAATTCAAGCCAAGAACAAACTCATAATCATCCAAGTGAATTACCTCGAGGTCTTCCTTTAATTTTCATTAACCAATCTGTAGCTTAAACCCTTGTGCTACTCTCACAGTTGGGACCTTTTTGGAATTTATGGTCTTAATCTTCTTGGTCGATTTACTAACCGAGAGATCAAGTTTACCCGGAGCTTTCTTCGATATGAATAAGTCTGATGCCCATATATCAATAAGAGCACTCTTTCTTTAACCTACAATGTTGATGTCCATATACATAAACCCTTTCTACTTGTGACCCTTTTTCGCTTTTGTAGAATTAAGTATCAATAACCTAAGTTTTAAAGTCTCACTCTGGCTCCGTTTCATCTTCTTTAGTAACTGCGGATAGCTTAGATCGCTCTAGATAATCCTACATCCTATGCAAGCCACAACATAAATAACACTTCATTGGCTTTTTCTCATTCTTCTGACCCTCTTGGCTTCGACAAAAACACAATCAAACCAAGTATCATCATTGATTTGTTTGGCTCATCACACATTTAGTGTTAGAAAGCGCAGATTTCTTTGAATAGACCCTTACCATATACAAACCATAAAAAATGAAGCATTTCACTAGCCCCTTCGATTTGTTGTTGAGCTTCCACTTCCTATTAGGTGGTTTCTCATTGCCACCATTCTTATCATTGTCACTGTTGCCATTTTTAATTTGTCCCTCTTCCTCATGGTCTCCCCCACCATTACCCGTCTATCTGGGTTTAGAAGATTCAAACTTGTCTTTCCTTAGACCAAGCTCGATAAAGGGCTCCATCTCGATCATGGCTAAAGTAAGTTCAGTGATGTCCAGTTGGCACAACTTCTATTTTACCTACGGCTTCAACCCACCTTTAAACAAGTAGAATGTTTATTTCTTATTCAAATTAGAGATTTAGAGCATCAATTTGTTGAAGTCTTTGACATACTCCTAAATAGTGTCTTATTGCGTAAGTCGTCACAACTTAGCACGAGCCTCATCCTCGGCATACTGCGGGTAAAATTTCTTTTTAAGTTCTTTTTGAAACTCCTCCCATGCCTCAATCACGGTCCCACCTCATTTCTCATCTGTGGACCTACGACGCCACCATAAGATAGCGACATCAGTAAAATAAATTGTAGCAATATTTACTTTAGTGGCATCAACCACGATGCCCATCACACGGAAGTATTGTTCCATCCCTAGAGAAATTATCAAAATCCCTCGCAAACCTTATCCCCTCAAACTCAACATCCATTCTGTGTTGCTTCGGTCCCAAAGCTAACATCTCATTACCAGAGCAACTTTATTGATAGTGAGCTCCCCATTGAGCTTTGCAACATGTTCCTTCAAAATTGTTCCCATGGCTTCGAGAGCATCATTCTTCTTTGACTGATCACCCTTGGAGAAATTGAGGGCCTCTTTCATTGTAACATCCTAAATTTTGGGGTTAGAAGTTTTGGGGTTTTGTGGTTAAGGTCATAAAGAAGGGCGTGCTTTTGTGTTTAGTCACGCGATTCAGTGTCAGAATGGGCCTGCTGGTCTGGTGGATTGTTGTGTGTTAATTTGCCTTAAAGTTCTGGGTTCGAGTTGTTGGGTGTGCATTTTTGGGGATGCAATTTATTTTGCCTTGTTTTAAGTTAATACTTTTATTAACTTTATTTTTTATTTATTATTTATTTTTTTTGGTTACATGTTCTCCTCTCCCTCTCCCTCTCTTTGTTTTTCTTTTTGCTCTTTTCTTTTTGTGAAAACGGTTTTTGTCTGTGGTATTTGGAGAGATTTGTTTCCTCGTTGACAAGTCAGAGTCTGAACGTCTTGGATTACGAGATAGGTGTGGGTTCTAAAACTTTCCTATGTTATTTGCAAGATTAATTTTGTTAGAATGTGGCAATCTTGGTGGCCTTTGAAAATTGATCGTCTAAGTATGGTAGCACTGTCGAATGGCATGAAATTTACTTTGGTTAGTGAGGTTTTGAGTTCCACCGGTTGAGGTCGACGAAGTGACCAAAAAACTCATTTTTCAAGCTGATTTAGGGTGGTTTTATGGCCACTGGGGTTTCCACACGAGCGTGTGCCAGTTCACATGGCCGTGTGCCTTTGGGAATTAGGGTTTCCAGGCCAATTTTGGTGCCACACGGTTGTGTAAACGACTTGGAGATTTTATCGTTTCTCACACGGCTGTGTCCCTCGAGCATACGGGCGTGTGAGTTTAGGGATTAGGGTTTGAGTGATTTGATGCCACACAGCCTGGCCACACGGCCATGTGGCTAATTTGGGGATTTAGAGATTCCACACGAGCGTGTGTTTTGGGATACACGGTCTTGTCGGGTGGGCACACGGGCGTGTGAGACCCTCACACGACTTTGTCAGCCCTGTACTTGAATTTAGTGCAAATGGACAGAGAGTTACACGGCCTGTTCCCACGGCCATGTCCCTGGTCCACACGAGCGTGTGCCTCAGTCACACGGCCGTGTGCCCCTTTCACACGGGCTTTTGACCTCCCACACGGCCTAGGCATTTTCTACACGGCCAAAGCACACGGGAGTGTGGTCTTAATACACTTATATTGGTTCGGTGTGCCTTTCTGATATGAAAATGTGTGGTGAGCTTCAACCCTTGGATAAGCTTAAACAAGGGTAGTTAAGAATTCTGATCTGGGCTTCGGCCTGAGTGTATCTGTGTGACTGTCATGTGAATTATTTGAATCTGAATCTATTCTGTTAGGTGTGTGTGATCAGTTGTTCTGTCTGACTGCCTGATATTGTGTCTTTGTTCTGTGAGATTGTGTGCATACATACATCTGCATAAAATATTTTGGGATGGGATTGTGAAGAGAAGGGAGACTGATTCTGATCTGACCTAGCAGTTAAGCTGTAATTTACCGTTATAGCGGTTTACTGCATTGCATTGTACCGTATGTACGTTAGCTATGCTACGTACCCTTATCTGATCTGGCAGTTTAACTGTAAATTTACCGGTATAGCGATTTACCGCATTGCACTGAACCGCATGTACGTTAGCTATGCTACGTATATATATTTCGATCCGGCGGTTCAAATCGTAATTTGTCTGCATCTTGTGGATTTACGTGCCTTGATCTTTATCAAACATATACGTCGACCTTTGCTGCGTATATTTATCTGATTTGGCAATTTAACTGCATTCTGATAAGTCATTGTTGCCAGGCAACCCGGGATGACTTTATATAGTGTGTAGGGTTAGATGGGCCTACTTGGTCCTAATTGGTGTGGTTGGTTGGATGAGCTTTAACAGCTCTTTTGGGGTGTGATCGGGGGACGGAGAGGTGTGTAGGCTGGATGGGTGGGTTTTTATTAGATTACATTACATCCGTATATGTTTGTGAGTTCTGACTGAAAGACTAGTTGTCTGTGATCTGTTTGTCTGATTAGCATTTGTGCTGAAACTTATAAGTGAACCTAATGTGCTCTGATTGTTAAGCTCTGTTTGGACACCAGTTCCGGTGTGATTCCTGATTCTGTGTGTGTTTGAAATTCTGTTGCGCTTCTGATGTGAATACCCTATTTCTGTCTCTTGTTTTGTTTCAAACTCACACTGAGCTCGAGTAGCTCACCCCCTCTTAGTGTTCTCCTTTTAGGTACTCTTCTGAATTCTGACGCTGGGCTCGGTATGCGGAGGTCTCAGACAGTCTCGGAGTAGAATAAATTATCAGTTTGTATTTTCAGTTTCTAATTGATATTTCAGTTTTTAAACTGTAATATTTTATAAAAATGTGGTACAAATTCTGTTTTAAGTTTTTAGCTTTACTCCACTGATTTATATTATCTCAACTGTAATTTTACTGTTTGTATTTTATAGGATTAAATGTTTCAGTTTGACGTGAACACCTGTTTTGTAAAAATTTACCTACGATCACTTCGGTGATCAATGTGGCATCAGGGATTCGGTCTAAACTTTTAGGCCTGGTTTGGGGTGTTACATTCATCACATCTTGATTGGCACTAAGAGCCTTCGCCACATAGTCTCAGAGTTGCTCTTTCATCAATTCAACTCATACCGCAGATGGACTCTTCAAGATTGACCACTCGACCTTCCAAAGTCAATAGAATATCCCTTGATCTGATATTTTTCCTGGACCTCCCATGAGTTTCAATCGGGGCATTCTGTTCATATCATCTTTTTGTCATCACATTTAGCATCTTCGAACACTGGCTCTAATACCAACTGTCACGAGGCTAGAACTTTAGTCTGACAAACTGCGTAGCTTTATGAAATTTCTTGATTCAAATCCACCTAAGTCAACCTTACATTCGAAAAATGAAAATTCTTGCAGAAATTCTCTAAGGCACCGAAGCAAATAGGAAGCAAACTCGAAAAAGAAAAAAAGCCACAGAAAAATAGTGCAAACCAAGTGTTTGAGTATATGCTCTCCCAAAAGTATTCTATTACTTTGAAAGTTTACAATTGAGTGATTACAACTAAGGGTGAAGACCTCTATTTATAATTGAGCTCCCACAGATCTCACGATACAGATCAAATTACATTGACGACTAAGACTAGTTCCTATCTACAATATGGGAGTCCTAAGGGTTTAAACTCATACATCTTTATCCCTTAGGATTTACAATAATTATCCTGGTAACTCTAGTTTTATTGGAGTATTTTATTAGGCCACCAAAGGTTCAAGTAGATGGATTTCTCCATTTGTTCCACGAGTCGGGCTAGTTTTAGTGGGTCAAATGAGTCTCATTTAATCAGTTGTCCTCCATGGGACGTTCTATGCTCAATGGTCACGGGCTTTGATCTGCGACCCGTGACACTAATGGGGTGTTGATTTTTATAATTTATTATAATTTAAGTTAATATATTTCATATATCATAATATTAATGAATTTGAATGTCATTTAAATACATTTTAAATACATATTTTTACCTTACAACATCATAATTAAAATGAATATTTTAACTTTTCAAAATCACTTTTTAACAATAAAATTACCACTTAAATTTCAAACCAAACTTTTTTAAAACACCTTAAGGTAGGTTATATAAATATACTTTGACCAATTTTCAATTCAGTTGGGATTTGGTCAATAACTATTGACCTACCAACCAATATTGACGGAGCCACATACACCATTGTGGAGTCACTTAACCTCACAAAAAAAAGGGTAAAAAATTATTTATATTTTTTTTATATTTGGTGTATTGACCCTATAAAATATTTAAAAATAATCTCGTAAAAGATATGTTCTCACGAAAAAATTGAAAAAGGCCTAGCAAAAATTTTGAAAAATAATTATTTTGTAAAACAATTTATTTTATATAAAAATGAATGAATCTCTCTCCACCACTAAAACCCAAAAATCTCTAATTCCTTTATTTTCTTCCAACACTCATTACTTTTCTCTCAAAATTTTCTTATTCTCTCACACACTCTCTAGAATTTTTATAGAATAGGTGTTCAATCTTTCGATACTTTCAAGTGGATCTCCCTAATTTGGTGACAACCTTTATTTTCATTTCAAGTTTTATTGATTAATCTCTAGAAAATTAATAGGGTAACTTTACTTATGATAGATTAGGATTTTTATGCAAGGTTTAATTTTATTTATTGAATGATTTTGGGATATTGATTTTGTATTAGATTCTCAATATCGTAATTTAGTATTAACTTTTAGAGGTTGATTAATATAAATCATTAAAAAAAGTTAAGATTGATTGTAGTTATAATCTTCAATTTCTTGAAAATTAATTAGAAAATTAATTTTTTATTTATTTAGAATTTGTTGTTGCGATTATGATTATTGTGAATCTTGTATTTGAAAATTTGATTTGCATTTTAATGACACCAAAAAGTAGTTAAATGATTTTTTATTTTTGTAAACAAAAATTACTAGTTGTATGTTGGTTTCATGAACACCTTTATGTGTTTAAGACTTGGATTTATTTATTCTAAATACTTAACAAAAATGAAAACAAAATCTATTAGTGAAATGAAGGATGAACAAGAAAAATAATTATGTATTAATTCATTTGAATTTTATAAATATTTTAAATTTTAAAGAATTAACACCACAGTCTAAATTTCCTGACCCCTCCATTACCATCTATTGTTGAAGTAGAAGGTGGAGCGTGACGAGATCCCATACCAATCTAACAAAAAAACAATGAAATGCATCATACAAATATGCACAAAACATTTGAAATTGCTTTTCTGTCTTCATTTTAGGAACAAACTTGGATGATTACAAACAAAATACTACCAGCACTCATCGTAGATGGATCCAATAATTTAGCAAGCGCCAACTGGTATTAAGTACGCTGTGTGCCGGTTGTTACATTTACCCATTTCCAACATATTACAAAACATCAGCTGGAAGGATCCCTTGTTTATATATATATGTGTGTGCATGAAATTACAGTTTCCTGTTTTGGGGAACATCTTTTTGTATGCCAACTTGATGCTGTCATGCCCTCAAACCAAGCATGTGAACCACTTCGGGCATCTGCCTTCATTCTCCTAATATATATATATATATATATCAAGCTAAAAGTCGGATTATTTATTTGCAGACCAATGTTTTCTGATTTAAATTTTTAATTATTTCAAAATTTTTAATATTTAATAAAATCAGGCCAAGGATTAAATTAGTAAATATAAAATGCATAAAAAAATCTTTATGTTCTGATCCTCTAGTGTAATTTGGTTGGGAAAGAGGTGGGGCCTAGGAGTTGGTTGTCTTTCATGGAGTAGTCGTCGATTGTGATAGAGGGTGGGAACCTTTTGAGATACACTAAAAAACAGGCATAATAAGGCCGTTTTAGTTTTTACTTTCACAGATCCCTAGAAGCATCTGAACTTTTTGTCCCCCTTTGATTTCTGTGCATTTCATTTCATATAACAATCATCCCATATAACTTTTTTATTAAATTAATTCTTAAATAATTCTTTTAGGGCAATTGACCCATAAATACCAAAAAATAAAAAAATTTACGGAAAAGGGCCGGAATTGGGAAAAATTACGGAAAAGGGCCGAATCCCCCAAAAACGCGGCCACGTAAGCGCGTTTTGGGGGGACGAGGACCAAAAACGCGCCCTGATGGAAGCGTTTTTGTCCACGTCATCCAAAAACGCTCCCACGTGGACGCGCCTTGCTGACGTGGACAAAAATGCTTCCAGCAGGGAGCGTTTTTGGTCCTTACTACCGTGTGTTGAAGTTTTTGGCCCAATAGTCTCGGCAAAATAATTTTGAGAGACGTTTACGAACAAACACCGCCAAAAATAAAGATGCGTTACGGAAAACGCTTAGCGTGGGCGGCGTTTTGCTACGATGAGTCTACGGAGAAATAATTTTGAGGGCGTTTACGAATAAACGATGGCCAAAACGCTTCCAGCAGGCGCATCCGTCAAGCGTAATGAAAAACGCTCCACGTGGGCGCGCTTTTGCTCTGATCTGAGCCTCCCTCGCAAAATTAGGCTATAAATCGGTGAAAATTCATTCTCGGTTAGCGAAAGGGAAATTGAGGCAAAGGAAAAAATTGAAAATGAGTGAACGTATTAATCTTTTGTTATTTACTACGACGGTGAAGTTCGTGACACCGAAAATGGCGTTGTTTTCTTATCGGAGAACACAAATGCGATCGAGTTTTAATCGAACATCGATTTGGTTGAACTGCAAAAGAATTAGGCGTAAAATATTTGGAACAACGCCAATGAAAGTTCGATGTATATAAGTATAGGTTTTGCGCCGGTTGATCCGGTGAGATATGAGTCGTTCGACATCAAAGGTGCTCGGGGCTTTGAGGCAATGGTGGAGACTCATATTGCCAGTGGATCACCCTATATGGAGGTATATGTAGAATTTTCATCTCTAAGTGATCTTGCTGCGACCTCGACATGTACTGCCGTTCGAGGGAATACACGACCCTGGCCGACACTCTGTAAGTGGGAGGCCAAACACAGAAGTGCCCGTGTGCGGTCGTAGTATGGAAAACATAACCCCTGCACGACACTCGGTTGGTGGATGGGACATGCATATCCGTCAGTCGACGTCCGATGATAGAAATACGTACTGGGGGACGTCGGCAAGTTCTAGTGGTTGGCAATCCACATACGATTGGAATCATGCGAAAGATGTTTAAGGAGGATGATGAACTCCCGACGACATCCACCGGCGAGGGCCCTCGTTTGTTGCGGTTATATGGAGGGTTCGGACGATGAATCCGATGTGGATCCACCTCGAGAGCGGGGCGACGGTGCGAGTTGGATTATTTTACGAGCGGGCCCGTTCCAATTGTACTGAGAGGCGTTGAGGCGGTTGGGGCGAAGAAGAAGAAGATCCGCTATTCGAGGCGTACTCGCCTCCGACCCCATGCATAATGTCGATCTATCTCATGATGATGCATTGGAGTTTCTGAACTAACACACCGGACGCGTGGCCGTGCATGGATACATCGTTTGATTCCGACGAAATTAGAAGTTGGTAACCGGTTTGCGAACAAGAATAATTTTCTTGTTGCATTGAAACAAATCTGACATTAAAGCGGGTTAACTACACGGTGGTTAAATCGAAGCTCGATAAGTTCGGCGAAAGTGTGCGATGCAAGATGGCACATGTCAATGGAAAATCATGGCGTCGTTGAAGAAAAAGACCGGGTGTGGGAGATTAAAAGTACAAAGGTCGACATACATGTCTTGCGATGCAGTATCACTATGTGTTCGGTGATTTGAATAACGATAATAATATGTAATATTGCATTGTTTAACGTACTTTGTTGACAGTGTAACACAAGATCATCCGAGGATGGATTCGAGAGATGTTGGTGACATGATAATCCCGATGTTGAAGGCCGATCCAAATACTACGGTGCCGACCTTAATTGGCGATATTCGTAGCCAATTGGGGTACACGCCTCTTCTGAAAAGGCTTGGATAGCCAAGCGGCGTTAGAAAAGTTACGGTGGGTGGGACACTTCATATAATGAAGTGTGGCGGTGGTGTCAGTCTTTGGATAGATATGTCCCGAGCGGCATGACGGACCTTGAAACGGAACTGCGTGCTACAACGATCGTGCGCTCCGTGCATGCGCGATGTTCAAGCGTCTGCTCCGGACATTTAAGCAATGCCGAGATGCCTTTAAATCTTCGTAAGCCATTGGTACAAATTGACGGTACCTTTATGTATGGTAGATATACCCATCGGCTATTGCTAGCCGTGGCACAAGACGGATGTGGGAGAATCCTTCCGATTGCATTCGCAATAACACCGGAGAGTCGGTGATGATTGGGACTTCTTCCTAAGTAGGTTAAGGAGGCATGTTTGCCCCGAACGACATATGCGTTATATCGGATCGGGGCCTGGAATACTTGCGGCAATAGAACGCCAGAGGAAGCGTATGGCATCGCACACACCATCGATATTGCACGAGGCATGTCGCATCCAACTACTACGGGCAACATCGATCTAAAAGACGAGACAACAAGTGATCGATATGGGTATGAAATATCTATTAATACAATTTCTTTTGAAAAATTCAATTTATTTGCAATTGAAGAGTGGTATGTAATATTAGCTATCAACGTATATTGGCGGTGGTATGAGATCAATAAAGACCGTTTCGGGAGATCTTGCCGCCGCTTTGCGCTCAGATAACGCCGAAGGCGCAAGATACCTGTGCAACATTCCTTTGGAACAGTGGACACAAGCATATGACGGCGGCCTACGATATGGGCATATGACCACAAACCTTGCCGAATGCATAAACTCGTTCTGAAAGGAACCCGTCATCTGCCCATTACATCAGTCGTGCGAGAGACATATTTTTTCGGTTAAGCGGCACTATTTCCGAAGAGAGCGGCGATTTATAGAGGGCAGATGGAAGGAGGCCATGTATGGAGCCCGAAGGTCTTGCAAGAAATCAACCGTGGGAAGGCACGGGCGAACACCATGCACACAGTGTGTCACGATCGCGACAACCTATGGTTTCGTGTCACGGAGTTTGACAGACCGAACCAAGGTATTGTTGGCGGCCATTATCGTGTACACTTGACAAATAGGACCTGCGACTGTGGGAAATTTGATGCACTTCGTTACCCATGCGCCCATGTACTTGCGGCTTGTCAGAATCTCCGTCTTGATCCAATGAGATATGTCGACGAAGTGTATAAATTACAAAACATGTACAACGTGTGGAGACACGTATTCCCACCAGTCCCAGATGAACGTAAGTGGCCCTTGGTATCGCTTGCACCGTATAAGCTATTACCGGATAGACAATTGAGGCGCAAACCAAAAGGTCGACCTTGCTATTAATTAAAATTACATAATTGGATAAAAAATTAAATAATATTTCAAAATTAAAATTAAAACTTACCATTTTTATTTGCTCGACGGCAATGTGCTTCTCGCCTAGGCGAAGTAATTCCCTACCATTGTAATCGGCTTTAAAATTTTCTCGATAAAAAATCTTAAAAAAAATTAAGGGCTTTTTCAGTAAATAGTAAAGGACTATTTTGAAATTTGAGCGTTAATTTCAAGGACCTTGAGAGAAAATTGAGAGAAAATTGAGAGAATATTGAGAAAGGATTGAAATGTGAAGAATAAAGGGTGGGGTTTTATAGTTTTTTTTTTTTTGACCGTTGGAGCCAGCGGTCAAAAAATTTGACCGTTGGGACCAAAAACGCGCCTCTGCCGGGCGTTTTTGTCCACGCCGGCAAGCGCGTCCACGTGGGAGCGTTTTTGGATGGCGTGGACAAAAACGCCTCCAGCGAGGCGCTTTTGTCCTCGCGCCCCCAAAACGCGCTTACGTGGCGCGTTTTTGGGGATTCGCCCTTTTCCATAATTTTTCCCAATTCCGGCCCTTTTCCGTAAATTTTTTTATTTTTTGGTATTTATGGGTCAATTGCCCATTCTTTTACCCCATTAATATAAATAAAAATAAATAAATCCCAAACTAGGAAATGTTTCTCCATATTGTTCAAAATAAAACAAGTTTTAGATCATTGTTACAAAAAAAAAAATTCTATCTTTTTCATCCCAACTAGCAATTTTTTTTTTTCAATTGGAAATCAGATTTAGCAAACCGATTTTTAGCAAAATTTGTTCTATTTTGGACAATATTAATGAGGGTGAAAAACCTCATATTTTCTAAAATTTTAAGTAATTATTAAATAAAAATGATATTATTTTAATAAAATGTTTAAATTTTCTATTAATCATATTTTGTTAAATAATAATAATCTTTAATGAGTAGAATTAAATATATCAATTTAATAAACTATTAAGTTCTCTGGTTAAATATTCTACTATGAATTTGGAACATTATAAATTTATAAATTGCTTGCTTAAATTTAATAACTCATAATTAATTAATTAATTAATTTGATAACTTATACTAATTAATTAAACTTGTTAGATTTATGAATTTCATAATTCGTCATATTAAAGAATGCAAAATAAAAAAGTGCATAAAAGTAATAATGCATGCACCTGCTATATATTTTTTAATTTTGTTAATTTGATTTCCACTTTCTTTATTTGATGAAAATTTACAATAAAAATTTTATGATGGTTTATAACAATTATCTCTCTATAACAACCTGTTGGTATAGGTGTATAATTGTTGAAACGTCAGTACGCCCCATGTCATAGCAGGAAAAAAAATTCAACGATCACAACCTACGGCTTCATGGACGAGGAACAAATCCAGGTTGAGAAAGGTTGAAAATATACCTTAAAATATGTATAGATCAAGAATTGAAGAAAATGGATTTAGATCGCGGAAAGTCAAAAGTGATTGAATAGTCGAGTCCGTACGTTATCCGAATCCGAGGTAAGTCTATGTACAAATAAATGTATTTACATTGATATATGTATGTTCATATGAAAATTTATAATGATGAATGTATATGAGATGATGAGTACATGAAATCTGAGATAGTATCGACATGATGTCAACATCCGAAAAAGTCCCGTATGAACCTAGGAATAGATATGATTGTATATGTCATGACATAAGTGTTCGATATGTGATATCGTGTAAGACCACGTCTGAGACGTTAGCATCGATTTGAGATTTACGTGTAAGACCATGTCTGGGACATTGGCATCGTATTTATTCGTGTAAGACCTGTGCGGGACGATGGCATCGATATCCGTTTACGTGTAAGACCACGTGCCCGGCGTTGGCATTGTACGACCATTCCGAGTATTCTCGAGCTTCCTATTTGATTCCGAGCGGTTCAACAGCAAATCCGAGAAATGAGAGACTACGTAAAATGTTTAAGCGAAACAGGTACGTTTGAATTGTACACTATGTATGTGTATGGAAGGTAAGTATATCTATGTGAACTTACCTAAGTGAGATATGTGCATAGTTTTGTGGATATGAAATGTGATATATGTATGACTTTGATATGAGCAAAAGTGATACTTTGAGTTGAAATGTGGGTAAGCTATATGGCTAAACAAAAGAGCCAAAGAAAAGGTTATGAATTTGCAAATGAGAAACAATAATGACATTGTATCAATATGATTATGTGCATTTTATGTTAAGTTTATTTGTATATGGCTTACTAAGCTTTTGAAAGCTTACTTTGTGTGTGTTTGCTTTGTTTTATAGATCGTCAAAGCTACTGTGGGCTCGGGAATCGTCTAGGATTGTCATCACACTACTCAAATCACATTTTGGTACCTTATGATCATGTATATATTAAGTATGGCATGAATAATCTAGTTAAAATAGATTATGTTTATGATATGTAATAGCCATGTGATATGGCTAGATAAATGTTTGTGATATGTATGAGTGATCAAGCTATATGATGCTTAGTTTGATATGGTTGTTAGCTAATGAAATGGTCAAGGAAATGGTAAGCTTGTTGATGCAAAATTTGGTATATGTTTGATGAGAAATGTCTTATAATATAATGGTAAATTTGTGAAGGAAACTTGCTTAGAAATGTTTGTCATTTAGTTGAGCTAATTGTTGCATAAGATATTATGTTTGAAATGCTTATGAATGCTTGGAATAGCTGGTAATTTATGGCATGAATTGAATTGGTATGATGCTTGTAGGGATAGCCCATAGTGTGGGTGGCATTTTGGCCTTGGAAATGGCCTATAATTGCCCACACGGTTGAGCACACGGGCGTGTGGCTCGACCGTGTCCCTTGTGGTTGTATTTCAAAACAAGTCAAACTCGACCACGGGCTGGACACACGGGCGTGTGACTAGCCATGTGGTGCAAGTCAGTAGTGACCACGGGTGAGGCACACAGGCGTGTCCACGGCCATGTCGACAAGTCAGTATGTATGCCCTGTTTTGACACAGCTTAGACACACGGGCGTGTCTGAGGCCGTGGGAGGCACACGGCCTGCCCACATGGGCGTGTGACCTCTGTAACTTAGAAAAAATTTTAAATTTCTGAGAATTTTTGTATGTATTCGGTTTAG
Organism: Gossypium sturtianum; assembly: GCA_025698515.1. NCBI lineage: Eukaryota > Viridiplantae > Streptophyta > Magnoliopsida > Malvales > Malvaceae > Gossypium > Gossypium sturtianum. Next base: position 23,958,246 of record CM046952.1, read on the forward strand.
TCCCGGCCTATTCTAAAGCATGTTAAAGGTCTCAAAGACCTATTTAAAGGACACTTTGATGTGATTTGCCAAATTAAGTTATGAAATGCCCGTAAAAGTTTTCGATTGTCTGGTAATACCTCTTAACCTTAAACCGATGATGGTTATGGGTTAGGGGTGTTACATTTGATTAGTATCAGAGCTACGATTTAGTCGATTCTCGGACTAACGTAGCATGTGAGAGTCTAGCTATACATGCTATATATATATGAAATGTGATAGTGTGATGAATCCTGACGTGAAAAATGTATTTTTCGTATAGTAATGGATCCCGAAAGAGTCGTAGCTGACGATGTTAAAAGTAATGCGTATGCTTCTGCTCGAGGGACAGCGCCATCTGATTCGAGACCGGCTACTAGCGGTCAAGAGGGAGAGGCTAAAAAAGTCTTCTTCCAAATGATGAACGAGTGGTTGACTCAATATGTAAGAACTAATCCGGCTGTTTCACAACCTCCGCCCCCACCTAATTCTCCTTAGACTTCTGCTATATCTCTAGTTATGAATTGAATATGTTGAATAAACCTCCGGTCGACAAGATCCGTAAGTATGGGGCTGAAGAGTTCAGGGCCACTAGTGATGATGATGCTGAAAGAGCGGAATTTTGGCTTGAGAAAACTATCCGAGTATTTGATGAGATGTCATTGACTCCTGAAGAATGTATAAAGTATGTTGTTTCTTTGTTACGAGACGCAGCCTATCAGTGGTGGAAGACTTTAATTTCGGTGGTTCCAAAGGAACGGGTTACTTGGGATTTCTTTCAGTCTGAGTTCAGAAAGAAATACATCAGTCAGAGGTTTATTGATCCGAAAAGAAAAGAATTTCTAGAATTGAAACAGAGTCACATGTCTGTTACCGAGTATGAACGAGAGTTCGTGAGACTAAGTCAATATGCTCGAGAATGTGTTTCAACTGAAGCGATAATGTGTAAGAGATTTGAAGATGGCTTGAATGAAGATATTTACTTACTAGTTGGAATCCTAGAAATAAAAGAGTTTGTAGTGCTTGTTGATCGAGCATGTAAAGCAGAGGCACTCGGGAAAGATAAAAGAAAAGCTGAATCTGAAGCTAGATATGTGAGAAAAAGGTTTTCGAGTAAACCATTTCAGCCTGCTTTCGAGAAATTCAGAGATGAGCATAGTCGTTCAAAGACTAATGTGGGACATTCGAATAGAGATCGAGCTAGATCGCAGTCAAACTCTAAAGCTCCAGCTACATCGATGGCTAGTGTAAGAAATGTTCGATCCGAACGACTTGAATGTAAACATTATGGTAAAAGACATTCGAGAAGTTGTAGATTAAATGATCGAGCCTGTTTCAGATGCGGATCGTTAGACCATTTCATTCGAGACTGCCCAGAGTCTGTTGAGCAAGAGATTGTACAAAATCCGAGATCTGATAATGTTTCAGCTAGAGGTAGACCTTCTCAAAATACAAGGAATGTTAGTGGTAGTCAGAGAGCTACGAAAGACACTGTTGCAAGATCTGAAGTTAGAGCACCTGCTAGAGCGTATGCTATCCGAGCCCATGAGGAAGCTTCATCTCTAGATGTTATAACGGGTACATTTACTCTTTATGATATTTCTGTGATTGCATTGATAGACCCAGGTTCAACTCATTCGTATATATGTATGAATTTAGTATCCAGTAAGACTTTTCCTGTAGAGTCTACTGAATTTGTTATTAGAGTATCGAACCCCTTAGGTAAAAGTGTCCTGGTTGACAAAGTATGCAAGAACTGTCCGTTGATGTTTCGAGATATCCGTTTTTCGGCTGATTTGATGCTATTACCATTTAATGAGTTTGATATAATTTTGGGTATGGACTGGTTGACACTACATGATGCTGTTGTGAATTGCAAAAGAAAAACTATTGATTTGAGATGTCAGAATGATGAAATAGTTCGGATTGAATCTAATGATTTGAATGGACTACCGGCTATGATATCAGTGATGAAAGCTCAGAATTATGTAAAAAAGGGTTATGAAGCTTATTTTACTTATGTAATTTTCTCGAAAGTAACTGAAAAGAAAGTTGAATCAGTGTCAGTTGTCTGTGAATTCCCTGATGTATTTCCTGAAGAATTACCGGGATTGCCTCCGATACATGAAGTTGAATTTGGTATTGATTTGTTACTGAGAACAACTCCTATTTCGATAGCTCCATATAGAATGACACCAATAGAGTTGAAAGAGTTAAAGTCACAGTTGCAAAAGTTGACTGACAGAGGGTTTGCAAGACCGAGTTTCTCACATTGGGGTGCTCCTGTTTTGTTTGTGAAAAAGAAAGATGGGACGATGAGAATGTGCATTGATTATCATCAGTTGAACTAAGTGACTATAAAGAACAAATATCCTCTGCCCAGAATTGATGATTTATTTGATGAGCTTAAAGGAGCCACTGTGTTTTCAAATATAGATCTGAGATCGGGATACTACCATTCTTGTAAAAGATTCGAGATATTCAAGAAATTCTTTGAACGAGTGCGGGCATTAAGAGTTTTTAGTTATGCCTTTTGGACTAACAAATGCTCCTGCTGTTTTTATGGATCTGATGAACAGAATTTTTAGACCGTACCTAGATCGATTTGTTGTTGTATTTATTGACGACATTTTGATTTATTCGCGAGATGAAACTGAACATGCTGAACATCTGAAAATTATTTTGCAAACTCTGCGAGATAAGCAATTATATGCAAAATTTAGTAAATGTGAATTCTGGTTGCGAGAAGTTGGTTTTCTGGGACATATTGTATCAGCCTCTGGAATTCGAGTAGATCCGAGTAAGATTTATGCTATTCTGGAATGAAAACCTCCGAAGAATGTGTCTAAAGTTCGCAGTTTTCTGGGACTTGCTGGTTATTATCGACGGTTTGTAAAAGGATTTTCGATGATAGCTACTCCGTTGACTAGATTTCTTCAGAAAGATGTGATATTTGAATGGTCCGATAAATGTCAGAAAAGCTTTGATCAGTTGAAAACTTTGTTGACTGAAGCTCCAGTTTTGGTATAACCAGAATCGGGTAAAGAATTCGTGATTTACAGTGATGCTTCATTGAATGGTCTGGGATGTGTTTTGATACAGGAAGGCAAAGTTATAGCTTATGCCTCGAGACAATTAAAGCCGCATGAAAAGAACTATCCGACACACGATCTTGAACTAGCTGCAATTGTATTTGCATTAAAGATCTGGCGCCATTATCTTTTCGGTGAAAAATGTCATGTATATTCAGATCATAAAAGTCTGAAATATTTAATGACTCAGAAAGATTTGAATCTGCGACAGAGAAGATGGTTAGAGCTATTGAAAGATTACGAACTTGTGATAGATTATCAGCCGGGTAAGGCAAATGTTGTTGCTAATGCTTTGAGTCAGAAATCACTGTTTGCACTACGAGCGATGAATACTCATTTAGATCTGTTTGATGATGGTTCAATTTTAGCTGAGTTGAAAGCGAAACCGTTGTTTTTACAGAAAATATATGATGCTCAGAAAGTTGATAATGAAATGCTTGCGAAACGAGCTCAGTGTGATTCGAACTCCGATTCTGAATTTCGAGTTGATGATAATGATTGCTTGAGAGTTTGAGATCGAATATATGTTCCGAGGAATCCAGAGTTATTACAGTTAATTTTGAATGAAGCTCATAATATCGCCTATCTGTTCATCCAGGAAGTACAAAGATGTACCATGATTTGAAGCAACATTATTGGTGGTCTGGAATGAAAAGAGATATTTCTGATTTTGTCTCGAAATGTTTAGTTTGTCAATAAGTTAAAGCTGAACATCAGGTTCCATCTGGTTTGTTACAACTGATTCTGATTCTCGAGTGGAAATGGGATAGAGTGATGATGGATTTTGTTTCTGGATTGCCTTTGACTTAGAGGAAGAAAGATGCAATTTGGGTCGTAGTTGATCAATTGACGAAATCAGCCCATTTTGTTCCGGTACGATCTGATTACTCACTTGATAAGTTAGCTAAGCTTTATATTTCAGATATTGTGAGATTGCACGGAGTGCCACTGTCTATTGTGTCTGATAGAGATCCGAGATTTATATCACGATTCTGAAAGAAATTGCAAGAAGCTTTAGGTACAAAATTGCATTTAAGTATGGCTTTTCACCCGCAGACAGATGGTCAGTCCGAACGGATTATTCAGATTCTCGAGGATATGTTGAGATGTTGCATCCTTGAGTTTGATGGTACGTGGGAACAATATTTTCCATTGATTGAATTTGCGTATAATTTCAGTCGAGCATCAAAATGGCACCTTATGAGGATTTGTACGGACGTAAATGTCGGACACCTCTGTATTGGACTAAGCTCAGTGAAAGTAAGATACACGGGGTCGATTTTATAAAAGACACTGAACAGAAAGTCAAAGTAATCCATAATAGTCTGAAAGCAGCGTCTGATCGTCAGAAATCTTATGCAGATTTGAAACGAAAAGATATTAAGTTTGAGATTGGTGATAAAGCATTTTTGAAAGTATCTCCGTAGAAGAAACTACTCCGATTCGGACGTAAAGGCAAATTGAGTCTGAGGTTTATCGGACCGTATGAGATCATCGAACGAGTTGGGCCAGTTGCTTATAAGTTGTTGTTGCCGCCAGAGCTAGAAAAGATTAATAATGTATTTCACGTGTCAATGCTTCGTCGATACAGATCCGATCCATCACATGTGGTTACTCCGTCAGAGATTGAACTCCGATCTGATATGACTTATGAAGAAGAACCGATCCGTATCTTAGCTCCTGAAGTGAAAGAATTGAGAAATAAGAAAATCTCGTTAGTGAAAGTGTTATGGCATCGACACGGGGTTGAAGAGGCTATGTGGGAGCCTGAAGATACAATGAGACAACAATATCCGAACCTATTCAACGGTAAGATTTTTGGGGACAAAAATCCCTAAAGGGGAGAATTGTAACAGTCCGGTTTAGACCCTAGTCAGAATAGTGATTTCGGGACCACAAATCTGAGTTAGAAAAATATTTTAATATTATTTTTCGTGCCTATGATATGTGATTAAGTATGTGTGAAAGTTTTGTGATTTAATTTGGTCATTTATATGCTTAATTTGAGAAAAGGACCAAATTGTGAAAGATGCTAAATTAACATGTCATATATTAAAAGCACCTAAGTGTCATGTCTTTATAAATGTGGTGGCCTTATGAAGTAATTAAACCATTAATATGGTTAATGGACATTAATGGCCTTGAATTATATATGTCTTATATGTTTATTAAAGGTTAATTTAATAAATGAATTAATTAAGCTATTATAATTAAAACAAAACATGAAAATGGTTATTATATTCATCCATTAGTGTCGAAAATACAAAGAAAATAAAGAAAGGAAGAACAACTAGGTTTCGACTAGCTTTGAGCTTGATCAAGGTATGGATTTTGATCGGTTTTTGATAATTTCTACGTTTTTGTAATCGTTGCTTTGTGTTCTTCAAAACCCATGCTTCAATTTTGTGAATTGATGAAGATTTTGAAAAACTCCATTGATGAATTCATGAGCTTTGTGATGTTTAATGATGAAATATGAAATATATGTGTTAGATTAACATGTTTTGTCTTTGGATTTTTGGTGATTTTGAGTAATTTAGACTTAATTGGGAAAATAATATTTTGAGGGACTAAATTGTGAAATAAATGGAATGTGTGGACTTGTATGAGCATGGGTAATATTAGGCCTAAGCATGGTGTGTGTAAATTTTGTGTATTTTGTGATTTTGTGAAATAAGGACTAAAATGTAAAAATGTGAAAATGTGAGGGCTAATTTGTAAATTGCCCTAAATATGTGTTTTTGGATTGAATTGAATGATTTGGTGAATAAATGGATGAAATTTGAATATGTATAGATCAAGAATTGAAGAAAACAGATTTAGATAGCGGAAAGTCGAAAGTGATCGAATAGTCGAGTCCGTACATTATCCGAATCCGAGGTAAGTCTATATACAAATAAATGTATTTACATTGATATATGTATGTTCATATGAAAATTTATAATGATGAATGTATATGAGATGATGAGTACATGAAATCCGAGATAGTATCGACATGATGTCAACATCCGAAAAAGTCCCGTATGAACCTAGGAATAGATAGGATTGTATATGTCATGACATAGGTGACCGATATGTGATATCGTGTAAGACCACGTCTGGGATGTTAGCATCGACTTGAGATTTACGTGTAAGACCATGTTTGAGACATTGGCATCATACTGATTCGTGTAAGACCCTGTCTGGGACAGTGGCATCGATATCTGGTTACATGTAAGACCACGTCTGGGACGTTGGCATTGTACGACCATTCTGAGTATTTCGAGCTTCTTATTTGATTCCGAACGGTTCAACGGGAAAATTCGAGAAATAAGAGACTACGTAAAATGTTTAAGCGAAACAGGTACGTTTGAATTGTACACTATGTATGTGTATGGAAGGTAAGTATATCTATGTGAACTTACCTAAGTGAGATATGTGCATAGTTTTGTGGATATGAAATGTGATATATGTATGACTTTGATATGAGCAAAAGTGATACTTTGAGTTGAAATGTGGGTAAGCTATGGCTAAACAAAAGAGCCAAAGAAAAGGTTATGAATTTGCAAATGAGAAACAATAATGACATTGTATCAATATGATTATGTGCATTTTATGTTAAGTTTATTTGTATATTTATTTGTATATGGCTTACTAAGCTTTTGAAAGCTTACTTTGTGTGTGTTTGCTTTGTTTTATAGATCCTCAAATCTACTGAGGGCTCAAGAATCATCGAGGATTGTCATCACACTACTCAAATCACATTTTGGTACCTTATGATCATGTATATATTAAGTATGGCATGTATAGTCTAGTTAAAATAGATTATGTTTATGATATGTAATAGCCATGTGATATGGCTAGATAAATGTTTGTGATATGTGTGAGTGATCAAGCTATATGATGCTTAGTTTGATATGGTTGTTAGCTAATGAAATGGTCAAGGTAATGGTAAGCTTGTTGATGCAAAATTTGGTATATGTTTGATGAGAAATGTCTTATAATATGATGGTAAATTTGTGAAGGAAACTTGCTTAGAAATGTTTGTCATTTAGTTGAGCTACTTGTTGCATAAGATATTATGTTTGAAATGCTTATGAATGCTTGGAATAGTTGGTTATTTATGGCATGAATTGAATTGGTATGATGCTTGTAGGGATAGCCCATAGTGTGGGTGGCATTTTGGCCTTGGAAATGGCCTATAATTGCCCACACGGTTGAGCACACGGGCGTGTGGCTCGACCGTGTCCCTTGTGGTTGTATTTCAAAACAAGTTAGACTGGACCACGGGCTAGACACACGGGCGTGTGACTGGCCGTGTGGTGCAAGTCAGTAGCGACCACGGGTGAGGCATACGGGCGTGTCCACAGCCGTGTGGACAAGTCAGTATGTATGCCCTGTTTTGACACAGATTAGACACACGAGCGTGTCTGAGGCCGTGGGAGGCACACGACCTGCCCACACGGGCGTGTGACCTCTGTAACTTAGAAAAATTTTTAAATTTCCGAGAATTTCTGCATGTATTCGGTTTAGTCTCGGCCTTATTCGAAAGCATGTTAAAGGTCTCAAAGACCTATTTAAGGGACACTTTGATGTGATTTGCCAAATTAAGTTATGAAATGTCCGTAAAAGTTTTTGATTGTCTGATAATGCCTCTTAACCCTAAACCGACGATGGTTACGGGTTAGGGGTGTTACATTATCACTGTCAACAAATGACACTAATAAATTGCTTGTTCCAGAATAAGCAACCCGTGACCACTTTCCATATTTATCAATCCACATAATACCAATGAGAAGATATCATCAACTCTTTAATTGAGTTATGAATTTCACTATTGCTAGTAAAGCCATGTCATACACCAGTCATGTACCCAACATACTAACTATGGGCTCGATCATCTTTAGAGCATAAGCCTCCACTTATATCAAAGCACATGAGTTGCATACGCATGGTCAGTGGCTAACTTAGGATTTAGGTAAATCACAGCATAAATGTTACAGGTTAATTAAGTCACAAACAGATTCAGAATTAATTCATCTTGGGTCTAGTCCAATGTATCATTGTACCAATAAATACATCTATGTCTCTACTCGTGAAGTCTACTACTTCGATAGCCAAGACTAGCCATCTCCCCAATTAGAATTTAGACGACATAATAATTATTCTCAGTATTTGAATCAAATGATCACTTTGATTTTTTTACTGGATTACGGGCTCATTTAGATTATCTACTTAAGTAAGTTATTTTTCTCGCAATATAAACGTTCTTACCATGCCACTTATCTTCAGTTTGAACTTAGATAATCAATGAGCTAATATTTGCTTGTCACAATTTCGCTATGCATGCAAAATATAAAATACATAAGTACAAAAGACATAATAGTGAAATGTGAAATTAACTTTATTTATTTATTCATCGTTTAAATAAATAGAAAATAGTTACATATTTACTACAATATGGGAACATATCCCAACAATCTCCCACTTGCCCTAGTGAAGTAAATATGTCATGTTTCGCATTCTCATATCCTCGACGTGTTTGTTAAAACTCCTAATTACAAGAGTCTTAGTAAACGAATCCGCAAGGTTATTTTCAGAAGCTACTTTTATCACATCTACAATTCTTTTGGCTATTGCCTCTCGTATCAATTGATACTTCCGATCAATGTGTTTCGTTCTCTTGTGACTTCTCACTTCCTTGGTATTTGTTATTATAGCATTGTTATCACAATACAATGTTATAGCTTTTTCCATACCAGGAATAACTTTAGGTTTGGTTAAGAACTTTCAAAGCCATATTGATTCTTTCGCTGCCTCAAAAGCAGCCGCATACTCGGTCTCTATAGTAGAGTCAGTAGTCCAAGTTTATTTTACAATTCTGCATACTATGGTTCTATGACCAAGAACAAATATATTTCCTGACGTCGAATTCATCGAATCTTTACAAGTTTGGAAGATTGAGTTTATGTATCCAACAAGAGTAAGGTTCTCCCCAGAATACACAAGTATATAATCCCCGGTTCTTTTAAGATACCTTAATATACGCTTTACAGCTTGCCAATAACTAAGACCTGGATTCGCCTGATATTGACTAACCATTCCTACTGTGAAATAGATATCTGGATGTGTGCAAAGCATCGCAAACATAAGGCTTCCAACTGTCAAAGCATATAGAACCTTACTCATATGCTCTCTTTCTTCCGCTGTCTTAGGACAGTCATCTAAAGAAAGATGAAAATATGATGCAGTCGACTGAACACTTGGCTTTGCATAGGTAATTACAAAACATTTTAGTACCTTATTGATGTATGAAGCTTGAGATATAGCTATTGTTTTATTCTTTCGATCCCTAAGGATTCGAATTCTAAAAATATAACTAGCTTCACCCAAGTCCTTTATGCTAAACTGTTGAGCTAACCACAGTTTAACTGATGACAATTCTCCTACATCGTTTCTGATAAGTAAAATATCATTGACATACAAAACAAGGAAGACCACCTTTTTATCCTTTATACGCTTATAAACACAAGGTTTATCAGTGTTTTGCTCAAATCCAAAAGTCTTAATCGTTTGATCAAATATTTTATTCCATGAGTGAGAAGCCTGCTTAAGTCCATAAATGGATCTTAGCAATTTGCAAACTTTCTGCTTCTTTCATTTGACAACATAGCCAGTAGGTTGAGCCATGTAAATGGTCTCATCAAGATAGCCCTTTAAGAATACTGTCTTGACATCCATTTTCCAGATCTCGTAATCAAAAGCAGTGACAATGGATAAAAATATGCGGATAAACTTGAGCATGGCTACCGAAGAGAAGGTTTCATTATAATCGGTGCCTTCTTTCTTTGTGTAGCCTTTCCCTACAAGTCTAGCTTTGTGTGTTTCCACTTTCCCTTCCGTATTTCTCTTTTTCTTGTAGATCCACTTATACCCTATAGGTTTAATCCCAATCGGTAAGTCTACAAGTTCCCACACTGTATTGGATTTCATAGAATCCATCTCGGCATCCATGGCCTGTTTCCAAAGCTTAGAATCAACGTCTTGCATAGCCTCCTCGTAAGTGAGTGGATTACTTCGAGGCTTAAATTTATTCATGTAGCTTTCCTCGAGATAGCATGAGTAGAAACTTTAATCGTATCATCTTTCGGATTGTAGAATAATCCTCCATTTATTCCTTTTGGATATCCTACAAACATGCACAATTCTGTCCGTGCAACCAGCTTCTTCGCATTCTTATCCAGAATATGTACTAGACAACCCCATATTCTAAAGTGATTTAGAGCGGGTTTCTTTTCATGCCACAGTTTATAAGGTGTCTTACAAGTAGACTTGGTTGACACATCATTTAGAATATAGCAAGCCATTTGTATTGCATATCACCAGAAGGAAGTAGGAAGTTGTGAATAGCTTAACATTGAACGAACCATGTCAAGCAAGGTTCTATTCCTTCTCTCAGTTGTGCCATTCTGTTGTGGAGTGCCCGACACAGTTAATTGGGATAAAATCTCATTCTCTATGAGGTATCCTAAGAACTCGTCGAACAAGTATTCCCCACCTCGGTCAGACCAAAGATTTTTTATGGATAAACCTAATTGTTTTTCCACTTCCGAACGAAACTCTCGAAATTTATCAAAGGTATTGCTTTTGCGGTGCACTAGATACACATATCCATATCGAGAATAATCGTCGATAAAAATCACGTAATAATTGTAACTACCTCAGACATTGATACTCATGGGACCACATACATCAGTGTGCACAAGTTCTAAAGGTTGGTTGGCCCTTGTAACTTTAGCATTAAAAGACCTCTTAGTCACTATACCTTCCAAGAAAAATTCCCATTGTGGAAGACTAACTTCCTTAAGCATACTTAAAGGACCATCTTTCACGAGTTTAGTGATTCTTTCTTGGTTAATATGACCAAATCTTAAGTGTCATAGGTACCCCTCATTAGAGTGAGAAGTTTTAAGCTTTTTATTTCATATTTCATTTTGAAGCATTGAGTAGTTATTTGGTTTGATAAAGAAGAGATTGTTTTTCATCCATCCATTACAGATTAAAGAACAATTTATGTGAATAGCAATCCCTTTATTGAATGTCACAGCACAACCGTCATAAAATAAACATGCTACAGAAATTAAATTCTTCTTAAAATGAGGTACATAAAACACGTTCTTTAAAACAATCTTCCTAAAATTATCAAAGTGTAAAATAACTCACTACACCAAAACAGACTTTTAGCGGCGTTTTTTTAGGCTTTTAGCGGCGTTTATAAGCGCCACTAATAGTATTTACGGCGCTTTCGAAAGCGCTGCAAAAAACGCAGCTAAAACAAACGCCGCAAACTTTAGCGGTGTTTATGAGAAAAAATGCCGCTAAAGATCATGACTTTTAGCGGCGCTTTTCCACAAACGTCGCTAAAGGTCATGGCTTTTAGCGGCGCTTTTCCCACAAACGTTGCTAAAGGTCATGACTTTTAGCGGCGCTTTTCCCAAAAACGCCGCTAAAAGTCAGGGCTTTTAGCGACGCATTCTTTTACAAATGCCGCTAAAAGCATGACCTTTAGCGACGCTTTCTCTAAAAATGCCGCAAAAAACTTGACCTTTAGTGGCGCTTTTTCTGAAAACGCCACTAAAAGCATGACCTTCAGCGGCGCTTTTTCTAAAAACGCCGCTAAAAGTCGTGAAAAATAAAAAAAATAAAATATTGTAAAAAAAGAATAAGATTAAAATATTATAAAAAAATTAAGGGAAAAATAGTAAAATTAAACATTTTTCAGCCCATAACATTTAAACCAAAAAAAAAAAAATCGATAACAAACAATATTCAACAAGAATTTTAAAAAAAGAAGCAAAGTATATGCAGGATGAATTTGTTTTCTAATGCTACAGTCTCAATTCAACACACCCAATTTTGCAAATTGATATGCAGGATCTTGGTAATGGCAAATGTTTAATTTCTAAGCCCGTGGTCAAGCCTTGTGCGAGTTGTAGTAGGTCTCAACTGTGCCATCTTTCTTCTCCAAGTTTACATTGCTTAGGACTAAATTGCTCTGAGGAGCATATTCTGACATGAGCAAAACTTCATTGCTTGCTTGCTTTTCGTTGTCCCACTAATATTTCGTATACAATCTAGCTTATTTGTACTGCTGATGTCTAACAAATAAAAGAAGAACAATGAATTCATGTAAGCGATATTCTAATTGGATGAGAGACTCTTTCAAGAATCGGGACTCTAATGCAATCATCATACGAATCTTGAGTAACTTGGATTACACACAGGTTTTGGCGGTTGTTGGTGAATCACAAAGAGAATTGATCAATAATGATGGGGTTAGCAACATCTTCCATCCTCACATTTTCAAACGCACACCACGAACATAACCGAACCACCCTATATCAAAGAATCACAAAGAGACAGATGTCATTCTCAAACCCAAGTGTCTCTAACTACAAATCGTGTTCAAGCAAATATCGATCTCATATCTTACTCGAAAACAACATCTAAATGTTAAAAGTATGCTACCATATTGTCTTTTTTTCAGATATGTTCACAACTGAAACCCCATATAGTCCTCTACTTTCTACTTTGCTAATACTGGCTAAATGCTTATTCTTATTGATAAACGACGCTAGGTTTACAAGATATGTCTTAAAAACTAAAAAACTCTTGATTAACAACAAGATCACTATCACAGGCAGAAAAATAATAGCTAGAAAAAGCATATATTTCGTCATTTAACTTTTTCAATCATGCCAATAAAAAGCACTGCAAGAAAACAATAATAGCAATAGTAGAGAAACGAAAATAAAGATTGAACCCAAAACCATGTTAAAAAAAGGAAATAAATCAAGTAAAAACTCTGGAAAATAATAAACAACGTGATAAACCTTGAGCACCATCATTTATGAGCCACATAAGTTATATAATAAGGACAACACTCTAACACCTCAACTTACAACACTTTAACATCCCAATTTACAGCATTTAAACATGCATAAATTTGCAGCACTTTAACACTTCAATTCACAACATTTAAATACTTCAATTGCAACACTTTAAAACTTCAATTTACAGAATTTAAATTGATCAATTTGCAGCAATTTAAACACCTCAATTAACAACATTTGTAGACCTCAATTACAGCAATAAAACATCTCAATTTCCAACAAATAAACAATTCGAATTGCGATTACACTCAACAGGCTTCAACAAGAAAAAAAAGGAGCAACAGAATAACATCCAAATCTACTTTACACAAGAAAGAATAGAAATTTTTAAGTAATTGGATAGCAACAGAAAAAGATACATTATTTTTCTGTTACATATAACAATTATGTTTGATTAGTGGCCATCCATTTACTTCAAATGGAAAAAACGAAAATACATTAAAAAATAACAAATCAAAACTGAAATAAATAAATAAAATAAAAATAACTCAATAATAAATTTAAAATCAAAATCAAAGTTTTCAAAAAAGTGAGAATTATATTTCAGTAAACTAACCAATAAACTGAGGTGCAACAGTGCCAAGTGTAAACCTGGAAAACTTCAAAGAAGATAATATATAAAAGAGTAACAACTGACAGCAGAGAAAGGATAGAACCCAGGATATTGAGCTGCAGATTAGTCACAGTTGCAATTCCAACACCCAAAAGTAGAATGGCCAATGAAAGCTGGATATTCCTACTGCAATAGCATACATATGTAATGAAACAAAGCCATAACCACAAAAGTACTTCAAAATAATAGTAGGTATAAACTGCAAAACTTAAAACCACTAACAAACTCTAAAATGAAACACTCAACTAGGATAAGCTTAGAAATTGTAAAATCGAAGAAAGAAAACTTTGTCCTCCTGAGACTCCATTTAGAAGCAAAAAGTTACTAGCATTTACTTTCTAGGTGAAATTATAACTTAGCATATCCAAAACATCACAAAGAATAAGCAAAAGACAATGATTGGCAAAATCTATATACATCTAGAATAACCTTCATTATATGCTGTATAAAAAAGTTGCCAACAGTTATGTTAACAAAATAAAGTGATGCTTTAGATATAACCAAATTAAACCAAAGGAAGTCAAACCTAAATGGCAATTAGTTGAAGACCGAACATTATAGCGTAAGCCAACAAATATCTCTCCCATTCAAGCACGATTTGTTATAAATCCGTACATGTGACAACAGCAAGGTTCTGTGAAAAGGAAACAAACGAGAAAAATTTTCGAGACAAGGTTAAAAATCCCAACGAAGATATACTCATTAGAAGTCGACTTAGTTGCAACAAGTTCATACACATAGTATTTAATATCTCACTTTTATAATGTTAATGGTGTTTAGAACACCAATTAGAAGGAAAGAAAGAAAAGCAAAGATTATATAATCTATTATTGTTATTTATTATTGAATTAGAGGTTTACTTGACGAGAAAAAAAGATTTCATCTGAAAAAAGCAGACAGTGAATTCGCAACTACAAAAGAAGACAAAGATTTAAAAAGTAGTTAGTTTATGCTATTGGTTACTCCTTATGAGGAAATGCATTTTAAATAAGGCACTGTTATTGCTAACTTTCAATGCACTAATCATCTTTAAACAAATGATAAATTCTTTAATGATACAAATTACAAATTAACATACCTCGAACGACTTTCTTTGACGACATCTTGATTCGATGAGGGAACCGTCTCAACATGAAGAACAACCTACCGAAGCGAATGAAAAGTGAATAGGTAAAGAACAAAAACTAAAACCCGTCGGAGGGTTGATATCGATTCTTACCTCCCACCATATATCATGAACCCCAATGCAAAGCCACGAATGATATTACGCAAAAACAAAAATGAAATGACCGGACAAGTTCATTACTTGGTTCGGTTCTTGTCGATAATGCAAATTAATGGGGTTATTGAGTCTAATAGCTGATAAAATATAAAGAACTTACCTCAAATGAAGAGTCTACTAAGTTCCACTTGCTAGATTGCTTTGACTTAATCTTCATCGATATCCATAGGCATGCACAGTAGCATAGGAAACAAAACAGGCAACCTAAGATGGATTTTCTAGTTAATAGCTCGATAAGTGATTACATTTTTACTTTTACCCGAGCAAAGTATATAAATCTGTTGATGCTATAGTATGTAGGCCGAATTTTATTAATGGGAAGACTTCTTGCCTAAACAATAAAAAGAAAAGAAGAATCCATTTTTATTAATGGAAATAAAATCGATAGAAATGCAACAAGTCATGAGATAACTGCTAAACTATATATATATATATATACACACATATCTATATCTATATATATATGAAACAGATCCTAAAGCCAATGAACATTTCAATATTAATTGAATAAAAGTTAGGAGTGCCAAAAACATAATCTATTTTAGCAAAAGTGACAAATAAATAGAATTACTCATAACATTACTACTAATAATAATATATTAACCAAAACATAATAATCATTATTATTTTTATTATAATCAAAGGATATTCACTGAATCTTAATCGATAACTATGATCTAATGTAAAAGATCCAAGAAAAAAAATTAAATAAAACGTACTAAAAGAAGAGTCACCAAAATTAATATGGAGGTAGCTCACTTACCCCCGCATAATCTAGAATGATGTTGATATTAAATGAAGTGAATTCCTCAAAAATATAGGGATTGCAATTGGTGCTGGGAGTGGCAACAATCACCAACATCACATCTTCATAATTTCAACTACCTCAACTTCAATTTTATTATCATATATATATATTTGCATTCAGTCTCTTCCCTATATATACCAAAATATTTTGGTGAGTTTACTAATAAAATAAACCAAAATTTAACATCTACTGTCCCCTTAAACAAAGAATTAATATTTTTTAAATACAAATGAAATTCATTTTCAAATCCCTTCCAAAATTTATTATGGAAAGTAGAGTAATACCATATAAGCTTTTTATTTTTATATAGTAGACACAGACCAAAAAATATCAATTTGCAAAACAAGCCCTAAATCCACAATTATAAACCTAATGGGTTAGGTATTTGAATCAAAATTCATCACCATTATATAACAGATTTTGACCTTATAAAAATATATTACTTTGAATGAAGTTCCAGCCATCATAAAAACATCTCTAAAATCAAAGGTGAAGCTTGAGAATTAGAATCAGAATTGAGAATGAAATATCCATCTTGTGAAGAAGAGGCCCCATCAATGAATATGGCAGATTTACGGTTCCCACATCATTTATTATTGTGAAACAAACAAAGACATTGGCTAAAAGCATGGTCATGAAAAAATCAAATCAAATCATGGCAACAAACTCTACTTTTTATGGAAAACAAAAATTTATAATCATCTTTCTCTAACACTACTTACAACTTTTGTGAGGGGATAATGTACAAGTTGGCCCTAGCCAAGTCGACAGCTAGTAGCCTTAACTCCCTTCTCTGCCAACATAGATCATTTAATATCAGTATGTCATATATGGAAGGGAAGAACTGAAATGGAAGAATCTATAGAAGGGGATGATGGGCAAGGCTTAGTACCTTTTAGGGTGCTTGTCTCTCAGAAGCTTCTGAGTTTGAGATAAAATCTATCGTCTTTCGTATTTACAATTCAAGTTTGATGTATCAGTCCACTATCTCATCCTCTCAACAACAATCTATCCATTACCTTACGCGCTTGCGATGATGTTATTACCATCTCATCTCCAAGAACAGGAAGCATTTTAGGTTTTGAGGTCTCGAATGAATTAAACATTCTTTGGTCCGAATGGAACCGCATAATAATTTTTCGATTCATTCTTTTGCGAAGCATTCATCTTCAACTTCTCACTTTCCGACAACTTCTTCATTCTGTTCTCAAGTCGCTTGCATTTACATTCATGAGCTTTGTTAAACAACCTCACAATTTAAGTAGAGTTGAAGTAACTGCGGTGGTTTACAAGACTAATAAATAGAGGAAAATAACCGAAAACTAAAACATCGATTGTTCTTAGGCAACTATTAACCGTCCAATAAAAAGGATACAAAGAAGCAACGGATTTTAAGATGAAGTAAAAACCAGGATAAACACGAGCTTACTGTGCATCTCCAATGAAGTAACTGTAAACTGGTTCATTCTTGAAACATTATAGACCAATAAACAAAGAGAGATAAAAGTACAATAGACTTGCGATGAGAGTAAGCTTCTCTTTTTCATTTATTTTCATGTTCTTTCATTTCCATGCTAGATTAAAGTCGAAGGCTTTACTTTTGATTAATTTAGAAGTCAGAATAGAACTAGCATCACAAACTGATGACAACCATTGAATACCCTGTTCAAAGGGACAACGAGCTGGATCCTCTCCAAAGTAAAGAATCAATGCGTCCACATTTCTTCCCTGTCAATGTAAAACTAAGATGTAATGAAGAGTTCAATATGAACATTAGTAAGATTGCCACTGTTTGCAACAAAACCTAGACACATACCACCGTGGAGTATAGGAAGTCAAGGATCTAACTTCGGCTTCGGCAAAAGAGAGGAACTCCTTTAAGTTCTGGACAACAAAATAAAATAGAATACATATGTATACAAATGAAAAAAGATTATTGATTACATTTATTAAAACAGATTATACACTTAAAATACCTCACGGAATTTTTCTGACGCAGGGCCATCATTTTCAGAACTGGACAATTCCTGAAGAACTTTATCCAATCCTTTGCTTATGGCTTGCATCTCCTCTTCCAGAAATTTAAGTTTTATCTAGAACAATAATAGGTGAAGCCCGATTTGTGTTCATTACTGCAGATAGAAATGGTAATGTGCTGCTAACTATATCAGATTTCTGCTTAGAAGGTCCATTTGAACATGTTAAACTGGCCGATTGTGGCTGATTTAAAGCACGCATTCCCCTGCCAGAACATTCAGACTTTTAGCACCACAAAATAAAAGTGACAAGGTGTAAGAGAACACCAAAAAGACATACCATGAAGCTCTAGCAAGAAGAACGCAGGTAAGATAGAATATAGAAAAATTGGATTGAAAGGTGGGGAAAACCGATTTAGGGGATTTTGGTTTGGGGATTTTGGGAAACGATATAGGGAAATTTTTGGGACTTAGGAAAATTAGGGTTTGGGGAAATAAAAATCGGGGTTATAGGGCTTAGCAGAGAAAAAATAAGACCGTGTGTATTAAATTTTGCGGCGTTTGAAATACGTTAGCGGCGTTTGAAAGAAAACGCCGCTATATCTTTATGTTTTGTGGCGTTTTGTAGAAACGCCACTATTATACAATTTTAATTTTTTTTTTCATTTTTAATTTATATTTTTTAGTTTTTTTTCTTTCAAAATTTTTGTGTTGAGATTATTATTTTTTTGAATTTTTTTATCATATTTTGAGTATTGAAATTTTTAAATAAAATATTAAATATTAAATATTAAATTTTTAAGTTTTTAAGTTTTTAATTTTTTAATTTTTTATTATTAAATTTTAAAAATTTAATTACCATTATCAACTCTTTTAGGATTAATTTCTTTTTTCTTTCTTTTTACATCAACATTATTCTTTTAAGTATGTTCTGCATTAGTTGTTTAGATTTTTATATAAATGGCATTTAATTATATGTATACACCTAAATTTTGATATAGATACATCTCAGAATTATATATGAATTTTGGTTTAATGTGTAATTCTAGATGTGAAATTCTAATTGTGGTTTAAATGTATAGTTGAAACTTTAATTTTGATTTAATCATACACATTATTTTAAAATATAAATACATCAATATATTTTTATATTGAATAAATATAAATTTTTATGTATGCAATATATAAATAAAAAATGATGTTAATTATATCAATAATTGTGTTAATATTTTACAAGATCTGGATCAAATTAAAGCTCATGTATACAATTGCACACTAAACCATTGTTCATGTATGCTTTTGTGATTTAACCCATTTTGATATATATATTTTTAAAATAATAATTTACATTTATCTTATTTGATTTATATTCTAAAAAATCCAATATTAATCCCTAAATCATAAATCCTAGACCCTAAATATTATACCCTAAACCACAAACACCAAAACCTAAATCTCAAACTCAAAACCCCAAACTATAAATCTTAGACCATAAAACTCGAACCCTAAACTCTAAACTGCAAACCTTAAACCATAATCCGAGACCAACTTTTTGGGAATTCATGTGGCCAATGTTAGTGTAGTACAAAACATATATTTTAATAGCTAACACATTAACCATAAATCCCTCATGAGGGATTTCGGTTTCGGGATTTTGGGTCATATAGCTAACACCCTAAACCCTAAACCCTAAAATCCTAAACTCAGAAACCTAACACATCAACCATTTCCCCCCAAACCCCTAACCCTAAAACACATAAACCCTAAACCCTAACCCATTAACCATTTCCCCCTAAACCCCTAACCCTAAACCTTAACCCCTAACCACTAACACTTAAACCTTAATACCGGTAAACACTAAGATATTAAACACTATACAATAAACCCAAACAACAAACTTTAAAGCACTAAACCCATACACCAAAATAACAAACCCTAAACCATGAAATTAACATACTAAACATTAAACCCTAAATTAATTTTAATAGCTTAATTTGTAACTTAAATGAAAACTTCTAAATTGTTTAGTTAGCAATTTGTAACTTTTCATAATTAAGTAACTAAAATGAAACTTTCTCATTGCTTATAAGTGAATGTATCAAAAAAAAATATAATTCAAAGCAAGAATAAGAAAAAAATATGAAAAACTTTTAGCGGCGTTTGTGAAAAAACGCCGCTAATGCTCAGGTCTTTAGCGGCGTTTGTGAAAAAACGCCTCTAATGCTCAGGTCTTTAGCGGCGTTTGTGAAAAAATGCCGCTAATGCTCAGGTCTTTAGCGGGGTTTTTTTAAAAGCGCCGCTAATGCTCAGGTCTTTAGCGGCATTTTTTTGAAAGCGCCGCTAATGCTCAGGTCTTTAGCGGCGTTTTTTTGAAAGCGCCGCTAATGCTCAGGTCTTTAGCGGCGTTTTTGAAAGCACCGCTAATGCTCAGGTCTTTAGCGGCGTTTGTTTGAAAGCGCTGTTAATGCTCAGGTCTTTAGCGGCGTTTTTTTTAAAAGCGCCGCTAATGCTCAGGTCTTTAGCGGCGTTTGGGAAAAAAACGTCGCTATTTCTCCTTTTTAGCGGCGCTTTGGAAATAAACGCCGTTATTGCTCAACTTTTTGCGGCGTTTTCTTTCAAACGCCGCTAACGTATAATATTTGCAAAAACGCCGCTAAAAGTCTATTTTGGTGTAGTGACTTCACCCACTGCTTCGGCTGAAACATAACTCCTATCTCTAGTCCGCAACGAGAAGCTCCTGTCACGCAGACTTCTCGTTTCACTAAACCCCTGTAAAGAAACACACACATGGTTAGTGGCTCTAGAATCAATAACCCAGTTATCAATTGATTCTTCCACTAAGTAAGCTTCAACCACAAAGAGTTTCATACCTTTGCCCTTTTCGGCTAAGTAATCCAAATACTCTTGCAGTTTGATTTGAAATGCCCTTTCCTGTTGTAGAAGAAACATTTTATCTTTTTAGGATCTTTTGACTTCTTAGCCTTCTTTCTATCCACATAAGGTGGAACCGAAGACTTAGTCGGTTCCTTTTTTCCCTTAGCTTTCTGTTTCCCCTTAGAGGACAAAAGGCTCATATCTAAGTTTGCCTCAAGTTTTTCCTGAACCGACTTACTACCATTCAGCATCAACTCATAGGATTGTAATTAATTCATGAGCAGAGTCAAGGTAAGTACCTTGTTCCTTAAGTTGTAAGCGGCCCTAAAACCAGCAAACTCATTGGTTAAGGATTTGAACACTATTTCAATTTGAATGTTCACGTCTAGTTCAACCCCATTGCCCTCCGCTTCTGCAAAGAATCCCATAAGCTTAAGCATATGTTCTTTGACCGGAGTGCCAATTTTCTGTTTAGAATTCATCAAATTTGTAATAGCAGATTGTCGAGCCAATGCGACTTGGCCTCTAGCAAATCCTCCGAATTTGTCATGATCTCTTTGGCAATACGAAAATTCTTGTGTTGCTTTTGAAACACACTACTAATGCTCGCTAACATATAACATCGAGCAATTGAATCAGAATCTCTCAAGCGATTTCTCACTTTGGGCTGAGCTTTAGGAGGGCACGTTTCGTCAAGAACGAATTTATATTTCTCACAGCTGAGAACTATCAGCAAGTTCCATTTCTATTCTTTGAAGTTATCCCCATTTAATTTATTCTCAGTAAGAATGCTAATAAGAGGAGTAGGAGACATATTTGAACTGAAAAAAATAAAGATTTGCTAATTACTATCTTTGTATTAAGCAAATATTTTCATTTCAACAACATATCAAGAATGCAATATGATGCATGCGTCTTTTATTAAAACCTTGAAAAAATATTTTTTTCGCTGCTACGATCATTCTCACACCCATCAACCTTGTCGCCTTGGGGTTCCATAATTAACTAGCTAGAATATGGATTACATTCAATCAGTTCGTGAATCTTAATTCTCAAGACTCCACACGAACTAATGATCGGTTAATGTTTGGCCATCATCTCTAGCTTAAGTATCGTCTTTTGGGAAACTATTTAATAAGAGATGATCTTGAGTGTGTAACCATTGACTCAACACCCATCATGAACATACTCTCATTTGTGAGTCACCTTGGGACAATCTCTTTGAAAGTCATGCATGACTAGTTGCCCTTAAAAGGAAATCTCATCTAGTGAGCCCACATGACAAAGTTTACCTTGGGGTGCGGCCAGGGTAGGAACCAAATCGAAACTTTATCATGCTATCACTTAGGGACCATCAATAAAGGCCGTAGGTCTTGTTCAAGGACTTTCTTCCACTTAATATTTTAAAAACATGCAAGGTTTTTAATTCCAAATTTCAAAAATGATCATACAATAGTCCTAGTGGCATTCTTACCTAATCTAAATTACATGCTTCCAATATATGCATGGCATGTTATGGCAATAATATTCACTCACAAGAACCAATCAATCTTAAAACAAATAATTTTGATTCTCCACAGCTTTTCTTTTAGGGGAAATATCGAAGAAGTGAATGTGAACCGTGTACCAGGTAGGGTCCCAAGAAAGGGAGGTGAGTCAAATTTAACCGCTTAAAAATCAAGTCTTTCCTAACCAAAACCAATCCTAGACATGCACCTTCTCATTACCACGCTTCTCACATTTATCAAATAACCTAAAGAAAAGAATAAAACAATACAACACATGTATTTTCTCATTACCGCACTTCTTATTTTTAATCGATCAATTGTGGATCATCTCATATATATATCATAATTATAACATTACATAATATAAATTTTATAAACAATCATAAAACAGATATATAATAAGATAGGTAATTAAAATAAAATTGTCAGCCATGGTTTCCATGGTTCTATTTCTAGAAAATAAATGAAAAAAAATAAAATTACATAAATTTTTATCACAAGACATTCCTTGGGTCTTCAACCGCCATCACATCTTTTCCTCGTCATGGGCTTCTTTTGGAAAAATTACATTTCAGTCCTATGTCCGTTTCTGGCTCACAAGAATTTTATGAATTTAAAAAAAAAAGTCTTACGTGAATATGATTGTCCACGATCTATTTCCTAAGAACCACAACCTCGGCAATAAAAAAACAATTATATAGCTAATATATAATATCGCATCCATTCCCATATATAACTCAAAACATGCATAAGATCTAAAGAATGTCACTTTCTATGCAATCAAATCATTCAAGAGGAACAGAAATTTATTTTGATTATCTGTTTATACTTATAGATAGAACTCAACCTGGCTCGGATACCAATTGTTGGAAAAAACGGGTTTAGAAAACGCAACGGAAAATAAATTTAGGGAAAAACCAGAGTTTTAAAAAAAATTCAAAATAAGATCTTGGTTGTGATATCTAAAGTAATAAACATTTAATCAAAATTGTACCTTTTTTATTCATCTAGGATGAGCGCTTCGATCGAATAGTCTTCTCCACTATCCTCAAGCTCATGTCTGCCGAGTGTGGGCTAGCTTCGAATCAGAAAATTTTTCACAAAAATTACCAGTAGGGTTGTTTTTT
This sequence comes from Gossypium sturtianum, assembly GCA_025698515.1. Lineage (NCBI taxonomy): Eukaryota > Viridiplantae > Streptophyta > Magnoliopsida > Malvales > Malvaceae > Gossypium > Gossypium sturtianum. The sequence goes on from CM046952.1 coordinate 23,981,476, forward strand.
CAATTTCTCTAAACTTTTGGGTCAAATTGTAAATAAAAAAAATATCTCTAGAAATTTTCTGGAATAATCTCTTCAGAGAATTCTCTCTACAACTTTCTCTTAAATTCAAGTGTGTGTAACTAATGACCCAAGGCTCTCTTTATATAGTGAGAGTTTAGAGAGTTCAACTATGATTAAAATTAATCACTTTAATATTAAATTAATATAATATTTATTAAATTTAAAATTAAATCTTATTAAAATAATAGAATATTTATCTACAAGATGAATATTAGATTAAATTTAATATTAAGAAAATCACTTCAATATTAAATTAATAAAATACTATTAAGATAAGTATTAAATTTAATTTAATATTAAACTATTAAAATAATATTATTTTTGGAATAATTAATCTGAAATCAAATTCTCTGGTAGAGTCCCAGTAGGAATGTAACTCTTCCACTGCTCAACCACCGATGACCAACCGCCGCCGGTCACTTGGACACCGTCGTCACAGCCACCGACACCGACACTACCATGTCCGGTATGCAGGTGCGACACCCTTATGGCACCCCGAGCCGGTTCGGCTGCTACCGGTTCAGTCCAAGTCAGTGACGACCCGACCGGTCCGATCTAGCCACCGGTTGGACCGTCAGCTCGGTTTCACATACCAAGCCCGGTTCGACCAATTTTTAGGTCTTGGTCTTGATTTTGGGTTCTCGAGCCCAATTTACAATCCCAGATCCAATTTTCAAGTTCAATTACCCATTGGGTCAATTGTTTGACTCAAAAATTAATTTCCAAAAATATATTATTAATTTCAATTAATTTTATTAATTTTATTTTTTTTATCAAACTTAATTTTTTCAAAAATCACTTAAATTTTCCAAATTAATTTTTCAAGAAATTTCTTTAATCAAATTCTTTAGTTGAACAATTCTCACGACCACCTAATTTAATTCCACATCGAATAAATCGACTCAATTAAATTATTTCAAAAGTCATAGAATTTTTTTCTGATCCAAATGCAATCCGATCAAGCTTTTGTTGAGCTAGCGGAGGGACCAATTGGACCAATCTTGCTTATGTATTTTCATCTAAAGTGTTGAATCTTTTTTTTCTAGAGCTCACTAAGTTCTTTTGAACTTACCCCGTTTTCCTTCCCCTCTTTCCAGATGATACCCTTTCGTAAGCTTGTAGAAGAGAGCATCTAGAAAGAGTGACCTCTACAGTGAGCTTCACCTGTGTTGTGTTGTTTTGTAACATGCATATGTTCTATAGGGGTGGCGTGTAACTCTGATTTGAATCTGAATCTGTAATAAGTACCTTTTATTTAATTATAGTTATATTTGAATGTTACCCTTGAAGGATTTGATAAATTTTATGAATTATGTTTTGTGAAGTGTTTTCTGCTCGTATATGCCAAACTGTTTTATATGCTATGACCACTGCCAGTAATACTGTATTTTCAAAAGAAAGATTTCAACTGAAAGTTTTAAACTCATTTGCGTATACATTATGGCGTATAACAGTTAGTGACTTATGCTTTAGAGATCTTTTCTAAGTTAACGCCCAGTTCATTTGTTATACCTTGAAACTATGAAGTCTACTTTTCATATAGTGCCTCAGTCGACCGTTAGGGATTAGGGTGTTATAGATCCTGTAATGTTGGCAGTAATATTAAAACACTTTTAATATTACAAATAATGAGAGACATCTAGCAATGCATCATTGCTACCCATGTAACACCCCTAACCCGTATCCATCGCCGGAACAGGGTTACGGAGCATTACTGAAGTTCGCAGATCAAATAAACAGACATTTCATATCATATAACATTCATGTTAAAAACTAATTGAAATCAAACATATTGTCCCTTATACGAGCCCTCAGGGCCCAAAATACGAGTTAGAAACAAGTCGAGACTAGATCGAGTATTCATAGAATTTTTTAGAAAACATTGAAATTTTTCAAAGCTGCAGGGGTCACACGGTCGTGTGGCCAGACCGTGTGATTCACACGGCCAAGAGACACGCCCGTGTCTTAGGCCGTGTGGACACTCGAAATAAGGACAGATGGCCGTGTCCCAGCCCGTTTAACTCTCTGATTTGGGTCACACGGCCAAGTCACACGCCCGTGTGCTAGGCCGTGTGAGCATACTGACTTGCATTCTTAAGAAGATACAGGGGACACACGACCGTGTCACTTGGCCGTGTGTCACACACGGCTGAGACACACGTCCGTGTCTCTGCCCATGTGGACAAAAATAGGCCATTTTCCAAGCCACATTTCTAACCCAATTTGACACCAACCTAAACTTATCATATTGCACATCAACAAGCCATAATAAGGCATTCAAAACAAGCTAAAATCAAGTCTTAAATATGTATTATCACAACATACAACTAATATGCCTTTAGACACCTCAAATGACAACTTAAAAACATGTCAACCAAGTATCCAAATTTACCTAAACAACCAAATACATATATGCATAATCCCAAATGGTACCAATTATACCATTCTAACAAACATCAATATGATAAAACCACATATATATATATCAAAATATACCAAACACAAGCCATTTAAGTGGATAATCTCAACAAAATAATTATATGCCAACAATGGCCAAATTAACCTATACATGCCATTATAACCCATATTAATTTACCGAAAGTACCAAAAGAGCCGATGGATAGTGTGAAATAGCTCCGACAAGCTTCTGACCTGAACAAGCTTCCGAATTAATATAAAACACGGAAATTAACACAGAGTAAGCATTTAAGCTTAGTAAGCTCGTATAACAAAGAAATTAACTTACCATTTAATCACATTTAAGGTAAGCATACAAAACATATCCAAACCAATTTGGCCAAAATCCTAAACACATATCCTCAACATGTTAGCCATGTAAAACACATATAATAGCCAATAAACATGGATGAACATAACCACTAAGCAAGTTTCATATACATATATCATCCATTTAATGTTTCAATATATCATGTAATATAATTTCCATGTATTTCATATATTTTCTTGTACTAGTTCGTATTGAACTATTATAAACTTGTAACAGAACTATGCCCGTTGAACCATTTAGAATATCATTGGATACCGGGTAGTATACACGAGGTGTACTGAACTGTAATCTGTCAATTCATATACATGTATGCTCATTCAAGCTATGAATCGGTATGCTCTCACGAGCTGTGAATCTGTAAGCTCATACGAGTTGTGGTGTGTCCGCAACACATGCAGGACTTCAACCAAATCGGTAACCCTAATGACATGTCATTTGTATCCTACGAATTTCTAAAGTTCAAATGGGACTCGATAATTATCGGATATGCGATCGGTAATCATATATGACAATTATACAAATCACATACATATAATTCAATTTAAAACATATAAATTTACAATTTAATTACACGAAACTTACCTCAATAAGTGTACGTAGATACGGAGGTAACTAATCTGATATTTTCTCTTTGCCTAGATCTAACTCTGTACGAGGTCTGACAGGATCTATGCGAATGAATTTAACTCATTTCAATATAATTCTCATTCAATTTAATCCAACATGGAAATTTTGGCAAATTTACCATTTTTCCCTATATTTTTAATTTATTTGTAATTTAGTCCCTACGCTCGAAAATGAATTTCATGCAATTTAATCCTTACTCAAGCCTAGCCAATTTTTATACATATTAATAGCAGCTCATATAATTCACAATTTCACAAAATTTACCATAAATTAATCACCTTTTTCAATTTAGCCTCTAATTGATGATTTCACCAAAAATCTCTTTACAAAAGTTGTTTATCTAACAACAACCATTCATTTTCTATCATAAAAATTCAAAATTCAAGTATGTTCATCAATAGCAAAACCCTAATACTTTAACAGTTTTGCAAATTAATCCCCAGGCTAGCTAGATTAAGCTACAACGATCCCGGAAACATAAAAATCATCAAAAACGGAACAAAAATACATACCTAATTGAGAAAAATAAGCTTGCCTAAATTTCAAGCTTCCATAGCTAGGTTTTCTTTCTTTTTAAAAAAAAAAAAATTGGTGGAAGATGATGATAATAGTTTATTTTATTTTATTTATCATAACTTTAATCACTAATTTCCAAAATTAACCTTAATAATTCATTCAAATTGCAATGATGACTACTCATGCTTATCCACTAACAACCTTAATGGCTAATTACTATATAAGGACCTCCAATTTAAAATTCTATAGCTATTTAATACCTTTAGCTATTAGAACACAACTTTTTCACTTTACGCAATTTAGTCCCTTTTATCAAATTAAGTATGTAAACAGTAATATTTCTTAACAAAATTTTTATACGGTATTTCTATCATACAGTAGAACATAAAATAACAATAAAATAAATTTTCTGACTTCGAATTTGTGGTCCCGAAACCACTATTCCGATTTCACTGAAAATGGGTTGTTACAACCCAAGTTAGAGAAAAGCATGGTTCGACATAACCTTTTGTGATAATATTATCATGTAGTATATCCCTTTGTCCTTGATATTTACATGGAATAGTCACACTTGTATAGCTCAATCTCTTGTTTCTTAGTTTCCCGGGTAGACTAAGATAAAAAAATGAATGTGATATCTCATTTCAGCTCATTTGAGCATGGTCATGCATTTTTAGTCTCACTCGATCAAGAGACTTGAGATATTTCACCCATTATGTAAGAGGGACAAATCTTATCTTGATCATTCACATCCCACTACACAGATTGTGGCATACCCAACATCAATAGTACAATCATTTACGGAAGACATTTGATTGTGTCATAGCATACGACTCACAATGTTGGAATAATAATGATCTCAAGTCTAAGGATCATACATGCAATTGCCATTATGAGAAATGTTGTGACTATTATATAATAATCAAAGAAACATTCTCATGATGGGTCAATCTAGTATATTATTCTCTAACATATACTTATATGTTGATTTGATATCATATATATATAACAACACTTGTCATTGATCAAGCACATATTAGTCTCAATGCATTATTTGTTGTCTAAGCCCGCGATAATACTTGACTAAGGACACTTAAGAATGATCATATCATTCTTTGGACATTATCATTATACAGTTTACTTAAACACAAAAATAAGTACTGAAAACAATAACGACAATGTCTTTATTAATAAACTAGGTAAATAAGTATGTTGATACAAGGATGAGAATGTGATTAAGATGGTTGGTTCGCTTTGTTTAAGATAGGATCGAGAGCAGTGCGTATGGAGGTTAGAGTTATAAGGAGGAAGAATAGGAAATTGGAGTCTGGTGAGGGAAGAAAAAAGTTGTGTCCTATCCTCCCTTTCCTTAAGCTGGTGTCATGTGGAGAATTGATATTAGAGGATTAGAGGTCAGGAGCCAATAGTCCAACATTACCCGACCAAGTAGGTTGTCACTATGATTCTAAGTGATCTTGCTTGTGCCCTAGATGTTCTTGTTTGACTCTATAGTTATTTAAAATGACAGATAATGAGTAGGCTCACCTGTGAAGCAAGTAGCTAGTTGAGGAGGGCTACTACAAGGAGATTATTTGGGTTGTGACTGCTCAAGGTAGCTTGAGGGCTTTTAGCAGGCGTAACAAGAATTTAATTTTAGATGTAATTAGTATCTTATTTTAAAAGTGATTGAATAAAGTGATTGGAATGCAAATAGCCTTTAGATTTATTCATTTTACAAATATTTTTTCTTAAAAATTCAATATTGTTATTAAAGTTATGAAATTTTATATTCGAATCCCATCATACATAAAATTTATTTATACTATATATTTGATTAATTAAAACTAAAATCAACTCAATATAAAATTTATTAGATATCTCTTGAATTAACCAAATGTGGTTTTAAGTTCCAAATTCGTTTCAGCTTTACCTTTTCATTTTCGTTTAAATTTGATGCGTATAATATATATTTATATTTTATTCACTAATTCATATTTTTGAACTTTATTATTATTAACATTTTTCATTCATTTAACCCTTTCTTGGGCTTTGGACTATTCTGCTTACAAGGCAGGCGGGCAGACCTAATCTCCACATCTTCTTCTCATTCCATTTTACGTGTTGCTTCTTGTTGCAACAATTTCTTCTTTAGTTTCGAGTCTTAAAAAATTAATCAGTCATAAAAGATACAAAAATACATTTATAAAAAACTTTGTAATCAATATTTATTATCATTTTCAGTGACTTTGTCTCCCATCTTTTAAATTAACATTTTTCTACTCTTATAGCAGGTAGAACAAATGGTTTGGCTTAGTTAGGGATAAGTTCATTTTATTATTAGTTTTATATTTACATTTAAATAATATTTAATTTAAATTTAAAATCGATTCAACTTCCAACAAAAAAAAAAATATTCTTATTCAAACTCACCTTGACTAGTCTCCAGCATAGCAAATTAGGTGTGCCACTCAACTTGTATACAAGTCTATCTAAAAAATTTCACATTTGAGTATTTTTAACACTTGATTAATTGGGTCTTTGATTAATTGAGTAACTCAAATTAGTTTTCGAGTGTAATTGAGTGTTTTTAATACCTAATTTCTATTGATTTTTTTAATTAAAAACTTGACAAAGGTTGGAGTGAAAAAATCAAGATACTTTTTTATTAAAGGCTAAATTACACAATTGTTTACTTTAACTTTTAAAAGTGTTTATTTTGAGTATCAAAAAAAAAAAATTCATTTTAGGCATAGCCGTCAAAAACCATTTTCATTGGGTACTGCTGTTAAAATTGTTTTCATTTTGATCACCCACTATTAATTCAATGTTATTGTATATTCATTTTAGTTACTCAACTTTAGTATATTTTCATTTTTGTCACTTATTTTATATTTTTAATTTGTCTTTAATTTTTTGGACTTAATTTTAGTTTTTTAGTAAAATGGAATGACTTGGGTGTGCATGGAAAAATTTAGATATTTACATAGAACAATCATTTATCTTTTTAATTTTTTAATTTTTCTCTTTTTTAGAATTAATTTTAATTTTCCCGATAAAAAGAAATTTTTGGGGTTTTATAGGGAAATAACTGAGTTTTATAACTTGAGTTTTTCTTTTTTAGTGATAAGTGGAAAACCTGAATTTTTCCAATGAATTACCTAGGTTTTTACATGAAAAAAATTTGAGTTTTTGTAATGAATTGAGTTAAAAGAAAAAACTCAAGTTTTATCTTCGCTGTTGAATAACTCAATTTCATGTATAAATCTAAATTTTTTTAATAAAATTAATTTAAAAAAACGAATAATTAAAATAAAAATTTATTAAAGTTGAGTAGCTAAAACTTATTTTGAAATCAAACTTCAACTTTTGTAACTGGATTGAAGAGTTGGTTTAGAGTAAATGAAGAATAGTAGCATAAGGAAGCAAATTGAGCAAGGACGTCCCACCAGGAAATTTGCCAACGCTTGCTATGATGGAAGTTTAATCTTGCTGAACATGAATTGTACACCTGATTTGATTTGCCTAAAACACTCAACTTTACCCACAAATTTTATATTTTTATTCTTTTTCTTTTAAAAATAATTTGGCATGATATGCGAGTTGAAGCTAATGTGGCTGTCAATATCAACTTGATGTGCAAACATCCAAAAACACAAGCTGAAACCCAAGGGAAAAACAGATGTGACCCAGACTTTCGTGGACTGGGTCACTTATCCAATATTCGAAGCTAAGCTTAAAAAATAAAAATTTTAAATATAATATAATATTTAAAAAATGAATTTGACTAAAATTTAAGGTTTATTTTCTATATGGAATAGAGCTTTTGGTAAGATTTTTTAGTTCAAATTCAGCCGAATCCGAATATATTATATTATAAAAATTTATATTAATTATATATGTTAAATTATATTTATATTTATATTAAATTATTAACCTAATAACAATTATATCTATTATCCAAAACATAAAAAAAACCACCTAAAATATAAAATTTTAAAATATATATTTAATACAATAAAATATTTATTATATTTATTTGTGTTTTTTAATATAATAAAACATTTATTATATTTATGGTAGTGTTTTTTAATATAAATACTTTTTGATGTGTTAGAAAACTTTTATTTTAACATTCTTTAGTGTTGTATTATATTTTTTAAAATTTATTTTCAAATAAAAATTAATATAAAAAATCAAATATGGGCAGGTCGGGTCAGGCTCAAATTTACCTTTCTTAAATTGAACCGAACTTGGGCAAAAAAGTAAGTCCATTTTTCGGGTCGAACCCAAGCTTGAATATTTGGTTTAAATACCTTGTATAGGCTTGACTTAAATTTGGCTCAGTCCAACCCATAAACACCTCTACCCCAAATTCTGTATAAGCATGTTTTCTTTTATGGATGACGGAAAACTCCCTTGTTTGAATCTATTTTGTTTAAATGTAATGTCAATCTCGATTTAATTCAATTGATTTATATTAGGAGTACAATAGTGTTTTTTTAACATTATAGAAAAATAGTTAATTTTCAGTTTTGATATTTTTATTATGTTTAAATTTTAATTTTATTTTTTATACTTTAATTTTTAATATAAATTGATTTCTATTTTTTTATAATAATATTAATCAATTTAAATAGTTAATATTATTAACCTTTCGATTAAAATGTTACGTGATTAAGGGTACACGTTGTAATAACCCATTTTGCCCGGGCCCATTCCAAAATAAATAAAAATAAATGTTTAGCTTATTTTTATAGTCTCTGTTACAAGCCCAAATTACAACCCGAAGCCCATTACACCCCAGACCCAAAACACTAATGATCCACTACCCAGGCCTAACTTACCCAAACACTCGTGGCCCAAAAGCCCCAATGACTAAACAACTTTCAGAAACCTAGGGTTTCTGATTAACCCTAGGCGCCGCAGCAAGCAAGCAGCCCCTCCTCACGCCGCCAGTCGCGCCGCAATCGACGTACGGACAGCGTCCAGTCACCGCCGGGATCTCCGCTCCTCACCTGCAAAAAAGGAAAACGCAGCAGCAAATCGAATATTTCCTTTTTCTCTTTGTTTTTTTTTTCCGGGTATAAAAACCCCAGAATAATCTTGTACAAGGGATACAAGGAGATCAATAAGAAAAATTGAGGAGAATATACGCAAATACACAGACAGATTCAAAAAATAAAAAAGGCAAAGGTCTTGTTTTATTTTTATTTTTACTTTCGTATACTGTTTTCTTTATATATTTTATTTTATTTGTCATATATATAACATATATATATAATACTAAAAAAGGGAGAAAAAAAACCTACGTTTTGGGATTCCGGCCACAGCGCATGGTGGCCGACGACAACAGCGGCACATGCGAGCTTCAGCGGAGGATCACTGGAATCGCCCGAGCAGAGAAAAGGAGACTCACTCTTTCTTTTTTTTTTAAAATTGATTTCAAATGAATTTTTTTTTTAGACTTCTTGGCCTTAAATACCCAACCAAAACGGCGCCGTTTTGGAAACCCCTCTTGGAGCCAAAACGACGTCGTTTTACGTCGGTCGACCCGCAACCCGACCCGCCATCATAGGATCTGCGTGTTTTTCAGTTAAATGGGATATTTGCACTTCCAGCCCTTCCACATTATTATATCTTTACAATTATATCTAATTGGCATTTTCTTTATTTTTAAAATTGGCCCAAAATTATGGTATTTGTTTCAATTTAGTCCTCCGGGCCTTTTCAGGGCCAGAGAAGGACGTCGTCGTTTTAAAATTTGGCATAATTGCCATTCTAACCCTTGCAGTATGAAGCGCATTTTGATTTAGTCCCTCTTATATATGTTTTTATTTAATTTTTTTATATTTATATTTATTTTTTTATTTTTATATTATTATTTTATCATATTAAAATGTTATATTATATTCATTATTTATATTAATTTATTTATGGTATAAAATTTATATATACAGATTTTTATATGTATTAATTTCATATATATGTAATTATTATTATTTATTACTTATATTATATAAATTAGCATATTATTTATTATATTATATATTTCTAATTATTATCATATTATTATTTTATTTTAGTTTAATTATTTTTCTTATTTACAAAATTTATTTAGTATTTATTTTTATATATTAGTTATTATATTATATATTTTTAAAATGTTCGTATATTATATAGTATTATATTCTGTATTATTTTAAAAAAAAAATTATTTTATCTAAAATTATTTATATGGTATAATTATTATTTATTCTTAAATATATAGTTTTTTATGTATTAGAATGTTATGAACATGTTTATATTTTAAGTTATGGATCAATTATTTATGTCGAAACTTATTTTATTTTCTTAAATATATATATGTGCTATTTTTTGTTGTCTATATATCATTTTATATTTTTATTTGTAATATTTTATATGTGCTATTTTATATGTGCTATTTTATTTTATATGTGCTATTATTTCTTTTATTATCTATATTGATATGAAATGTTAGTGTATTATAATTGCTTTTAATATTTATGTTCGATAATGTATAAATGCAATATTGTCACATGGTCATTGTTTAAAAAAATACATTTTTTTTTGCAAAATTAATATTTTATTTAAAGGTTTTTTTTAAAAAAAGGCAATGTTTTAGTATTTAGAAATTCGGGAAATAATGCCCAATCGTGCTGGGTGTTGATTTTTCGTTTGGCTAAATAACTAAATATCCTTTTAACAAGTTTTATAAATTATGAGATGATCTTAGTTACGAGGGTTTTTAAATGTCATGTCCAATTGTGCTGGATGTGATGTTTATATTCTTTCGGATCGAAGAACTCTCAACTTTTAAATCAAAATTGCTCGAAGTTTTATAAATTATGAGATGATCTTAGTTACGAGGGTTTAAAAAATATCGTGTCCAATCGTGCTGGATGTGATGTTTATATTCTTTCGGATCGATGAACTCTCAAATTTTAAATCAAAGTTTTTTAAAATCATATTTTTAAATACTTTTAAGTTTCAAACATTTGGACATGATTTTATCGATTAGGTACCATTTTTTGGGCGTTATGAGGGTGCTAACCCTTCCTCATACATGCAATCGACTCCAGAGCCTGTTTTTACGTTTTTCGTAGACCAAAATTAAATGTTTTAAATAAAATGTTTTACAAGGTGATCCAATCACACCTAAGTAAAAAGGGATTGGTGGCGACTCCCATTTTCGTTTTTAAAGGTAGACCCCATTTTTTCCAAAATTTAAAAATGGTTTCGACAGCTTGGCGACTCCACTGGGGACCAATAAGAGAGTCAAGCCGAAAAATCGATTAGTTATTGTCCAAATGTCGAAAATTTGAAAGTCAGATTTGAAAAGTCATGATTTCGTTATTTTATTGCATGTGATGCTATTTTATAAAATGTTTCAGCATTGCACTACATGACCGTCGTGGTCGCGCCTTTAAGTGGGAGCGAGAAGCTATGCCTTCGTGAGGTTTTCACCTCCGCATGGGCTAGTGGACTGCTTCTGGAATACATCCGTACCTATGTCTTCGTGAGGTTTTCACCTCCACATGGCCATAGGGAAATATATTCCCCTGAACCGAACTCGGTCCGTATGAGCCTATAATGGGTGAGGATCGAGGAATCTGCTGGTTCGGGTACCTCAACTTTAGAACTAAACCGCACATAGAAAACCTAAGTTCTTACCCTAGGTAGAACTATGTGAAACCTTAGTGGTCACCCAGATAGGTGCCCTATTCTGTTATTTATTTCTTGGTGCTAACGTGTTCTCTTTTGTTTTGATTGCATTACATTCATATCATAGAAAAGAGGTGTTGATTCAAATTCGATTGCTAAATAGAAAAGTTTGTCATAAGGAAATGGATTTTTTGATAAAGTGGATTATAATACGGTTGTCCGAATATGTTTCAAGCAAACACAATGAGAGAAGACTGATAGCCCGCGAAGGAATACAAGACTTTATTCTCCAATGATTCAAGATGAAAAAAGACTATTTGAGAGTCACCACATCTCGGCTTTCTTGAAGAGGCTAATGAGCATTGCGAGGTTAAGTGAGCAGTGAGTCGCGACCCAGATCAAGTAAAAAGGAACTAATAGGAGGCATCTATTAGAAGTTTGCAAGATTTGACCCATGCGAAAAAGGGGATTGATGTTTTTGCTTGGAATATGAGGGCATGGCCGTATATGTGATCCGTTTTATGTAAAGAAATTTGCTTTCTAGAGAAGTTTTTCTAATGAAATTGAATTCAGAATCAACGCCTCTCTTTCTCTTTGCATTCATGCATTTGCATTACATCATATCATTTGCATTTAAGTCCATAGAGAGAGTCTAATTAGTTGACTTTATAACAGAGAGGGAGAGAGTGTGAGAAAAAGGGAAAAAAAATCTGGAAGCTGAACATCCTTACGGTATACGTGCCAAATCGAAGAAAATGGATCAAAGAATGGAATAATTCCAAAGAGACATTCAAGACCAGATGCAAGAGCAAATGGCAAAACTCCAACAGGAGATGAGGGACCAGATGTTGGAGGCACAAAAGAACATGATGGCTCAAATGGCCCAGATGATGAGTGGGATAATGGATAAAGGAAAGGGACCCCTAGTTAATACTGAAGACAATGAGGACTTTCCTCGGGGTTTCACCCCACCGCATGTACAACCGGAGGAGTATCCCCAAAGGCCACCTGTCACAATTAGGCCTCAACAGGGGGCAAGGCGATAATAGACCGCCCATGAACTTCCAAGTGGGCTCGGGATCTAATCCAGAGACAACCACCGCTAATCCGTCATCCCCGATTTGGATATAGCAAAAGGGAAGGGATAAGTCACCAATCCTCGAGGTAGTTAGAGGATCGTTGTAGATGGTTGGAGAAAAGTTCAAGGCTCGGAAAATGCCGATCATCATCATGGCATTGACGCAAAGGACTTGAGTTTGGTTCCGTGAGTTGGTGCTTCCTCATAAATTCAAGATGCGAGAATTTGAGAAGTACAATGGGACTAGCCGCCTGCAAGCTCACATCACTATGTTTTGCGGGACGCATGACCGGATATGTTAACAATGATCAACTCTTGATTCATTGTTTCCAAGACAGTTTGGTGGGGGCAGCATCTAGGTGGTACAATCAACTCAGCCGTGCTGATATTAGCTCTTGGAGAGACTTAGCCCAAGCCTTCATGAAGCAGTACAATCATGTCACAGACATGATGCCTGACAGAATCACTATACAAAATATGGAGAAGAAGTCAAATGAAAGCTTCAGGCAGTACGCGCAAAGATGGAGGGAAGTTGCCATGCAAGTTCAACCGCCTCTCCTAGAGAAGGAAACCACCATGCTGTTTATCAACACTTTAAAGGCACCATTTATCACCCACATGATAGGAAGTGCCACCAAGAGCTTTATGGATATAGTGATGGCAAGAGAGATAATTGAAAATGCCATAAGGGGTGGCAAGATTGAAGTAGGGGAAACCACTAGAAGGTCTACTTCTAGGAAAAAGAATGACGAGGTCAATAATACGAGTACATATGACAAAGGGTACTCAAAAGAAATTATTGTTAATCGGCCTAAGGTAATCACTGATGGGCAACAAGGGTCGACGAGACAAGAATCAGGCCCTAGACAAAATTTCAAAAGACTCCAATTTACGCCAGTTCCAATGACGTATAAGGAGCTATATCAGACTTTATTTGAAGCACGTGTAGTGTCCCCATATTATCTGCATTCGTTACAACCCCCATATCCTAAATGGTATGATTCCAACGCTCAATGTGATTACCACGCAAGAATAACGGGGCATTCAATAGAAAATTGCACTGCCTTCAAAAAGGTAGTTGAGAGACTTCTTAAGATGGGAGTTGTCAAGCTTGATGATACACCCAGTGCGGAGAACCCATTACCCAATCATGGAGACAAGAAAGTTACGATCCCTTGAAGAAATCGAAAATGAAGAGGGAATCAGAGGACGAAGTTTCCAAGCCCCTTGTGTACTTGGGAGTGTCTTGAATAATAGGATTGTGGAAGAAATCCTTACATTTTTTAAGAGCTGGTCTATAGTAATGTGCAAAACATGCTTGTTTCCTTAAGCCTAGAGGCAATAAGAACTCTTTTGTGAAATAGGCTTATGTCCGAAACTTTATTTCAATAAAATGCATTTTTAAGCAAATATTCTTTTATTCTTTCCATTTCATATTGTATATTCTTTTATTTTACAATACTATTTTATTCTTTATTCATGACCATGCAAATAATTGTTCTTTGAATCATTTATTCTTTTGAAATATTCTTTCGAACCTATACTAGGTCTCTAGATATCAACGACAGGAGCGACGTTGTTACTGACTCCCTTTTTGAATGAGATATGGGTCTAAGGGATCTCAGGACTTTGAAGATAATAGAGATTGTGACATATCTTCTGACTTGTTAAGAATGGTTTAACAAGATGAAAAACAGACCTTACTCTATAAAGGGTCATTGGATATTGCGAGTCTAGGAAAGGAGTGAAGATTGTAGCCTAGCTCATCACAGAAATAGGGCGAGACATTATTGAATTATCTTCAAGAATTCAAAGATGTTTTCGCACGATCGTATCAGGACATGCTTGGACTAATAAGACACGGGCTAAACAAGAGGATGGGGCACTGTTGGTCTACCATGGAAGGGGTTGCATCAGTCATACCGCAAATACTGAATTGAAGAAGACGAGATTTATGTGCTTACTCCAGTTCTTCACAAATTTTTCATATGTGGGGCATGGATATTATGGGGTCAATCTTGTCAAATGCTTCTAGTTGACATTGATTCATCGTCATGGTCATTGTCTACTTCGCTAAGAGGGTGGAAGTAGCTTCATATGTCAATGTTACAAAGTCGATAGCCATCAAATCGCAAAAAAAGGATCAGATACTAGCAGAATGCCATAAAGGATCGCGTTTAAATAACTGTACAAAGTCAAAGTTTACAATTTATCCAAAGATTAGGTAGCATATCACTATACAGCAAAAGTTGCTAAAAGAAAAAAACAAAATTATGAAAGGTGACTTAGACTTGTAAGGATTGGCATAAGAAGCTACTGTTACCCTCTGTCTTATTGAATGTCAGCCAGAACCTTTGCCGGGGCAACATCTTACACATTGGTTTATAGATTTGAAGCGTTTTTTATCAATTAAACCTAATCGAAGAAAAGGTTAAAAGCTATTTGTCATGGCCGGATATGCAAGCTTACGTTAAAGAAGTTTATCTTAGGGAATTCCATGAAGAAACCTGATGTTGAAAAATATTTTTCTTCTACAAAACGATTTTAGAGGAAAGCATATGCCGAACTAGGAAGGACTTATGTAGGGCATGTTCTAGAAGAGCATCAATATTGACCGAGACGGATGGTGAAGACTTGCCTAATCCGGTGAATTCAGGTTCAGTCAAGAGATATTTTACCTGAAAGAGGAGAGTCCAAGGTGAAAACCCGTAAAAGGCGCCTCGAAAAAAAAAGAAAAAAAAAGAAAAGGAAAGGCCAAGGTGAAAACCCGTAAAGGGCGCCTCGAAAAAAAGAAAAAAAAAAGGAGAGGCCAAGGCGAAAACCCGCAAAGGGCGCTTTGAGACCAAAGGGGATTTGAGTTGAAAACCCGAAAAGGACGGCTCAAATTTTGACCAAAAAGCGGGGCAAACAGTAGTATTGCTACGTCCGAATTAGCAATGAGGAAGTTTATTACATCTTGGGGCATTGACAAAGTACTCCGGATCCCCAAACACATATTGAGCTTAAAATGGTCCTCAAGAAGTTGGAACAAAGAAGCTCGAATCACGATATCTCAGGGCACCTAGTTTCTATCTTACCCATTTTTGAATTCCTTATCTTTGATTGCTTTATTCTTTTTGAGATACACCCAAATAAATTTTCTTTTATTGCCTGGGTTATCTTTGATTAAATTATTTTTCTGAGCTATGCTTCTGACTAATTTCTTTCTCGCCCATTTTTGTGACCTTTTTCAAGCATTTTATATTGAAATAACGATTTATGGACTAATAACACTTTCATAAAAGGAGTTTTGCATATTACTCTAGAAGCTTCTAAATAATATGAGGAATCTGAAACATGACTATTGTTCAGAACTCACCAAGCCTAAGGGTTGAAAACATTGAAAAATGATTATCTCTTCGGATTCTTATGAGATAAGACAATTTCGTTGGTGGTACTATATTGGCAAATGATGAATAAGGCCAATCCATGTGTAAAAAGGGATCATTGTCGGGATACCCTGCGTTCATGTAAATTTCAGACTCATACATCTGGTTATTACACCCAGGGAATGGTGTAACAGGTTAAATTGATGGAAAACGATACAAGTTTTATACCTCTGAGTGGTAACAGATTGGATGGAAGAAACCAAATGTTATTGCAGTTGGATGGTACAAGCCTTATGTTCTCAAGATCCAAGTGAAGTTGAATCTGAAATTACATTAGGGCAAGCTTGTTGAGCAGAACATGATTGATGAACAAAGATGAAGAACAAATGAGTGATAACACCTAGAGTAGGAATCATACTCATAACACTTTTGCATCATAACAAATCTCATTAGGAGCATTTGATTCATTCCAATCATTGCATCCTAATCCTTTAAAAGGAATCATTTTCATGACATGTTACATTCGTGTCACTCATAATACATGTAGCTAGAAGCATTTGATTCATTCTGATCATAGCATCTTAGTCATATGGAATTGAGTCTACAGGACATGTCTCTCAGTGGACGGTGTAGCAATACTGGTGAATTTAAAGATCTCATCTTCCTGAAGTTGTAGGAAGCAGATCGAAAAGAATTTCAACCTTATCTCCCTAAAGTTGTAGGTAGTAGACTGAAGACAGAAGATCTCATCTTCCTGAAGTTGTAGGAAGCAGATCGAAAAGAATTTTAGCCTTATCTCCCTGAAGTTGTAGGGAGTAGGCGAAAGATGTAAGATCTTATCTTCTGACGAAGTTGTAGGAAGCAGATCGAAAAGAATTTTAGTCTTATCTCCCTGAAGTTGTAGTGGAGTAGACTGAAGAAAGAAGATCTTATCTTCCTAAAGTTGTAGGAAGTAGATCAAAAGAAGATTTTAGTCTTATCTCCCTGAAGTTGTGGTGGAGTAGACTGAAGAAAGAAGATTTTATCTTCCTGAAGTTGTAGGAAGTAAATCAAAAGAAGATTTCAGATCTTATCTTCCTGAAGTTGTAGGAAGCAGATCGAAGACAACAGATCTTATCTTCTTGAAGTTGTAGGAAGTAGATCGAAGACACTTTCAGATCTTATCTTCCTGAAGTTGTAGGAAGTAGATCGAGGACACTTTCAGAAGATCTTATCTTCCTGAAGTTGTAGGAAGCAGATCGAAGATACTAGCCTGCATCCCTGAAGTTGTAGGAAGCAGATCGAAGATACTTTCAGATCTTATCTTCCTGAAGTTGTAGGAAGCAAATCGAAAAGATTTCAGCCTTATCTCCATGAAGTTGTAGGGAGTAGACTGAAGATAGAAGATCTCATCTTCCTGAAGTTGTAGGAAGCAGATCGAAAAGAATTTCAGTCTTATCACCCTGAAGTTGTAGGGAGTAGACTGAAGACAGAAGATCTCATCTTCCTGAAGTTGTAGGAAGTAGATCGAAAAGAATTTTAGTCTTATCTCCCTGAAGTTGTAGTAGAGTAGACTGAAGAAAGAAGATCTTATCTTACTGAAGTTGTAGGAAGTAGATCAAAAGAAGATTTTAGTCTTATCTCCCTGAAGTTGTAGTGGAGTAGACTGAAGAAAGAAGATCTTATCTTCCTGAAGTTGTAGGAAGTAGATCAAAAGAAGATTTTAGTCTTATCTCCCTGAAGTTGTAGTGGAGTAGACTGAAGAAAGAAGATCTTATCTTCCTGAAGTTGTAGGAAGTAGATCAAAAGAAGATTTTAGTCTTATCTCCCTGAAGTTGTGGTGGAGTAGACTGAAGAAAGAAGATTTTATCTTCCTGAAGTTGTAGGAAGTAAATCAAAAGAAGATTTCAGATCTTATCTTCCTGAAGTTGTAGGAAGCAGATCGAAGACAACAGATCTTATCTTCCTGAAGTTGTAGGAAGCAGATCGAAGACACTTTCAGAAGATCTTATCTTCCTGAAGTTGTAAGAAGTAGATCGAAGACATTAGTCTGATCTCCCTGAAGTTGCAGTGGAGCAGATTAAAAGATAGTGGATATCGCCTCCCTGAAGTCGCAGTGAAGCAGATTGAAGCTATCAAACTTATTTGAAATCAAGATAAAGTTCCAATACCAATGCTGTGGAATTGGAAGCCGTTTGAAGAAGACGAGGACCAAGAAGTCAAGGCTCGGCCAAGACCGGGCAAAATTGGTTCTTCTATTGTCTTTGCTCTATTCTCGTTTCTCGACAATGAGCAAAGAGGGGCAGCTGTAATAACCCATTTTGCCCGGGCCCATTCCAAAATAAATAAAAATAAATGTTTAGCTTATTTTTACAGTCCCTGTTACAAGCCCAAATTACAACCCGAAGCCCATTACACCCCAGACCCAAAACACTAATGATCCACTACCCAGGCCTAACTTACCCAAACACTCGTGGCCCAAAAGGCCCAATGACTAAACAACTTTCAAAAACCTAGGGTTTTTGATTAACCCTAGGCGCCGCAGCAAGCAAGTAGCCCCTCCTCACGCCGCCGACATCGCACATGATCGGCGCACGCGAACAGCGCCAGATCCGTCGGGATCTCCGCTCCTCACCTGCAAAAAAGGAAAACGCAGCAGCAAATCGAATATTTCCTTTTTCTCTTTGTTTTTTTTTTCGGGTATAAAAACCCCAGAATAATATTGTACAAGGGATACAGGGAGATCAATAAGAAAAATTGAGGAGAATATACGCAAATACATAGACAGATTCAGAAAATAAAAAAGGCAAAGGTCTTGTTTTATTTTTATTTTTACTTTCGTATACTGTTTTCTTTATATATATTATTTTTTTATCATATATATAACATATATATATAATACTAAAAAAGGGAGAAAAAAAACCTACGTTTTGGGATTCTAGCCACCACAAGACGGTGGGTGGCGCGACACAAGGCGGCAATGCCACGAGCTTCGTCGGAGGGACTGCCGGAAATCGCCCAGGCAGAGAAAAGGAGACTCACTCTTTCTTTTTTTTTAAAACTGATTTCAAATGAATTTTTTTTTTAGACTTCTTGGCCTTAAATACCCAGCCAAAACGGTGCCGTTTTGGAAACCCCGCTTAGAGCCAAAACGACGTCGTTTTACGTCGGTCGACCCGCAACCCAACCCGCCATCATAGGATCCGCGTGTTTTTCAGTTAAATGGGATATTTGCACTTCCAGCCCTTCCGCATTATTATATCTTTACAATTATATCTAATTGGCATTTTCTTTATTTTTTAAATTGGCCCAAAATTATGGTATTTGTTTCAATTTAGTCCTCCGGGCCTTTTCAGGGCCAGAGAAGAACGTCGACATTTTAAAATTTGGCATAATTACCATTCTAACCCTTGCAATATGAAGCGCATTTTGATTTAGTCCCTCTTATATCTGTTTTTATTTAATTTTTTTATATTTATTTTTTTATTTTTATATTATTATTTTATCATATTAAAATGTTATATTATATTCATTATTTATATTAATTTATTTATGGTATAAAATTTATATATACAATTTTTATATGTATTAATTTCATATATATGTAATTATTATTATTTATTACTTATATTATATAAATTAGCATATTATTTATTATATTATATATTTCTAATTATTATCATATTATTATTTTATTTTAGTTTAATTATTTTTCTTATTTACAAAAATTATTTAGTATTTATTTATATATATTAGTTATTATATTATATATTTTTAAAATGTTCAGTATATTATATAGTATTATATTCTGTATTTTTTTAAAAAATTATTTTATCTAAAATTATTTATATGGTATAATATATTATTTATTCTTAAATATATAGTTTTTATGTATTAGAATGTTATGAACATGTTTATATTTTAAGTTATGGATCAATTATTTATGTCGAAACTTATTTTATTTTCTTAAATATATATATATATATGTGCTATTTTTTGTTGTCTATATATCATTTTATATTTTTATTTGTGCTATTTTATATGTGCTATTTTATTTTATATGTGCTATTATTTCTTTTATTATCTATATTGATATGAAATATTAGTGTATTATAATTGCTTTTAATATTTATGTTCGATAATGTATAAATGCAATATTGTCACATGGTTATTGTTTAAAAAAAATACATTTTTTTTTTTGCAAAATTAATATTTTATTTAAAGGTTTTTGTTAAAAAAAAGGTAATGTTTTAGTATTTAGAAATTCGAGAAATAATGCCCAATCGTGCTGGGTGTTGATTTTCCGTTTGGCTAAATAACTAAATATCCTTTTAACAAGTTTTATAAATTATGAGATGATCTTAGTTACGAGGGTTTTTTAAATGTCATGTCCAATTGTGCTGGATGTGATGTTTATATTCTTTCGGATCGAAGAACTCTCAAATTTTAAATCAAAGTTTTTTTAAATCATATTTTTAAATACTTTTAAGTTTCAAACATTTGGACATGATTTTATCGATTAGGTACCAATTTTTGGGCGTTATGAGGGTGCTAACCCTTCCTCATACGTAACCGACTCCCGAGCCTGTTTTCTGGTTTTTCGTAGACCAAAATTAAATGTTTTAAATAAAACGTTTTACAAGGTGATCCAATCACACCTAAGTAAAAAGGGATTGGTGACGACTCCCATTTTCGTTTTTAAATGTCGACCCCGTGATTAAGGGTACACGTGATCTCTATTTTTTTGGGGTTTGTTTTGCTTCCTTTTTTTAGGCATTATTAGACAATGATCAAACTTTAGTTTAGCTCTTATATTAGGCTGAAACATGATATTTCATCTATATACTTTATTTTTTTGACATAATTTGATCCTTCTATTTTATAATATCATTAGTTAGTCTAAATAAT
The DNA here is from genome assembly GCA_025698515.1 of Gossypium sturtianum. NCBI lineage: Eukaryota > Viridiplantae > Streptophyta > Magnoliopsida > Malvales > Malvaceae > Gossypium > Gossypium sturtianum. The sequence continues at coordinate 24,002,483 of CM046952.1, forward strand.
TATATTGTTAACTATTTCAATAAAAATATTGACGTCATTTTTGTAAGAATACTATTTCAACAAATTGTTAAAAGAGTTATATTGTTAACATTTTTATAAGTTACTATAGAACAAAAGGGTATTAGAAAGCATTAGAGTTTGTGTTTTGAGAAGCTCTCTAAAATGTTTAATAATAGAGAAATTTAATAAAATAAGCTAGAGGATTAATGAAGGGAAGAGGAGAGGAATAAAGGAGAAAGCACACTCTTCATTTGCCCTTTTCCTGTGTGATCCGCATGTTATACAAATGGTGTTGTCCACTTCACCTCTATTTTCGAAGGTTTTTATTTTAATTTGTTCAATCTTTAAATTTTTCTTTAAAATGAATTTATAGACTCTTTAATTAAGACGAACTTGTACTAATCTTGTTGATTATTTTGTAAAATTCCACTTGTATGAAACCTTTTTTATGAAAAAAAAAAAAAAACATAAGTGATATAACATGGATTTAAAATGACTCCAAGCTATTTCAATTGTCATTGTCTTATTGACTTGGCGTACCTTGCCGAACAAGTACTAGGGAGGAATGAAAGTTGAAATTAAGGACTTTTAAGAAAAATGAAAAAAAAAAAAAAAAGTCATTCTCACAACAGGTGGCATGCATTTAAACCGGAATGGAACTTAAAATGGTGGAGGCTCCTTCACCAATCAGCAGATATCTAGCAGAGAGAGCATTAAACGTTAAACCAGGCTCAGCTCAGCAGGTGGTGCCTTGCCTCGTGGGGGTCTGGGGGCAACAAAAGCCACAGCTCGGATGTAATTGCATATCTGATAGGACTCTTTATCTACCCCTATTTATGAATAAGCTGATGAGACAATACATTGAAAGAGAGAGCCTCATTTAATGGATTTAACTGTAAATCAATACTATTGCTTTCACATTGCATCTCATCTGGGTTTTGTCAGGATGGATGGGCCCTTTACTCCACAATTATGATGTTACATATCTATTTCTATTCAACACAATTGGGTTTTTCCTAATGTCGACAAACATTTGGATGTTAGCCGTTTCTTTGTTGCTTCATTTTAGATAACGAATTCAACCTACATATCTTTCCATTTTCTTCACCATTTATTCAAATTTACATCCATGACTGTTACATAATCTCATTTATTATAAGGGAGTGACTGAATTTTGGTGTCACTCTTAATTCAGTCGGTATTTAGATTGAGTTTTTTATTTTTTTTGTTTGATAATGGATAAGTTAATTTAGTTAATTGAGTTTTAACTCGATTGACATCGATATTTTTAATGGAGGATGTGAGTTCAAGCGTGTCGAAGCATATTTATCCTCCTATTTATGATTTACGTTAAGGTTATGAATAATTTTAGGAATTGTATAAAAAAAATAGATAAGTTAGTTTAAACCATTTTTAGCACTTCTATACAAATGTGAGCTATTAGATGTAGTTGACTAGTTGGTAGTGAAATATGTAGTTAGTGAGCCATTTATAGATCTAAGGGTATTTAGACTTTTTAATTTTTAGAGCAAACTATACTTATTGTCCCTAAACTTTAGTCGAGATTACGTTTTAGCCACATAACTTTTTTTGTAACGCCTCAAAAATTTAAGAGTTTAATTGTGAGAATCTATAGTAATTAAATTTATGTATCTGTGGTTCTGTGCTCTGCTTCTGGGTCTAAGGTTTGGAGTTCGAGTTGCGTTGCTAAAAGTTTTGTTATTTTTAAACAACCATTATCCATGTGTTAGGTGGTTAAGTGCAATTCTGGGTAAATTAGTGTCAAGAATGAGCCAGTTGTTTTACTGGTTAAGCATTTATCTGTATTTTGTCTAGTTTTGAGTTTGAATCCCATCGTACGCATTAGGAAATAATTTCTTTTTTTTTTTTTGCAAATGCCAGAAGGGTTGGTTTTTAATTTAAAGCATTCTAAGAAAATGTTATCATTCTTTTTATTTTTTCTAAAAATTTTGTTCTTTGTTTTCCTGTTCTTCCTTCTTTTTTTTCTTTTATATTTTCTTCTTTCTGCAACTGATTTTTATGTGAATCGGGAAGTCTTGTTGCCTGTAAGGCCGATATTGTGTAAGTTCCGTTGTGATTTCCTTTCGTTTGCGATTTCCATTGTGTTAACACTTTTCTGTCGAAATGGGATTTTGCTCATTTACTTGACGTTCTGTTAAACACTCGATTGGTTACTTTGTTTAGGTAAGGATATTGCAGGAGACGTTAATCCACCGTGTTAGTCTGATTTCTCTTGTTTCGTGCGAGGTGAGTGTGCGAATTGAGTTGGGATTGCGTCGAATCTTTCAACATAATCTTAGCGGTGGGTTGATTTTGCTAAATATTGAAATTGATGGTGTAATTGGTTGTTGAATGGTTAATTAGGTTTCGAGTAGTCTCTGTAATGACCCAAAATTCACGGGTATCGGAAAAGTGCATTATCGGGCCTCCGTCTTAATAAACCGAATTCGTAAATAATTATTAGAAATATTTATGAGTCTAGTAGTGTGTTTAATTAGGCTTTAATTAGGTGAATTTAGCTTAATTAGGAGAAATTAGGAAAAAGGACTAAATTGAATAAAGGGTAAAAGTTTAATTATAGATTAAAATAAAATAAAGGGGATTAAATAGGAATTATGCCTATTTCATTAGGTGAGGCGGCAAATGGGAAGAAAAAAGATTTTTTCTTAGATTATATATTATATATAAATATTATTATGGTTTTATATTAAAATTATTATTATTAAATAAATTAAAATAGTGAAAAATGTATTGTAATGATAATAAACATGTGTAAAATACATAAAAATACACTTGTAATATATTTGTATATTTTCTTAAATAATAAGTAAAAGATATTTATTAATTATTATTATATTATGAAATAAAATAAATAAAGACAAGTGTAAGGTGATGATAAAATACAAATATGTACATTTGTAATATATGTATTTAATTTACTTATTATTTAAGTGATAGATATTTGTTATAATTATATATTATATTATTGTTAAATTAATAAACAAATATAATACAAAGAAAGTAAAAAGGACTAAAAGATCAATTAAACCAAAAGCATAAGTTGAGGCGGTTAATCCTTAAAAATATGAGATTTTTAAGTTTAATATATATATATTATATTATTAAATAATAAAGATATTTATTATGTTTTATTATATATTACATATTATATTATTATATTATATATATAGTAAAGTAAAGAAAGAAAACAAAGAAATTAAAACAACAGAATAACAGGGACGAAATAGAGAGAAAGAAGAAAGAAAAAGAAAAAGAAAGAATTTAGGGTTTTCAAGGTTCAAATTCAAATTGCCAATACCGCACCCGAGGCATCCGCGAATAAAGGAAAAGAAAAAGTGGACAAGGAGAAATCACGGTTTGTATTATTATAATTCAAATCTATTTATTATTAATTGTTATATTTTAATTAAAATGCATGGTAAGTAAAATTAGGTAAGCAATTGAAATGATAATATTGATTTGAATGAAATTGATTCAAAAATGTTTATGGCTATTGAAATTGAATGTGAACAAATTGGAAATTAAAAGTGATTTGAATTAAGTAATTGAATTATGAATTATGTGAATATTTGAAAGTATATTGATTGGAAACTAAAAGTGATTTGAATTGAATCAAATTGAATTGAATGAAGAAAATATGTGAGTATTTGAAATGTATATTGATTGAAAAGTAATTAGTGATTTGAATTTGATTGGAAAATGAATTAAAAATATGAATTGAATAAAAGTGAATTAAATTATGAATATGTGAATTGTGTATTGATTGAAAAGTAGTTTGAATTGAATCAAAGTATGATTATATGTGAATATCTGAAATATGTATTGGTATTGAATTGTATATTGATTAGAAAGTGGAAAGTGAATTTGAATTGAATTATGATTGAATTGAAAGTGAATTTGAAATAGAAAAATGATTTGAATACCCTATTAACTAGTCGGGCTGAGTCGGATATAGTTGGCATGCCATAGGATTGGAAGAGTACGGAATTTATCGGCTTTGCCGATCGGGCACTATATGTGTCATATTAGGCACCACGTGTGTCGCTTTTGGGCACTTTATGTGTCGTATCTTCGCTCGATATATTGATCGTGTCTCGAGTATCGTTTAGGAACAATGTGTCGTACTGGTGTGTTTGGTTGGAATCCGTGTATCCGCTAAGGTCCAGGTTTGTTAATAGGGTGAATAACTGAAATGAGAAAATTAAATAAATTTGATTGATCATACTATTAAAAATATGAGAAAGAAATTATGAGTTGAATTGTGAATTGAATTGAGACATGAGATTTGAAGCATGAACTTAAGGTTCATGAATTTGTTAAAATATCGAAATAAGAAGTGAAAATAGAATGAATTGGAAATAATGAAATAGTGTATGAGTTAATTGAATATAATCATATGAATTAATTATAATTATTTTTATTGAAAAATGTTGGTTTAAATAATTATTGAAAGACTAATGTTGTAAGGTTTTAGATATGAAATAGAATAAGTTATTGAATTGAGATATAGAAATGAAATATATGAAATAATGATTTTATGAAATGGTTATTGATGAAATGCATAAAATGAATATTGATATAGTAAGAAGATATATAAATTAAAATGAAGAAAAGCTATTTAAGATACATATTACTAAGAAAATTTAAAGTTTTAAATGCATGAATGATTTATTGAAAGTAAAATAGTGGTAAGATTAATTGTGCATATTTATTGTTTTTACTTTAAGTATTTGAATTATAGTAATACCACTGGGTGTATACTCAGCGTACGGTTTGTTTCGTGCGTGAGATTAGGTCTGAGAAATTTTGAAGAGTTGTATTTGAGATTACGAGTCTTCATCTCATCACATCTTCAAGCAACAAGAGGGTACGTTTTAAAATTTTGAATAGAATGGCATGTACTTAGGAAAAATCAAGTATGTTCCAAGTAGTAGTAAGGACTAAATTATAAATTATTTAAATTTATTATTTGTTCGTTTTTATGTTCTAATATATTAGTGATTAGCCAAGAATTACTTTGGCACCAAATGTAATAATCTTATATCAGGTTCCTTGAGTCGAACATGGTATAGGGGTATTACAGTCTCTGTGTTGTTTCCCCGTCAAAATGGAATCAGGTGCGTACCGGAAACTTTAATTTTGCAAGTTTCGGATCGCCGGAAATGGTGGCTATCAACACCACACGGCCAGGCACACGGGCGTGTGGTAGGCCGTGTGATCGACCGTGTAACTCATTGTTTACTGAATTGGGGCCACACGGACGTGTGTCTAGGTCGTGTGTGGTCATGCTAGTGCAGGGTTCACACGGGCAACAGACACGGGCGTGTGTCTGGGCAGTGTAACTCACTATTTGTGGAACGATACCTCACGGCCAGGGACACGGACGTGTGTCCAAGCCGTGTAACTCACTGTTTATGCTTAAAAATCACACGACCAAGTCACACGGGCGTGGGACCAGGTCGTGTGGCATGTTATTAGGCCTGAGAATTGTCTTTTGAGGCCGAGAATGTTACTTAACCTTGATATTGGTTTCCTCAATGTACGAATAATTGAGTTTGATTACATAAGAACTGTCTAATATACTGGGACTGATCTGTGAGCAACATAATTATATGTGCACTGTAATACGTACTCTGTTATTGAACTGTCTTATTTAATTGTATAATGAGTTAGAATAACTGAACATATTTTACGGGCAATTGTGTTTTGCAATGGCATGTGTTGGGATGTTGTGAAAGGAGAATGAGTCTATTTTGAAATCGTGGCTACGCCACAAAAAGTATTACTCTGATTTTGGCGCTTGTCGCATATTAATCTAGTAGCTAAGTTGCGTTTCTGTGAAAGTGTCAATGAACACTCAAAAGGTGTGCAGGGTTGGGTGGGCATTAAATGTCCATAGTGGTGTGTTGGGATGGCCGAAGATGGTGTATAGCATACGAAAATAGGAATATTGCATCTAAATCTGATCTGAACCATATTTGAATTGAAATCATATATATATACATATATATAACTCATCTACTCTGAATCTGGACTGAAATTACTCCTATATCAACCGAATCTCTAAATTTGGAATTTCTTTATGAGCGAACACTATTGAATTAAACTCCTTTTACGCACTGAGTTCACAACTCACTTTATTATTGATTGGATTTCAGGTGGTCCCCAATCTTGAGCGGGTCAGTGTCGCGGAAGCTCGGTCAAGCTTTTCTTTTTTTCCTTTTAAGCATTACTACTAGGGATTGACGTTCTATGATGTTATGGTATTTAGGAAGATTATATGTTTAAATAATTGTTGTGATGAATGTTATGTAATGAATGGTTCAATTCGACTGTGTTAGGGTAGTAGGAATTTTAGTATGGATAACGTAACTCTTCAAACTCGGTCTGGACGTCTAGGCTGGATTTAAAGTGTTATATTTAGTGGTATCAGAGCCAGTTTTGTCAATATTCGAATTGTGTTTGGGCTCATAATGTGTGAGAAAAATAGCGTAATGATAATTTAGTATCGGAATTAATATAGATACACTGAACCCTTAGTGAACGACCGAGCCTCTGACGCTGACCCTATAAGTATTTCTACTCTATTATAAAGATTATGATACTTAACTGTAATTGGTAAAATGTTTTGATGTGAACTGGTGAAATCATCTTGATGGATGTGTGAACTGATCTATGTACTCTAACGTTGTAGCTAGATTGCCATAATGAGTTCGCGCGGTAGTCGTGGACGTGGTATGCCGGGGCGTCGAGGACACCGAGGAGGAGCTCGAGCAGAGTCGTCCTCTATGGGCAGTATGCCCAATTTGGAGACCAGCAAGACTGTTGGTACTCCCACTGCTGAGACAGAGTCCCAGACTTCGACGGTTGGGGATGACGCATTGTCACAGGCCATGATTCGAGCATTGGAGAAGGTCGCTGGGACCCAATCGGGGTAGGGGAATTGAGGGTCAGTTACTAAATGACTCAGGTTGAATGGTGCTGAACTGTTCAAGGGCGTCATAGGAGTCGTTCCTACTGTTGCTGAATATTGGCCTCAAGGCTACCGAGCGTATTATGACAGACCTTGGCTATACTCTTACTCAGAAATTAAAGGGTGTTGTGTCTCTACTCCAGGACGAAGCTTATCAGTAGTGGCTGATTGTTGAGCAAGGTGTTCAACCTGAACAAGTGAACTGGGACTATTTCAAGAACGCCTTCCAAGGCAAGTATGTAGGGGCAAGTTATGTTGAGGCTCACCGGCGCGAGTTTATGAGCCTAATTCAGGGTGGCTGATCTGTGGCAAAATATGAAGCCGAGTTTCTGTTATTGAGTAGGTATGCACGGACTTTGGTAGCGTCTGACTACGACAAGTGCGTGAGGTTCGAGGAAGGATTGAGATATGATCTGCAGGTTCTGATAGCTACTCAGAGGGAGCAGGTTTTTGCGGTCCTAGTTGACAAGGCAAAGATAGTAGAAGAAGTGAAGTGCACTGAGCGCGAGCGGTGTGATCGTGAGAAGGATTAGAATAAGGTTAAGAGGGATTCAGGCCCCTCTGGTTCTGCTCAGCGTCCTAAGAAGCGGGCAAGATTTGATAGACCCTTGAAAGCCAATGCACCAGTTGTAGTAACTGAGATTCAGCTGTGCAGTGATTGTGGAAAGCGTCATCCGGGCGAGTACTGGAGGAAGTTAGAAGCATGCCTCCATTGTGGCTCGATAGAGCATCGAGTTCGGGATTGCCCCGCTTCTACGATTCGGTGCAGTGCCACCGCGACGCACTCGACTCTAAATTTTGTTCGGCCTCCGAGGGAGGTTCAGCAACCATTCAAAGGTCGTGGTACTGGTGGGGGTGGTAATAGATCTAGGAGAGGACAGAGAGCATCGGGTAGAGGTACAGGTCAGGCTGAGGCTCATCAGCCGACACAGGTGTACGCGGCGAGACACCGCGATGAGAGTGATTACACTAATGTCATTGTAGGTACCTTCTTTGTTCATTCTGTTCCGTATTATGCTCTCATTGATATTGGCTCTACTCACTCATACATAGCTAGTGTTGTTTCTGAAAATCTGGGTTTAACTGCTTAGAATACTGCTAGAGAGTTTTCTGTGATTAGTCTTTTAGGTCAGTCAATTCGAGTTGACAGAGTATATAGACGGGTAACCCTAGAGCTTCAGGGTTTGGTATTTCTAGCTGATCTAATGGAATTACCCTTTAATGAGTTTGATTTAATTCTAGAAATGGATTGGCTCGTTGAGTATTGGGTCTGTCTAAACTGTGCAGCCAAGAGGGTTACTCTGAGGTCGACTGAGAATGACGAGGTGGTAATGATTGGTGAGCGTCGGGATTACCTTTTTAATGTAATCTCCGCTCTTGTAGCAAATAAGTTAGTCCGAAATGGGTGCAAGGCATACCTTCCTTACGTATCCGATTCTGCTCCCGAAAAGCTTTCAGTGGGAGATATTCGTACCGTGAGGGAATTTCCGGACGTCTTTCTCGAGGAATTGGCTGGAGTACCTCTAGATAGAGAGGTGGATTTTGGAATTGATCTGTTACCAGGTACGACTCCAGTGTCCATTGCGCCCTATCGCATGGCATCGAAAGAGCTGACCGAATTAAAGGTGCAACTTTAGGAACTCCTTGATAGAGGATTTATTTGACCAAGTGTGTCTCCGTGGGAGGCACCGGTATTTTTTGTTAAGAAAAAAGACGGGTCGATGAGAATATGCATTCATTATAGACAGTTGAACAAGTTTACAATTAAGAACAAGTATCTGTTACCGAGGATTGACGACTTGTTCGACCAGTTTCGAGGAGCGTCCGACTTTTTCAAAGTCGATCTACGCTTCGGTTACCATCAGCTCAAAGTCAAAGAGACTGATGTGTACAAAGCTGCCTTCAGGACTCGTTACGGACATTATGAGTTCCTAGTAATGCCTTTCAGATTAACGAATGCCTCGGCGACATTTATGGATTTAATGAATCGAGTGTTTCAACCGTAATTAGATCAATTTGTAGTGGTTTTCATCGATGATATCTTGATCTACTTTAAAGCTGAAACTGAGCATGATGATCATCTTCGTATTGTTCTTTAGATACTCCGAGAAAAACAGTTGTATGCCAAGTTCAGTAAGTGTGAGTTTTGGTTGCAGGAAGTCGCATTTCTGGGTCATGTGGTGACATCGGAGGGGATCCGAGTTGATCCCAAGAAAATAAAAGCTATTGTCGAGTGGAAATAGCTGAAAAATATATCTGAGCTTCGTAGCTTCCTGGTTTAGCCAGTTACTACCGAAGGTTCTTCGAAGGGTTTTCTTTGATTGCATCACCTCTAATGAAGCTGTTGCGTAAGAATGCCACATTCGTGTGGTCTGAGGCACAACAATCTAGTTTCGATAAGCTCAAGTCCGTTTTGACACAGGCTCATGTTTTAGTTCAACCGAAATCGGGTCGGGAGTTTGTGATGTACAACGATGCTTCACATGTCGGGTTAGGGTGTGTGCTTATGCAAGACGGTAAGGTGGTCGCTTACGCATCACGACAAATTAAGATACATAAGGGTAATTACCCTACGCATAATCTTAAACTAGCTGCGGTCATGGTTACTCTGAAGATTTGGAGACATTATGTAATACCCCTAACCCGTATCCGTCACCGGAATAGGGTTACGGAGCATTACCGGGCTTATCTCATAAGCAATCATACATTTCATATCTGTATCTCATATCCAAACAAAAATCATTCAAATTCAGTCATATTATCCCTAACACGAGCATTCGGGGCTTTAAACAAACATTAGAAGCAGTATGGGACTAAATCAAATACTTAAGAAATTTTTAGAAAAACATGGAAGATTTTCAAAGTGCAGGGGACATACGCCCGTGTGGCCAGGTCGTGTGTCTCACACGGCTGAGACATGCCCATGTCAAAGGCCATGTGGACATTCGAAATGGGATCACATGGCCGTGTCTCAACCCGTGTCCAACCTCGTGTAACTTACTGACTTGGGTCACACGGCCAGACCACACGCCCGTGTGCCAGGCCGTGTACCCTTCGAAGTGGCCTCACACACCCGTTTACCAGGCCGTGTGCTAGGCCGTGCAAAAACTGATGAGTATATTGACTTGTGCCACACAGCCAAGCCACACGCCCGTGTGCTAGGACGTGTGAAGCTACTAGCTTGATTTCTAAAGAAGTATAGGGGACACACGGTCGTGTCACCTGACTGTGTGTCACACACGGCTGAGATATACGCCCGTGTGTCTGTCCGTGTGGAAAAAAATAAGTCATTTTCCAAGCCTTATTTCTCACCCAAAGTGGCACCAACCTACACATACCAAATAGTATATGACCATATCATCAATAGGCATTCAAACCAATCTCAACCAAGTCCAAATCATGCAATACCAATACCAACAACCATAATGCTCATAAACATCACAATTTTCCATTTGAAAACATACCAATATCACTTTCAAGAATTCACCTAAATGGTCAATTTCATATATGCATTATCTTGCCTAATACTTAGCATGCTAATACATTCTCAATTTCAACCATTTGCTACCTTAAATACCAATTCACGGCAAGGCATTCACATAGTAATTATAAACCACATATTAAAGGGCCATTTACACATATTTACATATCAAAGCATATACCATTGTCAAGCCACATCAATGGCTAAAACATAACAAAACATATAGGCTTTCATTAACCAAATAACCTATACATACCAAATAACCTATACATGCCATATAACCAAAATACATTAAGTCCAAAAGTACCAAAATAATAGTTCAATAGTGTGATGCAATCTCCGACAACTTCCAAAATGAGCAAGCTTCCGAATCACTATAAAATATGGAAAAATAAACAAAGGAAGCAATTAAGCTTAGTAAGTTCATATATCTGCAAATATAACTTACCAATCAACCACAATTAAGCAAGTAATTTAAATCATAATGCATTTCAATTTGGTGTCAATAGCTTAACATATAATCACCAACAAAATTAATTATGAAATCACAAATCTCATATATTCAATTTCCACATGATTCACGTACATACCTGTACTGGTTCATATCGAACTCATACACTCTCGTAATATCACTGTACCCGTTGAACCATTTGGAATAATATCGGATACTCGGGTATCTCGCACACTAAGTGCCGATACATGGTCGAAACCATTTCTATCTCATATCTCATATATATATGCTCACTCTCGAGCTATCACCGGGTCTGCTCACACAAGCTGACGAGTAACGGCAACACATTCCAAAAAACTCAGCCACCAGTAGAACGTACGGGAACAGCACCCAAAACACGGTAACCCTTAATGACATGTCATTCGTATCCTATCTATTCCTAAGGTTTAATCGGGATATCATACGTCGTCAAATCTTCGTCAAGTATATCTGTGAAATTGTATTCATCAAGAACACAATATTAAAGCGTTTAACATACAATTATTTAATGCTTATTAACATACGAACTTACCTCGAATTAGTTTGGAGAAAATCTACCGACCAATCTACTACTTTGTATTTCCCCCGATCTAATTCCGAACGTGGATTTTCTTGATATATATAATCAAATTTAACTACTTTAAGTCTCATTCTATTTAATTCAATCCAAAAATTCATGTTATGGAAAAATTACTATTTTGCCCCTAAATATTTGATACTTTACAATTTAGTCCATAGCTCATAAAAATGCAAATTCATGCAATTTAATTCAAACCCATGCTAGCTGAATTCTATATAGACCCATAGAAGCCCACACATTTCATTATTTCACACATTTCACCACATAAATTTCACTTTTCTCAATTTAATCCCTATTTGACATTTTCAACCAAAATCACTTTACAAAACTTGTTTATCTAACAACAACCATTTAGTTTCTACCATCAAACATCAAAAAAAAATACACATTCATCAATGGTAAAGCCCTAATACTTTAACAATTTCCCAAATTAGTCCCTGGGCTAGCTAAATTAAGCTACAACGACTCCAAAAACATAGAAATCATTAAAAACGGATCAAAATTCACTCACCAATTGCACACACAAGCTTGGACGAATGTGAAGGATGAAAAATGGATTATTTTTTTGCTTAACAATCGATTGAGGAAGATGATACTGAATGATATTTTAATTTGGTTTTAATTATTATAACCTTATTTACATAATTACCTATTTAACCTATTAAAACATTTGTAATTACACTTATACCAAGCCATTACATCCACTATCAACATAAATGGTCTAATTACCACATAAGGACTTATACTTTAAATTTCTATAGCTATTTAATACATTTAGCTACTAGAACACAATTTTTTCACTTTACGCGATTTAGTCTTTTTTATCGAATTAAGCATGCAAACGTTAAAATTTCTTAACGAGACTTTTATACAATAATAATATCATGCTGTAGACCTCAAAATAATAATAAAATAAAAATTTTCACTTTGGCTTTATGATCCCGAAACCACTGTTCTGATTTCACTAAAAACGGATTGTTACACATTATAAGTATGGTGAATGGTGTATTATTTACACCGATCACAAAAGTCTCAAATATTTGTTAACCCAAAAAGAGTTAAATCTTCGGTAGTGTCGATGGGTTGAGTTACTTAAAGATTATGATTGCACGATAGAGTATCATCCGAGTAAGACTAATGTGGTGGCTGACGCCTTTAGCCGTAGAACGATGACTGATCTAAGAGCAATGTTTACTCGTCTGAGTTTGGTTGAGGATGGAGGACTATTAGCAGAATTACAGGTTAAACCAATTTGGGTGGAGCAGATTCGAGCTTAATAATTGAGCGATAAGTCCTTAGTGCAGCGTTTGCAACATGTTGGTTCAAACAAAAATTTCGATTTTAACTTCAATAGCGATAATGTGTTATGTTTCAAGGGTCGGTTTTGTGTACCTAATGATAAGGAATTAAGGCATTCTATCCTACAAGAGGCGTATAATAGTCCTTATGCTATGCACCCTGGTAGAAATAAAATGTATCGGGATCTCCGAGAACTTTATTGGTGGCCCAGATTGAAACGGGAGGTAGTCACTTTTGTGTCTCACTATCTGACGTGTCAAAAAGTTAAGGACGAACATCAGTTGCCCTCCGGACTACTTCAGACAGTCAAGATTCCACAGTGGAATTGGGAGCGGGTAATAATGGATTTTATTTACGAGGTTGCCTTTAACTCCTGCTACAAAAGATTTAGTTTGGGTCATCGTTGATCGGTTGACCAAATCGGCTCATTTCATTCCTATCCAGACAGATTACTCTTTGCAGAAGTTAGCTAAACTGTACATCACCAAAATTGTGAGGCTACACGGAATTCTGGTCTCGATTATCTCGAATAGAGATCCGCGATTTACGTCTCGGTTCTGGAAGAAACTCCATGAGGCTTTAGGCACTCGACTTAATTCCAGCACTGCGTACCACCCTCGGACCGATAGACAGGCGGAGCGGGTTATTCAGATTCTAGAGGATATGCTTCAGAGGTGTGTAATAGACTTCAGAGGTAGTTGGGAAAAGCACTTATCGTTAGCGGAGTTTGCATACAATAACAACTTTCAGTCTAGTATTCAGATGGCACCCTACGAGGATTTATATGGTCATAAGTGTCGTGCTCCACTATGTTGGACAGAATTAGGTGAACGTCGGATAGTGGGTCCTGAGCTGGTTTCTGAAACTGAGAACACTGTGAGAGTAATTAGGGACCGACTGAAAGTCGCATCAGATCGGCAAAAGTCGTATGCTAATTTAAAAAGAAAAGATATTGAGTTTTCTGTTGGTGATCAAGTTTTCTTGAGAATGTCACCGTGGAGAAAGGTCCTTCGATTTGGATGCAATGGCAAGTTAAGCCTGAGATTCATTGGACCTTACCATATCTTGAAGCGTGTCGGACCCGTTGCTTAATAGTTGAAATTACCACCGAAGCTGGATCTGATTCACGATGTGATTTATGTCTCAATGCTGAGGCGGTATCAGTCAGATCTGTCACATATTGTTACTGTCAACGAGACTGAATTGCAACCAAATTTAACATTCGAAGAGGAACCTGTCCAGATCTTAGAACATGACGTTAAGATGTTGAGAAAGAAAACGATTCCTCTAGTGAAAGTTCTATGGCAGAACTACGGTACTGAGGAAGCCACGTGGGAACTGAAAGAATCAATCCGACGGTTGTATCCGTATCTGTTTGACTCAAATAAAATTTCGAGGCCAAAATTTTTCTTAGGGGTAGAGAGTTGTAACGCCCCAAAAATTTAAGAGTTTAATTGTGAGAATCTGTAGTAATTAAATTTCTATATATGTGATTCTGTGCTCTACTTCTAGGTCTAAGGTTTGGAGTTCGAGTTGCATTGCTAAAAGTTTTGTTATTTTTAAACAACCCTTATCCATGTGTTAGGTGGTTAAGTGCAATTCTAGGTAAATCGGTGTCAAGAATGAGCCTGCTAGTTCACTGGTTAAGCATCTGTCTGTATTCTATCTGGTTTCGAGTTCGAATCCCATCGTATGCGTTAGGAAATAATTTTTTTTTTTTTTTGCATATGCCGGAAGGGGTGGTGGTTAATTTAAAACATTCCAAGAAAATTTTATTATTCTTTTTATTTTTGTTAAAATTTTTGTTCTTTGTTTTCCTATTCTTTCTTCTTTTATTTTTTCTTCTTTCTGTAATTGATTTTTATGTGAATCGAGAAGTCTTGTTACCTGTAAGGCCGATACTGTGTAAGTTCTGTTGTGATTTCCTTTCGTTTGAGATTTTCGTTGTGTTAACACTTTTCTGTTGAAACAGGATTTTACTCGTTTACTTGACGTTCTGTTAAACACTCGATTGGTTACTTTGTTTAGGCAAGGATATTGCAGGAGACGTTAATCCATCGTGTTAGTCTAAAATCTCCTGTTTCGTACGAGGTGAGTGTGCGAATTGAGTTGGGATTGCGTCAAATCTTTCGACATAATCTTAGCGGTGGGTTGATTTTGCTAAATATTGAAATTGATGGTGTAAATGGTTGTTGAATGATTAATTAGGTTTTGGGTAGTCTCCGTGCTGTTTCCCCGTCAAAACGAAATCAGGTGCATACAAAAAACTTTAAATTTGAAAGTTTCGGATTACTAGAAATGGTGGCTGTCGACACCATACAGCCAGGCACACGGGCATGTGACTAGGACGTGTAGGCGACACGGGCGTATGGTAGGCCGTGTGATCGGATGTGTAGCTCACTGTTTGCTGAATTAGGGCCACACGGGCGTGTGTCTAGGCCATGTGTGGCCATGCTTGTAACACCCCTTACCCGTATTCTATGCTGGAACCGAGTACGAGGCATTACCGGACTTAATCCACCTAACCCACACAACTTCAACCAATAACTTTCAGTTCCATCTAGACATATCTCTATGGCCACCATAACGACCTCATTGAGAGCCTACGATGACTTAAACATTCATACGAGGGGTTTTGGAACCTTACCGAAAACCTTTGCGATCTTAAAATTTTTCACTTAAACAGGGGCCACACGCCCGTGTAAAACGGGACACGCCCATGTCCCTACTCCGTATGGGATTTATTTTCATTTAAAACCTACAGGGGTTTTCACACGGCCTAGACACACCCGTGTTCTTAGCCCGTGTGCTCCACACGGCCTTAACACGCCCGTGTCCTGCCCGTGTGTAAAAAAACTTGGGTATTCTGTTTGGGTCACACGGCCTAGCCACATGCCCGTGTGACTAGCTCGTGGTCGACACTGACTTACAACACCAACGTGCAGGGGACACACGGCCAAGTCACATGCCCATGGGATGACCGTGTGTCACACACGGCCTAGACACACGCCCGTGTGCCTATCCGTGTAGACAAGAACAAGGCTATTTGCCAAGCTCCTTTCATCCCTCTAGCTCACACAACATGGATCCATTCGACATATCATCAAACAACTCATATTTTGCAATATAAACTTCCAAGAATAACTACATCTTTTCATATATATAACAAAAAGAGCCACAACCATGGCCATATACACAAGAGTTTTTCATTTAAAGGGGCCAACACACATTTGGCCAAAATAACAAAACAATAAACCTAGTCTAGCCCCTATACATGCCATACACAAAATCACTAAGTCTAGATATACCGAGGTGAGCTGATAGTGTGGGCGATCTTCTGATTATCTGCGTATCCCGGCTCTGCTCTTAAATTCTATAAAAACAAGGGAAAAGAAAGGGGAGTAAGCTTTAAGCTTAGTAAGTTTACATGTAAACAATATAACATTATAGTATGTGCTAAACAATTATATAGCATTACATACTAAACAAGAAACAATCCACAATCATAATCATACATACTCATTCCTTCCATTCCCACACTCCAACCATAACACAAGCTTAATGTATACATTCAATAGCATAACTCCCTGCACTTAGCACCACAATGTCACATAATATAACACATCAAAATCTCTTAATCAACTACCCATAATCAAATTACTCGGTGGTTTCGCACTTAGCCCACCATCAGTCTTTATTAGGGTGGTATCGCACATAGCCCACCAAAAAGGTTAGTTACGGTGGTGTCGCACATAGCCCACCAAATGATAAATAGATGATGGTACCGCACATAGCCCATCGTAATTAAGTAATAAGGTGGTATCGCACTTAGCCCACCGTCAAGTATTGATATAACACACTTACATATCCATTCCATCATTCATACTAGAGTTATTCAATAACTTCTACATTCAACCCACTTGAACCATACATGTTCTCAATTATGCCATGCACTAATTAGCAACAACAATATATATATATAAAATGCGTCGTTTACACATAAACTTACCTCGGTGCAAAACGTTTCGATTTACGGTTTAATCCGTAACTTTGCCTTTTCCACGGTCAAGGTTGATTCCGCGCTCTTCTTGATCTATAACAATAGAATTCACTCATTTAGATCGTTTCATGATCATAATGCATCAAAATCTACACTTAGGCAAAAATGACCATTTTGCCCTTGTACTATGGCAAAATTACGATTTTGCCCCTAGGCTCGTTAATCATTTTTCAACTCACTTTCTCATTAAACAAGCCTAGCTAAACATTTATTTCTCTTACAACTACTCACAATTCCAACTATTTCATGCATTTATGACATAAATTCAATCTTTGCATTAAATTCATATTTAGGTGTTTTTATGCAAACACCTTTCACAAAAGTTGTTTCACAACTCCTTAACATTCATTTTCATCCATAAAAATTCAGCTAACAACATAAACTCTCTCATGGTAAGTTCCTAGACTTTCAACCATATCACAAATTAGTCCTTTCATTAGCTAGATTAAGCTTTGAGGACTCCAAAAGTACAAAAATTATCAAATAATACCACCAAAATCACTTACTTGTAGAGAAGATGAGTTGCTAAAATTTTCAAGCTTTCAAAAGCCCTCTACGCATGAAATTTTTGGCGGAGATGGAGAGTGAATAGTGAAAGATGATAGTTTTTCTTTTTACCATATTTTATTCATCTTTTCTCACCTAATTCACCCAATTTTGACCAAAAATTAAATACTCTTGTCTCCCTATACCACATGGCCGGCCCACACATTCTAATTGGCCTAATTGCACTTTAAATACCTCCAAGTTAACATTCTATAGCTATTAGGTACCCCTACCTTTTAAGATAGAACTTTCACACCTTATGCGATTTAGTCCTTTTTCACAATTAAGCATGCTATTGCTAAAATTAAAGCACCAAAATTTCCACATAGCCATATTTTAATGCTATAACACATAAAATAACATCAAAATAATTTTCCCTAACCTCGGTTTAGTGGTCTCGAAACCACTGTTTTGACTAGCCCCAAAACCGGGCTGTTACAACTCTTCCCCCTTTAGAGATTTTTGCCCTCGAAAATCTTACCGTTAAAGAGGTTTGGATATTGCTCTATCATGGCCTCTTCCGGTTCCCACGTAGCTTCTTCTACACTGTGTTTTTGCCATAACTCTTTTACTATGGCTATGTCCTTGTTCCTCAACTGTTTCACCTCTCGAGCCAAGATTTTAATCGGTTCCTCCTCATATGACATATCCAGTCGTATCTCACTTTCTGTCGGAGGAATCACATGAGAAGGATCTGAGCGATAACGCCTTAACATCGATACATGGAACACATTGTGTATTTTCTGTAACTCTACCGACAAAGCCAACCGGTATGCCACTGGCCCAATTCTATCGGTAATCTCATACGGCCCTATGAATCGCAGTCTCAATTTCCCTTTTCGACCAAATCTCAATATTTTCTTCCACGGGGACACTTTCAGAAATACCTTGTCACCCACTTTAAACTCGATTTCCTTTCTTTTCAAATCCGCATACTACTTTTGTCGGTCTGAAGCAACTTTCAGACTATCCCGAATCACTTTCACTTTTTCCTCAGTCTCTTTAACCAGGTCGACCCCATGAATTTGCTTCTTATTAAGCTCGGTACAATACAAGGGAGTCCGACACTTGCGACCATACAAGGCTTCATACGGTGCCATCCGTATACTCGACTGATAACTATTGTTGTAGGCAAACTCAACCAAAGGTAGGTATCTCTCCCAACTACCTTCAAATTCTAACACACAGCATCGGAGCATATCTTCGAGAACTTGAATTACTCTTTCAGACTGGCCGTCCGTTTGAGGATGGAATGCAGTACTAAAATTCAACCTTGTACCCAAGGCCTCCTGTAACCTCTTCCAAAACCTCAAAGTAAATCGCGGATCTCTACCCGAGATAATAGATACAGGCACTCCATGTAACCTCCGCAATATATAAATCGGCTAACTTATCCAGCGAATAATCAACACGCACCGGTATAAAGTGAGTCGACTTCGTTAATCTATCAACAACAACCCATATAGCATCTTTCTTTTTGGGAGTCATAGGTAACCCCGTCACAAAATCCATGGTGATCCGATCCCACTTCCACTCGGGAACCATCACTGGCTGAAGCGGTCCCGAAGGCACTTGATACTCAGCCTTCACTTGTTGACAGATCAGACATCTTGTTACAAACTCAGAGATGTCTCTTTTCATACCCGGCCACCAATAAAAATTCTTCAGATCATTGTACATTTTCGTACTGCCCGGATATACTGACAAATAACCACTATGTGCTTCATGTAAAATTTTTCGGATCAACTCATCATCTCTGGGCACACAAATTCTGTCATGAAACTTCAAACAACCATCCGAACCCACTCAAAAATTAGAATCATTTCTCGATTCACACAAGGCTCTCTTAGTTTGCAGCTCGTTATCATTCTTTTGAGCTTCACATATCTGTTGAATAAATAGTGGCCTAGCCCTCAACTCGGCTAATATAGCACCATCATCAGAAAATGCTAAGCTTGCGCTCATAGTTCTCAAAGCATACAGGGATTTCCTACTCAGGGCATCCGCAACCACATTCGCTTTTCCCGGATGGTAATCGATTACTAGTTCATAGTCCTTCAATAATTCGAGCCACCATCTTTGCCGCAAATTTAAATCCTTTTGATCCATCAAATACTTCAAACTCGTATGGTCCGTGAAGATTCAAAACTTTTCACCATATAAGTAATGTCGCCAAATCTTTAACGTAAAAACGATCGCGGCCAACTCCAAGTCGTGAGTCGGATAATTCTTCTCATGCGGTTTTAGCTGCCTCGAGGCTTAAGCGATTACCTTACCCTCTTGCATCAATACACAACCGAGACCATTTAACGACACATCACTGTAAACCACAAACTCTTTCCCCGATTCTAGTTGAACCAAAACCGGTGCCTCAGTCAACAATGTTTTCAATCTCTCAAAACTCCTTTGACATTCCACAGCCCATTCAAACTCAATATCTTTGTGCAATAGTTTCGTCATCGGGGTAGCAATCATGGAGAATCCTTTCACAAACCGTCTGTAGTACCCCGCTAAACCCAAAAAGCTTCTGACTTTCGACACGTTTCTCGGCGGTTTTCACTCCACAATAGCCGAGATCTTTTCCGAATCAACTCTAATACCATCACCCGATACAATGTGTCCTAGAAATTTGACCTCTCGGAGCCAAAACTCACTCTCACTAAATTTAGCATACAACTGCTTGTCTCTTAAAGTCTGCAAGACAATTCTCAGATGCTCCGCGTGATCACTCTCATCCCGAGAATAAATCAATATGTCATCAATAAAGATGACCATAAACTTGTCCAAATACGGTCGGAAGACATGGTTCATTAAATCCATAAAAATCGCAGGGGCATTCGTTAAACCAAACGGCATGACTAAAAACTCATAATGGTCGTACCTTGTCTGAAATGCAGTCTTCGGCACATCTTGCTCCTTAACCCTCAACTGGTAATAGCCAGATCTCAGGTCTATCTTGGAAAACACCGTAGCTCCTTTCAGTTGATCAAATAGATCATCTATCCTTGGTAAGGGATACTTATTTTTTACCGTCACCTTGTTGAGTTGTCTGTAGTCTATGCACAATCTCATCGACCCATCCTTTTTCTTCACAAATAGTACCGAAGCACCCCACGGTGAATAGCTCGGTCTTGCAAAACCCTTATCCATCAACTCTTGCAACTGAACCTTCAATTCTTTCAACTCTAATGGTGCCATCCTATACGGAGCAACCGAAATAGGTGCCATTCTCGGAACTAACTCAATCCCAAACTCTACCTCTCTAACTAGAGGCAATCCGGGTAACTCCTCCGGGAATACATCCGGATACTCACATACCACAGGTACTGTTTCAATCCTTACTTCAGACTCTTGAGTATTCAAGACAAAAGCGAGATAAGACTCACATCCTTTTCTCAAATATTTTTCAGCCACCAAGGAAGAGATCATCACCGGTAAACTATCTGACCCACCTGATTCAACTCGAACAACATCTCCATTTTCACATCTCAATTCAATAAATTTACTACCACAGTTCACTAAAACACTATGGGTAGTCAACCAATCCATTCCAAGAATCAAGTCAAATTCATCAAACGGCAACAACATAAGGTTTGCCGGAAAATAATGACCCCTAATTGTCAAATGACACTTCCTACACACCTTGTCAACTAACACATGTTTACCTAACGGGTTTGACACCTTTATCACAATCTCCGTAGACTCAACAGTCATACACAAACTAGATACCAATCTCATGCAAATATAAGAATGGGTAGACCCCGGATCAATTAAAGCAATAACAGAGGTGTCATGAAGAGAAAAAGTATCCGTTATCACATCTGGAGACGATGCCTCTTCGCGAGCGCGAATGGCAGAGGTCCTTGCAGGTGCCCGACTTTTCGATCTCACAACAGAGTCTCGTGATGCACCTCTACCACTGGTTCCACTCCCCGGGTTCTTTTGTGGCCTACCCCTTGAGGATACATTGCTTGATCTTATCTCTTGCTTCTATTCCTTGTCATCTCTCTCAGGATAATTTCGGATGAAATGATCGGGTGAACCACACTTGAAACAGTTTTTGTTATTCCCCCAACACTCCCTCGTGTGATGTCTGCCACAAATTGGGCACTCCGGTTTGGACTTTGGATTTCCCAACTTGCTATCGAAGTGGCTTGAACTCTTGAACCCGAGTAAGTGTTGCCTCGCTCTCTTGGCGAATACCCAACTGATGTAGTCATCCGAGGGTTCACTTCGTTGGACCTCTTCGATTGAGCTTGGTAAGATTTACTCATCGGCCTTTTTCTTGCATCCCAGGCCTCACTTACGGCTTTCTTCTTTTCCTTACTCAATTCTTCGGCCTTACTGGCCCTATCCACCAATACCACAAATTCTTTTAATTCTAAAATCCCGACTAAAAGTTTGACATCCTCATTCAGTCCATCTTCAAACCTCTTGCATAAAATAGCTTCTGTTGACACACATTCTTGTGCGTACTTACTGAGCCTAATAAATTCGCGCTCATATTCTGCCACAGTCATCTTTCCTTGCTTTAACTTAAGAAATTCCTTTCGTTTCTAGTCAACAAATCACTGACTTATATACTTCTTTCGGAACTCCTCCAGAAAGAAGTCCCACGTTACTCTCTCCTTAGGAACCACTGATGTCAATGTTTTCCACCAATGGTATGCTGAGTCCCTCAGCAAAGACACAGCGCATTTTAAGCTCTCCTCAGATGTACAGGAGAGTTCATCAAACACCCTCATTGAGTTCTCAAGCTAGAACTCCGCCCGCTCGGGATCGTCATCTATATTGGCTCTAAACTCCTCAGCCCCTGCTTCTAAATCTTGTCCACCGGGGGCTTTATTATCCTCACTAAGTCTATACCTTGAGGAGCCACTGGAACTGGCTGAGGTATAGGAGGGGGTGGAGGAGGTTGAGCATTGGGATTTGCTCGTACATACTTCGTGTACTAGTTACTCATCATTTGGAGAAAGGCTTCCCAAGCCTCTTCTCCTTGACCCCTAGTCTTGGGTCCACTCTGTACAGGTGCGGTCTTTGCGCGGGAGCCGGTGCATTACTAGCTATGTCATCAGTAGCCGATTGATCGGGATCTATACACTATATAAAAATAAGTTTAAATTCATCAGAAGCCACCACACTATCAT
This sequence comes from Gossypium sturtianum, assembly GCA_025698515.1. Taxonomy (NCBI): domain Eukaryota; kingdom Viridiplantae; phylum Streptophyta; class Magnoliopsida; order Malvales; family Malvaceae; genus Gossypium; species Gossypium sturtianum. Next base: position 24,025,101 of record CM046952.1, read on the forward strand.
CATACGCTTATGGCATGTATAGCTAGACTCTCATACATGCTATGGTAGTCCGAGAACCGACTAAACTATAGCTCTGATACCATTAAATGTAACATCCCTTACCTGTATTCTACACCGGAACCGATTATGAGGCATTACCGGACTTAATCCACCTAACCCACACAACTTCAACCAATAACTTTCAGTTCCATCTAGACATATCTCTATGGCCACCATAACGACCTCATTGAGAGCCTACGAGGCCTTAAACATTCATACGAGGGGTTTCGAAATCTTACCGAAAACCTTTGTTATCTTAAAATTTTTCACTTAAACAGGAGCCACACGCCCGTGTGAAACGGGACACGCCCATGTCCCTACTCCGTGTGGGATTTATTTTCATTTAGAACCTACAGGGGTTTTCACACGCCTAGACACGCTCGTGCTCTTAGCCCGTGTGCTCCACACAGCCTTAACACGCCCGTGTCATGCCCATGTGTAAAAAAACTTGGGTATTCTGTTTGGGTCACACGGCCTAGGCACATGCCCGTGTGACTAGCCCGTGGTCGACATTGACTTACAACACCAACGTGCAGAAGACACACGGCCAAGTCACATGCCCATGGGCTGACCGTGTGTCACACACGGCCTAGACACATGCCCGTGTGCCTATCCGTGTAGACAAGAACAATGTTATTTGCCAAGCTCCTTTCATCCCTCTAGCTCACACAACATGGATCCAATCGACATATCATCAAACAACTTATATTTTGCAATATAAACTTCCAATAATAACTACATCTTTTCATATATATAACAAAAAGAGCCACAACCATGGCCATATACACAAGAGTTTCTCATTTAAAGGGGCCAATACACATTTGGCCAAAATAACAAAACAATAAACCTAGTCTAGCCCCTATACATGCCATACATAAAATCACTAAGTCTAGATATACCGAGGTGAGCTAATAGTGTGGGCGATCTTCTGATTATCTGCGTATCCCAGCTCTGCTCTTAAATTCTATAAAAACAAGGGAAAAGAAAGGGGAGTAAGCTTTAAGCTTAGTAAGTTTACATATAAACAATATAACATTATAGTATGTGCTAAACAATTATATAGCATTACATACTAAACAAGAAACAATCCACAATCATAATCATGCATACTCATTCCTTCCATTCCCACACTCCAACCATAACACAAGCTTAATGTATACATTCAATAGCATAACTCCCTGCACTTAGCACCACAATGTCACATAATATAACACATCACAATCTCTTAATCAACTACCCATAATCAAATTACTCGGTGGTTTAGCACTTAGCCCACCATCAGTCTTTATTAGGGCGGTATCGCACATAGCCCACCAAAAAGGTTAATTACGGTGGTGTCGCACATAGCCCACCAAATGATAAATAGACGATGGTACCGCACATAGCCCATCATAATTAAGTAATAAGGTGGTATCGCACTTAGCCCACCGTCAAGTATTGATGTAACATCCTGGGAAGGGCCTATGCATTTTTCAGATCAATTGTATGAAATGACAAGTCTTAAGTATTATGAATAAATTTTTGATACTTTTGGAAACCTAGAAATGAATGAAAATGGAAATGAAAATGAAAATGGAAATGAAAATGGAGATGGAAATGAAAATGGAAATGGAAATGGACATTTTTGGAAACTTAGACATTTTTGGAAACCTAAACATTTTTGGAAATGATCCAAAAATGGAAACTTGAACATTTTGGAAACTTGGATATATGAGAGAAATAAGGGAGTTTTATTCACATAAATATATGAATAATAAGAGATAAATAAAGGAGTTTTATTCACATAAATATGTGAATAATAAGAGATAAATAAAGGAGTTTTATTCACATAAATATGTGAATAATAAGAGAGAAATAAAGGAGTTTTATTCACATAAATATGTGAATAATAAGAGATAAATAAAGGAGTTTTATTCACATAAATATGTGAATAATAAGAGATAAATAAAGGAGTTTTATTCACATAAATATGTGAATAATAAGAGAGAAATAAAGGAGTTTTATTCACATAAATATGTGAATAATAAGAGATAAATAAAGGATTATTTTCTAATGAGATAATTGAGGAGATAATTGATGGATTAAAGGCTTTTATCTTTTAAATAAAAGAGATAATATTATCAAAAGAGGAGTGGTGGCCAAGTAAAGGACTCCTAGGCTGATAACTTTGGCTATAAAAGGAGGACAGGAGGGCTACTCATCAACATTTGCTCCTCTTCCTCTCTCTCCAAATTCTCCTAGGCAAAACCCTCTCTGCCGAATTTTCATTAAGCAAAAATCCCTCTCTTTTTTCTTCTATTTTCTTCTCCGTTCTCTCATTAAGTCAATCTTTGTGGATTCTAAGAAAGAGGGCAATCATCCACAACATCAAAAGGGGATCTTTCGGAAATCTAAGGATCTAAGGTAAGGATTATAAATATAAATATGTGGTTAAAGATTATGATTCACGTTTTCAAAGTTAGATCTAATCTAACACGGTTATAGGATTTCAACAGGCTTATAAAGGAATCCTCTTGATTTGGAATCCCATCATAAGGTAAGGGATATTCGGCCAAGGCATAATTTGTTTAAGTGTTTTCCATTATTTCAAAAACCGAAACCGACATGGTTACATACCTAGTATTAGCCGATTTCAAGGAAGAGGAATTCTAGCAATCGTTGGGACTTGATTAAATCAATTCGGCAACTAGGTAAGTAATTCTACTTCTAGTAGGATTTGGTTTTAAGACCAAATAGGTTTATTTATATGTTTTAATTAATGGTCGAATATAGGAGTGAAAGATCTAGATCGGTAGATCGCTCTACGGAAATTCACTAAACTATTAAGCGAAAAAGGTGTGTACTCTTACTAACTTTCAATAAATTGCATGGCAATCATTAGATATGTAAATATGTAACAGTATGTGAATGTGGCTAAGCACCACAAATGTGGTAAAGAGTACCCGTGCACGTTTCCTACTTTTGATAGGATTGTGAATGTGATATATTTTGAACATGTGATTAGTAACATGAATGAAAATTAAGTATGTGAAATATGTTATGAAATAATTGGGGCATTCGGGATATTTGTGGAGGAAGAAAGTGAAGGTGATGACTACGGTCTCACCAACGTAAAGTGGTGACTACGGTCACATAAAGTGAAAAGTGGTAACTTCGGTTACATCCAGTGAATACAAAGTCTAATGACACAACATAAGTGGGCGATGAGCACGCCGATCGCAGCGATCGCCTTCCGATGGTGTGTAGCGGATGGAGGGTCGACTTAGTAGTCCCCGCGGTGTACAAGTTGGTACGCGGGTGGTGCGTAGCGGATGGACAAATAGGTTTGGGTTTGGGTTGCATCACCCTTTATTTTGTATGAACATGATATTGATATGACTTGTATGCCCGATTTGTTGGAAATTAGTACTATGTACACATTGAGTCTGTTGACTCACCCTGCTTGGGAATTATTTTTCAGTGATGAGCGGTAATGGACCGGGTCGGCAGGAGCTAAAGGTGGCCATGCATCGCTTGAAGAAATTATTTGGAATTTGGACTTTATGAAATTTTAGTACTTTAAACTTTATTTTGGGTTTGAATGATGTAATAAGGCCATAAAGCCCAATTGGATTTTCTTTATTTCTGTTTATTTTTATTTGAATATGATACAATTTATGTTTGATTAAAGATAAGTAAATTTATTTCTTTTAAAATAATAAACCCAAAAATTATTTTGTCACCTTATTTAAGTTGGATTTCGAATTTATTAAATAGGTTTCAAATTAAGCCCAACCCAAAACAATTTTTTTAAATTACACAAATTTTCTCTAAGTCATTTAGAACATTGAAAACCGATTTATTTAAGGAACATACTGATCCGCTTCGGCTCGTGGGCAGTGTGGGTGTTTCAGGTTGGTATCGAGCCAGCTTTAAAACTCTCGGCTTTGTGGGCTCGTGCCCAAAACGTTTTCAATTCGAGCCCAAATGAATTTCTTTGAAATAAGCGAGGTTTTATGGCATGGCACCTAAGTCTCCGACCACCACCCACCGTAAGTACCTTTAACCATCCGTGGTGATTATGTGAATTATGAATTGTAAAAGGGTAGCAAAGGCATGGAACGTAGAATAGTGTGATAGGAACTTGAACCCTAGGATTAGACTACTCAAACACTTGAAACTCATAAGACTTAATGAACTTAACAAACCTATGACTAAGTTATTAAGCTAGGGTGTGGCAACCCTCAGACGCATGTCTAGGATTGGATCCTAAGAGCACGGTATTTAAGCGAGCCTAGTGACTCACCTCCTCTTCGCAGTATCCTACCCGTGCGTAGCTTCGGTTCGCCCTAACTCGTAAGGCTCAAGTGGTGTGGCAACCTCTGCAATGCGCATGTCTAGAAAGGTCGGTGAGAGCTTGGTATTTAAGCGATCCGCGTGACTCACCTCCTCTTCATTCGAATCCTCGCACAGTGCGTAGCTTTGGTTCACCCCGACCAAGAGGGCTCTTGGTCATAGGCTAAACACAAAGAATAAAACCCGAAAGGGACTTAGCCGTTTTTCTTTTATAAAAAAATGTATAACCAAAATTTAGTTTTAAAACTCTTAGAAACTTATGAGAACTATTTTACAACATTTTCTTCTAAAAAAAAAAAAATACCCTTGGTTTATAAAATGACCAAACCACCCATAGTTTTAACAAAATTTCATTACTTTATCAAATGTTCAAAAACCCTAATTTGTAAAATATCAAACTATCTGGATTTTGGAAAATTACAAAATTGCTCCTAACTTACAAAATTACCAAAAGCGACTTACGATTTCCAAAATTTTTACAATATCATTGCTTTGAAAAGTGTAACTCTCAAAGGAACCCTCAATGTTTTACAATCTTGGAAAATATCCTAACTTAATAAATTTTACAAATTTACCCTGATTTTTGGAAAAATTATCAAAATACCCCGAGATCAAAAATTACCAAATACCCTGGATTTCAAAATTCTTCCAAAATTTCCCGGAACTTTAGAAGTACCAAAATACTTTCATCAAAATCACCAGGAACTTTTTATTTTGAAAATTTACTAAAAATACCCTCAGAGGATAAAATTACGAAAATGCCCCCGGTAGTGGAAAAGCAAAATAACGAAAACAACAACAAGAATTACAACGTTTCTTTGAATGAACGAAAGTTCATATTTGTTGATGGATGAATGAATGAATGCAAGATCAGTATGCATGTATGAATACGAAAGAACCACTCTTAAACTCTTCTTCATAAGATATCATCATGGGTAATAAGTGAAACAAGAATACTAATGCATAAAATTCCTTAATCGGATCTCGCCGATAATGAGCTCAAGAGGACGTGGTCGCCGTGGAAGAGGTAGAGGAAGGATGATCGTTAGATCGGGACAAGGTTCTCGACAATGAGATACCACCACCACCATCACCCCCACCGTCAATGTTGAGCGCGGCAGGCTCGAGCATGAGGAAGATGCCGCGTGTCGCGCGGTCTTTGCGAGTTTTGGAATTGGTGGTCGTGCAGAAAAAATTCAGGAAATCGTAAGTCCAGTACTGAGCGGCTCCGTGCTAATGGAGCCGAATGTTTAGAGGAGTATCGGGAGTGGCACCCAGTACAGCTGAGTACTGGTTGGAAGCAACTGAGCGCATCATGGATGAGCTCGACTTGACCCCCGAGGAGAAGTTGAAAGGGATGACGGCACTGTTACGCGATGAAGCGTATCAATGGTGGTTAACCGTTCGGGACGGTGCCACGGCGGAAGATCTGACCTGGGAATATGCTAAGGAAGCATTTCAGAAGAAGTATGTGGGAACCAGGTATATAGATGAGCAAATGAAGGCTTTTCCGGGTTGGTACAAGGAAGTAAGTCCATCACCGAATATGAAGCGGAATTCTTGAGGTTGAGCCGATATGCCCGAGGAGTAGTGGCGATCGAGCATGAACAGCGTGTTCGTTTTGAGGACGGACTTAGGGACGATTTGAGACTTTTGATAGCACCGCATCGGGAGCGGGAATTCTCTCGCCTTGGTGGAAAAGGCTAAAGTGGTGAGGAATTAAGGACGCCACCAAGCAGTGTCAGGATGTAAATAAGCCCAAAAGAGGTTTTGGGCCATCTCGAAAAGGCCACAAGAGGCCTAGAGTTGACAGTGCCACAAAGTCAATTGTGCCGGTACGGCCGCAATTTCGCCCTTGTGAACATTGTGGAAGGAAGCACGGGGAGAGTGTTGGAAAAAGGCGGGACGATGTCTCAAGTGTGGGTCCAAGGACCATATGATTAAGGATTGCCCCAAGCTATTAGATGAGAGCCAACCAGCACTCGTAATGCTAACCAGGTGGTAGAGGCGACAAAGCACCTCAAAGAGGTCATGGGTCGGCCAACAGAGGTAGTGGCGAGGCCGTGGAGCTCGGGGTCGAGGTGTGCGACTAACGCCAAGCAAGGCAACCGAGTTTTGTTTACGCGGTTCGCGGAGAGGAAGAGGGAGACGCGCGATGTTATAACCCTGACGTTCTTTATTCATGACAAACCCTATTTTACTCTTATTGATGTGGGCTCAACTCATTCCTATGTTGCATGTAGTGTGGTTGAAACACTAGGCCTAGACTCAAACTTTCTCGATAGGCGGATAATCGTAGTAAGCCCTTTAGGCCAAACGGTGAGGATAGATAGGATCTTTCTGAATGTACCCCTAGAGATTCAGGGAGCAAACTTTGGTGACTTAATGGAATTACCCTTCTGGAGTTTGAGCTTATACTTGGAATGGATTGGCTAGTAGAGCATCGAGCCGTGTTGGATTGTGCGGCTAAACGTATGGAACTAAGAACCCCTAAGATGAGGTAGTAGTGATGATCGGAGAAAGGAGGAACTACTTGTCTAACGTAGTTTCAGCATCAAGGCCGAGAAAATGGTTAAGAAAGGATGTAAGGCATTCTTAGCCTTCGTGAGTGCGTTAAGAGGAGAAGAGGAAGGTGTTAAGGGAGTTAGAACAGTAAGGGATTTTGAGGATGTATTTCCGAGGAGTTGCCCTAATACCCCTGATAGAGAAGTGGAATTTGGAATAGATTTGCTACCGTGAATGACTCTGTGTCAATCGCTCCCTCACCGAATGGCACCAAATGAGTTAGTGGAGCTCAAGGCTCAAATCCAAGAGTTGTTGGATCGTGGGTTCATTCGACCCGTGTGTCTCCGTGGGGAGCACCTGGTTCTCTTTGTGAAGAAGAAGGATGGAACTATGCGGATGTGCATAGATTATCGTCGATTGAACAAATCGACCATCAAGAACAAGTATCCTTTGCCAAGGATAGATGACTTGTTCGACCAACCGAAAGAAGGCATTGTGTTCTCAAAGATCGACTTAAGGTCGGGTATCATCAATCGAAAGTGAAGGAGGCGATATTCATAAGACCGCTTTTAGGACAAGGTGCGGTTATTTTTGAATTTGTGGTGATGCCGTTTGATTGATTGTGACACTTGCCGCGCGTTCATGGATATGATGAATAGGGTTTTCTAACCCTACTTGGATAGATTCGCCGTGGTGTTCATCGACGACATTTTGGTGTATTCCAAGACGGAGGAGGAGCACGATGAGCATCTCCGAGTTGTGTTAGAAGTGTTAAGGAAAAGAAACTTTATGCCAAATTCAGCAAGTGCGAATTTTGGCTCAAGGAAGTGGCGTTCCTAGGACATGTGGTATCCGCAGAAGGAATAAGAGTGGATCCTAGGAAGATCGAGCAGTTGTTGGATTGGAAACCACCTAGGTCGGTGGTCAAATCGTAAGTTTCTTAGGCTTGGCAGGCTATTACGAGTAGGTTCGTGGAAGGATTCTCGTCGATAGCCGCACCTTTGACAAAGTTACTAAGGAAGGAAGTACCGTTTGTGTGGACGGATAAGCAACGTGAGAGCTTCAAAAGCTTAAAAGGTCTTGTGAAGCTCGGTGTTAATTCACCGAGGCGGTAAGGACTTCGTAGTATATTGTGATGCTTCGCACACGGTGTTAGGTCGTGTGCTAATGCAAGAAGGAAAGGTAATCGCTTATGCATCTCGGCGCTTAAGGCCGCATGAGGTGAACTACCCAACTCATGACTTGGAACTCGCGGCGCTGGTTTTCGCCCTCAAAGTTTGGAGGCACTACCTTTATGGAGAAAGGTCGATGAATTTACACGGACCACAAAAGCCTTAAGTATTTGTTGACTCGTAAGAGTTGAACTTGAGGCAACGAAGTTGGGTGGAGTTATTAAAAGATTATGATTGTTCGATAGAATACCATCCGGGCAAGGCGAATGTGGTAGCCGACGCCCTAAGTAGGAAGGTTGTGTCGGATTTAAGGGCTTTGTTCGCTCACTTAAGTTTGTATGATGACTAAGCTTTGTTGGCGAGTTACAAGTCAAGCCAACTTTGGTGAAGGAGGTGAAAGAGGGACAGTTGGCGGATAAGGACTTAAGTACTAAGTTACACAAGCAAGTACGGCAATGAGGATTAAAGGATTATGGCGCCAATGATGAAGGAGTCTCGTGCTACAAGGAAAAGGTTTGTATGCCGAGGGATAAGGAGTTGAGACAAAGGATTCTTCGGAAGCGCATGGTAGTCCTTATGCTATGCATCCCGGAGGCATCAAGTCAGATAGAGATCTAAGGGAACAATTTTGGTGGTCGACACAAACGAGACGTGATCAAATTGTGGGGAAATGTTTGACATGTCGCTAAGTAAAGGTGAACACCAAGTCCCATCGGGATTGCTTCAACCAATTGAGATTCCCCAATGGAAGTGGGAAAGAATTACCATGGACTTAGTTAGTGGGCTTCCCTTACGCCCACTAAGAAGGACTCGGTATGGGTGATAGTGGACCGTTTGACCAAGTCCGCACATTTTATCCCCTGTGAGGATCGACTATTCCCTTCAAAAGTTAGCCAAGTTATATGTGGCGGAGATCGTGAGGCTACACGGTACCGATGTCGATCATCTCCGATAGAGACCCAAGGTTTACGTCTCGATTTTGGAAAGCACTTCATCAAGCATTAGGCACTAAGCTAGACTTCACTACGACTTTTCATCCACAATCGACGGCGATGCGAACGGGTTATACAAGTGTTGGAAGATATGCTAAGAGGTCGTGTGATGGATTTCCGAGGAAGTTGGGAAGATTACTTGCCTCTAGCCGAGTTCGCCTACAACAACAGCTATCGAGCAAGCATTCGGATGGCACCATACGAAGCATTGTATGGAAGGAAATGTAGAACACCAACTTGTGGGACCGAGTTAGGAGAAACGCCGCGTTTTGGGTCGAGTTAGTGGCGGAAAAACCGAGGAGAAGGTGGAATTAATTCGAACACGGTTGAAAGAAGCTTCGATGAGACGTAAGTCGTGCGCAGACCTTAAGAGGAAAGAAATTGAGTTTGAAGTAGGAGACCAAGTGTTTCTAAAGGTCTCACCTTGGAAGAAGGTTATGCGGTTCGGTCGCAGCGGAAGCTAAGCCCAAGGTTTATAGGGCCCTATCAAGCAATCTTGGCGAGTTGGGCCGATGGCATACCAATTGGAGTTACCACCAGAGTTGCATCAAATGCACGACGTATTTCATGTGTCCATGCTACGTCGCTATCGATCGGATCCGTCTCATGTGGTACCTGTTGAAGAAGTGGAGTTAAGGCCAGATCTATCCTACGAGGAGGAGCCGATTCGTGATCTTGGAACGTGGCGTGAAAGCACTACGAAAGAAGTCGGTGCCTTTAGTCAAGGTGTTATGGCGCAATCATGGATCGGAAGAAGCTTCGTGGGAGCCGGAAGAGACAATGCGACACATAATACCCTCAATCTGTTTAGTTAGGAAATTTCGAGGACGAAATTTTATTTAAGGGGGGTAGAACTGTAACATCCTAGGAAGGGCCTATGCATTTTTCAGATCAATTGTATGAAATGACAAGTCTTAAGTATTATGAATAAATTTTTGATACTTTTGGAAACCTAGAAATGAATGAAAATGGAAATGAAAATGAAAATGGAAATGAAAATGGAGATGGAAATGAAAATGGAAATGGAAATGGACATTTTTGGAAACTTAGACATTTTGGAAACCTAAACATTTTTGGAAATGATCCAAAATGGAAACTTGAACATTTCGGGAAACTTGGATATATGAGAGAAATAAGGAGTTTTATTCACATAAATATGTGAATAATAAGAGATAAATAAAGGAGTTTTATTCACATAAATATGTGAATAATAAGAGATAAATAAAGGAGTTTTATTCACATAAATATGTGAATAATAAGAGAGAAATAAAGGAGTTTTATTCACATAAATATGTGAATAATAAGAGATAAATAAATGAGTTTTATTCACATAAATATGTGAATAATAAGAGATAAATAAAGGAGTTTTATTCACATAAATATGTGAATAATAAGAGAGAAATAAAGGAGTTTTATTCACATAAATATGTGAATAATAAGAGATAAATAAAGGATTATTTTCTAATGAGATAATTGAGGAGATAATTGATGGATTAAAGGCTTTTATCTTTTAAATAAAAGAGATAATATTATCAAAAGAGGAGTGGTGGCCAAGTAAAGGACTCCTAGGCTGATAACTTTGGCTATAAAAGGAGGACAGGAGGGCTACTCATCAACATTTGCTCCTCTCTTCCTCTCTCGCGAAATTCTCCTAGGCAAAACCCCTCTCTGCCGAATTTTCATTAAGCAAAAATCCCTCTCTTTTCTTCTATTTTCTTCTCCGTTCTCTTTGTTAAGTTGAATCTTTGTGGATTCTAAGAAAGAGGCAATCATCCACAACATCAAAAGGGGATCTTTCGGAAATCTAAGGATCTAAGGTAAGGATTATAAATATAAATATGTGGTTAAAGATTATGATTCACGTTTTCAAAGTTAGATCTAATCTAACACGAAGTTATAGGATTTCAACAGGCTTATAAAGGAATCCTCTTGATTTGGAATCCCATCATAAGGTAAGGGATATTCGGCCAAGGCATAATTTGTTTAAGTGTTTTCCATTATTTCAAAACCGAAAAGCGACATGGTTACATACCTAGTATTAGCCGATTTCAAGGAAGAGGAATTCTAGCAACTGTTGGGACTTGATTAAATCAATTCGGCAACTAGGTAAGTAATTCTACTTCTAGTAGGATTTGGTTTTAAGACCAAATAGGTTTATTTATATGTTTTAATTAATGGCCGAATATAGGAGTGAAAGATCTAGATCGGTAGATCGCTCTACGGAATTCACGGAAACTATTAAGCGAAAAAGGTGTGTACTCTTACTAACTTTCAATAAATTGCATGGCAATCATTAGATATGTAAATATGTAACAAGATATGTGAATGTGGCTAAGCACCACAAATGTGGTAAAGAGTACCTGTGCACGTTTCCTACTTTTGATAGGATTGTGAATGTGATATATTTTGAACATGTGATTAGTAACATGAATGAAAATTAAGTATGTGAAATATGTTATGAAATAATTGGGGCATTCGGGATATTTGTGGAGGAAGAAAGTGAAGGTGATGACTACGGTCTCACCAACGTAAAGTGGTGACTACGGTCACATAAAGTGAAAAGTGGTAACTTGGTTACATCCAGTGAATACATGTCTAATGACACAACATAAGTGGGCGATGAGCACGTCCGATCGCAGCGATCGCGCCGATGGTGGTGTGTAGCGGATGGAGGGTCGACTTAGTAGTCCCGCGCGGTATCACAGTTGGTACGGGTGGTGCGTGCGGATGGACAAATAGGTTTGGGTTTGGGTTGCATCACCCTTTATTTTGTATGAACATGATATTGATATGACTTGTATGCTTGATTTGTTGGAAATTAGTACTATGTACACATTGAGTCTGTTGACTCACCCGTTGGGGAATTATTTTTCAGTGTGATGAGCGATGATGGACCGGCCTGGCGGGAGCTAAAGGTGGCCATGCATCGCTTGAAGAAATTATTTGGAATTTGGACTTTATGAAATTTTAGTACTTTAAACTTTATTTTGGGTTTGAATGATGTAATAAGGCCATAAAGCCCAATTGGATTTTCTTTATTTCTGTTTATTTTTATTTGAATATGATACAATTTATGTTTGATTAAAGATAAGTAAATTTATTTCTTTTAAAATAATAAACCCAAAAATTATTTTGTCACCTTATTTAAGTTGGATTTCCAGAATTTATTAAATAGGTTTCAAATTAAGCCCAACCCAAAACAATTTTTTTTAAATTACACAAATTTTCTCTAAGTCATTTAGAACATTGAAAACCGATTTATTTAAGGAACATACCAGATCCGGTTCAGGCTCGTGGGCCGGGTGTGGGGTGTTTCAATTGACATAACACACTTACATATCCATTCCATCATTCATACTAGAGTTATTCAATAACTTCTACATTCAACCCACTTGAACCATACATGTTCTCAATTATGCCATGCACTAATTAGCAACAACAATATATATATAAAATGCGTCGTTTACACATAAACTTACCTCGGTGCAAAACGTTTTGATTTACGGTTTAATCCGTAACCTTGCCATTTCCACGGTCAAGGTTGATTCCGTGCTCTTCTTGATCTATAACAATAGAATTCACTCATTTAGATCATTTCATGATCATAATGCATCAAAATCTACACTTAGGCAAAAATGACCATTTTGCCCTTATACTATGGCAAAATTATGATTTTGCCCCTAGGCTCGTTAATCATTTTTCAACTCACTTTCTCATTAAACAAGCCTAGCTGAACATTTATTTCTCTTACAACTACTCACAATTCCAACTATTTCATGCATTTATGACATAAATTCAATCTTTGCATTTAATTCCTATTTAGGTGTTTTTATGCAAACAACTTTCACAAAAGTTATTTCACAACTCCTTAACATTCATTTTCATCCATAAAAATTCAGCTAACAACATAAAGTCTCTCATGGTAAGTTCCTTGACTTTCAACCATATCACAAATTAGTCCTCTCATTAGCTAGATTAAGCTTTGAGGACTCCAAAAGTACAAAAATTATCAAATAATACCACCAAAATCACTTACTTGTAGAGAAGATGAGTTGCTGAAATTTTCAAGCTTTCAAAACCCCTCTAAGCATGAAATTTTCGGTGGAGATGGAGAGTGAATAGTGAAAGATGATAGTTTTTCTTTTTACCATATTTTATTCATCTTTTCTCACCTAATTCACCCAATTTTGACCAAAAATTAAATGCTCTTGTCTCCCTATACCACATGGCCGGCCAACAAATTCTAATTGGCTTAATTTCACTTTAAATACCTCTAATTTAACATTCTATAGCTATTAGGTACCCCTACCTTTTAAGATAGAACTTTCGCACCTTATGCGATTTAGTCCTTTTTCATAATTAAGCATGCTATTGCTAAAATTAAAGCACCAAAATTTCCACATAGCCATATTTTAATGCTATAACACATAAAATAACATCAAAATAATTTTCCCTAATCTCGGTTTAGTGGTCTCAAAACCACTATTCCGACTAGCCCCAAAATCGGGCTGTTACAATGCTAGTGCAGGGTTCACACGGGCAACGGACACGGGCGTGTGTCTAAACCGTGTAACTCACTGTTTGTAGTATAAAAGCCATACGGGCATGTACCCAGGACATGTGAGTCACACGGCTAAGGACACAGGAGTGTGTCCAGGCCGTGTAACTCACTTTTTACGCTTAAAAATCACACGGCCAAGGTACACGAGCGTGTGACCAGGCCGTGTGGCATGTTATTGGGCCCGAGAAATTTCTTTTGAGGCTGAGAATGTTACTTAACCTTGATATTAGTTTCCTCAATGTACAAATAATTGAGTTTGATTACATAAGAACTGTGTAATATACTGGGACTGATCTGTGAGCAACATAATTATATGTGCACTGTAATACGTACTCTGTTATTGAGCTGTCTTATTTAATTGTGTAATGAGTTAGAATGACTGAACATATGTTACGGGCAATTGTGTTTTGCAATGGCATGTGTTGGGATGTTGTGAAAAGGGAAGGAGTCTTTTATGAAATTATGGCTACGCCACAATGAGTATTACTCTGATTCTGGCGCTTGTCGCATATTAATCTAGCAGCTAAACTGTATTTCTGTGAAAGTGTCAATAAACACTCAAAAGGTGTGCAGGGTGGGGTGGGCGTTAAATGTCCATAGTGGTGTGTTGGAATGGCCGAAGATGGTGTGTAGTGGACGAAAATAAGAATATTGCATCTGAATCTGATCTGAACCATATTTGAATTGAAGTCGTATATATATACATATATGTAACTCATCTGCTCTGAATCTGGACTGAAATTACTCCTATATCAACCGAATCTCTGAATTTGGAATTTCTTTATGAGCGAACATTATTGAATTAAACTCCTTTTACACACTGAGTTCACAACTCACTTTGTTATTGATTGGATTTCAAGTGGTCCCCAATCTTGAACGGGTCAGTGTCGCGGAAGCTCGGTCAAGCTTTTCTTTTTTCCTTTTAAGCATTACTACTAGGGATTGATGTTCTATGATGTTATGGTATTTATTAATATTATATGTTTAAATAATTGTTGTGGTGGATGTTATGTAATGAATGGTTCAGTTCGACTGTGTTAGGGTAGTAGGAATTTTAGTATGGATGACGTAACTCTTCAAACTCGATCTGGACATCTAGGCTGGGTTTAGGGTGTTACATTTTTTACTTACATAATAGCCATTAACTTGATCGAATTGTTACATTTTTGTCACTCATTCGTTACCTCCCGTTAAAATGATGGCATGGCACATTGATTTAAAAGGCTAATAACCAATTTGGTCCCTGAAATATAAATAAAATATTATTTTGATATTTTATTAACAACATACTTTTTTATTTTTTAAACAATCTCATTATAGGTTTTGATCGTATCTTTTCTTTTTGACGCAATGCCTAGAACTACCCATAGCCCCTCTTCTTATTAACAACATTATTAACACTAGATTTTATCACACCCATGATGTGAATGAACAAAATATTATATATTAAAAAAAATATGTTTATAAAAGTATATAAACAAATGAAGTGGCTAGGGATTTCTATATGAATTTGTTGGTCTTGTGTTTGATTTCTAAATAATGTTTTTCAATTGTCTTATTTGAAGATTATATAAAAGTATGAAAACATGAAAAATACCCTTATAATAATATTAAAGCATAATGACTTATTTTCTGTCAAAAAAAAAAAAGCATAATGACTTATTTGGTCCTCCTCTAAGTTTACAAAACAAATTATTTTAACCCTCCATTAATTTCGTCTCTTTTAACCCTTGAACTTGCATTATTTGTCATTTCTCCCCAATTAAAAATATTAATAATTTTTTGAATTTTTAAATTTCAAAGAATTAATTAATTGCTAACATGACATCTATGTGGCAATCCTCGTGTATGCCACGTCAGCAAAGTTAACAAATGTTAACTTTTCCATCCATTTTGGGGTGATTTGACAAAAACACAAGCTTAAGGGCTAAAAGAGGCGAAAAATTAAATGGATGGCTAAAATGATTTTTTTTATAAGGTTGGAGGGCCAAATAATTCATTATGCCTATTAGTAATTAGTAATTACCTTTTAAGGTAAGGGTATTTTTGTAATTTCACAGTTGAGTTGGTGTCGAGTTGACTCGTGACACCAACTTAACCAGTCACTTTATATATAGTATAGATATACAACTGATGAAGGCAATAAATTGTGCAAATTAAAATAAAAATGTATAAAAAAAAATCAAAATAAAACCTTGGTTGAGTAGTAAATATAATGTTTTACTAATCCA
The DNA here is from genome assembly GCA_025698515.1 of Gossypium sturtianum. Lineage (NCBI taxonomy): Eukaryota > Viridiplantae > Streptophyta > Magnoliopsida > Malvales > Malvaceae > Gossypium > Gossypium sturtianum. The sequence goes on from CM046952.1 coordinate 24,040,936, forward strand.
ATTAGCATGGAATCAAATCTCGCTATATGTATATTTTTATTGGTTTTTGTTAAAGTAAAAGATTAAAGAATCATCAAATAATATAATTTATTTTAATTACAAAAAGATATTTTCATAGTTTCCTTAATCGAGTTGGTGCCCGGTTGACTTACAACACCAACTTAAAAGGTTAAATGGAAGTATAAGTATACAACTTACAAAGATAATAAATTGTATATATTAAAATAAAAATATATAAATAAAATTTTGACCGAGTGATAAATTTAATATTTTCCTAATTAAACAATCTAATTATATTTTATACTCAATATTAAGTAACTAATTAATTAATGTTTAAAAATTGAGCTGAAGATTTATTTATGGGTAGCATGGAAAGAATTGAAGAGACAAATGAAAGTTGGCCCAACCAAACAAAGCTGAAACGGAGCCCAATTATAAGACTAATGCAAACAAAAGACATTCATTCTAAACCCTATAAATACCCTAAACCCTAAATCATTCAAAATCTCAAAACTCTAAATCAAATATCATTCCTTCCAACTTTGAATTAGAGTTAGTCTTTTGGGGGGTTATATTGTTACTAATAATATTTATGTGCTTGCATTTAATATTTTATAGTTTTGTTAATTCTGAGTTTTTAACTTTTCATTGTTTATGTTATAAATATTGTTATTAGTTGAGTTCTGCTTTCGTACTTTAATTTATAATATTATTTTTTATTTTTGCAATACATATTGTTTGAATTTTAATTAAATATATGCTTTATTGTAATTTATTTTAAAGGTTGAATATACAAAATGAGTAACCAATTCTTTGCATACGTGTATTACATTGGAGAAATCATTTCAAGAAAATTGGTTATGTATTTGATTCGAGACATCAGCTAAGCATGAGGTTCAAGAAGAGGGTCAAACTTGATATAATGAAATTAAATATTTCCAAAAATCTTCAAATCTCTCCTGAAATTGTTAATGATGATGATGATGTCAAGACAATATTGCTCAATTAAGAATGTTGTAGTGGAGCTATATGTTGAGTTATATGATGGTTAACAAGGATATGGAATAATAAATCATCCAACTTTCTCCATAGTTGTTCAAAATTCTCCATAAGTATATCAATAAAATCAAGTTCCAAACTTATATACAGAGGTACCATCAATGCTTATGAGTAGACTGTCTTCCGTATATAGGTTGGACTTTGATCTAAATATAGTCTTGATTGATCTATACAAGTATGAAGTGACATCAACATCTAGCATGATCCATACAATCTTTAATATCTAGGTTTGAATCTAATTTAGGGTTTCACACGGCTAGTGCAAAAGTTCCGTTTGGAGCCAATACATTAAAAACAAATGTGAATGTTCTTAAGCCTTAAATAGAGGATGTCTCGTACGATGATGTGGAGATTGAGAAATTTAGTGCTCCCAATATCGATGATGTCATTGATATCATCAAGCTTGATGATATCAATGACAAAAAAAGAAGGCAATAGTGATGATGTCGATTTCGAATGAGACGTCCCAAAAAATATTACTACAAACTTCCCTTAGCATGGTCATCCTACTTATGTTCTTATACTAAATGAACATTTATAGTATACGAAGCATTGATATAGATGCAATACATTTCTTATAAATTTCGAAATATCTTGATATATTACTGAGTTAAATGATAAAGTTCAAGTTAAAATTTCGGAAAGTTAGTATAGGATTATAATTTTAGTATTTTTGAAATCAGACCGATCAGTCTGATTGAGAATCGATCGATGCCCAAGTCTGGAATAAGAGAAAAATCGTTTGAACCAAAAACTGAATTGAACCGTGAATCACCTACCGAACGAACCATTAAAAACCGGCCAGCTGAACCGGTTTTTATTTATTTTGGGCTAAAATTTTCTGGGCCCAAAAAACCCTTTTCTGCCCAAATTCCTTCTAAACCGGCCCAAACTTTTAAATTTTACAAACCCAACCTAAGTCCTAGCCCAAAAATAATAAAACAAATTTAAAATTTAAAGAAAAAACCCTAAAATTTTCCCACCACCCACCCGTGCCCCCTCTTCTTCTTCTTCAGTTATTTTCAAGCTTTCTCAACAACAAAAAAAGATAAATAAAAAATGGGAGAGAAGAGATTGAAGGAAGTGGAAAGTGAAAAGAGTAAAAATAAATAAACATTAGAGATAAGAGAGTGAAAGAAGAAAATAAAAATGAGAGAGGAAAATGAAAAGAGATGAGAAATATGGGGGGTGGGGAGGAGAAACCAAAAACTTTTCCCAACAATTTAATCATTTTTACTATATAGCAAATAATTTTCTTTCCCAACAAAAGTATAAAATCATTGTTTAATTCCCATCTAAAGAAGCCATTGTTGCAAAATAGAGCATTAAAGTGTCCCGTGGACTACAAAACTTATTCAACTTTATATGTTGACGAGTGGTAGAGAAGGGTGTAAGTGAAGTTTGAGGGGCTTCACATATTCGGGAGATTGCACTGCTACGTACGCCTAACGTACCATTTAGATTTTGACTTAATTTGTAATTTTGCTCTTTATGAAACTAAATTTTAAAAAAAAATAAAAACAAAATCCCTGTTAAAAACAATACCAATCAATCAATCAATCAATTTAAATAGACTGGTTTCCACCAAACTTTATCTAAACATCCCTATGCAACCCTTTTTCTTTTTTTGGGCTTCATCTACCATGAAAGAATGATATTCATATAATCCAACAAATGTTAGCAATGCTAATGAAATGAAAACTTTGATAAAGTCCATCACTGGCGGGCGCCATTTTTTTATCACATCCTGACGAGAAATATACAGAGCTCAGGACCAGTATTTCCATCGGGGCTCAACATGTAAAGGGTCTCGCAATCCTTGGAGCCAACGACTCGATCGAAAAAGGCTCTAATATAGGCCAACTCTCCATCAACACCCTCAGTTTCAGAATTCCCTGGCAAAACCCCAGCCCCCATTGAAACCGCCTTGAGAAGTTCCATAACGTGCAAATCCTCCGCCGTCGCCTCTCGTTTAACCCCGTGGCCTGTCTTTTTCCCGTTGCAAAACATCGTCCACAAAGGCTCATCGAATAGCTTAACTTGCTCTCTCCCACATCGTTTTTCACATTCTAAAGCGATTCTCACCATGCCCGCGCTGAGTTCCTTTTGTAGCACGTTGGTTTGCAAGGAAAACTCAATGACTAAAGAAGGGAGACACTTGGGGCTCTCTTGAATCGAAAGGCTAACTTTGCCTCTACGATACCCGAACAAAGTTCCGGTGACTCGAATCCCCGAGATGCTGATGTGAGAGTCGGTTTGTAAACCAGGGCTGGTGGGGAACTTGCATGCGGGAGTGATGATGGGGAAAGCCCGGAAAACGGAACGGAAAGCTCGAAGGACTTTGCGTTTTTGTTTCTTGGACTGTAATTCGGATGGTTGGATAAGGGAGAAGGGTTGTGGAGATGAAGAAGCTTTGGGGGTAGAAGGGTTGGGTGGTGGGGCAGTGGATCCGTCCCTGGAGTTGCCGTTGCCGGTGTTAGGCCTAGAGTCCGCCATTAATGGACGTTGATGAAGAACCAGGGACAAGGCGAGGCCATGGGAGAGAGTGGGAGATAGATGATGAGAGATGCAGATAGGTGGGCATGTTTCAGGTTAGGTAGGTATTGGTTTGAGGCATAGGATTTTCCATATAATTATGGTCAATTTTTAGTTCCTAAGCCTCTGCCTCTTTATTAGGAACATTCAAAACATACATCATTTTTCTTTTTGTTGGGTAGTTGCCATTATCATTATTCAAATTATACATATATTCAAGGTTAAATGCTGTTATTAGTCCCTGTATTTTGTTAAAGTTGTGAATTTAGTCTTTACAAATTTTAATTTAGTCATTTTTAGTCCTCATAATTTTTAAATTTTAAAATTTTAGTCCTAAAAAACGATAACTGTTAAGTTCTACTATTTCCAAAATCTAATGCACCAAACATATGATCATACATGTAATGTCATGTCAGCTTATTATTTTCACATATTACTCAATAAAAAAATATCAATTAATGGATTAATAATTTTTCGTTTGCATCAAGATTGAAATTTCATGATTTGAAAAGTACAGGGACATAAAATGATCCAATTAGAGAATATGAATCAAATCGAAAATTGTACGCATAGTACAAGACTAATAATTGAATTTAACCTAATTGCTACTGTTTGGGTCATAATTAAAATTTTAAAATTCAAAAAGCACATATGATCATACATGTAATGTCATGTCAGCTTATTATTTTCACATATTACTCAATAAAAAAATCAATTAATGGATTAACAATTTTTCGTTTGCGTCAAGATTGAAATTTCATGATTTGGAAAGTACAGGGACATAAAATGATCCAATTAGAGAATATGAATCAAATTGAAAATTGTACGCATAGTACAAGACTAATAATTGAATTTAACCTAATTGCTACTATTTGGGTCATAATTAAAATTTTAAAATTCAAAAAGCACATGGACTAAATTTGACCAAATTAAAATATAGTGATTAAATCAACAAGTTTTACAAAGTAAAAGAACTAATAGTATAATTTAACCTATATTTAAATTGTGGTTGTTTTCTTGTCTTTTTCTGAATTGAGATTAATCCATTTTACTTATAAAACTAATTTGATTAATGATATTAACTCAATCAAAAGTGTATATATAAATCCGAATTTTATATTTGATTTTTGTATTCTATAAAAAAGTTTTAATATTAATTAACAATAATGGGGCTGAAAAAAATTAATTTTCATATATAAAATTTTCATTTTGAGAAATAATGTTATAAAAAAAGGGAGCAAATAGCTTTTTCTAATTTGAGAAATTATGTTAATAAGAGTGATTAGTTAAATTTTAAAAAATAGTAGTTTATTTAAATTTCTGAATTTTAAGCAGTCACAGATAATTTTTCTTTTAAAATAATATTTTTTAAATACATTTAAATAATATTAAAAATTTTATTACACTCATATGCGCATGAAAAATACATATATTCAACGCTTCCTCAACTCAACCCCTATAAATTCCTATCTCCTCAGTATTTGACGTCCCTTAAATGTATTTGGTTGGTCTAAATTATATCCTTTATTTCTCTTTCGATTTTAAATTTAAGTAAATTGATCTCTCGAAAAAAAATAATTTAACTTTTATACATTTGAAAACTAGTAAACAAAGATATTTAAGGATGTTGGGTTGAGGTCGATATAGAGATGAATCCTAGGTCAAGGTCGCAACGACGAGGAAGGGGAAGAGAGTTTAGCAGAGTGATGAGATGTGAAGACATTTTAAAAGTTTAGCAGAGTTTAGCAGGTCAAAAACATTTTTCATAAAAACTTTTATATGTAAACAAATATACTTTTATTTGAGCTATTTCAATAAATATATGGTGGTAACTTTTAAAATAAGCACAAATGATTCTGAGATGATACCCACCTTAAAGAACTTGCAGAGTTAATAGGCAGGGAACTATATGGTAGTAATTTGTTCACCCATTTGGGTTACTTTATACTGAAAAAGGGTGTTGGTTACCATAGTGCCAACAAAAAAAAAAAAAAAAAAAAAAAAAAAAAAAATTTGAAAATGGGTGTCGACCATGTACTACATAACACTTAAAATATTTTTTATACTCGGTATTACATGTATTGTACAAAATACGAGTGAAAAAATACACATGGATGCTGGCCATTGCACAAAAAATATTTTTTTTAATCTTTGTTTCAATCATCAGGTAATTATTGGGAAATTTCTGACAGGATGTCGGTCATGGGGTGCTGGCACCCCGTGCATTGTTCCTTTCAAGTCATTCTCGTAAATATTTTTGAACTTGAGTTATTCTTGTAAATGTTTAATTGTTTTGGGTTAATTTGGTAAAATAGCCACCAATTATCAACGTGTCATAATGTTCTATTGATGTTGAGGTTAAATTCTTTGTTGTATTGATAGAGCCTGATCTTTAATATTTACAATAAGTATTATTAATTTTTCCCTAAATTGTATACCTTCATTTATTGAATAAATTAATAAATTTCTCTTTAAAAAATTATTTACATACATAAGTGATAGTGCTTTGAATGTGTGAATGTTAAGTACAACCGAGTCTTATTTGAGCTATTTAAATAAATAAAAAGTATAATTTAGAAATAAGAGAAAAAGAATAAAGTTTATTTGAGGTGAAATAAATATAAAAGAATAATGTACAAATAACTTTTATTTGAGCCTAGCACGAGGTTAATGTGAAATTTTGAACAGATGGAACCGCCCTGGCTGTTTGCACGTGAGAGTACTTCTTACAAGCCAATGATGGGGTTATTTTGAACCGTACACGGTCCAAAAAAGCATCATGTAAATTTCATGTCTCTAAATGTTAATGATTGAAGGATTACAATTTACTAGATTATTGTAGAAAATGAATCATAATATAACGATGTCGTTTTCCGTTAGATGATTAAAGGGGTGGCAATTTGTTACACTACACCCACGTCAGCGTATCGTCTCGTATCAACGCGTCCTGCCTTTGCGGTGGTTCCACTTACCGTCCACGTTGGACACCTCGAAGATACAGCATCACGCTTCTCTAATGGTCGTGATGTCCACACGCTAGACCCACACCTCTATAATTGACTGTATCTTTATCTAAACACTTTTTAATGAAGTTATTAAAAAAATTATTATTTGTATTTATTAGTTTGTATTAAAATTATAGGGTAAAAAAATTAAAAACTTAAATTTTTTTATCTTTAAGAATTTAATTCATCTATTTTTAAATATAAAAAATTAGGTTCAATTGTTACCATCATTAAAATTCTTAAATTAATTATGTAATGTAAAATTTTGAAATAAAAAAAATATTTATTTGGTAGTCATGTTGTAAATAGTTGTTAAGATTTTTTTTTTCCTTAAAAACATCAATTCGAACTCGTTGTGATAAAATATTTTTTCTATTGAAATAGTGCTTTTCAGGAAAATTTGACGTCAACATTTTGATTGATATGTTAACAATATCAACTATTTAGACTAACTAATAACATTATAAAAAGTAGAGGAACAAAATTATGTCAACAACTAAAGTGTCTAGATTAAATCTCAAGTTTGAGTATAGTTTAAGGGCCAAATTGAAATTTGACCATTGTTTTATAATGTTAAAAAAAAAATGGAAAACCATGGGTGAGAAGCTTTTAAGATATTCAAATTTCATATAACCATGTGAGAAACATTATAAAATTTATCAAATTATATATAACTATGTTGGGAATAGCATGGTTTTAGATGAGATGAAACCAATTCAGATATTAGTAAAATTTATGAGGGGCTGGATTTATGAATAAATATCCTTATTTTATGTTTTATATGATTATATTCAATGTCTACTTTTTCCCTAAGCTCCCTAGTCCCTCCTCCTGTCTTCTTACTTCTTTAAATAATAATGATGTTAGTTTATGAAAAAATAAAACAAATAAATATCAACACGTAACAGAAATCACAATATCGGAACAAAATCGTATTGTGAAACAAAACTTTACAGCAACGGAAGGATCCCACTAGATTCGCAACTGAACCACGCCTATTAGTGAGCGCGTGTCCTCTGCTACTATCAAACATTTCACTTTCTTAATCAGTCAGCTTCCATTAATCATCATCCACCATTCAAATCCTTCTCCTTCAACATCATTACTTAAATCTCACCTTTCCATTCGTTTTTTTTTTTTACTTTCGATCTGCCCCTCTTTGTTTTCCCTTCAGCTTTTCACCTACCATTCAGCAAATAATATGTTTGATTTTGGAGATGAACTAACCATCGAAGGCTCCAGAATTCCATGGCTAATTTGGATCCAAATACTCGTACTCTTCCTTCTAATACTTCTTCTCTATTGCTTCAGCAGCCCCTTCGCTTTGGATCTCTCCGATGGCTCCTCCTCCGCTTCCGCTTCCCTTTCCTCCCAATCCCACTTGGATAAAATGCCTGCTCTTCATCATACTTCAACGCTTGTCTCCGCTCGTTTCCAGGTACAATCCCAACTCTTCTTTTCCTTTTATTCAATTGGGTCTGAGTCCTTTGGCTTATTTTGCTTCGTATTTGGATCTCTGGTTTATGTCTCGTGTTTGGATTTGGTTGAGATTCTTTTGAGTTTAGGTTTTTTTGTGGAATTAAAATTCGACGAGTTTAAATTCGAGTATTTCTGACGGATTTTTGAGTTGGGAATTCATTTGATTAGTTCAACCCAAAACACACAAGTCCAAATCAAAAGAAACGTTAGAAACTAGAACATAACAGCTAGAAATGGTACACAAACTGGGAATTCTTGGTGCTTCAATAATTTGGATATACAGTGGATTTGGGGAAATTATGTGAATAGTATTGGCTTTGGGCCCCCTTTATCTGTTTTTTTGTTAGCAAAACTATGAAATCGCATCCCAAACGCAACTGTAAAGCGTTTCCATTAGTTATGTGCCACAAAAACCCAATCCACCAATGGAAGGAAAATGAATTTCCTTTCCAACTTTATGCTTTCTTTCAAGGCATAGTTTAATAAATTTTTACATAACATTGTGTGACTTTATTAAGTCTAATAACTATACTTTATGGGGAGATGGCAATAGAGTCTGGATGGATGGATGGGCACGTATATTACCTTATTAATTTTCGTTTAACATCTATAATCTGTTCATATTTTTACTAATTATTTTTAAAATTATTATAATTTAGTCATCAATACTGTTAGGGTATATATTGAAAATATAAAAATGGAGCGGAGTGTAGATTGTGTCCACACAACATAATTGCTGTGCCTGCTGTTTTTAATGAAGTTAATTGAGTAGCACTTGGATTTTTCCCTTTTTTTATAAAGAATAGTTGCTTCATTAAATGAACTTAATTGCATTTTCTGCTGTTTTGTTAGGTATTTTCTAAGCTTAACTGCCTAATTAGTTTTGGTCTATCTTCTACACTATCAACTACTCACTAAAGCTTTTCCAAACCCAATTTTACTTTCTTTTTCAAGTAATAAATGCTTTATTATGTTTTGTTAACCGAAATTAAGTATTATACGTTGTTGTTATGATTTGCTCAATATATTTACATGTAATCCATGAAACAATAGGGACTAAATTGAAAATTGTACAAAAGTTTAAGTGTGAAAAAATTTAATTTGCGAATAAGTATATTATGATAAAAGTTTAATGAATGTGTTATGAAATAATGAAATATGCATAAAATATTATAAAAGTGAAATTGTTGAAAAATATGGAATTTTTATGATGACAAGGACTAAATTGTTAAACTTGGGAAAATATTTGGATGAAATAATAGAAGTGAAATACATAGAAATTTGATATGTGAAACAAGATATTGAGATAAATTATGTGATTAAAGTGTAACAAGAAAGAAAATTGATTTAATATGATTAATTAGTGAATATTGAACTTTTATGACAAAAAAGGATTAAATTGAAAAATTATGAAAGTTTATAAGAAAATATTTGATAAGTAAAGAATGTAACATCCCGGTGCTTTGATCGGGTCGGGTATGGGGGTGTTACAGTGAACAGAACTTTATCAGTTTGAAAAATGTATTACCAAAAAAAAAGTTTGGTAAGATATTTTACGGGAATAAAGGGGTAATTTTATGTTGACATGAAAATATTTTAAGTTAGCCATCTTATTTTACATGAAACAAAAATAAAAAAAGACTGAAAATATTTTCCTAATTTTTTGTAAACTTCAAAATGCACTTTAACTATAATTTTTTTTATACCCTTATTAACATCTCTATATGTTGGAAAGTCAATGAAACTTTGGCAATGTTGGCAAAGGCAGAGGCTTAAGATTTTGAATACTTAGATTTGAGGGACCCCTTAAAATGGAAATTTTATATTTTAGCCCCTTAATAGTTTATAAAATTTTAAATTAGTATTAGTAAAATTGTACTTTGATCTCTCTAAAAATGATAAAAATTTGATGTAAATTTTTAAAAATTATAAATAAATAAGTTATTAAAATGATAAAATTGCATTTTTATTATTGCAAAAATACATAACTGAATTCCACCATAGTAAATGCCAAGTGTGGGTTCTCTCACAAAGTATTCTAGGCTTAAATCTCATCATGTGTAGGTTTATCCAAATATATTTTAATTTTCAATCCATTATGTTGAGTTGATTTTAATTATACTTTATTAGATAATTTAGATATATATTATTTATAATAATACTTGTAAACTCGATAAAAATCCGAGTAATATAGCTTTACATCTCCCATAAAGGACTTCTCATTTAGATTTACATTGGGAGGCTTTTTTATTCCTTAGGGTCGGGGAGAGGAGTGTGAATAGTTATTCTTTCTTTTATATATTCAAGGATGATGGAATCAAATTGGATCGGTCGGTTGGATCGACTAGATCAGAAATTGGTAGATAGATTTATTTGGAGAAAGAGGTTGATATGCAAATTGTACAAATCAATTAAAATGAGTCAAAAACCAATTGAAACAGGTTTTAAATATTTTAATATTTTTTAAACTTTTAATTAATTAAATCGAATTAACTAACCGAACTGAGAATTGGTGCCTGCCGACCACCAATTTGGTTACCAAAACATATATTTTAATTAAACTCATTAGTGTTTTCAGTTAAGTTGTCGTGACTTACCATCTGAAATTTGTTTTTTAGTAGTTGTGTCCAACACATATACAGAGTTGAACAGGTATCATCCTCTTGATATATGAAATAATTTAATTTCCAATCCAGATAACATAGAGAAATCATCCTAAAATTGATCTGTATTCATTTTACATCCATATCATAACTATTAGTAGTGGAAGCAAAATCATGTGTTTGGCAGACTTTTCAAGGGCAGGTCTTTTTGGTTTGACTTGAATTAAAATTTTATCAATAAAATCAAATATTTTATTTAAGTTCAGAGTATAAACAAGTATTTTGGGAGTGACATAATCAGGTGGTGGCAGGTTGGAGAAGAAGAGCAGAGTATAAAGGGTGAAATAGGCCCAGAAAGAAGCAAAGGAATAATAAGAGGAGCAGAAGATAGTGTAGAAATGGAGGAATGTGGAACCAAAGAAACTGGACATCAAAATTGTTATCATCCATGTCACTATCTTAGCCTTGCTAAGCTTGCATTTCTCAAGTGTTTGGGTCTTGATTCCTTGTCTGAACCTAGTTCAAAATCTAATGAGCAAACAAAACCAAGATAGTTTACATATTACTATTGACTTCTTAGTTCAATGGATAAATATAGTTTCATTAAAAAAAATTATGGTTCTAAATTTAGTTCCAGCTCAATATATCCACAGCTGGAGCTTGGTCGGCTTTGATATTAGACATGCAATCCATACCTTCATGCATAATCATTTGATGCAATGATGACAAAAGAGATATTGATTTTAATCTTGGAGTTAACATTGTTGGGAGAGAGTCATGAATCTTTGAAAAATATCGTGAAAAAAGATTATTATTATTATTATTATTTTTTGAACAATGTGATTTAAGATTTTAAATAATTAATAATGATTTGCTAAAATATCTATTTTAGATATAATATTATTAAGGAAAAAAATTAATTTAAATAAAAATGTATTAATATTACAATAAAAAAGAAATACATTTAAATAATTAATACAATTTATTTATAAACTTTAATTCAATATATAAAACATTTTTTATGTAACACCCCAAACCCGGCCCAAACGCTACAACCGGATCCGGTATGTCACTTAAGAGATTTTATATAACATGTCGCATTTTGGAAAATAATTACTAGGTTTACACCTTTATTTCGAAAGCTTAATAATTCATTAAAGTATAAAATATTAAGTAACCAATTACCTTGGTAGATTTTAAATAAAACCAAAATTTCATGCAGTGTCTTAACTTAATTGAAAACGTAAAACTTAAAACCCAGTAATAAAAGCCCCAAAAATCCCAAGACATAAATGGTAGTCTAGTGGCCCATGGCCTTATTACAAGGAAATTTGAACCCATTAATTAAATGAAAATAAAAAAATTAGACTAAGTCTTTTTCTTTGAATTCTCAAAGCTCATCGCATGGCCACCTTGCTCTCCTCTCCACCCTGGTCCGATGCCCTAAGTGTCACCTCGAGATGGTTAAAATTAAAGGGTGAGTCGCGAGACTCGGTGTGCAACCCTCATGCACCATTAGATTTGGGCTTTAGCCCCATAAAATGTAATAATCAAAATATAAGTAACAAAAAATAATATGCAAAGCCCAACCCATATCCTAGGTGTCCATCCGCTACACGCCCGTGCCACCATTCACACCATTGGGGATTTCTACAATCAACCCACACCGCTACACGCCTTGATGGCGATCGTGCGCTCATCATCGGATCATGGTCGTAGCCACTACAATGCATCACGGCGCAGGCCGCCACAGCAGATCACGCGAAGGAACCGCTACAACAGATCACGGTAAAAATCGCTACAACATATAACTTCCTCCTTTCATCAAACCCAACCCATGCAATCGCATAAAATCGATATACTTATAACATTTAATCGGATCATTTACTAACCCGGTGATTTGCTTTACCCTCTTTGGGTTCCGTCAATATGCCGGGTTTTGACATTTAACAAAACATGTAATACTTATTTTCATATATTAATCAAACAGATCTAGATGGTGTGGAGAATTACACACCGATATTACAAAATCCAATATTCTTAGTCGATGTCCTTGCTATACCGGATCTATTATCCTCAATCTATAGTCTTGCTTAAAAGCCTTAACAATTGTGAAAATAGGCCTCTCCTATATTCGGCCATGGTTAGTATTCTACCCGATTTTATATATATAAATAAACAAATCCTCTTACATTGAAATCCCGAAATTGGAGACTTATGATTTTCGGCTTTTAGGTCTAGTCGACTAAGCTTCCTTCAAATCTCGAATTGTCGCCCATCATAAAACCATTAAACTATTAGCTTTTGGCTTTTGCCTTTCAAAAATCGGAAATAGATCATGAGAACTAATCAAAAATCAACATTTACCTTAGCATAGGAGATTCATTAGCACTAGAGAGAGGATTCGGCAATACCCATGGAAGATTTAAATGCCTAAGTATAGAACTAATTCTCAAATAGGATGAATAGAAGAAAAGACTATGGATGCTTGACTTTCTAGAGAAATCGGCACAAGAAGGAAAAAGTGGAGAAGAGTTTCACTTTTAAAGAAATTGGAGAAAAAAATTGGAGAGGGAGAGGCTAGGAATTTCGGCACAATGGGAGAGAAATTTAGGGTTTTCATGTCGTAATCAAGGAGCTAGCCCCTATTTATAGATATTTTGGCACCTCTCGCTAAAAACCGAAAACGCCCTTAAAATTCAAGCTAAAGAGAGGAGAAATTCGGCACCCTCCTTGCCATGCAATGGCCAATTTTACACTCCTCTAGGTGGTGGATTTTCTACCAACACTTCCTCAAGATAAGCTCCTAACTTTTCTCCTTTTTATCTATGATATTATCACTTAAAAATCTACATAAAATCTCCTATTTTATAGCCTTGTAGCCGCCCACCTCTACTAATCCCTAATGCCAAATTTAACTCACTTAAATTAAAAGATTTGGGCATCATTAAACTTAATACTTGGGCCCCTAATTCCTTATGTGTGGCGTCACCCTCTCTTCATTTAAAGTGCCAAATTTGGCCTAAAACATGGGCTCATGCGACCCAAAACTTGTTCCTTTTAATCATTAATGATGCCACTTTAATCTGGGCCTTTTTGCCTAATTCTAAGCCCAAATTTAGACCCCTATCAATTAAATTAACATAGTAAACCTATCCCTACACTAAATGTATAGGCCCGTAAATTTAGGATGTTACAGTTCTACCCCCTTAAAGAAACTTCGTCCTCGAAATTTCCAACTAACTATTAATCGTACTACCCAAGTCTCACCACTATGCTTTCATTTGCGCACTCCGATTCTAAAGCCAAAAGAAACACTTAGTATACTATGGTAGAGTACGCACTAGTGTTAGCATCTAGAGCGTCCTCATCCCCTTGTACTCATTTTACCGATTCGCGTTTATCTGCTTAGAAATTTTATGAATTATTAGTTTTCTTCCAACTGACAACCACGAGCAGTTTATGAACAATAGTTTAATAGTAGTTCTTTCGAATTCGCATTCACAATCTGATCTCAAGTTTGTAACCTCTAACTAAAATAAAACACATACATCATACAAATAACATCCAAGCACTTACATTCTTCATGTAAAGGTGTTTTCGTTGATTCACTACCTAGGGGTATTTTCGTAATTTTATCTTACAGGGGTATTTTCGTAATTTTTCATAATAAAGTTCCTTGTTGATTTCGTGAAGTAAGGGTATTCTGGTAATTTTACAATCCGGGGGTATTTTGGTAATTTTGAAATCCGGGGGTATTTCGATAATTTTGAAATCTGGGGGTATTTCGGTAATTTTGAAATCCAGGGGTATTTCGGTAATTTTGCAATCAGGGGCAATTTAGTAATTTTGCAAATCAGGGGTAATTTGGTAATTGTACAAACCAGAGGTATTTTGGTCATTTGACAAAATGAGGGTAGGTTGGTAATTTTTTCTAACCAGGGATATTTCGATGTTGTTTTTTTTTTCAAACAGGGTACTTTGGGGAAAAATCTAGTTTCATGGTCCGGGTTACTCTTATAAACATGAGATTTTCGGGTAAATTTTCAAAACATAGGTATTTTACAGATTCATTGATGGTTGGTAGTTTTCACAAATCAAACGTATTTTGAAAATTTTGTAAAACTTGAGAAATTTTCTTTCTTTTTTTTTTCAAACTAGGGTGGCTGGTCCCTTTCGGGTTTTAATTATAAGGTTTAGCCCATCAACAAGTCCTCGTAACTAGGGTGAATAGTCACCACGCACTGTGTAGGATTCTAGTGAAGAGGAGGTGAGTCGCCAGGGCTCGCTTAAGTACCAAGCTCTCCCTGAATCCACTCCTGAACATGCGTATGCCCATTGCCACACCCTAACTTGGCTAAGGTGAACAGTCACTACGCACTGTGGTGGATTCCAAGTGAAGAGGAGGTGAGTCACTAGGATCGCTTAAATACTGTGCTCTTTCGGATCCAATCCTGTAGACATGCGTATGCTGTTACCACACCCCCTAGTCTTGCGGCTCGCTCACGGGTTTATTTAGTGAAGTTAAGTCTTATGAGATTTTAAGAGTTGTTTCAACTAGGCCTAAAGTCCATCAAGTTCTAATCTAACTAATCTACGTCCCATAAAGCCCATCAAGCCCACATATATTATATCACACAATGGTTCGAATACTTACAGCGGACTTGGGCGGAGAGACGCAGTGCCATCTTTGAGCCGAACAGGACATGACTGTATAAATATGCATGTTTCAAAACCCAACTTTAGAAAACGTTTTGAGCCCAAAAACCCCAGAGCCAAGTTTTGAACTGGCTCGATACCAATTTGTAACACCCCAAACTGCCCCAAACGCTACAACCGGATCTGTATGTCACTTAAGAGATTTTACATAACATGTCGCATTTTGGAAAATAATTACTAGGTTTACACCTTTATTTCGAAAAGCTTAATAATTCATTAAAGTATAAAATATTAAGTAACCAATTATCTTGGTATATTTTAAATAAAAATCGAAATTTCATGCAGTCTTAACTTAATTGAAAACGTAAAACTTAAAACCCGAGTAATAAAAGCCCAACAAAATCCCAAGACATAAATGATAGTCTAGTGGCCCATGGCCTTATTACAAGGAAATTTGAACCCATTAATTAAATGAAAATAAAAAAATTAGACTAAGTCTTTTCTTTGAATTCTCAAAGCTCATCGCATGGCCACCTTGCTCTCCTCTCTCACCCCCTGGTCCGATGCCCTAAGTGTCACCCGAGATGGTTAAAATTAAAGGGTAAGTCGCGAGACTCGGTGTGCAACCCTCATGCACCATTAGATTTGGGCTTTAGCCCCATAAAATGTAATAATCAAAATATAAGTAACAAAAATAATATGCAAAGCCCAACCCATATCCTAGGTGTCCATCCGCTACACGCCCGTGCTGACCATTTCACACCATTGGGGATTTCTACAATCAACCCACACCGCTACACGCCTTGATGGCGATCGTCTTTGCTCTCATCATCGATCATGGTCAGTAGCCACTACAAATGCAGAATCACGCAGCAAGTCGCTACAACAGATCACGGTGAGGAACGGCTACAACGGATCACGGTAAAAACCGCTACAACATATAACTTCCTCCTTTCATTAAACCCAACCCATGCAATCACATAAAATCGGTATACTTATAACATTTAATCGGATCATTTACTAACCGGTGATTTGCTTTACCCTCTTTGGGTTCCGTCAATATGCTTGGGGTTTTGGCATTTAACAAAACATGTAATACTTATTTTCATATATTAATCAAACAGATCTAGATGGTGTGGAGAATTACACACACGATATTGCGAAATCCAATATTCTTAGTCGATGTCCTTGCTATCCGGATCTATTATCCTCAATCTATAGCCTTGCTTAAAAGCGGAACAATTGCGAAAATAGGCCTCTCTATATTCGGCCATGGTTAGTATTCTACCCGATTTTATATATATAAATAAACAAATCCTCTTACCTTGAAATCCCGAATTGAGACTTATGATTTTCGGCTTTTAGGTCTAGTCGACTAAGCTTCCTTCAAATCTCGAATTGCCGCCCATCATAAAACCATTAAACTATTAGCTTTTGGCTTTTGCCTTTCAAAACCGGGAATAGATCATGAGAACTAATCAAAAATCAACACTTACCTTAGCATAGGAGATTCAAATAGCACTAGAGAGAGAGGATTCGGCAATGCCCATGGAAGATTTAAATGCCTAAGTATAAAACTAATTCTCAAATAGGATGAATAGAAGAAAAGACTATGGATGCTTGGCTTTCTAGAGAAATCGGCACAAGAAGGAAAAAGTGGAGAAGGGTTTCACTTTTAAAGAAATTGGAGAAAAGAAATTGGAGAGGGAGAGGCTAGGGAATTTCAAACACAATGGGAGAGAAATTTAGGGTTTTCGATTGATCGAATCAAGGAGCTAGCCCCTATTTATAGATATTTTGGCACCTCTTGCTAAAAACCGAAAACGCCTTAAAATTCAAGCTAAAGAGAGGAGAAATTCGGCACCCTCCTTGCCATGCAATGAGCCAATTTTACACTCCTCTAGGTGGTGGATTTTCTACCAACACTTCCCTTGAAGATAAGCTCCTAACTTTTCTCCTTTTTATCTATGATATTATCACTTAAAAATCCACATAAAATCTCCTATTTTATAGCCTTGTAGCCGTCCACCTCTACTAATCCCTAATGCCAAATTTAACTCACTTAAATTAAAAGATTTGGGCCTCATTAAACTTAATACTTAGACCCCTAATTCCTTGTGTGTGGCGTCACCCTCTCTTCATTTAAAGTGCCGAATTTGGCCTAAAACATGGGCTCCTTGCGACCCAAAAATTGTTTCTTTTTAACTGTTAATGATGCCACTTTAATCTGGGCCTTTTTGCCTAATTCTAAGCCCAAATTTAGACCCCTATCAATTAAATTAACATAGTGAACCTATCCCTACACTAAATGTATAGGCCCGTAAATTTAGGATGTTACATTTTAAGACAGGGGATCCATAATAAAACTAAAATGTTTTACACTGTTTAGTAACCTTTGATTAAAATTAAATAAAAAAAACTAAGATAAAATATTGGTTTTTTATATAAAACATTATTTTAATTAAAGATTATCTATTATTTGTATTTCTTTTCCCCCCTATAGCTTTATCTGTCTCTGATTCTTTAAAAAAAAGAATTTATTAAAAAAGGAAAAAAAAATTCAAAGATCATATAAAATTGATGTTTTAATTTTAATCGAAATTGGATTTTTTTTTTTAAATTTTATTTACTATTTCTCCACCCAAGAAAATAAAATGATGGATAGAAAGTATATCTTCTTTTCTGGATTCCACTGAAATGGGGACAAAATATATAACAATTTATTGGTGAGCCATCTGTATGTTGTGGTATATAATATTCTTTACACAACAACTATATTATTTGTGTGAAAAAATATTTCATATTTGAGTTTTTAGATTGCATTTGTCTTTGTTAAACAACCAATCCATTTTTGTTTTCTTATTCAATATGAATTAATTTTGGACATGCTTTCATATGGATTAATGGAGGAAAATGATATTGCGAAATGAAACGATAAATATAATATGAACTTTGATTTGTGTAATTATATATATAAAATTTGAATTTTAGTTTATACGTATATATGAAATTTTGATTTTAATTTAATTATACATATTTAAAGAAATAAATAGGTACATTTATTTTCATATTTGATTGATATAATTGTTTGTGTATGTGATATATCAACGTAAAATTGTGCTAATTTGAAAATTATTATTAGTGATTTGTGAAAATTAAATCAAATTAAAATTTTATGTATAAAATTGCACAAAATCAAAGTTCATGTATGACATTACACATTGGATCAAAGTTCATGTATAGTTTTGCTATTTATTCCTAAAAAAATTATTATTTGATACTTTGGTGATGTATATTTTTAAGGTATGATGACTTATTTGACCCTCTAATTTAAAAAAAAAAATCATTTTAGCCCTCCATTTAATTTTTTGTCTTTTTAGCCCTTAAACTTGCGTTATTTATCGAATCACCCCAAAATAGATGGAAAATTTAATATTTGTTAACTTTGTTGACACGACATACACATGAATTGTCACATTGATGCCATATCAGTAATTAATTAATTTTTTAAAACTTAAAAAATTAAAAAATATATACAAATTATTAAGAATTTTAAAAAGTATAAAAGTATATATTTTTTAACATTTTTTATTTTAAAAAAAAAATGATTATTTGTTGATATGGTATATACATGTGTTGCCATGTGGATCCCACGTCAACAAAGTTAACATACGTTAACTTTTCCATCCATTTTGGGATGATTTGACAAAAAATACAAATTTAGAGACTAAAAGAGGCGAAAAATTAAATGGAGGACTAAAATGACCTTTTTTTTTGTAAAATTGGAGGGCCAAATAAGTCATTGTGTCTATTTTCAATTTCACAAATATTAAAAGTTAATTCAATTAACTAAGACTTAAAATAAAGATAAATTTATTTAAAATAAACTTTATATTTGACATATAAAAAAATTTAAAGAAAATAAAATTGAACAAAATGCATAGGATAACTTTAAAAATTTAAAGGTAAATTATATCATTAGTCATCCAACTATTAGCATATTTCTGTTTTGATCACTAAACTATAAAAAAAATTCAATTTCATCACTAACATTTTGGATTGTTTCTATTTTGGTCAGTACTCTAGATTAAATGGTTAACATAAATGATGATATAACCTTTTTTCTAACTAGTATAATAACACATTATATCAAATTGATCCTAATTTTAAATAATTCAATAAATTTAACTCTCAACATTTATAAATTCTATTGATTTGATCCTCAAACACATATATTTAATATAAATATAATTAAATTATTATATATTATATATTATGAAAAAATAAAATAAAATATTATTTATATATATATATATATATTTGAGGAAATTGTACCCAATAAATTGTTTTCATCATTGAAAACAATACGTTTGGACTGTTCTCATCGCTGCACCCAATTTATCCGCCTGCTTGATGATTCCAATGCCATCTCATGCTCTTAGCGTTAATACTTGGTTGAAAGTTTTCCAAAATTAGGGATAAAATGTTTTGTAAATATTAGTATCATCATAGTAGGCCTGGATTCCTAATGTGCCTTTGCATGGAGGAAATCACAAAACTGTCAGCATCTTAACTTTTACAAACAATTAGTAATGATGATTGAAAAACAATGTAAACTAAATATTGAATGTGGAGTAGTTTCATCACAATCTTATTTGGATTAGTAAATGAAGAAAATGGTGAAAAGATCAATCCTTATTCAATTTCCGAACTGACATTCCGAAAAGCCTCTGATAAAAGAACTAATTTTCCAGAATCACCCCAAAAGCATCATCCTCATAAAGTACAACCACCCTTTTCCAGTTGAATGAACTAATGGTAGCTGCAATACATTTCATTTGTTCGAAATCACCTTTGGCCATCAGGAAAGGTCAATTTCCTTAATGGGT
Source organism: Gossypium sturtianum (assembly GCA_025698515.1). NCBI lineage: Eukaryota > Viridiplantae > Streptophyta > Magnoliopsida > Malvales > Malvaceae > Gossypium > Gossypium sturtianum. Next base: position 24,061,165 of record CM046952.1, read on the forward strand.
TCTCTAGGTTTTGTTATAGAAAAATGAGCTAGAAAATATAATACTATTTGTGTATATTTTGAGGAATTATTATATTTTTTATAGTTAGTATGTATATAAACGATATATACAATTTCGTCCTAATCATTTAATTATGTGTACTTATAATTGTGGAGGGTTAATTTTATTGAACTGTTTAGAATTAGGAACAAATTGATAGAATGTGTAAGTATATTATACCAGTTAGAAAAAGACCACATCATCATTTCAATTAAGCATTTAACAAAGAGTGATAAAAACAAAAAAGAGCTAAAATATGAGTGATGAAATTGAAAATTTGTACAGTTTGGTGCAAATAAAAACACACTAATAGTTGGGTAACTAGTAGTATAGCTTCAAGGGCGAATTTAAGGGTGTTGATAGGGAGAAAAATTTTCATTTTAGCCCTTTAAAATTTTTAAAAATTTAAATTAATAAAGGTAAAATTGTAACTTGGCCCTCCTAAAATAGTAAATTTTTAATTTAATCCTTTAAAAATTTTACTATCGTAAAAATTACAATTTAATTTTAACCCCCCTAAAAAGGTTTTCTGGCTTTGCCCCTATATAGCTTACCCAAAAATTAAAAGATAATGAATAAAGAGTAATTTATCCAAATTGAAAATAAATGCTTCAAATGGATAGTGTCACGTGTAAAACAAACTGCAACATAAATATTATTATTTATTCCCTTTTCTATATAGAACCTTGTAATATATATATTTATATATATATATATATATAGGAAAAAAGCATCGCATGACATGTTTTGGTAGGCTCATGTGCCCTCTCAAATTTTCTTCATTATTGTTAACTCCAATTATTAAACTGGTGGATAAAATTAAACTTTTAGTTCAAAAATGCACTAAAAAAAATGTAGGTATCAAGTAAAAAAAAAAGTGGTATAATTTAAGGGATAAGTAGTCAATAAATTTAAATAAAAATATAAAATTTTTATGGTAACACGATATATAAAATATAAAATCAATATGTATATTATTGTTTAATTTGATGGTAACACTTATCAATTGGATTTTAATTTTATTGTGAAATAATTTACAAAAATATATGTTTCTTGAACAAAATTATATTATTTTGAATATAAAATCAATAAATATCTGAAATTTGAACTTCACATCAACATTCAAAACAAACGTTTTATATATATTCATAATGATTTCAGCCTAAACATAAAACTTTTGGCATCATATGAGAGTTGAAGTGAATAAATGATGTAGTAGAAGCCATATGTGGGCGCAGCATTACAACAACTATCCCCAGCTTTCACGTGTGATTCATGTCTACCTTTAAACACCTACAACTCATCCAAATCATATGATTTTGTCAACGTTTTTATTCTGGAAAAAGGTTTCTATTAATAAATAAAACTCCCCATGATTTTGACTCAAAATTTGATTTGATGTATAAGTTGATATATGAATTTTAATTATAGTTTAAATGTGTATATAAAATTTTAATTTTTATTCAATTATACACATTTAAATAAATAAATATATTAATTTATTTTTATATTGGATAAATATAATTATCTGTGTATGCAATATATAAATATACAATGATATTATATTAATAATTGTGTTAATAATTTATGAGAATTGAAACAAATCAAAATTTCATATATAAAATTACACATTAAATCAAAATTCATATATAATTTTGAGATTTATTGTTATAAAAATTGAAAGTTTTGAAACATATAAAAATCTTTATGATTTTAAAATAAAAAATTTTAAAAAAAATAGAACACATCCTGCTTCAAGTACATGTAGAATACATTTTTAATCTAAAAAAGTTAATGAAGAATACATTTACCCATATGGTTCAATAATTCTCACTTACATAATTACTTCTGTCAAGTTTGAAGAAAATTCTATAAATTTCCTTGAGATCTATTTATTAAGCAAATTAATTTTAAATAAAATGACAATATAATACATTGAAATCATATAAATGTAAGCACAAATCATGATTTAAACGAAATGTAGGCAGCGGAAAAATCAAACATAAATACCTCCAGCCATTGTCTGAATCAAATGTCAAAATCTAATTGTTGTAACCACTTGTTGAGCGCGTCAAACAATCGATGAAGACGTCATATTTAGCTATATGAAAACATGAAAATTGGAAAAGACAAAAGACACCAAGGTCTTCTAAGCACTCGAAAACCTCACTAGATGGAGTTGTTTTCAGAAAATATTTTTGGTGCTTAAGGACCTTATGCTTGGGGGTATTTATAGTGGTAGTTCCCCATCAAAAACCACCCATCACATACCTCACTATCACACAAAGTGAAAGTAGTGGCCAAAATGTGGGAATGAAAATGTCGGGGTTATTCCCACAAACCATACACGTCTAACATTCTCCCACTTGGTTCATATTACCCATGAAAACTTAAATTCGAAACATACACGAATCATGGCAATATTTTCTCTTAGAATTTGAGTAGTATCTTCCATGTATCACAATATATCATGTCTCAACGCTTTAGCCCAAATTTCTTAATGAATAAACCCAATGTTTATTTCAGGTCCAAACCTTAGTGACATTTCTCAAAACAATCAAATTAATGTGCACACAAAATATGAGAAACATCAAACTTAGCAAAGTGTCTTTATAATCGTTATTATAACGAAAATTTACAAGGTGAAGTCCCAATGTTACAACATGATCCTTAAATTTGTATGGTGGCATGCCTTTAGTTAAAGGATCAGCTAACATTTGCTTAGTGTTAATGTGCTTAATGACCACTTTTTTTTTCTTTAATATGTTCCCTTATGGCTAAATACTTAATATCGATATGTTTACTTCGACTTCGACTTTTGTTGTTTTTAGCCATAAAGACAGCAACTGAATTATCACAATATAACACCAATGGCCTAGAAATCGAATCCACAAGTCTAAGCCTAGATATGAAACTCTTTAACTATACTCCAAGTGAGGTAACCTCAAAACATGAAACAAACTCAGCCTCCATAATGGAAGTAGCAGTTAAAGACTACTTGACGCTCCTCCAAGATATAGCTCCGCAAGCAAACATAAATATGTAACCTGATGTTGATTAAAGTGAATCAACACAGTTGACAAAGTCTGAGTCGGAGTAGCCAATCACCTCCAAATTGTCTGATCGTTTGTACGTAAGCATGTAGCCCTTTGTCTCTTTAAGATATCTCAAAACTTTTTTTGCAGCTCTCCAATGGTCAATACCTAGATTACTCTGATATCTTCCCAACATTCCAGCTACAAATACAATGTCAAGTCTTGAGCAGACTTGAGTATACATCAGGCTTCCAACAATAGAAGCATATGGAATGTTTTTCATTTGCTCCCTCTCAAATTTGTTCTTCGGGTATTGGTTCAAATTGAACTTATCACCCTTCACGATAGGAGCAACATTCGGGTAACAATCTTTCATCCGAATTTTTTTTTAAACTTTGTTGATATAGGTTTCTTGAGATAGACCTAAGATAGCACGATATCTATCACGATGAATATTAATGTCAATGACATAAGACACATCACCCATATCATTCATATCAAAATTTTTAGAAAGAAATTATTTCACCTTATGTAGCATACCCTTGTAATCTATTGCAAGTAAAATGTCGTCCACATATAGAATAAGGAAACAAATTTTAACCTCACTGGCCTTCTAGTATATGCATTGATCCATGACATTCTCGACAAAACCAAACGAAGAGACAACTTCATGGAACTTTAAATACCACTGTCAAGAGGCTTGTTTTAATCAATATATGGACTTATTTAGCTTGCATACCAAGTGTTCACCATCATTAGAGGAGAATCATTCAGGTTGTTTCATGTATACCTCTTCCTCTAGGTCACCATTGAGAAAAGCTGTTTTCACATCCATTTGTTACAACGCAATGTCAAAATGAGCTACTAATGCTAACACAACATGCAATGAATCTTTATTAGATACATGAGTGAAAGTCTCAGTATAATCGATTTCTTCTTGTTGAGTGAATCCTTTCGTAATGAGTCTAGCTTTATATCTTTCTATGTTTCCCATTGAGTCTCTTTTTGTTTTGAAGACCCATTTACATCCAATGGCTTTTACGCCTTCATGAATTGACACAAGATACCAAACATCGTTACTTTTCATGGAATTCATCTATTCTTTTATAGCATTGTACCACAATTCTGACTCTTTGCAACTCATAGCTTGTAAAAATGACTTAGGATCATTATCATTTTCAACTCCAATATTATAGTCAGACTCTTGCAGATACATAATATAGTCACTAAAAATTGTTGATTTCCTTTCTTTAGTAGATCTCCTCATGAACCAACATTTTCTTGTGGATCATGTTGTTCAACTGATTGTTCAATTGATTGTTCAATAATTTCCATATTTTCTTGAACAACTTGATCTATTGGAGTGTTTTCAGCAGTTTGTGGATTTTCATTAATTGGTTGTTCAACACCCAGTTGAGCTTGAGGGGTGTTTTGTATGATAGTCAATCTCTCACCTGAGGTGGAAGTTTAACCTATGGGAATCATATCCCGAGATAGATCGCTCCCACTAATTGATTCATTCTCAAGAAACTTTACATTTCTCGATTCCACAATTCTAGTTCTATGAGATGGACAATAGAATTTATATCATTTGGACCTTTCGGCATATCCAACGAAATACCCACAAATGGTCCTTGGGTCCAGTTTTTTTTTCCTGTGGGTTATAAACTCTTACTTCAGAAGGGTATCCCTATACGCATATATGTCGCAAACTCGGTTTCCAACCTTTAAACAATTCAAAAGGTGTCTTTGGGACAACCTTAGTAGGAACTCGATTTAATATATACACAGTCATTTTGAGAGCTTTAACCCATATGGACTTAGGCAGCTTAGAGTTGCTAAGCATACTGTGCACCATGTCCATTAAAGTTCAGTTTCTTCTTTCCGCAAAACCATTCTGATTAGGTGAGTTTGGTATGGTGTATTGGCCAACTATACCATTATCTTGAATAAACTTCACAAATGGACCAGGTGTTTGTCCATCCTCAGTGTATCTACCATAATATTCACCACCTCTATCGGTTCTCACAATCTTGATTTGCTTATCGCATTGTTTCTCTATTTTAGCCTTGAAAACTTTAAAGGCTTCTAATGTTTCGCTCTTGTGATGAAGCATGTAGAGATACATGTATCGTGAGTAATCTTCTATGAAAGTGATGAAGTATTTCTGACCTTGCACATCCATATTTGGGCAACATATATCAGAATGGATGATTTCCAATATGGTCGAACTCCTCTTGGAACCTTTTTTTGACTTGTTAGTCTGCTTACCCTTAATGCAGTCTATACAAGTATCTAAATCAGTAAAATCTAAAGTACTAAGTACCCCCATCATTTTCTAATCTCTTAATCCTTTCAATGGAGATGTGTCCTAATCCCTGGTGCCATAAAGTAGAGGAATCTTAATTTATAACACAATGTTTAGTACCAGTTTGAACATGCATAACATTATGAGTGACATTATTTTTCAAATTAAGATAATAAAGACAAACAGATAAAACACCATTTCCAACAAGTTCAAATTTATAAAATAAATTGACACTAGTGTTTGAAAAACTAAAACAATACTCAAATGGTGCAAATCTTGAAATAAAAACTAAATTTCTAGAAAAATTGGGAATATAAAAAGTCTTTTCTAAAATTAAAACATAGTCACTCTTAAGCATTAATTCGCATGTTCCAATTGCTTCCATATGCGACTCTATCTTATTTCCTGAATAGATGTGTCGCTCAGCTCAACTAATTTCCTCAGGTTTCTTAATCCCTGTAAGGAATTTGAGATATGGATTGTAGAACCAAAATCAATCCACCATGTGCTATAACTAACATCAACCATATTGGACTCAAAGCAAATAAGTGATATTGTTTTACCTTTCTTTTCAAGCCAGCTTTTAAACTTGACACAGTCCTTTATGTGTCCCTTCTTTTTACAAAAGAAACATTTAGACTCTTTCTTTATGTCCTCTTGAGGTTGAATTTTAGCCTTCCCCTTTTGCTTGGCTTGGATCGTCTTTTTTCTTTGAATAACTGTGAGTGCACTCTCTCCCATCTCCAGTATGAGTCTAGCCTTCTTCTGATCACACATAGTCCATTTTTTTTACAAAAGAAACATTTAGACTCTTTCTTTATGTCCTCTTGAGGTTGCATTTTAGCCTTCCCTTTTTGCTTGGCTTGGATCGTCTTCTTTCCTTGAGTAACTGTGAGTGCACTCTCTCCCATCTCCAGTATGAGTCTAGCCTCCTTATGATCACACATAGTCAAAAGCTCATTGATAGACCACTTATCCTTATGTTTGTTATAGGAGATCTTAAATGGCTTATATCGAGTTGGAAGAGTGTTCAATATAAAGTGCAATAGGAAAGATTCAAACATTTCAACCTCAAGTGCTCTTAATTGAGTTGCTAAATCTATCATCTTGTTGATGTGATCGTTTACACCTTTCACGGTAGTGAACTTCATTGATGTAAACTTCATAATTAAGGTGTTGTCTAATGGCTTTTGAGAAGTCTTGAATTGTAACACCCCAAACCCGGTCTAGACGTTATAGCCAGATCTAGTGATGTTATCGTAAATCGATTGAAAGTTATAATTTGTATATTTTGAAAAACGTCAAAAACCCTTATTACACAAAAAACCCATTTTATTTGAAAGCATATCTTACTTAGTTGTTTTATAGTGAACGTTGTTTGTTTACATTTTCTAAAAATGTATAGCTTTGTAGCAGAAATTCTTAAAAAGTTAAATTTTGGGGAAAAAAAACACAGTTTGTTGTTTTACAGAAAAATGAACATTGTCGATAAAACGTTTCAACGGTATCATGCGAAAGTCAGAAATAAAGTCCAAAACAAAAACAATTCTAACATTCCAAAATTTACAAAACTCTCAAACTCAAATTTAAATAAATTAAATTTACACAAATATTATTATGATCGAGCTTCTGTCGCACCGACCCACTTAAGTCTAAGGGTTACCTGAAAGTGATAGACAAACAGAGAGTGAGTTTTTGAAACTTAGTGTGTAACACATATATTTATATCATCAGAAATTAATCAGACAAAAATATCAGATACAGAACTTATCAGAACAGTGCAGTTGTAGAAACATAATCCTACCCCCTATTCGCTACACACCAACTCCGACCATCCCAATACACCATATAGGTATGAAACACCCATCCAGCCCTACACATCACTTAGTGTTAATATGACACTTTTTAGAATATTTGCAGTTTAGCAACCAAATCCATAGACGAATTATCGCATTATAAAGAAATAAATGTGGCGGTGCCACCAGTTACGACGGTTAATCAAAGTACCCACACTTCCTCCAATACATAAATCTCATCCCAAATGCAAATGCGGAACTAAAAGATATCAAATATGTTTACAATGTACATCTTATCATGACTGAAACAGAATATACAACATAATTCAGATTTTACACATGATTTCATTTCAAACATGCTACAAATATTTAATTTTACACTAGCAGACGGCCATAATTCATGTTTAAATGCTTAATTAACAACATACCGACCCTACAGAAGGCCTACGTTTGATCCAAACGTTGTTTACGGTCCTAGAAAAAATCCAGAATTTTGGGCCCACTCGGTTTGACACATGGCCTCACACACGTCTGTGTGGCCCATACGACCCAATTGGCCTAGACCGTGTGTCTCAGACAGTCTAACACACGACTTGTCACACGGTCGTGTGGCGTCGACAATGCAGTTTTGACTTTCGTCGCTCGCTGTTTTTCTTGTTTTTCGTTACAAACCCGAATAATTCTTGTTACGAATGTAACTACTCGATAGTCAGGGGTGTCAGAAAACGTATTTCTAGGACTCCGTTTTCGTAAATCAGACCCGTAAATATTTAAAATATTTACGAGGCTAGCTTAGTAGCTAATTAATTTTTGGCATAGTGAATTTTGTGAAATTAGGAGTTATTAAGGTACAGGAACTAAATCTCGTAAGGGTTAAAAGTTTGAATTATAGCTTAAAATAAATTAAAAGGACTAAATAAGTAATTATGTCCTTGTTTCTTTTAAAGTGGACGGTTATAATGGACATTTATGACATGTATATATATTATATATTATGTTAATATAATATGTATATATGTTATAATAAATAAATTGTATAAAATGTATGTATATTATATAAAAAGATATAATAATAGTAATAATAATAAAAACAAAAGAAAGAGAAGATGCATTCTCTGTTACATGCAAATTAGAAAAGAAAGAAAAAAAAAAAAAGAGGCTCACGCACGGCTAGGAAATTTTGGGGTTCAAGCTCAAATTGGTTAGTGTAATGTAGTCCCTATACTTGTAATTTTTACGTTTTTGGAATCCCAGTATTTAGGGCTACCTGACCCATATTGTATTTTTTAGTATTGTTCAAGATTTTAGATGTTGACATTGTTGAATAGTTTAAGTATTAGAGATTAAATAGATAGATTTTTAAGTTAGAAATGGAAAAGGACTAAATTGTGGAATTAATTGTTGATTTTGAACAGTAGGGACTAAATTGTGAAAAATTTGAAATTAAGGGGTCGAATTGGAAAAGAGGAAGCTAAATATGGTCTAGAGTAAAATTAGTATAAAAATATGAAGTTAATTGTGAAGGTTAAAATTAGTCTCGGTTTAGGGACTAAATTGAAGAATAAGCAAAATATAGTGTGAAAATTAAAATTTAATGTGAAGTTGAATGTGTAATATTAATGTGATTTAATTGTTTTATTCCATAGCTAACGTTGTATCGAAATCCTCGAGTAAAAGGGGAATGATAAAATCGACGTCGAATAGCTCGAAAATCACGATTTGTGTTTCTATAATCCGAATTAAATAGTAGATTATTGCATATATAATTGTTTGCATATGGTAAGCATCTGAGGTGAGTACTTTGGTACTTTGGAATTGAATTAAATTCATAATTGAAATGAAATGGATTGATTTTTGTATATTATGAAAAATATGATTATAAATATATGTGTATTGAGAAAAATGTGATTATTATCAAATTGAATATATGCTTATATGTGATGATATATTCATGAAATTGAGACATTGGTTGTATTGAAAAGTGAAATGAATCCCTATTAACTGTATCGGGTTGAGTTGGATATAGATGAAATGCCATAGGATAGGAAGAGTTCAGGAATTACTTCGACCTCGAGTCGATGAGGTACTGGGTGCCAATTTGCTTCGATTTAACTAATGAGACACTGGGTGTCAATTTTATATAGCGTTGGGCGCAGTTATTACTTTGGATTTATCCGATGAGGCATTGGGTGTCAAACTGGTGTGTTGGTTGGATCCATGTATCCGTCTGAGTCCGTGTCGTGTTAATAGGGGAAAGTAAAATAATAATTTATATGATTGATATTGAAATGACAAAGATGAGAATATGAGATGAGATAATATTGAAATGACAAATATGAGAAATGATTATGAGATGAGAAATGAGATATGAAATGATGAATTAATATGTGAAACTTGAATGAATTCAAGTATTGATCAAAGATATGAATCATGTCATTGCATGAGATGATATATTCAAATGTTAAATAAAATGCCATTGATATATATACTTATATATTTGAACATGTGAAAATATTAGCAGATGTGAATAAGGAATGAACAAAAATTGTACTATTGAATTGAAACACATAAACATAGCTTACTTATTGCATTTTGCATTTTATATACTTATATCAAGTTTATGTTATTCGGATTATAGAAATACCACTGAGTTTTACTCGGTGTGCGATTTGTTTTAAATGCGCGCAGCTAGGCATCTTTGTTCAATTATTATCGACTCAGCATCAAATCACAAATCCCGAGCTCTAGTGTGGTGATATTTCATTTTGTAATGGCATGTACCTAGGGAGTGTTTTGTTGATATCGTTTATAAGATGTGGTTAACTTAGTTGCTAGTGTAACAGCCCGATTTTTACTCTAATCAGAATAATGGTTTCGGGACCACAAATCCGAGTCTGAACAATATTTTAAAATTATTTTCTATGTTAATTATGTGTGAATTGCTATGTGTGAAATTTTCATAATTTAATTTTATCGTTGGAGTGTCGAACTATTAAAATGGGCTTAATCGCGTAAAGTGAAAACTTGATAGTTTAATGTGTTAAGACCAAATTGTGGATGTCTTTTTAAATGGAAGCATTTAAAATGCAAAAAGCCCATTTTTAATAGATAGTGGCTGGTCATGGACTTTAATGACCTTATATTATAATGTTTTATTTATTTATAATAAAGGTTATAAAGGTAATTAAATATTATGTTAATATATATGTTAATAAAACATAAAGTAAAAGCATTTTGCCCATCTTTATTTCTTGACCGAATAGCAAACATAAAAAAAAAAAAAAGAAATAGACAAAGCTTAGGTTCGGTCATTCTCAAGCTTGAATCAAGGTATGTAACTAGCTCGGTTTTTGATAATTTTTATATTTTTAAGATCGTTGCTATGAAATGTTCAAAACCCATGTTTCAATTTTTGAATTTGGTGATATGTTCTTGAGCTGCTATTGATAAGAGCTTGATAAATTTGGTGTTTTATGATGTTAAATGAAAGTTATGTGTTAGATTAATAAATTTTGTATTGGAAGTTTTAATGATTTTGAGCATTTAGGGCTAATTTGTAAAAATAGTAAATTGAATGATCAAATTGAAAAATAAATAAATTGTATGGACTCATATGGATGAGATGAGTATTCGGCATAAGCATAGCAAGGGCAAATTATGCTTGCTTTGTGTTTTGTGAATTTTGGACTAAATAGCTAAAAATGCAAAATGTATGGGGTAAAAGTGCAAATTACTTATTCATGTGTTTTTGAGTGAATTTAATTGAATATTGATTAAATAAGTTTAATTTATATCAAATTAGATCAATAAAGGAGAAAGTCGGATTTGGATCAGGGAAAGACAAAAATAGCCGAATAGTTGATTTTACGTTCGCTGATATCCGAGGTAAGTCTATAAGCAAATGGTTGTTCTTAATTTTAGTTAAATGTAAATTATTCATGCTGATTTGAAATGTATATAATTATATTTGCTATTGCCGAATGTGAGGGATTGTATTTGATATGTTCAAGAAATTACTTTGAGTGAGTTTAGATATATGAAAGATAGTATGAATTTTTGATGAAAGCTTATGACCTAGTATATGTAATTTATGTCCTTAAATCGATTATGTATTTGTGATATTTCGGGTTATAAGCCTAGCAGGAATGGTGCCAGTGAGTTTTATCAGACTATAAGTCTAGCAGGCTTTGTGCCGGTGAATAATATCAGGCTAAATGCCTAGCAAGCTTTGTACCGGTGAAAGATATCGGGCTATATGCTTAGCAGGCTTTATACCGGTGATTATGTATAAGTTTGTGTTTAAAAGATTTATGCTGATGTGGTATTTGAGTATGTTATTCAAGCTAAATGGACATGTATGCATTATCTTGATATCTATGAAAAATTAGGTAAGTAAATATTTTAAATTTTTATGTTAAATCATGGATAATATTAATGATAAGTATATGTGAGTTTAAAATGAGAATTCGGTCCTATGATTAAATATATTGAATTCAAATGAAATGATTCTTCACTGTGTGCATATGTGTGATCATATACATTCGGCTTTATAGGTAATGTATAATATGTGGTGTCATATATGATATTATGTATTTAGCCAAATAAGAGAGGTAGATATATGAAGTTATTTCTTGTCTTTTGAACTTATGTAAATAAGTGAAAGTATGCCGAATGTGTAATGATATGTTACTTTAATAGTTGAGTAAAACCTTGAGAGATTTAACTTATTGAGTATTCGGCCAAGGTGGAAGTCATGATAAATACATATTATTATGGAATGTTTGTAAATTTGAGATTAAATATGGCATTGATATAGTAATTTGATTCAGTTTAAATTTTAAGAGTTGAATATATTATTGAGTTGTAATTTGCTTAAGGCTTACTAAGCTATGTTAGCTTACTCTGTGTTTTATGTTTATTCTGTTTATAGATTTTGGACATCAGTTACAGGCTCGGGGATCGTCAGCAAAGTTCACCACACTATCGACTGATTTTGGTATTTAAATATTCAAACTCGAATTATGGCATGTATAGGCTGAATGGTGTTTTGATGTGATAAACTATAGTTATGTATAAGCCATGCGAAAATGGCTAGTGATGATGTATATATATATATTTATGTACTTTTGGTTTTGGTTTTTACATGTGTGATATGTTTGGGAATTTATGATTATGTGTTTGTCTCGATTAACAAAGTAGTATTTGGATCTTATGTGTTATATATAATTGATTTGATTATTCGTGATATATAGGATAGGTTGTTCATTGCATGGGTATATTTGACTAAATTTAGTTAAAGTAAATTTATATGTTTTTTATGGTATGTTCTTTCGTGAGACAATCATAGTCATTAAAGTTCAGTAATGATAGTAGTATGTGTTTATAATTTGTTTAAATAGTTGGTGCTTAGATGTGATTTTATGTATTTTATTATTATATGATATGTATGGGATATATTAGATATTAAAATGAATGTAATCGGCTATTGAGATAAAAAAATAGACTATTATGTGAGATGTGGTAATTATCTTAGTTTGAATAAATGTTTGCCCTTGAATATGTTATTAATGATCTATTTGAATGTATGAAAGTTAAATATTTCCGGTAATGCCTTGTAATCCATTTCGGCGATGGATACGGGTTAAGGGTGTTACAGCTAGTGAAATGATGGTTAAATGTGTATATGGTTGTGGTTGAGGCTATGTTGGTATGCTAGCCTAGTTTATATTTTGTTATGTGCTTAGTTTCATAGTTGGTAACTTTAGAAGTTTGAAAGTTAGTTCAAATATGGTAAGTGTGATATGAATGGAAGTCTTGAATGTTTGATGTGTTGTTGATGTTTTTGAACATATAAAATGTGGTACCAATGAGGGTACATTGGTTAGGCATATTAGGTGATAAATTTGGTGTATTTTGGGCATGTTTAATCTTGTTTTGAACAAGTTAAATGATTGGTAATTGAGTTGCTTAGTGCCCAAGTAAGTAGGAATTGGTAAACTGGAGTTTTAAGGTACTTTTGGGTGTATAAGGCCTGGCCACATGGGCGTGTGTCACACACGGGCAACACACATAGGCATGTGACCCAAGTCAGAGAGTTACACGGCCTGGCCACACGGGTGTGTGACCCCTGAAATCAAAATTTTTGTAATTATTTCCTAAACTTTCAAAATTATTTCAAATTAGTCCCTGCCTATTTTTAAACTATTTTTAGGGTCCCGTAGACTCGTACTAAGGGCTGTAAGAGTAACTTTTACTCTGAATTGGGGTGGATTAGCAAACCTAAATTAAGTGCATTCCACTAACATCATCGAAAATAAATTAAAAAGATAATCGTAGACGGAGTATGGACTAATACTCTTATGCTAATAATTGGAATAGTCTTATATGTATCCGAATTCTGACATTCTAGAAGGGATAAATAGTGATAAGAGTGTAGACAGTGGAAAACTAAGTTTAGAAATGCATAGCATAATTTATTATTCAAATGTATAAGAATCTAGTATGAAAGTATTAGATTGTTGTGACCTACCCCTGCATATTATAATGTTATTAGTTAGTTTATATGTTGATTATGATTGAATTAATTGTTTGATTCGTTAGTAGTGCTCGTGACCCTAATCCGACGACGGAGAGGGGTTAAGGGTATTACAACGAAATCGACCACGAGACATCAAGAACCTAAATTCAGTAATTAAACAATTAATTTTGATATTGATACACCAATTTCCAAAAACTCATTCAACTCAACAGGAGGCACTAAAATTTATCAAAGCCAAAATTAAGTCTTCTAACGTTCAAACACTTACCCAAACAAATACGGCAGTTTCCCCAAACTCCTAAATCACCAAGGGTAAATCATGTGCTTCACCACTGTCGCCTAAATCAACGATTTTAGAGTGGTCAAACTTGTATCGCAAAGAGGAAATAACAGAGCAACCATACCATGAATACCCAAAAGAAATAATTCACGAATCTTACCCCCACTACCCAGTTCGTTCAAAAACAGAGATATCACTAACCTTTATCCAAAGAAACTGAAGCAATGATAATGCACAATGGAACACAGTTACTATCAATAAAAAGTATTTAAGCCCAAAATTGAAAAAAAAAAAGATTTCAAGAAAAGAATTCTGGAAGACAAATCGACTAATGGTAGTGGAATTGGAAAAAAAGGGAAAGAAAAGGAAGAACAAACGTGATAAACAGTAAGAGAAAAATAGCAGAGCGTGCAACAACCAATTCTTTTGAAAAGAAAAACCCCAAAAATAAAATAAAATAGAAAAAATACTAATAAAATAAATTAAAAGAACTTGATAGATATCATGACACAAAGATATCAACTAACCACATGATTTCCTGATAACCATCACTATCTAGAGTTTGAATTTAAGCCAAACACCAGTTCATGGACGACACACCAAGAAATTACAAAAATTAATACCATTTCGCTCACACCGGAATTCAAACACAAGACCGAAGGGTAAGCTAAAAAACACCTTACCACTGAATCAGCAGACTCATTCTGACATAGATTTACTAAAAATAATACTTAAGTCAAATAAACAGAGTTAGACTTAAGAACAAAAATAACAGAATTTCCCAAATAGCGAGACTTGAATCCAAGTCCCCTAACACATAATCAATGCACTTAACCACTGAAGTAGATACTAATTATGACTGAATTTAACAAAATAGCAATTTAAGATTTTTGGGGTGTCACATGAATTGTTTTTCAATAGCCGTTAATAATTCTTGGACATTCTCATAATGCTTAATTGAGCCACGAACATCAACAGGAACCTTACTCTTTATGAACATGATACTTAAGCAATTGATCACTCCCATTTTTCATACAGAGCAAGATCAACCTGAGTGCTGGTTTCAGTAATATGTGGCTCAGATTTCCTTATGGCATAGTCAATATCCAAGCACCCCAATTGGAGAAGAATACTGTCCTTCCAGAACTTAAAGTTCTCACTAGTTAATTAAGGGATAACTGTTTTATTATCAGACATAATCACAAGTTGTAAAACTAAAAAATAAATGAACATACATGCTTAACAGAAATTTGAGGCAAACATAAATCATAATATACCAATGCAAATTATGTAAATAATGAATTTAGTGACATAAAAATTGCCTGTGGGCTAAATTTTTAATTCAATTAGATTCATTTTATGATAGAATTATTTACTATCTTTTTGATAAAAATTATTAAATTCATTTTCATAATTCCTGTGGATAACTATGAAAAATCATTTAATAACTTTAACTTAATAAATTATGTATGAGATTTAATACCTATGCTTTCCGTATGTGATTTTTAACTTTAATAATTTCATTTAACTAAAGATGTTGTGACTAGTCTTTAACTAAATAAAATTATGAAAATCACTTAGCTAGATATTAATCCTTAAACTTTATTGAAGATTGTTTCTAAGTCATTATGTAACATCTAAGGTCTATAAACCTTATGAGATCTTTACTATAATAAATAATTTCATTTAATTAAAGTTGTTGTGGCTAATTCTCTAATTAAATAAAACTATTTGGATTCCTATACATATATTTTATAGTTTTATTGCTAAATACCTTATGCAATAAGTCTAAAAATTTTATACACCTAAAAATGTATGTAACTAACAACCAGATAATTCACATACAACCATTTACTTCAGGTACATAAAAATATTCAAATAACAAATTTCTAAAAAATTTCCCTAAATTATTTATAACGAAGTTACTTTTAGAAATTTCACTTTAATAAAATCCCACGATTTTGCACAAAGTTTGCAATAAAAATTCTCAAAAAAAGTTAGAAAATAATTCAATAAACGTGGAATCGTTATTTTGAAAAATTGATAAAATTTTAAAATCGGACAAGGCAGAGATTAACCTGGCTCGAATACCAAATGTAAGCACAAATCACGGTTTAAACAAAATGTAAGCAGTGGAAAAACCGAACATAAATACCTCCGGCCATTATTTGAATCATATGTCAAAATCCAAATGTTGTAACTACTTGTTGAGTGTGTCAAACAACTGATGAAAACATCGTATTTAGCTATACAAAAACACGAAAATTGGAAAATAAAAAAACACCAAAGTCTTCTAAGCACTCGAAAACCTCGCTAGTTAGAATTATTTTTAGAAAATGTTTTTGGTGCTTAGGGACCTTATACTTGGGAGGCATTTATAGTGGTGGTTCCCTTTCAAAAACCACCCATCACATACCCCACTATCACAGAAAGTGAAAGTAGTGGGCAAAATGTCAGAATGAAAACGTGGGGGTTATTCCCACGAACCAAACACGTCTAACAATATATACATTCTATTTACTTTATTCATTTTTCTATTTTTAATTATAAAATAATAAAATTTTAATTATCATTGTTAGCCTAAATGAAAGTGTGGTTACCTATAGAATACAAGTTTAGATTTATGTGTAGGTTCTCATCTATATTTATTCTAGTTTATATCTCATTGTATATGGATTCTGTATATATTTATTTTGGTATAGGTCTACATTATTTTGATTATCAATCTAATCGTGCTTTATAATTATTAATTTTGATTATAATTGTTTGAATATATTTTTTTGGAATTGCAACAGTGATTTTTACATGTAACTTTCAAAAAACTTTTATTAATTGAAAAATACATTATGTTTAGTGTGAATATAATACAATTTATAATTTAATTTATAACTCTATACATAAAGGAATGTCCAAGGCCAAGTGATGTAGGTTCTTGTGAAAAAGAATCAATCAAGTTTTATACCTTCACGTTCCATTTCCGATAACATCATTATTACTCAAGAGGTTCTTCACGCAATGAAAACGACAAAAAAACAATGAGGGATGGATGGCTATTAAGGTTGATCTGGAGAAAGCCTACAACAGGGTTCGATGAGATTTCCTACAAGATACATTATATGATACAGGTCTGCCGAAAATTATAGTTCGTGCAATAATGTACTGTGTAACGTCGTCATCTATGCAACTTTTGTGGAACAGTGCTTTGTCAGATAAGTTCATTCTGTAACAGTCCGTTTTTTTAATGGTGTCAAAAATAGTGGCTTCGGGGCCACCAAATTCGACGAGTGAGTTCGTAAATATTATTATTTAATTTTTACGAGTCAAACATGGTTTTAAAAAGGTTTTTGATATATTGATTTTTGTTATATAAGCGATTTATTAAGTTCAAGTAGTAAGACCTTAAGGTTAAGTGGTTTTAAAAAATGAGGTATCGGGACCTCGTTTCTATAAACCGAGCTGTAAATATTTACAAAAATATTTACGGATTTTCATTAAGGTGGCATTAAAGTTTCGTTGCAAAATTTTAACGTTTCAATAGTTAATTAAGTGAAAATGACTAAATCGTAAAAGTTGAAAAAGTCAATCGCTATTAGTTTAAAAGTGTTAATTGATTAAAGAATTAAAATTGGATGGCCTTATTGAGTAAATTATCCATCCTGAAGATAATTGGACGGTTGGATGATTAAATTTCTTTTTTATTATAATGTTTTATATGTTATTATTATATGATAAAGATAAAATAATGAATAAAAAAAGGTTAATAAAATTAAAACATAAGCCATCATCTTCTCTAACACCGAATGTCCATAGAAAGAAAGAAATGGAGAAGCTTCGAGTTTCGGCCTAGCTTTGGACAATGCATGTAAGTCCGTTTTAGCCCTGTTTTCAATAATTTTTATGTTTTTGATATCGTTGCAACTAGGTCCAGCTAGCCCGTACCTTCAATTTTGAAATTGTTAAAGATTTTAAATATTGCCATTGATGAATCTTGTGTTTTTTGTTGTTAAATAATGAATTTGGAATGTTGAATGATAATTAAAAGTATTTTGTTAAGTGATTTTTGATGAATTTACCGATTAGGGCTAAATTATTAAATTAATAAAAATACAAGGATTTAATGTGAAATTGTTGCATAAATGGGCTATTATGGATACCATGAACATTTGGATATGCTCAATTTTGGGTAAAAATGGTTAATTTACATGTTTTGGGCTCAGGGACTAAATTGAATAAAAGTAAAACTTTGGAGGTAACTTTTTTAAAATGTCAAAAATACCAAATTTCATGAAATGAATTGTTTTGTTGTCTAAATTAATATATTGAATGAATTTATTAATTTAGATCAAGATCGGGTGGAAAATCAAGGAAAATAAAAAAATACTAAAATGCCCCCTAAACTTTGATATTTTTGCAATTTAGCCATGTAAGTTCGTATGAACTGTATTCTGTATAATTTTGATTAAATTGAATTTTAATATGTGATTATATTGTGATTAAATCAATATATATGTTAGTATGCAATTTACCATATTATGAAACGATGTAAATCTAACGACGTACGACAATTACCGAGCCCCGTTTGAACCTTAGGAATTCGTAGGATACAAATTACATATCATTAGGGTTACATGATTTGGGTGCTGGTCCTAAACGTCCTACCGATGGCTGAGGTCTAGCATGTGTTGCTGTTCGTGGGATACAAATGACATCTCATTAGGGTTACATGATTTGGGTGTTGGTCCTAAACGTCCTACTGATGGCTGAGGTCTGGCATGTGTTGCTGATACTCCACAGCTCGTACGAGCAACATCGTGTAGCTACATCCTGACCCACAGCTCATGTGAGCATACCGATTCACAGCTTATATGAGCATACATGTACAATATTTGATAAATTATAGTTATATGAGCTAGCACACTATGTGTGAGCTATCCCGAGTATCCAATGGTATTCTAAATGGTTTAACGGGCATTATTCAGAAATTAAGTGGTAAGATTTCAATATGAACTAAGATATAGATACATGTGAATTTCATTGAAATGGTATTACATGGTATATTGAAAGTGGAAATGGATGGTATATGTATATGATACATGAATAAATGTTGTGCTCATCCATGTTTATAATGCGTATGTTATATGTTTATTTGGATAACATGTTTGGTGTACATGCTTAGGTTTTGGCCAAGTTGTGGTTGGATTATGCCACATTAAACTTATAAGTTATGCATTGAAATGGTAAATGCCTAAATGGAAATATGCTTGTGATCATGAAAGGGTGGTAAGGTTTAAATTATGTAATTTCTATTGAAATGGTTTATCATGTGATTAGTTCCAAAAAGAATTATGTTTAAATGCACTAGCTTGTGGCTATGGTTGAATGATATGTTTATGTCTCGTGTGATATGCATATGAAACGGGTGTGGAAAGGTAATGAAATAGTAAGTTCATACCTGAAGTGTAGAATGATGAATTGAATTGATGTTGTTATTTGAGCTAATGAGAGTAAATGCAATGGAAAGTAATGAAATGCAAATGAAAATAAGAAAATTTGAAAGGGTTTAAAGTTTTATAAAATCCTACTATGTTAGGGATGATATGTATATGTGATTCTGTGAATTTATTCACTTTGCGAGTTATTGAATATAGTTTCATGAATCTTGCGGTATAGGTATAGGATTACTCTTGATATGTATAAATTTGAAATGGATTGATATGATTAAAGTTTATACGAGCTTACTAAGCATTCATTGCTTACGTAGTTGTCTTCCTTTAATTTTCAGATTATCGAAAGCTCGATCGAGTTGGAAGCTAGTCGGAGATCCATCACACTATCCATCGGCTCAATCGGTACTTTCAGATGTTTTGATTTTGGTTATAATGGCATGTATAGGCATTTCTGGCTAATGTTTGGCCTATGTGTTTTGGTTGTTGAAATAGCCATGTGGTTTGGCTTGTGTTATGGTATCTTGGTTGTGATTATGGTATTTTGAATTGACAAAGGTTTGGTTTTTGGTATGTATAATAATGGCCTTAAATTGGTTGATAACATGGCTTATTATGCTAAAAATGCTTAAGTTAGAATGATTGATTAAGTATGCATATTAGAAATGTCTTGTGGTTGGTATGAATGTGGTAATTTGGTACATTTACTATAAATGACATATGTGATCTTTGGTACAAATTGTTGAATGGTATATTTGGTATGTTTTGTTAGGTAAAGTAAATGGTTTGTTGTTAATACAAGCTTAATCAAAAGTTAGTTGAACAATTTGGATAATTTGAATATGTAATGGTACATGTTTAGATGATGAGTTTGAGGTGCCATTGGGCATATTGGTTGTATGATGTTATACCTTATTTGAATGGTTTAATTATGTATGGTTTTGGTGCATTTTTGAAGGCTTGTAATATCTGCAAAAGTGCTAATAGGTACATGTTGGTTGGGTGAGAAAAATGGCTTGAAAATGGCCAATCTTTCATCCACACAGGAAAAGACACGGGCGTGTGTCTCAACCGTGTGTGACACACGACCAGGCGACACAGCTGTGTGTCCCCTGTAGCTTTCAAAGGGTTGCAAGTCAGGTTGTTACACGGTCTAGCATGGCCTGGCACACGGGTGTGTGAGCTATTTCGAAGGGTACACGGGTATGTGGTTTGGCCGTGTGGCCCAAGTCAGTGAGTTACACGGGCACGGACACAGGCTGGGACACGGCCATGTGTCCCTACTTCAAATGTCCACATGGCCTAAGACATGGGCGTGTCTCTCATCCGTGTGAGTCACACGGCCGTGTAAGTCACGTGACCCCTGCATTTTGAAAATTTTCATCTGTTCCCCGGAATTTTTATATGTTTCCAATTTAGTCCCAATTTGTTTCTAATGTGTTTTTAGGGCCTCGAGGGCTTGTATAAGGGACAATATGTATGCTATTGACGGAATTTGCTATGATAAATGCTGTGAAGTAAATAATTTATATTTTTGAAAAGTTCTGAAATGTACACTCTGGTAATGCTCCGTAACCCTATTCCGACGACATATACGGGTTAGGGGTGTTACACTTTCCATCTAGAGGAGTTAGATAGGGGGATCCTTTCTCTTCTTATTTGTTTATTTTAGTGATGGAAAGGCTTGGGCATATGATTGAAGCGGCTATGGAAAGGGAGTCTTAGGAACCTTTGTAACTTTCTTGTAGAGGTCTTGCCTTATCCCACCTTTTCTTTGCAGATGACCTTATGCTTTTTTATAGAGCTAATGATAAAGGTGTTGATTGTCTCAACCATGTCCTGGATAGATTTTTTCATTACTCAGGTCATCGTGTTAATAGGTTGAAGACCCAAGTATTTTCCTTGAGGAACGTTTCAGAAGAGGTTACTTCAAGGTTGAGTACCAAACTTGGTTTTTCTAAAGTCGACGATGTGGGAAAGTATCTTGGTGTACCATTCTTTCATAATAGGGTAAGGGTTGGTACGTTTCAATTTCTAGTTGATAAAGTTCGAGCTAGACTTAACGGTTGGGATGCTCAGAAAAGTATCGTTGGATGGCTGTCTTACTCTGGTAAAAAGTGTGTTAATTACGATCCTCAATTATTTCATGGCTACTGCCAGAATTCCAACGTTGGTCTATTATGAAATTGAAATTTTGGCTTGTAATTTTTTGTGGGGATCATCAGCTTTGGAATAAAATGTGTCTTTGGTCAGCTAGGATGTTTACTGTACATCGAGTTTAAATGGGGGGCTCGGGATTAAGAGACTTCAGGATCAGAACAAACTATTCCTGTTAAAATTGGGTTTCAACCTGGTAACCAATACTAAGATGCTCTAAGTTCAGCTATTGAGGAATAAATATAATTTCATGGGATATTGTCGAATGACATTCAGCATAGTAATTGCTCCTACATTTGGTGATCCATAGTTAATGTTTGAGAGGATGTAAAGAAGGGTCACATCTGGGCCATTTGAGATGGTCGACTAGTTAATTTCTGGCTTGATCCTTGGTTTAAGGAGTCGGGGCCTTTGGCACAATACTACATTGGTAATGGACCTATTCAAGTTTCCCTACATGTTTCCGATGTTGTAAATACAGATGGTTCGTGGAATGTGGTTTGGTTACAATCGGTTCTTCCTTGTGATTTTGTGAAGCGAATACTGGGTTGCACTCCACCAATGGAAACTGCTGGGCAATATTACTTAACATGGAGATGGATGTCGGGAGGTGCTTTCTTTATTGTAGGAACATACAAGAATTTGCTTGCCTCTAATGTCCAAAGGAAACTCAAAAGCGATTCCTTCACTTGGAAAGTTATGGCACTACAAAGAGTTCATATTTTTTCTTTGGTTACTTGCCTGTGGTAAACTCTTGACTAATTAGGAACGTACAAGGCGAGGTATGTCCAATTATCCCTTTTGTGAATGTTGTGGCTTGTGTATAGAATCTGTAATTCACGTGGTTCAAGATTGTGGGCTTGCTCAAGTTGTTTGGAAATCGGTTGTCCCAAGGTTTAATTGGAATGTTTTCTTCAACCTTTCACTTGTCAAGTGGATTATTTGGAACATTAGGAATGCGGGAAAGTTCAATTTCAAAGTGGTGAATAGGGTTCTTTCTATTTGATTGTATGTTGGTTCCTTTGGAAGAATTGGAATGATTTTATTTTCAATCATGCTAGCGGCAACAACCATGATCTTATTTCCTTGGCAGCCGCTTGGATAGGGTCTCTGAACACCAAGGGTTTGTCTCACGCTTTGACAGGTAATTCCAGTTTGAGGGGGTGGTGGCAACTCCTGAACACCGGATGGGCCAAAGTTAATGTGGATGGCTTAGTTTCAAAGGTTAATTCGAGGGCGGCCTTAGGTAGAGCGATAAGATGACCTAATGGGGGCTGGCTTGTGGGATTTGGAATAGCAATGCTTGAAGGTCTAAAGTTAGCTTGGGCACGTGGTTTCCATCAGGTGGAAGTGGAGAGTGATAATGCTCTTTTAGTTGACATCCTACAAAATGGATGAGCTGAAAACAATAGTGTTGCTGAAGTGAGGATGGTTCATACTTGGATTTCAAAAAATTGGCAAGTGAGATTTAAAATCATCTCTAGAGATTGTAATAGAGTTACTGAATGAATGGCGAAGGAGGCTAGAGGTAGTTTGGATCAATTGACTATTTTTAATGACCCACCTATCGTTGTACGATGGATTTTGAAAGCAGACATGCATCACGCGTTGTCTGCAAAGTTGTTGTTAATTAGGCTAGATAGTCATTTAGCCTAAGTTACTTATTCTTACCAAAAAAAAAAAAAGAATGTCCAGGTATTCCTCTTATGACACACGTCCAAATAAAACTTTTATTCTTTAATTTTATAAAAATGACCCAATTTCCAAATTTAATTTTTATACCTTTACTAAAAATTATTAATTTAATTTAATAATAATTAAAATAATTGATTAATTTTTCTTATTTTCAATTAAGAACCATTGAATATAAAGATTGAACATAACTAAAATAGAATAATAATTAACTAGTAAAAGATAAAGTTGTCCTTTTATTTAAAATTCATTTAATAAAGGCCTAAAATGTCTTTTGGACTCTGTAATATAGTTAAATAATCAGTTTGATACTTATACTATTTTTTATTAGTTTGGTCTCTAGACTTTCATTTTGTATAGCATCTTACCTGAATTTGATTTTTCATTAAAAATTAAACCGAACAATGTCACGCATAGAGGTAAGCATGGGTCGGGCCACCCGGCTCGGCACGAAGGCCCGCCCGAAATGTGGGAGGGTTTGGACAAAAATATAGGCCCGAAAAATGGGCTTGGACAAAAAAATAAGGCCCATTTAAAAAACGGGCCAGGCCTTGGGTAAGGCATTTTTGGCCCCGGGCCGGGCAAATGACAAAAAAATCTAATTTTTTTAATATTATTTTCTTTTTATTTTCTCCCTATTTTGCTACCATTTTACTATTATGTTGCTACTATTTTGTTGTTATTATTTGGATATTGTATAAAACTTATTTTATTGTTAATTTTGTTATTATTTTAAAGACATTTGTTAATTTTATTATTATTTTAGAGACGTTTGCTTGTTAAGTTGCATCTATCTTAGTGTTATTTAAGTATACATATTTTTTAAAATTTATTTTCAATTTGTTGGGAAATATTTATTTTGATGTTTTTAGTTTTTTTGATGTATTATATATATTTTAAAATTATATAAAAAATAATATAAAAATTAATATGGGCGGGCCGGGTCGGGCCCAAGTTTTAGCATTTTTTATCCTGGTCGGGCTTGGGTAAAATTTTAGGCCCATTTTTCGGGCCAGGCCGAGCCCGGACCTAGCAAACGGGCCTGAATTTTTAGTCAGGCCCGGCCCATGCTCACCTCTAGTCACACAGCCACATATAAAAAAATAAAATAAATAAAAAATCGTAAAAATATCAAAAAAAATATTAAAACTTAAAAAATCATAAAAACTAAAAAAAATCATGATCTATTTTTGGAATTTATAAAAAAAATATTTTTAAAAACTATAAGTATGGGAAACTTCAAAAAATTTAAAAACAAATCATAAAATTTTAAAATTTCTTTTGTTTGAAATTTAAGATTTTTAGAAAATTTTAGCATTTTATGAAAATTTTGAATAATTTTATGGTACTTTTTTTATAATTTAAGGGATTTTTTTTTCATTTTTATGATTTTTTTTTTCATATTTTTAAATAATTTTGAGTTTTTTAGTTTAAAAATTTTCTTTAAATTGTTCATAAAATTCTATTTTTTTCTTAAAAACCTAAAATTCTAAACAAACAATTATTTTTTATTTTTTTGAAATTCTGCATTTTTAATTTTTTGTTTATAATATTATAAAATAGATAATTTTTTTTTTATAAATTTCTTGGTTTTAATTTTTTTTGGATTTTTATGATTTTTTATACTTTTAATGATTTTTTAATTTTATTATATTTTAAAAAAATTTAAGTGATTTTTGTACTTTTTCTTGACACAAGACAAGTGTAGGAGAAATTGCTTTTATGTGAACTTTGAGGCATACTCTCAATAGGTAAAGGTGGAGAGTCGAATCATAAAATTATGGTTTCATATTCTACTCCATAAGACCTTTACAACGGTATATCAAATGCTCAAAATGGTTGAGTGATGAATGAGAAATTGATGCTCAAAGTAAACTACTTGGAAATATTGTTGAGGAAAAGAAAAGGCTTAGATCCCACATTGGTTAGATACCAAGTGTGAGATATGTTTATATATGTGAACTCTCTTGAAAGATAATTAATGATTAATCTTGTAATCTTGTCTTGCGCGCAAAGAAGTGTAGGTTCAAACCTAACGGGGTTGGGGCACATTTGAACACGTGGGCGACGTGAAATGTATGGACCGAATGGGCCTACAGATATTTTAGCCCAACTTTGATTCCAAATTAAAATTTTAAATCAAATTGATTTAATGGCAAATTTTGTGGATTTTTTTTTCCAAAATTTCAACACTCTCTGTGTCTATAAAAGACCATGATTTCTGAAGGGTTTTACACACTAATACTCTCTGATAATTTCTTTTGTCGAAACTCTATTGCTATTAAAACTCTTCCTTTTCCTCCTTCGTATTTTCAAACATTCCGGTGATAGAAAAAGGCATTGTTCGTTCGTTGATCTTGTAGAGGTGCTGCTACTTTGATCACTGTTGTTGTTGTATCCTGGGAGACATTCGACTAACGTTACTTCAAGTACCGTAGGAGCGGCCGAATCTATCTTAAGGAAATTGTGTTTCACAGGCTTCAACGTTTCGTAAAATCTCGATTCTCCTTTATTTTGACTATTTATTATGGTTTTATTTGATTTTCGTATTTGATAAATTAATTATAAATCATTTTATTTATATTTTATTTTATATGTGTTTATTTATAATTAATTTATTTTTTTCGCTAACGTGTTTTGTCTAACAACAGTGTGTTATTGGTTGGTTTGTTTAATTTAACAAAAATTTGAGTTAGCGACCAGATTAAAGAATTAAAGTACAAGAGCCAAGTTAATAACAAAAATAAAATGCAACGGCCAAATTGATAACCAAAATTTTAACTATAATAAAGGGATCAAAGAAGTATTAAGCCTTTAATAAATAAACTTCAAAGAATTACTGGATTTTTCATCAACTTTTAGGAGGTAAATGAATATTTTTCAAAATATAGGAGAGTAAGTAGGATATTCATCAAAACTTTAGAGTTGAATACTTTTCACAAAATATATAAATAAATAAAAAAAAGAGATTTTTTAATAAACATTTTATAATTTGTAGCCAAACATGATACGACAAAAGCAATCTAATAATGTCACATTTGATATTTGTATTTTTTATAGAACATTTAATGTGTAGATTTGTTCAAGAGTTTGATTATTCGTTTAAGTTTGAAGGTTTATTTGAAATTTGTAAGGATTTGAGTAAAAATATTATATTCGAAAAATGAGTTTTGACAAAAAATTAAGTTTGTTTAAAATATGAGTTGAGCTTGGGTTCAAACATTTAAGGCCCGAGCCTAGCTTGACTCGGTCTGTGTTATATTATATATATGCTATTTTTATATATTATGTCATTTATAATAACACATAAAATTTAAAATTGTAGTAATACATATTACTATAATGTAAACATTAAAAATGTTAAGTTGTGTACATATAAAAATTTAATAAATGAAAAAATATATAAAATCATTAAATATTAACTTAAAATAATATAAATATTTTTTAAAAAATATATGAGTAGGTGTGGGTTAGCTATTTACAAATATGAGTAGATTTGGGCAAAATTTTATGCCTATATTTTGGGCTTGACCAGGCTTGGGCAAATATGAAGTGTGTTAATGTTATGCTTAAGCCAACCCATCCTGACCTATGAATCATCTATCAATGTGGTACATGTAGGCTTTTTTACACCAATATTATAAAAATATATATTAAATTCGAAAATGGGTTAGATGTTTGATTATATACGAAAATGGTATAGATATGGTGGTGGAGGGTGGTGGATAGGCGGCACCACCACCCTAAAGTTGCCAATTTCAGTTTTTGTCATTTGAAAATATATATATATATATTAATAGATGGTGCAATGTTGATAGGCGGTACCTAAAGTTCGGGTTTAGTATATACCCGTTGATATATAAGGGTATAGTATTTGAGGGTGGTGCCATATCAATAGGCGACACTAGTGACCCTTACTTGATAGGCGGCACCAGTGGCCCCTATCTTATAGGTGGCACCAGTGAAGTAAATTTGGGGGACCTTATAACCATGGTCCCCCCCCCCCCCCCCTTTGTAGAGAAGAAGAAAAGTAGTTTTAAAAAATAAAAATAAAGATAGCAGAAAAGAAGAAGAGAGGGAGAAGAAAGAACGGTGGAAAAAAAAGGTTTTTAGTAGAGAAGAAGATTAGGAAAAGAAAGCTAAAAGAAAGAAAGAAGAAGCAAAAAGAAAAAAAGAAAAGAAAGGATAGTAGAGAAGAGGAAGGTGAAGGTATGTTTTTTTTTTTTTAATAGAAGGGATTAGAAATGTAATTTTTATTGTGAAGGTGTTTTGTTACTAATTTGTTTAGTTTAATGTTTATTGTGATTTGTTATAAATGTAATTATTTATGTTGTTTTTAATTTATTTTAAAGTTATTTTGTTAGTAATTATTATAAATTAATTGTTAATTAGTGATAACAGTAGAGGAAAATAGATAAATACTGAAATTAAAAAAAAATTATTTTTTGTCATAGATATTGGAAGAAATGACAATAAATCTGATATTCCCTGATGAGATAACAATTTCAACACAAAGGGAGAAAGTTGATAGGATGATAAGAGAAGTGTAAGATTATAGAATGAAACCAGAAGAAGACATCCTTCAACACCTTATTATTATGAATCAAAAGATGCAAGAAGTGTTATGGAAGGGTCATAAACTGATTAGAAAGAATAAAGTGCAATATTTGACCCTTAGAGGGACATTAATAGAATAGGAGCATCAAATGATTTTAGACCAACTTTGAAAGACATTGGTACCACAAACCTATTGGAATATAGTTATATACTACGTGAAGTTTATAATCTCTTATGGAGTAAGAAAAACAGCGAGACAAATTGTAGGTTTGCGAAAGTTGACTAGGAACCAAAATGTCTTTGACATGCCATGGATGGATAAATTAGTTGTTAGGAAATTACCAAGAGAATTTATAAATTCAATACCCGTTATAAAGATAGAAGAGGAAGAAGATCCCGAGGAATTTCCAAATTGGATTGTAGAAGATGAATTTGAACAGAATTCATAACTTAATATAGAGAATTTCTCGGATGAAGATACAGAATCGGAGATGGAAGAAAACATAGAAATGAGTTTAAGTGGTTAAATGCGAAGATAAAGTAAAAGTTAGAAACTAGAGAATGTGAAAAAAAAAAAGAGTAAATATGGTTGTACATGTACAAAATGAGAACTTAATATTGATAAAATGCTGATCTTATGAATGAAAAGTTTTGCATATTAATATAATGTTGGTCTTTTTTTACAATTTATTTTTTATTGAAGTAATTTTTTTGCTGTTCGAAATTGTATTGAAAATTTTTATTTTATTGTAACAGATTTAGTATTGAAGATGGATAATCAGTTTTTCGTATGCGTTTATTTCGATGAAGTAATTTTGACAACAATAGTTGGATGTATATTTGAATGTCGCCAACAACTAGTAATGAGATTTAATAGAAATATCTCATTTGATGATATGAAGGAGAGGATTAGTGCAAAATCGTTAAATGTTGTGGGAGAAAGATCTCAAAAATTTTCTCTAAGTTTTTAGTTTTGACATATCCCATCAAATTCACCGAGATAGAACTTCTAAATGATGAAGACGTGGAGACAATGGTCGTTCTTTATTGTGGAAATTAGAGTGACCAAAATGCATCGATTTAGTTATTTGTTGAGTTAACTGATGTGGAAATAGCTGAATATCCCACTCCATTAGGTGAAGCACATGGATTTTAAGAGCCGTGTATAGTGGTTTTGATATTTTATATTGATAGTCAATTGATTGTACATGGGATCGACATCGATCTTAATGCTACACCGAGGCTGATGTGGTTGGTGATGATGGATGTAGTAGTAGTGATCCTTCTGATCACGAGGTCGATAGTAATAATGATCCCGATGTAGACAAGATCCCGGATGATATTGATGACGAAGGTGTGAATGATGATGGAAATATTAACGCGTCTTCAGTCGGGAACCAGCTTCGACGTATTATGATACACAATAATCTTGGGGCACACATGTCGCTCATAGACCCTGATACGGTGCCTGCAGCCCAGTTTCTGAAGTACCTTGATATATTACCTGCTCACCGGCTAGCCGTAGATTTCGATTCAGAAGAGTTATTCGTGGGCTAGAAATTCGAAAATAAGGAAGAGTGCGTATTTTCCATTAAGCGGTATAGCATGAATGTGTCAGTGGACTACAAAGTCGTCGTGTCTAAACTGAAATTATATATTGGGGAGTGTTGGAGATCGAACAAAATTTCAATTGGCGGGTACAAGCCGCATTTATCTAGAAGTCGCAGATATGGGAGATACGAAATTTTGTTAGGCCTCACACATGCAGTTCAACACGTATGATAGAAGACCACTGGAAACTTGATTCCAAAACTATCTATAAATGTATTATGTCAATGGTGAAGGACATGTCAACCATTAAAGTTTCAGTACTGATTGTCGAAATGCAAGCACGATTCCAGTATTGAGTATCATACCGGAAAGCATGGATAGCTAAACAGATGGAAATGGAGCAATTGTACGAAGATTTCGATGCGTCGTACAATAAGCTACAGGGGTGGATAGTCGCTATGCATGACCTAGATAACCAACTAGAACCGGGAAAAAAAAAATTCAACGAATGTTTTGGACATTTGATTCATGCGTAGGAGCATTTCTCCACTATAAGCCGTTTGTGCAAGTAGATGGGACCTGACTATACGGAAAATATATGCAGATCCTGCTTACTGTGGTTGTTCAAGATAGGAACAAGAACGTGCTCTCAATAGCATTTGCCATTGTAGACAAGAAGAACATGGAATTATGAGAATTCTTCCTTACGAACCTGTAGAGGTATGTTATTAGTAACGATAATATTTGCATCATCTCTAATAGAGGGAAATGAGTAATTGCCTCCATTAGGCGTTCCAGTGTACCATGGA
The DNA here is from genome assembly GCA_025698515.1 of Gossypium sturtianum. NCBI lineage: Eukaryota > Viridiplantae > Streptophyta > Magnoliopsida > Malvales > Malvaceae > Gossypium > Gossypium sturtianum. The sequence continues at coordinate 24,091,371 of CM046952.1, forward strand.
GATCCGTTTACTGCATCCGGCACATCGCAGCTAACTTTTACCGAGAGTATAAAAATGCAGACTGGCAGAGACAAGTTGTGAGAATGGGTAAATGATGACTTTATCTTTTCAATATATGTTTTAATGTTTTAATTCGAGACTGTAACTTATCTTTTCTTAACACATACACAGCATACAAGTTAGAGCCATACATTTTTTGGCAAATGATGACTCGACTTGAAAGTGACATGGAAGGTGAAATGAGCACACCTTTTCGACAATGGTTGGGTACCATGGAGCCGTGGCAATGGGCTCAAAGTTTCAACGAGGTCTTTCGCTATGGTCATATGACCACCAACTTGGCGGAGGGGGTTAACTCCATGTTGAGGAAAACACGGTATCTTCCGATTTCATCTCTGTTTTCGTCTACGTTCTACAGGCTGGCTACCTTGATGCCAAGAATGGGGCAGCAACAAGTCAACCAGATGGAGGCGAGACATGTGTTTGTCGAAGATGTCAGGGATGCAATGGTTGCAAACCGTCAGAGGGCGAGGTCGATAAATGTATAAATATATTCACGACATTTGGAAACGTTTCGAGTTACGGAGACCATCGGCCGTCAACCCGATACACCACCTAAGTCCTACGGAGTTGATCTCCGAAATAGGCGGTGGGATTGTAGGAGGTTCCAGACACTTTATTATCCCTGTGCACATGTCATGGCAGCTTGTGCTAAAGTCTTGCTCAATGTTAAGGTGTCGGAAAATGAAGTTCGGGACACCGTTTTCGTAAAACGAACTCATAAATATTTTTAATTAATATTTACGATGTTAGTTTAGTAGTGAATTAGATTTTGATTAAGTGAATTTTTTGAAATTAAGAGTTATTGAAGTATAGGAATAAATCGCGTAAAAGTTAAAAGTTGATTTATAGATTGAAATAAATTAAAAAGGACTAAAATGCTAAATAGACATTTACCTTGTTTAGTGGACGGCATTAATGAAATATATATTTATTATATGTAAACTTATTATATTTATATATATTATAGTAATTAATAAGTTAAAAGTTAAATGTATGCATATATGTATTATATAATAAATAGTAAAGGAAATTATAATAAAAAGAAAGTGTTGCATGCGAATTAAAAGAAAAAGAAGAAAGAAAAAAAGAAAGAAAGAAAAGAAGAGACAACGCATGGCCTAACGGTTTTTAGTATTCAAACTTCAATCAGTTAGTCAATTTAGTCTCTTTTCTTGTAATTTTTACGTTTTTGGAATCCCGGTACTTAGGGATAGCTGACCCGTGTTGCAATTTTTAGTATTGCTTAGAAATTTAGATGTTACTAATGTTGAATAGTTTAAATACTAGGGATTAAATTGATATATTTTTAAGTTAGAAATGGAAAAGGACTAAATCGTAAAATTCATTGTTAATTTTGAAGAATAAGGACTAAAGTGTGGAAAATTCAAAATTTAAGGGTATAATTGAAAATAGGGAGTTAAATTTAGTTTAAAGTGAAATGAGTATGAAAATATAGAGTTAAATGCGAAGATTAAAAATTAGTTTCGATTTAAGGACTAAATTGAAATTTAAGCAAATATTGTGTAAAAATTTAAATATTCAAAGTGGAATTGAATGATGTAGTATTGATGTATTTTAATTGTTTTAATTTCGTAGCTAACGTCGTACCAAAATCCTCGACTAAAAAGGGGAAGGATAAAATTGACGTCAAATAGCTCGGAATCCACAGTTTGTGTTTCTATAATCCGAACCTAGTTGTTAATTATTGTATTTTGAATTATTGCATATGATAAGTAGTTGAGGTGAGTACTTTAGTACTTTGAGATTGAATTGAAATTATAGTTGATTGAAATTGATTGATTTGGTATATATTATGAATGTATTGATTATATGAAATTAAAATGAATATATGTTTAAATGTGATAATGTGCAGATATGGGAATTGGATATTGGATGTATTTGTAAGTGAAATGGAACCCTATTAATTGTTTTGGGCTAAGTCGGAGATAGATGGCATGCCATAGGATAGGAAGAGTTCAGGGATTTCTTCGGCTTCGAGTCGATGAGGCACTGGGTGCCAATTTGCTTCGGTTTAACTAATAAGACACTGGGTGTCAATTTATATAGCGTTGGGCGCAGTTATTACTTCAGATTTATCTGATGAGGCACTAGGTGCCAAATTGGTGTGTTGGTTGGATTCGTGTATCCATTCGAGTCCGAGTCGTGTTAATAGGGGTAATTAAATAATAAAGTTTTGTATCTGATATTGAAATGGCAAAGTATGTGAATTGGAAATGAGAAAGTGGATTGAAAAATGAAATGTGAAATATGTTGTGAAAATAAATGGAATATATGAGTGATGCACTAATGAAATGATTATGGATTGGTTTGTGCCATTGTATAAATATGAATTGTTGATCGTTATATGAAAAGCTATTTATATAGCAAGTGATATGAATTGAGATCTTTGTTATAACCAATCAAGTATGAAAACATGTAAAAATTGAGTATAGTATGAAACGATGTGGTTATATCCATGAAATTGAAATGGTGATATCTTGTAATTGTAAGCTTAGACAATAGTATGATAGTATAATTTAAATTGAGCATTCATGTACCATTATGTTTTTAAATGTTCAGATTATAGAAATATCACCGAGTTTTACTCAACATGCGATTTTATTTTCCGTGCGCAGGTTAGGTACTTCTTTTTTGATCGCCAACTCAGCATCCAACAACAATCTCAATCTCAAGTGTGGTGATGTTTAATTCTATAATGGCATGTACCTAGGATGTCTTGGTGGTTAGTTATTTTTTGAATGGGATGTAAATTGAGTTATGAGTATAATTTTGGTTTGGGTATACAAGTATATGTTTGTGTTTGAAGCCATAAGTTTGGTATATTGTTTTGATCCAAGGCTTGGTATGTGTGTGAACTTTAAACTTGATGCCTTAGGTAGATATATGTTAGGCTAAATTGAGTGATTTTAGCATGCTTAAAATCTTGATTTGAATGATGCATTGTTAATATGTTTTGACGATATAAAATGTGGTACCAATGAGGGTACATTGGTTAGGCACCTAAGATGATTGTTTTGGCATGTTTTGAGTATGTTTGACCGTACTTTGAATAGGTTAAATGATTGGTTTTTGAGTTGCTTAATGCCCAAGCAAGTAGGAAATGGTAAACTTGTTGTTTAAGGCACATTTTGGGTCCACACAGCCAGAGACACTGGCGTGTGACTTGGCCGTGTGAGACACAAGACTTGGCGACACGGTCGTGTGTCATCTGTTGAATGCTTAGGGTGCAAGTCAGTTAGCACACGGCCTGGTACACGGGCGTGTGGGACTTATTCGAAAGTTATACGGCCTAGCACACGGGCGTGTGACACGGCCGTGTGACACTACTCAGTGAGTTACACGGGCAAGGACACGGGCTGGGACACAGTCGTGTGTCCCTATTTCAATTGTTACACGGCCTGAGACACGGGCTTGTGTCTCAGTCGTGTGAAGCACATAGCCTGGCCATACGGTCGTGTGACCCCTGTATCAAATTTTTTGTAATTATTTTCTAAACCTTCCAAATGATTTCAATTTAGTCCCGAGTTGTTTTTAAGGTATTTCTAAGGCCTCGAAGGCTCAATATAGGGATGTTGTGTGATTGTATGATTGGATTAAGTTATGTTTATGATATTGTATGGATTTTGTTATAATGTTCTAATTGTACGGTAATGCTTGTAACCTTAATCCGACGACAGAGAGGAGTTAGGGGTGTTACACCTATAATGTGCATAATGTACGCTCGAGCGGCGCACATCACCTCCCGCTCAATGGCATTAATCGGTAAATGCTTAAAATTGGCCTTCAGCCATGAAAACCTCAAACCCGTAAATTTCGACTCAGCATCACTGGGCGAGACTCCTAGTAGGTTATAATAAAGGGCGGCCGGCTCAGAGATCTTACTTACGCCCGTTACCGCACTCCCGTTGATTGGGAGCCTGAGTTGCAGTGCAACATCCTCCAGAGTGATAGTGCACTCCCCACACGGCAAATGAAAAGTGTCAGTCTCCGGGCGCCACCACTCAACCAAAGCGAATATTACTGCAAATCAAACGTCCGGATCAATACCACTGACCCAAATCCTGCTAACTCCAAGTATGTCATTAATCATTCATCCAGGGGATATCCTAAACCATTCACACAACCCCTCAATGTGCGATACGGGCCCTGACACTATTAAATTACATAAATAGTTAATAAAACATAATTTAATTTCGTAAATGAAGTGAAATTGTTTATAAGGGAACCCATGAGTAACAAATAACAATTTATTACCATCTTATTAACTGTGTTTGATATATGACCATCGTTTTTAATCAAAGAATCCATTTCGATATTTGCAATTTTAAAACAAAGAGTTCAATTAGTTTGTTGCAAATAACACATTTCAATAATTAATTTGTATTTCGACATTTTTATCCCACTAATAGAAAAAATATTATTAAATTACAGATATGTGACACCCTAACATGGAGTTACGAATAGCACATTTCGATAATTTATTTTTAAGGTAGTCCATTTTAAATATTTATCAAAATACCTAAATGTGATACAATAAATTTTACAATAAATACAATACAAAAATTTCATTACAAAAATACTAAACAGTTTTGTCCACATCACATTTTTTGCTATACTATTGAAATATATAATTAACAAAATAAAACTTTCTCATAAATTTCAACTCAATGGTCCTATCTTTTACCTACCTACATATAAAACAAAATATATATATATATATATATATATATATATGTGTGTGTGTGTGTGTTAAAATAATAGAAACTATCAAAACAAAATAAACCTAGTTGGTTAGAGTAAATGTTGTTATGAGCATCTAAAAAAAAAAACATGCCCATCAAAAAATTTAACAGAAACATCTCATCAATTCCAACTAAATGGACCCATCTTTTACCTACATAAAAAAACAAAAAAAAAAAAAATATGTTAAAACAACATAAGCTATCTCAACATAATAAACCTAATGGGACTAATGTTGTTATTTTTTAATCTAATAAAAACCATAAAAAAGAAAATATAAAACATTAAAAATCAAACAAAAACATACCTGCACACTTTCTAAAATAAATCAAACAACCTTCCTTTTTTACCAAAATAATACCTTACAAAAAAAATTTTAAAAAATAATATCAAAATTTAAATTATAACATTTCTAATATAAATAAAATAGAAATAGAAAAATAACATTTATAACCTATAAAAAAATCCTAAACCCTACACAAATATTATATAAATACTAAACAAAAATACCTTAATTCCTTTTTTTTAACCCTCTACAAATAATTTATAAATCCTAAACAAATAATTTTGATAAACCCTAAACCTACAAAAGACCTTGATTTCTTTTTTTTTTCAAACCCTAAACAAACAAAATCCACATTTTTTTTCAAAACCCCAAGCTAATACTAAACCCTAAACTAACCCCAAATCCTTTTTTCTTTTTAACCCTAAATTGACCCCAAACTTCTTCTTTACTTTTCTTCTCTTATATTCTCTGCTCCACTACAAATCATCTACTTTTTTCCCCTTCTTCTCTTCTCTATTCTGCTACTCTTTCTTCCCTCATTCTCTTTTTTTTTCCCTTCGTTCTCTTCTTCTTTTCTGGTCTATTTTTTTTTCACTTTGGGACCATTATAAGGTCCCAAAACAACATTTAACAACCCCTTTCACGAGACCCTTAAGGGTCTCGTCCCATCGGCAGCCGCAGCAGAGCAGAGTCGTCCCATTCATGCTAGACCGGTGCCACCTGTCAGGTAGGCACAACCACTGTTGGTGCCGCTTGCCAGACAGGCTTCACCAGACACTCCTCGGGCTGTGTGGTACGAGGTTAAAATGGGTTAAAATGGGTTAAAATTGGATCGTATGCGGGTCGTATGGGGTGTATTTTTGTTAGGGTGCCGCCTATCAACATGGCACCACCTATTAAATTATATTTTTTTTTCAAATGACAAAAATTGAAACTGACAGCTTTAGGGTGGTGGTGCTGCCTATCTACCACCCCATCTATACCATTTTTGTATATAATCAAACATCTAACCCATTTTTGAATTTAATATATATTTTTATAATATTGGTGTAAAAAAGCCGTACATGTACTTTAAAAATATCTAATGTGGAACTTGAATTCTCAGTATGTGTATTATTATGGTACCTAAATTAGATTATTAATGAATGTTAAACTAACCAATGTACACGTGGATTTTTTTTTCCAAATTATCATTTACACATGAATAATATAATATGATGAAATAAATAAATAAATAAATAAATTAAACTAAAAAATATATATAACTAAACCTAAACCACAATTAATAAAAAGAGAAGTGAATATTAAACTTACGAACCATTAAAATAGAAACTAAATTCAACTTTTTCAAAGAGTTGTCATTTGAAATCAAAACTTTTTATATAGCTCTAATTTCATAATTTTGATCTTAATTTTTTTTTTCGAAAACTTCACATTAGATGAACTCAAAAAATTCTGAAGCAAAATTTGAAGGATTTCATAGTGATCGAAAATTAAATTATTTAACCTCTCATTCAAACTCAATGTGAGAGCTCTAATTTAGGTTTGACATACAAAAATCCAAGAAATAAAATTTTATGATTGTGGAAAATTTCAAGAGATGTTTAATTTAGGGTTAAGAATTGTAATTTGTTTGATTATTGGGTAGAATTTATTAAAATTTATGTATTATTGAGGTATATTTATATATGTATAGTATTTATTGAAAATTATAAATTAAACTATAAGTATATAATTAAATATAAAAAGTAAACTCAAAAATAAATATAGATACATAATAATATCTATTTTCAAGTTTATTAAAGGATCAACGCGTCCAATATGATTATAACATATTATTAAATTATTCCATAATATTGGTGAAATATATTTATGTATCAAGTATATTTATTAAAAGCTAATGCTCTAAGCAAAAGAGGTTTTAGTTGGATTGGTAAAATGAAGATAATAAAAGTTATATAGTGTTTTTGGTTTAAATCTCATTTATTGTTGTTTTTAAATTTTTACATGATTTAAAACGAAAAAGATACCCTCATAGTAATGTTTAAATTTAGCCCTGAATAATTATATATTTTTCTATAAATTTGGTCATTATTATTTTTTAAAGTTAAATTTGGTTATTAATCTTTTTATAATGTGTTATATTGCTTTTTTGAAATACTAACTAAAATATTAATGCTACGTTTGGTAGGAGTATTATTTTTTTTTTATGCATGTTTTATTATACGGGTTGACAATAAACTAATTCAATGTGATATTTCACCACTCTCATGACTTTTATTTTAGGAAGGAGAATAATTTTTTTTTTTTTTTGCTTATTTTGAAGAGGTCTTATTTTTTTATATGAATTTTTATTCTTATTTCTAATTTCAAGTTTAAATTTATATTAACAATTTTTTTATTTTATGTCTAATTGTTATATTACATATGTAATAAATAAACTTCTCTTTGTGTTATTACACCAGTGTGGCAACTTATGTAGCATGGCACATGCACTTTTATGTCAACATGTCACGCAAAAAATTATATAAATTAAAATAAATTAAAAAATAATTATAAAAATTCAAAAATATTAAAATGAAATACACGTGAATTGTTATGCAAATTGTTATATTTAAAAATGTAACACTTTATATAATAGTTGTATAAAAAAAAGTTGATGGTTAAATTTAATTATTTTTAAAAAATTAAAGAATAAATTTAATTAAAAAAATAAAGATTAAATTAATAAAAATATAAATATTAACCACTAAATTTGACATTACATTTTTATTACTTTAGAAAATAAAATTTTGAATAATTTTTATATTAAATTAGTAACGATAACATCAACACAATAAAAATATTAAATAGATTAGAAAAGGAAAAAAAATTAAACTGTAAGGGGACAAACGCTGGTGTAGCGGTGCAAGGCTCCATGGTGTGGACTTCGTCACTATGAATGGCGTCGAATAAAAGCGCCCTTTTTCCTGTCTTTTCTAAAGTGCGCATCTTTCCTACCTTCTTTCTCTTTAGCACTTCTACTGTAGCGTTTTCTCGGAGCAATGTTTTTTTTTCACTATTCAATTACTTCTACTTGCTTGGTGTGTTCAAATTCGATTTTGCCTACCCTGGGGACTAATCATATGCTGCCCTTTAAAACGATTGATAAGGACACCTTCAAAAAGTTATTTACAATCAGATCCTCTACTTTAACATATCATAATTATGCTATATCTTTCTATATTATAGGTTTGAGTAATTACTATATTTTTAAATGAGTTACTATTTAGTATACCGATAGATGAGGATGAAAAAAACTCGAATTCAATGGGTTTAGACTCGACTCGATTCGTTATGGTTCGATTTTTTTGAAAATTCAGATTTGAGGTGAGTTAAGTCATGTAAAATTAGAAAAATAGTCAGGGTAAATCCATCTCGTTTGTCTCATATATTTATAAAAATACTCCTAATATGTATACATATATTGAATTTTTCTTTCAATAAATATATAAATAAAAAATTGATATATTAAGTTTTAAGTCTATACTAAAAAAAATTCAGTCTTATTTGTTTCAAAATTTTTAAAAAAAAATGCAATCCTATTTACTCTAAAATAACAAATAGAACAATTAAATTAAATTTACGTTGGGGTGAGGCAAAGTCGAGTCTTCTATTAAATTTTAGATTTAGGTTGAGGGTAAATTTTTTTCTTAAGAGTAGGGTCAAGTAGGGGTTGGGGCAGAATAGAGGTGTACATGGGCCGGGCCGGACCCAAAAAATGGGCCTAAAATTTTGCCCAAGCCCGGCTCATATAAAAATGCTAAAACCCGGGCCCGGCCCGCATTAATTTTTTATATTATTTTATATACTTTTTAAATATATATAATACATCAAAAATATAAAAATCAAAAATAAATATTTTTCAACAAATTGAAAATAAATTTTAAAAAATATGTAGACTTAAAAAACACTAAAATAGATGTAACTTAACAAGAAAATGCCTCTAAAATAATAACAAAATTAACAAATGTCTTTAAAATAATAACAAAATTAACAATAAAATAAGTTTTATATAATATCTAAACAATAACAACAAAATAATAGAAACATAATAGTAAAATGGTAGCAAAATAATAAGAAAATAATATTAAAAAAAGTTTTTTTTTTTCCTTTAGTGAATTCGGGCCGGGCCGGGCCAAAAATGCTTTACCCGAGCTCGGCCCATTTTTTAAACGGGCCTTATTTTTTTGTCCAAGCCCATTTTTCGGGCCTATATTTTTGCCCAAACCCTCCCATATTTCGGGCGAGCCTTCGGGCCGGGCCGGGCCGCCTGGCCCATGTACACCTCTAGGGCAGATTAATCAAGTTTTGGGTTAGGATTAAGTCAGGCTAAAATTTGCCCTGCCTTACCTTGTTGCCATCCCTACTAGCAATATACTTTTTTTTTAATTCCACAAGCAGTCTTAAAATTTTGTCAATATGTCTATTTTTTTAAAATGTTTATTTTTTAATAATTTACTATACTCTTATACGATACTTGTCAATCTTCTAATCCTGAAGCCTAGAAACTTCATGGCAGTCTACCAAATATTATTAATTTTTAAATTAGAACAATTTTTAAACTAAAATCTAAATTAAATTATAATTATTTTAAAAATTAATTTAGTAATACGATGAAAAATAAATAGTATTCTTCAAAAGTTTCTCCGGATTTGTACTTATATAGATCTATTTACGCAGTGTAAAAATTAAAGTAATTTTACACACTTCTGTAACTATTTATATGATTAATATTTTAACGATTCGATTGTTATATTTTATGGTTTACTCATGTAGAACATGCTTATTGAATTTGATGTAACTTTAAAATTTCTAATTATTTGTTTTATATAAAAAAATCAACCGTTGACTATATATTAATATATAAAATATTTTAAATCAATATTATAGAGATATTTAAATTGGTTAAAAAATTTATATATATGACAAATATAATTATATTGATAAATTTAATAATTGAATCATTAAAATATTAATTATATAAATAATTACCGAACTTGTAAAACCAGAATTATAGATATGGGTAATAATAAAATTTGATATCTTAAATATTCTAAATTATAAATGAAAACAAAAATTAACGAGAAGAAAAAATAGTGAATGTGGCAGTGTGTGTGAGTAACTGTAGGCAAGTTTATCTCCAATCCGTTGACCGAATTACATAAAACAGGAAGCAACTCAAAGAGGGGGGCGCAGGATAGCATAGGCTGCCACGTCAGGAACCGCTAATAATAATGCAACGTGTCGGCCACGCGAACCATGGGCAGCCTCGACTCAGCTTTCATGGGTGCAGCCCCCTGGTTCGACCCGTTTCACTTTTCTCCGAACTCTTTGGGCAATAAATAATAATATAAATAAATAATTAATATTTATAAAACTAAAATTCTCACGGCCAAGGAAATGAAAAGTCCACACTTTCCGTTTCTTCTTCCTTCTCTTTCATTGGAAAATGCAAAAAAAAAAAAAAAAAAAAAAGGTAAAGAAAAACATAAACGCTGTTTGATTTTCACTCTTTTATCTCTCTCTAAAAATTCAAATTATATTATATTTCTTCCTTTTTTTTTTCTTTTTTTCTTTTACAATCTCTAAATGGCATGAAAAACCCTAGCTTGTGACAGCCGCCTTTGCAATTTCTAGGGGTGATTGAAACTTAATACGCGCGCATGTAAGTTCCTATGCTTTTCAATTTTTTCGAGTTTCAATTTGTGGGGATGCTATTTTGTTCAATTTCGAGAGAAAAGACAGAAGGGAAAAGAGAATTTTAGGAATTGGGAATATCTGTTTTTTTTTTTTTTTAGGATTGTGTGAGCTTAATCTAGTTTCGGTTTCATTTGTGTTCTTCTTGTTAATTTCGTCAATAGAATATAACATTCTCTGATAGTTTTTTTGGGGTTATATATGCATTTGATTGAAATTGAGTTACAAATTTTGCAGTCTCGGGCTGGGAAATTGTGACAAGGCTCATGAAATTTATGCGTGTTTAAAGAATATAATCGAATATAGGCTGGGCAAGGGTTTCGGATGTTGAGCTAAATTTGGCGTATAAGTTTCTTGTTATTGGGAATGGCAGAAGATAGCCTCCGGATTGGTGGGCTTTCTTCTGGTTTGGCTGTTATATTGAATAGTGGGGATGGGAAGGAAAATCCATCAAAACCGCGCCTTGTATCATATTCTGATGAATTTGGTCAGCAGTCTGTGGAGCGAGCTCTTGAATATGTATTTGGTCTTCCCAATAAATCACTTGGTCCATTGAATGGTCCTGTTGACAGCAGTCTAGTTCATTCAATCATAAAGAACTACTTGTATTCGGATTCTGATTCTCTGGTTAGTAACAGGGATGGGGTTTTTATTTCAGATGACGGCTCTGGACCTGGTGTCATCGGTCTTGAAAAATTCAGTATTTGTGGTGAAATTAGAATTGTTAAGCCACCGTTGCTTTTAGAGAGCTTAGCGGTGTTCAGTAGTGCCAGGGCTAATGCCTATGTTTGGAAAGGGAAATGGATGTATGAAGTAATTTTGGAGACTTCTGGTATACAACAACTTGGATGGGCTACTATTTCCTGTCCATTCACTGACCATAAAGGTGTAGGTGATGCTGATGATTCATATGCATTTGATGGCAGAAGAGTTCGCAAATGGAACAAGGAAGCAGAGCCATATGGTCAGCCATGGGTGGCAGGTGATGTCATTGGATGCTGTATAGACTTGTCTCATGATGAGATTTCATTCTATAGGAATGGTGTTTCTCTTGGTGTGGCATTCTCTGGCATTCGGAAAATGGGACCTGGATTTGGATACCATCCTGCAGTTTCTCTTTCTCAGGGTGAACGGTGTGAATTGAATTTTGGTGCCCGCCCCTTTAAATACCCTATTGATGGCTACCATCCTCTTCAAGCACCTCCCTCTTCTAGCTCTTTTGTGAAGCAATTGCTGGACTGCCTATCCAGGTTATTGGATATGCAATCTGTGGAGCAAGCTGAGCATTCTTCAGTTGAAAGATTAAGGAGACTGAAGAGGTTTGTATCACTTGAAGAACTATTTTATCCAGTTTCTCATGGGATATGTGAAGAATTTTTCTCTGTAGTTGAAGCAGATTGTCAAGGTGCCGAGTACATTGGGTGGGGCCCCCTCTTGTTGTTCTTTATGGGGTTATTTGGAGTACGGGCACCACATGATTGGTTGAGTTTGGATAGAGTACTTGATGTCTTTCTAGAATTCCAAGGGTCACATGTTATGTTCGAGCACATTATAAATGCTCTTTCATGTGCTTGCAAGACAGCATCATTGGTTCTGACAGAATGCCCGTATTCAGGATCATATTCTTATCTTGCATTGGTATGCCATTTATTAAGACGGGAGCAATTGATGGTGTTGTGGTGGAAGTCATCGGATTTTGGTTTCTTATTTGAAGGCTTTCTTTCACGGAAGAGTCCAAACAGGCAGGACCTTCAGTGCATGATTCCTTCTGTTTGGTGGCCTGGTTCTTGTGAGGATGTGTCCTCTGAAAGTAGCATGTTATTGGCAACTACAGCTCTATCAGACGCAGTTAGTAAGGTTTGTCCCCGTCACTTAAAACTGAATGGTTTTCTCCTTTGTGCAATACTTATCCTACTAAGAAACAAGTATCCTTGGTTATTCTCTTGTGTCCTTACATATTAAGATGACTCTCATGCTTAAACACTTATGGTGTTCAGTGACCTTATGTTTTAATGATCCCAAAGATGTATGTTTTCACTCATTTGGTGGATCATGTTAATGATAACATTACATGTTTTGGGGCTTTAACCAGATGAAAAGTGCATTTGCTGACCTTCCATACAAAATTGTAAATGCATATCTGCTTGTGTAAAGACTTCATATCGGAGTTGAATTGCCTCTTAAGGGTAATACAGCAGTCCTCTGCTACGCAACAGCTTCAATTGTATTTTTAACTGTTCAACTAACATTTATAAATCCATAAATGCTTTCTCTTAATCTATAGTTTTCTCTTCTTTTCTCCTTTTTCCAGATCGAGGAAAAGCATAGGGACCTGTGTCTTTTAGTCATACAGTTCATACCTCCTTTATCACCTCCCCAGTTTCCTGGTTCTGTGTTCAGGACATTTGTGCAGAACCTTTTATTGAAGTATAGAGGAGCTGATCGCAATATGCCACCTCCAGGGATTTTAAGTAACTCTGTTCTTGTTTCTTTATACACTGTTATTCTCCATTTTCTATCAGAAGGGTTTGGAATGGGGAATATTTGTGGGTGGTTAAAGAGCTGTGATTCCAGTGGTCATGACATTGGTTTTCTTCATAGAGGTGGCTGCCAAAGTTTCCCTATAGGTTTGTTTCTTAAGAATGATCCACATCGAGCTGAACTTTCTAGGCTTGGAGGATCATTCTCTCACCTATCAAAATCACATTCTATGCAAGATCAGGAAGCTGAAGTTATTCGGTGGGAGGAAGGCTGTATGGATGATGAAGAAACAAGAGTAACTCATTTAACCAAACAAAAACCATGCTGTTGCTCATGCTATGACATGGAGTTTACAAAGTGCTCAAAATATCCGATAAGAACTACAACCAAAAGTTCCCGTCACCACTGCAGTGCTATTCCTGAAAGATCTGCTCAGGTTGCTGCAGAATGTAGTACTGGAAGTTTGAATGAGGAGATATCAGATAAACCTAGCTCCAGTGATCAGTCAGAATCTGAGTTTGGTTATCGTCCGGTCCAGCATATGAGGACAGTACCGAGAGATAGTGATTTGGCTTCAACAACTCTAAGAGAGGAAGAACTTCTGGATGCTCTGCTATTACTTTATTACATAGGCCTTGCACCAAACTTTAAGCAGGTGAGAGTTCAGTAGATCATATGTTCCTCAAAATAGTGCACCAGGCTTATTTATTTTTCATTATTTTATAGTTTGTTAATATTTCAACTTCAGATATTATAATGGTTTGGGCTATGATTTGATTTCATTGGAGATGCATTAGCTTCCATGGCAATATTAAAATAATGCAGTGTCAAGCCTCAAGGTACAAATGGTATCAAACAGGAAAATTTCTAGCATTTATTAGGTACATGTAGGCTGCCTAAGGTTCTTGTACTCTAAGAGAGTCAGCATTGTTTACTTCCACAATTGGTAATGTTAGGAAAATAATTCAATTAGAAAATTTGTTTGAACATGGATATTATTAAAAAAAAGTAGTAATGCGGGATTTCCTTTTGTTAAAAAAAATAAAAATTATTACACTGTTCTAGTATGGATATAAACTGATAAACCGAAAACTGGAGGCTTTTTAACTCTGATCAAGCTCCTCAAGATCCCCCTAATTCATTGTTAGTGTTGTTTTCCCCATTAATAAATCTTGAACTTTACCTATGATCGTTGCCAAGAAGTTGTAATAATATCTTGTTAAATTTTATATACTGATGTTCCGAGTCTCTGAAGTTTCATTGATCATTAAATGTCCGAGTGTTGGCTATCACCAATAGGTTTTTGTTTGGGCTGGTAATATTTGGCTGGAGATCATGCATCACAAAATTTTCAGTTAATACCTCCGGGCTTTGTCAGATACATGAAATTGTCTTAGCTGGATCTCAAGGCTCTGTTATGCAACTTTAGTGTTTGTTGTTCTAAATGTTTTTGTGTGCCTGAGACATGATAGCTCTGTCAGCGAACTGTTTTACATTATAGTTGTTTTAACTTTCTAAGGAAGTGCAATCAGGTAGTTAAATCTTAACATAAATATCTATGTTCTGTGTGTCTTGTAGTATTGAAAAGTTTGAAGTCTTAGCAATATTCACTTTTCAAGTGAATTTGAAGGTCCTGCATGACAGAATGCTTTGATCTTAGCATGCTGATGTGTTGGAAAGGATTCTTTTGTTTTAGATGGTTTTCCTCTTAAGTTATTTTGACAGAAATAAAGTTGATTGTATGCAATGAGGAATTGAGTATTTGTTTTTCCTTTAAATAGGGATTTTATGTTTGATGCTCTACTGTTCTACCTATGAAATTGTAGCACCTTTCCCCTTTTTTAACTGATGTGAAGAACTGAGAGAATAATTTCCTTTTATAGGCGTCATATTACATGTCTCATCAGTCACAGTCAATATCCCTCCTGGAAGAAACTGATAAACAAATACGAGAACGAGCTTGCAAAGAGCAATTAAAGCGTTTGAAGGAGACTCGAAATAACTATCGTGAAGAAGTTATTGATTGTGTTAGACATTGTGCATGGTAAGATGACCATGAGTAGTTTGCTTTCCCATGAATCATTTCTGTGTTATTGGTCTTATTTCTTCTCGTTATTTAGTTAGTTCCCTTTTCTTCTTTTGATTTGTCCCTAGGTGTTCAAGTGATATGTTGTATTTCATTTTGATGTTAAACATAGTATTCATATTCTATCATACAGTGTTGAAATCTTAGATCTGTGGAGACTTTTCTATCTTTAGTTATTGCTGATATAAGATTTGCAATGATAGTGACTATGACGATGTGGTATTATAATTCTTGATTCTTATTACTATTTTGATAACAAGCGGATGCTTCAATTGCTATGCTCTTTATGAACATACTTATTTAGGTTTCATTTCTTGCTACACATGGTACATATATTTTTACCAAATCTGAGTCTTTCCTTGGATTTTGACTTTTTCCCTTAAAGCTTTGACTAAGAAATAGGATTTTTACTGGTGTACAAACCACAATTATTTTGCTGACATTGGAAAATGCCTTTTTTGGTTCTAGGTTAAAGAGCTCTTTTTTTTTTTTTTTTTAATCTCATTGTGTCTGTCAAATTTAGCCAGTTAAGATTAAATTTAATTAAAAAGGGGATGTTCCTAACTTTCAGGTTAACTTGTAAGTTTTGGCCAGAATTAACATCAACTGGACATGTTAGCTCCCTTCTTCCCCCCTCCCCCCTCACTTATAAAGTTTGTACTCTTTTCAGTTTGTTACTTTATCTGTCACTGTAATATCTATGAAGGAGATCTACATCGGAGCTAGAGGATACCTTGTTCTTGTTTTTGTTTGGATGAATGTTCAAATTCTAAATTCTAAGAGGTGAAATTAGTTTTTGAGTCCCTGTAATTCATAGTTGGCTCTTTTGTCTTGCTGTACAGGTACCGTGTCTCTTTGTTTTCTCGATGGAAGCAGAGAGGAATGTATGCCACATGCATGTGGGTTGTGCAATTGCTATTGGTTCTTAGCAAACTGGATTCAGTGTTTATATACATCCCTGAATTTTACCTTGAAGCTCTGGTAAAACAAATCTTCCTTTAACAATGTTATGTGCTTTGTTTCCAATTTATTCCAATTTAAATCAAGATAGGACAATCACTGCTATACTACTATCAAGTAATTTTAATTTTTAACTTGCAATTTAAATTGTGTTTGTTGCATATTGCTTGGAAAAGAAATTGTTCGTTCTTTGATTTTTAAAATTCATTGAATTATGCAGACAAGCTTAATGTTTACATCCTTCCAAAATATATATTACAAGTAATCACAGTTTATGAGTGAACCAGCACAATATATAATTTTAGTTTCATTTGTATTTGGCAAACTACTTGATGAAGCTACAAAATGGAACTAAACTGAGAGTGAGTTTGTTTTGTTTTTAGAAAATCAAATGCCAGCAATATATATGCTGCCACGATACATTACCTAGCAAATTAAAGTTTCATGGCAAAATATTGAAGAACAGTTTCAGTTTTTTTCAATCAGTTCTCTTTATATCTAATACTGCATTATAGACATCTAATTGAGCCGGCATCGTAAGCCGTGGCACCAACTCGGTGAAAGTACAAAAAGGATCATAAATAAAAGAATTAAATAGGGGTAATTATGTCTTCAAATATTTGTTATAGTGTAGAAACTGTAGAAATCAGATTCTTACTTTAGCTAATTAGGTTACAGGTATAAAAAGAGATAAACTACTCTAAGAAAGGAAATAATCCCTAAAAGATCAGAATTATCCTAAGAATCAAGAACTATGATTAATTTCTATTTACAAGATTTCCTCAATAATCTATCCCTAATTCTAAAGATTCTAACACTCCCCCTCAAGCTGGAGTGTAGATGTTTATCAAACCCAGCTTGCCAACATGTTGTTCAAACATGATTTTATTTAAACTTTTTGTCAACATATCCGCAACTTTGTTGTCCGGTAGATAAATAGGTAACGCCAGCCTCCCAGAGTATATTTTCTCTTTTATGAAGTGTCGGTCTATCTCGACATGTTTGGTACGATCATGATGCACAGGGGTTGTGAGCTATCGACAAAGCTTGGTTGTCACACAATGCAAACAGTATAGGTCTATTATAAGGAACCTTTAGTTCTCTCATCACCTTTGTATCCAAATTCCTTCACAAATACCTTGTGCAAGTGCTCGATACTCGACACGCACGACTGCTGCGTGCTACCACAGATCGCTTCTTACTCCTCCATGTCACTAGATTACCCCAAACATAGCCGCAATAACCACCGGTTGATCGTCATCATTAATAGAACACCTTGATCGGCATCGGTATACACTTTCACATTTCTGCTGTCATTTTTCTTGATGTATAGGCCTACCAGAGTTCCCTTTAGGTACCTTAGTATCCGATATGCACGACTTCTAGGTGTTTTTCCTTGGAGCATGCATATATTGACTTATGACGCCGACACTAAAAAGCAATATCGGGACGAGTGTGAGCCAAGTAGATAAGTCTCCCTACTAGGCGTTGATATCTCCCCACAATCGACTTCTTCTCCATCTTCATTAGTACCTAACTTGAGATTAAACTCCATAGGAGTTTCAAATGGTTTACAACCCATCATCCCAACTTCGATAGCAAATCGAGGACATATTTCCTTTGGGAGATAGAAATACCCTTTTGAGACCTTGCTATCTCCATGCCAAGAAAATATTTAAGATTTCCCAAATCTTTAAGTTCAAAAAGCTGTTCCAAGAAACTCTTTCAACCTTCCAATTTCACTTGTATCATCACCGTTACTATTATATCGTCCACATAGACAATTAGAATGCAACATTTTCCTTGTCTTTGAATGCTTGTAGAACATGGTGTGGTCTCACCTTGTCCTTGAGTATATTTCCCCGCTCATCATAGCTTTTGCAAACCGATTAAACCACGCCCTTGGAGATTGTTTCACCATACAAAGATTTTTTCAACTTACACACTTGGCCCTTTCTTTCTTCAGACCCAGGTGGGAAGTCCATGTAAACTTCATTTAACTCCCCATTGAGAAAAGCATTTTTAACATCCAACTGGGTCAATTCCCAATTCAGATTGATAGCAATGGACAAAAGGACTCTAATTGTGTTTAGTTTGGCAACCGGTGCAAATGTCTCCTCATAATCCAGCCCATAAGTTTGAGTGAAGCCCTTAGCCACTAGACGAGCCTTGTATCGATCAACCCGGCCATCAGGCTTGAATTTGGTAGTAAAAATCCACTTGTAGCCTACTGTTTTCTTTCCTTTAGGTAGATCCGAAACTTCCCACGTTCCATTATTTTTGAGGGCCTCCATTTCCTCCATCACGGCTTGTCTCCATTCTGCTGATTCAAATGCTTCTTCTATGGTTTTTGGAGTTTTTATAGAATCAACATTAGTCACAAAGGTTTGATAAGACTTAGATAAGTTACCATAGGATACAAACCGAGAGATAGGATGTTGAGTGCATCTCCTTGTCCCCTTTCGCATTGCAATTGGAAGATAGATAGATGGTGGTGGAGGTGAGACTTCGTTTTCAGAACAGTCCTCGGTTGAAGATGTGAGTGGCAACGCTGTGTGTATCGATTCGGGACGTCGATTCCGTGCGAATAAACTGCGCAGTCGGGCACCGTTGCACCCGTTGTTGCTTCTGCTTTTTTTCTTGATCAAGGGACCGCTTCGAGTCTTTGGTGTTGGTATCGGGAAGTATAGTGTTAATTTCTTGCGGCATAGGAGGAGAAATAACAGTATCAAGGTTGGGAGATTTAGTGATAGTAGTGGTAGTAGGGTCGGAAGGTATAATAAGGAGGGTATTAAGATTCTCATCTTCATTAAGAATCTCCCCTTGAAGATGAGAAGGTCTAAAGAAAGGTTCGGTTTCAAAGAAGGTGACATCCCGAGAGACAAATAGCCGGTGTAAGGTTGGTGAGTAGCATTTGTAGCCTTTTTGAGTAGGAGAATACCCAACAAATATACTGAGGTGGGCTCGAGGATCAAGCTTGGATTGGTTGGGTTGATGATTATGGACAAAGGCTTTGCACCGAATATTTTTGTTGGAATAGTAGGAATATGAAATAGAGGAAATGATTTGTGAAGAGTGTTTAGAGGTGTTTGGAAATTTAGGACTTTTGAAGGCATCCTATTTATTAGGTAGCAAGCAAGAAACGACTTACGCCCATAAATATTTAGGGGCGTTCATTGTGAACATTAAGGCTCGAGCAACAAAGAAGGAGGTGTCGGTTTTTCTCTCTCGCGATCCCATTCTGCTGAGGGGTGTTTGGGCATGAACTCGGTGTATAATTCCTTGGTCTGAAAGGTATGACCTTAGGACAGAATTAAAGTATTCTCTCCCGTTGTTAGTGTGGAGAGTTTGGATGGTAGAGTTGAATTGGGTTCGAACCATTGAGTGGAATTTTTGAAAAACTTTGGGAGTTTCAGATTTGTCTTTTAAAAGATAGACCCAACATACCCTAGTGTGATCATCAATAAAAGTAATAAACCACTTCTCACCAGTAATGTTTTTCACTCGGCTAGCTCCCCATAAGTCACTGTGTATTAACGAAAAAGGTTTGGACTGTGTATATGGTTTGAAAGGATATGGAACACGGGTATGTTTGGACAATTCACAAATATCACACTTCAAGGAATTTATGTTTTTATTTCGAAATAACAGCGGAAGATGCTTTTTTTGGTACAAAAGATTTGGATGTCCTAACCTACAGTGCCATAGCATAATAGTATCCTCTTTTGCAGTAGATAGAGCTAATCCCCCTTGTGTGCTGTCTTTATTCCACACATACAGTCCATCATCAACCTTAGCAATGCCAATCATCTTCCCCGATTTCTGTTCCTGTATTACACAACCAAATGCAGAAAATTCAGCAAGCATTTTCCCATCTTTAGTAAGTTTACTTATTGAAAGTAAATTACAAGATAATTTTGAAACATGTAGAACATTATCAAGGGAAAAATTCTCAGCTACTTTTACTTTCCCTACTCCATTACAGGTGAGTATGAACCATCAGCAATCCTGATTCGGGACTTGTTATGACAGGTGGTGTAAGTTTGGAATAGAGTGAGGTTACCTGTCATGTGGTTCGAAGCACCCGAATCTAGTATCCAAGGAGAGTGGTTATTAGATTCAAGAGCAATATTGAGGGCAGTACCTTGAGTGGCTAAATTCCCATGACTAGTAGAGGTACTCGGAATTTTATGGAGATTTTCGAGTTGTGTCTTGGTTAGGCGCACATCCAGCACCTCATCAGCAGTATTGGAAGACAGTTTTCTTGTCTTTCTGTTTTTTATCTGGATAACCATGGAGTTTAAAACATTTTTCCTTTGTGTGTCCAACACGATTGCAGTGACTACACCATGGTCTATTTGATCCGGACTCATTCCCAGCACGAGTTTTTTGTGTTTGAGGACCTTTGGACACAAGAGCAGCAGATTCAGCAGGCTGGTCAGTAGAGATTATTGGTTTGGGTTCTCCCATCATGACAAGACGACGTTTCTCTTCTCTCCTCACTTCTGCAAAAGCTTCACTAATGGTTGGGAGAGGTGATCTGCCCAAAATTCTGCCACGAACCTCGTCTAACTCATGCCTCAGCCCAGCTAGAAACTCATGGAGACGCTCGTTGTTGAGGTGAGTCATAAACCTAGTGTGTTCTAGGCCTTCCCCCCAATTAGCTTCATAGTACATGTCTTAACTCCTGCCACAATATTTTCAGATTGTTGTAGTAGTGAGTTACCTCAAGTGTCCCTTGCCGAATGTCTTTCAACTTGAGTTTGATCTCAAAAACTTGGGAAGCGTTTCCAAGATCAGAGTAGTTCTCTTTGACTGCATCCCACATGTCTTTCGCAGTCTTGAAGAGAAGATAAGTTCGGCTTATATGGCCTTCCATAGAATTGATCAGCCATGCCATAACAATTGAGTTATTAAGTTCCCAAGTAGCATAGGTAGGGTCTGCTACATCAGTCGTGTGAGAGTCTTCATTGATATATCCTAACTTACCACGACCACGAAGCACCATTAGGACAGATTGAGACCATTGTAGGAAGTTTTTTCCATTTAGTCGATGACTAGTGATTATTAGTGAAGAATTGAGGTCACTTTGATTGATCCCTCGATTGACAATCTGAGATATTTGTGAGATCTCAGTTTCGGACATGGTGTCATTGTGAAGATCACCCATGGAAAAATAGGAGAGGAAATTTTAGGAAGATGGCTGAGAAATCGGAGGAATTTTTAGGAAGATAGACAAGAGAATCGAATAATTCCTAAGGCTCCGATACCATGTAGAAACTGTAGAAATCAGATTCTTACTTTAGCTAATTAGGTTACAGGTATAAAAAGAGATAAACTACTCTAAGAAAGGAAATAATCCATAAAAGACTGTAATTATCCTAAGAATCAGTAACTATGATTAATTTCTATTTACAAGATTTCCTCAATAATCTATCCCTAATTCTAGGGATTCTAACAGATAATATTTTTTTATTATGAAGAATTACTTTTTCTTCTAAAAGAACATACCAAATTTGATTTTCTTAAAATTCTTTTTTTTTTTTTTTTTTTAAGTATTAGAGTTCGTGTTTTATAATCTGCCAATAGAGGACATTTGGCTTGTTTGAATTGGAATGTAGGACCTTAGAAATTATTACTTGGTGCGCTTTATGTCTATTTCCATTTGCATTACTTGATTGATAGTAATTTTTGTTATTATTTTTTCAGGTGGACTGTTTTCATGTCTTGCGTAAGAGTGATCCGCCATTTGTGCCACCTGCAATATTTATCAAGCAAGGCCTTACATCGTTTGTATGTTATGCCAATTGATCTGATATTGTTGTTTGTCATAAGTTGAGTTTGGAATTGTGTTCTTCATCTAGTTATGAACTATTTGCTCTCATCGGAGTTTGTTTTGAGCAGTCTTGTGCTGGATTTACCATTTTGGTATAAGTTGCATCATTCTTATACTCTAAGAATATCACAATTTATAAAGAAAAAAGTTTGTAGTTTATTAGATAGAGATCAATAATAGTGCATAAGCTTTTAAGCCCATTAACGATTTGCTTTCTGCCAATGTGGATAGGGATATTTCTGTATGCCAGTTAGTATGTGCACTTGAGTTGAATTGTACCTTATATCTCATATATGTTTGAGCATTGTTGATTAAACATTTAGAACATGCAGATAATATGCATTTCTAACTTTAATAATCAATTTCTATTCTGTTCGTTGTTTGTGGTTGTTACGAAATTGACATGTTCTGTTTAGTAGCTTCCTAATTTTGGAGTTCCAAAAGCACTAGACCCTATTGTTTCTGAAATCTGTGGCATATTTTTAACATGTAGCATAAGCTTAACGAAATGCCTTTTGTAGTTTTCTTCTTTGCTCAGTCCAAGTACGAGTTATGATCCAGTTTTTCCTATTGTTCATCAGGTAACATTTGTAATTACCCATTTCAACGATCCAAGGATATCAAGTGCAGATTTAAGGGATCTTCTTCTCCAGTCAATATCAGTCCTGGTTCAGTACAGAGAGTATTTGGCAGCTTTTGAGAGCAATGAAGTGGCCAAACAGAGAATGCCAAAGGCATTATTGTCAGCATTCGATAACCGATCTTGGATTCCAGTTACAAATATTCTTTTACGTCTGTGCAAGGGTTCTGGATTTGGTTCTTCAAAGCATGGAGAATCTTCATCATCATCAATTATTTTCCAGGTGAATATTGTGAACCATCACTAGTTCTTATTCGTTTTCTTTCCCACTGAAATTGCTTCTCTTTCTAACTTTTGCCCTATGGGGGGCTCTAATTTTTATAGGGACTGTTGCGTGAAGCTTGCATCTCCGATGAAGAGTTGTTCTCAGCTTTTCTCAATCGTCTATTTAACACTCTCAGCTGGACAATGACTGAATTCTCAGTTTCCATTCGGGAAATGCAAGAAAAATACCAGGTATGATTATTCTCTCATTCAAACAATTATCTTCTTGTTTTGTTAATTACTCTTTTGGAGGTTCTGCTCTTATTCTTCTTGTATATATACTATTTACTCATCGCCAACTTGGATCCTAACTTAGTGGACTTGCATCTTTTGGACTTCTATGTCCATTATCGTCCGTTTTTGTACAACATTCATTAAGTAGACAAGGATACTTGAGAAAAGAAAATGGTTACAAAAATGTTCCTGAAAAATGCTGGCACTGCATAGTTCTTAACCATGATATAGAATAGCCGTTATAAATGGTACTACCTTTTACAGATTGGAACAGGTTAAAAGGTAAATATATGGAACCAAAGATTGCATATACTTGTTATCAGCTTTTGTTGTTGCCTGACTAGTATGTCAAGGTCTCAAATCCAAATAATTGATGAACTGTTGAATTTCTAAACAGGCCTGATTCTTCCTCTTAACTTTTTAAAGCAAATCTAACTTAGGGTTGGTGGTAGTTTAGTCCTACTTGAAAGCATGGCTTGGATGGGTTTTCTTTGTATTTCATGGATGGCTTGAGGTGTGTGTTTTACAGATGAATGTGTAGAGAATGTACGATGATATTGAGGAGCAATTTGGATAGGTGAAAAGTCCGAGACAACAATGACGGGGGTAGGCAAGGAACTTTATTTTAGATGAATCATCAGGGATACCTTTCAAATAGAGAAGGGATTCTTTTTTCTGAATTGCTGGAAAGGCTAATTATCATGATTCTGGTGGTTCAAAGATGGCCAAATAATATTAAGGTTAAAAAAGTCATGTATGGTGGGTTCTAATTTGCGGTTTTTTGTGTTATAGCTTGTTAATTCAAAACTTTTAATTTAAACATGGCCCCTTATATTTGCTGCCCAACATCTGCAAGATTGTAAATGGCTTGCATTACTTTTTCGTAGAATCGAAGTTATACTGCTTTTATCATAGGAATATGACTGTTCATACATATCCCATTCAAGTCAATGGTTATAACATTTCTGTATGTAGTGTAAATGCCATACTTGAGGATGACCCCAGCTTTATCTTTCGATTTGAGCCCATCTTCCTTGGGATATCTGATGTTGGAGACCTGCTTTTTCAGGTATTGGAGTTTCAACAGAGGAAATGCTGTGTCATATTCGATCTCTCATGTAATCTTGCAAGGTTGTTGGAGTTTTGTACCCGTGAGATTCCTCAAGCATTCCTCTCAGGGCCTGATACAAACCTTCGAAGACTGACTGAGTTGATTGTCTTCATTCTGAACTATATAACTTCAGCATCAGATGTCGAGTTTTTTGACTTGTAAGTTGTCACCCGACTGAGTTAATTTATACGACTGTCTTTTTCTTTATAAATTATAATGTGTAATATCCTGATTATGTTCCACATTATTACTATAATATGTTGTGTAATGAGAGGCAAATGTTTCTTGAGTTTCTTTTATAAAGTTGCATGCAAGATATTTGATGACCTAGAATTTTTGATCTTGTTCCTAGTTCTTTTTTATACTAAATACTACTCAGACTTGGGAACTAGATTTCTGATATCTTCAATTTTTTCTTAGATTTTTTCCCCATGTATTTGTGTCTTTCAAGGATTATTTTCTCATACCCATTTTTAGAAAAAGTTAATATAGGTTTCAGATACATGTTCTTCAAGAAAAATAATTGGAGCAACAAAGCTTTATGTTTAAGTCAGCATCTTATTTTTCTTTCATTGGAAATTTCAAATTCTGGTTGATATATCTTGTATATATCGGTGGACACATTCTACTTTTTCGATGAACGGACCAGTTGCATTGGCCTAGTTATTAGTGGAACTAAATATAACTGTATGACTTGTTAATTAACATATGAAAAAATGGTAACGTAAAATACTTGTTTTTGTCTTTTTATGAACAGGTCACTTAGACGGCATGGTCAATCTTTGGAGAAAGTAAACCGAGGCATGATATTAGCTCCTCTAGTAGGGATCATTGTTAATTTGTTGGATGCTAGCACAGATTCCAAGTTCAAGGAACACAATGATATCGTGGGTGTTTTTGCAAACATGGATTGCCCTGAAACTATGCATTATGGCTTGCAGTACATGTTAGAGTATAATTGGGTTAGTACTGTTATCCCTTATATATCCAAGAATCCACCATGTTTCATTTTGCTCCATGGCATTTTGATTGGATGTTTGCGAGCCAGGGACATTTTTTCTTTTCATTTCAAGGTTATGATTCTTACAGTCTTAACTCTCATACACCTTTGATTTCCAGGCTACATCATTTAGGGGAGAAGCATATGTGCCTAAGCTTTGTCGGCTAGAGAATTTCTTGGCCCTCCTTATCAGCCATACTGATTCAAAGAAGATCGAGGGGCTTGAATGTGGAGAAAACGATGCCGACGATGGCATGTGCTGCATCTGTTACGCTTCGGAAGCCGATGCACAGTTCATACCGTGTTCCCACAGGTCTTGCTATGTTTGCATAACTAGACATCTTTTAAATTGTCAAAGATGTTTCTTTTGCAATGCCACTGTCTTGGAAGTAGTCAGAACCATAGAAAACACAGTTGAAAGATAACTAAGAATCTTAAATTGTTTGAGGAAAATGGGGAAGAAAGCCAGAGAAAGTTGAAAAAAAAGTAGGTTTTTTGGTTTGTTTGTTCATATTATTGCTTATGCTTTTGTTATTAAGGATTTATATTCTTATATATATACCCTTAAAGAAGTGGCATGTAGCTAGCAAGTCGCGGGGTTGGAAAATGAGCGTCAGCAAGCCCTTTGTTTAATCCACAGGCTGCAGTTTCAGTTGTACCTGGGAAAATAAAATTCTGGGTACACTACGCATTTTGTAGTTTGAGGGGCAGTATTTGTAAATATGAGATGTAAATGGCAAGGAAAATGATATAAAGAAACGAGTGCTTTTTTGGCTGATTATTATTCAACAATCCCAAATAGCATAAGACTACTAAAATAACAAATAGTATCCAACTTTTCATCTTTATTTCTTAAAAAAAAAAAAAAAAAAAAAACCCATTTATGTATTGCCTTATATTTCCTTGGTTCGAAAGGTGGAATCTTTTACCCTTGGAATCAACTCAAATAAGATTTGGCCCATTTGCTTCACTTATCATTTCTTTATTATTTCTAATTGATTTTAGTTTAAATTTGATAATGATGTTCTACTGCTCAACTAAGAGTGAACAAATTCTAATTAAATTAGACAATTGAATCCTTTATGTGCACGCTTCAATAACATTATTATTAATATTATCCCAAATCAAATATCTTAATTGATGAGCTTAAATCAAACTCCAAAATGGATTAAATTTGGATTTTGTACCGAATTTGATCGGAATACAGATATTTAGGGTGGTCGATAGGGTATCAATCCAATTACCAAAAGCTCACTGTTATCCAAATAATACGTTGTCGTGGTTTTTAATAACTTATCATTTCAATTGGAGTTATAAGGTGTATCAAGAAATCTATAACTATTTGAATAAATATAAACTTATATAAGAAACTAGCACCTGGGATCCGTGGCGCAATGGTAGCGCGTCTGACTCCAGATCAGAAGGTTGCGTGTTCGATTCACGTCGGGTTCAAAATCCCTATCCTATCGGATCCAATTTTTTCCCTTAGTTTTTTGTTTGGGTAGTTTCGTCATTTACTTTCTTCCCGAAACTCTCCATATTTATAAAACAACCCCCGAGAAGCCCCCCCTATCAGCAGCTCCAAACAACGAAAGCTAAAAATAAAATGCCCCTAATTTTATCACCTTACTCTCTGCAATTCTCCACATTCCCTTCTCCTTTTAAACATAATTCTTCACCAACTAACATATCCTCCCTCACCCAACCATGTAATCTTCCAACCCGACCCATCACACAAATATCCTGTGCCACCCGACCCAGGAGGAAAACGGGTTCTTCAAAACCTGAGGACGCCGAAGCCAAGGAACTAGTTCGGGTCTTAATGAGAAGTTTCGGCGACAAAGAGCCGTTGGTTAAGACATTGAGCAGATACGTGAGAGTTGTGAGATGCGAACACTGTTTTCTCCTGTTTGAAGAACTCGGCAAAACTGATAAATGGCTTCAATGCCTTGAGGTTCCTTTCTCCCTTTCTTGACTTTTGTTTCCCCCTTTCTGGTTCATTATTAAGGTTTAGGGTATTTGGAATTTTGCATTTTCAGGTTGTTCTTAATACGGGTGTTCTTCGAAGATTGTTTTTGGAAAAGATAAAAAAAAAAGAAAAAAAGGAAACTAAACTTATCTCGTTATATTCATAGCTGTTATAATTACAGAATGGGTTCGGGCATAATGATCTGTTAGTACTAGGAAACGGGTAAAAGCAGCAATCAAGTGGACTTAATGAACATATGAGTTGAGAGCAAATCTTTGTGTTAGAGAATTTAAGCTTCTTAAATCGTCCTGTATTGCTGTTGGTAGCTGGAAACTTGGATGAAGTAAATGTGTTTGACTACTTACATACTGTACCTTTCAGGTTTTCAGATGGATGCAGAAACAAAGGTGGTATATTACCGATAATGGGGTTTATTCGAAATTGATTACGATTATGGGAAAGAAAGGCCGAACTAGAATGGCTATGTGGCTCTTCTCTGAGATGCGTAACAGTGGTTGTCGGCCTGATTCTTCGGTTTATAATGCTCTTATCACCGCCCATCTCCATTCCCATGATAAAGCCAAAGCTTTGGACAAAGCTTTGGGTTACTTCAACAAGATGAAGGGAATTGAACGGTGTAAACCCAATGTTGTCACTTACAATATTCTTTTGAGGGCCTTTGCTCAAGCTCGAAATGTGGATCAAGTTAATGCTTTGTTTAAGGATCTTGCTGAGAGCAGTATTGCCCCTGATATATATACGTTTAATGGTGTGATGGATGCGTATGGGAAAACCGGGATGATCAGAGAGATGGAGTCTGTTCTTTCTCGGATGAAAAGCAATCAGTGCAAGCCTGATATTATTACATTTAATGTGCTTATTGATTCTTATGGCAAGAAGCAAGAATTTGATAAGATGGAACAAGTGTTTAAGAGCTTGTTGCGCTCCAAGGAGAAACCTACCCTTCCTACATTTAATTCGATGATCATAAATTATGGCAAGGCGCGGCTTAAAGAGAGAGCTGAAAATATTTTCAAAAAGATGACTGATATGAAATACACACCAAGCTTTATCACCTACGAGAGTCTTATAATGATGTATGGATTTTGTGATTGTGTTTCTCGGGCGAGGGAAATATTTGATGAGATTGTTGACTCTGGGAAGGAAATGAAAGTTTCGACCCTAAATGTCATGCTTGAAGTTTACTGCAGAAATGGTCTACCTATGGAAGCCGATAGGCTATTTGATAAGGCAAATAACATTGGGATGATTCCCGATTCATCGACATATAAACTTCTATATAAGGCCTACACAAAAGCTGAAATGAAAGACCTTGTACAGAAGTTGGTGAAAGAAATGGAAAAAGATGGTATAGTCCCTAATAAGAGATTCTTCCTAGAGGCTCTTGAAGCCTTTGGATCTCTACCGGCTAGTCCAGATTCCGTTCGAGCCACAAGGAGTGCCAGGCCTGAGACTAATGCAAAAACTGAGGTTAAGTAATTAATTGACTGGTTCTTTGTTATTTGGGTCTCCTTCCAACTAAGCCTGCATCAGAGCAATGGATGGTTTTCAATTTCGGCTATATTGACTGTTTTCCCCCACAAAATGCTGCCGGTATATGTCTCCGTTTGTTCTCTTATTTTCTGTTTGCATAGCAAAGTTTATACCTTATTAATGAGAATCACTTGTGTGCTTGATTTTCCATTTAAAAATATAATATTGTTTTCTAAATTGTTGACAAAGATCACAGATTTAACCATGTCATGTGTTCGATCTGCATCTTGTTGCATGATTGTTAGTGGACTAGATAGTAAGCATACTTTCAGTATAGGATCCAGTGACAACCTTCTGTGCTTGTAGTATTTGGTTCATTGTTCTTTTATGACATTGACATCTAGTTTCCTGCTGTTCAGTTTGCTATTCTCTAATTGTGTTTTTTGATAAATGCGATGTGTTGTGTTGAAATGAACTGAGAGAAGTAGTTTTTCAGACATCTTTAATTGAAATGAGCCAGATTAATTTGTTTCATATTTCAGGGCAACGAACCGATTCTTCCCTCTGGTTTAATCTGAATGCAGTCCGCTTTCAAAGGCAATGCAAAAAGACAATGAATGCAGAACGTTGGTCGTATTGCAGGCTTTATCCATACTCAGTTGTAGTTACAAAGAGTTCAGACAGTTGGGTATCTTCCTCGAATCGGAAGCAGGTACTTACAGCAATTTTGTTTTGACTCTTCATTTTGCGTAAAGGATGGTTGCATCCGACATCAGTATCTAACATATATTTGGACTATGGTTATGAGTGTATGATTGTTCAAATGTATGAAAGAAATCGAGTATATCTGTGTTGAATATATTCCTTTTTCCTTAAGGAAGCATATATGTTGGATAATCCTAAACTCATGGTATTCAATGGTAAGAGGATGGCAATGTGTTTTCGTAATATCCAAATTCACATAAATGCTTCAAAATTTAATTTCTTTTATTATTTGCGTGAAATGCTAATATTAGTATTATGTGTTTGAATTTGTAATAAATAACACTATTATATGAGTATTCAATTCAAGTTTATAGATGAGCAAATAACAGATTTTGTTGGATATTAGCAAAAGAGATCAGATACTGATTTACTTATAATGAAGACAGATTATGAAGATGTTTAAATGAATCTAATTGCAAATAATCAATATGGTCTTTTAATATAATCTATTTTATTCCAAAACAATTACAAATTATCTATTTTTTTTTATCTAGAAAAAACAATTTAACTAAATTAAAAAGTTAATATTTTCATTATACCAAACTTTATATTTTTGTTATATCAAAGTAAAAGTTCTATTGTTTCAAGGATTAAAACAAATTGTATTCAAATAACTAATTTGTCATGATTTTTTAAACTGCAAAAGAAAATTTTAAAAAATCAACATATACCGGGGGTGGGGATATATATAGGCAGCTTAACCACACAAAAAAGTTACTTTTTACTTCCAAATAATTCATGACAATTTTTTTTCAATCTGATTATCAATTTTTCCGGGCTGCCTAAGAGATTGACGATTATTACTGTCGAAATCATTTTTTTGTTTGAAAACGGGCCGACTTTAAAAGGAAAATAGAGTCGTCACTAATCTTTTTTGAAGTGCGATTGGGCCACTTTTGAAAACGTTTTGGTCTACGAATTTTAAGAAAACGGGTTCGGGAGTCGGTTACGCACAAGGAAGGACTAGCACCCTTGCAACGCCCAAAATTGGTACCTTATTGATTGATTAATGTCTTAATATCGAAAATTGGAATATATTTTAAAATACGAATCCTTTAGAAGCATTCGGGTAATTTGAATTGGATATCGAAATTCTCTTGTTCCGAAAGGATGAAATATCACATCCAGCACGTTAGGATACGATGTTTCAAACCTTGACACCAAGATCATTTCATGATTTCCAAAATTCACGCATTGTCATTTTAAAAAGGGTATTTCATTACTTGGCCAAACGAAAGAACCGAAACCCAGCACGTTAGGGCATGATCCCTCAAATATTCAAACATGAAATATTGCCTTATTTTTAAAGTTGAGAAAACACGATCAAAATTTTAAAAGGATATTTAGTCCTTTGGACGAATGGAAAATTGAAACCCAGCACGTTAGGGCACAATTTCTCAAAACTTCCAAGCACAAAATATTGCCTTGTTTTTAATTTTAGAAAACATGGGCACAATCTTAAAGGATATTTAATGATTTGGTCAAACAGAAACCGAAACCCAGCACGTTAGGGCACATTTTCTCAAAACTTCCAAGCACAAAATATTGTCTTGTTTTTAATTTTAGAAAACATGGGCACAATCTTAAAGGATATTTAATGATTTGGTCAAACAGAAACCGAAACCCAGCACGTTAGGGCACGATTCCTTGAATTTTCAAACACAAAACATTACCTTTATGAAACCCCTTTTTTATGAATTTTGGAAAAAAACAAAAATAAAAATGTTGAAACATAAACATGATAATAATAAGGGATAATAATAATAAATACAAAAAAGAAAGGAAAATAAACAATAGTATTACAATAACAAAAATAATATGTGCCAAATAAAACGAATAGTAATAATAATACTTCCAATGAAACTAACGATTATAGTAAAAAGGTAAATATAATAAAAATATAACAATAGATAAATAACGAAAATAGGCCAAAATAAAAAAATATTAATAAAAAAGGTAATAGTAATAATATTAGAATAATAGTACTTAATAAAAAATAGTAGTAGTAAAAAAAATAAAAGTATATTGATACTAAAAATATAAATATAATAATAATATACAAAAAGAAGTAAGCAAAATAATATATAAAATTATAGTACATATAATAGAAAGTATATAATTATAATAATAATGGTACTAGTAAATTAAAAATAACATTAATAAATAAAACAATAATAATACTTTTTAAAAAATAATAGCAGTAGTGAAAATAGAAGTAATATTAATAGTAACAATAATAATAATTAAAGTAATAGTAAAAAATAATAGTAGTAAAAAAACAATAATATAATTAAAAGAATTAAAGTAAACAATAATATATATAATAATAGAAAAAATATGATTATGATAATAATATAAAAAAAAGTAACAAAAAATATTTAAAAATAATTAATTTAATGGTAAAATAGCAAAATAATCGTAAAGGGACTAAATTGGATTGAAAACAGAGGCCTTGGGGCCAATTTAAAATAAAAGGGGAAGATACGGGCTAATTTCAACACGCAACACAGCAATGAGGGGGCCAGAAATGCAATTACTCCAAGTTCCCGAACACTACACCGAACTAGGACTAAATTGCGATGACGGATCAGATTTAGGTAGTTTTAAAATAAAAAAAAATGAAATGGGGCGCAATTAAAACCAATGCGCAAAGAAGGGGACCCTCTGCGCAATTTACCCATTTAGGGTAAAATTGCGCGTCGTCGCAAGGTCCACCCCCTTTCACACAAAGACCGTTTCTATGCTTTAAAAACTAAAGGAAAAAAAATCCTTTCATTTCTTTTTCGGTTTCAAAAATAAAAATCAGAACCCCCTTTCTCCTAGGTTTTCTCTCGGGCCTCCAAGCTCAGACCTTCCCCGATCGTCACCACTAAATAGGTAAAATCTCCTTTTATCTCATGTAAATGTATTTTTATATATGTAGTAAATAGAACAAAATAAAATACGAAAAATATTTGTAAAAAAAAAAAAAAAGCCAAAAGAAAAAAAGGAAAAAAAAGTGAACCTTTGCTTTTTGATTCTGTCTTTGGTATTGCTTTTTTCTCTCAAAAATATCGTGTATTTTGTATTCGTATGTATTGGCTTTAATGTATATCCAAAAACGTCCCCTTTACAATCGTTTATCCCCTTTATAGCCTAAAAAAAGAATCCCATCCCCACTACAATTTGTTGCTTCCTATTTTGTAGTTTCCACCATCGGAGCGTGGAGGCGCCTGCCATGGAGAAGAGAAGTCTTTGTGTTGGGGTTCTTGGCGGCACAAGACTAAGACTAGGGTTCCTGCCTTTTTTATTTTCTGTTCTGTTTGGGCTTTGTGGGCTATATTTTTGGACTGTTTTAATAGACTTTTTATTTTTCTGGTTTTGGTATTGGGCCCGGGCTAAAATTGGGCCCTACAGCTACTCATCTTTGCTCGTTGTCGTGTAACGAGAATGGAGCAAAGACTTTAAGAGGGCCAATTTTGCCCGGTCTTGTTGAGTCCTGATTTCTTGATGCCTCTTTTCTTCAGGTAGCCTCGCTTTAACCCACTGCATCTTCAGGGGCACAGGAGTTTTATTTCAATCTGCTCCGCTACTGCTTATGATGTGTAATCTTTAGTCTACTCCATTGCTGATGCATGGAGATAAGACTTACTGTCTTCGATCAGCTATCTTCAGCCTGCTACCCTACTTCTTAGGGGATTAAGGCTCGTGGCTTAAATCTGTTCCACTCCTGCTTAGTGGGATAAGATCTATAATCTTCAGCCTGTTACCCTACTGTTTAGGGGATTAAGGCTCCTCGTCTTCGATCTGTTCCACTCCTGCTCAGTGGGATAAGATCTGTAATCTTCAGCCTGTTACCTTACTGCTTAGGGAATTAAGGCTCATTGTCTTCGATCTGTTACCCTACTGCTTAGGGAATTAAGATCTGTAATTTTTCGGCCTGTTACCCTACTGCTTAGGGGATTAAGATCTGTAATTTTCGGCCTGTTACCCTACTGCTTAGGGGGTTAAGGCTCGTCGTCTTCGATCTGT
Source organism: Gossypium sturtianum (assembly GCA_025698515.1). NCBI lineage: Eukaryota > Viridiplantae > Streptophyta > Magnoliopsida > Malvales > Malvaceae > Gossypium > Gossypium sturtianum. Next base: position 24,125,071 of record CM046952.1, read on the forward strand.
TACCCTACTGCTTAGGGAATTAAGATCTATAATTTTCGGCCTGTTACCCTACTGCTTAGGGGGTTAAGGCTCATCGTCTTCGATCTGTTACCCTCTAACGCTAGGGAATTAAGATCTGTAATTTTTGGCCTGTTACCCTACTGCTTAGGGGGTTAAGGCTCATCGTCTTCGATCTGTTACCCTACTGCTTAGGGAATTAAGATCTGTAATTTTTAGCCTGTTACCCTACTGCTTAGGGGGTTAAGGCTCATCGTCTTCGATCTGTTACCTTACTGCTTAGGGAATTAAGATCTGTAATTTTCAGCCTGTTATCCTACTGCTTAGGGGGTTAAGGCTCATCGTCTTCGATCTGTTACCCTACTACTTAGGGAATTAAGATCTGTAATTTCTGGCATGTTACCCTACTGCTTAGGGGGTTAAGGCTCATCGTCTTCTATCTGTTACCCTACTGCTTAGGGGGTTAAGGCTCATCGTATTCGATCTGTTACCCTACTGCTTAGGGAATTAAGATCTGTAATTTTCAGCCTGTTACCCTACTGCTTAAGGGGTTAAGGCTCATCGTCTTCGATCTGTTACCCTACTGCTTAGGGAATTAAGATCTGTAATTTTTGGCTTGTTACCCTACTGCTTAGGGGGTTAAAGCTCATCGTCTTCGATCTGTTACCCTACTGCTTAGGGAATTAAGATCTGTAATTTTCGGCCTGTTACCCTACTGCTTAGGGGATTAAGGCTCATCGTCTTCGATCTGTTACCCTACTACTTAGGGAATTAAGATCTGTAATTTTTGGCCTGTTACCCTACTGCTTAGGGGATTAAGGCTCATCGTTTTCGATCTGTTACCCTACTGCTTAGGGAATTAAGATCTGTAATTTTCGGCCTGTTACCCTACTGCTTAGGGGATTAAGGCTCATCATCTTCGATCTTCTATCAACTTTGCTATATTGTCCTCTGGGGAACCTACCTGTAGAATTGACTTCATGGGGTCTATGCTTATGCCAAATGATTAGGATGTCATGATCGAAATATGCTCCTAACTATTAGGAATGCTATATGAATGGATGCAAAATGTCATGAGCATGATCCAATCTTTTAATTTTTGGGCTATCATTATTCGCCATTTGTTAAGGTGATACCCCTGGCGTATGTCGTCTTACTCAGTTGATACTTCTAACAGAGAATCTGAAGATGTCGTCATTGCTTAGACTCTTACTTCAGGGGTTTCGAGCCCTTTAAGCCTGGTGAATTCTAAATAATTGTCCTGTTTCAGATCCTTGTATTATTTAGAGACTTTCAGAGTAATACACAAAACTTCTTTTGTGAAAGCATTATTAGTCCACTAATCGTTATTTCAATGAAAAATGCTTGAAAAAGATCATAATAATGGACAAGAAAGAAATTAATTAGGAGCATAGATCTAAACAAATAAGATAGCAAATGTAATCAAGAAGGAAATTTATTGGTAGTGTATTTTGAAACGAGCAAATTCAAAATGGGTAAGATTGAAACTAGGTGCCCCAGATATCACAGCCTGAGCTTATCTGTTCAAACTTTTTGAGGACCATTTAAGCTCAACATGTGTTTAGGGGATCCAGAGTACTTTGTCGATGCCTCCAAGACGTAACATACTTCCTCATTGCTAATTTCGGCGTAGCAAAACTATTGTATGCCCCATCATAATTTGATCACAATTTGAGCTGCCCTTTTCGGGTTTTCGACTCAAAGCCCCTTTGGTCTCAAAGTGCCTTTTGCGGGTTTTCACCTTGGCCTCTCTTTTTTTTTTTGAACTCAAGATGCCCCTTTTGCGGGTTTTCGCATCGGCCCATTTTCCTTCTTAAGCGAAGTGTTTCCTGACTGAGTCTACATTAACTGGGTTTGGCTGACTCTTGCCGTCCATCTCGGCTAGTACCAATGCTCCTCCATAAAAGTCCTTCTTTTCAACATAAGGTCCTTCCCAATTAGGCATCCTCTTTTCTCTGAAGTCCTTTTGCATAGGGAGGATATTTTCAATATCAAGTCTCCTTCATGGAACATTCTGGGTGGACTTTTTTGTAAAGCTTTGCATCGTTAAGCTTCTTAAGTACATTTGACCATAACAGATGGCTCTTAACCTTTTTCCTCGATCAGATTCAGTTGATCATACCGAGATTGAACCCATTCTGCTTCATCCAACTTCAGCTCTGAAAAAATCCAGAAAGAAGGAATTTTAACTTCGATGGGCAAGACTGCCTCCATCCCATAAGCCAATGAGAAAGGTGTTGCCCCGGTGGAGGTCTTGACCAACATTCGAGAAGGACAGAGGGTAAATGGTAATTTCTCCCTGCCAAACTCTACAAGCCTCAATCATCTTTCAGAATCTTTTTGGATTTTTTTTTGTTTTTGTTTTTTTGAATTCGAATTCGGATTTTGAATTTGAATTTGATGACTGTTGACTTTGTAACTTTGGCCCATGAAGCGACCTTTACCCTCTTAACGAAGCAATTGACAATCACGAAGGTGAATTGGTGCCGACTAGATGCTTTTGACGAGATCGTCCCCATAACATCTATGCCCCACATATAGGAAAAAAAAGAGGAAGCACATAAGTCTTGTCTTCCTCAATTTGGCATTTACGGCATAACTGATACAACCTCCCTTTCATGGTAGACCAGCAGTACCCGAACCTTATAATCAGCCTGGCTATCGGAAAACTCTTAGCATGTGCCTTTTCGAACACTCCATAGCCTCCTCGTGCCTAGGCATATCTTGATACGATCATGCAAAGACATCTTTGAATTCTTGGAATAACTCAATGACGTCTCGCTTTGTTTCTGTGGTGGGCAAGACTTCGATCTTTACTCCTCTCCTAGACTCGCAATGTTCACTGACCCTTTGTACGATAGAGTCTATTTTCATCTTGTTCTACCATCCTTAACAAATCAAAAGATGAGTTACAATCTCTGACATCTTCAAAATTCTCAGATCCTTTTAGACCCATATTTTACTCAAAATGGAGTCTGTAACAACGTTACTCGTGTCTTGATATCTGGGTACCTATTGTAGGTACGAAGGCAAATTCCAAAGAATAAATGATTCTAAGGATGATCATTTATATGGTATGACTATGAATGAAATGAGAGAATGAAAAGAAAAAAGAAATTCCCGGTATGAAACACAAAGATGCATTTTTTATTGAATATAAAGATGTTTGAACATGAGCCTATTTCACAAAAGATTCTTATTGTTTCTAGGCTTAAAACAACAAGTGTGTTTTGAACATTACTCTGTGTTATCTCTAAAAATTACAGGAATTTCCTCCGCAATCCAGTTGTTCAGAACACTTCCAAGCTCATAAGGGCGTATACCCGCTAAGTTTCCTTCTTTGGATCCCTCTTCAAATACGGCGTTGATGCTCACAGTTTTCGACATGTCTTCAGTCGTTTCTTCATTCATGTTCTCTGGTCCCGGATGGACAATTTCTTTCGATACGAATGCATTAGATATATAGGGAAAAGTCATTGATCTCCATTTGACCTCGGCGGCCTTCTCTATCGACTCTCCTCCTATGGTACACAGGTTTTCTCCTTCAGGAGAGTCAAAGAACTCCAGCTCTTTGTTATCCATTAACCCTTGCATTAGGACTCTGAATCCTCTACATTGCTGGATCTCATGGTCCTTTTTATTGTGGAACTCACAGTAGTTCCTCACATCCTGGGATTTGCTCCCCAACTCTTGCGGAACTAGACCTATTTTCCGCATTTCCTTCCAAACCTCCCTTAATGGGGTTCTTACTTCAGCAACCTTCTGCTTGATTCTTCTCCCCATGTTCTCGACTATCGCGTTTACCCCTTTATCAGTGTGAATGGGTAATGGATTTCCCACACCAGGTGTATCGTTGAACTTTACAACACCCGCTTGGATAAGCCTTTCGACTAACCTTTTGAAAGGAAAGCAATTTTCTATCGGGTGCCCCACTATCCCCGCATGATATTCATATTGAGTGCTTGCGTCGTACCATTTAGGATATGGGGGTTGCAATGATTTTGAGTAGACAGGGGCTACAACGTGTGCGTCGAACAGAGTTTTATACAACTCCCTATACGTCACGGGTATGGGAGTAAACTGGAATTTTTTGGTATCCTGCCTCGTGTTGGGCTCCTGCCTTGGTGAGGCCTGCTGGCCCGTGGCTACTGCTCTCGGTTGATTGACAGTAATGGGTTTTGGATAACCTGAGCTTACTCTACCTACTTCATTTTCCTTTTTCTTCGAAGCCGATCTCATCGTGCTCTCTCCAGCCCCTATTTTCCCACACCTGATCGCGTTCTCTGCCGGACATCACCATGTCTGTGAAACTTTTAGTCGCGCTCCCTAACATATGATTGATGAAAGGTGCTTTCAGGGTATTAATGAAGAGCATGGTCATTTCTTTTTCCAGCAGCGGCAGTTGGACTTGTGTAGCGACTTCCCTCCACCTCTGGGCATATTTCCTGAAACTTTCACCCGATTTCTTCTCCATGTTTTGTAGCGTGATCCTGTCGGGCGCTATATCAGTCACATGGCCATAATGCTTCATGAAGGCCTGTGCTAAATCCTTCCATGATTTGATTTGGGTGCAACTCAGCTGATTGTACCATTTACCCGCGGCTCCATTCAGACTATCCTGGAAACAATGAATCAACAACTGGTCATTGCTGACATATCCCGTCATTCTCCGACAGAACATTGTAATGTGGGCCTCAGGGCAGCTGGTCCCATTATATTTTTTGAATTCTGGCATCTTAAACTTTGGAGGGAGCACCAGATCTGGGACCAGACTCAACTTCTTAGCATCCACCTCGCATTGGTAATCAGCACTTTCCAATGCTTTAAACCTTTCCTCTAACTATTTGCACCGATCTTCAAACTCTTTTAGGAGTTTCGCCCTTACTTTTCCCTCTTCTGCTGCATCATCAAAATCAGAGACCATCGGATTTGCCAAATTGGCTCCATGGTTGGAGCTCGAGCCTGTCGGGAAGTTTACTGGTGCTGAGGTACCTGATTGATACTGAGGTCTGATATTGACAGACACTCTTGGTGGTTGTACTTGGGAATTTACCGGGGCCAAGCCTGAAGGATAAGCAGAATCTTCATTATCATCTCCGGTATAGACCATAGGACTCTTTCCTTTACCATGCCCTCCAGTCAACAGCTGTGTTAACTGGCTCATCATGCTTCGCTGGGATTCCAACATTTGGTCCCTCACATCCTGTTGGATCTTGGCCAACTGCTCTTGCATCTGAGTCTGTAATTGGTCCTGCATCTCTTTCTGCATCTGCTCTAACCTTTCTAACCTTTGATCCATGGCTCTCATTTTTCTTCGTGTGTAATAGTGATGTTCCAGGGTAACTATAATATGATCTCTAGTTAATAGGGTTCTTTTATGATATTTAATGCATATGATGCGATGTGATACAAATGCATGATATGAATGCAAAAGTAAGAGGCGTCGATTCTGGTTCAATTTCTTTTAGAATACTTATTTAAAAAATAAAATCCTTTACATAAAACAGAATCGCATATACGACCTAGCCCTTATTCCCAAAGCTTTAACTTTCTTAAGAAGCTTAGCTAACTCTCGACCCCGGTCTGACTCTAGCTCATATACTACACTTAACACATCAGCCTGAACCGCTAAGGTTTGTAGATGATCAGCCACTTCTCGTATCTGAACCACGGCTTCACCCATAACGTAGTCTCTTTCTCTGACCTGGTTCTAAGATCTTTGAAGCTGTTCTTTCCATCGTTGGTTATCTGCCTCTAATAGTTGGATCCGGAGCTCACTATTTTGCAGTGCTGTTTCGAGCTCTACCACCTTTCCTTTCAACTCTTCAATCTTGTTTAGGCTTGATTCCAGCATCACCATAGAGTTGCGGCTTCGACACAATGCCTTCTCTAGTTCTTCCACTCGAGCTCTTAACATCTTATTTTCGCTTTGGCTCTCACACACAGTCTTTTTCAGAGTATCCTTTTATGCTTGACCCTCATGGAACCTTTTCTTCCACTGATCGACCTTGGCCTTCTCTTCTTGAATTTCTTGACGCCATTGTTCTGAGGTTTTACCCAACCCAGCAGTCCTTATCAATGAATGCATTTTCTTGTAGTCAGTCTTCAAACTGTCCAAATCTTCTTCGGCCTTCCTTTTCCCTTTCCTCAGTTTCTCAGCCTCTGATCTCTGGACGTCAATATCTAACCTCAAATGCATTTTTTCTTCTTCCAGTTGCTCTATCCTTTTTCCTAACTCTGAATTTTTACTTTCGAAGTCTTGTTTCATGATTTCCAACTCGAAAGGGACTACTTGCAGGTATTCCTCTATCGGTCGAGCACCAGCTTGTGTCGGTCTGGGGATATTATCATCGATTCTCCTATTTCGCCATGTATTATATTCGAGAGTTGCCATTGGACCTACAGTAACTCTCTTCATTCGGAAAGTCTGCTTCCAAGCATCAGAAATCTCTCGAACCTTTTTCTTATAATGATCTCCCCTATACGAAAATTCAAACTGAACTAGCCCATGCGTTGCTGGTATAAACTGTCTTGATTTGTACTGTCTCAGCACAAGTAAAGGAGCGTACCCAACGGCTCCCCAAATTCCTGACAGAGGGACCCAATCATAACTCCCAAACCGGTAGAGAATTTCGACGGGAACCAACCAAGGAGCTCTCCATTCAATGTCCTCTTCCTTAAGATTCTGAAGGAGCGGGATCCAATTTTCTTCTGATACATCATCTCTTCTGAGCGTGGTTGCTAACTCTTTTAGCGGTGAGTAATTCTCAGAAAAAAACCCGATAAGAGACTTTATCCACTTTCCAGAAATGGCTATGGAACCAAACTAACAATAATTGTGCGCACCCTATAAATCTGCCCTCACCGGCTCTCCTGCATGCATTCAAAGATCTAAATGTCTCGGCCAAGATCGCAGGAACATGTGTGACCCCTCTATCAAGTCGGTCGAAGAGATCCGAGACTGCCTCATCTACATATCCCAATGCCCTAGGGAAAACCATTAAACCATAGATGCTCAAAGAAAAAACGTCAACTTTCTTCTTCGTATCAGGATGTACTAGAATCAAATCCTTCAAAATCCTCCATGGGATGCATTTACACTCACTCTTTTGCTTGACCCTCGCTGCAACCCACGGTTCACTCATCCCTGTGATATTCACCAACTTCTTTAAAAAGGTTGGGGCGTAAGCGGCTTTAATATAGGCCTTGTCAACTTAGACCTTCGGGCAACGAAGTAAAGCTGTATATTCTTCTATAGTGGGTACCAAATCTACCCCTCCAAAGGTAAAACAGCTATAGGCAGGATTCCAATACTGAGTGAGGGCCCGGAATAGATGCTCGTCTATCTTGATGTCAAGTAAGTGAGACAAATCCCCATAATTCCCATAGAACAACTGCTTAGTCTCTTCATCCCACTGGTCCAATATCTCTTTTAATTCCCGAAGATCATTTTGCGTCACACTGATGTGGGTGTAATCACATAACTCAGATGTATATCCCTCAGCTAGGCTGTCCCCTTTTTCTAATTGCGTTTGCTCTGACCATATTCGGACGGCCGCATTATCCTCTACTTTATCAAGGAATCTGTTTTCCATAATAAGCCTCCTAATTTAGTAACCGAACGTGAACCGAAACCTCTTTAAAATGAAATGACATGCAATCACAAAAATGCAACAAGTCAGTATCATGTAGCAACAATAAAATTCAAAGCATGTGAAAAAATAATACAGCACCTATCTGGGTGATTGCTAGGGTTTGGCATAGCTCTACCTAGGGTAAGTTCCTAGGGCTCTCTATATGTGGTTTGACTCTAAAGCAAGGGTAACTGAACCAGCAGATTCCTCAATCCTCACCCATTATAGGCTCATATGGACCAAGTTCAGTTCAAGGGAATGCATTTCCCTATGGCTACACGGAGGTGAAAACCTCACGAAGACATAGGTACGGATGTATCCCGAAAGCGATCCACTATCCTGCACGGAGGTGAAAACCTCACGAAGGAGTAGCTTCTCACTCTCACTTAAAATGTGTGACCACAACGGTCATGCAATATGATGCAAGAGTACCCTAGACACTTAAATCACAACAAACATAAGACACGACCCAAACTCATGCAATGAAAGAATCAAAATCAAATTTTAATTTTCAATAAAAGGACATTAATCAATCAATTCTACGGCTTGACTCTCTTATTGTCCCCAGTGGAGTCGCCAAGCTGTCGAAACCATTTTTTTGTTTGAAAACGGGCCGACTTTAAAAGGAAAATGGAGTCGCCACCAATCTTTTTTGAAGTGCGATTGGGCCACTTTTGAAAACGTTTTGGTCTACGAATTTTAAGAAAACGGGTTCGGGAGTCGGTTACGCACGAGGAAGGATTAGCACCCTCGCAACGCCCAAAATTGGTACCTTATTGATTGATTAATGTCCTAATATCGAAAATTGGAATAGATTTTAAAATACGAATCCTTTAGAAGCGTTCGGGTAATTTGAATTGGATATCGAAATTCTTTTGTTCCGAAAGGATGAAATATCACATCCAGCACGTTAGGATACGATGTTTCAAACCTTTGACACCAAGATCATTTCATGATTTCCAAAATTCACGCATTGTCATTTTAAAAAGGGTATTTCATTACTTGGCCAAACGAAAGAACCGAAACCCAGCACGTTAGGGCACGATCCCTCAAATATCCAAACATGAAATATTGCCTTATTTTTAAAGTTGAGAAAACACGATCAAAATTTTAAAAGGATATTTAGTCCTTTGGACGAATGGAAAATTGAAACCCAGCACATTAGGGCACAATTTCTCAAAACTTCCAAGCACAAAATATTGCCTTGTTTTTAATTTTAGAAAACATGGGCACAATCTTAAAGGATATTTAATGATTTGGTCAAACAGAAACCGAAACCCAGCACGTTAGGACACGATTCCTTGAATTTCCAAACACAAAACATTACCTTTATGAAACCCCTTTTTTATGAATTTTGGAAAAAAAAACAAAAACAAAAATGTTGAAACATAAACATGATAATAATAAGGGATAATAATAATAAATACAAAAAAGAAAGGAAAATAAACAATAGTATTACAATAACAAAAATAATATGTGCCAAATAAAACGAATAGTAATAATAATACTTCTAATGAAACTAACGATTATAGTAAAAAGGTAAATATAATAAAAATACAACAATAGATAAATAACGAAAATAGGCCAAAATAAAGAAATATTAATAAAAAAGGTAATAGTAATAATATTAGAATAATAGTACTTAATAAAAAATAGTAGTAGTAAAAAAAATAAAAGTATATTGATACTAAAAATATAAATATGATAATAATATACAAAAAGAAGTAAGCAAAATAATATATAAAATTATAGTACATATAATAGAAAGTATATAATTATAATAATAATGGTACTAGTAAATTAAAAATAACATTAATAAATAAAACAATAATAATACTTTTTAAAAAATAATAGCAGTAGTGAAAATAGAAGTAATATTAATAGTAACAATAATAATAATTAAAGTAATAGTAAAAAATAATAGTAGTAAAAAAACAATAATATAATTAAAAGAATTAAAGTAAACAATAATATATATAATAATAATAGAAAAAATATGATTATGATAATAATATAAAAATAGTAACAAAAATATTTAAAAATAATTAATTTAATGGTAAATAGCAAAATAATCGTAAAGGGACTAAATTGGATTGAAAACAGAGGCCTTGGGGCCAATTTAAAATAAAAGGGGAAGATACGGGCTAATTTCAACACGCGCGTAACAGAGAAGGGCTAGAAATGCAATTACTCCAAGTTCCTGAACACTACACCTGAACTAGGACTAAATTGCAGTGACGGATTAGATTTAGGGTAGTTTTAAAATAAATAAAAAAAATGAAATGGGGCACAATTAAAACTAAGGCGCAAAGAAGGGGACCTACTGCGCAATTTACCCATTTAGGGTAAAATTGCGCGTGCACAAGGCCCACCCCCTTTCACACAGCACCGTTTCTATGCTTTAAAAACTAAAGGGAAAAAAAATCATTTCATTTCTTTTTCAGTTTCAAAAATAAAAATCAGAACCCCCCCTTTCTCCGGTTTTCTCTCCGAGCCTCCAAGCTCCGACCTTCCCCCTCCGATCGTCAGCCGCCGAAATAGGTAAAATCTCCCTTTTATCTCATGTAAATGTATTTTTATATATGTAGTAAATAGAACAAAATAAAATACGAAAATATTTGTAAAAAAAAAAAAGCCGAAAAGAAAAAAAAGGAAAAAAAAAAGTGAACCTTTGCTTTTTCATTCTGTGCTGGTATTGCTTTTTTCTGAAAAATATCGTGTATTTTGTATTCGTATGTATTGCCTTTAATGTATATCCAAAAAGCGTCCCCCTTTACAATCGTTTATCCCCCTTTTATAGCCTAAAAAAAAAGAATCTCATCTCCACTACAATTTGTTGCTTCCTGTTTTGTAGTTTCCACCATCGGAGGCGTGGAGGCGTTGCAGAGAAGAGACGTGCTGTGTTGGGGTTACTGGCGGCACAAGACTAAGACTAGGGTTCCTGCCTTTTTTATTTTCTGTTCTGTTTGGGCTTTGTGGGCTATATTTTTGGATTGTTTTAATAAACTTTTTATTTTTCTAATTTTAGTATTCAGCCCGGGCTAAAATTGAGCCCTACAATTACTAATAATATATGTTATTTTTCTTTTTTGAATATCCGTATTTTTTACTGATATTTTATAAAAATATATATTGATGTCAATTATTCTTGTGACGACACTCAAGAAAATATTTTTTAAAAAAATATAATGATTGGGTCATCATTAAAGGACGGTGCGTGGGTCTGACAGCACCGCTAGACACTACAGAAAATAAATTATTCTCGATTTTCATTTGGATTTTTTTTAAAAATAATATATATTTTTTTGGTTATTATCGAAAAAAAGCCAGAATAGTGAGGCAATGGTAGGGGGGTTGGGGAACCCAACGAATATTCACTAAAAAGAAAGTGCTGACATTTGTCATTTGTCTTTCTTCACTCTTAATGAATCCTTTGCCAGCTCAATTTTAATTATCTACTACCTCGTCAGAATCTACTCCATCCCACGTCATTTCTTCAATTTGGATTTTATTATAATTTTCGTCTCTAAAACTTCAATTATCAAATTATGACCATTGAGATATATAAATATTTAATTTTATATTTTACTACAAATAATATCATAATAAAAAATATATAAATGAGATATTTGTAAATTTTGTACATGCATCAAAGAATTATTCATAATAAACAATTAATTTTATTATTATTATAATGGAAGCATAAATGAGTTTTTAATACCCACTTTATAAATCTAATGTATGTCACACCCGTGTGATAATATAAAAAAAATAATTTTAAAATTCGGATTGAAATTAACATCCAAGGATTCGCTAGATAAAGACGAATCTGAAAACAAAATTTTCTTATAATAAGCATTTAAATATTTTAAAATTTTAGTGTCATCTCATCAAATCATTTTTTTTGGTAATAAAACAGTGGAAAAAGAAAAAGGAAAACGGGTAATTTATTAAAAAATACCTTTTTTTTACAAAATTTACGGAAAATGACCTACTCTTTAATTATTTATCGGAATGGGCCATTTTTCCCGAAAGCGCGTCCACGTCAGCGCGATTTCAGGGGATGCAGCAGGAAAACGCGTCTCTGAGGGAGTGTTTTCTGCCACATCAACAGAAATCCCGTCATTGAGGGCGCGCTTTGCTGGTGTGGCAAAAACGCTCCCTCAGGGACGCGTTTTACCTACTTCCAACGGTCACATTTTTTTGACCGTTGGGCCTCCAACAGTAAAAAAAAAACTATAAAACCCCCCCACCCTTTCATTTTTTTCACACAAAGGTCCTTACTCAATTTTCTCTCAACTTTCTCTCAAATTCCTCTCAAATTTCTCTCAAACTCCTTTAAAGTTCCTCTCAAATTTCACAATAGTCCTTTAATTTTTACAAAAAAAAGCTCTGCTTAAAAGTTTTTTGAAATATATTTTTTGTTAAATTTAAAAATATTCGATCGTATTAGCAATGGCCGGAGAATTAATTCGTCTCGACAATAAACACATCTCCGTCGATCAAATGACAATGGTAAGTTATAATTTTAATTTTTTAATACTATTTAATATTTTTTAAGTTTATGCAATTTTAATTAATTTTTATTTTATAATTTTTAAATGATTTGTAGATCGGGTGTTGCAATGCTATATTCGCAATATGCACAGTCCGCCATCGCATTGATCGAGAATTACTGCGGAAGCGGGTTTTTGGCATGTGGCCACGATAGGCTGGGGGTGCAAGTTAGACCCGAAGCTAATCAGTGCGTTGATAGAGAGGTGGAGACCCGAGACGCACATTTTTCATCTTTCATGAGGAGAGTGTACTATCACTCTAGAAGATGTGCATTTACAATTGGGATTGCCGGTGGATGGGTACGTAGTCACTGGGTCCGCAACTTCTGGTGATTGGGGAGCCGTATGCTACGAGATTTTGGGTGCTATTCCGGATAACATTAATGGAGGTCGGATCGAGATGGGCTGGTTACGAGACACATTCCCGGAGCCGATTAATGATTCGGCCGAATTAGAAAGAATACGGTATGCTCGGGCATACATTCTTAAGATGATTGGAGGCTATCTGATGCCGGACTTGTCACGAAACCTCGTACATATGAGATGGCTGCTGAAACTCGTTGATTTTAGAGCGTGCGGTGAATTGAGTTGGGGTCCATGCGTCGTGCTAGCAAAATTGTATCGGGAGATGTGCGGGGCGATGCGACCGAATAAAGCGAAAATCAGAGGTTGCCTATCACTACTGCACTCATGGGCACGGTTTCGCTTTCCATTTTTACGCCCTCGAGTGGACCACCCATATACATTCCCACTCATAACGAGGTAAATTTAATATTAGATTTTACAATTATTACATAGATTTAAAATATAATTGTATGCTAAAAATTTATTTAATTAGGTGGAACCATTCGGCGAGTTATGTTGGAATACCTACCTCGCTTGAAGATATACAGCTTCTAATAGAGCAACGGTCGGAAGCACAAGTAAGTGTTAAATAAAAAATATATTCTCGTAATAAAATAGTCGTTTCGTATTTCATATTTCGTATTTCGTATTTAGTATTTAGTATTTAGTATTTAGTATATAACTAATATTTTTATCATGTTAATATAGTTTGAATGGACACCATACGAGGATCCGTCAATTCGGGCAGTAATTCCGGATGAGTTCTTTCAAAATCTAAACATTTGGCATGTGAATGTCCCATTGGTCAACTATGCCACCGTGGAGATGCACCAGTCAGATCGGGTTCTGCGTCAATTTGGATTCCGACAACCGATTTCCGTGGCACATGAAGTGCTCGATGATGAGCATAAAATCGACTTACGGCAGTTGCATACGGATTGGCCAAGATTTTGGTCAGCATATATCGAATTGTGGGATAACCGGTATGATTATATACCTACTCGGGAACCGATCATCGTTCCTGAGTTAGCGTGCGTGCCGGAATACATGCCATTGTTTAGGATCCATGGCAAGCCGTATTTATTGTCAGAAGAGGAGAGACGAGGCAACTTCGTGTACAAAGGGAACGACGGGGCCCTTTAAATCCAAGGAGAAGAGATGATGAGACAGGACCATCAACAGCGCCGACACAATCACCGGGCCCATCAACAGCGCCCATACAGTCACCGGGCCCAACACTTCAGCCGACGACACCCACATCACAACCTTTTCCGGTTATGGCAGGTGCGTATCCTAGCCCTTATATGTATCCTAACCCTTATATGTTTCCTTTTCCCAGTCCCATGGCAGGTTAGAATGCATGGTCCGGTTCGAGTCCGTTCCCGACTACTCCGAGTGGACCGCCGATCTATAGACCGTCGTCGCATGAGAGATCGCACGAGGCGCCGTTGGGGAGCTCTTCTTTTTACCATTCTCCTTCGCCTTATGGGATTCAGACACCTCCGCTATGGGTGATGCAAACACCTCCGCAGTCAATATTTTATCAAGGTGGGTCATCCTCCCAACACCCACAACCAGACCCCCTGCCGGAGGAACCAGAATCCCCGCCTAATCAACCACAATAACCGCTGGAAGCTAGAACAAGGAGGAATCCAGCGCGTAACTGTCGACCACCCCCATGTGGCACTGATTCCGACCGGCACCAACATTGATTTTTTTAATATATTTGTATAAACTTTTTTATATTGTTTCATTTAATAAAATAAATGTTATTTTTAATATTTCAATTGTAATTTAATTTTTATATTAAAAAAAATAAAAGTTGTTTTTTATTTTTTTATTGTAATTTTTTTTATAAAATAAATGTTGTTTTTAATATTTTAATTGTAATTTAATTTTTATATTTTTAAAAAAATAAAAGTTGTTATTTATTTTTTTATTGTAATTTTTTTTATTTTTTAAAAAATAAATGTTGTTTTTAATATTTCATTTGTAATTTAATTTTTATATTTTTAAAAAAATAAAAGTTGTTTTTTTATTTTTTTATTGTAATTTAATTTTTTTATTTTTTATAAAATGAAAGTTGTTTTTAATATCCTAATTGTAATTTAATTTTTATATTTTTAATAAAATAAAGTTGTTTTTTATTTTTTATTGTAATTTTTTTTATAAAATGAAAGATGTTTTTTAATATCCTAATTGTAATTTAATTTTTATATTTTTAATATCCCAATGCATCGTCTTGAGATAGATCGACATTATGCATGTGGGCTGGAGGCGAGTACGCCCTGAATCGCGAATCTTCTTCTTCTTCATCCGAACCCCTTCAACATCTTCAGGTATGGTTGGAACAGGCTCCGGATCAGAAAATAATGCAACTTCTGCACCATCGGGGCCGGGCTCTCGAGGTGGATCCACATCGGACTCATCATCCGACCCACCATCATCTGCAACGAACGAGGTCCCATCGCCGGTGGATGTCTGAGGAGTACATTATCCCTTCTTAAACAACTTTCGTAACGTCCCCAATCATATGTGGATTGCCAATCCCTAGAACTTGATGACGTTCCCCAATACGTATTTCTAGCATCAAACGTCGAAGGAAGGATATGCATGTCCTATCCACCAACCGAGTGTCGTGCAGGGGTTGTGTTTTCTATACTACCACCAAACACGGGCGCTTTCGTATTCTGCCTCCCACTAACAGAGTGTCGGCTTGGGGTCGTGTATTCCCCTCGAACAGCAGTAGATGTTGAAGTCGAAGGAAGATCACTTGGCGATGAAAATTGTACATATACCTCAAGATAGGGTGACCCACTGGCAAGATGAGTCTCCACCATTGCCTCTAAGCTCCGAGGACCTTTGATGTCGAATGAGTCATATCTCACGGGATCAACCGAAGCACAAAATCTATACTTAATAGATTGAACTTTCATTGGCGTTGTTCGAAGATTTTACGCCTAATTCTTTTGCGAAGTTCTGTCAAATCTATGTTCTGGTTAAAAACCAGTCGCGCTGTGTTCTCCGATAAAAAAATAACACCATTTTCGGTCACAAACCTCACCATCATAGTAAATAACAGCACTAATACGTTCACTCATCTTCAGTTTTTATTTTACTTTTGCCTCAATTTCTATTTTGCAACCTGAGAATGAAATTTGGCTCATTTTTAGTCTAAGGACAAATAGGAACTACTGTAGCAAAAGAGCGTCCACGTGGGAGCTTTTTTCAGTACTCTTACTGACTGTGCATCCTGCTTGAAGTGTTTTGGTCACTATTTGTTCAAAAACGTCTTCTCAAAATTATTTTGCCAAAGACTACTGTAGCAAAAGAGCGTCCACGTGGGAGCTTTTTTCAATACTCTTGCTGACAGTGCATCCTGCTTGAAGCATTTTGATCACTATTTGTTCAGAAACGTCTTCTCAAAATTATTTTACCAGAGACTACTGTAGCAAAAGAGCGTCCACGTGGGAGCTTTTTTCAGTACTCTTGCTGACAGTGCATCCTGCTTGAAGCGTTTTGGTTACTATTTGTTCAAAAACGTCTTCTATAAATTATTTTACCAGATACTATTGTAAAAAAAATAAATAATTTTTATATTGCTGATATATTTTTTTCTAAAACCCTAAACCTAAAATTATTTTAATTAATTAACTCTAAACTCTAATTCATCAACTTTCCCCTAAAACTCTAAACCCTAACAACCATTAAAAACACAAAACTCTAGCCTTAAAACCTCAAAAACTCTAACTCTAACCCTAAAAACAACTAAAAACTCTAACGGAAGGGGAGGGTAAAACGCGTCCCTGAAGGAGCATTTGTGGCAAAAAACGCTCTCTCAGAGACGCGTTTTCCTACTGCATCCCCTAAAATCGCACTGACGTAGACGCGCTTTCAGAGATAATAATCTTTTCCTATAAATAATTAAATAATAAGTATTTTTCCATAAATTTTGAAAAAAAAGGTATTTTTTGGTAAATTACCAAGGAAAACTGTCCACTCACTCCATAAATCTCTTCTTTTTTCCCACTTTATCGAAGAAGAGAGAGGAATCTGTGAAATTTTTATAGGTTTTGGGTAAGATATGGGGATGATGTTACAGAGAAAATTGTTGAGGAGAACCTTTGGAGAAGGCAAAGCAATACTCAACTTCAATTCTAACCCTATACTTTCTCCCTGCACTTCCTTCTCTACCGTTACTTCCGCTGCCGCTACTCCATCCCACAATGCGCCACGTCAGCTTCCACCGTTCGATTACCAGCCGAAACCGTACAACGGACCGTCGGCCGATCAAATCCTTGAGAAGCGGAAGAAGTTCTTGGGCCCCTCTCTCTTCTACTACTACCAAAAGCCTGTAAATGATTTTTTTCCCTTTTTTTCAGATTATATAATCGCTCCTTTTTTTTTTTTTATATATTCATAATTATTTATGCTTTTTAAAAAAAAATGTATTCAGTTGAATATTGTTGAAGGAAAAATGCAATATTTGTATGATGAAAACGGGAGGAGATATTTGGATGCATTTGCTGGAATCGTAACGGTGTCGTGTGGTCATTGCCATCCGGAGGTTTTGAATGCAATAACAGAGCAAAATAAGCTACTCCAGCACGCTACCACTATTTATCTCCATCATGCAATTGCTGATTTTGCTGAAGCTTTAGCTTCCAAAATGCCTGGAAATCTCAAGGTTGATTTCTTCTTCTTTCGCTGAGCTTTAGTTTTTCATTTTTTAAAATGATTTTATTATTATTTTCTCCATTCTGGTGAAGCATCAGTAGATTTTTAATATTTATGTTTTCCTTTTTAATGAGAATTTTGGATTAAAAAAAAAAGGAATTGGTAGTTATAACAAATTCATAATTGAGTAATATGAAATTATTATGTTGAAGTCATTTGATCATTTTAGTTAAAATTTTTGTTTGTCCTTTTATTTGTTTTTATTTATTATTAATAATAAAATTTATGAAAGCAAAAATGCTAATAGTTAAAAAATGGTTGCAATTTATTTTCTTCTTAATTTCAAATAAAGCAATATATTAATTCATCCACTGTTATCAATAAAACTGTTTATTGATAAGAACAGATTGTTTGGCTATTGGTATTCATGGGGGAAATGACTGGAAAAGAAAGGCTTGGTCAATTGATCCCTAAATGATGTCTGGAATGAATTGTTTTATGAACTTCTTTCAGGTTGTATATTTCGTGAATTCTGGGAGTGAGGCAAATGAGTTAGCAATGCTGATGGCCAGACTATACTCTGGTAATCTTGGTATGATTTCCTTGAGAAATGCTTATCATGGTGGAAGTTCTAGTACTATTGGACTCACTGCGCTGAACACATGGAAGTACCCAATACCAGAGGTTTGTTACTTATCATGTCTTAGTAATTCCTACAAAAAATTTCATGTTTTTATATCACCAAGTCATGTTGAAAACTAGATGTTCTGTTTTAGCAGCCATTGGCTTTAAACTTTCTTTGACTTTTGCTTAATGGTGTGCTTTTGTTCAAATAATTAGATAACTTTGATGTTCCCTTTTTCCAATTGCTTGTTAGCTAAATATGATGTTGAACAATGTATTTGATATGCCGGAAGTTCTAGAGGATAGTATAAGATAAGAAAGTGAATGGGAATAGATGATTTAATCTTATCTCACTTTTGGTGCATGCTAAACTTATAGATATTATATTTGTTACCAATTTTTAGGGCGCTTCTTTGACCAAGTCAAACTTTTGAACCAATCAAAATTTTCTTTCCCCCACCTTTTTCCCTAACCCTAACTTTTTCTCTTCTCACCCCCTGCTCCTTCTACCCCTTTGCTCCCTGCTCTCAAACTGTGAAGATCGAGTTTGCTCCTAAATTGTTTAGAAATGAAGTATTCCGATGAATTATTATTGGTCTTGTTTGAACAAAGTGAATAGGGAGGATCAGCAAGTGCAAGATCATTCAGACCCCAAAAAATAACAAAGCAAAAGCAAATGAAGGGTTTGTCTGAAATTGGAGGAATGTTCCATATCTTGTCTTAATTTCCAGTTTCTTCTAAATTGCAAGATTGGCTCTACTACAGCTTTGAGACCCTACAAGCAAACCTTATATATTACTATGAGTTAGAAATACTAACAGGGAGTTGCTACTGTGCAATTGAACCAAGTATTTAGGCTCCATTTGGTAGCATGGTATCCCCCACCATGCTCCCAAATAGAGCATTAATATGACAAGAGTGAAGCTTACAGGTAGGTCATACTCTCTAGCCTTTCAAAAGCAGGTGGAATGGTTCCATTCAACTTGTTGCCATGCACATTACTATCAACAAATCAATCAATAGGTTACTACCTTAAGGTTCTTCACGTTTAGAACAGAAATTAGATCGGTATATCAGTGCTTACAGGCTGTTGAGATTTGTACATGAGCTAAGATTATCGGGAAGAGGTCCTTCAAGGTTGTTATTAGCAACATTCCTGCAAAAAACTGTATCAGTTCTTTGTATATACTAAGAACAACGTATACAGAACAATCAGGAAAACTAACATACAGATCAAGTTTGAGAGCAGGGAGCAAAGGGACAGAAGGAGTAGAGGCGTGGAAGAAAAAAAGTTGGGTTAGGGAAGAAGAAGAAGAGAAGGAAGAAGAAGAAGAAGAAGGGGGAAAGAAAATTTTGATTCGTTCAGAAGTTTGACTTGGTCAAAGAAGTGTTTTATAGTGGGATTTGACCAACAAGGGGTGTGCCAAGTCAGACCCCATTATAGGATAACGGTTGGTTGGGTGAGTTTGGGTGACCAAAATAAAAACGCCTTACAAGTTGGATGACCAACTAGGTAGTTTACCCTATTTATTAATGGGTATCCAGCTCACAATCTTATCCCATGGGATTGGAATAATTGTTTTTTATTATTGGGTAGTTACATGCACTAAAATATTGCACCAAAATGATGCTCTCACATTTATCTATTTCTTTATTCTAAGGAAAGTGAAAAGTATTAAATTTGTTTTGGGTCTATAATGGAAATGTTGAAATGTATGTATTAAATGAGCGTGTGAACTATGTATTAGATGAGTGTATATGGTATTTACCTTTTATTTATCATCTGCTTTTCATCGACAAGGTAGTTGCCTTATTTTTCAAGCCTTGAACTTGTATCTTGGACTTCATTTTAAAAATTTTAGCTATGTAACCATTATATACTCCCTTTACATCTATATACTAGCTCTTTGACATAGATATTATCATTCAAAGTTCAAACTAGAATGCTGATTTCTGAATGTTATATTGGCATGTGACAGGGTGAAATCCATCATGTTATTAATCCCGATCCTTTTCGTGGAGTGTTTGGCTCTGATGCTACTCGTTATGCCAAAGATGTACAAGATCACATTGAGTATGGTACTTCAGGAAAAGTTGCTGGGTTTATAGCAGAAACCATTCAGGTTAAATTGGCAACAATTGTCTCCTTTAGGTGTTTTTCATTTTTTTTTTTCCTCTTGCTCTTTAAAACTGGATACTGAAATTTTCAAATTTTAATTATTATTAGGGAGTTGGAGGAGCAGTTGAACTAGCCCCAGGATATCTGAAACAGGTTTATGACATTGTACGCAAGGCTGGCGGTGTCTGCATTGCCGATGAAGTACAAACGGGATTTGGTCGCACAGGAAGCCATTATTGGGGTTTTGAGACTCAAGGTGTCATTCCTGACATAGTTACCATGGCAAAGGTCTTTAATCATCAAACTTTGTTGCTTTGTACTGAATTCTGTGAACATTGGTACATAATTTCATTTAGTTTAGCTATCTGTTGTCATTGCTATAAGAAATGGTAGTGTCCTGTTACATAACATATTGTGTTTGTCAGGGTATCGGCAATGGATTACCATTAGGTGCAGTGGTCACTACACCAGAAATTGCAAATGTGATGGCTCAAAAAATTCAGTTTAACACTTTTGGAGGAAATCCTGTATGTTCTGCTGGTGGACTTGCAGTGCTCAGAGTTATAGACAAGGAGAAGCGTCAAGCACATTGTGCTGATGTTGGTTCTCACTTGATCGGACGCTTGAGATCTTTACAGGACAAACATGATAGTAATTATTCTACAATTTGGCACTTCCCATTTGCTTTGCACCAGTTTCTAAAACTGTGTTTAATTTGCTCATGCATATTTTCGCCAACCATTGTTTTGTAATTTTGAATTGCACTGAACAGCAAATTATCAATTCTTGAACACAAGGAATTGCTTTAAATGGACCTTTGTAATTTAACAAAATTGCTTTTAGGACTACTAAGTTCTCACTTAAGTTTAAATTTATTTGTGTTCTTTTACAATGTCAAGTTAGTGCTATCAAGTGAACCGAATTTCTCAGTATTATTTCCCTTTTTTCAGTCATTGGAGATGTCAGAGGTAGAGGCTTAATGGTGGGTGTGGAACTTGTTACCGACAGGAAGGAGAAGACACCGGCCAAGGCAGAAACTGCCATCCTGTTCGAGAAAATGAGAGGTATTAAGGCATGACTAGTCAAATCAAAGATCAGAAAACAAAGGCTTTTTATATTACTGTATCTTCTAATCGAGAAGCAAAAGAATCCATATCCCTCACTTTTGCTTTTGTGCCCCCATATCCCTACACGGGAGGGACATGGGGATGTATAAGGGGATCCGATCAAATTGTTCCAACTTTGGATAATAAGCTTATAGGCTTTGTCTTCATTGTTGAGAAATTTATGCTAACTGTTCTCTTTTCTGACTGAAGAACTCGGAGTTTTACTTGGGAAAGGTGGGTTGCATGGAAATGTTTTCAGAATAAAGCCACCAATGTGTTTCACCAGAGATGATGCCGGTACTTCTCTTAATGTATTGATTTGATTGCGAAACTTAATTGTGGCAGACACTAAACAAATGGTTTTCTTATAGAGGTGCAACTGAGTTAAGCCGAGTTCAAGCTTGAGTTGAAATTCGTGAATTGAAGCTAAATCAAGCTTCACTTTTAAAACTTGAACTCGGTTTGAAATAAAATTAGACTATTTGAACGTGCTCATTACCTAGTAAAAAGTGAGTTCGATTTTCATACTCTATTGTGTATGCATAAGTTCAGGTTAGAATTAAGATTTTCCAATACTAACTAAAAAAACTTAAAAGTATACATATGTTAGAAAAACTGTATTAGATTGGTGAATTCCTTGGTGTAGTATTAAGATATTTAAACTTTGGCTGACTGAAATTCTGTTTTTATTTAATTGAAATAGAGTATCGCTTATTTTTGTAATTTTCCTTTTATGTCCTTTGGCATCGTGGCACAATACAGTTACATGCAATTTTGTACTTGTGCAGATTATCTTGTTGATGCTTTGGATTATGCAATGTCAAAGTTGTGAGCAAAAGGGGTTATCTAACTTGTGGATCCTTTGGAATCAAAGTTCGGCATAATCTTGTGTTTAATAGTAATAATAAAAGTACATTTTGTTTGCATTTGTATTTGTCAAAAAGGATCATCAAAATCCCTTCTATAATGTGAAATATGTTTCTCTGTGTTTGCATTTGTTGATTGGATTCATCGAAAATAAGTATAGTTAGAGGTGGGAAACGGAAAGGTTGTGGGTATGGGTTGGAGCATTGTGAGTTCAGGTTTATGAAGTATATAATCATTTGAACAAGTTATTCTAGATTTTATGAACGGGCTTTTTGAATTTGTCAAGTTCAGGGGTCTTGAGTTGGAGTTTGGGTTCATTATATAATTCGTTGCCTTCACATCCTGTACCATGCAATATATTCTCAGCATTTTCTTTAATTTTTACGCAGCAAACTATTTTATGCCCTTCTCCCCTCTTTATGCAGATAGCAGAATGATAAAAAAGATCAAAATCGAAAGACAAATAGTAAAAACTAGATCGCATTCACGGGTTTTTTCAAATTTTAAATTAATTAAAATTGTGAAAGTATTTAGTTTATATTATTATAGTGTTAAAAAAAAAATACTGTTTATTAATTTGATATAAAAATAGAATGAACAATCTGTAATGATTTAGTAAAATTTTAAGAGTATATTTTTTTTTCTTGACAGAAAAATGGCTCCAATCCAATTAAGAGTATTATTTTCATATAAATAAAAGGTTTTTTTATATCATTAATAATTGTGGAAATTCCATATATTTATTAAATTAATTAATTATTACACTCTAGAGAAATATTAAAAATTATGAACAATATTATTCATTTATAAATGAGAAAATAAATTGAATGTATAAATATTTTAGGAAAATATTCATTTGTTTAATGCATTTAATTCTTTAAAAAAAGTTAAAATTAAAATTAATTGACTTTACAATAATATTTTTATTTTTTTAAATAAGTATATTTAAAGCATTAAGATTTCATAAATTTTTTAATATTAATGTTTAATATAATTCTTAAATAAATTTAATTTTCTTAATTTGCTTTTACATATACTTTGTTGACACTAGATATCAATAGGGAGGAGGGGAGTGTCGGTTCACCTAGTGAGGTAGAAAGCCGATGAAATGAGGAGAGGGGAGGAGATGTTCTTAGGAAGGGGAAGGAGAGTTGATGGGGGAGAGTGTCGAGGGAGAGGAAGAAGATCCTGGACCCTCGTGTACCTAGGCTTATATATTGGGTCACCATTTGTCCTAAAGTGCCACGTATTCGACAGTATGATGGATGCCATTACAAGTTAGTTGTTGCCATGATGTGTATTTTGTGGTCTTGCCAACATATAGGTTGTCTTGATCTAACATTCCTATCCATGGGGTTCTACAAGATGATTAAGCCTAGGTGATCCCAACGAGGGGTGATGCTGACCGTTCTTGTGTTAGCCTTCCAAGGGTCACTGAAAGGCCCGTGAGGGGTAGGATGATGACCATTCGGCAGTTTGCCACGTGTACTATTTGTTAGGGGAATAACTAGGTGTATAACACACTAATTTAAATATTATAACATTTTGTATTAGTTTTAGTAAAAACTGAACGTTGATAATGGCAATATAGAACTATCACAAAGCAAAAAGAAAGAAAAATAAGAACACACATATTTTACGTGGAAACCCTTTCGAGAAAAAACCACGGGCAGAGGAGAAGAAAATTCACTAACGTTGAAATTCGAATGATACAAGAGGAGTTTCGACTACTTCTATTTATAGGTT
This sequence comes from Gossypium sturtianum, assembly GCA_025698515.1. NCBI lineage: Eukaryota > Viridiplantae > Streptophyta > Magnoliopsida > Malvales > Malvaceae > Gossypium > Gossypium sturtianum. Next base: position 24,148,763 of record CM046952.1, read on the forward strand.
GAAAAACCTTATTCTAATCAATGTCAAATAGAAGGAGAGAAGTTCTGTAACAGCCCGGTTTAGACCCTAATCGGAACAGTAGTTTCGGGACCACAAATCCGAGTTAGAAAAATATTTTAATATTATTTTCCGTGCTTATAGTATGTGAATTGACATGTGTGAAATTTTCGTGATTTAATTTATCCGTTTGTGTGCTTAATTTGCAAAAAAGGCTAAATTGCACAAAAAGTAAAAGTGGCATTCTCATTGTTAATATGTTATGATTTGATTTATGGAAGTCCTTAAAATTTTAATATGCCATTATAAGGTTAGTGGAAATTTATGTCCATGATTCAAGTGTTTATATTAATATTTCATTAAGGTTAAATAGTAATTCATTAAATCAAAATGAATTAAGTGAATAAGGCCAAAATGATCATCATTTTCAAGTGTTCTTCCACTGAAATTAGAAAGAAAATAAAGGTTTTAAAGCTTTCTTCTATTCGGCCTTTTTCAAGCTTAATCAAGGTATGTTTATGTTTCGGTTTTTGATAATTTCTATGTTTTTGTGATCGTTGCTTCGTGTTCTCTTAAGCCCATGCCTTAATTCATGAAATTGATGATGATTTTGAGTTATGCCATTGTTGATGTTGTGAGATTTGTGATGTTAAATGGTGAAATATGGAAGCTTGATGTTAGATAAATATGTTTTGTATTGGGATTTTTGATGAAATTGATTATTATGTACTAAATTGTGAAAATGAGAAATTGAAGGACTAAAATGTGAAATAAATGAAAGATATGGGCTTATATGGATTAATGGAATATTCAGCCAAGCTATAGTGTAATGAAATTTGTATATTTTGTGATTTTGTGAATTAAGGACTTAAATGTCAAAATGTGAAAATGTGAGGGCTAATTTGTAAAATGCCCTAAATATGTGTAAATGGATTAAATTGAATGATTTGGTGAATAAAAGAGTTAAATTTGAATGTGTATAGATCAAGAACCAAAGAAAATAGAATTAGATCGGGGGAAATCGAAAGTAGTTGAATAGCCGTTCGTTTCCATTCTTTCTCGTATGAGGTAAGTATATATACAAATAAACGTGTTTGAATTGAATTATTATTGTTTATATGTGAATGAATTGTGATATATGGCAATTTGAGCTAAATATGTGAAATCCGAGAAAATTCTGATAATGTAACGACGTCCAAAAAGCCCCGTACGAACCTTAGGAAGTAGTTAGGATACGTATGTCATGACATAGGATTCCGATATGAGTTATCGTGTAAGACCATGTCTGGGGCGTTGGCATCGATTTAAGATTTACGTGTAAGACCATGTCTGGGACATTGGCATCGTATATGATTTCGTGTAAGACCCTGTCTGGGACAGAGGCATCGATATTTAATTACATGTAAGACCACGTCTGGGACGTTGGCATTGTATGAGCTTTACGAGTTATCCGAGTATCCTTATTGATTCCGAACGGTTCAACGGGCATTCCGAGTAATGAATGAGTATAGGAATGTGCATCCAAAATCCGGTACGTATGTATGTATATGAAATTTGGTATTGAAAGGTATGTATGAATATGATTATTTAATATGTGAACTACATTACATGACATATGAGATTATGAGCAAGTGAACATGATCAATTGAGATATAAGAGAAATATGACTTGTGATTGTGTTATGTCATGAACCATATGTATGAAATGGTTTATAATTGTTCTATGTGATAAGTTTATTTGTATATAGCTTACTAAGCTTTTGAAAGCTTACTTTGTGTGTGTTTGCCTTGTTTTATAGATTATCGAAGCTACTGGAAGCTCGGGGATCGTCAAGGATCATCACCACACTATCGAACTATATTTTGGTACCTTTTGAAAATGCACATATTGAAGTATGGTGTAACGACCCGAATTTGGGCCTAGTAGAATTGGGCCCATGGGGCCGTAGGCTTGGGAGCGTTTAAAATTTTTTTGAGAACAAGAGAACGACATTATTTCAAGTTGAACCTGTTAGGAAGGTGATTTTGGAAGGTTTCGGGGTTTCTTTAAAGTCCCGGGTTCAAGTTAGGCCATGGGAAAAATTTTGATTTTTGGCTCTTTAGGGGAGAGGGCTACTTGGAGTAGAACTTAAGTAAAATTGGGTGTGTTTAGGAGACACAAGTGGAGTGTGTGGTGTGGTGTCATTGGCAGAGTAGGAGGAGAAGGGTTCAAATCCTACAGATGGCAAATGGAAGGATTTTATTTTGCTTAGGAGTAGTAAGAGGTTGTGTTGGGATCAAATACTAATGGGGAGGAGTTTGAATTGGTCAAGGTTGTTGGGGGAATTTGAATGAGAGATGGGGAGTGAATTAAGGAGGGATTTATAGAGAAAATCGTGGGGATGGATGAGTGAGAGGGAGTTGGCCGAGTGTGGGGAGGAAATTAAGGAGTGAATCAAGGGATTGGGGTGAGAGGTGGTAGTGGCCGAATGTGGGAGTGTTGTGGGAGGTGAAATTCGGCTAGGGAGTAGTGTGTGCATATTCGGTCTTGGGGGGAGGTAGAGTGCCGTTTTTAAAGTATTCTTTGGAGAGAATTCCTACTTTCTACTTTTCAGTTTTTAGCATTTTGGGTTCTTGTACTCTAATTTTACTTGCCGAAACCTCAATTCCTCTCATTCGTTTCTTCTCATTTTCTTTTCAAACGTTTTCGTCACTTGTTGTTGCTTAAGTAGTGTTGGCCGAATCTCTCATTTCCACCTCTTTTTACACATTCTTTTCTACTCTCCTCTCACCTTTTCTCTCTTGGGTTCACCATAGCCGAAACCTCTCTTCTTCTTCATTATTTTTCATTTCGGTTTATACCCCATAGTCGAATTTTGATTCTTTTGGTTTGCTGCTTGTGCCGAATCTCTTCTTCCCATTCGACTTATCTCTAGTCTAAGGTAATGGTTGTTTCTTTCTCTACTCCCTTCTTTTCTCTCTTGTTTCTCTTCTAAAGCCGAAACTCTCATCTTGACTTTTGTGGTTAGGCCGAATCTATTCTTCCTTGGTACTTCATCTGTCGTTCCCTATTTGGTCAAGCCGAACTAATCTTTTCTTCTTCTTTTCAGTTGATTATCATCTCTGAGGGGTACACGTGTTCAACTCCTAAGTGCTCAAGGATTTGTCTTTGCCGAATCTGTGAGTTTAGCCAATCAAGAGTTCTTCATGGAGGCAGGTAATAATCAGTCTGAGGGGGGATCAAGAAGTGTGCCTAATGGAAGTGGACTCGTAGCCCCTGCTCCCAAGTTTAAGCAGCATAGGGTGTCAGCGGTTCGGGACTTTCCGCCGGGTTGTGGCAGGGCGTCGACATCTGGTTTAGATAAGAAAATCGTGGTTGATCGCGCTAGTGAGGGTAAGTGTTAGTAAATCGTATAGTTAGGTGTTTGGATTAAAGATCTCCCATTTCTATTGTGATAGAGTTAATTGTGTGTTATGGTTGGTATAGGTGATGACGATCGTGAGTGTTTAGTACTCTACGTGATCAGGTGTGTAAACTCACACCCCTCTGAATGATTGCATGTGATGTTTGTGAATAGGCCAAAAGCCGAAAAGCCGAAAAGTCGGCAACTGTGACCACCCGAGCGTGCGAGCGCTCGCAGTGGTAACCGAAACACGAATATTGACGGTAGGTCATTGAGAGTGTCACGAGCACTCCCGCGAAACTGAGGCTGTAGTGGGCCTAACCGAGCCGAAACGGACTGAACGGGCCCAATGGGCTATCCGGCCCTCATGGGCAAAATTGATGGAAACCTGTCAAAGGGTAAGTGCGGTTGCGAAATCTAAAAATATGAGACCAAAATCATTCGAAATGGGCCACACGAGCGTGTGGGCCCATTTGGGCCTGAACCCAACAAGGGTCCTGTGTCGCTCGAGGCGGTAGTAGGCCTTCGAAAAGGCCGTTAATTGATAAAATTACCGAAACACCTCTGGAGGGTAAATTACCGAAATACCCCTGGAGGGTAAATGACCGTTATACCCTTGATTATAGTTGGTTAGCATGTATATGTTTTATTTACACTTCTGTATGTATGATGCATTGCATTCCTAATATGTTGCATGGGTTGGGTTTGATGATCGGAGGAAGTGTATTCTGGTGGCTCTGCCACAATCTGTGTAGTGGCTATGCCACGTATATTCTCGTTATATTCTGGTGGCTCCGCCACAAATTCTGTGATTAGCAGCTTGTCTGCCATATTGGTGTGTAGGGCTGGGTGGGTTGACTTGGTCCTCATAGGTGTGTAGGGTTGGTACGGGGGTGTGTAGCGGATGGATTATTGGGTTGGGCTGCATTACATTATTTGCATTATCATGTTTATAGGGCTAAGGCCAAGATTGTTATCGACTAGGGCTTCGGCCCAGTCTACTTCTGTATGGGCTTGGGCCTAGTTAATGACCGATTAGGGGATTACACACTGAGTTCTCGTAACTCACCCCCTGCTTTAACCTTGCAGGTGATCCCCAGCGTTAGAGGATTTGGAGCTATGGAGGACTCTATGGTGGCCATACATCGGAGTATTTCTCACAAACTTTAGTAAATTTCCGTTTTGCTTCATTTTAAGATTATTATTAATTTGGGTTTTAATATTATGTAATAAGGCCATTGGATTTTATTTTTCCCTTAACTTTTATTTCGGCTACTTTTAAATTGTTAAATGGTTGAATACTGTGTTTTCCATAATGCTAATAACCGTTTTTCAAAATATCACATTTTCGCAACTATTCAAATTCGATTTTCACATTAAAAACAGTTTCTCAAGATAATAACAACTTTATAGAAATAGACTGTAACACCCCAAACCCGGCCCATAAGTTTCAACCAGATCTGGTATGCTACGGGTTGTACGTTGAAAATTTTTGCTAAGTTGGTTTTAGTAAATCATAAGTTATTAGGCGAAATTCGAATAAACAAGTGACTTTTGAAAAAAAAAACCTTGTATTATTATTATTTTGAATAATAAAACCTTTGACAAAGTTCCATAAGTTACAAATATCAAAAACTAAGTAGTGAGTATAAACTATGGGGCCTTATTACATAAATGTTTCCAAAATTAAAAACTTAAGGAAAAACCGAAATAATCTATAGGAATAAAAACTTGATGGCCCTCGAGTCCGCCTTTACTCCCATGTCCACGATCTCTTTGCTCATCCGCAAAGTTAGGGAAAAATAATAAGGTGAGTCACCAAGACTCGATGTGTAAATCCCAAAACACATCAAAGGTTTGGCCCACAAACACATTATGGCCTTAGCCCGTATACAAGGGTAACTATATATGCATCATGGCCCATCCCACCTAGAAATCCATCCTCTACAAACCAACCCGTACCAACCATCACACCTTGGGATTTCTACAATCAACCCTCCAACCGCTACACACCATATCGATACCGAATTTGTCTTCTGCTTTGTCTTAAAGACCGATCATCATTTGTGTGACCTATGTGGAAAAACCACCGATCGCCATGCGACCTTAATAATACATCGTAGCATTTCGACACCGAGTCGTCATCATAAAGACCGATCACTATGTGACCTATGTGGCAAAGCCACCGATCGCTATGCGACCTTCTTCCCCTTCATCATATCAATCCCATCCCATGCATACATACATGCGAAACATCATACAAGCTTTCATATATTTTGATACACATAGAGATTTCTATGATTACGTGCTGCATCCTTGCCTAACCCTTTTAGGGTTTTTTCGATCGCCTACACAAATTTATTATCCGGCTTCTAGCCCATAACATAAACATATATATATATTTATTCATACAGATTATTTGTGTGTTAGAGATCTACACACCTGATTACTGTTAGAACGAGACCCTCTAAGTCGACGCTATCCGTAGCCAACACCACCGCTATCTGCCTTGAAATCCCGAAAAGTGATATGAGATTCAGGAACTAGTGTTTCCGGCTTTTAGATCTAAGAGATCTTACTAGAGAAGATTCGACTACTCCCAGAGGATTCCGGCTTTTTGTGAAAAATCAGGAAGAGAAGATGATTCGAAGAAATCTATAGAGATTCGGCTTTTAGAAGAAATAAGAGAGAGGAATAATGGAGTTTTCGGCTTTCGGCTTTTAGAAGAAAGAAGAGAATAATGGAGTTTTCAGCTTTTAGAAGAAAGAAGAGAATAATGGAGTTTTCAGCTTTTAGAAGAAAGAAGAGAATAATGGAGTTTTCGGCTTTTAGGAGAAAGAAGAGAAAAGGATAATGGGGTTTTCGGCTTTTAGAAGAAAGAAGAGAAAGAAAAGGTGGAAACCCTAAATGCCGAAAAATAAAGAAGAGAACCCTCCCTATTTATAGAAATTTTGGCACTTACCTATGAAAAACCAAAAGGCCCTTCCTGATAACTAAAAATTAATCAAATAAAAAGGGAAAATTCGGCACCCCCTTTGCCATAAAGAAACTGATTTCTTCACTTCTCTAGGTGATGGAATTTCGGCCAACTCCTAGCCTTGTAGATAGCTCCTATCTTTTCTCCTTTTTTTTCTTCCATATTATCAACTATATTATCTACATTATCCCATTCACATAAATCCTCCTATTTTTGAGCCTTGTTGCCGTCCACTCTACCTAACCCTAATGCCGAAATTAACTAACTTAAATTAAAAGAGTTGGGCTCCATGTAACTTAAATTTGGGCCCCTTACTCCCTTGTGTGGCGTCATCTCCTTGCTCCCTAAGTGGCACCACTGACCACTGGGCCACAAGCCCATTTTGATATTTTAAACTCAGATACCACCTTTTAAACCCTATAGTGCCCCAAAAAAAAATTTAACTAAGGCTTCAGCCCAATCCTGAGCCCAATTTGGACCCCTAATGCTCAAATTAACTCATTACACATATTCACCCATTAAATGCATAGGCCCAAAAATTCAGGATGTTACAGTTCTACACCCTTAAAGAAATTTCGTCCTCGAAATTTCCAACTAACTATTAATCATACTACCCAAGTCTCACCACTATGCTTTCGCTGCGAACTCTAATTCTAAAGCCAAAAGAAACACTTAGGATAATATGGTAGAGTACGCACCGGTATTCGCATCTAGAGCGTTCTCGTCCCCTTGCACTCATTCTTTCGATTGACGTTTATCTGATTAGAAATTTTTATGAATTAATAGTTTTCTTCCACTGATTAACCACGAATAGTCTTATGAACAGTAGTTTAAGAGTAGTTCTTTTGAATTCGGAATCACATCCACAAGTTTCAGTCTCAAGTTCACATCTTCTAGTCTTAAGAAGCACATACGTTCAATCATCAACCATCTACATACAAGTAGCATCCACGAACTTACATTCATCATGTAGGGGTGTCTTCATTGTTTCACTACCCAGGGGTATTTTCGTAATTTATCCTACAGGGGTATTTTCGTAATTTTCCAAAATAGGGTTTCTTGGTGCTTTTGCAAAATAAGGGTATTTTGGTAATTTTGCAATCTGGGGGTATTTCGGTAATTTTGCAATCTGGGGGTATTTTGGTAATTTTAGAAATCAGGGATATTTTGGTCACTTATAAATCAGGGGTAATTTAGTAATTTTATAAAATAGAATGGCTGGTCCATTTCGGGTTTTAGTTATAAATTTTGGCCCGTCAACAAGTCCTCATGACTAAGGTGAATAGTCACTACGCACCAGGTAGGATTCTAGCGAAGAGGAGGTGAGTCACTAGGACTGTTTAAGTACCAAGCTCTCCCTGAATCCAATCCTAGACATGCGTATGCCTGTTGCCACACCCTAATCTCGCGACTTGTTCACAGGTTTGTTTGGTTGGATTAAATCTTATGAATTTAGAGAGTTGTTTAAACTAAGCCTAAAGTCCATCAAGTTCTAATTAAAACAATCTACTTCCCTTAAAGCCCATCAAGCCCACATTCATATATAACACACAGTGAGTTCCGAATACTTATCTGGCGGACTTGGGCCGGAGACGCAGGTGCCATGCCGAGAAAACCATTCTGTGTTATTTATAAACATGCATGTTTCCAAAACCCATCCTAGAAAACGTTTTGAGCCCAAAATCCCCAAAGCCGAGTTTTGAACCGGGCTCTGATACCAAAATGTAACACCCCAAACCCGGCCCATAAGTTTCGACCAGATCTGGTATGCTACGGGTTGTACGTTGAAAACTTTTGCTAAGTTGATTTTAGTAAATCATAAGTTATTAGGCAAAATTCGAATAAACAAGTGACTTTTGAAAAAAAAAACTTGTATTATTATTATTTTGAATAATAAAACTTTTGGCAAAGTTCCATAAGTTGCAAATATCAAAAACTAAGTAATGAGTATAAACTATGGGGCCTTATTATAGAAATGTTTCCAAAATTAAAAACTTAAGGAAAAACCGAAATAATCTATAGGAATAAAAACTTGATGGCCCCTCGAGTCCGCCTTTGCTCCCATGTCCACGATCTACTGCTCATCTACAAAGTTAGGGAAAAATAATAGGGTGAGTCACCAAGACTCAGTGTGTAAATCCCGAAAACACATCAAAGGCTTGGCCCACAAACACATTATGGCCTTAGCCCGTATACAAGGGTAACTATATATGCATCATGGCCCATCCCACCTAGAAATCCATCCTCTACACACCAACCCGTACCAACCATCACACCTTGGGGATTTCTACAATCAACCCTCCAACCGCTACACACCATATCGACAAATTGTGTTTTCACTGTCTTAAAGACCGATCATCTGTGTGACCTATATGGCAAAGCCACCGATCGCCATGCGACCTTAATAATACATCGTAGCATTTCGACAAATTGAAATTTTGTCATAAAAGACCGATCACTATGTGACCTATGTGGCAAAGCCACCGATCGCTATGCGACCTTCTTCCCCTTCATCATATCAATCCCATCCCATGCATACATACATGCAGAAACATCATACAAGCTTTCATATATTTCGATACACATAGAGATTTCTATGATTACGTACCTGGCATCCTTGTCTAACCCTTTTAGGGTTTTTTTCGACTGTCTACACAGCCTATTATCCGGCTTCTAGCCCATAACATAAACATATATATATATATATTCATACAGATTATTTGTGTGTTAGAGATCTACACACCTGATTACCGTTAGAACGAGACCCTCTAAGTCGACGCTATCCGTAGCCAATACCACCGCTATCTGCCTTGAAATCCCGAAAAGTGATATGAGATTCAGGAACTAGTGTTTCCGGCTTTTAGATCTAAGAGATCTTACTAGAGAAGATTCGACTACTCCCAGAGGATTCCAGCTTTTTGCGAAAAATCAGGAAGAGAAGATGATTCGAAGAAATCTATAAGAAAGAAGAGAGAGGAATAATGGAGTTTTTGACTTTCGGCTTTTAGAAGAAAAAAGAGAATAATGGAGTTTTTAGCTTTTAGAAGAAAGAAGAGAATAATGGAGTTTTCGGCTTTTAGAAGAAAGAAGAGAATAATGGAGTTTTCGACTTTTAGGAGAAAGAAGAGAAAAGAATAATGGGGTTTTCGGCTTTTAGAAGAAAGAAGAGAAAGAAAAGGTGAAAACCCTAAATGCCGAAAAATAAAGAAGAGAACCCTCCCTATTTATAGAAATTTCGGCACTTACCTATGAAAAATCGAAAGTGCCCTTCCTGATAACTAAAAATTAATCAAATAAAAAGGGAAAATTTGGCACCCCCTTTGCCATAAAGAAACCGATTTCTTCACTTCTCTAGGTGATGGAATTTCGACCAACTCCTAGCCTTGTAGATAGCTCCTATCTTTTCTCCTTTTTTTTCTTCCATATTATCAACTATATTATCTACATTATCCCATTCACATAAATCCTCCTATTTTTGAGCCTTGTTGTCGTCCACTCTACCTAACCCTAATGCCAAAATTAGCTAACTTAAATTAAAAGAGTTGGGCTCCATGTAACTTAAATTTGGGCCCCTTACTCCCTTGTGTGGCGTCACCTCCTTGCTCCTAAGTGGCGCCATCGACCACCGGGCCACAAGCCCATTTTGATATTTTAAACTCAGATACTACCTTTTAAACCCTATAGTGCCCAAACAAAAATTTAACTAAGGCTTCAGCCCAATCCTGAGCCCAATTTGGACCCCTAATGCTCAAATTAACTCATTACACATATTCACCCATTAAATGCATAGGCCCAAAAATTCAGGATGTTACATAGACATTAAAGCAAATCGTGTTTTTACAAACCAACAACAAAATTCGGTGTTTCAAAAAGAATACGAACTTTTTAACGAATGCACAGTTTTTTAACAACCCTTCTATGTGACATGCTAGATCCGGTCATCATGTCTAGGCCGTGTTTGGGGTGTTACATTTTATGGTATCAGAGCCCGGTTACAAAACTCGGCTGTGGAATGGGTTTGAAAATTTTTCCAAAATAATTTAAAGCATGGTTTAGAAAATGTATACTGTTACTGGACGTATGGCACACTGAGTCTCCGGCACCAAATTCGTAAGTTTTCTTACTTTATAATAGCTTTTATGACGAAATGACTGTATTTTTGGTATTTATTTTATGTGTTTTTGTTTGGAGGTGATGTTTGATTATAGAAATTGTATGTATGGGTGATAAATATCGACTTGCTTCTGTGGTTACATGTCTGGTTGTGTGTAAGAGGTTTCAAGATTAAGTTAAAATGTGATAGGGATATTAGAATCAGAGTACGCAGCGGTAGCGTAGTAGGGTAGTTGTTACACGACTACCCTGTTAGCTGGAAATTACGGGGACGAAATTTCTTTAAGGGGGTAGATTTGTAACGACCCGAATTTGGGCCGAGTAGAATTGGGCCCATTGGGCCGTGGGCTTGGGAGCGTTTAAAATTTTTTGAGAACAAGAGAACGGCATTATTTCATGTTGTACCTGTTAGAAAGGTGATTTTGGATGGTTTCGGGGTTTCTTTATAGTCCCGGGTTCAAGTTAGGCCATAGGAAAAATTTTGATTTTTGGCTCTTTAGGGGAGAGGGCTACTGGGAGTAGGACTTAAGTAAAATTGGGTGTGTTTAGGAGACACAAGTGGAGTGTGTGGTGTGGTAGCTGTGGAGTCATTGGCAGAGTAGGAGGAGAAGGGTTCGAATCCTACAGATGGCAAATGGAAGGCTTTTATTTTGCTCAGGAGTAGTAAGAGGTTGTGTTGGGATCAAATACTAATAGAGAGGAGTTTGAATTGGTCAAGGTTGTTGGGAGAATTTGAATGAGAGATGGGGAGTGAATTAAGGAGGGATTTATGGAGAAAATCGTGGGGATGGATGAGTGATGGGGAGTTGGCCGAGTGTGGGGAGGAAATTAAGGAGTGAATCAAGGGATTGGGGTGAGAGGTGGTAGTGGCCGAATGTGGGAGTGTTGTGGGAGGTGAAATTTGGCTTGGGAGTAGTGTGTGCATATTCGATCTTGGGGGGAGGTAGAGTGCCATTTTTGAAGTATTCTTTGGAGAGAATTCCTACTTTTTTCTTTTCGGTTTTTAGCATTTTGGGTTCTTGTGCTCTAATTTTACTTGCCGAAACCTCAATTCCTCTCATTCGTTTCTTCTCATTTTCTTTTCAAATGTTTTCGTCACTTGTTGCTGCTTAAACAGTGTTGGCCAAATCTCTCATTTCCACCTCTTTTTACTCATTCTTTTATACTCTCATCTCACCTTTTCTCTCTTGGGTTCACCATAGCCGAAGCCTCTCTTCTTCTTCATTATTTTTCATTTCGGTTTATACTCCATAGCCAAATTTTGATTCTTTTGGTTTGCTGCTTGTGCCGAATCTCTTATTCCCATTCGACTTATCTCTAGTATAAGGTAATGGTTGTTTCTTTCTCTACTCCCTTCTTTTCTCTCTTGTTTCTCTTCTAAAGCCGAAACTCTCATCTTGACTTTTGTGGTTAGGCCGAATTTATTCTTCCTTGGTACTTCATCTGTCGTTCCCTATTTGGTCAAGCCGAACTAATATTTTCTTCTTCTTTCCAGTTGATTATCATCTCTAAGGGGTACACGTGTTCAACTCCTAAGTGCTCAAGGATTTGTCTTTGCCGAATCTGTGAGTTTAGCCAATCAAGAGTTCTTCATGGAGGCAGGTAATAATCAGTCTGAGGGGGGATCAAGAAGTGTGCCTAATGGAAGTGGGCTCGTAGCCCCTGCTCCCAAGTTTAAGCAGCGTAGGGTGTCAGCAGTTCGGGACTTTCTGCCGGGTTGTGGCAGGGCGTCGACATCTGGTTTAGATAAGCAAATCGTGGTTGATCGCGCTAGTGAGGGTAAGTGTTAGTAAATCGTATAGTTAGGTGTTTGGATTAAAGATCTCCCATTTCTATTGTGATAGAGTTAATTTTGTGTTATGGTTGGTATAGGTGATGACGATCGTGAGTGTTTAGTACTCTACGTGATCAGGTGTGTAAACTCACACCCCTCTGAATGATTGCATGTGATGTTTGTGAATCGGCCAAAAGCTAAAATGCCGAAAAGTCGGCAACTGTGACCACCCGAGCGTGCGAGCGCTCACAGTGGTAATCGAAACACGGATATTGACGGTAATTCATTTAGAGTGTCACGAGCACTCCCGCAAAACTGAGGCTGTAGCGGGCCTAACCGAGCCGAAACGGGCTGAACGGGCCTAATGGGCTATCCGGCCCACATGGGCGAAATTGATGGAAACCTGTCAAAGGGTAAGTGCAGTTGCGAAATCTAAAAATCTGAGACCAAAATCATTCGAAATGGGCCACACGAGCGTGTGGGCCCGTTTGGGCCTGAAATAGATTTTAGGCCCAATAGCTCCGTAGAGACCCAACAAGGGTCCTGTGTCGCTCGGGGCGGCAGTAGGCCTTCGAAAAGTTCATTAATTGATAAAATTACCGAAATTCCCCTGGACGGTAAATTACCGAAATACCCCTGGAGGGTAAATTACCGAAATACCCCTAGAGGGTAAATGACCGTTATACCCTTGATTATAGGTTGTTAGCATGTATATGTTTTATTTACACTTCTGTATGTATGATGCATTGTATTCCTAATATGTTGCATGGGTTGGGTTTGATGATCGGAGGAAGTGTATTCTGGTGGCTCTGCCACAATCTGTGTAGTGGCTATGCCACGTATATTCTGTTATTCTGGTGGCTCCGCCACAAATTCTGTGATTAGCAGCTTGTCTTCCATATTGGTGTGTAGGGATGGGTGGGTTGACTTGGTCCCCACAGGTGTGTAGGGTTGGTACGGGAGTGTGTAGCGGATGGATTATTGGGTTGGGCTGCATTACATTATTTGCATGATCATGTTTATAGGGCTAAGGCCCAGATTGTTATCGAATAGGGCTTCGGCCCAGTCTGCTTCTGTATGGGCTCGGGCCCAGTTAATGATCGATTAGGGGATTACACACTGAGTTCTCGTAACTCACCCCTCTGCTTTAACCTTGCAGGTGATCCCTAGCGTTAGATGATTTGGAGCTGCGGAGGACTCTGAGGTGGCCATACATCAGAGTATTTCTCACAAACTTTAGTAAATTTCTGTTTTGCTTCATTTTAATATTATTATTAATTTGGGTTTTAATATTATGTAATAAGGCCATTGGATTTTATTTTTCCCTTAACTTTTATTTCGGCTACTTTTAAATTGTTAAATGTTTGAATACTGAATTTTCCATAATGCTAATAATCGTTTTTCAAAATATCACATTTTCGCAACTATTCAAATTCGATTTTCACATTAAAAACAATTTCTCAAGGTAATAACAACTTTATAGAAATAGACATTAAAGCAAATCGTGTTTTTACAAACCAACAACGAAATTCGGTGTTTCAAAAAGAATACGAACTTTTTAATGAACGCGCAGTTTTTAAACAACCCTTCTATGTGACATGCTAGATCTGGTCATCACGTCTAGGCCGGGTTTGGGTTGTTACATATGGCATGTATAGGCTAGAGAACTTTGTTAATGTTGTGAAATGTGTAAATATAGTCATGTGATGTGGCTTGATAATAGATGAGACTCTGAATTGATTTTGGTATATGTTTTACTATGTGAAAATTGTGTATATGATGGGTTATAATGGTGTTTATGAATGGCCATTATGGTATGCTTTAGTGAAATAGAAATAGTATGTTTCATACTTGATATGGTAGTTGAGATGGTGAATATATTGCATGTTTGAAATGGTTTGAAATGAGATGAGAATCATATGCTTTTGGTAAGGAATTGTATATAGAAATGAATAAAGATATTGTAACATGAAATGTGCATATTTAGGTAAGATTTTGACCATTAATTGGGTATGAATTGAGTATGGAGTGATACTTATAGGAATGACTTTAAATTGGTGGCAATTTGGCCTTGCAAATGGCCTATAATTGCATACACGATTAGCACACGGGCGTGTGTCTCGACAGTGTCCTTCACTGCTCCAATTCGAGGCAAGTCAGACTTGTACACGGGCCAGACACACGGGCGTGTGACAGACCGTGTGATTCAAGTCAGTTTGCCACATGGGCAAAAAGCACGGCCGTGTTCCAGACTGTGTGACCTAAGTCAGTGTTGCACATGGACTGAGACATAGCCCAAGGCACGGCCGTGTGAGGCACACGGCCTAGTCACATGGGCGTGTGCCCTGTTTTAAAAGAAAAAAATTCTAAGTTCAGTGAAGTTTCCATTTGAGATTAGTTTGGTCCCGAACCCTCTCTAAATCGTGTTTAAGGTCTCGTAGACTTTCTAAAGGGACTCTATGTGTATATTTCGTTATGGAATGGTTGTGAATGTTTGATGTTAGTGAAATGTTTGTGATATGTTCTGATATGTCTGGTAATGCCTCTTAACCCTCTTTCGACGATGGATACGACTTAGGGGTGTTACAAGTTCTATACGGATTCTACTTGTACAATCAATATCAAATAGAAGAAGAGTAGTTCTATACATATTTTACTTGTATTTTATTTTTTTAACATGAATTTGGGTCACATAACTCTAACAATCTCCACATTGACACGAATTCTCAATAAACAAGATCTTCACCACGAACTCTCAACGAGCAAGTTCTCTAATTCTTCCACAAAACTTCTTAAGGGTAATATTCAACAATGAACACCAACCAAGTCCAACCAATGCTCAAACTTTGTTATAGGAAGTGACTTAGTCATCTTATCTGTAGGATTATCATGAGTACTAAATTTGCTCACAACAATATCACCAAGAGCAATAATATCATGCACAAAATGAAACCAACATCAATATGCTTTATTCTCTCATGAAACATTTGATCCTTCATAAGGAAGATGACACTCTGTTTGTCACAAAACACTGTACTGATGTGAAGGTCTACTGTAACAGCCCAATTTTAAGTCTAGTCGAAACAGTGGTTTCGGGATCACAAATTTGACGCAGTAAAATTTGTTTTTAATATATTTTTATGGTCTACAATTTTATGGAATGATTTCGTGAAAATTTCGTTCAAAAATTTTGACGTTTGGGCACTTAATTTAGTTAAAAGGACTAAATTGCAAAAAGTGCAAAATGTGTAATCTAAAAGCTAGAGGTGTCTAATTGCTATGAAACTTTAAATTGAAGGTCCTTAGATGGTAATTAGACCATTGGTTAAGTTAGTGGACAAAAATGGACATGAAGTAAGAGAAGTTTTATGTTTTAAGTTAGGGGCATTTTGGTCATTTGGCTAATTAAATGAATTAAAAATCAAATTAAAAGCCAATTTTTGCTCATCTTCCACCCCTTGGCCGAAAATTTCAAGAGGAAGTCATAGCTAGGGTTTTTCAAGCTTCCAAGCTCGATTGTAAGTTCGCTCTAGCCCCGTTTTTAATGATTTTTATGTTTTTGAAATCCTTGTAACTCGATCTACCTATTTCTAGTACTAATTTGAAGTATGATTAAGGTCTAGGGTTTGAAACATGTTAGATATTTGTGTATTTTGATTTTTAATGGTATATTATACAAATTTAAGGTTGGATAAACAACTTTTGCTAAGTGATTTTCGGTAAAAATGTCGAAAAGGACCTATTTGTAAAAGTTATAAAATATGTAGTAAAAGTGTGATGTAATGAAAAATGTGGGCTGGTATGGGCATAAAAATAGTTCGGCTAGGCTTGTGTATTAAAGAAATTGAACATATTTCATTTTACGAGCCTAGGGACTAAAATGTAAAATGTTAAAAGTTTAGTGGCAAAAATGTATTTTTTCCATAATATGATTTTTGGGCTGAATTGAATAATATGATGATTGAATGATTTAAATTTGTTATTATAGATCAAGAAAAACGAGGTACGGACCTAGACCGAGGGAAAAAATAAAGTAATTGACGATTAGGTCAAATTCTACTATTTTTGTACCGAGGTAAGTTCGTATGTAAATAATGCAATGTTATATTTGTATTTTAATGTTTTGATATTGCATGAAATGTATGATTGATTCTATGAGCATATTCAAATAAGTTCTGACAAGAGAGAAAGCCCGGTTGAACCTTAGGAATAGATTAGGATACAAGTGACATGTCACTAGGAACCCATGTGATTGTGTGATTTATGTGTCCCAGGTGCTGGTCCTGTATGTCCTACCGATGGCTGGGTATACCGGCATATGTTGCGGATACCTGACAGCTTGTGTGAGCAGCACCGCATAGCTACGTCTCGACTGATAGCTTGTGTGAGCAGGCCCAAGGATAGCTCGAGAGCGAGCTTATATGTGTTATGAGATTTGTGGTAGCATTGGCTACATATGTAGCACTTATGTGCAAAGTTTTTCGTGCATCTGATAGTATTCCAAGTGGTTCAACGGGTACGACAAAGACGAGAAAGGATGTGATTATGTTACGAGTTGGTACAGGTATGTACGAAAAACTCAAAGGAAATGACTTCGGTATATGATGAACTATTGGTAAAAACGTGATTGAGTATGTTATGTACATGAAGTTTTGATGACATTTAGGTTGATATACGAATGTTACTTATATGGCAATTGTATGGTTAATGTTGTTTATTATTTGCATATGAACTTACTAAGCTATATAGCTTACTCCCTTTTTTTTCCCTTGCCTTATAGTGTCACCAAGCTAGCTCGGGATTGGAGGTCGTCGGAGATCCATTCACACTATCAACTATTATTTTGGTACCAATGAATTCTACATTTTGAGTTATGGCATGTATAGGGGACTTGGTCATTTTGTTATGTGTCATAATTGATTTGTCCAAATGTGTTGGCTTATATTGGTTGAAAGTTTATTTTGTATAAGGCCATTGAAAATTGGCTACAATTGGTATGAGCAATTTATATGATGATGCCTTTCATAGATGTGGGAATTTACATGATTTGAGTTAATAAACATGTGATGTTTGTGTATGATAGATGGTAGCATGTGAATGATGTGTTGATGTCTTTCGTGGCTGATTTGGTTGTATGTAATATGCTTGGATTGGTGCCATATGATGTTGTGTATGTATGTACGAGTAAGGGTGGCAAAATGGCTTGGTAAATAGCCTTATTGTTGTCCACACGGGTAGACACATGGGCGTGTGTCTAGGCCGTGTGTCACACATGGCCTGCCCACGGGTATGTGTTTCAGCTGTATGTCCCTTGCACCTTAATTTTTGCAAAACAGAATGTCCAAAATATGCCACACGGCCTTGGACACGGGCGTGTGTCTCGACCGTGTGAAGTCTGCACCTATTTTATGAAAAATTATGGAAACTAAATTGACCACACAGCCTAGCACACGGGCGTGTGGCACGGCCGTGTGGCACAAGTCAGAGAGCACCCTAATTTGGACCGGCCTGTAGCACGGGTGTGTCTAAGGGTCACACGGGTGTGTCCCTTGGACCACACAGGCGTGTGAGCCCTGTAACATGAATTTTTTTTGAAGTTTGGTAAAAGTTTCGAAAGTTCTCAGTTTAGTCTCGAACCACTTCCAAAGCATGTATTGAGCCTCGTAGGCTCGTTTTAGGGACGATATGAATGTGTATGAAAAGTTTTTAATTTGGATGGAAATTTATGACTCGAAAATGTATGTTTGCTTGTGTTTATGTCCGGTAATGCCTCGTACCCTATTCCGGCGTTGAATACGGGTAAGGGGTGTTACATTTAGTTGTATCAGAGTTACGATTTAGTCGATTCTCGAACTAATGTAGCGTGTGTGAAAGTCTAGCTATACATGCCATAAATGAACTGTGATAGTGTGATGACTCCTGACAATTTTAAAATGTGTTTTCATATAGTAAATGGATCCCAATCGAGCTGAAGCTGATGACGTAGAAAGTAATACGCTGGCCCCTGCTCAAGGGCCAGCGCCGTCTGAAAGTAGAGCTCCCACGGTTAGTCAGGGAAGAGCAGAAGGGGGTAGGGAAGCCTTCCTCTACATGATGAATGAGTGGTATACGGAATTTGTTCGAACAAATTCGAATGCTCAACCCCCTCCACCCCCACCTATTCCTAGCCGGTTCCCGTAGCTCCACAAGGTATGGAATTCTTGAGATTGAGTAAGCCACCGGTTGATAAAATCCGAAAGCATGAGGCTGAAGATTTTAGAGCAAATGCCGATGATGATCCTGAAAGGGCAGAATTCTGGCTCGAAAACTCCATCAGGGTATTTGATGAATTGTCATGCACACCGGATGAATGTCTGAAATGTGCTGTGTCACTTTTGAGAGATTCAGCATACCGCTGGTGGAAAACCCTTGTGTCAGTAGTACCGAGAGAGAGGGTTAATTGAGAATTCTTCCAAGATGAGTTTAGGAAGAAATATATCAGCCAACGGTTTATTGATCAGAAATGCAAGGAGTTTTTAGAGCTGAAACAGGGCCGAATGTCGGTAACCGAGTACGAGCGAGAGTTTGTTAGGCTCAGTAAGTATGCTCAGGAGTGTGTTTCCACTGAGGCTATCATGTGCAAAAGGTTCGAAGATGGGTTGAATGAGGATATCCAATTGTTAGTTGGAGTCTTTGAGTTGAAAGAATTTGTGGTACTATTCAACCGAGCTTGTAAAGCTGAAGAATTAAGCAAGGAGAAGAGATAAGCTGAGTCTGAGGCTAGAGATGTAAGAAAAAAGCCGATGAGTAAGTCATTTCAATCTCAGTCTAAGAAATCGAGAGATTTGTATGCTTGATCGAGTGCTTCATCTGGGTATCCCAACAGAGATCATGGGAAACAATACTCGGGTTCTAAAGCCCAAACTACATCAATAGCGAGCGCTGGTAATGCTAAGTCTGGTAGGCCTGAATGTCAGCACTGCGGCAGACGACACCTCGACGAATGTAGAATGTATGACCGGGCTTGTTTTAAGTGTGGCTCTCATGACCACTTTATTAAAGATTGCCCAGAGATGGTTGAAAATGATAAGTTTTAGACTGCAAGATCGGGCAACACTGCCTCTAAAGGGAGACCACCAAGGAACACGAGAAATGGAGCTTGTAGTAAAGGTGTGACAAAAGATACAGCTGTAAGATCTGAGGCCAGGGCACTTGCTAGAGCCTATGCTATCCGTGCCCACAAAGAAGCGGCATCTCCTGATGTTATCACTGATGAGTCAGGAGAGTTACCTGATGTGATTTCTTCAATGACTGCCCAAAGATATGTGAGAAAGGGTTGTGAAGCTTATCTAGCTTATGTGTTGAATACAAAAGTGTCTGAATTGAAAATTGAATCAGTGCCGGTAGTTAGTGAGTATCCAGATGTTTTTCCAGAAGAGTTGCTTGGGTTGCCACCGATTAGAGAAGTTGAGTTTGCAAAGTGACTTTCCAACTGATTGCGCAACCCCTAATTGTAAAGACATACCCTGTGAGAGATCTTCTTTTATCAAAAATTTGGACGTAAACAAGCCATAGCATACATGAGAGATCCTAATGTACTAGAATATGAAACACGCGACATGTAGTCAATCTCATCATCTGATTGCGGAGACAAAGCTGATGAAAGTCTGAAGTGGGCTGCTAATGGAGTACTAACAGGATTGGCATTCTGCATATTGGACCTGCAAAGAACATTCTCAATGTACCCTTTCTGACTTAGGTACAATTTACATGCTTTTCTATCTCTAAGAATCTCCATCCCAAGTATCTTCTTTGCTGCTCCCAAATCCTTTATCTCAAATTCTTTACTAATCTGGGCTTTGACTTTTTTTATCTCTTTTTTATCTTTGGCTGCTATCAACATGTCATCAACATAGAGGAGTAGATGATACACAAAAGAACCATAACTATTTTTCTTAAAATAAATACAACTTTCAAAGCTGCTTCTTTTGAAATAATGAGTAGTCATAAAAGAACCAAACCTCTTGTACCACTGCATTGGTGACTGTTTCAAGCCATAAAGGGATTTTTTCAACAAGTAAACATAGCCCTCCTTTTCTAAGACTATAAAACCCTCTGGTTGTTGCATGTAAATATCTTCCTCAAGTTCTCCATGCAAGAACGCTGTTTTTACATCTAACTGCTCAAGCTCCAAATCATACATGACCACAATACCAAGCAAGGCTTGAATCGAACTATGCTTCATAACTGGAGAAAAAACATATGTGAAGTCTACACCTGGAATCTGACTGTAACCTTTTTCAAACAACCTTGTTTTATATCTGGGTTATTCAACTCCTAGAGTCCCTTCTTTCTTTTTTAAACACCCATTTACAATGAACAACATTTTTACCTTTAGGAAGCTTCACTAGATCCCATGTTCTGTTTTTATGGAGTGATTCCATCTCTTCTTGCATGACAATTATCCACTTTCCTGAATCTTCACAGCTAACTGCCTCGGAATAAGTAGATGGCTTTTGATTTGCATCTATATCTTCAGCCACATTTAAAGCATAAGCAACTAGATCAGCCTCGACGTACCTCTTTGGAGGTTTAATTTCTCTTCTAGGTCTGTTCTTAACAATAGAATATTGTGGTGAAGAAACAACTCTACTCTGAGTTTCTGTACTAACTTGAGGAGTAGACTCTGTTGTAGATCCTAGATCAATCTGAAGCTCCACCTGCTTTTGCTGGTCTTTATTGGAAGAGTCTTTAAGAGATAAGTTTGGTAGCATAACCGTTTCATAAAAAATAACATCTTTGCTAATCACAACTTTTCTATTTTCAGAACAACATAATTTATACCCTTTAACACTAGCCTTATAACTAAGAAAAACACATTTAATGGATCTAGGTTCCAATTTCCCATTATCAACATGAGCATATGCAGGATGCCTAAAAGATCTTCAAATCAGAATAATTAGCAGGATTTCCAGACCATACCTCTTGTGAAGTCTTTTTCTCAATGGCAACGAACAGAGATCGATTAATAAAAAAACGTGCAGTAGAGGTTGCTTTAGCCCAAAACGACTTCGGTAAACAAGCATTCGGCAACATACATCGAACCTTTTCCATGTTTTTCTATTCATTCATTCTGCAATGCCATTTTGTTGTGAAGTATGATGAATTGTCAAGTGTCTCACGATCCATTCTAATTTGCACAATTCATTAAACTCATCAGAATAGAATTCCAAGCCATTATTTGTGCGAATGTGTTTTATCTGTTTTCCTACTTGCTTCTTGATCATAGTTTTCCAAGCCTTAAACGTAGAAAATACATCACTTTTTTACTTTAGGAAGAATGCCTAAACTTTTTTGGAAAAATCATAAATGATCGTCAGCATATAATTAGCACCACCCCTCGAAGGCACTCTAGATGGTCCCCCAAAGATTAGAATGAATATAATTCAACGTTCCCTTCGTGTTATGGATTCCTCTGGTGAATCAAACTTTTTTTTGGTTCCCAAAAATGCAGTGCTCACAGAACTTCAGTTTGCTAATGTCTTATCCATCAAGAAGTCCTCTTTTGCTTAATTCTGCAATGTTGTTCTCACTCCTATGCCCTAGACGCATATGCCAAAGTCTAGTAACATCATCATCTGACAAGGAAGAGGAAACGATAGCTGCATCACCAGTAACAGTAGAACCTTGCAAAACATATAACTTGGCAGTCTTTATCTGCCCTTTCATCACAACGAGGGAACCATTGCTAATCTTTAGAACCCCACTTTCAGCTATGTGCTTGTGCCTTTTGAATCAAGAGTACTCAACGAAATCAAATTCCTCTTCAATTCTGGTACATGTCGTATGCCACTAAGTGTTTTGACGACTCTATCGAACATCTAAATTTTGATTGTGCCAATACCTGCGATTTTATATGAAGCATTATTTCCCACCAAAATAACACCTTTAGACAATTTTTCATATATTGTAAACGAATTCCGATTGAGACTCATATAGAAGGTGCAACCAAAATCGAGGATACATTCCTCGTTCACTTCAGAGTTGTCGACAAAAGCAACTAGGACTTCACCATCACTGTTGTCTTCTACAATATCATCTTCACCGAATTGTTCTAGTTGTTTTCCCTTTTGATTCGTAGCCTTCCTTTTGATCTTTTCAGCACTTTATAGCTGTAACACCCCTAACCCGAATCTGTCGCCGAAATAGGGTTACGGAGCATTACCAAAGTTTACAAATCAAACACAAAGAAAATACTACCTTTCATATCACATAGCATTTATGGAAAAAACCAATCAAATTCATACATATTGTCCCCTATACGAGCCTTCGAGGCCCAAAATACGCATTAGAAACAATTTGGGACTAAATCAGAAACTCAGAAAATATTTTGGAAATATTTAAAAATTTTAAAACTGCAGGGGCCACACGGCCATGTGGCCAGGCTGTGTGACTCACATGGCTGTGTCTAGAGGTGTGCATGGGCCGGACGGCCCGACCCCGCCCGAAGGCCCGCCCGAAATGTGGGAGGGTTTGGGCAAAAATATAGGCCCAAAAAATGGGCTTGGACAAAAAAATAACGCCCATTTAAAAATGGGCTGACTCTCAGTAAGGCATTTTTGGCCGGGCACTGCCCGCCATTACGACCAATTCATTAAAGGAAAAAAAATTGTTTTTTTAAAATATTATTTTCTTATTGTTTTTCTCCTTATTTTGCCACCATTTTACTATTATGTTTCTATTATTTTATTGTTATTGTTTAGATATTATATAAAACTTATTTTACTGTTAATTTTGTTATTATTTTAAAGACATTTGTTAATTTTGTTATTATTTTAGAGGCATTTGCTTGTTAAGTTGCATCTATTTTAGTGTTATTTAAGTCTACACATTTTTTAAAATTTATTTTCATTTTGTTGAAAAATATTTATTTTGATTTTTTTAATAGTTTTTATGTATTATATATATTTAAAAATTATATAAAATAATATAAAAAATTAATACGAGTAGTGGGTCAGTTGTTTTTAGCATTTTTATATGGGACGGGCTTGGGCAAAATTTTAGGCCTATTTTTTGGGCCCGGCCCGAGCCCAATGAACGGGCCTAAATTTTTAGTTGGGCCCGGCCCGAACCCGGCCCGGCTCGGCCCATACACACCTCTAGCTGTGTCCCAGCCTGTGTCCGTGCCCGTGTAACTCACTGACTTGTGCCATACGGCCAAGCCACATGTCCGTGTGCTAGGCCGTGTGAGCATATTGACTTGCGCTCTTGAAAAGATACATGGGACACACGGCCGTGTCACTTGGCCGTGTGTCACACACGGCTGAGACACAGGCCCGTATGGACAAAAATAGGCCATTTTACGAGCCATATTTCTCACCCAATTTGGCATCCACCTACACTCACCATTTTGTATATACACAGGTCATAATGAGGCATCCAAAACAAGCCAAAGCCTTAAACATGTAAAATCATCACATACAACCAATATGCCCTTAGGCACCTCAAATGACAATATGCAAACATGTCAACCATGTATCCAAATTTACCTAAGTGACCAAATACATATATGCATAATTGTATGAAAAACCTATCATGTAGTCACTTATCAAGCTCACCCATTTGGTACCCAAAATACCAATTCACAAGGTAAATCATTTTGCATAATTTCATGTCACTTAACTTACTTACCAAAACATACCAATATTTCCAAATGGTACCAAATATACCATTATAACTAACATCAATATACCTATAAGTTTTCCATAACATAGCACTAAATCACACCAAGGTATATAACATATCTTATATGCATATTCAAACCACATTTTACTTTCTATCATTCTACCATATCAAACACACATCAAATATGATAAGGCCACATATATATATACACATCAAAATATACCAAACTCAAGCCATATAAGTGGGTAATCTCAACAAAACACTTATATGCCAACATTGGCCAATTAACCTATACATGCCATTATAACCGAAATTAAATAACTGAAAGTACCAAAAGAGCCGATGGATAGTGTGATATAGCTCCGACAAGCTTCCAACCCGAACGAGCTTCCGAATCACTATAAAACATAGAAAATAACACAGAGTAAGCTTTTAAGCTTAGTAAGTTCATATAATAGAGAATTTAACTTACCAACTTAATCACATTTAAGGTAAGTAAACCCAAAACATATCTCAACTGAATTTGGCCAAAAGCCTAACACATATTCATCAACCATGTTAGCCATGTAATTCATATAAAAATCAAGAATCATGCATGAGTTCAACAACTATTCCAACTCCTTATACATGTAACATCTATACCATGTATCCATATATCATATACAAACCATTTCCATGTAATTCATGTAAATACTTGTACTAGTTCGTATCAAACTCCTATAAACTCGTAACAGAATTGTGCCCGTTGAACCATTTAGAATATTGTTGGATACGCGGGTAGTACACACGAGGTGTACTGAACTGTAATCCATCAATTCATGTACATGTATGCTCATATGAGATGTAAACGGTAAGCTCCTTCGAGTTGAATAACGATAAGATCTTTTGACCTGAATAACGGTAAGCTCCTCTGAGCTGAATAATGGTAAGCTCATACGAGATGAGTATCGGTAAGCTCATAAGAGCTGAAATCGATAACCCTAATGACATGTCATTTGTATCCTACAAATTCCTAAGGTTCAAACGGGGCTTGGTAATCGTCGTACGTCATCGGATATGTGATCGGTATCCATATATGATAATAATGCAAATAACATACATCTAATTCAATCAAAGCATATAATTACACAATTTAATTACACAAACTTACCTCGACGAGTGTTCGTAGATACAGAGGCGACTAATCTAGGATTTTCTCTTTGCCTTGATCTAAATCCGTACAAGGTCTAATCGGATCTATACAAATGAATTTAACTCAATTCAATATAATTCATATTCAATTTAGTCCAACACACATTTTTTGAAAAATTACCATTTTACCCCGATACTTTTAATTCTTTGTAATTTAGTCCTTAGGCTCAGAATATGAAATTCATTCAATTTTATCCCTACCCAATCCTAGAAAAATTATAAACATATTTATAGCAGCCCATATATTTCACAAATTCACAATTCTACCGTAAATTTTATCACATTTTTCAATTTAATCCCTAATTGATAATTTCATCAAAAATTCCTTTACAAAAGTTGTTTATTTAACAACAACCATTCATTTTATACCATTAAAATACAAAACCCTAACATTTTCATCAATGGAAAAACTCAAATACTTTAACAATTTTACAAATTAGTCCCCGGGCTAGTTAGATTAAGCTACAACGATCCCGAAAACATAGAAATTATTAAAAACAGGATAAAAATCACTTACCAATCAAAGAAATAAGACTAGCCAAACCCTATCTCAACACTTGTTTCCTTTTGCTTCAAATTTTGGTTGAATAAGTAGAAAAAGATGATACTTCACTTTGGTTTTATTTAATTTAACATGCAATTACCTTTTTACTAATTTAACCTTTTAAAACATTAATAATTACACAATTTCCAAGTCATGTACATCCACTATCAAGTTAAATGGTCTAATTACCGTATAAGGACTTCCACTTTAAAGTTCTATATCAATTAGACACCTTTAGCTATTAGAACACAACTTTTGCACTTTACGCGATTTAGTCCTTTTTATCAAATTGAGCATGTAAACGGTAAAATTTCTTAACGAAATTTTTATATGGCAATACTATCATGCTGTAAACCATAAAATAATAATAAAATAAATTTTTTGACTTCGGATTTGTGGTCCCAAAACCACTGTTCCGATTTCATTGAAAACGGGTTGTTACAACTCTCCCCCTAAAGGGATTTTTGTCCCCGAAAATCTTACCAAAAAAGAGGTTCGGATATTTATTTTTCATAGCTTCCTAGGGTTCCCAGGTGGCTTCCTCTATTCTGTGTCGTTGCTAGAGAACATTCACTAAAGCTATGATTTTATTTCTCAATTCTTTCACCTCTTGTGCCAAAATTTTGATCAGTTCTTCACTGTATGTCATATCAGGCTGAATCTCAACATCCGCCGGGGAGATAACATGTGAAGGGTTAGATTGATACCATTGTAACATAGACATGTGAAAGACATTATGAATCCTCTCAAGCTCAGACTGTAAATCTGATCGGTACGCAACAGATCCGATTCTTTCAGTAATCTCATACGGTCTGATAAATCGTTGACTCAGCTTTCCTTTACGACCAAATCGAAGAACTTTCTTTTAGGGCAAAACTTTCAAAAATACTCTGTCGCCGACTTGGAACTCTATATCTTTATATTTAAGATTTGCATATGATTTCTGACGATCTGAAGCTGCTTTCAAACTATCTCGGATCACTTTCACTTTTTTCTCAGTCTCGCGAATCAAATCAACCTCGTATATCTTTTTCTCACTGAGCTCAGTCCAGTATAATGGAGTTCAGCGTTTACGACCATATAGAGCCTCATACAGTGCCATATTTATGCTCGACTGAAAACTAATATTATATGCGAATTCGACCAATGGTAAATATTTCTCCCAGTTGCCTTCGAACTCTAAAACACAACAACGAAGCATATCTTCAAGAATCTGAATCACTCTTTCGGACTGACCATCGATTTGAGGGTGAAATTGTAACAGCCCAATTTTGACCCTAATCAGAATAGTGGTTTCGAGACCACAAATTCGAGTCTAAAAAATATTTTAATAATATATTTTTTTGTGTTTATTATGTATGAATTTATTTGTGTGAAATTTTCGTATTTTAATTTTGTCGTTTAAGTGTCCGATTAAATAAAAGGACTTAATCGCGTAAAATGTGAAATTGGCTAATTAATGTGTAAAGTGCTAACTTGCTAATGTCTTTATAATGTGAAGTCCTTAATAGGAAATTAGGCCATCAATAAAGATAATGGACGGCAATGGACTAAAGTAACCTTATTATATATGTTTTATATATTAATTAATAAAGGTTAATTAGGTAAAATAATAATAATGTTAATATATGCCATAAAACATTAAAATAAAGTTAGCCATGTTTTCATCTTTTTTTGAACCGAAAAAAAAAGAAAAGAAAAAGAAATAAGAAATAAGAAAGCTTAGGGTTCGGCCAATATCAAGCTTGATTAAGGTATGGATTTAGATCGGTTTTTGATAATTTTTACGTTTTTGTAATCGTTGCTTCGAATATTTCAAGACCCATACTTGAATTTTTGATTTTGATGAAGATTTTGAAATGTTCCATTGATGAGTTTATGAGTTTTATGATGTTAGTTGATGAATTATGAAATATATGTGTTAGATTAGTATGTTTTGTCTTTGGATTTTTGATGAATTTGAGTAATTTGGACTAAATTGTGTAAATAATATTTTGAGGGACTAAAATGTGAAATAAATGAAATATATTGATTAGTATGACGCTTATGAATATTCAGCCCTAGCATGGTATATGCAAATTTTGTATATTTTGTGTTTTATGCAATAGGGACTAAATTGCAATAAGTGTGAAATGTCAGGGGAAAAATGGTAATTTGCCCATTTATGTGTTTTTGGATTAAATTGAATGAATGTGTGATTAAATTAGTTAAATTTGAATTTATTTAGATCAAGAACGAAAGAAAATGAAATTAGATCGGGGGAAGTCGAAAGTAGTCGAATAGTCGATTTCATTCGTCGATATCCGAGGTATGTCTATAAGCACATAAATGTTGTTAAAATTTGATAATATATATATGTTACATGATAAATTAAATTTTGTGAATTTAATTGGTGTTGGCTGAATGTGATTTGAGCAAAGGAGATATATTTTGAGTTCGATTCGATCAAGTTTCAATGTCTGAAAGCCCCGTACGAACCCTAGGAATAGTTAGGATACATATGTCATGACATAGGATTTCCGATATGTGTTTTCGTGTAAGACCATGTCTGGGACGTTGGCATCGACTTGTGTTTACGTGTAAGACCCTGTCTGGGACAGTGGCATCGATATGTGATTACATGTGAGACCACGCCTGGGATGTTGGCATTGTACGAGCCTTCTGACTATCCGCGTATCCTTTTTAATTCTGAACGGTTCAACGGGCAATGTGAAGTAAAAACCGCATGTGAAATTGAATTACAGGTTCAGGTATGTGCTAGTTAAATGTTTATAAGGAAACAAGGTAAGTTGATTACTTGAAATGATATAAAGTTATGTGAATATGGATTTTGTGTTAGCATAGTTGAGTATTTAAGTGATTCGGCCTATTGATGTAATTGTGATATTAAAAGTGAAAAATATATATGTGTATAAGATTGTTTATATTCGGCCATATGATATGTATGTGTGATTAAAGTATGACCTTTGTAGTAAATGATATCTTTGTATTGGAAATTATGTGTATTCGACCTTATTAGTAAAATGTTAATATTCCTTCATTAATATATATGTTTTTGCTTATGACTTACTAAGCTTAAATAGCTTACTTTGTGTGTATTCTTGTTTACCTCTGTTTTATAGATTTTGGAGTCACGTTACGAGCTCGGGGATCGTCAGCAAAGCCTATCACACTATCGACTATTTTTCGGTATATTACTAAGTTGAATTTGAGTTTATGGCATGTATAGTCTAGTTAAAAATATTGATTTTGGGATATGTAATATAAAGCCATGCGAAGATGGCTTGATTATATGTTTAAGTTGGTTTTATGTGTTCTTAGCTTAATGTTTGATGTGTTTGGTTTTGAGTAATTCGGCCATGGCATATTTAAATGTGGAGTATGATGTTTAAGCTTGAGTACACTTGGTCATGGTATATAAATAAAGTGTGCTTGATATGTTTTGTTGATGTTTGATAATAAGTATGTTTATATATGGTTGATGGATGTGTTTCAATTGTAGCTCATTATTGACTTTCTTATGAGGTATAGTTGTCTTGTTAATAGGTTTGAAGGTGGAAAAATGATGTGTAGTTAATTGGCTAGTGATGGATAAATCTAATGCTTTAGTCTGATAATTTTAGTCATGGTATATTTATGTGTAACTTGGTTAATAGGCTTTGCTAATTAGTGCTTGAATTAAGTCATGGTTTATGCTAGGCATAAGTCTTGAGGTGCGGATTTGAAAATATAAGTGAGATGCTAAGTATATTATTGATGGAATGTTTATTAAGTTAGGTTATATGATATGTAATAATATGTGCATATTCGGCCTTATGGGTTGCTACAAAATTGGTTATAATGTGCTTGTGTATTCGATTATGTGATGAATTAAAATGGCTAAGTATATGGTTTGATTGGTTTCGTGCATGTGAATTAGATGCTATGAAATGTCTTGATGTTCGAAAATGATTAAAGAGGTTTTAGTGAATTACGCATGAATTAGTAATGTATATGGATATATATTTGATCAATTGTAATGTTTTAAAATGTTCTATGAATGTAATGAAATATGCTGGGTTCTTAAAATGCGCATGTATGGAGGTAATATTTTTGATAATCAGTTTATGAAATAATTGTTTTGTTATATGCCCAATATATGTTATGTAATGTTATATGTTTAAAATAAAATTTTAATATGCGATTGATATGAACATAGTAGTAATAAGGTTCGAAATTTGAATAGGATAATTATATTGATGTGATTAATTTATGAAGTATAAAATGAAATGAATGCATGTTCTGAGTTGTGTTATGTTCAGTAATGTCTCGTAACCCTAGTCCGGCGACGGATATGGGTTAGGGGTGTTACAGAAATGCAGTGCTAAAATACAACCGCGTACCCAGAGCTTCTTGTAACTTTCTCCAGAATCGCGATGTAAACCGTAGATCTCTATCCGAAATAATGGAGACTGGCACTTTGTGTAATCTGACAATCTCTGAAACATGTAACTCAGCTAATATATCTAGTGAGAAATCTGTACGTACCGGAATAAAATGTGCAGACTTCGTCAAACAATCAATAATAACCCAGATAACATCTTTCTTTTTCGGAGATAGGGGTAACCCCGATACAAAATCTATAGTAACTCTATCCCATATCCAATCCGGTATCATCACTGGCTATAACAGTCTTGAAGGTACCTGATGTTCAACTTTAACTTGCTGACATATCAAACATCTGGATACAAAGTCAGAAATCTCGCGTTTTATTCCCGACCACCAGTACATCTGTCTTAAATCACTGTACATTTTATTGCTCCTCGGATGAACAGACAAGCTACCATTCTGAGCTTCGTGCAAAATTTTCTGTATAAGCTCTAGATTCTTCGGTGCACAAACTTTACCTCTGAATAACAAGCAATCATCGGGTCCTATCTAAAATTCTGAATCAGAAGTTGACTCACACTGTACCCGTTTAGCTAACATCTCACTATCACATTTCTGAGCTTCGCAGATCTGCTGTAAAAACATTGGTTTAGCTTTTAACTTAGCTAAGATCGAGCCATCATCAGATAGTGACAGTTGGGTATTCCTCACTCGCAAAATAAAAAAGGACTTTCTACTTAAAGCATCAGCAACTACGTTTGCTTTACCCGGGTGATAATCAATAACTAACTCATAATCTTTCAACAGTTCGAGCCATCTACGCTGTCTTAGATTCAGATCTTTCTACGACATCATATACTTTAAACTCTTCTGATAGGTAAATATGTAACATTTTTCACCGAACAAATGGTGCCGCCAAATTTTCAACGCAAACACAATAGCTGCCAACTCTAAGTCATGTGTAGAATAGTTTTTATCGTATGGCTTTAACTGTATGGAGGCATAAGCTATCACTTTGCCTTCCTGCATCAAAACATAGCCTAAACCGTTCAATGACGCATCACTAAAAATCACAAATTCTTTACCAGATTCAGGTTGAACCAGAATTGGTGCTTCAGTCAACAGTGCTTTCAATTGGTTAAAACTTTGCTGACATTTATCAGACCATTCAAACTTCACATCTTTCTGTAATAGCCGTGTCATTGGTGTAGCTATCATCGAGAACCCTTTTACAAATCTCCGGTAATAACTAGCTAATCCCAGAAAACTTCTGACTTCAAATATTTCTCGGTGGTTTCCAGTCAACAATCGCTGAAATTTTACTCAGATCAACTCTAATGCCTTCAGCCGATACTATGTGTCCCAAAAAATCAACTTTTGGGAGCCAAAACTCACATTTGCTAAATTTAGCAAACATTTATTTATCTCGTAGAATTTGCAGAACAATTCTCAGGTTTTCGGCATGTTCAAACTCGTCTCGGGAATATATCAGAATATCATCAATAAATACCACAAAAAATTTGTCTAAATACAGTTTGAAGATTTTGTTCATCAAATCCATAAATACTGCAGGTGTGTTACTTAAACCAAACAACATTACAAGAAATTTGTAACACCCCAAACTCGACCTAGAAGTTAGGCCCAAATCTGGTGTGTCACATGGAAGTAAAAACTTGCTTGAGAAATACAGCCTCTTTGTTAAAACCCAAAGCACTTAAGCAATTGATGTCTACTTGAAAACGTAATTATCTTTAAAAACCTTTTCGTTTGCGGAAGCATATTTGAAATAAACAATTTACGAAAATGTGACGTTTACAAATAGAGTTGCAGAAGCATTTTGAAAACGTTGCGGAAACGTAGATAAAATACAAGTATTTTTGAGAGGTTGTTTGATAAATCGATAATCGAACTAGTAATCTTTTAAAACCGTGACTTTTGAAAATGTCATTGATAAATTTAAAGAAAATCCGAGTTAAGATTATTTGTAAAAGTTTGTTATGAAATCCTTTTGTTAATCAATTTTGGAAAATCTTTATTTAAGTTTTTAGAAAAATTCCCATTTAAAAAAAATTCAAGCAAAATTAAAGTACGTCAACATAAAGAAAAAATAAATACTCAGAGAGCCTTATTACATCATAAAAACCAAAATAGTAAAGTGAACGGAAATAGAAATCTAAAGTTCAAAATAAACACCATTTACAAGTATGGCCTCCACCGAGTCATGCATGGCCCCAAGTCCTCGTCACGGAGCATTACCTACAAGGTTTAAGAAAAGGGGGTGAGTTACAAGAACTCGAGTGTATAATCCCCTTACTGGTCATCCACCGGGCTGAACCCATTAGCAATATTTTGGGCTTAAGCCCATTTAACGTACACTTGGACCAAGCCCATTTACAAAACAATCTTAAAATGAAGCAAATGTATGAATGTATGCAAACCCAAACCATCCTAATAATCCATCCACTACACACCACCCGTACCATCCATCACACCCGTGAGGATCTTTTGTCAACCCACCCCGCCAACACACCAATCGCAGCATTTAGCCATTTATATCAAATTCGAATTGTGGACAAGCCACCTAATAACAGAATATACGTGGCTTAGCCACCGGACAAAATGTGACAGAGTCACGGAATATGTGGCGAGCCACCAAATTTCACTTCCCGATCATCAATATCCCAATCCCATACAACTTATGTAAATGCAACATACATCGTAAATCATAATATTTACAATATAACCACGATAATTAATAACTCGTAGATTTATTACAAACAATTTGGCCCATTAACACTTTACAAAATCGGCCCATTAGGGCATTATATCAAATCGGCCCATTAAGCCATATATCATATCGGCCCATTTAGCAATATATCGATCGACCCATTAAGCAATATATCAAATCGCCCATTATGGCTATATATCAAATCGCCCGTTAAGGCAATATATCAAATCGGCCGTAAGGCAATATAACAAATCGCCCGTTAAATTTCAGTATAAAAATCGGCCCGTTAAGGTCAGATAACAAATCGGCCGTTAAGGCGATATAACAAATCGACCGTTAAGGCAGTATAACAAATCGGCCCATTAGGGGCATTTTCGTGATTCGGCCCATAGGGGCATTTTCGTAATTCGATAATCTTACCCACTAAGGGTAATTTGGTAATCTCGCAATCCAGGGGTATTTCGGTAATTTACCCTCTAAGGGTATTATGGTAATTCCGTAACCTAGACTTAACTACTAATGTGGGGCATAAAAATCGAAACTGTCCATCTGCGTCGTACTAACTAAATTGACTATAACTTGAGTTAGGAATCTCGAAATCTAAATCCGTAAATTTTCCTTGAAACTAGACTCATGTATCTTCTTACTAATATTTTTACAAAATTTTTGGCTTAACCATTTAGTACAGTTTATTCCTTAAATTTTCCCTTGTTTCACTGTCCAACGATTCTGACCTCTCTTACCTTTATTTCAAATATCTCACTGTACGGTTTTCATATACTGTTCCCACTTGTTTCTATTGAAAATAGGATCACTAAGGAATCTATACATATAAACTATAACTCATAATTCACTTTGTACAATTTTATACGATTTTTCCAAGACAGATCAGGGAACCAAGAAGTCATTCAGAACCAGTCTCACTAAAATTAAGATATCACAGAATATACAATTCCTCTTCCTTCTCTGTTTCTTTCATATAAAAATAGAAATAGTAAGCTTTATTTCTATATATTTTTTGCTTTCTAATTCCCTTTCTCCTATTTTTCGTGATTTTTCAAAATCACGTCACTGCTACTGACCAAACTGTTTCATTGCAAAAATATGGTTACTACTACGAATATACGCACGCCCGAGTGGTCACGGATGCCGGTTTCCGGTTTTCCTTTGGTATTTCGACCGAATCACAGAACATATCATACAAACATTCAGAGAGGTATGAGATTACACAACATTTCAAACATGTATTCGGAAGGGTACGGGATTACACACCTTGATTACGAGTTGTGCTTTCTACCGATTTCAACACTTATAATGATAGTTGATAGAAGGTTAGTCTCAACTTTGATAATCGTAACTAGAAACACTTTATTAGGCTAACTCCACTTACCACAAATGTGATCTCCCTCAGTGCACCAAGAATCGATCCTGTAACACCCCAAACCCGGCCCAAACACCATGACCGGATCTGGCATGTCACTTAGGGAGATTTTAAAAGATGTCGCAATTTCGGAAAATATTTTTCTTGAGTTTAACACTTTATTCGAGAAAACTAAATGGTTGGATGATTTGTAAAAGATATACATTTTATATTTATGCCTTAGTGGATTAAAAACCGAAATTTGATACATGCCTTAACTTAATTAAAACGTAAAATGTAAATGTCTAATAATAATAAAAGCCCAAAACAAACGAAAGTATGAAGCTAGTGGCCCATGGCCTTATTACAATGAAATTTAAACCCACTAATTAAAAATATTAAAAAATTAAATAAACTAGTAAAGTCTTTTGCTGAATCAAAATAATCCCTCGCATGGCCACCTTGCGCTCCTCTCCAACCCGGTCTGATGCACTAGGTGCTACCTGAAAGATGTTAAATAATAGGGTGAGTCGCGAGACTCAGTGTGCAACCCTCGTGCACCATCAGATGGGCCTTAGCCCCACGCAATGTATAACAGAGTATAATATATCGAAAATATGCAAAGCCCAACCCAATCCTAGGTTTCCATCCGCTACACACCACCTTTACCTGCCAATCACACCATTGGGGATTTCTACAATCAACCTACACCGCTACACACCATCGATGGCGGTCATGCTGCAGATAGCGCTCATCGTCGATCATGGCAATAGCCACTACAATGAGATCATGGCATTAGCCACTACAACGCATCATGGCAAAAGCCACTACAACGAGATCATGGCAAAAGCCACTACAACAGAACACTTCCCCTTCATCAATCACCCAACCCCATGCAATCACGTAAACCGCATACATGTTCATCATACCAAATCGATGAAACATTCATTTTAGAATGACGAGAGATCACTAACACGGTGATTCGCCTTTACCCTCCTCGGGTTTTCAACGACCATGCGGTATTTCGGCATTTATTTAGAATATATACATGATTTATAAACATATACTAACAAGCAATCCAAATGGTGTGAGAATGTTACACACACGATTAATACGTAGGACTACCCTCTATGTCGATACCCTCGCTAATCGGATCTCACGCCTTTTGTCTACAACTTTGCTCAAAAGCGGAAGAACGCGAAGATAAGGCCTCTCCTATATTCGGCCAAGGGTTAGTGTTTTACCCGAATTATATGCTTAAATTAACAGATCTCCTTACCTTGAAATCCCGAAAGTGATACGATCCAAGGGCTATTGAACTCTGGCTTAGAAATCTAAGCGATTGAATCCCCTTCAAATCCCGGAATGCCGCAAACGATAGAAAACACAGATCAGTCCACCATGTAGCCATTCAGCTATGGTCTCTAAAAGCCGGAGAAGATTGGAAAAAGAATAGCACAATCGAAACTTGCCTCTACAGACAGTTTCGGCTACCCCTTGCAGAAAGATTCGGCAATCCCAGAAGAAGATCGAAGCGTAGAAGAGTATAGATCTAGGAATTTCGGCTTTTAAGAAAATCCCGAAAATATGAACTAGATGTGTTTTTTAGGCTTTTTAAAAGAATTGAATGAGGAGTTTCGGATTTTAGTGAATGGGAGAAGAATAACAATGGGGATCAGAAGATTCGGCTAAAAGGAAGTTTCAAAGAAAAAAGAAAGAAAAGGTGAGGGAGGTGGTGATTTTCGGCTTTTGGAAGAGAAAAGATGAGAAAAGAAAACAAGTGAGATGGCCTTCAAATTTTCGGCACACCCCTTGCCATACAAAACCAATTCTTTTCCCCCTCTCATGTGTTTGATTTTCGGCCAACTCTACAACCAAATGATAACTCCTATCTTTCTTCCTTATCTTAATCTACTAACTCCTCCAAAATAGGCCTAATATCCACATATTATATACATTAAAAATCCCCTAAATAATAGCCTTGTGCCGTCCCCCCTAGCTCTCCTTGGGCTGCCAAAATTAGCCCAAAACATGGGCTCCAAGTGGCCCAAAACTTGGACCCCTTCAACTGCTAGTGACGCTACCCTCTAGCTCCCTTGCAGCGCCACCTAATATTGGCCACAGGCCCACTTTGGTCTTTTAAACACAAATACCACCTTTTAAACCCTATATGACGCCACTTACCACTGGACTTCAAGCCCATTTGTGTCCTCTCTTCTCTAAATCTGCTTATGAGGCCTCATGCTTGAGACTAGGGTCCACTAAGTGAGAAAAATAAATTTTTCCCTAAGGTCACCCCTAACTCTAAGGCTTCAATTAATCCCGATACTATCTTAATGATATTCTAAGTGATACTTACATCTCAAAAATTTTAAACGCTGCCATTCCCAAGGCCCATTGGGCCTAATTCTTCTAGGCCCAAATTCGGGGTGTTACAATTCTACCCTCCTTAAAGAAATTTCGTCCTCGAAATTTCCAACTAACTATTAATGGTACTACCCAAGTCTCACCACTATGCTTTCGCTGCGCACTCTAATTCTAAAGCCAAAAGAAACACTTAGTATACTATGGTAGAGTACGCACCGGTATTCGCATCTGGAGCGTCCTCGACCCCTTGCACCCATTCTTCCGATTGACGTTTATTTGGTTAGAAATTTTATGAATTAATAGTTTTCTTCCACTGATTAACCACGAACAGTCTTATGAATAGTAGTTTAAGAGTAGTTCTTTCGAATTCGGAATTACATCTACAAGTTTCAGTCTTAAGTTTGTCTCCTAGTTCTAGGAACCACACACATCAACCATCAACATACAGACGACATCCATGAACCCACATTCAACACATAGGGTATTTTAGTCATTTTACTACCCAGTGGTATTTTCGTAATTTATCCTATAGGGTATTTTTGTAATTTTCTGAAATAGGGTTCCTTGGTGATTTTGTGAAAGAAGGGTATTTTGGTAATTTTTGCAATCTGGGGGTATATTGGTAATTTTACAATCTGGGGGTATTTCGGTAATCCTACAAATCAGGGATACTTTGGTCACTTTTAAATCAGGGGTAATTTAGTAATTTTACAAAATAGGATGGCTGGTCCCTTTCGGGTTTTAGTTATAAATTTTGGCCTCGACAACAAATCCTCGTGGCTAGGGTGAATAGTCACTATGCACCGTAGGATTCCAAATGAAGAGGAGGTGAGTCACTAGGACCGCTTAAGTACCAAGCTCTTCCCGATCCAATCCTAGACATGCGTATGCCTGTTGCCACACCCTAGTCTTGTGACTTGTTTACAGGTTTGTTCGGTTGAATTAAGTCTTATGCAATTGAGAGTTGTTTAACTAGGCCTAAGGTCCATCAAGCTCTAATTAAAATAATCTATGTCCCTTAAAGCCCATCAAGCCCACATATATATATAACACACAGTGAGTTCTGAATACTTACCTGGCGAACTTGGGCTGGAGACGCAGGTGCCATGCCGAGAAAACCATCCTATATTATTTATAAACATGCATGTTTTCAAAAACCCAACTTTAGAAAATGTTTTGAGCCCAAAACCCCAAAGCCGAGTTTTGAACCGGGCTCTAGTACCAATTTGTAACACCCCAAACTCGGTCCAAACACCATGACCGGATCTGGCATGTCACTTAGGGAGATTTTAAAAGATGTATCAAATTTCGGTTTTTAATCCACTAAGGCATAAATATAAAATGTATATCTTTTACAAATCATCCAACCATTTAGTTTTCTCGAATAAAGTGTTAAACTCAAGAAAAATATTTTCTGAAATTGCGACATCTTTTAAAATCTCCCTAAGTGACATGCCAGATCCGGTCATGGTGTTTGGGCCGGGTTTGGGGTGTTACAGATCCTATCCTTTGACTACTGAAATCCCGTCCTAACAATATTTGGTGAGCGAAAGAGTTGTTAGCAATTATCCCACCTTTGGCCAAAACAAATCTCATAACAACGTTCTTAGCCCACTTGCTTGATGAGTCGACGATAATGATTTGGTTAATACAAATCACTTGTGCTCCTTTACCTTGAAGATTTTTAGGACCGATTCCCAATGATTGTACGATAACTTTGGAAGATTCAAAGTTTTGGCCTTCCACTATATCACTACGAAGAAGGAAAATAATCTCATTTGAGATAGAATAAGGTGATGGTCTCGGTCAAAATAACCATCCCAAACCAAAACGTAGATTCGGTATTAAGAGAAAAAAAATAAGAAATGTTGAGATGAACACTTACCGATTAATCAAGGATTGAGTGTAAATACGGATGAGAAGAAAAGATAGAAAAGAGATGAAGGTTCGGTTATAGAAGAAAATGAATATTGATATTCGGCTATGGAGGATAATCAAACAAGAAAATGTGATTTTATGGTGGTGTCGATTTAGAGAAGAGAAAAGATTAGAGGAATGGTTAAAAGAAAAGGATGGAAGGTTGGATGGATGCTAGGTGATTCGGCTATCAAAGGGAGATGAACATGTTGCACAAATGCGCTAGGAGGTTTCGGCAAAGAAGAAAGAAAGAAGAAAAACTAAAACTCACAAAGAGTAGAAATTTGGAGAAAATGACACTATTGAAGCCAAAGGTATTTTTGACCAAAACAAACACTATAGTTTTACCAAAACACCAAGTAAAATTCGGCTACCTCCCTTTTACCACAAAACCGTCCACATTCATGACCATAATGGTCAAAAATTGGCCAACCACACTTTCCATAACACTTCCCTTGAAAAAGGCCACATGTTCCCCTTACTTTCCCCTTTCTCTTGATTTATTTCCTCACCTTCATCCTTTCCTATTTTCCTTAGCCATCTTGCCAAAAATAAAAAGTCCACCTTGCCTTATTTACATGCTTGGCCGACACTTAGGGAAAGAATACAAAAATAATAGTCAAAATTTTGCATCAAGGGGATTCGAACCTCTTCCCTCCATACTCTTCACTTAATGCCATAACCTCTTTGCCATATGCTCAATTATGCTAGCAAATTGAATACTTATTTCATAAGTATTGATGCCACTTACTATTTCTCCTAAATAGGCTTAAACACCAAATTCTTCCTATAACTTAACTTGAACC
The DNA here is from genome assembly GCA_025698515.1 of Gossypium sturtianum. Taxonomy (NCBI): domain Eukaryota; kingdom Viridiplantae; phylum Streptophyta; class Magnoliopsida; order Malvales; family Malvaceae; genus Gossypium; species Gossypium sturtianum. Next base: position 24,187,951 of record CM046952.1, read on the forward strand.
CGGAACTTCCTAGAAACCTCGTAACTTTCCAAAATCACCTTCTTAATAAGTCCAACTTGAAATAATGCCGTTCTCAAATTCCCATAAATTTTAAAACGCTTCTACGCTCAAGGTCCAATGGGCCCAATCCTACTAGGCCCAATTTTGGGATGTTACAATTCTACCCCCTTAAAGAAATTTTGTCCTCGAAATTTCTAACCAACTACTAAACGCATCGCTCAAATCACACCACTATGCTTTTGCTGCGCACTCTGATCTTAATAACACCAATGTACTTTTAACATAATCTTGAATCCTCTTTCACACAACCAAACACCTAACCACAGAAGCAAGTAGTTATCTACCACTTATACCTAAAATTTTCTACATTCAATCATCACGTCCAACCATAACATACCTGACTTGATGGCGATGAAACAATCCCGAGTCTTATGCTCCTTAGACCCGCATCTCAAGCATACTCCTGACCTCCTCCAGCATTCTCCCGGATGACGCCTCTTGCAAAAATCACAAGTCAGAAAGTTTGGTCGTGCCTTGACATGCTTTATAGGACGAGACTGCGACCCAAAAGAACCGCGATCTAATTTCTTCTTACAGCTCACAGACCCAACTCGAAGCGCTTCACCGATTCCTTTAACCTCCTCCAATACTTCCTTAACTATCCGAGTCATTTCGTCCCGGCTCGATCATGAGATCCGTCTCTCGACCCATGGCGATGCCAGCGCCTCCCTTTCGGAAACATGCCCCGATGCTAAAGATCTAGCCTTAGCACCTCGGCCTCTACCAAGTCCACATCTATCGCGTCTACGTCCTTTAACGCTCATACTTGCTAAATCGATTTAATCTTATTACGAGACTTATGAATCAATATAATTATTAAATAATGTTTTATGGAGTATAGGAAGTAAAGTTGTTTTCGTAGTACGTATATAAGGTCTCAATTTCTATAGGTTCAGCTCCTAAAGCTAAGAGTTCTAGAGTATTTCTACAGTCATACCATAATAATCATAAATTGAAAACATAAACTTACTTGACTTGGTGCTGGATACCCATGGTGCCATACTTCCTTTAGAACATACATGTATAATTTAAAATTTTAAACAGCTTTGAAAACGTGTTTGAACCCAAACCACAACTGAGTTTTGAACCTGGCTCTGATACCATAAAATGTAACACCCCAAACCCGGCCTAGAAGTTAGGCCCAAATCTGGTGTGTCACATGGAAGTAAAAACTTGCTTGAGAAATACAGCCTCTTTGTTAAAACCCAAAACACTTAAGCAATTGATGTCTACTTGAAAACGTAATTATCTTTAAAAACCTTTTCGTTTGCGGAAGCATATTTGAAATAAACAATTTACGAAAATGTGACGTTTATAAATAGAGTTGCAGAAGCATTTTGAAAACGTTTCAGAAACGTAGATAAAATACAAGTATTTTTGAGAGGTTGTTTGATAAATCGATAATCGAACTAGTAATCTTTTAAAACCGTGACTTTTGAAAATGTCATTGATAAATTTAAAGAAAATCCGAGTTAAGATTATTTGTAAAAGTTTGTTATGAAATCCTTTTGTTAATCAATTTTGGAAAATCTTTATTTAAGTTTTTAGAAGAATTCCCATTTAAAAACAAATCAAACAAAATTAAATACGTCAACATAAAGCAAAAATAAATACTCCAGAGGCCTTATTACATCATAAAAACCAAAATAGTAAAGTGAACGGAAATAGAAATCTAAAGTTCAAAATAAACACCATTTCTGAACTATGGCCTCCACCGAGTCACCCATGGCCCCAAGTCCTCGTCACGGAGCATTACCTACAAGGGTTAAGAAAAGGGGGTGAGTTATAAGAACTCGATGTATAATCCCCTTACACAGTCATCCACTTTGAGCTTTGAACCCATTAGCAATATTTTGAGCTTAAGCCCATTTAATGTACACTTGGACCGAAGCCCATTTACAAAACAATCTTAAAATGAAGCAAATGTATGAATGTATGCAAACCCAAACCATCCTAATAATCCATCTGCTACACACCACTCGTACCATCCATCACACCTGTGGGGATCTTTTGTCAACCCACCCCGCCAACACACCAATAGCAGGCATTTAGCCATTTATATCAAATTCAAATTGTGGACAAGCCACCAGAAAAACAGAATATACGTGGCTTAGCCACCAGACAAAATGTGACAGTCACCAGAATATGTGGCAGAGCCACCAAATTTCGCTTCCCCGATCATCAATATCCCAATCCCATGCAACTTATGTAAATGCAACATACATCGTAAATCATAATATTTACAATATAACCACGGTAATTAATAACTCAGAGATTTATTACAAACAATTTGGCCCATTAACACTTTACAAAATCGGCCCATTAGGGCATTATATCAAATCGGCCCATTAAGCCATATATCATATTGGCCCATTTAGCAATATATCAGATCGGCCCATTAAGCAATATATCAAATTGGCCCATTATGGCTATATATCAAATCGGCCCGTTAAGGCAATATATCAAATCGACCCGTTAAGGCTGTATAACAAATTGGCCCGTTAAGGCTGTATAACAAATCGGCCCATTAAGGCAGTATAACAAATCGGCCCGTTAAGGCAGTATAACAAATCGGCCCATTAGGGGCATTTCCGTAACTTGAACCCGGAACTTCTTAGAAACCTCGTAACTTTCCAAAATCACCTTCTTAATAAGTCCAACTTGAAATAATGCCGTTCTCAAATTCCCATAAATTTTAAAACGCTTCTACACTCAAGGTCCAATGGGCCCAATCCTACTAGGCCCAATTTTGGGAAGTTACAAAATTCATAGTATCCATACCTGGTTCTAAATGTAGTTTTCTGCACATTCGAATCTTTCACTCGTAGCTCATAATAGCCAGAATGAAGATAAATCTTCGAGAACACTGTGGCACCTTTCAACTGGTCAAACAAATCATCAATTCAAGGAAGTGGATATTTGTTCTTGATTGTAACTTTGCTGAACTGACAACAGTCAATGCATAATATCACCGATCCGTCCTTTTTCTTAACAAACAAAACTGGCGCACCCCAAGGTGAAAAACTAGGTTGAGCAAAACCCCTATCAGTCAGCTCTTGCAATTGTTCTTTCAACTCTTTTAACTCTATAAGAGCCATTTTGTAAGGTGCTATTGATATCAGTGTTATTCTTAGTACAAGTTCTATAGCAAATTCAAATTCTATGACCAGTGATAATCCAGGTAACTCCTCTGGAAATAGATCGGAATACTCGCAAACCAGTGACACTGATTCAAACTTCGGTTCAGACACTTTAGTATCCAATACAAAAGCAATGTAAGCATTACAACCTTTTCTCACATATTTCTGTGCTGACATAGCTGATATCACAATAGACAACCCGCTCGAATTATCTAATTTAATACGAAGCATCTCACCATTCTGACATTTTAATACTATAAGCTTTCATCTACAGTTTACAACATCATGTAAAGTTAGCTAATCCATACCCAGAATCATATCGAATGGTAATAGTATCAAAGCAGTTTGAAAACTATAACCCTGAGTCATCAACAGACATTTCTTGCAGACCTTATCAACTAGCACATACAGACCTAGGGGGTTTGATACTTTAACCACGAATTCAGTGGACTTAATAGGTAAACTCTTACTAGACACTAAATTCGTACAAACATATGAATGGGTCGATTCAGGATCAATCAAAGTAGTTACATCAGTATCCTAAAGAGAGAAAGTACTGGTAATAACATCTGGCGCAGAAGCATCTTCGCGTGCGCGAATAGCATATGCCTTAGCTGGTGCTCGTGCCTCGGATCTTACAGTAGAGTCTTTCGTCACACCATGACTGCCACTCACATTTCCAGGATTACGAGGTGGTCTACCTCTCGCAACAATATTGCTCAGCCTCGTGGTATGAGCTTTCTTTTTCTCGAACTTCTTAGGGCAATCTCTAAGATAATGGTCGAAGGAACCACATCTGAAACATGCTCCGCTCTTCATTCGACACTCTCCATAATGTGGCCTGTTACAATGTTTTCACTCGGGTCTGGTGTTTCTAGCACTACCCACATTCGCTACAGAGGTAGCCTAGGGTTAGAACTGGAGCGTCTCATATCTCCATCTCTATTAGAATGTCCCACAGAAGCAGTAGAATGGTAGTGATGTTCTTTAGATTTCTTCGATGCTGACTGATATGACTTTCTTGTTAATCTCTTTCTTGAATATCTGGCTTCAAATTCAGCGTGTCTTTTCTCTTTACCCAGCTCTTCGGCTTTATGTACCCGATCAACTAGTACAACAAATTTTTTCAACTCAAGGATCCCGACTAATAGCTTAATTGTCTTGATCATAGGATATCATTGAGAAATAGGAATTCATGTTATCAAAAGATTTCCTGCGATTATTTCTAGTATGGAATGAGTCAATCATCCACTTTAGTATCTTAATGACCAAAAATGGTGATATTGTTCCTCCATTGTTCAAGAATTTTGGTTTTTGAGAAGTATTATGATCATCCAATAAGAAAGGTTTCAATTTTTTCAAATGAACGATTTGTAGACCTATTGATTCTAACAACTGATTGCAAAGTTGATCATTTGGACCTTTCAATCCATCTTCAAACCATTTACACATTGTAGTCTCGGTCGGAATGCACTCTCGAGCATATTTACTCAATCAGAAAAATTCTTGCTCGTATTTTGATACGGTCATACGACCTTGCTTGAGCTCCAGAAACTCTTTACGTTTCTGATCCAGAAACCTCTGACTGATGTATTTCTTTTGGAACTTAGTTTGAAAGAATTCCTAAGTGATTCTCTCTCTCGGCACTACAGAAGTCAATGTATTCCACCACTGGTAAGCTGAATCTTTTAGTAGAGATACTGCACACTTCACACATTTAGTCGGTGAACATGATAACTCGTCAAAAACTCTGATGGTATTCTCTAACTAGAATTCAGCTCTCTCAGGATCATCTTCAGCGGTAGCTCAAAATTCTTTAGCCCCGTACTTACAAATCTTATCAACAGGAGGCTTACTAACTTGGATTGGTTCCGTACCTTGAGGAATAATGGGAATTGATTGGGGAACAGGAGGCGGTGGAGGTTGTCGAGTAGCCGGGTTCATTCGTACAAACTCGGTGAACCACTCATTCATCAATTGGAAGAAGGCTTCCTTAGCCTTTCCTCCCCAGTCCTTAGATACGAGCCTCGTGCCACTCGAAGCTACTCCGTGAATGGAGGCTTGAGCGTTATTCTCTACTACATCAGAATCAGCTCGGTTGGATGTCATTGCTATATAAAAACATGTTTTAAAATGGTCAAGAGGTATCAGACTATCACATGTTATATAATGGCATGTATAGCTAGACTCGTATACACTATGTTCAGCCCGAGAATTGACTAAATCGTAGCTCTGATACCAATAAATGTAACACCTTTAACCCAAATCCGTCACCAGAAAGGGTTACTGAGCATTACAGAAGTTTACAAATCAAACAGATAGAAAATACGAACCTTTCATATCACATAGCATTCATGTCTCTTATACGAGCCTTCGAGGCCCAGAATACGCATTAGAAACAATTTGGGACTAAATCGAAAAATCAGAAAATATTTTGGAAACATTTAAAATTTTCAAAACTGCAGGGGTCACACAGCCAAGAGACGCCCGTGTCTTAGGCCGTGTGGGCATTCAAAATTGGGACACACGACCGTGTCCCAGCATGTGTAACTCACTGACTTGTCCCTCACGGCCAAGTCACACGCCCGTCTGCTAGGCCGTGTGAGCATACTGACTTGCGCTCTTGAAAAGATACAGGGGACACATGGCTGTGTCACTTGGTCGTGTGCCACACACGACTGAGGCGCACGCCCGTGTGGACGAAAATAGGCCATTTTACGAGCCACATTTCTCACCCAATTTGGCATCCACCTACACTCAACATTTTGCATATACACAGGTCATAATTAGGCATCCAAAACAAGCCAAAATCTAGCCTTAAACATGTAAAATCATTACATACAACCAATATGCCCTTAGGCACCTCAAATGAAAATATGCAAACATGTCAACCATGTATCCAAATTTACCTAAGTGACCAAATAAATATATGCATAATTGTACCAAAAACCTATCATGTAGGTCACTTATCAAGCTCACCCATTTGGTACCCAAAATACCAATTCACAGGGTAAATCATTTTGCATAATTTCATGTCACTTAACTTACTTACCAAAACATACCAATATTTCCAAATGGTACCAAATATACCATTCTAACTAACATCAACATACCTATAAGTTTTTCATAACAAAGCACTAAATCACACCAAGGTATATAACATATCTTATATGCATATTCAAACCACATTTTACTTTCCATCATTCTACCATATCAAACACACATCAAATATGATAAGACCACATATATATACACATCAAAATATACCAAACTCAAGCCATATAAGTGGGTAATCTCAACAAAACACTTATATGCCAACATTGGCCAAATTAAACTATACATGCCATTATAACCAAAATTAAATAACCGAAAGTACCAAAAGAGCCGATGGATAGTATGATATAGCTCCGACAAGCTTCCAACTCGAACGAGCTTTTGAATCACTATAAAACACAGAAAATAACACAGAGTAAGCTTTTAAGCTTAGTAAGTTCATATAATAGAGAATTTAACTTACCAATTTAATCACATTTAAGGTAAGTAAACCCAAACAATATCTCAACTCAATTTGGCCAAAAGCCTAACACATATTCATTAGCCATGTTAGCCATGTAATTTATATAAAAACCGAGAATCATGCATGAGTTCAACAACTATTCAAACTCCTTATACATGTAATATCTATACCATGTATCCATATATCATATACAAACCATTTCCATGTAATTCATTTAAATACATATACTAGTTCGTATCAAACTCATATAAACTCTAATAGAATTGTGCCCGTTGAACCATTTAGAATATCGTTGGATACGCGGGTAGTACACACCAGATGTACTGAACTGTAATCCGTCAATTCATGTACATTTATGCTCACATGAGATGCAAAATGTAAGCTCTTCCTAGCTGAATAATGGTAAGCTCATACGAGCTGGGTATCGGTAAGCTCATAAGAGCTGAAATCGATAACCCTAATGACATGTCATTTGTATCCTACGAATTCTTAAGGTTCAAATGGGGCTCGATAATCGTTGTACGTCGTCGGACATGCGATCGGTATTCATATATGATAATAATGGAAATAACATACATCTAATTCAATCAAAGTGTAACACCCTAAACCCGACCCAAACTCTACGACCAGATCTGGCATGCTATGGGGTTTATTATTAAAACTTTACTTTAGTGGTTTTTGGAAAATCTCAGTTTCTTTACTTAGGCATTTGATAAAAATAAGATATCTGTTGAAAACCTTTGTTTTACGTTGAACGTGATCGGAAAACCCATTTTATTACTTTTTAAGACTCAAGTCCTTGAACATAAATTTTAAACTGTAAACATTAAAAAATAAAAAACGATAACCTATGCCATGGGGCCTTATTACATAAATAATCCCAAACTTAAAACTTAAAGAAAACCGAAAGTAGTCTATGAAAATAAATAAAATAAAACTTGATAGCCCCTCGAGTCCGCCTCGGCTCCCATGTCCACGATCTACTGCTCATCTGAAAGAGTAGAGAAAAATGAAAGGGTGAGTCACCAAGACTCAGTGTATAAATCCTGAAACACACAACGACCTGAGGCCCACAAATACATTATGGGCCTTGGCCCATACGTTATGGCAACAATCATACATACATATTAAACGATGAATGGTAAATGGCCCAACCCATCCTAAAAGTCCATCCTCTACACACCAACCCGTACCAGCCAACACACCTCGAGGATTTCTACAATCCACCCGCCAACCGCTACACACCATATCGACAGCCGTACTGCCTATTCCTATTAATCAGGAATCATTTAAGTGTAGCTTTGCCACCGATCACTATATGACCTAACATTTGAATTCATGGTTTAACCACCGATCACCAAGTGACCTATCATGCTCTTCCCCTTCATTATCATAATCCCACCCCATGCATACACACATGAAAAATCGAAAACATCATACCATCTTTAAGAAAACAGGCTTTCATATATATATTTATCGATACACATAGAGATTTCTATGATTACGTACTGCATCCTTCTGAGACCCTTTTTCGAGTTTTATTCAACCGCTACACTACTGACCTATTTACGCTTTTTAGCCCAATATATATTTATAATACAGTTAACTAGTGTGTTAGAGATCTACACACATGTTTATGGTTAAGACGACACTTTCTATGTCGATGCTATCCGTAGCCGACACAACCGCTATTTGCCTAAGGTGTTGCTCAGAAGCCGGTCCACAACCCGGTGGCCAATCCCGAACTGCTGACACCGCTCGTTTCTTAAACTTAGGGATTGGTTTGACAGATCCAATCCCCTCCTTCGCCTGATCGATATTTGATTCCATCAAAAAGGCCTTATTAATCATTACATATGGTTAAGATTGTGATTTCAATATCGAATCTAACGAGAACCTAAAGAGAATCCCTTACCTTGAAATTCCCGAAAAGTGATATGAGATTCAGGGACTAGTGTTTCCAGCTTTTGGATCTAAGAGATCTACTTCAATTCCCGAATGTCGCCCAACAAGAGAATACATAAAACCATTAAACCATTAGCTTTTCGGCTTTGTCTCCCAAAAACCGAAAGAGAAAGTGAAGAGATAGAAAATCGGCACTTACCTTAGCACAAAGAATTCGACTACCCCTTAGAGATTCCGGCTTTTAAGAAGATCAGAAGAAAAGATGATAGGAAGAAGTCTATGTAGATTCGGCTTTAGTGAAGAAATCAGCAAAAGGGAATAGGAAGTATTTGGCTATGGAGATGGGAATAGAGTTCAGAGTTTCGGCTTTTGAAAGAAAAGATGTTGGGAAAAATTGGGAGGTTTTGGCTTTTGAAGAAATCAAAAGAAAAGAAATTACAGAGAATGACTAAGAGTTTCGGCACAGAGAATGAAGAAAAGAATAGGGTTCAAAAGCCGGAATTGAAGAGATACTACCCCTATTTATAGAGACTTTCGGCACCTACATATCAAAAACCAAAAGTGCCCTTCTTGCTAACTAACAACTCATCAAATAATAGGGAAATTTTGGCACCCTTTTGCCATAAAGAAACCGATTTCTTCCCTCCTCTAGGTGAAGGAATTTCGGCCAACACTGCACTCAGCAGATAGCTCCTATCTTTTCTCCTTTATCCTAACTTATTATACCTTTAGAAGAGGCCTAAATAACACCACCTCTCCCTACTATTATTAGCATGATATCCACATTATCCCAATCATTTAATCCTCCAATTTTCTAGCCCTATTGCCGTCCCCCTTGCTCCCTTTTTAAGTGCCGAAAATGGCCCAAAGACATGGGCTCCTTGCAGCCAAAATGTGGGCCTCTTCAACTGCTAGTGACGCCACCCTCTAGCTCCCTTACAGCGCCACCTAATATTGGGCCACAAGCCCACTTTGGTCTTTTAAACCCAAATACCACCTTTTAAACCCTATAGTGCCCAAACAGAGAATTTAACCAAGGCCTCTGCCTAAACCTGAGCCCAATTTAGACCCCTAACACTTAAATTAACACATCAAACATATCCACACACTAAACGTATAGGCCCATTAATTCAGGATGTTACAGTTCTACCCCCTTAAAAGAAATTTCGTCCTCAAAATTACCCGGTCAGAAAAGATGGGGGTATTGCTGCCGCATCGCTTCCTCTGGTTCCCAAGTAGCCTCCTCAGAACTGTGATTCCGCCATAGAACCTTGACCAACGGAACCGTCTTCCTACGCAATACCTTAACATCATGGTCCAAGATTTCCACTGGCTCCTCTTCAGAGGATAAATCGGGTCTTACTTCGATTTCTTCCACTGGCACCACATGAGATGGATCCGAATGGTAACGTCTTAACATAGAGACATGGAACACGTTGTGAATCTAGCTTAGCTCAGAAGGTAGTTCTAGCTCATAAGCTACTGGTCCCACTCGTTTCAACACACGATAAGGTTCAATAAATCTGGGACTTAATTTACCCTTCCGTCCGAACCTTAATACTTTCTTCCATGGCGACACCTTCAAGAAAACCTTGTCACCCACTGTAAATTCTATGTCCTTACGCTTCAGGTCAGCATAGGACTTCTGTCTGTCTGACGCTTCCTTCAGTCGAGCCCGAATCACCTCAACCTTCTCTTCTGTCTCGGTAACCAACTCCGGACCCAAAATCCGACGTTCACCTAATTTCGTCCAACAGGTAGGTGTACGACACCTCCGCCCGTACAATGCTTCATAGGGTGCCAACTGAATACTTGACTGGTAGCTATTGTTGTACGTAAACTCTGCCAACGGTAAGAACTCTTCCCAACTACCTCTGAAGTCAATGACACAACCTCTTAACATGTCCTCTAAGATCTGAATTACCCGCTCAGACTGTCTATCGGTCTGAGGATGAAACGCCGTACTGAAATCCAACTTCGTACCCAACACTTGGTGCAACGCCTTCCAAAATCGTGAGGTGAACCTAGGGTCCCTGTCCGATATGATTGATACTGGTACCCCATGCAACCTCACTACCTCCGCTATGTATAGCTTAGCCAATTTCTGCAAGGAGTAATCGACACGTACTGGTATGAAATGAGCAGACTTCGTCAAGCGGTCAATAATCACCCAGACCGAATCTTTCTTAGTAGGCGTGAGGGGTAGCCCACTAACAAAGTCCATTGTAATCCTTTCCCACTTCCATTGTGGGATCTTCACCGGCTGCAATAACCCTGATGGTAACTGATGTTCCGCCTTTACCTCCTGACAGGTCAAACACTTCCCCACAAATTCAGTCACCTCTCGTTTTAAGCCCGGCCACCAAAACTGATCTCGCAAATCTCGATACATCTTACTCCCTCCAGGGTGCATAGCGTATGGACTACCATGCGCTTCTCGCAAAATCCTATGCCTCAGTTCAGGATGATCTTTCGGCATGCACACTCTTCCTTGAAAACACAATAGCCCTTCCTCATTCACTCTAAATTCTGTTGATCCTTTACTTGGTCCTACCGAAAACTTCTCCTTTAACAACTCATCAATTTGCTGTTTCTCCTTAACCTGACTGACCCATGAGGGTTTCACTTGAAGTTCAGCTAAAAAACTCCCATCCTCATACAGACTAAGGTGAGCAAACATTGCTCTCAAGTCAGACATTACTTTACGACTCAGAGCATCCGCCACCACGTTGGCTTTACCCGGATGGTACTCGATCGAGCAGTCATAATCCTTTAACAACTCGATCCACCTCCTTTACCTCAGATTCAACTCCTTCTGGGTCAACATGTATTTCAAGCTCTTATGGTCAGTATAAATGATAGATTTCTCCCCGTACAGATAATGCCTCCAGATCTTCAAGGCAAAAACCACCGCCGCCAACTCCAAGTCATGGGTGGGATAATTTGCTTCGTGTGGTCTCAACTGCCGCGATGCGTACGCAACCACCTTTCCATCTTGCATTAACACGCATCCTAATCCCGTGTGTGAAGCATGACAATAAATCACGAATTCCTTCCCAGCCTCCGGCTGAATCAATACCAGAGCCTACGTTAAAATCCTTTTTAACTTCTTGAAACTCTCTTGCTGCTTACTAGACCAAATAAACGGAACTCCTTTCCGTAACAACTTACTTAACGGCGCCGCGATCAATGAAAATCCTTCCACAAACCTTCTGTAATACCCGGCTAACCCAAGAAAACTTTGAATTTCTGCTACTGACTTAGGCGGCTTCCAATCCAACACCGCTTCAATCTTTCGAGGGTCAACCCTAATCCCCTCTGCCGACACAACTTGACCTAGAAAAGTAACCTCCCTTAGCCAAAATTCACACTTACCGAATTTGGCATACAACTGCTTCTCCCTCAGAATCTGCAGAACCACCCGCAGATAGAATCATGCTCCTCTTTCGATCTTGAATAAACCAAGATATCATCTATGAATACCACGACAAACCGATCCAAGTAGGGTTGGAACACTCGGTTCATCATGTCCATGAACGCTGCTGGCGCGTTGGTCAACCCAAATAGCATCACCATAAACTCATAGTAACCGTAGCGAGTCCTAAAAGTCGTCTTATGAATATCTGCCTCCTTGACCCTAAGCTAATGGTACCCCGACCTCAGATCTATCTTCGAAAAGACTGAGGCCCCCTTCAACTGATCGAACAAATCATCGATCCTCGGCAACGGGTATTTGTTCTTGATCGTCAATTTGTTCAACTGACGATAGTCAATGCACATACGCATTGTTCCATCCTTCTTTTTAACGAATAACACCGGCGCTCCCCAAGGCGACACACTTGGTCGGATAAACCCTCTATCCAGCAACTCCTGAATCTGCGCTTTCAATTCCACCAACTCCTTTGGCGCCATCCTATATGGAGCAATAGATACTGGTGCTATTCCAAGAAGAAGATCGATACCAAACTCCACTTCACGATCCGGGGGTAATCCCGGAAGCTCTTCTAGGAAAACATCAAGAAATTCCTTCACCGTCCTGACATCTCCGACAGTTAGTTCCTTGGCTTCCAGAGCCCGAACAAACATTAAAATTGCCTCGCATCCTTTCCTCACCATCCTTTCTGCCCTTAAGGCAGACACCACATTTGACAAACAGTTCCCCCTTTCACCTATCACTAACACTTCACCGCCATCGGGAGTCTTTAACACCATACGCTTGGCTGCAAAGTCCAAGTTCGCTTGATACTTCACTAACCAATCCATTCCTAAGATCAAATCAAACTCCCCAAACGGCAGTTCCATCAGATTAGCCCAAAAAGCTACCCATTGAACTTCCAGGGGTACGTCCTTATACAGTTTGTTCACCACTACAGTTTGTCCTAGAGGGCTTACTACAGTCATCTCCCTAGAAGAAGTCTCATAATCTAAGTTCAAAGTTCCCGCTATAGCACTAGCAACATAAGAGTGCGTCGAACCAATATCAATCAAGGCAGTGTAAGGCAAACCAAAAATTAAAAACGTACCGGTTATAACATCCGGTGTGTCAGCCTCCTTTCGACGTCTGGCAGCATAGACTAACCCCAACTGTCTCGCCTCAGTGTTTCCTGCCCCTTGGCCCGGTGCTCCGCGGCCCCGACCGGAACCATTACCACCTCTGGCTGGACCACGACCTCTCTGTGGCTGCTGACCACCTCTTCCTGGCTGTGCATTCCCTTGGCCCGTGGGCCCTTCACCGCTCCGTTCTTTGCGACGCCTCCTAACTTGGTGGTCCGTAGATCGACACCTAAAACACTCACCACTGCCTGCCCAACACTCGCCTACATAGAATTTTCCACATCGAACACACTTCTGTGTCTGACCAACAGCAGCAGGTCTCTCTTCCCGCCTCAGCCCGTCTAACCTAGGCCTTTTCTGAGTACGCCCATTTGCCCCTGACGATCCAAAATTCCTCTTACTTCCACCCCTATCTCTATCCCGATTTAGTTTCTCTGTCCGCTTCACCTCCTCAGCTATCTTAGCTTTTTCCACAAGCACAGCAAATTCCCTCTCCCGCTGTGGAGCTATCAATACCCGTAAATCATCCCTCAGACCATCTTCAAATCGAACACAACGTTCATGGTCTGTGGCTACCATTCCTCGAGCATAACGGCTAAGGCGTAAGAATTCGCCTTGCACGCGACCCACCGACCTACTTCCTTGCACCAAATTCGAAAATGCTCTACGCCGCGCATCCACATAGCTCGTCCCAATGTATTTACTCTGAAACACTATTTTGAAGAAATTCCAAGTGATACGGTCAGCCACCGTACCATCCTTAACCGTAAGCCACCATTGATAAGCTTCGTCCCGCAGGAGAGATACAACCCCTTTCAACTTCTCCTCCTCCGTGAAATCCAAATCATCCATTATGCGCTCAACCGCCTCCAACCAATACTTAGCTGAACTCAGGGCTATACCAGAAATTCCCCTAAACACTTCCGCCCCATTGGCTCTAAGTCGCTCCGGCACAGACTTCCGGGCTCCTGTGCCCATGCTTGCCCCAGCAACCCTCTCTAGAACCCTTAACATTGCCTGAGATACCGCATCATCTCCGGCTGTCTGGTCCTGAAATTCCTCCTCCACAGCTGGTGGTACCGGCATCTCGTTCCCGGATCCATGGCCAGACCCTACTGGTTCTAACACCGTCATCCTACCCCTACAACGACCACGCGGCGGACGTCCACGACCTCTTGTACTCATTCTACCGATTCGCGTTTATCTGATTAGAAATTTTATGAATTGTTAATTTCTTCCACTAATTACCCACGAACAATCTTATGAACAGTAGTTTTAAGAGTAGTTCTTTCGAATTCGCGATTATATCTATAGGTTTCAGTCTCAAGTGTATATCTCCTAGTTCCACACACATTCAACCATCATACATCAACATACAAGTAACATCCATGAACTCACATTCATCACATAAGGATATTTTCGTCATTTCACTACCCAGGGGTACTTTTGTAATTTTATCCTACAGGGTATTTTCAAAATATATATTTTCAAAATAGGGTATCTTGGTGATTTTATGAAATGAGGGTATTTTGGAAATTTTACATTTCGGGGGTATTTTGGGTAATTTTCCAAATCAGGGGTATTTTGGTCATTTTACAAATTAGGGGTAATTTAGTATATATTTTTTCTACAACCCAGGGGTATTTTGGAAAATTTTCAAAACTAGAGTGGTTGGTCCCCTTCGGGTTTTAATTATAAATTTTGGCCCGTCAACAAGTCCTTATGGCTAAGGTGAACAGTCACTACGCACCAGGTAGGATTCTAGCGAAGAGGAGGTGAGTCACTAGGACCGCTTAAGTACTAAGCTCTCCCTGAATCCAATCCTAGACATGCGTATGCCTATTGCCACACCCTGACCCAGCGATTTGTTCACAGGTTTGTTTGGATAGATTAAGTCTTATGAATTTATAGAGTTGTTTAAACTAAGCCTAAGGTCCATCAATGCCTAACATACTAGTCTACGTCCATCAAGCCCATCAAGCCCAATCATGCATATCATATCAGAAGTTAGAATACTTACCTGCGTGGATCGGGTGTCGGTAGACTCGAAGGCCATATCTTCATCCAAGACATTTTCTCAAATTCTCATCAAATTTTCAAAATAATACTAGACCCATTCACAACCCAAGTTTTGAACTGGGCTCTGATACCAAAATGTAACACCCCAAACCCAGACCAAATGCTACGACCAGATCTGGCATGCTACGGGGTTTATTATTAAAACTTTACTTTAGTGGTTTTTGGAAAATCTCAGTTTCTTTACTTAGGCATTTGATAAAAATAAGATATATGTTGAAAACCTTTGTTTTACGTTGAACGTGATCGGAAAACCCATTTTATTACTTTTTAAGACTCAAGTCCTTGAACATAAATTTTAAACTGTAAACATTAACAAATAAAAAACGATATCCTATGCCATGGGGCCTTATTACATAAATAATCCCAAACTTAAAACTTAAAGAAAACCGAAAGTAGTCTATGAAAATAAATAAAATAAAACTTGATGGCCCCTCGAGTCCGCCTCGGCTCCCATGTCCACGATCTACCGCTCATCCGAAAGAGTAGAGAAAATGAAAGGGTGAGTCACCAAGACTCGGTGTATAAAAATCCAAAACACACAACGACACAGAGGCCCACAAGCACATTATGGGCCTTGGCCCATACGTTATGGCAACAATCATACATACATATTAAATGATGAATGGTAAATGGCCCAACCCATCCTAAAAGTCCATCCTCTACACACCAACCCGTACCAGCCAACACACCTCGGGGATTTCTACAATCCACCCGCCAACCGCTACACACCATATCGACAAATGCATCGCCTATTCCTATTAATCGTGAATCATTTAAGTGTGGCTTTGCCATCGATCACTATGTGACCTAACATTTGAATTCGTGGTTTAACCACCGATCACCAAGTGACCTATCATGCTCTTCCCCTTCGTTATCATAATCCCACCCCATGCATACACACATGGAAAATCGAAAACATCATACCATCTTTAAGAAAACGGGCTTTCATATATATATTTATCGATACACATAGAGATTTCTATGATTACGTACCTGGCATCCTTTACAGACCCTTTTTCGGGTTTTATTCGACTGTCTACACAGCCTATTTCCAGCTTTTTAGCCCAATATATATGTATAATACAGTTAACTAGTGTGTTAGAGATATACACACCTGTTTATGGTTAAGACGACACTTTCTATGTCGATGCTATCCGTAGCCGACACAACCGCTATTTGCCTAAGGTGTTGCTCAGAAGCCGGTCCACAACCCGGTGGCCAATCCCGAACTGCTAACACCGCTTGTTTCTTAAACTTAGGGATTGGTTTGACAGATCCAATCCCCTCCTTCGCCTGATCGATATTTGATTCCATCAAAAAGGCCTTATTAATCATTACATATGGTTAAGATTGTGATTTCGATATCGAATCTAACGAGAACCTAAAGAGAATCCCTTACCTTGAAATTCCCGAAAAGTGATACGAGATTCAGGGACTAGTGTTTCCAGCTTTTAGATCTAAGAGATCTACTTCAATTCCCGAATGTCGCCCAACAAGAGAATACATAAAACCATTAAACCATTAGCTTTTCGACTTTGTCTCCCAAAAACTGAAAGAGAATGTGAAGAGATAGGAAAATCGGCACTTACCTTAGCACAAAGAATTCGACTACCCCTTAGAGATTCTGGCTTTTGAAAAGATCAGAAGAAAAGATGATAGGAAGAAGTCTATGTAGATTCGGCTTTAGTGAAGAAATCGGCAAAAGGGAATAGGAAGTATTCGGCTATGGAGATGGGAATAGAGTTCAGAGTTTCGGCTTTTGAAAGAAAAGATGTTGAGAAAAATTGGGAGGTTTCGGCTTTTGAAGAAATCAAAAGAAAAGAAATTGCAGAGAATGACTGAGAGTTTCGGTACAGAGAATGAAGAAAAGAATAGGGTTCAAAAGCCGAATTGAAGAGATACTACCCCTATTTATAGAGACTTTCGGCACCTACATATCAAAAACCGAAAGTGCCCTTCTTGCTAACTAACAACTCATCAAATAATAGGGGAAATTTTGGCACCCCTTTG
Source organism: Gossypium sturtianum (assembly GCA_025698515.1). Taxonomy (NCBI): domain Eukaryota; kingdom Viridiplantae; phylum Streptophyta; class Magnoliopsida; order Malvales; family Malvaceae; genus Gossypium; species Gossypium sturtianum. Next base: position 24,205,216 of record CM046952.1, read on the forward strand.
CCATAAAGAAACCGATTTCTTCCCTCCTCTAGGTGAAGGAATTTCGGCCAACACTGCACTCAGCAGATAGCTCCTATCTTTTCTCCTTTATCCTAATCTATTCATACCTTTAGAAGAGGCCTAAATAACACCACCTCTCCCTACTATTATCAGCATGATATCCACATTATCCCAATCATTTAATCCTCCTATTTTCTAGCCCTATTGCCGTCCCCCCTTACTCCCTTTTTAAGTGCCAAAAATGGCCCAAAGACATGGGCTCCTTGCGGCCAAAACGTGGGCCTCTTCAACTGCTAGTGACGCCACCCTCTAGCTCCCTTGCAGCGCCACAAGCCCACTTTGGTCTTTTAAACCCAAATACCACCTTTTAAACCCTATAGTGCCCAAACAGAGAATTTAACCAAGGCCTCTGCCTAAACCTGAGCCTAATTTAGACCCCTAACACTTAAATTAACACATCAAACATATCCACAAACTAAACGCATAGGCCCATTAATTCAGGATGTTACACAAAGCATATAATTACACAATTTAATTACACGAACTTGCCTCGACGAGGTTTAACCGAGATTTTCTCTTTGCCTCGATCTAACTCTGTATGAGGTCTAACCGGATCTATACGAATGAATTTAACTCAATTCAATATAATTCATATTAAATTTAGTCCAACACACATTTTTGGAAAAATTACCATTCTGCCCTTATACTTTTAATTCTTTGTAATTTAGTCCCTAGGCTCGAAAAATGAAATTCATTCAATTTTATCCCTACCCAAGCCTAGCAAAATTATAAACATATTTATAGCAGCCCATATTTTCAGAAATTCACAATTTTACCACACATTTTATCATAATTTTCAATTTAATCCCTAATTGATAATTTCATCAAAAAATTCTTTACAAAAGTTGTTTATCTAACAACAAACATTCATTTTCTACCATTAAAATTCAAAACCCTAACATGTTCATCAATGGAAAAACTCAAACACTTTAAAAATTTCACAAATTAGTCCCTGGGCTAGCTAGATTAAGCTACAACGATCCTAGAAACATAGAAATTATTAAAAACATGACAAAAATCATTTACCAATCAAAGAAATAAGACTAGCCGAACCCTAGCTCAACAATGGTTTCCTTTTGCTTCAACTTTTGGTTGAAAATAAGAATAAAAAGATGATACTTCACTTTGGTTTTATTTAATTTAACATGTAATTACCTTTTTACTAATTTAACCTTTTAAAACATTAATAATTACACAATTGCCAAGCCATGTACATCCACTATCAAGTTAAATGGTCTAATTACCACATAAGGACTTCCACTTTAAAGTTCTATATCTATTAGACACCTTTAGCTATTAGAACACAACTTTTGCACTTTACGCGATTTAGTCCTTTTTATCAAATTGAGCATGTAAACGGTAAAATTTCTTAACAAAATTTTTATGCTGTAATAATATCATGCTATAAACCATAAAATAATAATAAAATAAATTTTCTAACTTCATATTTGTGGTCCAGAAACCACTGTTCCGATTTCACTGGAAACGGGCTATTACAATAGCACTCGGATTTAATGTGCCCTTTCTTCTTGCAGAAGTTACAGGTTTTACCTCTGTTTAAAGATCTCAATCTACTTTTAGATTTATTACAAGGATTTTGTTCCTGTGACCTCCCACAATTATCATTTGTATTTCGTTCTTGTCTCCCACAAATGATGAGACCCTTTCCCTAATAGTCGAATCCAACCACAAGATGTTTCATCTTGTCATACAAGGTTAAGGAAGCATAGACTTCATCAACTATGAGAGATTCACAGGTATACAAAATCGTATCACAAATCTCTAAAGTTTGAATAAGACGGAGGCAACGAAAAAAGTAAAATTAACCCTAAATCTTCTTTATCATACTGAACATCCATGACCTCTAGTTTTAAGAGAATTTCTTTAAAAATAGTTAAGTGTTCGTGCACAGACGTACCTTTCTCCAAACGATGAGCGTAAAGGCACTGCTTCATATGCAACTTACTAGTTAGGGTTTTTGACATGCGTAGTTGTGTTAGGAAATGTGCCCACATTGTAGTAAACATGTAACTGTTTTCTATTTATTTGAACAATGAATAAATAAAGTTAATTTCATATTTCACTATTATGTCTTTTGTATTTTCTGTCTTTTGTATTTTTTCCGTCTTTTATATTTTGCATGCATAGCAAAATTGTGACAAGCAAATATTAGCTCATAGAGAATGAAATTTTATCCCAATTAACTGCACCGAGCACTCCACAACAGAATGGTGTAGCTGCGAGAAGGAATAAAACCTTGCTTGACATGGTTCGTTCAATGTTAAGCTATTCACAACTTCCTACTTCCTTCTGGGGATATGCGATACAAACGACTTGTTATATTCTGAATAATGTGCCAACCAAGTCTTCTTGTAAGACACCTTATGAACTGTGGCATGGAAAGAAACCTGCACTAAATCACTTTAGAATATGGGGTTTTCCAACACGTATTTTGAATAAGGATGCAAAGAAGTTGGATGTACGGACAGAATTATGCATGTTTGTAGGATCTCCAAAAGGAACAAAAGGAGGATTATTCTACAATCTGAAATATAATACGATTGAAGTTTCTAATCATGCTACTTTTCTTGAGGAAAGCTACATGGATAACTTTAAGCCTCGAAGTAAAGTGGTACTCGAGGAACTTTCGGGAGTGGTAGAATAATCATCGAGTTAAATTCTTGAGAAAGTTGTAGAAAGACCTGAAAACGATCAACAACATTGGGGAATCCGTCGTAGTGGGAGAGTTTATAAGAAACCAGACTTCTTCATCTATGATGGTAGTATTTATAATATAGAAGCCAATCATGAGGATGATGATCTACTCACTTACAAGGAGGCTATGCAGGACATTGATTCCAAGCTCTTGAAATAGGCCATAGATGCCAAGATGGATTCTATGAAATCCAATACGGCATGGTAACTTGTAGGCTTACTGATTGGGATTTAGCCCATAGGGTGTAAGTGGATCTATAAAAAGAAGAGAAATGTAGAAGGTAAAGTGGAAACAAACAAAGCTAGACTTGTAGGGAAAGGCTACATACAAAAAGAAGGCATCGATTATGATGAGACCTTTTCTCCAGTAGCCATGCTCAAGTCTATTCACATACTCTTATCAATTGTCGCTGCTCTCAATTATGAGATCTGGAAAATGGACGGCGAGACAACATTCTTGAATGGCTATCTTGATGAGACCATTTACATGGCTCAACCCAGTAGCTATGTTGTCAAAAGAAATAAGCAGAAAGTTTGCAAACTGCTAATATCCATTTATGGACTTAAGTAGGTGTCCCACTAATGGAATAAAAGATTTGATCAAATGATCAAGACTTATAGATTTGAGCAAAATGTTGATGAACCTTGTGTTTATATGTGTATAAAGGACAAAAAGGTGGTCTTCCTCATTTTGTATGTTGATGCTATTCTACTTATTAGAAATGATGTAGGAGAATTGTCATCGATTAAACTATGGTTAGCCCAACAATTTAGCATGAAGTACTTGGGGGAAGCTAGTTATATTCTTGGAATTCGAATCCTTAGGGATCGAAAGAATAAAAAGATAGCACTATCTCAAGCTTCGTACATCGATAAGGTACTGGAACGTTTTCCAATGACCGATGTAAGGCTAGACGTTTAGTCGACTGCATCAGGTTTTCATCTTTTTTTTAGATGATTGTCCTAAGATAGCGGAAGAAAGAGAGCACATGAGTAAGGTTCCATATGCTTTGGCAATTGGAAGCCTTATGTATGCGATGCTTTGCACACGTCCAGATATCTGTTTCACAGTAGGAATGGTTAGTCAATATTAGGCGAATCCAGGTCTCAGGCATTGGCAAGTTGTATGTCATATATTAAGGTATCTTAAAAGGACCAAGGATTATATGCTTGTGTATTCTGGGGAGGACCTTACTCTTATTAGATACATAGACTCAAACTTCCAAACATGTAATGACTCGAGGAAATCGATGTCGAGAAATATATTCGTTCTAGGCCATGGAGTCATAGTATGGAGGAGTGTAAAATAAATTTGCACTGTTGACTCTACTATGGAGGCTGAGTATGTGGCTGCTTCTGAGGCAACGAAAGAAGCAATATGGCATCGAAAGTTCTTAACCAAACTTGAAGTTATTCCTGGTATGAAAAAATCTATAACACTGTATTGTGATAACAATGTTGTAATAGTAAATACCAAGGAAATGAAAAGTCACAAAAGGACGAAACACATTGATCAGAAGTATCACTTGATACGAGAGGCAGTAGCCGAAGGAATTGTAGATGTGATGAAAGTAGCTTTTGAAAATAACCTTGCGGATCTGTTTACTAAGACACTTGTAACTAGGAGTTTTAACAAACATGTTGAGGATATGCGAATGCGAAGCATGAAAAATTTACTTCACTAGGGCAAGTGGGAGATTGATGGGAAATGTGCCCATATTGTAGTAAACATGTAACTGTCTTCTATTTATTTGAACAATGAATAAATAAATAAAGTTAATTTCACATTTCACTATTATGTCTTTTGTATTTTCTATCTTTTATATTTTGCATGCATAGTGAAATTGTGACAAGCAAATATTAACTCATTGATTGTCTAAAGTTCAAACTAAAGATAAGTGGAATTGTAAAGAACATTTACATTGCGAGAAAGACAACTTACTTCAATAGTTAAATGAGTTCGTAATCCTGTAAAAGAATCAAAGTGAGCAATTGATTAAAATGCTGAGAATGATTATTATTTCGTCTACAATTCCAATTGGAGAGATTGCTAGTCTTGGTTATCGAAGCAGTTGACTCTATGAGTAGAGACATAGATGTATTCACTGGTATAATGATACATTGAACTAGACGCAAGATGAATTAATTCTGAATCCGTTTGTGAGTTAATTTACTTGTGACGTTCATGGTGTGATTTACCTAAATCCTGAGTTAGTCACCGACCATGCGTATGCAACTCATGTGCTTTGATATAAGTGGAAGATTATGCTCTAAAGATGATTATCCCATAGCCAATATGTTGGGTACATGACTTGTGTATGGCATGGCTTTAATAGCAATAGTGGAATTCATAGCTCAATTAAAGAGTAAATGATATCCTCTCATTGGCATTGTGTAGATTGATAAATATGGAATGTGGCCAGGGGTTGCTTGTTCTCATATGAGCAATTTATCACAATCATTTGTTGACAGTGATCATATTAATCATTAAGAAGACACAATGGTGACAATGAGATAAAATATGATTGTATTGAATGAACGAATTTAACTCAAAGGAATCAAGGATATCATATGAGGGTAACACACACATGATGAGGTCATTAGACAAAGCAGTTGGATGAATTGCTTTCGTAAAGAGTATGCAATAAAGAGTTTTCAATCATGGTACTTATTGTGGACTGACTCGATGATTAAGTAATTGCGAATTATCAGAACAATGCTTTTCGAAAAAATTGAAATCACTAGATCCTAATTGTATATGTTGGATTAGTCCCTCCGCTAGTCAACAAAAGCTTGATCGGACTGTATTTGAATCAGAAGAAAATTCTACGACTTTGGGAATAATTTAATTGAGTCGATTTATTCGATATGGAATTAAATTAGGTGGTCGTGGGAATTGTTCAATTAGAGAATTTGATTAAAGAATTTTCTTGAAAAATTAATTTGGAAAATCTAAGTGATTTTTGAAAAAAATACTTTTGATCAAGTAAAATTAAATTAACTAAATCAATTAAAATTAATATGGTACTTTTGGAAGTTAATTTTCAAGTCAGACAATTGACCCAATGGGTAATTGAACTTAAAAATTAGACCTGAGATCGTAAATTGGGCTCGAGAGCCCAAAATCGAGACCAAGACCCAAAAATTGGTCGAACGGGGCCCGACTGTGAAATCGGGACGACGGTCCAATCGGTGGCTAGATCGAACCGGTCGGGTCATCATTGACCCAGACTGAACTGGTAGTAGCCGAACTGGCTCGGGGTGCCGTAAGGGTGTCACACCTGCATCATCAAACATGGTGGTGCCGATGGCTGTGACGGCGGCGTCCGGTGGCCGGCGGCGGTTGGTCATCGGTGGTTGAGCAGTGGAAGAATTACACTCAGACTAGAACTCTACTAGAGAATTTGATTTCAAATTAACTATTCCAAAAATAATAATAGTTTAATAGTTTAATATTAAATTAAATTTAATACTTATATTAATATTATTTTATTAATTAATTATTAAATTGATTATCTTAATATTAAATTTAATTTAATGTTTATCTTGTAGATAAACATTCTATTATTTAATAAGATTTAATATTAAATTTAATCTAATATTTATCTTGATAAATATTATATTAACTTAATATTAAAGTGATTAAGTTTAATAGTTGAACTCTCTAAACTCTCCCTATATAAAAAGAGTCTTGAGTCATTATTGACAAACACTTGAATTCAAGAGAAAGTTGTAGAGAGAAAATTCTTTGAAGAGATTATTCCAGAAAATTTCTAGAGATATTTTTCTAATTTATAACTTGACCCAAAAGTTTAAAGAAAATGTAAAATTACCCTACTGGTAATTTTTGTGAAAAATTTTCTGATTCGAAGCGAGCCCACAGTAGGCAGGCGTGAGCTTGAGGATAGTGGAGAAGACTACTCGGTCGAAGCGCTCATCCTAGGTGAATCGAAAAGGTACAATTTTGATTAAGTGTTCATTAATTTAGATATCACAAACCAAGATCTTGTTTTGAAAAAAATTAAAACACTGGTTTTTCCCTAAATTTATTTTCTGTTGCGTTTTTTAAACCTGGTTTTCCAACAAGCTGTTGCAGCTTTTCCCATAATGCAGGACAGTCTTCTCCTTCATCATGTCCTGTAAAATTTCATTCGACAAATGCAGATGTAATTACGTTAAACCTTTCGATCTTTATGCTTCTTCTCTTCCTCCGTCAATGCCGTAGGCATCCTATCTATCCCTCGTAGGGCATCCTCCAAATCCATATGTGCAAGAACTGCCTGCATTTTTATCTACCACAACGCGAATCTGGTGTTGCAATCCAACAACAAAATATCATACTTCAGTGTCGCTATTACCGTCATCGAGATAAGCAACCCAAAAAGCTTTAATACTAGTTTGTAAAAACTAAACGTCGATAATGGCAATTTAAAACGATCACAAAGAAAAAAGAAAGAAAAATAAGAATACGCAGATTTTACGTGGAATCCCTTTCGGGAGAAAACCATGGATAGAGGAGAAGAAAATTCACTAATGTTGAAATTCGAATGATACAAGAGGAATTTCGACTACTTCTATTTATAGGTTGAAAAACCTTATTCTAATCAATGTCAATTAGAAGGAGAGAAGTTCTATACAGATTATACTTGTACAATCAATATAAAATAAAAGAAGAGTAGTTCTATACAGATTCTACTTGTATTTATTTTATTTTATTTTATTTTTTAATAGGAATTTAGGTCACACAACTCTAATAGTTTTGAATGATTGAAAAATTAGATTAAATTAAAATCTTTAAATATACTAATAATTAATAAGATTAAATTGTGAGATATGTGAAATATAGAAGATAAAGAGTGTAAATTAAAAAGTAGATGAAATTATTCAAATGCTTCTGATTAACCTCAGGATGAATGCTTGGACATATTGTTCTTTGACGACGTCGGTTGCGTTCGAAGGAAGCTTTTTGAAATTATTTTCCAACCACTTCATCTCTATCCAGCCACCTTGAAACTTGTTCAAGACCTTCCCCAAAAATGTCTAGAAAATGTCCTCTTTACTGGGAATGAACACTGACCCTGTGACTACTGGCCCATCCACCGGTAAATCGAGTTGCAAGGCTACGTCCTCGAGTGTGATTGTACACTCGCCACATGGAAGATGGAAAGTGTGTGTCTCGGGCCTCCATCTTTCTACCAACGTGCTAATGAGTGTAGGATCGAGTTTGCAGCCCCCAAGCATATGAGACGTATGCAAGAATCCCGCGTGTTGTAAGGAACCATGAATTTTGGTGATTGGGCCCTTTGACAAATTGCGTATGAACCCCTCCAAAACACGATCATCCGCCTATTTATATCAACAAAAAAATTAATTTAAAATATTTTAAAAAATAAAAAACATTAAATTTAACTTAATTAAAAATAACGAAATTTAAAATTTCGTCTTACCATTATCGCTTGAGCGGTGGAAATGTGATTGTTGTCGAAACGAATTAGAGAGTTTTCCATTCGTGAAAATTTAATCGAAATGAATAAAATACGAAATAATTAAAAATAAATAAAATTTTTAAATGAGTGTATCAAAAAAATTTAGAACAAAACTTTAGAAAATTGAGAGAATTAAGAGAGTTGAGAGATTAGAAAGAATTTAGAGAGTTGAATTTGAGTGAAAAGAGATTAAAATTGCATGGTATTTATAGAAAGAAGAAATGACCGTTTGGGGGCATTTAAAATTTTTTTATCGTTGCCAGCCAACTTTCAAAAAGTCGTTGGAATTGACCGTTGGCGGAAAGTGTGTTCAGCTGGGCGAGCTTTCCCTTTCTCTCTAAAAAACGACCTATACTAATGCTACAATGTTACAATGTTACACCTATTAATTTAATAAAATAATTTTAATAGTGGTAACACCAAACCTGGAATTTTAATTCCAAAAAGTTGAGAAGCTAAAATCCTAAAAAAAAAAATTAGGGAGACTAAATTCTAAATGTACGAAGTTAATAGGGACTTAAAACATATTTTAACTTTAAAACTTTTACTCTATAATTCAATATAAAAAAATAACGCGAAGTGTGGGTCGAAAACTATACTAGTATATTTTAGTTATACCATGAAATCAGAGTTTTAAAGGATAAAAGAAAAGGAACATATAATTAGATCCAATCATTTTTAATACAAAACAAAAACGGTGTGAAAAAGATAATTAAAATACAAAAAGAACAACAACAAAACATGATTATATAAATTATATAACAGTTAATACAATATTTCAACAAGGAGAATTATAAAGAAAAGAAGGTGATGAGGTGTGTGGAATGGTTCACCTGTGTAGGGTGGAGAGCCATCAATGGTTGAGATGAAGGGTAGTAGTAATGGAGACTACCTATGATGGAAGAATGAGCCAAGAGATGCATATGGTGGATGAAGAGTAGAAGAGAGGAAGAATCCTAAACCCCATTTTTTAACTTGTGGTATATACAATTATTGACCAAATTCATCTATAAACTAAATGAGATAATCATTTGGTAAAATTTGTAATACTATTGACGAGTAGTCTGCTTAAGCTCATAGATGAAGTTTTTTAATTCACAAATAATTAACTTTGCATCATTAGACACAAAGTTTTCTAGTTGCACCATATAAATGTATGATCAATGTTACCATCGACAAACCATTAACTTAATATTCATCTGATGCAGCTTAAGGTCAAAATATTCCACTAAAGCCATTATAATCCTTTCTCTAGTGGACCTTTTTTAATGACATTCATTTTTTAGGTTGTTGAGTTTGTTTTTCTGGAACAATTATTTCATCTTGAATAGGGAGTTGTTCAACATTTTCTTCTTGAGGTTTTGGATTCACTTCTTGATCAATGATAGGTATGAGAACCTGAACATCATCAAAAGTGATAGCAGGAACTGAGTTAGAATTCAATTCCTCTTCAAAAGCAATGTCTCTAACTTTATTTCTCCTTCCAAACTCAACATCTTAAAAAAATGTTGCAGTTCTCGTCTCAAAAATATTTCTTATTGTGGGATCATAAAACTCATAGCCCCTAGATTTCTCAAAATAACCAATAAAGTAGTTGTTCACTATTTTGGAATCCAATTTATTTTCATGTGGCCTATAAGGCCTTGCCTCAAGTGTAACACCCCTCACCCGTATTCAATGCCGGAATAGGGTTACGAGGTATTATCGATCAATTCACAACACATTTAGCATACATTTATGCAAAAATAAGCATTCATTCTCATAAATCATTCAACACAGTCACATTGTCCCTTATAAGGTCCTATAAGGCCTTAAATATGCTTTAGAAGTGGTTCGGGACTAAACCGATATCACACAAAAATTCTAGAAACTTAAAATTTTTTCATGTAAATAAGGGTCTCACGCCTGTGTGAACAGGCCGTGTGCCTCACACGACTAGTAGACACGCCTGTGTCTTAGGTCGTTTGAAAATAGGGCATACATACTAACTTGGGTCACACGGCCGACCACACGCCCGTGTGTCTAGCCCGTGTACCCTTCGAAGTGGCCACACACGCCCGTGTGCCAGGCCGTGTGCTAGGTAGTGCTAAAACTGTAGGGTATACTGACTTATGCAACACGGCCAAGTTACACGCCCGTGTGCTAGGCCGTGTGCCAATTAGGGGGTATACTGATTTGTACCACACGGCCAGTCACACGCCTGTATGTGAGACCGTGTGGAGCATACTGACTTCATTTCAATTTCATCACCAGGGGACACACGGCCGTGTAACTTGACCGTGTGTCACACACGGCTGAGACACACGCCCGTGTCTCTGCCCGTGTTGACAAAAATAGGCTACTTACCAAGCCATTTTGCCACCCCATTTGATACACACCTTCACCTACACATATGACACAAAAACAAAGCAAAATAGGCAATCCATAACAACAAAATCAACCATAATTCTTACCATTTCATATAACATTTCTTAGCCTAAACTTCAATCACAATCACCATCAATTTATCAACCATTTCCAAGTATCATTAACACTTCACAAAATGACATTAGCTCATATCTAAAAACATTTACCAAACATACATCATTTTGTTCCAGTTCACAAGCATAACTCCAATTCCACAAACCTCATAATATAAGCCATAAGCACACTTATATATTGTAACACCCTGGATTTTGGGGGTTAGAAGTTTTGATGTTAGTGGTTAGGTCTGAGAGAAAGGTGTGCTATTGTGTTTAGTTGTGCGCTTAAGTGTCAGAATAGGCCTACTGGTCTGGTGGTTGAGTGATTGTTAGTGATCCTCAAAGTTCTGGGTTCGAGTCTTTGGTAACATTTTACTACGTTTTTCTTAAGTAAATAAGTTTTATATTATCTTATTTTATTTTAATTATCTATTTATTTATTTTATTATTTTTATTTTTATTTTATTTTTTTTGGTGCCTGGACGTTTCTTTCCCTCTTGGGGTTTCTTTTCTCTTTTGCTTCTTCTTTATTTTACTTTTGGAACGATTTTTCTTGGGGGAGGAACTTTGAAGAGCCTCGTTTCCTTGTCACCGAGTTAGCGTTGGGCATCTCCGATTGCGAATCAGGTGTGGGTTTCATATCTTCTTCCATTTTATTCGCAAAATTTATCTCGACTTTGTGAAAAGTCGACAACGTGTGTGTTAGTGTTCGTAACTTGTTAATTTCGTTGTTATATCGCTGTGTAATGCGTAGAATTAGCATGATTTGGCGTGTTTTTTGAACAATCGAGGGTTGGAGAGTGCTTCGTGGCTGAAAGCACATTTTTGAAGCTATTTTTAGGGTGGTTTCGTGGCCACTGGGGTTTCCACACGGGCGTGTGCCAGTTCACATTGTCGTCTACTTTTTGGAATTAGGGTTTTCGGGCCAATTTTGGAGCCACACGACTGTGTGGCCGACTTGGGAATTTTATCGTTTCTCACATGGTCGTGTCCCTCGGGCACACGGGCGTGTGGCTAAATTGGGGATTTAGGGATTCCACACGGGGGTGTGTTTCGGGACACACGGCCATGTCTGGTGGGCACACGGGCGTGTGAGACCCTCACACGGCCGTGTCAACCCTGTACTAAAATTTAGTGCAAATGGATAGAGGGTTACACTACCTGTTCCCATACGGCCTAGGCATGTCGACACGGCCAGAGTACACGACCGTGTGGCTCTAAGACACCTATTTTGATTCTGTGTGTTTTTTATCTGAGCAGCTGTCTGTGTGTTTTGCCTTGGCTGATCTTTAGTCAGGGTGGCTAAGAATTATGATCTGGGCTTCGGCCTGAGTGAATCTATGACTGTCATGTGGGATGTTTGAAACTGAATCTATTTTGTTTGGTACGTGTGCATAGCTATTCTGTCTGACTGTCTGATATTGTGTCTCTGTTCTGTGAGATTGAATGTATACATGCACTTGCATAAACTATTTTGGGTTGGGTTATTAAGAGAAGAGAAACTGATTACGATGCGATCCGCGGTTCTCGCAACTTATACGTCTGATGATTTATCGCATTTGTATCGCACGCGTGCGTCAGCTTTGCTGCGCACTATTATCTGATATGGCAATTTAACTGCAACATGACTGTACAGTGGATTACCACATTGCACTGTACTATACGTACCATTATCTGATCTAGCCTGTACTGCGGTCTACCAAATTGCACAATATTGTAACGCCCCGAATTTTGGTCCTAGAAGAAATGGGCTTTGCATATCGGAGGAATTGAAATTTAGTTGTGCAAGTGAATAACACAAATGTATGTCTACTTTGGTGATTAAGGGTCCTGAGGAGTATTGGAGAAGCCTTGGGTTCAAACTTGGGCTTAAGAAAAATTTTGTGTTTTAAGTGATCAAAACCCCTATCTTTGGTTAGTAGGGTTATAAATAAAATGTGGTGGAAGGTGACAAAAGAGGAGTTGGTGGTGTGGTGGAAGGTGGCGTCACAAGTGTGGCAAGGAGGTCAAAGGTTCGAGACTTGGAGTAAGCTATGGATTATTTATTTTACAGCTGTGCCGCCCAGTGGTTGTGTTGTAATTGAATTATGCTCAAGTGGTTGTGGAATTGGTCTTGGGGGAGAGATTTATGGGATATGGACTTGGAGGAGTTTCAAAGGAGTTTGAATAGGTGGTTGAGTAGAATAAGGTGGAGAGATTTTAGAAGAGGAATAAGGGGGAGGAAAAAGGGGAGTTTATTATGGAGTGAAGTTGTGCCGAATTTGGGTGTTATGCTTAGGGAAATTCGGCCAAGAGGGCTTTTCTCCCATTTGGTTTAGTTTTTTGTCACTTTTTGGTTTGGGAAAAATCTCCTTTCTGTGCCGAGTTGTTTTGAGCTCTAAAGTGTCGTATTAGTTCACTTTCTGTTTGTGATTTTGTTACTGGGGTTGTCAAATTGACTATTTGGGAAACTGGTGGGTATTGCCGAATGTTCTTCTTCTTTTACCTTTTTTGCCTTTACACCTCGATTGGCCGAATACTTATCTTTTCTTCTTCCCTGCAGTGTCATTCTTTCTTTTCGGTTTCTAGCCTAGCCGATTGCTCATTCTCTATTCCTTCTTCCCTCTTTTCTTTCTTCTGCTTGGTAGACCGAAGGTACTCAACCTTCTTCTCTCCCTATCCTTGGCCGAATATTTCTATGCTCCACTGTTGGTATTGTTAATCGGTTCTGCAAGTGTTTCTAACTGAAGGGTAGGTGTTTATACTTTCTCCTTTACACTCAAATTTGATCTCTTTTAGTATTCCTCTGGAAGCCGAATGCTTTTGTTCTTTTGGACTCTAATTACGCTCTTGATTCTCTTGAGCGATATGATGCTCATTGGGGGCTAGTCAAATCCGTGGAGCAAAGAAGTTCTAGAGTGCTAAGGCCGTCGAGGTTTTTTCTCTCATCGTCTGATTAAGGTAATTTATTATCTTACTCTTTGGGTATAGACCGATTAGGCCCTATGGGTGTCCTAAGTAAAATTTGGGTTGTAGGATGCATCTATGATCAGTACTACCTAACAGAGATCTATTGTAGTGCAGTTGTCGGCAAGGCGTGTGATCTATCATAGTTAGCGATCTTAGAGGACTGGAGGTACTCACCCAATCAAGGTAAGGGTGGTGAATGTTTTGGGGCTAAGTATTAAGAAGGTGGTATGTTTATGTGACTATTAAGGTTGGTTGTATCCCTACCAACATGTCATTAATCATGTGTTGGGAATCAATGTAGGTCTTGGTGCTCAAGGATTATTCGCTTTCTTCGAAACAAAGGTGTGTAACAGTACCCTGTATTCGATAGTCGGTGAGAAAGCCGATAGAGTGTGTGTATTTGTATGCGGTATTCGATGATCGGCTGAAAAGCCAAAAATATGTGTTGTTTACACTGCTATGACTGTATATCGGCAAAATGCCGAAAAGCCAGAAATATGGCGTATGATCCCACACGAGCGTGCGAACGTGCGTGTGGTGAACCGAGCCTACGAACATGGGCGTTAGTCTGTAGAGGCCACCACGAGCGCTCTCGTGGTCTTGGGCTATTCTGGGCCTCGTTGGGCCAAAATGGGCTGTGTGGGCCCAGTGGGCTTGTGGGCCCACGCGGACAAAATGAATGTGATGTGGTAAGTATTGTTTGGAATGTGACGTTTGCATAACTGTGGCTGTTTCTGGGCTAAATGGGCCACACGAGTGTGTGGGCCCACTTGGGCCGAGTAATGGGCTTTAGGCCCATTTACACCGTTGCGACTGTTTAGGTTACTTAAGTCACTCGAGGCGACGGTGGACCTTCTGTTTGGTCGCTGAGACCCCGATTTGTAAAATTACCAAAATACCCTCGATTTGTGAAATTACCGAAATACCCTCGATTTGTGAAATTACTGAAATACCCCTGATTTGTGAAATTACCAAAATACCCTCGATTTGGGAAATTATTAAAATACTCTCGATTTGTGAAATTACCGAAATACCCTTGGTTTGCAAAATTACCTAAATACCCTGTAGGGAAAAATTACTGAAATACCCCTGAAGGGTAGGATTACTGTAACATCCTAGAATTAGAGGTTCTGCATGTTAGGCTTTTCTGTGTGTTTGGTTATTCTGCTTGTTATTTAAATGTGTTTGGGGGTCCTGGTGAGGCTCGGGTTCAAGCCAGAGCCTTGGTAAAATTTTGGTTTTGGGCACTTTAGGGGGGAAGCTAGTAGGAGCAGGCCTTAAGTTTATTTGCGTGTGGTTGTTGACACAAAGGAGCTTGTGTCCAAGTGGAGGATGCGTCACTTGTAGGAGCAGAAGGGGAGGAGTTTGAATCCCATAAGCCTCATTATGAAGCTTTATTTTTGGCTCCAGGAAGGAGAGAAGATGGATTCGGCAGGGACTCTTCAAGGGTGATGGTTGAATGGGTCAATGTATTCAAATGGATGGACAAGAGTGCTTGAAGGAATTTGAATTGGTCAAACCAATTTGAATGGGTGTTGGGGAGTGAAAATAGGAGCAAGTTAAAGGATCTGGTGATGGTGGAGGTGTTGGCCGAATGTGGGGAGCTTGAGGGGGGATTTCGGTTTAGTTGCTAGGAGGTGAGTGTGCCGAAATTCCCATAGGTCTTAGGCATTTTTCATTTTTGGCATTTTCGGTCATTAAAGGTGAGTGCCGATTTGTGCAAAAGTCTTCTTGAGTTCTCTCTTTTTCTCTCATTCGGTTCCCTACTTCTCACTGTGCTGAAACTACCAGCTTCTCCTATTCATCTCTTTTGCTTCTTTGACCTTAGCCGAAATCAGTGTGACCATTCGGGCATCCCTTTTTCTTCTTATTTTCCCCTTTGATTCTTTTGTTTTCTTTAGTCGAACCCTCTTCTACCTCTTAGCCAAATTTTTGTTCTCTTCTACTCATCTCTTTCACTTTTCTTTTCTTTCACACTTTTCAAAAGCCGAAACTCTCTACTCCTCTACTTCTGTCTCTCCTAGCCGAATACTTTCTGCACTTCTCCCATATCTTTTATTTTCTTATTGTGCATCCCTATTTCTTGTTCTCTAGCCGAATCTTAAGAAGTAGAGTAGTTAATTTCTGTCTGTTGAAATATCCTATACATTCAGTAGGTGCGTTTTGCAAGGTAATGTTCTTCTTCCTTAATTCTTTGCTATCGATTCTTGTTCTCTTCCTTTTAGTTTGTTCGTTCTAAAAGCCGGAAGTCTCATTTTGGTGTTTCTTTTCCTATGGCCAAATCTGTTGGTGTGCTAACACACCCTTCTAGCCTTTTCTTAACGTCGGGTTCTCATTAGGGATTCATCAAGAATCACAAGCCGAATCTGTTGATAAGATTTTTCAGTAGCCAAGGTAAGGGGTTTCTCTTTTATTCTTTGTGATCAACTTCTATTCATATTACTCTGCCGTAATCAAACCCCTTGTTGGGGCAATCCCTGTATTCGCTATAGTATTGTATTGATCAAGGTTTTTCATCATGGATATGAGTGCTAGCCGATCCAAAGAGGGTGCATCTAAGGAGTCTAAGGGGGGTGGACTCATAGTCTCTAATCCATCGTTCAAACGACATGTTGTGTCGGCGGTTCGTGATTTTCCGTCGGGTTATGGAAGAGAGCCGACATCTGCCTGGGATAGACAAATCGCGGTTGTTTCTTCTAGTGAAAGTGTTGACGAGTTAGAGTGTATAGTCTTACGCGTTATCAGGTGTGTAATGCTCACACTTTACTTTATTAAATCACATTAATAACTATGTTGGCTGAAAGCCAAAACGACTGTATAGATAGTCGAGATACCCTCGTGGGTAAGGTTGGAGACGCCGGGTAAGTTCCGCTATGATGTTACTTTCGAATATATGCATGTATGAATTAATTATCCGATGTACATTGAAAGTATGTTGCATTCATCTCAGTATGATAATATGTTGCATGGGTTTTGGGAAAAGGTTGAAAGGGGAAGTGTGATTCAGTGATTGTCACATTGGTCTAGGACCACGGTTGGTTGGCCCCACATATTTTATTCAGTGACTATGTCACAGTGGTCTGAGACCACGGTGGTTTGGAACCACGTATACATATGGTTATCAGTGACTTATCTCAATGGTCTGGGACCATAGTGGGTTGGCCCCACGTATACTTATCAGAGATCGTCACAGTGGTCTGGGACCACAGTGGGTTGGCCCGTATATATATTCTAAGACTCACAAGTGGTGGTGCGTGACCACGATGGTCCAGGGACCACAGCGGGCTTGATGCCACGGGTGTTTGGTGATTCAGAGAGACTTAGAGGATGGAAAACTAGGATTGGGTTAATGCATTGCATACATTCTTAATATGCCATATTGTGTGGGCTAAGGCCCAATGTGCATCTGTGGGCTTAAAGCTCGATTGCGTTATAAGGGGAATTACACACTGAGTCTCGGTGACTCACCCCTCTGCTTAATTTTGCAGGTAATCCCTAGATCGTGGAATTGGGAGCCGAGGCGGAGTTTGGGGTGGCCATGCATGATTTTTCTCGTATAGTTTCGTTTTCCTAATTAAACTCTTTTTTTTTATTTTGGGATTTTGCAATGTAATAAGGCCTCCATAACTTTAATTTGGGTTTTTGCTTTAATTGGTTATTGCATATCTTATGAATTGTAAAATATGGAGTTTTTCTAAAATAAAACCATAAACCATCATTTTTCTAAAAACGTGATAACAAGAAGATGACATGCGAATAACTAATTAATTCAGAGATTTTCGTAAAACCTCAACATTGTTTTTCAAATGTCACGTTTTTAAAATTTCCTAATTTTCGGCTTCCATAAAATAAAACTGTTTACGACTTTTTAGTTCACTTATAAATAGAAGTTGGTAAGAAAATCTTCAACCAAAATTTTAAATTATCTTAAAGATAGAATCACTAAACAAAAAGTTTCCAAATTACGATGTTCTATTGAAAATTTCAAAACTTCTTTTTCTGTAACATACCAGATTTGGTCGTAACGTATTGACCGAGTTTGGGGTGTTAAATTGTGGTATCAGAGCCTAGATTGCAAAACTCGACTGTGGGTTTGGGGTTCGAAAATGTTTTCAAAAGTTGGTTTGTAATATGGTTAAGAAAAATACATGTTTTCTGGAAGCATGGCACCCGAGTCTCTGGCACCAAATTCATACGGTAAGTCTTTTGACTATTGATTGAATTGTATGAAATATTATATTGTGTTATGCTGTGATTGCTAGTTTTAAGAGATACAACTTTAGAAACTGAGACCCTTAGGTATGCAATTTGCGAAAATTACTTTTAATACTATTTACATAAGCTATCCGTTAATAAACAGTGGAAGACGTACTAATCCATAAAACTTTTAATCAGATTAAGTCGACTTCGTAATTATGAGCGCTAGAGGACGTGGACGTGGTATGCGCGGCGGGTAGAGGCCGAGGTGTTGAGGCCAACCCTCGTAATCGTGGCATGGGCCGGAAGGTGAAGTGCCAAAGCATCACCAATTCTTTGGCGAGATTTCGTGATCGATCGGTGGTGAGACGATGTTGTGTCTCAAGCTATGTTGCGTGTTCTGAGCGGGTTCTTTGAGTAAGCACGGATCGATGAGCTCGAAAATCTATTTCGAGCGACTCCGAGCTAATAGGGCGAGATGTTTAGGGCATTTACGTGTGGCTCCTAACGTAGTAGTAGCTTCGGTGGAAGCGGTTGAACGAATCATGGAAGATCTTGATTGTACCGTAGAGGAAAAGTTGAAAGGAGTAGTGGCCCTCCTTCGAGATGAGGCATACCGGTGGTGGCTCACGGTTAGAGATGGTACATCGTGGATCGTACACACAGGACTTCTTTAAATCGCGTTCCAGGGGAAAGTACATTGGGGCAAGTTACGTGGGCGACGCCGAGAAAGGCATTTTTGAACTTGGTCCAGGGAATAAGTCGATGGGTGAATATGAGGCGAAATTCCTACGTCTAAGCCGTTATAAGCGGGCATTGTTGCAACAGATCACGAGCGCCGTGGTCCGATTTGAGGATGGTCTCGAGGGGCGAGTTGCAGTAATCGATAGCTCCGCAACGGAGAGAGAGTTTGCTATTCGGTAGAGAAGGCTACGATAGCCGAAGAGGTGAAGCGGTCTCAAAGGCGTAATCGGGGATAAGGATAGGGGAGGAATAAAAGGAATTTTGGGTCGGCGAGGATCTGTGGAGGTTTCCAAAAGAGGCCTAGGTTTGATGGGCCGAGTCGAGTTGGAAAGCCTGTTGTTTGTTGTTGGACTGGTCTCAAAGAAGTGCTAGATGTGGGAATTTCCATTCGGGAGTGTTGGGCAAAGAGTAAAGGATGTTACAGGTGTGGATCCATAGATCATCTGGTCAGGGACTGTCCACAAGAGCCGAACAGGGAACGACCAGTAGGTTAGAGATATGTACAGCCTAGAGGAGGTGGGCAGCAACCACCGAGAGGTCGTGGTCCGGCCAGAGGAGGAAATGGTTTTGGTCGAGGGCGTGGAGCACCGGGCAGAGGTGCTGGGAATACAGATGTGAGACAGCCTGGGTTGGTTTATGCAGCTAGACGCCGAGAGGATGGCGATGCACCGGACGTCATAACCGATACGTTCCTTATTTTTGGTTTGCCTTTTACAGCACTGATAGATATTGGGTCTACACATTCATATGTCGCTAGTACTGTGTCTGGAACTTTGAACATAGAATCTGAGGTTGCTTCCAGAGAAATAACTGTGATCAGCCCTTTAGGACAATCTGTAGTGGTGAACAAATTATTTAGGAGTGTGCCTTTAGAAGTACAAGGGGTAGTCTTCCCAGCTGACTTGATGGAATTGCCGTTCGGTGAGTTCGATTTGATTTTAGGCATGGACTGGTTAGTTAAGTATCGTGTAAATTTGAATTGTGCTGCTAAGCGCATGATTTTGAAGACTCTCGAGGATAAGGAGGTGTTGGTAATAGGTGAGAGAAATAATTACCTGTCCAATGTGGTGTCTGCTTTAAAGGCTGAAAGGATGGTGAGAAAAGGGTGTGAGGCTTTCTTAGCTTTCATTAGTGCTTTGGAAGCCAAGGAGTTGTCTGTAAGAGATGTTAGAACGGTGGGAGAATTCTCAGATGTTTGTCCAGAAGAGCTTCCAAGGTTACCTCCGAATCGCGAGGTGGAGTTCGGCATTGATCTTCTTCCGGGAACAGCTCCGGTGTCCGTTGCCCCGTATAGGATGGCGCTGAAGGAGCTGGTGGAACTTAAAGCTCAGATTCAGGAATTGTTGGACCGTGGTTTTATCCGACCAAGTGTGTCTCCGTGGGGAGCGCCGGTGTTGTTCGTCAAGAAAAAGGATGGGTCGATGCGTATGTGCATTGACTACAGGCAATTAAACAAGTTGACGATTAAGAACAAGTACCCGTTGCCAAGGATTGACGACCTGTTCGATCAGCTGCGAGGTGCTTCGGTCATCTCGAACATAGACTTGAGGTCAGGTTATCATCAGCTTAAGGTCAAGGAGGCGGATATTCATAAGACTACTTTTCGAACTCATTATGGTCACTACGAGTTCTTAGTGATGCCGTTCGGATTGACGAATGCACCAGCCGCATTTATGGATATGATGAACCAGGTATTCTAACCCTATCTGGACTGGTTTGTCATGGTATTCATAGATGATATCTTGGTATACTCAAGGACGGAAGAGGAGCATGATTCGCATTTTCGGATTGTTCTGCAGATTTTGAGAGAGAAGCACCTGTATGCCAAATTCAGCAAGTGTGAATTTTGGTTGAGGGAAGTTACTTTTCTGGGGCATGTTGTGTCTGCCAAGGGGATTAGGGTTGATCCCTGAAAGATTGAGGCTGTTTTGGATTGGAAACCACCGGGTCCAGAGCGTAAATCGAAGTTTCCTTGGGTTAGCTAGATATTACAGAAGGTTTGTTGAGGGATTCTCGTTGATCGCTGCACCTTTAACCAAGTTGTTACGAAAAGGGTACCATTTGTATGGACGGATAAGCAAGAAGAAAGCTTTGAGAAGTTGAAGAAGATTCTCGACGAGGCACGGTGTTGATTCACTGAGGCCGAAAGGAGTTTGTCGCTCATCGTGATGCGCCGCATATAGGGTTAGGATGTGTGTTGATGCAAGAAGGGAAAGTAGTAGCGTATGCGTCTCGGCAACTAAGACCGCATGAAGTGAACTATCCCACTCATGATCTGGAGTTAGCTGCGGTAGTTTTCACTCAAGATCCGGAGACATTACTCAGATAGGAGAAGTCTATTATCTACACAGATCATAAGAGCACAAATATCTCCTTACCCAAAAGGAGTTGAACTTAAGGCAGCGGAGGTGGATTGAATTGTTGATAGACTACGATTGCTCAATTGAGTATCACCTAGGTAAAGCTAACGTAATGGCGGATGCGTTTGAGCCGTAAGGTGATATCTGATCTGAGGGCAGTGTTTGCTCATCTCAGTTTGTATGATGATGGAAGCTTGTTAGCTGAACTTCAAGTAAAACCTTCATGGGTAAGTCAGATTAAAGAGAAGCAGTTGTCAGATGAATCGTTAAGTTCTAGATTTCAGCAAGTGAAAGGTGGTGAGACAGAAGACTTTAGTTTGAACAGTGATGGGGTATTGTGCTTTAGTGGAAAGGCTTGTATGCCGAAGGATTCTGAGTTAAGACAGAGGATTCTGCAAGAAGCGCATAGTAGTCCATACACTATGCATCCCGGTGGGAGTAAAATGTATCGAGATTTTCGTGAACAGTTTTGGTGGCCAGGATTGAAGCAAGAAGTTACAGAGTTTGTGGGTAAGTGCTTGACGTGTCAGCAGGTGAAGGCGAAACATCAGTTGCCTTCGGGGCTGCTACAGCCAGTGAAAATTCTACTTTGGAAGTGGGAGTGGATAACTATGGAATTTGTTAGTGGGCTACCTCTTATGCCTACTAGAAAGGATTTGGTGTGGGTGATTGTCGATCGGTTGACGAAGTCTGCACAATTCATACCGGTTCGTGTTGATTACTCACTACAGAAGTTAGCCAAGCTGTATGTAGCGACCATTGCGAGGTTACATGGGGTACCAGTGTCTATCATATCAGATAGAGACCCCAGGTTTACATCGCAGTTCTGGAAGGCGTTGCATAAAGCGTTGGGTACAAGACTGGATTTCAGCACAGCATTTCATCCATAGACTGATGGTCAGTCAGAGAGGGTAATTCAACTAATGGAAGATATGTTGAGAGGCTGTGTTATCGACTTTAGGGGTAATTGGGAGGATTCCTTACCGTTGGCAAAATTCGCTTACAACAACAGCTATCAATCCAGTATTCAGATGGCACCCTACGAAGCGTTGTATGGTCGTAAGTGTCGTACTCCTACCTGCTGGACAGAGTTGGGTGAGCGACAGTTGTTGGGTCCGGAATTGGTTTCAGAGACAGAGGAAAAGGTTAAGATAATTCGAACTCGGTTGAAGGAAGCTTCCGACAGGCAGAAATCTTATGCAGATCTGAAGCGTAAGGAAATAGAATTTGCAGAGGGTGATCAGGTTTTTCTGAAAGTTTCGCCTTGGAAGAAGGTTTTAAGGTTTGGACGAAAGGGCAAGTTGAGCCCCAGGTTCATCGGGCCTTATCGAGTGTTGAAACGTGTGGGACCAAAGAGCTTATCGGCTTGAGTTACCTCGACTGAGCCTCGGATACATGATGTATTTCATGTTTCGATGTTAAGGCGCTACCGTTCGGATCCATCTCACATAGTGCCGGTAGAAGAAATTGAAGTAAGACCTGATTTGTCTTTTAAAGAAGAACCCGTTCAGATCTTAGATCGAGATGTTAAAGTTTTAAGAAGGAAGACAGTTCTGTTGGTTAAATTTCTTTGGTGGAATCACGGTTCAGAGGAAGCCACGTGGGAGACAGAGGATGTGATGCGACAGTAATACCCTCACCTCTTTTGATCAGGTAAATTTCGAGGCCGAAATTTCTTTAAAGGGGTAGAACTGTAACATCCTAGAATTAGAGGTTCTGCATGTTAGGCTTTTCTGTGTGTTTGGTTGTTCTGCTTGTTATTTAAATGTGTTTGGGGTTCCTGGTGAGGCTCGGGTTCAAGCCAGAGCCTTGGTAAAATTTTGGTTTTGGGCACTTTAGGGGGGAAAGCTAGTACGGGCAGGCCTTAAGTTTATTTGCGTGTGGTTGTTGACACAAAGGAGCTTGTGTCCAAGTGAAGGTGGCGTCACTTGTAGGAGCAGAAGGGGAGGAGTTCGAATCCCATAAGCCTTATTATGAAGCTTTATTTTTGGCGCCAGGAAGGAGAGAAGATGGATTCGGCAGGGACTCTTCAAGGGTGATGGTTGAATAGGTCAATGTATTCAAATGGATGGACAAGAGTGCTTGAAGGAATTTGAATTGGTCAAACCAATTTGAATGGGTGTTGGGGAGTGAAAATAGGAGCAAATTAAGGGATCTTGTGATGGTGGAGGTTTTGGCCGAATGTGGGAAGCTTGATGGGGGATTTCGGTTTAGTTGCTAGGAGGTGAGTGTGCCGAAATTCCCATAGGTCTTAGGCATTTTTCATTTTTGGCATTTTCGGTCACTAAGGGTGAGTGCCGATTTGTGCAAAAGTCTTCTTGAGTTCTCTCTTTTTCTCTCATTTGGTTCCCTACTTCTCACTGTGCCAAATTTGCCAGCTTTTCCTATTCATCTCTTTTGCTTCTTTGACCTTAGTCGAAATCAGTGTGACCATTCGGGCATCCCTTTTTCTTCTTCTTTTCTCCTTTGATTCTTTTGTTTTCTTTAGCCGAACCCTCTTCTACCTCTTAGCCGAATTTTGGTTCTCTTCTACTCATCTCTTTCACTTTTCTTTTCTTTCACCCTTTTCAAAAGCTTTAACTCTCTACTCCTCTACTTCTGTCTCTCCTAGCCGAATACTTTCTGCACTTCTCCCATATCTTTTATTTTCTCATTGTGCGCCCCTATTTCTTGTTCTCTAGCCGAATCTTAAGATGTAGAGTAGTTAATTTCTATCTGCCGAAATATCCTCTACATTCAGTAGGTGTGTTTTGCAAGGTAATGTTCTTCTTCCTTAATTCTTTGCTATCGATTCTTGTTCTCTTCCTTTTAGTTTATTCGTTCTAAAAGCCGGAAGTCTTATTTTGGTGTTTCTTTTCCTATGGCCGAATCTGTTGGTGTTCTAACACACCCTTCTAGCCTTTTCGTAACGTCGGGTTCTCATTAGGGATTCATCAAGAATCACAAGCCGAATCTGTTGGAAAGATTTTTCGATAGCCAAGGTAAGGGGTTTCTCTTTTATTCTTTGTGATCAACTTCTATTCATATTACTCTACCGTAATCAAACCCCTTGTTGGGGCAATCCCTGTATTCGCTATAGTATTATATTGATCAAGGTTTTTCATCATGGATATAAGTGCTAGCCGATCCAAGGAGGGTGCATCTAAGGAGTCTGAGGGGGGTGGACTCATAGTCTCTAATCCATCGTTCAAACGACGTGCTGTGTCGACAGTTCGTGATTTTCTGCCGGGTTGTGGAAGAGAGCCGACATCTGCCTGGGATAGACAAATCGCGGTTGTTTCTTCTAGTGAAAGTGTTGACGAGTTAGAGTGTATAGTCTTACGCGTTATCAGGTGTGTAATGCTCACACTTTACTTTATTAAATTACATTAATAACTGTGTTGGCTGAAAGCCAAAACGACTGTATAGATAGTCGAGATACCCTCGTGGGTAAGGTTGGAGACACCGGGTAAGTTCCGCTATGATGTTACTTTCGAATATATGCATGTATGAATTAATTATCCGCTGTACATTGAAAGTATGTTGCATTCATCTCAGTATGATAATATGTTGCATGGGTTTTAGGAAAAGATTGAAAGGGGAAGTGTGATTCGATGATCGCCACAAAGGGTCTAGGACCACGGTGGGTTGGCCCCACATATTTTATTCAGTGACTATGTCACAGTGGTCTGGGACCACAGTGGTTTGGAACCACGTATACATATGGTTATCAATGACTTATCTCAGTGGTCTGGGACCACAGTGGGTTGGCCCCACGTATACTTATCAGAGATCGTCACAGTGGTCTGGGACCACATTTGGTTGGCCCCACGTATATATATTCTGTGACTCTGTCACAAGTGGTCTGAGACCACAGTGGCTTGATGCCACAGGTGTTTGGCTAATTCAGGAGACCTAGAGGATGGAAAACTAGGATTGGGTTGGGCTGCATTGCATACATTCTTAATATGCCATATTGTGTGGGCTAAGGCCCAATGTGCATCTGTGGGCTTAAAGCTCGATTGCGTTATAAGGGGAATTACACACTGAGTCTTGGTGACTCACCCCTCTGCTTAATTTTGTAGGTAATCCCTAGATCGTGGAATTGGGAGCCGAGGCAGACTTTGGGGTGGCCATGCATGATTTTTCTCGTACACTTTCGTTTTCCTAATTAAACTCATTTTTTTTAATTTTGGGATTTTGCAATGTAATAAGGCCTCCATAACTTTAATTTGGGTTTTTGCTTTAATTGGTTATTGCATATCTTATGAATTGTCAAATATGGAGTTTTTCTAAAATAAAACCATAAACCATCATTTTTCTAAAAAGGTGATAACAAGAAGATGACATTCGAATAACTAATTAATTCAGAGATTTTCGTAAAACCTCAACATTGTTTTTCAAATGTCACATTTTTAAAATTTCGTAATTTTCGGCTTCTGTAAAACAAAACTGTTTACGACTTTTTAGTTCACTTATAAATAGAAGTTGGTAAGAAATCTTCAACCAAAATTTTAAATTATCTTAAAGATAGAATCACTAAACGAAAAGTTTCTAAATTATGATGTTCTGTTGAAAATTTCAAAACTTCTTTTTCTGTAACATACCAGATTTGGTCGTAATGTATTGACTGGGTTTGGGGTGTTCCAATTACCGAAATACCCTTATAGGGTAAAATGACTGTTTTGCCCTTGTGGGTAAATGATGGACTTAGACTATGAATTTGACTGATTTGACTGTGATCGTATGACTATTTTTTAACTTACTTGACTGTGGTCGTGTGACTGATATGCTTTTAATATGTGTTTAAATGACTTTACTGAGCATGGACATTTTGCATACACGTGTAATGATTGAGCATGACATACACGACATATTGCATGGGCTTGAGACATTGATACGGAGGAAGTTCTGATAGGGTCACCGGGTCGCATGAGATGACTGTGGATCCAGTATTGATCTTTTAAGGTCGCATGGGTCGCATGAGATGACTGTGGACCGACGGACGGCTTAAAGCCGCATAATATGATTATGGCTCTGTGCCAACCTAAATATGGCTCTGTGCCATCTTCATCACGGCTTTGTTCCAATCGTATTTACCCGTGGCTATGTGCCTAACATATATATGGATGACTCTGTGTCGATCATAATTACCATTGGCTGTGTGCCGATTATATTACCGTCACTGATGGCTATGTGCCAAACTTATTACAGTTACCGATAACTTTGTG
The DNA here is from genome assembly GCA_025698515.1 of Gossypium sturtianum. Classification (NCBI taxonomy): domain Eukaryota; kingdom Viridiplantae; phylum Streptophyta; class Magnoliopsida; order Malvales; family Malvaceae; genus Gossypium; species Gossypium sturtianum. Next base: position 24,231,399 of record CM046952.1, read on the forward strand.
CCATCCTGATTATGGCTCTATGCCATCCTGATTATGGTTTATAACCATTCTATTTATGGGTTTTAGCCATTCTGTCTACGGCGTCGAGCCGTTCTGTTGTCTTAGTGCCACAATCGGTGCTAAGCTTGGTGTGTTGGCTGGGTGGGTCGATTTTATCCCCACGTAAATGTAGGGTTGGTACGGGTGGTGTGTTGGCTGGATCGGGGTGGGATGCATCCTCATACCGTTGCATATCTTTTTATGAGATCTGCCACTGTATTGGGCTTAGGCCCACTTGTTCTGTTATTGGTTTGGGCTAGGCCCATTTGATTCTGTTATGGGCTGTGACCCAAATGATATTGTAGTGGGTTTTGGCCCACGTATGCTCTGAATCGACTCAGATCTTATTCTTGTTAAAGGGCTTTAGCCTGCACTATTTCGTGTTTGGTTTCACATTTCTTGTCATTATTCTAGTAAGGGGATTACACACTCGAGTTTTCAGTAAACTCCCCCCGCTTTTTAACGTGCAGGTAATCCCTAGCGTTAGGAGGATCGGTGCTGCGAGGGACTCGGAGGTGACCACACGACTGCAGCTGTTATGCTTTGGACTTTATATATGTTTCAAATTCTGTTTTGGGTTTTAATTTCTGTAATAAGGCCTCTCTAGATTAAATTTTGAATTTGGGATTTTGTTACGTTTTATATCTGTTAGGCGTAGATGAGTTTTCAACCCAATTATTATTTTTAAAACATACGTTTTAAACTTCTTTACCTTAAGTTAGCTTCCGCAACTAAAAGAGATTTTTAACGAAGTTAATAACGTGTTTTTAAAAGTGATTAACTTTTCATTGAACTACGTTTTGAAATTGAATGAACACAAACTGAGACTTTAGTTTTTAAATATTAAGGAGGGTTTTCAATAAAAACATGGTTTTCGAAAAACACTTCATTGTGACACGCCAGATTCAGGCCTAACTTCTGGGCCGGGTTTGGGGTTTTACATTTAGTGGTATCAGAGCCAAGTTGCAAAACTCAACTGTGGAATGGGTTTTCAAAATTTTGTACTACAAGAGGTTGGTTTCAAATATGTGAAGTGTTTGAGGTATTTTTCTGGAAAGTGTGGCACACCGAGTCTTCGGCGCCGAATCCGTAAGATTCTGAAACTGTTGTTTGTTTTCGTTGAAAAGCAGTAGATAGAGATACTGTGATATTAGACTGTATTGCTACACTTAAAGTTAGAGTTTGTATTTATTTTGTGTGTGTTCAGGAAATGGTGTGCATGTGATATCTATCCGCTCCAATAGATAGATGGATTGGTGCTTGCTTGTATTATTAGGAGTAGAGTGCGCAACGGTAGCATAGTGGGGTAGTTGTTACACGACTACCCTGTTAGTTGGAAATTTCGGGGATGAAATTTCTTTAAGGGGGTAGAGTTGTAACGCCCCGAATTTTGGGCCTAAAAGAAATAGGCTTCACGTATCGGAGGAATTGGAATTCAGTTGTGCAAGTGAATAACACAAATGTATGTCTGCTTTGGTGATTAAGGGTCCTGAGGAGTTGATAAATCGAAATAGTAACATATTTTAGGCCCACATTTAGCATACTTTTGGATGAATTATCCCTTGATTTATGTAAAAAGGTGCTCTTAATCCTTTCTTTTCATGTCTTATACTCAGGAAAGCACCCAAGAATAAAAAGAACTAGAAATAGGCTCAAAACGGACCAAAATGGGCCAAAGAAGAAATCGACACGGCCTGGACTAAAGCCCACACGGCCGTGCCTCCTCAAATATACTAGAACACAGCCACAACCACGATTTACACGGTCGTGCCTCACTAACGGAGTCCAACACGGCCTGACCTCGATTCACACGGGCGTGTGCCATGGCCGTGCCCCTGCCGTGGAGGAGAGTAATTTCACTCGGATTTGGATACTTAGGGGCAAAGAAACACATTCCAAAAGCCTATAAATACACCCTAAGTATGACCTAAAAGGGGGAGTCGACCGGCGGTCAGCTAGGCCAAGGAGCCAAGCCGAAAATGTCAGATTTGTGGGAAACTCTCAAGGGATAGCCAGTTGATCCATCTCAAGAAGCCAGAATTCTACTCAAGACGGAGGATCTTCTCTTCAATTCCTTTAGGGGGTTTTAGGGATTTCATATGTTTTGTTTTATCTTTTCTTTTGAGATGTTTTCTTTTATCGTTATGAACTAAATCCTTCAGATACCTGAAGGGGATGAAACCTAGATGAATCTTGTTATATGATAAATACTTGATTTGTTCTTAATTATGTGTGCTTAATTCTTGTGTTGATATTTCGCGGATATTAATTCAAGTTGAATGTGCTTAGGTTGTGGAGCAAAAGTCCCTGCTTAAGAGTAGATCTAGCATAATTAAGCGGAGTTGATCGCGCCCCTAGAGATAGGGTGACGAGATTTTGCCGGATTAGGGTGAAACCTAATATGGGATGTCCATAGATCGATTTACTGCTATTCTAGGGGGTTATTAATGGGAAAGAGATTTCAATTAATTAACCTATGGTTAGACGTTATTCGCCTCGAGAGAGGGTTTAATATACGTTAGGGAGTCCTACGGATCAAGTCAAGTGAATAAATCGTCTGGTTCAGTGTTAGATAACAAGTGAAGTCTAGGTGGATTCTTCCTAAGGGTATCGTCTTAATCAACTGAGTTTTTCCTAAGTATTTCCCCAATTCATTCTTTTTGTCTTTGCGTCTTTAGCTTAGTAATTAGTTAATTTAGATTAATAAACAACTTCACTTATTTTAGGCTAAATAATAGAAAGAAAGTTAGTATTAGTACTTTTAGTTCCTTTGGGTTCGACAATCCGGTCTTGCCTAAGCTATATTACTGTTCGATAGGTGCACTTGCCTCAATCGTTGTCATAGTTAGTTTCCAGGTTCGATCATTATCTTTATAAATTTAAAACTCTGACTTCATAGCGATCAAGTTTTTGGCGCCGTTGCCGGGGAACTAAAATATTAAGAAAGCTCTATTTTTATTACTTTAGCCACTATTTTTTATTTTCTGCAATTTACTTTTATTTTTAAGTTTAAATTTTAACTTTGTTAAATTTTTGTTTCTTTCTAGCAGGTACCTCTAGTTTATGACTAGAAGGAACCCAAGAGGACCACTAGTATACGACAGTGATATTGAAGCTACCGCTCAAAGAAATCGCAGAGAAATTAGGCGAGCCCTAAATTACCAAGAAGAAGAGCGAGAAGACAGATCCAATCCTACTGAAGGGATGGACGAGAATAATCCACCACCACAAGATGTGGCAGAAAATAATGCTCCGCATACTATGTATGATTATGCTAAACCTCATTTAACAGGAGCCGAATCTAGTATTGTTAGGCCTGCTATAGTTGCTAATAATTTTGAATTAAAGCCTAACACTATACAAATGATTCAACAATTTGTTCAATTTGATGGTTTGCAGGACGAAGACCCAAACACTCATATAGCTAATTTTTTAGAGTTCTGTGATACCTTCAAAATAAATGGCATTTCTGATGATGCCATAAGACTTCGGTTATTTCCCTTTTCATTAAGGAATAAAGCCAAACAGTGGTTACACTCGTTACCACGAGGGTCAATCACTACATGGGAACAAATGACCGAAAAATTCTTATTAAAATATTTCCCACCGGCCAAAACGGCCAAATTACGGAATGATATCTCTTCTTTTATGCAGATGGATTTAGAGACATTATATGACGCATGGGAGAGATACAAGGATCTCTTGAGAAGGTGTCCGCACCATGGTTTACCCTTGTGGCTCCAAGTCCAAACTTTCTATAACAGTGTAAACCCCTCAACGAGGCAACTAATTGATTTAGTCGCTGGTGGAACCCTGGACAATAGAACTCCTGAAGCAGCTTACGAGTTTATTGAAGAGATTTCACTGAATAACTATCAGTGGCAGGTTACAAGGACCAAACCAATAAAATCCGCCGGAGTTTTCAACATGGATGCAGTAACCATGCTATCAACACAGGTAGAGATGATGAATAAAAAGCTTGATAGTTTGTGTTTTTCGCAGGTACATCCAGTAATGCAGTGCGACGTAAGTGGAACCGTAGCGAATCCTGAGTACCCACCCTACCAACCAAGCACAGAGAATGAACAGATGAACTATATAGGTAACAATTTCAGATCCAATAATAATCATTATAGTAATAATTATAATCCAGGTTGGAGGAACCACCCAAATTTTTCGTGGGGAGGTCAAGGAAATCAAAGACAACAACCTCCTCAAAATTTCCAAAATCCGCCCTATCCACAGGAGAAGAAGCCAAACCTTGAAGAGATGCTGACAAGATTCATGGCATCCACAGAAAATCGTCTCCAAGACACTGAAACCACCCTTAAGACCCAACAAGCATCGATCAAAGGGATCGAGAGCCAAGTTAGGGAAGTCACTAAGTCAGTTGAGGAAGTTTCTAAGATAGTGGGACAACTTACTAACACAGTTGGACAGGTTGCAAAAATAATTTCCAAACGACCGCAAGGGCGTCTACCAAGCAACACTGAGATTAATCCAAAGGAGCAAATCCAAGCCATAACAGCTCAAGAAAGTGAAGGATTAGACGAACCCAGTCCTATACAAAGAAACGAGGTAGAAGAAGGTAAAGTTGAGGTAACACAAGAGAAACCAAAACCGGTAATCAAGGAGTACCAACCTCGTATACCATATCTCGAAGCATTAACGAGAGACGACACAGAGGAACAGTTCGGTAAGTTTCTTAAACTTTTAAAGAAATTACATATTAACTTACCACTACTTGAAGCTCTTTCACAGATGCCAGATTCGAGGAAATTTTTAAAACATCTCTTGACGAACAAATGCAAATTAGACGAGGATCCACATGTGGAATTAAACGCAGTATGCTCAGCAATGTTACATAATAGACTACCACAAAAGCTAAAAGATCCAGGGAGTTTTACAATTCCATGTTTAATTGGTAGACTAACTTTTGATAATGCGTTACCTGATTTAGGGGCAAGCATAAATGTCATGCCTTATAAATTGTTTAAACAATTAGGTCTAGGAAAACCCAAACAAACTAGGATGAGCATTCAATTAGCTGATAAAACTATTAGAATTCCTAGGGGTATTATCGAAGATGTTCTTGTAAAAATTGACAAATTCGTTTTCCCAGTAGACTTTGTTGTCTTAGACATGGATGAGGATAATTCGATTCCCTTAATATTAGGAAGACCATTTTTAGCAACTGCCAGGACTAAAATTGATATTGATGCAGGAGAACTCATACTTTGTGTAGGTAATGAGACGATCACCCTCAAGGATCTCGACTCAGCCAGAACATCGAGTTATAAAGGTACGAACGTTAATTCTATTGATAACCATTCGGTTAACCCTTATTTTCAGGAAGCACCACAGAAGAATACAACTGAACCCAATCCTAAACCCAGTGTTAACAAAGAATTAGCTCACGAAGAACAAGGGATTAAGATCGATGAGCTAGACGAGTGGAAGATGCACTTCAAGGAAAAATTAGGGTTACACGGTGAAGAACCGGAACCACACAAGGTAAAACCGAAGGAGCCCCTAGAAGAGCTCATAGGAATAACAAACCACTTCCAAAATAGGAGATCAGGTATTGTTAGATAAGGCAGATCCTCGAATATCTCCTCCGGACCCTAACACAAACAAAGAAATACCTTTTAGGATAACCAGTGTTTTCCCATACGGAACAGTCGAGGTAAGTAATCCTATTTTTGGTACTTTTACTATAAACGCATCACGACTTGAACTTTTTCAGAGGATAAAACTGATAGCATGAGGAAGGACTTCCAACTCCTCAAACCACCCTGATGATGCAAACGAGAGGAAAGTCTAGCTTAGGACTATAAACGAGCGCTTCTCGGGAGGCAACCCGAGCACTGACCCCATTAACTTTTACATTTTTTATTTTTTATTATTTATTCTATTTTCCCATTTCTTTATAGTATCTAGCTTTAAACTGACCAAAAAGTGCAGATTTCCAGGCCACACGGCCTAGCACATGGCCGTGGTCGTGGCCGTGTGGATGCCCCGGATCACCGTACTGACATGGAAGAGGTGGTACGAGTCAGAGAGAATCAAATCTTCAAAGTCACGGACTCCAACCACCACCCCACGGGCACTGACAGAATGCCACGGCCGTGCTGTAACACCCCAAACCCGGCCCAAACACCACGACCGAATCTGGCATGTCACTAGGGAAGAACTTATAAGGTATTACGATCCTCAGAAGAATTTTAAATCATTTTAAAATCCCAAGTTTTAAGGTTCAATTGAAAATACCATTATTAATTTAAGATAAAAATTTAATTGCCAAAAACCTATGATCAAGTGACATTTAAAAAAAAACACCTGTTGCTACGTTTGATTAAGCTAAAGGTGCGTTGCGGAAATCCGTTTGTAAAATCGTTAATTAAGTTATAAGAAAACTTTGTTTGCAATTCAGTGAATAAAACATCTTATCCTATCTTAGATTTAATGCGTCTAATACTTAAACCGAAACTTTAAACCAAATTAATAGTGGCCTTATTACAACATAGAATCCCAATTAAAGATGAATAACGTTCTAATTTAAAAGAAAGAAACCGTGCATGGCCACCTCGTAGTCTTATCCGGCCCGGTCCATTGCACTATGTATTACCTGCAAAGATGTTAAGCAAAGAGAGTGAGTCAAAAGACTCAGTGTGCAACTCAAGCCCACCACTTACCATCTTATCCCCTTTTTAAGTAATCACATTGAGCGAAGCCCATTCGAAATCAGATTGGGCTTTAGCCCCATAGTACAGAATAACAGTTTTCATATGCAAAATGATGCAAAACCAAATCCCACCTAAATTTCCATCCGCTACACACCACCCGATCCTGCCAATCACACGAGTGGGGATTTCTACAATCGACCCTCCATCCGCTACACACCATCGATGGCAGTCATATCATCGATTAGTCGCTCATCGCGACATATGTGGCATAGCCACCGTAATAATGTGACAACGTCACCGTCATATGTGGCAGAGCCACCTTTAATAATGTGACAACGTCACCGTAGTATGTGGCAAAGCCACCTTTAACATTGCCCCATTCATCATCATCATATCCCCATGCCCATGCAATATACAATCATGATGGTATGGATGCAACACATAACAACATACATAAAACATTTAAGGCATATGAATATTCATGCTAACAACCATATTTACAAGGCATACTCGGAGAAAGAACATACCTGGTGTCACGATTATTACCCTCTATGGGTATCACAATAACTATTATTGTGTTTTCGGCTTTCAAACATCACATATATACATAATAATAACATACATGAAGGTGTGGGAGTTACACTCCTGTAAACACGCAAGACTACACTATCGATCTCGCTAATGTCCTCACTCGTAGGGATCACAACGATCTGCTTATCCCTTTCAGAAGCCGGCCCACAACCCGGTGGCCAATCACGAACTGCCGATACCGCTCGCTTCTTGAATTTAGGGGTAGAGACTACGTGTCCAACCCCCTCCTTTGTTCGGCTGGTACTTGTTTCCATAAAAATGATCTTGGTCAGAAGACCGGGTTAAGACATCGAAGTAGAGAAATTAAGGATATAAGCTTAATAATATAACGATTTCTTACCTAAGTCGATAGAACCCGGAGCCTATTACACCTGGATTAGTAAGTCACTGAAATCCATACACAAACTCCATATTAGAATCGGCCCTCCAAGATATGGATTAGAAAGAGTGGCCTTTCGGCCAAAGAAATACAGAACATGGTTAACCCCAACGGTTACCAACCAAACAGAGATTAAGAGAGAATAGAGAAAGAAACTGGCGCTTACCACTAAACAGGAAGGAACCGATTTGAAAGGGAGATAGGAGGATGAGTGGCGGCACTTCACTGAAATAGAATCGAGCAAGGGACGTAACACCAAAGAGATTCGGCTAAACAAGAGAATAAGTACAACTTGATTTCGGCTTATGAAGAAACAAAGAGAAAATGTAAAAGAAATGGCTATGGAGATTCGACTTACCAAGGAAAATAAAAAAGCGGAAGTAAAAACCCAAAGAGGCGAAATAGGAATAGATTTTGTCTTGAGTAGATGCGAGAAGAACCGAAAAGAGAGTGGAAGCTTAAGGGAATTCAGCCAAGGGATGGGGCTTGAGAAGTGAGCAAATGGGAAAAATGATTAAATGGAGAAGAGTAGGAGGGTTCGGCTAAGGGGATATCAAATGAGAAACACGTTTGAACCAAAGAAGAAGAGAATTGTTTCGGCTCTTGATGGTGAAGCAATGAACTCAAGTTACCAAAAATGCAAAAGAAGGAGAAGATGGTTTCAGTTTTTCTAGCTGAATGAAGAGTCAACAATAGACTTAGGAGTTTCGGCTAACAAGGAAAAGAACCAAAAGTTGCCAAAATGAAAAAAACACCAATTACTAAACACTCCACAAAAATTTGGCACCTATACTCCTTAACCAAAACCGAATGCCTAACTCACTTAACACCACTCAAAGATTCAGCTAACACCCTTCTCCACCTTCATCCCCTTGATTCACCCTTGATTCACTCCTAAATCCCCTCTCCTCCACTTATTCAAATTAGTTTGAATGATTCAAACTCCCCAAATAGCTCTCCACCACCCGTTTAAAATTCTTGACCAGGTCTTGTCTCTCTCCTCTAGAGTTTGATTAGCATCCAGCTGCCTCCCTTGCCTGAGCCAAAAATAATACTCCCTTGTGCTGCTTTAGAGATTCGAACCCTCTCCCTCTCAGCTTCTCCTTGTGACGCCACCTCCCTGCATGCTAGGTGGTGTCTCCCTACCACTTTACCACTACAGCTCTTGTGTCTTCAAACACAAGCAAAAATTCTTAAAACCTGCCTCAGCTAGCTTTCACCTAAAGTGCCCAAAATTGAAATTTTGGCCAAGGCTTCGGCTTAACCCCGAGCCTTCCCGGGGCCCCCAAACATAACAAACTAATAGATAGAGCATGCCAACACACATAGAAACATAATAAATGCAAAGCCCCTAAATCCCAGATGTTACATGTTTGACGCGGCCGTGGACGACACTGAATTATCACCAACGGGCGTGGCAATCTGTAAAATGGGCATGGGTGAACCAACACACCTAGGCACACGGCCGTGCGAGGCGGCCGTGTGAATCGACACGCCTAAGGAGCACGGGCGTGGGATTGTACCAGGTTTAAAAATCTATTTAATCCCTCCCTCCCTTCCCTCTTCTCCTACTAACTTTCAACCTTCAACTTTTCATTTTCTTTCCTACCCCTCTTCTCTATACCCTTGAGCTACACCAAAACAATGCCAAAGAAGCAGAAGAAGCCAAGGACAGTCTCCCTCATGGAGACCGATACATATAAGTTCATGCCAGCCGCTTCAATCACTCGCTAAGCCAAGGGTCTTTGAGACCAATTATCTGTTCTTTTATTTTTATCTTCTCCTTTATTTTCCTTCTCTTTAACACTCTTATGCTCAATTTAGTTTATTTTATCTTAGTTTTTTGATTTTAGGTTCTAAAGGCTGCTAGGGAATCACGCCACGACCACCACCATATCCTCAGCCTTAGAAATCACACCCAAAAATAAGGACTCTACAGTCCATCCATATTTTCTTTTAATTTTAGTTTCATCATTATTTTTCTCCACTTTAGCTTGCTTTTCTTCAAATATTTAATTAGTATAGTTTTAATTATTATTATTATATCCTGGCTAATTCTCCATGAGCTACCCAATTTCTTCATCTAGCGCAGGATCGTCATCCAGACCGGCCCCTCCAACTTATCTTTCACCTTCGACTCAAGGAATCCATCCAAAATTCAGGGAGTTTCACTTCTCTCCATATCTTACAATTTTAGTATTATTGTCTATATAGCTAACTTTGTACATTGAGGGTAATGTACATCTTAAGTGTGGGGGGGTGAACAACCTAAAAAGGTGCCTAACTTTTTTCATTATTCTCAAATTTCTAAAATTAGGTGCCAAACTTTTTGCATTGTTCTCAAAATCCTGAATTTAGTCTTGTTTTTAAGTAAATTCCTCATATTACTAATTAGGATGAAATTTCTAATAATTTATGATTTTTATTGATATGTTTTAGATTAAGTCATTGATAATTGTGCATTGATAATTAAATTCTAAGAATACTAGAGAATCAAGCATGATAAGTCTATTTTTCAGAAATTAAAAATTTTCTAGGTTGTCGAACTGAGTTTAAATATTACTTTGAAGTTTGAAATTTACGAGGTTGATGTCAAAATACCCATAATTTTTGTGAGATTTTGAGCCTTATAGAGCATATATTCTTTTTCATGCTCACTTTATTGATTATGAGTATGTCAACATTGATTTGTTATTCTAGAACTTGCCTCATTTATACATATCGAGACCACACCTATGATTTGATATACAGAGATGATTAAGGCACCTAGGTTTTAACCCACTAACTCCATCAAAAGCCTACCTTCACAATTAACCCCTAGTGAACCCCTTTTAATCCTAACAACCCTTTTTATTGACATAACCGCTAATATTAACCCAAAACCCTTTATTTTTGTTATCACCATTCTTTTTCGACTTCTCTTATATCGAGATTTGATTTGATTAATAGCCTAACTATGTTTTTATTTCAGTAATTTATCCTTTGTTATGTATTTATGATTTATGTTTAAAAAAAAATCAAAGTATATTCATTATTCATTATTAGTTTGTAATTAATTGAGCTTACACATTTGAATTCCAAATATTGAAGAAGAAGCTCGTATTATTAGTATTATTAGCTTTCAGTTGATGAAATTACTTTTATTTAGTTTATTTCTTTTCGAGTTAGGTATTTTATCAATTCGATCTCGATTCTAACATTCTAATTCAGCCTTTATCCACACCTTAACCCTAGCCCCGTTACAACCCTGACAAAGACCTTTTGATCTGTGCATCATCTCATATTATAGTGGTGGAGATTTGATTTTCAGGCAAGCCTATGGGATTAACTTTTCATGTTCGACTTTTGAGCACTTTTTCCTGAACCTTAAACACTTTGAGTGATTTGAGTGAATCTCTAGTGAGGATGTCAATCCTTGTCAGTTTTGAATTAAAGGTAATTATTTAGATAAGGGGAGACGCCTATATTTTCGAGCTACAAATCTATGACTTAGATTGTTTGAATCCTTAGAACTCTTTGAATTGAATTATCTATGAATTATGATAAGACATTGTTGATAGGAATTATGAACTATAGAAAGTTCGTTTTAATTGTAAGTTGAGAATTTTACTTGAGGACAAGCAAAAGCTAAAGTGTGGGGGTATTTGATAAACCAAAACAGTAACATATTTTAGGCCCACATTTAGCATACTTTTGGATGAATTATCCCTTGATTTATGTAAAAAGTTGCTCTTAATCCTTTCTTTTCATGTCTTATACTCAGGAAAGCACCCAAGAATAAAAAGAACGAGAAACGGGCTCAAAACAGACCAAAATGGGCCAAAGAAGAAATCAACACGGCCTGGACTAAAGCCCACACGGTCGTGCCCCTCAAATATACTAGAACATGGCCACAACCACGATTTACATGGCCGTGCCTCACTAACGGAGTCCAACACGGCCTGACCTCGATTCACACGGGCGTGTGCCATGGTCGTGCCCCTACCGTGGAGGAGTGTAATTTCACTCGGATTTGGATACTTAGGGGCAAAGAAACACATTCCAAAAGCCTATAAATACACCCTAAGTATTACCTAAAAGGGGGGAGTCGGCGGGCGGTCAGCTAGGCCAAGGAGCTGAGTCGAAAAGGTCAGATTTGTGGGAAACTCTCAAGGGATAGCCAGTTGATCCATCTCAAGAAGCCGGAATTCTACTCAAGACGGAGGATCTTCTCTTCAATTCCTTTAGAGGGTTTTAGGGATTTCTTATGTTTTGTTTTATCTTTTCTTTTGAGATGTTTTCTTTTATCGTTATGAACTAAATCCTTTAGATACCTGAAGGGGATGAAACCTAGATGAATCTTGTTATATGATAAATACTTGATTTGTTCTTAATTATGTGTGCTTAATTCTTGTGTTGATATTTCGTGGATATTAATTCAAGTTGAATGTGCTTAGGTGGTGGAGCAAAAGTCCCTGCTTAAGAGTAGATCTAGCATAATTAAGCGGAGTTGATCGCGCGCCTAGAGATAGGGTGATTTAGATTTTGCCGATTAGGGTGAAACCTAATATGGGATGTCCATAGATCGATTTACTGCTATTCTAGGGGGTTATTAATGGGAAAGAGATTTCAATTAATTAACCTAGGGTTAGACGTTATTCGCCTCGAGAGAGGGTTTAATATATGTTAGGGAGTCATACGGATCAAGTCAAGTGAATAAATCGTTTGGTTCAGTGTTAGATAACAAGTGAGGTCTAGGTGGATTCTTCCTAAAGGTATCGTCTTAATCAACTGAGTTTTTCCTAAGTATTTCCCCAATTCATTCTTTTGTCTTTGCGTCTTTAGCTTAGTAATTAGTTAATTTAGATTAATAAACAACTTCACTTATTTTAGGCTAAATAATAGAAAGAAAGTTAGTATTAGTACTTTTAGTTCCTTTGGGTTCGACAATCCGGTCTTGCCTAAGCTATACTACTGTTCGATAGGTGCACTTGCCTCAATCGTTGTCATAGTTAGTTTCCAGGTTCGATCATTATCTTTATAAATTTAAAACTTAGACTTCACAGCGATCAGGAGTATTGGAGAAGCCTTGGGTTCAAACCTGGGCTTAAGAAAAATTTTGTGTTTTAAGTGATCAAAACCCCTATCTTTGGTTAGTAGGGTTATAAATAAATTGTGGTGGAAGGTGACAAAAGAGGAGTTGGTGGCGTGGTGGAAGGTGGCGTCACAAGTGTGGCAAGGAGGTCAAAGGTTCGAGACTTGGAGTAAGCTATGGATTATTTATTTTGCAGCTGTACCGCCCAGTGGTTGTGTTGGAATTGAATTCTGCTCAAGTGGTTGTGGAATTGGTCTTGGGGGAGAGATTTATGGGATATGGACTTAGAGGAGTTTGAAAGGAGTTTGAGTAGGTGGTTGAGTAGAATAAGGTGGAGAGATTTTAGGAGAGGGATAAGGGGGTGGAAAAAGGAGAGTTTGTTATGGAGTGAAGTTGTGCCGAATTTGGGTGTTATGCTTAGGGAAATTCGGCCAAGAGGGCTTTTCTCCCATTTGGTTTAGTTTTTTGTCACTTTTTGGGTTGGGAAAAATCTTCTTTCTGTGCCGAGTTATTTTGAGCTCTAAAGTGTCGTATTAGTTCACTTTCTGTTTGCGATTTTGTTACTGGGGTTGTCAAATTGACTATTTGGGAAACTGGTGGGTATTACCGAATGTTCTTCCTCTTTTACCTTTTCTGCCTTTACACCTCGATTGGCTGAATACTTATCTTTTCTTCTTCCCTGCAGTGTCATTCTTTCTTTTCGATTTCTAGCCTAGCCGATTGCTCCTTCTCTATTCCTTCTTCCGTCTTTTCTTTCTTCTGCTTGGTAGACCGAAGGTACTCAACCTTCTTCTCTCCCTATCCTTGGCCGAATATTTCTATGCTCCACTGTTGGTATTGTTAATCGGTTCTGCAAGTGTTCCTGACTGAAGGGTAGGTGTTTATACTTTCTCCTTTACACTCAAATTTGATCTCTTTTAGTATTTCTCTGGAAGCCGAATGCTTCTGTTCTTTTGGGCTCTAATTACGCTCTTGATTCTCTTGAGCGATATGATGCTCGTTGGGGGCTAGTCAAATCCGAGGAGCGAAGAAGTTCTAGAGTGCTAAGGCCGTCGAGGTTTTTTCTCTCATCTTCCGATTAAGGTAATTTGTTATCTTACTCTTTGGGTATAGACCGATTAGGCCCTATGGGTTTGCTAAGTAAAATTTGGGTTGTAGGATGCATCTATGATTAGTACTACCTAACAGAGATCTATCATAGTGCAGTTGTCGGCAAGGCGTGTGATCTATCATAGTTAGCGATCTTAGAGGACTGGAGGTACTCACTCAATCAAGGTAAGGGTGGTGAATGTTTTGGGGCTAAGTATTAAGAAGGTGGTATGTTTATGTCACTATTAAGGTTGGTTGTATCCCTATCAACATGTGATTAATCGTGTGTTGGGAATCGATGTAGGTCTTGGTGCTCAAGGATTATTCGCTTTCTTCGCAACAAAGGTGTGTAACAGTACCATGTATTCAATAGTCGGTGAGAAAACTGATAGAGTGTGTGTATTTGTATGCGGTATTCGATGATCGGCTCAAAATTCGAAAGTATGTGTTGTTTACACTGCTATGACTGTAGATCGAAAAAATGTCAAAAAGCCAGAAATATGGCGTATGATGCCACACGAGCGTGCGAACGTGCGTGTGGTGAACCGAGCCCATGAACATGGGCGTTAGTCTGTAGAGGCCACCACGAGCGCTCTCTTGGTCCTGGGCTGTTCTTGGCCGAAATGGGCTGCGTGGGCCCAGTGGGCTTGTGGGCCCACGCAGAAAAAATGTATGTGATGTGGTAAGTATTGTTTGGACTGTGACGTTTGCATAACTGTGGCTGTTTCTGGGCTAAATGGGCCACACGAGTGTGTGGGCCCACTTGGGCCAAGTAATGGGCTTTAAGCCCATTTACACCGTTGCGACTGTTTAGGTTACTTAAGTTGCTCGAGGCGACGGTGGACCTTCTGTTGGGTTACTAAGACCCCGATTTGCAAAATTACTGAAATACCATCGATTTGTGAAATTACAGAGATACCCTCAATTTGTAAAATTACCAAAATACCCCCGGTTTGCAAAATTACCTAAATACCCTGTAGGGTAGAATTACCGAAATACCCCTGAAGGGTAGGATTACCAAAATACCCTTATTTGGTAAAATGACTATTTTACCCTTGTGGGTAAATGACGGACTTAGATTATGAATTTGACTGATTTGACTGTGATCGTATGACTGTGTTTTAACTTACTTGACTGTGGTCGTGTGACTGATATGCTTTTAATATGTGTTTAAATAACTTTACTGAGCATGGCCATTTTGCATACACGTGTAATGATTAAGCATGACATACACGATATATTGCATGGGCTTGGGACATTGATACGGAGGAAGTTCTGATAGGGTCACCGGGTCGCATGAGACGACTGTGGATCCAGTATTGATCTGCTAAGGTCGCACGGGTCGCATGAGACGACTGTGGACCGACGGACGGCTTAAAGCCGCGTAATCTGATTATGGCTCTGTGACAACCTAAATATGGCTCTGTGCCATCTTCATCACGGCTTTGTTCCAATCGTATTTACCCGTGGCTATGTGCCTAACATATATATGGATGACTCTGTGTCGATCATAATTACCCGTGGCTGTGTGCCGATTATATTACCGTCACTGATGGCTATGTGCCAAACTTATTACAGTTACCGATAACTTTGTGCCATCCTGATTATGGCTCTATGCCATCCTGATTATGGTTTATAACCATTCTATTTATGGGTTTTAGCCGTTCTGTCTACGGCGTCGAGCCGTTCTGTTGTCTTAGTGCCACAATCGGTGCTAAGCTTGGTGTGTTGGCTGGGTGGGTCAATTTTATCCCCACGTAAGTGTAGGGTTGGTACGGGTGGTGTGTTGGCTGGATCGGGGTGGGATACATCCTCATACCGTTGCATATCTTTTTATGAGATCTGTCACTGTACTGGGCTTAGGCCCACTTGTTCTGTTATTGGTTTGGGCTAGGCCCAATCTGTTATGGGCTGTGACCCAAATGATATTATAGTGGGTTTTGGCCCACGTATGCTCTGAATCGGATCATCATTCATCGTTAAAGGGCTTTGCACAAATCGCTTTTCGGTTTGGTTTTTGTTTATCGATCATTATTCTAGTAAGGGGATTACACACTGAGTTTTTTGTAAACTCACCCCGCTTTTAATCGTGCGAGTAATCCCCAGCAGTTAGGAGGATCGGTGCTGCGAGGGACTCGGAGGTGACCACACGACTGCGGCTGTTATGCTTTGGACTTTATATATGTTTCAAATTCTGTTTTGGGTTTTAATTTTTGTAATAAAATGTCTCTGGATTAAATTCTAAATTTGGGATTTTGTTACGTTTTATATCTGTTAGGCGTAGACGAGTTTTGAACCCCAATTACTATTTTTAAAACATACGTTTTAAACTTCTTTACCTTAAATTAGCTTCCGCAACTAAAAGAGATTTTTAACGAAGTTAATAACGTTTTTTTTAAAAGTGATTAACTTTTCATTGAACCACGTTTTGAAATTGAATGAACACAAACTGAGACTTTAGTTTTTAAATATTAAGGAGGGTTTTCAATGAAAACATGGTTTTCGAAAAACACTTCATTGTGACACGCCAGATTCGAGCCTAACTCCTGGGCCGGGTTTGGGGTGTGACAAATATAGCACATACGCTAGCCCTGCTAAGTATTATTATCTGAGTGGCTTAGTCCAAGTATGTGGTGTGTAGGGTTGGATGGGCCTTCCGAGGTCCTAATTGGTGTGATTAGTTGGATGAGCTTTAACAGCTCTTATGAGGTGTGATCGGGGGACGGAGAGGTGTTGGCTGGATGGGTGGGTTATATTTCTGACTGCATTTCATACGCATATTTTGTGTGTTCTGGGTGTAAGAATATCTGTCTGTGATCTGTTTGTCTGAGCAACCCATGTGTAAGTGTTCTGTGTACTTGGTGTGCTCTATTTCGATTGGATGCGGTGGTGTTAGGCCCTTGTTTGGGATCTGTTTTTGCTCATGTCTGTAAGTCTGTTACACCGCTGAATTGAATTATGTGATTCTGCTTTTAACCTTGATTCGGAATTACACTGAGCTCGAGTAGCTCACCCACTATTAGCATTTCCATTTCAGGTACTTTTCGATTTCTGGCGCTGGGCTCGGTATGCGGAGGTCTCAGACAGTTTTGGAGAAAGATTAATTATAAGTTTGTGTTTTCAGTTCTAATTAATATTTCAATTTTTGAACTGTAAGATCTTACAAAAAAATACTGTACAAATTCCGTCTTAAGTTATTAGTTTTACTCCGCTGATTTATATTATCTCAACTGTAATTTTACTGTTTGTATTTTTAAAGATTAAATGTTTTGGTTTGACATGACAACCTGTTTTGTAAAAAATTACCTACGATCACTTCGGTTATCAATGTGACATTCGGGATTCGGTCTAAACTTCTTGTAACACCCCTTACCCTGGTTCTACATCGGGAACCGGGCCCGAGGCGTTACCAAACTCAAACCACTTAATCGCCACTTAGGCTCAACATCATTACTCTCTATAACCTCATTCTCGACTTACGAGGCCTCACTCATACACACGAGGGCTCTCGAGACTAATCTGGAACTTTTTCCAACCTTAAAATTTTTCTCTTCAAAACAGGCCTTACACGCCCATGCAAGATTAGACACGCCCGTGCATAGGCACA
This sequence comes from Gossypium sturtianum, assembly GCA_025698515.1. NCBI lineage: Eukaryota > Viridiplantae > Streptophyta > Magnoliopsida > Malvales > Malvaceae > Gossypium > Gossypium sturtianum. The sequence continues at coordinate 24,248,864 of CM046952.1, forward strand.
CACGCCCATGTCCCCAGACCGTGCCTAAAAACCCAAGCATTCTCCCAAATGCCCCACGGTTAAGGCACACGCCCATGCGGTTTGGGAACACGCCCGTGTACCCTATTACATGTCCGTGCCTTCCACCCGTGGTCGACACTGACTAAATCCACATGGCCTGGACATGCCCATGGCCCTGGCCCGTGTGACAATTAAATTTTTAAGTGTCAAGTGCAGACTTCACACTGCCTCAAAGCCTAGTCACACGCCCGTGTGGCTAGCCCGTGGACTATCCTGACTTAAAATGTTAACATGCAGGGGACGCACGGTCACAGCACACGCCCGTGGGCTGACCGTGTATCACACATGGTCTAGACACACGCTCGTGTGTCTACCCACATGGTCAAGAACAAGGCTAAGTGCCAAGTTCTTTTCACCCCTCTAACATACATGACATATATTCATCCAACACAATCATAATCAACTCAAATTGGATTGCAATCTCACATAGACAACTATAACTTTTCATATAATATGGTAGCCAACAACTATGGCATTATACAAAATGAGCTATCATCTAAAGGCCAACACATCTTAGCCATTTACAAAAAAATTTACTAACTTATCTAGCCCCTATACATGCCATATACAAAACATTAAGTTTCATGTACCAAAGTGTGCTGATATGTGGGCTATCTTCTGACGATCCTCGTATCTCGATTCAACACTTTTAATCTATAAGACAAGGGAAAAGAAAGGGAGTAAGCTTTGAGCTTAGTAAGTTTACACATAAACAAATAAGCGTCATAGTATAAGCTAAACAAAAATTAGCATTATACTACCAAAAGTAATGAACAAATATGCTTACTCTTTCTAACCCTTTCCACATTTCCAACACATCATGAGTCACATACTCATAACCATCGAAATGCACCCCTGCATTCTATGTCACATTTACACAATATACAACACATCATTATTTCTCGTAATACATTCACACAGTTTATCCACATAACTTATCTACACAAAATTATCCACACAAATAGTTCATATAGCTAATCCACACAAATTATTACACACAAACGCCTAATACACACAGTTAATCCACACAGCCAGTATCTCAGTGGTTTCACACTTAGCACACCAAAATTGATTAATAAGGTGGTACCGCACTTAGCCTACCACAAAGGTATTCATAATGATTCAGCACATAGCTCACCAAATGATATACCTCACGATAGCATCGCACATAGCTAGCTCATCGTCAATATGAATTAGGATGGTATCGCACTTAGCCCACCATCTAGCATTATCACAACACATGCATAAGTCTACTTACTTAATCATTCTCGATCATACATTCATTCCACATTTTCTACTACATTCATCCCATATAGGTTCTCAAACATGCTACACACTAGCTAGCATTAACAAATTGTAAGTATGAATGCATTATTTATGCATAGACTTACCTCGATACTCAAAGTATGGAAATATGCAATTTAGTCCACCACCTTGCTTTTGCCTCGGTTTCGATCCGGGCTTTTTCTTTCTTGATCTTTAATGAATAATTCAGCTTATTCAATACACACATTGACTAAATTGACCCACATTTCATACTTTAGCAAAATTACTATTTTGCCCCTAAACTTCCTCATATTTACACTTTAGCCCCAAGGCTCGTAAAGTGATTTTTATTCAACTTTCTATCCTTTCATGCTTAGCCGAACCACTTACTCAACTAAAGCATTCATCAAATCTCACTAAATCACACATGTATGACCAAACTAAAGTTTTTCACAATCAAGTCCCTACATGCATTTTCATGGAAAATCACTTAACAAAAGATGTTTCTACTACATCAAGCTTTCATAATCTTCCATAAAACATCAAAATACTTGCATGTCATACATGACCACATTTTTGAACATCCATAATAGCTCACCAAATAGCTAAAAATAGCTTACTCATGCTACTAGGACTTCAAAAATACGAAGAATATCAAAAACCGGGCTTAGGAGCACTTACTAGCAAGCTTGAAAAGTTGAAATAGCCCTAACAATAGCTTCTCTAATTTTCGGCAGCTAAAGGGGAAGAAGATGAATGAATTTGTCATCTTTTCACCTATTTTAATCACTTATTTGATAAATGACCAAAATGCCCTTTTTGATAAACTTCAAATTTTGACTCATCCATGCCCATTTTTGTCCAAAAATTAGAATTTGGGTAAATTACTATTTAAGGTCCTCTAATTAATAATCTAAAGCTATTTCACACATATAGCTTCTAGAAACACACATTTTGCAACTTTTGCAATTTAGTCCTTTTGGACAATTCAACCACTATTCCACAAAATTGCTTCATGAAACTTTCACACTAGCATGCATACATAATATAAACCTCAGAAACTCATTCATAACCCTTGAATTCGTGGTCTCAAACCACTATTCCGTCTAGGCCCTAAACCGGGATGTTACAACTCTCCCCCGTTTAGAGATTTTTGTCCCCGAAAATCTTACTAGAAAAGAGGTTTGGATGTTGCTCTCTCATAGCTTCTTCCGTTTCCCACGTATCCTCTTCCACGTCTTGTTTCTGCCATAACACTTTCACTAGTGCTATGCTCTTATTTCTCAACTGTTTCACTTCTCGAGCCAAGATCTTAATCGGCTCCTCTTCATAAGACATATCCGGTCTTATCTCAATTTCCATTGAAGGAATCACATGTGAAGGATCGGAGCGATACCGTCGCAACATCGACACATGGAACACATTATGAATCTTTTCCAACTCTACCGGTAAAGCCAACCGGTAAGCTACAAGCCCAATTCTGTCTGTAATCTCATACGGCCCTATGAACCTTGGACTCAATTTCCCTTTCCGTCTAAATCTCATAATCTTCTTCCACGGGGACACTTTCAAAAATACTTTGTCACCCACTTTAAACTCGATTTCTTTTCTTTTCAAATCTGTGTACGACTTCTGTCGATCCGAAGCAGCTTTCAGACTATTACGGATTACTTTCACTTTCTCTTCGATCTCTTTTACTAGATCGACCCCATGGATCCGCTTCTCGCTAAGCTCGATCCAATACAAAGGAGTCTGACACTTACGGCCATACAAAGCCTCATACGGTGCCATCTGTATACTCGATTGATAACTATTGTTATAGGCAAATTCGACCAAAGGTAGATATCTCTCCCAACTACCTTCAAATTCTAACACACAGCATCGAAGCATATCTTCAAGAATTTGAATCACTCTTTCGAGATCGACCATCGGATTGCGGATGGAACGCAAAGATCGAAAATCAATCTCGCACCCCATGGCCTCTTGCAACTTCTTCCAAAATCTCAAGTAAACCTCGGATCTCTATCCGATATAATAGACACAGTACACACCATGTAATCTCACTATCTCTCGCCACATACAATTCAATTAACTTATCTAGTGAATAATCAACACGCATCGAATAAAGTGAGCCGACTTCACAATTTATCCACAACAACCCACACCGCATCTCTCTTTCTGAGTCATCGGCAACCCTGCTTACAAAATCCATGGTAACCCGATCCAATTTCCATTCGGGAACCATCACCGGTCAAGCAATCCCAAGGCACTTGATGCTTAGCTTTCACTTGTTGGCAAATCGGACACTTTGATACAAACTCTGAAATATCTCTTTCCATGCCTGGCCACCAGTACAACTTCCTCAAGTTGTTGTACATTTTCGCTTCGCCTGATGTCTTGACAAACACCCACCGTGGGCTTCATGCAAAACCTTTCGAATCAACTCCTCATTTTTAGGAACACAAATTCTGTCGCGATAAAGCAAACAACCATTCAAACCCATTTGAAAATCAGAATCACATTCCGACCCGCACTTAGCTATCTTAGCTTGTATCTCGTTGTCATTTCTCTGAGCTTCACATATTTGTTGAACAAATAGTGGCCTAGCTTTCAACTCTGCCAAAATAGCACCATCATCAGACAATACTAAACTCATTCTCATAACTCTTAGAGCATACAGGGATTTCCTACTCAAGGCATCCGCAACCACATTCGGTTTTCCTGGGTGGTAATCAATGACTAACTCATAGTCTTTCAACAATTCAAGCCACCGCCTCTGCCTCACCAGATTCGGATCCTTCGATCCATCAAATACTTTAAACTCTTGTGATCCGTAAAGATTCGCACTTTTCACCATACAAATAATGTCGCCAAATCTTTAACGCAAAAACAATCGCACCAACTCCAAATCATGAGTCGGATAATTCTTCTCGTGCGGTTTTAACTGCCTCGAGGCGTAAGTGACTACCTTACCCTCTTGCATCAACACGCAACCGAGACCATTAAATGACGCATCACTATAAATCACGAACTCCTTCCCCGATTCTCGTTGAACCAAAATCGGTGCCTCGATCAACATTGTTTTCAGTCTCTCGAGCTCATTGACATGTCTCACTCCATTCAATTTTGACATCTTTATGCAACAGTTTTGTCATTGGGGTAGCAATCACAGAGAACCCTTTTACGAAACGTCTGTAATATCCCGCTAATCCCAAGAAACTCCTGATTTCAGACATGTTCCTCGGCGATTTCCAATCCATAATAGCCGATATCTTACTCGGGTCAACTCTGACACCATCACCTAACACCATGTGTCCTAGGAATCCGACCTCTCGGAGCCAAAACTCACTCTTGCTAAACTTAGCATACAACTGCTTATCTCTCAAAGTTTTCAAGACAATTCTCAAGTGCTCTTTATGATCGTTCTCATCCCGAGAATAGATCGATATGTCGTCAATAAAGACAACCACAAACTTGTCCATATACGGTCTGAAAACACGGTTCATCAGATCCATAAAAATCGCAGGTGCATTCGTCAAACCAAACGGCATGACCAAAAACTCACAATGGCCATACCTTGTCCGAAATGCAATTTTCAACACATCTTGTTCTTTCACTCTGAGCTGATGATAACCAGACCTCAAGTCTATCTTGGAGAACACTGTAGCTCCCTTCAGTTGATCAAAAAGATCATCAATCCTTGGTAAAGGATACTTATTCTTAACCGTCACCTTATTGAGTTGTCTATAGTCTATATACAACCTCATAGACCCATCTTTCTTCTTCACAAATAATACCGGAGCACCCCACGGCGAGTAGCTTGGTCTTACAAAACCCTTATCTCATCAATTCTTGTAATCGAACCTTGATTCCTTTAACTCTACAGTGCCATTCATGCGAGAGCAATCGAAATAGGTGTCATTCCCTAACCAACTCAATTCCAAACTCAACCTCTCTCACTGGAGGTAATCCGGGTAACTCTTCCGGAAATACATCTGGGTACTCACATACCACTGGCACTATTTTAAACTCTACTCCAACCTCTTGAGTATTCAACACAAACGCAAGATAGGACTCACATCCTTTCCTCAAACATTTCTCAGCCACTAGGGAAGAAATCATCACGGGTAGACTATCTGATCCACCTGATTCAACCCGAACCACATCTCCACTCTCACATTTCAGTTCAATAAACTTACTACCACAGTTCACTAAGACACTATGGGCAGTTAACCAATCCATGCCTAGGATTAGATCAAACTCATCAAACGACAACAACATAAGGTTTGCCAGAAAACAATGATTCTCAATCAACAAAGGACAATTCTTACACACTTTGTCCACTAACACATACTTTCCTAACGGGTTTGACACCTTAATCACAATGTCCGTAGACTCAACGGTCATACTCAAACTAGATGCTAATCTCATGCAAATATAAGAGTGAGTAGACCTGGATCTATTAAAGCAATAAAAGGGTGTCAAAGAGAGAAAAAGTACCCGTTATCACATCGGGGAGGATGCCTCTTCGCGAGCGCGAATGGCATACGCCCTCGCAGTGCCCGATCCTCCGGTCTCACAGCGAGAATCTCTCGGGCGCACCTCTACCACTAGCCCCACCTCTTGGGTTCCTTGGTGGTCTACCCTCGTAGACACATCACTAGGTCTCACTTCTTTCTTCTCTTCCTTATCATCCCTCTCGGGACAGCTACGAATAAAGTGGTCAGGGGAACCACACTTATAACATTTCTGACTGTTTCCCCAACACTCTCCGGTGTGATACCTACCACAACTTGGACACTCTGGTTTACTCTTCGTATTGCCCACACTTTCCATCGAAGGGGCTTGGACTCTCGAACCCGAACGAGTATTGCCCAAGTCTCGATGCGAATAACCCACTGGTGCCGTCGTCCTAGGATTCACTTCCTTGGATCTTTTCGACTGGGCTTGATATGACTTGCCCATCGGTCTCTTTCTAGCATCTCGGGCTTCACTCACAGCCCTTCTCTTTTCTGAACTCAATTCCTCGGCCTTACTTGCCCTCTCAACTAGTACCACAAATTCTTTCAACTCCAAAATGCCCACTAGGAGTTTGATATCCTCATTCAGCCCATCTTCGAACCTCTTGTACAAGATGGTCTCTGCCGACACACATTCTTGAGCGTATTTGCTAAGCCTAACAAACTCACGCTCGTATTCCGCCATCACATCCTTCTTTGTTTCACTCAAGGAATTCTTTCCTTTTTCGGTCAAGAAACCTCTCGCTTATATACTTCTTCCGAAACTCTTCCGGAAAGAAGTCCCACGTCACCGCTCTTTTGGGACCACTAACGTCGGCGTCTTCCACCAATGGTATGCCGAATCTCTCAAAGAACGATACGACACACTTCAAACTCTCCTCGTGTGTACATGAGAGCTCATCGAACACCCTCATCGAGTTCTCCAACCTAACTCCGCCCTCTCAGGGTCATCATCTACCTTAGCTCTAAACTTCTCAGCCCCGTGCTTCCTAATCTTATCCACCGAGGGTTTCGATATCCTCACTACATCCATACCTTGAGGAGCCACTGGGTTTGGCTGAGGTACAAGGGGAGGTGGAGGAGGTTGAGTATTAGGGTTCGCTCGAACATAATCCGAGTACCAATTACTAATCATTTGGAGAAAGGCTTCCCGTGCCTCTTCCCCTTGACCCCTAGCCTCGGGTCCACTCTCAACGGTCAGTGCCCTTCCTTGCGAGTCTGGTGCATTACTAGCGCTTCTTCATCAAGCGATCAATGGATCGGAATCTATATACTATATAAAACAAGTTTTAAATCATCAGAAACCACCACATTATCATTGTACACTTATGGCATGTATAGCTAGACTCTTACACCCGCTACGGTAGTCCTAGAAACAGCTAAACCATAGCTCTGATACCACTAAATGTAACACCCCTTACCCGGGTTCTACACTGGGAACTGAGCCCAAGGCGTTACCAAAATCAAACCACTTAATCGCCACTAAGGGTCAACGTCATTACTCTCTATAACCTCATTCTCGACTTACGAGGCCTCACTCATACACACGAGGGCTCTCAAGACTAATCCATAACTTTTTCCAACCTTAAAATTTTTCTCTTCAAAATAGGTCTTACACGCCCGTGCATAGGCACACACGTCCATGTCCCCAGACCGTGCCTAAAAACCCAAGCATTCTGCCAAATGCCCCACGATTAAGGCACACGCCCATGCGGTTTGGGAACACTCCCGTGTACCCTATTACATGTCCGTGCCTTCCACCCGTGGTCGACACTGACTAAATCCACACGGCCTGGACACACCCGTGGCCCTGGCCCGTGTGACAATTAAATTTCTAAGTGTCAAGTGCAGACTTCACACGGCCTCAAAGCTTAATCACACGCCCGTGTGGCTAGCCCGTGGACTATCTCGACTTAAAATGTCAACATGCAGGGGAAGCACGGTCACAGCACACGCCCGTGGGCTGACCGTGTATCACACATGGTCTAGACACACGCCCGTGTGTCTACCCATATGGTCAAGAACAAGGCTAAGTGCCAAGTTCTTTTCACCCCTCTAACATACATAACATATATTCATCCAACACAATCATAATCAACTCAAATTGGATTGCAATCTCACATAGACAACTATAACTTTTCATATAATATGGTAGCCAACAACTATGGCATTATACAAAATGAGCTATCATCTAAAGGCCAACACATCTTAGCCATTTACAACAAAATTTACTAACTTATCTAGCCCCTATACATGCCATATACAAAACATTGAGTTTCATGTACCAAAGTGTGCTGATATGTGGGCTATCTTCTGATGATCCTCGTATCTCGATTCAACACTTTTAATCTATAAGACAAGGGAAAAGAAAGGGAGTAAGCTTTGAGCTTAGTAAGTTTACACATAAACAAATAAGTGTCATAGTATAAGCTAAACAACAATTAGCATTATACTACAAAAAGTAATGAACAACTATGCTTACTCTTTCTAACCCTTTCCACATTTCCAACACATCATGAGTCACACACTCATAACCATCGAAATGCACCCCTGCATTCTATGTCACATTTACACAATATACAACACATCATTATTTCTCGTAATACATCCACACAGTTTATCCACATAACTTATCTACACAAATTTATCCACACGGCTAGTTCATATAGCTAATCCACACAGCTATTACACACAGCTAATACACACAGTTAATCCACACAGCCAGTATCTCAGTGGTTTCGCACTTAGCACACCATAATTGATTAATAAGGTGGTATCGCACTTAGCCTAACACAAAGGTATTCATAGTGATTCAGTACATAGCTCACCAAACGATATACCTCGCGATAGCATCGCACATAGCTAGCTCATCGTCAATATGAATTAGGATGGTATCGCACTTAGCCCACCATCTAGCATTATCACAACACATGCACAAGTCTACTTACTTAATCATTCTCGATCATACATTCATTCCACATTTTCTACTACATTCATCCCACATAGGTTCTCAAACATGCTACACACTAGCTAGCATTAACAAATTGTAAGTATGAATGCATTATTTATGCATAGAATTACCTCGATACTCAAAGTATGGAAATATGCAATTTAGTCCACCACCTTGCTTTTGCCTCGATTTCGATCCGAGCTTCGTCTTTCTTGATCTATAATGAATAATTCAGCTTATTCAATACACAAATCGACTAAATTAACCCACATTTCATACTTTAGCAGAATTACTATTTTGCCCCTAAACTTCCTCGTATTTACACTTTAGCCCCAAGGCTCGTAAAGTGATTTTTATTCAACTTTCTATCCTTTCATGCTTAGCCGAACCACTTACTCAACTAAAGCATTCATCAAATCTCACTAAATCACACATGTATAACCAAACTAAAGCTTTTCACAATCAAGTCCCTACATGCATTTTCATGGAAAATCACTTAACAAAAGATGTTTCTACTACATCAAGCTTTCATAATCTTCCATAAAACATCAAAATACTTGCATGTCATACATGACCACATTTTTGAACATCCATAATAGCTCACCAAATAGCTAAAAATAGCTTACTCATGCTACTAGGACTTCAAAAATACGAAGAATATCAAAAACCAGGCTTAGGATCACTTACTAGCAAGCTTGAAAAGTTGAAAGAGCCCTAACAATGGCTTCTCTAATTTTCGGCAGCTAAATGGGAAGAAGATGAATGAATTTTTCATCTTTTCACCTATTTTAATCACTTATTTGATAAATGACCAAAATGCCCTTTTTGATAAACTTCAAAGTTTGACTCATCCATGCCTATTTTTGTCCAAAAATTAGAATTTGGGTAAATTACTATTTAAGGACCTCTAATTAATAATCTAAAGCTATTTCACACATATAGCTTCTAGAAACACACATTTTGCAACTTTTGCAATTTAGTCCTTTTGGACAATTCAACCACAATTCCACAAAATTGCTTCATGAAACTTTCACACTAGCATGCATACATAATATAAACCTCAGAAACTCATTCATAACCCTCAAATTTGTGGTCTCGAACCACTATTCTGACTAGGCCCTAAACCGGGATGTTACACTTCTAGGCCGGGTTTGGGGTGTTACATATATACATAATCAAAGTAGCCAAATTAAGCCAAATCTCATGACTATATAAATACAAACCAAAACTCAACCATTCACAAGCCATCCCAAATGGCAAAACTCACTACCAAAACTTAACCAACTTTACCATAATCCATATGACCAAACCATAAGCTCAAAAGTACCAAAATGATGGTTTGATAGTGTGACGTAATCTCTAACGATCCCCGAATCCGAGCTAGCTTTGAAATCACTATAAGACATGGAAAAATAAACAAAGTAAGCTACAAAGCTTAGTAAGTTCGTACTAAATATACTAAATAATTCATAAAACACAAATCATCAATTTGAACTAGTTAATGTATAATTCATGATAATATCAAACCTTCCAGAAGCTTATTCATATACTTATATGCAAAGTCATAACCTTTTCTATTTGAACTTCATACTTACATGTACATACCTGTAAAAATTCATAACAAACTCATACATTCTCGTAACACTATCGAATACTCGATGTTTCATACACTAAGTTCCATTGCATAGTCAAAGCTATTATAATCCCGCACACTAAGTGCCTTACATAGCCAAAGCTATCTCAGTCTCGTACACTAAGTGCCATATATAACCAAAGCTATTCCAAATCACACACTAAGTGCCATAAATAGCTGAAGCTATCTCGAATCGCACACTAAGTGCTAAACATAGTTGATTTATCATCGAACATAACCGTAGTCTCGTGTATAAAATTTATGCAATATCAAAGCATTAAAAGCATAATTGTAACAATGTTTATCACGTACGAACTTACCTCGGATGCTAAAACGCTGAATCGAGTCGTTTAGTCGATAACTCTAGTTTTCCCCCGATCTAGGTCCGAATTCCGCTTTTCTTGATCTATATAATATCAAATTCAGCTTATTCAATCACTACTTTATTCAATTTAATCCAAAACACACATTTGGGCACGTTTACACTTTTGCCCCCAAAATTTCACATCTTTATAATTTAGTCCTTATTTCACAAAAATCACAAATTAATGAAATTCAAGACTAACCCATGCTAGCCGAATTACCATAATGCCCCTAGCAGCCCATAATTTACATTTATTTCACATTTTAACCACTAACTTTACACTTTTCTCAATTTAATCCCTATTTTGCAATTTCACTAAAAATCACTTAACAAAACTTGTATAATTCATAACAAATATTCATATTTCATCATCAAACATCCAAGAACACATATATACATCAATGGCAACTCTCACAAATGTTAACAGTTTTGAAATCAAAGGTACGAGCTAGCTAGATTGAGTTGCAACGATTATAAAAAACATAGAAATCATCAAAAACCGAGCTCAAAACACTTACCAAATTAACCATGCACTTGCCGAACATTCAAAGCTTATCCATGGCTTCTTTTCTTTCTTAATTTCGGTTAGGAAGAAAGATGAATGACATGTTTTGTCTCTTGTTTTAATTAATTAACCTTTATTTAATGAATTACCATATTAACCTTAAAAAAATCATTTAAAACATCTTAATATATGTCCATATATGTCCACTCATGCTATTAATGGTCTAATTACAACATAAGGACCTTTACTTTAAGGTTCTATAGTTATTAGACACCTTTAGCTATTAGAACTCAAGTTTTACGCGATTTAGTCCTTTTTATCAAATTGACCATTCAAACGATAAAATTTCTTCACGAAACTTTCACACATACATTCAGTCATGTTGTAAACCTTAAAATAATAATAAAATAAATATTTTGACCTCAGATTTATGGTCCCAAAACCACTGTTCCGATTAAGCTAAAACCGGGTTGTTACATCAAGTGGACATCCCTAAATGTGAAAGTGCTTTAGACTAGGTTTTCGACCTGTCCAAAGCTCATAAGGTATTTTTGCAACTGCTTTAATGTGTATTTTATTCAGAATGTAAGTTGTTGTCTTTAGAGGCACTGGACAAATGAGCACTTTCACACTTATCATGTTTCAACCTTTCTTCATTTTACACACAATAAGAAATAAGCTCATTTAAAGTCCATTTCTCCTATTGACAGATGCAACCAATTTTAAATTGGATAAACTGTGCAGGAAGTGATGCCAAAACCATAAGAACAAGCAATTCCTCAAAAAGCTGAATCTTAAGTTAAGTCTTGAGGCAACATGAAACATCTCCATAATGTACTCCCCCATATTTCCTTAACCCTTATACTTCATAGACATCAAAGAATTTCATCAAGGAAACCCTTGGCCTAAGTAATCTCTACAAATTCTGTGCCCCTAAAAGCTTCTGGAATGTTGTGTTTCATGATCATTAGACTCATGCGATTTGAACGAGCCCACCTATCAAAATCCCTCTTAACATTAGGGTCGCAGTGAGAGGTGCAGGTTATTCTTCCCTGAGTGCAAGGTCTATGTCCATACAGCCAAGCATTATAAGGAAGTGCCTTTTCCATTCCTTAAAATTAGTCCCATTAAGCATGAGTATAGAATTTATATTAGCAGATATTGTAGCAGCAGAAGATGAACTACCTGAATATAGAACAAATAAAAACAAGCTCACATCAATATTAATAAGTAAACAATAAATTCAAGATTATGGCTAATCTCATCTCAAGATGCCAAACACGACATTAATATCAAGTCTTTGGACAGTAATATTAACAGTAAGCAATACTCCTGTTGTAGCAATCAAACATTGACAATAAATTATGTCAAATAATTAATTAATCTTTGGACTAACTTATTGCTCACATAAAATACCTTAAATTGTCACACATTTATCACCACAGATGTCATTGAAATTCTACCAAATATTAACTTACCTTTTGGTCAATTAATTAACGCATGAATCACAAAAATATATAATCATCTTGATATTTCAAATAAACTAATCTACACAAAAGAGGTCACTTTGGCGGCATTTTGTTTCAACTAATCTATTTAAAATATTAGACATCCTTAATTAAAACCTAAAGCCAAAATCTGAATTTATTTGTTTCAAAATATTTCTCTTAATTTCATCTTTCAATCAAATTAAAAGATAATAGTATATATATATGTATATATATTTATCCCAAAACAACTTATAATGATGTTGGCAAATATAATAATAGTTGAATAAATCATAAACCATAAACAACTTCACATAAGACTTCAACTTTAAACCAAAATAATTTGAATAAAGGACAAAATATTAACTTGTAAGTGATATATTGGTGTAATAATCAAACATTGACAATAAGAACATGTCGAATCATAAATCTTCCTTTGGGCCAATTTATTGCTCACATGTAAAACTGAATACTTGTCACATGTTTATTACCATAGTTGCACATGTAATATTATTAATTTTCATTTGGGACGATTAATATTAACATAACTTAAGTTACATGTATACAACCTTTTATATTTTAAAACAAAATAATTTATACAAAAAAAATCACTTTGGTGTCTTATTTGTAACACCCCAAACTCATATCCGTCACCGGACTAGGGTTAAGAGGCATTACCGGACATATCGGAACATTTTACGCTCATTTCACAACATCAATCATACAATATCATTTCATAATAATTCATACTCATATAGTCCCTTTAGAAGGTCTACGACACCTTAAACATGCTTTAGAGAAGGTTCGAGACTAAACCGATCACATTTGCAAACTTTAGGAATCACTTAAAATTTTCAAGCATTCAGGGATCACACGTCCGTGTGAACAGGCCATGTGCCTCACACGGCCACCAGACACGCCCATGTCACAGGCCTTGTGAAAACAGGGCATACATTCTGACTTGCACCACACGGCCACCAGACACGCCGTGTGTCTAGGCCGTGGAACACACTGACATGTTTTATTTAAGTAGCAGGGGTCACACGGTTGAGTGACACGCCCGTGTGCTCAGGCCGTGTGGCACGAAATTAGGCTTGGTTTAAACCATATTTCTCACCCTCCTCATGCACACCTAAACCAAATCATTTTGTACCATTTCAATACAATTAATAAGCAGCCAAAACATGTTATTTTATAGACCAAACATGCCATACCAATTCTCTCCATTTCATCAACTCAAATCATAACCATTTCCTATACAAAACATATATCACATTCATCAATTCAACCTATTTCAAATATGTGTTTTATCATCAATCACACACCAAGCTCAACTCATAAATCATCTACTAACCATTCATTGATCACGTTTAAGATCATGCATTATAAGCAATTATTCAACACCTACCAAATAATCAAGTAAAACAACTTGAACCATCATCAACCATACCAAACTATGCCATTACATAAGGCAACATATACACATCAAAATTAACATCGATTTCCAAGCCACATCTCATGGCAAATTGCATCAAACACATAGGCATCAATTGCCCAAATTACAAATACTCATCAAGCAATCATAAAGCCTATACATGCCACATTTTACATATTCTTATTACACATTTATTAACACATAGCCATAAATCTATTAAGGCTTAGAGCGGGGTACACACCTGTTATACTTAGCGAGTTTATAGAAATCCCGAACAACTCAATCTAGTGCTTTAGAATCTTTAATTCCTATATTCGGCCAAACCTAAATGTGTTAGTAAAAAGCCATTCGGCTAACACTCAATCACTTCATAAGTTAGTTTCGGCTTTTAAACATTTAAGAAACAGATCGGAATCCCTAACTATGGCCTTGGCCGAATGTACATATGTACTTACCTTGCGAATCTTAAATCCCGAAAAGTGCTACTTGGTTATGAAGGTGGCGAAATACCTATAGGCATAGGTTAGATTTAATTCTACTTTAAATCACATAAAAACGGCCTATGGCCGAATATCACATAACTTTACCTTGGATATTGAAATCCCGAATAATCTTCCTTATAGTCGACTACACTGAAAATCCCGAAAGATCCTTCCAAATTTCGGCAAACAAGAATATTGATGGGACTAGTTCTAGATTTCGCCAAATCTAAAAGAAAAGAATGGAAATCAAATGACATTTGGTCTTTACCTTCTCTATAGAAATCGACAGCACCTTGCCTAACACCCCAGAGGGATTCGGCTTTGAAATATACTAAGGAGATTTGGCTTTTGATTGAGTTGGAGAAAGAAGAAGAGAAAAGAGTTGAGCAATTTGGCAAATGAAATTTCGGCTAGCACAAGGTGTACTTTCGGGTTTGACAAAATAAATGAAGAAGAGAAAGTTTGCTAAGAAATTCGGCAGAGGCACAAATGAGAAGAAAAGAAGCAAATGGTCTCACTCTCCTCCCTTTTTGCCGAAAATATCACCCTAAGATCCCCCTACACGGCCAACTCTTCTTCCCCTATCACATCCCTTCCTTTTCTCCTACTTTATCTCTTATCTTTATTTATTCAAAATAAATAAAATAAATCTACATTTATCTATCTATTTAGCCAAATTTTTATAAGGAATTATCCAAGTCAAATCCTCATCCATCTAGTCTTCCCATGCCGTCCATCACCTTCCCATTGCCAAAAATAAAAATTCCCTTATTGCTTTCCTTGTGGCTCGAACTCAAGACCTCCTTGCACTGCATATGGCGTCACTTTCCTGGGCTTTAAGTGGCGCCTCCAAGCCACTTAGACAAGCCCATTTCTGTGTCATATTTCCCTTACAAATTTCCTTAAGGCCTTATCAAGCTTAGCTCCCCTTTTAAACTTAAAAATCCAATAATTTATAAGGCATTTAACTATACACTAAGGTTCACAAAAATTCATAGAACACATTTAGAATATTCAT
This sequence comes from Gossypium sturtianum, assembly GCA_025698515.1. Classification (NCBI taxonomy): domain Eukaryota; kingdom Viridiplantae; phylum Streptophyta; class Magnoliopsida; order Malvales; family Malvaceae; genus Gossypium; species Gossypium sturtianum. The sequence goes on from CM046952.1 coordinate 24,264,584, forward strand.
AAGCATGCTACATCATCTAATTTAGTATTAATGCATAAGCCATAATCCAGGATATTACAGTTCTACCCCCTTAAAATAATTTCGACCTTGAAATTACCTGGCTAAAATAAGTGAGGGTATTGCTGTCGCATTGCTTATTCTGGCTCCCACGAAGCTTCTTCCGATCCGTGATTACGCCATAACACTTTGACCAAAGGAACTGACTTCCTTCGCAACACTTTCACATCTCGTTCCAAGATCTGAATCGGCTCTTCCTCGTAGGACAAATCCGGCCTTAATTCCACCTCTTCAACCGGAACTACATGAGATGGATATGATCGATAACGACGTAGCATAGAAACATGGAATACGTCGTGCATCTGCTTCAACTCCGGTGGCAACTCTAATCGGTATGCCATCGGTCCCACTCGCTTCAATACCGATGGGGCCCCTATAAACCTTGGACTTAACTTCCTTTTCCGACAAAATCTCATCACCTTCTTCCAAGGCGATACCTTAAGAAACACTTGATCTCCCACATCAAATTCTATTTCTTTCCTCTTAAGATCTGCGTACGACTTCTGCCTGTTAGATGCCTCCTTCAACCGTGCGCGAATTATCTCAACTTTCCCTTCAGATTCTGTCACAATCTCTGGACCCAAAACTCGTCGTTCCCCCAATTCCGTCCAACACATAGGAGTGCGACACTTCTGTCCATACAACACTTCATACGGTGCCATCCGAATATTGGCTTGATAGCTGTTGTTGTATGCAAATTCCGCTAACGACAAATATTCTTCCCAGCTTCCTCTGAAGTCTAACACACAGCCTCTCAGCATATCTTCCAACACTTGGATCACTCGTTCGATCGACCATCCGATCGTGGATGAAAATCAGAGTGAAATCCAATTTAGTGCCCAAAGCCCGATGTAGAGCCTTCCAAAATCGAGACGTAAACCTTGGATCCCTATCTGAAATAATTGATAGTGGCACTCCATACAACCTCACAATTTCGCCACATATAACTTTGCTAACTTCGCAAAGAATAATCAACTCTTACCGGAATGAAGTGCGCGACTTGGTCAACCGGTCCACTATCACCCATACCGAGTCCTTCTTAGTAGGCGTGAAAACCCACTAACGAAGTCCATGGTAATTCTTTCCCACTTCCATCGCAAATCATTATCGGTTGAAGCAATCCTCGACGGAACTTGGTGTTCAAATTTTTAACTTGCGACACGTTAAGCACTTGCCGACAAATTCTCAGAAACTTCCTTCTTCGCACTGTGCCACCAAAACTGCTCCCTTAGATCCTCAGTACAATTTAGTACCTCCAGGGATGCATAGCATAGGGGCTACCATGCGATTCTCAAGAATCCTCTCATTTAACTCCTTGTTCCTCGGCATACGCACCTTACCCTTAAAACACAACACTCATTCGTTATTAATACCATAATCTTCCAACTCTCCACTCTGCACTTGCGCAACTTAGCACTTAAGTCCTCATCCACTAACCGACTTTCCTTTACCTCATTCAACCATGACGGCTTAACTTGCAACTCGCCAAAGCAGACTTCCATCGTCATACAAGCTCGGATGTGCAAACATTGCCCTCGGATCCGACACCACTTTCCCGACTTAAGGCATCCGCCACTACATTTGCCTTGCCCGGATGATACTCTATGGAACAATCATAATCCTTCGCATTCCACCCACCTTCGCTGTCTCAAGTTCACTCCTTCGAGTCAATGATACTTAAGACTCTTGTGGTCCGTGTAGATCACCGACTTTTCTCTATAAAGGTAGTGCCTCCACACCCTAAGAGCAAAGACCACTCGCCGCGCCCAAGTCATGCGTCGGGTAGTTAACCTCATGTGGCCTCGGTTGTCGAGATGCATAAGCTACAACCTTCCCGCCCCGCATTAGAACACATCCTAATCCCGTGTGAGAAGCATCACAAGACACCACAAAGTCCTTCCCGCCTCCGCTGAATCAAACCGAGCTTCACAAAACTCTCTTAAGCTTCTCAAAGCTCTCCTGTTGCCTATCTCGTCCAAATGAAAGGTACCTCCTTTCTCAACAACTTTGTCAACGGTGCGGCTATTGAAGAAAATCCTTCCACAAACCTTTTGTAGTAGCTTTGCCAATCCCAAGAAACTTTGAATCTCAGCCACAGACTTAGGTGGTTTCCAATCTAGTACTGCCTCAATCTTCTTAGGGTCCACCCTTATTCCTTCTGCAGACACCACATGCCCTAAGAATGCAACCTCCTTAAGCCAAAACTCGCACTTGCTGAATTTGGCATATAGCTTCTTCTCCCTTAACACTTGCAACACTTTCCGGAGATGCTCGTCATGTTCTTCCTCAGACTTGGAGTATACTAGGATATCGTCGATGAACACAATGACGAACCGATCCAAGTAGGGTCGAAAAACCCGATTCATCATATCCATGAACGCGGCTGGGGCGTTCGTCAAACCGGATGGCATCACTACGAACTCATAATGTCTGTATCTTATCCGAAAAGCCGTCTTATGGATATCCGCTTCCTTCACCTTAAGCTGATGATATCCAGACCTTAGGTCTATTTTTGAGAATACCGCTTCTTGGCCGATCGAACAAGTCGTCTATCCTTGGCAAAGGGTACTTGTTCTTGATGGTCAGCTTATTCAACTGACGATAATCTATGCACATACGCATAGTCCCATCTTTCTTCTTCACAAACAAGACCGGTGCTCCCCATGGAGACACACTGGGTCGAATGAACCCACGATCAAGCAACTCTTGGATTTGAGCCTTGAGCTCAACCAACTCCTTCGGTGCCATTCTATACGGAGCGATAGATACTTTGCGCGCTGCCCAGCAAAGCAAGTCAATTCCAAACTCCACCTCCTCGTCCGAGGTATTCTAGGTAACTCCTCCTGAAAGACATCCACAAACTCCTTTACTGTTCTAACTCCACTAACTCCCTCTTCTTTGGCATCCAACGCCCTAACAAAAGTCAAAAATGCCTTGCACCCTTTCCGAACCATTTTATCGACTTTTTTAAGGCGAGACTACGTTAGACAAGTAGTTTCTTCTTTCTCCTATCATAATTATCGCCTCATCCTCCGGCGTCTTTAACTCCATTCATTTAGCTGCACAATCCAATATAGCTCGGTGTTCTACAGCCAGTCCATGCCAAGTATGAGATTGAATTCTCCGAAGGGAAGTTCCATTAAGTCGGCAGAAAATATCACTCCCTTAATTTCTAAGGGTACGCTCCGAAAGATCTTATTCACCACTATAGTTTGGCCTAATGGGCTTACTACAGTCATCTCCCTATCAGATAGTTCAGAGTCTATGCCTAGTGTTTGAACTACACTACATGCAACATAGGAATGGGTCGAGCCCACATCAATCAAAGCAAAATAAGGCTTGCTAGATATAAGGAACGTACCGGTTATGACATCCGGTGCGTCTCCGTCCTCCCTTCGACGAACCGCATACACTAGACCCGACTGTCTTGCCTCAGATACCAACACCTCTACCAGTGTTCCACGTCCCTCTTCCAAAACCATTACCTCGCCATTCGGACCACGACCTCACCGAGGTCGCTGTCCCACCTCTACCAGCCTGATTACCATTATGCCCTGTTGGTCGGCCCCCGTCTATCTTTATCGGATAGTCCTTAATCATGTGGTCCTTGGACCCACACTTGAAACATCCCCTGCCTTCTTCCAACACTCTCCTAGGTTCCTCTTCCTACACCGATCACAAGTACGATCGCGCCTCCTGTCACAACTTGCGACCTCGCGGCCCATCAACTCTAGGCCTCTTCTGCGTATTCCCGCATGACCCGCACGATCCGAATCCTCTCTTTTGCCTATTTCGATCGTAGTTCGCCTTACGAGTCCTTAACTCCTTCACCACTTTAGCCTTCTCCACTAATACGGCAAATTCCCGCTCTCCCGCTGCGGAGCTATCAACAACCTTAGGTCATCCCTAAGTCCATCCTCAAACCGGACACACCGCTCATGCTCCGTAGCCACTATCCTCGAGCATACCGACTCACTTTAAGAATTCACCTCGTACTCCACCACGAATTTGTTCCTTTGAACCACCCTGTAAATGCTTTCCTCTACGCATCAATATAATCGCACCAACATACTTCTTCTGATACGCCGCCTTAACATATTCCCAAGTAAGATCCTCAATTGTGGCACCATCCTGGGCCGTGAGCCACCATTGATATGCTTCGTCGCGAAGTAGTGCCACCATCCCTTTCGGTTTCTCCTCGAGCTTAAATCGAGCTCGTCCATAATTCGCTCGGTTGCCTCCAACCAATACTCAGCCGTACTGGGTGCCACACCAGATACACCACGAAACACCTCAGCCCCATTGGCTTGGAGTCACTCGGGTACAGATTTCTGAGCTCCCATACCTCCACCTGCTCCAGCCACCATCTCAAGTACTCACAAAGATTGCTGCGATATCGCATCCTCCCCGCGATCTTGCGCTCAACACCAACAGCTGGTGGTGGGGGTGGTGGTACCTCATTTTTAGACCCTTGTCCAGACCTAACGGGTTCCGATACGGTCATTTTGCCTCTACCACGTCCTCGCACATTACGACCGCGCCCCCTAGAACTCATTTCTATGATCGCGCTTTAATCTGTTTTAAGGAATTTTATGCATTAGTCTTTTGTTCCACTGATTATCCGCGAAGAAATTTTATGAAAAGAAGTTTAATAGCGCTTCTTTCGATCATTTCAAAGTTTCAAGTCTTCTATCCTAATTTAGAGAAGCACATTCATTCAACACACATTCATCATTCAAACATTTTCGTCTTATTCCTATCCTAGGGTATTTTCGTCATTTCACCTACAGGGTATTTTGGTAATAAATCGGGTCGATTTGAAAATTTTGTAAATCGTGGGTGATTTCGTAAATTTTCCAATTCGTGGTTCCTTGGTGATTTTATGAAATAAGGGTATTTCGGTAATTTTGAAATTCGGGGTATTTCGGTAATTTTTTTCAAACTAGGGTGGCTGGTCCTTTCGGGTTTTAATTATAGGGTTTAGCCCATCAACGAGTCCTCATAACTAGGGTGAATAGTCACCACGCACTGTAGGATTTCCAAATAAGAGGAGGTGAGTCGCTAGGATCGCTTAAATACCAAGCTCTCTCCTGAATCCACTCCTAGGCATGCGTCGCTTATTGCCACACCCTAACTCGACTAAGGTGAACAAATACTATGCACCGGTAGGATTCCAAAGTGAAGAGGAGGTGAGTCACTAGGATCGCTTAAATACTGTGCTCTTCCGATCCAATCCTAGACATGCGTATGACGGTTGCCACACCCTAGTCTTGCGGCTCGTTAACGGGTTTGTTTAGTAAAATTAAGTCTTATGAAAATTTAAGAAGTGGTTTAAACTAAGCCTATAGTCCATCAGAGTCTATTTAAACTAGGCTACGTCCCATAAAGCCCATAAAGCCCACATGTATATCACACAATGGTTTAGGGTACTTACCTGGCGGACTTGGGCCGGAGACACAGGTGCCATGCCGAGCTAACAGACTTGTTATCCTTTAAAAAAACATATATGTTTCAAAAGCCCATTCTTAGAAAATGTTTTGAGCCCAAAAACCCCAGAGCCGAGTTTTGAACCTGGCTCTGATACCAATTTGAAACACCCCAAACTCGGCCCACGAGTCCTGACCGGATCTGGTATGTTCCTCAAAAGAAACATTTGAAACTCCGATTGTTTGTTAAGAAAAATTTCGTTACTTTGGGTTGGACTCGAGTTGAAAACAAGTTTATCTTACATTGGAAACCATTTGTTTTAGGGTGTCCAAAACATTTAGAGTTCATTTTAAATAAAAACTTATTTAGTCTTCAATTTGATAAAAATTAGAATATAGTAAATTTGAATAAAAGCAAATATAAAACAGTTCATACTAGTGGCCTTATTACATCGAAGCAAAACCCGAAATAAATCCAAGATATTTATAAGAAAATGAAGAGTCCAAATTGAAAATAATCTTTGTGCTGAGCATGGCCACCACTAAGCTCCTGCCGACCCGGTCCATCACCGAGTGTCACTCAAAAATATTACCCAACGGGGTGAGTCAAACAGACTCAATGTGTAACCAACACTAAATCCCAATAGTTTAGGCATATCGCTTCATTCATATGCATATAATTAAATAATAAAATGATGCAAACCCAACCCAAACCTAGTTACCATCCGCTACACATCACCCGTACCAACCTTTGCACCGTGGGGACTACTAAGTCAACCCTCCATCCGCTACACATCATCGGCTGCGATCATTTGCGCTTGACGTGCTCATCGCCCTTATAATATTTGTGGCATAGCCACCAGATAATTATTTTGTGTCATGAGACACCACATTCAGGTAACGTGACCGAAGTCACCACATTCAGATATTGTGACCGAAGCCATCACATTCATATATTGGGGTATATAACCACCAATCACTTCCCCTTTCCATATAACCCATATGCCCATGTCATACAAAACATGCAATATCATGCCATATTCTTTATTCACATTCTTATAGTTTCCCATGTGTGCCATAACAGATCATATTATACTCATAGTAGGAGTAGGAAAACGTACCTGAGTACTTTGTACCATTGCATGGTACCTTAGCCACATTTTACATATTCTTATTACACATTTATTAACACATAGCCATAAATCTATTAAGGCTTAGAGTGGCGTACACACCTGTTATACTTAGCGAGTTTATAGAAATCCCGAACAACCCGATCTAGCGCTTTAGAATCTTTAATTCCTATATTCGGCCAACCCTAAATGTGTTAGTAAAAAGCCATTCGGCTAACACTCAATCACTTCATAAGTTAGTTTCAGCTTTTAAACATTTAAGAAACAGATCGGAATCCCTAACTATGGCCTTGGCCGAATGTACATATGTACTTACCTTGCGAATCTTAAATCCCGAAAAGTGCTACTTGGTTATGAAGGTGGCGAAATACCTATAGGCATAGGTTAGATTTAATTCTACTTTAAATCACATAAAAATGGCCTATGGCCGAATATCACATAACTTTACCTTGGATATTGAAATCCCGAATAATCCTCCTTATAGTTGACTACACTAAAAACCCCGAAAGATCCTTCCAAATTTCGGCAAACAAGAATATTGATGGGATTAGTTCTAGATTTCGCCAAATCTAAAAGAAAAGAATGGAAATCAAATGACATTTGGTCTTTACCTTCTCTATAGAAATCGACAGCACCTTGCCTAACACCCCAGAGGGATTCGGCTTTGAAGAATACTAAGGAGATTTGGCTTTTGATTGAGTTGGAGAAAGAAGAAGAGAAAAGAGTTGAGCAATTTGGCAAATGAAATTTCGGCTAGCACAATGTGTACTTTCGGGTTTGACAAAATAAATGAAGAAGAGAAAGTTTGCTAAGAAATTCGGCAGAGGCACAAATGAGAAGAAAAGACGCAAATGGTCTCACTCTCCTCCCTTTTTGCCGAAAATATCACCCCAAGATCCCCCTACACGGCCAACTCTTCTTCCCCTATCACATCCCTTCCTTTTCTCCTACTTTATCTCTTATCTTTATTTATTCAAAATAAATAAAATAAATCTACATTTATCTATCTATTTAGCCAAATTTTTATAAGGAATTATCCAAGTCAAATCCTCATCCATCTAGTCTTCCCATGCCGTCCATCACCTTCCCATTGCCAAAAATAAAAATTCCTTATTGCTTTCCTTGTGGCTCGAACTCAAGACCTCCTTGCATCGCATATGGCGTCACTTTCTGGGCTTTAAGTGGCGCCTCCAAGCCACTTAGACAAGCCCATTTCTGTGTCATATTTCCCTTACAAATTTCCTTAAGGCCTTATCAAGCTTAGCTCCCCTTTTAAACTTAAAAATCCAATAATTTTAAGGCATTTAACTATACACTAAGGTTCACAAAAATTCATAGAACACATTCAGAATATTCATAAGCATGCTACATCATCTAATTTAGTATTAATGCATAAGCCATAATCCAGGATATTACATTGGTCCAGTGGCTTATCAGATTGAATTACCTCCGGAGTTGAGTCAAATTCATAATGTTTTCCATGTTTCCATGCTAAGGCATTATAGATCGGATCCGTCACACATAGTACCGGTAGAAGAAGTGGAGTTGAGATCAGACTTGTCTTTCGAGGAGGAACCAGTGGAAATTTTAGACCGAGATGTCAAGGAGCTAAGAAAGAAGACAGTGCCGTTGGTCAAGGTTTTATGGCGTAATCACGGAGCGGAGGAAGCTACGTGGGAGCCTGAGGATGCAATTCGACAACAATACCCTCACCTCTTTTAACCAGGTAAATTTTGAGGACGAAATTTTCTTTAAGGAGGGTAGAATTGTAACATCCTAAAAATCCGAGTACCGATATATTGCATGTTTTGGTGTTTAGCTTATGAATGAAAATTTTCCTTTCTTCTTTTTCGTGTTTATTATAGCCTTGAAAAGGGCATAGAATTATTCTGGTATAGAATAATTTTTAGTATTGAGAATTTATTGAAGTGGATCAAGTGACACTGATACTTAAGTTAATTTAAGTGTCTAAAATTAGCATAAGATGAGTAATTGGCAAATTGGTGATGGCGCCATAAGTTGGACTTGAGGGGAGAGGTTCGAATCTCCTAGCATGCAATTTAGGAGCTTTTATTTTTGGTTTTTCCTAGCATGTGTCGGCCAAGCATCAAACATGGATAAGATGGACTAAATTTTTATGGTAAGGATATTAAGGTTTATGGCAAGCATGATTTAAGGGATGGAATGGCTTGATTTTGGGGATAAGATTCTCAAACTTTAGGAAAATGGAGGATTGCAAGGCTTGAATCAAGGTTGATGTTTTGGTAACTTCTTCATGGCCATTTTGACCATGAACATGGACGGCATTGTGGACTAAGGGGGTTGGCCGAATGTGTTAGTAGCTTGGCTAGGATTACGAGTTAGCTTTTGGTCATTTCTAGTATTTTTGTGCAAAATTTGCAATTCTCTTCTCAACCTTTCTTTTAGCCGAATTTGAGCTTTTGGTAAGCTTTGTTTTTGACCATTTCATGTTACCATTTGGACACATTTTTGCTTAGCATCTCAAGACATTTTCTCTTTTGGACGAAATACCAAAGCTAAGATCATTTTCGTTTCCTTCTCCTTTTCCCCATTGCCGAATATACCTTACTCCTAAACTCATCTCTTTTCTTTTCTCTTTTCTCTCTTGAAAACCGAATCAACATCATCTCCTTCCTTCATCCTTCTACTTTCTTCTCAACTAAATTTTCTTCATTATTTTCTCTCATGGCCGAATGCTAGATTGCTCCATTGCCGAACCATTTTTCCCTTCCTTTGTTATTCATAGTCGAATCTCCTACTATACATAGGTATTCTTCTCAAACGCTTTTTTTCAATCGTGGACAATAGTGTGATTTTGGAGGACTGAAACTCAAGTGTTCGTGAGTATAGTGAATCGTTGGAATCGATCTAAAGAGTTAAGGTAAGGAGTTTATTCAAAGATTCTCATATTACTCGTCATTTTGATATAGATGGATTATAACTCGATTTCAATTTAGGGACGTGTCGCTCAATTCGCATATTGTGGAACAAGGATATTTCGTGGTAAGGCAATCTCACCCTTGTAACCGTTAGTCATAATTTCGATATATTTAGTCGGACTCATGATATTTTGTCATTAGAAATAATCAAAATAGGGACGAAAAGGGTGGTGAATAGTGTTCGGAAGAGGGTGGTTCCGCTTATTCCCCTAAGTTTAAGCAAAGGATGTTTCAAAGAATCCGGGATTTTCCACCGGGTTGTGGACGCTCATCCGAGGAGAATCGGTTGCTTGAAATCGTTCGTACTCTGAACCTTTGTTTGTTCGTGGATTTTTATCGGGTAACGAACCATCAATCGAGGAGAAACCACAAATAGAAGTGGTTTGAAATTTTGAGGGTAAAGTCTAGATCGTTATTTCTAAGATTCGATATGTGAATAAATTATAGTGTTCTAATTTATCGTGATGCGTTTAGGTATCGACGAAATGGAAAGTCTAGTTCTCACAAGAACTGTGTGTAACTTCACACTTATCTCTCGGGTTAGATACTAAACCGTAAATATTGGGATAAAATCGTAAAGATGGCAAAATTGGAAAATACATAGTAATTAACACTTTTGTGTAAATGTATGAAAACCGTTAAATTCATGGGCCAAAAACTACTAGATCGTTAAATGGGCCGAAAACTGCTAGATCGTTAATGGGCCGAAAATCTGCTAGATCGATATATGGGCCCAAGTTAGCTAGATTGCTAAATGGGCTAAATCATATTTTATCTTATGGGCTCAAATGAAAATTTGTAATATAAACTCACATGTATGGTAGGCCTTTTGTTAAATTATTACATGGATATAAATTGTTATGCATACCTGATTGCATGGGTTGGGATAACTGATGAAGAGAAGAAAGGCTTGTTGCCAAAAATCTAGTTCGGTGGCTTTGCCACAAAATTTTAATGGCTTAATGCCTCTAGTTCGGTGACTTTGTCACAATCTAGTTCGGTGGTGCACCACAATATATTTAAAATGGCTTATTGCCTACGATTGGTGTGTTGGCGGGGTGGGTTGACTTGATCCCCACGGTGTGTTGGTTGGTGCGGGGTGTGTAGCGGATGGAAATTAGGTTTGGTTGGGAAATTTCATTTTGCATGCATTTAATTTATTATATTATATTCGTAAATGGGCTCAAGCCCAAAACAATGCCTTGATTATCCGGCTCAATGAACGTGGTAAGTGAGTTACACACTGAGTTCTGAGTAACTCACTCTATCTTTTAACCATTTCGTAATGGAAATTGACGAAGGCTTGGGCCGAGGATGACTTCATGGAGGCCATACTACGAATATGGGTTTTTATAAACTATGAACTTTTATTAAGTAATTTCTTTTAATTACTATTTTGGGTATGATGTAATAAGGCCTCTATTAATACTTTTATGGATTTTTATGTGTGTGGATGGATTTAAATTTCCTTTAAAATGTTGAAGATGCTTTAACTATTCGTGTTTTTAAATCCTTTTGAACTCTTTAAAAACTACTTTAAAGATTTAAACAATTAAAGTACTAAATGATAAGATTTTAAATCATTTTTCTAAATTTTCAACTAAACATCATTTTCGAAAGGTTTTATAGAACTGTTTACCTAAAACATTAGAGTATTAAATGAATGATAGATTGATGTAACAAACCAAATCTCGTCTTAACGCATAGACCTGGTTTGGGGTGTTACATAAATACTGAAATCCACATTAACAAAAGCAATATAATCTTCACGTATATTCAACAGAACAATAATTAGTAGAAACAGACTATTAACCTCATACAGATTTTATCGTCGACTTTCATATCCACACAATGGAATAAATTATCAGAGAAAGACATAACAATGTCAAACATAACCCAAACAGATCAACGATGCTTTCGTCTATTAATATATTTAGCTAATGTTCTCATATGATAAGATTTTCTTTCTAAAATTAAACAGTCACATATACTTCTGAGGATAAATGTACACATAAAATGCCCAGAAGGAATCATAGTGACTGCCTGACTATAACCATTGCATTAAACCATCAATACAATTCAATCATTATTCAACTGTCTAATTCTGTCATCAGAAATTTTCACATTATCCCTTCACTAATAGAAATCAATTCAGAAAAGCTTCCAGTTAATACTTTCTTTAGATAACATACCTGATAGGTCATTTAGTCAGAATTAACTTCTTCTGTAACAATGACTTTGCATAATCTGAATAGTCTTCAGAACTATCCAATATCTCTTTTAGTACTATCTTCATTTGCTGATTCATTCTCTTTTCTGACCACATTACTAATCTTTCAAACATGGACTTTTGTAACTCCACACTCGTGAGCTTATTCATCCCAAAATCTTACAGATTTTATTTTAACATTTCACTGATAAGGGGGTGAGGGTAGTAACGCCTCAGATTTAACTCGCACATAACACATACTATTACGAATAGCCAATTCATTACTAATTTCACATTCTCAAAACATTTAATAATAATTTGCTTATAATCACATTTGTACTTAAAACATAGTTCATATGCCAACTCAAATCACTAATTCATAATCAAAGCATTCCATATTGTAGTCATAGGCCACATATCACAACTCATATACTCATATCATTACAGCATTTATCAACAACAGAATATCTTGTATTCTTATTCATACCTTTATGAGTCTCAACTCATCATCAACACATTTTCACTCAAATATTTGAGTATTTACTTCTGTACTATCAGAATTAGCTCGGTTGGAAAACTTATCTATATCATCAAAATAATTTTCTTCAGAGTCGGGAGATATCACACTATCGCAGGTCAAATATGGCATGTATAGCTAGACTCAAATATGCTATGGTAGACCTAGAACCGACTAAATCATAGCTCTGATACAAAACAAATGTAACACCCCTAACTTGTATCCGTCGCCGAACTAGGGTTAAGAGGCATTACCGGACATATCGGAACATTTTATGCTCATTTCACAACATCAATCATACAACATCATTTCATAATAATTCATACTCATATAGTCCCTTTAGAAGGTCTACGAGACCTTAAACATGCTTTAGAGAAGGTTCAGGACTAAACCGATCACATTTACAAACTTTAGGAATCACTTAAAATTTTCAACCATTCAGGGATCACACGTCTGTGTGAACAGGCCGTGTGCCTTACACGGCCATCAGACACGCCCATGTCACAGGCCGTGTGAAAACAGGGCATACATTCTGACTTGCACCACACGGCCACTAGACACGCCGTGTGTCTAGGCCGTGGAACACACTAACTTGTTTTATTTAAGCAGCAGGGGTCAGACGGTTGAGTCACACGCCCGTGTGCTCAGGCCGTGTGGCACGAAATTAGGCTTGGTTTAAACCATATTTCTCACCCTCCTCATGCACACCTAAACCACATCATTTTGTACTATTTCAATACAATTAATAGGCAGCCAAAACATGTTATTTTATACACCAAACATGCCATACCAATTCTCTCCATTTCATCAACTCAAATCATAACCATTTCCTATACAAAACACATATCACATTCGTCAATTCAACCTATTTCAAATATGTGTTTTATCATCAATCACACACCAAGCTCAACTCATAAATCATCTACTAACCATTCATTGATCACGTTTAAGATCATGCATTATAAGCAATTATTCAACACCTACCAAATAATCAAGTAAAACAACTTGAACCATCATCAACCATACCAAACTATGCCATTACATAAGGCAACATATACACATCAAAATTAACATCGATTTCCAAGCCATATCTCATGGCAAATTGCATCAAACACATAGGCATCAATTGCCCAAGTTACAAATACTCATCAAACAATCATAAAGCCTATACATGCCATATAACCAAGTCATAAAGTGTATAAATACCGAAATCATTAGCCAGATAGTTTGATGCGATCTCCGCCGACTTCCAACCCGAGCAAATCTCTAAAAGTCTATAAACATTGGAAAAACACACAGAGTAAACATTGAAAGCTTAGTAAGCTCGTATCTTAATAAACTTAACATAACAAATAATTTCATTACAATGCCATAAGCATGATATGCTATCTCACATGCCAAAACACAACTTATCTCAAGTTTATAACATGATTTCATATCAAGTCATCACCATTCAATAATATACTTACTTACTTACTAACTTTAGCTTTCACAAGCTTATTCAATTCGATTCTCATATAACATTCAATTCTCACTTTCATATAGCCAAATGAGCACATTTTGGGAAATAACATATTTATTCACTTATCTTTCTCATACGAATCACATATCATCATTTATACCCAAATTCACCTTTCATTCATATAGTATATGACAATTTCACATATGCCACTTTATAAATCACATCTTATTCATTTGTTCATGTTTCATTTGCACATATTCACATTTCATTTACATATACATCACATAACATTCTTTGCACATATATACTTACCTTTCATTATCAAATATTGTATACATTTCAACGTACCTGAATCGGAATGTCATTCACTTAATCACTTATTTCTCGAAATGCCCGTTGAACCGTTCAGAATCAATGAGGATACTCGGATAGCTTGGAAAGCTCGTGCAATGCCAACGTCCCAGACGTGGTCTTACATGTAATCAAATATAGATGCCACCGTCCCAGACAGGGTCTTACATGAAATCATATACGATGTCAATGTCCCAGACATGGTCTTACACGTAATCTCTGATCCATGCCAGTGTCCCAGACACAGTCTTACACGATATCTCAAATCATTGCTAACGTCCTAGACGTGGTCTTACACAAAATCATATATCAAAATCCTATGTCATGACATATGTATCCTTTACTATTCCTAGGGTTCGTATGGGGCTTTTTGGACGTCGTCACGTTATCGGAACTTTCTCGTATTCATATATTCTACTTCTCGAACAATTCAATATCATAATAACATATATATAACTTTTTCAAAATACATACATTTGCATTACCATTCGGTATTGAATTCAATCATACAAATAATATGCATTTATAACATGATTTTGTAATGTCTATTAAAATACGAACTTACCTCGTTCTTAGTAATGACAAATTAAGTCGACTAATCCGATATTTTGACTTTCCCTCGATCTAGATCCAAATTCCACTTTTGCCAATCTAATTAATATCAAAATTAACTTACTTATTCAACATTTCATTCAATTTTCATCCAAGAACATATAAATGGGCAATTTGCATTTTAGCCCCTAACATTTCACATTTTTGCAATTTAGTCCCTATTTCACAAAACACAAAATATTCAAAATTTCACCACACCCATGCTTGGCCGAATTTCACTAAGGTCCCTAGCAGCCCCTTTCTTTCATTTATTTCACATTTAAGCCCCTAAACTTTCAAATTTCACAAATAAATCCCTAATTTGGATTTTTATCAAAAATCACTTAATTAAACATGATAATCAAACATCAAAGATTTATTTTTCATCATCAAACTACAAATTCATCACATTATCAATAATGGCAAATCTCAAATATATCATCAGTTTCGAAACTTAAAGTATGGGCTAAGTAATATTCGAAGCAACGATCTCAAAAACGTAAAAATTATCGAAAACGAGCAAAACACATACCCAAATTAAGCTTCAAGAGTGCCGAATATAAAATCTTCATCCATGGCTTCTTTTTCTTCAACATTCGGCCATAATATGAATGATGATGGCCATTTTATGTTTTACTTTATTTAATACATTATAAAAGCCATTTTACCTTTTTAACCATAATAAATTAACATAAAAATCATATAATTAAAGTCCATTACCGTCCATGCTAATGTTCAATGGTCAAATTTCACTTTAAGGACCCCACATAATAAAAGCCATATCAATATATCACTTTAACAAATAGCAAGTCACTTTTTCATTTTACGCGATTAAGTCCTTTTATCAAATTGGCACACAAACGATAAAATATTCATACGAAACTTTCACACATATCAATTCACATGCTATAAATACAAAAAATAATATTAAAATATTTTTTGAATCGGATTTGTGGTCTCGAAACCACTATTCCGAATAGGGTATAAATCGGGCTGCTACATTATTGCTTCAATTAAGTTATTTTAATATATATAAACATACCAATATTCAAATTTAAAATTTACCCAATAGTCAAATGTCACAACTATTTTTTTATTGCTTTATAGACTCCAAAATAACCCAAAATAAGGTTGTTTTAATAATGCAATAAAAAATCAAAAACCTTAATCTTTGACTTTTTTTTTTCCAAAACCATATATATAAAAACAAACAGAAATAATGTAGTGGTTCAAAGCCAAATAATTAACAAGCACATGTATTCATAATTTTGGCATAGATAAAAATAACAAAGCAATTCAACGATATACATGTATTCATTATCAAATAGAAAAACTTACCATAAATATGTCATGTAAATTCAAAATTGTATTTATGATTAAACAGAGATTCGCATGAATACTTGAAACATATTTTCAAGCAAATAAATCTCAAAAATAAAATCATAATAATTGGTGTCGAAACCACTTTTTATGCTTTTTAGAAAACGGGGTCGACTTTAAAAAAACAAAAATGGAGTCGCCACCAGTCTTTTTTGCTTAGGTGTGATCGGATCACCTTATAAAACGTTTTATTTCAAAATATTAATTTTGGCCTACGAAATCCAAGAAAACATGTTCGGGAGTCGGTTACGTACGAGGAAGGATTAGCACCCTCATAACGCCCAAAATTGGTACCTAATTGATAATTTCATTTCTTAATGTCGAAAAGTCGAAAAGATTTGAAAACATGATTTCTTTAAAAACTTGAACAATTTGAGTTAAAATTTGAGATTTCTTTGTTCCGAAAGAATACAAACATCACATCCAGCACGTTAGGACATGATATTTTAAACCCTCATAATCAAAACTATCTCATTATTTACGAAATTTATTAAAAGGATATTTAGTTATTTAGTCAAACGGAAAATCGAAACCCACCACGTTAGGGCACTATTTCCCGAATTTCTAAATACAAATATCGATTATCTTAAAACTTGATGTATCGGGTAAAGGTTAATGTGACAAGTAATAATATGAAAATACGATATTACATGCGTGAAAAGAATAATGATAATAAAATAATGATATGAAATCTGAATAATATACTAATACGAGTGATACTAATAAATTAATAATAATAATAAAGTAAAAATAATAATATAGATAATGATGAAATTAAAGTATTATGTTAATTCATGATAATGGTAGTATATTAATAGTAGTAGAAATAATGATAAAATGATAATGATGATATTATAAGGAAAAATAAAATAATAACAATGGTAATAATAATAGCAATTAATAAACGAAATAATAAAAAGGTATATTATATAAAAATAATAATATAATAATAGTAATAATAATGATGTAATGATAAAAATACTAAATAATAGTGATAATAATAATTGCAAAATAACTAAAAGAGGGATCAAATTGAATTTAAGACGAAAATTTGGGGCTGATTCAAAATAAAATAAAAGGGAAAGGACCTATTCTCAGTGCACGGATTATATGGGGGACTAAAATGGGCAATAACCCTTTCCCTCCAAAACGTGCAGCATTGGCGAGGACCTGATTGTAAGCCAAACAGACTTTCGGGGCAAAATTAAAGAAAATGAAAACTTGATTGCAAAATTACGAAAAGGCAGAGGGACTGCGCGCGTAAATACCTCGTTTTTAAAAAACACGCGGATCCTGAGGTTGGAGCGGGTCGGGTCACGCGGGTCGGCTCAAAACAACGCCGTTTTGGGCGTTTAAGGCCAGCCCCAAAACGGCGTCGTTTTGGGAGGCTATTTAAGGCCCAAAAATTCTAAAAAATTTCGTTTCATCACTTTTTTTTAAAAAAAAAACCTTTGACCCTCTTTCTTTTTTCTCTGCAGGTGTGGAATTTGGCGAGATTCTGGCGTCGCCCACCGCCGCTCCTCCGTCGCCGGCACCATCGCCGCGGTGGCCGGAACTTCAAAAAAAGGTGAAAAATTTTGTAGCTTTTTTTTTAAATTTTAAAATAATAATAATATGCATGTGTATATGTGTCGAAAAAAAGAGAGAGAAAAAAAGCTTCGAAAATAAATAACAAAGGGATCACCTCATTTGCCTCTGTGTTGATTTTTAGTGGTTTTTAATGTTTAGTCTTTGCTTGCCAGTGCTTGTATCTTTTGTTTCTGTTTGAAAATACTGCTTCTTGTATTGGTAAAAAAATAGCCCCCCTCTACATTGGCTTTTTGCTTGGCTTTATATAGCCTTTTTTACACTATTTTTTGACTATTTTATGCTGTCTTTTCTTCTTTTATCCATGCAGGTGCAAGTGGCAAGGGCGGTGGCCACAAGCTTCGGCAGAGCAAGTGGGCGCCAGAAGACTTGGTCAGATACCTAGAGCGGCGCCACTTGGGTTAGGGGAAAAGCTAGGGTTTTTTCTTTGTTTTAGGTATTTGGGCTAATTGGGCTTAGTTATGTTTGTGGGTTAATTAATTGGGGCTAAGTCTTTAGTGGGTTAGATGGGTAAGCTGATTAGGTTTGTAAAATGGGTCATTTGGTTTGGGATATTTTGGGTTTTTTGGTTTGGGCTCCGGGCAGAATTGGCCCATAACAGCTGCCCCTCTTTGCTTGTTGTCGTGTAACGGGAACAAAGCAAAGACTTTAAAGAGGGCCAATTTTGCCTAGTCTCGTAGGGTCTTGACTTCTTTGGTGCTCCTCTTCTTCATGTAGCCTCGTTCCAGTCCATTACTTCTCAGTGCTTCGATCCAATCCACTATAACCTTGAGAGATAGGATAGTGGCTTAAATCATGTTCCACTACTGTTTAAGGAGACAATATTTTGCCTTCGATCTTGTCCCACTACTGTTTAGGGCGACAAGATCTACAATCTTCGACCTACTCCACGGCTGGTCAAGGAGATAAGATTTGATGTCTTCGATCTGCTTCCTGCAACTTCAGGAATGCCAGATCTGCTATCTTCAATCTGCTCCACTGCAAACTCAGGGAGACAAGATTTGATGTCTTCGATCTGCTTCCTGCAACTTCAGGAATGCCAGATCTGCTATTTTCAATCTGCTCCACTACAAACTCAGGGAGACAAGATTTGATGTCTTCGATCTGCTTCCTGCAACTTCAGGAATGCCAGATCTGCTATCTTCAATCTGCTCCACTACAAACTCAGGGAGACAAGATTTGATGTCTTTGATCTGCTTCCTACAACTTCAGGAATGCTAGATCTGTTATCTTCAATCTGCTCCACTGCAAACTCAAGGAGACAAGATTTGATGTCTTCGATCTGCTTCCTGCAACTTCAGGAATGCCAGATCACGCTATCTTCAATCTGCTCCCACCGCAAACTCGTGGAGACAAGATTTGATGTCTTCGATCTGCTTCCTGCAACTTCAGGAATGCCAGATCTGCTATCTTTCATCTGCTCCACTGCAAACTCAGGGAGACAAGATTTGATGTCTTTGATCTGCTTCCTGCAACTTCAGGAATGCCAGATCTGCTATCTTCAATCTGCTCCAGTGCAAACTCAAGGAGACGAGATTTGATGTCTTCGATCTGCTTCCTGCAACTTCAGGAATGCCAGATCTGCTATCTTCAATCTGCTCCACTGCCAACTCAGGGAGATAAGATTTGATGTCTTTGATCTGCTTCCTGCAACTTCAGGAATGCCAGATCTGCTATCTTCAATCTGCTCCACTTCAAACTCAGGGAGACACGATTTGATGTCTTCGATCTGCTTCCTGCAACTTTAGGAATGTCAGATCTGCTATCTTCAATCTGCTCCAGTGCAAACTCAGGGAGACAAGATTTGATGTCTTTGATCTGCTTCCTAAAACTTTAGGAATGCCAGACTTGCTATCTTCAATCTGCTCCACTGCAAACTCAGGGAGACAAGATTTGATGTCTTCAATCTGCTTCCTGCAACTTCAGGAATGCCAGATCTGCTATCTTCAATCTGCTCCACTGCAAACTCAGGGAGACAAGATTTGATGTCTTCGATCGCTTCCTGCAACTTCGTGAATGCCGATCTGCTATCTTCAATCTGCTCGAGCAAACTCAGGGAGACAAGATTTGATGTCTTTGATCTGCTTCCTACAACTTCAGGAATGCCAGATCTGCTATCTTCAATCTGCTCCACTGCAAACTCAGGGAGATAAGATTTGATGTCTTCGATTTGCTTCCTGCATCTTCAGGAATGCCAGATCTGCTATCTTCAATCTGCTCCACTGCAAACTCAGGGAGACAAGATTTGATGTCTTCGATCTGCTTCCTGCAACTTCAGGAATGCCAGATCTGCTATCTTCAATCTGCTCCACTGCAAACTCAGGGAGATAAGATTTGATGTCTTTGATCTGCTTCCTGCATCTTAAGGAATGCCAGATCTGCTATCTTCAATCTGCTCCACTGCCAACTCAGGGAGACACGATTTGATGTCTTCGATCTGTTTCCTGCAACTTCAGGAATGCCAGATCTGCTATCTTCAATCTACTCCACTGCAAACTCAGGGGGACAAGATTTGAAAGTAATCATTTACCCTACTACATCGTCCTATGACCTATAGAATGGGTATATGCTTATGCCAAATGATTAGGATACTGTGACCGAAATGAATCAAATACTCCTATTCAACCATGCTATGATATGTGAATGCAAAATGATATGAGTAAGATTCCTATTCAAGGTGTTATCACTCATTTATCCGTCAAGGTTTCATCTTCGTTCCCCTTGAAGTATCATTTTCTTGCTCAAACAATTTGCCCTCATGGAAATTTTAGGGCTCATTCCTCTTGAACCTCGGGACACGGGACGTATATCAAGTTCAAACCATCCCCCCAGGAATCACAACTTTTTCTGTCCATCCTTATTGCAACTTAAAGGATACAAGACTTGTTTCAACTTCGATTCATTCCACCACAATTTAGGGTTTTTCGAATATTTTCCCATCAAAAATTGGTCTGTCATACCATTCTCTGAATGACCCGATGACATTGTTTATCTCCGTCACATCCACTTAATTGGACAAAGAATTCAGAGAAATAGTCTCCATCAAGACTCTTCTTTCTCAAGTATATCGAATCTATGTACATGGAAATTCTAAACAATTGTCCTATTTCGGTTTCTTGTTTTATCTAGAAATTTCCAAAGTAATATGTAGAACTTCTTTTGTGAAATTATTAGTTCATCAATCATTATTTCAATGCAACATGTTTATGAATGATGGGTAACAATAAATTGATTTCAAAGAGAGTTAAATGAATTATCAAAGATAAAAGGAAAATTAACTCGGAACGTATCTTTAAGAAGAAAAAGAACCCAAAGATAGTAACATGAACAAAGATCAGATGCCCTAGATATCGCAGATTAGGCTTCTATATACAAACTTCATGAAGACTGCTTTGAGCTTAACATGTGTTTAGAAGACTCAAAGTACTTTATTGATGCCCCAATATGCAACATACTTCATTTCTTGTTGATTCAGGTATAGCAAGATCCCTGTATGTCCATTCAAAATTTGAGCTGCCCTTTTCGGGTTTTCAACTCAAACCCCTTTGGTCTCAAGGCGCCCTTTGCGGGTTTTCACCTTGGCTCTTCTTCTTTTCAAGCAAAGTATTTTTTGATTGAATCCGAGTTCACAGGATTGGGTAAGCTTTTCCCATCCATTTCAGTCAGAATCAGCGCACCTCCAGAGAAAGCTTTCTTCACCACATATGGTCCTTCCCAATTCGGCATCCATTTTCCTCTAAAATCCTTTTGTATGGGAAGGATGTTTTTCATTACAAGGTCCCCCTTGCGAAACTCTCTTGGGCGAACTTTTTTTTCATAGGCTCGCATCATTCATTTTTGGTACATCTGACCGTGACGAATAACCCTTAGCCTCTTTTCTTCAATTAAGTTTAACTGATCATATAGAGCCTGGATCCATTCAGCTTCATCTAGCTTTATTTTTGACAAAACTCGGTGAGAAGGTATTTACACTTCAATAGGTAAAACTGCCTCCATCCCGTAGACCAGTGAGAAAGGAGTTGCCCCAGTAGAGGTTCTGACAGACGTCCGATAAGCATAGAGTGCAAATGGTAATTTCTCGTGCCAATCCTTATACGTCTCAGTCATTTTTCCTACTATCTTCTTGATGTTTTTATTGGGCGCTTCCACTTTCCCATTCATTTTTGGACGATACGGAGACGAGTTGTGGTGTTTGATGTTGAATTGACTACAAACCTCCGCCATCGTACTGTTGTTCAAGTTCAGTGCATTGTCTGATATGATCCTCTCGGGCATTCCATATCGATAGATGATCTCTTTCTTTAAGAACCGACTAACTGCTGACTTAGTGACGCTAGCATATGAAGCAGCCTCTACCCATTTTGTGAAGTAGTCAATGACCACAAAGATGAACCGATGTCCATTTGAAGCTTTTGGTGAGATTGGTCCAATAACATCCATGCCCCACATGGAAAAAGGCCATGGGGAAGTCATAACATGCAAAGGTGACGGAGGCACATGAATTTTGTCTCCACAAATCTGGCATTTAGGACATCTTTTGGCAAAATTGATACAATCTCTTTCCATGGTGGACCAATAATATCCAAATCTCATTATCTGTCTGGCCATTGTGAATCCATTAGCATGGGTTCCACAAACGCCCTCATGAACTTCTTCTAGGATTTTCCTAGCTTCAACAGCATCAACGCATCTCAATAGTACTTGATTTTTTCTCCTTTTGTACAAGATATCCCCATCTAAAACATAGTCAGAAGCCAATCTCCTTAATGTTCTTTTCTCATTCTCAGTTGCATGCTCTGGGTATTCACGATTTTTTACGTATCGCAATACATCATGATACCAAGAGTGGTCATCTTTTTCCTCTTCTTCCAGGTTATAACAATGGGCTGGAACTTCGAAGATACTTATCTGAATGGGTCTCATATCCTCTGGTTTGTTCACTTTGATCATAGAAGCCAGGGTTGCCAAAGCATCTGCCATCTGATTTTCATCACGTGGGAGATAATTAAAAGTGATGTCGTCAAATTCTTCAATCAATCCCAAAACTATCTTTCGATAATTGATCAGTTTGGGATCTCTCGTCTCCCATTCACCTTTAAGCTGGTAAATCACTAGTGCAGAATCTCCATATACTTCTAGCATTCTGATTTTACGCTCTATAGCTGCTCGAATTCTCATGATGCATGCTTCATACTCTGCCATGTTGTTTGTGCAATCAAAATCCAATCTGCATGTGAATGGATAATGATCACAACTAAGGAATACCAAGATTGCCCCAATTCCATTTCCCATAGCATTTGACGCTCCATCAAAATTTAGCTTCCACGGACATTCTTCAGTAGTTGCTACATACATTAACTCCTCATGGGGGAATTCAAAGCTCAAAGGTTCATAATCCTCTAAAGCCCTGCTAGCCAAGAATTCTGCTATTGCGCTCCCTTTTATAGCCTTTTGGTTTACATAGACTATATCAAATTCAGAAAGCAAAATCTGCCACCTGGCCATCCTTCCATTCAAAGCAATTGACTCTATCATATACTTTAACGGATCAAGCTTCAAATTAACCAGGTTGTATGATATAGCATATACTGCCTTAGTCTTCAGGTTGTCCAAATCAAAGCGCAACACAATTTTTCAATCGACGAATATCTCATTTCACATTTAGTGAACTTTTTACTGAGATAGTATATCGCCTTTTCTTTTCTTCCTGACTCATCGTGTTGACCAAGCACACATCCCATGGAGTTATTGAACACTGGTAAATACAGTATCAATGGTCTATCTGGATTAGGCGGAGATAGTACTGGTGCATTTGACAGATATTGTTTGACTTTGTCAAAAGCTTTCTGGCATTCATCGTTCCATACACCTTGGTTGTGTTTCTTGAGAAGACGAAATATGGGATCACATTTCTCAGTTAATTATGAAATAAACCGAGCAATGTAATTTAACCTTCCAAGAAAACCTCGAACTTCCTTTTGAGTGCGCGATGGAGGCAATTCTTGTATAGCTTTGACCTTATTTGAGTCAACTTTGATTCCTCTCTCGCTGACCACGAAACCCAGTAACTTCCCTGATTGAGCTCCAAAAGTACACTTTGCCGGGTTGAGCTTCAATTGAAATTTTCTCAATCTCAAAAACAACTTTCTCAAAACTTCAATGTGTTCTTTTTCTGTTCGAGATCTGACGATCATGTCATCAACATATACTTCAATCTCTTTATGCATCATGTCATGGAATAAAGTTACCATGGCCATTTGATATGTCGCCCCTGCATTCTTCAGTCTGAATGGCATTACCTTATAACAAAAGGTACCCCACAAAGTTATGAAGGTAGTTTTCTCCATATCCTCAGGGTGTATCTTGATCTGATTGTATCTTGAAAAGCCATCCATGAAGGAAAACAATGAATGTCCTACCATATTATCCACTAATGTGTCAATATGCGACAAAGGGAAATTGTCCTTTGGGCTGGCTTTATTTAAGTTCCTATAGTCTACACACATCCGGACCTTTCCATCTTTCTTAGGGACAAGAACAATGTTGGCAACCCACTCTGAGTATCTGACCACTTGTAAAAAACCAGCATCAAACTGTTTCTTGACTTCCTCCTTTATTTTCAACATCACATCAAGCCTCATCCTTCGTAACTTTTGTTGAACTGGCTTGCACTCTTCTCTTATGGGAAGACGATGTACTACAATATCAGTACTTAGACCAGGCATATCTTGGTATATCCATGCAAAAACGTCCTTGAATTCTCGTAGCAACTTAACAAGATCTTGTTTCGTCTCCTCGGCTATGCGCGTTCCAATTTTCACAACCTTTCCTTCCTCCAAGGCCATGTTTTCTACCTCCTCTTCATGGGGTAAAATTTGTTTCTCCTCTTGCTTTACCATTCTTAACAAACCTGGAGATAAGTCACAATCTCTGTCACCTTCAAAATCCTGAGATTCCTCTAAACACATGTCTTGCTCAAAATGGACCTCTGGGTCTGTAGTATCGTTGCTCATACCATTGATATCTAGGGACCTGTGATGGGCACCAAATAATGTACAAAGAACAAATGAATTTGAGGACAACTATTCACATGATATGAATGGGAATAAAAAAAATTGGAATGAAATTAGAAATTCTAAAGAATAAAAAATGAGAGAATTTTTGCCAGAATTGGTCATTAAAGATGTATTTTATTGAAACAAAAATATCTGAACATGAGCCTTTTTCACAAAAGAAGTCTTATTGTTCCTAGGCTAAAAAAATAACAAGTGCGTTCTGAATATTTCTCTGTATAATCTCTAAAAACTACAGGAAGTTCCTCTGCAGTCCAATTGTCCAAAATGCTTCCCGGTTAATACGGGTGAATGCCCAACAGGTTTCCTTGCTCGATTTCTTCATCGTGTATGGCATTGATGTGAGGATTTTCATTTTTCGATAATCCTCTCTCCGGGTGAATTATCCCTCCTGATACAAAGGTCTGGGATATGTGGGGGAATGTCATCGATTCCCACTTGACGTCTTCCCCATTCAACCGTGCCCTTCTCCTCTCTTGCTTTTTCCCTATTTCCCTCTTCCTTTGTTTAGCGTCTGGCCTGAAACCCAAGCCAAAACTGTCTCTATTCTCTTTCAGTATCGGAACTTGAACTTCCCCTTGGAGATGTCTACCCAATCCTTTTCCTGGTAGGGCTCCTTTCCCTATCATCATTTGTAAGCCCATCCTCGTGGTTATGGATATCTTAGGCACTAGAACTTCATTCCCTTTCAAGATGAATGTTGCATTTACGAACTCTAAAGATCGAAAGAAACATTCAGTGGCCTCCTCATTTGTCTCTAAATATGGCGCCTCATTGGTAACAGTTGCTATGATGTCTTCTTCTGGGTTTATAGTTACCAGCTGACTCTCTATTACCAATTTCAGTTTTTGGTGCAGCGATGAGGGCACTGCCCCCGCCGAATAAATCCAGGGCCTTCCCAACAAGCTGTTGTGGGAGGGCTTGATATCCATCACCAGAAAGTCCACTTCATATGTGTTAGGCCCGATCAATAATGGTATGTCAATTCTTCCCATCACTCTTCTTTCAGTTCCATCAAATGCTCTCACTATGTTCTGGCATGTCTTCATGTGAGAACTGTCTATAGGCAACCTCTTCATCATAGACAATGGTAAGACATTCAAAGCCGATCCATTATCTATTAACACACTTGGCAGAGTGTATCCCTTGCAACGAGTAGTGATGTGCAAAGCCTTTGTTGATCCCATGCCCTCCAGTGGGATTTCATCATCACTGAAGTAAATAAAATTGTCAGCACTTATGTTACTAACCAGACGATCCAGTTTGTTGACGGATATATCCTTAGTAACGTAAGTTTCATTCAGAACTTTCATCAGTGCTTCACGATGCACTTCTGAGCTTAAAAGCAAGGCTAGCACTGATATGCGAGCCGATTGTTTGCGCAGTTGTTCCACCACGCTGTACTCACTGTGCTTTAAGAATTTCAAAAATTCTTTAGCCTTTTCCTCCTTCACAGGTTCATTGATAAGGGCCCCAGGTCCTTTTCTCTCGTTCAACTGCCATAGTCTTTAATTTCACTGGTTCTGCTCTAACATTTCCTGAATCGTAACGCTTCCCACTATGTGTGTAGGACCCTTAATTTTGGACCTCCTCGGGAGTGCTAACTGAGCTTTCCACTCCCGGTATTGTCACATTACAGTCGTAATTCCATGGTACCCTTTTGTTATCCTTGTAAGGAAAGGAAACAGGTTTCTGGATTACAACCTTTGGCACCACTTATGCTCCGCCTTCCGTGTTTCTTGGTCGGGAGATGATGATCCTCGAATAATTGCCTTTTTGCTTCGTCAATTCTCCTTCAGTTGCATGTATGTTTCCTCCCTCTAAGCCTTCTTCATAAAACTCCAATTCCCTATTATCCATGAGGCTTTGCACCAAGACCCTAAACTCAACACATTCCTGGATCTCATGCCCCTCTGCTTTCTGGAACTCACAGTAGTCCCTTAGTCCTTCACATGCTTCCACATGATCTAATTCTACCAATCCTCTTCTTATCATTTCTTTCTAAATCATTCTCAACGGGGTTTTCACCCCCGAGATATCCTCATTGATCTTTCTTACGACATTCTCACCGATCGCACTTATCCCCTTATCCCCATGGTTAGGTAATGGGTTCTCCGCATTAGGTGTATCATCGAACTTTACAATCCCCATCTTGATGAGTCTCTCTACTACTTTTTTGAAGGCAGTGCAGTTTTCTATTGAATGCCCTGATATTCCCGCATGGTAGTCACATTGAGCGTTTGAATCATACCATTTGGGATATGGGGGTTGTAGCGGTTTTAGATAGAACGGGGACACCACATGCGCGTCAAATAAACTTTTATATAGCTCCTTATATGTCATTGGGATTGGCATAAATTGGAGCTTTTCAGAGTTTTGCCTTGCACCAGATTCTTGTCTTGTCGGTCCTTGTTGCCCAGCCGTAATCACCTTTGGCTGGCTTACAGTGATTGCCCTCGAGTACCCTTTGTTGTATGTACTCGTATTATTCACCTCATTTTCCTTTTTCCTAGGAGCAGACCTCATAGTGGTTTCCCCTGCTTCAATCTTACCACCCCTTATGGCATTTTCTATCATTTCTCCTGCCATCACTATATCTGCGAAGCTCTTGGTAGTACTTCCTATCATGTAGGTGAGGAATGGAGCCTTCAAGGTGTTGATAAAAAGTATTGTAGTCTCATTTTCTAAGAGCGGTGGCTGAACTTGCATAGCAACCTCCCTCCATCTTTGCGCGTACTGCCTGAAGCTTTCATTCGACTTCTTTTCCATATTCTGCAACATGATTCTGTCAGGCGTCATATCTGTGACATGATTGTATTACTTTATGAAGGCTTGGGCTAGGTCTCTCCAGGAGCTAATATTAGCACGGCTGATAAACCGTAAAAGTAACATATTTTAATCCCACATTTAGCATACTTTTGGATGATTTATCCCTTGATTTATGTAAAAAGGTGCTCTTAATCCTTTCTTTTCATGTTATATACTTAGGAAAGCACCGGAGGATGGAAAGAACGAGAAACGGGCTCAAAATAGACCAAATTGGGCCAAAGTGGAAATCGATACGGCCTAGACTTAAGCGCACACGGCTGTGCCTCCTTGATAGACTAGAACACGGCCTGATCACGATTTACACGGGCGTGTCACCTCATTAAAAGTCCAAACACGGCCTAAAGACGATTCACACGGGCGTGTGCCATGGCCGTGTCCCTGTCATGGAGAAGAGCAATTTCAATCGGATTTGGGTACTTAAGGACGAAGAAACACATTCCAAGAGCCTTTATAAACACCCTAAGGGCCAACATTCAATGGGCGGTTAGCTAGGCCAAGGAGCCGAGCCGAAAAGGTTAGATTTGTGGGAAACACTCAAAGATAGCCAGTTGATCCATCTCAAGAAGCCGGAATTCTACTCAAGACGGTGGATCTCTCCTTCAATTCCTTCAGGGGGTTTTAGGGATTTCTTATGTTTTGTTTTATCTTTTCTTCTGAGATGTTTTCTTTTATTGTTATGAACTAAACCCTTCAGATACCTGAAGGGGATGAAACTTAGATGAATCTTGTTATTGTTTTCTGAACTATATGATAAATACTTGATTTGTTCTTAATTATGTGTGCTTAATTCTTATGTCAAAATTTCCGGGATATTGATTCAAGTTGAATGTGCTTAGGTGGTGGAGAAAAAGTCCCTGCTTAAGAGTAGATCTAGCATAATTAAGCGGAGTTGATCGCGCGCCTAGAGATAGGGTGACGAGATTTTGTCGGATTAGGGTGAAACTTAATATGGGAGTCCATAGATCGAGTTAATGCGATTCTAGGGGTTTTAATTAGAAAGAGATTTCAATTAATCAACCTAGGGTTAGACGTTATTCGCCTCGAGAGAGGGTTTAATATAAATTAGGGAATCTTACGGATCAAGTCAAGTGAATACATCGTCTGGTTCAGTGTTAGATAACAAGTGAAGTCTAGGTGGATTCTTCCTAAGGGTATCATCTTAATCAACTGAGTTTTTCCAACCGTATTTCCCCAATTCATTCTTTTTGTCTTTGCGTCTTTAGCTTAGTAGTTAGTTAAATTTAGATTAAATAACAACTTCACTTATTTTAGGCTAGATAATAAAAAGAAAGTTAGTATTAGTACTTTTAGTTCCTTTGGGTTCGACAATCCGGTCTTGCCTAAGCTATACTATTGTTTGATAGGTGCGCTTGCCTAAAAATCGTTGTAATAGTTAGTTTCCAGGTTCGATCATTCTCATTATAAATTTTAAAACTTTGAAATCAACGATTAAGTTTTTGGCGCCGTTGCCGGGGAACTAAAATATTAAGAAAGCTCTATTTTTATTACTTTAGCCATTATTTTTCGCAATTTAATTTTACTTTTATTTTTATTTTTGTTTTGTTTTTAACTTTGCTAAAATCTCTTTCTTTCTTTTCCTAGTAGGTACCTCTAGTTTATGACTAGAAGGAACCCGAGAGGACCACTAGTATACGACAGTGATATTAAAGCTACCGCTTGCAGGAATTGCAGAGAAATTAGGCGAACCCTAAATTACACAGAAGAAGAGCGAGAAGGCAAATCCAATCCTACTGAAGGGATGGACGAGAATAATCCACCACCACAAGATGTGGCAGAAAATAATGCTCCGCGTACTATGTATGATTATGCTAAACCTCATTTAACAGGAGAAGAATCAAGTATTGTTAGGCCTGTTATAGCTGCTAATTATTTTGAATTAAAGCCTAACACTATAAAAATGATTCAACAATTTGTTCAATTTTATGGTTTACGTGATTTAAGACCCAAATACTCATATAGCTAATTTTTAGAGTTCGTGATACCTTCAAAATAAATGGCGTTTCTGATGATGCCATACGTCTTCGGTTATTTCCCTTTTCATTAAGGAATAAAGCCAAACTGTGGTTAAACTCGTTACCACGAGGATCAATCACTACATGGGATCAAATGACCGAAAATTTTTTATTAAAATATTTCCCACCGGCCAAAACGGCCAAATTACGGAATGATATCTCTTCTTTTGTGCAGATGGATTTAGAGACATTATACGACGCATGGGAGAGATACAAGGATCTCTTGAGAAGGTGTCCGCACCATGGTTTACCCTTGTGGCTCCAAGTCCAAACTTTTTATAACGGTGTAAACCCCTCAACGAGGCAACTAATTGATTCAGCCGCCGGTGGAACCCTGAACAACAGAACTCCTGAAGCAGCCTACGAGTTTATTGAAGAGATGTCACTAAATAACTATCAGTGGCAGGTTATAAGAACCAAACCAACAAAATCAGCCGGAGTTTTCAACCTCGACGCAGTAACCATGCTATCAACACAGGTAGAGATGATGAATAAAAAACTTGATAGTTTGTGTTCTTCGCAGGTACATCCAGTAATGCAGTGCGACGCAAGTGGAACTGTGGCGAATCCTGAGTACCCACCCTACCAACTGGGCACAAAAAGTGAACAGATGAACTATATAGGTAATAATTTTAGATCTAATAATAACCCTTATAGTAATACTTATAATTCAGGTTGGAGGAACCACCCAAATTTTTCATGGGGAGGTCAAGGAAATCAAGGAATTCAAAGACAACAACCTCCTTAAAATTTCCAAAATCAGCCCTATCCACAGGAAAAGAGGCCGAACCTTGAAGAGATGCTGACAAAATTCATGGCAGCTACAGATAACCGCCTCCAAGACACTGAGACCACCCGTAAGCATCAACAGGCATCAATCAAAAGGATCGAGAGCCAAGTTGGAGAACTTACTAAAACAGTTGGACAACTTGCAAAGATAATTTCTGAATGACCGCAAGGGCGTCTACCAAGCAACACTGAGATTAACCCAAAGGAGCAAATCCAAGCCATCACAGCTCATGATAGTATAGGGTTAAATGAACCCAATCCAATACAAGAAAACGAGGTAGAGAAAGGTAAAATTGAGGTAACACAAGAAAAGCCAAAACCGATAATCAAAAAGTACAAACCTCGCATTCCTTATCCTGAAGCGATGAAGAGAGACGATACAGAGGAACAGTTCGGTAAGTGTCTTAAACTTTTAAAGAAATTACATATCAACTTACCTCTTCTTGAAGCTCTTTCACAGATGCCAGATTCAAGGAAATTTTTAAAACAACTCTTGACGAACAAACGAAAGTTAGACGAGTCGTCACATGTGAAGCTAAACGTAATGTGCTCAGCAATTCTACAAAATAGATTACCACAGAAATTAAAAGATCCAGGGAGTTTTACAATTCCATGCTTAATTGGTAGTTTATCTATTGATAATGCGTTAGCTGATTTAGGGGCAAGCATAAATGTCATGCCTTATAAAATGTTTAAAAAACTAGGTCTAGGGAAACCCAAACAAACTAGGATGAGCATTCAATTAGCTGATAAAACTGTTAGAATTCCTAGGGGTATAATTGAAGATGTACTCGTGAAAATTGACAAATTCGTATTCCCAGTAGACTTTGTCGTTTTAGACATGGATGAGGACAACACGATCCCCCTAATTTTAGGAAGACCATTTTTAGCAACTGCCAGGACTAAAATTGATATTGATGCAGGAGAACTCATACTTCGTGTAGGTAATAAGACAGTTACTCTCCAAGCTCTCGATTCGGCCAGAACATCGAGTAACCAAGGTGAGAAAGAAAGTTCTAGTGATAACCATTCGGTTAACTTTCTTTTCAGGAAGCGCCACAAAAGAATACAACTAAACCCGATCCTAGAACCAGTGCCAACAAAGAAATAACTCATGAGGAACGAAGGATTCAGATAGATGATCTAAACGAATGGAAGACGCATTTCAAGAAAAAATTAGGGATACACGAAGCAGAACTAAAGCCACTCCACGAAGCAGACAAGTTCAAAATTAGAGATCAAGTATTGATAGATAAAGCAGATCCTCGAATATCTCCTCCTAACCCTAACACAAACAAAGAAATCCCTTTTAGGGTAATCAGTGTTTTCCCATACGGAACAGTCGAGGTAAGTAATCCTATTTTTGGCACTTTCAATATAAGCGCATCTCGACTTGAACTATGTCATGATAATGAGACTAATAGTATGAGGAAGGACTTTCAACTCCTCAAACCACCCTGAGTGTGCAAACGAGAGGTAAGTCTAGCTTAAGACTTTAAACGAGCACTTCTCGGGAGGCAACCTGAGCACTAACTCCATTACTCTTTATGTTTCAGTGTATTTTGTTTCCCCTTTTTAGCAACTAACTATAAACTAACCAAGGCCAATTTCCATACCACACGGCCTTACACACGGCCGTGGCCGTGGCCCTGTGGATGCACCGAATCTTCGTACTGACATAGTAGGGATGGTACGAGTCAGGAAGGATCATAACTTAGAGTCACGGACCCAACTACCACGCCACGGCCGTGCGACGCGGTCGTGGCCGACACTGAGAAATTCACACGGGGTAAGGCACAGTCGTGCTCTGCGGCCGTGGTCAACACTGTTTCATCAAAAATAGGCGTGGTAACCATGAAACGGGCGTGGAAGAAACGAACGAAGCACAACACGGCCGTGCGAGGCGGCCGTGTGAATCGACACGCCCACGATCCACAGGCGTGGGGACATACCAGACCCCAAATTTCAATTTAAGCCACCCACCCCTCCTCATCCATACCACATTCTTCCATTCCATTCTTCAGAAGTCTCCCCTTCTATACTCTTCCCACTTGGTCATTACCAAAACCCTTGAGCTATACCAACACTATGTTAAAGAAGCGGAAAGAGCCAAGCACAGGCCCCTCGAGGGAAATCGATTTATATAAGTTCATACCGACCGCTTCAGCTATTAGCCAAGCCAAGGGTCTTTGAGACCATTTAATTCTTCTTCTTCTTTACTCTTCCCCTTTATTTTCCTTATTGTTACTTCTCTTCTGCTTAATTTAGTTTATCTTATTTTAATTTCTTAATTTTAGGTTCTACAGGCTGCTAAGGAATCACACCGTGACCAACATGATAACCGCAGCCTTAGAAATCACACCCAACAATAAGGACTCTACGGTCCATTTATCTTTTCGTTTAATGTTATTTCAATTGTTATTTTACTTCACTTTAGCTTGCTTTTCTTTAATTATTTAATTAGTATAGTTTTAATTATTCTTATTATATCCTAGCTAATTCTTCGCGAGCTACCCAATTTCTTCATCTAGCGAAGCAATAGTGGGTAGCCACCCCACCACGACCATAGCCAACACCACCGCCGCCTCCTCCAACTTATCTTTCACCTCCAACTCAAGGAATCAATCCAAAAATTCAGGGATTTTCACCTCTAACCCTATCTTTTGACTTTCTATATCTATATTTATCTTTGTACATTGAGGGCAATGTACATCTTAAGTGTGGGGGGTGAACCTAAAATGTGCCAAACTTTTTGCACTATTCTCAAATCTTGAATTATGTCTTGTTTCTTAAAGTAAGTGTCTCATATTATGATTAGAATGAAAATTCCCTGATTTATAATTTTTATTGATATGTTTTGGATTAAGTCATAGTTAATTCTGCATTGATAATTGAATTTCAAGATACTAGAGAATCAGGCATGATAAGCTTATTTTTCAGAATTAAAAATTTTCTAGGATGTCTACCTGAATTTAAATATTACTTTGAAGTTTGAAATTTACGAGGTTGACATCAAAATACCCATAATTTTTGCGAGATTTTTAGCCTTACAGAGCATATATTCTTTTTCTTGCTCACTTTATTGATTATGAGTGTGTCAACATTGATTTGTTATTCTAGAACTTGTATCAATTATACATGTTGAGACCACACCTTTGATTTGATATACAGAGATGACGAAGGCACCTAGGATTTAACTCACTTACTCCACTAAAAAGCCTACCTTCATAATTAACCTCTAGTGAACCCCGTTGAATCCTAACAACCCTTTTTATTGACTTACCCGCTAATATTAACCCAAAACCTTTTATTTTTACCACCATTCCTTTTAATTACCCTTATGTCGAGATTTGACTTGATCAGTTGTCTAGCTATGATCTTTATTTCAGTAATTTATCCTTTATTATGTATTTATAATGCTTTAAAAAAATATCAAAGTATATTTATTATTAGTTTTGTGATTAAATGAGCTTATAGATCTAAATTCCAATTGTTGAAAAAGAAGCTCGTATTATTATTTGTTTTCAATTGATGTAATTACTTATTATTCAGTTCATTGTTTCTAGTTAGGTAATTTGTCAATTCAATCTCGATTCTAACCCTCTAATTTAGCCTTTATCCATACCTTAACCCAAGCCCCGTTACAACCCTGTTAAAGACCTTTTGATTTGTGTATCATTTCATATCATAGTGGTGGAGATTTGATTTTCATACAAGCCTATGGGATTAACTTTTCATGTTTGACTTTTGAGTGCCTAATTTTGAACCTTAAACACTTTGAGTGATTTGAGTGAATCTTTAGTGAGGATGTCAATCCTTGCCGGTTTTGAATCAAAGGTAATTATTTAGATGAAGGGAAACACCTATGTTTTTGTGCTACAAATGTATGACTTAGACTGTTTGAATCTTTAGGACTCTTTGAGTTGAATTATCCATGAATAAATTATCTTTGAATTATGATGAAACACTATTGATAAATATTATGAATTAAGGGAAGTTCGTTTTAATTATGAGTTGAGAATTTTGCTTGAGGACAAGCAAAAGCTTAAGTGTGGGGGTATTTGATAAACCGTAAAAGTAACATATTTTAATCCCACATTTAGCATACTTTTGGATGATTTATCCCTTGATTTATGTAAAAAGGTGCTCTTAATCCTTTCTTTTCATGTTCTATACTCAGGAAAGCACCAGAGGATGGAAAGAACGAGAAATGGGCTCAAAATGGACCAAATTAGGCCAAAGTGGAAATTGACACGACCTAGACTTAAGCCCACACGGCTGTGCCTCCTTGATAGACTAGAACACGGCCTGATCACGATTTACACGGGCGTGTCACCTCTTTAAAAGTCCAAACACGGCCTAAAGACAATTCACACGGGCGTGTGCCATGGTCGTGTCCCTGTCGTGGAGAAGAGCAATTTCAATCGGATTTGGGTACTTAGGGACGAAGAAACACATTCTAAGAGCCTATATAAACACCCTAAGGGCCAACATTCAAGGGGCGGTTAGCTAGGCCAAGGAGCCGAGCCGAAAAGGTCAGATTTGTGGGAAACACTCGAAGATAGCCAGTTGATCCATCTCAAGAAGCCGGAATTCTACTCAAGACGGTGGATCTCTCCTTCAATTCCTTCAGGGGGTTTTAGGGATTTCTTATGTTTTGTTTTATCTTTTCTTCTGAGATGTTTTCTTTTATTGTTATGAACTAAACCCTTCAGATACCTGAAGGGGATGAAACTTAGATGAATCTTGTTATTGTTTTCTGAACTATATGATAAATACTTGATTTGTTCTTAATTATGTGTGCTTAATTCTTGTGTTAATATTTTCAGGATATTGATTCAAGTTGAATGTGCTTAGGTGGTGGAGCAAAAGTCCCTGCTTAAGAGTAGATCTAGCATAATTAAGCGGAGTTGATCGCGCGCCTAGAGATAGGGTGACGAGATTTTGTCGGATTAGGGTGAAACCTAATATGGGAGTCCATAGATCGAGTTAATGTGATTCTAGGGGTTTTAATTAGAAAGAGATTTTAATTAATCAACCTAGGGTTAGACGTTATTCACCTCGGGAGAGGGTTTAATATAAATTAGGGAATCTTACGGATCAAGTCAAGTGAATACATCGTCTGGTTCAGTGTTAGATAACAAGTGAAGTCTAGGTGGATTCTTCCTAAGGGTATCGTCTTAATCAACTGAGTTTTTCCAACAGTATTTCCCCAATTCATTCTTTTTGTCTTTGCGTCTTTAGCTTAGTAGTTAGTTAAATTTAGATTAAATAACAACTTCACTTATTTTAGGCTAGATAATAAAAAGAAAGTTAGTATTAGTACTTTTAGTTCCTTTGAGTTCGACAGTCCGGTCTTGCCTAAGCTATACTACTGTTCGATAGGTGCGCTTGCCTAAAAATCATTGTTATAGTTAGTTTCCTGGTTCGATCATTCTCATTATAAATTTTAAGACTTTGAAATCAACGATCAACGGCTAAGTTGATTGTACCATTTGGACGCCGCCCCCACTAAACTGTCTTGGAAACAATGAATCAAAAGTTGATCATTGTTCAGTAGCTAGTCATCCGTCTACAGAACATAGTGATGTGGGCTTCAGGGCAGCTGGTCCCATTGTACTTCTCAAATTCCGGCATTTTAAATTTATGAGGAAGCACCAAATCTGGAAACAAACTCAAGTCTTTTGCGTCAATACCATAGTGATGATCGGCATTTTCTAAAGCTTTGAACTTTTCCTCCAACCATCTACAGCGATCCTCTAACTGCCTTAAGGATTCAATTCTTATCCCATCCCTCTCTGCTATATCCAAATCAGGAATAACAGGATTAGCTGGGTTATCTCCTGGATTGGATCCTGAGCCCACGTGGAAGTTCATGGGCGGTCTAGTATCAACTTGCCCTTGTTGAGCCCTAATCGTGACAGATGGCCTTTGGGGATACTCTTCAGGCTGTGTTTGTGCATGTGGTGGGTAAAACCTGGGGGAATGCCTTCGCTATCTTCTCCAGCCATGGCCATGGGACCGTTTCCTTTGTCCATAGCCCCGTTCAGCATCTGGGCCATTTGAGCCATCATGTTTCTTTGAGCTTCCAACATTTGGTCTCTCATTTCTTGTTGGAGCTTTGAAAATTGTTCTTACATCTGGTCTTGCATGTCCCTCTGGAATTATTCAAGTCTTTGATCCATTTTCTTTGTTTTGGCACGTGTACCGTAATGGTGTTCAGCTTCCAGATTTTTCCTTCTCTTTCTCTCTCTCTCTGATAATTTCAACTAATTAGGCTCTCTCTATGGTCTTAAATGCATATGATGTGATATAATGCAAATGCAAAAAGAAGGCATCGATTCAGATTCAACTTCATTTTATAAAACTTTATTAGAAAACAAAATCCTTTACATAAAACGGACTACAAATATGCTTTCGCCCTAAGGCCCAAAGTTTTGATTTTCCCAAACAAAGAGGTTAGCTCTTGGCTACGATCCGACTGTAGCTCATACTTCATGCTCAATATATCAGTCTGTGCTACCAAAGTCTGTAGGTGATCAGCTACCTCTCGAATCTGAATTATTGCTTCACCCATGAGGTGATCCCGACTTCTAACTTGATCATGAGAATGGTGAAGCTCTTCCTTCCAATGCCCTTCTCTTGTTTCAAGAAGCTCAATCCAAAGTTCACAACTGTGCAATGGTGATTTTAATTCTTCAATCTTGCCCTTCATTTCCTCGATCTTATTCAGACTTGATTTTAGTTCGATTTCAGAATTACGACTTTGATTGTGATGAAGAGACCGCCCAAGTTCAGCCACTCTAGCTTTTAATCCACTTTTCTCTTTTTGGCTATCTGCCAAATTCTTCTCTAAGGCCTCGTTTCGCGCTTGCATTTCTTGAAACTTCCTCTCCCAACAGTTAGCTTTGGCCTTTTCCTCTTGAATCTCCTGTCGCCACTGTTCCAAAGTCTTTCCCAATCCAGCGTTCTTCATCGTCAGACATATCTTCTTATATTCTGTCTTCAAAATATCTCGATCTTCCTCTATCTTCCACTTTTCTTTTCTTAATTTCTTGGCCTCCAGTTTCTGAACATCCGCATCTAATCTTAGGTGCATCTTTTCTTCTTCCAACTTTTCTATCCTCTTTCCGAGCTCTAAACTTCGCCTCTCGAAGTCTTGCTTTATAATCTCTAACTCCGATGGGACCACTTGTAAATACTCTTTCATCGATCGAGCGCCCTCCAAGCTTGGCCCAGGGATGTTACCATTGGTCCTTTTGCTCGACCACTCCTTGTATTCCAGGGTTGTCATCGGTCCTCCAGTCAATATCTTCATACAGCGAGCCCGCTTCCAAGCCTCAAAAATCTCTCAAATCTTCTTCTTATAATTATCCCCCTTATATGAGAATTCACTTTGAGCTAACCCATATGTCACTGGTACGAACTGTCTTGCTTTGTATTACCTTAGTACAAGCAACGATGCATATCCAATAGCTCCCCAGATTCCAGGCAGAGGTACCCAATCAAAATTTCCACACCGATAAAGGACTTCGTCGGGTACCATCTAAGGGGCTTTCCACTCAACATCTTCATCTCGAAGGTTTTGAAGAATTTCCATCCACCTTTGCTCTGATATATAGTCCCTCCTTGTCGTAATCGTGGCCTCCTTTAAAGGGGAATAACTTTCAAAGAACACTCGGTAAGGAACCTTGCCAACCCTCTAAAAATGACTGTGGAACCAAACCAACAATAACTGTGCGCATCCAATGAATCTACCTTCACCAGTTCTCCGACATGCGTTCAAAGATCTGAACGTCTCGGCTAAGATCGCAGGTACAGGTGTGACCCCTTTGTTAAGTCGGTCGAATAAATCAGTAACTCCTTCATCTATATGTCTTAGAGCTTTAGGGAAAATTACCAAACCATAAATACATAAGGCAAAGACGTCGATCTTCTTCTTTACATCTGGATGTGCTAGGATCAGGTCCCTCAAACTCACCCAGGTATGCGCTTACCTTCACCTTTCTCTTGGATTCTGGCTACAACCCACTGTTCACTCATCCCCGTGATACTCATTAACTTCTTCACAAAAGTTGGGACATTGCAGCCCTAAAATAAGCTTTGTCGGCTTGGACCCTTGAACAGCGAAGCAAGGTTGTATATTCCTCCACCGTGGGCACTAAATCTACTTTCCCAAAAGTGAAACAACTATAAGCAGAGTTCCAAAGCTGAGTCATAGCCCGGAATAGATGCTTATCTACCTTGATGTCGAGCAAGTAGGGTAGATCGCCATAACTACAATAGAACAGCTGCTTTGTCTCATCGTCCCACTAGTTCCATATTTCTTTCAACTCACAGAACTCATTTTGCGTGATACTAATACGAGTAAAATCCCATAGTTCAGATACATAACCATCGGCTAAGCTATTCCCTTTCTCTAATTGTGTTCGCTCTGACCATGTGCGGACGACCGCATTGTCTTCCACTTTATCAGGGAACTCGTTCTCCATAACCAGCTTTCTAACTTAGAAACTGACCGTGAATCGATACCTCTCTAAAATATGAAATGACATGCACCAAAAAAATAAAGCACAACAAGTTAGTATTATGAAATAAAATATAAAGCAAATAAAATAACAAACACCTATTTGGGTAATCACTAAGGCTTGGTAGAGTTCTACTTAGGGTGAGCCCTTAGGTTTTCTATATGTGGTTCAGCTCTAAAGTTGAGGTACCCGAACCAGCAGATTCCTTGATCCTCACCCATTATAGGCTCATACGGACTGAGTTCAGTTCAGGGGAATACATTTCCCTATGGCCATGCGGAAGTGAAAACTTCACGAAGACATAGGTACAGATGTATCCCGGAAGCAATCCACTAGCCCATGCGGAGGTGAAAACCTCACGGAGGCATAGCTTCTCGCTCCCACTTAAGGGTATGACCACAACGGTCATGCAGTGCCATGCAGAGACATTTTATAAATTAGAACCACATGCAATAAAAAGGATCATAGTTTTTCAAATCATATTTTAAAATTTGAACAAAGGGACATGAAATAATCAATTTTACGGCTTGACTCTCTTATTATCCCCAGTGGAGTCGCCAAGCTGTCGAAACCACTTTTTATGCTTTTTAGAAAACGGGGTCGACTTTAAAAAAACAAAAATAGAGTCACCACCAATCCTTTTTGCTTAGGTGTGATCGGATCACCTTATAAAATGTTTTATTTCAAAACATTAATTTTAGCCTACGAAATCCAAGAAAATAGGTTCGAGATTCGGTTACGTACGAGGAAGGATTAGCAGCCTCATAACGCCCAAAATTGGTACCTAATTGATAATTTCATGTCTTAATGTCGAAAAGATTTGAAAACATGATTTCTTTAAAAACTTGAATAATTTGAGTTAAAATTTGAGATTTCTTTGTTCCGAAAGAATACAAACATCACATCCAGCATGTTAGGACATGATATTTTAAACCCTCGTAATCAAAATCATCTCATGATTTACGAAATTTATTAAAAGGATATTTAGTTATTTAGTCAAACGGAAAATCGAAACCCAGCACGTTAAGGCACTATTTCCTGAATTTCTAAATACGAAATATTGATTATCTTAAAACTTGATGTATCGGGTAAAGGTTAATATGACAAGTAATAATGTGAAAATACGATGTTACATGCGTGAAAAGAATAATGATAATAAAATAATGATATGAAATCTGAATAATATACTAATACGAGTGGTACTAATAAATTAATAATAATGATAAAGTAAAAATAATAATATAGATAATGATGAAATGAAAGTATTTTGTTAATTCATGATAATGGTAGTATATTAATAGTAGTAGAAAATAATGATAAAATGATAATGATGATATTATAAGGAAAAATAAAATAATAACAATGGTAATAATAATAGCAATTAATAAACGAAATAATAAAAAGGTATATTATATAAAAATAATAATATAATAATAGTAATAGTAATGATGTAATGATAAAAATACTAAATAATAGTGATAATAATAAAAATTGCAAAATAACTAAAACAAGGATCAAATTGAATTTAAGACGAAAATTTGGGGCTGATTCGAAATAAAATAAAAGGGAAAGGACCTATTCTCAGCGCGCGGATTATATGGGGGACTAAAATGGGCAATAACCATTTCCCTCCAAAACGCGCAGCATTGGCGAGGACCTGATTGCAAGCCAAACAGACTTTCGGGGCAAAATTAAAGAAAATGAAAACTTGATTGCAAAATTACGAAAAGGAGGAGGGACTGCGCGCGAAAATACCCCATTTTTAAAAAACATGCGGATCCTGAGGTTGGAGCGGGTCGACTCAAAACGACGCCGTTTTGGGCGTTTAAGGCCAGCCCCAAAACGGCGTCGTTTTGGGAGGCTATTTAAGGCCCAAAAATTCTAAAAAATTTCATTTCATCACTTTTTTAAAAAAAACCTTTAACCCTCTATCTTTTTCCTCTGTAGGTGTGGATCCTAGCGAGATTCCGGCGTCGCCCGCCGTCGCGCCTCCGTCGCCGGCGCTGTTGCCGCGGTGGCCGGAACTTCAAAAAAAAAGGTGAAAAATTTTGTAGCTTTTTTTTTAAATTTTAAAATAATAATAATATGAATGTGTATATGTGTCGAAAAAAAGAGAGAAAAAAAAGAGAAAAAAAAAGCTTCGAAAATAAATAACAAAGGGATCACCTCTTTTGCCTCTGTGATGATTTTTAGTGGTTTTTAATGTTTAGTCTTTGCTTGCCAGTGTTTGTATCTTTTGTTTGTGTTTGAAAATACTGCTTCTTGTATTGTTAAAAAAAATAGCCCCCCTCTACATTGGCTTTTTGCTTGGCTTTATATAGCCTTTTTTACACTATTTTTTGACTATTTTATGTTGTCTTTTCTTCTTTTATCCACGCAGGTGCAAGTGGCGGTGGAAGTGGCAAGGGCGGTGGCCGCAGGCTTCGGCAGAGCAAGTGGGCGCCAGAAGACTTGGTCAGATACCTAGAGCGGCGCCACTTGGGTTAGGAGAAAATCTAGGGTTTTTTTCTTTGTTTTAGGTATTTGGGCTAATTGGGCTTAGTTATGTTTGTGGGTTAATTAATTGGGTCTGAGTCTTTAGTGGGTTAGATGGGTAAGCTGATTGGGTTTGTAAAATGGGTCATTTGGTTTGGGATATTTTGGGTTTTTTGGTTTGGGCTCCAGGCAGAATTGGCCCATAACAATTGGTATATCCCACAATTCAAACTATAGATCATATCATCATAATCTAACCAAATATTGTAGAACCAAACTTAAAACCAAATACTTTAAACATATATCATAATTAACATCGATTTGCATCAAAACCTAATTTCATCATAATTAAACCATAAAAATATAACCTTGATCGACTTGCCTTGCATATCCCAAGTAAATCCAAATCCAAAATATATGCTTAAATTGAATATTATGAAAAGAATAAGCATAAAAACTCAATAATAAATATCAATGGACTAATATTATTCCCATAGCCAAGCCAAAAACAAATAAAACCTTAAACATGCCATTAACAAAACTTTTACAATAAAATTAAATATTTTATTTATCTTAAAGCCACA
The DNA here is from genome assembly GCA_025698515.1 of Gossypium sturtianum. NCBI lineage: Eukaryota > Viridiplantae > Streptophyta > Magnoliopsida > Malvales > Malvaceae > Gossypium > Gossypium sturtianum. The sequence goes on from CM046952.1 coordinate 24,306,565, forward strand.
ATAACTTAAAAAAGGTCAAAGATTGAGGGTGAAAAAGCAAACGAAATATATATTCCTTAATAACATAAAAATCAATAGCTGAATCAGCCTTTATGCGCGTTTTGTAGTCTTTTTTTTAACAATAATAACCTTTGCGACATCAATGAAAGAAGAAAAAAAAACACTAGCCAAATACATGCATAAATCAAGAACCAAATAAATTATAGTCTTTAATCTTTCATTGAATCGCATATTCAAATATTAATCCAACCTATATTTATAACATAAACTTAAAGGGTATAACATAAACTTAAAGGGTTTCTATCAATATTTTCAACACGCAAAATTGATGGAATATTTAACGAATATAAAGAACAAAAATATTTATTAATCAATACACCAAATCAATATTTAAATCTTTAAAATTTTAAAACAAATTGAAACCCTAAAAAATTTGACATAAATCCAAAAGATTTGGCATGTATGATAAAAAAACACTGAATCCAAATATCAAATCCATAACCTAAAAATAATAGAGAATCAATTTGTTTTCAATAATTCAACATAACGAGGCTCTAATACCACTTGTTAGAACTGTAAATAATATCTAATATAAAATTAGAATTGTAAACTAGGATCTGTCATGTCAAATTATCAAGAACAAATCAAGAACAAAACTAGATGCGGAAGTGTACCTAAATTCATCGATTTCTTGAAATCTATGGATCTTGGGGTTTTGATCTTCTAAATAGCACACAAGTAATCTAGAGAAGGTGTCTCTCTGTAACACCCCAAACCCGGCCCATGTGTTACGACCGGATCTGACATGTCACATGAATAAAACGTATTAAGAACTTTGAAACTCGTACCTAAGTAGATATTATTTGGTTATAACTAAGAAAACCAGTTTGATTAAAAGAAATATTCGATAAAAATACTACTAATCTCGAGAGGTTAATTGAAGAATCAATAATCGAACTAGTGATCTTTTAAAACCGTGACTTTTGAAAATATTATTGATAATTTGCAGGAAAAATCTAAGTTAAATTATTTGTACATATTTATTATGAAATCCGTTTGTTGATAAATTTTATGAAAAACCATTGTTTATGATTTTCAGAAAAATCCCCGTTTAAATCAAACCATGATAGAAAATAAATAGTCAAACATAAAATCCAAATTTAAAATCCCAGAGGCCTTATTACAACTTTAACCTAATATAGTAAAAGTAACGATAATAAACGAAAAAGGAATTTACTAAGTTCGAAAACACCATTTCTAAAGTATGGCCTCCACCGGGTCATCCATGGCCCAAGTCCACATCACTGAGCATTATATTCAAGGATTAAGAAAAAGGGGGTGAGTTACAAGAACTCAGTGCATAATCCCCTTACCGTCATCCACTCGGCCTGAACTCGCATAGCATAATCTTGGGCCTAAGCCCATATAGCATATTCTTGGGCCGAAGCCCATTTACATAACAATATTTATATGAAGTAAATGTATGCAACCCAACCCATCCATCCATCACACCCCCGACCTGCCAATCACACATATGGGGATCAAGTCAACCCACCCTGCCGCTCACACCAAATTTGTAGTCAAACTGCTATAGCATTTTATTTTTGTGGTCAAACCACTGAAATCATAATTTAGGCACAATAATATACAATTTGTGGCAATGCCACCAGGCTACACTGCTCTTCATACAATTTTCCCATCCCATGCAAAATGTAAAAGAAAATGCAACATACATAATAACATAAAGTATACACATATAAATAGAGGTGGGCATGGGCCGGGCCGGGCCGGGTTTGGGTCGGGCCCAACTAAAAATTTAGGCCCGCCCATTGGGCTCACGGCGGGCGGGCCCAAAAATGGGTCTAAAATTTTGCCCAAGCCCTACCCCATATAAAAATACTAAAACCAAGCCCACCATTCCCGCCTGTATTAATTTTTTTATATTATTTTATATACTTTTTAAATATATATAATACATCAAAAATATTAAAAATCAAAATAAATATTTTTCAACAAATTGAAAATAAATTTTAAAAAATATATAGACTTAAATAACACTAAAATAGATGCAACTTAACAAGCAAATGCCTCTAAAATAATAACAAAATTAACAAATGTCTTTAAAATAATAAAAAAATTAACAATAAAATAAGTTTTATATAATATCTAAACAATAACAATAAAATAATAGAAACATAATAGTAAAATGGTAGCAAAATAAGGAGAAAAACAATAAGAAAATAATATTAAAAAATAGTTTTTTTTCCTTTAATTAATTCGGGCCGGCCCGGGCCCGATGCCTTACCCGAGCCCGGCCCATTTTTTAAACGGGCCTTATTTTTTTGTCTAAGCCCATTTTTTGGGCCTATATTTTTGCCCAAACCCTCCCACATTTCGGACGGGCCTTCGGGCCGGGCCGGGTCGCCCGGCCCATGCCCACCTCTACATATAAATAACAATCATTATTCTATTGAACAATTTTGGAGATCCAGCCCAATAAAGCATTTTAATAATTCGACCAGCTAAGGCATCCTAGCAAATCGACCCATAGGGGCATTTTGGTAAATCGGCCCATAAGGGCATTTTGGTAAATCGGCCTATAGGGGCATTTTGGTAATTTTACAAATTTTATACCGATTTTAACAGATTATAGAAATAATGTAATTTAAGCAAGTTACTCGATCTATGCCATATTACGATTTCTAGCCTTGTAAATAATAACGATCTATTTTCCAACATGACATCGAATCACAAATCTACATGATTTCGGTGTGAGATTACACACCTGGTTACGGTAAGGACTAAACCTTCTTGATCGTCTGCACCTAAATCACCATTACACTCGATTAACCAATAAACGAGATTTTATTAATCTAATATCTAAATCAGACGATCTAATGAAATGCTTACCCTTAGTATCGTGAACAACCACGATTTGTCTAATTTCACCGGATGATGGTCCACAACCCGGTGGAAAATCCCGAACTGCCGATATCGCCCTACGCTTGAACTTAGGAGTAAGAATCGCAAACCCACTCCCTTTTTGCTCTCCTATCGATTTTCTTTTCAAATCGTTACCACTTGCCTCCATTGAAAAAGTCTTGGTTAGAAAAATACTATGATGAATGAATGTATTTATCTAAGGAGAGAATTCGGCTTACCACTACTTCCGAAGGATCAACGAGTAGAGAAAAATGAGCGATTTAGTTCCCTATAATATTCGATTAGTCAAATCCATCGGTCCATTTTAACGGAATAACCGAGCAATGAAAGATATCGAAATAAACCATAACGAAACTCTTTACCTTATCGATGATGAATCCGATTTCTACTGATTGACTTATGGCTACGGATGAGATAAGGATATTAGATTCGGCTTTCCCACTTTAATACTACGAAAAAGAGATGATCACGCTTTGAGTGAGTAGAAGAAAGTGATGCTTTCAGTTAAAAGAACCACCCCAAGTCAAGGGCACATATTCGGCATGAAGAAAAGAAATTGAAAAGAAGAGGATTACTTACTGATTCGGTCAAGAAGATAGTGCCCAACAAGAAATAAAAATAAATAGAGAGGAAGTAGGATGTTAATAGATTCGGCTATGGAGAGAAATGAATAAGAAAATTCGGTCACAAGGTAATGTTGATTTAAGAAGTGAAAGGAAGGTTGAAGAAATAATAATAAAAAGAAAAGAGAAGATGAAAAAGAGGTGTTAAGAGGTTTTGGCCAACACCAAAAGAGAAATGAACCAAAAGATGTGAGTATTTCGGCAATCAAAGAAGAATGAACAAGGATGGATTAAGGGTTTCGGCATAACAAGGGAACAAGGTGAACAATGACTAGGTATTTCGGCCAAAACAAGGAAAAGAATTGGGAAAAGAAAACACTAATATGCTAAAAAGAAAATAGGCCTTTCTTGAACCAAAACTAGCAAAATGACTCTAGGAATTTCGGCTATCAAGTTCCCCCCTCCCAAAACCTATTACTCTTGCCAAAAGGATGAGTGTTGACCAACATTCTATTCCAAGCACCTTCAAAATATTCGGCCAACATATCCCCCTTCTTTCTCCTTTCCTTTTTACTTCTTTCCTTACCCTCCTCCTTACCTTATTTTCTTATTCATCTTTCCATCAATAAAAAGTCTCCCTTACCAAATTTAGAACCATGGCCGACACTTGTAATAGGGACACAAAAAAAATAAATCCAAAATTTTTGCACTAGATGGGATTCGAACCCAAGCTCTCCCCTCTGCCATTTCACGCCACAACCACCTTGCCAATGCTCCACTTGTGTTAGCAAAATTACATACTTATTTCCTTAAGTCATGATGCCACTTACCTTCTCTCCTTAAAGTGTTTAAACACAAAAATTTTGCTAAGGCCCAACTCAACCCCAAGCCTTCTTAGGACCCCTAAACATACACAATTAACATTCTTAACTAGCCTACAGCATGATATAATGCACGGACATAAAATTTTGAATTTTAGGATGTTACAATTCTACCCCCCTTAAAGAAAATTTCGGCCTCGAAATTTACCTAATTAAAAGAGATGAGGGTATTGCTGCCGAATCGTGTCCTCTGGCTCCCATGTAGCTTCCTCTGACCCGTGATTACGCTATAAAACTTTAACTAACGGAATCGACTTCTTTCTCAGCACCTTAGTATTCCGGTCTAACATCTGTACTGGCTCTTCTTCAAAAGACAAGTCAGGTCTTATATCAACTTCCTCTACAGGCACAACATGAGATGGATCTGAACGATAACGCCTTAACATAGAGACATGGAATACACTATGTATCTGACTTAAGTCCGGAGGTAACTCAAGTTGATAAGCTACTAGCCCAACACGCTTCAGTATACAGTATGGTCCGATGAACCTAGGGCTTAACTTGCCCTTCCGTCCAAATCTTAGGATCTTCTTTTAAGGTGAGACCTTCAAAAAGATATGATCTCCCATCGCAAAATCTATATCCTTACGCTTCAGATCTGCATACAATTTTTGTCTGTCCAAAGCTTCTTTTAACCGTGCCCAAATTACCTTAACTTTTTCCTCCTTCTTCGAGATCAACTCAGGACCCAATAACTGTTGTTCCCCCAGCTCAGTCCAACAGGTAGGAGTACGACACCTACGACCATACAACGCCTCAAAGGGTGCTATCTGGATACTGGATTGATAGCTGTTGTTGTATGCAAACTCTGCCAACGGTAGGAAATCTTCCCAACTACCCCTGAAATCGATCACAGAGCCCCTTAACATGTCTTCTAGAATCTGGATTACTCTCTCCGACTGACCATCACTCTGCGGATGAAATGTCGTGCTAAAATTTAGTCTTGTACCCAAAGCTTCATGTAAAGCCTTCCAGAACCGTGATGTAAACCTAGGATCCCTGTCTGATATGATAGACACTGGTACCCCATGTAACCTCACGATCTCTACTACATACAACTTGGCCAACTTCTGTAACGAATAATCCGTACGAACAGGTAGGAAATGAGCAGTCTTCGTTAATCGATCCACTATAACCCATATTGAATCTTTCTTAGTAGGCGTTAAAGGTAGCCCACTAACAAAATCCATCGTTATCCTTTCCCATTTCCATAATGGAATTTTCACCGGTTGTAGCAACCCTGACGGCAGTTGATGTTCCGCCTTCACCTGCTGACATGTCAAGCACTTACTCACGAAGTCAGTAACCTCCCGTTTCAACCCTGGCCACCAATTCTACTCACGGAGATCTCGGTACATCTTATTTCCCCCGGGGTGCATAGCATATGGGCTACTATGCGCCTTACGCAGAATTATTTGCCTAAATTTCGAATCCCTGGGCATACAAACTCTTCCGCGAAAACACAATACTCCATCACTATTCAACCCAAAATCCCCTATCTCACCACCTTCCACTTGCTGAAGTCGAAAACCCAACCTTTCATCTAACAATTGCTTTTCCTTAATCTGGCTTACCCATGTCGGCTTCACTTGAAGTTCGGCTAACAGACTACCATCTTCATAAAGGCTGAGATGAGCGAACATTGCTCTCAAATCCGATATCACCTTATGACTCAACGCATCTGCCACTATGTTAGCTTTTCCTGGATGATACTCGATTGAGAAGTCATAATCTTTCAACAGTTCTATCCACCTCCGCTGTCTTAAGTTCAACTCTTTCTGGGTAAGGAGGTACTTCAGACTCTTATGATCCGTATAGATAATCGACTTCTCCCCGTATAGATAGTGTCTCCAAATCTTTAGAGCAAACACCACTGCAGCTAACTCCAAATCATGAGTGGGATAATTTATCTCATGCAGCCTTAATTAACGAGATGCATAAGCCACCATTTTTCCCCTTGCATCAAAGACACAACCCAAGCCCGTGTAGCATCACAATAAACGATAAACTCCTTACCAGCCTCGGGTTGAATCAATACCGGCATACGCCGAATCTTCTTTAATTTCTCAAAGCTCTCTTCTTCGCTTATCTCGACCATACAAACGGTACTCCCTACGCAATGACTTAGTTAGGGGTGCAGCAATCAACGAAAACCCCTCAACGAACCGCCTGTAATACCCAACCAAACCTAGAAAACTCTGAATTTCTGCCACTGACTTTGGTGGCTTCCAATCTAATACAACCTCAACCTTCCGAGGATCAACTCTAATTCCTTCGACAGACACAACATGCCCCAAAAAGGTCACCTCTCTCAGCCAAAATTCACACTTACTGAATTTGGCATACAACTGCTTCTCCCTCAAAATCTGTAATACTATCCGTAGATGTGAATCATGCTCTTCTTCAGTCTTTGAGTACACCAGGATGTCATCTATGAATACCACCACAAACCGGTCTAGATAGGGTTGGAAGACTCAGTTCATCATGTCCATAAATGCAGCTGGTGCATTTGTCAACCCGAACGGCATCACGAAGAACTCGTAATGCCCATATCGGGTTCGGAATGCAGTCTTGTGAATATCCGCCTCCTTGACCTTAAGCTGGTGATATCCTAATCTCAAGTCTATTTTTGAGAAAACCGAAGCTCCTCGCAGCTGATCGAACAGATCATCGATCCTCGGTAACGGATACTTGTTCTTGATCGTCAACTTATTCAATTGCCTATAATTGATGCACATACGCATCGACCCATCCTTTTTCTTAACGAATAAAATCGGTGCTCCCCACGGTGACACACTTGGTCGAATAAATCCATGATCCATCAACTCCTGAATTTGAGCCTTAAGTTCCACAAGCTCCTTCGGCGCCATTCTATAAGGGGCAATGGACACCGGAGCCGTTCCTGGAAACAGCTCAATGCCAAATTCCACTTCCCGATCCGGAGGCAATCCTGGAAGCTCCTCGGAAAAGACGTCTAAAAACTCTTTCACCGTTCTAACACTATCAACCGACAACTCTTTGGCGTCCAAAGCACTGATAAAGGCTAAAAACGCTCCACACCCCTTCCGCACCAACTTCTCTGCCTTTAAAGCAGATACCACATTAGACAGATAGTTTCTTCTTTCACCTATCATCATCACTTCCTTATCCTCTGAAGTTCTTAATACCATCTGCTTTGCAGCACAGTCCAAATTCGCACGATGCTTAACCAACCAGTCCATGCCCAAAATAAGATCGAACTCGCCGAACGGCAGTTCCATCAAATCCGCCAGAAATACTTCCCCTTGAACTTCTAAGGGCACATCTCTAAATAACTTATTTACTATCACCGACTGTCCTAAAGGACTAACTACAGTTGTTTCTCTAGCAGTAATCTCAGATCTAATATTCAAAGTTCCAGACACAGCACAAGCAAAATACGAATGGGTGGATCCAATATCTACTAAAGCAATAACAGGTACATCAGATATGAAGAACGTACCAATTATGACATCCGGTGCATCACCATCCTCTCGACGCCTGACCGCATAGACCAACCCTGGCTGTCTTGCCTCTGTATTACACCTGTTACCGGTACCTCTACCCGGTGCACCCTGACCTCGTCCTACACCATTACCACCTCGACCTAGCACACGGCCTCTCTGCGGCTGCTGAGCACCTCCTGCTGGCTGCGCAAATCTGTTATGAACTGCCTGAGTTTGATCAGGCTTTCGAGGGTAATCCCTAAACCGATGGTCCTTTGATCCACATCTGAAACAACCACTAGTTCTCTTCAAGCATTCACCCGAGTGAAGTTTCCCACAATCCATGCAAGGCTGTAACTGATTGGTATTAGCTTGAACTTTATCTCGAGGTGGCTCCTCATTCCTGGGCCTTTTCTGAAACCTTCTAGCAGAACCTGAGTACCCAGAGTCTCTCTTGTTCCTGCCCCTATCCTTGTCTCAGTTTTTCCGTTCCGAGTGTTTAACCTCCTCAGCTATTTTAGCTTTTTCCACAAGTGTGGCAAAATTCCTCTCCTTCTGTGGGGCTATCAGTACCCACAACTCATCACGCAACCCGTCCTCAAAATACACACAGCGCTCATAATCAGTCGGTACTATTCCCCGAGCATACCGACTCAGACGTAGAAATTCCGCCTCATAAGCTGCCACAGATTTACCTCCTTGAACCAGATTCAGAAATTCCTTCCTTTGGGCATCCACATAGCTAGCCCCGACATACTTTCCTTGGAATGTTGTCTTAAAGAATTCCCATGTAATTCGATTAGCCTGAGTGCCTTCCCGAACAGTGAGCCACCACTGATACGCCTCGCCTCTCAGTAATGACACAACCCCTTTCAGTTTCTGCTCAGCGGTGCAATCCAGGTCGTCCATAATCCTCTCCACCGCTTCAAGCCAGTACTCCGCTACATTAGGGGCTACACCAGAAATACCCCTAAAGACTTTAGCCCCATTCGATCTGAGTCACTCCGATATCGACCCACGAGCTGTCAACCCAGTTTTCGCCCCAGCGACCCTTTCCAAAACTCGCAACATCGCTTGGGACAGAGTGTCGTCCTCTCTCATTCGATCATGTGACCCAGCTTCAGTCACAGGTGACGCAGGTGCGTCCATCTCCGGCATATGTCTCGATGCCTCAGATACAACTCTAGCACCTCGGCCTCTACCACGGCCAAGTCTACCGCATCCACGTCCTCTAGCGCTCATGTTTGCTAAGTCGATTTAATCTGATTAAAAGTCTTATGAATCATTATACTATTCAATGTTTATTAAACAAATGTTTTATGAGGTATAGGAAGTAAAGTCGTTTTCGCAAAACGTATCCTAAGGTCTCAATCTCTATAGTTTCAGCTCCTAAAGCTAAAAGTTCTAGAGTATTTCTACAGTCATACCACAATAATAAAAAAAATGAAAACATAAACTTACTTGACTTGGTGCCGGATACCCGTGGTGCCATACTTCCTTTAGATCATGCATTTATAATTTAAAATTTAAATGACTTTTGGAAAATGCTTTTGAACCCAAACCACAGTAGAGTTTTGCAACTTGGCTCGATATTATAAAATGTAACACCCCAAACCCAAATTTCATGCGTTACAGTAGGATCGACATGTCACATGAATAAAACGTATTAAGAACTTTGAAACTCGTACCTAAGTAGATATTATTTGGTTATAACTAAGAAAACCAGTTTGATTAAAAGAAATATTCGATAAAAATACTACTAATCTCGAGAGGTTAATTGAAGAATCAATAATCGAACTAGTGATCTTTTAAAATCGTGTGACTTAAAAATATTATTGATAATTTGCGGAAAAATCTAAGTTAAATTATTTGTACATATTTATTATGAAATCCGTTTGTTGATAAATTTTATGAAAAACCATTGTTTATGATTTTCAGAAAAATCCCCATTTAAATCAAACCATGATAGAAAATAAATAGTCAAACATAAAATCCAAATTTAAAATCCCAGAGGCCTTATTACAACTTTAACCTAATATAGTAAAAGTAACGATAATAAACGAAAAAGGAATTTACTAAGTTCAAAAACACCATTTCTAAAGTATGGCCTCCACCGGGTCATCCATGGCCCAAGTCCACATCACTGAGCATTATCTGCAAGGATTAAGAAAAAGGGGGTGAGTTACAAGAACTCAGTGCATAATCCCCTTACCGTCATCCACTCGGCCTGAACCCGCATAGCATAATCTTGGGCCTAAGCCCATATAGCATATTATTGGGCCGAAGCCCATTTACATAACAATATTTATATGAAGTAAATGTATGCAACCCAACCCATCCATCCATCACACCCCCGACCTGCCAATCACACCTGTGGGGATCAAGTCAACCCACCCCGCCGCTCACACCAAATTTGCAGTCAAACTGCTATAGCATTTTATTTTTGTGGTCAAACCACTGAAATCATAATTTAGGCACAATAATATGCAATTTGTGGCAATGCCACTAGGCTACACTGCTCTTCATGCAATTTTCCCATCCTATGCAAAATGTAAAAGAAAATGCAACATACATAATAACATAAAGTATTCACATATAAATAACAACCATTATTCTATTGAACAATTTTGGAGATCCAGCCCAATAAAGCATTTTAATAATTTGGCCTGCTAAGGCATTCTAGCAAATCGACCCATAGGGGCATTTTGGTAAATTGGCCCATAGGGGCATTTTGGTAATTTTACAAATTTTATACCGATTTTAACAGATTTTAGAAATAATGTAATTTAAGCAAGTTACTCGATCTATGCCATATTACGATTTCTAGCCTTGTAAATAATAACGATCTATTTTCCAACATGACATCGAATCACAAATCTACGGGATTTCGGTGTGAGATTACACACCTGATTACGGTAAGGACTAAACCTTCTTGATCGTCTGCACCTAAATCACCATTACACTCAATTAACCAATTAACGAGATTTTATGAATCTAATATCTAAATAAGACGATCTAATGAAACGCTTACCCTTAGTATCGTGAACAACCGCGATTTGTCTATTTTCATCGGATGATGGTCCACAACTCGGTGGAAAATCTCGAACTGCCGATACCGCCCTACGCTTGAACTTAGGAGTAGGAATCGCAAACCCACTCCCTTTTTGCTCTCCTATTGATTTTCTTTTCAAATCGTTACCACTTGCCTCCATTGAAACAATCTCGGTTAGAAAAATACTATGATGAATGAACGCATTTATCTAAGGAGAGATTTTGGCTTAACAATACTTCCGAAGGATCAAAGAGTAGAGAAAAACGAGTGATTTAGTTCCCTATAATATTCGATTAGTCAAATCCATTGGTCCGTTTTAACAGAATAACCGAGCAATGAAACGTATGAAAATAAACCATAACGAAACTCTTTACCTTATCGATGATGAATTCGATTTCTACCGATTGACTTATGGCTACGGATGAGATAAGGATATTAGATTCAGCTTTCCCACTTTAATACTACGAAAAAGAGATGATCACGCTTTGAGTGAGTAGAAGAAAGTGATGCTTTCAGTTAAAAGAACCATCCCAAGTCAAGGGAAAATATTCGACATGAAGAAAAGAAATTGAAAAGAAGAGGATTACTTACCGATTCAGTCAAGAAGATAGTGCCCAACACGAAAGAAAAATAAATAGAGAGGAAGTAGGATGTTAATAGATTCAGCTATGGAGATAAATGAATAAGAAAATTCGGTCACAAGGTAATGTTGATTTAAGAAGTGAAAGGAAGGTTGAAGAAATAATAATAAAAAGAAAAGAGTAGTTGAAAAAGAGGTGTTAAGAGGTTTCGACCAACACCAAAAGAGAAATGAACCAAAAGATGTGAGTATTTCAGCAATCAAAGAAGAATGAACAAGGATGGATTAAGGGTTTTGGCACAACAAGGGAACGAGGTGAACAATGACTAGGTATTTCGGCCAAAACAAGGAAAAGAATTGGGAAAAGAAAACACCAATATGCTTAAAAGAAAATAGGCCTTTCTTGAACCAAAACTAGCAAAATGACTCTAGGAATTTCGGCTATCAAGTTCCCCCCTCCCAAAACCGTGTATTACTCTTGCCAAAAGGATGAGTGTTGACCAACATTCTATTCCAAGCACCTTCCAAATATTCGGCCAACATATCCCCCTTCTTTCTCCTTTCCGTTTTACTTCTTTCCTTACCCTCCTCCTTACCTTATTTTCTTATTCATCTTTCCATCAATAAAAAGTCTCCCTTCCCAAATTTAGAACCATGGCCGACACTTGTAATAGGGACACAAAAAAATAAATCTAAAATTTTTGCACTAGATGGGATTCGAACCCAAGCTCTCCCCTCTGCCATTTCACGCCATAACAACCTTGCCAATGCTCCACTTGTGTTAGCAAAATTACATACTTATTTCCTTAAGTCATGATGCCACTTACCTTCTCTCCTTAAAGTGTTTAAACACAAAAATTTTGCTAAGGCCCAACTCAACCCCAAGCCTTCTTAGGACCCCTAAACATACACAATTAACATTCTTAACTAGCCTACAACATGATATAATGCACGAACATATAATTTTGAATTTTAGGATGTTACACTCTCTCTATTTTAAAGATGGAATATTAGAAAAGTTACCTTGTGTGTAACTTGGGGACCATACCCTAATATATATAACTTTGACACAATAGCCCTAATTTCTAATCAGCCTATCATCAATTAGAAATTAGTTACTAGAGTATCTACACATATTTGACCCATACTTTATTTAATAATTAAAGCCCAATAAACCATAACCAAATTAGATCACTTTTAATTTGGGCTAACCTATTATGACAGTAAATAATAAGATGTAATTACCCTTATTATATATGTTATGTCCATATTTTCCAATAGAGCCACCATTCAATGAGGTCATTTAGGATTATGCTAAGTATGCGAGGACTAATTAACATTAATAATGAATTGAAAAAGGGTAATGAGAATATTACCTTTAGGGGTTGTATTTTGAAGAGGGTGTGAGAGCGAGACCTTTAGGAGTTGTACCCTTAGGAGGCTGAACCCTTATCTGAAGGGACCCTTAGGAGAATGAACCCTTAAGAGGGTGTGTAAGTTGTACTATCAGGAGTCATATCCTTAATGGAAGGGTACCTTTAGGAGCCATACCCTTAGTGGAATGAACCCTTAATGGAAGAGTACCTTTTGGAGCCACACTCTTAAGAGGGTGTGACTGTTTTAAATTTGAATGATAAGTAACAACCCATCATCTGATAGTAGGTGAAATCATTGACGAGTAAACTACCAGGTATTACACAAGTGAATAATGTAGCATAGGTGCAATCATTGACCTGTTAGGCTCAGGATTACACAATTTACCAATGTAGCAAAGGTGCAACTGTTGACCTTATGACTCGGGTTTATGCAATATGAGATGCTCACGGAGGGTGTAACTGTTGATCGTATCACCTGGGTTTAAGTGATATGAGATGTTTGTGGAAGGTGCAACCATTGACCTTACAACCCAGGTTTGTGCAATATGAGATGCTTGTGGAAGATGCAATCATTGACCTTATGGCCCAAATTTATGCAATATGAGATGTTTGTGGAGGGTGCAACCATTGACCTTACGGTTAGGGTTTACACAATATGAGATGCTCGCGGAAGGTGTAACCATTGACCCTACGGCCTGAGTTTACACAATATTATATGCATACAGAAGGTGCAATTGTTGACCTTATGACCCAGGTTTACGCAATATGAAATGCTCACGGAAGGTGCAATTGTTGACTTTATAGCCTGGATTGAATTTTGTGGAGGGTGCAACTGATGGCCTGAACGGCCTCTGTGACGTTCCTCATTTCTCTTTTTATACACATATGCGAAACAACAATGAGTTACCATATATGAGCTATGTATTAAGCTCTCATACAATTTGTAAAACTTGACAAATTAAAAATTAATATAATGATTCGCATGTACATAAACACTAACTTACCACTTGGAAAACATGTAAAATATGTGTAAACCCCTTGTGAGACCTTACCTCATGTGGGTTCAAACACGCCCTTTGTAGGTGCCTCATTTCATTTTTAATAAAAATATAATATATGCATCGGACAGACAGAAATCGTATGCGGATCTTAAGCGGAAAGAGATAAAATTTGCAGTAGGTGATCGGGTTTTCCTGAAAGTTTCACCGTGGAAAAAGGTGATGAGATTCGGACGTAAGGGTAAGCTGAGTCCCAGGTTTATAGGGCCTTATCGGGTTGTAAAGCGTGTGGGACCAGTAGCGTACCAGTTGGAATTACCTCCCGAGTTGAAGCAGATGCATGATGTGTTTCACGTCTCGATGCTAAGACATTATCGATCGGATCCATCTCACGTGGTGCCAGTTGAGGAAGTAGAGCTAAGACCAGACTTGTCCTATGAGGAGGAGACATTTCAGATTTTGGAACGAGATGTGAAGGTACTACGGAGGAAATTTATTCCTCTAGTCAAGGTGTTGTGGCGGAACCATGGTTCAGAGAAAGCTTCGTGGGAGCCAGAGGAGGCAATGCGTCAACAATACCCTCATCTATTTTGACCAGGTAATTTCGAGGCTGAAATTTCTTTAAGGGGGTAGAACTGTAATATCCGAGATTTAGGGGTCCGGTATTTTATCTCGTGTTTATGTGCCTTTCTGTGTTGCATGACTATCTGAGTATGTTTGGGGGCTTCGGGTAACCTTGGGGTAACGTAGGAACCTTAGTGAAAATTTTGGGTTTAAGCTTTTAAGGGAGAGCTAGGGGAGCTAGGCCTTAAGGGATTTAATATGGTGTTTGATGACACTACAAGTGAAGTGGTGGAGTGGCAAGGTGACGCCTAGGAGCAAGGGGGTTGACGCTGTAAGGAGGGAGTTCAAGGGGGGAAGAGGTTCGAGCAACTTGGACAGCATTTTGGGGATTCATTTTGGCGTCTGGAGGGGAGGTGTTGAAGATCGGCTGGGACACTAGAGTGTAGGAGGTTTGAAAGAGTCAAACACCTTGAATGAGTGGTGGAGAGTAAAGCAGGAAGTTTGAATCATTTAAACTCATTTGAATGAGAGGATGTGAGTAAAATTAGGAGAGAAAGAGGGGATGAGGTGAGAGGCTTGAGAGTTGGCCGATTATGGGGTTCTAAGGGGGTGGTAATTTCGATCATGTTAGAGGGGGATAGGTGCTATTCATCTTTTGCGTTTTCTCCCTTCTCTAGTCTTGCCGAAAGTGTCAACAAGGGTAACTCAATTTCTGTCTTCTTCTTTTCCTATAGTCTAAAGTCGAAGGTAGGTGTGACCATTTGGGCATTTCGTTTACCATCTTTTTCCCTCTTGCCGAATTCATAGCATTCAATTTCTTCTCTTCCCGTTAGTTTATTCCTTCACTCCCTAAAAAGCCGAAATTCACCCCCCACCTTCACCATAGCCGAAACTTCTTAAACCTCAACCCTCTCTTCCCCTTTTCATCGATTATATCACTTTCAAAAGCTGAACCATACTTTTCAAAAACCTTAAACTTTCATCTCACTTTCAAAAAGCCGAATAACCTATCTTTGCACAAGAACCTTGGTCGAACTCCCATTTATCTTTACCTTTCTCTCTTGTCGATCTATTCTTTTTTTTTCTTTTCTATCTCGTGTATTCGTTCAACCTCATTTCTTAGCCGAATCTGTCAGAGCCGAATATCTAAGGGTGGTAAGGATCTCTTCTCTGTTGAGTTTTCTTTCTTCTTTCTTCTTGGTTTGCCAAAACCAAGAATCTAACCTTGTTCTTCTGTGTGGACGAAACCGTGAAGGGTTGGGTTCGGGTCTTTTGTAGCCAGCGTTAAGGGAGGAGGATCTTTCGGGATTCGATTGAGCAAGGTAGGGAGGCTATAATGTTTGGCCAAAGGCCACATCTTTTGTTCATATGCAGTAAAGCCGAATCTAACATGGCTTATGTAGGGTGTTCGACAACCTTTAGATTCAAGCGAATAGTTTCGGGATTCTGTTGGCTTTGGTAAGATGCTCTTTCAATCAAGTGTTCTTTAAGTTCCATTGTTGTTTGGATTCAAGGTTTAACCGAGTTTTCTGAAAAGATCTCATCTGATGGAATCGAGTACCAGTCAGATTAAGGGAGGGGTTGGACACGACGTCCCTACCCCTAAGTTCAAGAAGCGGTCTGTTTCAGCAGTTCGGGATTGGCCACCGGGGTGTGGGCTAGCGTCGGAAAGAGACAAACAAATCACTGTAGTCTCTTCGAGTGAGGACGCTAGGGAGATTGATAGTCTAGTTCTTCAGGTTTTCAGGTGTGTAGTTATCACACTGTTTCTTAATGGCTTTAATAAATATATGTGTGTTTGTGTGGTAGCCGAAATAGTGGCTGTGGTGGTGCTGTTACCTAATTTGGGTAATCCGGTAACCATGTTAGTATACTACTTATGTTGAGGTTGTGGTTAACAAATGTGGATACATGTAAGCATGTTTTATATGCATATCTAGTATGTTCATATGTTATATTGCCATTTCACCATAATATGCTGCATGTGCATGGGATTCGGGATATGTTGATTAAGGGAAGTGTGTGCATTTATGTACGTGGGTGACTTTGTCACGATTAATGATGGCCTCGAGCCTCATTGTGGATTGATGATGACCATGAGTCTCATCGTGGATATCTGTGATTTAATCACGTGGATCAGTGGCTAGACCACTAAGTGGACTTTGAGAGGTGTGTCCGTCGGTATAGACCGCCAAAGAGGTGTGTAGCAGATGGAGGGTCGATTTAGTAATCCCCAGGTGTGTGTTGGATGGATGTACGGGTGGTGCGTAGCGGATGGATATTAGGTTGGGTGGGCTTGCATGTTGCATTTCTATTTTGCTCATGGTATGCTGGATGATGTGGTTGTGGGTTAAGCCCAATAGTGGAAACTGTGTCGTTTAATTACACACTGAGTCGGTTTGACTCACCCTATTATTTCCCAAAAACAATGCAGGTGACACATGATTCGGTGGGCCGGGTTGGAAGGGATTCGAGGTGGCCATGCAGAAGTGTTTTTCGTACATTTAATTTCAAACTGCTGGTTTTACTTTGGTTATTTCGTTTTTGTAATAAGGCCACTCCAACTATTCGGGATTTATGGTTTTAAGTTGGATTTGTTATTTAATAACTTTTAAAATGTGGCATTGAAACGTTTTTACCACGGAGACATAAAATGAATCAGATTTTATACAACTTAGGCATTTTTATTCGGCAAACTACTATTTTTAACGACAACTCCTTAAACGAAGGGTTTATTTCTAAAGTTAAAGTCTGATTTCACTAATTAAACTGGAACTCATTTCACCACTTTCCCGTAACATTCCAGATTCGGCCGTGGTGTTTTGGGCCGAGTTTGGGGTGTTACAATTTGGTATCAGAGCCCAGGTTTTAAACTCGGCCTTTGGGTTTTGAGGCCCACAACGTTTTAAAACTTTGTATTTAGAAGTAGTTAAAAGAAATTTTTCAAATGGAATGGATCAGTGAAGGCATGGCACTCGAATCTTCCTACCCCAGTGTCTCCTGTAAGTCTACACGACTATTAAATGAATTGGATGGAAGTGGTTGTGTGATGCATTGCTATGGATGTTAGAATTAGGATATTCTCTTTAGAGACAAAGACCTTTAGGGGTGTTACAGCCGCTTTATAATTCGATTAATTCCGTTAATAAAATGTTACATTGTTTAAGTTTTAGTTATAAGATGAGTTTTAGGGAGAGCTTTATAAAATGCATTTTGATGTTAGTAATACAATGCGTTTTGTTGCTTAGGGAGGGATAGTAATCGTTGAGTGAAACGGGGCATTTCACAGGAACAACTTTCAAGATAAAAACTAACTGATTTTCAATTTGGTTGTAATGACTCCCTTAGCCCTTTAACAGTGAAAGCAGTGAGGGAATCAGTTATGCTTTTGATATGGAATGAAATTTTCAATGCTTCTCTTTTTCAACCTGTAACACCCTTTACCCGATCCGGTCGTCGAACTTGAGTAATAGGATGCTATAAACAAATACTAAGCAAATATTTTAGCAACACACCAGTTTGACACCCAATGCCTTATCGGATAAATCCGAAGCAAATAGTTGCACCCAGTGCTATCAATAAGTTTGACACCCAGTGTATCATCTGTATAACTGAAGCACATTGGCAACCAGTGCCTCATCGACTCATAGTCGAAGTAACCCTGAACTCTTCCCATCCTATGGCATGCCAACTATATCCGACTTTACCCGAACAGTTAATGGGGTATTCATTTCATATTTCATTATCAACCAATATTTCAATTCAATTTTGTTTTCATTATGAATGCGTTTATCCAACATATATAGCAGCAATAATCATCCCAATATATATGCTCAATTTTCACATTTATATAAATACACACATTTTTCAAATATACTCAATTTAGTCTTCATAATCATCAATCAATTCAAATCAATTCTAAAACATCTCATCATATCAGAATGCCTCACCTTAAGTTCTTACCATGCAAAAATAGTTCAAAATGTAACAATTTACAAGTAGTTGGGATTATAAAAACACAAACTGTAAACTTCGAGCTATTTGTCGACGACTTTGTCTTTTCCTTTCTTTTTTGAGGAATCCGGGTCGAGGTTAGCTACGGATTAAAACAACATATAGAATTATCAATATAGAACCATTTTCACATTCAATTGCTATTTTATACAACTTTTGCATTTCATTCCATTTAGCCCCTAAACATAAGATTAACATAAATTTCACATTTAACCCCAAATCCTATGCCAAATTCACTAGAGTCCCTATAAGACTTCCTATTTATCAATTACACAATAAATTTCATAATTTATGCATTTTAGTCCCTATTGCACAAAATCATCAATTGGCTTTACAATTTAGTCCATTTTTAACTCTAAACTTAAAATCTATCAAGATATCACCAAAATCTTCAACTATCTAACAATGGCAACTTCATAATTCTTTAATAGTATCGACAAATATGACATGGGTCAGCTAGCTTGAGCTACCAAGATTTCGAAAACATAAAAATTACAAGAAAATGACTAAATTAAACTAACCAATTAAAGCTTCAAGCTTTGGAAAACTTTGTCATTTCGTATTCTCCCCTTCTCTTTTGCTTCGAAATTTTAAGGATGAAAAGAGAATGAATGTTTTCTCTTTCAATCCACTAAGTTTATCATCTTTTATTTTAGTTAATTAAAATTTTATTTTATTATAATTTTTATAACATTTTTTACTATATAACACCTTATTACCGTCCACTTTAATTAAAACCACGATTTAATTGCCTTATGAATCCTTTAACTAAGTTTTAATTAATGATTCACTAACAATTTAACTTTTGACACTTTTACAATTTAGTCCTTATACCTTAATTTATCACTAATTCAAAAAAATTACCTAACCGAAATTCAAGTCACTTCTAACATAACTTCATAAATATTTAATAAAAATATTTACGTGTTCGGTTTATAGAAATGGGGTCCCAAAACCACACTTTTCGACACCACTGACTTTTGGGTCATTACGATTCTTTCGTCCCTGAAATTTACTTGAAAAGAGGTAGGAATATTGGGATCTCATCGTCTCTTCCAATTCCCAAGTCGCTTCCTCGACATTGTGGCTACGCTACAAAACTTTCACGAGTGGAACACATTTATTTCATAATACTTTCACCTCGCGAGCTAAAATTTCGATTGGTTCTTCCTTGTATGACAAGTCTGGCTGAATTTCAACTTCTTCCGTCGAAATAACGTGAGTTGAATCCGATCAGTATAACCTAAGCATCGACACGTGGAAAACCTCGTGTATTTTCTATAACTCTGCCAGTAATGCCAATCGATATGCAATTGGTCCAAATCTTTCGGTGATTTCGTACGGTCTGATAAATCAAGGGCTCAGCTTTCCCTTTCGACCAAATCGTATAATTTTTTTCCACGAAGGAACCTTTAAAACTCTTTATTGTCCACTAAAACTCAATATCCCGACGTTTCAGATCCGCATACGATTTCTATGTATCAAAAGTTGCTTTCAAACTATCTTGGAGCACCTTAATTATATCTTTCATTTCTTGAATCAATTCTGGCCCAACAATTTTCTTTCACAAAAATTCGACCAGCAAACAAGTGTTTGACACCTATGACCATATAATGCTTTATCCGGAGCCATTTGAATGCTCGACTGGAAATTGTAATTGTACAAAAATTCAGCCAACGATAAATAATGTTCCCAACCTAATTGAAAATCAATTATGCAGGCTTGAAGCTTATCCTCCAAAATTTGAATAGCACACTCTGATCGTTCGTCCGTTTACGGATGAAAGGTAGTGCTGAAGTTTAATCTTGTACTTAAAGATCCTTGCAACTGTTTCCATAATCTCTAATTAAACCAGGGATCCCAATTAGAGATAATCAACATAGGTATGCCGTGTAATATAAAAATTTCCCGAATGTATACCTTAGCTAGCTTCGGAAGTGACAATTGGTTCTAACTGCAATAAAATGGGCTAATTTTGTAAATCGATCAACTATCACCCAAATGCCATTTCTTTTTTTCGGAGACAACGGTAACCCAATTACGAAATCCATCGTTATGCGCTCCCATTTTCCTTCAAGAATCAAGATAGGCTAAAGAAATTCAGTAGGAACCTGATGTTCTGCCTTAACCCGCTGACAAGTCAAACATTTAGCAAGGAACGCGATTATCTTTCTTTTCATTCCGGGCCACCAATACAATTCCCGTAAATTGCAATACATTTTTGTTTCGCCAGGGTGCATAGCCAAAGGACTATCGTGAGCTTCGTGAAGTATTAGCTCTTTCAATTCAGTAACATCTGGAACACAAATTCGATTATGAAACCTCAAACAACCACTATCATCAATGCTAAAGTTTTCTACTGAGCCACGTTGAACCATTTCTCTTTTTCTTGATAACTTGGCATCAACAAGTTGCACCTCTCTGATTTGTTCAAAAAATACAAGCTTGATTTTCAATTTAGCCAGCAAACTGCCACCGCTACTAATACTAATTTGAGCGAACATCACCTGCAACTCAACTATTGTCTTTCTGTTCAATGCGTCAGCTACAATGTTAGCTTTACTAGGGTGGTAATCGATAATGCAATCATAATCTTTCAAAAGTTCAATCCAGCGACGATGTCTCAAGATCAACTCCTTTTGGGTTAGGAGGTATTTAAAACTTTTGTGATCGGTACAAATATGACACTTTTCACTATACAGATAGTGCCTTCAAATTTTTAAAGCAAAAATCATAGCGGCTAGCTCTAAATCATGCACCAGATAGTTGCGTTCATGCATTTTTAGCTGGCGGGACGCATATGCAATCACTTTCCCGTCTTGCATCAAAAACACAACCTAGACCACTCAATGAAGCATCACTATATACTATGAAGTCTTTTCCCGCTCTAGGCAAAGCTAAAGCTAGCACTTCAGTCAACATCTGTTTCAATTTCTCGAACCTTTCCTGGCACTATTCACTTCAAACAAACTAAATATTCTTTTGCAACAATTTTGTCATTAGCTTAGCTATTTTTGAAACCCTGCTTACAAATATTCGGTAATAACCAACCAATCCAAGAAAACTATGGACTTTTGACACATTTCTCAGTGTTTTCACTATAAGATAGTGTAACAGTCTGGTTTAGACCCTAGTCAAAATAGTGGTTTTGGGACCACAAATTCGAGTCAAAAAATATTTTAATATTATTTTATGTATTTATAGTATATGAATTGATATGTGTGAAAATTTCGTATGAAAATTTTATCGTTTGTGTGCCGATTTATGAAAAAGGACCTAATTGCAGAAAATGCAAAAGTAGCCTTCTATTTGATTAGGTGCCGAATTGATCTGTCTTAATAAGTGTGAGGTCCTTATGTGGTAAATGAACCCTTGGATTAATGCATGGACGAAGATGGACATATGTTAGTGGGATTTTAATGTTATTATTAAGGTTATAAAGGTAATAAATTAAATAATGGTTAGTTTAATAAATCAAAACATAATTTTTAGTTCATCTTTTTGCTAATGCCAAAACTTAAAAGGAAATAAAACACCATTTTAAAGCTTCATTAAGTTCGGCACTTGCATGATTCAACAGGTATGTATTTTGAGCTCGGTTTTTGATGATTTATACGTTTTTGAGATCGTTGTTTCAAATACTAGCTAGCCCATGCTTGAATTTTTGAATTTGATGATGTATTCATGAATTGCCATTGATGATAGCTTGTGGTTTTTTTTTTGTTTGATGATGAAAAATAAAAGATATGTGATAGATTAATATGTTTTGTCTTTGGATTTTTGATAGAATTGAGTAAATTGGACTAATTTGTGAAAATGTTATTCTAAGGGACTAAAATGTGAAATAAATTAAATATGTGGACTTATATGAACTAGAGGAAAATTCGGCTAGGCACTTGTATAAATAAATTTTGTGAATTTTGTGTTTTGTGAAATAAGGACTAATTTGTGAAAAATGTGAAATGTCAGGGGCAAAAGTGTAATTAGCCCATTTATGTGTTTTTGGATGAATTTGATTGAATATGTGATTAAATAAGTTAAATTTGTACACATTTAGATCAAGAAAAGAAGAAATCAGAATTGGATCGGGGGAAATTTAAAGTTGTCCAATAGTTGTCCCGGTTCGTCTGTCTTTACCGAGGTAAGTTTTTATAAGTAAATAAATGTCGTTAAATTCAGTTGTATATATTTTATTTTTTCCGAATTGAATTAAATGCCGAACTGAGAAAAGTGTGGAAGAATTATCTACGAGTTTGAATCGATCGAGTTACGATGTCCGAAGGCCCCGTATGAACCTTAGGAATAGTTAGGATACATATGTCATGACATAAGATTTCGATATGTGTTTTCGTGACATTGGCATCGACTTGTGTTTACGTGTAAGACCATGTCTGGGACATTGGCATCGTATTTGATTCGTGTAAGACCCTATCTGGGACAGTGGCATCGATATGTGATTACATGTAAGACCACGTCTGGGACGTTGGCATTGTACAAGATCTCCGACTATCCGAGTATCTTTATTAATTTTGAATGGTTCAACGGGCATTATCGAGTTAAGATTGAATGTGAAAATGAACTAAAAGGTTCAGGTAGTGCTGTGTTATATGAATATGAAAGTAAGGTAATTATATGTTTGGGATGAATATATGAATTAGAAACGGTAAAAAGAGAAATTTTATATGTACTTTTGAGTATATGTGCATTCGGCCATTGATGTTATAATACTATTGTATATATGATAAAGTTTGAGTTTGCAAGCATAATAAATGTACAATTGGTTAATGTTTGTTTGATTTGGCTAGTTGATTTAATATTTATTAGATCATTATTTGCTTATGACTTACTAAGCTATGAAAGCTTACTCTGTGTGCGTGTTTGTTCATTATTTTATAGATTATCAAAGCTACGAAAAGCTCGGGGATCATCGAGGATCATCACCACAATATCGAACTATATTTTGGTACCTTTTGAAAATGTACATATTGAAGTATGGCATGTATAGGCTAGAGAACTTTGATTATGTTTTGAAATATGTAAATATAGCCATGTGATATGGCTTGTTAATGAATGTGCTTATGGATGAGTTTAGTCCATGCTATATGATGCATAATTTGGTATGGTTTGATGTGCTCATGGTTAGCCAAATGAAATGGTCAATTTTGGTAAGTTTATGGTTGATTTAGAAATTGATATGATGAGAAATGCTATGAAATGATATGGATTAAAATGATGTATGAATCACATATTTGATTTGAAATTGATGCTTTGAATTGGTATGTGTGAATTGGATTTGTATATAGAAATGAATGATGTTGTTAAGAGTCAAATTGTGTATGATTTGGTATGTTTGTGGTTGCCTTTGGGACATAAATTGAGGTTTGTTTTGATGCTTGTAGGTTGGACCCAAATTTTGGGTGGCAAATTGGCCTTGCCAATGGCCTATATTTGCCTACACGGTTGAGCACACGGGCGTGTGTCTCGACCGTGTCTCTCAAGGTTGCATTTCAAAATAAGTCAGGATGCCACACGGGCTAGACACACGGGCGTGTGACTGGCCGTGTGAGCAAGTCAGTAACCTCTAGAATTTCACACGGCCTGGCACATGGGCGTGTCTTATGGCCGTGTGGACAAGTCAGTATGTATGCCCTATTTTACCACGGCCTAGACACAGGGTGTGTCTAATGCCGTGTGAGGCACACGGCCTGCCCACACGGGCGTGTGACCTCTATAACTTTGAAAAATGTTTAATCTTCTGAAAAATTTGTATGTGCTCGGTTTAGTCCCGAATCCTTTCCAATGCATGTTTAAAATCTCGTAGACCTTCTAAAGGGACTCTATGTGTAATTTTTCGTTAGGGAATGTTTGTGAATGTTAGATGTTAATGAAATGTTTATGTTTTGATCTGATATGTCTGATAACGCCTCTTAACCTTAGTCCAGCGATGGATACGGGTTAGGGGTGTTACAGATAGCCTCGATCTTTTTTGGATCCGCACGAATCCCATCTGCTAAAATAATAGGCCCAAGAAACACAACTTCGGGTCACCAATACTCACATTTTCTAAGCTTTCCATACAACTACATTTCTTGCAAAACTTGCAAAAGTTGTTCATGCTCAGCTTTAGATTTTAAATAGATCAAAATGTCGTTGTAATAGCCAGTTTTTAGTCAAATCGGAACAGTGGTTTCGGGACCAAAAATATGAGGTCAAAATAATTATTTTATTATTATTTTATTTTTTACGGCATGATAGTATGATTGTTTAAAAATTTCGTTAAGAAATTTTATTGTTTGAATACTCAATTTGATAAAAAGGACTAAATCGCGTAAAGTGTAAAACTTGTGTTCTTTTTGCTAAAGGTGTCTAATAGCTATAGAACCTTAAAATGGAGGTCCTTATGTGGTAAATAGCCCATTAATTAGATAGTGGATGATATTGGCTTGGAATTATTGAAATTTTGATTAAGTAATAAGGTTAATTTTGGTATTTAGTAATTAAGGTTAATTAAAATAAAACAAAACAAATTCTTTCCCATTCATCTTCTTCAACCGATTATTCAAGGGGAAAGAAACCATTTTCCTTCATCTAGGGTTCGGTCACTTTGAAGCTCGATTGGTAAGTGATTTTTGTCCCGTTTTTAATTATTTCTATGTTTTTAAGATCGTTGCAGCTTAATCTAGCTAGCCCAAGGACTAATTTGCAAAACTGTTAAAGGTTAAGGGTTTTGCCATTGATGAATGTTCATGTATTTTGATGTCCGATGATAGAAAATGTGTGCTTGTTGTTAGATAAACAACATTTGTAAAGTGATTTTTGGTAAAAATTGTCAATTAGGGATTTAATTGTGAAATGTGGAAAATTTGTGGTAGAAATGTGAGATAAATGAAAAATATGGGCTGCTATGATAATAAGGGAAATTCGGCTAGCATGGGTAGGGATCTAATTGCATGAATTTGTGTTTTTATGAGCTAAGGACTAAATTGTAAAAATGTTGAAATATTAGGGGCAAAAGTGTAAAGTTGCCTTAAGATACATTTTGGGCTAATTTGAATAGAATGATAGTTAAATAATTTATATTTGATATTATATAGATCAAGAAAAATGAAGTTCAGATCTAGATCGGGGAAAAAATAAAGTTCTGGATTAGTCGATCTACTTCGTCGTTTTTGTGAATCGATGTAAGTTCGTATGTTAATAAGCATTATTGCAATTGTGTTTTAAATGATTTATATTTGAATTTTTTATGAATAAGATTGTACGAAAATGTTCTACGAAGATTCGGCAATGTGAAATCCCGGTTGAACCTTAGGAATAGATTAGTATACGAATGACATGTCATTAGGGGTTATGTGATTTGGGTGCTCGGCCGTACATCCTACTGGTGGCTGAGTTATCCGGCATGTGTTAAGGATTCTCGTCAGCTTGTGTGAGCAGCACCGTATAGCTTCGTCATGACCGTCAGCTTGTGTGAGCAGACCCGTTGATGGCTCAAGAGTGAGCATTATATGAGATATGAGATTGAGATAGCTTCGGCTATGTATTGGCACTTAGAGTGCGAGATTCCTGAGTATCTGATAGTATTCCAAATAGTTCAATGGGTATTCCAAAGATATGGATGAGTATGAGATTGATACGAGTTGGTGCAGGTATGTACATGAACCGTACAAGCATTGAATCGAAGAAACTTGTGAATTTCATATCTAACCTTGTGAATGAATATTTGATAGGTTTGTGGAGCAATATGAATTATATTATGATATGTTTAATTGCTTAAATTGTGTTTGTATGGTAAGTTGAGCTTATTACTATACGAGCTTACTAAGCTTTATAGCTTACCTTCTTTACTTTTCTGTGTTTTATAGTGATTATCGAAGCTAGCTCGGATTGGGATTCGTCGAAGATTGCATCACATTATCAAGCTTTCACTTTGGTACTTTTGAAATTTTGTAATTTGGTTATATGGCATGTATAGGAGTTATGGTCATTTTGGTATTTGTTAGTAATAGATTTAGCCATTTGAGTTGGCTTGTAAATGATGAATGGCTTGTTATGTGTATAGCCATGTGATTTGGCTTATTTTGGCATGTTTTGGTGATGTATGTATATATGTGAAAAAGGCCTTTGGATATGTTGTGTATAATTGCCATTTATATGCTTGTTGTGAGTTGGCATTATGGATGTCAAATGGTTGAAATTTGAAGTTGATATGTTTGTGGCTTTAGGTAAAATAGTGCATAATAGAATGTGACCATTTAGGTGATTTGAGAATATGAATTTGGTATGAAGTTGAATAGCATATTGTGGTACTTGTGTGCCTTGTTGTTGGTAGTATTAATATAGCATGAATTGAACTTGGTTTAGATGATTTTAAATGCCATTTGAAGTTGTGGTTATATGCAAATTTGGTTGGTGTAGGTGAATGAAAATTTGGGTGAGAAAAATGGCTTGGAAAATAGCCTATTTTTGTCCACACGGGCGTGTGTCTCAGCCGTGTGTGACACACGGTCAAGTGACACGGTCGTGTGTCCCCTAGTGTTTAATCAAAAATCAAGTCAGTATACTCCACACAGCCCAGCACATGAGCGTGTGACTTGGCCGTGTGGCATAAGTCAGTATACCCTACAGGTTTTGCACGGCCTAGCACACGGCCTGGCACACAGGCGTGTGAGGCCATTTTGAAGGGCAGACGGGCTTGTCACATGGGCGTGTGGTTGGCTGTGTGACCCAAGTCAGGGAGTTACACGAGGTCGGACATGGGCTGTGACACGGCCATGTGATCCCATTTTGAATGTCCACACGGTCTGTGACACAGCGTGTCTTTGAAATAGATAATTCAAACAATCTATTAAGTGAGAAATCCATTCATACCAGGATAAAATATGCAGGCTTCGTCAAACGATCGACGATTACCCAAGTAACATCTTTCCTTTTCAGAGACAGGGTAATCCCGATACAAAATCCATAGTAACTTTATCCCATTTCCATTTCAGTATCATCACTGACTGTATAGTCCCGAAGGTATCAGTATCTGATGTTTCGCTTTAACTTATTGACATATCAAACATTTAAATACAATTTCAGAAATACCACATTTCATTCCGGACTACCAGTATATCTGTTTTAAAGCGTTATGCATTTTATTATTTCCCCAGATGAACAGACATAGTACCACTGTGAGCATTCGTGTAAAATTTTCTGTACAAGCTCTGAATCCTTCAATACACAGGCTTTGCCTCTGAATAACAGACAATTATCAGATCCATTCTAAAATTCTAAATCAGAGGTGGACTCACTCTGTATCCGTTTAACTTGCAACCCGTTATCATTTTTCTGAGCTTCACAAATCTATTGTAGAAACATCGGTTTAGCTTTAAGCTCAGCTAAAAATTGAGCCATCATCAAACAATAATAATCGGGTATTCATTTCTTGTAAGGAAAACAGAGATTTTCTACTCAGAGTCTCAGCAATTACACTTGCTTTTTCCCAAACGAAAATCAATTATCAAATCATAGTCTTTCAATAGCTCTAGCTATCCACTCTGTCTCAGATTCAAATCTTTTTGCGACATCAGATAATTTAAACTTTTATAGTCAGTAAATATACAACATTTTTCACCAAGTGATAATGTCACCAAATTTTCAGTGCAAATATAATAGTTGTCAAATTTAATTCATGTATCAGGTAATTCTTTTCATACAGTTTTAACTGTCTAGAAGTATAGGCTATTACTTTGCCTTACTGCATCAAAACACAGTCTAACCCATTCAATGATGCATCACTGTAAATCACAAATTCCTTACCCGATTCAAGCTGAATCAGAACTGATGTTTCGGTCAATAGGGCTTTTATCTGGTCAAAACTTTGTTGACACTTATCAAACCATTCAAATCTTACATCTTTCTGTAATAAATGTGTCATCGATGTAACTATTTCAATTATTAACATCGAAGCTTTAAATTTTTCTAAAGCCGCAACCATCATTCAGATTAAAAACCATAGTGCTATAATAGGATCGACATTTCAACCGTATAGATAGAATAATACCTCAACATCAATAGAGCACTCCAAAATAGAAGAGGAAAACCAAAAGTGGCCCCAATAACAACCAGTGCAGTAATACAGTTTTTATAATCTGTGATCCATATCACCAAACTACATGATCGAGTCAGTATTTATAATAATGAATGTAATTACCTCTTTCCAATGAATATCTTTTACAGATAAATCATGTTTGATAAATAAAATCGACCATAAGAATAACAAGAAAACCAAGATAATGAAATCCAAAATGTAAAACTTTACTGAATTTCCGAGAATACAACCCATATTGAAAGATAAAGAGATTGATGATATCTCAGAGAAAATCCAGAAGAGTAATATTGCACATACACACTAGAAATAGCTGTGATAGAGACAATAAAAATTGCATATTTGCAATTCAGAGCTTCAACCAGTAGAAGTAGAAAATAGTATCATATGAATCTTTTCA
The DNA here is from genome assembly GCA_025698515.1 of Gossypium sturtianum. NCBI lineage: Eukaryota > Viridiplantae > Streptophyta > Magnoliopsida > Malvales > Malvaceae > Gossypium > Gossypium sturtianum. The sequence continues at coordinate 24,335,493 of CM046952.1, forward strand.
TCAAGTCTTCTATCAAACATAATAGTTTAGAAAACTAGAGAAAGATAGAGCAATGTCGATCATAAATCAACCAGACTAACAATAATTTCGTCTAATATCATGATTAGCCAACCTTTCTATGTAATAAGAATCATATCTGAAAATGAACAGTTACATATATCTCTGAGCATCAAAGAATATATATATAATACCCAGAGGAAATCGCTGTAAAATACTCAATTATAACAACTGCATTCAGATATCTTTGCAATTTCATCACTATTCCACTGGCTAATAGAGCCATCAATAATCTCACATTATTCAGTTTACTAAAGGAACCAATTCAGAAGGAAAAAATTCGGTTAATCCGTTCTGTAGATACCATACCTGAATAAGTCGATTACTCATGAATAACTTCTTCCTTAACAGTGACATTGCGTATCCCGAATAATCTTCAGAAAAATATGATATCTCTTTTAAAACCGTCTTTACTTACTAACCCATTCTCAGCTCTGACTGCATTATTAATCATTCAGCCACTAAACTCTTCAGTTTCACACTTGTGAACTTAATCAATATAAATCTTGTGAATTTCATTGTATAAAACTGTACTGGTGAGGGGGTGGAGGTCGTAAAGCCTCAAAATTTAACTTTTATAAATATACACATATAACATAACATTAACCATCAACATGTTCATTATAAAACATTTATTTCATACCTTTATGAGTTTTGTTTCATCATAAGTAACATTTTTTACACAGACACTTGAGTATTGCTTTCAACATTATCAGAATTAGCTCGGTTGGAAAGCATCTCTATCTATTAATAAAACAATTCTCATCAAAGTCGAGAGATATCACACTATCATAGGTATATAATGGAATGTATAGCTAATCTTGTATACACTATATTATTCAGAGAATCGGCTAAACCGTAGCTCTGATACCAATAAAGTAACACCCCTAAACCGAAACCGTCGCCAGAACAGGGTTACGGATCATTACCAGAACTCACAGATTAAATAACAGATATTCTACACCATACAATATTCATGTCAGAAATCAATCATAAAGTCCCTTATATGAACCCTCGAGGTCCAAAACATGCATTAGAAACGAGTCGAGACTAAACCGGGTACTTAGAGAATTTTTCACAAAATCTCAAATTTTTTTCCTAGATACAAGGGTCACACGCCCGTGTGGTCAGACCGTGTGGCTAACACGGCCAGGGACACGCCCGTGTCCCAGGTCGGGTAACTCTCTGACTTGAGTCGCACGGCCAATCCACACGCCCGTGTGCTAGGTCGTGTGTGGGTGCAAGGGTCACACGGCCAATCCACATGCCCGTGTGCTAGGTCGTGTGATCAGTTTTGAGCATTCTGTTTTGACATTTTAAAGATGCAGGGGAAACACGGCCAGGTCACACGCCCATGTGCTAGGTCGTGTGTCACACACGGCTGAGACACACACCCGTGTCTTTGCCCGTGTGGACAAAAATGGGCTATTTTCCAGGCCACATTTCTCACTCATTTTGTCTTCCTACTACACCAATACTTTAACATATTCGCAAGCCATTTTAAAACAATTAATTCACGTCAAAGCCGAGTTTCATGCATGACATATCATCACATACAACCCATGTACTCTTAAACACCTTAGATGACACTTTACCACCATGTAACCAAATATACAAACTTACTTAACTTATCAAATTCACCTATATGCATATTTTACCAAATATGCTAGAATTAATCATCAATATGCCAACAGGATTTCTATCAATCAACCATTTAAGCACACACCAAACATGTCATAGCCTCATTTATACATATCAAAACATGTTCATCACAAGCCATTCCAATGGCTAGTTATAACCAAAACATTTACATGCCAAATTTTGGCTAATTAACCTATACATGCCATTATAGCCATAATTGATTTACCATATATACCAAATGGGCCGATGGACAATATGAGTGATCTCCGCCAAGCTTCCATTCCAACGAGCTTCCGAATTGCTAAAGAACAAGGGAAAATAAAATAGAGTAAGCATGAAATGCTTAGTAAGTTTGTATAACATGGTAATTAACTTACCATTCATTCATGTTCAAGATAAACATGCAAGACACAATCAACCAATTTGGTCACAAGCCCTAACACATATCCTCACCACCCTTGTTAGTCATATATTTCATATAATTATCAAGAAACATGTATGGGCTAAACAATAATTAGATTTCCATGTACATGTACTTTCCACATCATGTATTCATATAACATATACAAATCATATCCTTATATTTCAAGTACATTTTCATAATAATTCATCTCGAGTTCAGATTATTTCATGTCGAAACTTTGCCCATTAATTCATTTGAAATGTCAGTGTCACTCGGGTAATATACTCAAGGTGTACAAATTTATAATCATGAATGAACATATTCATCAAACAAGTTCCATGTTCATATATTATCTTCTCGTATTTTAACATGTCTTGTAACATCAGTTTCATGTATTTCAGACATATACCAGATTAAGGATAAACAAAGTCATTAAGCATGTTCCACACTTGTGTACCAAGCATGTCATGCTTCAATATATATCAAGTGATATCATTTCCATATATCATGTATCATCATTTTTCATGTATTTCAGGCAGATACATGTATTAATTCATTTCATGTTCATATTTTCTCATGTCAGGATTTTGCCCGTTGAATCATTGGAATATCGATGGATACCCGGATAGTATACTCAAGGTATACAAATCAATGACCCGTCAACTCATGTTCAGGGGTACCCATAAGGGCACATAATCAGGAAGCACACTCTCAAGCCGTATAACAGGATGCTCAGATAAGCCATGTAACAGGATGCTTATTCGGGCTAAACAGGAAACTCATAAGAGTTTAGAACATAAAGCTCATTGAGCTTAACGGGTAACTCCAAAGAGTTATTAACAGGGAGCTCTGAATAGCATAACAGGGAGTTCAAGCGAGCCATGTCAGGAAGCTCATAAGAGCCTATATCAGGTCGCTCACGAAGAGCTACGTTTGTGTCCGCAATAAATGCTAGATCACAACCGATCGAATCGTGTAACAGGACGCTCACAAAGAGCTGCGGTAGTGCGCAACACATGCAGGATCACTACCGATCAGGATGCTCGCAGGAACTATATAACAGGACGCTCGAGAGGGCTTATAATAGGATTGCTCGTCTGAGCTATATTCTGTCCGCAACATATACAGGACAACATTCAATATGGGAAATCATGTATCCATCGAATTTCATTATTCAAACAGAACTTAACATTTTCCGGACATTATCGAACATGTGATTATTTCATACATTTATAACATTTATATAATTCACATAAATACATACCACACTCAATTCAATCACAAAAATAAACGCAATTTAGTTACACGAACTTACCTCAATAAATGTTCGTGTACGTAAAATCCACTTATTCGACACTTTCTCTTTTCCTCGCTCTAACTCCGAATTTGGTCTATCCGAATCTATATGAGTAAATTTAACATCAATTTAATACAATTCATACTCAATTCAGTCCAATTCAAATCTTAGGCAAAATTACCATTTTGCCCCTAAACTTTTAGTTAATGACGATTTTGTCCCTAGGCTCGGAAAATAAAATTCATGCAATTTAATCCTTATTCCAAGCCTAGTAGAATTTTACATGTAACATTTACAGCCCATGTATTTCATAAAAATTTAGAATTTTTCATGAATTTTACAACTTTACAATTTAGTCCTAAAATCATAATTTCATCAAAATTCACTTTACAAAAGTTATTTATCTATCAACAACCTTTCATTTTCTACCATAAATTTCAAAATTTCAGCATGCTCATCCATGGAAAAACCCTAGTACTTTGATAACTTTGCAAATTAGTCCCCGAGATAGCTAAATTAAGCTATTACGATCTCGAAAATATAAAAATTACTAAAAACGGGACAAGATTACTTACCCAATTAAGCCAAAATAGCTTGCTTGAGCTCACTTTATCTTAGCTAGGGTTTCCATGTTTTATTTTGGAAAGATGATGATAAATTGATGATATTTTGATGATATTTTCATTTTTTTGTCATTTATCATCTTTATTTTTTTTCACTTTCCAATTTCATCATTTTCTTTATTTTATTTTCCATGGATGAATCATCATCCTTAACCACTAAGCATTTTTAATGGTCTATTTACCATATAAGGACCTCAAATTTTGAATTCCATAGCTATTTAATCCCTTTAGCTATTAGAATTCAACTTTTGCACTTTGTGCAATTTGGTCCTTTATCAAATTAGACATGTAACCAGAAAAATTTCTTTACAAAATTTTTCATATAATATTTCCATCATACTATAGACCATAAAAAAAATTTAAAATAAATTTCCCTTCCGGAATCGGATTTGTGGTCCCGAAACCACTGTTCTGATTTTATCGAAAACGAGCTGTTACAATATCTCAATTCAAATTTATTTTCATTATGAATGCATTTATCCAACATATATAGCAACAATAATCATCCTAATATATATACTCAATTTTCACATTTTTATAAATTCACATATTTTTCAAATATACTCAATTTAGTCATCATAATCATCAATCAATTCAAATCAGTTCCAAAACATCTCATCATATCAGAATGCCTCACCTTAAGTTCTTACCATGCAATAAGAATTCTGTTAGGATCGACCCGATTAAGCAACGAACAAGTAAAAGTAGCGGAATAAGTTGAGAAATTGGACACACAAATTTAACGTGGAAAACCCCCTCTAAAGAGGATAAAAAACCAGGGGCAAAGATAATTTTACTATAATGGCAACAGAACGAAGAGTACAAAAGATGGAGATAAAACTAAACCCCGAAAACCCGAAAACAAAGAACCATCAAAACTTAAACACAAAATTCTCTAAATGTGTTATGAGTTCTAATATCTAATGGGTGTATTTTCTAAGGTTGTAAAAGAGCCTATTTATAGGCTAAATTCATAGGTCAAATAATAATAAAATAATCTAACTAATCAGTGTTTGATTGAAACAAATAAACAGAGTTTAACTAGAAGATTACTTCTCAAATTTGACTGAAATAGGAGTCATAATTAACAAATTCAATATACAGCAATTTACAAGTAGTTTTGATTATAGAAACACAAATTGTAAACTCCAAGCTATTCGTCGACGACTTTGTCTTTTCTTTTCTTTTTTGAGGAATCCAAGTCAACGTTAGCTAAATATTAAAACAAAATATAAAATTATCAATACACAGCTATTTTCACATTCAATTGTTATTTTATACAACTTTTTCATTTTACTCAATTTAGTCCTTAAAATCGGGACTAACATAATTTTCACATTTAACCCCAAATCTTATGTCAAATTCACTAGAGTCCCTATAGGACTTCCTATTTCTCAATTACACCACAATTTCATAATTTATACATTTTAGTCCTTATTGCACAAAATCATCAATTGGCTTTACAATCTAATCATTTTTCAACTCCAAACTTCAAATCCATCAAGATATCACCAAAAGCTTCAACTATCTAACAATGACAACATCATAATTCTTTAACAGTATTGAAAAATATGACATGGGTCAGCTAGCTTGAGCTACCGAGATTTCGAAAACATAAAAATTACAAGAAAAAGACTAAATTGAGCTAACCAATTAAAGCTTGAAGCTTTGGAAACCCTTTTTGTTTCATCTTCTCCCTTTCTCTTTTGCTTCGAAATTTTAAAAATGAAAAGAGAATGAATGTTTTCTCTTTCAATCCACTAAGTTTATCATCTTTTATTTTAGTTAATTAAATTTTTATTTTATTATAATTTTTATAACATTTTTTAATATATAACACCTTATTACCGTCCACTTTAATTAGAACCATGGTTTAATTGCCTTATGAGTCCCTTAACTAAGTTCTACTTAATGATTCAATAACAATTTAACTTTTGATACTTTTGTAATTTAGTCCCTATACATTAATTTATCATTAATTCAACAAAATTACTTAACTGAAATTCAATTCACTTCTAACATAACTTTATAAATATTTAACAAAAATATTTAGGGGTCCATTTTACGAAAATGGGGTCCTGAAACCATCCTTTCTGACACCACTAACTTTCGAGTGATTACACAATCTCTCTTTTTTTCTTTTCTCTCAACTCATTCTTAATTTGTTGGACAAATCATATATATAATACATGCATAGGGGTAAAGGTCAATCCTCATGGTGTTCATTATAAATCCTTTTGTGGGAGATGCATTTCGTATTCATATATATAAATATAAAATCTGTGTACATTTATACATACAAAGGCATGCTTAGGCAGGGGAACACCCCTCGTGAGTGTCCATTTAATTTTTTAAACAAAATATATATATGTATATGGGGGTTACACCCAATAGGAAACCCCTCGTGGATCCCCTTTATCATTTAAAAAATAAATAAATACATAGAAGCGAGTAAAAGTTTTCATGGGTCGAGTCGAGCCAAGTTCGGGTCAGGCCTAAACATGATATTAACAAACTTTATGCTTACCTAAGCTTGGCCCGACCCAAAATATGGATTTAAAATTTTACTCAAGTTTGTCCAAATTTATAAATAGCTAACCCAAACTCATTTTAAACCCACCCACATTTTTAATATATATATATATATATATATATATATTCATATTATTTTTAATTTAATATTTAATGATTTTATATTTTTTATATTTTTAAAATTTTATATTTAGTTATCTTCACATTTTAATGTTTACATTATAGTAATATTATATATTACTATAAATTTAATTTGTGTTATAAATTACATAATATAAAAAATAACATAATATAAAACATTACAAACTTAAAAGCGGGTCGAGCCCTGAATATTCAAGCCCAAGCCCAACTCATATTTTAAACGGGTCTAATTTTTTTGCCCAAGTCTATTTTTTGGGTCTAACATTTTTATCCAAACCCTTTCAAATTTTAGATAGGTCTTCGGGCTTGAACGGATAGCCCAACTCATGAAAAGGTCTACAAGTGAAGGCTTTGCACCCTTCCTGGGTGTTATTTCTTTCCTTTTCATTTTATTTTTTAATATATATGTGTGTGTGTGAATGAATACAAATGACTAGAGGGGAGGTTCATACCTCAAAAATGCCGAGGGGTTCACAAGCCTCTTTTTTCCCTCATAACATTGGCTATTAAAACCCCATCAAATGGGTTTTGCCAAGAACACAGATAAATCATGTTTTGGTTCAAGATATTAGATGTTAGTATCAAATAAATGAGAAGGAAAATAAATTGACTTGTTTCATATATAAAATTACCATGAATCGACAAAAGTGATTTCAGTGGCCATTGGGAGTGCTTTCATTGGGAGAAATTGTATCGATCCACGCTCACAACACCAATTATTGATACGGCATTTTAAAAATGAAAGCTTACAAGGAGGAGAAGGTGAGGGGGTTGGAACAGTTTACCCATGTACAATGGAGAACTGTCAAAGGTTGGGATGAAAGGAAGAAGTAATGGAGAGCTCCCTAGGTGGAAGAAGCTTAGAGATGTGTATGGTGACTGAAGAGTGGAAGAGAAGAAGGACTCAAAAAAATCATCCTTTTCCCTAATCCTAAGAAGTGTATATAAAAGGATCTTTGGTGGGACCCACGTGATTAAGATACTTATACATAATTGTTAAGTGATATTTTTCTCGTCTGTTATTCATGAGAGTATTCGGGTATTTATACATGTCGTTACAAATGTTATTACAGCTCATGATAAGACCCCCACTATTTTTGTCTTGACTCCACTACCTCTAGCCCTGACATTTTCTATCCCTAATACTGACATTCTCTACAGACTTCAGACCTGTTGGACACATGTCTACGGAGCACGCGGTCCTTTCTATTCCTGGGGCTAACAATCTAAGCAAGCTTCGTACCTACTGGACATGTGTTCGAGTGATTGCACGCTCCTTGGGTATAGGCAAATTAAGACTATGGCGAGCTGGATTCGCGAGCTTGTCCTTTCTACAAGCTCCTTGAGTATATACGAACTGAGACTGTGGTGAGCTGGGTCCACGAGCTTACCTCGCGAGCTGGGCTCTTGAACTCACCTTGTTGTCCTCTCGTGATTCGTCTTGCATCCAACCTTTTGGTGGGACCTACCCGGGTCATGGGTTAGTGATATAGATCCTATCAAGAGAGGCAGTACTAGCAATTACCATAGCAAAAGACCTAGTGGGATCTTCTCTCCTTTTTCAATGGCATTCCAATCTATTACTATTCGTCTCTTCCTTACTGCTGACCACCACGCTAGTAGCTCTCGTCCCAGTCCTACGCTTTTTGTGTGCAGCTAGAAGTCCAAATCGTAAGCCCAAAGCATCTTCCATCTCTTCAGAAGTGCTAAGTGTTCCCTCGGAGTCACTTTCAGAAGCCTGAGTTGTGCCTGCACCACCAATAACCCTAGCATTAGTGGGAGCAGTTAAAAAATTAATAAGTGCAACCTTTTCTACCCACGAGAAGGCCACCATTCATAGGCGAGGCTTTATCCCACAATAGCTGTAGAAATAGTTCGTGGGCTCCTCTCGAAGACAGATCAGAATTTGGCCCAACTCATCATTGTTAATAATGTTATAAATTCTATGTGGCCATGACTAATTTTGAGCAACTGCCTCTAAGGCTTCGGCAACCTCTCTGCTATTAGCTAGCCTATACCCATTAGGATTATGACCCTCCAGGCAGTACAAAAATACATCCCTCACAGTGATGAGGTCCTCAATGATCAAGGCACTCCCTGTGCGAAGCCTTTCCAGTTGAGTTATCCCACAGTCTATCCCTATGGTCCGCTTGAACAAACACATGTCTTGGCTTGGTGCATACCATTCCATAGGAAAACCGAATTGGTTCGCGACCTTACACATTACCCTGATGTACTTCTCCCACTTTAACCAAAGGTTAGAGAATCAGTTCATAATTATCGTCTCGCATTGTTTGCAAGGAGAAAAATAATAAAAGCCCAGCCAATCCCCCTAAATCTAAGCCTTTAGCAAGTACAGACTCTGGAAAACTGCGAGCTCTAGCACTTCGTTTCATCATTGACAATCGATGAAGTACACCACCGCGATCCACCAAGAGAACCCGTAAAGTTTCCTGTGAGCAATCTGATACTCACGCAGAAGACTGCAGAAAAATGAACAGAGGGGTAAGTGAAACCAACCTCCAAAGCATGTAGGGGAAGCAGGAAATAGTATTCACCCGCGTCGCTAAGACAGTACACCCCCTCAGGATGGAGAACTCCTACACAAAGTGAGGAATTTGAACTCCCTACGCAATTAAGCTTTGTATCATATCTTCACCATTTGTAGTGCAGAGAACAAGTTTACCTTCGACGGGGGCCCTAGAAGCACGTTCCCGTAGTGGGCAACAGAGCAATAATCAGTCATCGGCTCCTCTTATTCTATGCATATTCGACGAAGGAAAGAAAAGAAAAAGGCAAAGAATTTTTTTTTTTACCTTTAGAAAGATCTTCAGATGATTTTGATTTCAAGATTGAGCAAGCATAAACCTTAGGGCTCCAAAAAACCCCTCTTTTAAAGAAAATCCTCCCCGCATCTTGATGGTTCGAATAGCAAAAAAATTTCAACAGTCAGATACGCGAAAGTATGACCCATCCAAACACGTGGCGAAGCACATATCATATTTCAATGATCAACGCGTATCTCGCAAGCCACAATAAATGTGAAATGATAGTCCTAAGCAGCGCCACTTTATAACACTCCTTAGGCCCAATAGGGGGACTATTGGTATACAGTATTGATCACCAATCTGAGTCCTAGACAGGATCTAGATCATCAACCCATGACCCAGATAGGTCCCACCAGAAGATTGGGTGCAAGACGAACCACGAGAGGATAGCAAGGTGAGTTCGCGGGCCCAGCTCGTGAGGCAAGCTCGCAGACCCAACTCACCACAATATCAGTTCGCATATACCAAAGGAGCTTGTAGAAAGGACAAGCTCTCGGATCCAGCTCACAACAGTCTTCGTTCGCCTATACTCAATGAGCGCGAAGTCACTCGGACACATGTCCAGTAGGTACGGAGCCCGCTCAAATCGTCAGCCCCAGGAACAAAAAGGACCGCGTGCTCCGTAGACATGTGTCCAACAGGCCTGAAGTCCGCTAAGAATGTCAGTATTAGGGACAGAGAATGTCAGGGCTAGAGGTAGTGGAGTCAAGACAAAATAGTGGGGTCCTATCATGAGCTATAGTAATATTTTTGACACACATGACAAGCAGGTATGGAGCTCACTCAAATTGTTAGCCCGAGGAACAGAAAGGGCCACGTACTCTGTAGACATGTATCCAACAGGCTTGGAGTCCACTGAGAATGTCAGTATTAGGGACAGAGAATGTTAAGGCTAGAGGTGGTGGAGTCAAGACAAATTAATGGGGTCCTAGTAGTGGGGTCCTATCATGATCTTTAATAATATTTGTGACAACATGTATAAATACTTGAATACTTCCATGAATAACACACGAGAAAAATATTACTCAATAATAATAATAATAATAACATATTTTTTTTTGTCAAATTATATATAAAGGTTAATTACATTAGATATCCTTAAACTTTAATCCAATTTTTAACTTAGTTCTTAAAATTCAAAATATTTTAATTAAGTCTTCAAAATATTGGTATTGTATCAACCATGTCCTTCTGTCATGGGCAGCAGTTCAAAGCCCATGACCATCACACAAAATACATTCTATGGAGGTCTATCAATTAGATAGGGATCATTTAACTCACGAGAGTTGGCCCGATTCAAAGAACTGTTGGAGAAGCCTGCCCATTTGAAGCCTGGGTGGCCCAATGATGCGGATATGGAAAGTTAAACTACATTTGTAAATAGGGAAACTAATCCTAGAATATTGAGTAGAATAATATCTTGTAAGATTATATATGATTTGATTATGTAAATCTTGTAAATCCCTTAATTGTAGGGATAGGATTCATCTCGTTCATTGATGAAAAGTTAGTTAGATCGTTGGATTTGGGGGAGCTCAACTATAAATAGAGATCCCCCCTCAATTGTAAATCATCCATTGTATCATGTATTCTTTGAGAGTGAATATAATTGAGAGAATTTACTCAAACACCTCTTATACATTGTTTTTTGTGGCTATTCTGTTCCTTGAGCACTCTTTTGGCTTTGTGTTGCTTCTGCTATATAAATTGGTGCCTTAGAGGAATTCTGCGAGAATCCTCACTTTGTTGGGAGTTAGGCTAACTTAAGCACATTTGAAACAAAAAAATTGCTTAAGGCCGAACAGATTGCAAGACTAAAGTTCTAGCCTCGTGACAGTTGGTATTATAGCTTTGGTTGCGAAGGCACCATTGAGATGTCGAAAGAAATTGCCGATCAGATTGAGCTAATAGAAACCCGTGTGAGGGTCAGAAAAGTAAGTTGTTCAAGGGACATGTTGTTGGCTTTGGTGGAACGAGTAGTCAATCTCGAAGAGTCCATGGGTGATGTAAAGGACACTATCGAGATTATCAAGGGACGCACTATGGAGTTGGACTCGAAGGAAGAGCAACTCAAAGAAGTGGTGTTGGAGTCTCTTAGTTCTAATATGGAAGAGATGCAATGGGTGCTCAATTCCATTATGGATAAGCTAACGGAGAGAGATGCTCTCGAAGCTATGGCAATGGCTTTGAAGGAGGAAAAAATGGCCACAATAAGGGCTTTAAGCACAAGAGTTGAGGAGCTCGTAAGGGGGCTTGCTTTATGCCAAACACCCATGGGTAAAGAATTGTTGGGTACGAAACTCAATCGCAAGATGGATGTCCCCAAACCGAAGAAGTTCAAGGTACAAGGTCCGTAAGTGAAGTGGAAACTTCTTGTGGGAGATGGAACAATACTTCCATGTTATGGGCATCAAAGATGATGATGCTAAGGTAAATATTGTTGCTCGATATTTTACTGACTTTGCTCTTTTATCGTGGAGGCGTAAGTTCATAGGTGTAAAGCGTAGCCAATCTACGGGAATTTTGGAATAAGTTCAAGGAGCAGTTTTACCCTCAATGTGCCAAGAAGGAGGCTTGATCTAAGTTGCGCCGGTTCTCACAATGAGGCACAATTTGGGAATATGTAAAAGAGTTCAGTAAATTGATGCTCCAGATCTCCAATTTGAGTAAGGATGAAGCATTCTTCTATTTTATGGATGGGTTGAAGTTGTGGTTTAAACAGGAATTGAAACGTCGAGAGGTCCAAGAACTGTCATGATTGTAACTGAGTATTTGATCGAGTTTATTCCGAGGAAAGACAAGTTCGAGTTTTCCAAGTCTAATGGGAAGGGCAATAGTGGGGGAGACCATGAGAAAGATGAGAAGGGGCATACTGATAATGGCAACGGCAGTAGTAGCGACGGTGTTAATGGGAAACCACGAAATAGGAAGTAGAGACCCAACAACCCAAAAAAGAAAATGAGCAAAGATAAAATGCCACCTTTGTCAAAGACTGCATATGGTAAAGTATTATCCGGATCGATCCATGTTTTCGACTGTCAGAAATGATGATAAGCCAAAAGAAGCGCTCATGAAGTTTGGTTCGATCGTTAGTAGAGCCGAAGCCAATAGGGCCAAAGAGAAGAAACCAGTAAAGTGCTTCTCTTGTAGTGATCCGTATTAGATGCGAAACTGTCCAGAATAAGCTAAGCCATCCACGACCAATAAAGGAAAGGAAGTGGTGCCTGATAAGAGGAAGGCCTCGAAGCTTAATTCAATGGTACTCACATCTACTAAGAGGAATAGCACTGAGGTAGGGCTGATATTTGTTGACATCAATATTGCAGGCTAGCAAAGGAGTGCTCTTGTTGATACGAGAGCATCAAACTTATTCATATTGGAAAAAGTTGTGAAAAAATTTGGTCTCTCGATTAAGAAATCGAATAATAAGATTAATATGGTAAATTATGAGGAGGCCCCAACTGTGGGAGTAGCTCAATGTGTGGAGCTACAAATCGATGAATGGAAGGCCAATGAAGATTTTAATGTAATCCATTTAGATTATTACGATTTTGTGCTTGGCTTAAACCTCCTTGATAGGATTAGGGCGATTCTTTTTCCGATCAAAATCATATCTTTGATGGTCCGTTATCACGAATCATTGTGTCAGTGAATCGAGGTATGAAGGTTGGGACCAAGGTGTTTTCGTTAATCCAGCTAGTCGAGGATGTTTCATATGGGAGGAACACTGACTCGATAGAACGGAATGTTACGAAAGCCTCTTCAGAAATGCTAGTAGAGCATGAAACTGATATGAAGCCTGTTGAGATATCAGTGGACCTACCGCCTATGGGAAAAGTGGGTTGTTCATTAGACTTTGCGAAAGTGGTGATGCAAACCGGATAGTCGAGCCGAGTAAATGCTGCGAGTAAGGTACATTTTGAACACTTTGGTAGTTTTTTGCATTATAACTTGTTAGCTTGGCAAGAACGTAAGGGCCCTTTCAAAGTTATAAAGTGAGAAGGCCGGGGGGTTGTGGGCAAGCCAAAGCCTAGTTGTGAGAATCAAGAGGATTCCGATCGAGGCAAGTAGAATGTGGGCAAGTGAGAGCGATAGCTTCTTGCCAACGAGTGGAACAAATCAAGCTAAGAGGCAACAGAAGCCGAGGCAAAAGTTTCGAGAGGCGGGACAACCTGATAGTGAGACTAGTTGGGAAAAACCTAAGACATTGAGAAAGTGTTGAGGCAAATCAAGTTAGTGTCATTTCGAGAGTGCAACGAGGGCATTGTGAGAATGGGTGGGGGAGAATGTCATGGACCGCAGTTCAAAGCCCATGACCATCGCACAAAATGCATCTCATAGAGGTCTATTAGTTAAATGGGGATCATTTGACCCACGAGAGTTGACCCGATTCAAAGAACTGTTGGAGAAGCCTATCCATTTGAAGCCTGGGTGGCCCAATGATGCGGATATGGAAAGTTAAGCTACCTTGGTAAATAAGAAAAATAATCTTAAAAGATTGAGTAGAATAATATCTTGTAAGATTAGATATGATTTGATTATGTAAATTTTGTAAATCCCTTAATTGTTGAGATAGGCTGTATCTCATCCGTCGATATAAAATTAGCTAGACCGTTAGATCTAGGGGAGCTCAACTATAAATAGAGAGCCTCCCCCTCAGTTGTAAATCATTCATTGTATCATGTATTCTTTGAGATTGAATACAATTGAGAGCATTTACTCAAACACCTCTCGTGCATTGTTTTCTGTGATTATTCTGTTCTTTGAACACTCTTTTGTCTTTGTGTTGCTTCCGCTATATAAATTGGTGCCTTGGAGGATTCTGCGAGAATCCTCACTTTGTTGGGAGTTAGGCTGACTTGGGCGCATTTGAAACGAATGAATCGCCTAAGGTCGCACAGATTGTAAAACTAAAGTTCTAGCCCCGTGACACTTCTGTCAACCTAACCTTTAGTTGAAGCATTAAATGCCAGCTCAAATCTAACTTGAGGTATATTTAAAACAAATGGATCAAATAGTAAAGACGTATATACTTATTGTATGGAGAAATTGGACTTGGTGCATTAAAAATATATTTTAATTAAATTTAAATTGAATGAATTACTTTAATTTTTTTTAAAAGAAAAAAAGAAAGCTCGCAACTTCTAGAACTAATTAGAGAATTAAGTTGAAAGAATTACTTTAATTAAATTTTGAAATGCTAGTATTTGTAGAATTATAAAGCATTTATAATATTGGCTGAGGTTGGCAAGGGAGTCGCCAAAGGGGTAGAGGCTTGATCATCTACTTAAATGTTGTAATTGGCTTTTTAGGCCTTATTGAGATTAATAATTTATTTTAATCTCTTTTAGCTTTTTAATTAAATGGAAAGGTTGCACTTTTGCCCATTCAAGAAATTTTTATTGATTCGGCCTTTTCAAAAAAAAAATTAAATTCATCTGCCCCAATATAAAATTCCTCACTCACTTGGGAATTAATAAAATAGAGAATTATCTTAAAATTTTAAAATTAATGATATAAAAGCCGAACGATATAATTTATACTTGAAGTAACTTGAAGGAGAAGTAACTATAAAATGTTAGTTAGAAATCAAACATTCAACTCCAAATGTTTTCTATAAAAGAACCAAAACCTAAGAATGAATTGCTCATGAATTTTATAAAATCACAACTGATTAAAAATACAAACAATACAGCTTTAACAAAAGCAATCCGCAAATATTCTTATGATGATCATACAAATTAACTTCTCAGGGTCACGACAAGGTCCCAAATCTGTTTCGATTTTTAACAACCTGAGAGCGCTGACTATACAACGCACCGAAGCCAAGGACTGCTGCCTTGAAGCCGGCTAGGCGGCCGGAGAGAATCCTTGGCATGAACCTGCAAACAATCACTACAATGAACCAAAGAAGTAATGCTAAGTGAAGCTTTGATAATATAATGTGAAACATTCCAATACATGAGCAACTTTTCACAATTATGCATTGGCCATGTTCATCATACAGAATGGAGTACTTACAGAAATTAAAATGAAAGCTTCAACTGGTGTATAACCATATTATCCCGATTCGAGATGAATATCAAATACAAGCAAGCATGCAGCATGCGTATACTCTAATTTTCTGAATTTTTTTCATATATTTTGGAGAATCATCTCTCTCATATCCATGACCAAATATGAGAATGAAAGTCTAGTTAACATGGTAAATGCAGAACCTACATATTTATATCTTTCAAGGGTATATATAATGCACAGCACATCATTGAAAATTGATTTAATCACAACCTTCCCCAAGGTTAAAAAGAAAAAAAAAACTACTCATATGTACAAAATCTCATATCTTTGTTTTCTGAAATCTGCTTCAAAAAAAATGTAGGCAATTATGTTTATAATGGCATTTACGAAGAGACACCTCTTTATGAACGCAATTGTTGCAGTGATCATGTATGGAGGATGGTCTACTGTAAAGCTTATGCAGGTTCACGAGCACAAGTAGCCCATAGTGAACTCAAAGCTCGAAGACGTTCAAAGTATTCTCCCAAAGCAAGTAAGCCTCTAGCTGTTTGGCGAGTCGTTAGTATCCGAGACATCTGCTGCAGTGTTTCCTGCCTAATGTGGTCTGCCTGCAAAAGGAATTAGCAGAGTGTCAGATATGGATTTATGACTGAACACAGGTATATTAATTCTTTTTCCAAGTTTTCTATTTATTTGGTCCCTTGAAAAGTTATATGCTGATACCTGAGACCAAATATGTGTCGAGTATGAGTATTTAAAAAAAAAAAAAATCAAAAGTCAGGACAATATAGTATACAACAGTAAACGCGTTGACCAATTTCAAACTTCCCTAGTTTTGGACCTTTAGATCTGGAAATCCCTAGTTCGTTTAAAATAAGCCACTCATCATTTGTCAATTGGGTGGGTTGGGTTGGTTTCTGGGTTGAATTAGGTCTGAGTCTGAATTGGAGTCAAGTTTTCGGTTTTGGGTTAGAATTGACTAATCTACTATCACAGTAGTGGGTGCAGCATATTTAAATGCAAATAAAACTGGCATGACTAAAAACCATTGAGCAAGCCGTTATAATTTCACTTCAAATGCATGGATCAAATAACCATGTTAGTGTTCGCATTTGATATGGATGTTTTCAAGTGCCTAGAGGATTATATTCCTATATCTATGCATCGAATATGGGTGTCGGATGCAAGTACTTCAACAAAACTGAAAAACTGGAACATGGGATGATGCAATTGGTACCTGGTTCACAAAGCTGACTAAAGCTTCTACCTTCTCCATTGCAGTAGTCACCTGAGAACTGTAACTGCCTTCGCCGAGTTGACCGTCCGCCACCGTAACTGACACAATTTCCCGGAGTTTCTCCATGCCTTGTGAAAGCGCATCTTCTGCTTGCTGACATGATTGTTTGAGGTTACAAACTTCAAAGAATTGTTGTTCGGTCAAGGAATCAAGCTGAGGCAAGAGCACCTGTAAATTGACATAACAAGCAAATATTATTTGACATTTTGCAATAGAACTTGGACCAGAATTGCGATTAAATTTTCAAGAAATATATTATGCTTTGACTCAACTGTGAGTTTCGGATCTAGATATGCATGCAACATGAATATATTTTCCAAACTTTCCATGTATTTGTGCTTGGAGGATCATATCCACATAAGTGTATCTAAACATGTGTTGGATACAAATGCCGGGCATGAATACTTCAAAAAAGATATGAAGAGTTAAGCAGCATAGCAAAAAATCATGTCTTCCAAGCATGGATCAACAATGTGCTCAATGACGAATCATGTGAAGGGAAAGACCGAACAAAACCAGTATTAGGGTTATAATTGGCCAAGTTCAGTGTTTGTGCCAAGAAACTAAATACTATGTTCCTCGGACTCGGGTGTGGAATACGGGTATATGCATGACAATAGTATGTTCAATATTTCACAATGTTTTACGTAGAGGTGTCTTAGAGAGTTCTACCACCATACTCATTTCCGGATAGGCATCAGACGGGTGCTGGATGCAGGTACTCAAGAAAAAATGAAAAGTCGGAGCAAGAGGAAAAGACCAAGCAGAATCCATATTAGGTTTCAATTGGCTAATTTATGTTTCTCAGCCTCGGGTGTGTTCGGATATGGATACAGATACGTGTAAGACAATAGTATCTTCAATTTCTTTAATTTTTTCATGTATTTAGAGAATTCTTAGAGGGTTATAACCCCCCAACCCGTTTCCGAATAGGCTTTATACAAGAGTATCAAACACAGATGCTTAAGGAAAATGAAAAGTCTGAGCAATGTAGACACTATCTACAGGTAATTAAACTAAGTATGAATCACCTTAAGAAGTTCTGAAGGGCGAAACCCTCCAATCCATGAGAAAAATTGCTCAGCTGATGTTTTCCACATGCCCGACATGACATAGAAAACATCAGACTTTGCAGCAGTTGATTTCATGCGAAAAAGTTCAGAATAATGCTTCATGCCAGTTTCCACAAGCATTTGAAGATCTGTGTCACTTATTTCGGCATTCAAAGCAGTCCTTAGTCCACATATCTGTTTGCTTTGTTCGTCCATCCAACGTGCATATTCTGTCTCAAATACAGCAATCCCTGCAAAATCCCCAAAATGAAGAAATCATTGAAAACATCAAAGAAGAAAAATTAACTTTAAATGAGAAGAACAATGGCACCATCGAGAGCTATTACAGATATATCACATTCAACACATCAGAGAAGCCTTATATTATACCAACATATTTCGGGGTGGTTTGACAGTCTCAAAGCTACTGTCACTATCAACTACATTAAAGTGCTATATGTTACTTGGATTCGGATGTCAATGTCAGACATGTATGTTTTATTTTCTCAAGGTTTTCATGTATTTAGAGAGTCCTTGGAGGACTATATCTCTAGTGGACATGAGCAACAAAGAAGGGTTCGAGACACAGATACTTTACAAGAAATAAAAAATCAAAGCAACATAAGAAGTGCCTTCATATAAACAAATAAAGAATGTAGTTTAGTTTTAAAAAAGAAATAGCTTACTTTCTGATAGCTTATTCAATAAGCTATGTAATCTTCAAGTACATGTGAATATAGCAAAAGATAGGTAGACCCTGTGAACTTGACCTCGAGTATAAATAATCTAAGTTTGAAGTCAAGCCTGGGAATCAAGCTTGTTTTTACTAGGTAAACGAGCTTAAGCTAGTCAGCTTGAGCAGCTTGATCTGCATCAAGCTTGAGCTGAGTTTTGAACTTCAAATTTTGAGTTGAGCTCAAACTTCTAACAGCTTGAGTTTGGCTGAGCTTGCTTACACCCCTAATTGAGAAAATGCTCCAATAAATTTTGTTTAAAAAAGTTTTTAAGGGGCAGGATGAGAGAGTTCCTTTCCAAGTAATTGGTAGTTAAAAATTTTCAAATACCAAATTCATACTTTATTTTCTTTAGCACACTAATCTGAAGGTGAAACATAAATATAACTACATAATATAAAGGCAAAACATCAATGGCTAGTCTCAAAGTACAAGCATTTATATAGTTTGAAATGTTAGATACAGAAACAACTTATGTTGGAACGACTTTTTATTTTTCTTGAAAGTATTCGTGTTCGATATCCATGACCAACGTATATTCAAACATAGATATGGAGATATTCCCCTCAAAGGACCCTCCAAGTAGATGGAGATATTTAAGAAATAACTGAACACACCATATCGAAAACATATCCATATCCAACAATCACACCCAACTCCAACTATAACATATGAAACAACTAAAAGATGTTATAGTTGAAAAGTGACAATAATAACTGCCAGTGTTTTGACAAACAAACCTGATTTTACTGGTGCAGAGAATCCAAGATTACCACCTACTAACCCACCACCCATATAAACACCCTGCAATAAAAGATTTTACTGCTTAAAATGGCATTAAACATTTTTAAAATGAAAAAGAAAAGAATTTATATTAGAATCATTCAAAACCTGTTGCTTCATTTGTACAAGCTCCTGCTCCAATTGAATCAACTTTAGACGACTATTTTCTAACTGTTGAACATAAGCCTGAAATGCAATGCTATGAAATTAATTAAAACAATGCACGTGCTGTCTTCTGTGTTATCTGTTGCAATTCATGACCATATTTTATCTTACCTTTTTCCGTAATCGGCTTTTACGAGCAGCCTCACGGTTTTGCGCAAGCCGTCTTTGTATCTATAGATATTAACAGTAAAATCTACAAACATATTAGACCCTTAATTTAAGGTAAACAAATGATCAACAAAAAAAAAAGTTAGACACAGGCTCATAGCAGCTAAATAAACCGATTTGGAAAGAAAATATGAAAATTGTTTCGAACAGAACTATATCAGAATAAGATTATATGATTTCTGTAATTATGGACAAAAATAATGGTGTGCACGCATGCTTTTTCTTCCTTATGTTAAACCAATTATTTTCACTGTTCCGAAATCAATTTACTTCATTAATTTTCATGATTTTAGCAGGAAAGATGAGATTAATTGCTCCAAAAGATGTTGATCCTTCTGCAGTTTGCTCAAGTGAAATTAGAATCTCTAGTGCTACTATATTGAAGGATTTTAGTCATCTAAATGATGATCACTAATCTGGGCTTAATCCAACTATGTTAGTTAGACTTGGGTGAGAGTGTCAGAAAAGGGTTTATGTCCAAGACGAATATGTTCAATCTATCCCATAGCTATGTCCAGATAATGCATCAAACATGAATACTTCAAGGAAAATAAAAGTAAAGCAACATAGTTTCATCATCATACAGCAGATCCAGGACAATATTTGCATCCATTAAACCAAGAAAAGAAATATAAAATCAGCACTATGTACAATTCAAACTTACCTTATCAATACGTTTAGTTGCCTCTTGATCATACTTGTTAGAAGGTGCAAGCATTTCATGGGAAGCAGTTTCAGACTGGAAAAAATTCAAATAATAAAGGTTAAATAGCACCAAAATCAGATAAACATTTTTTTTAACTACTAAGCAAAGAAATAATAAATCTGAAATTCACACCTCGTTTGATATTTTGTTATCCATTTCAGCAATCATTGATACAGATGCATGCAGATTGCTATTAGCATTAAAACTTTCTCCCCACATGCGAATCTGTTGGATAGGGTCATAGATATCCATCCTTCTTGAAGGAACAAATTGAGATTCCATGCTTCTTGAATCGAAAATGGAGGCAGCTTTTGCATAAGTTGAACTGGAAAAAGGAGTCTGAAAGGAACAACACATGGATATGTATGAGCTTTATTACTCCATGAGTATGAAGAACAGCTATAATAGCAAACATTTGGTAAGCAACAGAGAAGATGATCATAAAATTTAATCAATAAGCCTTTCACAATACTAAAATTGACAAAGATGCAACACAAATGAAAGGAATCAGTGGAAAACTTTTATATGTTGATTTGTTAGGCAATCAAATCAGCCTCAGTGACCTCTCCAATCCACCATGAAAGTTTAGAAAAAGAATTAAAGAAACCAATAACAGTGAACTTGTTCTACCATGGAACTCGAACAAACATGGAATTAAAGAATTTTGATCTGCTAACTACCAAAAAGAAGAAAGAACTGTTTAAATATAAAAAATTGATCTTACAGTTTCAACTTCAGAAGAATCATTTAAAAGCTCCTATAACGCTTCAACAATCATCAACCTTGTAACTCTTGAAGCAACTAATCTTATTACCTTGTAACTATTTCCTGTCTGCAATAGTGCATCCACATATATAGGTTATTTTTGTTCTTTTTTCTCTTTTCTCCCTTTGACTTACTATTGTTATTCAAAAGCTATGGTACCCAGCTTTAGAGATAAATGTTGAGTACGGGTAAGCATACAATATGAGTATAGGTAATGTCTAAATAAGTGCCGGATAAGAGTAGTTTGGAGAAAATGAGGAGTATGAGACTGAGAAACACAATTCAGAAGTAAAGTTCCCAATCCCTTTGATAAATAACCTTTAAAGTTTCCATTCGCTAGTAGCTGCTGAAAAAGTAACTTGATAATAACCATTCAAGTTACTTGACACTGTGAAACTGCAGTTAGCCCCTTCCATCTGAACACTATAGAAGCTTAGCTATTAAGGATGATAAATCTATGGTGACATTGGCATTGACAAGGAATGAATAGTGAAAAAACGATGAACAACGATATTCCCTCTTTAACTTTCCAAGCTCATAGAGTTTATAGTTCCATAGAAGGGCAACCAATGAATCACAATCAACTTCAATTTAGTGGTTTCTAAGAAAATATGGTTTATTTGTATCCAAGTGTATGAAAAAGATTGAAAACCCAATCATGACATCCTTATTTTCATATCATTATCCTCCATCCAACTCAGTCGTATGCTGTCAACTCTTGCCATTGTTGGAGGTCGCTGTTGAACTTACCTCTTATTTTCATGGTGGACCTATTGTTGCTCGGACCTGGATATGAGTATTTGATACGAGTATGCGTTTCAATAATTTTTTTTCTTCAAAATTTTCATATATTTAGAGGATTCTTTAAAGATCAATCCTTAATCAAACATTAGTCAAATAAGGGTATTGGACACAAATACTTTAAAAAAAAAAAAAAACACGATCAACATAGGCTATTCCTACTACAATAGCAAGATATTCCTCCATATGATCTTTCCTAATATGAACAAAGAGCTTCTTCTGCTATAGATGAAGTTAAGATAAACCAAAAGGATAAAGCTATGCATATGAATCTGGATGAAAATGATTTGAAAACATCTAATTGAGACATTCAATAACAACAAAAAAAAGAAGAAGATCAAAGTCTCAAATAACTATGATAATTATCACAATCAATATTTATTCAATCTGTTTTCCCCTCTGAATGAAATTCAAACCAATTCAAAACTAATAAAAGGAAAAAAGAGGGCTACCCAATAACATGGTTCAACTGAAAATCCATTTTCTGAGCTCCAAAACAGAAATTTTTTTCCAATACTTTATTAATCCATCTTGCGAGAAAAACAACAGAAGATAACTCAAATTACAAAAACTACAAAAAATATAGAGATATAGGTATAGAAAGGAAGAAGCTTTGTTTTAATTCAAATAAGTTGGTATGCTTCGCATTGATTTTCCCCAGCTTTCCCGGAAACCAAACAATTAAAAAGACAAAAAAAACAAACCAACCTTTTGTTAAAAGAGTCGTTAGAACAAGTTTCCCGCTAAAATTTGAGGTCCAAAAATAGCAAAAAAGAAAACAAATTCCTTTCAAAAACCAATAAGCAAATAGCTTCTTCTTCTTCTCTGCGAAACCCCTAAGCTTGTGTCGTATAATGCCCCAACACCAATCCTTCTGGGAACCCCAATCGCCCTTCACACTGATAGCATCTTTTCCCCTTTATTTTATTTTATTGTATTACTACAATCAGGATAATAACGTAATGCGAGCTGAAGAAACTCGACCTTCACTTAAAATTTTAATATTCAAAAAATATATTTTTAAAAATTGGATTTGATCGATTCTGTTTCACACAATCTTCATCTTTTTACTGTGATTATTCGTATTCAAAAATTAAAAATTATTTATTGAATTTAACTTAATAATTTAAAGTCCTTAAATAAAAAATAAAAAAATGGAACAATTGCACCTTTTTGCACTACAACATTTAACTTTTTTATATTCTGTGGTTACTATTAGTATTTTTTAAATGATTACTTGTTAGATTTGTCTTCGTAATATCGTAATCCACAGTGAGTTGAACAGCACATTACCCATTAGCCATTATTTTAGAGGTTTTCAGAAAAATACAAAATGTTTTTTATTTTTTATTTAAAAAAATGGTCATCTTTCCACTAGCTCTGTTTATTATATACCCGACTCAACTTTCTTCCTTTAATCCACGCGCATTCCTTTCTTGCGTGTTCCTCACGTCAGTTTCCGGCGTAAAATTTTGTCCCTTCTCCTGTTTCTTCCCTTCCACTTCACGCTCTTAACCAGCGCTTGAATCTCACTCTCTCCTTTTTCAAAAAATATTATTTAGTTTAATTAGACGTTTGGTGAACCTAATTAATCATTAAATGATGACCCTTCCTTACATTCTTGCTCTAATTGCCCCACCCCTTCAATTCTTCTTAGAGACAGTGCTGATCTCAACACTTCAAACCTGTCTCTCTCTCTCTCTCTCTCTCTCTCTCTCTCTCTCTCTCTCTCTCTCTCTCTCTCTCTCTCTCTCTCTCTCTCCAATTAGGTCATTTTAAGTCTCTAATATATTTTTCGAATTATGAAATTTCAATATTGGCGCAAATAATAGCTGTTGATTCATTAACTAATTCTTTAGTAAGTAATATGTGAAAATAACAAGTTAATATGGCATTACACATATAATAACATGTTTAACGTATTGGCTTTTGGTAATAACAGAATTTATCTTAATGAATTTAACAATTATCGTTTGGTGAGGACCAAAATTTTAGAATTTGAAAAACATATAAACTAAAAATGACCCAATTAAAATTCTAGAACTAAATTAACAGCTTTCACAAAACACAAAAACCAACTGTATACATATTTTTAATTATTTTTTTAAAATAAAAAATTAAAATACTCTCGAATAATATAATTTATGAAAGACATTTCCATAATTTTACCAACTTCAATAATAATATAAATAAAAAAATAATTAAAATGAGACTTGACAATATTTTAAATTGACTTATGATATTTTTTATAATTATGGATAAACTTCTTCTTGAGAAAATAAAAAATAAAAAAGGAGGCAACTTAGGATGAAATAATTAGTTTAAGTTATGGAATAGGATAGACAAAATCAGAATCTATACCGTTTTGATAAGCAAAGTTTGTTAATTATACAAGTTGGCTTAAGGAATTAAATCCACATCTTGGAAAGAATATAGTAGCTTTTTGACAACTACATTTTCACTTTTGCCTTTATCCATATCTACTGCCCTATTCCTATTTAAATCTCGTAAGTTTAATTCAGTTTGAAATATAAATAAAAAAATTATATTTTTTCGTAATCACAATTATATATAATAAAAAAATATCATCCCAACTTTCACACACCCTTTTAAACTTTAAATTAAAATAAAACAATATTTTATTTATCTTTATCAAAAAATTTATGTAAATCATAACAAATCGGATAGAGTTTTGATGTTTTTTTTAAGTAGATTTATTTTTTGAGTTTAATATTTTTATGGTGACAAATAAATCTAGTTTTACATTTTTGGGAGAATTCCACTCCCATATTGCATGGTGTAGATTGTAGAAATTATGAAATTCAACGCCATTCTATGCTAACTACGAATACCCATGATCCCATATGCACTAATTAGCAGCACTACAAAAATAGTTGCATATATCAAGCTATATATATATATTGTAGACAGCTTTATATAATAATGGGAGCTTAGCCCATGTTGAGCATGTAAATTTTATTATTATTTGAAGATAACCCAATACCATTTGTGTGAAGGATTAGCAACAATTTTAGAGAAACATTTCCTAAACTTTGGTGAGGAGGTCCAATTAGTGCCAACTAAAACAACTATAGGTCAAGCATATATGACATAAATTATTAAAAGAATCATATATGGGGGATAGTTCATAATATATTAATTAATGTGAAATATGGATAACCTATATGGATAATCTAGTAGGAAGAAAATATTAAAAATGATTGAACAGAGGATAAGTTTAAATAATTAAATTATGGATAATTATTTGATTTATTAATGGTGGAGTTTTTGAATTATATAAACAATATTAAATAACTGTCACATGTCTTTAATTGATATTTAGAAAATGAAAAAAAAAATTAAAAAGAGACATGTAGCAACTTTTTAATCAAGCTTGTGGAGTTAAAAAATTCAACCACTAATGTATCAAATAATAAGTATTAAATTATTATTGTGATAAAATGATTCAATACGCTATAAGGATTTTAAATACATGAGTTAATATTTGATACAATAATAGTGTATTTTTTTTAAATTTCACAAGCTGCTTTAAAAATTTACTGTCTTTTTTTTTAATATTTTATTATACTCCTGTAAAACACTTGTCAACCCTAAACCTACATGTGAAGTTTAAAAACTTCATTCATAATGTACCACGTATTTTTCTATATTAATAACAATATAGTGAAAAACTAAAAACTAAATAAAAAAATTAATCGTGTGGCTGTCTTTTCAATTCAATTGTAATTTTAAGACTTATTTTTATTAATGCTTTAAACGTTTAGAAAAATATATGCAAAACATGTACATTTAAAATATATGTTAGCTTGATGATTAAGGTATTCACCGTCCTAGGTGTGGCCTGGGTTTGAGTCGCATTAGTCACGTTGTTGTTAGGGCTTTACCCTTCTCTTGTAATTCATCAAAAAAAATGTGTCCTTATGAAGGGAATGGGTGATTTATCAGATTAGTTTTTCCTCAATAATCATTCTCACGTGAGATGCTTTCTTTCCCATATTGTAACTAATGTAAATATAGTTTCCAATGTAAGGTTGTTGTCCATAACTAAGCTTCACTTCTACAATATATCATTATATGTGCAAACAATTAAATAGTTTTATTATTACAATTCAAACTCTTCCTTATTTTCTTTTACATTGACTTTTTTCGCTACAACTATTAAGATAAAAAAAAATCAAAGAAATGAAAGATCTAAATGAAAGTCAAAATCATGATGTAAGACATATATCTTAAGTAATTTGTTTGGATTCTCTAATGATGATAGTATAATTGATGAAAAAGGAAGCGATGAGTCATCCTCTAATGAAGGCTACAATTCAAATAAATTCCAATCCTGATTACGAGGTTGATAATCAAGATGTTCATCATCAGGATTTGCATGATACTAACATAGAAGATTCTATTAAGGCTGATAATGAGATACAAAATGACCATATTTTGAATTTAGAATCAGGCCCATCAAAAGGTATGTGCTTCACAAGTATTGATGCATTGTTTGAAACTTATTAGAAACATGCCAAGTTCAAAGGATTTTGTGTGCTGATGAGATCATTGTGTAGAAAGGATGGTGAAATCCCCATGTATGCTATCTTAATTAATCTAAAGACAAAATGAGTAGCAAGAGAATTTGTTATGGTGCTATGGTCAATGTTGTATTAGATGATGATGAGATGTAGCATGTAACTAAGCTAATCAAAATTGATCATTTTGATGAATTTCTTCCTGACAAGTTTAGTCTTATGTCTACACATAATTATGTGTCGAATCGATTGAAGAAAAGCCTTTGAGGCAAATGATATGGCTTGCCTTCAAATTTACAATAATATTAAATTGGTCTAAGTTCGACTAGGTGGTCCAAAAGAAATGGAATGTTTACCATAGGATTATAGATTTTTTTTCATAGCAATAGGGGGTTGATTTTGCAAGAGGAGAATGTTGAGTCATTACGTAAGTTTTTTGTGAAATGAAAAGTAAAGATGAAGACTTCTATCACCAAATTGATCTAAATGCTCATGGAAGATTGAAAAATATTATTTTGATCCATCCTTATAGCAAAGAAACTTATGAGAACTTTCATGATGTTAGTTTTGATACAACTTATCTTGTGAACAAGTTTATGATGTCATTTACTTCACTTGTTGGAATTAACCACCATGGTTATTTCTCTTACTAGAGTGTGTTATGGTTTTACATGAATATATAAGAACCTTTAGGTGGCTATTTTTTAAGATCTGATGCCTTAAGTATAGTTTATTTGTCATTTACACTTGAATTTTTTTTTAACAGAATGTTTTAATAAAAATTCATCATTCACATTAATATCATTTATATTTGTCCTCAATGGTTTTTGCACGTAAAGCAAAATGTAAGGAAACATTGGTTCATTGATCACCTAACGTTTAGCTAATAATGAGTTGCATTATGTAGCCAAATCATGATGAAAGAATACAACTTATATTAGTAGGTAATCTAAAAGGTCCATAATCTGATTAACTCAAATTGAGCAAATTGATTAAATGGCTATTATGTCATCTATCAAATCCAATTATGTAGATGCCCTTTCTTGGATATTAGAGTGGTTGATTCCCAAAAGATAGATACATGGATGTAATTGTCAGGATTGAAAATACATCAGATAGAACCCAAGTTGAATGAATCCTAGATCCGTTTATGGATTAATTCACTTGTGACATTCATAGTGTAGCTTACCTCAATCTTAAGTAAGTGACTAACTATGTGTGCGTGACTCATATACTTTGATGTATTAAAAGCCTGAGTTCAAAAAATAAGAGCCGAAAGTTGGTATGTTGGGTATATAACTTTTGTATGACACGGCTTCATTTACAATAGTAGAATTCGTAACTTGATTAAAGGTAAATGATATCCCCTTATTGTCATTACATGATGATGAAAAAGTAATGTGGCCACAAGTCATTTGTCTAGAACTATGATTTGATTACTATTTGTTAGTAATGACTTTTTTATGAAGGAAAATGTTATGATTACTATGAGGATCATGTTGGATGAACGAATTTAACCCAAAGAAATTAAGAATATCCTATGAGGATAACACAGTTATGACAAGGTCATTGGACAAGCACTTATTAAGTTGCTTTCATAATGGTATATAACAAGGGAGAGTTTAATCATGGTAATTTAGTGAAATGACTTAATGATTAAATAATCTTGAAATTAATAGATGAAGATTTGAAACTTAATTAGAAACTATTTAAGCTCTAATTATATATATCCAACCAGTCCCTCCACTAACTCGTCATAACCCAACTCCAAAATTTTGAGTAAATCCCATTACAACTAGTCTTGCCTTATACCTTTGGATTGATCCGTTTGGTCTAAATTTCTTTCTAAAACCCCATTTATTACTAATAGGTTTACAATCTTCAGGCAAGTCCACTAACAACTAAGTATGATTAAACATAATATATTCTAGCTCATCGTTAATAGCTTCTCTCCAAAAACTAGTATCAATTTATTTACAGCTTCATCATATGTTTTTGGATCCTCATCTATTAGGAAAGTATGAGCAACAAAATCACTTATTGAGTCTAAGTCAACAATTTCAGTTATAAAAGAAATAAGAAAGTTAGGACCAAAACTAGTTGCAGTTTTTGTCTTTTACTCCTCCTAGGTTTATCATCATATTGAGCATCACTAGCTTGTTTACTAGAAGAGGAAGTAGCATGTTCATCTAATTGTATGTCATGCATTATAACATATTTCTTTAAAGGGAAAATATTTTTGAAGAAAAAAATATCTTTAGATTCACAAATAGAATGATCATGAAAGGACATAAATCTATATGTCGCACTATTTAAAGCATAACCAATGAAAACTGCATCAAAATTTTTAGACTTGGTGGTTTTCTTTTTAAAAGCAAGTAGACTTGTTTTAGCTAAGCACCCCCACACTTTCAAGTATTGCATATTAGGGGAATAACCTTTCCATAATTCATATGGGGTGTAGTCTAACTTTTTATGAGGCACCCTGTTAAAAATGTGATTTGCAGAAAGCACAGCATCCCCACACATATTGTTAGGCAAGCTAAAACATAGAAATAACACATTCATCATTTCTTTTAAAGTTCCATTCTTTCTTTCAGCTATGTCATTTTTTTTGTGGAGTATAAGGGGCAATGGACTCATGTATTATGTCGTGTTTCTCACATACTTCTTTTAGGAAATTAGTGTTATATTCACTGCCTCTACCGGATCTAACCTGTTTTATTGTCCTATCAAGTTGGTTTTCTACTTCTACTTTATAAAGAAGGAATGTTTTATCAGCTTCATCTTTTGACCTTAGGAAAAAAAAAACATTTGTGTATCTAGAGTAATCATCTACAAGGTAATAGTAGCATTTTCCTCCTTTACTCTTTGTGTTTCTAAAATATACTAGATCTGTAACACCCCAAACCCGGCCCATTCACTATGACCGAATTTGAAATGCCACTGCGGAACACGTTCGAAAATATTCTTACTTAAGAGTAAAAATCGTTAAAAATTTGTTTCCTTTAATAAAACCTTTTCGTGGCTTAAAATATTCCAGGTAAAAATTAAATTATTATGAAAACACCGGATTCAAAACTTTATTATACACACTTAAGAAAATAAAATCATTTGCAATCAATATTTAAATTGTCAATCCATAATAAATATAATAATTAAACTTAATGAAAAATACTTAAACAACCTTAAATACTTTAATGGGCCTTATTACAATAAAGACTTAATCAAAATACTGAAACTATAAATACTTAATTAATTAAATTATCTTCTGCATGGGCCACCTCGTATCCACTCCAACCCGGTCCGATCATCATATCACCTGCGATGTTTGATAAAATATTTGGGTGAGTCACACGGACTCAGTGTGTAATTAATCCACTGAATTCCACCCACATGTTAACCACGTATTAACCCATTTATCAGATAACAAAATAGCATACTCACATATTAACACATTCAGGCTTGGCCCATATTCATATCACATTCATCCAATAGGGTAGTTACCCACAAAATTTCCACATACCGGGCTTAGCCCATTTCCACACCGATCCACATATCAAGCGGGCTTGGCCCACTTCCACATTAAATACTCATATCACATTAATCCACACATCATATACAATTATGCAAAATGCACCCAACCCAAACCTAGGGTCCATCCTCTACACACCCCCGTATCCAGCCTACCACACACCAGGGGATTATCAAATCACCCTCTCCTTTTTACTCCAAAGGCAATCACTGCCGTCCACGTGCAATTAAGCACAATAATCCACAACGCGACCTCAGTCAGCGCCAATCCACGATGTAGCCATAGCTAACACCAAAACCACGATGGGACACATAGTCACTCATCAACCACGATATGGCACATAGCCGATATCAACCACGATGAGGCACATAGCTACTCATCAAACCACGCGAACTTAATCGCAAATAATCCACAACGTGACCTCAGTCAACGTCAATCCACGATGTAGCTCAAGGCTAACATCAAACCACGTGCTACTCGAAGTACACCTGTCCTTCTTTCATATCATATCCCACCCATGCACATGTAACATAAATAATGATATAATATAATGATGCATGAGCATGTTCATCAAGGATAGTCATAACACATATTCATACTAATAATCACATATCATCGGGTTTGGTACTTACCAGTATTATCGACATACCCTTGAGGGTATCCATATCACAATTTCCACTTTGCACTAGTTAGCACAATTTTAACACATACGGATATAACACAAAAAACCCTAAAAAAGCGGTGGGTTAATCACACACACGATTATTTAGCGAATCCTTAGCTACTTGAATTTAACACGATCCCGGAACTTCCTCTTATTCCTGTCGATTTGGCCCTAGCTTACTTAAACCCCGAAATATTTGCTTACTTCCTGAGTTGTCGAAATCCCTTGAACACTTCAAATCCCGAAGCTTCCCCTTTAATGCTCCTTCTTTCGGCTACACACAAAAAGGACACACTTAATGGCACTAAGACATTCGGCCATGCTATAAAATCAAGACCAACCCTTGATTCGGCACACCCATGAAGAAAGAGTAAAACGATTCATAAGGAAGGATTACTTACCACTATCGTTGCTTGCGAAGACTAAAAGAGAATGGATCCCGGCTTTTAGAAAAGGTTCAGCTTTACAAAAAAAAACAATATTGTGGAAAAGTTCAATGAAGATTCGGTTAAACCCCAAAATCACAAAAGAATATTTGGCTACAATGAATAATAATGGAGCTTCGGCCCTAACAAAATAAATGAGAAAAAGGAGAGGATTTTCTTGGTTACAAAATTCGGCAAAAGAGACTAAAGAAACAATTATAATTCGGCATTTAACCCCCCTTTCAAAACCGAAAATACAAGCCCCCAAGGTGTCCCACATTCGGCCACCACTATGCCCCTTATCAAATCCCACTTTCTTCTCTAATTTATCTCTATAAAATCACCTATTTTATTCCTATATCACTTATTCAAAACCAATTAAAATAAGGCCATCCTTATCTTCTATTTTAACTAAATAAATAAAACAAACAAAGCAATATTTATCCTACCTTACTGCAACCGAGTTTTAATAGGAGAAATAAGCCAAATCCTCATCCAATTTAAACTCCATGTGCCGTCCAATTTCTTCCTTCTTTCCTGGCGCAAAAAGCCAAAAATAAACACCAAACTGCTGCTCACACGCCTTGAACCCACGACCTGCTGGAATCCTTGCTGTAGGTAGCGCCCCAGCCACTCCGCCAAGACGCCTCTTTGTGATATAATTCACCCTGAACTTCTTTTAACACCTCTTTCCCAAGCTCCCCCTTGTCCTGACGCCAAAGCAAAATAAAAACACGCCCATGCCGCCAACGGGATTCGAACCAAGGCCCTTGACCAGGCGTCATTCCAGGCCCTTAAGTGGCGCATGGAAGCCACTTTACCAAGGCCGGTTTTTATGCCAACAAGCCTAAGATTTTTCCCTTAAGGCCTTTTTAGCCCAGCTCCCTTTTTGACGCAAAAATAAAAGGTCTCTGATGCACCCCGCGTTACTCGAACCTCTTCCCTCCTGCACTCCCTTGCACCTTAGCGCCTCAAGCCACTTTGCCAATTAATTTCTTGTGTCCTAAACTCCACAGAATTCTTTTAAGGCCTTCTTGCCTAGTTTCCCCTTTTCACTTAAAATTCTAATATTTTCCAAAGTTTTTCCCCTTCACCTAAAGTTCTCAAAAACTCCTAAAATATATCCAACCACACTTAAAGCCTACTAATCACTCGAGTTATGCTCCAAACGCATAACCCCTAATTTAGGATGTTACAAGATCTGTATGAATTAACTCTAAAAGTACAGTCTTCCTATCAGTAAAAGGCTTGAAGTAAGGTCTAGTATGCTTTGATTCAAAAAAGATTTCACATTAATTAAAGTTGTTGTTATCTAGATTAGGAAGTAGTTTCATATCTTTAAACATTTTAAAGGAGTGAAAGTTCACGTGTCCTAATCTAGCATGTCACATATCAAGAGACTCATGAGTGTAAACAGAAGTAGAAGTTTTATTAATAGCATTAGACATAGTCTCGATCACAAACAACCCTTTACTCAGGTAACCTTTTCCCACATAGTTTCTATTACAGAAAAGTACAAGTTTGTCGGATTCAAAGACTAGTTTAATATCTGCCTTATTTAGAAGTCCACCACTAATCAAGTTTTTACGTAAAGCATAAACATACAAAACATTATTTAAAGCAAGTGTTTTGCCAGAATTAAGCTTAAGTAAAATCTTTATTTTACCTAGTACTTCTGAACTGTTAAAATTACCTATGTAGACTTGTTCACCTTTAGCTACATTCTCAAATTCGGTGAGCACCTCTCTTTTGGCGCAAAAATGTTTAGAAGTACCTATGTCTACTATCCACTCGATGTCATTTTCCATCAGGTTTACCTCGGAGACCACAGCGACGATCACCTAGTCTAGATCTTCAATCAGATGCAGTAGTGGTTTGTTCTCATTATGATTGTGACTCCAAGAGCGATCAGAGCGCCAAAAGCATTAGCATGTTTTGAGTCCTAGTTTGCCGCATACATAGCAACTCACCAGATTTTTAAACTTTTGATTCTTTCCCGATTTCTTGAAGTTAACAAGCTTCTTGGATTGAGGCTTGGCTTTCTTCTTTGAATTCCCATCATTCTTAAACCTGTTAAGTTTAAGACCAGAAGAAGATTCCACGAGGTTATCCCTAAAAGATAATTCACTAGCAGTGACATAATCCTTATCTTTAAGACGGTTGGCTTCCTCAATTTTCATGTGGCAGATCAATTCCTCCAATGACATGTCTCGTTTCTTATGCTTTAGCAGATTCCAGTAGTTGGACCAGGACTTGGGCAGCTTTTCAATGAGTTTATTTGCTTAGAGAATCTCACACATTTTCAACCCTTCAGTTAGGATGTCGGAGACCAACTTCTCGTAGGCATGCACTTGGTCCATGATTGGTTTATCATTAATCATCTTGAACTTCAGCCATTCTCAAACGATGTACTTTTTTATTCCAGCATCATCCACTTCATACTTTTTTCTAAAGTGTCCCAGATGGATTTGGCAAACTTGTCTTTGACAAATAAATCAAAGAGGTTGTTAGCCATGTGGCTTAACATGTAACCTCTAACCAATTTGTTTTCTTTCTCAAACTTGGCTTTGGTGGCGTCGGGATATGTAGGAACAGAGGTAGAGTCTCTTACTTGTTCGATGGTGGGAGGATTGAACAGGACATAGTCTACTTCGAGTTGTTCAAAGAATATCACCATTCTTTGTGACCTGCCGGTAATTGGTTCCGTGCAGTGGTTCGAGTTTGGACAGATTAGGGATGTATTTGTTAACGGTGAGAGACATTGTTTATACAGTAGTAAG
Organism: Gossypium sturtianum; assembly: GCA_025698515.1. NCBI lineage: Eukaryota > Viridiplantae > Streptophyta > Magnoliopsida > Malvales > Malvaceae > Gossypium > Gossypium sturtianum. Next base: position 24,369,449 of record CM046952.1, read on the forward strand.
AATCGCTTTTAAATTGTTGGATAATTACTACTGCAAAACAAACACGTTAGCACTGAAAAAGTACAAATAATAAGAGAAAATAAATAAATATTGCATTGTGGAGAACCACTACCTTAGAAGCAATTTTTCCCCAATCGGTGTAATCGAAAATGGATGTCACCCCTCAAGGTTAACTCAGTGCTTCCAAATTCGTACACGCAAATAAGGAAGATAGAACACAATTGGTACTGCTCTTCTTAAGTTTATGGGAAATAAGATAAAAAATAATTTAAAAGTGGTCAAAAAATTTAGCCGAAAAAAACCACAATAGGATTAATTCCGGGAAAGTTTGAAAGGGTCACAACAGTCCCGTTTAAAACCCAAACTCCTAGACAGAACTTCTTCTAATGTAATTTTTAGTAAAATAACAAAGAAGGATGAGGGAGACGAGAAGAATGATAGAGGCTCTGATTTTTGTTAAGTGAAATGAGGAAGATAACCTTCTATTTATACTATTAGTTGAAGGGCAAAATAGTAAAAACACATGGCAATATCCCACCATATCTACAACAGTCAAAACGTTGAGGATTTTCTGTAATTAAAAAATTTTGAAAATTACTTATGTTGTTTATAAAAATTTATCCAAAAAGAAACATGTACGGTACATGTCGTAGACACGTGTTAACACGGACACGGACTGGGTCAAGCAACAACGACGGCACGGGTGTCTCAGGCCTTTAGCCCAATTACTCAATGAGGGTAAGGAGGAAGGCTAAATTTAAACCCTTTCATTAGCCTATACACAACCAATCTGCATAATGCAAAGAAATCCCACATTGGTTGTGTGATAAAGGGGAAAGTTGTGTTCCTATTTATTTGTTAACTTAATGAACGTTTTCATCTCGACTTTCCAATATGCATAATTTGCTCCAACGAGCATAGGAGGCGTGAGACAGGAGATCATTCCATTACAAGCAAGTATATCAATTAGGATGATCACTATTTGTGTTAAGTGAGAGGATCTGATACCAAATGAAGAAATGATGGGGTACTTACTTTGCAAATAGAAACTATGGCTAAAATAATGCTTGGAATTGTGGCCACAATTTCAATCACAAAATCAAAAGTGCGAAAATGTAAAGATGAAAACCAAGATTGTTTACACAGTTCGACCTCAATCTACATCTACGGGGCCTTGCCCAGAGCAATGATCACTTTCTCACAGTACAACCAATGATTTAAGTCATAACACTTGTCTAACACTCACCAATTTAGCGACCTTACCGTTGTGCAAATACTAGATCACTCTCCCACTAAACTTCCCCCTCGAAATCTTAGTTTTGAAATATAATAGTCTCTCTTGATTGCTTACAAAAACAATGCGCACATAAACGTTCTTAACTTTGAACAAATTTGCGCTATATCAAACTCTCAATCTCTCGGTTACTCTTAATGAATACCTTAAACTATACAAAACTTAAGTCTTGTTTAAATAAGAGTTATAATCTAATCACTTTTCTATAAAGTAAAGCTAAAAATTAGCAACAAAAAAAAACTTTCATAAGAGTCTCAGTGTAAGCCAAAGTCTTCAACTATATAATACGACTTTACTTGTTCTACAAGTAATCAGGCTTAATCCACAAGAAATCAATGTTCAAGCCTTCAATTTTAACACAATTGGTCTTCATGTTTTGAGCTCTAATTCATCCAAATAATTCTGCAATAGATAGTCCGATACTTTTGTTTTAAGTTTCCTAATTTTGAAAATAGGCAAGTAAAATAATGAAGTAGTGTTTGAAGTTGTAGTCACTATTTTAATAACAGAATTGACCTTGCTCTCAAATGTGTCAACTGTAACAGCCCGATTTTGGGCCTAGTCGGAACAGTGGTTTTGGGGCCACAAATCCGACGAGGAAAATCTTATTTTTATTATATTTTTATGGTCTACAATTTTACGGAAATATTTCGTGAAAATTTCGTTCGAAAATTTCGACGTTTGGGCACTCAATTTAGTCAAAATGACTAAATTATAAATAGTGCAAAAGTTGAGTTCCACATGTTAGAAGTGTCCAAATTCTATGAAATTTTAAATTGGAGGTCCTTAAATGGTAATTAGACCATTGGTTAAATTTTTGGACAAATATGGACATGAGATAAGTGAAATAGGATATTTTTAAGTTAGGGGCATTTTGGTAATTTGGTAATTAATTGGACTAAAAGACAAAATAAAAGCCAAAAACCCTTGCCCATCTTCTTGCTTGGCCGAATTTAGCATGGGGGAAGCCATGGCTAGGGTTTTCAAGCTTTCAAGCTCAATAGTAAGTGCATCCAAGCCCCATTTTTAATGTTCTTTACATTTTTTAGATCCTCGTAACTCGATTTAGCTATTTCTACCATTATTTTGAGCTAGGGTTTGTGTTTAAAAATTTTCCCATGGATGACATGCATGTGCTTTGATGTCTAATGGTAGAATATGAATGCTCGGTGTGTAGTAAACGACTTTTACTAAGTGATTTTCGATGAAATCGCATAAAAGGACTAGTTTGTAAAAAGTTGAAAAATGTATGAAAATGTGTGAATGAATGCAAATTGTGGACTGCTATAGTTATGAAAATGGTTCGGCTAGGCCTAAAATACAAGGAAATTGAATAAAAATCATTTTACGAGCCTAGGGGAAAAAGTGTAAATATGAAAAAGTTTAGGGGCAAAAATGTAATTTTTCCATAATATGATTTTTGGACTGAATTGAATAGTATAATAACTTAATAAGTAAAATGTGATATTTTAGATAAAGAAAAAAAGTTTTGAACTTAGAACGGGAGAAAGACGAATATTGGACGACTCGGTCCCCTTCGCCATTTTAAGTCGAGGTAAGTTTGTGTGTAATAAATCAACATTATGTTATTATGTATTTAAATGCTTGATATTACATGAAATTTATATTCTTTTTATGAAATTGGTTAATGAGGTCTGCGATGATTAAAATGATGAAGATTTATTATATTGAAGTCCCGGTTGAACCTTAGGAATAGAAAGGATACCCTTGTCACGACATTAGATTAATAAGGTCCCGTATAAGACCATATCTGAGATATGGCCTCGGTACTGAATTGAGATCCCGTGTAAGACCATATCTAGGATATGGCATCGGCATCGAATAGTGATTCCGTGTAAGACCACGTTTGGGACCTGGCTTCGGTATGAAATCGTATAAGACCATGTCTGGGACATGGCATCGACGTACGATCTCGTGTAAGACCATATCTGGGATATGGCGTCGACATCGATATGAGATCTCGTATAAGACCATATCTGGGATATGGCATCGGCATCGACATGTGATCCCCATGTAAGACCATATCTGGGATATGGCATTGGCATCTTACTACGTGTATGACAATTTCCGAGTATCCTTAGATATTCCAAGTGGTTCAACGGGGTAAAGAATTAAAGTTTATGTTAAAGATGGAAAAAGGGCTAAAGTTATGTGATGGAGTGATACAGGTACATATGCGAAACTCATGAGCAATGTGCTCGGTATGTGATCGAATTTTGGTAAGAATGTAAACGAGTAAGTTATACCTATGAGAATGACCTTGTGATTATAAGTCCATGCTTATGATGTATGAATATGTGGTAGATGTGATTGATGATCATGTGTGAGGCTTTTAGGCCAAATTAAATTGAGAAATGATATGTTCAAGTCTTTGTTGTTGATGTATAGATTAAATTGGCCAATGAATGGCTTATAAATATTTGATAATGACTAGTTATTGGAATGGCTAACCATGGATATATTTTGGTGTTATATGTGTGTAAATGAAAATTAATATAAAGGAAACATGAAAGAGTAAAATTAGAAATAAAACAGTTTGGACAGCAGCAGTTGTATCAATTTGAAAAATCAACAAAAATGGTGGAAATCGAATTAGAGGTTGAATAAGATATTAAATTTAATCTTATTGAGTCTATTTTCATATAAAAGGAACGTTGTAAGCAAAAGAATTTCATATTATGAGATATTTGAATTCTTGTGAGACAGGGTCAGAATGATTTCGGAATCTCCTATTCTAACTTGGGAAATTCATTAAAAATTGTACAAAAACAATCAAGGGATAAAATTTATATGCTTGAATTTCTTAATGAGTCTATTTTCAATAGAAACAAACAGGAACTTCATTCAAGTTCTGTACAACGAGATAATTAATTTTTATTGAAGAGGGGTCGGAACTGTCAGACAGCAAAATAGGGGAGACTTTAAAGAATAAACTATACTTATTGGCTAAACCAAAAATTCTGGAAATTTTATGGTAATAAGAGGTGAGAGTCTAGTTTCAGGAAAAATTAGAGGATCTTAATTTGGAGTTCCTTAGCTTCGGATAAAAATAATTTAGTGACTGTAACTCGAGTAAACAGCTCAAGATGAACATAAATGAATTGTGAAATTTCATGCAATAATGATGGTATTATCTTGAGAGCTTATAATGAGGATTGTTAAAAGCATGGTAATCAATTGTTTATTATTTACATACGTACTCACTAAGCTTTATAGCTTACTCCGTTGTTTTCCGTGTTTATAATGTACTCAGGTTGGCTCGGATTGGAAGTCGCCGGAGAACCTATCACACTATCAAGCTTAAAATTTAGGTACCGATGATTTTATACTTAAGGTTATGGCATGTATAGGGAACTTGGTCATGTGTATATGTTACTATGAGTTGTCCTAGAATAATGACCCATGATATTCGGAGTTCATTGTTGTATAAGGCCATTTAATGTGGCCAATAAATTGGTTATGCTATAAACTCATGATGATGCATTCCATGGTTGAGTAAATTGTATGCTATGATTTGTTACGTGTGTGTGGTGGACGTTTTGGTAGCTTTATTATGTCATGAAATGTGTCATTCAAGTTATACTCAAGTATGGGCATGATAGGGTAGAAATTGGCTTGGAAAATAGCCAACTTCTTGACCACACAGGCAGAGACACGGCTGTGTGTCTCAGTCGTGTGGAGGACACGGTCTAGCACACGGGTGTGTGACTTGGTCGTGTGATCCAAAACGAATGATGACGTCATAAACAGAGAGTTACATAGGTGGAGGACACGGGCGTGTCCTGGGCCACACGGGCGAGTGTAACCACACGGCCTGCCCACACGGGCGTGTGACTCTCCAAAACAAGGAAATTTTCTAAATGTTCCAATAGTTTTAAAAGTTCTCGGTTTAGTACCGAATCGCTCCCAAAGCATGTTTTAGGCCTCGTAGGCCCATTTTAGGGACTTGATGATATAAGATAAAAGTTTTAAAATTTAAACGAAAATTTATGCCTTGAATTTGTTCAGTTGCAAGTGTTATTGTCCGGTAACGCCTCGTACCCTGGTCCGGCGTTGAACACGGGTGAGGAGTGTTACATCAGCACTAACCTTAGATGATATATGATTTAAGGTATGATGACTATCATTAGTTCCTAAAACATATTAAATTAATTTAAAATTTGAATAATCACTTCTCAATTCAAAACTGAAAACTTAAAATTTAAAATTTAATCACATAAGGTTTAGACTACGACATTTGAGGCAATCAAGAGATCCATTCCTTAATCATTATATTATGAAGAATTTGTTGGCATATGTATCTTAGTATTATTTCCCTATCTTAAGAATAAAGAGAACTAATATATACATTCATATGATCATATAAATGTGTTGATAGGAATTTTGGAGCGTAGGGTTTAGGGTGGGTCAAATATATATGTGCGTATGGTTACCATATCATATATAAACATATATAATCATTTCTTAATAAATCAACTTATTATGGAGAATACTAGAAGTTGCCACGTTTCAGAAAATTTCCATCGCCTTAGCAATATTGTGCCAAATTTACAGGCCCTATTCCGATTTTGCAAAACTTCCACGTTTAACAGCTGAACCGGAACTATTTGAGACACCTAAAACAAATATGAAGCCATGTTTCAGACAACATACATACTTGGATATTAATGGGATTGTGCATAGAGGATGAAGGAACTACATCACTTCAGCTTTGATTTTTGTCACAACCAAAAAATTTAATTTTCTCAGAAAACTAAAATCCATTTCTGTACAATATTTTTGGATGATTATCTGTTTCCTATAATAGTAGTAATATTAATAAAGTATGGGTGGGAAATGATGCGTGTAAAGGAGCAATTATGGTTGGGTGGTGCAATATTCCAATGGTTGGTTGATTCCTTAGTGATTTTCCTTTTTCATATTCTATGTATACTTGTTTGGATAATGAGAAAATAACGTCACCCAAACATTTGCTATTTCTTTTTTAGTGCAATCTCAAGTGGGTTTCCACTAAGGATGGCTAGTGTTGGCGTCACCATTTTTTGAAGATTCATACCTCACAATATTTATCAATTACTTCCTTTGTCTTTTTTCCTCATCTATTTATTTATTTATTATATGATAGGAAGTTTGATTCTTACTCATAGAAATAAGCATATTTCATAATTAATTATTTACTCTTTTTAAAAAACACCTACGAAATAAAAATTTACTACTGATGATGAATTCTCTAATATCGATAAAAAAATCATTATTGATATTCAAAGGTATTGGATTATACATTCTAAAATCAATCTTTAGATCTTAATTTTTCTTTTACAAATATAAATAACCAAAACAAAAAATAAAGTTAAAATCACATAATAATAATAAAAAACTAAATATTTACTAGTGGGGTTATGATTTTTTAGCAATTGCACATTATAAACTAATAAAAATATATAAAGATAAAAATGTTTATTCTAATTTGAAATTGAAAATTAATTCAAAATCCATAGTTTGAATTGATCAATAAATGACTAAATCATTGCTTACCCCTAAATAGTTGTAGAAAAAAAGTATTTTATTTTTGAAAATGATGAGGTTTTTGTATTCGGTATTAGAAATGAACTGATAAATAAGTTTTATTTTAAAATTTTGTGAGATTCGAGAAGGTAATTATTAAGATTCAAACTTAAAAAGGTATAATGAATTTTTTGGTCCTATTTTAATTTTGTAAAACAAGTTATTTTAGTTTTTTTTAATTTTTTTTTAACGTTTAAACTTGCATTTTAATCAAATCGCTCAAAATAGATGAAAAATTTAATGTTTATTAACTTTGCTTGCACGAAATATTCATGGATGACATGTTAGCATTTAATTAAACTTTTAAATTTTAAATTTTAAAATTTTTATACTTTTTAAAATGATTTTTAATTTTTAAAAATACTTTTTAAAATTTTAAAACTTAATTAAATGTTGACATGTCATCCACACAACAATCTACGTGTATATCACGTCAGTAAAATTTAAAAAAAAAAATTAACTTTTTATCTAATTTTGGGTGATTTAAAAAAAACGTATTATATATAAATTAAACTCTACTCGTGATTGTTTGTTTGAAATAAGTGCTGACTGAACAAATTAATATAGTAATGATTTTAAAATGGAGTTGCATTGGTAGACTACTATTCTCAAATAAACAGTTCTTGTCGACTCAGCTACATTTTACTTATAAAGCTTTGTGGTTAAATTAGATTAATAATTTGGGTGGACAGCTTCGAATAACATCATCTCAAGGTTTTATTTGGATGATTTTGATAAAGTTGAATATGTTTGTATTAATTATGAGGATAAAATTTGAAGAAAAATAGGGGTTTGGTAATATAAAAGAAATATTTGGCACCATTTTTCTCTTAACCAAATATTATATTTGTAAGACTAGGGACGTTAACAGCTTCAATTAAATAATTGGAGTACGCAATTACGTATTCAAGTCATTCAATGTTGTAACAAAGGTATACCACACCTAACATTATATCCATTTCCTTTCAATTTTGAGGGGTTTAAATTTTTTATATTTTTTATTAATGACTGCTTTTTTATTCATACTAATAATAAAGTGTAATAAAATTACTTTTTTTTTATGAAAGTAACATTAATTTAGTAAAATAAATAAATTATATTAATGATCGTTACAAGTAAAAGTAATAAACTATAAATTATATGCTAAATATTAATATAATAAGGATATTTATGTGCTTCACTTTTGGGGGGTTACAACTTAATTTAGCCTCCAAAATTCTACCCTATTATCACTTTCTTTATTAGTTTAGTATCTAAAATTTCATACTCCAAGGCCCAATGTACCATGTTGCGCCCTTTTCCTCAATAAATTCAAAATTAAAAATGCAAAAAAAAATAAAAACAACTCATAAGATTAAAAATCAGATTTTTTTTAAATATAAAATCTCCATAAATCATAAAAATATACTTCTAGTTTTAAAAAACATAAAATTAAAAAAAAAATTAAGGAATGGGTATTAAAGTCCTCAAAGTTAAAAAAATTGTATTAAAAAATTTTAAAAATTAAGTATCAAAGTATTATGAGATACAACTTTGAGGGCTAAATTAAGCCTTTAATCTATTTTTTTTAAAAGAAATTGCCTTCTTTTCAAATTCTATTCATTTTTATTGAATTGAGATTCTATTGACAAGTTGAAAATCAAAATATATCTAAATAAAACTCATACAAAATAAATTTTAAATCTAAAATAACTTAAAAGAGAATCTAAAAATAACATTTACGTATGATAAAACTCCAAACATAATACATTAAAGTCTCAAAATCTCAATTTTATCACCACACCCAAAAGATCGTCGGCAAAACTTTTAATAAAATAAAAAAGCACACGTTTTCCTCAAATGGGCCTAATTGGTGACCCAATTTATGGCATAATTTCTTTTTTCGGGGGGTTGTTTCGAGCTTTTTGGGCAGGCCTTAATCTACTCTCAATATACCTTTGAAGCTTAGCCCTTCTAAATATATCTCCCAAATTAATTTGAATGATAATGGGTGGTAAAAACTTAATATCTGAGTTAAATATACAAATAGTTACCCAACTATGTTAGCATTCATATTTTGGTCATCTAATTTAAATTTTTTTAATTTAGGCACTAATGATTGAATCCATTCTTGTTTTGATCACCCGTCGTTAAATTGCCAATGAAAAGCTTTTTTCTAACTGGTATAATAACACATTTAGTCCTCAATACTTATTCTATCAATTTGGTTCTAATTCTAAATAATTCAATAAACTTAACCTTTCACATTTACAAATTCTATCAATTTGATCCTCAAATTTCCCAACCAAAGCTTTCAGCTTTTAAAACAGAGACATTCCACATCTATTAATTGTTTTATTTATGGTTGAAATTATCTAATTCGGTTCATAATCCTTTTGTTTATATTTTTAAGAAGTTAGTTTTAGAAATTAAATAATCACCATTAAAAATAATAGAAAATAAAAATTTTAAAAATATAATATATAATAAAATTATATAAATAATTTAATATTTGTAAAAAATAATTTTGCATAAATTTAGTTTTAAATTAATTTAGTAAATGAATTGAGATTGTTAGTGATACGTACGACTTATTATGGATTTAAAAGTTAAAAACAAATAATTAAAAATAAATAGAATCTCTTAATTAGTTTATAAAATCAAAAAAATCATTATCAATATAACAAAAAGAAATTCAATTAATTCTTTCACATTTTTTTCTTTTGAAAAATTAAATGTTCATATTTTTTCTTATATAATTATTGATTGAACAATTGGATTTTTCAAAGTCATAATTTTAAATTTTTTATTTAATTTTCAATTTCAATGACAATTTCTATGTACCTTGAAGGAAACATCCTACTGCTAACAACAAGAATAAATCTAAAGTGTTTTTTTAAGGTTTTTCATTTTCATTAGCTCAAAATTTTATAAAATGTTATATTTAGAAGAACACTAATGAAAAAACTAAAAGGAAATAAAGTTTCAAGATAAACTCATTGGTATTAGGAATTGGTTCGAAAAATGGTTCCTTAGTTGAGAGAAGTTTTTTTTTTTTTCCCTTTTTTTGGGTTTTACAAATTATAGATGTGGAATGCCTTTGTTTTAAAAGCTAAAAGCTTTGATTAGGAAGGTTGATGATCAAATTTATATAATTTGTAAATGTGAAGGGTTAAATTTATTCAATTATTTAGAATTAGGATCAAGTTGATAGAATAAGTAAGTATTGAGGACTAAATGTGTTAGTATACCAATGAGGAAAAGGCTTTCCATAATCAATTTAACAGCGGGTGACCAAAATAGGAACAAATTCAAACTTTAGTGCCTAAATTAATTTTTTTTAAAGTTGAGTGACCAAAATAGGAATGCAAGCATAATTGGGTGACCATTTGTATAGTTTACCCAATATTAATTCATCTTTTTATGGATTTGGATGTTGTAAAGTAGGATAATTAGTGAATTTGGATATTAAATTACTATTTACAAATTAAATATGGATGTTTAAATATTTATTATCTGAATATGTTTTAATTATATGGAGAATATATTCGAATATTCAAACATAATATCAATTCAATTATTTTAAACTTTTAAAAATTAATTTAGTAGTGGATTGAGTCTTAACTCAATTGGTATTGATATTGTTGTTAGTGCAACAAGACGTGGGTTTGATTGCGCTGAAGCACATTATCCTCATATTTAAGAGGTGAGGAGGAGCTATGGGTAGTTCTAAACATTATATTAAAAGAAGCAGATACGATAATAACTTATAATGAAATTAATGTTCAAAAAAAAATAATACGAATATTTGACTAATTTGAATATTCGATGAATATTGTATTTTTAAATGTGGATTAAGATAATAATGTTTGACTATTTTTTTTTTAAAAAAATAAATATCAAATTTATACGTGAACTTTAATCTAATGTGCAATTTGATACATGAGCATTAATTTGGTACAATTATACATATGAAACTTAATTTGTGGTTTATATGTATATATGAAACTTTGAATTTGATTTAAATGTACACATTTAAAGAAATGAATACATATATTTATTTTCATATTGGATTAATATAATTATTTGTGCATACAATAATATATCAATGTAAAATGGTGCTAATTTGATAACGTTATTAGTGATTTGAGAGAACTGAATCAAATCAAAAATTCATTTATAAAATTGCACAAAATAAAAGTTCATTTTATAACATTGCACATTGGATCAAAGTTTATATATAGTTTTGATATTTATTTCTTCTTTTTAAAATAATTTCTATTGTTACTCGTAACTAAACTTGTTCAAGGGTTGGATTACCTGTCCAAACCCGAAGGTCTACGTGAAATTTAAGAGGGTTTGAGCAAAAATATTAGGCCAAAAAAGTGAGTTTAGGCAAAAAAAAAAAAGGCTCGTTTAAGATACGGGTTGGCTCAAGCTCAAACCTTCAATACCCAAACTTAGCCTAACCGGTTTCTAAGTTTCTAATATATTCTATTATGTTATTTTTATATAGTATGTAATATATAACACATAAAAATTAAATCTAAAGTAATATATAATACTATAATATTAACATTAAAAAAATATTAAGTTGCCTATATATAAAATTTTAATCTAAAGTAATGACTTAGTCCGCCTAATCTAAAACACATGTACGATCCAAGTAAAAGGGTTTATTGCTATAAACACCACAATCGATCAGTTTAAAAGAAAATTTTTAAAATTTCATTGTGCACTGTTCCACTATTTCAAATCGATTTTTACAAATCCCTAAAATAGAACCCGATCGTATCTTTCAAAACTAAAAACTTCAGCGATAACTCGATGGTCAGTGTCATCCATATTATTAGAACCATTAATTAAGGTTGTAGCTTCATACTTAGTCTTTTTCTCATTTACTTTCTCCTATCAATAATGGGTTTATGTGGTGTAAGACCATAGGTCGGCTATGGAAACCAACATAGTTTGTCAGGACGCTAATCATGGAGTTATGTTGTGTAAAACCAGCTCGGCTATGGCAGCATATGGAGTCTGCCAGAACAATAAACTGGAGGTAGTTTCCCAAGACGTTAAACATGGGTTCATAATGTGTAAGACCATGGCTCGACCATGGAGCACAGGAAGTTCGCCAGAACGTTAAACATGAGGTTAAATTGAGTAAGATTGTACCTTAGCTATGGCATCATAGGGAGTCCGTTGGGACACTAAACAAGGGGTAGTATGCCAGGATGGCAACTGTGGGAAATCACACAAATGATGAAAAAGGGATTTGAAGAAAAATGCAAGTTTTGGCTAGTGATAGCTAGCTAGTGGATTTGAGGAATCCACCAAGAATGGCAAAAGTAACAAAAGTGGGAAAAGACTGTCAAATTAGTAGTCGTGGAAGCCGAAAGGACATGTGGGTGGCAACTTCGCAAGATCCAGATGTGGGAATAATGTGCCAGTAATGCCTGTGGTATAAGCAAACAAAAGAATATTTAACTGGGGACCACAAATATGAATCTGCCATTAAGAACTGCCAAAGGGTGCTAAATGAAACTGAATATAAGAAAGAGGTACTAATAAGGAATATTCGAATGATAGATATGTCTATCAAGACTATTCCTCTTTGAGGAAAGTATATGGTGAGTATATTAGTCATAAAGTTTGTTCTATAGGGAACTATCATGTAAGAGAGATTGTAAACTTGAACAATTGCTTAGATAATAGTCTGCTAGAAACTGTAGGCTCAAGTGGTCCAAAACAGGCAAACATGATACACCTTAAAAGTAAGGTAACGCAAATAAGGCAGATTACAAGGAAGTAATCCAGCAATATTTCAACCCGAGTGAAAGGTAGAAGTAGGTAAGATAAAATAGGGTTAAGTCTACTAGAATGGCATGGATTTGTACTAGCAGTATCATAAAGGGACTGTCAGAGAATACACCAGTATTTTTTTAGGAGATAAGAGAATTAGCAAAAAGGATAACACGTAATGAGAGTTTTATTTAGGAATGAGCTATGTGTAGGAACGTAAGTATCCGCAAGTATGACGAAATGTCTAGGAACTGCCACAACATGTTGATCAATAATAAATTTGATCAAGTAATGATCATTAAGTGATCGATCCACCTAGAAGGAAATATAGAAGTCATCTAGAAGTCCGCCACTCTGGATAAAGCATGAACATATAAGCCAAACAAGGAGTAGCGTGTGATAAGTGCTAAAAGTAACATGTTTTAATCTCATTCTTAATGCATTTTTAGGTGATTATTCTATGTTAATGGTGAATTTTATGCTCCTAATCCTTTAAATTCATGTTTTTATACTTGTGAGAGCATTTGGGAGCAAAATGAGCGAAAAACAAGCAAAAATTGGAAAATCGGAGCAAGTTACAGAAGCCACATAGGTTGATCCCTTCCACACGGCCGTGTGAGCCACACACGCTGTCATATGACCATGTGGCAAACCGTGTCGTTTACACGGGATTGCACACTAAACTTCGCAAAAGCATGATTTTTAGGTTTTTCAGGCATTCTAAGAGGTATATATGACAAAAATAAGAAGATATGAGGGAGCTGTCATAGAATACTCAAGAAAACAAGTCAAAAAACACCATTGAAGCTGATCTGAAGCAAATTTCTGTCAAGATTGAAGATTCCCATTTGATTTCTTAGGAGATTATCATAAGTTTCTTTATTTCTTTCAGTTATACTATGTTTTAAATGTTTTTATTTTCAAGCATGAATTGATTTTCTAAATACCTAGGGGAGATGAACCCTATGATGAATTTTATCTTTTATCTTTTTATTTTATGCAATAAAGACTTTGATCTTGTTCTCAATTATGTGTGCTTAATTCTTGGTTTGATATTTCTAGACTATTAATTCATGTTTGATGTGATTAAATCAGAGAAGGAATAGACCCTCTTTAAGAGTAGATCTAGCGTAATTGAGTGTAGTTGCATGCAATCCTAGAAATAGGACGACATAAATCTATCGTATTAGAGACAAATCTATTAGGGGAACCATAAATCGAGTTAATGCGATAATAGGGGTTTTAATTAGAAAGAAATTTCAATTAATCAACCTAGAGCCAATTGCTCTTACTCTTGAAAGAGATTTTAGCATAATTTAGGGATGTCTACGGATCAAGTTACTAAGTAAATGAATTGCGTAATTTAGATTGATAATGACAGATGAAATCTAGATGAATTCTTTCCTGGGTATTGTTTCGCTTCTTGGTTTTTACTCGATTATTTTCCTAAATTGTTCTTTGTCGTGTTCGTTAGTTAATTAATTTAGTTAATTTTAGTTTTTAATCAATCACTCGATTTATTTAGTTAAATAATAGAAAGATAGTAATTATTAGTACTTTTAGTCTTCGTGGAAACGATATCTTTACTCACCGTAGCTATACTATTAATCGATATGTGCTCTTGCCTTAGTCAGATTTTTAGTTGGTTTCGTGGACATTAGTGTGTTTGTCCCTTTTCAGTTAAAACCTCGACAAGATGGGGTTTAGTTATGTTTATATATACTGGTAAAAAAATTCACTAAGTTCTTTGAACTTACAGGATTTTGGTCCATGCTTGCAAGACTATTTTGGGGATTGAGGAGCTCAAGGAGGCACCAAGCCAAACCCTATCAAACCAAGGAATATCGTTAGTTATGTGTCATACACATTCAATGAGGTACCTTTAAAGGATTCGCTTCGGGGTTGAATATATTGTAATTAAATAGTTTCCTTAGAGTTTGAAATTAGAGATAGTAAGTTTTTATTTTAATTTAAGGTTTCTGTTGTAAGAAGTATTTATTGTTACATAATAAAGTCGGTCTTTAAATTTGTTAAGTTTAAAATTTGTGTTTAGTCTAATCCGGTCCATTTGTGGCACCCCATACCTAGATTCGGTGATCGAGTCAGATGTTACAGATATGTAGTAAGGGGAGCTCAATCATGGTACTTTAATGGAATGACTTCATGACTAAATAATATTGTAATTAATAGATGAATAGTTGAAACTTAATTACAAATTATTTGATCCCTAATTATATATGTCCAATCAGTCCTTTTGATAGCTTGATATAAAATTGAAGGTTTGCATTAATTGATGAAATGAAAAACGTGGAACGACGAAATAGAAAAATAGATCACATGTATCACTATCCGCAATGAATATGTTTTCTCACTATAAACAAGATGTGTAATGACCCAAAATTTACAGTTATCGGAAAATGTATTTTTGGGTGTAACATCCTAGGAAGGGCCTATGCATTTTTCAGATCAATTGTATGAAATGACAAGTCTTAAGTTTTATGAATAAATTTTTGATACTTTTGGAAACCTAGAAATGAATGAAAATGGAAATGAAAATGAAAATGAAAATGGAAATGAAAATGGAGATGGAAATGAAAATGGAAGTGGAAATGGACATTTTTGGAAACTTAGACATTTTTGGAAACTTAGACAATTTTGGAAACCTAAACATTTTTGGAAATGATCCAAAAATGGAAACTTGAACATTTCGGGAAACTTGGATATATGAGAGAAATAAAGGAGTTTTATTCACATAAATATGTGAATAATAAGAGATAAATAAAGGAGTTTTATTCACATAAATATGTGAATAATAAGAGATAAATAAAGGAGTTTTATTCACATAAATATGTGAATAATAAGAGATAAATAAAGGATTATTTTCTAATGAGATAATTGAGGAGATAATTGATGGATTAAAGGCTTTTATCTTTTAAATAAAAGAGATAATATTATCAAAAAGAGGAGTGGTGGCCAAGTAAAGGACTCCTAGGCTGATAACTTTGGCTATAAAAGGAGGACAGGAGGGCTACTCATCAACATTTGCTCCCTCTTCCTCTCTGTCGAAATTCTCCCTAGGCAAAACCCCTCTCTGCCGAATTTTCATTAAGCAAAAATCCCTCTCTTTTTCTTCTATTTTCTTCTCCGTTCTCTTTGTTAAAATTTGAATCTTTGTGGATTCTAAGAAAGAAGGCAATCATCCACAACATCAAAGGGGATCTTTCGGGAAATCTAAGGATCTAAGGTAAGGATTATAAATATAAATATGTGGTTAAAGATTATGATTCACGTTTTCAAAGTTAGATCTAATCTAACACGAAGTTATAGGATTTCAACAGGCTTATAAAGGAATCCTCTTCAGATTTGGAATCCCATCATAAGGTAAGGGATATTCGGCCAAGGCATAATTTGTTTAAGTGTTTTCCATTATTTCAAAAACCGAAAACTGACATGGTTACATACCTAGTATTAGCCGATTTCAAGGAAGAGGAATTCTAGCAATGTTGGGACTTGATTAAATCAATTCGGCAACTAGGTAAGTAATTCTACTTCTAGTAGGATTTGGTTTTAAGACCAAATAGGTTTATTTATATGTTTTAATTAATGGCCGAATATAGGAGTGAAAGATCTAGATCGGTAGATCGCTCTCTGAAATTCACGGAAACTATTAAGCGAAAAAGGTGTGTACTCTTACTAACTTTCAATAAATTGCATGGCAATCATTAGATATGTAAATATGTAACAGTATGTGAATGTGGCTAAGCACCACAAATGTGGTAAGGAGTACCCAGGTGCGTTTCCTACTTTTGATAGGATTGTGAATGTGATATATTTTGAACATGTGATTAGTAACATGAATGAAAATTTAGTATGTGAAATATGTTATGAAATAATTGGGGCATTCGGGATATTTGTGGAGGAAGAAAGTGAAGGTGATGACTACGGTCTCACCAACGTAAAGTGGTGACTACGGTCACATAAAGTGAAAAGTGGTAACCGGTTACATCCAGTGAATCGATGTCTAATGACACAACATAAGTGGGCGATGAGCACGTCGACCGCAAATGATCGCCTTCGATGGTGTGTAGCGGATGGAGGGTCGACTTAGTAGTCCCGCGCGGTGTAAAGGTTAGTATGCGGGTGGTGTGTAGCGGATGGACAAATAGGTTTGGATTTGGGTTGCATCATCCTTTATTTTGTATGAACATGATATTGATATGACTTGTATGCTGATTTGTTGGAAATTAGTACTATGTACACATTGAGTCTGTTGACTCACCCCGTTGGGAATTATTTTTCGGTGATGAGCGGTAATGGACCGGGTCGGCAGGAGCTAAAGGTGGCCATGCATCGCTTGAAGAAATTATTTGGAATTTGGACTTTATGAAATTTTAGTACTTTAAACTTTATTTTGGGTTTGAATGATGTAATAAGGCCATAAGGCCCAATTGGATTTTCTTTATTTACATTTATTTTTATTTGAATATGATACAATTTATGTTTGATTAAAGATAAGTAAATTTATTTCTTTTAAATAATAAACCCAAAAATTATTTTGTCACCTTATTTAAGTTGGATTTCAGAATTTATTAAATAGGTTTCAAATTAAGCCCAACCCAAAACAATTTTTTTAAATTACACAAATCTTCTCTAAGTCATTTAGAACATTGAAAACCGATTTATTTAAGGAACATACCAGATCCGGTTCGAGGCTCGTGGGCGGGTGTGGGTGTTTTCAGATTGGTATCGAGCCAGTTTTAAAACTCTCGGCTTTGTGGGCTCGGGCCCAAAACGTTTTCAATTCGAGCCCAAATGAATTTCTTTGAAATAAGCGGGTTTTATGGCATGGCACCTAAGTCTCCGACATGATCCACGGTAAAGTACCTTTAACCATCCATGTGTGATTATGTGAATTATGAATTATAAAAGGGTAGAAAAGGCATGGAACGTAGAATAGTGTGATAGGAACTTGAACCCTAGGATTAGACTACTCAAACACTTGAAACTCATAAGACTTAATGAACTTAACAAACCTATGACTAAGTTATTAAGCTAGGGTGTGGCAACCCTCACACGCATGTCTAGGATTGGATCCTAAGAGCACAGTATTTAAGCAGTCCTAGTGACTCACCTCCTCTTCGCAGGAATCCTACCTGGTGCGTAGCTTCGGTTCACCCTAACTCAGAGGGCTCAGTGGTGTGGCAACCTCTGTGCGCATGTCTAGGAATGGTTTCGGTGGGAGCTTGGTATTTAAGCAGTCCGCGTGACTCACCTCCTCTCCACTCGAATCCTGCCTGGTGCGTAGCTTTGGTTCACCCTGACCAAGAGGGCTCGTTCATAGGCTAAACACAAAGAATAAAACCCGAAAGGGACCTAGCCGTTTTCTAAAAAAAAAAAAAAAAAAAAAAAAAAAAAAAAAAACCCTTGGTTTATAAAATGACCAAACCACCCATAGTTTTAACAAAATTTCATTACTTTATCAAATGTTCAAAAACCCTAATTTGTAAAATATCAAACTATCTTGATTTTGGAAAATTACAAAATTGCCCCTAACTTACAAAATTACCAAAACGACCTTGATTTCCAAACTTTTGCAATATCATTGCTTTGAAAAGTGTAACTCTCAAAGGAACCCTCAATGTTTTACAATCTTGGAAAATATCCTAACTTATTAAATTTTACAAATTTACCCCGATTTTTGGAAAAATTATCAAAAAGGCCCGTGAGATCAAAAAATTACCGAAATACCCTCGATTTCAAAATTCTTCCAAAATTTCCCGGAACTTTAGAAGTACCAAAATACTTTAAATCAAAATCACCAGGGAACTTTTTATTTCTGAAAATTTACGAAAATACCCTGTAGGATAAAATTACGAAAATGCCCCTACAGGTAGTGGAAAAGCAAAATAACGAAAAACAACAACAAGAATTACAACGTTTCTTTGAATGAGCGAAAGTTCATATTTGTTGATGGATGAATGAATGAATGCAAGATCGTATGCATGTATGAATACTGAAAGAACCACTCTTAAACTCTTCTTCATAAGATATCATCGCGGGTAATAAGTGAAACAAGAATACTAATACATAAAATTCCTTAATCGGATCTCGTCGATAATGAGCTCAAGAGGGCGTGGTCGTCGTGGAAGAGGTAGAGGAAGGATGACTGTTAGATCGGGACAAGGTTACGACAATGAGATACCACCACCACCATCACCCCATTTGTCAATGTTGAGCGGCGGACTTCGGACAGGGGAAGATGCTTGTGTGTCGCAGTCGTGTCTTTGCGAGTTTTGGAATTGGTGGTGTGTGCGAAAAACAATTCAGAAATCGTAAGTGCGTACTCGAGCGGCTCCGTGCTAATGGAGTGAAATGTTTAGAGGAGTATCGGAGTGGCACCCGATCTGGTGATCTTGGTTGGAAACAATCGAGCGCATCATGGATGAGCTCGACTTGACCCCGAGGAGAAGTTGAAAGGGATGACGGCCTTTATTCTGCGATGAAGCGTATCAATGGTGGTTAACCGTTCGGGACGGTGCCACGGCGGAAGATCGACACAGGAATATGCTAAGGAAGCATTTCGGAAGAAGTATGTAGGAACCGGTATATAGATGAGCAAAGGAAGGCTTTTCAGGGTTGGTACAAGGAAGTAAGTCCATCACCCGAATATATGAAGCGGAATTCTTGAGGTTGAGCCGATATGCCCGAGGAGTAGTGGCGATCGAGCATGAGCGCCATGTTTGTTTGAGGACGGACTTAGGGACGATTTGAGACTTTTGATAGCACCGCATCGGGAGCGGGAATTCTCTGCCTTGGTGGAAAAGGCTAAAGTGGTGAGGAATTAAGGGCGCCACCAAGCGGTGTGGACGAAATAAGCCCAAAAGAGGTTTTGGGCCATCTGAAAAGGCCACAAGAGGCCAAGAGTTGACAGTCACAAAGTCAATGAGTTGGTGCGGGTGGCAATTTCGCCCTTGTGAACATTGTGGAAGGAAGCACGGGGAGAGTGTTGGAAAAAGGCGGGACGATGTCTCAAGTGTGGGTCCAAGGACCATATGATTAAGGATTGCCCCAAGCTATTGGATGAGAGCCAACCAAAGGCTCGAGAATGCTAACCAGTGGGTAGAGGCGGACAAAGACCTCAAAGAGGTCGTGGGTCGGCCAACGAGGTAGTAGTGGCGAGGCCGTGGAGCTCGGGGCCGAGGTGCGCTAACGCCGAAGCAAGGCAACCGGGTTTGGTTCTACGCGGTTCGCTTTGAGGAAGAGGGAGACGCAGCTGGATGTTATAACCTGGTATGTTCTTTATTCATGACAAACCCTATTTTGCTCTTATTGATGTGGGCTCAACTCATTCCTATGTTGCATGTAGTGTGGTTGAAACACTAGGCCTGACTCGAACTTTCTGATAGGCGGATAAGCGTAGTAAGCCCTTTAGGCCAAGCGGTGAGGATAGATAGGATCTTTCGGAATGTACCCCTAGAGATTCGGGAGCGAACTTTCTGGGTGACTTAATGGAATTACCCTTCGGAGAGTTTGAGCTTATACTTGGAATGGATTGGCTAGTAGAGCATCGAGCCGTGTTGGATTGTGCGGCTAAGCGTATGGAACTAAGAACCCGGAAGATGAGGTAGTAGTGATGATCGGAGAAAGGAGGAACTACTTGTCTAACGTAGTTTAAACTTGAAGGCCGAGAAAATGGTTAAGAAAGGATGTAAGGCATTCTTAGCCTTCGTGAGTGCGTTAAGAGGAGAAGAGGAAGGTGTCAAGGAGTTAGAACAAGTAGGGATTTTGAGGATGTATTTCCGGAGGAGTTGCCCTAATACCCCAGGATAGAGAAGTGGAATTTGGAATAGATTTGCTACCGAGAGCAGCTCCCGTGTCAATCGCTCCCTACCGAATGGCACCAAAGGAGTTAGTGGAGCTCAAGGCTCAAATCCAAGAGTTGTTGGATCGTGGGTTCATTCGACCCGGTGTGTCTCCGTGGGGAGCACCCTAGTTCTCTTTGTGAAGAAGAAGGATGGAACTATGCGGATGTGCATAGATTATCGTCGATTGAACAAATCGACCATCAAGAACAAGTATCCTTTGCCAAGGATAGATGACTTGTTCGACCAACCGAAAAGGGTAGTTGTGTTCTCAAAGATCGACTTAAGGTGGGGGTATCATCAATGAAAGTGAAGGAGGTGATATTCATAAGACCGCTTTTAGGACAAGGTACGGTCATTTTGAATTTGTGGTGATGCCGTTTGGGTTGTGACGAACGCACCGGCCGCGTTCATAGATATGATGAATAGGGTTTTCCAACCCTACTTGGATAGATTCGTCGTGGTGTTCATCGACGACATTTTGGTGTATTCAAGGCGGAGGAGGAGCACGATGAGCATCTCCGAGTTGTGTTAGAAGTGTTAAGGAAAAGAAGCTTTATGCCAAATTCGGCAAGTGCGAATTTTGGCTCAAGGAAGTGGCGTTCTAGGACATGTGGTATCCGCAGAAGGAATAAGAGTGGATCCTAGGAAGATCGAAGCGATGTTGGATTGGAAACCACCTAGGTCGGTGGCTGAAATCGAAGTTTCTTAGGCTTGGCGGGCTATTACTGAAGGTTCGTGGAAGGATTCTCGTCGATAGCCGCACCTTTGACAAAGTTACTAAGGAAGGAAGTGCCGTTTGTGTGGACGGATAAGCAACAGGAGAGAGCTTGAAAAGCTTAAAAGTCTTGTGAAGCTCGGTGTTAATTCGTACCGGAGCGGTAAGGACTTCGTAGTATATTGTGATGCTTCGCACACGGGGGTTAGGGCGTGTGCTAATGCAAGAAGGAAAGGTAGTCGCTTATGCATCTCGGCAGCTTAAGGCCGCATGAGGTGAACTACCCAACTCATGACTTGGAACTCGCGACAGTGGTTTTCGCCCTCAAAGTTTGGAGGCACTACCTTTATGGAGAAAGGTCGATGAATTTACACGGACCACAAAAGCCTTAAGTATTTGTTGACTCGGAAGGAGTTGAACTTGAGGCAACGAAGGTGGGTGGAGTTATTAAAAGATTATGACTGTTCGATAGAATACCATCCGGGCAAGGCGAATGTGGTAGTGGACGCCCTAAGTAGGAAGGTTGTGTCGGATTTAAGGGCTTTGTTCGCTCACTTAAGTTTGTATGATGACGGAAGGCTTTGTTGGCGAGTTACAAGTCAAGCCAACTGGGTGAAGGAGGTGAAAGAGGGACGGTTGGCGGATAAGGACTTAAGTACTAAGTTACAGACAAATGCGGCAAGGAGGATTAAAGGATTATGGCGTCAATGATGAAGAGTCTTGTGCTACAAGGAAAAGGTTTGTATCTTGAGGATAAGGAGTTGAGACAAAGGATTCTTCGGGAAGCGCATGGTAGTCCTTATGCTATGCATCCCGGAGGCATCAAGTCAGTATAGAGATCTAAGGGAACAATTTTGGTGGTCGGACACAAACGCGAGAGGTGGTGAATTTGTGGGGAAATGTTTGACATGTCGACAAGTAAAGGTTGAACACCAAGTCCCATCGAGATTGCTTCAACCAATTGAGATTCCCCAATGGAAGTGGGAAAGAATTACCATGGACTTAGTTAGTGGGCTTCCCACGCCCACTAAGAAGGACTCGGTATGGGTGATAGTGGACCGTTTGACCAAGTCCGCACATTTTATCCTGTGAGGATCGACTATTCCCTTCAAAAGTTAGCCAAGTTATATGTGGCGGAGATCGTGAGGCTACACGAGTACCGATGTCGATCATCTCTGATAGAGACCCAAGGTTTACGTCTCGATTTTGGAAAGCACTTCATCAAGCATTAGGCACTAAGCTAGACTTCACTACGGCTTTTCATCCACAATCGAGACGGGCGATCGAACAGGTTATACAAGTGTTGGAAGATATGCTAAGAGGTCAGTGTGATGGATTTCAGGAAGTTGGGAAGATTACTTGCCTCTAGGCGAGTTCGCCTACAACAACAAATGCTATCGAGGCAAGCATTCGGATGGCACCATACGAAGCATTGTATGGAAGGAAATGTAGAACACCAACTTGTTGGACCGAGTTAGGAGAACGCCGCGTTTTGGTCCGTGAGTTAGTGGCGGAAACGAGGAGAAGGTGGAATTAATTCGGACACGGTTGAAAGAAGCTTCGATGAAGATGTAAGTCGTCACGCAGACCTTAAGAGGAAAGAAATTGAGTTTGAAGTAGGAGACCAAGTGTTTCTAAAGGTCTCACCTTGGAAGAAGGTAATGAGGTTCGGTCGAAAAGGAAGTTAAGCCCAAGGTTTATAGGGCCTTATCAAGTATTGAAGCGAATGGGCGATGGCATACCAATTAGAGTTGCCACGAGAATGAAAGCGGATGCACGACGTATTTCATGTATCCATGCTACGTCGCTATCGATCGGATCCGTCTCATGTGGTACTTGTTGAAGAAGTGGAGTTAAGGCGGATCTATCCTACGAGGAGGAGCCGATTCGGATCTTGGAACGTGGCGTGAAAGTACTACGAAAGAAGTCGGTGCCTTTAGTCAAGGTGTTATGGCGCAATCATGGATCGGAAGAAGCCGTGGGAGCGGATGAGACAATACGACAAAAGAATACCCTCAAGCTGTTTAGTTAGGAAATTTCGAGGACGAAATTTTATTTAAGAGGTAGAAGCTGTAACATCCTAGGAAGGGCCTATGCATTTTTCAGATCAATTGTATGAAATGACAAGTCTTAAGTTTTATGAATAAATTTTTGATACTTTTGGAAACCTAGAAATGAATGAAAATGGAAATGAAAATGAAAATGGAAATGAAAATGGAGATGGAAATGAAAATGGAAGTGAAATGGACATTTTTGGAAACTTAGACATTTTGGAAACTTAGACAATTTTGGAAACCTAAACATTTTTGGAAATGATCCAAAAATGGAAACTTGAACATTTTTCGGGAAACTTGGATATATGAGAGAAATAAAGGAGTTTTATTCACATAAATATGTGAATAATAAGAGATAAATAAAGGAGTTTTATTCACATAAATATGTGAATAATAAGAGATAAATAAAGGAGTTTTATTCACATAAATATGTGAATAATAAGAGATAAATAAAGGATTATTTTCTAATGAGATAATTGAGAGATAATTGATGGATTAAAGGCTTTTATCTTTTAAATAAAAGAGATAATATTATCAAAAGAGGAGTGGTGGCCAAGTAAAGGACTCCTAGGCTGATAACTTTGGCTATAAAAGGAGGACAGGAGGGCTACTCATCAACATTTGCTCCTCTTCCTCTCTGCCAAATTCTCCTAGGCAAAACCCTCTCTGCGAATTTTCATTAAGCAAAAATCCTCTCTTTTTCTTCTATTTTCTTCTCCGTTCTCTTTGTTAAAAATTTGAATCTTTGTGGATTCTAAGAAAGAAGGCAATCATCCACAACATCAAAAGGGATCTTTCGGAAATCTAAGGATCTAAGGTAAGGATTATAAATATAAATATGTGGTTAAAGATTATGATTCACGTTTTCAAAGTTAGATCTAATCTAACACGAAGTTATAGGATTTCAACAGGCTTATAAAGGAATCCTCTTGATTTGGAATCCCATCATAAGGTAAGGGATATTCGGCCAAGGCATAATTTGTTTAAGTGTTTTCCATTATTTCAAAAACCCGAAAGCCGACATGGTTACATACCTAGTATTAGCCGATTTCAAGGAAGAGGAATTCTAGCAACTGTTGGGACTTGATTAAATCAATTCGGCAACTAGGTAAGTAATTCTACTTCTAGTAGGATTTGGTTTTAAGACCAAATAGGTTTATTTATATGTTTTAATTAATGGCCGAATATAGGAGTGAAAGATCTAGATCGGTAGATCGCTCTACGAAATTCACGGAAACTATTAAGCGAAAAAGGTGTGTACTCTTACTAACTTTCAATAAATTACATGGCAATCATTAGATATGTAAATATGTAACAAGATGTGAATGTGGCTAAGCACCACAAATGTGGTAAGGAGTACCCAGTGCGTTTCCTACTTTTGATAGGATTGTGAATGTGATATATTTTGAACATGTGATTAGTAACATGAATGAAAATTTAGTATGTAAAATATGTTATGAAATAATTGGGGCATTCGGGATATTTGTGGAGGAAGAAAGTGAAGGTGATGACTACGGTCTCACCAACGTAAAGTGGTGACTACGGTCACATAAAGTGAAAAGTGGTAACCGGTTACATCCAGTGAATACTGATGTCTAATGACACAACATAAGTGGGCGATGAGCACGCCGATTGCAAATGATCGCCTTCGATGGTGTGTAGCGGATGGAGGGTCGACTTAGTAGTCCCCGCGGTGTACGAGGTTGAGTGCGGGTGGTGTGTAGCGGATGGACAAATAGGTTTGGATTTGGGTTGCATCATCCTTTATTTTGTATGAACATGATATTGATATGACTTGTATGCACGATTTGTTGGAAATTAGTACTATGTACACATTGAGTCTGTTGACTCACCCGTTGGGGAATTATTTTTCGGTGATGAGCGGTAATGGACCGGGTCGGCGGGAGCTAAAGGTGGCCATGCATCGCTTGAAGAAATTATTTGGAATTTGGACTTTATGAAATTTTAGTACTTTAAACTTTATTTTGGGTTTGAATGATGTAATAAGGCCATAAGGCCCAATTGGATTTTCTTTATTTCTGTTTATTTTTATTTGAATATGATACAATTTATGTTTGATTAAAGATAAGTAAATTTATTTCTTTTTAAATAATAAACCCAAAAATTATTTTGTCACCTTATTTAAGTTGGATTTCCAGAATTTATTAAATAGGTTTCAAATTAAGCCCAACCCAAAACAATTTTTTTTAAATTACACAAATCTTCTCTAAGTCATTTAGAACATTGAAAACCGATTTATTTAAGGAACATACCAGATCCGGTTCAGGCTCGTGGGCCGGGTGTGGGGTGTTTCATTGGGTCTCCATTTTCGTGAAACGGATTCGTAAATATTTAATAAAAATATTTACGAAATTAGTTGTGTGGTTAATTAGGTTTTGGCTAGGTGAATTAGCTTAAATTATGGATAATTAGGTATAAGGACTAGATTGCAAATAGGGTAAAAGTTGAATTATATAATAGAGAAAAGTTAAAGGACTAAATAAGCAATTAAACCAAAAGTTAACAAGTGTTTGGTGTAGATGATGACATGTGGTAAAAAATAATTCATATATTAGTAATAATTATATATTTACTTATTATTTAAGTAAATGTTATTTTATTATTTATTATTATATTTTATTATTATAATTAAAACATAAAATAAAAGAAAGAAAGAAAAAAGAAACAAAAGAACAGGGAAGGAACGAAACAGGGGAGAAAGAAAGGAAAAAGAAAAATCAAGGTTTTAAGGTTTGAAGTTTAATTGGTAAGTCAATTTAGCCCCTTTTCTTGTAATTTTGATGTTTTTAGAATCCTAGAACTAAATACTACTTGATTTATGTGGAAATTTTAGAAATTATTAGATTTCTAGATGATGTTCATGTTGAATAATTTAAGTGTTTGGGACTAAATTGATAGAATTTTAAGTTAGAAATGGAAAAGGGATTGAATTATAGAATAAATCATAAGTTTTGAGCAATAAGGACTAAATTGTGAAATTTTTGAAATTTAGGGTTTTATGGTGAAATTAGAGAGTTAAGTTTAGTTTTAAGTGGAAATTGAATGAAAATATAGAATAAATTGTGAAGAAAATAAAGTTAGTTTTGGTTAGGGATTAAATTGGAATTTAGGCAAAAGTTGAATATAAATTGAAATATTCAATGAGAAATTGTGTTGTATTGATGATTTTTAATTGTTTAATTTTCGTAGCTAACGTTGTGCCGGAAACCTCGGCTAAGAAGGGAAAAGAGAAAGTCGACGAGTATGTATTTCTATAATCCGAATTTAATAATTAATTGTTATAATTATTATTTCATGAGTATGGTAAGTGGATAGAGGTGAGTATTGGTGTTATGGTATTGAAATGAATTGAATTGAATTTATGAGTATTTGTGATTATTTGAATTGAAATATATATATTGGTTGGAAATTGAAAAGTGGATTGAAACCCTATTAACTGTATCGGGCTGAGTCGGATATAGTTGGCATGCCATAGGATTGAAGTGTTCAGGGATTACTTCGACCTCGAGTCGATGAGACACTGGGTGTCAAACTATTACTTCGGATAAATTTGATGAGGTACTGGGTACCAATTTACTTCGGCATGGTCGATGAGACACTGGGTGTCAACTTATTTCTTCGAATTATCCGATGAGGCACTGGGTGCCAAACTGGTGTATTTTGGTTGGATCCGTGTATCCGTCCGAGTCCCAGTCGTGTTAATAGGGGTAAATAAATGAATTGGAAACATGATTGATTTTGAATGATTTTGAATATGAAATTGGAATGGGATATGAAATTGAATTATTCAAATGAAAAGCATGAATCATGGATTCATGGAATGGATATTGATATTGAAAATGAATTGTGTATCCTATTGAGAAAAACTATTTGAATAGCAATTATGAGATTGAAATAGCAAGAGATGAGAATTGAAAGTGTTATGAATGATGTGTTTATGAAATTGATTATTTGTTTGAATGATCTTTGTTATGTGTGGTTATATATATAAATATTATAAATTCTAGTTTAAAAAGTATTCGGATTATAGAAATACCACTGAGTTTATACTCAGCGTACAGTTTGTTTCCCGTGTGCAGGTTAGGTTAAAGTCAGATCGTCGAATCAGCATCCACAATGATCCCAATCTCAAAACGTGGTGAAGTATATTTCTTTTTGGAAATGGCATGTACCTAGGATGTTATGTTTGTCATTTTGGGAGATGTATGTAAATGATATTATAAGTTGATATTGGTTAATTATATATATAAACATATATGTTATGTTGTAGTTATAAAATGGTATGTTAAAGTTATTGCAAAGTATGAATGAATAGGCAAAAATTTGGGTTAAATTGGTATGATTTAGAAATTGGTTTGGTTGGTAATTATTTGGATTGTTTTAATGAAATGGTAAGGTATTTATGAGAGTTCATTGACTAGGTACTTAGGATGTCTATTTTAACAAGTTTTAGAGGTGTTTAATTGTATTTTGAAGTGGTTGAACGATTGGCTTTTGAGTTGCTTGTTGTTTAAGTTTGTAGGGTTGGTAATCTTGATGTTTAAGGTTCATTTTAAGTTCACACGGCCAGACACACGGGCGTGTGACTGGACCGTGTGAGGCACACGGCTAGCACACGGGCATGTGCTCCGGCCGTGTGAAAATTGCACTTAATTTTTGAAAAATAAATTGATCACACGGCCTAGCACACGAGCGTGTAACTTGACCGTGTGATGTAAGTCAGAGAGTTACATGGGGTAGAACATGGCCTGAAACACAAGCATGTCATAGGGTCACACGGGCGTGTCCCTTGGCCACACGGGCGTGTGCGCCCTGCACTTAGGAAAAATTTTGAAATTTCACGAAAAATTCTCTAAGTTTCCGATTGAGTCCCAATTCGTTTCTAACACTTATTTTGGGCCTCGAGGGCTCATAAAAGGGACGATATGATTAATTTATGATGTGTATGCTAGATGATATGTTTATTGTTTGTAATTGATCTGAAAAGTCCGGTAATGCTCCGTAACCCTGTTCCGGTGACGGATAAGGGATTAGGGGGTGTTACAAGATATGACTCGAGAATTAATTTATATCTTCAAATTATTATTTAATTAATAGGAAATTAAATAATTTAAGTTTGAAGTGGCAATTAAAATTAATTAAGTCAATATAGTTTCATAAGAACATGATTAATTAAATTAGTTTACTCATATATTCTAGTACAGTAAAGTTGTCATGACTTTAACAAAATTAGAATTGGGTTGAGAAAATAATTTAATTAATTAAATGAATAAACAATATTTTTTTGGCATAAGAAAATATGTTAATCAGGTTTGGATAAATTATATGAGTTGATTTTAAAATTAGATGACACATATAATTGACTCGATGCACAATGACGCCGAGTTTAATAGGGAGGGGCAGCAAACCCTAGTCCTAAAGAAGGCTTGCTGCCGCCTACCTTGTATACTCCTAACAAGAGTTTCATTTTTTCTATTAAAATATTATTATTTGATTTTATCCTATTTTACTAAAACTCTTGTTATTTTCTTTATAAATAGAGTCTAAGGGCCAGGTCAAAGTATACACTTCTCTATGTCGACATTCTGTCAAAATATAGAAAAGTTATTTTCCAAATAAATTTTATCTTTTGACAGAATTCGTCTTTTGATTTCTAGCCTTAAAGTTTTAGTAAAAGTTTTTCATTGATTTGCAAATAGTGCCCACAATCTTGCAAACTGAGGTCAAGGATAACAGAGAAGATCGAGTGATTGAATGACAGTAATGATTTAGTCTGCCTAATCTAAAACACATGTACAATCCAAATAAAAGGGTTTATTGCTATAAACACCACAACAGATCAATTTAAAAAAAAAATTCAAAATTTCATTGTGCACTATTCTATTGTTTTCAAATCGATTTTTTCAACAAACAAAAGATCACTAAAATAATATTTTTTTATAAATATATATTTTTAATGAATTTATAAAAATATAATTTATAAACAATTTCATATTTTTTTATTACAATTTATTTTTAAAAATTATATTTTAAAATATTTTATATATATTTTTTGAAATATATATTTTTAATGAATTCATAAAAATATAATTTATAAAAGAATTAAAAGATATAATTTTTTAATGAATTTATAAAAAAATTATATTTTATAATGTGGTAAAAAGGTGCTTGGGTAATTTTTACTTGATTTTCATTAAAAATGAAAGGGAGAGAAAATGAAGGTCATTTTATCCAAAAATGCCATTTTTAACATTATTTACAGAAATGGACCGACTTTTTAATTATTTATCGGAAAGGGCCGAATTCCTCGAAAACGCGTCCACGTCAGCGCGATGTCAGATGCCGTGTCAGCAAAACGCGTCATTGGGGGAGCGTTTTGTCCACGTCAGCTCAAAGCGCGCTGTGTTAGGTGCCGTGTAAGCGCTTCCTTGAGGGCGCGCTTTGTGCTGACGTCGACAAAACGCTCCCTCAGGGAAGCGTTTTGCCCATTTTTATTAGGGTTAGGGTTTTTAGCTTGGTTTAGGGTTAGGGTTTTTAAGAAAAAAATTAATGAAATTAGAGTTTAGGGTTAATTAAATAAATTAGGGTTTAGGGTTTTGAGGTTAATTAATTAAATTATGTTTAGGGTTTTTTTAAAACAATTTTGTGTTTAGGGTTTTGGAAAAATATATTAGCAATATAAGTTTTTTTTGTTTTTTTTTCTACAGTAGTATCTGAAAAAATAATTTTGAGAAGACATTTCTGAACAAATAGTGTCCAAAACGCTTCAAGCAGGATGCGCTGTCAGCAAGATTACTAAAAAAAACTCACACGTGGATGCTCTTTTTCTACAGATGAGTATCTAAAAAATAATTTTGAGAAGAGCGTTTACAACAAATAGTTTCCAAAACGCTTCAAGCGGATGCACTGTCGAAGATTACTGAAAAAAGCTCCCACGTGGACGCTCTTTTTCTACAGTAGTATCTGAAAAAATAATTTTGAGAAGACGTTTCTAAACAAATAGTGTCCAAAACGCTTCAAGCAGGATGCACTGTCAGCAAGATTACTGAAAAAGCTCCCACGTGGACACTCTTTTTCTCTGATGGTTCCTATTTGGCCTTAGACTATAAATGAGCCAAATTTCATTCTCGAGGTTGCATAAGTTCTGACAAGAGAAATTGAGGCTAAAGTAGAATAGAAATTGAAGATGAGTAACGTATTAGTGTTGTTATTTACTATGATGGTGAGGTCCGTGACACCGAGAACGGCGTTGTTTTTTTATCGGAGAACACAGCGCGACTGGTTTTTAACCAGAACATAGATTTGACATAACTTCGTAAAAGAATTAGGCGTAAAATCTTCGGAACGACACCAATGAAAGTTTTGTCTATTAAGTATAGATTTTTTGCTTCGGTTAATCCCGTGAGATATGACTCATTCGACATCAAAGGTCCTCGTAGCTTGGAGGCAATAGTGCATACTCATCTTACTAGTGGATTACCCTATCTTAAGGTATATGTACAATTTTCATCGCCAAATGATGCATTTGCGACTTCAACATCTACTGCTGTTCGAGAGGAATACACGACCCCTAGCCGACACTCTGTTAGTGAGAGGCAGAATAAGGAAGCACCCGTGTTTGGTGGCAGTATGGAAAACACAACCCCTGCATGACACTATGTTAGTGGATGGGACATGCATATCGGTGGGTCAATGTTCGATGCTAGAAATACGTATTGGGGAACGAAATCAACTTCTAGTGGTTGGCAATCCACATATGATTGGAGACGTTACGAAACTTGTTTAAGAAGGGATGATGTACTCCCTACGACGTCCACTGGCGAGGGGACCTCGTTCGTTGCAGATGATGGTGGGTCGGATGATGAGTCCGATGTGGATCCACCTCGAGAGCTCGGCCAGGATGGTGCAGAAGTTGCATTATTTTCTAAATCAGAGCCTGTTCCAACCATACCTGAAGATGATGAATGGGGTATGAAGAAGAAGAAGATCCGCGATTCAGGGCGTACTCGCCTCCAGCCCACATGCATAATGTCGATCTATCTCAAGATGATGCGTTGGAGTTTCCAGATCTACCACACAGAAGGTGTGACCGTACAAGTTCGTCGTTGGATTCGAGTGAATTAGAAGTTGGTAAGGAGTTTTCCAATAAGGATAGTTTTCTTGGTGCATTGAAACAACATAGCATCATGAACGGGGTTAACTACAACGTGGTTAAATCCAAATCCGATAAGTATGAGGCCAAGTGTGCAATGCAAGACGGTACATGTTCATGGAAAATCATGGCCTCGTTCAGGAAAATGACAGGCTTATGGGAGATAAAGAAGTACAAAGGTCCACATATATGTGTTGCCAGCACAGTATCACTAGATGTTTAGGGTTTTTGAATAATACTGTTATTAAGTAATGTTGCATTATTTAACGCACTTCGTTGACAGGTGTTTCACAAGATCATCCCAATATGGATTCAGATATGTTAGCTAGCTTAATACTACCGACGGTGAAGGCGGATCCCAGGACTTCAGTGCCGGTCTTAATTACCAATATTCGTAGCCAATTAAAGTACACGCCCTCTTACCGCAAGGCTTGGATAGCTAAGCAGAAGGTATTGGAAAAGTTGCATGGTCGGTGGGACGCTTCATATAATGAAGTGTGGCAGTGGTGTCAGGTGCTGGAGAGATATGTCCCAGGTTGCATAACAGACCATGAAACGGCACCTGCGTACTACAACGACCGATTGCTCCGTGGATGCTAAGTGTTCAAGTGTCTGTTCTGGAGTTTTAAGCAATACCGAGATGCATTTCTATACTGCAAGCCATTGGTACACATTGACGGTACCTTTATGTATGGTAGATATACCCATCGGCTATTGCTAGCTGTGGCACAGGATGGCAGTGGGAGAATCCTTCCAATTGCATTTGCAATAACATCGGGGGAGTCAGCTGATGACTGGGATTTCTTTCTTTCTAGGTTAAGAAGGCATGTCTGTCCCCAACCTGATATCTGCGCTATATCGGATCGGGGCCCTAGAATACTAGCTGCAATTGAGCGACAGGGAAGATTATAACATCGCACACACCATCGATATTTGCCTAAGGCATGTTGTGTCCAACTACTACGGGCAACATCGATCTACAAGTGAACGACGGCAAGTGACCAACATGGGTATTTAATCTCTATTAATATAATTTCATTTGTAATATTCAATTTATTCTTAAATGGAAGAGTGGTATGTAATATTCGCTATCAACTTATATTGGCAGGGTATGAGATAAGTAAGGACCATTTTCATGAGATGTTGGCGGTTTTGCGTTCAGTTTACGAAGAAGGTGCAAACTACCTCTGTAACATACCTTTTGAACAGTGGACACAAGCATACGACGGCGGCCTACGATATGGTCATATGACCTCAAACCTAGCTGAATGCATAAATTTTGTTCTAAAAGGAACGCGTCATTTGCTGATAACATCGGTTGTGCGAGAGACATATTTTCGTTTAGCGGCACTATTTCCAAAATGAACAGCGAGTTATAAAGGCCAAATACAGGGAGGCCATGTATGATGCGCAAAGGTATTGTAAGAAATTAACAAGGTGAAGGCACGAGCCAACACCATACACACAGTGTGTCACGATCGCGACAACCTATGGTTTCGTGTGACGGAGTTTGACAGACCGAACCAAGGTATTATTGGCGGGCAATATCGTGTACACTTGAAAAATAGGACCTGCGACTGTAGGATGTTTGACGCACTTCGTTATCCATGCGCTCATGTAATTGCAACTTGTCAGAATCTCTGTCTGGATCCCATGAGCTATGTCGACAAAGTGTACAAAATATAATACATGTACAACGTGTGGAGACACGTATTCCCACCAATCCTAGATGAACGTAAGTGGCCGTCTGTATCGCTTGCTCCGGTTAAGCTGTTACCGGATAGAGAACTGTGTCGCAAACCAAAGGGTCGACCTTGCTCGACTAGAATACGTAACAATATAGATATCTGAGAAACTGCCAAACAACAGAAGTTGTGCGGATGGTGTAGGAACCCAGGCCATACAACTCGATCATGTCCAAATCGGAATAGCTGATAGTTGTTGTAATAAAATTATGTTGCATTATTTATATTTTATTAAAAATATAAAAATATTAAAAATATTGCCCTATTCAAAAGAACTTTTATTTTATTAAAAATATAAAAAGTAAATTACAATTAAAATATTAAAAACAACTTTTATTTTATTAAATGAAACAATATAAAAAAGTTTGTACAAATATATTAACAAAAATCAATGTTGGTACCGGTCGGAATCAGTGCCACATGGGGGTCGTCGACGGTTACGCGCTGGATTCCTCCTTGGTTCAGCTTCCGGTGAGGGTTGTGGTTGCTTCGGCGGGGATTGTGGTTCCTCCAGCAGGGGATCTGGTTGTGGGTGTTGGGAGGATGACCCACCTTGATAGAATAATAACTGCGGAGGTGTTTGCATCACCCATGGCGGAGGTGTTTGAATCTCATAAGGCGATGGGGATTGGTAAAAAGAAGAGCTCCCCGACGGCAACTCGTGCGATCACTCATGCAACGGCGGCCTATAGATCGGCGGTTGACTCGGAGTAATAGGGAACAGAGATGAACCGAGCCATGCAGTCCAACCTGCCATAGGGCTGGGAAAATAAACATATAAGAGTTAGGATACATATAAGGGATAGGATACGCACCTGGCATAATCTGAAAAGGCTATGATATGGGTGTCGGCGGTTGAAGTGTTGGGCCTGGTGACTGTGTGGGCGCTATTGATGGGCCCGGTGATTATGTCGGCGCTGTTGATGGGCCCGGTGACTGTGTCGGTGCTGTTGATGGTCCCGTCTCATCACCTCTT
Organism: Gossypium sturtianum; assembly: GCA_025698515.1. NCBI lineage: Eukaryota > Viridiplantae > Streptophyta > Magnoliopsida > Malvales > Malvaceae > Gossypium > Gossypium sturtianum. The sequence goes on from CM046952.1 coordinate 24,403,635, forward strand.
CTCCTTGGATTTAAAGGGCCCCGTCGCCCTTTGGACACGAATTTACCGTTGCCTCTCCTCTTCCGACAGTAAATATGGCTTGCCATGGATCTTAAACCATGGCATGTATTCCAGCACGCACGCTAACTCAGGAACGATGATCGGTTCCCGAGTAGGTATATAATCATACCGATTTTCCCACATTTCGATATATGCTGACCAAAATCTCGGCCAATCCGTATGCAACTGCCGTAAGTCGACTTTGTGCTCATCATCGAGCACCTCAGATGCTACGGGAATCGGTTGTCGGAATCCAAATTGTCGCAATACTCTATCTAACTGGTGCATCTCCACGGTGGCATAGTTGACCAATGGGACATTCACATGCCAAATGTTCAGATTTTGAAAGAATTCATCCAGAATTACTGCCCGAATTGTCGAATCCTCGTATGGTGTCTATTGAAACTGTATGAACATGATAAAAATATTAGTTATATTTATAATACTAAATACTAAATACTAAATACTAAATACAAAACGACTATTTTATTATGTATATATATTTTATTTAATACTTACTTGTGCTTCCGACCGTTGGTCTAATAGAAGCTGTATATCTTCAAGAGATGTAGGTATTCCAACCTAACTCGCCGAATGGTTCCACCTAATTAAATAAATTTTTAGCATACAATTATATTTTAAATCTACGTAATAATTGTAAAATCTAATATAAAATTTACCTCATTATGAGTGGGAATGTATATGGGTGGTCCACTCGATGACATAAAAATGGAAAGCGAAACTGTGCCCATAATTGCAGTAGTGATAGGGAACCTCCGATTTTGGCTTTATTCGGTCGCGTCGCCCCGCACATCTCCTGGTACAATTTTACTAAAACGATGACCCTTCAACTAAATTCACCAATTGCTCTAAAATCAACGAGTTTCAAAGACCATCTCGAATGTACGAGGTTTCGTGACAAGTCCAAAGATCGAGATAACCTCCAATCATCTCAAGAATGTATGCCCGAGCATATCGTATTCTTTCTAGTTCATTCGAATCATTATCCGGCTCCGGGAATGTGTCTCGTAACAAGTCCATCTCGATCCGACCTCCGTTAATATTATCTGGAATAGCACCCAAAAGCTCGTAGCATACGGCTCCCCAATCAGCCAGATTAGCGGACCTTGATCATTGCGTACCCATCCACCGGCAATCCCAATTGCAACTGCACATCTTCCAAAGTGATAGTACACTCTCCGCATGAAAGATGGAAAGTGTGTGTCTCGGGTCTCCACCTCTCTATCAACGCACTGATTAGTTTCGGGTCCAACTTGCACCCCCGGCCTATCGTGGCCACGTGCCAAAAACCCGCTTACCGCAGGTAATTCTCTATCAACGGCGATGGCGGATCAGACCTATTACGAATATAGCATTGCAACACCCGATCTACAGACTGTTATAAAAAATTATAAAATAAAAATTAATTAAAATTGCATAAATAAAAAAAATATTAAATAGTATTGAAAAATTAAAATTATCACTTACCATTGTCATTTGATCGACGGAGATGTGTTTATTATCGAGACGAATTAATACTCCGGCTATTCTAACACGATCGAATATTTTTTAATTTAAAAAAAAAACTAATTCAAAAAAAATTTAAACAGAGCTTTTTTGCAAAAATTAAAGGACTTTTGTGAAATTTGAGAGAAATTTGAGAGGACTTTTGTGTGAAAAAATGAAAGGGGGGCCTTTTATAGTTAATTTTTTTTTTTACCGTTGGAGCCCAAACGGTCAAAAAAATAGCCGTTGGGGGTTAAAAAAAGGGGCAAAACGCATCCCTGGGGGAGTGGACAAGGGAGCGTTTTGTCCACGTCAGCACAAAGTGCGCCCTCAAGGAAGCGCTTTGTGTTGACGTGGACAAAACACTCCCCCAGGGATGCGTTTTGCTGACACGGCACCTGACATCGCGCTGACGTGGACGCGTTTTCGGGGAATTCGACCCTTTCCGGTAAATAATTAAAAAGTCGGTCCATTTCCGTAAATAACGTTAAAAAAGGGCATTTTTGGGTAAAATGGCCGAAAATGAAGAATTGGTAATAAGGACCTCACATAGTCAGTCAACAGACAGCCAGGTGACAGCCCTTGATTAGGCAAAGCACCATGCAAGTAGAAAAATTACCTTGTTAGGGTTAGGGACCTCATTAGTAAACGAAAATAAAGTACAAGGCCCTAATTAGACATTTTGAAAGTTTAAGTCACATGAGAACAAACTCCAAAGTACAGGGGTCAATGGTGACATTATCTCTTTAGTTAATTATTTAGTAGGTTAAATGTATAGTAAATTATTTCTCGCTGATAAAAAATTCAAATTATTTAAATGAGATTAATAAAATAAAAAAATTTAATTTAAAAAATAAAAAATATATATTTTAAAATTAAAATACTATTGTTACCGGGGTAAAATACCCAAATATACCAAAAAAAAAAACAAAATTTACAGAAAAGGGCCGGTTTCTTGAAAACTTACGGAAAAGGGTCATTTCCCCACAAAACGCGTCCACGTCAGCGCGTTTTGTGGGGAAATTCAGAAAGCGCGCCCACGGGACGCGCTTTAGCCTTGCAGCAACTCAAAAAAATAAACCTATAAAACCCCCCAACCCTTTTATTTTTTTCACACTTTAGTCCTTACTCATTCTTCTCTCAAATTCCTCTCAAATTCCTCTCAAATTCCTCTCAAATTCCTCTTTAAGTCCTTGAAACTTCCTCTGAAATTTCGAAATAGTCCTTTAATATTTACAAAAAAGCCCTTTTTTAATTTTTTTAATATATTTTTTTTGAAACTTTTAAAATATTCGATCGTATTACCGATGGCCGGGGAATTAATTCGTCTAGACAACAAGCACATCTCCGTCGGTCAAATGCAAATGGTAAGTTTTAATTTTAATTTTTCAATATTATTTTATATTTTTTAGGTTTATGCAATTTTAATTAATTTTTATTTTATAATTTTTTAAACAGTCTGTAGATCGGGTGTTGCAATGTTATATTCGTAATATGCATGGTCCCCATCGCCGTTGATCGAGAAATTACTGCGGAAGCGGGTTTTTGGCACGTGGCCACGATAGGCCGGGGGTTCAAGTTGGAGCCGACTTTGATCAGTGCATTGATAGAGAGGTGGAGACCCGAGACTCACACTTTCCATCTTCCATGCGGAGAGTATACCATCACTCTGGAAGATGTGCAGTTGCAGTTGGGATTGCCGGTGGACGGGTCGGTAGTCACCGGGTCCGCAAATTCTACCGATTGGATGGCCGTGTGCTACAAGCTTCTAGGTGCCATTCCGGATAACATTCATGGAGGTCGGATCGAGATGGCCTGGTTACGAGACACATTCCCGGAGCCGAATGATGGTTCGACCGAAATAGAAAGAATACGGTATGCTCGGGCATACATTCTTGAGATAATTGGAGGTTATCTGATGTCGGACCTGTCTAGAAACCTCGTACACTTGAGATGGCTGCTGAAACTTGTTGATTTTAGAGCAGCCAGGTGAATTGAGTTGGGGTGCAGCCGTGCTATCGGTTGTATCGGGAGATGTGCGAGGCGACGCGGCGAGTAAAGCAAAAATCGAGAGGTTGCCTATCACTCTGCGCAGTCATGGGCACGGTTTCGATTTCCATTTTTACGTCCTCGACTCGACCACCCGATTCATTCCCACCGATAACGAGGTAAATTTAATGTTATATTTTACAATTATTACGTAGATTTATAGTATAATTGTATGCTAAAATTTTATTTAATTAGGTGGAACCATTCGCGAGTTATCTTTGAATACCTACCTCGCTTGAAGATATCACGCTTCTATTGGACCAACGGTCGGAATCACAAGTAAGTTTCAATTCCGTATTTATAATTTAGTATTTCGTATTTAGTGTTTAGTATTATGTATATAACTAATATTTTGGTAATGTTAATATAGTTTCAATGGACACCGTACGAGGATCCGGCAATTCGGGCAGTAATTCCGGAGGAGTTCTTGCAAAATTCAAACATTTGGCACGTGAAGGTCCCATTGATCAACTATGCGACCGTGGAGATGCACCAGTCAGATCGGGTTCTGCGACAATTTAGATTTCGACAACCGATTCCCGTGCCACCTGAGGTGCTCGATGATGAGCACAAAGTGGACTTACGGCAGTTGCACACGGATTGGCCAAGATTTTGGTTAGCATATATCGAGATGTGGGAGAACCGGTATGACTATTTACCTATCCGGGAACCGATCATCGTTCCTGAGTTAGCGTGCGTGCCGAAATACATGCCATGATTTAGGATCCATGGTAAGCCGTATTTGTTGTCGGAAGAAGAGAAGCGACGGCAACTTTGTTAACAAAAGGAACGTCGGGGCCCTTTAAATCCAAGGAGAAGGGGTGATGAGACGGGGCCATCAACAGCGCCGACACAGTCACCGGGCCCATCAATAGCACCCACACGATCCCGGGCCCATCACCATTCGGTAACGACACCGACATCACGACCTTTAGCCTTTATGCCAAAAAGTGCACTACCTAGCCCTTATATGTATCCTAACCCATATATGTTTCCTTTTCCCAGTCCCACCCTGAGTTGGAATGCATGGCGGGTTCGAGTCCGTTCCCGACTACTCCGATCGCCAATCGATCTTGAGGCCGCCGTCGCGTGAGGATCACAGGAGAGCGCGCCGTCGGGAGAACTTCTTTTTACCGCCTCCTTCTCCATACGGATTGAGACACCCGCCGTGGTTTATGCAAACACCTCAGGGTCGTTATTTTATCAAGGTGGGTCATCCTCGCAACACCCACAACCACCATCGATCGCGGAGAGAACCGGAATCCCCGCCCGAGGTTCCACGACCCCGCCGGAAGCTAGAAGAAGGAGGAATCCAGTAGCGTGTCGCCGACTACCCCGTGTGGCACTGATTCCGACCGCATCAACATTGATTCGGATGGGCTTTTTATTCTTTAAATTGTAATAAATTTTTTATTTTTTTAATAAAATAAAAGTTATTTTTATTTGTGTTTGTAATTTAATTTCAATATCTTCACTAAAATAGAAGTTGTTTATTTTTTTGTATGTAATTTAATTTGAATTTTTTTAATAAAATAAAAGTTATTTTTTTATTTTTGTAATTTAGTTTTAATATATTTAATAAAATAATAGTTGTTTACTTTTTTATTGTAATTTAATTTTAATATCTTTAATAAAATAGAAATTGTTTAATTTTTTTATTGTAATTTAATTTTAATATATGTAATAAAATAAGAAGTTGTTTTTATTTTTATTTTATTGTAATTTAGTTTTAATATATTTAATAAATAAGATGTTGTTTTTATTTTTTATTTTTTGTAATTTAGTTTTAATATATTTAATAAAATAAGAAGTTTTTTTTATTTTTTATTTTTTTGTAATTTAGTTTTAATATATTTAATAAATAAGAAGTTTTTTTATTTTTTATTTTTTTGTAATTTAGTTTTAATATATTTAATAAATAAGAAGTTTTTTTTTGTAATTTATTTTTAAAAACAAAAGTCCAATATTTGTAATTTTATTGTAACTTAAAGGTTTTTTTTTTCCAAATTAGTCCTTCTACAAAAGTTTAAGATCTGGTAGAACTTTCTGGATTTTAGCAAATTTAAATTCATTATTTTATATTAGAGATGGTGATGGATCGTGTTGGATATAATCGCAACTTAAATTAAAACTACTTAAATAGTACATTTTATTATTTAAAAATAACAAAATATTAAAAAGATATTTTTACGCTAATGTTTATATATTTTAAAAATATTTAAATTTAGGCTGGTTCCAAAGATAAAAAAATTATTCTCTACATTTAACCCATGAATATGTAGATTTTAAATTAAATTGAATATTCAATGGATTGATCAGACGTGGTTAATAATTGTAAAATTCATACTCGAATTAATATATATATATATATTTTAAAATTTAGATCCACTAATTATTTGTATTAAACACGAGAGTTGTTATAAGGATTCGAGCCCGATTGCTTAAATTATTTATATGATATTCAAATGTGATTAATAATTGTAAAAAATTTGACCGTTGCAGGGCTAAAGCGCATCCCCAGGGGAGCGCTTTCCTGGTTTTTCCCCACAAAACGCGCTGACGTGAACGCATTTTGTGGGGAAATAGCCCTTTTTCCGTAAATTTTCAAGAAATCGGCCCTTTTCCGTAAATTTTGTTTTGTTTTGGTATATTTGGGTATTTTACCCATTGTTACCGTATAAAAATAATTTTTAAAACATAAAACATATTTGGAAAATCATAAAATTATTGAATTTAAATACAATTATTTATAATAGAGCTTTCAATCACTTGATACTTCAAATATTAGATGATATTTGTAGTGATAATTTTTCCTCACGTCCTCAAATAGTTAATAGTATATTATTTTTAGATTATAGTTATATAATCTTTACTGATTTAATTTATTTACTATTCGAATATAGTGGATGATTGGAGACGTGAAGGAAAACAAGCAGTCCATAATGTCTAACTTTAATTACATATTCTATTAAGTGTTCCACAAAATATATAAAATTCAATTCTATAAAACTTTCTATAATTAAAATCAAAATCCCATAGAAAATTAAATTACATGGGGATAGAAACATCGCATTTTTCTATAAATTTACATTCCGAAAGGGACATATTAACCGGATTAAAGGCCTCAAAAATGAGGTGGGAAATGTAATATTTAATGAGGGCGAAATGGATGAAATTGCTCGAAATTATTTTAAGGATATTTTTTCCACGAAAGGGTGGGAATATATGGAGCATATTTTGGTTGGGGTGGAGCCACGCGACGAAAAATTGAGAGTATGAACTAATATTGATGGCTATGTATACGGATGAAGAGGTGTTTGGGCCCCAATGAAAGCGGCTGGAAGTGATAGTTTTCTAACAATTTTTTTTCAGAAGTTTTGACACATTATTGGTCGGGATGTGAGCACATATTGCCTTGAAATATTGAATGAAGGTATGTCACTGGAATCTCACAATGTTACAAATATGTACTCATAACGAAAATCCCTTAGCCTGTGAACTTGATAAATTTTAGGCCTATATGCCTTTGTACGGTACTTTATAAAATTATTTCTAAAACTGTTGCTAATCGTTTCCAACAAGTTTTAGATTGTTGTATTAATTAGGCTCAAAGCGCTTTTGTTCCATGTCGATTGATTACTAATAATATTCTTCTTGCTTATGAAGTTTTGCATGCATTTAAGAAAAAAAAAAGGAAGAAAAGGCTTTTTTGGCATTAAAATTGGATATAAGTAGAGGTGCTCATGGGCCGGGCCTAATTTGGGCCGGGCTCAACTAAAAATTTAGGCCATTTACTAGGCCCGGGCTCGAAAAATGGGCCTAAAATTTTGTTCAAGCCCAACCCGGCCTACCCATATTGATTTTTTATATTATTTTTATATAATTTTTAAATATATATAATACATTAAAAATACTAAAAACATCAAAATAAATATTTCCCAACAAATTGAAAATAAATTATAAAAAATATGTAGACTTAAATAGCACTAAGATAAATGCAACTTAACAAGCAAATGCCTCTAAAATAATAACAAAATTAACAAATGCCTTTAAAATAATAACAAAATTAACAATAAAATAAGTTTTATACAATATCCAAACAATAACAATAAAATAGTAGCAACATAATAGTAAAATGGTAGCAAAATAGGGAGAAAACAACAAGAAAATAACATTCAAAAACAAAAGAAGAGCAGATTTTTTGTCCTTTAGTGAATTCGGGCCGGGTTGGGCCGGGCCCGGGCCAAAAATGCCTTACCCGAGGCCCAGCCCGTTTACTTTTTTGTCCAAACCCATTTTTCGGGCCTATATTTTTTCCCAAACCCTCTCACATTTCGGGTGGGCCTTCGGGCCGAGTCGAGTGGCCTGACCCATGATTAGGTCTAGATATAAGTAAAGCTTACAGTCAAGTAGAATGGTCTTTTATACATCAAATGATGTTAAAGGTGGGTTTTGCAAGTTCGCGGGTGGAGTTCATTATTCATTGTATAAGCTCAATTTCGTACTCAACCGTGGTTAATGGAAAGAGGGAGAGGTGTTCCGTCCCACTAGAGGCTTAAGGCAAGGGGATCTATCAAGCCCATATTTATTTCTGGTATGTAGTGAGGGTCCTTTCGACATTAATGAGATTGGTTAGGCAAGAAGGTTCGGTGTAAGGGGCTAGAGAAAATCAAAGAGGTCAACAAATATCCCATTTGATGATTGCATCTTATTTGGTGAGGCTTCAGCAAAGGGGGCACAAATCCTAAAGGATATCCTTAAGGAGTATGAGAAAGTTTCAAGATATGAATTATGAAAAGTCTATTGTGTTTTATAGCTCAAATACTTCTAAACAGGTGAAGGAATTAGTTTTGCAAACTTTAAATGTTCGAAGTTCTACAAACCCTAAAAAATACCTCAGTTTACCTAACATGATTGGTCGAGGAAAGAAAATGTCATTCCAATTTTTAAAAAGACTGTATGAAAAGAAAAATTGACAGTTGGAGCACAAAATACTTATCGCAAGGAAGTAAAGAGATTTTTATAAAATTTGTCCTACAGGTAATTTCGACGTATTCGATGACCTATTTTTTACTACCAAAATCGCTTTGTCATGAAATGGAAAGTATTTTTGTGAATTTTTGGTGGCAAAAAGTCATGGTAGGAGGGGGATTCAATGGTGTGAATGGAGGAAGTTATGTGAATTAAAGGAAAATGGGGGTTTGGGATTTCGAAGTTTAGCCAAATTTAATTTATCTTTACTTTCTAAACAAGGTTGGAGGTTGATTAATTTTATGAATTCTTTGCTTGCTTGTACGCTGAAAACTAAATATCACCCAGACACAAACTTTTTAAGTGCAAGGTTAGGTAATATACCTTCTTATACTTGTGAAAGAGTGTTTGGGCTGCTAAGGGACTCCTCCAAGACGGGTTATGCTGGCGGGTTGGGACTGGAACAAAAATTCCAGTAATGGAGGTTGCATAGGTACCAGGGGCTGTGGATTATATAATTCAAAATGGTGAGAGTTGTTCTAAAACTTTTATGGTGGCAGATCTAATTGACAATGGCACAAGGAGATGGAAAATGGAGTTCATAATAAATACCTTATGTGAAAGTGATGCTAAAAGAATTTTGAGCATCCCTTTGTCAAGGTTCCCACATGAAGATTACCAGGTGTGGAGAGGGGAGGCATCGGGGGAATTCTTAGTTCGTAGTGCCTATAAGTCTCTTTTACAACACTCTACTGAGCCTACTCATTTATACAACCAAATTAAGCATACGAATTTTTACAAGAAATTATGGGGCTTAAATCTACCCTCAAAATTGAAGATTACAATTTGACGTTTCTCAAAAAAAAAATCCTACTCTATGTAATCTACAGTATAAAATATTAGCAAATACAACAATATGCCTGAGATGCGCAGGAGAGGTGGAATCCAGAGAACATGATCCGTGTGATTGCTCGGTGACAAAGGAAATATGGCATCAGTTGAATTGGATTTAGCCAGATTCAGTATTATATATGGAGTTTATGGACTGGTTTACCTGGGTTTTTTAAAACAATTCTGCCATTCAATGTCATCTTTGTGTTTGTGTTTTATAGGCAATATGGACTAAAAGAAACAAATGGGTGCATGAGGGGCAAAGGAAAACAGGTTTAGCCATAGCAAATTTTATCAGGAATTATGTTCGAGAACTAGATGGGTTGAATAATTCCATACCTGTTCGAAGAATGGAGTTGGAAAAATGGCGGCCACCGAAGAACCCATTTGTGAAAATAAACTTTGATGCAGCATACAGAAAACATGAAAACAAATCTTGCTTAGGGATTGTAATCAGAGATTCTGAGGGATAGGTATTGAGTTCCAGGGTTTAGTTAAATGAAAACGTACCCTCGGTGTTCACAGCCGAGGCTCTTGCATGCGTTCAAAGTATACAGTTGGGCATGGATCTGGGGTTTACGGCGATCGAAGTTGAAGGAGATGCCCTTTTTGTTGTCAAAAAATTACAGAAAGGAGGGGATGATAAATCAGAAATCTGTGCTTATATTAAAGACGGGCAAGGGCTGAGTAAAATATTTTGAACCTGTCAATTTAAACAAGGTGTAACACCCCTATCCTGTATTCAATGCCGGAATAGGGTTACGGAGCATTACCGAACTTATCACACATTAAAGAATACATTTCTCATACAAATTAATCATATCAAATACAATTCATTCACAACCAATCATTTTGTCCCTAATACGAGCCTACGAGGGCCTAAACATGAATTAGGAGTGGTTCAGGACTAAATCGATAACTTTGGAAACTTTTTGAACATATAGAAAATTTTCTCAAAACACACAGCCACAGACATGCCCGTGTCACAGGCCGTGTGGACATTCAAAATGGGAGCACATGGCCGTGTCCTAGCCCGTGTCAGACCCCGTGTAACTCTCTCACTTGGGTCACACGGCCAAAACACACGCTCGTGTGCCCTAAAAATGGCCATACACGCCCGTGTGTCAGGCCTGTGCTAGGCCGTGCCAAACCTGTAGGGTATACTGACTTATGCTACACGGCCAAATCACATGCCCGTGTGTGAGGCCGTGTGGAGCATACTGACTTGTTTTCTAATTCAACACTAGGGGACACACGGCCGTGTACATGACCGTGTATCACACATGGCTGAGACACACGCCCGTGTCTCTGCCCGTGTGGACAAAAATAGGCTATTTACCAAGCCAATTTGCCACCCAATCTTATGCACACCTACACCAAACTCAATGGCACCAAAACATAACATATGTGTGCATCTAAATCAACTCCAACCAAGCATAATCCATGCCATTTTGTTACCAACCAATACAATACACAAATACCACAATGTACCATTCAATTTCATGCCATATTTCACTATATCAAATCATCAATATGGTCATTTTCTAAACATGCATCATTTAGCCAACTTTCACAAACATACCAAAATCCAATCATAACCATTTAGTACCCCTAAATACCAAATACCAACTAACATCACATATCCATAATCAAACACATAACAAGAGCCATTTGCATAAATACATGCACAACCAAAATAAGCCAACTTACATAACTATGCACAAAACTAAACCTTAGACATTTACAAGCCAATTCATATGGCTATAATCATCATCAACTTATGAACCAAAATGACCAAAGTCCCTATACATGCCATATGACCCAAAACTTAATTCAAAAGTACCAAATTGACAAATTGATAGTGTGATGAAGTCTCCGACGATCCCCAAATCCGAGCTAGCTTGTAATCACTATAAAATAGGGTAAAATAAACAAAGTAAGGTTTATAGCTTAGTAAGCTCATATGAAACTAATAAGCAAGTCTCATCATTCATTTACATTTCAAAATAAAAACATAAATTGCATCATAGCATTAATCACAAAGTTAACATGAAATTTAAACACATAATTGATCATAAGCTCACAATTTCCTTTGACTCATTGCTCGAATAGTTTTACGTACATACCTGTACCAATATATTTCTATTTCTCACCATTTCACTTCTTCAATATACTCGTTGAACCATTCGGAATAAATTTCGGATACTCGGGAGTCTCGTACCCTAAGTGCCAATATCATGGCCCGAAGCCAAATCAATGTAACTCCCACCCAAAGTGCTAATATCATGGCCCGAAGCTAAATCAATGAAGCTTGCACCCGAAGTGCCAATATCATGGCCAGAAGCCAAATCAATGAAGCTCGCACCCGAAGTGCCGATATCATGGCCCGAAGCCAAATCAATGTATCCCCTAATGACATGTCATTAGTATCCTAATCTATTCTTAAGGTTCAACTGGGATTTTCAATGCCGAATCTTCGTCCATTATGTCCGCAAGTTCGTAATTCACAATTTATGCAATATCAAAGCATTTAAAACACAAATATAACAATGCTTATTACATACGAACTTACCTCGGATGTAAAAACGGCTAAACTGGTCGATTAGTCGAGAACTTTGTTTTTCCCTCGATCTAGATCCGAGTTTCACTTTTCTTGATCTATATGTAATCAAAATTAACTTATTTAATCATCTCTCTATTAAATTTAGTCCAAAATTCACTTTAAGGCATTTTTACACAATTTCCCCTAATGTTTCACATCTTTTACAATTAAGTCATTATTTCATAAAATAACAAATTCATGAAATTCAATACTAACCCATGCTAGCTGAATTACAAATAAGTCCCTAGCAGTCTATTTTTATCATTTATTTCACATTTTAACCACAAAGTTTCCACATTTCACAATTTAATCCCTAATTTGCATTTTCACTAAAAATCACTTAACAAAACTTGTATAACTATCATCAAACATTCATAATCTATCATTAAACATCAAAATAATCATGTATTTATCAATGGAAACATCTAAAATCTTTAACAGTTTTGCAAAATAGTCCCTGGGCTAGCTAGACCTAGCTGCAACGATATCAAAAACATAGAAATCATTAAAAACAGGACAAAAACGGACTTACAATTGAGCTAGGAAGCTTGGCCGAATATACATGCATCCATGGAGTTTCTTTCTTCTAAATTTTAGGTAGAGAAAGCTTAACAAAGATGGTAACCTTGTTGTTTTATTATTTTAATTTATTATGTCACTAAATTACCTTTTTAACCCTTAATAAAAACATCATAAATCATCAAATTTATGTCCATAAATGTCCACTTATAAATATAATGGGATAATTGCAACATAAATCCATCAACTATTTAATTTCATAGCTATTAGATACTTTTATCTAATAGAACTCCATTTTTACACTTTCTGCGATTTAGTCCTTTTTATCAAATTGACTAATCAAACAATAAAATTTCTTAACGAAATTTTCACACAATCATATTTTTATGCTGTAGACATTAAAATAATGATAAAATAAATATTTTGACTTCGAATTTGTGGTCCTGAAACCACTATTCTGATTTGACTAAAAATGGGTTGTTACAACTCTCCCCCTTTAGTGATTTTCGTCCCCGAAAATCTTACCAGCAAAAAGGTTAGGGTACTGTTTTCTCATAACTTCCTTGGGCTCGCACGTAGCTTCTTCGACACCGTGACGTTGCCACAAAACCTTTGCTAAGGCTATGCATTTTTTTCTCAACTCTTTAATCTCTCGAGCTAAAATTTTAATCGGTTCTTCGTTGTACGTCATGTCGGGTAGAATCTCAATATTTACCGGAGAAATTATGTGTGAAGGATCCGATTTATATCGGCGTAATATCGACACATGAAACACGTTGTGGATCTTTTCTAATTCTGACGGTAAAGCTAGCCGATATGCCACTGACCCTATTCTTTCAATAATCTCATACGGCCCGATAAATCGCGGACTCAGCTTGCCTTTGCGACCAAATATAATGATTTTCTTTCACGGAGATACTTTCAAAAATACTTTATCACCTATCTGAAATTCAATATCTTTACATTTCAAATTCGCGTACGATTTCTGTCGATCTGAAGCTGCTTTCAGACTGTCGCGAATTACTTTCACTTTTTCTTCAGTCTCTCAGATTAAATCAACCCCGTGAATCCTTTTCTCACTCAGCTCGGTCCAATACAATGGAGTTCAGCCTTTATACGATGCCATCTTTATACTCGATTGGAAACTGTTGTTATACGCAAATTCAACCAACGGCAAAAGTCTCTCTCAGTTACCTTCGAATTCTAACACACAACAGCGAAGCATATCTTCGAGAATCTGTATTACTCTCTCAGACTGACCTTCAGTTTGTGGATGAAATGCTGTACTAAAATTCAGCCTCGTACCCAAAGCTTCTTGTAATTTCTTCCAAAATCACGACGTAAACCTCGGATCTCTATCCGAAATAATAAAAATTGGAACACCGTGTAATCTAACGATCTCTGAAATGTATAATTCAACCAAGTTTTCAAGCGAATAGTCTGTACATACCGGAATAAAATGTGCTGATTTCGTCAGTCAATCAACAACAACCCAAATAACATCTTTCTTTTTCGGAGATAGGGGCAAACCCGATACGAAATCCATCGTAATTCTATCCCATTTCCGTTCTGGTATCATCACAGGCTGTAGTAATCCCGAAGGTACTTGATGTTCAGCTTTAACTTGCTGAAAAATCAAACATCTCAATACAAAATCTGAAATGTCTCGTTTCATGCCCGACCACCAATATAACTGTTTCAAGTCATTGTACATTTTAGTACTCCCCAGGTGAACAGATAGACAACTACTGTGTGCTTCATTCAGAATTTTCTATATAAGCTCTGGATCTCTCGGTATACAAACTCTACCTCGAAACAATAAGCAATCATCGGATCTGATCTGAAAGTCTGAATCACTAGTCGACTCACATTGCAATCTTTTAGCTTGTAACTCATTATCAAACTTCTGAGCTTCACAAATTTGCTGAAGAAAAATCGGTTTAGCTTTTAATTCGGCTAATATCGAACCATCATCAGAAAAAGTCATTCTCGTATTCATCGCTCTCAAAGCAAATAGAGATTTTCTACTCAAAGCATCCGTGACTACATTCGCTTTCCCCGGATGATAATCAATTACTAACTCGTAATCTTTTAATAGCTTGAGCCATCTCCGTTGTCGCAAATTCAAGTCTTTTTGAGTCATTATATACTTCAAGCTCTTATAATCAGTAAAGATGTGACACTTTTCACCATACAAATGATGTCGTTAAATTTTAAATGCAAATACAATGGCGGCCAACTCTAAGTCGTGCGTCGAATAATTCTTTTCATGCGGCTTTAACTATCAAGAGACATAAGCTATAACTTTTCCTTCTTACATCAAAATGCAACCCAAACCATTTAATGACGCGTCGCTGTAAATCACAAACTCTTTACCCGACTTAGGTTGAACTAAAACTGGTGCCTCAGTTAACAATACTTTCAACTGATCAAAAATCTGTTGACATTTCTCTGACCACTCAAATTTTACATCTTTCTGTAGCAATCTGGTCATCGATGTAGCAATCATCAAAAATCCCTTAACAAAACGTCGATAATAACCAGCTAACCCCAGAAAACTTCTAACTTCGGATACATTTCTCGGTGGTTTCCAGTCAACAACTGCAGAGATCTTTCTCGGGTCAACTCGTATGCCTTCAGCTGAAACAATATGTCCCAAAAATTCGACTTTTCGGAGCTAGAATTCACATTTACTAAATTTAATGAATAGTTTCTTATCTCTCAAAGTTTGAAGTATAATTCTCAAATGGTCAGCGTGCTCAGACTTGTCTCGTGAATAGATTAGAATGTCATCAATGAACACAACAACGAATCTGTCTAAATATGGTCTAAAAATCTGATTCATCAAATCCATAAAGACTGCAGGAGCATTAGTCAATCCGAAAGGCATAACAAGAAATTCATAATGTTCGTACCTCATTCTGAACGCAGTTTTCTGCACATCTAAATCTTTAACTCGCAACTGATAATAGCTAGATCTCAAATCAATCTTCGAGAATACTGTTTCCCCTTTCAACTGGTCAAATAAGTCATCTATTCTCGGCAAAGGATACTTATTCTTTATTCTAACCTTGTTGAGCTGTCTATAGTCAATACACATTCTCATTGACCCGTCTTTCTTCTTTACGAACAATACTGGTGCACCATAGGGTGAAAAACTAGGTCGTGCAAAACCTCTATTTGTTAATTCTTGCAACTGAGCTTTCAACTCTTTCAATTCTGTCGGAGCCATTCTGTACAGAGCTATAGATATAGGTAAAGTTCCTAGTACTAACTCAATAGCAAATTCAACCTCTCTGATTGGTGGTAACCCAGGCAATTCTTCTAGAAACAAATCCGGAAACTCACAGACTATCGGCACTGATTCAATCTTCGATTCAGACACTTTTGTATCTAGAACATATGCAAGGTAAGCTTCGCAACCTTTCCTCACACATTTCTGAGCTGACATAGACGAAATCACTACAAGCAATTCACTCAATTCATCTGATTCAATTCGAAGAATTTCACTGTTCTGACATTTCAATTCAATAGTCTTCCGTCTATAATTTACAACGGCATCATCCAAAGTCAACCAATCCATACCCAGAATTACATTGAATTCATCAAACATAGTAGCATCAAATCAGCCAAAAAACAGTAGCCCCGAGTCATTAAAGGACATTTCTTGCAAACTTTATCAACTAGTACATACTTGCCTAATGGGTTCGATACTTTAATCACAAACTCAGTAGACTCAACAGGCAAAATCTTATTAGACACCAAATTCATGCAAATATACGAATGAGTTGATCCAGGATCAATCAAAGCAATCACATTAGTGTCATAAAGAGAAAATGTACCGGTGATAACATCTGGTGATGACGCGTCTTCGCGAGCGCGAATAGCGTAAGCTCTGGCTGGTGCTCTAGCCTTGGATTTCATAGCAGAGTTTTTTGTCGTACCTTTGCCACTAGACACATTCCCCGCATTTCTAGGTGGTCTCCCTCTAGCAATCGTATTGCTCGCTCTTGCACTCTGATATTTGTCTTTCTCAAATAACTCAAGACAATCCTGAATAAAATGATCCAACGAACCACATTTGTAACAAGCTTTATTACTTTTATTCCAGTATTCTCCAAAATGTCGTCTCCCACACTGTTGACACTCGGGTTTATTGTTTCTCACACTACCAATACTCGATACTGATGAAGCTTGAGCTTTAGGATTTGAGTATTGTTTTCCACGATCTCTGTTCGAATACCCAATTGAAGCATTTGAACGAGTGTACGAATCTCTATATTTCTTTGACGAAGATTAATATGACTTATTCATCGATCTTTTTCTCAAGTCTCTTGCCTCTGAATCTGCTTTTCTCTTTTCTTTACTAAGCTCCTCGGCTTGCAAGCTCTATCAACCAAGACAACAAATTCTTTCAATTCTAGAATTTCAACCAGAAGTTTAATATCTTCGTTCAACCCATCAACGAACCGCTTGCACATGATTTATTCAGTAGAAACATACTCCCGAGCATACTTGCTCAACCGTACAAATTCTCTTTCATACTTAGTCACCATCATACGGCCCTATTTCAATTCTAAAAACTCTTTATGCTTTTGATCGAGAAACTTCTGACTTATGTATTTCTTCCGGAACTCAGTCTGAAAGAATTCTTAGGTAACTCTGTCTCTCGGTACCACTGATACTAAAGTATTCCACCACTGATACGCAATGTCCCTCAATAATGAAATAGCACATTTTAAACACTCATCTGGCATGCACAAAAGCTCATCGAATATCCGAATAGTGTTTTCAAGCCAAAATTTAGCTCTCTCTAGATCATCATCAACGGTAGCTCTGAACTCTCCGGCCCCGTATTTACGGATTTTATCAACTGGTGGCTTATTTACTCGTAAAAGTTCCACACCTTGAGGAGCTACGAGAATAGGTTAGGGATTAGGTGGGGTGGAGGTTGTTGAGCAGCCGGATTTGTCTGGAAAAATTGCGTGAACCACTCATTCATCATTTGGAAAAAGGTTTCTTTAGCCTCTCTTTCGTGTCTACTCGATACATTTCTAGATTCAGACGGCGCTGCCCCTTGAGCGGGAGCTGGCGCATTACTCTCGACATCATCAGCTACAGCTCGATTGGGATCCAATTGCTATACGAAAACACAGTTTAAAATGTCAGGAGTTATCACTCTATCACAGGTTATATATGGCATGTATAGCTAGACTCTCCCACACGCTACGTTAGTCATAGAATCGACTAAACCATATCACTAATACCAATAAATGTAACACCCCTCACCCGTATTCAACACCAGAATAGGGTTACGGAGCATTATCGAACTTATCACACATTAAAGCATACATTTCTCATACAAATTAATCATATCAAATACAATTCATTCACAACCAATCATTTTGTCCCTAATACAAGCCTACGATGGCCTAAACATGCATTAGGAGTGGTTCGAGACTAAATCGATAACTTTGGAAACTTTTTGAACATATAGAAATTTTCTCAAAAATAGGGGACACGCGCCAATGTGGCCAGGCTGTGTGTCTCACACGGTCACAGACACGCCCGAGTCACAGGCCATGTGGACATTCAAAATAGGAGTACATGGCCGTGTCCCAGCCCGTGTCCGACCCCATGTAACTCTCTGACTTGGGTCATACGGCCAACACACACGCCCGTGTGCCATAAAAATGGCCATACACGCCCGTGTACCAGGCCGTGTGCTAGGCCGTGCCAAACCTGTAGGGTATACTGACTTATGCCACACGACCAAGTCACACGCCCGTGTGTGAGGCCATGTGGAGCATACTGACTTGGTTTCTAATTCAACACCAGGGGATACACGGCCGTGTACATGACCGTGTATCAGACCCGGCTGAGACACACGCCCGTGTCTCTACCCGTGTGGACAAAAATAGGCTATTTACCAAGCCAATTTGCCACCCAATCTTATACACACCTACACCAAACTCAATGGCACCAAAACATAGCATATATGTGCATTTAAATCAACTCCAACCAAGCATAATCCATGCCATTTCATTACCAACCAATACAATACACAAATACCACAATGTACAATTCAATTTCATGCCATATTTCACTATATCAAATCATCAATATGGTCATTTTCTAAACATGCATCATTTAGCCAACTTTCACAAACATACCAAACTCCAACCATAACCATTTAGTACCCCTAAATATCAAATACCAATTAACATCACATATCCATAATCAAGCACATAGCAAGAGCCATTTGCATATATACATACACAACCAAAATAAGCCAACTTACATAACTATGCACAAAACTAAACCTTAGACATTTACAAGCCAATTCATATGGCTATAATCATCATCAACTTATGAACCAAAATGACCAAAGTACCTATACATGCCATATGACCCAAAAATTAATTCAAAAGTACCAAATTGATAGCTTGATAGTGTGATGAAGTCTCCGACGACCCCCAAATATGTGCTAGCTTGTAATCACTATAAAACAGGGTAAAATAAACAAAATAAGGTTTATAGCTTAGTAAGCTCGTATGAAAATAATAAGCAAGTCTCATCATTCATTTACATTTCAAAATAAAAACATAAATTGCATCATAGCATTAATCACAAAGTTAACATGAAATTTAAACACATAATTGATCATAAGCTCAGAACTTCCTTTGACCCATTGCTCGAATAGTTTTACGTACATACCTGTACCGATACATTTCTATTTCTCACCATTTCACTTCTTCAATATACTCGTTGAACCATTCGGAATAAATTTCAGATACTTGGGAGTCTCGCACCCTAAGTGCCAATGTCATGGCCTGAAGCCAAATCAATGTAACTCACACCCGAAGTGCTAATATGATGTCCCGAAGCTAAATCAATGAAGCTTGCACCCGAAGTGTCGATATCATGGCCCGAAGCCAAATCAATGAAGCTTGCACCCGAAGTGTCGATATCATGGCCTTTATCCAAATCAATGAAGCTCGCACCTGAAGTTCCGATATCATGGCCCAAAGCCAAATCAATGTATCCCCTAATGACATGCCATTCATTTCCTAATCTATTCCTAAGGTTCAATCGGGATTTTCAATGCCGAATCTTCGTGAATATTTTCGCAAGTTCGTAATTCACAATTTATGTAATATCAAAGCATTTAAAACACAAATATAACAATGCTTATTACATACGAACTTACTTCGGATGTAAAAACGACTAAACTGGTCGATTAGTTGAGAACTTTGTTTTTCCCTCGATCTAGATCTGAGTTTCGCTTTTCTTGACCTATATGTAATAAAAATTAACTTATTTAATCATCTCTCTATTCAATTTAATCTTAAATTCACTTTAAGGCATTTTTACACAATTTTCCCTAATGTTTCACATCTTTTACAATTTAGTCCTTATTTCATAAAATCACAAATTCATGAAATTCAATACTAACCCATGCTAGCTGAATTACAAATAAGTCCCTAGCAGTCCAGTTTTATCATTTATTTAACATTTTAACCACAAAGTTTCCACATTTCACAATTAAATCCCGAATTTGCATTTTCACTAAAAATTATTTAACAAAACTTGTATAACTATCATCAAACATTCATAATCTATCATAAATATCAAAATACTCATGTATTCATCAATGAAAACATCTAAAACCTTTAACAGTTTTGTAAAATAGTCCCTGGCTAGCTAGACCTAGCTACAACGATCTCAAAAACATAGAAATCATTAAAAACGGGACAAAAACGGACTTACAATTGAGCTAGGAAGCTTGGACGAATGTACATGCATCCATGGAGTTTCTTTCTTCTAAATTTTCGGTAGAGAAAGCTTAACGAAGATGATAACCTTGTTGTTTTATTATTTTAACTTATTATGTCACTAAATTACTTTTTTAACCCTTAATAAAAACATCATAAATCATCAAATTTATGTCCATCAATGTCCACTTATAAATATAATGGGATAATTGCAACATAAATCTATCAAATATTTAATTTCATAGCTATTAGATACTTTTATCTAATAGAACTCCACTTTTACACTTTTCGCAATTTAGTCCTTTTTATCAAATTGACTAATCAAACAATAAAATTTCTTAACGAAATTTTCACACAATCATATTTTTATGCTGTAGACATTAAAATAATAATAAAATAAATATTTTGACTTCATATTTGTGGTCTCGAAACCACTATTCTAATTTGACTAAAAATAGGCTGTTACACATGGCCACAAATCAACGATAGGGTTGCTCATTTGCTCGCTACAGAAGGTCTGAAGAAATGGGGTCGATGCTTGATGAGAAATGGGTTTCCTGAGTATGATAGAGAAGAGGTGGAAAGGGATCGTAAAGGGATAGTGTTGTTGGTCTAAGTTTTTGCTCAGTTTAGTAAGTTAGGGGAGAAGAAGCGTCTAGAGAAGAGAGATGAAATGGAAGTCGGATGGTTTCTAGTAACTGGAAAAAGAAAATATCAATTATTAAGGGGTTACTATCCAGTTGTTAGTTCTCAGGAGCTGTGCCGCATTAATTGCTTAGGCTGGTGGCTTGAATGCTTCTAGAGTAAGCTCTTTTCTTTGCTGGATTATTAGGCTGATTGGGTTAGCCCAACTTTATAGTTTTTCCCATTTGTTGCTTGGGCTTTATTATTGAATAATTGAATAAAATTCCAACGGATATTTTCAAATAAGAATGAGAAGATATTTATAACTTACCTTAATTCACAAACATTCAATTAAAGTACCCAGACATTCACGGTTACAATATTTATAAAAGAATTTTAACCCTTAAACAAAATATTTGTTAGAATTAAGTGACCCGAGTCCTTGTTTAAATAAAATACAGTGGTAAAATAAAATAAAAGTAAAATCCATATAGAACTACAATTCTTTTATTTTATTTTAGAATAAGGTTTTTTAAACCTTATTAAACTCCATCTATTTTATATTGATTAGAATAAGGTGTTTCAATTTTACTACACTCCTATTAGAATATGGCTTTACAAGCCTATAAATAGACATAGTCTACTCCTCTTGTAATAATTCAAATTCGACATAGTACATTTTCTTCTCCTCTGCCCGTGGTTTTTTTTTTTCCGAAAGGGTTTCCACTTAAAATCTGTGTGTTCTTTATTTTTATTTCTCTTTTCTTTGCGATATATTTGTCATTATCGACGTTATATTTTTCACAAATTGGTATCAAAGCTTCCGGGTTGTTCATCTCGATCACGGTAATAGTGTCTTTGAAGTATGAAATTCCGCTGTTGGATCGCAACACCAGATTTGCGTTGTGGCAGATTAAGATGCAAGCAGTTCTTGCACAGATGGATCTGGAGGATGCCCTGCTAGGAATAGATAAGATGCCTTCGACATTAATAGATGAAGAGAATAAGTGAAAGGATCGAAAGGCGTGAACACAATTACATCTACATTTGTCCAACGAAAATTTACAGGATGTGATGAAGGAGAAGACCGCCGCTGCATTATGGAAGAGGCTGGAACAAATATGTATGTCGAAAACTCTAACAAGCAAGTTGCATATGAAGCAGCGTCTTTATGCTCATCGTTTAGATGAAGGTGCATCTATACATGAACACTTAACAGTGTTTAATGAAATTCTCTCAAACTTGGAGGCCATGGAGGTTCAGTATGATAAGGAAGATCTAGGGTTGATTCTACTTTGTTCGTTGCCACCATTTTATTCAACCTTTAGAGACACGATTTTATACAGTCGCGAGTCTCTCATAGTTGATGAGGTTTATGATTCTTTGACCTCGTATGATAAGATGAAGCATCTTGTGGTTAAACCCGACTCTTAAGGAAAGGGTCTCATTGTTCGTGAGAGACAAGATCGGAATGCTAATGATGATCGTGGAAGGACACAGGAACGGAATCCTCGCGGTAAATCTAAGGGTAGATCGAAGTTTTCAAATAGAGGTAATACTTGTAACTTCTACAAGAAGAAAGGGCACATTAAATCTGAGTGCTATAAGCTACAGAACAAGATTAAAAGGGAGGCTGCGAATTAAAAGGGAAAACAACCACAAAATTCCGGTGAAGCTGATGTTGTAGAAGACTTTAGCGATGGTGAACTTCTAGTCGATTTTGTTAACAATTCTAAAGTGAGCGAGGAGTGGATACTTGATTCAAGCTGCACCTTCCACATGAGTCCCAGTCGAGATTGGTTTACAACTTATGAAACAGTGTCTGAAGGTGTTGTTTTGATGGGAAATAATGCTTCGTATAAAATCGCAGGTGTTGGAACAATTAAAGTTAAGATGTTTGATGGAGTTGTCAGAACACTTAGTGACGTACGACATGTTCAAGAATTAAAGAGAAATTTAATTTTGTTGAGTACTCTTGATTCAAAAGGGTACAGATACACAGCTGAAAGTAGGGTTTTAAAGATTTCCAAAGGTTTCCTTATTGTGATAAAAGGGCAAAGAAAGACTGTCAAGTTATATGTTTTGCAGGGTTCTATCATTCTCGGCGTCTGACTATCGCTTCCTCTTCCTTGTCAGATGATGATATTACTAAACTTTGGCATATACGCCTAGGGCATATGAGTGAGAATGGCATGGCAGAATTGAGCAAAAGAGGACGTCTTGATGGGCAAGGAATTTGCAAACTGAAGTTTTGTGAGCACTGTGTTTTTGGGAAGCAAAAGAGAGTTCGATTCACCAGAGGAATCCATAACACGAAGGGAACGTTGGAGTATATTCATTCTGATCTGTGGGGGCCATCCAGAGTGCTTTCGAGAGGTGGAGCTAATTATATTCTAACTTTTATTGATGATTTTTCTAGAAAAGTTTGGGCATTTTTCCTTAAGCAGAAAAGCGATGTGTTTTTCGCATTTAAGTCTTGGAAAATTATGATTGAAAAATAGACGGGAAAACAAATAAAATACCTCCGCACAAACAATGGCTTAGAGTTCTGTTATGATGAGTTTAATAGACTGTGCAAGTTAGAAGGGATCGTGAGACACTTGACAGTTTGTCATACTCCACAGAAAAACGGTGTTGCAAAACGAATGAATAGAACGATCATGGAGAAGGTTCGATGTATGTTGTCAAATGCCAACTTACCAAAGTCGATTTGGGAAGAAGCAGCCTGTACTGCATATTTTTTTGATCAACCGATCTCTATCCGTTGCCATTGAGAAAAAGACTCCACAAGAGTTATGGTCTGGTAATCCTGCTAATTATTCTAATTTAAAGATCTTTGGGTGTCCTGCGTATGCTCATGTTGATAATGGAAAATTGAAACCGAGATCCATTAAATATGTTTTTCTTGGTTATAAAGCTGGTGTAAAAGGGTAGAAGTTATGGTGTCCTGAAAATAGAAAAGTTATGATTAGCAGAGATGTTGTTTTTGATGAAACTGATATGCTACCTAACTTATCTCTTAAAGACTCTTCCAATAAAGAAAATCAAAAGCAGGTGGAGCATCAGATTAATACAGAGTCGACTCCTCAAGCCAGTACAAAAATTGAGAATAGAGTTGCTTCTTCACCACAATACTCTATCACCAAAAACAGAACTAGAAGAGAAATTAAACCTCCAAAGAAGTATGCCGAGGCTGATCTAGTTGCTTATGCTTTAATTGTGGCTAAAGATATAGATGCAAACCAAGAGCCATCTAATTATTCTGAGGCGGTTAGCTGTGAAGACTCAGAAAAGTGGATGTTTGCAATGCAAAAGGAGATGAAATCACTCCACAAAAACAGAACATGGGATCTTGTGAAACTTTCTAAAGGTAAAAAGGTTGTTCGTTGTAAATGGGTGTTTAAAAAGAAAGAAGGGACTCCAGAAGTTGAAGAACCCAGATATAAAGCAAGGCTTGTTGTAAAGGGTTACAGTCAAATTCCAGGAGTAAACTTCACAGATGTGTTCTCCCCAGTTGTGAAGCATAGTTCGATTCGAGCTTTGCTTAGTGTCGAAACCATTTTTAATTTCGAAAAACGAGGATCGACTTTAAGAAATGAAAATGGAGTCGCCACCAATCCCTTTTTAATTAGGTGGGATTGGATTACCTTATAAGACGTTTTATTTCAAAACATTGATTTTTGGTCTACAAAATACCAGAAAACAAGTTCGGGAGTCGGTTACGTACGAGGAAGGGTTAGCACCCTCGTAACGCCCAAAAATGGTACCTAATTGATTAATTAATGCCCTTATGTCGAGAATTTGAAAAAAAAATTGGAATATGATTTATTTAAAAATTTGAACAATTTGAGTTGAAATTGGGGATTCTTTTGTTCCGAAAGCATACAAACATCACATCCAGCACGTTAGGACATGATGTTTTAAACCCTCGTAACCAAAATCATCTCATGATGTACAAAATTTATTAAAAGGATATTTAGTTATTTGGACGAATGAAAAACCGAAACCCAACACGTTAGGGCACGATTTCTCGAACTTCCAAACACGAAACATTGCCTTGTTTTCTGAAATTCTTATCCCAAGATAACAAATCGTCATACCCAGTGAGTTAGGACACGACAATTTTGAATTCTCGAGGATAAGTTTTTATTTAAAATTTATAGATTTTAAAAGGGATACTTGATATTTTAAGTTCTACGAGAAAAAATCAAAACCCAGTAAGTTAGGGTATAATTTCTCTCAAAATCCTCAAATATCATATATCGCTGTATTTAAAAACCTTTGAATAAAATGTCTAAATATAATTAAATGTATTTTATAAAACAAATGGTCTTGGAGTAGATATGGAAACATACATATTTAATAGCAATTCTGCATAACTACAAATCATACGAACAATGAATAATAAAAGAATAATATAACATAAATATATAATGAACTATGCTAAACAATAATAACCGATCTAAAGAATATAAATAAATAAACATGTAATATAAAGTAAATAGCAATAATTGAAATTTTCACGAAATAACAAAATTAAATGAAAAAAGGAATAACATATTTGAACATTGAATAAAAAAGAATGTGATGATTTTTAAAATGATTTAATATATGTATATATATATATAATAACAAAAATTAAAAGTAAAAAAAAAACTTATAATAAATATATATAATTTAATAATTTAATACATGTATAAATAACTATATATAATAAAAAAATTAATAAATAGTATATAATAATTTTATATAAAAACATATATATAATATATTAATCATAAAATTACATATATAATAAATACAACATAAATTAAATATTTTATATAATATAATAAACTTTATACAAACAATAATTTTAAAAAATAATATATAATATAATATAATACTATATAATATACAAATTAAAATATAATATAATAAATAATATATAAATTATAAAATAATATATAAATTATTAAACCAAGTAAAATAATATATAATAATAATTAAATATATATAAAAATAATACATATAAAATATATAAATATGTGAATTTAATCATATTAATAAATTAATAAATATAGGAAAATGATATAGAATATTTAATATGATAAATAATTAAATACCATGTAAAATAATAAAATAAAATAAAATAAAAGGATAAAAATAAAATAAAACAAAGAAAACAGGGGTTAAATAGCAATTAAAACAGATATAAAAGGACTAAATTTAAACGCGCGTTAAATCACAGGGGTTAAAATGGCAATTAGGCCAAATTTAAAAACTACGACATTTTGATCCCAGCCTTTAAAGAGCCCGAGGGACTAAATTGGAAAGTAATTAAAATTTTAGGGCCAAATTAAAAATAAAAAAAAATGAAATTAAACGGAATTAAAAAAATAAAAAATGCGGAAGGACTAAAATGGCAATTAGACCATTAATAAAAATGCGCGGGTTCGGGTCAACGCGCGGATCCCCTAGCCCCGAACGACGTCGTTTTGCGCTTATTAGGTTAAGCAAAAACGACGTCGTTTCTTCTTGCTATATAAGCTAAAATCCGGCCCCAAAAATTCATTTAAACCCTCCTTTTAAAAAAAAAATAGTCTGGGGTTCCAAAAATTCTCTCTGGCCTTCGGCCGGAGGCCCAAATCCGGCCTAGATTCCGGCGATGGTCCGCCACACGCGCCGTCACACGCGCCACCTCCGATGGCGGTAGGAAGGCCAGAAACTTCCTTTTCAACGCCGATTTAAAAGTTAAAATTCTTTTCTTTGTTTTTTGTATTTTTTTATATAAAAATATACATGCATGAATAAAAAAATAAAAATAAAAATAATGCGAAAATAAAATCACCTCTGTATTGCAAAAGATTTTTTTTTATTTCTGTATTTCTTTTGTATTCTCTGTCTGAGTGTGTATGTATATTGTATTTTTTTTTGTGCCTTTTACAGATTTTTGTTGGGGTTTTATAACCCGAAAAATAAAAAAGGAAATGCGAGAAAGTATCTCGTCAGCCATTTTTGTTGTCCTTTCTTCCCTTTTTTGCAGGTGCGAAGCAAGAAGTCCGGCAGTGGTGCGGGATTTGCGAAAGTTGCGGCGCTATCGAGGGGATTCTGGTGACTGCGAGGGCTTGCGGCGCGAGGGTAGTCAGGAAACCCTAGGTTTCCTGACTCTGTTTAGTGTCTGGGCCCTTTTGGGCCGTCTGAGTCTGGGTCTATTGGGTCAATCCTTAGGTATGGGTCTGTTGGGTAGGCTGTTTAGAGTGTAATTGGGCTCGGGTGTAATGGGGTATTGGGTATTAGTTTGGGCCAAGGGTAGTGGGTCTGTTTTGGCTTGAGTGGGTTGTAAAAAAAATAGACTGTTTAAAGACATTGGTTTTTATTTTTTATTTATTTTGTTTTTGTCTGAATGGAATGGGCCCGGGCTAAATTGTGCTCCTAAAGCTGCCCCTCTTTGCTCATTGTCGTGTAACAAGAATAGAGCAAAGACTATAAAATGACCAATTTTGCCCGGTCTCTGCCGAGCCTTGACTTCTTGGTCTTCGTCTTCTTCAAATGGCTTCCAACCCCAATTGCATCCTCAGGGGTACTGGAACTTCATCTTGGTTTCAATTTTTAGAAATAAGTCTGATGGCTTCAATCTGTCTCACTGCAACTTCAGGAAGGTAAAATCTGATATCTTTAATCTGCTCCGCTGCAAACTCAGGGACGCCAGATTAGTATCTTCGATCTACTTCGCTGCAATCTCAGGAATGCCAGATCTACAATCTTCAGTCTGCTCCACTACCATCTCGAGGGAACAAAATCTGAACTTTTCAATTTCCTTCCTTACTATCTTCAGGAAGACTTCAATCTTCAGCCTGCTCCACTACCATCTCGAGGGAACAAAAACTGAACTTTTCAATTTGCTTCCTTACTATCTTCAGGAAGACTTCAATCTTCAGTCTGCTCCACTTCCATCTCGAGGGAACAAAATCTGAACTTTTCAATTTGCTTCCCTACTATCTCAGGAAGACTTCAATCTTCAATCTGCTCTGCTATCATCTCTAGGGAACAAAATCTGAACTTTTCAATTTGCTTTATTACTATCTTCAGGAAGACTTTTAATCTTCAGTCTGCTCTACTACCATCTCGAGGGAACAAAATCTGAACTTTTCAATTTGCTTCCTTACTATCTTCAGGAAGACTTCAATCTTCAGTCTGCTCCACTACCATCTTGAGGGAACAAAATCTGAACTTTTCAATTTGCTTCCTTACTATCTTCAGGAAGACTTCAATCTTCAGCCTGCTCCACTATCATCTCTAGGGAACAAAATCTGAACTTTTCAATTTGCTTCCTTACTATCTTCAGGAATACTTCAATCTTCAGCCTGCTCCACTATCATCTCTAGGGAACAAAATCTGAACTTTTTAATTTGCTTCCTTACTATCTCAGGAAGACTTCAATCTTTAGTTTGCTCCACTACCATCTTGAGGGAACAAAATCTGAACTTTTCAATTTGCTTCATTACTATCTTCAGGAAGACTTCAATCTTCAGCCTGCTCCACTATCATCTCTAGGGAACAAAATCTGAACTTTTCAATTTGCTTCCTTACTATCTTCAGGAAGACTTCAATCTTCAGCCTGCTCCACTATCATCTCTAGGGAACAAAATCTGAACTTTTCAATTTGCTTCCTTACTATCTTCAGGAATACTTCAATCTTCAGCCTGCTCCACTATCATCTCTAGGGAACAAAATCTGAACTTTTTAATTTACTTCCTTACTATCTCAGGAAGACTTCAATCTTCAGTTTGCTCCACTACCATCTTGAGGGAACAAAATCTGAACTTTTCAATTTGCTTCCTTACTATCTTCAGGAAGACTTCAATCTTCAGCCTGCTCCACTATCATCTCTAGGGAACAAAATCTGAACTTTTCAATTTGCTTCCTTACTATCTTCAGGAAGACTTCAATCTTCAGCCTGCTCCACTATCATCTCTAGGGAACAAAATCTGAACTTTTCAATTTGCTTCCTTACTATCTTCAGGAAGACTTCAATCTTCAGTCTGCTCTACTACCATCTTGAGGGAACAAAATCTGAACTTTATAATTTGCTACACCGTCCTCTGAGGGACATGTCCTGTAGACTCGAATGTATTATGGACGACATTTGCATGAATGCAGAATGTCATGAGAATGATCCCTTTTAAATGTAAAATGATTAGGACGCAATGATCAGAATGAATCAAATGTTCCTAACTAAGTGATATTATGGATGACATTTGCATGAATGCAGAATGTCTTAAGAATGATCCTATGTAATGGTTAGAATGCAATGATCGAAATGAATCTAATGCTTCTAACTAAATGTATTATGGACGACATTTGCATGAATGCAGAATGTCATGAGAATGATTTCCTTCTTTTTTTTTTTGGACAACGATTAGGTTACAATGATCAAAATGAATCAAATGTTCCTAATTGGAAGTGTATGAATGATATTTACATTAATGCATGAAAATGATCCCTTTTTTGGGTTGTCATTGCTCATAGTTCATCAAGTTTCTATCACTGATGCGCTACCATGCTTTCTCGTTCAGCTGGTATCTTTTGACAGAAAACCCAAAGAAACGATCATGTTCTGCTCAACAAACTGCCCATTGTATGTACCTCCTCCCACTTGCAATTTCGGGGAATAGCATTTGGTTTTTTCCATCCATCCCGTTACCACTCAGAGGTATGGATTGTATTCTGTTCAATTTGATCTGTTACACCATTCCCTGGGTGTAATGACCGGATATATGTGCCTGAAATTTGCACGAATGTAGGGTATCATTTTTCTTTTCCCGAGAATGATCCCCTTTTACACCTAGGTTGACATTGCCCGTGATTTATCGAAATGGTATCATCGACAAAATGTCTTATCCAATAAGAATCCGAAGAGATAATCATCCTTCAATATTTCCAACCCTTTATGCTTGGTGAGTTCTAAACAATAGACCTGTTTCAGGTTCCTATATTATTTAAAAACTTCCAGAGTAATGTACGAAACTCCTTTTATGAAAATATTATTAGTCCAACAATCGTTATTTCAATATAAAATGCTTGAAAAAGATCACAACAATGGACAAGAAAGAAATTAATCAGGAGCATAGCTTGAAATAAATAAGTTAATCAAAGATAACAAGGC
Organism: Gossypium sturtianum; assembly: GCA_025698515.1. NCBI lineage: Eukaryota > Viridiplantae > Streptophyta > Magnoliopsida > Malvales > Malvaceae > Gossypium > Gossypium sturtianum. Next base: position 24,433,759 of record CM046952.1, read on the forward strand.
AATAAGAGAAAATTGATTTAGGTGTATCTTGAAAAGAATAAAGCAATCAAAGATAACAAATTCAAAAATGGGTAAGATAGAAGCTAGGTGCCCCAGATATCGTAGCCTGAGCTTCTTAAAAATAACTTAATGATGTCTCGCATTATTTCTATGGTGAGATGGGCTTCGATCTTCTCCCCTTTTTTAGGCTCGCAATGTCCATTGACCCTATGTAAGGTAGGATCTATTTTTCCTCTTGTTCCACCATTCTTAACAAATCAGAAGATAGGTCACAATCTCTGTCATTTTCAAAGTCCTGAGATCCCTCTAGACACATATCTCACTCGAAAGGAGACTCTAAGTCAGTAGCAGCGTTGCTCACATCGTTGATATCTGGAGACCTATTATAGGCTCGAAGGAAGATTTTAAAGAATAAATGATTCAAAGAATGGTTATTTGTATGATATGAATGAATAAAAGAATATTCGAGAGAAAGTCCAAAAATAAAAGAATCTATACATGGAAAGAAAAAAAAAATATTTGTTCAAAAAGATGCATTTTATTGAAATAAGAATTTAGGACACAAGCTTATTTCACAAAAGGGTCATTATTGCCTCTAGGCTTAAGGCAACAAGTGTGTTTTGAATATTACTCTAGATTAGCTCTAAAAATACAGAGATCTCTTCCACAGTCCCATTATTCAAAACACTCCCAAGTATACAAGGGCTTAGAAACTTCATTCCCCGATTCCCTCTTCGCTTTTGATTTCTTCAAGGGATCGCAACTTTCTTGTCTCCTCCTTCAATTATCGCATTTACTATCTCGTCAAAGTGATCAGGTTTTGATGAATCGCCGAACTTCACAATTCCCATTTTAATGAACCTTTCAACCAACTTTTTAAATGTAGTACAGTTTTCAATTGAGTGACCCTTTATTCCCGCGTGGTACTCGCATTGGGCGTTCTCGTTATACCATTTTAGGAATGGAGGTTGCAACGGTTTCGAATAAAATAGGGACACCACGTGTGCATCAAACAAACTCTGATATAGCTCCTTATACGTCATTGGGATTGGCGTAAATTGGAGCTTTTCTGAGTTTTGCCTTGTACCCGACTCTTGTCTCACCGACCCTTGTTGCCCAGCAGTGATTACCTTTGGCTGGTTAATAGTAATTGCTTTTGAGCACCCTTTGTTGTATGTACTCGTATTATTCACCTCATCATCTTTTTTCCTAGGAGAAGACCTTTTAGTGGTTTCCCTTGCTTCAATCTTGCCACCTCTTATGGCATTTTCAATCATCTCTCCTGCCATCACTATATCCGTAAAACTCTTGGTGGTATTTCCTATCATATGAGTGATGAATGGAGCCTTCAAGGTATTGATGAAGAGCATTTTAGTCTCCTTTTCTAGGAGTGGTGGCTGAACTTGCATGGCGACCTCCCTCCATCTTTGCCCATACTGCCTGAAGCTTTCATTTGACTTCTTTTCCATGTTTTGCAACATGATTCTATCAGGCGTCATGTCTGTAACATGATTATACTACTTCACGAAGACTTGAGCTAAGTCTCTCCAGGAGCTAATGTTAGCGCAGCTGAGTTGATTGTACCACCTAGACGCTGCCCCCACCAAACTGTCTTGGAAATAATGAATCAAAAGTTGATCATTGTTCACGTAACCAGTCATCTGTCTACAGAACATAGTGATGTGGGCTTCAGGGCAACTAGTCCCATTGTACTTCTTGAATTCTGGCATCTTGAATTTATGAGGAAGCACCAGATCTGGGACCAAACTCAAGTCCTTTGCGTCAATACCATGGTGATGATCAGCATTTTCCAAAGCCTGGAACTTTTCTTCCAACCATCTATAGCGATCCTCCAACTGCCTTGAAGATTCAGTTCTTATTCTCTCTCTCTCTCTGCTATGTCCAAATCAGAGATAACAGGATTGCCAGGGTTATCTCCTAGGTTAGATCCTGAGCCGACCTGGAAGTTTATAGGTGGTCTAGTATCAGCTTGCCCCTGTTGAGGCCTAATCGTGATAGGTGGCCTTTGAGGATACTCCTCATGTTGTACATGCGGTGGGGTGAAACCCCGAGGAAAGTCCTCATTGTCATCAGCGTTAACTATGGGACCTTTCCCTTTGTCCATTGCCCCACTTAGCATTTGGGCCATTTGAGCCATCATGCTCCTTTGAGCTTCCAACATTTGGTCCCTCATTTCTTGTTGGAGCTTTGCCATTTGCTCTTGCATCTGGTCTTGCATATCTCTTTGGAATTGTTCCAATCTTTGATCCATTTTCTTTGATTTGGCACGTGTACCGTAAGGATGTTCAGCTTCCAGATTTTCCTTTTTTTCTCTTTTCTCTCTGTTATAATTTCAACTAATTAGACTCTCTCTATGGACTTAAATGTATGTGATGTGATGTAATGCAAATGCATGAATGCAAAGAAAGAGAGGCGTTGATTCTGAATTCAGTTACATTAGAATAACTTTTCTAGAAAATAAATTCCTTTACATAAAACGGATTACATACGCGGCCTTGCCCTCATATTCCAAGCAAAAACATCAATCTCCTTCTTCGCAAAGGTCAAATCTTGCAAACTTCTAATAGATGCCTCCACTAGCTCCTTTTCGCTTGGGCCGCGACTCATTACTCATTTATCTTTGCAATGCTCGTTAACCTCTTCAAGAAAGCCGAGACGTGGTGATTCTCGAAAAGTCTTTTTCATCTTGAATCCTTGGGCAATAAAGTCTTGTATTCCTTCATGGACTATCAGTCTTCTCCCGTTTACTTGGATCATATTCGGACAACCGTATTATAATCCACTTTACCAAAAAATCCATTTTCTTATGACAAACTATTCTATTTAGTAATCAAATTTGAATCAACACCTCTTTTCTATGATATGAATGCAATGCAATCAAAACAAAAGAGAACACGTTAGCACAAAGAAATAAATAACAGAATAGGGTACCTATTTGGGTGACCACTAGGGTTCAATATAGCTCTATCTAGGGTTGGCTCTTAAGGATCACTATATGTGGCTTAGTTCTAAAGTTGAGGTACCCGAACCAGCAGATTCCTCGATCCTCACCCATTATAGGCTCATACGGACCGAGTTCGGTTCAGGAGAATACATTTCCCTATGGCTATGCGGAGGTGAAAACCTCACGAAGACATAGGTACGGATGTATCCCGAAAGTAGTCCACTAGCCCATGCGGAGGTGAAAACCTCACGAAGGCATAGTTTCTCACTCCCAGTTAAGGGTGTGACCACAACGGTCATGCAGTGCAATGCAGAGCGATATATTAAAAATTAGAACGACATGCAATAAAAGGATCATAATTTTTCAAATCGGTTTTTCAAATTTAGACAAAAGGACAGGAAATAATCAATTTTACTGCTTGACTCTCTTATTGTCCCCAGCGGAGTCGCCAAGCTGTCGAAACCATTTTTAATTTTGAAAAATGGGGATCGACTTTAAAAAACGAAAATGGAGTCGCCACCAATCCCTTTTTAATTAGGTAGGATTGGATCACCTTATAAGACGTTTTATTTCAAAACATTGGTTTTTGGTCTACAAAATACCAGAAAACAAGTTCGGGAGTCGGTTACGTACGAGGAAGGGTTAGCACCCTCGTAACGCCCAAAAATTGGTACCTAATTGATTAATTAATGCCCTTATGTCGAGAATTTGAAAAAAAAATTGGAATATGATTTATTTAAAAATTTGAACAATATGAGTTGAAATTGGGGATTCTTTTGTTCCGAAAGCATACAAACATCACATCCAGCATGTTAGGACATGATGTTTTAAACCCTCGTAACCAAAATCATCTCATGATTTACAAAATTTATTAAAAGGATATTTAGTTATTTGGACGAATGAAAACCGAAACCCAACACGTTAGGGCACGATTTCTCGAACTTCCAAACACGAAACATTGCCTTGTTTTCTGAAATTCTTATCCCAAGATAACAAATCGTCATACCCAGTGAGTTAGGACACGACAATTTTGAATTCTCGAGGATAAGTTTTTATTTAAAATTTATAGATTTTAAAAGGGATACTTGATATTTTAAGTTCTACGAGAAAAAATCAAAACCCAGTAAGTTAGGGTATAATTTCTCTCAAAGTCCTCAAATATCATAATATCGCTGTATTTAAAAACCTTTGAATAAAATGCCTAAATATAATTAAATGTGTTTTATAAAATAAAAGGTCTTGGAGTAGATATGGAAACATACATATTTAATAGCAATTCTGCATAACTACAAATCATACGAACAATGAATAATAAAAGAATAATATAACATAAATATATAATGAACTATGCTAAACAATAATAAACGATCTAAAGAATATAAATAAATAAACATGTGATATAAAGTAAATAGCAATAATTGAAATTTTCACGAAATAACAAAATTAAATGAAAAAAGGAATAACATATTTGAACATTGAATAAAAAAGAATGTGATGATTTTTAAAATGATTAATATATGTATATATATATAATAACAAAAATTAAAAGTAAAAAAAAACTTATAATAAATATATATAATTTAATAATTTAATACATGTATAAATAACTATATATAATAAAAAAATTAATAAATAGTATATAATAATTTTATATAAAAACATATATATAATATATTAATCATAAAATTACATATACAATAAATACAACATAAATTAAATATTTTATATAATATAATATTATACTTTATAAATAAGAAAAATTAGAAGTAATATACATAATACAACATAATACTATATAATATAAAAATTAAAATATATATATATAATATAATAAATAATATACTAATCATAAAAATTATATGTGATAAATAATAAAATAGATTATACAATATAATAAACTTTATACAAACAACAATTTTAAAAATAATATATAATATAATATAATACTATATAATATACAAATTAAAATATAATATAATAAATTGTATATAAATTATTAAACCAAGTAAAATAATATATAATAATAATTAAATATATATAAATAATACATATAAAATATATAAATATGTGAATTTCGTCATATTAATAAATTAATAAATATAGGAAAATGATATAGAATATTTAATATGATAAATAATTAAATACCATGTAAATTAATAAAATAAAATAAAAGGATAAAAATAAAATAAAACAAAGAAAACATGGGTTAAATAGCAATTAAAACAGATATAAAAGGACTAAATTTAAATGCGCGTTAAATCACAGGGGTTAAAATGGCAATTAGGCCAAATTTAAAAACTACGACGTTTTGATCCCAGCCTTTAAAGAGCCCGAGGGACTAAATTGGAAAGTAATTAAACTTTTAGGGCCAAATTAAAAATAAAAAAATGAAATTAAACGGAATTAAAAAAATAAAAAATGCGGAAGGACTAAAATGGCAATTAGACCATTAATAAAAATGCGCGGATCCTACCCGGGTTTTCGGGTCAACGCGCGGATCCCCTAGCCCCGAACGACGTCGTTTTGCGCTTATTAGGTTAAGCAAAAACGACGTCGTTTCTTCTTGCTATATAAGCCAAAATCCGGCCCCAAAAATTCATTTAAACCCTCCTTTTTAAAAAAAAAATAGTCTGGGGTTCCAAAAATTCTCTCTGGCCTTCGGCCGGAGGCCCAAATCCGGCCTAGATTCTAGTGATGGTCCGCCACACGCGCCGTCGCACGCGTCACCTCCGACGGCAGTCGGAAAGCCAGAAACTTCCTTTTCAACGCTGATTTAAAAGGTAAATTTCTTTTCTTTGTTTTTTGTATTTTTTTTATAAAAATATACATGCGCGAATAAAAAAATAAAAATAAAAATAATGCGAAAATAAAATCACCTCTGTATTACAAAAGATTTTTTTTTATTTCTGTATTTCTTTTGTATTCTCTGTCTGAGTGTGTATGTATATTGTATTTTTTTTGTGCCTTTTACAGATTTTTGTTGGGGTTTTATAACCCGAAAAATAAAAAAGGAAATGCGAGAAAGTATCTCGTCTGCCATTTTTGTTGTCCTTTCTTCCCTTTTTTGTAGGTACGAAGCAAGAAGTCCGGTGGTGGTGCGAGATTTGCGCAAGTTGCGGCGCTATCGAGGGGATTCTGATGACTTCGAGGGCTTGCAGCGCGAGGGTAGTCAGGAAACCCTAGGTTTCCTGACTCTGTTTAGTGTCTGGGCCCTTTTGGGCCGTCTGAGTCTGGGTCTATTGGGATAGTCCTTAGGTATGGGTCTGTTGGGTAGGCTGTTTAGAGTGTAATTGGGCTCAGGTGTAATGGGGTATTGGGTATTAGTTTGGGCCAAGGGTAGTGGGTCTGTTTTGGCTTGAGTGGGTTGTAAAAAAAAATGGACTGTTTAAAGACATTGGTTTTTATTTTTTATTTATTTTGTTTTTGTCTGAATGGAATGGGCCCGGGCTAAATTGGGCTCCTACACTTAGTATTGTGGCCATGCATGTGTAACACCCCTTACCGAGACCGTCGCCAGAGTCGAGTACGAGGCATTACCAGACTTAACTTACTAGTTCGGGGCATAAAAATTTGCTTTCAAAATTAATTCATTCACATACATCCAATATGTTCCTAAAAAGGGCCTTTGAGGCCCTAAAACATGCAATTGAAACGGTTCAGGACCAAACCGAAAACATTAAAAAATTTCTGATTTCTTAAACAAATCAAAACAATTTATTTCCCTATTCATAATGAAACTGTTCATTTGCGTCATAGTCACTAAATTGACTATAACTCGAGTTACAAAAATCGAAATTTAGATCCGTAAATTTTCCTTGAAACTAGACTCATATATCTTCTTACTATAATTTTCCAGAATTTTTGGTGTGGTCAATTAGTACAGTTTATTAGTTAAAGTCTCCCTGTTACAATCGTCAGATTGGTTCGACCCCTCTTCACTAAAAATCAATTATCTCATAATATACAATTCTTTTGCCTACACCATTTCTTTCATATAAAAATAAACTCATAATATTTAATTATATACCTCATTCATACCCTAATTCCATTTCTACTATCGTTAGTGATTTTTCAAAATCACGTCACTGTTGCTGTCCAAAAACTGTTCCTTTGCAAATTTTACTCTTTCATAATTTCTTTGTAATAACTATAATTTAGGCATACATGTAACATCCTAGGAAGGGCCTATGCATTTTTCAGATCAATTGTATGAAATGGCAAGTCTTAAGTTTTATGAATAAATTTTTGATACTTTTGGAAACCTAGAAATGAATGAAAGTGGAAATGAAAATGGAAATGGAAATGGACATTTTTGGAAACTTAGACATTTTTGGAAACTTGGACATTTTTGGAAACCTAAACATTTTTGGAAATGATCCAAAAATGGAAACTTGAACATTTAGGGAAACTTGGATATATGAGAGAAATAAAGGAGTTTTATTCACATAAATATGTGAATAATAAGAGAGAAATAAAGGAGTTTTATTCACATAAATATGTGAATAATAGGAGATAAATAAAGGAGTTTTATTCACATAAATATGTGAATAATAAGAGATAAATAAAGGAGTTTTATTCACATAAATATGTGAATAATAAGAGATAAATAAAGGAGTTTTATTCACATAAATATGTGAATAATAAGAGATAAATAAAGGATTATTTTCTAATGAGATAATTGAGGAGATAATTGATGGATTAAAGGCTTTTATCTTTTAAATAAAAGAGATAATATTATCAAAAAAAAGGAGTGGTGGCCAAGTAAAGGACTCCTAGGCTGATAACTTTGGCTATAAAAGGAGGACAGGAGGGCTACTCATCAACGTTTGCTCCTTCTTCCTCTCTGCCGAAATTCTCCCTAGGCAAAACCCCTCTCTGCCGAATTTTCATTAAGCAAAAATCCCTCTCTTTTTCTTCTATTTTCTTCTCCGTTCTCTTGTTAAAATTTGAATCTTTGTGGATTCTAAGAAAGAGGGCAATCATCCACAACATCAAAGGGGATCTTTCGGGAAATCTAAGGATCTAAGGTAAGGATTATAAATATAAATATGTGGTTAAAGATTATGATTCACGTTTTCAAAGTTAGATCTAATCTAACACGAAGTTATAGGATTTCAACAGGCTTATAAAGGAATCCTCTTGATTTGGAATCCCATCATAAGGTAAGGGATATTCGGCTAAGGCATAAATTGTTTAAGTGTTTTCCATTATTTCAAAAAACCGAAAACGACTTGGTTACATACCTAGTATTAGCCGATTTCAAGGAAGAGGAATTCTAGCAAATCATGGGACTTGATTAAATCAATTCGGCAACTAGGTAAGTAATTCTACTTCTAGTAGGATTTGGTTTTAAGACCAAATAGGTTTATTTATATGTTTTAATTAATGGCCGAATATAGGAGTGAAAGATCTAGATCGGTAGATCGCTCTACTGAAATTCACGGAAACTATTAAGCGAAAAAGTGTGTGTACTCTTACTAACTTTCAATAAATTGCATGGTAATCATTAGATATGTAAATATGTAACAGTATGTGAATGTGGCTAAGCACCACAAATGTGGTAAGGAGTACCAGTGCACGTTTCCTACTTTTGATAGGATTGTGAATGAGATATATTTTGAACATGTGATTAGTAACATGAATGAAAATTTAGTATGTGAAATATGTTATGAAATAATTGGGGCATTCGGGATATTTGTGGAGGAAGAAAGTGAAGGTGATGACTACGGTCTCACCAACGTAAAGTGGTGACTACGGTCACATAAAGTGAAAAGTGGTAACTTCGGTTACATCCAGGTGAATACAATGTCTAATGACACAACATAAGTGGGCGATGAGCACGTCGATTGCAAATGACGCCTTCGATGGTGTGTAGCGGATGGAGGGTCGACTTAGTAGTCCCAGCGGTGTATGCAGGTTGGTACGGGTGGTGTGTAGCGGATGGACAAATAGGTTTGGATTTGGGTTGCATCATCCTTTATTTTGTATGAACATGATATTGATATGACTTGTATGCCCGATTTGTTGGAAATTAGTACTATGTACACATTGAGTCTGTTGACTCACCCGTTGGGGAATTATTTTTCGTGTGATGAGCGATAATGGACCGGGTCGGCAGGAGCTAAAGGTGGCCATGCATCGCTTGAAGGAATTATTTGGAATTTGGACTTTATGAAATTTTAGTACTTTAAACTTTATTTTGGGTTTGAATGATGTAATAAGGCCATAAGGCCCAATTGGATTTTCTTTATTTCTCATTTATTTTTATTTGAATATGATACAATTTATGTTTGATTAAAGATAAGTAAATTTATTTCTTTTAAAATAATAAACCCAAAAATTATTTTGTCACCTTATTTAAGTTGGATTTCGGAATTTATTAAATAGGTTTCAAATTAAGCCCAACCTAAAACAATTTTTAAAATTACACAAATTTTCTCTAAGTCATTTAGAACGTTGAAAACCGATTTATTTAAGGAACATACGGATCCGGTTCGTGGCTCGTGGGGCGGGTGTGGGGTGTTTCATTGGTATCGAGCCCGATTTAAAACTCTCGGCACAGTGGGCTCAGGCCCAAAACATTTTCAATTCGAGCTCAAATGAATTTCTTTGAAATAAGCGGGTTTTATGGCATGGCACCTAAGTCTCCGACCATGATCCACCAGTAAGTACCTTTAACCATCTGTGTGATTATGTGAATTATAAATTGTAAAAGGGTAGAAAAGGCATGGAACGTAGAATAGTGTGATAGGAACTTGAACCCTAGGATTAGACTACTCAAACACTTGAAACTCATAAGACTTAATGAACTTAACAAACCTATGACTAAGTTATTAAGCTAGGTGTGGCAACCCCATGCGCATGTCTAGGATTGGATCCCAAGAGCACAGGTATTTAAGCGGTCCTAGTGACTCACCTCCTCTTCGCAGTATCCTGCCTGCGTAGCCGGTTCGCCCTAACTCGGAAGGCTCGGTGGTGTGGCAACCTGCATGCGCATGTCTAGAAAGGTCGGTGAGAGCTTGGTATTTAAGCGATCCAAGCGTGACTCACCTCCTCTTCATTCGAATCCCACAGGTGCGTAGCTTTGGTTCACCCCGACCAAGAGGGCTCGGTCATAGGCTAAACACAAAGAATAAAACCGAAAAGGGACTTAGCCGTTTTCTTTTATAAAAAAAAAAAAAATGTATAACCAAAATTTAGTTTTAAAACTCTTAGAAACTTATGAGAACTATTTTACAACATTTTCTTCTAAAAAAAAAAAAATACCCTTGGTTTATAAAATGACCAAACCACCCATAGTTTTAACAAAATTTCATTACTTTATCAAATGTTCAAAAACCCTAATTTGTAAAATATCAAACTATCTGGATTTTGGAAAATTACAAAATTGCTCCTAACTTACAAAATTACCAAAACGACCACGATTTCCAAAATTTTTACAATATCATTGCTTTGAAAAGTGTAACTCTCAAAGGAACCCTCAATGTTTTACAATCTTGGAAAATATCCTAACTTAATAAATTTTGCAAATTTACCTCCGATTTTGGAAAAATTATCAAAATACCCCCGAGATCAAAAATTACCGAAATACCTGGATTTCAAAATTCTTCCAAAATTTCCCGGAACTTTAGAAGTACCAAAATACTTTCGTCAAAATCACCAGGAACTTTTTATTTTTGAAAATTTACGAAAATACCCTCAGTAGGATAAAATTACGAAAATGCCCCTAGGTAGTGGAAAAGCAAAATAACGAAAACAACAACAAGAATTACAACGTTTCTTTGAATGAGCGAAAGTTCATATTTGTTGATGGATGAATGAATGAATGCAAGACTGTATGCATGTATGAATCCGAAAGAACCACTCTTAAACTCTTCTTCATAAGATATCATCGCGGGTAATAAGTGAAACAAGAATACTAATACATAAAATTCCTTAATCGGATCTCAAATCGATAATGAGCTCAAGAGGACGTGGTCGTCGTGGAAGAGGTAGAGGAAGGATGACCGTTAGATCGGGACAAGGTTCGACAATGAGATACCACCACCACCATCACCCCACCGTCAATGTTGAGCGGCAGCTCGCTGATGAGGAAGATGCCGTGTCGCGGTCATCTTTGCGAGTTTTGGAATTGGTGGTGGTGCAGAAACAATTCGAAATCGTAAATCTGTGCTCGAGCGGCTCCGTGCTAATGGAGCCGAAATGTTTAGAGGAGTATCGGGAGTGGCACCCGATCTGGTGAGTCGGTTGGAAGCAACCGAGCGCATCATGGATGAGCTCGACTTGACCCCGAGGAGAAGTTGAAAGGGATGACGGCACCGCATTACGCGATGAAGCGTATCAATGGTGGTTAACCGTCGACGGACGGTGCCACGGCGGAAGATCTCGACACAGGAATATGCTAAGGAAGCATTTGGAAGAAGTATGTGGGAACCAGGTATATAGATGAGCAAAGGAAGCCTTTTAGGGTTGGTACAAGGAAGTAAGTGCATCACCGAATATGAAGCGGAATTCTTGAGGTTGAGCCGATATGCCCGAGGAGTAGTGGCGATCGAGCATGAACAGCGTGTTCGTTTTGAGGACGGACTTAGGGGACGATTTGGGACTTTTGATAGCACCGCATCGGGAGCGGGAATTCTCTACCTTGGTGGAAAAGGCTAAAGTGGTGAGGGAATTAAGGGCGCCACCAAGCGGTGTGGATGAAAATAAGCCCAAAAGAGGTTTTGGGCCATGCCGAAAAGGCCACAAGAGGCCAAGAGTTGACAGTCACAAAGTCAACAGGTTGGTGCGGTGGCAATTTCGCCCTTGTGAACACTGTGGGAAGGAAGCACGGGGAGAGTGTTGGAAAAAGGCGGGGACGATGTCTCAAGTGTGGGTCCAAGGACCATATGATTAAGGATTGCCCCAAGTCATTAGATGAGAGCCAACCAAAGAAATTCGAATGCTAACCAGTGGTAGAGGCGACACAGCGACCTCAAAGAGGTCGTGGGTCGGCCAGCAGAGGTAGTGGCGGGCCGTGGAGCTCGGGGCCGAGGTGCGTGCTAACGCCAAGCAAGGCAACCGGGTTTGGTTTACGCGGTTCACGGGAGGGAAGAGGGAGACGCACGCGCCGGATGTTATAACCGAGCGTTCTTTATTCATGACAAACCCTATTTTGCTCTTATTGATGTGGGCTCAACTCATTCCTATGTTGCATGCGATGTGGTTGAAACACTAGGCCTAGACTCGAACTTTACGATAGGCGGATAATCGTAGTAAGCCCTTTAGGCCAAACGGTGAGGATAGATAGGATCTTTCTGAATGTACCCCTAGAGATTCGGGGAGCGAACTTTCTGGGCCGACTTAATGGAATTACCCTTCGGAGAGTTTGAGCTTATACTTGGAATGGATTGGCTAGTAGAGCATCGAGCCGTGTTGGATTGTGCGGCTAAACGTATGGAACTAAGAACCCGGAAGATGAGGTAGTAGTGATGATCGGAGAAAGGAGGAACTACTTATCTAACGTAGTTTCAACTCAAGGCCGAGAAAATGGTTAAGAAAGGATGTAAGGCATTCTTAGCCTTCGTGAGTGCGTTAAGAGGAGAAGAGGAAGGTGTCAAGGGAGTTAGAAACGAGTAGGGGATTTTGAGGATGTATTTCCGGAGGAGTTGCCCTAATACCCCGGATAGAGAAGTGGAATTTGGAATAGATTTGCTACCGAGAATAGCTCCTGTGTCAATCGCTCCCTACCGAATGGCACCAAAGGAGTTAGTGGAGCTCAAGGCTCAAATCCGAGGAGTTGTTGGATCGTGAGTTCATTCGACCCGGTGTGTCTCCGTGGGAGCACCTGGTTCTCTTTGTGAAGAAGAAGGATGGAACTATGCGGATGTGCATAGATTATCGCCATTGAACAAAGCGACCATCAAGAACAAGTATCCTTTGCCAAGGATAGATGACTTGTTCGACCAAGCGAAAAGGGCAACAGTTCTCAAAGATCGACTTAAGGTCGAGGTATCATCAACGAAAGTGAAGGAGGTGATATTCATAAGACCGCTTTTAGGACAAGGTACGGTCATTTTGAATTTGTGGTGATGCCGTTTGGGTTGACAAACGCACCGGCGCGTTCATGGATATGATGAATAGGGTTTTCCAACCCTACTTGGATAGATTCGTCGTGGTGTTCATCGACGACATTTTGGTGTATTCCAAGACGGAGGAGGAGCACGATGAGCATCTCCGAGTTGTGTTAGAAGTGTTAAGGAAAAAGAGCTTTATGCCAAATTCAGCAAGTGCGAATTTTGGCTCAAGGAAAGTGGCGTTCTAGGACATGTGGTATCCGCATGAAGGAATAAGAGTGGATCCTAGGAAGATCGAAGCAGTGTTGGATTGGAAATCACCTAGGTCGGTGGCTGAAATCAGAAGTTTCTTAGGCTTGGCAGGCTATTACAGAAGGTTCGTGGAAGGATTCTCGTCAATAGCCGCACCTTTGACAAAGTTACTAAGGAAGGAAGTACCGTTTGTGTGGACGGATAAGCAACAGGAGAGCTTCGAAAAGCTTAAAAGGTCTTGTGAAAGCTCGGTGTTAATTCAGCGGAGAGGCGTAAGGACTTCGTAGTATATTGTGATGCTTCGCACACAGGGTTAGGCTGTGTGCTAATGCAAGAAGGAAAGGTAGTCGCTTATGCATCTCGACAGTTAAGGCCGCATGAGGTGAACTACCCAACTCATGACTTGGAACTCGCGGCAGTGGTTTTCGCCCTCAAAGTTTGGAGGCACTACCTTTATGGAGAAAGGTCGATAATTTACGGACCACAAAAGCCTTAAGTATTTGTTGACTCGTAAGGAGTTGAACTTGAGGCAACGAAGGTGGGTGGAGTTATTAAAAGATTATGACTGCTCGATAGAATACCATCCGGCAAGGCGAATGTGGTAGCCGACGCCTAAGTAGGAAGGTTGTGTCGGTTTAAGGGCTTTGTTCGCTCACTTAAGTTTGTATGATGACTAAGCTTTGTTGGCGAATTTACAAGTCAAGCCAACTTTGGTGAAGGAGGTGAAAGAGGGACAGGTTGGCGGATAAGGACTTAAGTACTAAGTTACGACAAGTACGGCAAGGAGGATTAAAGGATTATGGCGTCAATGATGAAGAAGTCTTGTGCTACAAGGAAAAGGTTTGTATGCCGAGGGATAAGGAGTTGAGACAAAGGATTCTTCGGGAAGCGCATGGTAGTCCTTATGCTATGCATCCCGGAGGCATCAAGTCAGTATAGAGATCTAAGGGAACAATTTTGGTGGTCGACTCAAAAGCGAGAGGTGACTGAATTTGTGGGGAAATGTTTGACATGTCGCTAAGTAAAGGCTGAACACCAAGTCCCATCGAGATTGCTTCAACCAATTGAGATTCCCCAATGGAAGTGGGAAAGAATTACCATGGACTTAGTTAGTGGGCTTCCCTTACGCCCACTAAGAAGGACTCGGTATGGGTGATAGTGGACCGTTTGACCAAGTCCGCACATTTTATCCCCTGTGAGGATCGACTATTCCCTTCAAAAGTTAGCCAAGTTATATGTGGCGGAGATCGTGAGGCTACGACGGGGTACCGATGTCGATCATCTCGATAGAGACCCAAGGTTTACGTCTCGATTTTGGAAAGCACTTCATCAAGCATTAGGCACTAAGCTAGACTTCACTCCGACTTTTCATCCACAATCGACGAAGCGATCGAACGGGTTATACAAGTGTTGGAAGATATGCTAAGAGGTCAGTGATGGATTTACGAGGAAGTTGGGAAGATTACTTGCCTCTAGCCGAGTTCGCCTACAACAACAACTATCGAGCAAGCATTCGGATGGCACCATACGGCATTGTATGGAAGGAAATGTAGAACACCAACTTGTTGGACCGAGTTAGGAGAACGCCGCGTTTTGGGTCCAGAGTTAGTGGCGGAAACTGAGGAGAAGGTGGAATTAATTCGGGCACGGTTGAAAGAAGCTTCTGATAGACAGAAGTCGTACGCAGACCTTAAGAGGAAAGAAATTGAGTTTGAAGTAGGAGACCAAGTGTTTCTCACCTTGGAAGAAGGTAATGAGGTTCGGTCGAAAAGGGAAGTTAAGCCCAAGGTTTATAGGGCCTTATCAAGTATTGAAGCGAATTGGGCGATGGCATACCAATTAGAGTTGCCACGAGATTGAAAGCGGATGCACGACGTATTTCATGTGTCCATGCTACGTCGCTATCGATCGGATCCGTCGCATGTGGTATCTGTTGAAGAAGTGGAGCTAAGGCCAGACTTATCCTACGAGGAAGAACCGATTCGGATCTTGGAACGTGATGTGAAAGTACTACGAAGGAAGTCTGTTCCTTTAGTCAAGGTGTTATGGCGCAATCATGGATCGGAAGAAGCTTCGTGGGAGCCAGAAGAGACAATACGACAGCAATACCCTCAACTGTTTAGTTAGGAAATTTCGAGGACGAAATTTTATTTAAGAGGGTAGAACTCAGTAACATCCTAGGAAGGGCCTATGCATTTTTCGGATCAATTGTATGAAATGACAAGTCTTAAGTTTTATGAATAAATTTTTGATACTTTTGGAAACCTAGAAATGAATGAAAGTGGAAATGAAAATGGAAATGGAAATGGACATTTTTGAAACTTAGACATTTTTGGAAACTTGGACATTTTGGAAACCTAAACATTTTGGAAATGATCCAAAAATGGAAACTTGAACATTTCGGGAAACTTGGATATATGAGAGAAATAAAGAGTTTTATTCACATAAATATGTGAATAATAAGAGAGAAATAAAGGAGTTTTATTCACATAAATATGTGAATAATAGGAGATAAATAAAGGAGTTTTATTCACATAAATATGTGAATAATAAGAGATAAATAAAGGAGTTTTATTCACATAAATATGTGAATAATAAGAGATAAATAAAGGAGTTTTATTCACATAAATATGTGAATAATAAGAGATAAATAAAGGATTATTTTCTAATGAGATAATTGAGAGATAATTGATGGATTAAAGGCTTTTATCTTTTAAATAAAAGAGATAATATTATCAAAAAAAGGAGTGGTGGCCAAGTAAAGGACTCCTAGGCTGATAACTTTGGCTATAAAAGGAGGACAGGAGGGCTACTCATCAACGTTTGCTCCTTCTTCCTCTCTCTGTAAAAATCCTAGGCAAAAACCCCTCTCTGCGAATTTTCATTAAGCAAAAATCCTCTCTCTTTTCTTCTATTTTCTTCTCCGTTCTCTTTGTTAAAAATTTGAATCTTTGTGGATTCTAAGAAAGAGGCAATCATCCACAACATCAAAAGGGGATCTTTCGGAAATCTAAGGATCTAAGGTAAGGATTATAAATATAAATATGTGGTTAAAGATTATGATTCACGTTTTCAAAGTTAGATCTAATCTAACACGAAGTTATAGGATTTCAACAGGCTTATAAAGGAATCCTTCAGATTTGGAATCCCATCATAAGGTAAGGGATATTCGGCTAAGGCATAAATTGTTTAAGTGTTTTCCATTATTTCAAAAACCGAAAACCGACTTGGTTACATACCTAGTATTAGCCGATTTCAAGGAAGAGGAATTCTAGCAACTGTTGGGACTTGATTAAATCAATTCAAAGAAACTAGGTAAGTAATTCTACTTCTAGTAGGATTTGGTTTTAAGACCAAATAGGTTTATTTATATGTTTTAATTAATGGCCGAATATAGGAGTGAAAGATCTAGATCGGTAGATCGCTCTGACGGAATTCACGGAAACTATTAAGCGAAAAAGGTGTGTACTCTTACTAACTTTCAATAAATTGCATGGCAATCATTAGATATGTAAATATGTAACAAAGATGTGAATGTGGCTAAGCACCACAAATGTGGTAAGGAGTACCAGTGCACGTTTCCTACTTTTGATAGGATTGTGAATGTGATATATTTTGAACATGTGATTAGTAACATGAATGAAAATTTAGTATGTGAAATATGTTATGAAATAATTGGGGCATTCGGGATATTTGTGGAGGAAGAAAGTGAAGGTGATGACTACGGTCTCACCAACGTAAAGTGGTGACTACGGTCACATAAAGTGAAAAGTGGTAACTTCGGTTACATCCGGTGAATACTGATGTCTAATGACACAACATAAGTGGGCGATGAGCACGTCGATCGCAAATGACGCGCTTCGATGGTGTGTAGCGGATGGAGGGTCGACTTAGTAGTCCCCGCGGTGTATGCAGGTTGGTACGGGTGGTGTGTAGCGGATGGACAAATAGGTTTGGATTTGGGTTGCATCATCCTTTATTTTGTATGAACATGATATTGATATGACTTGTATGCTCGATTTGTTGGAAATTAGTACTATGTACACATTGAGTCTGTTGACTCACCCGTTGGGGAATTATTTTTCGTGTGATGAGCAATAATGGACCGGCCGGCAGGAGCTAAAGGTGGCCATGCATCGCTTGAAGGAATTATTTGGAATTTGGACTTTATGAAATTTTAGTACTTTAAACTTTATTTTGGGTTTGAATGATGTAATAAGGCCATAAGGCCCAATTGGATTTTCTTTATTTCATTTATTTTTATTTGAATATGATACAATTTATGTTTGATTAAAGATAAGTAAATTTATTTCTTTTAAAATAATAAACCCAAAAATTATTTTGTCACCTTATTTAAGTTGGATTTCAGAATTTATTAAATAGGTTTCAAATTAAGCCCAACCCAAAACAATTTTTAAAATTACACAAATTTTCTCTAAGTCATTTAGAACGTTGAAAACCGATTTATTTAAGGAACATACGGATCCTGTTCGGGCTCGTGGTAGGGTGTGGGGTGTTTCAATACATAACACCCAAAACATGTTCTTATTTAGCCATTTTAATAGCTAATCATTATCAAGTATTTACAAGCCATTATTTAGCCATATCATAAGGACATACACACAAAATGGCTAAGTCCCTATACATGCCATAACTTAAAACGTTTCGAGTCACAAAATACCGAGATAATCCTTTGATAGTGTGAAACGATCTCCGACGTCCTTGCGATCCCCCAGTTGGCTTGTGATACTATAAAAAGAGAGAAAGGAATGGGAGTAAGCATAAAGCTTAGTAAGTTTGCATGTAAATGAATAACAACATTCTTAATGAATTATCATATTCTTTTCTTATCAGGATCATTTAAGCCTTTAACTCAATATGCTTAAGTTTTGAATTCTTACCTGTACCTTTTTAGCATGAACTTGTCTTACCTTTCCTTTGGTATACTCTTTGAATTTTTCCGTTGAACCACTTGGAATACTAAGGATACACGGGTACCTTTCCTTTTGAAACTTACCATTGCCATGTCTTGACATGGTCTTACGTGGTATCCTTGCCTTATGAACTCACCAATGCCATGCCTTGGCATGGTCTTACATGGGATCTTTGCCTTATAGTAACTTATCAATGCCATGTCTTGACATGGTCTTACATGATTTCCTTAAACCCTAATGTCATGACATTTGTATCCTACACATTCCTAAGGTTCAACCGGGACTTTCTGAGATTGTTTCTCGATAAATTTACAGAATAAATATGTAAATGCTGGAATTTAATAGTATTAAATGTAAAATAATAGAATATTGCATTTATTTACCTCAAACTTACCTCGGAACAAAATATGATCAACTATATTGATTTAGTCCACTATCTTTTTCTTTCCCCAGTCTAACTTCGGATTTCGTTCCTCTTGATCTATAATAACAAATTTAGCTTATTTAATACCCACATTTATTAAAACAGTCCTTGACTCTAACTTTGGAAAAATTATGATTTTTGCCCCTAAACTTTTATATATTTACACATTTGCCCCAAAGTTCGGAAATTAATCTTTATCCCTTATTCTTATGTTTTATGACATGCTGATAATTTTTCCCTTCTATGAAAACATCAAATTCTCACTCTAACATGTACTTATGAACATTAGGTATTTTTACCGATTAAGCCGTTTTACTCGTTTTCACTTAAAATCGCTTAGCAAAAGATGTTTAACATAATTTTAGACTTCATATTCTATCATAAAACATCAAAATAAACACATTTAAACTATGGGTATTTTTCCAAATATGAACCCTAGGTTAAATTATTGCTAGATTAAGCTAAATCAAGTTACCGGGACTCTAAAAACGTAAAGAACATTAAAAACGGGGCTTAGATGCACTTACTATGAGCTTGAGAAGTTGAAGAAACCCTAGCTATGGTGTCCCCTTTGAAATTTCGGCCAAATGAAGAAGATGGACAACATTTTGCCATCTTTTTCCCCTTTTAATTCCTTTTTAATTCCAAATGACTAAAATGCCCTTCATTAAAACTTTAGTTATTTTTATCTATGTATGTCCATTTTTTTTCCATGGAAAATATAATGGTCTAATTACCATTTAAGGACTCCTACTTCAAACCCCCATTTCAATCAAGTACTTTATGAATTAGAACCCCTATTTAGTAACTTTTACAAACAAGTCCTAATAGGCAATTTAAGCATGAAATCAATAAAATTTCTTATCGATACTCTAACACTTATATTTAATCACTCGATAAATCATAATAATTAATTGTAATAAACTTTTCTATCTCAGGTTCGTGGTTTCGCAACCTGTTCTGTTTAGGCCCTATTTCGGGATGTTACAGCATGATTTGGAGCTTGAGCAGTTAGATGTAAAAGCTGCATTTTTGCATGGAGAACTTGAGGAGGATATTTACATGCAAAAACCAGAGGGTTTTACAGTCTCAGAAAAAGAGGACTATGTTTGCTTGCTGAAAAAGTCCCTTTACGGTTTGAAACAGTCACCAAGACAGTGGTACAAGAGGTTTGATTCCTTTATGACTTCTCATGATTTCAAAAGAAGTAGTTTTGACAGTTGTGTTTACTTTAAGAAAAATAGTGATGGTTCTTTTGTGTATCTACTTCTTTATGTTGATGACATGTTGATAGCAGCAAAAGATAAATGAGAGATAAGAAATGTCAAAGCCCAACTAAGTAAAGAATTTGAGATGAAAGATTTGGGACCAGCAAAGAAGATGCTTGGTATAGAGATTCTCAGAGATAGAAAAGCAAGTAAATTGTACCTAAGTCAGAAGGGGTACATTGAGAAAATTCTTTGCGGGTTCAATATGCAGAATTCTAAGCCTGTTAGTACTCCTTTAGCAGCCAATTTCAGACTTTCATCAGCTTTATTTCCACAATCAGATGATGAGATTGAGTACATGTCACATGTTCCATACTCTAGTGCAGTGGGATCTCTCATGTATGCTATGGTTTGTTCATGTCCAGATTTATCATATGCAATCAAGATCAGATTAGCAGCGATACATGGCGAATCACAGTAAAGAACATTGGAAAGCGATTCGATGGATTTTAAGATACTTACAAGGCACTACTGATGTTTGCTTACAGTTTGGAAGAACTAGAGATGGAGTCATTGGGTATGTTGATGCTGATTTTTCTAGAGACCTTGATAAAATAAGATCTCTAACATGTTATGTCTTTACAATCGGAGGTTGTGCAATCAGTTGGAAAGCCACTTTGCAAACTACAGTCACTTTGTCTACTACTGAATCTGAGTACATAGCGATTACTGAGGCTTGTAAAAAAGCTATTTGGTTGAAGGGACTCTTTAGTGAACTCAATGAAAACCTTCAAATCAGTACAGTATTTTGTGATAGTCAGAGTGCAATTTTCCTTACAAAAGACCAAATGTTTCATGAGAGAACAAAACACATTGATGTTCGATATCATTTTGTTCATGATATTATTGCTCGTGGTGATATTGTTGTGAGCAAACTTAGTACTCATGAAAATCCTGCAGATATGATGACTAAGTCACTTCCTATAACCAAGTTTGAGCATTGCTTAGACTTGGTTGGTGTTCATTGTTGAAGTTAAACCCTTAAGGGGTTTTATGGAAGAGGTGGAGAACTTGTTCGTTGAGAGTTCGCGATGAAGAACTTGTTCATTGAGATTTCGTGTCAAGGTGGAGATTGTTAGAATTAAGTGACCCGAATCCTTATTTAAATAAAATACAGTGGTAAAATAAAATAAAAGTAAAATCCATATAGAACTACAATTCTTTTATTTTATTTTAGAATAAGGTTTTTTAAACCTTATTAAACTCAATCTATTTTATATTGATTAGAATAAGGTGTTTCAATTTTACTGCACTCCTATTAGAATATGGCTTTACAAGCCTATAAATAGACATAGTCTACTCCTCTTATAATAATTCGAATTCAACATAGTGAATTTTCTTCTCCTCTGGCCGTGGTTTTTTTCCCGAAAGAGTTTCCACGTAAAATCTGTGTGTTGTTTATTTTTATTTATCTTTTCTTTGCGATATATTTGTCATTACCGATGTTATATTTTTCACAATATTCATATTTGATTGCTATATTATTTTATTTGATTTTTTCTATAATAATTGTCATATATAGTAATGGTTTAATCTCTTTTTATTGACTTCTATCTGTATTAAGCTTAGTTTATTACAAATACATAAGCTTAGGGTATTACATATAAATTGCATTTCATTAAAATTTAATTTTTAAGTTTTTTGTTTTTACATTTAATTTCTTATCCAATTAATTATTTATTGATATTATTTTATGTTATTATAAAATAATCAAATTATGAGTTTATTAATAAATATCTATTTTTATATGATAAAGCGTTTATAAGCTCCTCGGCAAGCGTGTTTCCTTCTCTCTCTCTCTCTCCCTTTTTTTTCTCCCTTTTAATTGCTATTTGATTACTTTTAAGGCTAAATGACCTAAATATACCATTTTTAAAAAAAAATTATGGAAAAGGGCCGAAAAAATAATTATTTACCGAAAAGGGTCATTTTCCTCGAAAACGCGTCCACGTCAGCGCGTTTTAAGGGGATAAACAGAAAAGCGCATCCACGAGGGAGCGCTTTGTGCCACATCAGCAAAAAACGCGTCCTTGAGGGCGCGCTTTGCTGATGTGGCAAAAGCGCTCCCTCGTGGACGCGCTTTTGCCCTTCACCCCCGATGGGCTTTTTAGTTGTTTTTAGTGTTAGGGTATGAGTTTTTAGGGTTTTAAGGCTACAGTTTATGGATTTTTAGGGTCTTAGGGTTTAGGGTTTCTAAGGGAAAATTAATAGACTAGATTTTAGGGTTAATTAATTAGAATAATTTTAAGTTTAGGGTTTTGGGAAAAATATATCAGTAAAATAAAAATTATTTGAATTTTTTTACAGTAGTATCTGGTAATATAATTTTGAGAAGACGTTTCTGAACAAATAGTGACCAAAACGCTTCAAGCAGGATACACTGCAAAGAAGAGTCTTGAAAAAGCTCCCACGTGGGCGCTCTCTTTTACTCTGATGAGTCTCTCGGCAAAATAATTTTGAGAAGATGTTTTTGAACAAATAGTGGCCAAAACGCTTCAAGCAGGATGCACTGTCAGCAAGAGTACTGAAAAAAGCTCCCACGTGGACGCTCTTTTGCTCTGATGAGTCTCTGCAAAATAATTTTGAGAAGATGAATAGTAGCCAAAACGCTTCAAGCAGGATGCACCGTCGCAAGAGTACTGAAAAAGCTCCCACGTGGACGCTCTTTTGCTCTGATGAGTCCGGCAATCCTTAGACTATAAATCAGCCAAATTTTATTCTCAGGTTGCATAACAGAAATTGAGGCAAAAGTAAAATAGAAACTGAAGATGAGTGAACATATTAATGCTGTTATTTACTACGATGGTAAGGTTTGTGATACCGAAAATGGTGTTATTTTTTTATCGGAGAACACAACGCGATTGGGTTTTAACCGGAACATAGATTTGACAGAACTTCACAAAAGAATTAGGCATAAAATCTTCAGAACAACGCAAATGAAAGTTCAGTCTATTAAATATAGATTTTGCACTTCGGTTGATCCCGTGAGATATGACTCATTCAACATCAAAGGTCCTCGGAGCTTGGAGGCAATGGTGGAGACTCATCTTGCCAGTGGATCACCCTATCTTGAGGTATATGTACAATTTTCATCGCCAAGTGATCTTCCTTCGACTTTAACATCTACTGTTATTCGAGGGGAATACACGATCCCAAGCCGACACTCTGTTAATGGGAGGAAGAATACGGAAGTGCCCGTGTTTGGTGGTAGTATGGAAAACACAACCCCTGCACGACACTCGGTTGGTGGATGGGACATGCATATCCTTCCTTCGATGTTCGATGCTAGTAATACGTATTGGGGAACGTCATCAACTTCTAGTGGTTGGCAATCCACATATGATTGGGAACGTTACGAAAGTTGTTTAAGAAGGGATAATGTACTCCCCACGACATCCACCGGCGAGAGGCCCTCATTCGTTGCAGATGATGGTCGGTCAGATGATGAGTCCGACGTGGATCCACCTCGAGAGCCCGGCCCCGATGGTGCAGAAGTTGCATTATTTTCTGAACCGGAGCCTGTTCCAACCGACGTTGAAGGCAGTTCAGATGAAGAAGAAGAAGATCCGCGATTCAGGGCGTACTCGCCTCCAGCCCACATGCATAATGTCGATCTATCTCAAGACGATGCATTGGAGTTTCCTGAACTACCACACATAAGGCGTGACCGTACAAGTTCATCGTTGGATTCGGGCGAATTACAAGTTGGTAAAGAGTTTTCCAACAAGGATAGTTTTATTGGTGCATTGAAATAATGTAGCATCAAGAACGGGGTTAACTACAACGTGGTTAAATCCAAACTTGATAAGTACGAGGCCAAGTGTGCAGTGCAAGACGGTACATGTTCATGGAAAATCATGGCCTCGTTGAGGAAAAGGACAGGCTTGTGGGAGATCAAAAAGTACAACGGTCCACATACATGTCTTACGGGTACAGTATCACTAGGTGTTCAAGGTTTTTGAATAATACTAATATTACGTAATGTTGCATTATTTAACGTACTTCGTTGATGTGTGTTTCACAAGATCATTCAAGATGGATTCAGAGATGTTGGCTGACTTAATAATGCCGACGGTGAAGGCAGATCCCAAGACTACAGTACCGGCCTTAATTGGCAATATTCGTAGCCAATTGGGGTACACGCCCTCTTACCGGAAGACTTGGATAGCCAAGCAGAAGGCGTTGGAAAAGTTGCATGGTCGGTGGGACGCTTCATATAATGAAGTGTGGCAGTGGTGTCAGGTGCTGGAGAGATATGTCCCAGGCAGCATAACAGACCTTGAAATAGAACCGGCGTACTACAACGATCGATTACTCCGTGGATGCCAAGTGTTCAAGTGTCTGTTCTAGACATTTAATCAATGCCGAGACGCATTTATATACTGCAAGCCATTGGTACAAATTGACGATACCTTTATGTATGGTAGATATATGCATCGGCTATTGCTAGCTGTGGCATAGGACGACAGTGGGAGAATCCTTCCAATTGCGTTTGCAATAACACCGGGGGAGTCAGCTGATGACTGAGATTTCTTTCTATCTAGGTTAAGGAGGCATGTTTGCCCCCAACCTGATATATGCGTTATATCGGATCGGGGCCCTGGAATACTAGCCCCAATAGAGCGATAGGGAAGCCTATGGCATCGCACACACCATCGATATTGCCTAAGGCATATTGCGTCCAACTACCACGGGCAACATCGATCTACAAGTCAACGACGGCAAGTGACCAATATGGGTATGTAATATCTATTAATATAATTTCATTTGTAATATTCAATTTATTCTTAATTGAAGAGTGGTATGTAATATTCGCTATCAACTTATATTGGCAGGGTACGAGATCAATAAGGATCGTTTTCATGAGATGTTGGCGAGTTTGCGCTCAGTTAACGAAGAAGGCGCAAACTACCTACGCAATATTCCTTTCGAACAGTGGACACAAGCATACGACGGTGGCCTACGATATGGTCATATGACCTCAAACCTGGCCGAATGCATAAATTCTGTTCTAAAAGGAACGCGTCATTTGCCGATAACATCGGTTGTACGAGAGACATATTTTCATTTAGCGGCACTATTTTCGAAGCGAGCAGCGAGTTATAAAGGCCAAATGCAAGGAGGCCATGTATGGTGCGCGAAGGTATTGCGAGAAATTAACAATGGGAAGGCACGGGCCAACACAATGCACACAGTGTGTCACGATCGCGACAACCTATGGTTTCATCTGACGGAGTTTGACAGACCGAACCAAGGTATTGTTGGCGGGCAATATCGTATACACTTGAGAAATAGGACCTGCGACTGTGGGATATTTGATACACTTCGTTACCCATGCGCTCATGTACTTGCGGCTTGTCAGAATCTCCGTCTGGATCCCATGAGCTATGTCGACGAAGTGTATAAAATAGAAAACATGTACAACGTGTGGAAACACGTATTCCCACCAGTCCCAGATGAACGTAAGTGGTCGTCTGTATCGCTTGCTCCGTATAAGCTGTTATCGGATAGAGAACTGCGGCGCAAACCAAAAGGTCGACCTTGTTCGACTAGAATACGCAACAATATGGATATCCGAGAAACGGTCAACCAACGGAAGTTATGCGGATGGTGTAGGAACCTAGGTCATACATCTCGCTCATGTCCAAGTCGGAATAGTTGATAGTCTCCTTATCATTTTTGTCTCTTGGTGGCTTGAAAAGTTATGTCTCATTTTAAATCAGATCATTTTTGTTTAGATGTATTTAAAGACATGATAGAAGTAAAGTATGTGTTTTTATTTCATTAAATATATAAAAATTAAATTACAATTAGGATATTAAAAACAACTTTCATTTTATTAAAAATAAAAAAATTTAAAAAAACAACTTTTATTTTATTAAAGATAAAAATCAATTACAAAAAAATAACTTTTATTTTATTAAATATATAAAAATAAATTACAAAAATAAAAACAACTATTATTTTATTTTAGCAAAGATATAAAAATTAAATTACAAAAAAATAAAAACAACTTTTATTTTATTTTAGCAAAGATATAAAATTAAATTACAATA
Source organism: Gossypium sturtianum (assembly GCA_025698515.1). Classification (NCBI taxonomy): domain Eukaryota; kingdom Viridiplantae; phylum Streptophyta; class Magnoliopsida; order Malvales; family Malvaceae; genus Gossypium; species Gossypium sturtianum. The sequence continues at coordinate 24,459,713 of CM046952.1, forward strand.
AAAAAAATAAACAACTTTTATTTTATTAAAGATATAAAAATTAAATTACAAAAAATAAAATAAACAACTTTTATTTTATTTTAGCAAAGATATAAAAATTAAATTACAATAAAAAAATAAACAACTTTTATTTCATTAAAGATATAAAAATTAAATTACAAAAAAAAAACAACTTTTATTTTATTAAAGATATAAAAATTAAATTACAATAAAAAAATAAAAAACAACTTTTATTTTATTAAAGATATAAAAATTAAATTACAATAAAAAAAACAACTTTTATTTTAGCAAAGATATAAAAATTAAATTACAATAAAAAATAAAAAATAACTTTTATTTTATTAAAGATATAAAAATTAAATTACAAAAAAATAAAAAAATGGCGGTCGGAATCAATGTTGGTGCCGGTCGAATCGATGCCACATGGGGGTGGTCGACTGATTCTGCTACTGGATTCCTCCTTCTTCTAGCTTCCGCGGGGTTGTGGAACCTCAAAGGGATTCTGTCAGTCCTCGTGCAGGGGGTCTGGTTGTGGGTGTTGGGAGGATGACCCACCTTGATAAAATAATGACTGGGGAGGTGTTTGCATAAACCATGGCGGAGGTGTCTGAATCCCATAAGGCGAAGGAGACTGGTAAAAGGAAGAGCTCCCCGACGGCGCCTCGTGCGATCCCTCATGCGATAGCGGCCTCAAGATCGGTTGGCCAGTTGGAGTAGTCGGGAACGGACTAGAACCGGGCCATGCATTCCAACCTGCCGTGGGACTGGGAAAAGGAAACATATAAGGGTTAGGATACATATAAGGGCTAGGGTACGCACTTGGCATAATCTGAAAAGGTTGTGATGTCAGTGTCATCGGCTGAAGTGTTGAGCCCAATGACTATATGGGCGCTGTTGATGGACCTGGTGACTGTGTTGGCGCTGTTGATGGTCCCTTCTCATCACCCCTTCTCCTTGGATTTAAAGGGGCCCGTCGTTCCCTTTGTTTACGAAGTTGTCGTCGCCTCTACTCTTCTGACAATAAATACAGCTTGCCATGGATCCGAAACCATGGCATGTATTCCGGCACGTACGCTAACTCAGGAACGATGATTGGTTCCCGAGTAGGTATATAATCATACCGGTTCTCCCACAATTCGATATACGCTGAACAATATCTTGGCCAATCTGTATGCAACTGTCGTAAGTCGACTTTGTGCTCATCATCGAGCACCTCAAGTGCCACGAGAATCGATTGTCGGAATCCAAATTGATGCAGAACCCAATCTGATTGGTGCATCTCCACTGTAACACCCCATACCCGATTCCGAGGCTAAAAACGGATACGAGACATTACTATGCTTGAACTTCCTTAAACATGTACTTACGGGCTACAAAATTTTGTTCCGAATTAAAAACTTCTCTTTCTTAGTCAAATCATTCACATCGTGGGCCTACGAGGCCTTAAACTTGCGTCCGGAAACTTTTACAAGCCAAAAGAAACTTTTCTTTAAAACAGGGGCCACACGCCCGTGTGTCCTTAAGACATGCCCGTGCCTTCCACCCGTGGTCGACACTGACTAAATCCACACGGCCTAGACACGCCCGTGGCCCTGGCCCGTGTGCCAAACCTTGGCATTCGACTTATCCACACGCGCCTGCGCACACACGCGCGGCAAAGGCCACGGCCGTGTGACAATTGAATTTCTAAGTGTCGAGTGCAGACTTCACACGGCCTTGGAACACGCCCATGTGCCAACTGTGTGTATCACACGGCCTGGACAAACGGCCGTGTGACCAGCCCGTGGTCTAATCTGACTTAAGATACTAAGGTGCAGGAGACACACGACCTAGACACACGCCCGTGTGTCTATCCGTGTGGGCACTCAGTGGCTATCTTACCAAGCATTTTATTACTCCCGTTTGCAAACATTCATATACTACTTCAAAACATTCTGAAATCATCAATTAAAACACATGAATTAACACATTTAATCATTAAAGAGATAAAGTCTTTATCTCATACACTAGGGAGAACTACTCCCAATACAAATACAACCAACTTAGATTCTCTTAGGCCAATACAATTTGGCACATTATCAATGACTTAATCAACCTCAAGTACTAGCCCTATACATGCCATGACTTCTAAGGACTTGATACCTCATACCAAGGGTCTGCTCGATAGTGTGAAAACATCTCCGGCGGCCTCCAACCCGAGCTAGTTAATATAACCTATAAGAGATGAGAAAAGTAAAGGAGTAAGCAATAATGCTTAGTAAGCTCATCTGCATAATGTGTCAAATATTGATATTCATTGAATATACATAATTACAAAGTATCATGAAGAGTGTCTCTCATAAATTCATGGTTACTTACTCAACTATTCTTGAAACTTACTCATTCAATCTCTTACCACATTCTTACTTTGCCACAAGCCAATTGCTTATTTAATTAGTACATATTCCTGCACTGATCACCACATGATCATATAAAATAGCTCATCAAGCATTTTCAATAAGATACTCATACTATTAATCTCTCGGTGGTTTCGCACTTAGCCCACTATTGAATCTCTAATAGGGTGGCATTGCACACAGCCCACCAATCATTTATACTTATAGTGATTTCGCACTTAGCTCACCAATTATTTATAGGCGATGGTATCGCACACAGCCCATCATTACCATCAATAAGGTGATGTCGCACATAGCTCACCGTTATTTTACATTCATGGATAATAATCCACATGTATATCTCTATTTCAAATGTTCATCCGAGAACATCCTCACATACTTCTATTCTTACTTAACTTTCTACGATACTCGTTCGCATTCACACAATGCATAAATGAATCTATCTCATACAACTAAGGCGTATTGAATACACATAACCCACTAAGGGTTCATCATATACTGAATCCATATCAATTCAGTTCTAACACACGCTTGTGCTTTTCGTGGTACAACCACATACTTTCTTTCTTTCAACATATACGTTGAATCACTCAAGTTATTAAATAACTCTCTTGAATCTCATACTCATAATGTCACATAAAATTTATACCCTAATAGGGTCTTACTTGCATTAACATATCGATGCCATGTCCCTAACATGGTATTATACGAATTCTTACATCGAGGCCATATTCTAATATGGTCTTACACGAGACTTTAACTATCATCATATCATTCTACATACATTTCCCATTACTCTTAAATTTAATTCTTTTGACCTCTCATCAAAGATATTTCATACATTCATAGAGTAAATATACATTCCATAAAACATTGGAACATTAAATTAACTCATACATAATTGCAACATTTGCACATGAACTTACCTCGATGTCGAAAGGGCCAAAAGGGACCTTTTTGCCCACATTTCTCTTTTCATCCGTTCTAGGTCCGAAACTCGTTTTCTTTGATCTAGAACAACAAAATTTATTGATTTAATCATTTATAAATCATAATACACCATAATCTACACTTTAGGAAAAAATAACTATTTTGCCCCTACACTTTGGCAAAATTACGATTTTGCCCCTAGGCTCGTAAATAAATTTTCATCTCAATTTCTTATTAAGCAAGCCTAGCTGAAACTTTTAATCCTCTTACAACTATTCACAATTCCATCTATTTCATGCCTTAATGAACAATTTACAACTTTTGCATTTTAGTCCCAATTAGGTGTTTTCATCACAACACCTTTCACAAAAGTTGTTTATCAACATCCTATCATTCATTTTCTTCCATAAAAACTCAGCAAACAACATAAACTCTCTCATGGCAAGTCCCTAGACTTTCAACCATGTTGCAAATTAGTCCCTCCATTAGCTATCTTAAGCTTTGGAGACTCCAAAAATACAATTTTTATCAAGAAAGATCATCAAAATCACTTACTTGTGAGGAGAAATGCTTGCTGAAATTTTGAGCTTCAAAAACCCCCATTCTTGTTGGTATTTTCGGTGGAAGAAGAGAAGAAATAAAAAGATGATAGCTTTTTGCTTATTTCATCTTATTTTATTTCTTTTTAATTACCTAACATGACAACATTTAATGGCCTTGTCCCCTTTGTCATCCTTTGACCGGCCAAGCTAATTCCCATGGCCTAATTGCACCTTTCGGACCTCCAATTTATAAACCATAGCTATTTGGCACCTCTAGTAAATAGAATAGAACTTTCGCACTTTATGCGATTTAGTCCTTTTTCACAATTTAGCTAGAAATCGCTAAAATTAAGGCACCAAAATTTTCATGCATCCTTATAAACATGTTATGACAAATAACATAACATGAAAATAATTTTATCTAACCTCGAATTAGTGATTCCGAGATCACTGTTCCGACTAGCCCCTAAATCGGGCTGTTACATCCACGGTGGCATAGTTGATCAATGGGACCTTCACATGCCAAATGTTCGGATTTTGAAAGAACTCCTCCGGAATTACTACCCAAATTGACGGGTCCTCGTATGGTGTCCATTCAAACTATATTAACATGATAAAAATATTAGTTATATACTAAATACTAAATACTAAATACGAAATACTAAATACAAAATACGAAACGACTATTTTATTACGAAATTTAATTAAAATTTAATACTTACTTGTGCTTCCGACCATTGCTCTAGTAGAAGCCGTATATCTTCAAGCGATGTAGGTATTCCAACATAACTCACCGAATAGTTCCACCTAATTAAATAAATTTTTAGCATACAATTATATTTTAAATCTACGTAATAATTGTAAAATCTAATATTAAATTTACCTCGTTATGAGTGGGAATGTATGGATGGTCGACTCGAGGACGTAAAAATGGAAATTGAAACCGTGCCCATGATTGCAGTAGTGATATGCAACCTCCGATTTTCGCTTTATTCGGCCGCGTCACCCCGCACATCTCCCGATACAATTTTGCTAGCACGGCGGACTTCAACTCAAATCACCACGCTTGCTAAAATCAACAAGTTTCAGCAGCCATCTCAGGTGTACGAGGTTTCGTGACAGGTCCGGCATCAGATAGCCTCCAATCATCTCAAGAATGTATGCCCGAGCATACCGTATTCTTTCTATTTCCGTCGAATCATTATTCAGCTCCGGGAATGTGTCTCGTAACCACCCCATCTCGATCAGACCACTGGAAAATGTTATCCGGAATAGCACCCAAAAGCTCGTAGCATATGGCGCCCAATCGCCAGGAGTTGCGGACCCGGTGACTAAGTTCCCATCCACCGGCAATCCTAATTGCAATTGCACGCCTTCTTCGAGTGATGGTACACTCTCCGCATGGAAGATGGAAAGTGTGCGCCTCGGTCACCACCTCTCTATCAACGCCGATTAACTTTGGGTCCAACTTGCACCCCCGGCCTATCGTGGCCACGTGCCAAAAACCCGCTTCCCGTAGGTAATTCTCGATAAACGGCGATGGCGGACCAGGCATATTGCGAATATAGCATTGCAACACTTGATCTACAGACTGTTTAAAAAATTATAAAATAAAATTTAATTAAAATTGCATAAACCTTAAAAATTTTAAATAGTATTGAAAAATTAAAATTAAAACTTACCATTTGCATTTGATCGACGGAGATGTGTTTATCGTCGAGACGAATTAATTCTCCGGCCATTGCTAATACGATCGAATATTTTTAAATTTATCAAAAAAATATATTTCAAAAAATTTAATAAAGGGCTTTTTTTTAAATATTAAAGGACTATTGTGAAATTTGAGAGGAAGTTTAAAGGAATTTGAGAGAAATTTGAGAGGAATTTGAGAGAAAGTTGAGAGAAAAATGAGTAAGGACTAATGTGTGAAAAAAATAAAAGGGTTGGGGGTATTTATAGGTTTTTTTTTTTTTTTACCGTTGCAGCGGCAAAGCGCGTCCACGAGGGAGCGCTTTTGCCACATCACAAGCGCCGCCCTCAAGGATGCGTTTTCATCGATGTGGCACAAAGCGCTCCTCGTGGACGCGCTTTTTTTCATCCCCAAAACGCTACCGACGTGGACGCATTTTCTGGAAATGGCCCTTCCGTAAATAATTATTTTTTCGGCCCTTTTCCGTAAATTTTTTTAAAATTTGGTATATTCTGGTCATTTACCCTACTTTTAATCCAACTTTTATTAAAAAATATTTACACAACTATATATATTTAATAAAATTTTAAATTTAACATAATATTTTTAAAAATGATCTTTTAATGCTGACAACATTAAGTATTTTGCAATAAATTTTTAGACTTAAAACTATATTTTTAAGTAAGGACGCATTTAAATAACAATGTTTGAAGTAAATTTATATTTTTTAAATATCGTTATTTTTTTCAAATCATTAACAAATTTAAATAAAAATAAAAATTATAAAAATATTATAATATTGACACATACAAACAATCCGTGCATCATATGGGAATTCAAACTAAAGATACATAGACATGTGTTCTTTTTTTTTTCTTTTATATTTTCTAAAAAAAATTACATATTTGGTATATTACTTAAAAGGTTTTTTCATTTATAGCTATTATTGAGGAGACAGAAAGCTGTCAAATTTTTTCTTTTTTATGTTTTCTTGGAAATAAATTTACATAATGGGTATATTAGTTAAAAGTATTTATTATTCATAGTTATTATAATCAAATAATTGGTAATAAGGATTTTTAATATATTAATGTAAGAATAAAAATTAAAATTATATGTGAATTTTGATTTAATGTGTAATGTGATATATAAATTTTAATTTTATCCGATTATATATATAAAATTTTGATTTAATTCGATTTTACATTTGATTATTTCATATATGAACAATTATATTTATTGATTTAGAGTAAATCACAAGGCACATAAAGTATGACCAATTTATAAGACTATTTCTTTACTCAAATAACAACATCAACTTCTAAATTTATTATTTATTTTTCTTATTCACACCCAAAGTTGTTTAAATTTCTAAATTTATAATTAAACAATGTTTTAACTTTTAATTAAGTTCTTAACATAAAATAATAAAACATTTATTTGAATACAAATATTTACCTAAAAATGAAATAATTCAAACTACTCATCTTTTAAATTTACTTAACATGTCTTTTTCTAAATTATTTTTTATTTTTTATAATATATATGATTTTATTAATTAAAAATATTCATAGACTGAGTTGGATTGTGTTTATATAGTTGTCGGAAGTTTGACACAACCCAAAATATGATCCTAAACTTTGTCCAATTCTATCTATACTTATAAATGGAATTTAAACTTGTTTAAATCTACTTATATTATTTTAAATTTTTATAAATATATATGTTTTTATATCAAATATTTTTATATAGTTTTTTCTTTTATTAAAATTTTAAACATAAACGACTAAAATATTTTTTGAAATATTTATATCATATTATTATATTTTTAACTTTCATATGGTATAAATTACAAGATATATAAGAAAAATAGAAAAAAAGAGTTATACTGGACTTGAATCTTCAATATTGGAGTCGAAGCACAATTTGAGCTAATATTTTTTTGCGCAAGTTCATTTTTCATGACTGATATTTTTATTTAAAACATCTCAAATATCGAACATACATTTAAACTAGAGGTGTTCATGGATCGAATCTAGCTGAATTTAGCATGATATTAGCACACTTTATGCTTGCCCTAAGCTCAGTCTAGCCCCAAATATGGGCCCAATTATTTTGCCCATCACTAATCCAAGCCCATTTTATTTCTATCTATATTATTATCTTTAAATTTTTTTAAAATATTTATATTATTTTAATTTAAAATTTAATAATCTTAAATCTTTTCATTTATTAAAATTTTATTTATAGGTAACTTAACATTTTTTTCAATGTTTACATTATAGTACTATATATTTAATTTTTTTGTATTATAAATTACATAATATGTAAAATAACAAAAATATAATATAATACAAATTAGAAAACGGGTCGGGTTAAGCTAAGCTTGAGAATGTTGAAATTTGAATTCGACTCACATTTTAAATGGGCCTAATATTTTCGTCAACCCCTCCTAAAATTTAAACTATCTTTCGAATTTGAACAGATAACCTGAACCTTTAACATATCTATTCAACTAACATATTACTAATTCTATTTGTAGAATGTAAAAACTCCGAGGAGGATTTCTTTTACCCAAATTGTATTTATCTACTATTTTTTGTTTGAAATCTAAAAAGAAATTGGTTTATATTAAATTGAGCCCTACTTGGTTACTTGTAAGTCATTCCAAAGCTGAATAAACCTATTATGATGTCCACCCAATCCTACCCCATCCACTCAAAGAGGTTACTTTATTAAATATATATATATATATATATATATATATATATATAATTTTCATGCCACTCAAACGTTGAAGAAATCTTGTTCCTAAATTCCTTATCATTTAAGCATATATGTATTTTGATAATACATGTGTGCACTTACTCTAATAATGACTAGGAATAAATTCATTTTTCTAAAGTACTTCATAAAGTAATCAAAACATTATCACAACCAAGGATTGGGTTATACAATGTATTCATAATTTGGTTGGATTTTACTTCATTTTTTTTTTATTTAAACTCAAATATAGAATATGTATAAATATTAATCTATATTTTTCATAAGAATTATGAATATATAAGACATATTCAGTAATAGTCGATTGAGTCTTACCTCGATTGGTATAAACATTATAATCAATGTAGAAGGATGTGAGTTCTGATGTGCTGAAACACATTATTCTCCTATTTATAGATTGAGTGAAATTATAAATAATTATAGGCATCATACAAAAAAAAAATCAAAACTTATAATAAAATTATTAAAAAAACATATTCAATAATCCCTAATGCCATACAGAAACATTTAAGTAATGAAGTTTTAAGAAAACAATAATTTTAAATGGTTAAAATTTGCAGAATCGATAAGAAAACTCACACTATTTAATCTTTTAAGAATACTAACAGAATTTTATCTAAAAAGAAAAAATCTAATGACTAAAAAACAAAATTCATGTTTCTATTGAAAAGAATAAATGAGAGCAGAGAATTATTTTTAATTTTGATATACTCGAAAAAAACACATTTTTTATATTAAAACAAAACAAATATTATTAAAACAAGTGAAAATTATTTATTACAACAGGTTAAAATTTACAGTGTATTGAGGAAACCGGTCCCTAGAAAATTCAACTTCGGTTTTGCTTACTATTGAGTTTGAAAAATACTTTTCTACTCAAACAACATTTGAAAAAAAAGAGAGAGTAAATAAGTAGTTTTTTTCAAACCAAATCTTGATTTTAAATTGAGATTTTAACTCAAATCACTTTCGAAAATTACTTTTCAATGAAATTATCTTTTATCCCCATCAAGTCTTATACTTTATAATATCATGTTTAAAATAAACATTTTATGGTAAAAGTATCATGGAGGCTTTTGTATTATGAGTCAGAATGCATTTTTCCCACTCTAATAAAAAAAAAAAGGGGGTAAATTGATCCCTATACGTTAAACCAATGAGCAAATTGGTTATTTTTGTTAAAAATTTCATCCATTTGCACTATTAAAAACTAGCATGACTGATGGAATAACCAAACAGTGACATGTGAAATGCCACATGTACCTTATATTGATGTGCATGAATAATTTTTTAACAATAAAAATGGATAAATTTTTAATAGAATAACTAGTTTCCTCTTTGATATAATATATATGGATTAATTTGCCTATTTTTGAGTAAATGAAACAAAATGCAATCTTACTCCTAGTATAAGGGATTTCTATGATACTTTTACCAACATTTTATCTTCGCAAAAGTATTCTTTGACCATAATAGTAAATACTACTAAAATTTACAAAAACCACTTTTCAACATTAATGATAAACTAAGTCTCCTCATGTTTGGAGAGCTATTCTTTACGAATTTAATTAAAACTAACATTTCTTTAGAAGAAATTAAAATATAATCAACTCTTTCATAATATGCTCGTTTCTCTTTCAAAATTTTGGATGTTATAGAGATATAATTGTTATAAAACCATAGCGATTTTTGACTTCTCTATGACAACATTTGAGATCATATTTTTAACTTTTTTAATTTTTAAATTAAAAACAATAATATACTAATAATATTGATTAGTGAGATTTAGATAATAAATTTAATAAAATTTATAAATAAAATTTCTTTTATTAAAAATTATTTTTACTTGATTAAATATCGTTAATAGATTTTTATGCAAAATTTAAACAATTTATTGGAGTAATATATTAAAACTTTTATTTCACTAACGAATAAAAATGATTTTATTAAAATTATTATAGAGAATTAATTTAATAAAAAATATATTTCATAATTTATAACTGTTGTTTGTTATAAATAAAAAAATGTTATAAAAATAAAAAAAATAAAAAATCGATTTTACAATATATTTGATTGTTATAATAAAATGTTTGTATAAATTATTATAAAGAAGTCCGACTATATAACAATATTCTCAAGATACAAACAATCTATATAAATTTTAGTCCCAAAATTGGAAATTTAGATTAAATCTTGTATGACTCGTAAATTTTATGAAATGTGTCAAGTTGAAAAAAAACAAAAGGGATAAAAGGGTTATTTTATTTTATGTGTGTTTGTCCAAATCACAGAAAAACAAAATACTGTCATCATGCCTAATGAGTAATTTAGCATGAAAAACCAACTGATAAAAAAAGTACTTTTACTTTTAGTTAAAATTAAAGGTTTTCTTAAAAGAAAATCACATAATAAAGTTTATTTAATTGTAAGGAAAGGGTAAACTATTGGTGACTCAATTTTCCAAGTATTTTCATTTTGGTCACTCAAAATGATATTTTTGTAATTTCATCATTTAATGTTTAGAGTATTTTCATTTTAATCATTCAAGTATTAAATCTCTAATGACGGATGATTGTACATCATATTTGTACTTTCATTTTGGTCACCCAACTTCAATGTCATTTTTATTTTGGTCACAAAAGAATTTTTTTTGAACAACAAAAGAATCTTTTTTTAAGTATTGATCGGGTTAAAAAACATTAATGATTAAAGTAAAAAATTGGTAGAAACTAAAATGATGCATTAAAAAAATTGTAAAATTGTACTTGTTTATCTTATTGCTGAAAATTCTAATTTTTTTTTCAATATTAAAATTTTAATTTTCAAAACATCAAAATCAATTAAATAAATTGTTGAAAATTTTTATCCCTTGGTAATGTCAACTAATTTGTTACTATAATATTAAAATTAATTAAGTTAATCTCCTTTTAAATTTTATTTTAAGTTTATCAAATGAATCATATTTAATGGATTTTTTTCAATAATTTATTTAACTAATTTTGATGTTTTGAAATTTAAAATTTCAATATTGAAAAAAATGTAGAACTTTTGGTAAACAAGTACAATTTGATAAATTTTTTTAATGCAGTATTTTAGGTTTCTAACGTTTTTTCACTTTAATCCTTAATTTTTTTTTACTCCAATCAATAAATTAAAAAATGATAGTTTTTTTTGGGTAACCAAAATGAAAGCGACCTATAAGTTGGATGGTGACCAAAATGAAAGTGTAAACATAATGTAGTGTGTACAGTCAATTGTCATTAAAGATTTAATGCTTGAGCGACTAAAATGAAAGCACCTTAAAAGCTGAGTGATAAAATTGCAAGAATTTAATTTTGGGTGACCAAAATGGAAGTATCCTAAAAATTAGATGACTAACTGGGTAATTTACCCATAAAAGAAATAAGATTTACTTCAACAAAATATATCAGTTTAATGATATTTTGACATTTAGCCTACTGAAATTAATTTAAAAATTAAATAAAAAATAACACATTACTAGGTAAGGCTAGAAAATTAAGGGAAAGGTTTGGGTCTCATAATAATCGTGATGTGTGTTTAATTTCAGATACGGTATTATATAAAAAAAATAAAAAATAGAAATTGGGATACTACATTCATAAATTAAAAAGGCTAGAAAATAATAACCCGAAATCATTTTTTAACATTTTATTTATTTATTTTGAAGTAAAACTTTTAACTAACCTTAGACTTGGAAGTAAAGGACACGTGAGATAGTTTAAACAAAAAAGCCAAAATTTTTAAAACATAATTAATTAAATGACATCCGAAAATTGAATTAATTAATATATTGCCTTACTTTCATTTCCGGGCAGCCCCAACTCAACGGTCATTTAACACGATGAATTGATGAGTAAGCTGCCCGTCTTGCCCGATTCCTGACTGGGAAAAATGACGGGCAGTCACTCCCAATCCCCAGTACTCTCTCTCTTCCTCCCTTTTGCTTCTGCTATATCTTTTCTTCCTCTCCATGTCTCCTTGATCACGATCCGACGGTCCACAATGAACGCTTATCCTTTTGCTTGTTTCCTCTGCTTTTAGTCCTGCAAATCCTCAGATCTACTTTCGCCTCCCTCCTAAGCTTCTCTTTTTTCTCCTTTCCTTTTGATTTTAGCTCTGCAATTCCTCAGATCTACTCTCTCCGCCTTCCTCATCTTCGTTTCTCGGTATGTTTCGTTCCTCACATCTTCTTTTTTCTTCTTCTTTCGAATTCCCTAACGCTCTCTTTCATCTTTAATTAATTTTAGGTGAACTGAGTTTTTCCAAAAACAAAAAGCTAATTTTTACCAAAAACAACTTTCCGCCGGCGAGTTTTGCTCGTAATTCAAGGTACTTCGTTGTGTTTTTCTTTTAAAGAAAACTTTGTTTTTTATTTATTTATAAATTCCCGCTGTTTCCTTTTTGTTTTAATTTATTTGCACTATTAGGGAATTTTTTTTTTATTTTCTTAATTTTTGAAATTTCCTTTTGCTTTTGCTAGTTCGTACTATATATTCTGTAGGAATAAAGTGACAGATCTAACCGCTGATACAGCTTCAGCTTAGATCTAACGGTACGGATGCTTTTTTTATTTGTGCAGGTTGCCTTTAGATTTATCGTTGGCCGTAGTGAAATACTGAAGTTGCCCACAGTTCGATGGCGGTTACGGTTAGTTACGTCGCGCTAACATGCGCCGGTGAAAATCTAGCTTCCATGTTCTTGTCGGCTCTTGTCAATACCCACCTTGTAGCTCTGGTAAGCTATCCTTTATTTTTTTAATATGTTTTATTTTATAATTTTTGCTTACCATATCCTTCAATTTATGCTATTTTTTGCTACGAGTTTCGCGGTTTTCGCTTTAGATCAGTGCTAAAATGCGCCCTTGTAGGGTTCCTTATTTAGGAACCTTTTTTCTATTAAGCAGTTTTTTTTTTTTTTTTTTTATTTTTTCCCTCATATTTTTTCTCACTCTATTTTTTTTTCATTTGGATACTTATATTATTTTTTACGTTTTATTTATGTAAAAAAAAAACTTATCGACTTCCAATAAAAAATAAATTTCAAAATAAATCGAAATAAAATTAATAGTTTAGTCTATTTAGATATCAAAATGAGATTAAAAGACAAATTTCAAAAGTTAAATCCTCCCTTTGATTTTTTTCTTAAAAGTATTTCAGAATTTTTTTGCATTAGATTCCTGCTAAATGCGCGGCTTTGTTGTTGGGGACCGAGATTTTGTGACGTAACGATTTTGGAGTTGCGTTTTAATACGAGATTATTCGTCTTCGTGATTTTATTCCCGATAAAAATGATAATTATATTATAATATCATATTTAATTTTTTAATATAAAATTTAGAATTATTTAGAATTCTTTTTAACTTTCAAATTAGAAGATAAAATGTGTTTACCAACATCTTAAAATTATATTAACAATTTTTAGTATTTTATTTTGCTAACTTGCGCTTTTTAGTTGGGGAGATGGAGAAAATATTTACTGTAGTTCGGGGTAGTTTGAATTTTGTCGCATATGAAACTTCAATTTAATTATTTCAGTTGACTTTTAAAATATTTTATACTTTGATTTATAATTTGTTAAATAGTTTATTTAATTAAATTTCATAAAATATATGTTAACATAGAAAATTAAATGATATATTGTATACATTATTAATATAGATACACTATTTTTTTTTATAATCATACACGATACATTTTTTATATTCATAAGTAGGTGACACATACCTTTTAAGATTTTTAAAAAAATTGAGATATTTAATAATTTTGCTTATAAAATTTAAAATAAAATTTAAAGTTTTTTAAAGTTTTTTTAAAATTTTATAAATAAAAATGTAAAAAAAATAAAAAAATAAAATTTAAAAAATTTCAATAAAAAAATGGGATTTTTTTGGGAAAAAATAATAAAACATCTGTCGCTAAGTCTTTTTTTTTTGTCATTTTTTCGAATAGTCAAAGTCTCTGTTATGAATCGGATATTCCTTGCGTAATATTCTTGTCAAATCCTAGGTGCCACGTCACGCTTTTGTATACTATTTTTGAATTTTATAAAGTAATCGTACTTTTTATGTCAAATTTTTTTATACTATCATGTCAAAAATATTTACTTTTATTTAAAATAAAAATAATTTATGAAAATATCTTAACTGCTTTTAAGCTAAGTAAAATCAATGGTTGGTTGTCCCAATTCGGTCTACTCGTCCATAAAATAGGCTTGGCAAGATATTAAATTCTTCTTCTATTCGATCCGAATTTAGGCAGAGATTATTTTATCCAGTCTTTATATTTATTTACTATATTATTTTTAAAAATAATAATTATATATGTTAAGTTTAAAATTTGATTTGATCAAATTATGTTAAATTTAATGTGTTAATATTATTTATTAAAAAATATGATTCTATCCATTATTAGTAAAAAAAAATATAAGTAGGTTTAGTACAACGATACATTGTTATTTTTGTTGTTGTTAATAAATATATTACAAGGGCGAGATACTTGTGAACTTTTCACTAACAGGGAACAGACAGGAAATTTCATTTATTATTAATACTAAAATTATAAAAAATCATTGAATAAATTAAATATGAGTGGCTGAGTGAGACTTGAATTCTTTTAATTTTATATGGTTTCAACTTGGATAAATAGTAAATCCAAATGTAAAGCCGAATAAAGTTGGGAAAAAGAGAATAATAAATAAAGACATTTCATCTAACCTGATTCCACCGGCACACAAATAGTTGTAGTCCAATGGGCCCAATCTTTTTGCTGTTCAGGGATTGATGCCTTTCACCTTTCCTTCAAAATTTCTTAACGCTAGATTAGACCGCTTAAAAGGCCGGAATACCCATGTAGTTTGGTAGATTCGACTTGCCGGCCTAAGTTCGAATAAAATAAATTGTACGATAAATTTTAAAATTATATATAAATTTTAATTATGGTTCAAATATATATGTATATATATATTTGAAACTTTAATTGTAATTCAATAGCACACATTTAAAGAAGTAATCATGCCGATTTATTTTTATATTAGATAAATATAATTATTTGTATATACAATATGTAAACTTAAAATGGTGTTGTAACAATAATTGTGTTTGTTGCTAATGAAATTACATGAAATTAAAATTTTATGTATAAAATTGCACAAAATCAAAATTCATGTGTAAATTTAATATTTATTTCTAAATTGTAATTTGGGCTGATTGAATTATTATAATTATTATATATTTATATATAAAATAGTAAGTCAACATGAATTGTTTAATTAGTTGGTTAGTCATTAGAAATTTAACAAATATCAAAATTTGAACTTCATCAATTCCATGTGACCTATAAAAAGTATAAAATATATAAATAATTTTTAATATTTTATAAATACAGTTCCTAGTTTCAAGCCTAGCATGATTTTAATTTGGAGAAGAGATTTTAAAAATTTCCAAACCATGGGTTGTTCACAGGTCATATCTGATTAGTAAATTTATTGCTTATTCTGGTTAGGTTGGAGCTTCAGCTTAGTCTGTTGGACCACTTGTTTTATTGTTTTAAATATATTAAACATTTTATAATTAATTTTAAATAAACACAAACGTGTATATATATATATATATATGTATGTGTGTAAATCACTTATGTCCAAATTACAAAAATTCTTTTTCCATTTGAATAGATAACAAGACATCATATATTGGAGGGGTAGTATTAGGAGTGCCCAAAGTGCAAAGCTAAAAGTTTTAATGAAGCTAATTTATATATATTCTGTTGTGTACATATATATGAATATGATCCCAAGACTTGGTTTGTGCTACAGAATATTTAATTTAAATAATTTTTTGCCTTAAAAAATATTTTTTAATTAATAAACAGTTTGCCAGTAAAAGGTATGATTCTTACAAATCAAAGCAAAGGCTTTCGTTAATCTTCCGATAAGACCCAATTAGTTATGATTTTATGTACTCTTTGTCTTCTTTTTGGTTCAGAAAATCTTGGTTATAATTGCTAATATAGCTTCTGCTTTAAACCCTGCTGTGAATGCATGTTTTGGGGATTGGTTTCAGAACTCCTTTACATTGCTGGTGGCTAACAAACCTGGAATCAAGGGTGACCATTCCCAAAACCAGCCTAAGCTGAAGGACGCTGATGGGGAAGATAATGATGACGACAATGATGATGGCGATGATGGGGGTGGTGAGTTTGGAGATGGTGAAGAAGAGCTGTCCTCGGAAGGCGGGGAATATGGCAACAATGGTAATAGCGAGAAGAACAATCCAAAGAAAGGACTGGGAGATGGTGCGACCGGGGCAGAACAAAATGGAGAAGACGAAGACAATGAAGATGGAGATGGTGAAGACCCTGAGGATGAGGATGAGGATGAGGACGAGGATGACGACGACGATGATGATGGAGAGGATGAGGATGAAGAGGATGTTGAAGAAGAAGAAAATGAAGATGAGGAAGAAGAAGATGAAGATGAGGAAGCCCTGCAGCCACCCAAGAAAAGGAAGAAGTAAATTGTTAGGAAATAAGTTGAAGCCTCCTCCATTAAAAAAAACCCTTTTGGTTTAGGTAAACTGGTTCATCTAACACTATGTGATGTTTTATTTAGGCATTGAGGAGGGTGCTGTTTAGGGTTAATGTTTTTACGCATTATATATTATCACACTTCATTTTCCCTTTCCATAATTAGAGTACTGTTAGAAGTATTTGAACAGCGGCAAAAAAGATTCTATTGAAAAAAAAATGTATGATTCCGGCCGCTTCTCATTAATGTTAATGGATATGATAGTTTTGCTAACATGATTTTAGAAATGTCATCATATCTGGGTAAAGCATTCCTTTTTTTCAAATCAAACATTAAGTGCTAAAAAAAAAAATCTTAAGCTCGACTGAACAATGATTCATCGTAATTTCTGCCCGTAGAGAACCTGAAACCGTGAGCTGAATCGTAGGATTTCCTGCCTCCTGCTGCTGTGGGAGTTGAATCATATTTCGAAAATGCTTTTATTTCTTTATTATGGAACACGAAAGCAGCGGAAACAGGTAAATGGGCATCGTTGCCGAGATTTTGGGTCAACTCCAATGGCATATCGAAGTAGTGATTCATGACGCAGTCTCCATCAACATCTTCATGGTGGTCGGGTATCAAAGTTGATGAAGCCCAGGATCCGCATTCGAATTTTTCCAGGGAAACTCTTGTTGATGTCACATGATCATTCTCAATGCCAATGGTTTCTCTCATTCTTGGCCTCACTGCCTTTGCTTTACCCAATCCTGGAAGGAACAAGCAAAGGCCACTGCATTTGAAGTTGATGCTGTTTCGGCAACCATCGTCGTTGGCTTGACCATGGTGACGGACATCATCAACCACCTCGTGGTCGACCTGTCGAGGAGATTCATGACTTCGACTTTTCAAGTTCTTCCACGACAGAAGTGAGCGGAACCGAGGAGAAGAGGTTGCAGGCGTTGGGACGGTAGAAGTGAAGAAGTTGGGGTTGGGAGGGAGCAGGGGATGAGGGACGGCGGAATCCGGTTGAGGAGCGTCGATGGGAGGTAACATCATGTTGAAACTTGTTTCTCCCATGGATGATGACGATGATATTGATTCTCTCAAGGATATGGAATCAACAATTATCTGTTTTTCCATTTGCAGGCTGTGGCTTTTCTGCTTTGAAATGGGAAGTGCCATGGAATTTGGAAAAGGAAGAAAGCTGTTAAAGTTGAAAGCAGAGCTGGTTTAAAACGAGGATGTGAATGAGACAGCATTAGACTTGGTGGTTCGTGGATCGCATGCATAACAGCATTAGACTTGGTGGTTCGTGGATCGCATGCATAACAGCATTTCAGTAGTGATTTGCATGTCGTATCAGATATCATATCCTTATATTTTCTAATCATTATGAAAAATTATAAAATAATTATCTTGTTATAAAATAAAGAGAAATGGAGAGAATAAAGAATAAAGAAAATATGAAAACAATAGAGAATATACTTTATTGATCAAAAGGGATGATTACAATGTTTAATCAGAGTATCTATTTATAGGCATAAGAAGTATAAAAGAAGTAGAGATCTAATTTTAATAACTATTAGAATTTAAAGTATATTAAAACTTTATCTTGATCATGATGGACATCCACTTAATAAGATATTCATAACACTTCCCTTTGGATGTCCACTGGTAGATAATGTGCCTCGTTAAAATCTTATTAGGAAAAATCCTGTGGGATAAAAACTTAATGAAGGAAAAATAATACACAATCTATAATACACATAATATGCTGCCTCATTAAAAACCTTACCAAGAAAACCCAATGGGAAAAAAACCTCGATTAAGGGAAAAAGAGTGCAACGCGTATTTACTCCCCCTCATAAAAACATCACATATTTTCTCATATTCTACGTATTCAATCTTGAATACTAGTTTTTCAAATGGCTATTCGAATGTATTTGCTAAACATTTATATTACCATTTTTTTTAAAAGTCATGAGTGAGAGAAATTTGGGGAAATATATTTTGCTCTCTTCAGGAGATTCAACAATAATCATAACAAACTTTAATCACGATTCTTTTATAAAAACACAAATAGGTATTTTGGATCACTTTATAATCCTCCTTCAACTACTATTCACTAAGTCAAATTTATCACATATGTTCAAATTATTTCAATTCACATAAATGAACAATTTCTCGAGAATTTCAATATGCTTCTAGCATCCTAAATCCTTCAAGGATTTTAATATAAACTTTACTATATAGTGATTCATAAAAGTTTGTAACAAAAACCATTAGACGCAAGTTAAATCTTTTATGAATTGTCAGTTTAATAATATATCTAAAGGTTATTGTATCCACCACAAAAAAAATATTATATCTTTTCATAATCAATGCCAGGACTTATCGAAAAACTTCATATTCCGCTTTTGCAAAACTACTTCAATTGCACCTTCACTGGCTTTATACCTTTAAATATTTGGACTACTGGTCCAAAAACTCCACCAATTTAATTGTACTTGAGTTGCGTCTTTCTATTTTGATCAATTTATTCCATATCTATATTTCTCCATAGATTTCTTCAAGATCCTCCTTTTATTTCATTATTTTAATAATAATATTGTATGCAAAATCATTGTCGACCACTTTTATTATTCGGTTCCACATTTTCTCAAATTGGCATAACTTATCGAGATCTCTTATTTTCATTATTTTAAAATTTAGTTTCAGGTACCTGAATCTCTTCTGAAGTTAAACTTATTAATTATGTCTTGGGTCTCTTGTGGAGCACCCGCCTCCACTATATGACCATCTAGAAGAATTTTCATATTTGGAACCAGTCAATCTATTATTTATTCCAACTGCTTGTCCTATTGGGACTTTGATTCAAATTAAAATATTAGATGGTATATAACACTTGGTTATTCTCATTAAGTTTGTAAATACATCTAACAGTTAACTTATAATGAGTTATCCTTATTGAACTTCTGGTTCAATTACTCCCCCTAACTCATTTACAAGTTATTGTTTCTCCCCCCTAATATCGGGAAAACTATCGAATTAAAATTGTAATCACAAATCATGTCATAATTGAATCTCAAATACATTCAAAACATATAATAATATAAAGAAACTTGTAATTAATATATATTTCCAACTTTCTTTGAGGATTCACTCATCTTTGTGCATTGTGGTGGAGCAATTGGAACATATACGCACATACAAAAATTCAAATATGAGAAATATTTAGCTCTTGATCAAAAACCAATTGTAATGGGAAGTATTTATAACTTATTGGCTTGATGCATACAACACGTAAATCAACATAATCTCATATTGAAATAGGAAGTTTAGTTCTCATATGTAATGGTTTAGACATTAATTAGAGGTGTTTAAGCAATAATTTCTCTAAACCATTATGCGCAAACTTTTACAAAAGTTTTTCAAACTCAATCAATAAAAGATTGAGATATAACCTCATCAGTATTAGCAAGATGAATTGTCTTAATTGCATGATCTGAAATTAAATATTTAAACAAGCAATCTTGCAAACGACAGGTTGCAAATTGATAACACATATGTGATTATTTTGTAGATGTATCTACCAAAATCATATAATATCAAAACCATCCACATGGTGGATGAATGAGCCCATATTCATTTCAGAAATGCAAGACATTAAATATCAACTTTAGTTAGTGAGTTTCTAATAATCAATTTTCATTGAGAACAACCAACATATGAGAATTCTTTTAAATTAAAGAATCTTCTGGTTCTTTAATGAATGTCCATATGAATTCTCAATTAATTTTCGCATCATAAATGATCCAGGACGGTCTAACTGGTCACGCCAAGTAGTAAATGCATTTGTATCAATAAACTTCTGGTTTACTTTAACACGTGTTTCAATTTTACTAAATTGTAACAAATTAATAATTTTACTATCATTCCTTTTACTTTGTATCAACATATAAGTGCTATTGTGACATTTACTACTAGAAATGTCTAAATCAATGTGAATATTATAATGTCACTAAATCAACAAAATAAATATAATTTCCAAACTATTATATGCAATATTCGCTTCAAGAAATATGCCAAAATCTTCAAATGCCCAAAAATCTATTAATAGCAAACTTTGAGAGTGGATCTTATTTTCCAGGTGTACAACATGTATATAACTAATGACTTTTCATATATAAGTTTTCTCTCTTACAAGTTCTCATCAACAATATTTTACCACATAATTTTAATTGAGAACTTATTTTGAATACTATAGAGTTATACTCACAGTTTTTAAAAACTTGCAACTTCTGGTGCATCCAACCATAACGAGCTTTAGATAGAATTATCATATTCTATTGCTCATAAGAGATCTTTCACAGTCAAATATTTTGCTTTCAACCCTTTAATAGGGATGATGATAAAAGAATATCACAAAGATTATAAAATAAATATAAATTAATAACTCAATCCCCTTTTTTATTCATATGAAATATAATATTTTCCTCATTCACAATCTCAATATGAGATCCATTATGAATATATTTTAAAATGAATGGATTAACCATCACAAGATATTAATATATTAGCTCTTCTGGAGCTTTCGACTAATTTTGTACGACCAAATATTGGAATAATATTGGTTTGTTTCAGTACCAAATAAGATAAATGTTTTCTATCTGTAATGATAGAATGCATTACTACATTTTCATATCATTCCTCAAAGAATATTAACAGAAACAAAATATTTGGGTATACGCCACATATGTGGCCAATAATCTTTCATATTGCATTAATAACATAAGTTATCTTTACCATTTGAAAAGTTATCTTGAGAACTCTCATTGTTCTCTTATTTATTACTATGTTCCCACTTTTAGTGGTCTACGAGTATATATTTTATTTTCTTTATGTTTACATTCACTTCGGGGAATGCAACAAATCTAATAGGATGGACTTATAAACATCCCAATGGATTATTTATTTCATAATCACCATCGCAAACATGCGTGAGATTTCAAATCAAAATCTATCTATTCATATTGTCATGATTAGTCTCTAATTATAATAAACATGATATAATAAATAAAACATAGTAAAATATACCTGAAGATTTTTTAACATCATCGTCATCACCTTGACTATTATCACGAGCACAAATCTATTCTTTACCCATGCTTGTACAATTATAAATCAAAGATCGGGAATAAAAACCACAATCCATTCTGAGATTGAATCTTTCAACATCCTGAAGATGAAGTTGTAAGGGAGAAAATTTAAGGTGAAAAGGAATTTGATTTGTGGGACGACTTCGAAAGATTTTGAAAAAATAGAGAATCATTGTGCTGATAACGTGTTATAAAATAAAGAGAGATGGAGAGAATAAAGAACAAATAAAATATGAAAGAAATAGAGAAGGTACTTTATTGATCAAAATGGATGATTACAATGCTTCATCAGAGTCTCTATTTATAGGCATAAGAAGTATAAAAGAAGTGGAGATCTAATTCTAATAACTATTAGAATTTAAAGTATATTAAAACTTTATCTTGATCATGATGGACATCCACTTAATAAGATATTCATGACATATCTAACTATTTAATTTTGTTTTTTTAGTTACCAACTTGATAATGTAAAAAAGGAAACACCAAAAAATTCAAGATAGTTGGGTGACTAAAAAATCCAAAATTGAATAGGTGAGGGATCATTTTGTAACTTTTCATAGTTGGGCGACTAAACAAAAAAAAATACTAATAGTTGGATGACCATTTTTTAAAATTTTCTAGTTGGATGAATTTTTTTTTATTATAATTGGTTGACTACTAATGGAGTTTACTTTTTTTTTCTCAGTTAAGTGTTAGGTATCATACATGAGAGTATATGTTTAAATTTTTATTTTTTATGAGAAAAAAATTATCATTTTTACATATTTGAATCATCATAACTTAAAATGACTAAATTTATAGCTCACCAATGATGTGAGTGAAAAAGAATGTAGCGAATATATTTATTAAAATATTTGCATTAAGCCAATGAAGATTTGGCAATGCTAATAAAGGTTGAGGTTTGATATCTTGAGCACCCAGATTTGAGTTCCACCATAGGTAAATGTTATGTGTGGATTCTCCTCTAAATTATTTTGGGTTTAAGTTGCATCATGTGTGTGCTCTGTCTAGATTTATTTTATCTAAATTTATTCTAGTTTAGTTGGTCAAAAATGTATTGTTTGTGATTTATATTGCATTTACAATTTTACTTATACTTATAAACTCCAAAAAATAAATATTATGCATAAAGAGTAAAAAATATTTTAAAATTCTATCAATAAACTTTAAATATAAATTCAATGAAAATATAGTTTATTCACTTTCACAATATAAAATTTAATATTCATTATTATTTTTGTTAGTTTATGAAAAAGTTACTTTTCAGAATACATTTTTTAAGAGCACCTCAATACTCATGGGTGTTGAGTTCAGGGTGATGTTGAATTACCACACTAATCTATTCCATGCATGTTAGGAGGGAAGTATTGTAAAGTACATGGAGAGTACCTCAATATCCATAGGTGTCAAGTTTAGAGTTAGGAGGCATATATTTGGTTGTTGGCCAACCAACTGATTTTAGTATAGTGGAAGCCGACTCCCATGGTTGGCGCCTTTCACGCTATAATAACTCATTCGTTCCTCTTCTCTTCCCACTCAAAATCTTCCAACTCTTTCAAGCTCTCAAACTCTGCAAATCTTTAGAATTTCCCCCCTTTTACCGTCAATATGGTGAAATCTCCAACTTAATTCTTTCTATTTTTTAATTTTTGCAAATGGTATTATGATTTCAAAAAATTAATACTGTTGTTTTGTGATTTTTAACAGACGGTAAATCAAGTTATTTGGATTCGATACAATTTACATTTGTTAAAGCTCAACCCTCGTATCAATGAACACTTGAAGGATGGCAATTTATACGTAGCATCTATGATGGCAAAGTTGAAAATCTTCCAGATTTGGTTGTCGCCTTGGTGGAAAGATTGATGCAAAATAATGTTTACATTTTATTTTTTTCGTGTGGGGAAGCGACTATCAGGCTTGAAGATGTTACCTAATTAGTAGGCCTTCTAATCAATAAGAAGGTGGTAATCACAACTAGTGCAATTGATTTAAAGTACCAGAGTGACTGTTTGTTGGGTGTTGTGTTGTTAAGGGACCATCACCATATGAATAAACCTTTTCTCCAGTTGCCATGCTCAAGTCAATCCACATATTGTTATCCACTGCAGCGACTCTCGATTACAAGATCTGGTAAATGGATGTCAAGACAACATTCTTGAACGACTATTTTAAAGAAAGCATCTATATGATGCAACTTACCGGATTTATAGCTAAAGGAAACGAGTATAAAGTTTGCAAATTGCTTAGATCCATATACGGACTTAAGCAAACATTCGACTCATGGAATCAAAGATTCGATCAAATGATCAAAACCATTAGATTTGAGGAAAATGTAGATGAGCATTGTGTTTATAAACGTATTGGGGATGAAAAGATGGTCTTTCTCGTTCTATATGTTGATGACATTCTACTCATTGGAAATGATGTAGGAACATTGTCATCGGTTAAACTGTGGTTAACTCAACAATTTAGTATGAAAGACTTGGGTGAAACTAATTTTGTTCTAGGTATTCGAATCCTAAGGGATCAAAAGAACAAAGTGATGGCATTATCACAAGCTTCATACATAGACAAGATATTCGAATGTTATGGAATGACTGATTCTAAGAAGGGAACCCAACCCTCTATTTTGGGATTTCATCTTTCTTTGGAGGATTGTCCTAAGGCATCGAAAGAAAGAGAAAACATGAGAAAGGTTCCTTATGCTTCTGTAGTAGGAAGTCTCATGCATGCTATGCTATGCTATGCACATGTCCAGATATCTTCTTTGTAGTGGGGTTGGTGAGACGATATCAGGTGAATCCAAGTCCAAAACACTGACAAACAGTTAATCATATACTCAAGTATTTACAGAGAATGAAAGATTATATGCTTGTGTATTTCAGATGAGGTTTTACTCCTATCGGATAGGCTAATTTTGACTTTCAAACGTGTCAAGATTCAAGGAAATCAACATCGGAATGTGTTTTTGTCCTTGGCGGCGGCGGGTCCATAGTGTAGAGAAGTGTCAAACAGAGCTATATTCCTGACTCCACTATGGTGGTCGAATATTTGGTTGCTTCTGAGGCTACTAAAGAAGCGATATGGCTTTGAAAGTTCCTTACGGATCTTGAATCATTCTTGGTATGAAAAAAGCTATTACACTGTACTATGACAATAGTAGGGCAATAACTAATACCAAGGAAACTAGAAACCATAAAAGAATGAAACACATTGATAGAAAATATCATGTCATAAGGGAGTTAGTTGCATATGGAATCGTGGATATAATCAAAGTCGCATCCGAGGACAACCTTGCGGATCCGTTACCAAGACTCTACTAGCTAGGAGTTTTGAGAAACACGTGGAGAGCGTGAGAATGTGGAATATGACTCATCTACTTTATTAGGGCAAGCGGGATGCTCCTGGATCTGGTGCCTTAAGTGTAGTACATTCATTTGTACACTTGTATTTTTTTCGAAATGATTGGTTAATAAAATTATTCATGAATTACATTAATATCCTTTGTATAATGCCATCATGTGATTTTTGCATGTAAAGAAAAATAGAAGCAAATATTAGCTCATTAGTTGTCTAGTGTTTAACTATTACTAATTGGTATTTCATGGTTGGATCGTTGATAACTTTTGAAAAGACTTATATTTCATGCCCCCAGGTTTAGTTAATTGCTTGAAATTAGGTGAGTTTAGTTGCATTTTAAGATATTGCATTGATGTTTTTAGAGCATTGTATTAAAGAACTTGAATTGTACTTAAGTGTTATTACATGTTGCTTTTAATTGCCTGTGGGGAGGACTTGCTTGGTGGTTGATGGAGAGGTGCAGAGTGTAAGAAAAGGAGTAGAGGATTGAAGGTTTGCCGTGACAAATTTTGGATAGTTTGCCAACACAAATGCTGTGGCAATGCCTGAAAGATGCCTAGTTAGCACTCAATGCGTACTGTTCTCAGCACCAGCTGTACTTGTACCAGATAAATCCACCTGAAAAAGAGAGAAATGATTATAGGCTGATGAACCTACCCTAGAAGGTCAAACATATAAAAGCCAAAGGGGGAACCTAGAAAAGAGAGCAGTTTTTAGATAGAAAAAGGGATAGCAGCTTTTGACAAGAAAGAAAGGAATGACTAAGAAGGAAGGTGGCTGAAGAAGGAGAAAACGACTGCATCATCTTTGGTAGCTGCAGGACATTGCGCTGCTGGTGTTGAGAGCTGGATAGGCGAAAGCTATCATCTCAGATTTTCTTATTTGATTCTTATCGCATTTCTTTTAGAACTTATTTGTTAAAGATGATGTTTGTTACCGCATTAAACTTGAACTTGAATTACCCAACTATGAGCTAAATCTCTTAGGCTCGGGATTACTTTGCTGAACCCTTTAATTTCTATTAATGTTTACAATTTAAGTTGGAATTATTATGCTATTTTATTCAATGGTATTTCATGCTTTATACAGGCTGTATATTGACGAATGTGCAGTAGGTTATTAAAGATAACTTAATTCCAACAGGGTTTGGTTAGCTAGATAAGCATTGAAAAATATGAGTGAATGATAAAATTCTTTATTCGCAGCAACCTCTAGACATAGAGCCTTGCCTTATACGAAGAAAGGTAGAAAATATTAGTGGTAACTAAACTCAAGTCTATAGGCATATAGTGCTTTAGGGGATGTAACTCAAGGTTTTACTCTCGAAAGAAGCAGACTACTATAGAGATCTGTCGAGCAATAGATTGTTCAAGACTTTGCTGTGGAATTAATAGTTAGAGAAGGTAGATGCATCAGTAATCTTGGTCGTCCTAATCAACATTACAATTCCTTAATCTTCTTTCTGTAGTTGTTTTGTCGTGACATTCTTGTTTCGTTTTTTGTTTTGTTTTGTACATTTTATACATCATCATTCTCTCGTTTTTCTACTACATTCTCACTATTATTTTTCTTTAGCATTAATCAAGTTTAACTCTAATAACTCGACCAAATTATACCTATCCAATCCCTATGGAGATGATCTCACTCATCATTTTATTACTTGTTTGACGTGTATACTTGCACAATTTGCACATCATATTCAGACGTGACAATCGTAATACGGGAAGATAACTTATATTAGTAGACTATCCTAAACATGCCCTTAGTTTAATAAAAATGAGCAAACCGATTGAAAGAATAATATGCCATTTATCAAGTCCAATTGGGGAGATGTTTTGTCTTAGGCATTGAAGCCAATGACTCCCAGAAGATAGAGACATAGATGTGACTGATTGGACAGATAGTACATTGGACTGGACCCAAGAAGAATAGATCCTAAATTCGTTTATGCATTTATTCACTTGTGATGTTCATAGTGTGGCATACCTTAATCCTGAGTGGATGATGGACTATGTATGAGTGACTCGTATACTTTTATGTAAGTATATAACACCCCATACCTGACCTGATCGCTCAGTTCGAACTATAAGGTTTCACATTCGTTATTGGAGCAACTATGATCAAATCACAATCTGATTTACAACATTAAACATTTAATTATAAGTAAAACAAGTATATAAAATGATACATAATAATTTTCGGGTCTTATACGAGCTTACGAAAGCTCTAATGCTACCTAAGGTTGAATTATGACTAAACTGTAATGTTTACAAAATTTTAGGTTGATGTTGCAAGGTCAGGGGGTTCCTCATCGCGATGCAACATATTGACTTGGCTGCTCATTGCAACGACCCATGCTCGACGTTGCATTGTGGCATGGTAACCTGATCTCGTCATGACAATGTTTACTCGATTTCACAACGTGCCACACTATTTCTAACTGGTGCTAAATAGATATCAACCTGCAAGCTCCAAACAACCAATATACATACCAAAACACATTTTTCAGCCAAACATACATCCCCAATGAGTTCATATTTGGATCATAATACCTTTCATACATTTATATATTCCATTCATTTTATCATTTTCATCACATACACCTAAGCAACTCTATTAACTAACCAATAGTCTACTTGACATAAGTATACATGCATATATACATACATTAACATATACACTAGCAGCATCCCACACTTTATACCTTAGCAAATAATATGACAACTTAATTTGCACAATTCAAGCATATATTCACTTCCAAAATGCCAATTCCAACTCCTAAGGTTTATAAGTATCATACTATACCAAAAACTATTCAACCTAAGTACATGTCATACTTAAAACAAAACGTAATTTACAAACTTTGCTAAGTCGGGGATCACTTGTTGGACGCTGGACCAACTGCTCAAACTATCTAGAATATACTATACCTGTGCATGTAGAAAAAAAAGCATGCTGAGCAATTACGCTCAGTGGTAATTCCCATATTACAAGTCACAAAATAAGCGTATTCAATATAGGAATATCATTCTCCTACAACATTCCATTTGATAATCAAACTAACATTTATATCATTCATTCTATTAACAAAGATGTAACATATCTAATTCAATTGCTTACATATACATTTATGTACCAATATGATGTTTAATTTCATTTTCATTCATACTTTATACAACTTAATCAATTCACATTGTCATCTATATGAACATATGCTTATTCATTTACTATGATCAATATTTCATATCACATTTCTATCATTTCCGAATTTATAAGCTCATTTAACACAGTCGGTCCCTAGGGCATGTTTTTAGCCATTTCCTATGGTCTTTCACATGCTATAGAATATCACATTTCATATGTGTGCAAATATACCAAATCAAGTCACATTTCATTTCAATCAACCATATAATGAAATCATGTTTATATAACTCTGTTAACCTGACATGAATTTCAAGATGGATATACAAATTAATCAATCTGAATCTCAATCTGGCACCGCAGTGCATCATTAGATATATCAAAGGAAAGATACTGACACACATAGTGCATGATTTAATAAATCGAATCAATCATGTTGGCACATAAGTGCATCATCGGATGTATCGAAGAAAATATACCAGCACATAAGTGCATCATTGGATAAACTTAAACAACCATACTTGCATGTAAGTGCATCACCGGATAAACCGAAGTACAAACCTATATAGTTAATCGGGTCACCAATTTCCAATTTTATCACATTGTTCAATTCACATTCTATCATTCTCAATTCATCTTCAATGCACCATTCCAATACAAAATATTACATATTTTAACTCAATTTCATATCAGTACCACATATCAATTAAATAATGCTATTTTCTATTTTATTCAATTTAATCCCGTCTCGATTTACTATATTAGTCACCACAATTTAAATCATACAAGCATTATATGCTCATTTGTTTACTAAATCATGCAATTCAACATGAATATGTAGCAATTAGATTGATCTTGTTTCATAGAGATACAATTCAAAAGCTCGCATCAGTTGTCATCAACTCTCGTCTTTCCTTTCTCTCTCAACAGTCCTATGTCATCTTTAGTTGTAATTGATGGCCAATTGAATGAAGGTTTCGAAAGCTTTCTCCTACGGCTTTTAATGGTGGACGGTGGTTTAAAGGAAGAAGATGATAGCTTTTCGTCACCTTTTCCCACCAATTTTCTATATATACTTTGATTAAACATTAACCAATCTTTATTAATTAACTTAATTAAAACTTTATTATATTAATTTTACTTTTAATTAAACTTAGTGGTTTATTCGTCAACATCCACTAACCATTATTTATTATTGGTTTATTTACCTTTTTAGTCCATTGGATAAATGTTATCTAAATCCCCAAGTCATTTCCTAATTAAAAATCTATATCGATTAAAATTTTACAATTTAGTCCCCAAGCCTTAATTAACTATTAATTCGATAAAATTAATGGACCAAACTTTAATATAAAAATATATTATACACGTAAATATTAAATATTAAATATTAATATTTAAAACTCTGTTTATGGAAATAAGGTCCCAAAATCGCAATTTTTGACACTACTGATTTTTGGGTCGTTACAAAGTAAAAGCCTGAGTTCGAATTGGTAAGGAACCGAAAGCTAGTGTGTTGGGTATACAACTTATGCCGTATGTAACATCATTCACAATAGTGGAATTCATAACCTAATACATGGGTATCTTCTCATTGGCATTACATGATAGATGAAAAGTAAATGTGACCACGAGTCATTTGTTTTTGTGATGAATGACTTAATTACTATATGGTAGTAATTGACTTTTCATGAAAGAATATGTATTGATTTCTATGAGATAAAATAAGATCATATTAGGAAAATGACTTTATCCTAAATAAATTAAGGATATCCTATGAGGGTAACACACTTATGACAAGGTCATTGGACGAGTACTGATCGAGTTGCTTTCAAGATGGTATGTCATTAGGGAGAGCTCAGTCACGATACTATAGTGAAATGATTTCATGACTAAATGAATTTATAATTAATAGACGAAAAACATGAACTTAATTATAAATCATTTGAGCCCTAATTACATATATCCAATCAGTCCTTCCGCTATCTCGTTAAAATCAGAATTGAATTTCATGTTGAATCAAATGAACAAAAATGAATAGAAATGATAAAGTTAAAGAAATGAGTTGCATTCGAAAATGAATTTGGTTTCTCACTAAGCATGGAAATGGCTTGAGAATTAATTTATGATTTTTTGAATTATTATTTAATTATTTAATTAAATAATTGAAGTTCAAAAATGAAATTAAATTAATTGGTCATTATGAAATCCATTGAATGTAGAAATTAAATATATTTTCTCATAGATTTTTTATGGTAAAGTTGCCATGATTTTTAACGGAATTAGAATTCGGTTAAGAAAATTATTTAATTAGAAAATTAATTAATTTAAATGTATTTAATAAATTATTTAAGAAATAAAAAGAACATGTACTGATTTGGATTAAATTATAAAGTGCTAGGTTAAAAGTCCAAACAACACGTATAATTGGACACAATACAAGAGAAACCCGAATCCTTATCATAATACATATCAGGGGAATCACATCGTATTAGTCCCTCTCTCTCCTAATTCAACCAATTTATTGTTTTTCTATTAAATATGCATTAAATGCATTTTACCAATTCAATTAGGGTTTCACTTCATTTCCCTATGAATAGATGACACCAGTAGAGCTAAAAACACAAGTTACACATAACTTTTGAGATATTATTATTTTGCTCGAAAATAGTGAGAACTTATTTCAAAATATAAAATTTATTTTCTGAAAATAACAATTCTACCGGTTTTTATAAGAGAGAGATTTACTTTCCTACTGAAAGTAAGAAAATTATTTCTGGTTTTGTGTTTGATTCGAAATTGTTCGAACCCACGCTTGAAGCAGTTCGTGGTATGAAAATAGCAGAGAAGGTCATTCGGTAAGCCGAGAACGTCTAAGATCTATCTAGCCCCAAATACATGTACTATTTCGGGAAAAAAAGTTTATTGCTATAAATATCAAAAACCAGCTCGGGTTTCAAAATTTTATTTTTTTTCACAATGCAAGAAAACCGTTTTCAAGTTAGATTTTTTCCAACAATTCTGTGCACAATAATCACGGACTTTAATCTGCGGCCCGTAATACTATTGTCTACTTACGCCTATATTTGTTACATTACTAAATTTACATCTTATACTTTCATTATTTTGCTTATACTTCACAAACAAATTCAGTAATTTTATTTGAAATTTTTATATGTGATTAACAGAATAAAACATCCCACCTCTCGTGTATATATCGTAAAAATTTGTGTTTTTAAGACAAATATCCTTAATTAAGCATTTTAAAACTTAATTTTAAATAAAACAAACCCATAACACAATATTAGTCTGTGCTCGCACGGATATACAAACTAGTTAATTACACTATAAAAATGTTTCTATTTTAATATAATAAATAATAAATATAATAATTAATAAATATCATAAATATTGATTCTAATTTAATTTCTCTCACACACACTAATAATAGGTCCAATTTACATATTTATCGTGTTTAATTTTGATTAATTTTTGAATGAGATGCCATTAATTTTGAGTTTATTATTTGGTTTTTTAATAGGTGCACAAACAAGGCCAAAAAGTAATAAAAGTTGGGATCGGACTAATATAAAAGTTTCGGACCGAAGAATCAGTTGAAGGACTACAATAGAATATTACTTTGTTTTGGATATTTATTTGTAAAATATTATTTTTAAAATTTTATCAAATAATATTTTAATTTACTAATATTTTATCTTTTAATATTTTTAGATAAGGATTAGAATTGTTTTGAGAATTCAATTGGCAAATGAATTTGCTTCTTGCTTTCAATTCTGTTTCTCTCTTCACTTGCTCCCCTGCTTTCAATTCTGCGCATTATTGCGCCATCCCCTCCCCTCCCCATCTTTTCTTTTATTATTATTTATTTATTCTTTATTAAAAAAATCTTCATTAATTATGTTTAATTTCACGAGTAGTTAAAATTTACATTTAACTTCAGGTCGATAAATAATTCAGTAGAGTTGTGAGATTTAAACTTCCGCTTAAAAATTTTCAATTCTATATTTGTTGTTTTTCCAGTTTTAGAATAGACACTATCATCTCATAAAGTTGTATTGACATCAAGTTAAAAAGAGCTCATTGATTCGGTGTTGATAGGCATACAATTAGAAGTACCGAGTCGATTGTTTGTCATATTCGGTCTACCGAAGAACACATTGGCGTATCTAATTAAATAGTTGGTTGGGTTCCGTTAACTGAAATAGCAATCGGATCTAAACAACCCGCACGATTAAGGCCGTTGGTTCGAGTTGGGCCCTTCTAGTTCGCAAGGCTATCGAAGAACTAAATCGTGGAGGTGCGTTTCGTGGTTGTTCATTTGGAAAGAGTTAGTTGCTGGGCGTTCCTATTGGAAAAAAATCTGGTTTGAAAACGGTTTTCTTGCACAACAGAAAATTAAAAATTTGAAAATCGAAGCGATTTGTGATATTTATAGTAATAAACCCTAGACTAAAATCGTATCTGTGTTTTGGATAGATGAATCATTATCGTTCCCGGGTTTCAACCAAACGATCTTCTCCGCTATTTTCATACTACGAACTGTTTTGAGTGTGGGCTCGAACCAATTGAATCAAAACACAGAACTAGAAATTTTTTTTTTATGTGGAAATAAAAATTCTCTTCTCAAATAGAAACTGGCAAAATTGTTATTTTAGAAATATATTTAATTCTAAGAGAATAAAAGTCTCTATATTTTCGGGCAGAATAACGATATCTTAACGTTGAGTAAATATCTCTATTGGTGCCATTTATTTTAAGGGAGAGAATGTGGAACCCTTGTTGAATTAGAGAAATTTATTTCAACTAGAAAAATGAACTACTTGTCTAATTAGGAGTATAGGTGGCAACAACCCTAGTTAATATTAACTAGGGTTAGTTGTTCGCCCTATTAACATAAGGGGCTTTTGGGCCACTTTTATATCGGGTCCAATTACAAGTAATTTCCGAGCTTTTAACCCAATACTTTATCATTTGATTCAACCCAATATTTGTTTTTCTATTTCCCAAAAATAAACTTAATTATTTATATTAAATAATTTTCTCATCCCAATTTTACCCTCGATAGCATTATGAAAATTTTACCCTTGTTAAAATTTTGAAATAATATATTTAATATTTATCCATTCAACTTGTTCACTATGATCGAATAATTTATTTTCATTTTCAGGCTTTAAAATAGCTCAAAAACATAAACACATTCTTCCGACCATTTTTGAGAAATCCATGTTCATTTGCAAATGAGTCATTTCTCATTTCCATTTCCATTTCCATTTTGAGAAAACCACATTCATTTCCAAATGATTATGTTTCTCCATTTCGGAGAAAACCATAACCATTTTTGAATGTCTTCTATTTCTCCATTTCTATTCATTTTGTTCATTTTGATTCAACATGCAATTCATTTTTGGTTTCATTGAGCTAGCGGAAGGACCGGTTGAACGTATACAATTGAGGCTCAAATGATTTAAAATTAAGTTCTAGCTTTTCTCCTGTTAATTATAAAATCATTTAGTCACGAAGTCATTCCACTATAGTATTGTGACTGCGCTATCCCCAACGACATAGCATTATGAAATCAACTCGATTAGTGCTCGTCCAATGACCTTGTCATAAGTGTGTTACCCTCATAGAATATCCTTAATCTCTTTGGGATAATATCAGTTCTCCCCATATGATCCTATTTTATCTCATGGTAACGATTACATCTTCTTTCATGAAAAGTCAATAATTATCAAGTAGTAATCAAGTCATTCATCACAAAGATGAACGACCCGTGGACACACTTGCTTTTCATCAATCAGGTAATACCAATGAGAGGATTTCATTTACCCATGTCTCGGGCTATGAATTCCACTATTGTGAATGACGCTACATGTAACACCCTCACCCGTATTCAACACCGGAATAGGGTTATGGAGCATTACTGGACTTATAACACTTTTAAACTTATAATTCACATACAATTTCTCAATTCATATACAACTCTTTCACAATCAATCATTTTGTCCCTAATACGAGCCTACGAGGCCCTAAACATGCATTGGGAGTGGTTCGGGACTAAACCGATAACTTTGGAAACTTTTTGAACATTTAAGAAATTTTCACAAAAACAGGGGACACACGCCCGTGTGGCCCGGCCTTGTGTCTCACATGGCCAACAGACATGCCCGTGTCACAGGCCGTGTGAACATTCGAAATAGGAGCTGATAAACCATAATTTATACATATTTTAACGCCATGCTTAGAATATTTTTGGAGGAGTTTATATTAGATTTGATGAATTCGATGCTCCTAATCCTTTAATTTCATGTTTTACACTCAGGAGAGCTTAAGGAGTCGAAAAGAACAAGAAATGGGCCAAAAAGGGACAAAATGGGCCTATCTTAGAATTCAACACAACCTGGGCCATTGGACACGGCCGTGTGTAACGAGCAGGACTGAACACGGTCTGGATCAATGTACACGGGTACACCACACGGCCGTGTGTGGTGAACAGAAGTGAGCACGACCTAAGGCTATCGAACTCGGGCGTGTCACACGGGCGTGTCCTTGCCGTATCAAAGATTAATTCTATCTGAAAAAGGTTACTTGTGGGCAAAGAAAGACGCTCCAAAGCCTATATAAACACCCTAGGGGGTGACCTAAAAGGGGACGCTGAATAGAACATAGGAAATACTCGAAGACAGCCGTCGGAAGCTGCTCGGAGGAAGGATCTCCATCAAGACTGAGGATCTCCCATCAAGTTCTTGAGAAGTTTTTGGGTTTTCTTATGTTTTGTAGTTTTCCTTATTTTGAGATGTTTCCTTCTATCAGTATGAACTAAATCCCTTAGATACCTAAGGGGATGAAACCTAAGACGAATCTTATTATTATTTGATTTATAAGATAAATACTTGTTCTTATTCTTAATTGTGAGTTCTTATTCTTGTTTTGATAATTTAGGTTATCGATTCAAGTCGAATGTGCTTATTCAGTGGAGCAAAAGTCCCTGTTTAAGAGTAGATCAACACAATTAAGCAGAGTTGATTGCAACCCCTAGACATAGGGCTTACTTAAAATCTGCCGGATTAGAGTCAAATCTAATAAGGGAATCCATAGATCGAGTTAATGCGACAATAGGGGTTTTAATTAGAAAGAGATTTCAATTAATCAACCTAGAGTTAGTTGTTTTTAGTCTCAAGAGAGATATTAACATAAATCAGGGATTCCTACGGATTAAGTCAAGTGAATAAATCATATGAATCAAAAGTAATAAGTGAAGTCTAGGTGAATTCTTCCTTAGGTATTGTCTATCTCATAAAGTTGTCTAAAAGTATTTTCCTAATTCTTTCGTTGTCGTGTTTTTAATTAAGTTTTAATTTAAAAGAATTCAGTCCAATACTTACGCTAGATAATAAAAAGATAGTAACTACTAGTACTCTTGGTCCTTGTGGATACGATATTACCGGTCTTACCATAACTATACTATTAAACGATAGGTGCGCTTGCCTTTATTGTTGTCATAGTTAGTTTTAGACACATCAAGTTTTTGGCGCTGTTGCTGGGGAATAAGATATTAAGAACACTAAATTTTTATTACTTTATCCATTATTTTTATTTTTATTGTATTTTAATTTCTTTTCTACTTTTCTACTTTTTCTTTCTTTACTTCTGGCAGGAACTTTTAGTTTATGACTAGAAGGAACCAGTCAGAACCATTACTTTTTGTGATGATATAGAAGGTACACTTCATGAAACGAAGAGAAATAAGGTGAAGTGTACAATACATAGAAGAAGAGCAAGAAGACGAAACTAATACTACAAAAGAGATGGCTGATAATAATCCGCTACCTCCTGTGGTTGCCGCAAACCTGGTGAATCAAAATCCTGCTCCTCGTACTATGTATGATTATGCTAAACCTAGTTTAACAGAAACCCAGTCGAGTATTGTTAGACCTGCTATTGCTGCAAATAATTTTGAACTGAAACCTAACACTATACAGATGATTCAACAGTTTGTTCAGTTTGATGGTTTGTAGGATGAGGATCCAAACAATCACTTGGCGAATTTTTTGGAATTTTACGACACTTTCAAAATTAATGGCGTTTCTGATGATGCCATTCGCCTTCGGTTGTTTCCCTTCTCGTTGAGAAACAAAGCTAAACAGTGGTTGAACTCGTTACCACGAGGATCAATCACTACATGGGATCAAATGACCGAAATTTTTTTACTTAAATACTTTCCGCCGGCTAAAACGGCTAAGTTGAGGAATGATATTTCTTATTTTGTGCAGATGGATTTAGAAACACTTTATGATGCATGGGAGAGATACAAGGATTTACTAAGAAGGTGCCCTCACCATGGGTTACCTTTTTGGCTTTAGGTTCAAACCTTTTACAATGGTGTGAACCCCTCAACTAGGCAGTTGATCGATTCAGCAGCCGATGGAACCCTAAATAACAAGACCCCTGAAGCGGCTTATGAGTTAATAGAGGAGATGGCACTGAATAACTATCAGTGGCAAGTTATGAGGACAAAGCCAACAAAAGTCGCCGGAGTTTTCAACCTCGACACAGTGACCATGCTATCAAACCAGGTAGAACTGTTAAATAAAAAGATTGATGGTTTGTGTGGTTCTTCGCAGGTACATCCAGTGATGTAGTACAATACAAATGGAGGAGGGTCGAACAATACAGAATACCCACCCTACAAACCTGGCATAGAAAACGAACAGATGAACTATATGGGTAACAATTCTAGACCTCAAAATAACCCTTATAGTAACACTTACAATCCAGGTTGGAAGAATCACCCAAACTTCTCATGGGGTGGTCAAGGAAATCAGAGACAACAACCCCCTCCAGGCTTTCAACAGCAACCCTACCCACAAGAGAAGAAGCTGAACCTTGAGGGGATGCTAACAAAATTCATCGCAGTGTCAGAAACCCGTTTCCAAAACACCGAAACAACACTCAAAAATCAACAAGCGTCAATTCAAGGGCTCGAGAACCAAATAGGTCAGCTTGCTAAGCTGATCTCAGAACGACCACAAGGAAACTTGCTAAGCAACACTGAAACTAACCCAAATGAGCAAATTCACGCCATTACTGTTCACAATAGTGAAGGGTTAGACGAACCAAAACAGAGGCAATAGTACGTGGTAGATAAAGGTAAGGTTGAGGTAAGCCATGATAAATCGAAAGTAGTAAATATAGAGTACAAGCCTCGTGTACCATACCCCAACGCGATGAAGAAAGACCACACAGATGAATAATTCGGTAAATTTCTTAAACTTCTAAAGAAATTACATAGTAACTTACCGTTTATTGAAGCTCTTTCGCAGATGCCCAATTCAACAAAATTTTTAAAAGAGCTCTTATCAAACAAATGGAAGCTAGACGAAGCGTCGCATGTGGAGCTAAATGCAGTGTGCTAAGCAATTCTACAGAATAAACTACCCCACAAGTTAAAAGATCTAGGGAGTTTTACGATTCCTTGCTTAATTGGTAGTTTATCTGTTAATAATGCTTTAGCAGATTTAGGGGCAAGCATAAATGTTATGCCTTATAAAATGTTTAAACAGCTAGGTCTTGGGAAACCCAAACAAACTAGGATGAGCATTCAATTGGCTGATAAAACTACTAGAGTTCCTAGGGGTATAATCGAAGATGTACTAATAAAAATTGATAAATTCATATTCCCAGTAGACTTTGTTGTCTTAGACATAGATGAGGACAATAATGTTCCTTTAATTTTAGGAAGACCCTTTTTAGCAACTGCTAAAACTAGAATTGATGTTGGTACAGGTGAACTCACACTTCGTGTAGGTGATGAAATGATCACTCTTCAGGCTCTTGACTCGGCTAGGACATCGAGTAATAAAGGTGAGAACATAAATTATATTAATGACCATTTGGTTTAACCTTCTTTTCAGGAAGCACCACGAAATTACACAACTGAGCCATATTCTAGACCTCGTGCCAACAAAGAAATA
Organism: Gossypium sturtianum; assembly: GCA_025698515.1. Classification (NCBI taxonomy): domain Eukaryota; kingdom Viridiplantae; phylum Streptophyta; class Magnoliopsida; order Malvales; family Malvaceae; genus Gossypium; species Gossypium sturtianum. Next base: position 24,498,236 of record CM046952.1, read on the forward strand.
ACTCATGAGGAGCGAAGGCTTCAGATCGATGAACTAGACGAGTGGAAGCCACATGTTAAGGAGAAACCAAGAACACACGAAGCAAAACCAAGACAACTCTATAACAAACCTAAAGACGAAGCAAACTACTTCAAAGTTGGAGACCGAGTTCTAATGGATAATACAGATCCTCGTGTTGCCACTTCTGAACCTAATGAAATAACTCCTTTCACGGTACTCAATACTTTCCCATACGGTATAGTCGAAGTAACTCATTCTCAATTTGGCACCTTCAAAGTAAATCGTACTCATCTAAAATAGTATTTTAATACAATTGATAGCAAGAATGAGGAGTTTCAACTCCTCAAACCACCATGATTATGCGAATGAGAGGTAAGTCTAGCTTAAGACTTTAAACGAGCGCTTCTCGGGAGGCAAACCGAGCACTAACCCTTTAAGCTTCATGTTTTTGATTTTTAGCACCTAACTAAAAACTAACAAAATTAATAAAGCGCATGTTTCCCTACCACACGGCCTTGCACACGGGCATGGTCGTGGCCGTGTGGATACCACAAATACGCACATCGACGTGGTAGAGACCGTGCGAACCAAGGACGGCAATTTTCCCAAAATACGGGCTGCGACAAAATGCCACGGCCATGCGATACGGCCGTGGTCGACACTGAGAAAATAACACGGGTGTAAGACACGCCCGTGTCTCTAGGCCGTGGTCGATACTGATCAAATGTACGTGGGCGTGGAAACCTCTACACGGCCATAGGAGAAACAAACGAAGCATCACACGGCCGTGCGATACGGCCGTGTGACCTAACACGCCCAGGGCACACGGGCGTGGGCAGCTGATTTCTATTTAAACCTCTCTTTCTGTTCACTTTCTTCCCCAAATCCCTTCTTTCCCAACCCTAGCCACCACAGATTTTCTCCCTTTTCACCACTACCACTATCTTCTCCCCAAAACCCCTTCCCTTTTCCCACTATCCTTGCCACCATGCTAGAAGCAATATCAAAGCCACCATCTCCATGTCGAAGAAGCGAAAGGACTCTGGCACGATATTCCTGTGCACGACCACTCTACATAAGTTCATGCCGGCCGCTTCATCGACTCGAGAAGTCAAGGACCTTTGAGTCCATTTATTTTTTCTTTTTTTTTTCCTTTACTTTCATTATTAAATTATTTCCGTCTACCTTTCTTGTCCTTAATTTATATTATTACATTTTGATTTCTTTAATTTAGGTTCAAAGGGCTATTAAGGAACGACCACACCACCACCGGAGTATCCAACACCCCTGCCCAACTTTACACCGTTTCTTTTTTTTTTGACTCCATCCAAAATTCAGGAAGTTTCACTTCTCTCCCTCTCTTAGGATTTTTATTACTATGTTGTCATTATTTATCTTTCTACATTGAGGACAATGTACATCTTAAGTGTGGGGAGGTGTCAACAATACTGAATTATACCTTGTTCTTAAGTAATTTACTCATATTGCTATTAGAATAAAACTTCAATTGATTTATGATTTTCATTGATATGTTTTGGATTAAGTCATAGGTAATTGTACATTGATGGTTTAAACTTTAAGATATTAGATGATCAAGCATGATAAGTCTATTTTCATAATAAAAAATTGTAATAAGTTGTTTTCCTAAATTTAAATATTGCTTTGAAGTTTGAAATTTGCAAGGTTGACATCAAAAACCGTAATTTTTGTGAGATTTTGAGCCTCTTAGAGCATATATTTTTCTTGCTCACTTTATTGTTGGTTATGAGTGTGTCAACATTGAACTGTTATTCTAGAACTTGCTTCGATTATGCATGTTGAGACCACACCTTTGATTTGATATGTTGAGATGATAAAGACACCTAGGATTTAACCCACTTACTCCATTAAAAGCCTACCTTCATAATTAACCCCTAGTGAACCCCTTTGAAGCCTAATCAACCATTTCTGATATACCACTAATATTAACCCGAAACCCAATTATTTGATTTGTTATCCCTATTTTTCTTGACTACCCTTTTGTCGAGATTTGATTTGATCAGTTGCCTAACTACATTCTTTATTTCAGTAGTTAAATTCATCTTTTATTATGTACTTGTTCTTGTAAAAAAAAAGTTGGAAATATATGCATTATTAGTTCTTTGTTATTTGAGCTTAAGCAGTTAATTTCACATTTTGAGAAGAAGGTGTTATTATTGATAAGTTTTCAATTATTGTAATTATTTAGTATTAGTTTATTTCTCTAGTTAGGTAAATTATCAATTCAATCTCGATTCTAACCTTCTTTTTTAGCCTTTATCTACACCTTTAACCCAAGCCCCGTTACAACCCTTTTAAAGACCTTTTGATTTGTGTATCATCTCATTTTATAGTGGTGGAGAGTTGATTTTCATGCAAGCCTATGGTAATAACTTTTCATGTTTGACTTTTGAGTGCTTAATTTTTGAACCTTAAACACTTTGAGTGATTTGAGTGAATCTTTAGTGAGGATGTCAATACTTGTCGGTTTTGAATCAAAGGTAATTATTTAGGTAAGGGGAAACACCTATGTTTTCATGCTATAAAAATCTATGACTTAGATTGTTTGAATCTCTAGGACTCTTCTAGTTAAATTATAAATGTATAAATTATCTATGAATTATGATGAGACATTATTGATGAGAGTTATGAATTAAGGAAGTTAATTCTAATTGTGAGTTGAGGATTTTGCTTGAGGACAAGCAAAGGCTTAAGTGTGGGGATATTTGATAAACCATAATTTATACATATTTTAATCCCATGCTTAGCATATTTTTGGATGAGTTTTCATTAGATTTAATGAATTCGATGCTCCTAATCCTTTAATTTCATGTTTTACACTTAGGAGAGCTTAGGGAGTCGAAAAGAACGAGAAACGAGCCAAAAAGGGACAAAATGGGCCTATCTTAGAATTCAACACGACCTGGGCCATTGGACGGCCGTGTGTAACAAGCAGGATCGAACATGGCCTGGACCAACGTACACGGGCAGACCACACGGCCATGTGTGGTGAACAGGAGCGAGCACGGCCTAAGGCTATCGAACACGGGCGTGTCACACGGGTGTGTCCCTGCAGTATCAAAGATGAATTCTATCCGAAAAAGGTTACTTGTGGGCAAAGAAAGACATTCCAAAGCCTATATAAACACCCTAGGGGGTGACCTAAAAGAGGACACTGAATAGAACACAGGAAATACTCGAAGACAGCCATCAGAAGCAGCTCGGAGGAAGGATCTCCATCAAGACTGAGGATCTCCCATCAAGTTCTTGAGAAGTTTTTGGGTTTTCTTATGTTTTGTAGTTTTCCTTATTTTGAGATGTTTCCTTCTATCTGTATGAACTAAATCCCTTAGATACCTAAGGGGATGAAACCTAAGACAAATCTTATTATTATTTGATTTATAAGATAAATACTTGTTCTTATTCTTAATTGTAAGTTCTTATTCTTGTTTTGATAATTCAGATTATCGATTCAAGTCGAATGTGCTTATTCAGTGGAGCAAAAGTCCCTGTTTAAGAGTAGATCAACACAATTAAGCGGAGTTGATTGCAACCCTAGACATAGGGCGACGAAAATCTGCCGAATTAGAGTCAAATCTAATAAGGGAATCCATAGATCGAGTTAATACGACAATAGGGGTTTTAATTAGAAAGAGATTTCAATTAATCAACCTAGAGTCAGTTGTTTTTAGTCTCGAGAGAGATATTCACATAAATCAGGGATTCCTACGGATTAAGTCAAGTGAATAAATCATATGAATCAAAAGTAATAAGTGAAGTCTAGGTGAATTCTTCCTTAGGTATTGTCTATCTCATAAAGTTGTCTAAAAGTATTTTCCTAATTCTTTCGTTGTCGTGTTTTTAATTAAGTTTTAATTTAAAAGAATTCAGTCCAGTACTTAGGCTAGATAATAAAAAAAGATAGTAACTACTAGTACTCTTGGTCCTTGTGGATACGATATTACCGGTCTTACCATAATTATACTATTAAACGATAGGTGCGCTTGCCTTTATTGTTGTCATAGTTAGTTTTAGACACATCAGGAGCACATGGCCGTGTCCCAGCCTATGTTCGACCCCGTGTAACTCTCTGACTTGGGTCACACGGCCAACACACACGCCCGTGTGCCCTAAAATTGGCCATACACACCCGTGTGCCAGGCCATGTGCTAGGCCGTGCCAAACCTGTAGGGTATACTGACTTATGCCACACGGCCAAGTCACACGCCCGTGTGTGAGGTCGTGTGGAGCATACTGACTTAACTTCAATTTCAACACCAGGGGACACACGGCCGTGTAATGTAACCGTGTGTCACACACGGCTGAGACACAATACCGTGTCTCTGCCCGTGTGGACAAAAATAGGCTATTTACCAAGTCATTTTGCCACCCAAGTTTGTGCACACCTATATCAACTCAATAGACACCAAAACATAGCATAACATTACATTTTAACCAACAAATTCAAGCTTAATTCATGCATAATCTATACCACCTTTCTCAATATACACAAGATACAAAATATACCATACCATTTAGACCAACATTTCATATACAACTCAATTAAAAATACACTTCCAAATATGCATCATTTAACCTAAAATTTCACAAGCAAATCAATATCCACAAATCAACCATTTGATACTCATCATGCCTATTACCATTAAGCATCACACAACCATCATTCAACACATTCCACAATACATAGACACACATTTATATACATGATTCAAACATATTAAAATAGCCTAAAATGATGCCATCACTCATGGCTATATATACAAACCACAACATAAGCATTTTCAAGCCAACTTAAGTGGCACAACACATTACAAAATATACCAAAATGACCAAAGTCCCTATACATGCCATATACCAAAATACCAAAGTTCAAAAGTACCAAATGATAGTAGGATAGTGTGACGTAGCCTCCGACGATTCCCGAATCCGAGCTAGCTTGATTTCACTGTAAAACACGAAAAATTAAACAGAGTAAGCTATATAGCTTAGTAAGCTCGTATGAAATAAACTCAATTCAATCATAAATATTCATATCAACCAATTGAATATAGAAACATTTAGATCATTAACTAACAAACCTTTCATATGTTTAATCATATGTTTATATGTGCACTTCACAACTTCTTCGATTTAAAGCTTATACGGTTCATGTACATACCTGAACTATCTCGTATCAATCTCATACTCAACCACGTTTTTCATTTACCCGTTGAACCATTCAAAATACTATAGGATACATGGGAAACTCGCACATGAAGTGCCACATATATAGTCGAAGCTATCTCAATCACATATCACATACATGCTCACTCTCGAGCTATCAACGATCCTGCTCACACAAGCTGTGGGTCAAGATGTAGCTACACGGTGCTGCTCACACAAGCTGTTAAGTAATCGCAACACATGCCGGTATACTCAACCACCAGTAGGACGTACAGGACCAGCACCCGGATCACATAATCACATAAAGCCCCTAATGACATGTCGTTAGTATCCAATTCTATTCCTAAGGTTCAACCGGGAATTTCAATGCAGAATCATCGTCAAATCATTGTCAAACATATCCGTAGTCTCGTATTCACAGTTCATACAATATCAAAGCATTTAAAATATAATTATAACAATGCTTATTACATACGAACTTACCTTGGATGTAAAAACAGCTAAACTGGTCGATTAGTCGAGAACTTTGTTTTTCCCTCGATCTAGATCCGAGTTTCGCTTTTCTTGATCTATATGTAATAAAAATTAAATTATTTAATCATCTATCTATTCAATTTAGTCCAAAACACTCATTAAGGCAATTTTACACATTTGCCCCTAATGTTTCACAACTTTTACAATTTAGTCCTTATTTCATAAAATCACAAAATCATGAAATTCAATATTAACCCATGCTAGCCAGATTACCATTATACCCCTAGTAGCCCATATTTTTCATTTATTTCATATTTTAACCATGAATTTTACACTTTTTACAAATTAATCCCTAATTTGCATTTTTACTAAAAATCACTTTATAAAACTTGTATAATTCACAACAAACATTCATAATCTATCATCATACATCAAAACACACATGTATTCATCAATGGTATCATTCAAAATCTTTAACAATTTTGCAAATTAGTCCCTAGGCTAGCTAGACTAAGCTGCAACGATCTCAAAAACATAGAAATAATTAAAAACCAAACAAAAATGGGCTTACAATTAAGCTTGCATGTGGCCGAACCCTAAAATGGACAAATATGGTTTCTTCTCCTTCAATATTCGGTTGAAGAAGATGACTAAAAGATGGTAATGTATTTTTATTTCATTTACTTATTCTTTATTTAACTATTTACTATTACAACCTTTAATATTAACCATCAAAATTACTTAATATATGCCCATAATTGTCCATTCACAATTGAAATGGTCTAATTACCACTTAAGGCCTCTTACTTTAAGGTTCTATAGCTATTAAGAACTTTTAACTAATAGAACACAACTTTTACACTTTACACGATTTAGTCCTTTTTGTCGAATTAAACACTCAAACGATAAAATTTCTAAACCAAACTTTCACACAGTCACTCAATCATACTGTAGACATTAAAATAATAATAAAATAAATATTTTGAATTCAGATTTGTGTTCCCGAAACCACTGTTTCGATTTGACTAAAAATAGGCTGTTACACTACATACTGCAGCAGTTGTACACCCATCGCACCAACTTTCGGTTCATTATCTATTCTAACTCATGCTTTTACTTACTTCAAAGTGTACGAGTCACACATACATAATTCGTCATCCACTAAGGATTTAAGTATGCCACACTATGAACATCACAAGTGAATAAATCCATAAACAGATTCAAGATCTATTCTTCTTGGGTCTAGTTCGATGTACTGTCAGTCCATTCAGTCACATCTATGTCTCTATCTTCTGTGAGTCACCCGCTCCGATGCTCAAGACAAAACATCTCCCCAATTGGACTTGATAGACAACATATTAGTCTTTCAATCGGTTTGCTAATTTCTGATTAGACTAATGACATGTTTATGTTTGTCTACTAATATAAATTGTCTTTCTGTATAATGATCCGACCACATAATACTGCTTAGTATTAGTTAAACATTAGACAACCATTGAGCAACATTTGCTTCCATTTTGCTTTGCATGCAAAAACCATGTGAGGAGAATATACAAAGTATTAATGTAATTCATTAATAATTTTATTACCCAATCTGTTCGAAAAATTACAAGTGTACTTAGATGAAAATACTACACTTAGGGCACCAGATCCAACAATATCCTACTTGCCCTAGTGAAGTAGATGAGTTATGTTTCACATTCCTATGCCCCTCCATTTGTTTCCCAAAGAGCTCTCTAGCTAGTAGAGCTTTGGCAAAACAAATCCCCAAGGTTTGTCCTCAGATGCGATCTTTGGCTATATCCATTATTTCGTCAAACACTTCCGTCTCCCTTATGTTACTTTGTATTAATGTGTTTTGTCCTTATGTGGTTTGTTTGAGCTTTAGCTATATCTGCATTGTTATAGTGCCATAGCTTTTTCATACCTCATATTTGGCCCTCCATAGTGAAGTTAGTAGTGCAACCTTGCTTGACACTTATTCATACTATGGACCCACCGTTTAGGACAAAAAATGCAGTCCGATATCGATTTCCTTGAATCCCAACATGTTTGGAAGTCAGAATTAGTATATCCGATAGGAGTAAGATCTCCTTCGAAATACACAAGCATATAACCCCTCGTTCTCCATAAATAATTGAGTATATGCTTAACTGCTTGCCATTGTCTTGGTCTTGGATTCACTTGATATCGACTTACCAATCCCACTGCAAAACATATATCTGGACGTGTGCATAGCATAGCATACATAAGACTTCCTATTGCTAAGGCATAAGGAACCTTTCTCATGTTCTTTCTTTCTTCCGTTGGCTTAGGACAGTCCTCCAAAGAGATGAAATCTGATCACGTCCTGACGTGCTAACATTGAGCGTATGAATAATTCTACAAAATATATAGAATTGAGGCGGTGTTCGCAAGTGTATGGGTCAAATTGTAATATTGTTTGTTAGAACAATGAAGTGCTAGGAGTACTCCGAAGGTCATGCCCAAGGGATTGTAGTTTGGGGAAAACTACTATTAAGCCAATTACCGAAAATAATTACTAATTTACTTGAGTCATGAATTAGTAGTGTTAATCTGGAAGCAATATGATAATAATAAAATAATTAAATTGAACTAAACTTAAATCTACTCCTAAGTAAATGTATCGATTTCTCCTATTCGTTGTTTTGACTATGCGAGTTCCTTTAACCTAGATCTAATTGCTTTACGTGATTAATTATTGAAGTAGGGTTTTAAATAATTGACTAATAATTAACCTAGTATGGCCTCTCAGCCTTCGACTAACCTAACTAGTCGGCAAGAACTACTTATCTCTCTATGTCATAATTCAAGCCAGGATAGGGTAAGGTTTTCACGGCAGGCAATATCGATTTTGGGTTAATTCCTACCTACATGACTTCTTAGGGTTGTCAATCATAGGGTTTAAGTTATTCCTTCCCCAACCACTTATCTGCTAAGTGATACTTGGTAGGCAATACATATTTCAGGTTCATTCCTACCTAAATGACTTCTTAGGGTCGTCAATCTTAGGGTTTAATTGCACTCAACCAGATCCAACCAATCCAAATTAAACTCTACCTTTCAATCAGTTAATAAGGTTAATACAATTGAAACACACAAAATATGTATAAAGCATAAATTGGTTCTAATATTTACACAAACATTCAATTAACAATGTTAAAGAAATAAATATAAAGAATAGAATAAAGAAAAGAGATGCTCATGAGTTTATCGATGAAAGTGTGGCCCCGGATGAAACTCATTGAATTTATCAAAGGTTTTACTTTTGCATTGCATAAGGTATACATACCCATATATGGAATAATTATCAATGAAGGTTACATAATATTCGAATTATAGAAACACAAACCGTGAGTTCCGAGCTATTCTATGTCGATTTTATCCTTCCCCTTTTTACTCGAGGATTACGACGTTAGCTACAGAATAAAACAATTAAAATACATTAATATTACACAATTCAATTTCACATAAATTTTCAATTTTCAAACTATATTTTGCTTATTCTTCAATTTAGTTCCTAAACCGAGACTGGTTTTTAACCTTCACATTTAACTCAAATTTTTATACAAATTTCACTCTAAGCTAAATTTAGCTTCCTCTTTTCTAATTCAACCCCTTAATTTTTTAATTTTCTCAATTTAGTCCCTATTGTTCAAAATCAACAATTTCTTCCACAATTTAGTCCTTTTCCATTTCTAACTTAAAAATCTATCTATTTAATCCATAATATTTAAACTATTCAACAATGTCAACATCTAAAATCTTGAACAATACTAAAAACTACAACATGGGTCGGGTAGTTCTAAATACCGGGATTCCAAAAATATAAAAATTACAAGAAAATGGACTAAATTAACTAACCAATTGAAGTTGAAAAGTTTAAAACCCCTTAGGTCGCCATCAACCTCTTGTTCTTTCTCTCTTTTTCTTTCTTTTAATTTGTATGCATTTGTTCCATCACTTTCCACTTACTTTCTTTTAAATTTTGTTTTCATTTTATTATCTTTATTATTATTATTATCATTATTATTAAAGTTACTTTAATATATAAAACATATACACATGCAATTTCATTAAACCATAACCGGCCACATCCCACCATTTAATAAATGGTATATTTGCTACTTTAGTCCTTTCTATTTATTTCAATCTATAATTTAACTTTTAACTAATACATGATTTAGTCCTTGTACCTTAACAACTCCTAATTTCATGAAATCTACTAACCCAAAAATTAATTCACTACTAAACTAGCCTCGTAAATATTTAATAAAAATATTTATGGGTCTGGTTTATGGGTACAGAGTCCCAAAAATACAGTTTTTAACACCCCTGACTATCGGGTCGTTACAATTCTTCCCCCTAAATAAATTTTGTCCCCGAAATTTACCTGAAAAGAGGTGGGGATATTGAGATCTCATCGTCTCTTTTGGCTCCCAAGTCGATTTCTCGACACTATGACTATGCCATAGAACTTTCACTAACGAAACACGTTTATAACGCAATTCTTTCACTTCGCGGGCGAAAATTTCTACAGTTCTTCTTTATAAGATAAGTTAGGTTGAATTTCAATTTCTTCTTTCAAAATAATGTGAGACGGATCTGATCGATACCTTCTAAGTATTGACACATGGAAAACATCGTGCATTTTCTGTAATTCCTCTAGTAAGGCCAACTGATACGCAACTAGTCCCACTCTTTCAGTAATCTCATACGGTCTAATAAAATGAGGACTCAGCTTCCTTTTTCGGCCAAATCGCACTTTCTTCCATGGTGAAACCTTTAGAAATGCTTTATCTCCAACTGAAAACTCAATATCTCGACGTTTCAAATCTGCGTACGATTTCTATCTATCAAAAGTTGTTTTCAATCTATCTTGAATTATCTTAACAATATTTTTTGTTTCTTGAATCAATTCCGGCCCAACAACTTTTCTTTCATATAATTCCATCCAACAAATAGGTGTTCGACACCTACGACCATATAAGGCTTCGTACAGGGCTATTTGGATACTTGATTGGAAACTATTATTGTATACAAATTCGGCCAAAGGTAAATAACGTTCCTAACCTGATTCAAAATTGATTACACAAGTGCAAAGCATATCTTCCAAAATCTAAATAACATGTTCAAATTGTCCGTCTGTCTACGGGTGAAACGCTGTACTGAAATTGAGTCTCGTACTAAGAGATTCATGCAACTGTTTCCAAAATCTCAAAGTGAAACGCGGATCTCGATCAGAGATAATTGACATAGGAACACTGTGCAATCTCACAATTTCCTGAATGTAAACTTCAACAAATTTTTGAAGTGACTAATCAGTCCTGATTGTAATAAAATGAACCGATTTCATAAGTCAATCAACTATCACCCAAACAACATTTTTCTTGCTTGGAGATAAAAGGTAATCCCATTAGAAAATTCATCGTGATGCGTTCCCATTTCCACTTAGGAATAGAAATAGGATGGAGTAATCCTGTGGGAACATGATGTTTTGCCTTAACTCGTTGACAAGTTAAACATTTAGCTATGTACTCAACTACGTCTCTTTTCATTCTGGGCCACCAATACACTTTTCGCAGGTCGCGATACATTTTCGTTCCTCCAGGATGCAAAGTAAAAGGACTATCGTGAGCTTCGCTAAGTATCAACTCTTTTAATTTTACAACATTTGGAACACAGATTCTATTTTGAAATCTCAAAAAATCACAATCATCAATACTAGAACTTTCTATTGCGCCATTTTGAATTATTTCTCTTTTCTTCGCTAACTTGACATCATTTAACTGTGCTACTTTAATTTGATCAAATAATACCAATTTGACCTTCAACTCAGCCAACAAGCTCCCATCATCATTGGTACTAAGTTGAGCAAACATTGCTCGCAATTCAACAGTTGTTCTCCTGCTCAATGCGTCAGCTACGATGTTAGCTTTACCAGGATGATAATCAATAGCACAATTGTAATCTTTTAGAAGCTCGACGCAATGTCGTTGTCTTAAATTCAACTCCTTTTGTGTTAGGAGGTATTTAAGACTCTCGTGATCGGTATAAATGTGACACTTTTCACTGTACAAATAGTGTTTCCAGATCTTTAGAGCAAAGACCATAACAGCTAACTCTAAGTCATGCATCGGATAATTAAGTTCATACATTTTTAGTTGACGAGACGCATATGCGATCACTTTCTCATCTTGCATCAAGACACAATCGAGACCACTCAATGAAGCATCACTGTAGACTACAAAATCTTTTCCCGATTTAGGTAATGTTAAAATTGGTTCTTCAGTCAACATCTGTTTTAATTTCTCAAAACTCTCTTGGCATTCGTTGCTCCAAATGAACTGAACATTTTTGTGCATTAGCTTTGTCATCGACTAAACTATCTTGAAAAATCCATTTACGAATCTTTTGTAGTAACCAGCCAAACCAAGAAAACTGCGAACCTCTGACACATTTCTCGGTGCTTTCCACTGAACAATGGCTTTAATCTTTTTCAAGTAAACTGTAATTCCATATGCCGAGATAACATGTCCCGAAAACACAACTTCTATCAACCAAAATTCACACTTACTAAGCTTTCCATATAACTGTTTCTCTTGTAACACTTGCAAAACAATTTTGAGGTGTTACTCATGCTCGGATTCAGATTTCGAATAGATCAAGATGTCGTAAATGAAAACTACCACAAATTGATCCAAATAAGGCTGGAAAATATGGTTTATGAGATCCATGAATGCTCTCGGAGCATTCGTCAGCCTAAAAGGCATCACTAAGAATTCATAGTGGCCATAATGCATACGAAATGCCATCTTAGGTACCTCAATATCTTTTACTTTCAGCTGATAGTAATCCGATCTCAAATCGATCTTAAAGAAGATAGAAGCTCCTTTTAGTTGATCAAACAAGTCATTGATATGAGGTAGAAGGTATCGATTCTTAATTGTCAACTTATTCAATTGTCAATAGTTTATACAGAGTCGCATCGATCCATCTTTCTTTTTAACGAATAACACTGGAGCTCCCCAAGGCAATGTACTAGGGTGTATAAACCCGCGATCCAACAAATCTTGGAATTGCACCTTCAATTCTTTCAGCTCTGTGGGTGCCATACGATAAGGAGACATGGAAATAAGAGCCGTACTAGGAAACACTTCGATTGCAAACTCATCCTCCCGATTTGGTGGTAATCTCGATAATTCTTCGAGAAACACATTAGGGAATTCACAAACAGTTCGAATCTTATTGCTCTATTTATCATCAGAATTCGAGTTGGTCACGTAGGCTAGATAAGCTTCACAACCTTGATTGAGAAGTTTATTAGCTCGAATTGCGAAATGATACGAGTTGACCCACTCGTTCGAACACCATTCACCTCAATCATGCTACTATCCGTACTCTAAACTACAAACTTCTTTTTACGGTAGTCTAGAATCACTCCATATTTAGTACGCCAATCTATTACCAATATTAAATCAAAGTTGCCAAATGACATTATCAACAAATCAACAGGGAAGGTTATATCCTGCATCTCTAATAGACATCGTCTGTACACTTGATCCACTATTACAGACTGTCCCAAAAGACTTGACACAACTATCGATACCCTAGATGTCTCGGCTTTTAAACTTCTCGATTTAACTAACTCAGCATTAACATATGAATGCAATAAAAAGATACCTGCCACAACATCGGTAGCATCACCATCCTCACGTGTCCGCACAACTGTAACGCGTAGGTTTGAGCAAGTGGACAATTACTTTAATTAAACTCAATTTATTATCAACATGCTTAACAACATTCGGAAAAAATTCCATGGCAACTCAATCTTTCATGAGTTTGGAAACCATATTAGGTCCTTTCAGAATCCTTTACTTGTAAATACACATTTTACTAATCCTTATTTACTAAGGGTTTCTTAGCATTCGTGTGAGGTAACGGGGACGTGTTAGGTTTGAAATAATTTAATCACACAAATCTAAAAACTATGCAGATAACAGAGCTTGGTTAGAGTTGTTATGCAACCTGCAATTGAATCGGGTTAGGATCTAAATTGAGCATGCACATTTCAATTATGTGTCCACTACCTGTCGTCTGGGTAGGATCGCTCAGCTAATTCAGGTGCATTTCAATCACGTATGAACGAAATACAGACTTGATTTTAATTAAAAACATGATCGACTGAGGCACAAACATTATAAACATGAATCAAATAAATATTATTTAATCAAAGCAATCATCCTAGCTTAAATAAAATTAAGCTAACATTCTTGTAAACAAGAAAAAAGAACACATAGCAAACATTTTTATATTAAATTAAAGAAAAGAAAGATTAAACCCAAATCAAAGTGGCTGTCACCCAAGACTCTAATTGACGAGGCTCCTTCACTCCTTCGCTTTGCTCCTTTACTGATGGCTCTCTAAGGTGGCCAACTAAGGGCTCTTTAAGAGGCTTAGTTGCTAAAATCTCTATAAAGATATGATGCTAGGCGTGGGGAATGGAAAATGCTAAAGATAATTGAGAGAAAAGAGAGAATGATGAGGGATGAGGGATGATTGATGAGGATCAAATGAGGTCTTATTTATAGGTGAAGAGAGGAGGGTAGTTTGCTAAAAATAGAGAGGTTTAGTCTCTTCAAGCTTTTCCAATGAGTGGACGGCCATGCTTAGTGGATTTTGAGTTGATTTTTGCTTGATTTTTAAGCAATTTAAATGCCATAACAACTCCAAACTGAGACTCGGTCAAATGTAAATCTTCGGGCAAATATCTATTTTCTTCAACATTGCAAGGACCTTATGTAATTAAACCAAAAAGTGGTTTATGTGGAAAGCCATGTGTAGCCGAAATTGGGTTGACTTGGTCTTCAATTTGGACGGTTTTTGTAATCCAACAAAGCTATCAGACCTGTCCAAAATAAATCAATAATTTAAAGGACCAAAGAATAAAATTTATCCAATTTAAATAATTAATTAAAACCCAAATTATTAATGAAATATTTAAAATGAATTATTAAATATAATTTTATATTTTATTATTTAATTTAATCATGCATGGCCCATTTCATGTCTTAAAAATATAATATGTTCAAACAAATCTAAAATAAGCTATTTTATGCATAAAATGTAACAGCCCGATTTTGGGCCTAGTCGAAACAGTGGTTTCGGGACCACAAATCCGACACAGAAAAGTTCATTTTTATTATGTTTTTATGGTCTACATTTTCGTGAAATTATTTCAAGAAAATTTCGTTCGAAAATTTTAACGTTTGGGCACTCAATTTAGTCAAAAGGACTAAATTGTAAAAAGTGAAAAAGTTGAGTTCTACATGCTAGAGGTGTCTAATTGCTATGAAATTTTAAATAGAAGGTTAGTAGATGGTAATTAGACCATTTGTTAACATAGTGGACAAAAATGGACATGGTGAGATAAAATTTCAAAGTTTTAAGTGAAGGGCATTTTGGTCATTTGGTAAATAAAAGAATAAAAAGGGAAAATTAAGCTAAAATCTTGTCCATCTTCTCCCTCAAGTGCCGAAAATTATAAGGTCACCATAGCTAGGGTTTTCTCAACTTCCAAGCTTGATTGTAAGTACATCCTAGCCCCGTTTTAAAA
This sequence comes from Gossypium sturtianum, assembly GCA_025698515.1. Lineage (NCBI taxonomy): Eukaryota > Viridiplantae > Streptophyta > Magnoliopsida > Malvales > Malvaceae > Gossypium > Gossypium sturtianum. Next base: position 24,513,549 of record CM046952.1, read on the forward strand.
TCTTTTTACATTTTTGAAGTCGTTATCATCCGATCTATCTATTCTACCATTAATTTAAGGAAATATCAAGGTCTAGGGTTTGAACCATGTTGGATATTTGTGTATTTTGATGTCTAAGGGTAGATTATGCATGTTTGATGTGTGATAAACAACTTTTGCTAGGTGGTTTTTGATGAAAATGTCAAAAGGACCTAATTGTAAAAAGATTATAAAATGTGTGTAAAATGTGATTAAATGAAAAATGTGGACTTCTATAAGTATAAAATAGGATAGGCTAGGCTTGGGAATCAAATAAATTGAATAGATTTCATTTTTTGAGCCTAGGGGTAAAAATGTAAATATGTCAAAGTTTAGGGGCAAAAATGTAATTTTTCCATAATGTGATTTTTGGACTGAATTGAATAATGAGAATAATAAATAAGTTAAATTTGCTATTATAGATCAAGAAAGATGAGGTTCGGACCTTGATCGGGGGAAAAATAAGGTTATTGACGATTAGGTCCATTTATACTATTTTTTGTACCGAGGTAAGTTCGTATGTAAATAATGCATTGTTATTTATGCTTTAATTGCTTTATCATTATATGAATTGTGATTTAATCTTGAATGAAATCAACAAACTTCGGCAAACGAGAAATCTCGGTTGAACCTTAGGAATAGTTAGGATACAAATGTCATGACGTTAGGGTTAGTTGAGATTACGTGTAAGACCATATCTGGGATATGGCATCGATATGAGATTTCGTGTAAGACCATAGCTGGGCTATTGGAATCGATGTGAGATCCCATGTAAGACCATATCTGGGATATGACATTAGTATAGTACTATATGAGTGAAATTTCCCGAGTATCCTTTAGTATTCCTAGTGGTTCAACGGGAAACTTAACGGCAGAGTTTAAGTTGTGAAAGAATATGGTATGATGTGAAAGATTATGGTAGGTTTCAAGTTGGTACAGGCATGTACATAAAACTCATGCTTAATGAGCTCGACATGTGATGAAACCTCGGATTGGTTCGATTGAGTAAGTTATGATGTTAAGATTTTAATAACATATATGCTAAGCTTGATTATGAATTCACAATGACATTTATGTTAATTTACTTTATGTTAAATATATGTTAAAGTGTGTATGAGGCTTATTATTTGCATAGGAACTTACTAAGCTTTAAAGCTTACTCCCTTTCTCTTTATCTTATTTTATAGTGTCACCTAGCCAGCTCGGGGATCGAAGACGGTTGGATATTCATTCACACTATCAAATTATCATTTTGGGTACTTATGATTTCAATATTTTGAGTTATGGCATGTATAGGGACTTGGTCTTTTTGTTATGTGTCATAATTGATTTGGCCATAAGTGATGGATTCAATAGTTGATAATTCATTTTGTAAATGGCCATTTGATATTGGCTAATATTGGTTAAGTATATATACATATGATGATGTTTTCATGAATGTTGGAAATTGCATGGTTTGAGATGCTAAGTATGTGATGTTTGTATGTGATAAATGATAGCATGTAATTGATATGTGGATGCCTTGTGTATGGCTGATTGGGTTGAAAGTATATGCTTGGATTGGTGTTATGTTTTGTTGTGTAGTTTGGTGCATGGAAGGATGGCAAAAAGGCTTGGTAAATAGCCTTATGTTTGTCCACACGGGTAGACACATGGGCGTGTGTCTAGGCCGTGTGCGACACACGGTCTGCCCCATGGGCAAGTGTTTCGGCCGTGTGTCCCCTGCACCTTAATTGTTGCAAAATAGAATGCTCAGTAATGAGCACATGGGCAGAGACACGGGCGTGTGTCTCAGCCGTGTGGATGGCACGGCCTCAAACACGGGCGTGTGCCCTGGACGTGTGAAGTCTACACCTAATTTATGAAAAATTATAAAAATTTAATCGATCACACGGCCTAAGCACACGGGCGTGTGACTTGGCAGTGTGACCTTAATTTGATGATGACGTCATAAATAGAATGCTCCCTAATTTGAACACGGCCTGAAGCACGGGTGTGTCTTAGGGTCACACGGGCGTGTCCCGAACCCACACGGGCGTGTGACCCCTTTTACATGAAAAATTTTCTAAGTTTTCCAAAAGTTTCCAAAGTTCTCGGTTTAGTCCCGAACCACTTCCGATGCATGTTTTGGGCCTCGTAGGCTCGTTTTAGGGATGATATGAATGTTTTTGAAAAGTTTTGAATTTGAGTGGAATTTCAAGTCTTGATTTTGAATGTTTGCTTGCGAATAAGTTCGGTAATGCCTCGTACCTTATCTCGGCGTCGGATACGGGTAAGGGGTGTTACATAAAAACTATATAATAAAGCATAAAATCACATTTTAATAATTTCTTTGTCCTAATTTCATATTTTCACATATTTCATTAATTTATTAAACAATTACTTGATTTTAACAACAAATTTAAGTAATATATATTTTAGTTTACACACCCCCAAACTTAAATCATTGCTCGTGTAACACCCCAAACCCGGCCCAAACACCACGACCGGATCTGGTATGTCACTAAGAAAATTTTGGAAGAACATGTCGTATTTTCAGAAAAATATTTTTCTAAAGTTTATCTTCTTATTCGAGAGAAATTTAATAGTTGATAGTTTATATAAAATATGCCTTTATAAATTAAAAACCCAAATTTAAATAGATACATTAGTTCAATAAGAATTTAAATAACTAAAAGTAATTAAAGCCCAAAATAAAACAAAACATAAACTAGTGGCCCATAGCCTTATTACAACGAGATTTAAAATCCATTAATTAAAAATATAAAGTATTAACTTGAGACTTTTTGCTGGATCCAGTTGGTCTTTTGCATGGCCACCTTGCGTTCCTCTCGGCCCGGTCCAAGCACTAGGTATCACCCGAAAGGTTAATTAATAGGGTGAGTCGCGAGTCTCGATGTGCAACCTCATGCACCACTAGATTTTGGCCTTAGGGCCATAAAACAGATTAATAATTCCATTTATAAAAAAATAACAAATAATATGCAAGGCCCAACCCGTTTGCCTAGGTTTCCATCCGCTACACGCCCCCGTACCAGCCATTCACACCATTGGGGATTTCTACAATCGACCCACACCGCTACACCCCAAGATGGCAGTCATGCTGCTCATCAACATATTATGGCCAAGCCCTTATAATGAGATCACGGCATTAGCCGCTCTGAAGATATAACGAGATCACGGTATAAACCGCTACACATATAACATATAACTTCCTCCTTTCATCAACCCAACCCATGCAGCCATAAAATCAATATGCTTTTATCATATAAAGTCAAACATTCACTGACCTGGTGATTTGCTTCACCCTTTTTAGGTTTCCAACATTAAACCGAGATATCAGTATTTATCCCAACATATAAACTTATTAGCATACATTAATAATCAGATCTAGATGGTGGGGAAGTATTACACACCTGTTATCGCGAAGTACTAAACTCTTAGTCGGTATCCTTGCTATCCGGATTTATAACTTGGTTCAACCAAAAGCCGGAAAATCACGAAAATTGACCTCCCCTATAATCGGCCAAAGGTTAGTAAATCCCAAATTTTCACACTAAAATCAATAGATCTCCTTACCTTGAAATCTCGAAATTAGAGACTAACGATTTTCGGCTTTTAGATCTAGACGACCAAGTTTCCTTCAAATCCTGGAATGCCGCCCAACATAGAACCATTAAACTATTAGCTTTTCGGCTTTTGCCTTTTAAAAACCGAAATAGAACGTGAGAGCTTAACAGAAGTCGACGCTTACCTTAACATGGGGATTCAGCTAGCACCAGAGAGAAGATTTGGCAATACCAAAGGAAAAGATTAAATGCCGGAAGAATAGAACTATTCTCACAAATGGGATGAGTAGAGAAAAACTATGGAGATTTCAGCTTTTTAGAGAAATCGGCTCAAGAGAAAAAAAAATGGAGAAGAGAGTGAAAGGAGAGGTTTCGGCTTTTGAAGAAATTGAAGAAAAGAAATTGTAGATGGAAAGGCTAAGAAATTTGACACAAAGAATGAAGAGGAAATTAGGGTTTAAATGCCAGAATCAATGAGATATCCCCCCTATTTATAGAAATTTCGGCACTTACCTAACCTTGCAGATAAATCCTATCTTTTCTGCTTTATCTTAATCTACTAGCTCATCTAAAAGAGACTTAATTATCTCTAACTCCTCCCTCCTTTATCAGCATATTATCCACATATTTTAATCATTAAAATCCCTAAATTTTAGCCTTTATCTGCTTATTATCCACATAAAATAAATTCCTAAATAATAGCCTTTATCCGCTTATTATCCACATATTTTAAACATTAAAACCCCTAAATTTTAGCCTTGTTTCCATCCACTCCACCTAATCCTAATGCCCAAAATTTAGCTAACTTAAATTAAAGAATTGGGCTCCATGAAACTTAAATTTGGGCCCCTTACTCCTGTGTGTGGTGTCACCTCCTAAAATTGGGCCACAAGCCCACTTTGGTATTTTAAACATAGATACTACCTTTTAAACCCTATAATGCCCAAACAGATAATTTTAATCAAGGCCTCTACCTAAGCCTCGAGCCCAATTTGGACCCCTAACACTTAAATTAACACATTAAACATATCCACCCATTAAACGATAGGCCCAAAAATTCGGGATGTTACAGCTTCTACCCCTTAAAGAAATTTCGTCCTCGAAATTTCCAACTAACTATTAATCATACTACCTAAGTCTCACTACCATGCTTTCACCAAGCGCACTCCAATACTAAACCCAAAATAAACACTTAGTATTCTATGGTAGAGTACGCACTTGCCGTGTATTCACATCTAGAGCGTCCTCGTCCCTTGTACTCATGCTATCGGTTCGCGTTTATCTGATTTAGAATGAATTAATAAGTTTCTTCCATTGTTTAACCACGAACAGTCTTATGAGCGATGAGTTTAAGAGTAGTTCTTTCGAATTCGGAATTACATCTACAAGTTTCAGTCTCAAGTTTGTCTCCTAGTTCCATATACACATACATGCAATCATCAATCATACAAATAGAACTTACATTCATCACCTAAGGGTATTTTCGTCATTTCACTATCCAGGGGTATTTTCGTAATTTATCCTACAAGGGTATTTTCGTAATTTTCCAAAATAGGGTTCCTTGGTGATTTTGTGAAAGAAGGGTATTTTGGTATTTTTTTCAATCCGGGGGTTTATTGGTAATTTTACAATCCATGGGTATATTGGTAATTTTACAATTCGGGGACATTTTGGTAATTTTACAAATCAGGGGTATTTTAGTCATTTTGCAAAATAGGATGGCTGGTCCCTTTCGGGTTTTAAATTATTAATTTTGGCCCGTCAACAAATCCTCGCGGCTAGGGTGAACAGTCACTACGCACCAGGTAGGATTCCAGCGAAGAGGAGGTGAGTCACTAGGACTGCTTAAGTACCAGGCTCTTCCGGATCCAATCCTAGACATGCGCATGCTATTGCCACGCCCTAGTCTTGTAGCTCGTTCACGGGTTTGTTTAGTGAAGTTAAGTCTTATGAGATTTTAGGAGTTGTTTCAGCTAGGCCTAAAGTCCATCAAGTTCTAATCTAACTAATCTACGTCCCATAAAGCCCACATATATTATATCACACAATGGTTCAGAATACTTACCTGGCGGACTTGGGCCGGAGAGGCAGGTGCCATGCTGAGCTAACAGACCTGTTATCATTTAAAAACATTCATGTTTTAAAAACCCTTTTTTTTCGAAAACGTTTTGAACCCAAAACCCAAAGCCGAGTTTTGAACCGGGCTCTGATACCAATTTGTAACACCCCAAACCCGGCCCAAACACCACGACCGGATCTGGTATGTCACTAAGAAAATTTTGGAAGAACATGTCGTATTTTCAGAAAAATATTTTTCTAAAGTTTATCTTCTTATTCGAGAGAAATTTAATAGTTGATAGTTTAAATAAAATATGCCTTTATAAATTAAAAACCCAAATTTAAATAGATACATTAGTTCAATAAGAATTTAAATAACTAAAAGTAATTAAAGCCCAAAATAAAACAAAACATAAACTAGTGGCCCATAGCCTTATTACAACGAGATTTAAAATCCATTAATTAAAAATATAAAGTATTAACTTGAGACTTTTTGCTGGATCCAGTTGGTCTTTTGCATGGCCACCTTGCGTTCCTCTCCAGCCCGGTCCGAAGCACTAGGTATCACCTGAAAGGTTAATTAATAGGGTGAGTCGCGAGACTCAGTGTGCAACCCTCATGCACCACTAGATTTTGGCCTTAGGCCCATAAAACAGATTAATAATTCCATTTATAAAAAAATAACAGAGATATATGCAAGGCCCAACTCGTTTGCCTAGGTTTCCATCCGCTACACGCCCGCATCAAACCCATTCACACCATTGGGGATTTCTACAATCGACCCACACCGCTACACGCCAAGATGGCGATCATGCTTTGCTCATCAACATATTATGGCCAAGCCCTTATAACGATCACGGCATTAGCCGCTACAACATATAACGAGATCACGGTATAAACCGCTACACATATAACGTATAACTTTCTCCTTTCATCAACCCAACCCATGCAGTCATAAAATCAATATGCTTTTATCATATAAAGTCAAACATTCACTGACCTGGTGATTTGCTTCACCCTTTTCGGGTTTCCAACATTAAACCGAGATATCGGTATTTATCCCAACATATAAACTTATGAGCATACATTAATAATCAGATCTAGATGGTGGGGAAGTATTACACACCTATTATCGCGAAGTACTAAACTCTTAGTCGGTATCCTTGCTATCCGAATTTATAACTTGGTTCAACGAAAAGCCAGAAAATCACGAAATTGACCTCCCCTATAATCGGCCAAAGGTTAGTAAATCCCAAATTTTCACACTAAAATCAATAGATCTCCTTACCTTGAAATCCCGAAATCAGAGACTAACGATTTTCGGCTTTTAGATCTAGACGACCAAGTTTCCTTCAAATCTCAGAATGCCGCCCAACATAGAACCGTTAAACTATTAGCTTTTCGGCTTTTGCCTTTTAAAAACCAAAATAGAACGTGAGAGCTTAACAGAAGTCGACGCTTACCTTAACATGGGGATTCGGCTAGCACTAGAGAGAAGATTCGGCAATGCCAAAGGAAAAGATTAAATGCCGGAAGAATAGAACTATTCTCACAAATGGGATGAGTAGAGAAAAACTATGGAGATTTCGGCTTTTTAGAGAAATCGGCTCAAGAGAAAAAAAATGGAGAAGAGAGTGAAAGGAGAGGTTTCGGCTTTTGAAGAAATTGAAGAAAAGAAATTGTAGATGGAAAGGCTAAGAATTTTGGCACAAAGAATGAAGAGGAAATTAGGGTTTAAATGCCAAAATCAATGAGATATCCCCCCCTATTTATAGAAATTTCGGCACTTACCTAACCTTAAAGATAAATCCTATCTTTTCTCCTTTATCTTAATCTACTAGCTCATTTAAAATAGACTTAATTATCTCTAACTCCTCCCTCCTTTATCAGCATATTATCCACATATTTTAATCATTAAAATCCCTAAATTTTAGCCTTTATCTGCTTATTATCCACATAAAATAAATTCCTAAATAATAGCCTTTATCTGCTTATTATCTACATATTTTAAACATTAAAACCCCTAAATTTTAGCCTTGTTGCCATCCACTCCACCTAATCCTAATGCCCAAAATTTAGCTAACTTAAATTAAAGAATTGGGCTCCATGAAACTTAAATTTGGGCCCCTTACTCCCTTGTGTGGCGTCACCTCCTAAAATTGGGCCACAAGCCCACTTTGGTATTTTAAACATAGATACTACCTTTTAAACCCTATAATGCCCAAACAGATAATTTTAATCAAGGCCTCTACCTAAGCCTGAGCCCAATTTGGACCCCTAACACTTAAATTAACACATTAAACATATCCACCCATTAAACGCATAGGCCCAAAAATTCAGGATGTTACAGCTCGTCCCGAGTAATGTTTATGCACAACAAAAGGTCTTGCTAAGGTAAAATTGCTAACTGTGTAAGCAACATCAATCTTTGTCCCATAATCATGCATTAATAACTTCATGTTCATAGATCTCCTTTATTAACAAGTAATTCATATGCAAAAATTTTTAGAATTTTATACTAAGCTTCAAAATATGCCAACATGAATCATAGTTTGTATGTATGTCACAGCCACATATAACATTCTTTATTCAACATAATTTCTTATCAATCAAGCAAACACTCATAAGGATTATTTATGATCTTCATATGTTGAACTTAGTACTTCCTCTCCACTAATGTAGGTGACACAATCATCAAATCAATAGGTCTTTTATAAGGTTGTAATGGGGCTCGGTTAAAGGTAGGGATTTTAAGAGATGAGACATTTTGGTTTCAAAATCTTAACCTTTAACTTTGTCTTAGATTTCTCGAAATACAACCTTTTTCTTTAAGCGAACCTTTGGAACACCCCCAAACTTATTTTGAACTCAAGCTCATACATTTTTCTTTTTGGAGACTGAGCAAACTTTTCTTCGCTCTTCCTTCATCTCTTTTTTTTTAAGCATGAGCACATACATCTTTTTAAAAATTTCCTCAAATGTTGATTACTAAGACAACTTTAGTTAAGATGGATGCACAAAGTTAGGATAACTTAAAAAGATGGTAATGTGGCTTACAAATGTAGGTTCATTGCAACAAACAAGCCTTTAAGCTCAAAGTTACAGTTTCAAGGGTCTAATATCATAGGGTTGGCTTGAAAAGGCTCAAACGATCTAAAGAAATAGTGCCTATATCATTTTAGATTTTTATGTCCCCTAGGATTTCGCCTCAAGAAAGTTACTAAGTCAATTCTAAATATATAAACCTTCATGCATGTCTAATCTCAAGAGAAACAAAGTTTTCATGGCAAACATTACTAAGGCTAAGATCATACAAGCATTCCATTCTTCATGATAACATACTTTCACTCAGATAAAATCATCATTCATACTTGCATACAAACTATCTCATTAACAAAAATGTCTCTAAACATTCATTTATTAAAACATACTTATGAAAGAAATGATTGAAACATACTTGAAAAATTTCAAAATTTGAGCAATTTATTTGCCTTACCCCCCTTTAAAAAGAAGCAATGTCCTCATTGCAAGAACAAAGTAATGAATGAAAACTGAAAACCAGGTAGGGTTGTAAAGAAAGAGAGGTGAGTCATTAAGACTGCTTAAATACCAAGTCTTTCCTAATAACCCAATCCTAGACATGTTCATTCCCATTACCACATTACTTAGTCTTTTTCTTTCTAAAGAAGTGTTAAGTTTATTCATGCTTGTTATGTTTTATTCTGTAGAAATTAAATCCTAATTACGAAAGAAATAAATTTCTAAAGACCTAAAAATAATAAAAGACAAGAATCCCCCATTTTATTTTTCTGACTTATTCCCCTTGTCTTCTTCAGCTCCATCTCCGCTTGCATAGTCAGTATCTTCCGTCCATGTTTCAAAGATAGCATCTAGGAATTTAGGAACAAAAGTATTAGAGATATTCTTAAAAGTATTTCGAATTGAGTCATCTCTAATTTTGCATATTTCCAGTAAGTTTGTTGTTGATTGTGCATGAATTTGCACATATCCATCATAATTGACAACTCTGATTTCTTTGAAGTACTTGCAGAAGTCGGCATAGGAGTTGTAGATTCAGGTTCAACACTTAGCTTGACTGTTTCTTTTTCCAGCTCAACCTCTGGTTCAGGGGTTGCAGATTCTTCAACTAGTTTAGGACTGTTCGGTTCCTTGTCAGATTCTTCTTCTTCAGTGTCTATAACTGAATTAGCTTCAGTTTCAGTTTCCTTTGCTGACTCCTCTGTATCTGGCTCAGTTGGCTCTTCTTGCTCGCCTTGATTCAGCTCATGCACCTTCTCCACTAACCTTTAAAGATCATGATTTATAATGCACCCTTGAACATATTGCCCCTTCAGATTTTCTTGTATTTTAACATGGGCCCTTAAGCAAAGTGAAGTGATTAATGATGGGAAATAAGCACTTCCTGTCTTCTTTTTATCACAATCATGAATCTCCTTGAGAATAATTTTCCCAACATTAATGGACTTTTCTGTCAAGATTGCATAATACAAGAGCATCCGTTCCATCGAGATGGTGGACCTATGTGAGATAGGCATAAAATTGTAGTGAACAAAATAAAACCATACCTTTGCTACTGGTTTTAGGTATTCCCTTCGGCAGGAATGGCTCCCATACTTTCTTATAATCCATTGAGATCCCAGATTTGTTACAACATCAAGCACTTGTTGAAGAAAATCCCAATTGATATACTTCATCATAGGGTAGTACTCATCTTATTCAACATCAGGTAAGTTAAACAAATCATTGATGGACTTACAAGTAAGAGGTACCTTTTTATTTCGAACGATGACCTCAGTAGCATCCTGCATAGTCAAACTAGCATAGAATTCTCGAACTAGTTCATCATCGGGAATTGAACGAGCATCACAGAATCGTTCCCACTTGAGAGCATTGATTTTCTTTCTAATCGATATAGGAACAACCATCAAATCATTACTCTTCAAGTTAAAACCTTTTTCCGGCATCATATGTTGATGCTTGAAGATTGAATCAAATCTCTCTTTCACTTTTTCATCGATCAAAATCGGGTTTTCAGGAGTAGTCTTTGAAGATTTGGTTCTTTTGCGAGACATGATATCTTTTCTTGAGAATTTGGCAAAGTTTCTGCACAAGGGAGAAAAGAGAAATCGGCAAGGTGGGTAAGGACTTGCTACGATGAAAACCTTACGATGACAAGGATGGTGTGGCGGCAGCGATAGCATGCGACAGCAACGGCGGTGTACGGCAGCAATAACAGCAATATGCGACAGTAACGTTGGTGCTTTGACAATTTTCTTGCGGCGGCAATAGGTGATTTTGGAAAAAAAGGAATAGAAACTAGGGTTTCTTTCGAGATTTGAGGCTAGCGGCACAAGATGGAGATTTATGGATTTTTAGGGTTAAGCAAATTGCTTTGAGGGATATGAAAAATAGTAGAATGAAGAGGAGTTTATATAGGGAAGAATTAGGGCAACATGTAGCGAAAATTTAGCTACATTAGAGTTACTTGGGCGGTAAGTAATAGGAGTGGCGGCAAAGTATGGATTTTTCCCTCCTTTTTGCTATCTTGGGCCTCAAACTCAGACTATATTTACAAACTTACTCAAGAAAAAAACTGATTAGTACTTGGGCCAAATTTGACCCCCTTTATTAACATAAAAATTTTATATTTAAACAAAACAAATGAAACTTAAATTTTTTAAATCTTAATTAGAATTTTCTTCTTAACACATTACATTAAATTAATTCCCAGAAAAGGTTGGAGGGGTCACAGCGGTCCCGCTTAAGTTCCAATCTCCTTAGACAAAATTAATTAAATGTAATATGTTAAGAAAATAAGTTCTAATTATTTATTTATTTACAAAACGAGTTCATGAAAAATCAAGGGTCTGTTAATTTGAACGAGGATTCAACTCGCTCAACTTCACCGTCCCAGTAGTGTTTCAGACGTTGACCATTAACTTTAAACATACCTCCCTAATTGTCGTATAATTCAATAGCTCCATAAGGATAAACTCGGTAGATGGTATAGGGTCCTTTCCATCGGGATTTAAGCTTTCCAGGAAATATGTAACACCCCAAACCCGACCTAGAAGTTAGGCCCGAATCTGGCGTGCCACATTGAAGTGTTTTTCGAAAACCATGTTTTTATTGAAAACCCTTCTTAAAGAAAAGCTTGAGTAAAATCCCAATTACGTTAGTTTATTTATTATTATTATTTAAAACGTGGTGCATAGAAAAATTATTAAGTTTATTCCCAAAATTTCTTTTCAGTTGAGGAAACTAAGTTTAAAAGTACTGATTTACGAAAGCGTGATGTTTAAAGATTAAGTTGTGGAAGCGTAGTGTTTTGGAAATAGTTATTGTTTTGGGAAACCGCGATCTACTTTTAACAGATAGGAAACGTAATAACTAAAAATCCCAAATTAAAAACCAGAAATTTAAAAGAGGCCTTATTACAACCCAATAAGTAAGCGGTTAAGTAAGGTAAAATAAAATACTAAAATTTAAAGCTGTCCGTAGTGTGGCCACCTCCGAGTCCTCCAGTACGTCGAACCGCTTACTGAGGATTTCCTGAAAAATTAAAAAGCGGGGGTGAGTTTACGAAAACTCAGTGTGTACAACCCTCATCGATCATAAAGCATGCATCACATCAATCCGGGCCTAAGCCCATTACAGTAATCAATGTGGGCCTAAGCCCAACACAGTAACTGTGGCTTTTGGGCCTTAGCCTCTAATAGCCTCAGTTGGGCCTGACCCATTTCAAATGTCACATATCATATCTATCTGGGCTTAAGCCCATCTCAACATCAGAATCAGAACATGCAATGCATAAATGCCCAAAACCAACCCTGCACTCTGTCTCATGTCCAACCCTGCACTCCTGTGGGGATTTAATCGACCCACCCATCCCTACACTCCTTATGTAGCACCGGTTGCGGCACTAACCAATATTGCAGCAGAGCTGCCAATCACATAATCGGCTTAAAGCCATCGGTGGATCCACAGTCGTCAAGCGACCATGCGACCCTAACAAATCATATACTTCCTCCAAATCAATAATCCAATCCCCCATGCAACATAATATCACATGAATGCAACATACCATAAATAGCATACAATAACAATCATATAACATGTAGGGGCATTTTAGTCATTTTGCCTTTCAGGGGCATAACGATCATATTACCCTATGGGGGTATTTCAGTCATTTACCCTATGGGGGTATTTCGGTCATTTACCCTATGGGGGTATTTCGGTCATTTACCCTATGGAGGTATTTTGGTAACTTACCCTATGGGGGTATTTCGATCATTTACCCTATGGGGGTATTTCGGTCATTTACCCTATAGGGGTATTTCGGTTAATTTACCCTACAAGGGTATTTCAATCAATTTACCCTACAGGGGTATTTTAGTCAATTTACCTTACAGGGGTATTTCAGTCAATTTACGACCTTCCCAAAGGTCTACAGTCGCCTCGAGCGACACAGATAACATATATGGTCAAAACGGTGTATTTGGGCCCAAAACCCAATATTCGGCCCAAGTGGGCCCACACGCTCGTGTGGCCCATTTAGCCCAAAACTGCCTTTGGCCATGTGATCGTCATGGCCGACTCATTAATTCCTATCCATCACAAAATTTACTCGCGTAGGGCCCACGGGCCCATTGGGCCCACTCGGCCCGTTTCGGCCCTAACGCGGCCCATAACGACCTAATCCCATGAGAATGCTCATGGTGGCCTCAACCATCTTACGCCCATATTCGTGGGCTCGATCCACCACACGTGTGATCGCCCGCTCGTGTGGCATCATACGCCGGTATTTCAGCTTTTCGGCATTTGCCGATCTACTTGGAGTGGCGTGTGTGCGTACACACGCTTTTTGGCTCTTTTGCCGACTATCGGTCATAGGGTATTGCTACACACCTGTTTACCAAAATCGAGTGAATAACCCACGAGCACCGAACCTACAATCAACGACGATATTCTATTAGTCACTTAATGACAGAGTCAAACACCCTCTTCTAGTACTTAAACCGAACAATGTCGATACCTGCTTTGATTGAACGAGCGCGGTTTAGCCCGCTTAAACCATTGATGGAGATTGATAACAAACCCCTTGAAGGGTATCTTGATCGAGTGATGAGAGAAAAGCTTCGTCTATCTCAGAACACTCGCAGCTCCTTCATTCCACGAGAAAACCTAGAAATCAAACGAATCAACATACCATACAAAGAGAAGGGAGAATTCAGCCATAAAAGGAAGGAAGGAAACGGCTTAGAAGAGCACAGAAGAGAGGAGACATAACACTCTTTAAAGAATAAAAACTACTCTAATTTTGCCTCTTTTGTATCAACCAAATTTTGGCTGATTTAAGCAGCTATCTCTGACCCAAATTTATGCCTAAAATACCCTTGAATGGGCCTTCAATGATTGGTGCTTTGGTTGGACAAAGACTACCCTTTGTGTCATTTTTTGTCCCCTCATGATGTGGGTATTGTGATACCCATGGAATGGATGTTGCAACATTGTTGACAGTCTTGAAATGGGGGTTACTAAAGCATATGGATATCGCGATACCCTAGGGTAGATATCGCGACATCACTGTTTGTGGTCTCCATCCTTGAGCCCTGTTGGAGGTATCGTGATTCCAAGGGTAGAATATCACGATACCCTCTCCTTTAGTGATGTTCTTGCTTGATTCCATCCTCCAACGCATCCCTACAACATCCAATCATATGTTAGGGCCCCCAATGGCATTATTGGCCAATTTGGGTTTCAAAAGCAAGAAAAATGAGGCATTTGCACTTATTAACTCAAAACTTGAAAACTACAAAAAAAAAAAAAAACTATAGAAAGTACACTACTATGCTTGAAAACAAACTCCTCAAGTGTATTAGGGAAGATTAATTTTCTACATCAAATTACAGTAGATCATGAATCTAGACGCAATTTTCCCTAATTTTATATTCAACATGATAAGCAAAAAATCAAATAGAAAAAGGGAATAGAGAAATTGATCCATTTCGATATTGATTTGCGCACAAAAATCGGATTTCCTTTGATAGTTGTGAAGACAATCTTGATTGCAATTGAAAATTCAAAAAATAAATAAAAACTACGTAATTAAAGGCTTGGATCAAAATCAAGTCCAAGTTAAACAAAGAGAAAAATTCTAGTTTATAACATAAAAGGACTAAATCGAAATAAAGGAAATACTAACATAAAACTTTAAACTAAACTAAGAGCCTAAACACACCTATTTATAGCCAAAATAGTTTGGCCTAATTTGGTTAATTAAGAGACTTAAAACTGATACGTATTCATTGTGCAAACGAAAACACCTCTGACTTAATAATTCCTATTCGTCATCTGGTGTCGTGACCCACAAGATCAGTGTCGCGACATTGCCTTTTGGGAGTGAATCATTTGGCTTCAAAGTCCGGTGTTGCAACACCACATGCTGATGTCGCGATACTACCATCGTCCTTCGTGTTCTCAGCCCGAAAAAAGTGTCTTGCACGTTCAAGTAGCTTGTTAGTTCATCCTTAGGCCCGTATTGGCACATTAGGTCATCGCATGGCCAAAAATTGCGTAAAAATGCTTATTTTTCTGAAATTAAAGTTAAACTAATAAAAGGGAAATTGTAATATAATTAACTAAAAGAGCTAGAAAGTAAGCTCGTTAAATGCTGAAAAGATTCTAATTTGCTACAACGAATTGTGGCAGATCAAACTCCCCCACACTTAACTCGGTTCTTGTCCTCAAGCAACAAAACAAAAAAACACAAACATAAGAAAATAAAATAACTAAACGGTTCTTGAGCATGCTTAATACACGAGATTAATTTGGAATAATATAAAAAAGACAATGCGGTTAAACCCATAATTCTAGAAAGATATAATTGACTTCCAATTTTCAACATCAAGCACATTTGTTCACTAGGTTACAAAGTAAAAAAATTAAGAATGTTAAGCATAGTAGACCATCTAAACGAGTACACAAGTATATATTTATGCTCGAAGAATAAAAGTAGTCAGAGATGTCAATTTTCAATTTAATTTTCATCCATGAGTCGTATCACTAAGGTCACATAGGACTTTTCAGCTTTTAATGTTTTATGGCTTAGGTTGGTTTGGAAGTGAAGAACTAACTGTAACACCCCCAGACCCGGCCCAGACGTTATGGTCGAATTCGGGAATGTCACATCAAAGGCATAATTCAAAACGATTTTGCTAAGTAAAAATTTAAGGCCTAAAAGCCCAAAATCCTTGACACCTTGTTAAGTAGCGATAAAAGCCCATTTAACTATTTTAAGTATTTCGGAAACCAAGTTTAAACATAAGAAATTTATGCAGGTTTAATAATTAATTAAACAGTTGAAACAACAAAACTCAAAATCCAAAGTCAAAATGGAGTACAAGGCCTTATTACATCTAATGAAAATAAAGCAATTAAAATCATGTCTTTTTAAACAAATAAATAAAACTTCTAAATATCTTGTAGTGTGGCCGTCTCCGAGTCCTCTCCCATGTCGAGCCGTTTACTGAGGATCACCTAAAACATTTAATAAAAAGGGGTGAGTTTCGAAACTCAGTGTGTATGACCCTTGGTAATCCAATCAACATACAATTATCACATTGGGCCTAAGCCCTATCAAAATCAGTGGTCTTGGGCCTTAGCCCATAACGACCTCATATCACATCAGTATCACATGAATGCAATGCACCCATCCCAAATCCAACCCTGCACACCATTTCCCTTCCAACCCTACACACTTGTGGGGATATAAATATTAACCCACCCATCCCTACACACCAAAGGTAGCACCAGCAGCGGCACTACTCAAACGTTGCAGCAAAGCTGCTATAATAGGCTTAAAGCCACCGGTGGATCCATGGTCGTCAAACGACTATGCGATCCTCAAATCTTCCTCCGTATCATCAAAACCCACCCAAGTGCAACATATATTTCATGAATGCAACATACACATTTTCACACATTCGGCACTTAAGGGTATTTTAGTCATTTCACTACTCAAGGGTATTTCTGTAAATCTACTCTACAAGGGTATTTAGTTAATTTTGTAAATTAGGGATATTTTGGTGATTCCGCAAGTCAAGGGTATTCTGGTAATTTTATAATTAGGGGTATTTTAGTAATTTTTCAAATCTAAGGATATTTTGGTAAATTTCAAATCAGGGGTATTTGGTCCCTCTCGGGTTTTAGTTATGAACTTTGGCCCATAAACAAGTCCTCGCGGCTAAAGTGAACAAACACTATGCACCAGGTAGGATTCCAGAGAAGAGGAGGTGGGCCACTAGGACCGCTTAAGTACCAAGCTCTCCCTAGATCCAATCCTAGACATGCATATGTCCGTTGCCACACTCTAACCCAGCGACTTGACCACGGACATGTTTAATTATTAGATTAAGTCTTATGCGGTTTGAGAGTTGTTCAGAACTAGGCCTAAAGTCCATTAAACCCTAGCATACTTGTCTACATCTTCATAAAGCCCATCAAGCCCATTTCACGTTCATATAACCCATTATGCCCAATTCACATCCTTATGGTCCATTAGACCCAAATCTCATTCATATGGCCCGTTAGGCCCAAAACAATTCCAGATCATGTAACATGTATGCCTAACTCAATTCATATAATCAAATCAATCAATTTCATCCAACTTAGCCTCAGGGCCCACCGGGCCCATTTAGCCACTTCGGCTTTTCGGCATTGCCGATATCATGTGTGTGTAGTGTTTGTACACACCTGGTTACTGCGACATGCTATACTATCCTTGGTCTTGAACCTACAGCTAACCAACATTCAATCAATCACCCATACTTAAATAAGATATTTACCAAAAGCCGAAACCTTACCGTAACCTTACCGTGTGCCACCGAGTTCTAATAGCCCTTCCTTAGCTACTAATCAGGAGTATCCCCTAGATCTGCACTCTCACACACACCATCAAGATTCGAGTGACTCATAATCCACACAAGTCACCCCTATAGATCAAACTCACATTCGGCCATTCACTTAAACCACAATCGAGTTGAGTACACTTACCCTTGCTAACGATCCTACCATGCTTTCGATCTTAGAACCTTATCCTTGTTATCACAGAGTTAACGACAGGACAGTTAGATAGCCTTTCAGCTTTTAAAAAAATGTACAAAAGAGGTTAACCGAATACTTACCAAATCCCCTTTCGATCCTGCGGCCTAGATAGCTATTAACTAGATTCGGCTTTCAACACTTGACTGAGAGTAGGTAACAATCGATTTGTGATAGAGGAACAACCACCAAGATTTGGCACTATTAGGAATTTTGGCAAGAGAAAAGATGGTGGTAATTCGGCTATAGAAGAGTTTGGCTATAAGAGAATTTGGCACAAAGGAATTCTGCTTTAGGAGATTTCGACAATGGGAGAGTTTGGCTATGGGAGGAACCGATTGAGGGGAAGAAAAGAAAGAAAAAGAATGGAAAATTCGGCATTACCTAGGACCCCAGATTCAGCACACACACATTTATATAGCCTATAGCCGAAACTTAGCCACCCCTAAAGTCCAATTCGGCACCACTTCATCCACTTCTCATCTCCTAATTTTTCTCTATGATATCTCCCTTATCCTTCTCCTAAATTCTCTCCACTGATCACTTCTCCTTAGAGTCCCTCTACACGCCACTTTCAGCCTTCTAGAAGCCTAAAATTAAATTCCAAAATAAAACTAAGCCAGCACTCGAACCTCAGACCTCCCTGCATGCATATGTTGCCACCTCTCTATACCCTAGTGGCGTCACTTAGCCACTTCACCACAGGCTTCTTTGTGCCATTTTCACTTATTTTTATTTAAAAGCCCACTACTCACAACCCTGATTCCTTAATTAATTAAATTAAGAATCCTCCACCACAAAACTCGAACCCAGAGCTTCTCCAACACACCTGCACACTCCAAATTCATCAAAACTTTAAAACCGTCATGTCATTTGTCATTTTCTTGCTCATTTAAAAATTTTATGAAACCCAAAGCCCAATAGGCCCAATTCTACTAGGCCCAAATACGGGGCATTACACTAACTATACAAAATGATTTAAGCATGAAAATAATTTGGCACATTATATTGACCCAAATGCTACCCCAATTATATCCTTTAGCTCACCATCTGATATCCACTTTGTTAGTAATAGTGCCCTAGGTGGTCGTTTCCAAACTAACTATGACAACGAATAAGGCAAGCGTACCTATCGTTCGGTAGTATAGCTATGGCAAGACCAGAAATATCGTATCCTCAAGGACCAAGAGTACTAGTAGTTACTATCTTTTTATTATCTAGCCTAAGTATTAAGAGAATTGATGTTTAATTAACTAATTACTAAACTAAGGATGCTAAGACAAAGAGAGTGAATTGGGAAAATACTTTTGGGAAAAACCAGTTGAATAAGACAATACCCGAGGAAGAATCCACCTAGACTTCACTTGTTATTTAACTCTGAACCAGACGATTGATACACTTGACTTGATCCGTAGGATTCCCTAATTTATATTAATACCTCTTTCGAGGCTACTAACGTCTAACCCTAGGTTGATTAATTGATATCTCTTTCTAATTAAAACCCCTAGTGTTGCATTAACTCGATCTATGGACTCCCATATTAGGTTTGACCCTAATCCGTGATTTTTTCGTCATCCTATCTCTGGGGTTGCGATCAACTCCGCTTAACTATGCTAGATCTACTCTTAAACAGGGACTTTTGCTCCACTGCCTAAGCACATCAATACTTGAATCAATATCCTGAAATATTAAAACAAGAATTAAGAACACATAATTAAGAACAAATCAAGTATTTATCATACAATTCAGAAAACAATAACAAGATCCGTCTTAGGTTTCATCCCCCTCAGGTATTTGAGGGGTTTAGTTCATGTTTAATAAAGAATACATCTCAGAAGAAAGTAAATAAAAAAAAAGAAAACCCTAAAACCCCCTGAAGGAAATTGAAGGGAAGATTTTCTGTCTTGAGTGTGATTCCAGCTTCTGGGATGAATCAACTGGCTTTCTTCGAGTAATTTCCTCTGTTCAGCCCTCTCTAGCTTCGCCCCTTCGTCAAAAGCCCTGACAGAAGGCTTCTGTCGAACTCCTCTTTAGGTTGCCCTCTAGGGTGTTTATATAGGCTTTCGGGATGCCTTACTTGGCCCACAAGTATCCTAATCCGAATGAATTAAAACAGGTCAAGGCAGGGGCACGCCCGTGTAGAACGCCCGTGTGAGTCGAGCCCAGGCCGTGTTCAGGCCTACTAAGGTGGCACGGCTGTGTGGTGAACTCCAGGCTGTGTGAATTTCTTACTTTGGCCCATTTTCTCTGTTTTTGGCCCGTTTCTCGTTCTTTTCATCCTCTGATGCTCTCCTAGGTATAAAACATGAAATTAAAGGATTAGGAGCATCAAAATTCCACAATTTAAGGAATTAAATCATCCAAAAGTATGCTAAATGTGGGATTAAAATATGTATATATTACGTTTTATCAAATACCCCCACACTTAAGCATTTGCACGGGCGTGTCCCTGCCGTGAAAAAGAGGAATTTCACTCGGAATAGGGTACTTAGAAGCAAAGAAAGACATTCCAAAAGCCTATATAAACACCCTAAAGGCAAACCTTGAGGGGGGCGTCCAGCTAGGCCAAGGAGCTAAGCCAGAGAGGTTAGAATTGTGGGATTTACTCGAAGAAAGCCAGTTGATTCATCTCAAGAAGCCGAAATCATACTCAAGACGAAGGATCTCTCCTTCAATTCCTTCAGGGGGTTTTAGGGTTTTCTTATGTTTTGTTTTATATTTTCTTCTGAGATGTATTCTTTTATGATTATGAACTTAACCCCTCAGATTCCTGAGGGGGATGAAACCTAAGACGGATCTTGTTATTGTTTTCTGAACTATATAATAAATACTTGATTTGTTCTTAACTATGTGTTCTTAATTCTTGTTTTGATATTTCAGGATATTGATTCAAGTATTGATGTGCTTAGGCAATGGAGGAATATTCCCTGTTTAAGAGTAGATCTAGCATAGTTAAGAGGAGTTGATCGCAACCCTAGAGATAGGATGACGAAAATCTGCCGGATTAGGGTCAAACCTAATATGAGAGTCCATAGATCGAGTTAATGCAATCCTAGGGGTTTTAATTAGAAAGAGATTTCAATAAATCAACCTAGGGTTAGACGTTAGTAGCCTCGAGAGAGGTATTAATATAAATTAAGGAATCCTACGGATCAAGTCAAGTGAATAAATCGTCTGGTTCAGAGTTAAATAACAAGTGAAGTCTAGGTGGATTCTTCCTTGGGTATCGTCTTAATCAATTGGTTTTTCCCACAAGTATTTTCCCAATTCATTCTCTGTGTCTTAACATCTTTAGCTTAGTAGTTAGTTAATTTTAGATTAAACAACAATTCCCTTAATTCTTAGGCTAAATAATAAAAAGAAAGTCAGTATTAGTACTTTTGGTTCCTTTGGGTTCGACATTCCGGTCTTGCCACTAAGCTATACTACTATTCGATAGGTGCGCTTTCCTCAATCGTGGGGATAGTTAGTTTATAGGCTAGATCATTCATTTCATAAATATTAAGACTCTGGACACACGATCAAGTTTTTGGCGCCTTTGCCGGGGAACTAAAATATTAAGAACGCTCAATTTTTATTACTTTAGCCATTTTTATTTTTTTTTGCAATTTACTTTTTAACTTTGCTAAAATTCTTTCTTTTATTTATTCCTAGCAGGTACCTCTAGTTTATGACTAGAAGGAACACAACAGGACCCTTAATTTACGACAGTGATATTGAAGGTACCGTTTGCAGAAATCATAAAGAAATAAGGCGAAGCTTAAATTACATAGAAGAAGAGCAAGAAGACGAAACCAATACCACCGAAGAGATGGCTGAGAATAATCCGCTACCTCCAGAAGTGGCCGAAAATCATGCTCCTCGAACTATGTATGATTATTCTAAACCTAATTTAACATGAACCGAGTCAAGTATTGTTAGACCTGCTATTGCTGCAAATAATTTTGAATTGAAACCTAACACTATACAGATGATACAATAGTTTGTTTAGTTTGATGGTTTGCAGGATGAGGATCCTAACACACACTTAGCGAATTTTCTAGAATTCTGTGACACCTTCAAAATAAATGGTGTTTCTGATGATGCCATCCGTCTTCGGTTGTTTTCCTTTTCTTTGAGGAATAAAGCCAAACAGTGGTTGAATTCTCTTCCACGAGGGTCAATCTCTACATGGGATCAAATGACCAAAAAATTCTTGTTAAAATATTTTCCACCGGCCAAAACGGCCAAGTTGAGAAATGATATCTCTTCTTTTGTGCAGATGGATCTAGAAACACTATATGATGCATGGGAAAGATACAAGGATTTATTGAGAAGGTGCCCTCATCATGGGCTACCTTTGTGGCTTCAGGTTCAAACCTTCTACAACGGTGTGAACCCTTCAACAAGGCAACTAATCGATTCAGCTGCTGGTGGAACGCTGAATAACAGAACTCCTGAAGCGGCCTACGAGTTTATAGAGGAGATGTCACTGAATAACTAACAGTGGCAAGTTACAAGGACAAGGCCAACAAAAGCAGCCAGAGTTTTCAACCTCGACGCAGTAACCATGCTATCAAATCAGGTAGAGATGTTAAACAAAAAGATTGATGGTTTGTGTTCTTCGCAGGTACATCCGGTAATGCAGTGCGAAACAAGTGGAGGTGTGGCGAATCTTGAGTACCCACCCCACAGACATGGCATGGAAAACGAACAGATGAACTATATGGGTAACAATTTCAGATCTCAAAATAACCCTTATAGTAATACTTATAATCCTGGTTGGAGGAACCACCCCAATTTTTCATGGGGTGGTCAAAGAAATCAAAGACAACAACCCCCTCCAAACTTCCAACAACAACCCTACCCACAGGAAAAGAAGCCGAACCTTGAGGAGATGCTGACAAAATTCATAGCGGTGTCAGAAACACGTTTCCAAAACATCGAAACAACACTTAAAAATCAATAAGCATCGATTCAAGGGATCGAGAACCAGTTAGGACAACTTGCCAAGATAATATCAGAACGACCACAAGGCAGCCTGCCAAGCAACACTGGAACTAACCCAAAGGAGCAACTTCAAGCCATAACAGCTTATAACAGTGTAAGGTTAGATGAACCCAAATTAAGGCAAGATAATTTGGTAGAAGAAGGTAAAGCTGAGGAAAGTCATGATAAGCCAAAACCGGTAATTAAAGATTACCAACCTCGTATACCATACCCCGATGCGATGAAGAAAGACAACACAGACGAACAATTTGGTAAATTTCTTAAACTTTTAAAAAAATTACATATTAACTTACCGTTCCTTGAAGCTCTTTCGCAGATGCCAGATTCAAGGAAATTTTTAAAAGAGCTTTTGACAAACAAACGAAAGTTAGACCAAAAGTCGCATGTGGAACTAAACGCAGTGTGCTCAGCAATGTTGCAAAATAGACTGCCACGGAAATTAAAAGATCCAGGGAGTTTTACAATTCCATGCTTAATTGGTAGTTTATCTGTTGGTAATGCTTTAGCTGATTTAGGGGCAAGTATAAATGTTATGCATTATAAAATGTTTAAACAGCTAGGTCTAGGGAAACCCAAACAAACTAGGATGAGCATTCAATTAGCTGATAAAACTATAAGAATTCCTAGGGGTATAATTGAAGATGTACTCGTGAAAATTGATAAATTCTTATTCCCAGTAGACTTTGTCGTTTTAGACGTGGATGAGGACAACACGATCCCTTTAATTTTAGGAAGACCCTTTTTAGCAACTGCTAGAACTAAAATTGATGTTGGTACAGGTGAACTCATACTCCGTGTAGGTAGCGAATCAATCAGTCTTCAGGCTTTTGACTCGACTAGGACATCAAGTAATCAAGGTGAGAAAATTAATTTTATTAATGACCATTCAGTTAAACCTTCTTTTCAGGAAGCACCACAGAACCACACAACTGAGCCCGATCCTAGACATCATGACAACAAAGAAGTAATTCATGAGGATCGAAGGCTTCATATTGATGAACTAGACTAGTGGAAAACACACTTCAAGGAGAAACTAGGAACACACGAAGCAAAACTGAGGGAACCCCCAAACGAGCTTAAAGGAACAGCGAATCACTTCAAAATAGGAGATCAGGTATTGTTGGATGAGAAAGACCCTCGAGTCGCTATCTCAGACCGTAATACAAATGAAGAAATCATTTTTACGATACTGAATGTCTCCCCATACGGAACAGTCGAGGTAACTAACCCTGAATGCAGAAGTTTTAAGGTAAACACCGCTCGACTCAAACCATGTATTGTTAGAATTGATAGTAGGGAAGAGGAGTTTCAACTCCTCAAACCACCATGATCGTGCAAATGAAAGGTAAGTCTAGCTTAGGACTTTAAAAAAGCGCTTCTCGGGAGGCAACCCGAGCACTAACCCCCTTTATTTTCATATCTTTGATTTTTAGTACCTAACTAAAGACTAACCAAAGTAAATAAAGCATAGGTTTCCATGCCACACGGCCTTGCACACGGGCGTGGCCGTGGCCGTGTGGGCACACGGATTTACACACTAGCATGGAAGAGGTCGTACGAGCCAAGGAGAAAAAATCCCTAGATCACGGACGGCTATAAATTGCCACGGCCGTGCGATATGGCCGTGGCCGACACTGAGGAAGTCACACGGGTATGAGACACGCCCGTGCTTTGAGGCCGGGGCCGACACTGAGAAAGAAACATGGGCGTGGAGACCTCTACACAGGCGTGGGAGAAATGAACGAGCCACCATACGGCCGTGCGATACGACCATGTGACCGAACACGCACATAGCACACGGGCGTGGGCAGCACCAGGTCCTTGTTTCTTATTTAAGGGCCTCCCTTTTTTCTTCTCACCTTCTCCCCAAATTCTTCTTCCACCAACCCCTAGCCACCAACCCCTTTCCCTTCTCACTATCCTCTCCCTTCATTTTTCCCTTTCCCTTCCCCCCATTCCTTTTCTTTCACCATCCTCACCACCATCCCCATGCTGGAGAAGCGAAAGGACCCTAGCACAGTCTCCCTGTGCGAGACCGAGCCACATAAGTTCATGCCGGTCGCTTCATTTACTCGCCAAGCCAAGTACATTTGAGTCCATTTATTTTACCTATGTCTTTTCTCTTCTTCTTTATTTTCCTTCTCTTTATCTTCCTTGCCCTTCAATACATATTTAGTATACTTTGAATTATTCTTCTTATTTCCTGGCTATTTCTTCACAAGTTACCCAATTTCTTCATCTAGCGCAGTGATTGTTGGCGGCCACCATACCACTGCTAGAGACGCCTCCTCCAACTTATCTTTCACCTCCGAATCAAGTTTCCACACTTCCAACTCAAGATATCCATCCAAAATCTAGGAAGTTTCACCTCTCTCCCTCTCTTATGACCTGTTATTACATGGTTATTATCTTTCTTTGTACATTGAGGGCAATGTACATCTTAAGTGCGGGGGGGTGAATTTTATCGTGAAAAGTGCCTAACTTTTTGCATTATTCTCAAATCCCTGAATTATGTCTTGTTCTTAAGTAAATTTTCTCATATTACTATTAGAATGAAATTTCTTTTGATTTATGATTTTCATTGATATGTTTTGGATTAAGTCATAGTTAATAATGCAGTGATGATTTAAACTTTAGGAGACTAAAGAATCAAGCATGATGAGTTTATTTTCAGAATTAAAAATTTGTTAGGTTGTTTACCTGAATCTAATGATTACCTTGAAGTTTGAAATTTACAAGGTTGACATCAAAAGCCCATAATTTTTGTGAGATCTTGAGCCTTTTAGAGCATACATTCCTTTTCATGCTCACTTTATTGATTATGAGTGTGTCAACATTGATTTGTTATTCTAGAACTTGCTTCGATTATACATGTCGAGACCACACCTTTGATTTGATATACAGAGATGATAAAGGCACTTAGGTTTTAACCCACTTACTCCACTAAAAGCCTACCTTCATAATTAACCCCTAGTGAACCCCTTTTGAGACTAACAACCCAATTCTTGACTCACCCATTAATATTAACCCAAAACCCACTTTGTATTTGTTATCGGCATCTCTCTTGACTACCCCTATATCGAGATTTGATTTGATCAATTACTTAACTATTTCCTTTATTTAAGTTATCAAATTCTATATTATTGTACTTAATGATTTGTTCTTAAAAAAAGATTATTATTTATTAGGAATCTATTCATTATTACTTCTTTGTTATTGGAGCTTAAGCAGTTAATTTCATAATTTGAGAAGAAGCTCATGTTATTAGTATTAGGTTTTCAATTGATGTAATTATTCAGTATTAGTCCAACTTTCTAGTTAGGTAATTTGTCAATTCAGTCTCGATACTAACCCTCTAATTCAAGCCTTTATCCACACCTTTAACCCAGGCCCTGTTACAACCCATAAAAGACCTTTTGATTTGTGTATCATATCATTTTACAGTGGTGGAGATTTGATTTTCATGCAAGCCTATGGGATTAACTTTTCATGTTCGACTTCTGAGTGCTTATTTTTGAGCCTTAAACATTTTGAGTGATTTGAGTGAACCTTTAGTGAGAATGTCAATTTTTATCGATTTTAAATTAAAGGTAATTATTTAAGTAAGGGGAAACACCTATTTTTCGTACTATAAAAACTATGACTTTGATTGTTTGAATCTTTAGGAACCTTCTGGTTAAATTATCAATGTATGAAATACCTATGGATTATGATGAAACACTATTGATGAAGATTATGAATTAAGGGGAGTTAATTTTAATTGTGAATTGAGAATTTTGCTTGAGGACAAGCAAACGCTTAAGTGTGGGGGTATTTGATAAACCATAAAAGTAACATATTTTAATCCCACATTTAGTGTACTTTTGGATGATTTATCCCTTGACCTGTGGAA
This sequence comes from Gossypium sturtianum, assembly GCA_025698515.1. Taxonomy (NCBI): domain Eukaryota; kingdom Viridiplantae; phylum Streptophyta; class Magnoliopsida; order Malvales; family Malvaceae; genus Gossypium; species Gossypium sturtianum. The sequence goes on from CM046952.1 coordinate 24,540,198, forward strand.
TTTGATGCTCCTAATCCTTTAATTTCATATTTTATACTTAGGAAAGCATAGGAGGATGAAAAGAACGAGAAACGGGCTAAAAACAGACCAAATGGGCCAAAGTAGGAAATTAACACGGCCTGGGCCCAAGCAACACGGCCGTGCCCCTTTAGCAGGCTCGACCACAGCCTGGATTCGATTCACACGGGCGTGTTGCACGGGCGTGTCCCTACCGTGACAAAGAGGAATTTCACTCGGAATAGGGTACTTAGAAGCAAAGAAAGACATTCCAAAAGCCTATATAAAACCCTAAAGGCCAACCTTGAGGGGGGCGTCCAGCTAGGCCAAGGAGCCAAGCCAGAGAGGTCAAAATTGTGGAATTTACTCGAAGAAAGCCAATTGATTCATCTCAAGAAGCCAAAATCATACTCAAGACGGAGGATCTCTCCTTCAATTCCTTTAGGGGGTTTTAGGGTTTTCTTATGTTTTATTTTATATTTTCTTCTGAGATGTATTCTTTTATGATTATGAACTAAACCCCTCAAATACCTGAGGGGGATAAAACCTAGGACGGATCTTGTTATTGTTTTCTGAACTATATGATAAATACTTGATTTGTTCTTAACTATGTGTTCTTAATTCTTGTTTTGATATTTCAGGATATTGATTCAAGTATTGATGTACTTAGGTAGTGGAGGAATATTCCCTGTTTAAGAGTAGATCTAGCATAGTTAAGAGGAGTTAATCGCAACCCTAGAGATAGGATGACGAAAATCTGTCGGATTAGGGTCAAACCTAATATGAGAGTCCATAGATCGAGTTAATGCAATCCTAGGGGTTTTAATTAGAAAGAGATTTCAATTAATCAACCTAGGGTTAGACGTTAGTAGCCTCGAGAGAGGTATTAATATAAATTAGGGAATCCTACGGATCAAGTCAAGTGAATAAATCGTCTGGTTTAGAGTTAAATAACAAGTGAAGTCTAGGTGGATTCTTCCTTGGGTATCGTCTTAATCAATTGGTTTTTCCCACAAGTATTTTCCCAATTCATTCTCAGTGTCTTAGCATCTTTAGCTTAGTAGTTAGTTAATTTTAGATTAAACAATAATTCCCTTAATTCTTAGGCTAAATAATAAAAAGAAAGTCAGTATTAGTACTTTTGGTTCCTTTGGGTTTGACATTCCGGTCTTGCCACTAAGCTATACTACTATTCGATAAGTACGCTTGCCTCAATCGTGGTGATAGTTAGTTTATAGGCTAGATCATTCATTTCATAAATATTAAGACTCTCGACACACGATCAATTGGACTAATACTGAATAATTACATCAATTGAAAACTTAATACTAATAACATGAGCTTCTTCTGAAGATAATGAAATTAACAGTTTAAGCTCAAATAACATAGAACTAATAATGAATAAACTTCATTTTTTTTAGAACAAATCACATACAATAATAATAAGATAGAATTTAACAACTGAAATAAAGAAAATAGTTAAGTAACCGATCAAATCAAATCTCGATATAGGGGTAGTCAAGAGAAATGGTGATAACAAATACAAAGTGGGTTTTGGGTTAATATTAATGGGTGAGTCAAGAAATGGTTTGTTAGGATTCAAAGGGGTTCACTAAGGGTTAATTAAATGGGTAGGCTTTTTAGTGGAATAAGTGGGTTAAAATCTAGGTGCCTTTATCATCTCAGTATATCAAATCAAAGGTGTGGTCTCGACATGTATAATCGAAGCAAGTTCTAGAATAACAAATCAATGTTGACACACTCATTATCAATAAAGTGAGCACGAAAAGGAATGTATGCTCTAAAAGGCTCAAGATCTCACAAAAAATATGGGCTTTTGATGTCAACCCTATAAATTTCAAACTTCAAGGTAATAATTAGATTCAGGTAGACAACCTAACAAAATTTTTAATTCTGAAAATAAACTCATCATGCTTGATTCTCTAGTCTCCTAAAGTTTAAATCATCACTGCACAATTAACTATGACTTAATCCAAAACATATCAATGGAAATCATAAAACAAAAGAAATTTCATTCTAACAGTAATATGAGAACATTTACTTAAGAACAAGATATAATTCAGGGATTTGAGAATAATGCAAAAAGTTAGGAACTTTTCAAGATAAAATTCACCCCCCCACACTTAAGATGTACATTGTCCTCAATGTACAAAGAAAGATAATAATTAGTAGGAAAATCATAAGAGAGGGAGAGAAGTGAAACTTCCTGAATTATGGATGAGCTCCTTAGATGGATTCAATGAAAAGAAACGGTAAAGTTGGAGAGAGGTGAAGGTGGGGAGGATACTCCGGTGGTGGTGTGGTCGTTCGTTAACAGCCCCTTGAACCTAAATTAAAGAAATCAAAATATAATAATAAAAATTAAAGACGAGAAGGATAAAAGAAAAGAAATTTAAAAATGAAAATAAGAGAAAAAGAAAAAAAAATAAATGGACTCAAAGGTCCCACGGGCGTGTCGCACGCCCGTGTAGATTTCTCAGTTTCGACCACGACCGAATCGCATGGCCGTGGCATTTTATCGCAGCCTGTGTTTTGGGGAAAAGTTTTGCCCTGTTTCCACACGGCCAGGGCCACGCCCGTGTGCAAGGCCGTGTGGGTAGGGAAACCTGCGCCTAAAAATTTGGTTAGTTTTTTAGTTAGATGTTAAAATTCGAAAAAATGGACGTTAGTGGGGTTAGTGCTCGGGTTGCCTCCCGAGAAGCGCTCGTTTAAAGTCTTGAGATAGACTTACCTGTTATTTGCATAATGGTTGTTTGAGGAACATATTGCAGGGCATGACATTAATACTTGCCCCTAAATCAGCCACAGCATGGTTAACATTTAAACTACCAATTAAACAAGGAATAGTAAAACTCCCTGGATCTTTCAATTTTATTGGTAGCTTATTTTGGAGAAAAGCTGAGCATTCCTCGTTAAGTTCCACTATTGATAGTTTTTCAAACTTCCTTTTATTTGTTAAAAGCTCTTTTAAGAATTTTGCGTACGTAGGCGTCTGCGAAATAGCTTCAACAAAAGGTACGTTAATATGTAATTGTTTAAAGAGTTTGAGAAACTTACCGAATTGTTCGTCCATGCGGTCTTTCTTCAACTTTACTAGATATGGGATCGGTGGGTTATACTCTTTAGGTTCTGGTATTACATTCTCGTTTACTTCCTCACCTTTTTCCTTATTAATTTCTCGTGGCATCTTCTCTTCAGCTTCAACCAACCCCTTTCCACTCCTTAGTGTAACTGCCTTCACATGTTCTTTTGGATTGGTGTTACTATGTAAGTTACCTGGTTGCCTTTCGGAAACTATCTTGACTAATTGTCCAATTTGATTCTCAATCCTTTGAATCAATTCTTGTTGAGTTTTCAACGCCGTTTCAGTGTTTTAGAAGCGTGTTTCTGACACCGAGATAAATTTCGTTAGCATCTCCTCAAGGTTCAGCTTTTCTTTTCTTTGGTAAAGTGGTTGTTGAAAACTGGAGAGGAAGTTGCGATCTTTGATTACCTTGACCACCCCACGAGAAATTGGGATGGTACCTCCAACCTGCATTATAAGTGTTACTATAAAGATTATTTTGAGGTCTAAAATAGTTACCCATATAGTTGACTTGTTCGTTCTCTGTGATAGGGTTGTAGGATAGATATTCTATGTTGTTCACCCCTCCTCCATTTGTATCGTACTGTATTACCAGATGTACCTGCGTAGAACCATACAAACCATCAATTTTTTTATTTAAAAGCTTTACTTGGTTCGATAACATGGTGACCGCGTCAAGGTTGAAAACACCAGCTGCTTTATTAGGCTTTGTCCTCATGACTTGCCACTGATAATTATTCAGTGACATCTCTTCGGTTTGAGCGGTATGTTCTATTTCACTATAAAAAAATCAAGGGTCCTGACGGGTTTCTTCTAGACATAAACTAGAGACACCTATCAGAAACAAATAAGAGAAAAATTAGCAAAGTTAAAAATAAAAATATAAAAATGGCTAAAGTAATAAAAATTTAGCGTTCCTAATATCTTAGTCCCCAGAAACAGTGGCAAAAACTTGGTCGTTTCCAAACTAACTATGACAACGAATAAGGCAACTGCACCTATCGTTCGGTAGTATAGCTATGGCAAGACCGGAAATATCGTATCCCCAAGGCCCAAGAGTACTAGTAGTTACTATCTTTTTATTATCTAGCCTAAGTATTAAGAGAATCGATGTTTAATTAACTAATTACTAAACTAAGGATGCTAAGACAAAGAAAGTGAATTGCGAAAATACTTTTGGGAAAAACCAGTTGATTAAGACAATACCCGAGGAAGAATCCACCTAGAGTTCACTTGTTATTTAACTCTGAACCAGACGATTTATTCACTTGACTTGATCCGTAAGATTACCTAATTTATATTAATACCTCTTTCGAGGCTACTAACGTCTAACCCTAGGTTGATTAATTGAAATCCTATTTTCGTCATCCTATCTCTAGGGTTGCGATCAACTCCGCTTAACTATGCTAGATCTACTCTTAAACAGGGACTTTTGCTCCATTGCCTAAGCACATCAATACTTGAATCAATATCCTGAAATGTTAAAACAAGAATTAAGAACACATAATTAAGAACAAATCAAGTATTTATCATACAGTTAAAAAAACAATAACAGGATCCGTCTTAGGTTTCATCCCCCTCAGGTATTTGAGGGGTTTAGTTCATGTTTAATAAAGAATACATCTCAAAAGAAAGTAAATAACAAAACATAAGAAAAACCGTAAAACCCTCTGAAGGAAATTGGAGGGAAGATCTTTCGTCTTGAGTGTGATTCCGGCTTCTGGGATGAATCAACTAGCTGTCTTCGAGTAATTTCCTGTGTTCAGCCCTTTCTAGCTTCGCCCCTTCGTCAAAAGCCCTGACAGAAGCCTTCTGTCAAACTCCTCTTTAGGTTGCCCTCTAGGGTGTTTATATAGGCTTTCGGGATGCCTTACTTGGCCCACAAGTATCCTAATCTGAATGGAATTAAAACAGGTGAAGGCAGGGGCACGCCCGTGTGGAACGCACGTGTGAGTCGAGCCCAGGCCGTGTTCGGGCCTGCTAAGGTGGCACGGCCGTGTGGTGAACTCCAGGCCATGTGAATTTCTTACTTTGGCCCATTTTCTCCGTTTTCGGCCCGAATCTCGTTCTTTTCATCCTTCGATGCTCTCTTAAGTATAAAACATGAAATTAAAGGATTAGGAGCATTAAATTCCACAATTCAAGGGATTAAATCATCCAAAAGTATGCTAAATGTGGGATTAAAATATATATATATTACGGTTTATCACTAGGCATATTGTATGGACACTTTATTTTGATTAAATGAATTTATTATTATTTTCATGTTTAATATATAAAAATAACCTTGAATAATTTTATTCTAAATGTCCCTAATCGGTTGTTGTTGAGGGAACAACAATGAATTAAGATTAGTCTGTAATATGATAGATATTCATGTGATGAATATGTGTTTGAGAAACAAATCATATTCATATGTTTTTTTTTTTTGAGAATGAATACTGGACCAACTCATTTTGAGATTAATACATGGATCAAAGTCATAAATTAAATCTATAAATAGTTGTGTCATTAAATCCTTAGAGCTAAAATCACTATAGTTCTCAACATGAGGAATTTTATGTTTTGACATAATCAAACGTTGTCTTTAATCGGACAACTATAAAAGTTATGCTTGAACATAATTAGAATCGTGTAGTGAGATTTGAGTGATTAAGATGGAAATTGTCCCTCTTATTATAAGAGAGATATCTCCGGGCCCCTCAACGATTGAGATAGAAAAATGCATGCCCATGCTCGAATGAATTGATGGAGATCAATGTCATTCGTTTTGTTAGTCTAATTGGGTATCGAGAAATTAAAGATAGAACGATATAAGGTTGACTTTATCCATGCGTTATACTCTATCTAGATATCATGAGACAAAAGGATTATGTCATCAGTTGTATTTAGGTCGTCTTGGATCATGAGCTTTCATTTAACTTGGGTAGTCGTAATGTCTTGCTAGAATCCACTTATGACTTGTAGGACCAAATATGATTTGGGCCTACTGCCAATTTTAATTGAACCTATAGGGTCGCACATTAAGAATGAATAAGAATGGTTAAGTTTGTCACTCTCTTTAAGTAATTTATAATGATAAGATTATTTTAAATTACGAGTAATAATAAGTTATTATTTTGATTCGAATTTAATTTTAGAAATTTAAATTCCTAGTCAAAATGATAACAAATAGTAATTTTTTTACTATTTCCTGTGAAATTCTAAAATAATAATAGACAAGATAAACATGGGATTTGATATATTCCTTATCAGATAAGGAAATAGAATTTAATTATTATTTAAAAGAGTTTTAGATAAATAATAATTAAAATTCAAGATAAAATTTGATATTCCTTATCAGATAAGGAAAGAAATTTTAAATTATTTAAAAGAGTTTTAAATATATATACAACCTCAAATCCAGTTTTACCCAACCCTATATATATGTGATATATGTACACTTCTCTAGAAACACAAGTTTTTGGCTATCAGCCGTTTGAGAGAATAAATAAAAAAATTTTGAGAAAATGAAGTTGGAACTAGCATTCCATTCAACTGTTCGTCGTTCGTTCGAGTGTGGATACTTGTAGAGGGTGGTTGTCTTCCAACAAGGCAGCACCTTTGGAGATTCAATTCAAATCAAGCGCTAGTATCTAAAAGTTTAACGAAACAAGGTAATTTTCGTTATTCCCTTTTCGATATGTACGTATTGCATGAGATCCTTGGTAGTTTATGGGATATCAATTTTATTTTTCGCCGTGTTATGTTCGTATAAGATTTAAAATCTATCCTGTATCTCGATAGTGGTATCAGAGCGTCTTGCTTTAATTATTTATCATGCTTGCATTATGCTTGAATCGCATGATGTTTGTAACACCCTAAAATTCAAGTATCGATTTATTGCATATTTTGGTGTTTAGATTATGAAGGAAAATTTTCTTATTTCTTTTCGTGCCTATTATAGTCATGAAGAAGAGTATAGAATTATTCGGGTATGGAATATTTTTTTTTAGTTTGAGAATTTATTGAAGTGGAGCAAGTGGCATTGACACTTAAGTTAAATTAAGTGTTAAAAAGTAGCATAAGATGAGTAAATGGCAAGGTGGTGTTGGCGCATGAGATATTGCATGAGGGGAGTGATTCGAATCCCTTGTATAACATTTGGACAACTTTTATTTTGCTCTTCTATGGTAAGTGTCGGCCAAGCTTATTTATGGTAAGTGTTGACCTTGTTATTTTTGGTTAGTATATCAAAGGAATAAGGTAAGAGTGAATTTATGGTAGGGAATCAAGAAAATATGGAAAGATATGGAGACATAGGGCAAGTATCAAGGAAAGTGTTTTGGAAACAAATTCATGGTCATTTGACCAATGAATTTGGACGGCAATATGGCTAGGGGGAAGGTTGGCCGAATTTTGCTAGTAGCTTGGTAAGGTTTAGGAATTTGCTTTTGGTCATTTTAGTTTTTGTGCAAAATTTTGCATTCCTCTTCTCAACTTTTCCCTTTGGCCGAAATTGATCTTTTAGTAAGCCTTGATTATTTTGACCATTTGGTCATTTTTGCTCATCACTTTAGTGTTCAATTTTGTGCCTTTCTCATAGCCGATTCTACCAACACCAAAAAGCCATTCTTTACTTTTCTTCTCCCCATTGCCGAATATACATTGCTCCCAAAACTCATCTCTTTCTTTCTTTCTCCTTTATTCTCTTTGAAAATTGAAACAACATCATCATCATTCTTCTCTCATCTTTTATTCTTGATACTCATACTTTCTCCATTAATTTTCTCATGGCCGAATGTTAGTGAGCCATAGCCGAACCATTTTCTCTTTTCTTTGGTTAATCATAGCCGCTCTATTCATAAACATCTTTCTCAATCGTCTCTTTTCAACCGTGGACAATAGGTAAGAATTCTTTTTAGTTCATGTTAGTTAATAGTTGTCATGGCCGAATCTTGATAGTGGTATAAAGGCTTTCTTAGATCGAAATGAACGTTCATTCTATTAACGTTTTTATTTGTTATACTTTAGTGCGATAGTGGAAGACCGGAACTCAAGTGTTCGTGAGTATCATAGAACGATTTGCTCGATTCTCTTATTTTGGAACAAGGATCTTTGTGGTAAGCAAATTTCACCCTTAAACCCTTAGTCATATTTCGATGTAATATTAGATTGGATTAACGATCTTTTGTCTTTGAAGACAATCAAAATAGGGAAGAAAAGGGCGGTGAATAGTGTTCGGAAGAGGGGTGGTTCCGTTATTCCCCCTAAGTATAAACAAAGGACTGTTTCAGCAATCCGGGATTTCCCACCGGGTTGTGGACGTTCATCCGAGGAGAATCAATTGTTTGAAGTAGTTCGTACTCCCGAACCATTATTTGTTCATGGATTTGATTCGGTTAACAAACCATCAATCGGGGAGAAACCGCAAGTAGAAGTAGTTCAAAAATCCGAGGGTAAAAGTTAGATCGTTAATTTCTAAGATTGATTTTGTTAATAAAATATAGTGATTCTAATTTATCGTGATACGTATAGGTGTTGACGAGCGGGAAAGTCTAGTTCTCACTATAACCAGGTGTGTAACTTCACACTTATCTTTCGGGTTAGATACTAAACCGTAAGAAATTTGATAAATCATAAAAATGGCCAAATCGGAAATGTTGTAGTAATTAGTACTTTTGTGTAAATGCATAAAACTGCTAGATCGATAAATTGGGCCATAAAACTGCTAGATCGATAAATTGGGCCATAAAAACTGCTAGATCGATAAAATGGGCCAAAAACCTTCTAGTTCGAAATATGGGTCAAAGTTCGCTGGATTGCCTTACGGGCTAAATACTATTTTGTTTAATAGGCCCAAATAAAAAGTTTAATTAAAAACTCATTTGTATTATGGGTTACTTGATAAATTATTTATGATTAAAGTTTGTTATTCATACATAATTGCATGGGATGGGATACATGATGAAGAGAAGTAAGGCCTGTGGCCATGAATCTAGTTCGGTGGCTCTGCCACAAAATTTGGCTTAATGCCTCTAGTTCGGTGACTATGTCACAATCTAGTTCAGTAGTGCACTACAATATTATTTAAAAGGCTAAATGCCTACGATTGGTGTGTTTGGCGGGGTGGGTTGACTTGATCCCCACAGGTGTGCTGGTTGGTAGGGGGGTGTGTAGCGGATGGAAAATTAGGCTTGGTTTGGGAAATTCATTTTTTTTACATGCATTTTATATATTTATTTCATATTTATATCGTTGAAATTTTGTAATTGGGCTCAAGCCCAAATTAATGCCTTGATGGTCTGGCCCAATAATGGTGGTAAGTGAGTTACACACTGAGTTCTTTGTAACTCACCCCGTTTTATTATCCATCTCAGGTAATGGAAATTGATGTGGACTTGGGCCGGGGATGACTTGGTGGAGGCCATACTACGAGCTTGGGTTTTATAAACTATGAACTTTATTTAAGTTACTTATTTTAATTACTATTTTGGGTATGATGTAATAAGGCCTCTAATTATATTTTTATGGATTTTTATGTGTGGATGGATTTAATTTTATTTTAAGACTCTTAATATGGGCTTATGTTAAATCTATAAAGTTTTCTTAAAAATATTGTGTTTTATAACAATTTTGGACACCTAAATTACTTTTCAATTTCTTTCAAATTCTTTTAAAACTACGTTAATGTTTTGACTAATATATATATATCTATATAAGATTTCAAACAAGTATTTTTCTTAATTCATAATCATTGTAATTAGTTTTTATTAAACCTTATTTCTAAAGGTCTTGCATTACTGTTTTACTTAAATCATTAGAGAAATTTTGGATGTTCGTTCGGTGTGACAAACCAAATCTCGTCTTAACGCATAGACCTGGTTTGGGGTGTTACATTAAATGGTATCGAGCCGCCCAAAACTCGGCTGTGGTTTGGGTTCAACAAAGATATTTGTTTGAGAAACAACTCAAATTTCTAGACTTTTTAATTTAAAGGTAGTATGGCACCATGAGCATCCCGCGCCAAGTGAAGTAAGTATCTGTATATTGATTGTTTATTATCATTGTGATATGATCATAAGAAACACTCTAGAACTTCTAGTTTTAGGTGTTGAAAATCGTAGAGATTGAGACAATAGGATATGGTTGTGAAAACAACTCTATCTCTTTTATATCATAAAACATCGTTAATAAACACTGAAATAGTATTCTGATTCATAAAACTCTTAATCAGATTAAATCAGTCACTATGAGCACTAGAGGACGTGGTCGTGGACGCGGTAGACGTGGCCGTGGTAGAGGACGAGGTGTTAGAGGCGCAACTGAAGCGCCGGATCATATGCTGGAAATGGATGCACCTGCATCACTCGAAAGTGAGACGGGATCACATGATCATATGGAAGATGATAATGCGGTGACACGAGCAATGCTGCGAGTCCTTGAAAGGGTCGCTGGAGCTAGAACTGGGCCATCAGCTCGTGGGTCGATATCGAAACGATTGAAATCAAGTGGTGCTGAGGTTTTCAGAGGTGTCTCAGGTGTAGCTCCAAATGTCGCTGAATATTGGCTTGAGGCAGTGGAGCGAATTATGGACGATCTTGAGTGCACTGTGGAACAAAAACTAAGGGGAGCGGTGTCCTTGTTAAGGGACGAAGCATACCAATGGTGGCTTACTGTCCGAGAAGGCACTGAAGCTGCATTAGTTAATTGGGAATTCTTTAAAGTTTCCTTCCAAGGGAAATATGTAGGAACGAGTTATGTTGATGCCAGAAGGAAGGAATTCCTGAATCTGGTCCAAGGGAATAAGACAGTGGGAGCATATGAAGCAGAGTTTTTGCGCTTGAGTCGCTATGCTCGAATAATAGTGGCAACGGATCATGAGCGTTGTGTACGCTTTGAGGATGGCTTGAACGATGAATTGCGGGTTTTGATAGCCCCACAACAAGTTAGAACTTTTGCCACGCTTGTGGAAAAGGCCAAGATAGCCAAAGAGGCTAAGAACTCGAACGCCGTCGAGAATCGAGGAACGAGCTAGAGGCAATAGAGATATGAAGTATTCGGGTTCTTCAAGAAGGTTTCTGAAGATGCCTCGGAATGATGAACCAGCTCAAGGTAGAACACCTATAACTGTGAATCAGAGTCGAGATTGTGCTGATTGTGGGAAAAGGCATTTTGGAGAGTGCTGGAAGAAAACGGGTGCTTGCTATAAATGCGGGTCGATGGATCATCAATATAGGAATTGCCCTCGTCGAATGGATACAACTCAGGAAGCTCGTAATACTGATGCACCACCGGCAAGAGGAATTCAGCAACCACCGAGAGGTCGTGGTGGTAATGGGGCTGGACGTGGTCAAGGTGCAGCGGGTCGAGGCAATGGCCCTAGAGGCAACACAGATGCAAGACAGCCAGGATTGGTATATGCAGTTAGACGCCGTGAGGATGGCAATGCACCTGATGTGATAATCGGATACGTTCTTCATCTTTGATGTACTGTTATTGCTTTGATAGATATTGGTTCTACCCATTCGTATGTTGCTAGCACCATATCTAGAAACTTGAATTTAGACTCTGAAATTTCCGATAGTGAGATGAAGGTAATTAGTCCTTTCGGTATTGGTAAATAAACTGTTTCGAGATGTGCCCTTAGAAATTCAAGGAGAAATATTTTTGGCGAATTTGATGGAATTGCCTTTCAACGAGTTCGATATCATTTTGGGCATGGATTGGTTGGTTAAGCACCGCGAAATTGGATTGTCTTTGAAAAGCGGATGTCAATAAGGACGGTGGAGGATAAAGAAATAGTTATGATAGGCGAACGAAGGAATTACTTGGCAAATGTGGTATCTACGCTAGCGCGAGAAAAGTTGATGCGGAAGGGGTATGGAGCATTTCTAGCTTTTATTAGTGCTTTAGATGCCAAAGAGTTGTCGATGGAAGATGTGAACACGTGAAGGAATTTCCGATGTATTTCTGAAGAACTTCCCGCATACCTCCGATCGGAAGTGGAATTTGGTATTGAGCTCTTGCCGGAACGGCTCCAAAGGTGTCCATTGCTCCTTATAGAATGGCACCGAAGGAGTTGGCAGAGCTTAAAGCTCAAATTCAAGAATTGTTGGATCGGGGTTTTATTCGACTGAGTGTGTCTCCGTGGGGAGCACCGGTTTTGTTTGTTAAGAAGAAAGATGGGTCAATGCGTATGTGTATTGACTACAGGCAACTAAATAAATTGACGATCAAGAATAGGTACCCTTTGCCGAGAATTGATGACTTGTTTGATCAATTGAAGGGAGCTTCCGTTTTCTCCAAAATTGATTTGAGATCAGGATATCACCAGCTTAAGGTGAAAGAAGCGGATATTCACAAGACGGCTTTCCGAACTCGTTATGGACATTATGAGTTTTTGGTGATGCCGTTTGGTTTGACCAATGCACCACCTTTGCATTTATGGATATGATGAACCGGGTCTTTCAACCATATTTAGACCGGTTTGTGGTGGTATTCATAGATGACATTCGGTATATTCAAGGAATGAAGAGGAGCATGACTCGCATTTGCGAATTGTATTGCGCTTACTTGAAATAATCAATCTGTATGCCAAATTTAGTAAATGTGAATTCGTTAAGGAAGTGACTTTCTTGGGTCATGTGGTATCACCAAAGGAATAAGGGTGGATCCTCGGAAGATTGAGGTCAGTATTGGATTGGAAACCACCAAAGTCGATGAGTCGAGATTCGAGTTTCTTGGGTTTGGCTGGTTACTATAGACGCTTTGTTGAGGGTTTTTCGTTGATTGCTGCACCCCTAACTAAGCTATTGCGAAAGAGTACCATATATATGGACCGATAAACAATGAAGAAAGTTTCGAGAAATTGAAGAAGATTTTAACTAAGCGCCAAGATCGATTCAACCTAAGGTGGAAAAGGAGTTTATAGTTTATCGCGATCGTCACACACGGGCTTAGGATGTGTATTGATGCAAAGTGGGAAAGTGGTGGCTTATGCTTCTCGTCACCGAGACCACACTGAAGTAAACTACCCTACTCATGACTTGGAGTTAGTGCAGTAGTGTTTGCTCTAAAGATTTGGAGGCATTACCTCTACAGGAAAAGTCTATCATCTATACGGATCACAAGAGTCTTAAGTATCTTCTTACTCAGAAGGAATTAAACTTGAGACAACGAAGATGGGTGGAGCTGTTAAAGGACTATGATTTCTCAATCGAGTATCATCCTGGAAAAGCTAATGTGGTAGCAGACGCGTTAAGTCGTAAGGTGGTATCTGATTTGAGAACAATGTTTGCCCATTTGAGTTTGTACGAGGATGGTAGTCTGATAGCGGAACTTCAGGTGAAGCCTCTGTGGTTAGAGCAAATCAAGGAAAAACAGATATCAGATAAGAAGTTGGGACTTTTAATTCAACAAGTTGAAAATGGTGGAATAGAGGATTTTAGCATAAACACGGAAGGTGTGTTATGTTTTCGTGGGAGAGTTTGTATGCCTAAGGACTCAGATCTGAGACAAATGATTCTACGGGAGGCGCATAGTAGCCCTTATGCTATACATCCCGGAGGAAATAAGATGTATCGGGATCTTCGTGAACAATATTGGTGGTCAGGGTTGAAGCGTGAGATTTCTGAATTTGTGGGAAAATGTTTAACTTGTCAACAAGTGAAGGCGGAGCATCAATTGCCGTCAGGATTATTACAACCGGTAAAGATTCCTCTTTGGAAATGGGAGCGGATAACAATGGATTTTGTTAGTGGGTTACCTTTAACACCTACTAAGAAAAATTCCGTTTGGGTAATTGTTGATCATTTGACGAAGACTGCTCATTTTCTACCAGTTCGTACGGATTACTCGTTACAGAAGTTGGCTAAGCTATACGTATCCAAAATCGTGAGGTTGCATGGGGTACCTGTGTCTATTATATCAGATAGGGATCCTAGGTTTACGCTACGCTTTTGGAAAGCTTTGCATGAAGCCTTGGGAACAAAGCTAAACTTCAATGACGGCTTTTCATCCTCGATCGGATGGTCAATCGTAAAGAGTAATTCAGATTCTGGAAGACATGTTAAGGGGATGTGTAATCGACTTCAAAGGTAGTTGGGAGGATTTTCTATCGTTGGCGGAATTTGCTTACAACAATAGCTATCAGTCTAGCATTCAGATGGCACCCTACGAGGCATTATATGGTCGTAGGTGTCGTTCTCCTAGTTGTTGGACCGAATTGGACGAACGACGGATGTTAGGTCCCGAAATGATCTCTCAAACGGAAGAAAAGTAAAAGCTATTCGAGCACGGTTAAAGGAAGCTTCGGATAGACAAAAGTCGATGCAGATCCGAGCGTAGAAGTATCGAGTATGCCGTGGGGATCAAGTTTTCTTGAAGGTCTCACCTTGGAAGAAGATTTTCGTGTTTGGGAAGAAGGGCAAATTGAGTCCTAGATACATTGGACCATATCGTGTGGTGAAGCGTGTTGGTCCAGTGGCCTATCGAGATCGAATTACCTCCTGAGTTGAGCCAAATTCATAATGTTTTTCATGTTTCCATGCTTTGAGGCACTATAGATCGGATCCTTCGCACTTAGTGCCTGGTAGGAGAAGTGGAGTTGAAGTCAGACTTGTCCTTTGAGGAAGAACGGTGGAAATCTTAGGCCGAGATGTTAAGGTGCTAAGAAAGAAAACCGTGCCGTTGGTCAAAGTTTTATAGCGTAATCACGGAGCGGAGGAAGCTACGTGGGAACCTGAGGATGCAATTCGGCAACAATACCCTCACCTCTTTCAACCAGGTAAATTTCGAGGACGAAATTTTCTTTAAGGAGGGTAGAGTTGTAACACCCTAAAATTCAAGTATCGATTTATTGCATGTTTTGGTGTTTAGATTATGAAGGAAAATTTTCTTATTTCTTTTCGTGCCTATTATAGTCATGAAGAAGAGTATAGAATTATTCGGGTATGGAATATTTTTTTTAGTTTGAGAATTTATTGAAGTGGAGCAAGTGGCATTGACACTTAAGTTAAATTAAGTGTTAAAAAGTAGCATAAGATGAGTAAATGGCAAGGTGGTGTTGGCGCATGAGATATTGCATGAGGGGAGTGGTTCAAATCCTTGTATAACATTTGGACAACTTTTATTTTGCTCTTCTATGGTAAGTGTCACCAAGCTTATTTATGGTAAGTGTTGACCTTGTTATTTTTGGTTAGTATATCAAAGGAATAAGGTAAGAGTGAATTTATGGTAGGGAATCAAGAAAATATGGAAGGATATGGAGACATAGGGCAAGTATCAAGGAAAGTGTTTTGGAAACAAATTCATGGTCATTTGACAAATGAATTTGGACTGCAATATGGCTAGGGGAAGGTTGGCGAATTTTGCTAGTAGCTTGGTAAGGTTTAGGAGTTTGCTTTTGGTCATTTTAGTTTTTGTGCAAAATTTTGCATTCCTCTTCTCAACTTTTCCTTTGGCCGAAATTGATCTTTTAGTAAGCCTTGATTATTTTGACCATTTGGTCATTTTGCTCATCACTTTAGTGTTCAATTTTGTGCCTTTCTCATAGTGCCGATTCTACCAACACCAAAAAGCCATTCTTTACTTTTCTTCTCCCCATTGCCGAATATACATTGCTCCCAAAACTCATCTCTTTCTTTCTTTCTCCTTTATTCTCTTTGAAAATTGAAACAACATCATCATCATTCTTCTCTCATCTTTTATTCTTGATACTCATACTTTCTCCATTAATTTTCTCATGGCCGAATGTTAGTGAGCCATAGCTGAACCATTTTCTCTTTTCTTTGGTTAATCATAGCCGAATCTTTCTCTATTCATAAACATATTTCTCAATCGTCTCTTTTCAACCGTGGACAATAGGTAAGAATTCTTTTTAGTTCATGTTAGTTAATAGTTGTCATGGCCGAATCTTGATAGTGGTATAAAGGCTTTCTTAGATCGAAATGAACGTTCATTCTATTAACATTTTTATTTGTTATACTTAAGTGCGATAGTGGAAGACCGGAACTCAAGTGTTCGTGAGTATCATAGAACGATTTGCTCGATTCCCTTATTTTGGAACAAGGATCTTTGTGGTAAGCAAATTTCACCCTTAAACCCTTAGTCATATTTCGATGTAATATTAGATTGGATTAACGATCTTTTATCTTTGAAGACAATCAAAATAGGGAAGAAAAGGGCGGTGAATAGTGTTCGAAAGAGGGGTGGTTCCGTTATTCCCCTAGTATAAACAAAGGATCATTTTCAAAAATCCGGATTTCCACCGGGTTGTGGACGTTCATCCGAGGAGAATCAATTGTTTGAAGTAGTTCGTACTCCCGAACCATTATTTGTTCGTGGATTTGATTCGATTAACGAACCATCAATCGGGAGAAACCGCAAGTAGAAGTAGTTCAAAAATCCGAGGGTAAAAGTTAGATCGTTAAATTCTAAGATTGATTTCGTTAATAAAATATAGTGATTCTAATTTATCGTGATACGTATAGGTGTTGACGAGTGGGAAAGTCTAGTTCTCACTATAACCAGGTGTGTAACTTCACACTTATCTTTCGGGTTAGATACTAAACCGTAAGAAATTTGATAAATCGTAAAAATGGCCAAATCGGAAATGTTGTAGTAATTAGTACTTTTGTGTAAATGCATAAAACTGCTAGATCGATAAATTGGGCCATAAAACTGCTAGATCGATAAATTGGGCCATAAAAACTGCTAGATCGATAAAATGGGCCAAAAACCTTCTAGTTCGAAATATGGGTCAAAGTTCGCTGGATTGCCTTACGGGCTAAATACTATTTTGTTTAATAGGCCCAAATGAAAAGTTTAATTAAAAACTCATTTGTATTATGGGTTACTTGATAAATTATTTATGATTAAAGTTTGTTATTCATACATAATTGCATGGGATGGGATACATGATGAAGAGAAGTAAGGCCTGTGGCCATGAATCTAGTTCGGTGGCTCTGCCACAAAATTTGGCTTAATGCCTCTAGTTCGGTGACTATGTCACAATCTAGTTCGATAGTGCACTATAATATTATTTAAAAGGCTAAATGCCTACGATTGGTGTGTTTGGCGGGGTGGGTTGACTTGATCCCCACAGGTGTGCTGGTTGGTACGGGGGTGTGTAGCGGATGGAAAATTAGGCTTGGTTTGGGAAATTCATTTTTTTTACATGCATTTTATATATTTATTTCATATTTATATCGTTGAAATTTTGTAATTGGGCTCAAGCCCAAATTAATGCCTTGATGGTCTGGCCCAATAATGGTGGTAAGTGAGTTACACACTGAGTTCTTTGTAACTCACCCCGTTTTATTATCCATCTCAGGTAATGGGAATTGATGTGGACTTGGGCCGGGGATGACTTGGTGGAGGCCATACTACGAGCTTGGGTTTTATAAACTATGAACTTTATTAAAGTTACTTATTTTAATTACTATTTTGGGTATGATGTAATAAGGCCTCTAATTATATTTTTATGGATTTTTATGTAACACCCCAAACTCGGACAGGACACCACGTCCGAATCTGGTATGTTACGGGGAAAAACGTTTTTGAGTGATCAGATTTTTCGTTTAAAAGCGGGGTGAAAACATAGTGAATTTGAGGAAAATTGGAGTAGGCTTGTTTGATTAGATTTTGAAAACTTATCCAAAGTATATAGTTAAAAACGAGTTGGTTTCATTTAGTAATTCCAATAGTTTCTTAGTGCTATTTTAAAACATTTCTGACTTAGTAGAAAATCGAGTTTGATTTGAAAATCATTTGAGTTTACTTTATAACAAAACATAGTGAGATACCCGATGGTATAGTTTAAAACACATTGCGTTATAGTTTTGAAAACATTATCCTTCCAAATTTTTAGTAAAATTTCATACCAAGTTATTTGTTAAGCGAGTTAAGAATCTAATTAAACCATAACCATCATAAAACATAAATCAAAGGCCTTTTACAAATCCAAACTAAAACCCAACTAAAAGTAAATAAGTTAAAGTACCCAAATTGAATAGTCCGAGCAAAACTTTTATTAAAGCATGGCATGTGCACCCCGAGTCCATCCCTTACTCCATGTCCGCGTCTACGAGTCACTGAAATATCAAAGGAGAGGGTGAGTCGAATGACTCAAAGATGTATAAATCCCGCCTCCCGATAACACAACATGCTAACACACATCATACATAGCAACATAATTAATGCAACCCGATCCTAACCATCCGTGACGCCTTTTCTACCCGTGTGGTACCAAACCACTTTGGTGGTGCCAAACCACCGTGACATATAGTCACAATGTGTTACTAAAACACCGTGTCCCAAAGACACAATATCCATCAATGTGGTGCCAAACCACTGGTGTCCCAAAGACACGTTTGTGCTACCAAAGCACCGTGACCGAAGTCACAAATCCAATGATGGGGCCAACCCATCGTGTGATACCCAATCACTAGCGCACGATCCCGTATCTCAAGTGGGGCCAACCCACGGTGGTGTCAAACCACGGGACGAGTCGCAATGAGGTGCCCAACCTCTAGTGTCCCAAAGACACAAATGTGGTACCAAACCACGGTGACCGTAGTCACAATAATCGAATGATGGGGCCAACCCATCGTGTGATACCCAATCACTAGCGCAGACGATCCCATATCTCATGTGGGGCCAACCCACGGTGGTGTTAACCACGAGGGGCGAGTCGCAATGAGGTGCCAAACCTCCGGAGGTGCCAAACCTCCGGTGACCCAAAGTCACAAAGTGTGTTACCAAAACACTGGTGCTCACAAAGACAAAAATATCACTGCTCCCTCCACTCATATCACCCATCAACATACCATACTCATGTAATCATGCATATCATACAAATCATGCATATCATGCTAGTATGCCTAACCTCATATCCCATGTCACATATATCCATAGCCATGGTATCATATAGATCATTAGTAATCTCATAACAATAATAATACTGACTTACCCGAGTCCAAGATCATACCCATTAGGGTATCATATCAATCATCACTTGTTTCATTAATTATCACACAAAGTTATCAATCATATTACTAAACGGAAGTGTGTTAGTTTACACACCAGTAATGCGAGTCTAAAATCCCAACGAAACGATCTAAATCCCTCGAGTACTAGCTCCTACAATCGGCCAAACATAAGGGTTAGGCATCCCTAACATTCGGCCAACATCAATTAACCAAAGGGGTTAATATCGAACCCTTACCTTTATATTAGATTTGATTTCCTACCAAATCTTGAACCAAGCAGTGGTTCTCCTTTAACAATCGGCCACCCCTAAAAAGAGAACGATTAAAACACTTGAAGCCTTATCTTATTGAAATCAAAAAGAATAGACTAACAGATAATCTTCTTACCACCACCTATCAAATGGTTAAGCAAAGGTAGAAAGTTCCACTTGATCGCTCAAGTCCCCTTTGTCCTATGATGCAATCGGTTCCCACATAAGAGATAACACTCATCAATAGTTGTCATATACAACTCTTAACAAAACCCAAATCGATAGAGTACGAGTGAGAAAAGAAAGAAAATATTCGGCTAGCACTTACCTCAATCACCAACCCTTACTCGCCAACGTAAACACCACTAGAAGAGGGGATAGATTCGGTCAAGGCTTCCAAAGAAAGAAGAAAGAAAACGGCTTTAAGTGTTTATCACCTCTAGCGTTCGGCTTGAGTGGAAGAGAAAGAAAAGAAGTGTGAGAAAAAGTAGTTTCAAAGAATGGCAATTGAGAAAGGGAGAAATGGATGGAATGAAAGTAGTTTCGGTTTGCCAAAAGAAGAAATGAGAAGAGAGTTTTGAAGGATGGGTTTCAAGCTAAATGGTATGGAAAAGGGAAAAACGAAAATTAGAAGAACAAGGTAAGATGATTTCGGCTTAACTCAAAATGAAAGAAAGAAGAAGAGTGGGGAGGGGCATTCGGCTAGCCAACACAAGATGTAGAAAACCACCTACAAAATTCGGCAATAGAGTTGCTTGGGATTTCGGTTTCAAGAAACAAAAGTGGGAGAGTTTTACTTGAAATTCGGTTTAGGAAATTGACAAAAAGAAAAAGAATTCTGGCTTACCCCCTTTGACCGAAACCAACCAAAATGCTAAAGTGGAATTCGGCACTCCCTCCACAACACACTACCAAGCCGTCCCCCTTCCCCATACCTCTCCAAAAATTCGGCCACAACCCTCCAAAGACTCCCAACCACTCATTCAAACATGCATGACCAAGTCACCCTCCTACAAATGCTCTCCACCTTTCATTTGAAAAGTATGACTTGGTCCAAGGTAGAATTTCACTAGCCTTCTACCTCTCCTCCATGCCGTCCCAAAATGTAGCCAAAATGAGGAATTCGCAGCTCGAACACTAGACCTCCACTCCATGTAGATGACGCCACACCAAGCTCCCCCATGTAGCGCATGCTTTGCCACTAAGCTAGCTCCTTACTTGTGCAACAAAACAACAAATTATTTTCTTAAATCCCACTTTCCTCGGCTCCTTCACCTAGCACCCAAAAACCAAAATTTTCCTACCTACCTGTGCACACTCCTAGCCCACAATTAAGCCCCTAAAACACCGAAATAGCAACACAAAGACACTAAACACATGCAATAACATGCAACAACAAAATAGCCCTCAACCCGGGATATTACGCTTCTACCCCCTTAAAAATAATTTCGGCCTCAAATTACTCGGTCAAAAGAGTTGCGGTATTGCTGTCTCATCATATCCTCGGGTTCCCACGTAGCTTCTTCTACGCCATGATTCCGCCAAAGTACCTTAACCAAAGGCACAGACTTTCTACGCAGAACCTTCACATCCCGATCAAGAATCGCACGTGTTCCTCCTCCATAGACAAGTCCGGATTCACCTCGATCTCTTCCATCGCTACCACATGTGACGGATCCGAACGATACCTCGGCATCAAACGTGAAAAACGTCGTGAATCGACTAAGCTCTGCGGCAACTCAAGCCGATACGCCATCGTCCAACTCGCCTCAAAACCTTATACGCCCAATAAACCTCGGACTTAGCTTGCCTTTCCTTCCGAACCTCAACACTTTCTTCCAAGGCGAGACCTTCAGAAAACTCGATCCCCTACAAAGAAACTCTATATCTCTTCGCTTAAGATCGGCATAAGACTTCGCCACCAAGCTTCCTTTAATCGAGCCTGAATCAACTTAACCTTACCTTCATCTCAAAGAACCAACTCGGGTCCCAACAATCTGGCGTTCACCTAACTCCGCCCAACACGTAGGTGAGCGACACTTCCTACCATACAACGCCTCATATGGTGCCATCTTGATGCTCGCTTAGTAATCGTTGTTGTAGGCAAACTCACTAATGGCAAAAACTCCTCCCAACTACCCACGAAATCCAGACACAACCTCTCAAGATATCCTCTAAGATCCGAATAACCCTTTCGATTGACCGTCGATCGCAGTGAAAAGCCGTGGCGAAATCCAAATGCGTACCCAAAGCCCGATGCAACGCTTTCCAAAACCTTGACGTAAATCGATCCCTATCCGAGATTATCGAAACCGGCACACCATGCAACCTTACTATCTCTCGACACATACAAATTTTCTTACCACTTTCAAGTGAGTAGTCAACCCTCACCGAATAAAGTGAGTGATTTAGTCAAACGATCCACCACTACCCAAATCGAATCCTTCTTGCTTGGCGTAAGCGGTAACCCACCGACGAAATCCATGGTTATCCTTTCCCACTTCCATCGAGGAATCTTCACAGTGAAGCAAACCCGACGGCAAATCGATGTTCACCTTGACTGGCGACAAGTCGACGCTTCCCAACAAACTCTGTCACCTCTTTCTTCAAGCCGTGCCATCAAAATCGCTCTCTAAGATCCCTATACATCTTGCTACCTCCGGGATGCATAGCATAAGGATCGCTATGTGCGTCCCGAAGAATCTTCTCGCCTCGACTCAACATCTTTAGGCATACAAGCCTTACCACAAAACACAACACCTCATCACTAGACAAGTCAGTAACCCTCCAAACCACCATTCTCAGACTTGCAACCTTCGCGCCTCGTAACCTTATCCTCTAACTGCTTTCTCTCGATGCTCTCAACCCAAGTAGGCTTAACTCGCGCTTCGCGCGCATAATACTCCGTCCGCCATACAAACTCAAGTGGGCAAACAATGCTCTTAAACCAAACGACCTTACGGCTCAACGCGTCGGCCACCACGTTAGCCTTGCTCGGATGATACTCAATCGAACAGTCATAATCTTTCAAAGAACTCAACCCATCTCACACTGCCTCAAATTCAAATCCTTCGAGTGAGGAGATACTTGACTCTTATGGTGCGGTGTAGACTATCGATCTCTCTCCGCACAAGTAGTGCCTCCAAATCTTTAAGGCGAAGACTACACCGCTAGCTCCAAATCGTGCGTCGGATAGTTGACCTCATGTGACCTCACCGTCGAGAAGCGTAAGCCACAACCTTACCTTCTTGCATCAAGACACAACCCAAACCCGTATGTGATGCGTCACAATACATCTGTGGAATTCCTTACCACCTCGGGTTGTATCAAACCGAGCCTCGGTCAAAATCTTCTTTAACTTATCGAAGCTTTCCTGCTGCTTCTCGGACCATACAAACGGAACTTCTTTCCTCAAAGAACTTGGTCATCGGCATACGCTATCAACGAAAAACCCTCAACAAACCTTCGGTAGTATCCGGCCAAACCTAGAAAACTCCGAATCTCACCACCGACTTAGGCGGCTTCCAATCCAAAATCGCCTCAATCTTACGAGGATCTACTCAATCCCCTCACCGACACTACATGACCCAAGAAAGTCACTTCCTAAGCCGAACTCACACTTCATCGAACTTAGCATAGAGTCGCTTTTCCTCAAAATCTGCAACACCACTGCAAATGCTTATCATGCTCTTCCTCTCGTCCTTGAGTACACCAAGATGTCGCTCTATGAAAACCACGACGAACCGATCCGGATATCGTTGAAACACCCTATTCATCATATCCATAAACGCCGCGGTGCGTTAGTCAACCCGAACGGCATTACCGTAAATTCGTAGTGCCCATACCGAGTCCGAACGCTGCTTTATGGATATCGCCTCCTTAACTCTTAATCGGTGATACCTGCACCTCAAGTCGATCTTTGAAAATACCGCAGCACTTCTTCACCGATCAAACAAGTCATCTATCCGTGGCAACGGATACTTGTTTTTAATCGTCGCCTTATTCAATCAAGCGGTAGTCTATACACATCCGCATCGTGCCATCTTTCTTCTTGACAAAGAGTACCGCGCACACTTACCGTGAAAACACTAGGCCTAATAAAACCTCGATCCAATAACTCCCGGATCTCGAGCCTTAAGCTCCACCAATTCCTTTGGCGCCATCCTATACGAGCAATAGACACCGCGCGCAGCCTCCGGTAATAGATCTATCCCGAACTCTACCTCGCGATCAAGGCGGCAAACCCTAAGCTCCTCGAAACACACATCAAGAAATTCCTTAACAATGACGAACCTTCTCCACAGCAGACTCTTTAGCCTCCAAGGCATACACATGAACTACATATGCTTCACACTTCTTCCCGACCATCTTCTCCGCTTTCAGGCAGATACCACATTTGATAAGTAATCCTCCTATTACCTATCATAGCCACCTCATCACCTCAACCGTCTTAAGAACCATGCGCTTGGCGCGCAATCCAACCTCTCCGGTACTTGACCAACCAGTCCCATCCCAAGAATCGATCGAACTCCCCAAACGGCGGTTCCATCGATCAGCAAGAAACACTACTCCTTGGAGTTCTAGGGGTACCTCTCTAAATGGGTTTATCTACTACTACAGAGTGACCTAGAGGGCTAATCACGCTCATCCGCCTAGAAGATATCTCGAGTCTAAATCCATGGTCTCTACTATACTATCAACAACATAAGAGTGCGTTGAACCCACATCAATCAAAGAAGTATAAGGAGAACCAAAAATCAAAACGCATCGGTTATGACGTCCCGGCGTCGCCGCTCTCCTCCCGCGCCTCCACAAAGATACACTAATCCAGCCGTCGCATCGAACTACTTCGCACCTCTCGCCTGCTCCACGGCCCCGACTGAACCATTACCACCTCTCGCCATTACCACGGCCCCTCTGCGGTGGCGGTCTATTACCTCTGAACTGACACGGCCCCGACTCTCGGGATCGAATCTCGCCAACCTACGCGGGCAGTCCCTCACACACGGTGCTCCGTAGAACCACACTCAAAGCAACCCTTTCCTCCACCCAAAGAACCACCCCAATGAGATTTCCCATCGACATTACATCTGCGCGGTCCTCGCCTAGTAGCAACAAACCTAGCGGATCGATTCGGCCCACTCGGTCTAGCTCTCTTCTTCGCGGATTACCCGACGATCCGAAAGACCCAAAGCTCCTCTTGTGCCTATTTCTGTCATGCCTGTCTCACGACTCCTTAACACCCTCGGCTACCTTAGCCTTCTCAACTAAGACAAGAAACTCGCGCTCCCACGCGAGGAGCAATCAGCGATCCCCAATTGCCTCTCAGACCATCCTCGAAACGAACACACCTCTCATGCTCGGTGGCCACAATGCCCCTCGGCATACCTACTCGACTCACCAGAACTCGACCTCGTGCTCGAAGCATTTACTCCCTGAACAAGCCTCGTAAATGCCTTCCGCTGGGAGTCAATATAACTAGCTCCGATGTATTTCTTTTGATATGCGACCACGAAATAATCCCATGTCGAGATCCTCTGCGCCGCCACACTCGCTCGAACCGTGAGCCACCACCGATATGACTTATCCCGAGAAGCGATACGATGCCCTTCACTTCTCTTCAAGAATCAAGTCCAGATCATCCATGATCCGCTCGGTTGCCTCAGCCAATACTCAAGCAGATCTTTGGAGCGACACCGATACACCTCGAAAGAATTCAGCCCCATTTGCCCGAAGTCGCTCAGCACGCATTTCCTAGCTCCTGCACCACCACCTACACCAGCTACCCTTTCCAACACTCGCAAAGATCGCTCGTGACAATCGCATCGTCCCGGGTCGATCTTGGAACTCACCACCTCCACCGGTGGCGGAACCAGGTATCTCATTTTCTCGACCCCGACCAGATTCTACGGGTTCGAAACCGTCATCCTACCCCTACCTCTACCACGAGTATTACGACCACGTCCCGCCTCGAGTGCTCATGACTAATCTTTCTACGTGATCGATTTAAGAGTTTTATGCATCAAAGATATATTCCACTATTTTAAGGCAAATCTTATGAATATTTAAGGAGATTTGTTCTCGCGAGTTCACGTAATCCTATCGCTTTCAATCTCTAAAGTAGTATACTATTGCTATTCATCAAATCATATCACATCCAATCAATTCACAAGCAATAGTAAGGGTACTTACAGGGCGGCTGGTGCGCGAGAGACTCGGTGCCATGCCTTTCAAACCATACAAACACTTAAAATAAACTCTTAAAAACTTTTTGGGCCTCAGGCCCACAAATGAGCCTTTGAACTTGGCTCGATACCAATTGTAACACCCCAAACTCGGACAGACACTACGTCCGAATGCGGTATGTTACGGGAAAACGTTTTTGAGTGATCAAATTTTTCGTTTAAAAGCGGGGTGAAAACATAGTGAATTTGAGGAAAATTGGAGTAGGCTTGTTTGATTAGATTTTGAAAACTTATCCAAAGTATATAGTTAAAAACGAGTTGGTTTCATTTAGTAATTCCAATAGTTTCTTAGTGCTATTTTAAAACATTTCTCGACTTAGTAGAAAATCGAGTTTGATTTGAAAATCATTTGAGTTTACTTTATAACAAAACATAGTGAGATACCCGATGGTATAGTTTAAAACACATTGCGTTATAGTTTTGAAAACATTATCCTTCCAAATTTTTAGTAAAATTTCATACCAAGTTATTTGTTAAGCAGGTTAAGAATCTAATTAAACCATAACCATCATAAAACATAAATCAAAGGCCTTTTACAAATCCAAACTAAAACCCAACTAAAAGTAAATAAGTTAAAGTACCCAAATTGAATAGTCCGAGCAAAACTTTTATTAAAGCATGGCATGTGCACCTCGAGTCCATCCCTGGCTCCATGTCCGCGCTCTCACGAGTCACCCGAAATATCAAAGGAGAGGGTGAGTCGAATGACTCGATGTATAAATCCGCTCCCGATAACACAACATGCTAACACACATCATACATAGCAACATAATTAATGCAACCCGATCCTAACCATCCGTATCGCCTTTTCTACCCCGTGGTACCAAACCACCGGTGGTGCCAAACCACCGTGACATATAGTCACAATGTGTTACCAAAACACCGGTGTCCCAAAGACACAATATCCATCAATGTGGTGCCAAACCACCGTGTCCCAAAGACACGTTTGTGCTACCAAAGCACCGTGACCCGAAGTCACAAATCCAATGATGGGGCCAACCCATCGCGTGTGATACCCAATCACTAGCGTACGATCCCGTATCTCAAGTGGGGCCAACCCACGGTGGTGTCAAACCACGGGGACGAGTCGCAATGAGGTGCCCAACCTCCGTGTCCCAAAGACACAAATGTGGTACTAAACCCACCGTGACCGTAGTCACAATAATCGAATGATGGGGCCAACCCATCGCGTGTGATACCCAATCACTAGCAGACGATCCCATATCTCATGTGGGGCCAACCCACGGTGGTGTTAACCACAGGGGACGAGTCGCAATGAGGTGCCAAACCTCCGAGGTGCCAAACCTCGGTGACCCAAAGTCACAAAGTGTGTTACTAAAACACCGGTGCTCGTCGACACAAAATATCACCGCTCCCTCCACTCATATCACCCATCAACATACCATACTCATGTAATCATGCATATCATACAAATCATGCATATCATGCTAGTATGCCTAACCTCATATCCCATGTCACATATATCAATAGCCATGGTATCATATAGATCATTAGTAAACTCATAACAATAATAATACTGACTTACCCGAGTCCAAGATCATACCCATTAGGGTATCATATCAATCATCACTATTTCATTAATTATCACACAGGTTATCAATCATATTACTAAACGGAAGTGTGTTAGTTTACACACCTGGTAATGCGAGTCTAAAATCCCAACGAAACGATCTAAATCCCTCGAGTACTAGCTCCTACAATCGGCCAAACATAAGGGTTAGGCATCCCTAACATTCGGCCAACATCAATTAACCAAAGGGTTAATATCGAACCCTTACCTTTATATTAGATTTGATTTCCTACCAAATCTTGAACCAAGCAAAGGTTCTCCTTTAACAATCGGCCACCCGTAAAAGAGAACAGTTAAAACACTTGAAGCCTTATCTTATTGAAATCCAAAAGAATAGACTAACAGATAATCTTCTTACCACCACCTATCAAATGGTTAAGCAAAGGTAGAAAGTTCCACTTGACTGCTTCGAAGTCCCCTTTGTCCTATGATGCAATCGGTTCCCACATAAGAGATAACACTCATCAATAGTTGTCATATACAACTCTTAACAAAACCCAAATTGATAGAGTACGAGTGAGAAAAGAAAGAAAATATTCGGCTAGCACTTACCTCAATCACCAACCCTTACTCGGCCAACGTAAACACCACTAGAAGAGGGGATAGATTCGGTCAAGGCTTCCAAAGAAAGAAGAAAGAAAACGGCTTTAAGTGTTTATCACCTCTAGCGTTCGGCTTGAGTGGAAGAGAAAGAAAAGAAGTGTGAGAAAAAGTAGTTTCCGGCAATGGCAATTGAGAAAGGGAGAAATGGATGGAATGAAAGTAGTTTCGGTTTGCCAAAAGAAGAAATGAGAAGAGAGTTTTGAAGGATGGGTTTCAAGCAAATGGTATGGAAAAGGGAAAACGAAAATTAGAAGAACAAGGTAAGATGATTTCGACTTAACTCAAAATGAAAGAAAGAAGAAGAGTGGGGAGGGGCATTCATTAGCCAACACAAGATGTAGAAAACCACCTACAAAATTCTCGGCAATAGAGTTGCTTGGGATTTCGGTTTCAAGAAACAAAAGTGGGAGAGTTTTACTTGAAATTCGGTTTAGAAAATTGACAAAAGAAAAAGAATTCAGCTTACCCCTTTGACCGAAACCAACCAAAATGCTAAAGTGGAATTCGCACTCCTCCACAACACACTACCAAGCCGTCCCCTTCCCCATACCTCTCCAAAAATTCGCCACAACCTCCAAAGACTCCCAACCACTCATTCAAACATGCATGACCAAGTCACCCTCCTACAAATGCTCTCCACCTTTCATTTGAAAAGTATGACTTGGTCCAAGGTAGAATTTCACTAGCCTTCTACCTCTCCTCCATGCTGTCCCAAAATGTAGCCAAAATGAGGAATTCGCAGCTCGAACACTAGACCTCCACTCCATGTAGATGACGCCACACCAAGCTCCCCCATGTAGCGCATGCTTTGCCACTAAGCTAGCTCCTTACTTGTGCAATAAAACAACAAATTATTTTCTTAAACCCCAGCTTCCTCAGCTCCCTTCACCTAGCACCCAAAAACCAAAATTTTCCTACCTACCCAGGCACACTCCTAGCCCACAATTAAGCCCCTAAAACACCGAAATAGCAACACAGCACACTAAACACATGCAATAACATGCAACAACAAAATAGCCCTTAACCCGGGATATTACATTTATGTGTGGATGGATTTAATTTTATTTTAAGACTCTTAATATGGGCTTATGTTAAATCTATAAAGTTTTCTTAAAAATATTGTGTTTTATAACAATTTTGGACACCTAAATTACTTTTCAATTTCTTTCAAATTCTTTTAAAACTACGTTAAGGTTTTGACTAATATATATATATAAGATTTCAAACAAGTATTTTTCTTAATTCATAATCATTGTAATTAGTTTTTATTAAACCTTATTTCTAAAGGTCTTGCATTACTGTTTTACTTAAATCATTAGAGAAATTTTGGATGTTCGTTCGGTGTGACAAACCAAATCTCGTCTTAACGCATAGACCTGGTTTGGGGTGTTACAATGTTTTTGTATGTAGTGTTGCCTACTTTTAGGTTTATGTGAATGGCGTATTATTTTGTTATTATTTTATAAGGGGTTGTAATTTTGAAATGAGACTTGCGTGTCATTTTTTATTGTAATTTTATTTCTCTAGTAAAAGTAAATTTTATTGTATTATAACAAGAAGACATTGTAAGCCTCTTTAGAGTCATGCCATCCGACCATGATGATGGAGGAGCTAGATGACTATACACAAGTTGGTGGTCCAAGGCGATGCCATGGAGATGCTTATTTCCTTGGTTTAACTTTTAATTTTCATATTGTATTATGAAGATCATTTTAGATTAAGGCCATATTATGTCACGTTTATTTTAATGCATATATGTGATGCTATGAGTTTGGAATGCCTTGGATGATATCTATTAGTATGTGATACTCATATTTTTTTAATACATATATACCAAATATTAAAATCAACAAAGATCCCTCACATAAAATTTTAAGTTTATATGCGATCCATTTTAGAATACTTGTCAAGGCTTTTATCACTTTAATGTGGGTTGATCGTGTCTGAGAGTTTTAATATTTATATAATGAATGATTGAGCCTAGAAACTAACTATCACCACGATTGAGGCAAGCGCACCTATCGAACAGTAGTTTAGCTTAGTGGCAAGACCGGAATGTCGAACCCAAAGGAACCAAAATTACTAGTCTTGACTTTCTCTTTATTATCTAGCCTAAAATAAAGGGGGTTGATATTTATCTAACTAATTACTAAGCAAAGGTTTCTAAGACACAAAGAGTGAATTGGGAAAATACTTTTGGGAAAAACCAGTTGATTAAGACAACCCGAGGAAGAATCCACCTAGACTTCACTTGTTATTTAACTCAAACTGCATTTATTTATTCACTTGACTTGATCCGTAGGATTCCCAATTTATATTAATACCTCTTTCGAGGCTACTAACATCTAACCCTAGGTTGATTAATTGAAATCTCTTTCTAATTAAAACCCCTAGTGTTGCATTAACTATTTCTATGGACTCCCATATTAGGTTTGACCCTAATCCGACAGATTTTCGTCATCCTATCTCTAGGGTTGCGATCAACTCCGCTTAACTATGCTAGATCTACTCTTAAACAGGGCTTTTGCTCCACTGCCTGTAACATCCTTAAATCGGGGTCTCTGCATTTTGCATGTGTTTGCATATGATGGTATGTCTGCTGTGTTTGCTTGAGATGTTTCGGGGTCTAGGCATGACCTTGGGTAAGGCCTGGGTCATGGCCAAAAATTTTGTTTTAAGTGTTTAGTGGGAGGAAGCTAAGGGAGTAGGGGTTAAAAGAATTTATTGGGAGGTTGTGACACAAAGAACCAAGTGGCAAAGTGGAAAAGAAGGCCCCACTAAGGTGTCGGAAGGTGACGCCACATTCGGGAAGGAAGGAGTGCTTGGGTTCGAAAGTAAATAGGAATTGCACTTCCCCTTATTCTTTTCACGCCGTAAAGCAGGGAAGCGGAGTGCTCAGGATGGACTCTGGAAGATAAGGATGGAAGGGGTCAAACGAATTTGAACTGATGGAAGGGAGGAAATTTAGGAGTTTGAATTATTTCAAACTCATTTGAAGGAGTTGGCCGAATTTTGGACTTTGGGGGAGGAGGTGTAATCGGTTTTGGGTTTATTGGGGAGTGGCCGAATGTCTATGGTGGTTTAAGGGAGTATTTCGGCTAGTGAGGAGAGGGTCTTTCTCTTTTCGTTTTAGTGTCATAGCCGAAACACTTGTGCATTATTTTTGAAGAGCCGAACTTTGTAGCTATTCTCTCCCTTTTCTTTTCGGTTCTCTTTGGGTAGCCTATATTGTCGAAACCACCTTTGTTCACCTTTTTCTTCTTCCTATTTTGCTCAAGCCGAAACTTGACCCTCACATCTCCTTCTTCTTTTTCTTTTTCCAATCCTCTTGTGCCGAAATTTCTTCCACTCTTCCTTTGCCGAATCTCTTCTTTTCCATTCTATTTTTCTTCTTCATCTTTCCACTTCTTGGAAAGCCGAATATCTTGCTCATAAACCCCTCTCTTTTTGCGTTATCTCTTCATCATCTCAAGTGCCAAAACTCATCTCTTCTTTGGTTCTCATAGCCGAACCTCAAACTTGGGTGTGGTAAGTTTCGTTACTTCATTTCTTTTCCCTTTTTATTTCTTGTGGTGTATGGCCGAATGTAACACCCCAAACCCGGTCAATACGCCACGACTGAATTTGGTATGTCACAGGGGAAAACGTTTTGAGGAAAAACGAGTTACCGATTAAATTTTAGTGAAAAACTCTTTGTTGTTCTAAGTTCGTAAAAATCGTGTGTATAATAAATTAAAACCGATAATTTACTTTGAAATCCTAAAATAAATCTTTAAAACTTAGTTGCAACTTAGATTTGTAAACCTTTTATAAATTGAAAAGAAACTAAAGCGATTAGGTTGAAAACCGTATCTAATAGAAATTTGGAACCGGAGTTTTGGAAATTAGTATGAGTTATCAAAAATACTTAAGTTGTTAAATACTATCAATTGATTTATGTTACCCGATGGTAACGCTTTAAAACCATCGCGTTTAGTAGTTTAGAAAACTTGGTGCTCAAATTATTATATCAACCATGTAATTTATAAGCCATATTTAAAACAAATCCAAAGCATATAAATAATCCAAAATATAATTAAAGAGGCCTTATTACAAATCCATAAAAAGATGAAAATGAATTAAAATAAAGTACCCAAATGGAAGTTCATGTAAAACCAAATTTTATTGCATGGCCTCCTTGAGTTCATCCGCTCCTCATCCGCAATTTACTAATCACCTGAAAAAAGTAAGGGAGAAGGTGAGTCACCAAGACTCAAGTGCATAATCCCTCTCCGGGTAAATGCCACATACTTACACAAATTATAACCAAGCAATATATATATATAAATAATGCACCCAACCTAGCCATCCAAAACTCCTTTTCTACCCCGTGTGGTACCAAACCACCGGTGGTGCTAAACCACCGTGACCCAAAGTCACGATATCCAATAATGTGATGCCAAATCACCGGTGACCCAAAGTCACGAATAATCAAGTTGTGGGGCCAACCCACGTGATACCAAATCACCGCGACGATCCCAATACATCAAATGTGGGGCCAACCCACGGTGGTGTGAAACCACCGGGACGTCAGTCGCTATGAGGTGCCAAACCTCCGGTGTCCCAAAGACACGAAATATGTGGTACCAAACCACCGGAGGTGCCAAACCTCCGGTGTCCCAAAGACACGGATATCAATCTTCCCCTCCTCTCATATCGCCCATACCAATGCAATAGATAACAAATCATGTCATTATACTTTGATATAAACATATAACCAATATATATCGTAGATCGTGATATTAACAACATATATCAACATCATATCGAAACGGACTTACCTGTATCCATGCTCATACCCATCAAGGTATCATTTCAAGATCTCATGGTTTTCGCTTTAACAACATGAATAGTTATTAAAACACACATATATATATATATACCGAGTTATAAAGTGTGTAAGGTACACACCTTTCACTAACGCAAATACTAACTTCTCAAGATCCGATCTACCGCACTAGATCACCTTGTCCTACATTCACCATACCACAAAACTATAAGCAAAAATCCATTCGCCAACATCACATCTTAATCCCAATAGCCTTAGTCTTTATCCTCAAAAAGAATAATGAATCGACATGAATCTTACCACTTGACTTACCAACTTCGATTGCTAATGGAATGGCTTAGATCGATTGCTTCCAACGCCCCAAAGAGCCTAAAGGAAAAATCGATTCCTAAATAATGGTTAGAACCTTGCAAACAAATGCCCAAGGATTCGCCTTTGTCCACAAGAAAACGACTTAGAAAGGAGAAGGAAATAACGGAAATACGACCATGAACACTTACCTATCTTCCAAAACCGATTGAAGAAAACCCAAAGATTATCTACCCTTGATGATATTCGCCAATATAACACCAAAAGAGAGAAAGAAGATTCGGCTATGGTGGAGTAAAAGAAAGGAAAAATAAAAGTGAAAGTGAAATAGGAGAAGGATGATTCAAAATGGAAGAAAGAAGAAAATAGAAAATGAAAATAGAATGGTAATGGATGTTTTTAACTTTGAAAAAATGAAAGAGATGGGATTTGGGAAGGAGGAAGATTCGGCAAGAGGAAGTGAAAAGGAAATGTGGTTTTTGAGCAAGTATCAAAAGAAAGAAAAGAGAGAGATGGGAGAAAGAGGTTCGCCAAACACCTAGTTTGCCGAAAAGAAAAGTGCACAAAATGCAAATTGTGGTTTCGGTTTCAAAAGGAAATGAGAGGAAGAAATTAGATTTTGGTTCAAACACAAATGAGAGCTAAATCAAAAGCAAAATTGCACCAAAATGCCTAAGATATATTCGGCCAAAGAGGAGTTTTTGGAGAGGAAGAGAAAATGCCAAATGATGCACAAAATGCTAAAGTTGGCCAACTATTCCCCCCAAACTTCCTATCAACATTCTACCACCCCCAGCCACACATGCCATCCACATTCATGCACTAATGGCCATAGGAGAGTTTCCAAACAACACCCTTAAGCCAAGCCTTGAAATCCTCTACATTCCCAAAGTTGAAGAAATTTTATCCCCAAAATCTAGCAATTCTATCCCTTATTTCATGCTTACCATAACCTTAAGTCTTCTTGCCATAAAAAGAAAATTGTCCATCTTATCCATATGAATAGTTGACCGACACTTAATGCTAGGATGCATAAAAAAAAAAATCCTTAATATGCCTTCCATGCTACTCGAACCACTTCCCTCAAGCAACCTTTCATGCGCCTTATCCACTATGCCACTAACTCCTATTGTGTTAGAATTTAACACTTAAATTAACTTAAGTGTCAAGTTCATCTAATCCACTTCACTATATTTTCAATACTAAAAATCATTCTAGCTTAGCTAATAATTCCAAGCCTTCATAAAACTATACTAAGCACATAATAATAATCATACTCGAGCTAACACAAGTAACAAGATGATACTCAATTTTTTAGGATATTACAATTCTACCCCCTTAAGAAAATTTCGTCCTCGAAATTACCCGCTCAATAGAGTTGAGGAAATCGCCGCCTCATCACATCCTCCTGTTCCCACGTAGCTTCTTCTACGCCATGGTTCCACCATAAAACCTTCACTAAAGGAACCGACTTCCTACGCAAAACTTTCACATCTCGGTCTAGAATCGCACAGTTTCTTCTTCTACCGTCTGTGCAGATCCGACTCACCTCTATTTCCTCTATCGCCACAACATGCGATGGATCGTAACGATAGCGTCTAAGCATGGAGACATGGAACACATCGTGAATCGACTCGGCTCGATGGCAACTCGAGCTGATAGGCTACACGTCCCACTCGCCTCAACACCTTATACGGCCCAATAAACCTTGGACTTAACTTGCCTTTTCTCTCAAATCTTAACACTTTCTTCCATGGCGAGACTTTCAGAAAACTTTTGTCACCCACGAAAAATTCTATATCCCTCCGCTTGAGATCGGCATATGACTTCGCCTATCCAAGCTTCCTTCAACCGAGCTTGAATCAACTTCACCTTATCTTCGGTTTACGCAACCAACTCGGTCCTAACATTTGACGCTCACTCAACTCGGTCCAAAGCATGTAGGTGTGCGACACCTCCTACCATACAACGCCTCATATGGTGCCATCTTAATGCTTGCCTCGATAACTATTGTTGTATGCGAACTCGCTAATGGTAAAAACTCTTCCCGGCTACCTCAAGTCCAATACACAACTCACAACATATCCTCTAAAATCAGATAACTCTTTCCGATCGCCACGTCGCCGATCGTGGATGAAATGCGGTACTAAAATCCAACCGCGTACCCAAAGCCCGATGTAACGCTCTCCAAAACCTCGACGTAAATCTAGGATCTCTGCATGCGAGATGATCGACACCGGTACACCGTGCAACCTTACTATCTCCGCCACATACAACTTAGCTAACTTCTCGGCGAGTAATCCACCCTTACCATAATAAAATGAGTGACTTAGTCGATGATCCACAATCACCCAAATCGAGTCCTTCTTACTTGGCGTGAGGGGTAATCCACCGACAAAGTCCATAGTGATCCTTTCCCACTTTCATCGTGGAATCTTCACCACCGAGTAACCTGACGGTAATCGATGCTCGCTTTGACTGGGCGACACGTCGACATTTACCCACAAACTCGCTTACCTCACGCTCGCACTGCCACCAAAATCGCTCTCTTAAATCCCGATACATCTTGCTACCTCCAGGATGCATAGCGTATGGGCTGCTATGTGCGCCCCCCAAGAATCCTTTTCCTCAACTCAACATCCTTTGGCATACAAGCTCTTCCTTTAAAACACAATACTCCATCCTTGGACAAACTATAATCCTCTAAACCACCATTCAAACTCAGTAACCTCCGATCATTCAAACCATCATCCTCTAATCGTTTCTCCTTGATCCGCTTCTAACCAAGTCGGCTTGACTTGCAATTACGCAAAAGACTCCCATCGCCATATAAGCTAAGACGAGCAAACATCGATCTTAAGTCGATATAACCTTACGGCTCAACGCTGCGCCACCACGTTAGCCTTGCCTGATGATACTCAATCGAAATGTCGTAGTCCTTCAACAACTCTATCCATCTACGCCGCCTCAAGTTCAAATCCTTCTGAGTCAAAAGATACTTAAGACTCTTATGATCCGTGTAGACTATCGACTTCTCTCCATACAAATAGTGTCTCCATATCTTCAAAGCAAAAACCACTCGCAGCCTAATTCCAATTCATGCGTCGGATAGTTAACTTCATGTGGTCTCAATCACCGAGATGCATAAGCCACTACCTTCCTTTCTGCAGCATCAAGACACATCCCAAACCAGTATGTGATACATCACAATAAACCGTGAATTCCTTGCCTGCCTCAAGTTGAATCAAAACCGGAGCTTCAGTCAGAATCTTCTTCAACTTGTTAAAACTTCCTTGCTGCTTCTCGGTCCACACAAATGGAATTCCTTTCCTCAATAACTTAGTCATAGGTGCTGCTATAAAAGAAAATCCTTCCACAAATCTTCGGTAATACCCCGCCAGACCTAGGA
The DNA here is from genome assembly GCA_025698515.1 of Gossypium sturtianum. Classification (NCBI taxonomy): domain Eukaryota; kingdom Viridiplantae; phylum Streptophyta; class Magnoliopsida; order Malvales; family Malvaceae; genus Gossypium; species Gossypium sturtianum. The sequence goes on from CM046952.1 coordinate 24,576,508, forward strand.
AACTCCAAATCTCAGCCACTGACTTAGGCGGCTTCCAATCCAACATCGCCTCAATCTTTCGAGGATCCACTCTAATCCTCACCGATACTACGTGACCCAAGAAAGTCACCTCCTAAGCCAAAACTCGCACTTAGTAAATTTTGCATAAAGTCGCTTTTCCTCAAAATCGCAACACTACTTGTAACACCCCAAACCCGCCCATACGCCACTACTAAATTTAGAATGCCACTCACAAAAACGTTTAAAAAAATATTTTGACTTAGAGTGAAAACATAAAAATTTATTGTCTTTAATAAAACATTGTATATTTATAAATCCAAATAAAATCAAGTTGTTACAAATTCTTCGATTTGTAATTTTAACATATATCTTTAAGATATGAGTTGCTAAAAATAAAACATATCCAAATAATAAAAATTTTCAATCCACTTTAAAACATAATAATAAACTTCAAAACCTTTAAGTGGCCCTTATTACAATAAACAAATATTCGCAAATTCTCAAAATATGTATAATATATAAAATAAGGAAAATAACTTCTGCATATGGGCCACCTCGTATCCACTCCAACTCGGTCCAAGCTTTATGCATCACCTGTAAGGTTTGAGAAAAATTGGGTGAGTCACACTGCACTCAAAGCATAGTTATTACACATGTCCCCACATATGGGCTTGGCCCATATCCACACAGTCCACATGCAAAATTATGCAAAATGAAGCCCAACCCAACCTAGTTCCATCCATTACACCAACCTCGGCACACCTACCGCCCAAGGCCGTGGCTAATCCACTGATCACCTAAGTGATCCCACATAACTTACCTCGGCGGACACTTGCTGCTCCAAGGCCGTGGCTAAGCCACCGATCACATAATGATCCACATATCTGTATCCACAAGGTGACTCGAGGTCATCCTCAATCTACGGTGATGCACATAGCTATCATCCGCCGAGATGGGCACCTAGCCAACACCTCCCTTGATGAAGCACATAGCCACCATCAAGCGCCAATGTAGCACAAGGCAAACATCAGACCACGCACATAATGTACACCCTTTCCTTCGATAGTCACATCCCAAGTCCCATGTATCATGCCACAATATCATTAAAATAAGCATATATCACATGCCATCACATTTTCATACATAGATCATATGTAAATTAAAATCATAAAATACTGACCTTGTCAATTGATTACCCAACATAGGCATCCACCCTTTTTAGCCATTAATTCGACTACCATGCACATCATATACATATTTATATATTAAAACACATACACACAACAAAAGAATAAAGGCGATAACTACGCACCTTTTTGGCACATCGGCTAAAACCGAGATCACATGTTTGCACCTAAAAGTCTACCAAATCCCTAAATGGAACCATATTAGTTTCTGCCTCTCTACACCAAAAAGCATTAGAAAGTGGCCTTTGCCCTCAAGAAAATGACATAGAAAAGAGAAAGGAAATACGAACATGAACACTTACCTATCTTCCAAAACCGATTGAAGAAAACCAAATGAATGCCTTCCCTTGATGATATTCGGCCAAAACAATACTAAAAGGAAGTGGGAAGTTTCGGCAATATGGTTAAAAGGTGAAGGGAATTTCGGCTATGGTTGATTTGTAATAACAAAAGGATTTGACTAGAGTGGAGAAAGAGAAAAAGAAAGAAATTGCAATAGGAGAGGAATGTTTTCGGTTTTGAGCAAAAGTGGAAGAAAGAAAAAGAGAAATGGAGGGAATGAAGGTTCGGCTAACCACTAAAGATGAAAAAGAGATGAAGAGAAAAGAGTTGGTTTTAGGCTACAAAGAAAATAAAATATGAGAGAGACTCAAATGAATATTCGGCCAAATGCCCAAAAGAAAATTCGGTAAACCACAATGGTCCTTTCGGCTTTGACACTAAACAAGAAAGCAATGCCAAAACTAAAACAAAAATTGTACCAAAAGCCCAAGACACAATCGGCTAAGGAGGAAGATTTTGGAGAGGAAAAGAAAATGCAAAAGATGTACAAAGTGCTACCCAAATTCCTATCAACATTCGGCCAACACCCCTAGACACCCATACCGTCCCACATTCATGTCAAACTTTCTACACAAAACTTTCCATAGCATAACATCTTACAACATGCCTTATGTTCTCACATCAACCTTTAATCAAATGATTTCTTTCCCAAACATCAAGCTTACCTAAACTATCATTCAACTTACCATAAAAATATAAAGTCAAACCTACCAAAGCCTCCAACAAAAACGGTCAACCCTCCCCTAGACCAAAATGCCAGTCCACATACATGGACTAATGGCCATAGAAGAGTTTCCAAAACATCACCCCATACTTCAAGCCTTATGTCCCCTTATCCTACCATAACTTTAAGATTCTTATCCCCTATTTCAAGCTTTCCTTAAACCAATATTCAACTTACCAAAAACTTAAGGTCCAACCTATCATAATTAGAGTTTGACCGTCCATCAATGCTAGGATACAAAAATAAAGTCTTCAAAATGCTTTCCAAGCAACTCGAACCACTTCCCTCAAGCAACCTTTCAAGCTCCTTATCCACTATGCTACTAACTCCTCTTGTGTTAGAATTTAACACTTAAATTAACTTAAGTGTCAAGTTCACTTAATCCACTTCATTAAATAAACCATACTAAAAATTATTCTATCTTCCTAAATAGAATCAAGCCTTCACAAGACTACACAAAAATTCATACCCAGATTAACACAAGCAACAAGATGATACTCAAATTTTTCTAAAGCCCAAGGCCCAATCTTACTAGGCCCAAATTCAGGATGTTACAATTCTACCCTCCTAAAAAAATAATTTCGTCCTCTCGAAATTACTTACTAACGAACAATCGTACATCCTATCTCACCACACTATGCTCTTGCTCAAGACTCTGATCTTAATAAAACTAACATATTTCTATGCACTGCCTCTAAGTTCACACTCGTGGTTCCATCCACTTCACTAGCAACACAAATACGAACTAGCTCTATAACAAACAAGGTAATAAAGGGTATTCCGACGAAGAAACTTACCCGTTGTCACATCCGGCACATCACTATCCTCCTCCGATGAATCCAGCATACACCAGTCCTGGCTGTCTTGCCTCAGTGCTACCATTACCTCGGCCTGGTGCTCCACGACCTCGGCCAGAACCATTTCCTCCATGGTACAGACCACGACCCCTCGTCGCTTGCTGACCACCTCTGCCCATTGCTCATAACCCTGGCCTTCTGTCTGAGCCCTATTCGGATCCTGGGGATAGTCTTTAATCAAATGAGACTTAGACTTACATCTAAAACACTCCCGATTCCGGTTCCAGCACTCACCAACATGATACCTTCCACACTGAGCACACGGACGGTCCGGATTTCCAGTAGTTGGCTTAGAAACACGAAAGCGCAATTCTCAACCCTCGGTCTTTTTGAAGGCTCTCAGGACGATTCTGGACGGTCCAAAACTCCTCTTTTCCGGGTTCCTATCCCTATCTCTGTTTGGCCTCACAGAGTCCTTAATCCCCTCACTACCTTAGCCTTCTCTACCAACACAAATAACTCCGTTCTTGGTGTGGAGCTATCAACAACCTCGAGTCATCCTTTAATCCGTCCCTCAAATCGGACACAACGCTCATGCTCCATAGCAACTACTCCTCGAGCATATCGGCTTAACCTTAAGAATTACGCCTCAGACTCGCTACGGACTTGTTCCTTGAACGAGCCCTAGAAATGCTTTTCTCTCGTGCATCAATATAATGAGTACCAACATACTTCTTCCTCATTATGCCGCCTTGACATACTCCCAAGTAAGATCCCCACCGTGACACCATCCCGAATCTGTTAGCCACCATTGATACGCCGTTGCGATGGCGGTAACGCCACCATTCCTTCACTTTCTCCTCATCGGTTAAATCGAGCTCATCCATGATTCGCTCGGTGCCGCCTCCAACCAATACTCACCAGATCTTTGGGTGCCACACCGATACGCCACGGAACACCTCACCCATTGGCTCGTAGTCGCCGGCACGGACTTCCTAGCTCTCATATTTCCACCGCCCACCACCATCTCAAGAATTCGCAGATCGCTTGCGACACCGCATCATCCCCGCCTAATCTCGCCGCTCAACACCAAAAGCCGGTGGTGGTGGTGGTATCTCATTCTCACACCCTTGACCCGATCTAACGGGTTCCGACACGGACCATTCTCGCTCTCTACGCGTCCCACGACGACCACGTCCCCTAGAACTCATTTCTAACGTCGTGATTTAATCTGATTAAAAAGTTTTATGCATTAATAAGTTGTTCCACCGATTAACCATGAACAAATTTTATGGAAAGAAGTTTCAGAGGTGGTTCTTTCGATCAAACAAAGTTTCAAATTTAAGTTCACTATTCTAATTCGAGAATCACATTCACATTCATCCATAGAGTCACATTCATTCATCCACAAAGATCCACCATACCACGATGGCATTTTATCCATTCCCAACTCAGGGGTAATTTCGTCATTTTTACCACTCAAGGGTATTTTAGTAATTTTGCAAATCGAGTGTATTTCAAAAATTCTCAAGTCTAAAAGGATTTTATAAATCGGAGGGATAATTTGGTAAATTTAAAACTAAGATCTTTATAAAACAAGATGGCTAGTCCCTTTCGGGTTTTAGTTATCGAGTTTAGCCCGTGAATAGGTCCTCTTGGTTAGGGTGAACCGTAGCTACGCACTGTAGGATTCGAGTAAAGAGGAGGTGAGTCACTCGGATCGCTTAAATACCAAGCTCTTCTCGAATCCACTCCTAGACATGCGCACAATGGTTGCCACACCCTAGCTCGGCGACTTAGTCACAGGTTTGTTCAATTGTTCTTTAAGTCTTATGCATGTTTTTGAGTGCACTAGCCCTACGGTCCAATAGTCCTAATATTCTAATTTACAAGCCCAAATAAGCCCATAACATTCACATATATAAATCACTTCAATAGTCAGAGGTACTTACCTAGTGGACTTCGGGTTGGAGATATAGGTGCCATGCCAGAATAAACCTGAAAAATTTATGAAAGCCCAAATCTTTGAAAAGCCCATCTAAAAAAATATTTTTGGGCCCAAAACCCTCAAAGCCGAGTTTTGAACCTAGCTCTGATACCAATCTGTAACACCCCAAACCCGGCCCATACGCCACGGCCAAATTTAGAATGCCACTGCGGAAAACGTTTAAAAAAAATATTTTGACTTAGAGTGAAAACATAAAAATTTATTGTCTTTAATAAAACATTGTATATTTATAAATCCAAATAAAATCAAGTTGTTACAAATTCTTCGATTTGTAATTTTAACATATATCTTTAAGATATGAGTTGCTAAAAATAAAACATATCCAAATAATAAAAATTGTTAATCCACTTTAAAACAAAATAATAAACTTCAAAACCTTTAAGTGGCCCTTATTACAATAAACAAATATTCGCAAATTCTGAAAATATGTATAATATATAAAATAAGGAAAATAACTTCTGCATGGCCACCTCGTATCCACTCCAACTCGGTCCAAGCTTTATGCATCACCTGTAAGGTTTGAGAAAAATTGGGTGAGTCACACAGACTCAGTGCATAATTATTACACATGTCCCCACATATGGGCTTGGCCCATATCCACATAGTCCACATGCAAAATTATGCAAAATGAAGCCCAACCCAACCTAGTTCCATCCATTACACCAACCTCGGCACACCTGTCGCCCAAGGCCGTGGCTAATCCACCGATCACCTAAGTGATCCCACATAACTTACCTCCTGCGGACTTGTCGCTCAAGGCCGTGGCTAAGCCACCGATCACATAATGATCCACATATCTGTATCCACAAGGTGACTCAAGGTCATCCTCAATCTACGGTGATGCACACAGCTATCATCCGCCGAGATGGGCACCTAGCCAACACCTCCCTTGATGAAGCACATAGCCACCATCAAGCGCCAATGTAGCACAAGGCTAACATCGGACCACGTGCACATAATGTACACCCTTTCCTTCGATAGTCACATCCCAAGTCCCATGTATCATGCCACAATATCATTAAAATAAGCATATATCACATGCCATCACATTTTCATACATAGATCATATGTAAATTAAAATCATAAAATACTGACCTTGTCAATTGATTACCCAACATAGGCATCCACCCTTTTTTAGCCATTAATTCGGCTACCATGCACATCATATACATATTTATATATTAAAACACATACACACAACAAAAGAACAATGCGATAACTACGCACCTTTTTGGCACAGTCGGCTAAAACCCGAGATCACACGTTTGCACCTAAAAGTCTACCGAAATCCCTAAATGGAACCATATTAGTTTCGGCCTCTACACCAAAAAGCATTAGAAAGTGGCCTTTGCCCTCAAGAAAACGACATAGAAAAGAGAAAGGAAATACGACCATGAACACTTACCTATCTTCCAAAACCGATTGAAGAAAACCAAATGAATGCCTTCCCTTGATGATATTTGGCCAAAACAATACTAAAAGGAAGTGGGAAGTTTCGGCAATATGGTTAAAAGGTGAAGGGAATTTCGGCTATGGTTGATTTGTAATAACAAAAGGATTTGACTAGAGTGGAGAAAGAGAAAAAGAAAGAAATTGCAATAGGAGAGGAATGTTTTCTGGTTTTGAGCAAAAGTGGAAGAAAGAAAAGAGAAGTGGAGGGAAGGAAGGTTCTGGCTAACCACTAAAGATGAAAAAGAGATGAAGAGAAAAGAGTTGGTTTTAGGCTACAAAGAAAATAAAATATGAGAGAGACTCAAATGAATATTCGGCCAAATGCCTAAAAGAAAATTCGATAAACCACAATGGTCCTTTCTGGATTTGACACTAAACAAGAAAGCAATGCCAAAACTAAAACAAAAATTGTACCAAAAGCCCAAGACACAATCGGCTAAGGAGGAAGATTTTGGAGAGGAAAAGAAAATGCAAAAGATGTACAAAGTGCTACCCAAATTCCTATCAACATTCGCCAACACCCCTAGACACCCATACCGTCCACATTCATGTCAAACTTTCTACACAAAACTTTCCATAGCATAACACCTTACAACATGCCTTATGTTCTCACATCAACCTTTAATCAAATGATTTCTTTCCCAAACATCAAGCTTACCTAAACTATCATTCAACTTACCATAAAAATATAAAGTCAAACCTACCAAAGCCTCCAACAAAACGGTCAACCCTCCCCCTAGACCAAAATGCCGTCCACATACATGGACTAATGGCCATAGAAGAGTTTCCAAAACATCACCCCATACTTCAAGCCTTATGTCCCCTTATCCTACCATAACTTTAAGATTCTTATCCCCTATTTCAAGCTTTCCTTAAACCAATATTCAACTTACCAAAAACTTAAGGTCCAACCTATCATAATTAGAGTTTGACCGTCCATCAATGCTAGGATACAAAAATAAAGTCTTCAAAATGCTTTCCAAGCAACTCGAACCACTTCCCTCAAGCAACCTTTCAAGCTCCTTATCCACTATGCTACTAACTCCTCTTGTGTTAGAATTTAACACTTAAATTAACTTAAGTGTCAAGTTCACTTAATCCACTTCATTAAATAAACCATACTAAAAATTATTCTATCTTCCTAAATAGAATCAAGCCTTCACAAGACTACACAAAAATTCATACCTGAATTAACACAAGCAACAAGATGATACTCAAATTTTTCTAAAGCCCAAGGCCCAATCTTACTAGGCCCAAATTCAGGATGTTACACTACTCGCAAATGCGCATCATGCTCCTCCTCTGACTTAGAGTATACCAAAATATCGTCTATAAATACCACAACAAACTGGTCCAAAAACTATTGGAATACCCGATTCATCATGTCCATGAATGCTGCCGGCGCGTTAGTCAACCCAAACGGCATTACGTAAACTCGTAGTGCCCATACCGAAAAGCGAATGCCGTCTTATGGATATCACCTCTTTCACCTTCACCGATGATATCCGGACCTTAAATCAATCTTGGAGAAAACCGCGCCCTTTAAGTCGATCAAACAAGTCATCTATCCTCGGCAAAGGATACTTGTTTTTGATCGCCACTTATTCAATCGGCGATAGTCTATACACATCCGCATCGATCCATCCTTCTTCTTGACAAAAAGTACCGGTGCTCCCAAGGCGAAACACTTGGTGGATAAAACCTCGATCCAACAACTCTTGAATTTGAGCCTTCAATTCCCTTAATTCCTTCTCGGTGCTATCCTATACGGAGCAATAGACACTGCCCATTGCAATGCAGATCTATACCAAATTCAACTTCACGATCCGAGGCAATCCCTAAGTTCTTCCGAAATACGTCAACATATTCCTTTACCGTTCGGACATTCCCACAAAAGAGACTCCTTAGCCTCCAACGCACACACACATGAATCACAAATGCCTCACGGCCTTTTTTACAGACCAACTTCACAGTTTTCAACGCAGATACCATGTTGGATAGATAATCTCTTCTATTACCTATCATAACCACCTCTTTGCCCTCAAATGTCTTCAAAAACCATGCGCTTAGCAACGCAATCCAAACTTGCTTGACACTTGACCAACCAAATTCATCCCAAGAATCGATCGAACTCCTCAAACGGCGCTTTCATCGGATCGACTACAAACATTACCCCTTGGAGTTCTAGGGGTACATCTCTATATAGCTTATTTACTTCTGAGTGACCTAGAGGACTAAGTAATCGTCATATTCCTAGAAGTAGTCTCGAGTCTAGATTCATAGTCTCTACTATGCTACTAGCAACATACGAATGTGTCGAACCCACATCTATCAAAGCGTTATATGGTACACCAAAGATTAAGAACGCACGGTTATAACGTCCGGTGCATCACCTCCTCTCTAGCCCACAGCATACACCAAACCAGCCGTCTTGCCTCGGTGTTGCTGCACCTCCGCCCGATGCTCCGCGCCCTCGACTGCAACAATTACCTCCTCTACTATTACCACGACCTCTCTCTGCGGTGACGGTCCCTCATTTCTCGAATCCGAGCACGACCTTGACCTCGGGATCGATTCCTGGCTAGCTTACGTGGACAATCCTCACACGATGATCCAAATGAGCCACACTCAAAACATCCTTTCCCTCCGGTCCAACATTCGCCCCAATGAAATTTTTCCACATCGGTTACACTTCGCGCTTTGGTCCCCGATTAGTAGTAACAGCCTCCCGCATTGATTCGGCCCACTCTACCTAACCCTCTTACGAGAATTACCACGACCGGATGATCCAAAACCTCTCTTATGTTTATTCCTGTGCCGTGACTCTGCCTTACATTCCTCCTTTATCCCTTCAAATATCTTAGTCTTTTCAATTAGCGCAGAAAACTCTCGCTCCCGATGTGGAGCAATCAGCAATCTCACTGCCCTCAATCCATCTTCGAACCGGACACATTGCTCGTGCTCTGAAGCCACGATACCTCCAGCATACCGGCTCAATCTTAAAAAATTTTCCTTATATTCTAATAGGACTTACTTCCCTGGACCAAACTCGAAATGCCTTACGTGCTGTGCATCAATGTAACTAGACCCAACATATTTCTTCCGATACGCGCCTTAAAATAATCCCAAGTGAGATCCTCCATTGCGCAAAGACTATTCCGCATCTGTGAGCCACCACCGATATGACTCATCCCGAAGAAGCGACACTATCCCTTTCAACTTTTCCTCAAAGATTCGGATCCAAGTTATCCATGATTCGCTTCCGTCGCCTCTAACCAATACTACTGCATCGAGCCACACACGAAACACCTCGAAATACCTCGGCTCCATTGGCTCGTAGTCGCCGGCATGCATTTTTGAGCTTCCGCGCTTCCACCTATTCCAGCTACCCTCTCAAGGACTCGCAAATCGCCTCGAGACATGCGTCATCCCCGCTTGATCCTCGATGCTCAACTCCAACCGCTGGTGGTGGGGTAGTGGTACCTCATTTTCTGATCTCTTGACTGGACCTCACTGCTCGCATACACGACCATCCTACCCCCGACCGGCGTCCACGAGTAATATGACCCCGACCTCGAGTACTCATGTCTAAAGTCTCGACTTATCTGATTTAAAAGTGTTATGCATTAGTCCACTTTCTTTAAAACACAGTTTTATGAATAATTTTAATAAGAAGTTGTTTCGCGAGTACATTCAACCTATAGTTTGGGTTTCTAGAGTAGTTTCTACTACTAATCACTCATACTAACATCATCTTATCATCAAGATCAACAGCTTTAAAGTACTTACCCAGCGGATCGGTGGTTTGGAGACTCGGTGCCATGCCTTTCGTGATCATATAATTTTAAACAAAAACATTTTAAGATCATACTTTAAATCATTTTGGGCCTTGGGCCCACAAAAAGCTTTTGAACTTGGCTCGATACCAATTTATAACACCCCAAACCCGGTCAATACGCCACGACCGAATTTGGTATGTCACAGGGGAAATGTTTTGAGGAAAACGAGTTACCGATTAAATTTTAGTGAAAAACTCTTTGTTGTTCTAAGTTCGTAGAAATCGTGTGTATAATAAATTAAAACCGATAATTTACTTTGAAATCCTGAAAATAAATCTTTAAAACTTAGTTGCACTTAGATTTGTAAACCTTTTATAAATTGAAAAGAAACTAAAGCGATTAGGTTGAAAACCGTATCTAATAGAAATTTGGAAACGGAGTTTTGGAAAATAGTATGAGTTATCAAAAATACTTGATTTGTTAAATACTATCAATTGATTTATGTTACCCGATGGTAACGTTTTAAAACCATCGCGTTTAGTAGTTTAGAAAACTTGGTGCTCAAATTATTATATCAACCATGTAATTTATAAGCCATATTTAAAACAAATCCAAAGCATATAAATAATCCAAAAATATAATTAAAGAGGCCTTATTATAAATCCATAAAAAGATGAAAACGAATTAAAATAAAGTACCCAAATGGAAGTTCATGTAAAACCAAATTTTATTGCATGGCCTCCTCGAGTTCATCCGCTCCTCATCCGCGATTTTACGAATCACCTAAAAAAGTTAGGGAGAAGGTGAGTCACCAAGACTCAGATGCATAATCCTCTCCCGGGTAAATGCCACATACTTACACAAATTATAACCAAGCAATATATATATATATATGCACCCAACCTAGCCATCCAAAACTCCTTTTCTACCCCGTGTGGTACCAAACCACCGGTAGTGCCAAACCACCGTGACCCAAAGTCACGATATCCAATAATGTGATGCCAAATCACCGTGACCCAAAGTCACGAATAATCAAGTTGTGGGGCCAACCCACGTGTGATACCAAATCACCGGCGACGATCCCAATACATCAAATGTGGGGCCAACCCACGGTGGTGTGAAACCACTGGGACGAGTCGCTATGAGGTGCCAAACCTCCGTGTCCCAAAGACACGAAATATGTGGTACCAAACCACCGGAGGTGCTAAACCTCTCGTGTCCCAAAGACACGGATATCAATCTTCCCCTCTCTCATATCGCCCATACCAATGCAATAGATAACAAATCATGTCATTATACTTTGATATAAACATATAACCAATATATATCGTAGATCGTGATATTAACAACATATATCAACATCATATCGAAACGGACTTACCCATATCCTTGCTCATACCCATCAAGGTATCATTTCAAGATCTCATAGTTTTCGGCTTTAACAACATGAATAGTTATTAACACACACATATATATATATACCGAGTTATAAAGTGTGTAAGGTACACACCTTTCACTAACGCAAATACTAACTTTCAAGATCCGATCTACCGCACTAGATCACCTTGTCCTACATTCGGCCATACCACAAAACTATAAGCAAAAATCCATTCGCCAACATCACATCTTAATCCCAATAGCCTTAGTCTTTATCCTCAAAAAGAATAATGAATCGACATGAATCTTACCACTTGACTTACCAACTTCGATTGCTAATGGAATGGCTTAGATCGATTGCTTCCAACGCCTCAAAGAGCCTAAAGGAAAAATCGGTTCCTAAATAATGGTTAGAACCTTGCAAACAAATGCCCAAGGATTCACCTTTGTCCACAAGAAAATGACTTAGAAAGGAGAAGGAAATAACGGAAATACGGCCATGAACACTTACCTATCTTCCAAAACCGATTGAAGAAAACCCAAAGATTATCTACCCTTGATGATATTCGCCAATATAACACCAAAAGAGAGAAAGAAGATTCGGCTGGTGGAGTAAAAGAAAGGAAAAATAAAAGTGAAAGTGAAATAGGAGAAGGATGATTTGAAAATGGAAGAAAGAAGAAAATAGAAAATGAAAATAGAATGGTAATGGATGTTTTTAACTTTGAAAAAATGAAAGAGATGGGATTTGGGAAGGAGGAAGATTCGCCAAGAGGAAGTGAAAAGGAAATGTGGTTTTTGAGCAAGTATCAAAAGAAAGAAAAGAGAGAGATGGGAGAAAGTGGTTCGGCCAAACACCTAGTTTGCCGAAAAGAAAAGTGCACAAAAATGCAAATTGTGGTTTCGGTTTCAAAAGGGAAATGAGAGGAAGAAATTAGATTTTGGTTCAAACACAAATGAGAGCTAAATCAAAAGCAAAATTGCACCAAAATGCCTAAGATACATTCGCCAAAGAGGGAGTTTTTGGAGAGGAAGAGAAAATGCCAAATGATGCACAAAATGCTAAAGTTGGCCAACTATTCCCCCAAACTTCCTATCAACATTCGGCCACCCCCTAGCCACACATGCCGTCCACATTCATGCACTAATGGCCATAGGAGAGTTTCCAAAATAACACCCTTAAGCCAAGCCTTGAAATCCTCTACATTCCCAAAGTTGAAGAAATTTTATCCCCAAAATCTAGCAATTCTATCCCTTATTTCATGCTTACCATAACCTTAAGTCTTCTTGCCATAAAAAGAAAATTGTCCATCTTATCCATATGAATAGTTGACCGACACTTAATGCTAGGATGCATAAAAAAATAAAATCCTTAATATGCCTTCCATGCTACTCGAACCACTTCCCTCAAGCAACCTTTCATGCGCCTTATCCACTATGCCACTAACTCCTCTTGTGTTAGAATTTAACACTTAAATTAACTTAAGTGTCAAGTTCATCTAATCCACTTCACTATATTTTCAATACTAAAAATCATTCTAGCTTAGCTAATAATTCCAAGCCTTCATAAAACTATACTAAGCACATAATAATAATCATACTCGAGCTAACACAAGTAACAAGATGATACTCAATTTTTTTAGGATATTACATCGAATCTTCTAAGTAGCCTCACCCTCTCTTTTGGTTGTCGATTCCTTTATCTTGGGATGCTAGGGCCGAATCTTTGTGAAAGCCGAAAGGATCTTTTGCGTTAAGGAAGGGGGTGACGCCAACGTGTAGGTTCTCGAGTTTCGTTTGGATTGTGGCTTGGATCTAGATCTTCTAGATCTTCGGAATTTGGTCATCGACTTAGGTAAGTGCTTTAACATTTTGGGATCTGTTTCATATTCTTTCAAAGCCAAAGGCTAATTGTTTCTATGTGATAGTGGTTGGCCGATTGCAAAGGAGATCATCACGTAGCTTCGGGATTCGGTTGGAAACCAAATCGACACTAAGGTAAGGGTTATTTTCATGCGACATATCCTTCGGGATTCCTAGTTTAGCTGAATGGGATTTTGGTTACTAACAAGTATTGGCCGATTGTAGGAAGGGGGAAAGCAACGTTTCGAGATTTCGCTAGTTTTGCGTAGTTTCGGGTTTCGCTTAGATCTACAAGTAGTCAGGTGTGTAACCTTGCACACTTCATTAGTATTACATGTTATTGTGTTAACTGTTATAAATCGATTAGTCATTGAAATCGGTGATTTTGCCTTGTGGGCATGAGCGTGACTCGTAAGTCCTCGCTATGTGATTTTTGATATACATCGTCATGTTACTTGTTAAATGCTATGCTATACGTTAATTGCATGATTTCATGATATTATGATACTTATGATTTGGACATGATGATGGGTTTGATGAGAGGAGGAGGAGGATCTATTTGGACTGTCACCAAAGGTTTTGACTACACGACGGGTTGGCCCCGCTTTTTGATATTATTATTTTTGACTAAGTCCCGGTGGTTTTGACCACCAGTGGTTTTGACCACATTGATGATATTTGTGACTACGGTCACTAGTGGTTTTGACCATATATGGATATTGTGACTCGTCCCAGTGGTTTGGTACCACAGTGGGTTGGCCCCACATGATTGATACGGATTGTCATCGCGGGTTTTGACCACACAATGGGTTGGCCCCATCACTTGATTTGTGACTACGGTCACCAAAGGGTTTTGACCACAATGATATATATATTTGTGACTTTGGTCACTGATGGTTTTGACCACCGCTGGGTTTTGACCACACGGGGTAGATAAAGGAGATCGGATGGTTAGATAATGGGGTTGCATGATTTACATGTTCTATTAATGTATTGTGTAAGTGTTATTCTATCGGGTTGGGGATTTATACACTCGAGTCTCGGTGACTCACCCTTCCCTTATATTTTGCGATGAGGCATAGATCGCGGATAGGAGCCTGGGAGGACTCGAGGTGGCCATGCAAACTTATCTTCGGGTTTTTGATTTTAAATTACTACTCTAGTTTTATCTATTTACTTTAAATTTGGTTTGGTTTTGTAATAAGGCCGCTAAGTATTATTTTGGGTTTTAAATTACTTGCTTTACTTTTTGATGATATTATGTATGTGCTTAACGAATTGATTACTTAAATAACCGGTAAAAAGTAATGTTTTCAAAATTATACCTCATTCGAGTTTTCAAACCTCACTATCGGGTAATAACATTTACAATATGATTGCAAAGGTAACCTAAATGATTTCTGGATTTAAGTTTCAAACAACTTCAAAGCGAATGGTTTTAACCTGACTATACACACCTTACTCGGGATTTAAAAAGAATCACATGATATCCAAAAGCTAGTATCGATCAACGAATTTTTCAACCATAAAGTTTTCTGGATTTAAAGCAACACCAAAATGATTTTAACATCACTTTATATGAGGTTTTATAAACACTAAAACGATAAAGAGTTTTCAATAAAATTTAACCAGTAACTTGTTTTATTCAAATGTTTTCACTCTGTAACATGGCAGATTCGGTCATGGTGTGTTGACCGGGTTTGGGGTGTTACACTGCCTAAGCACATCAATACTTGAATCAATATCCTGAAATATTAAAACAAGAATTAAGAACACATAATTAAGAACAAATCAAGTATTTATCATACAGTTAAAAAAATAATAACAAGATCCGTCTTAGGTTTCATCCCCCTCAGGTATTTAAGGGGTTTAGTTCATGTTTAATAAAGAATACATCTCAAAAGAAAGTAAATAACAAAACATAAGAAAAACCCTAAAACCCTCTGAAGGAAATTGAAGGGAAGATCTTTCGTCTTGAGTGTGATTCCGGCTTCTGGGATGAATCAACTGGCTGTCTTCGAGTAATTTCCTGTGTTCAGCCCTTTCTGGCTTTGCCCCTTCGTTAAAAGCCCTGACAGAAGCCTTCTGTCAAACTCCTCTTTAGGTTGCCCTCTAGGGTGTTTATATAAGCTTTCGGGATGCCTTACTTGGCCCACAAGTATCCTAATCTGAATGGAATTAAAACAGGTGAAGGCAGGGGCACGCCCGTGTGGAACGCACGTGTGAGTCGAGCCCAGGCCGTGTTCGGGCCTACTAGCGGTGGCACGGCTGCAGTGGTGAACTCCGTGTCGTGTGAATTTCTTACTTTGGCCCATTTTCTCCGTTTCCGGCCCGTTTCTCGTTCTTTTCATCCTTCGATGCTCTCCTAAGTATAAAACATGAAATTAAAGGATTAGGAGCATTAAATTCCATAATTCAAGGGATTAAATCATCCAAAAGTATGCTAAATGTGGGATTAAAATATGTATATATTACGGTTTATCACTAGGCATATTGTATGGACGCTTTATTTTGATTAAATGAATTTATTATTATTTTCATGTTTAATATATAAAAATATCCTTGAATAATTTTATTCTAAATGTCCCTAATCGGTTGTTGTTGAGGGAAGAACAATGAATTAAGGTTAGTCTATAATACGATAGATATTCATGTGATGAATATGTGTTTGAGAAACAAATCATATTCATATGTTTTTTTTGAGAATGAATACTGGACCAACTCGTTTTGAGATTAATACATGGATCAAAGTCATAAATTAAATCTATAAACAGTTGTGTCATTAAATCCTTAGAGCTAAAATTACTATAGTTCTCAACATGAGGAATTTTATGTTTTGACATAATCAAACGTTGTCTTTAATCGGACAACTATAAAAGTTATGCTTGAACATAATTAGAATCGTGTAGTGAGATTTGAGTGATTAAGATGGAAATTGTCCCTCTTATTATAAGAGAGATATCTCCGGGCCCCTCAACGATTGAGATAGAAAAGTGCATGCCCATGCTCGAATGAATTGATGGAGATCAATGTCATTCGTTTTATTAGTCTAATTGGGTATCGGGAAATTAAAGATAGAATGATATAAGGTTGACTTTATCCATGCGTTATACTCTATCTAGATATCATGAGACAAAAGGATTATGTAACATCCTGAATTTTTTGGCCTATGCGTTTAATGGGTGGATATGTTTAATGCATTAATTTAAGTGTTAGGGGTCCAAATTGGGCTCAGGCTTAGGTAGAGGCCTTGATTAAAATTATCTGTTTGGGCATTATAGGGTTTAAAAGGTAGTATCTATGTTTAAAATACCAAAGTGGGCTTGTGGCCCAATCTTAGGAGGTGACGCCACACAAGGGAGTAAGGGGCCTAAATTTAAGTTTCATGGAGCCCAATTCTTTTAATTTAAGTTAGCTAAATTTTGGGCATTAGGATTAGGTGGAGTGGATGGCAACAAGGCTAAAATTTAGGGGTTTTAATGTTTAAAATATGTGGATAATAAGCAGATAAAGGCTATTATTTAGGAATTTATTTTATGTAGATAATAAGCAAATAAAGGCTAAAATTTAGGGATTTTAATGATTAAAATATGTGGATAATATGCTGATAAAGGAGGGAGGAGTTAGAGATAATTAAGTCTCTTTTTGATGAGCTAGTAGATTAAGATAAAGGAGAAAAGATAGGATTTATCTCATAAGTTAGGTAAGTGCCAAATTTCTATAAATAGGGGAATATCTCTTCAATTTCAAAGATTTGGGTTTTTCTCTCATTCTTTTCTCTTCTTCTCGAGTAAAAGCCAAAACTCCTAAAGTTCCATCTTCTTCTTCATTCTCTGCAAAGCCGAAATTTCTAAGCCTATTCCTCATCTTCACTTTGATTCAAAAGCCAAACTCTTTCCATTCTTTTTCTTCCTAGCCGAAATCTTCAAGTCTCTTCCTTGTTTTCTTTTCTTCTTCTCTTTTCTGTCGGTAAACCGAAACTCTTCACTCAAGTATTTTAAAAGGCAAAGACACATCAGCCTTCTCTTGTTCATACTTTTTCTGATTTTCCTAAAAGTCGAAATCCCTAGATCTCATCTCCTGTGATTGCCGAATTACTCCCGTGGTGCCTACTTGTGCCGAAATCAAGGGAACTTTAGTGGAGTCAATCGCATAGATCTCTAAGTTATAGAATCGTGTTACTTTCGGGATTTCAAGGTAAGGGATCTATTAGTTTTAACGTGTAATTTGGGATTTATTAACCTTGGCCGATTGTTGAAGGGGCTAAATCTTTGTGTGTTTTTCCGCTTTTGAGCAAGGCTTTACATTGAGGATAATAGATCCGTATAGCAAGGACATCGACTAAGAATATTGGATTTCGCGATATCGTGTGTGTAATACTTCCCACCATCTAGATCCGATTATTAATGTATGCTCATAAGTTTATATGTTGTGATAAATATCGATATCTCGGTTTAATATTGAAAACCCGGTAAGGGTGAAGCAAATCACCAGTCGTTGAATGTTTGACTTTATATGATAAAAGCATATTGATTTTATGACTCCATGGGTTGGGTTGATGAAAGGAGGAAGTTATACGTTATATGTGTAGCGGTTTATACCGTGATCTCGTTATATGTTGTAGCGGCTAATGCCGTGATCTCATTATAAGGGCTTCGCCATAATATGTTGATGAGCAAAGATGACCGCCATCTTGGCGATAGTAGCGGTGTGGGTCGATTGTAGAAATCCCCAATGGTGTGAATGGTCGGTACGGGGCGTGTAGCGGATGGAAACCTAGGCAAATGGGTTGGGCCTTGCATATTATTTGTTATTTTTTTATAAATAGAATTATTAATCGCTTTTATGGGCCTAAGGCCAAAATCTAGTGGTGCATGAGGGTTGCACACCGAGTCTCGCGACTCACCCTATTAATTAACCTTTCAGGTGATACCTAGTGCTTCGATCGGGTGGAGGGGAACGCAAGGTGGCCATGCAAAAGACCAACTGGATCTAGCAAAAGTCTCAAGTTAATACTTTATATTTTTAATTAATGGATTTTAAATCTCGTTGTAATAAGGCTATGGGCCACTAGTTTATGTTTTGTTTTATTTTGGGCTTTAATTACTTTTAGTTATTTAAATTCTTATTGAACTAATGTATCTATTTAAATTTGGGTTTTTAATTTATAAAGGCATATTTTATTTAAACTATCAACTATTAAATTTATCTCGAATAAGAAGATAAACTTTAGAAAAATATTTTTCTGAAAATACGACATGTTCTTCCAAAATTTTCTTAGTGACATACCAGATCCGGTCGTGGTGTTTAGGCCGGGTTTGGGGTGTTACAAATTGGTATTAGAGCCCAGTTCAAAACTTGGCTCTGGAGGTTTTTTGGGCTCAAAACGTTTTCTAAAGATGGGTTTTTGAAAACATGCATGTTTATAAATAACACAGGAGGGTTTTCTCGGCATGGCACCTGCATCTTCGGCCCAAGTCCCCCAGGTAAGTATTTTGAACTCGCTGTGTGTTATATATATATATATATGTGGGCTTGATGGGCTTTAAGGGACGTAGATTATTTTAATTAGAGCTTGATGGACTTTAGGCCTAGCTGAAACAACTCCTAAAATCTCATAAGACTTAACTTCACTAAACAAACCCGTGAACGAGCCGCAAGACTAGGGTGTGGCAACAGGCATGCGCATGTCTAGGATTGGATTCGGAAGAGCCTGGTACTTAAGTAGTCCTAGTGACTCACCTCCTCTTCGCTGGAATCCTACCTGGTGCGTAGTGACTGTTCACCCTAGCCGCGAGGATTTGTTGACGGGCCAAAATCTATAATTAAAACCCGAAAGGGACCAGCTACCTTATCTTTACAAAATTGCTAGAAACCCTTGTTTTGGAAAAAAAAAAACCCAAGATACCCATGATTTGCAAATATACCCCGATTTACATAGTCAACGAAATTTTTCTGAAAAAAAAGGAAAATTTCTCAAGTTTTGCAAAATTTTCAAAATTACCGAAATACCCCCGGATTGTAAAATTACCAAAATACCCTTATTTCACGAAATCAACAAGGAACCCTATTTCAAAAAATTACAAAAATACCCCTGTAGGATAAATTACGAAAATACCCCTGGGTAGTGAAATGACGAAAATACCCTTAGGTGATGAATGTAAGTTCTATTTGTATAATTGATGATTGCATGTATGTGTATATGGAACTAGGAGACAAACTTGAGACTGAAACTTGTAGATGTAATTCCGAATTCGAAAGAACTACTCTTAAACTACTGCTCATAAGACTGTTCGTGGTTAAACAGTGGAAGAAACTTATTAATTCATAAAATTCTTAATCAGATAAACGCGAACCAATAGCATGAGTACAAGGGTACGAGGACGCTCTAGATGTGAATACCGGTGCGTACTCTACCATAGAATACTAAGTGTTTATTTTGGGTTTAGTATTGGAGTGCGCAGCGAAAGCATGGTAGTGAGACTTAGGTAGTATGATTAATAGTTAGTTGGAAATTTCGAGGACGAAATTTCTTTAAGGGGGGTAGAAATGTAACATCCTGAATTTTTGGGCCTATGCGTTTAATGGGTGGATATGTTTAATGCGTTAATTTAAGTGTTAGGGGTCCAAATTGGGCTCAGGCTTAGGTAGAGGCCTTGATTAAAAATATCTGTTTGGGCATTATAGGGTTTAAAAGGTAGTATCTATGTTTAAAATACCAAAGTGGGCTTGTGGCCCAATCTTAGGAGGTGACACCACACAAGGGAGTAAGGGGCCCAAATTTAAGTTTCATGGAGCCTAATTCTTTTAATTTAAGTTAGCTAAATTTTGGGCATTAGGATTAGGTGGAGTGGATGGCAACAAGGCTAAAATTTAGGGGTTTTAATGTTTAAAATATTTGGATAATAAGCAGATAAAGGCTATTATTTAGGAATTTATTTTATATAGATAATAAGCAGATAAAGGCTAAAATTTAGGGATTTTAATGATTAAAATATGTGGATAATATGCTAATAAAGGAGGGAGGAGTTAGAGATAATTAAGTCTCTTTTAGATGAGCTAGTAGATTAAGATAAAGGAGAAAAGATAGGATTTATCTGCAAGGTTAGGTAAGTGCCAAATTTCTATAAATAGGGGAATATCTCTTCAATTTCAAAGATTTGGGTTTTTCTCTCATTCTTTTCTCTTCTTCTCTCGAGTAAAAGCCAAAACTCCTAAAGTTCCATCTTCTTCTTCATTCTCTCAAAAAAGCCAAAATTTCTAAGCCTATTCCCTCATCTTCACTTTGATTCAAAAGTCGAAACTCTTTCCATTCTTTTTCTTCCTAGCCAAATCTTCAAGTCTCTTCCTTGTTTTCTTTTCTTCTTCTCTTTTCTGTCGTAAATGTAAACTCTTCACTCAAGTATTTTAAAAGCCAAAGACACATCAGCCTTCTCTTGTTCATACTTTTTCGGGATTTTCCTAAAAGCCGAAATCCCTAGATCTCATCTCCCGTGATTGCCGAATTACTCCCGTGGTGCCTACTTATGCCGAAATCAAGGGAACTTTAGTGGAGTCAATCGCATAGATCTCTAAGTTATAGAATCGTGTTACTTTTGGGATTTCAAGGTAAGGGATCTATTAGTTTTAACGTGTAATTTGGGATTTATTAACCTTGGCCGATTGTTGAAGGGGATAAATCTTTGTGTGTTTTTCCGCTTTTGAGCAAGGCTTTACATTGAGGATAATAGATCCGGATAGCAAGGACATCGACTAAGAATATTGGATTTCGCGATATCGTGTGTAATACTTCCCACCATCTAGATCTGATTATTAATGTATGCTCATAAGTTTATATGTTGTGATAAATACCGATATCTCGGTTTAATGTTGGAAACCCGAAAAGGGTGAAGCAAATCACCAGTCGTTGAATGTTTGACTTTATATGATAAAAGCATATTGATTTTATGACCGCATGGGTTGGGTTGATGAAAGGAGGAAGTTATACGTTATATGTGTAGCGCTTTATACCGTGATCTATTATATGTTGTAGCGGCTAATGCCGTGATTCATTATAAGGGCTTTGGCCATAATATGTTGATGAGCGACATGACCGCCATCTTGGCGTGTAGCGGTGTGGGTCGATTGTAGAAATCCCCAATGGTGTGAATGGTCGTACGGGCGTGTAGCGGATGGAAACCTAGGCAAATGGGTTGGGCCTTGCATATTATTTGTTATTTTTTTATAAATAGAATTATTAATCTATTTTATGGGCCTAAGGCCAAAATCTAGTGGTGCATGAGGGTTGCACACTGAGTCTCGCGACTCACCCTATTAATTAACCTTTCATGTGATACCTAGTGCTTGGACCGGCCGAGAGGAACACAAGGTGGCCATGCAAAAGACCAACTGGATCCAAAGAAAAGTCTCAAGTTAATACTTTATATTTTTAATTAATGGATTTTAAATCTCGTTGTAATAAGGCTATGGGCCACTAGTTTATGTTTTGTTTTATTTTGGGCTTTAATTACTTTTAGTTTTTTAAATTCTTATTGAACTAATGTATCTATTTAAATTTGGGTTTTTAATTTATAAAGGCATATTTTATTTAAACTATCAACTATTAAATTTATCTCGAATAAGAAGATAAACTTTAGAAAAATATTTCTGAAAATACGACATGTTCTTCCAAAATTTTCTTAGTGACATACCAGATCCGGTCGTGGTGTTTGGGCCGGGTTTGGGGTGTTACAGATTATGTCATCAGTTGTATTTAGGTCGTCTTGGATCATGAGCTTTCATTTAACTTGGGTAGTCGTAATGTCTTGCTAGAATCCACTTATGACTTGTAGGACCAAATATGATTTGGGCCTACTCCCAATTTTAATTGAACCTATAGGGTCGCACATTAAGAATGAATAAGAATGGTTAAGTTTGTCACTCTCTTTAAGTAATTTATAATGATAAGATTATTTTAAATTATGAGTAATAATAAGTTATTATTTTGATTCGAATTTAATTTTAGAAATTTAAATTCCTAGTCAAAATGATAACAAATAGTAATTTTTTTACTATTTCCTGTTAAATTCTAAAATAATAATAAACAAGATAAACATGGGATTTGATATATTCCTTATCAGATAAGGAAATAGAATTTAATTATTATTTAAAAGAGTTTTAGATAAATAATAATTAAAATTTAAGATAAAATTTAATATTCCTTATCAGATAAGGAAAGATATTTTAAATTTTTTAAAAGAGTTTTAAATATATATACAACCTCAAATCCAGTTTTACCCAACCCTATATATATGTGATATATGTACACTTCTCTAGAAACACAAGTTTTTGGCTATCAGCCGTTTGAGAGAATAAATAAAAAAAGTTTTGAGAAAATGAAGTTGGAACTAGCATTCCATTCAACTGTTCGTCGTTCGTTCGAGTGTGGATACTTGTAGAGGGTGGTTGTCTTCCAACAAGGCAGCACCTTTGGAGATTCGATTCAAATCAAGTGCTAGTATCTGAAAGTTTAACGAAACAAGGTAATTTTCGTTATTCCCTTTTCGATATGTACGTATTGCATGAGATCCTTGGTAGTTTATGGGATATCAATTTTATTTTCCGTCGTGTTATGTTCGTATAAGATTTAAAATCTATCCTGTATCTCGACAGTGGTATCAGAGCGTCTTGCTTTAATTATTTATCATGCTTGCGTTATGCTTGAATCGCATGATGTTTTTGTATGTAGTGTTGCCTACTTTTAGGTTTATGTGAGTGGCGTATTATTTTGTTATTATTTTATAAGGGGTTGTAATTTTGAAATGAGGCTTGCGTGTAATTTTTTATTGTAATTTTATTTCTCTAGTAAAAGCAAATTTTATTGTAATATAACAAGAAGACATTGTAAGCCTCTTTAGAGTCATGCCATCCGACCATGATGATGGAGGAGCTAGATGACTATACACAAGTTGGTGGTCCAAGGAGATGCCATGGAGATGCTTATTACCTTGGTTTAACTTTTAATTTTCATATTTTATTATGAAGATCATTTTAGATTAAGGCCATACTATGTCACGTTTATTTTAATGCATATATGTGATGCTATGAGTTTGGAATGCCTTGGATGATATCTATTAGTATGTGATACTCATATTTTTTTAATACATATATACCAAATATTAAAATCAACAAAGATCCCTCACATAAAATTTTAAGTTTATATGCGATCCATTTTAGAATACTTGTCAAGGCTTTTATCACTTTAATGTGGGTTGATCGTGTCTGAGAGTTTTAATATTTATATAATGAATGATCGAGCCTAGAAACTAACTATCACCACGATTGAGGCAAGCGCACCTATTGAACAGTAGTATAGCTTAGTTGCAGGACAGGAATGTCGAACCCAAATGAACCAAAATTACTAGTACTGACTTTCTCTTTATTATCTAGCCTAAAATAAAGGGGGTTGATATTTATCTAACTAATTACTAAGCTAAGGTTTCTAAGACAAAGAGAGTGAATTGGGAAAATACTTTTGGGAAAAACCAGTTGATTAAGACAATACCCGAGGAAGAATCCACCTAGACTTCACTTGTTATTTAACTCAACTGCATTTATTTATTCGTTTGACTTGATCCGTAGGATTTCCTAATTTATATTAATACCTCTTTCGAGGCTACTAACGTCTAACCCTAGGTTGATTAATTGAAATCTCTTTGTAACACCCCAAACCCGGTCAATACGCCACGACCGAATTTGGTATGTCACAGGGGAAAACGTTTTGAGGAAAAACGAGTTACCGATTAAAATTTTAGTAAAAACTTTTTATTATTCTAAATTCGTAAAAAAATTAAGTTGAAAACTCGATATTTTACTTTGCAATTCGTAAATAGATTTTTAAAACTTAGTCGCAGCTTAGATTCGTAAACCATTTATAAATTAAAGAGAAACTAAAGCAATTAGGTTGAAAATCGTATCTAATAGAAATTTGGAAACTTAAGTTTTATAAAATAGTTTGAGTTGTCGAAAATACTTAAGTTGTTAAAATTTATCAATTTATTTAGGTTACCCGATGGTAACATTTTAAAAACCATCGCGCTTTGTATTTTAGAAAACTTTGTTCACATATCATTAAATCAATCATGTAATTTGCAAGTTATTCCTAAAACAAATCCAAAGCATATAAATAATCCAAAAACATAATTAAAGAGGCCTTATTACAAACCCATAAAAATGAAAACCAAATTAAAATCAAGTACCCAAATGGAAGTTCATGTAAAACCAAATTTCATTGCATGGCCTCCTCGAGTTCATCCGGCTCCTCATCCGCGAATTTACGAATTACCTGAAAGAGTAAGGGAGAAGGTGAGTCACCAAGACTCAGTGCATATTCCCTCTCCCGGGTAAATGCCACATACTTACAAAAATTATAACGAAGCAATGTATATATATGATGCACCCAACCTAGCAATCCAGTAACTCCTTTTTCTACCCCGTGTGTGGTACCAAACCACCGGTGGTGCTAAACCACCGTGACCAAAGTCACAAATAATCAAGTTGTGGGGCCAACCCACTTGTGATACCAAATCACCGGCGACAATCCCATATCTCAAAAGTGGGGCCAACCCACGGTGGTGTAAATCCACGGGGACGAGTCGCTATGAGGTGCCAAACCTCCGTGTCCCAAAGACACAAATGTGATACCAAATCACCGGTGACCAAAGTCACGAATAATCAAGTTGTGGGGCCAACCCACGTGTGATACCAAATCACTGGCAACGATCCCAATACATCAAAAGTGGGGCCAACCCACGGTGGTGCGAAACCACTAGGACGAGACGCTATGAGGTGCCAAACCTCTGGTGTCCGAAGACACGAATATCAATCTTCCCCCTCCTCTCATATTGCCCATACCAATGCAATAGATAAACAAATCATGTCAACATACTTTGATATAAATCACATAGCAAAATATCATAAATCGTAGATCATGATTTCAATCCACATGTATTAACAACATATAGAAACGGACTTACCCGAATCCTCATTCATACCATCATGGTATCATATCTAGATCTCATTGATTTCCCACTTTAATAATATGATTAGTAACTTAATATTATAAAAAAAACATATACAAAACCGAGTTATAAAGTGTGTAAGATACACACCTTTCACCAAAAGCAAATACTAACGTCCGAAGATCCGATCTACCAGACTAGATTACTTGTCCTATAATCGGCCAAATCAAAATATTTTAAACAAAGGCCAATCGGCCAACATCATAACACTTTAACCCCAAAAACTTTAGTCTTTTCAAAAGAATGATGAATCGACAAGAATCCTTACCCCCTTGACTTACCAAACTTAGATTGCTAGAGAGATAGGGCTTAAATCGATTGCTTCCGAAATCCCAATGAGCCTAAATGAATAATCGAATCCTAAAAATAGTTAGAATCTTGCAACAAATGCCCATAGGTTCGGCCCTTGTCCGCAAGAAAATGACATAGAAAAGAGAGAAAAATGAAGGAAAAACGGTTATGAACACTTACCTTTTTTATCCAAAATCGATTGAAGAAACCAAAGAGAGTCTACCCTTGAATAATCGGCCAAACTAAAACTAAAAGGAAGTAGAAGATTCGACTATTTGCTTATGAGAGAAGAAAACAATTGATTTGAGTCTAATAGGATATGAAATACGAAAAGTAGAAGAGAAGAAAAAGAGAGAGAATTCGATTTTTAGCAACAATGGAAAAAGGAAAAATGAGTTTGGAGAAGAGAGAGAGATTCGACCAAAAGGAAGAAAAAGAATAAGAGAGAAAATGGGGTTGAGAGATTCGGCCAACTCCTTGTTTGCCAAAAAGAAAAGTGCACAAATTGACAAAATGAACTTTTGGTTTCAAAAGCAAAGATGAAAGAAAGGAAATAGCATTTTTGGTTCAACAAAATGAAGGCTAAAACAAAAGCAAAATTTGCACAAATTGCACAATATACATTCGGCCAAGGTGGAAGTTTTTGGAGAGGAAAAACAAAAATGTAAAAGATGCACAAAAGAAAAATTGGCCAACTATTCCCCAAGCTACCTATCAAAATTCGGCCACCCCCTAGCCTTACATGTCTTTGTCCACATACATGCTCTAAAGGCCTAGGAATACTTTCCAAAACATCCTCCTAAAACCAAGCCTTATGTCTCCCCAACCTTCCATAACTTTAAGATTCTTATCCCCAATTTCATGCTTTCCTTAAACCAACATTCAACTTACCAAAAGATGAAAGTCCAACCTATCATAAACATAGGTTGACCGTCCATAATTGCTATGTAGAAAAAAATAAAATCCTCAAAATGCTTTCCATGCTACTCGAACCACTAACCTCAAGCAGCCCTTCAAGCATCCTAACCACTTTGCCACTAACTCCTCTTGTGCTTTAATTAACACTTAAATTAACTTAAGTGCTAAGCTCACTTAATCCACTTCATTAAATAAACCATACTAAAATTATTCTATCTTCCTAAATAGAATCAAGCCTTCACAAGACTATGCTAACACACAAAAATTCATACCCGAGCCAACACAAATAATACTCAAATTTTGGGATGTTACAATTCTACCCTCCTTAAAAAAAATTTCGTCCTCGAAATTACCTGCTCAAAAGAGTTGAGGGTACTGCTGCCTCATCGCATCCTCCGGTTCCCACGTAGCTTCTTCCACGCCATGATTCCGCCATAAAACCTTCACTAAAGGAACAGACTTCCTACGCAAAACTTTCACATCTCGATCTAGAATCGCACGGTTCTTCTTCTATCGTCAAATCTGGACTCACCTCTATTTCCTCTTTGCCCACGACATGTGATGGATCGTAACGATAGCGTCTAAGCATGGAGACATGGAACACATCGTGAATCGACTCACTCGATGGCAACTCGAGCTGATAGGCTCACCGTCCCACACGTCTCAACACCTTATACGGTCCAATAAACCTTGGACTTAACTTGCCTTTTCTCCCAAATCTTAACACTTTCTTCCATGGCGAGACCTTCAGAAAAACTTTGTCACCCACGGCAAACTCTATATCCCTCCGCTTGAGATCTGCATATGACTTACGCCTATCCAAGCTTCCTTCAGACGAGCTCAAATTGTCTTAACCTTATCCTCAGTCTCTGCAACCAACTCTGGTCCTAACATCTAATGCTCACCCAACTCGGTCCAGCATGTAGGTGTGCGACACCTCCTACCATACAACGCCTCATATGGTGCCATCTTAATGCTTGTCTGGTAACTATTGTTGTATGCGAACTCAGCTAATGGTAAAACTCTTCCAGTACCTCTGAAGTCCAAAACACATCCTCTCAACATATCTTCTAAAATCTGAATAACCCTTTCCGATCGCCTCGCGATCGTGGATGAAATGTGGTACTAAAATCCAACCGCGTGCCCAAAGCCCGATGTAACGCTCTCCAAAACCTCGCGTAAATCTAGGATCTGCATGCGAGATGATCGACAACACCGGTACACCGTGCAACCTCACTATTTCTCGCCACATACAACTTAGCTAACTTCACGAGCGAGTAATCCACCCTTACCGAATAAAATGAGTGACTTAGTCGACGATCCACAATCACCCAAATCGAGTCCTTCTTACTAGGTGTAAGGGGTAATCCACCGACAAAGTCCATAGTGATCCTTTCCCACTTCCACTGTGGAATCTTCACCGGTGAAGTAACCCGAGACGGCAAATCGATGCTCGCTTTGACTACGCGACACGTCGACATTTACCCACAAACTCGCCATTACCTCACGCCTGCACTGCCACCAAAATCGCTCTCTTAAATCCCGATACATCTTGCTTCCTCCAGGATGCATAGCATATGGGCTGTTATGTGCATCCCGAAGAATCCTTTGCCTCAACTCAACATCCTTCGGCATACAAGCTCTCCCTTTAAAACATAGTACTCCATCGCTGGACAAACTATATTCCTCTAAACCTCCGTTCTGAACCCGTAACCTCCGATCATTCAAACCACCATCCTCTAACTCAAGTTTCTCCTTGATCTCGCTCTAACCAAGTCGGCTTGACTTGCAATTCAAACCAAAAGACTCCCATCATCATATAAGCTAAGACGAGCAAACATCGATCTTAAGTCGATCCACAACCTTACGGCTCAACGCGCGTCGCCACCACATTAGCCTTGCCTCGGATGATACTCAATCGAACGATCGTAGTCCTTTAACAACTCAATCCATCTACGCCGCCTCAAGTTCAAATCCTTCCGAGTCAAAAGATACTTAAGACTCTTATGATCCGTGTAGACTATCGACTTCTCTCCATACAAATAGTGCCTCCATATCTTCAAAGAAAAACCACTCGTAGCTAATTCCAAGTCATGCGTTGGATAGTTAACTTCATGTGGTCTCAACTGTCGAGATGCATAAGCCACTACCTTCCTTCCTCAGATCAAAGACACATCCCAAACCAAGATGTGATGCATCACAAGAAACTGTGAATTCCTTGCACCTTTCAAAGTTGAATCAAAATCGGAGCTTCGATTAGAATCTTCTTCAACTTGTCGAAACTTCCTTGCTTTGCTTCTCGGTCCACACAAATGGAACTCCTTTCCTTAATAACTTAGTCATAGGTGCTTTGCTATCAAAGAAAATCCTCTACAAATCTTCGGTAATACCACTTGCCAGACCTAGAAAACTCGAATTTCACCAGCCACCGACTTAGGCGGCTTCCAATCCAACATCGCCTCAATCTTCCGAGGATCCACTCTAATCCTCGGCTAATACTACGTGACCCAAGAAAGTCACCTCCCTAAGCCGAACTCGCACTTACTAAATTTTGCATAAAGTCGCTTTTCCTCAAAATCGCAACACTACTCGCAAATGCGCATCATGCTCCTCCTCGACTTGGAGTATACCAAAATATCGCCTATAAATACTACGACAAACCGATCCAAAAAGCGCTAGAATACCCGATTCATCATGTCCATGAATCTTTGCCGGTCGTTAGTCAACCCAAACGGCATTACCGAAACTCGTAGTGCCCATACCGAGTGCGAAATGCCGTCTTATGGATATCAGCCTCTTTCACCTTCAGCTGATGATATCCAGACCTCAAATTAATCTTGGAGAAAATCGCTGCCCCCTTAAGCTGATCAAACAAGTCATCTATCCTCGGCAAAGGATACTTGTTTTTTATCGTCAGGTTATTCAACTGGCGATAGTCTATACACATCCGCATCGATCCATCCTTCTTCTTGACAAAAAGTACCGGTGCTCCCCAAGGTGAAACACTTGGTCGGATGAAACCTCGATCCAACAACTCTTGAATTTGAGCCTTTAATTCCCCTAATTCCTTCGGTGCCATCTTATACGGAGCAATAGACACCGCGCAGATTCGGGTATGATCTATACCAAATTCAACTTCACGATCCGGAGGCAATCCCGGAAG
Source organism: Gossypium sturtianum (assembly GCA_025698515.1). Taxonomy (NCBI): domain Eukaryota; kingdom Viridiplantae; phylum Streptophyta; class Magnoliopsida; order Malvales; family Malvaceae; genus Gossypium; species Gossypium sturtianum. The sequence continues at coordinate 24,606,468 of CM046952.1, forward strand.
TTCTTACGAAAACGTCAACATATTCCTTTACCGTTCGGACATTCCCCACAGTGAGACTCCTTAGCCTCCAACGCACACACATGAACCACAAATGCCTCACACCCTTCCCGACCAACTTCACACGACTTTCAACGTAGATACCACGTTGGATAGATAGTCTCTTCTATTACCTATCATAACCACCTCTTTGCCCTCACCGCTCTTCAAAACCATGCGCTTAGCAAATAAGAATCCAAACTTGCTTGATACTTGACCAACCAGTCCATCCCAAGAATCAGATCAAACTCCTCAAACGGCAGTTCCATCAGATCAGCTACAAACATTACCCCTTGGAGTTCTAGAGGTATATCTCTATACAGCTTATTTACTTCTACAGAGTGACCCAGAGGGTTATGTACTGTCATCTTCCTAGAAGTAGTCTCGAGTCTAGATTCATAGTCTCTACTATGTTACTAGCAACATACGAATGTGTCGAACCCACATCTATCAAAGCGTTATATGGTTCACCAAAGATTAAGAACGCATTACAGCTTATGACGTCCGGTGCATCGCCCTCCTCTCGATGTCTCGCTGCATACACCAAACTAGGCTGTCTTGCCTCAGTGTTGCCAGCACCTCTGCCAGATGCTCCGCGGCCTCGGCGAACCATTACCTCCTCTACCATTACCACGACCTCTCTGTGGTGACGGTCCCTCATTTCTCGAACTAAGCACGACCTTAACCCTCGGGCCCGATTCTGGCTAGCTTACGTGGGCGGTCTCTCACACGATGATCCAAATGAGCCACACTCAAAACATTCTTTCCTCCGGCCTAACATTCGCCCCAATGAGATTTTCCACATCGATTACACTGTGGTTGGTCCGATTAGCGATGAATGAGCCTCCCAGTTGATTCGCCCACTCGCCTAACCCTCTTACGAGAATTATCGGTGACCGGATGATCCAAAACTTCTCTTATGTTTATTCTTGTCGTGCCTCTGCGCTTTATCGATTCCTTTATCCCTTCGCTATCTTAGTCTTTTCAACTAGCGCAAAGAAACTCTCGCTCCCGATGTGGAGCAATCAGCAATCTCACTTCGTCCCTCAATCCTTCTTCGAACCGGACACATCGCTCGTGCTTGAAGCCACGATACCTCCAAAGATACCGGCTCAATCTTAAAAATTCTGCCTCATATTTCGATACGGACTTATTACCTTAGACCAAACTCGAAAATGCCTTACGCTGCAGGCATCAATGTAACTCGACCCAACATATTTCTTCCGATACGCCGCCTTAAAATAATCCCAAGTGAGATCCTCTGCTGCAGCACTATTTCGTACCGTGAGCCACCACTGATATGCTCATCCCGAAGAAGCGATACAATCCCTTTCAGCTTTTCCTCAGCACTCAGATCCAAGTCATCCATGATTCATTCCATCGCCTCTAACCAATACTCTGCCGTACTGGGAGCCACACCTGAAACACCTCGAAATACCTCACTCCATTGGCTCAAGTCGCTCGAATCACGGATTTACGAATTCCGCGCCTCCACCTATTCCAAATACCCTCTCAAGAACTCGCAAAGATCGCTTTGAGACATCTGCGTCATCCTCCGCTTGATCCTCGATGCTCAACTCCAACCGCTGGTGGTGGGGGTAGTGGTACCTCATTCTCGGATCCTTGACCAGACCTCACTGGCTCAGACACAGCCATCCTACCCCGACCGCGTCCACGAGTAAAACGACCTCGACCATGAGTACTCATCTCTAAAGTCTCGACTTATCTGATTTAAAAGCGTTATGCATTATTCATTATTCCACTTTCTTTAAAACACAGTTTTATGAATAATTTTAATAAGAAGTTGTTTCGCGAGTACATTCAACCTATAGTTTGGGTCTTCTAGAGTAGTTCCTACTTCTATACAGTCATGCCAACATCATCATATCATATCATCAAAATCAACAGTTTGATGTACTTACCAGGGCGGATTGATGTCGGAGACTCGGGGCCATGCCTTTCCAACCATACAATTTTCAAAAAAATCATTTTAAAACCATACTTTAAAACATTTTGGGCCTCGAGCCCACAGTCGAGCTTTTGAACCTGGCTCTGATACCAATTTGTAACACCCCAAACCCGGTCAATACGCCACGACCGAATTTGGTATGTCACAGGGGAAAACGTTTTGAGGAAAAACGAGTTACCGATTAAAATTTTAGTGAAAAACTTTTTATTATTCTAAATTCGTAAAAAAAATTAAGTTGAAAACTGATATTTTACTTTGCAATTTCGTAAATAGATTTTTAAAACTTAGTCGCAGCTTAGATTCGTAAACCATTTATAAATTAAAGAGAAACTAAAGCAATTAGGTTGAAAATCGTATCTAATAGAAATTTGGAAACTTAAGTTTTATAAAATAGTTTGAGTTGTCGAAAATACTTAAGTTGTTAAAATTTATCAATTTATTTAGGTTACCCGATGGTAACATTTTAAAAACCATCGCGCTTTGTATTTTAGAAAACTTTGTTCACATATCATTAAATCAATCATGTAATTTGCAAGTTATTCCTAAAACAAATCCAAAGCATATAAATAATCCAAAAACATAATTAAAGAGGCCTTATTACAAACCCATAAAAATGAAAACCAAATTAAAATCAAGTACCCAAATGGAAGTTCATGTAAAACCAAATTTCATTGTATGGCCTCATCGAGTTCATCCGGCTCCTCATCCGCGAATTTACGAATTACCTGAAAAAGTAAGGGAGAAGGTGAGTCACCAAGACTCAGTGCATATTCCCTCTCCCGGGTAAATGCCACATACTTACAAAAATTATAACGAAGCAATGTATATATATGATGCACCCAACCTAGCCATCCGTAACTCCTTTTTCTACCCCGTGTGGTACCAAACCACTGGTGGTGCCAAACCACTGGTGACCAAAGTCACAAATAATCAAGTTGTGGGGCCAACCCACTTGTGATACCAAATCACTGGCGACAATCCCATATCTCAAAAGTGGGGCCAACCCACGGTGGTGTAAATCTACAGGGACGAGTCGCTATGACGTGCCAAACCTCTGGTGTCCCAAAGACACAAATGTGATACCAAATCACTGGTGACCAAAGTCACGAATAATCAAGTTGTGGGGCCAACCCACGTGTGATACCAAATCACTGGCGACGATCCCAATACATCAAAAGTGGGGCCAACCCACGGTGGTGCGAAACCACTAGGACGAGACGCTATGAGGTGCCAAACCTCTGGTGTCCGAAGACACGAATATCAATCTTCCCCCTCCTCTCATATTGCCCATACCAATGCAATAGATAAACAAATCATGTCAACATACTTTGATATAAATCACATAGCAAAATATCATAAATCGTAGATCATGATTTCAATCCACATGTATTAACAACATATAGAAACGGACTTACCCGAATCCTCATTCATACCATCATGGTATCATATCTAGATCTCATTGTTTTCCCACTTTAATAATATGATTAGTAACTTAATATTATAAAAAAAACATATACAAAACCGAGTTATAAAGTGTGTAAGATACACACCTTTCACCAAAAGCAAATACTAACGTCCGAAGATCCGATCTACCAGACTAGATTACTTGTCCTATAATCGGCCAAATCACAATATTTTAAACAAAGGCCATTCGGCCAACATCATAACACTTTAACCCCAAAAACTTTAGTCTTTTCAAAAGAATGATGAATCGACAAGAATCCTTACCCCCTTGACTTACCAAACTTAGATTGCTAGAGAGATAGGGCTTAAATCGATTGCTTCCGAAATCCCAATGAGCCTAAATGAATAATCGAATCCTAAAAATAGTTAGAATCTTGCAACAAATGCCCATAGGTTCGGCCCTTGTCCGCAAGAAAATGACATAGAAAAGAGAGAAAAATGAAGGAAAAACGGTTATGAACACTTACCTTTTTTATCCAAAATCGATTGAAGAAACCAAAGAGAGTCTACCCTTGAATAATCGGCCAAACTAAAACTAAAAGGAATTAGAAGATTCGGCTATTTGCTTATGAGAGAAGAAAACAATTGATTTGAGTCTAATAGGATATGAAATACGAAAGTAGAAGAGAAGAAAAAGAGAGAGAATTCGATTTTTAGCAACAATGGAAAAAAGAAAAATGAGTTTGGAGAAGAGAGAGAGATTCGACCAAAAGGAAGAAAAAGAATAAGAGAGAAAATGGGGTTGAGAGATTCGGCCAACTCCTTGTTTGCCAAAAAGAAAAGTGCACAAATTGACAAAATGAACTTTTGGTTTCAAAAGCAAAGATGAAAGAAAGGAAATAGCATTTTTGGTTCAACAAAATGAAGGCTAAAACAAAAGCAAAATTTGCACAAATTGCACAATATACATTCGGCCAAGGTGGAAGTTTTTGGAGAGGAAAAACAAAAATGTAAAAAGATGCACAAAAGAAAAATTGGCCAACTATTCCCCCCAAGCTACCTATCAAAATTCGGCCACCCCCTAGCCTTACATGCCGTCCACATACATGCTCTAAAGGCCTAGGAATACTTTCCAAAACATCCTCCTAAAACCAAGCCTTATGTCTCCCCAACCTTCCATAACTTTAAGATTCTTATCCCCAATTTCATGCTTTCCTTAAACCAACATTCAACTTACCAAAAGATGAAAGTCCAACCTATCATAAACATAGGTTGACCGTCCATAATTGCTATGTAGAAAAAAATAAAATCCTCAAAATGCTTTCCATGCTACTCGAACCACTAACCTCAAGCAACCCTTCAAGCATCCTAACCACTTTGCCACTAACTCCTCTTGTGCTTTAATTAACACTTAAATTAACTTAAGTGCTAAGCTCACTTAATCCACTTCATTAAATAAACCATACTAAAATTATTCTATCTTCCTAAATAGAATCAAACCTTCACAAGACTATGCTAACACACAAAAATTCATACCCGAGCCAACACAAATAATACTCGAATTTTGGGATGTTACACTCTTTCTAATTAAAACCCCTAGTGTTGCATTAACTCGGTCTATGGACTCCCATATTAGGTTTGACCCTAACCCGATAGATTTTCGTCATCCTATCTCTAGGGTTGCGATCAACTCCGCTTAACTATGCTAGATCTACTCTTAAACAGGGACTTTTGCTCCACTACCTAAGCACATCAATACTTGAATCAATATCTTGAAATATTAAAACAAGAATTAAGAACACATAATTAAGAACAAATCAAGTATTTATCATACAGTTAAAAAAACAATAACAAGATCCGTCTTAGGTTTCATCCCCCTCAGGTACTTGAGGGGTTTAGTTCATGTTTAATAAAGAACACATCTCAAAAGAAAGTAAATAACAAAACATAAGAAAAAACCTAAAACCCTCTGAATGAAATTGAAGGGAAGATCTTCTGTCTTGAGTGTGATTCCGGCTTCTGGGATGAATCAACCGGGCCGTCTTGAGTAATTTCTGTGTTCGACCCTTCTTCGCTTCTTCGCCCCTTCGTCAAAAGCCCAGACAGAAGCCTTCTATCGAACTCCTCTTTAGGTTGCCCTCTAAGGTGTTTATATAGGCTTTCGGGATGCCTTACTTGGCCCACAAGTATCCTAATCCGAATGGAATTAAAATAGGTCAAGACAGGGGCACGCCCGTGTGGAACACACGTGTGAGTCGAGCTCAGGCCGTGTTCGGGCCTGCTAAGGTGGCACGGCCGTGTGGTGAACTCCAGGCCGTGTGAATTTCTTACTTTGGCCCATTTTCTCCGTTTTCACCCCGTTTCTCGTTCTTTTCATCCTTCATGCTCTCCTAAGTATAAAACATGAAATTAAAGGATTAGGAGCATTAAATTCCACAATTCAAGGGATTAAATCATCCAAAAGTATACTAAATATGGGATTAAAATATGTATATATTACGGTTTATCACTAGGCATATTGTATGGACGCTTTATTTTGATTAAATGAATTTATTATTATTTTCATGTTTAATATATAAAAATATCCTTGAATAATTTTATTCTAAAGGTCCCTAATCGGTTGTTGTTGAGGGAACAACAATGAATTAAGATTAGTTTGTAATATGATAGATATTCATGCGATGAATATGTGTTTGAGAAACAAATCATATTCATATGTTTTTTTTGAGAATTAATACTGGACCAACTCGTTTTGAGATTAATACATGGATCAAAGTCATAAATTAAATCTATAAACAGTTGTGTCATTAAATCCTTAGAGCTAAAATCACTATAGTTCTCAACATGAGGAATTTTATGTTTTGACATAATCAAACGTTGTCTTTAATCAGACAACTATAAAAGTTATGCTTGAACATAATTAGAATCGTGTAGTGAGATTTGAGTGATTAAGATGGAAATTGTCCCTCTTATTATAAGAGAGATATCTCCGCCCTCAACGATTGAGATAGAAAATGCATGCCCATGCTTGAATGAATTGATGGAGATCAATGTCATTCATTTTGTTAGTCTAATTGGGTATCGAGAAATTAAAGATAGAACGATATAAGGTTGACTTTATCCATGCGTTATACTCTATCTAGATATCATGAGACAAAAGGATTATGTCATCGCTTGTATTTAGGTCGTCTTGGATCATGAGCTTTCATTTAACTTGGGTAGTCGTAATGTCTTACTAGAATCCACTTATGACTTGTAGGACCAAATATGATTTGGGCCTCATCGCCAATTTTAATTGAACCTATAGGTTCGCATTATTAAGAATGAATAAGAATGGTTAAGTTTGTCACTCTCTTTAAGTAATTTATAATGATAAGATTATTTTAAATTACGAGTAATAATAAGTTATTATTTTGATTCGAATTTAGTTTTAGAAATTTAAATTCCGAGTCAAAATGATAACAAATAGTAATTTTTTTACTATTTCCTGTTAAATTCTAAAATAATAATAAACAAGATAAACATGGGATTTGATATATTCCTTATCAGATAAGGAAATAGAATTTAATTATTATTTAAAAGAGTTTTAGATAAATAATAATTAAAATTCAAGATAAAATTTGATACTCCTTATCAGATAAGGAAAGATATTTTAAATTATTTAAAAGAGTTTTAAATATATATACAACCTCAAATCCAGTTTTACCCAACCCTATATATATGTGATATATGTACACTTCTCTAGAAACACAAGTTTTTGGCTATCAGCCGTTTGAGAAAATAAATAAAAAAAGTTTTGAGAAAATGAAGTTGGAACTAGCATTCCATTCAACTGTTCGTCGCTCGTTCGAGTGTGGATACTTGTAGAGGGTGGTTGTCTTCCAACAAGGCAGCACCTTTGGAGATTCGATTCAAATCAAGCGCTAGTATCTGAAAGTTTAACGAAACAAGGTAATTTTCGTTATTCCCTTTTCGATATGTACGTATTGCATGAGATCCTTGGTAGTTTATGGGATATCAATTTTATTTTTCGCCGTGTTATGTTCGTATAAGATTTAAAATCTATCCTGTATCTCGACAGTGGTATCAGAGTGTCTTGCTTTAATTATTTATCATGCTTGCGTTATGCTTGAATCGCATGATGTTTTTGTATGTAGTGTTGCCTACTTTTAGGTTTATGTGAATGGCATATTATTTTGTTATTATTTTATAAGGGGTTGTAATTTTGAAATGAGGCTTGCGTGTCATTTTTTATTGTAATTTTATTTCTCTAGTAAAAGTAAATTTTATTGTAATATAACAAGAAGACATTGTAAGCCTCTTTAGAGTCATGCCATCCGACCATGATGATGGAGGAGCTAGATGACTATACACAAGTTGGTGGTCCAAGGCGATGCCATGGAGATGCTTATTACCTTGGTTTAACTTTTAATTTTCATATTTTATTATGAAGATCATTTTAGATTAAGGCCATACTATGTCACGTTTATTTTAATGCATATATGTGATGCTATGAGTTTGGAATGCCTTGGATGATATCTATTAGTATGTGATACTCATATTTTTTTAATACATATATACCAAATATTAAAATCAACAAAGATCCCTCACATAAAATTTTAAGTTTATATGCGATCCATTTTAGAATACTTGTCAAGGCTTTTATCACTTTAATGTGGGTTGATCGTGTCTGAGAGTTTTAATATTTATATAATGAATGATCGAGCCTAGAAACTAACTATCACCACGATTGAGGCAAGCACACCTATCGAACAATAGTATAGCTTAGTGGCAAGACTGGAATGTCGAACCCAAAGGAACCAAAATTACTAGTACTGACTTTCTCTTTATTATCTAGCCTAAAATAAAGGGGGTTGATACTTATCTAACTAATTACTAAGCTAAGGTTTCTAAGACACAGAGAGTGAATTGGGAAAATACTTTTGGGAAAAACCAGTTGATTAAGACAATACCCGAGGAAGAATCCACCAAGACTTCACTTGTTATTTAACTCTGAACCAGACGATTTATTCACTTGACTTGATCCGTAGGATTCCCTAATTTATATTAATACCTCTTTCAAGGCTACTAACGCCTAACCCTAGGTTGATTAATTGAAATATCTTTCTAATTAAAACCCCTAGTGTTGCATTAACTCAATATGGACTCCCAGATTAGGTTTGACCCTAATCCGGCAGATTTTCGTCATCCTATCTCTAGGGTTGCGATCAACTCCGCTTAACTATGCTAGATCTACTCTTAAACAGGGACTTTTGCTCCACTGCCTAAGCACATCAATACTTGAATCAATATCTTGAAATATTAAAACAAGAATTAAGAGCACATAATTAAGAACAAATCAAGTATTTATCATATAGTTCAGAAAACAATAACAAGATCCGTCTTAGGTTTCATCCCCCTCAGGTATTTGAGGGGTTTAGTTCATAGTTATAAAAGAATACATCTCAGAAGAAGATAAATAACAAAACATAAGAAAAACCCTAAAACCCCCTGAAGGAAATTAAAGGAAAGATCTTTCGTCTTGAATGTGATTCCGGCTTCTGAGATGGATCAACTAGCTTTCTTGGAGTAATTCCCTGAGTTCAGCCCTCTCTGGCTTCACCCCCAATCAAAGACCTGACAGAAGGCTTCTGTCGAACTCCCCTTTTAGGTTGCCCTCTAGGGTGTTTATATAGGCTTTCGGGATGCCTTACTTGGCCCCTAAGTATCCTTTTCCGAGTAGAATTACAACGGGCCACGGCAGATACACACCCGTGGAGCACGCCCATGTGAATCGATCCCAGGCCGTGTTTGGGCCTGCTAAGGTGGCACGGCCGTGTGATTCGAGCCTAGGCCATGTTGATTTCTTACTTTGGCCCATTTTCTCCGTTTTTGGCCTGTTTCTCGTTCTTTTCATCCTCCGATTCTCTCCTAAGTATAATACATGAAATTAAAGGATTAGGAGCATCAAATTCCACAATTCAAGGGATAAATCACCCAAAAGTATGCTAAATGTGGAATTAAAATATGTATATATTACGGTTTATCATGGGTTCTACCAAAGTATGAGTACGTTAGGTTATATTAGTGAGACAAGATGGTTCTTGGTGCTACTCATATTTTTAAAGTGGTTTAACTTAATTAGGCTATCAAAATGGTTTTGGGCCTAAAGGCCTAAGATGAGATTTATACATGCCGGATATATGATGTCAAAAATCTCATAGATTTCTAAGAGTTACATGAAATGTAATTGGTAAGAGTTAACTACCTAAATAATTTAATTTTAATGTCATGTCGAAGCTAAAATAAAGTTGAGTGAATTATGGATTTTAGGCTTACTAAATTGATATGATTATTCTTCAGGGTTATTGATTTAGTGGAAGCTTTTCATTTATCAAAATTCATATTAAACTTTGTATTTTATTGTAGATGACCAACAATAATAATTCTACTGTCACTGTGATCGTTCCTTGAGAAGGACAAACTTACTGGGACTAACTTCCTTAGCTGGTATTGAAAGTTGAGAATTGTTCTCAAACAAGAAAGGAAGTGTCATATCCTGGATGAACCTCACCCTGAGGAACCAACTGAGAATGCTACCGGAGCTGAAAAGAATGCTTATGAGAAGCATAAAAATGACTCTATTGATGTTGCATACCTGATGCTAGCTACCATGAGTTTTGAATTTCAGAAGGATCTTGAACACATGGATGCTTATGATATGATTTACAATCTTAAGGAAATGTTCCAGCAACAGGCAAGGCAAGAAAGGTATGACACTACTAAGGCATTGCATTCTTGTAAGATGACTGAGGGTGTTGTAGTTAGCGCTCATGTCCAAAAGATGAAAGGCTATATTGATCACCTTTATAGACTTGGATTTCCATTAAGCCAAGAGTTGGCAACTGATTTGATCCTAAATTCACTGCCTGAAAGTTATGGCCAATTTGTCATGAACTACAACATGAATGAGATGGAAAAATCAATTCCTAAGCTGCATACGATGCTTAAAATTGCTGAGCAGAATATCAAGTCCAAGCCTAATCACGTTCTAATGGTTCAAAAAGGAAAATGGCTTCAAGAAAAGAGGAAAAGGAACTGGTAAGGGAAAGGGAAAGGGAAAGGCTGGAAAGTCCAATGCTCACCCCAAGCCTAAACCTGAACCCAAGGCTAAACCCCTTAAGGAGGGTGTTTGTTTCTTTTGCAATGAACTTGGTCATTGGAAAAGAAATTTTAAACTATATTTGGAATGTAACACCCCAAACCCGATCTAGACGTTATGACCGAATCCGGTAGTGTCACGAAAAAGGGTTTTGAAACCGACGATACTTCACTAAAATGTCCAAGTTTAATAAAACGTATTCATTTTTATATTTATTACTGCGCGTTACATGTTATCCTTTAAGGTTAACAAAATCATTTCATAGTGAAAGTTGAAAAATCGTTTAAAACAAAACCACGCTCGTGTTTTCAAAAATAACCTTTATTCGTGTAAAATCAATAATTTGTCGAATCGTTACAGTTTAGAAATAATAATGCAACCAGAATAATAATTTAAACTAAACAGTCCAAAAAAAAAAGTCCAGGGAGTCCAAAAATTACAGAACTCTCACGAAAGCCAGAAATTTAACTAAAACCATTAAATAATAAAAATTGAAATAGTTTCTCGTCAATGGTCACCGTTGAGCCTCCGTCGCACCGACTCGTCTATGTCTGTGGATTACCTGAACAGAATAGACAAATAGATGTGAGTATTTGTAAACTCTGTGTGTAACCCAACAGAAATAGTCATGCAACATACACAAAATTTCACATACAGTCAGATACATATTAGGACCTAAGTCCATGACAGATACAGATAGCAGAATCAGATAAGCAAAGCAGATATACAGAATCCTACCCCCATCCTCCACATACTATCTCCGACCATCCCATCACACCATGTGGGGTTAAAAATGCCCACCCATCCCAACACACCATATAGTGTCGATGCGACACATGACAGAATAATATGCAGTCAAGCTGCCAGAATATAGGCGAAAGATCGCCATACCGATCACTTCCTCCGCATATACAAATCCCACCCCAAACACAAATACAGAATACATATACAGAATTAACAGAATTAACATACTTAACATGCTCGTATACAACTAACATACATACTTAAACAGTACGGTCAAACAAACATAAAAATTTTCTTCTCAGATCAGACCATCAGAATATAAGATCACACGAATTAGGGTTTGGTTAGCCCTTACCGACCCTACAGTAGGCCCACAGTCATTGGAGCGACCAACGTGACCCTAGGGAAAATTTTAAAATTTTAGGCCCACACGTCCCGTGTGGGCCACACGGGGTCATTGGAGCGACCAACGTGACCCTAGGGAAAATTTTAAAATTTTAGGCCCACACGCCCAGATTGGCCTTACCCGTGTGGCCCACACGGTCTGGCCCAAAACCAACACGCCTGTGTGGACCCACATGCCTAACCTGGTCTAGCCCGTGTGGCCCACACGGCCACACTCACACCGCCATATGGCCGTGTTATGCGTACGTCCACACCTTCGTTAGTTAGACAACTCTGTCTTGCACACGGCCAGCCACACGGTAGGGCACATGCCCGTGTGGCATCGACAGACCCAATTTTTGGCTTTCGTCGAATCTCATTTCCTCGCGTTAGGGGTACACACCTAGTTTGGTGTTGATGCAAAACCACTCCCAAGACCACCAGAACCTAAAATTTGACATTACAAGCTCCCACAATCAGTCTTACTCCTCAATTAAACCGAACCAATAAAACCAAAAATAGTGAAGTTCAAGTGTTCCACACTTACCCAATTCCTCAAGCGATTCTGACTATGATTCTGCAAGAGGCGAGTTACATTCCTCTCGATTAACTGCTGCCAAAACCCAAAAACAACATCAATGAAAAGAACAGCAAGTTAAGAAATAGTTGCAAAATCCTAAACTATACCCCTTACACTTACCAAGCCGCACGCCAACACTGGAGAACCAGAATACCGAAATTGAATAACAAAATTGTAACAGAAAATGGAGAGCGAAGAAATAAGAATTTGTTAATTGACAAGAAATATACAGAAGAAGGGAAACTAATGTCAGATTTCTTGAGAAGAGAGAGAAAAAATAAAAAATTACAAAAAGAATTAAAATTAAAATAAATTCCTATCCTACTAAATCTCAACCCCCCATTATCATACTAACTAACCCACTAACTCTCAACCACCTACGAATTCTAACTCCACCCAAACTCTCACAAACAACCTGAGCAAAAATTTATCACCCACGCTCACCCAGGGATTCGAACATAAGACCTCTAGCAAGTTAATTCCTTACCACTTGAACCAGCAAGCTCATTTTGATATGAGTTTACAAACGATACTATATAAGCCCACCCAACAGGGATAAGGCTTGGATTAAAAATAACAAAATTTTCCAAATGTGGGACTTGAACCTAAGACCTCATACACACACCTAGAACACTTAACCACTGAAGAAGATACACATTTGTGTCAGATTTCACAAAAACAACAATAAATTAATCGGGGCGCTACATGGAGGATCTAAAGAAAAAGAAGACTGGTGAGACTGGCTCTTCAGGTATTTATGTTATACATGTTAATTTTTCTCCTTCATGTTCCTGGGTATTAGATACTGGATGTGGACCTCACATTTGTACAAATGTGCAGGGACTGACAAGGAGTAGACAATTGAAGAAAGGCGAAGTTCTCTTACGAGTTGGCAATGGAGCAAGAGTTGCTGCTTTAGCTGTAGGAAGTTATGAACTTACTTTGCCCAGTGGGATTTTGTTAGATTTGAACAATTTCTTTTATGTTCCTAGTATAAGTAGGAATATCATTTCAGGTTCTTGTTTGGATAGTGATGGTTTTGCTTTTATTATTAAGAATAATAATTGCTCCATTTATTATAAAGACATATTTTATGCAAATGTCGATTTACAAGATGATCTTTATACTTTGAATCTTCAAAAGTCCTACAATTCTTCAATCCATAACATAAATACTAAGAGATTTAAGTTTAATGATTTAAATCCAACCTGTCTTTGGCATTATTGCCTTTGCCATATAAATGAGAAACCTATTGTAAAACTCCATCAAGATGGAATTTTGAATTCATTTGATTTTGAATCGTATGATACTTTTGAATCTTGTTTATTAGGTAAGATGACAATGAATCCTTTTACTGGACACAATGAAAGGGCCAATTAATTATTGAGCCTAATACATATAGATGTATTTAGACCATTAAGTTCAATAGATAGAGGAGGTTACAAGTACTTCATTACATTTACTGATGACTTCAGTAGATATGGTTATGTCTACCTGGTGAGACATAAATCTAAATCATTTGAAGTGTTTAAATCCTTTCAAAATGAAGCACAAAACCAACTTGGAAAGAAAATAAAAGCCTTTTGATCTGATCGAGGTAGAGAATATTTGAGCCAAGAGTTTGATGACCATCTTAGAAATTGTGGAATTATTTCACAATTAACTCCCCCTAGAACACCACAATGGAATGGTGTTTTAGAAAAGAGGAATCGAACCTTATTAGATATGGTTCGATCTATGATGAGTCTGAAAAATCTTCCATTTACCTTTTGGGTTTATGTACTTGAATCAATTGCATTCACACTAAATCGAGTTCCCTCCAAAGCATTTGAAAAGACACCTATGAGATGTGGACCGGTAAGAAGCCTAGCTTGTCTTTTCTTAAGATTTAGGGTTGTGAGGCTTATGTAAAATGTCTTTTTGCCGCTCGGAATGGTGTTTTCCTAGAAAAGGAATTTATTACTAAAGGAACCAATGGGAGCAAGATACAACTCGAAGAAGTTCGAGAACCACAAAATTTAATTAAACTGCCTTTTGATACTTAGAGTCAACAAACCATTATTGACACTTCTCCAGTAACACAAGCATTACGTAGATCTGATAGGACATGTCATGAGCCCGAGAGATATGGATTTCTTGTAACTAATAACAATGACGTAATGTTAGTGGATCAAGATGAACCCACTACCTATAAAGAGGCTATGTCAGATCTTGACTCTAAGAAATGGTTGGAGGCCATGAAGTCTGAAATGCAATCCATGTATGATAGTCAGGTATGGACCTTGATCGATCCACCTGAAGGTACAAAGACCATTGGGTGCAAATGGGTTTTCAAGAAGAAAACTGACATGGATAGCAAAGTAAATACTTAAAAAGCTAGGTTAGTTGCAAAAGGTTTCAAACAAACTCATGGTATAGACTATGATGAAACTTTTTCACCTGTAGCCATGCTTAAGTCCATTAGAATCCTCATTGCCATTGCTGCATATGGAAAATGGATGTCAAAACTACGTTTCTTAATGGAAACTTCTTGAGGATGTGTACATGACACAACCCGAGGGTTTTGTACAACCAGATAATTATGGTAAAGTATGCAAGCTTCAAAGATCCATTTATGGTTTAAAGTAGGCTTCACGGAGTTGGAATCTTCATTTTGATGAATCAGTTAAAAAGTTTGGATTTATCAAAAATGAAGATGAACCTTGTGTTTACAAGAAAATTAGTGGGAGCGCAGTTGCATTTCTGGTCTTCTATGTCGATGACATTTTACTTATTGGGAATGACATTCCTACCTTGCTGAATATCAAGTCTTGATTAGGGAAGTGTTTCTTAATGAAAGACTTAGGAAAGTAGACTACATCCTTGGGATAAAGATCCATAGAGATAAATCTAAAAGGTTGATTGGTCTAAGTTAAAGTGCTTACATAGAAAAAGTACTAAAAAGGTTCAGTATGCAAATTCCAAGAGAGGATTCTTGCCTATGTCTCATGGTATTAATCTTAGCAAGACTCAGTGTCCTAGATGAGTGAGATTGCATGAGTAAAATTTCTTATGCTTCAGCAGTAGGATCCATCATGTATGCCATATTATATACTAGACCAGATGTCTCTTATGCTTTATGTAACAGCCCGGTTTATACCTTAGTCGAAATAGTGGTTTCGGGACCACAAATCTGAGTCAAATTTTTTTAATATTATTTTCCATATTTATAGCATGTGAATTGATATGTCTGAAAGTTTCGTATGAAAATTTTATCATTTGTGTGCCGATTTGATAAAAGGATGTAATAGCAGAAAATGTAAAAGTTGTGTTTTACTTGATTAAAGTGCTTAATTGCCATGGCTTATTAAATGAAAGGTCCTTATGTTGATATTAAACCATTGATAGTTGAATTTGACATAAATGGCCATTAAATGAATGATTTTATAATGTTTTAATTATTGGATAAAATAGTAATTTGGTTATTAAGTTAATATTATTAAAATAAAGCCAAATACTCATCTTTTTCATGCATTCATCACCGAAAATTGAAGAAATAGATAGGGTTTATGATCTTTGAGCATTCGGCACTTGTTGAGCTTGCATGAGGTATGTTTTGAGCTCGATTTTTGATGATTTCTATGTTTTTGTGATCGTTGCTTCGTGTTCTCTTAAGCCCATGCCCTAATTCATGAAATTGATGATGATTTTGAGTTATGCCATTGTTGATTTTGTGAGCTTTGTGATGTTAAATGGTGAAATATGAAAGCTTGATGTTAGATAAATATGTTTTGTATTGGGATTTTTGATGAAATTTAGTATTATGGGCTAAATTGTGAAAATGAGAAATTGAAGGACTAAAATGTGAAATAAATGAAATATATGGGCTTAAATGAACACCGTGAAAATTTAGCTAAGCATGAAAAATGTGAAATTTTGTGTATTTTGTGATTTTGTGAAATGAGGACTAAAGTGTTAAAATGTGAAAATATGAGGGCTAATTTGTAAACTGCCCTAAGTAAGTGTAAATGGATTGAATTGATTGGTTTGGTGAATAAAAGGGTTAAATTTGAATGTGTATAAATCAAGAACCAAAGAAAACGGAATTAGATCGGGAGAAATCGAAAGTAGTTGAATAGCTATTCGTTTCTGTTCTTTCTTGTACGAGGTAAGTCTATATACAAATAAATGTGTTTGTATTGAAATATTATTGCTTATATGTTAATGAAATGTGATGAATGGCTATTGGTGCTGAATATGTGAAATCCGAGAAAATTTTGATAATATGATGACGTCCAAAAAGCCCTGTACGAACCATAGGAATAGTTGGGATACATATGTCATGACATAGGATTTCGATATGAGTTATCGTGTAAGACCACGTCTAGGACGTTGGCATCGATTTGAGATTTATGTGTAAGACCATGTCTGGGACAAAGGCATTGATATTTAATTACATGTAAGACCACGTTTGGGACGTTGGCCTTGTATGAGCTTTACGAGCTATCCGAGTATCCTTATTGATTCTAAATGGTTCAACGGGCATTTCGAGATATGATTGAATTTGTGAATATGTATCCGTTTCAGGTACGTATGAAATGTATATGAAATTTGGTAATAGAAGTTAAGTATGAATATGAACATTTGATATGTGAGCTACATGAAAATGTGATATGTTTATGAGCAAGTGATTATGAACAATGGAGCTAGATGAGAAATAACAATTTGCTATTGTGTTATGCCATAGTTTGTATGAATGAAATAGTTTGTAATTGTTTATGTGATAAGTTTATTTGTATATGGCTTACTAAGCTTTTATAAGCTTACTTTGTGTGTGTTTCAATTGTTTTATAGATTAACGAAGCTACCGAAAGCTCGGGGATCGTCGAGGATCATCACCACACTATTGAACTATATTTTGGTACCTTTTGAAAATGTACATATTGAAGTATCGCATGTATAGGCTAGAGAACTTTGATTATGTTTTGAAATGTGTAAATATAGCCACGTGATATGGCTTGATAATGGATGAGACTTTGGATTGATTTTGGTATATGTTTTGCTATGTGAAAATGGTGTATATGATGGGTATTAATGGTCTTGTGTGAATGACCATTATGGTATGCTTTAGTGAAATAGAAGTAGTATGTTTCATACTTGATTTGGTATTTGAGGTGGTGAATATATTGCATGTTTGAAATGGTTTGAAATGAGATGTGAATCATATGCTTTTGGTATGGAATTGTATAAGGAAATGAATGAGGATATTGTAACATGAATTGTGCATGTTTTGGTAAGATTTTGACCATTAATTGAGCATGAATTGAGTATATAGTGATTGATAAACCGTAAAAGTAACATATTTTAATCCCACATTTAGCATACTTTTGGATGATTTATCCCTTGATTTATGTAAAAAGGTGCTCTTAATCCTTTCTTTTCATGTTTTATACTCAGGAAAGCACCGGAGGATGGAAAGAACGAGAAACGGGCTCAAAACGGACCAAATTGGGCCAAAGTGAAAATCGACACGGCCTGGACTTGCGCCAACACGACCGTGTCTCCTTGACAGACTAGAACACGGCCTGATCATGATTTACACGGGCGTGTCACCTCATTAAAAGTCTGAACACTGCCTACAGACGATTCACACGGGCGTGTGCCATGGCTGTGTCCCTGTCGTGGAGAAGAGCAATTTCACTCGGAAAAGGATACTTAGGGGCAAAGAAACCTATTTCAAAAGCCTATATAAACACCCTAAGTATAACCTAGAAGGGGGGTGAGCTAGGCCAAGGAGCCGAGCCGAAAAGGTCAGATTTTTGGGAAACACTCGAAGATAGCCAGTTGATCCATCTCAAGAAGCCAGAATTCTACTCAAGATGGCGGATCTCTCCTTCAATTCCTTCAGGGGGTTTTAGAGATTTCTTATGTTTTGTTTTATCTTTTCTTCTGAGATGTTTTCTTTTATTATTATGAACTAAACCCTTCAAATACTTGAAGGGGATGAAACTTAGATGAATCTTGTTATCGTTTGCTGAACTATATGATAAATACTTGATTTGTTCTTAATTATGTGTTCTTAATTCTTGTGTTGATATTTCCGGGATATTGAATCAAGTTTGATGTGCTTAGGTGGAGGAGCAAAAGTCCCTGCTTAAGAGTAGATCTAGCATAGTTAAGCGGAGATGATCGCGTGCCTAGAGATAGGGTGACGAGATTTTGCCGGATTAGGGTGAAACCTAATATGAGAGTCCATAGATCGAGTTAATGCAATTCTAGGGGTTTTAATTAGAAAGAGATTTCAATTAATCAACCTAGGGTTAGACATTATTCGCTTCGAGAGAGGGTTTAATATACATTAGGGAGTCTTACGAATCAAGTCAAGTGAATAAATCGTCTGGTTCAGAGTTAGATAACAAGTGAAGTCTAGGTGGATTCTTCCTGAGGGTATCGTCTTAATCAACTGAATTTTTTCAACAGTATTTCCCCAATTCATTCTTTTTGTCTTTGCGTCTTTAGCTTAGTAGTTAGTTAAATTTAGATCAAATAACAACTTCACTTATTTTAGGCTAGATAATAAAAAGAAAGTTAGTATTGGTACTTTTGGTTCCTTTGGGTTTGACAATCCGGTCTTGCCTAAGCTATACTACTGTTCGATAGGTGCGCTTGCCTCAAATCGTTGTCATAGTTAGTTTTCAGGTTCGATCATTCTTTTTATAAATTTAAAACTCTGAAATCACAGCGATCAAGTTTTTGGCGCCATTGCCGGGGAACTAAAATATTAAGAAAGCTCTATTTTTATTACTTTAGCCATTATTTTCCGCAATTTACTTTTATTTTTATTTTTGTTTTTGTTTTGTTTTTAACTTTGCTAAATTTTCTTTCTTTCTTTTCCTAGCAGGTACCTCTAGTTTATGACTAGAAGGAACCCGAGGGGACCACTAGTATACGACAGTAATATTGAAGCTACCGCTCACAGGAATCACAGAGAAATTAGGCGAGCCCTAAATTACACAAAAAAAGAGCGAGAAGGCAGATCCAATCTTACTGAAGGGATGGACGAGAATAATCCACCACCACAAGATGTGGCAGAAAATAATGCTCCGCGTACTATGTATGATTATGCTAAACCTCATTTAACAGAGCGAGAATCAAGTATTGTTAGGCTCGCTATAGCCGCTAATAATTTTGAATTAAAGCCTAACACTATACAAATGGTTCAACAATTTGTTCAATTTGATGGTTTACAAGATGAAGACCCAAATACTCATATAGCTAATTTTTTAGAGTTCTGTGATACCTTCAAAATAAATGGCGTTTCTAATGATGCCATCCGTCTTCGGTTATTTCCCTTTTCATTAAGGAATAAAGCTAAACAGTGGTTAAACTCGTTACCACGAGGGTCAATCACTACATGGGATCAAATGACCGAAAATTTTTTATTAAAATATTTTCCACAGGCCAAAACGGCCAAATTACAAAATGATATCTCTTCTTTTGTTCAGATGGATTTAGAGACATTATACGACGCATGGGAGAGATACAAGGATCTCTTGAGAAGGTGTCCGCACCATGGTTTACCTTTGTGGCTCCAAATCCAAACTTTCTATAACGGTGTAAACCCCTCAACGAGGCAACTAATTGATTCAGCTGCCGATGGAACCCTGAACAACGTAACTCCCGGCGACCTACGAGTTTATTGAAGAGATGTCACTGAATAACTATCAGTGGCAGGTTACAAGGACAAAACCAACAAAATCAGCCGGAGTTTTCAACCTCGACGCAGTAACCATGCTATCAACACAGGTAGAGATGATGAATAAAAAGCTTGATAGTTTGTGTTCTTCGCAGGTACATCCAGTAATGCAGTGCGACGCAAGTGGAACTGTGGCGAATCTTGAGTACCCACCCTACCAACCGGGCACAAAAAGTGAACAGATGAACTATATAGGTAATAATTTCAAATCTAATAATATCTCTTATAGTAATACTTATAATCCAGGTTGGAGGAACCACCCAAATTTTTTATGGGGAGGTCAAGGAAATCAAGGAATTCAAAGACAACAACTTCCTCAAAATTTCCAAAATCAGCCCTATCCACAGGAAAAGAGGCCGAACCTTGAAGAGATGTTGACAAAATTCATGGCAGCCACAGATAACCGTCTCCAAGACACTGAAACCACCCTTAAGAATCAATAGGAATCAATTAAGGGGATCGAAAGTCAAGTTGGGGAACTTACTAAGACAGTTGGACAACTTGCAAAGATAATTTCTGAACGACCGCAAGGGCGTCTACCAAGCAACACTGAGATTAACCCAAAGGAGCAAATCCAAGCTATCACAGCTCATGATAGTATAGGGTTAGATGAACCCAATCCAATACAAGAAAATGAGGTAGAGAAAGGTAAAGTTGAGGTAACACAAGAAAAGCCAAAATCGGTAATCAAAAAGTACCAACCTCGCATTCCTTATCCCGAAGCGATGAAGAGAGACGATAAAGAGGAATAGTTCGGTAAGTTTTTTAAACTTTTAAAGAAATTACATATTAACTTACCGCTACTTGAAGCCCTTTCGCAGATTCCAGATTCTAGAAAATTTTTAAAAGAGCTTTTGACGAACAAGCGAAGGATAGACGAGGCTTCACACGTGGAACTAAACGCAATGTGCACGACAATCTTGCAAAATAAACTACCACAGAAATTAAAAGATCTAGGGAGTTTTACGATTCCATGCTTAATTGGTAGTCTATCTATTGATAATGCGTTAGCTAATTTAGGGGAAAGCATAAATGTAATGCCTTATAAATTATTTAAACAATTAGGTCTAGGGAAACCCAAACAAACTAGGATGAGCATCCAACTAGCTGATAAAATTGTTAGAATTCCTAGGGGTATTGTCGAAGATGTTCTTGTAAAAATTGATAAATTCGTTTTCCCAGTAGATTTTGTTGTCTTAGACATGGATGAGGATAATTCGATTCCCTTAATTTTAGGAAGACCCTTTTTAGCAACTGCCAGAACAAAAATTGATGTTGGTACAGGAGAACTCATACTTTATGTAGGTGACGAATCGATCAGTTTACAAGCTCTTGACTCGGCCAGGACAACAATTGATGAAAGTGAGAAAGTAAATTCAGTTGATAACCAAGTTGTTCAACTTTCACCGCAGGAAACACCACAAGGTTACAAACCTAAGGTGAATCATGGACCCCATGACAACAAAGAAGAATTACATAAGGAACGAAGCCTTAGGGTCGACAAATTAGAAGAGTGGAAAATGCAATTCAAAGAAGAACCGGAACCACATGAAGTAAAATCGAAGGAGCCCCCAGAAGAGCTCATAGGAACAACAAACCACTTCAAAATAGGAGACCAGGTACTGTTAGATAAATCAGATCCTCGCCTCATCACATCAGACCTGAACACAAATGAAGAAATTCCTCTTGAGGTACACAATATTTTCCCATACGGAACAGTCGAGGTAAGTAATCCTATTTTTGGTACTTTCAATATAAACGCTTCTCGACTTAAACTTTATCAAGGAAATAGAACTAATAGCATGAGTGAAGATATTCAAATTTTTGAACCACCCTGATATTTGCAAATACGAGGAAAGTCTTGCTTAAGACTTTAAATGAGCGCTTCTCGGGAGGCAACCCGAGCACTAACCCTAATTACTTTCGTATTTGTTTTCATTTCATTTTCTTCTCTTCTCTTAGTCTTAAACACATATTTTTAAACTAACCAAAAGTGCAGATTTCTAGCCCACACGGCCTTGCACACGGCCGTGGCCGTGGCCGTGTGGAGGTACAGAATCTCCATACTGACAATGGCATAAGAGGTACAAGTCAGAAAGAATCAATTTTCAGAGTCACGGACTCTAACCACCACCCCACGGGCACCGAAAAAAAGCCACGGCCGTGCGACGCGGCCGTGGACGACACTAACTTATCACCAACGGCCGTGGAAATCTGTAAAATGGGCGTGGGAGACATGAATGACGCTCAACACGGTCGTGCAATGCGGCCGTGGTCGACACTGGTAGTTTACAAACGGGCGTGGCAACCAGAACATGGGCGTGGGAGAAACGATACGATGCATAACACGACCGTGCGAGGCAGTCGTGTGAATCAACACGCCCATGGTATACGGGTGTGGGAATGTACCTGACTTGAGAATTCTATTTAAACCACCCACCCCTCCCTCTTCTCAGCCATTCAGCCCATTTAGTTTTTCTTTTCTTCCTCCCCTTTATCAGATTTCTCCCCTCCCTTCTCTATACCCTTGAGCTACACCAAAACCATGTCAAAGAAGCGGAAGAAGCCAAGCACATTCTCCTCATGGAGACCAATCTATATAAGTTCATGCCGGCCGTTTCATTCACTCGCCAAGCCAAGGGTCTTTGAGACCATTTATCTTTTCTTTTACTTTTATATTCTCCTTTATTTTCCTTCTCTTTGACTATCTTATGCTTAATTTAGTTTATTTTAATTTAGTTTCTTAGTGTCAGGTTCTGAAGGCTGCTAGGGAATCACGCCACTTCTGCCACCGCCAGCACCGCCGCAGCCTTAAAGGTCACACCCACTTCGAAATCACACCCAACAATAAGGACTCTACGGTCCATTTATCTTTTCTTTTAATTTTAGTTCACTTTTTATTTTTCTTCACTTTAGCTTGCCTTTCTTTAATTATTTAATTAGTATAGTTTTAATTATTATTATTATATCCTGGCTAATCCTCCATGACCTACCCAATTTCTTCATCTAGCGCAGGATCGTCATCAAGAACGCCTCCTCCAACTTATCTTTCACCTCCAACACAAGGATTTCATCCATAATTCAGGGAGTTTCACCTCTCTCCATATCTTTTGAATTCATACTTAATTGTCTATATATATATATCTTTGTACATTGAGGGCAATGTACATCTTAAGTGTGGGGGGTGAACAACCTAAAAAGGTGCCTAACTTTTTTTTTCATTATTCTCAAATTCCTAAAATTAGGTGCCAAACTTTTTGCATTGTTCTCAAATCCCTGAATTATGTCTTGTTTCTAAAGTACGTTTCTCATATTATCATTAGAATGAAATTTCCATGATTTATGATTTTTATTGATATGTCTTAGATTAAGTCATTGATAATTGTGCATTAATAGTTAAATTCTAAGATACTAGAGAATCAAGCATGATAAGTCTATTTTTCGGTATTAAATTTTTTTTCTAGGTTGTCTACCTGAATTTGAATATTACTTTGAAGTTTTAAATTTACGAGGTTGATATCAAAATACCCATAATTTTTGTGAGATTTTGAGCCTTATAAGAGCATATATTATTTTTCATGCTCACTTTTTGATTATGAGTGTGTCAACACTGAACTGTTATTCTAGAACTTGCATTGATTATACATGTCAAGACCACACCTTTGATTTGATATACAGAGATGATGAAGGCACCTAGGATTTAACCCACTTACTCCACTAAAAATCCTACCTTCATAATTAACCCCTAGTGAACCCCTTTGATCCTAACAACCCTTTTTATTGACTTACCCGCTAATTTTCAACCCAAAACCCTTTGTATTTGTTATCACCATTCTTTTTGACTATCCTTTTTGTCGAGATTTGATTTGACCAGTTGCCTAACTATGTTCTTTATTTCAGTTGTTAAAGTTCTTAATTATGATTTGTTCTTAAAAAAAAAACATCGAAGTATATTCAGTATTAGTATGATGAAAAGCGAGCTTATACAGTTAAAGGCTATTTATTGAAGAAGAAGCTCATATTATTAGTTTCAAAGTTTCAATTCATGTAATTATTTACTTTTCAGTTCGTTGTTTCTAGTTAGGTAATTTTTCAGGTTGATCTCGATTCTAACCCTCTAATTCAGCCTTTATCCACACCATAACCCAAGCCCCCTTACAACCCTTTCAAAGACCTTTTGATTTGTACATCATCTCATATTACAGTGGTGGAGATTTGATTTTCATGCAAGACTATGGGATTAACTTTTCAGATTTGACGTTTGAGTGCTTAATTCTGAACCTTAAACACTTCGAGTGATTTGAGTGAATCTTTTGTGAGGATGTCAATCCTTGTAGGTTTTGGATCAGAGGTAATTATTTAGATGAGGGGAAACACCTATGTTTTATGCTACAAATGTATGACATATATTGTTTGAATCTTTAGAACTCTGTGAGTTAAATTATCCATGTATAAATTATCTATGAATTATGATGAGACATTGTTGATAAGGAATATTGAATCATGGAAAATTCGTTTTGATTGTAAGTTGAGAATTTTGCTTGAGGACAAGCAAAAGCTTAAGTGTGGGGGTATGTGATAAACCGTAAAAGTAACATATTTTAATCCCACATTTAGCATACTTTTGGATGATTTATCCCTTGATTTATGTAAAAAGGTGCTCTTAATCCTTTCTTTTCATGTTTTATACTCAGGAAAGCACCGGAGGATGGAAAGAACGAGAAACGGGCTTAAAACGGACCAAATTGGGCCAAAGTGAAAATCGACACAGCCTGGACTTGAGCCAACACGGCCGTGTCTCCTTGACAGACTAGAACATGGCCTGATCATGATTTACACGGGCGTGTCACCTCATTAAAAGTCCGAACACGGCCTAAAAATGATTCACACGGGTGTGTGCCATGGCCGTGTCCCTGTCGTGGAGATGAGTAATTTCACTCAGAAAAGGATACTTAGGGGCAAAGAAACCTATTTCAAAAGCCTATATAAACACCCTAAGTATAACCTAGAAGGGGGCGGTGAGCTAGGCCAAGGAGCCGAGCCGAAAAGGTCGATTTGTGGGAAACACTCGAAGATAGCCGCTTGATCCATCTCAAGAAGCCGGAGTTCTACTCAAGATCATGGATCTCTCCTTCAATTTCTTCAGGGGTTTTAGGGATTTCTTATGTTTTGTTTTATCTTTTTTCTCGAGATGTTTTCTTTTATTATTATGAACTAAACCCTTCAGATACCTAAAGGGGATGAAACTTAGATGAATCTTGTTATCGCTTCTTTGAACTATATGATAAATACTTGATTTGTTCTTAATTATGTGTTCTTAATTCTTGTGTTGATATTTCCGGATATTGATTCAAGTTTGATGTGCTTAGGTGGAGGAGCAAAAGTCCCCGCTAAGAGTAGATCTAGCATAGTTAAGCGGAGTTGATCACGCGCCTAGAGATAGGGTGACGAGCTTTTCTTTGGATTAGGGTGAAACCTAATATGGGAGTCCATAGATCGAGTTAATGCAATTCTAGGGGTTTTAATTAGAAAGAGATTTCAATTAATCAACCTAGGGTTAGACGTTATTCGCTTGAGAGAGGGTTTAATATACATTATGGAGTCTTACGGATCAAGTCAAGTGAATAAATCGTCTGCAGTTCGAGTTAGATAACAAGTGAAGTCTATGTGGATTCTTCCTAAGGGTATCGTCTTAATCAACCGATTTTTTTCAACAAAGATTTCCCAATTCATTCTTTTTGTCTTTGCGTCTTTAGCTTAGTAGTTAGTTAAATTTAGATTAAATAACAACTTCACTTATTTTAGGCTAGATAATAAAAAGAAAGTTAGTATTAGTACTTTTGGTTCCTTTGGGTTCGACAATCCGTTCTTGCCTAAGCTATACTACTGTTCGATAGGTGCGCTTGCCTCAAATTGTTGTCATAGTTAGTTTCCAGATTCGAACATTCTTTTTATAAATTTAAAACTCTGAAATCACAGCGATCAGTGATGCTTATACGAATGACCCTAAATGGGTGGCAATTTGGCCTTGCAAATGGACTATATTTGCCCACACGGTTGAGCACATGGGCGTGTGTCTCGACTGTGTCTCTCAAGGTTGCAATTCGAAGCAAGTCAGACTTGCACACGGGCTAGACACACGGGCGTGTGACAGGCCGTGTGATTCAAGTCAGTATTGCACACAGGCAAGAAGCACAAGCGTGTGCCAGACCGTGTGACCCAAGTCAGTGTTACACACAGGCTAAGACATGGTCCAAGGCACGGCCATGTGAGGCACACAGCCTAGCTACACGGGCGTGTGTCCTATTTTGAAAGAAAAATTTTCTAAGTTCCGCAAAGTTTTCATATGAGATCGGTTTAGTCCCGAACCTTCTCTAATACCTATATAAGGTCTCGTAGACCTTCTAAAGGGACTCTATGTATATATTTTACAATGGAATGGTTGTGAATGTTTGATGTTAGTGAAATGTTTGTGATATGATCCGTTATGTCCGGTAATGCCTCTTAACCCTCGTCCGGCGATGGATACGGGTTAGGGGTGTTACACTTTAAGCATGTAACACCGTTAACTCGTATTCGTCACCGAAATAGGGTTATAGAGTATTATTGTACAAAAAAAACATTAAAACATTCATTTTATACATCATTGTGAACATAATCTAATTACATTCACTTACATACATAACGTCCTTTAATTGAGCCCTCGAGGCCCTAGAAATACCTTAGAAATAATTCAGGACCAAATTGGAAACAATCAAAAAGTATAAGAAAAAGTTAGAAAAATTGGACTGTAGGGTCACACGATAGTGTGGCCAGGCTGTGTGCCTCATACGGTTGAGGCACACGCTCGTGCCTCAGGTCGTGTAATAATCAAAATAGGGACACACGATCGTGTCCCAGCCCGTGTCCTCACCCGTGTACCTCTCTGAGTTGGGTCACATGGCCAAGCCACACGCCTGTGTGTCAGGTCCTGTAACTCTCGAAATAGTCACATACACCCGTGTGTCAGGTCATGTAACAGCCTAACTTGCATGCATTAAAAACCTATAGGGTACATGTAACATCCTGGAATTAGGGGTTCTGCATTTTTATGTTTTCTGTGTGTTGAGCATGTTCTGTTTGTTATTTTGGTGTGATTGGGGGCCTTGGGAAGGCTCAGGGTCAAGCCGGGGCCTTGATAAAAATTTTGTTTTTAAGCACTTTAGGGGGGAAGCTAGTAGGAGTAGACCTTATGTGTTATTGCTTGTAACTGTTTGCACAAGTTGGAGTGTGGTAGAGTGGCAAGTGACGCCACTTAAGGTGCAAGGGAGCAGTAGGAGGGAAAGAGTTCGAATCTCGTCTGCAGCAAGTGGAGCTTTATTTTTTTTGTGCTCAAAGGGGAGGAGTGTTGGCTTTCGGCATGGACTCTTCATGGTGGTTGGTTGAAGGAGTCAAAATATTTGAATGAGTGGCCATGAGGTGTTGATGGAGTTTGAAATGGTCAAACCGAATCAAATGGATGTTGGAGAGTGGGACATGGAGAAAATCAAGGGATTTGAGAGTGAGAAGAGGTGGTTGGCCGAATGAGGGATTTGTGGGAAGGATAATTTCGACTAGGGGGTTAGGAGGCATTTTGGTTTTGGTTGCTTGTGGTGTGCCGAAATTCTTTAGGAGCACTTAGTTTATTTTTTTTTTCTCTTTGCAATTTAGGTGTTGGTACTTCAATAGTTTGTAACCGAAGCTTCAACTCTCTCTTGTGCTCTCTCATTCCTCTTGGTTTCCTCTTTTCTTCCGTTCGTTTTCTTCATTTTTTGCACTTAGCAAGTTTGGCCGAATCATCCTATTTCTTTTTCCCATTTGATCTTTGCCGTACCTAGCCGAAACCCCTTGAAGCCCCTTTGTCGAATCTTTTCTTCTCCTTTGTTCTTTCCTCTTAAACACCACAACTGAAACTTTCTTCTCTCCTCTATCTTTATCTTTTTCTTTTGCAAGCCGAATCCTCTTCTACTCCCTAACTCTTCTCTTTTATCTGTTAAATAGCCACCATATATCATTCTATCCTTTTCAATCGGCATTTCCTTGTTATTTCGGTAAGGGTTCTTTTTCCTCTATTTTTTTCTTTTCTTTTCATTCTTTACCTCTTTTCTCGTTGATTTGTTAAACCAAAGATTCTGACTCGCTTCTTTTAGGCTTTGGCCGATTGTGGAGGGGCTTATTCTCGTTTCCTCTTCTTCGTATAGCCTGTATTCGGGAAATATTTGGTAAGTTGGATGTTGGCCGAATGGTTAGGAAGGGGTCCTTTCTCGTTTTTGGTTGGGTCGAAAGGCCATTCTTTTGGTTTTGTTTTGGGAATCGGTTCTAACTTGGAATAATCTAGGGACTCATCCGGTTTCGTAAGCCAACCTTCTAGTGGTCGGTTTTCGTTGATCAAGGTAAGAAGCTTCTTTTGAGTTGGTACCTATCCTCTCTTGTTCTTTCGTTGCTTAACTTAGTTTTCTGATCAAGAACTCTTAACATGGCCACAAGTGCTAGTCGATCCAAGGAGGGTGAAATTAAGGAGCCTGAGGGGATTGCACTCGTAGTCTCTAGTCCGACATTCAAACATCGTCCAGTGTCGGCGGTGCGGGATTTTCTGCCAGGTTGTGGTAGAGAACCGACATCTGCCTGGGATAGACAAATCGCCGTCATCCCTGTTAGTGAAAGCATCGACGTAGAAATTATAGTTCTTCGCGTAATCAGGTGTGTAATTCCCACACCTTTCTTTTTTGTTTTGTGATAAATACACGTATTGTTTAAAAGTCGAAACTTCGGCAGTGGCTAATGGAGTACCTTTGAAGGGTAAAATCAGAGATATCGGGTTAGTTGCCTTTTTCACTATGTCATGTAAATACCTTAGCATGAAAACATGTATGATCGGATTATTCGTTGCATATTGACATATATTGCATTCATTACATTATGTTTATATGTTGCATAGGATGGGAATATGATATTGATGAAAAGGGGCAGTGTATATCGGTGACTCTGTCACACTATTTCGATGGCTCGGTGCCACATATATCGGTGATTTGATCACATTGTTTCAGTGGTTAGGCCACATATATATCGGTGACTCTGTCGCATTGTATCGGCTTTGAGCAAAGATGATGGTATCGGCATGACTGCCAAAGAGGAGTGTAGCGGATGGAGGGTTGATTGTAGAAATCCCCACAAGAGTTTTGAGGTCGGACATACGGAGCAGGGTGTAGAGGATGGAATACTAGGCTGGGTGGGGTTGCATAACATTCACTATTTGATATGCCATGTAGTTAGGGCTTCGGCTCGATCCGATAAGTGTGGGCTTCGGCCAAATATGTTACTGTGAGGGCCAAGGCCAAATTGCTTTTGTGGGCTTAGGCCAGTTATCGATGTAAGGGGAATTGCACATTGAGTTCTTGTAACTCACCCCACTGCTTATTTTGCAGGTGATAATTAAGTGCTGCGGATATGGGCCGAGGAGGACTCTGGGGTGGCCATGCACGGTTTCTTAGTAAACGCTACTTTACTTTAAATCTTTATTTCAAATTGGGTTTTTGTTCTGTATTAAGGCCATTAATATTTTAATTTGGGTTTATCTTTGAACACGTTATCTATCTTTATGAGTTAATCGGAATGGGGTTTTCTTAAAACATGGATAAAGGTTTTTTTTAAAAAACGTAATGAACGATCACAAACAATAAGGTATAATATGACGGTTTCACTTAATACACCAACAAATATTTTCAAAATATCACCAACCCACAATAGTTAAGGTTCGATTTTCACGGTTATGGTAGTTTTATTTACTTAGTTACAAACTGTAATTAATAAATTCTGAGTTTTCTAAGAACAACCTAACTTGAAGATTTAAAAATAAAAAGAAGATTCAAATAGTTTTCAAAGAATCACAGAGTTCCACGAAAAACCTTTTATGTGACACATCAGATCCGGTCGTAACGTTTAGGCCGGGTTTGGGGTGTTACAATTGTGGTATCAGAGCCAAGTTGTAAAACTCGGCTGTGGGCATTGGGTTCAAAAATGCTTTCCAAAATTGGTTTGAAAATGGTTTAGAAAGAAAATATATGTTTTTCAGAAGTATGGCACCCGAGTTCCCGGCATCAATCCGCACGGTAAGTCTTCTGACTATTGGTTGTTTTGTATGAAGTAATTGTGTTGTGCTATGATTGCTAGTAGTAAGAAAATCAACTTTAGAGACTGAAACCTTTAGATATATACATGTGTCCACGAGAACTACTTGTAATGCTATTTTCATAAGACTGTTCGGTAATAAACAGTGAAAGTAGTACTAATTCATAAAACTTTTAATCAGATTAAGACGATTCGATTAACATGAGCGCTAGAGGACGTGGGCGTGGGTTGCGTGGCCGTGAGAGAGGCTGGGGTATTGAGGCTGGACCCTCGGAATCTGGTTATGGGCCAGAAGATGGAATGCCGGCATCGCTAGTGGCGGAAGCAAGGTCCTAGGACCGAACTGGAGGGGATGATGCTCTGTCCCAAGTGATGCTACGAGTCTTGAAGCGGGTTGTTGGAGCAAGCACCGGGACGGTAGCCTAAAAATCTATTCCTGAGCGACTTCGGGCAAATGGGGCTGAGGTATTTAGGGGTATTTCTGGAGTGGCCTCAAACGTAGCTGAATACTGGTTGGAGGCTGTGGAATGAATCATGGACGACCTAGACTGCACTGTGGAAGAGAAGTTAAAAGGAGTAGTGTCCCTCATTCTAGATGAGGCGTATCAGTGGTGGCTTACGGTAAGGGAGGGTACTACAGCGGATCATATTACCTGGGATTTCTTTAAGGCAGCATTCCAGGGAAAGTATGTAGGAGCGAGCTACGTGGATGCCCAGAGGAAGGCATTCCTAAACTTGGTCCAGGGGAATAAGTCGGTGGCTGAGTATGAGGCGGAGTTCTTGCGCCTAAGCCGCTATGCTCGGGGTATTGTTGCAACTGATCACGAGCGTTGTGTTTGGTTTGAGGATGGTCTGTGGGCTGAGCTGCGGGTATTGATAGCTCCGCAGCGGGAAAGAGACTTTGCCATTCTAGGGGAAAAAGCGAAAATAGCCGATGAGGTGAAGCGGTCAGAAAGGCAGACTCGGGATATGGAGAGGGGTAGGAACAAGAGGAGTTTTGGGTCATCAGGAACTGCTGGGGGTTTACAAAAGAGGCCTAGGTTTGATAGGTCGGGCCGAGTTCACGATACATGCTGCGTTGGTCGGTCTCTCTCGTCCGTGTGCTCAGTGTGGAAAATCACATGCAGGAGAGTGTTGGGGAAGAGATAGAGGATGTTTCAAGTGTGGATCTAGGGACCATCTGATAAGGAACTGTCCTCAAGAGTTAGCTAGGGCGCGATCGGTAAGTCAGGGGTATACACAGCTGGGAAGAGGTGGACAGCAGCCGCCGAGAGGTCGTGGGCCGATCAGAGGGGAAAATGGATTTGGGCAAGGACGTGGAGCACTGGGCAGAGGTGTTGTTAATACAGATGCAAGGCAACCGAGTTTAGTCTATGCAGCTCGACGGCAAGAGGATAGCGACGCACCGGACGTCATAATCGGTACGTTCCTTATAGCTGATAAATCGTTTACTGCTTTGATTGATAAAGGTTCGACCCATTCATATGTTGTCTGTACCGTATTTGAGACTTTGAGTATTGAATCAGAAATTTCAGTTAGAGAAATGTCTGTAGTTAGCCCTTTAGGACAATCTGTGGTATTGAACAAGTTATTTAGGGATGTGCCGTTGGAAATTCAAGGGGTAGTATTTCAAATAGATTTGATGGAATTGCCATTCGGTGAGTTTGACCGTATCTTATGAATGGATTGGCTGGTTAAGCATCGTGCAAATTTGGATTGCGCTGCTAAGCGAATAGTGTTAAGAACTTCAGAGGATAAAGAAGTAATTGTGATAGGAGAAAGAAGGAATTACTTGTCCAATGTGGTTTCTGCACTAAAGGCTGAGAGGATGGTGCGAAAAGGGTGCAAGGCATTTCTAGCTGTCATTAGTGCTTTGGATGCAAAAGAATTGTCTATTAAGGAGGTTAGAACGGTGAAGGAATTCGTGGATGTCTTTCCTGAAGAGCTTCCGGGGTTACCTCCGGATCGTGAGATGGAATTTGGAATTGATTTACTTCAGGGAACGGCTCCGGTGTCCATTGCCCCACATAGGATGGCACTGAGGGAGCTAGTAGAACTTAAAGCTCAGATCTAGGAGCTGTTGGATCGTGGATTTATTCGACCAAGTGTATCTCCGTGGGAAGCGCCAGTGTTGTTCGTAAAGAAAAAAGACGGGTTTATGCGTATGTGCATTGACTATCGTCAGCTGAACAAGTTGACGATTAAGAACAAGTATCCGTTGCCAAGGATTGACGACTTGTTCGATCAGCTGCGAGGTGCTTCGGTATTTTCAAAGATAGACTTGAGGTCAGGTTATCATCAGCTTAAGGTCAAGGAGGCGGATATTCATAAGACAGCTTTTCAAACTCGTTATGGTCATTAAGAGTTCTTGGTGATGTCGTTCGGTTTGACGAATGCACCAACTGCATTTATGGATATGATGAACCGGGTATTCCAACCCTATCTGGATCGGTTTGTTGTAGTGTTCATAGACGATATCTTGGTATATTCAAGGACGGATGAAGAGCATGATTCACACCTTCGGGTTGTTCTGCAGATATTAAGAGAGAAACAACTGTATGCCAAATTCAGCAAGTGTGAATTTTGGTTGAAGGAAGTGACTTTTCTGGGGCATGTTGTTTCTGCTCAAGGGATTAGGGTAGATCCTCGAAAGATTGAAGCAGCTTTGGATTGGAAACCACCGAAGTCAGTAGCAGAAATTCAAAGTTTCTTGGGTTTGGCTGGGTATTACAGAAGGTTCGTTGAAGGATTCTCGTTGATCGCTGCACCTCTAACCAATTGCGGAAAGGGGTACCGTTTGTCTGGTCAGATAAGCAGCAGGAAAGTTTTGAGAAATTAAAGAAGATTTTGATTGAGGCACCAGTATTGATTCAACCTGAGGCTGGAAAAAAATTGTCGTTTATTGTGATGCATCACACACCGGGTTAGGATGTGTGCTAATGCAAGAAGGGAAGGTTGTAGCATATGCGTCTCGGCAATTAAGACCGCATGAGATGAATTATCCCACTCATGACTTGGAATTAGCTGCGGTGGTGTTCGCTCTCAAGATTTGGAGACATTACCTGTATGGAGAAAATTCGATTATTTGTACGGATCATAAGAGCCTGAAGTATCTCCTCACCCAGAAGGAGTTGAATTTGAGGCAACGGAGGTGGATTGAGTTGTTGAAAGATTATGACTGCTCGATCGAGTACCACCTGGGTAAAGCTAATGTGGTGGCGGATGCGTTAAGTCGTAAGGTAGTATCGGACTTAAGGGCAATATTTGCTCACCTCAGTCTGTATGATGATGGTAGCCTGTTAGCCGAACTTCAAGTAAAGCCGATGTAGGTAAATCAGATTAAAGAGAAACAGTGGTTGGACGAAGTGTTAAGTTCTCGACTTCAGCAAGTTCAGAACGGTGAAGTAGGAGATTTTAGCATTAACAGTGAAGGGGTGTTATGTTGTCATGGGAAGATTTGTATGCCGAAGGACGTTGAGGTAAGGCAGATGATTTTGAAGGAGGCGCATAGTAGCCCATATGCTATGCATCCTGGAGGAAGTAAGATGTATCGAGATTTGCGTGAATTGTACTGGTGGCCGAGTTTGAAGCGAGAAGTTTTCCTAAAAGTTTCGCCTTGGAAGAAGGTTTTAAGGTTTGGACGAAAAGGCAAGTTGAGCCCCAGGTTCATCGGGCCTTATCGGGTTTTGAAACGTGTGGGACCAGTAGCTTATCAGCTGGAGTTACCTCCGGAGTTGAGGCAGATACATGATGTATTCCATGTCTCGATGTTGAGGCAGTATCGTTCGGATCCATCCCACATAGTGGCCGTGGAAGAAATTGAAGTGAGACCAGACCTGTCTTTTGAAGAAGAACCAGTGCAGATTTTAGATTGGGATGTTAAGATATTGAGAAGGAAGTCGGTTCCGTTGGTTAAAGTTCTATGGCGAAATCATGGTTTTGAGGAAGCTACGTGGGAGTCGGAAGATGTGATACGACAGCAATACCCTCACCTCTTTTGACCAGGTAAATTTCGAGGCCGAAATTTCTTTAAGGGGGTAGAACTGTAACATCCTGGAATTAGGGGTTCTGCATTTTTATGTTTTCTGTGTGTTGAGCATGTTCTGCTTGTTATTTTGGTGTGATTGGGGGCCTTGGGAAGGCTCGGGGTCAAGCCGGGGCCTTGATAAAAATTTTGTTTTTAGGCACTTTAGGGGGGGAAGCTAGTAGGAGCAGACCTTATGTGTTATTGCTTGTAATTGTTTGCACAAGTTGGAGTATGGTAGAGTGGCAAGTGACGCCACTTAAGGTGCAAGGGAGCAGTAGGAGGGAAGGAGTTCGAGTCTCGTCTGCAGCAAGTGGAGCTTTATTTTTTTTGTGCTCAAGGGGAAGGAGTGTTGGCTTTCGGCTGGGACTCTTCATAGTGGTTGGTTGAAGGAGTCAAAATATTTGAATGAGTGGCCATGAGGTGTTGATGGAGTTTGAAATGGTCAAACTGAATCAAATGGATGTTGGAGAGTGGGACATGGAGAAAATCAAG
Source organism: Gossypium sturtianum (assembly GCA_025698515.1). Classification (NCBI taxonomy): domain Eukaryota; kingdom Viridiplantae; phylum Streptophyta; class Magnoliopsida; order Malvales; family Malvaceae; genus Gossypium; species Gossypium sturtianum. The sequence goes on from CM046952.1 coordinate 24,641,147, forward strand.
GGATTTGAGAGTGAGAAGAGGTGGTTGGCCGAATGAGGGGTTTGTGGGAAGGAGAATTTCGGCTAGGGGGTTAGGAGGCATTTCGGTTTTGGTTGCTTGTGGTGTGCTGAAATTCTTTAGGAGCACTTAGTTTATTTTTTTCTCTCTTTGCAATTTAGGTGTTGGTACTTCAATAGTTGGTAATCGAAGCTTCAACTCTCTCTTGTGCTCTCTCATTCCTCTTGGTTTCCTCTTTTCTTCCATTCGTTTTCTTCATTTGTTGCACTTAGCAAGTTTGGCTGAATCATCCTATTTGTTTTTCCCATTTGATCTTTGTCGTACCTAGCCGAAACCCCTTGAAGCCCCTTTGCGGAATCTTTTCTTCTCCTTTGTTCTTTCCTCTTAAACACCACAACCAAAACTTTCTTCTCTCCTCCATCTTTATCTTTTTCTTTTGCAAGCCGAATCCTCTTTTACTCCCTAACTCTTCTCTTTTCTCTGTTAAATAGCCACCATATATCATTCTAGCCTTTTCAATCGGCATTTCCTTGTTATTTCGGTAAGGGTTCTTCTTCCTCTATTTTTTTTTCTTTTCTTTTCATTCTTTACCTCTTTTCTCGTTGATTTGTTAAACCAAAGATTCTGACTCGCTTCTTTTGGGCTTTGGCCGATTGTGGAGGGGCTTGTTCTCGTCTCCTCTTCTTCGTGTAGCCTGCATTCGGGAAATCTTTGGTAAGTTGGATGTTGGCCGAATGGTTAGGAAGGGGTCCTTTCTCGTTTTTGGTTGGGCCGAAAGGGTATTCTTTTGGTTTTGTTTTGGGAATTGGTTCTAACTTGGAATAATCTAGGGACTCATCCGGTTTCGTAAGCCAACCTTCTAGTGGTCGGTTTTCGTTGATCAAGGTAAGAAGCTTCTTTTGAGTTGGTACCTATCCTCTCTTGTTCTTTCGTTGCTTAACTTAGTTTTCTGATCAAGAACTCTTAACATGGCCACAAGTGCTAGTCGATCCAAGGAGGGTGAAATTAAGGAGCCTGAGGGGATTGCACTCGTAGTCTCTAGTCCAACATTCAAACATCGTGCAGTGTCGGCGATTCGGGATTTTCCGCCAGGTTGTGGTAGAGAGCCGACATCTGCCTGGGATAGACAAATCGCCATCATCCCTTTTAGTGAAAGCGTCGACGTAGAAAGTATAGTTCTTCGCGTAATCAGGTGTGTAATTCCCACACCTTTCTTTGTTGTTTTGTGATAAATACACGTATTGTTTAAAAGTCGAAACTTCGGCAGTGGCTAATGGATTACCTTTGAAGGGTAAAATCGGAGATATCGGGTTAGTTGCCTTTTTCACTATGTCATGTAAATACCTTAGCATGAAAACATGTATGATCGGATTATTCGTTGCATATTGACATATGTTGCATTCATTACATTATGTTTATATGTTGCATAGGATGGGAATATGATATTGATGAAAAGGGGCAGTGTATATCGGTGACTCTGTCACACTATTTCGATGGCTCGGTGCCACATATATCGGTGATTTGATCACATTGTTTTAGTGGTTAGGCCACATATATATCGTTGACTCTATCACATTGTATCAGCTTTGAGCAGCATGACTGTCAGCATGACTGCCAAAGAGGAGTGTAGCGGATGGAGGGTTGATTGTAGAAATCCCCACAGGAGTTTTGAGGTTGGACATACGGAGCGGAGTGTAGAGGATGGAATACTAGGCTGGGTGGGGTTGCATAACATTCACTATTTGATATGCCATGTAGTTAGGGCTTCGCCCGATCCGATAAGTGTGGGCTTCGCCAAATATATTCTTGTGAGGCCAAGGCCAAATTGCTTTTGTGGGCCTAGGCCGATTATCGATGTAAGGGAATTGCACATTGAGTTCTCGTAACTCACCCCAATCGCTTATTTTGCGGTGATACTTAAGTGTCATGGATATGGTGAGAGAGGACTGCAGGGTGGCCATGCACGCTTTCTTAAAACGCTACTTTACTTTAAATCTTTATTTCAAATTGGGTTTTTGTTCTGTAATAAGGCCATTAATATTTTAATTTGGGTTTATTTTTGAACACGTTATCTATCTTTATGAGTTAATCGGAATGGGGTTTTCTTAAAACATGGATAAAGGTTTTTTTTTTTAAAACGTAATGAACGATCACAAACAATAAGTTATAATATGACGGTTTCACTTAATACACCAACAAATATTTTCAAAATATCACCAACCCACAACAGTTAAGGTTCGATTTTCACGGTTATGGCAGTTTTATTTACTTAGTTACAAACTGTAATTAATAAATTCTGAGTTTTCTAAGAACAACCTAACTTGAAGATTTAAAAATAAAAAGAAGATTCAAATAGTTTTCCAAGAATCACAGAGTTCCACGAAAAACCTTTTATGTGACACATCAGATCCGGTCGTAACGTTTAAGCCGAGTTTAGGATGTTACAGTACACACGGCTGAGTTACATGCCCGTGTCTCAGGCCGTGTGGACATGAAATTGGCCAAATTCAAGCCATTTCCAACACCAACTCATGCAACCACCTAAAAGCATTTTGTACACATGATCAACATATATAACATGACCAAAACCAACATGAAATGACCAATTTCATAGTCCAAAATCATTCAACCAATATGCCATACAAGGCACCTCAAATGCAAACATACAAACTTACCTAAACTTACATACATACTTGACCACATTTCATTCATACACATCTAGTTCAATACCATCTCAAAACATACCATATCTTGACCATTAGTACTTCAACATAAACTTACCATTTGAGCCATACCATTCATGCATCACAAGTACCAAAATAACACAATTCAACCAACATCAATTGGTACCCAAAACAACTTAAACATGCCAAAATCATCAACAAGATACCAGTACAAATTCACCTATACATGTCATTATAACCTTAGCCAAAACATCAAAAACTATCAAAATTTATGTTGGATAGTGTGATAGATCTTTGACGAGCTTCCAAAATGATTGAGCTTTCGGTTATCTATAAAACATAGGAAGGAAAACTACGAAAGCACATAATGCTTACTAAGTTCGTAAAACATGAAAGATAACTTACCATTTCAATACATAACATTAAGATTAAACATAATATAATCCAACCACAAGCTTGACACAAGCCTAAGCACCATCAATAACACATGTTAGTGCATTCAAACATAATTCACTTGAATTTAACATAGGGTAAGCCATTATACATGAACATACTTCATTTGAATTCATCATTTTCATCAACATAAGCATACTTCCATTGAAGCTTACCATTTCAATCATTTCCATAAATACATGATATAGTTCATTTGAAAACTTACAGTTCCTTTCCTTTCCATGCCCGTTGAACCATTTAGAATGTCACCAGATACACGGGAAAGCTCACATGAAGTGTGCTTAACATATAACCGTAACCTTTCCTTTACATCGTTGCTCACACGAGATGTGAAATGGGCCTGCTCACGTGAATTTTGGGTCGGAATCTAAACTACATGGTGGTGCTCACATGAGCTATGGAGTATCCGCAACAAATGCAGCACCTCAACCATCGGTAGGACATTCAAGACCAGCACTCGAAACATGAAAACCCTAATGACATGTCATTTGTATCCTAAGAATTCCTAAGGTTCAACCGGGACTCTATAGCCATCATGACATTGTTGAATATTAATCATTCAATTACATTACAACTAACATATTAACATATAATTGAAAATAACATTAAAACGACATTTATTCCTACAAACTTACCTCGACGATTAAGGCGTAAAAATGAAGTTGATTAATCCGAGGCTTTAGCTTTTCCTCGATCTAGATCCATACATTGTCTATCTTGATCTAAATAGACAAATTCAATCCATTTAATACTTCTATTATTCAATTCAGTCCATATTTCATTTTTTTCAAAATTACTATTTTACCCCTAACATATTAACTTTATACAATTTAGTCTTTAAGCTCCTAAATTGAAATCTAAACATTTTCATCCTTTCCTCAAGCTAGCCGATTTCTATAGAGACCTATATCAATATATAGAAAACATCATTTCACAAAATTTACCATGAACTTTTATCATTTTTACAAACAAGTCCCTAAATGTCATTTTCATCAAAAATCACTTTACAAAACTAGTTTATTTATCAACAAGGACTCATAGTCTTCCATTAAAAGTCAAGAATCAAGCAAGAAAATTCATGGAAAAACCCTAAATCTTTAAAAATTTTACAAATTGATCCCCGGGCTAGCTAGGTTAAACTACAACGACTTCAAAAACATAAAAATCATTAAAAACGAGATAAAAAATCACTTACATGCAAGCTATAAAAGTGACCGAAGCTTCAAACCCTAGCTATGACTTCTCCTTAATCAATTTCTGTGGAAAATATTAACTAAGAAGATGATATATTTGTTTTTGCTTATTTTTCTTTAACTTATTAATTAAATTACTTAATTAACCTTACATTTTAACTTAAAAATCACTTCGTTTGTGTCCATAAAAGTCCACTAACTATTCAAATGGTCTAATTACTATCTAAGTCCTCTCACTTTAAAGTTTCATAGCCATTTGTCCCTTTTTACTAAGAGAACTCCACTTTTGCATCTTTTACGATTAAGTCCTTTTCACTTAATTAAGCATGCAAACGTCAAAATTTCTTAACGAAATGTTTATACTACCTTACTAACATTCCATAGACATTAAAATAATAATAAAATAATAATTTAATTGTCATATTTGTGGTCTAAAAAACACTGTTCTGATTTTACTAAAAACGGGTCGTTACAAAGCATAATGAGTAGATACTAATTAGATCATGGTGAAAGTCACTGGACAACTGTAAAGAACATACTTAAGTAATTAAAAAGATCCAAAGATATGTTCTCGGTGTATGGCAGTTTGGAAGATGATCTAGTTGTAAGCGGTTACACATATGCAAGTTTTCAAAACGATAAAGATGATTTTCGATCTCAATCAGGATATGTGTTTTGTTTAGATGGTGGTGTTGTTAGCTGGAAAAGTTCAAAGCAAAGCATTATTGCTGATTCCAAAATTGAAGCTGGATACATAGCAGCATCTATTGCAACAAAGGAAGCAGTTTGGATCAAGAAGTTCATTAGTGACCTTGGAGTGGTTCCTAGCATTACAAATATTGTTGATGTTTATTGTGAAAATAATGGTGCTATTCCAAAATCTAAGGAACCCAGATCACATTAATGATCCAAACACATTCTAAGGCATTATCATCTTATTCGAGAAATCATTGAGATAGGTGATGTTAAGATATGCAAAGTTCCAACAGATGGAAATGTTGGTGATCCATTGACTAAGCCTCTGCCACAAACAAAGCATGATCGTCATGCTAGGTTCATAGGTATGAGATACATTAATAATCGGGCCTAGTGTAAGTGGGAGATTGTTAGTAATAGTGCCCTAGGCCTATTGTATGGACATTTTATTTTGATTAAATGAATTTATTATATTATAATTTGCATGTTTAATATATAATAATATCCTTGAATAATTTTATTCTAAATGTCCCTAATCAGTTGTTGTCTTGGGAACAATAATAAATTAAGATTAGTATGGAATATCATAGATATTCATGTGATGAATATGTGTTTGAGAAACAAATCATATTCATATATATTTGTTGAGAATGAATACTGGACCAACCCATTTTGAGATTAATACATGGATCAAAGTCATAAATTGAATCTCTAAACATTTGTGTCATTAAATCCTTAGAGCTGAAATCACTATAGTTCTCAAAATAAGGAATTTTATGTTTTGACATAATCAAACATTGTCTTTAACCGGATAACTATAAAAGTTATGCTTGAACATAATTAGAATCATGTAGTGAGATGTGAGTGATTAAGATGGAATTTGTCCCTCTTATTATGAGAGAGATATCTCTGGGCCCCTCAACGATTGAGATTGAAAAATGCATGGCCATGCTCGAATGAATTGATGGAGATCAATGTCATTCATTTTTTCAGTCTAATTGTGTATCGAGAAATTAAAGATAGAATGATATAAGGTTGACTTTATCCATGCCTTATCATCTATCTAGATATCGTGAGACAAAAGGATTATGTCATGAGTTGTATTTAGGTTGTCTCGGATCATGAGCTATCATTTAACTTAGGTAGTCGTAATGTCTTGCTAGAGGCCACTTATGACTTGTAGGACCAAATATGATTTGGGCCTGCTACCAACGTTAATTGAACCTATAGGGTCGCACATTAAGAATGAACAAGAATATCTAAGGTGGTTATTTGTAGTGGGAAGTGGAGAGGATTTAGGGATTTTCACATCCCATATTTTGTTTTCTTTTTAAATATTTTCTTTTTCTTTTTTCTGAAAATTCCCCAAGTTTTGATGTTTCTTTTCTCTCTGGCTTGCTTCCGTTTTTCTTTCTTTTTTTCAATCTCTTCTTGGCACCGATTTCGCTTCTTCTTTCTACCTTCTGTCAAATTTTGATTCGTGCCTCGTTATTCTAGCGTTTGGTGTGTGTTCGGTAAGTATAGTGAGCACGGTTTGAGTTTGGTTAATAAACTCTTGATTAATGGAGTTTATTTTTGTGTTAGGGGAAAATCAAGGGACCGGAGGAGTTCGATTGATGCCCTAATCTTTCGTAAATCTCGTTGTTCGTTCTAAGGTAAGTGACGAATGGGTTAGTCGAATCGTTGTCGATGTTATGGTTTCAGATTAATTGCAAATTAGGACTGATTGCGGGGTTTGGTTGTCAATTATAAGTGTTGGTGATCTCGGGAGTGCTTTTACGTCAAAAACGAGACCAGGTGTGTACCCGAATAGCAAGAAAACGTATTTTCGACAAAGGTTGAAAATCATTCTATCGATGCCATACGACCGTGTGGTAAGCCGTGTGCCATAACACGGGCGTGTGATTGACGAGGCCAGGCCGTGCGCACAAGACACAGTCGTGTGATGGTCAGGTAGGCCGTGTGCGACACACGGGCGTGTGGAAATTTGGGCTAGGCTGTGTTATCCACATGGCCAAGGCGAATTTGGGAAGTGTAGGCCATACGGGCAGGCCACATGGGCGTGTGAGCCCATTTTCACTAAATTGTTTGCTAAGGTTGCACGGGTCGCGCAAGTCAACTGTGAACCTTCTGTAGAGTTGGTAAGCATTACTTAGACCCCTAATTGTGTGAATTGACTGATTGATGGGTAAATATTGAGCATGATGATAGTATGTATGTAAACATTTACTGATTATATGTACTGATAATCACCTAATAGCATGTCATCTATTATATGTTGCATTGCATTGGGTTGGGATGATATTAGTTGGAGGAAGTGCACTAAAAGGCTCTTAAGCCTAATATACTGGCAGCTCAGCTGCAAACTACTGTTTGTGCCGCATTCAGTACCACTTGGAGTGTAGGGATGGGTGGGTTGATTTAATCCCCACATGGAGTGTAGGGTTGGACGAAGATGGTGTGCAGAGGCTGGTTGGGTAGGACTTTGTTATTGAATACTGTAAATCTGTTACTGATACTGTAATGGGCTAAGGCGCTATGCATGACTGATATTGATACTGTAATGGGCTAAGGCCCAACTGCCACTGATACTAAAAAGGGCTTAGGCCCTGACTGCGTATGATTGTAAACTGATTACTTGTTTTCTGTTGGACTACACACTTAGTTTACGTAAACTCACCCTCTTCTGTTTAATGTGTACAGGTAATCCCCAAACTTGACGGATCGGTGCAGCGAAGGACTCAACGGTGGCCACACGTATTTTAAACTATCTTAATTTCAGTTTTGGTATTCATTTCTTAATTATTTTCTGGGTTAATTTTGATGTAAATTGGAGTTTTTGGACTATTTACTTTTATTTCAAATTTTAGTCTGTTTTCATGGATTCAATAACTTCACAAACTCAACGAACAAACGGTTTTCTCTAAAACAAAGGGGTTTTTCTAAGATGGACGAATTTACCTAATTAACTCGATTTTTCATAAATTAAATGATTTCTAAAGCTTCCGCAATGAATTATTTTTTAAAACAATTGAGTAAATAAGCAAGTGATTTTGGAGTCAACAAGAGTAATGAAACGAAAAAGGATTTATAGTAGAAACTTAGTTTTCAAACACACTATCATGTGACATCGCCAGATCCGGCCATAACGTCTAGGCCGAGTTTGGGGTGTTACAACCCGTTTTTAATCAAATCGGAATAGTAGTTTTGGGACCACAAATTTGAGGTCAAAATATTTATTTTATTATTATTTAAATGTTTACAGCATGATTGAATAATTGTGTGAAAATTTTGTTAAGTAATTTTATCGTTTAAATGGTCAATTTGATAAAAAGGACTAAATCGCGTAAAGTGTAAAATGCATTTTCTATTAGCTAAAGGTGTCAAATAGCTATAGAAACTTAAATTTTAGGTCCTTATGTTGTAAATAGACCATTAACATGATAGTGTATGATATTGGCTTGGTAAATTTGAAATACTTAATGTTCATTAAGGTTATTTTTGGTAATTGGTAAATAAAAGTTAATTAAATAAAACAAAAGCTTAATTTTATTAGATTATCATCTTCACTAGATGAAACTTTGAAGGGAAGAGTAGCCATGGTTAGTTTTTCATTCGGCCAAGCTTTCCTAGCTCATTAAGGTACGATTTTTGTCTCGTTTTTAATGATTTCTACGTTTTTAAGATCGTTGTAGCTAGGTCTAGCTAGCCCAGGGACTATTTTGCAAAATTGTTAAAGATTTTGAATGATGCCATTGATGAATAAATGAGTATTTTGATGTTTGATGATAGATTATGAATATTGGTTGTGAGTTATACAAGTTTTGTTAAGTGATTTTTAGTGAAAATGAAAAATAGGGATTAAATTGAGAAATGTTGAAACTTTGTGATTAAAATGTGAAATAAATGGAAAATATGGGCTGCTAGGGGCATAAGAGTAATTCGGCTAAGCATGGGTGTTTTGAAATTTCATGAATTTGTGATTTTGTGTAATAAGGACTAAATTGTAAAAGATGTGAAATATTAGGGGCAATTGTGTAAAAATGCCCTAAAGTGAAATTTGGACTAAATTGAATAAATGAATGATTAAATAAGTTGCTTTTGATTTATATAGATCAAGAAAAGCGGAATTCAGACCTAGATCGGGGGAAAACTAAAGTTATCGACTAATCGACTCGATTCACCGTTTTAACATCTGAGGTAAGTTCATATGTAACAAGCATTATTATAATTATGCTTTAAATGCTTTGATATTTCATAAATTGTGTATACAAGATTGAAGTTATGTTTAACGACAATTCGACTATATATGGCACTTAGTGTGCGATTCGACATAGCTCTGGTTATATATGGCACTTAGTGTGCGAGATTGAGATAGCTTCGGCTATGTATGGCAGTTAGTGTGCTATATGAGATAGCTTCGTCGATGTACGACACTTAGTGTGTGAGATATCGGGTATTCAACAGTATTCCAAATATATATGAGCTTGTTACGGATTGGTACAGGTATGTACATGCATAGTATGAGCCTTAAATCGAAGAAGTTATGAAGTTTGTATAATAGCATATGAATAAGCATGTGAAAGGTTTGTTAGTAATCACAAATTACATGCTAATATGTTTAAATTGATGAATGGTGTTGTAACGCCCCGAATTTGGGCCTAGTAGAATTGGGCCTATTGGGCTTTGGGTCTTATAAAATTTTTAAGTAAGCAAGAAAATGACGAATGACATGATGGCTTTAAGGGTTTAATGAATTTGGAGTGTCTACGTGTGTTAGAGAAGTTTCGGGTTCGAGTTTTGTGGTGGAGGATTTTTAATTTAATTAATTAGGGAATCAGGGTTGTGGGTAGTGGGATTTTAAATAAAAATAAGAGAAAAATGGCACAAAGAAGCCTACGGTGAAGTGGCTATGTGACACCACTAGGGTGTAGGGAGGTGGCGACATATGCATGCAGGGAGGTCTGAGGTTCGAGTGCTAGCTTAGTTTTATTTTGGAGTTTAATTTTAGGCTTTTAGAAGGCTAGAAGTGGCGTGTAGAGGGACTCTAAGGAGAAGTGATCAGTGGAGAGAATTTAGGAGAAAGATAAGGGAGACACATGGAGAAAAATTAGGAGATGAGCAGTGGATGAAGTGGTGCCGAATCGGACTTTAGGGGTGGCTAAGTTTCGGCTATAGGCTACATAAATGTGTGTGTGCTGAATCTGGGGTCTTAGGTAATGCCGAATTTTCCATTCTTTTTCTTTTCCTTGTCGAAACCTTATTTTTCCACAACCGAAAATACCTTGCCTTGTTGTCGATTCTTCACTCTTCTCCTACCTTCTAAACCTTTATTCTTGCCTCTGAGCTGACACTTCTCTTCTTCCTTGGCAAACCGAATAGCCTCTATTCTCCCTCAAGGTTCTTCTTTGATTTTTACGATTTCATCTTCCTCTTTTACCTTGCATTTAGGTGCCGAATATACCTTTGCACCACTCTGATTTTTAGGCCCTTGATCGAATCTTCTCTGTGCTTTTTTTCAGCTTTGGTCGATTGATTCTTGGGATTTAGCATCGACCTCTTCCCTCCAAGGTCGTTACCATTTCACTCTTGTTGCGTCTCGAGTTTTGGGGTAAGTGTTCTTTACTTCAGTTTAAGGGTTGGCCGAATGGTCATATATGTTGTGAGGGTGACTTGTGTTGGATGCAAGTCATCTATTACTTGGGCTCTAATGATGAAGTTGGTACAGATCTAGGGTCGAATCGCGGTTGGTGTTAAAGAAATGAGCTATTAAGGCTTGTCGCACACGGTAAGGTTACGGTGAGGCTTCGGTTTTTGATAAAGTTTGTATTTAGCCTGTGATTAATTGTTAAGTAATATCAAATGTAGGTTTGTGACTAAGAGGAAATCACAGCACGCATTATTACCAGGTGTGTACAAACACTACACACACATGATATCGACAATGCCGGAAAGTCGAAAAGCTGAAAGTGGCTAAATGGGCCCGGTGGGCCATGAGGCTAAGTTTTGTGAAATTTATTGATTTGGTTATATGAATTGAGTTAGTCATGCTTGTTACATGATCTGAATTGGATTTGGGCTTAATGGGCCACATGATAGAGATTTGGGCCTAATGGGCCATATGATTGTGATTTGGGCCTAATCGGCCATATCATTGAGAATGGGCTTTGTATATGGATTGGGCTTAGTACCTGATAACTGCTAAACTTTCATAAAACTTAAAAACTTAATTGCAATCGTGGACAAGTCACAAGGTTGAAGTGTGGTAATGGGTATATGCATGTCTAGGATTGGATCTAGGGAGAGCTTGGTACTTAAACGGTCTCAATGACCCACCTCCTCTTCTCTGGAGTCCTACACGTGCATAGTACTGCTCACTTTGGCCAACGGGGATTTGTCAACAGACCCAGGTAAGTACTAAATCCATAATACTTAAAAATGACCGAAATGCCCATAAGGGCGAAAAAAGACTGAAATACCCCTATGTGTTAAACTTAGGATTTCTGGATGTTACATGCTGCATTCATATGATATACTGTTTAGGTTGCATATGGGTGGGAATTATGGAACGGGGGAAGTATATGAGGATCGCAGGGTTGCTTGACGACCGTGGATCCACCGATGGCTTTTAAGCCCATTAGCAGCTTTGCTGCAACGTAGGTAGTACCGCAAATGGGCTACAATTGATGTTTACCGGATAGGTGGGTTGATGTAGACATCCCCATATGATGTGTATCGGGGGACGGAGATGATGTGTACCGGATGGATTATTTAGGGAGGGTTGCACAGCATTGCATGTATGATGTTGCTATTATTATGAAAAGGGCTTAGGCCCAATTGATTGCTTGTATGCTATTTGTTTGCTGAGGGTTGTACACACTGAGTTTCAAAACTCACCCTCCTCTTTTATTTTTCTCAGGAAATCTGCTGTAGACGGTTCGACGAATAGAGGGACTCAGAGGTGGCCAGCTAGCAAGACGTTTCGTTTTACTTGATTTTCTTTATAGTTTTAAGTACTTTGATCATTTTAAGTTGGATTGTAATAAGGCTTTCCCTCTGTTTAACTTTACATTGAATGTTTTACTTTATTTCTTTTAAGATTTATATCCAACCTTTCTGAAAACAAGTGTTTTATTCAAAATTAAGCTTTCGCTGGTAAAAAGTTTTATTTTTAAATAATTGTTAACTTACAATCGAAAAGACAGATTTCCTAATACACTTTGATTTGGAAGACAACTATGAGCTGGGTTTTTAATCAAAATTCTCTAAGAAGGGTTTTCAATGAAAACAAGGTTTTTCGCAAAAACACTTCAATGTGACACGCCGGATTCAGGCCTAACTTCTAGGCCGGGTTTGGGGTGTTACATTTGGTGGTATCAGAGCTTGGTTGCAAAGCTCAGGCTGTGAAAATGGGCCTTAATATTGATTTTAATATTTTTAGAGTACTTTGGCAATTCTTGCTGGTGGCACACCGAGTTCTCGACGTCGAACCAAGTAAGTTCTCTTGGTACTTGATTATTTTGAACTGTTATAATGTAGATGGCGGGCTACTCTTAGAATATACCCAGAGTAAAACTAAAGCCCGTAAGAACTTGAAACTGTAGAGGATTTACGAAAACAACCTCTTTACTTAATACTATCATAAAACATTAGAGCTAAAGTGTGTTAGTGTTATTAAAATTAGAGTGCGCAGCGAAAGCATAATGGTGTGACTTGAGCGGTGCGATTAATAGTTAGTTGGAAATTTCGAGGATGAAATTTCTTTAAGGGGTAGAATTGTAACGCCCCAAATTTGGGCCTAGTAGAATTGGGCCTATTGGGCTTTGGGTCTTATAAAATTTTTAAGTAAGCAAGAAAATGATGAATGACATGATGGCTTTAAGGGTTTAATGATTTTGGAGTGTCTAGGTGTGTTGGAGAAGTTTCGGGTTCGAGTTTTGTGGTGGAGGATTTTTAATTTAATTAATTAGGGAATCCGGGTTGTGGGTAGTGGGCTTTTGAATAAAAATAAGAGAAAAATGGCACAAAGAAGCCTGTGGTGAAGTGGCTATGTGACGCCACTAGGGTGTAGGGAGGTGGCGACATATGCATGCAGGGAGTTCTGAGGTTCGAGTGCTAGCTTAGTTTTATTTTGGAGTTTAATTTTAGGCTTCTAGAAGGCTGGAAGTGGCGTGTAGAGGGACTCTAAGGAGAAGTGATCAGCGGAGAGAATTTAGGAGAAGGATAAGGGAGATATCATGGAGAAAAATTAAGAGATGAGCAGTGGATGAAGTGATGCCAAATTGGACTTTAGGGGTGGCTAAGTTTCGGCTATACGCTATATAAATGTGTGTGTGCCGAATATGGGGTCTTAGGTAATACCAAGTTTTCCATTCTTTTTCTTTTCCTTACCGAAACCTTATTTTTCCACAACCAAAAATACCTTGCCTTGTTGTCGATTCTTCACTCTTCTCCTACCTTCTAAACCTTTATTCTTGCTTCTGAGCCGACTCTTCTCTTCTTCCTTGGGAAACCGAATAGCCTCTATTCTCCCTCAAGGTTCTTCTTTGATTTTTGCGATTTCATCTTCCTCCTTTTACCTTGCATTTAGGTGCCGAATATCCCTTTGCACCACTCCAATTTTTAGGCCCTTGACCGAATCTTCTCTGTGCTTTTTCTTCAGCTTTGGCTGATTGATTCTTGGGATTTAGCATCGATCCCTTCCCTCCAAGGTTGTTACCATTTCACACTTGTTGCGTCTCGGGTTTTGGGGTAAGTGTTCTTTACTTCGGTTTAAGGGTTGGCCGAATGGTCATATATGTTGTGAGGGTGACTTGTGTTGGATGCAAGTCATCTATTACTTGGGCTACAATGATTAAGTTGCTATAGATCTAGGGTCTAATAGCCGTTGGTGTTAAAGAAAGTAGCTATTAAGGCTTGTTGCACACGGTATGGTTACGGTGAGGCTTCGGATTTTGATAAAGTTTGTATTTAGCCTGTGATTAATTGAAAAGTAATATCGAATGTAGGTTTGTGACTAAGAGGAAATCGCAGCATGCATTATTACCAGGTGTGTACAAACACTACACACTCATAATATCGGCAATGCCGAAAAGCTGAAAAGCCGAAAGTGGCTAAATGGGCCGGGTGGATCCTGATGCTAAGTTTTGTGAAATTGATTGATTTGGTTATATGAATTGAGTTAGTCGCCACATGATAGAGATTTGGGCCTAATAGGCCATATGATTGTGATTTGGGCCTATTGGGCCATATGATTGAGAATGGGCTTTGTATATGGATTGGGCTTAGTACCTGATAACTGCTAAACTTTCATAAAACTTAAAAACTTAATTGCAACCGTGGACAAGTCACAAGGTTGAAGTGTGGTAATGGGTATATGCATGTCTAGGATTGGATCTAGGGAGAGCTTGATACTTAAGCGGTCTCAATGACCCACCTCCTCTTCTCTGGAGTCCTACCTGGTGCATAGTACCTGTTCACTTTGGCCAACGGTGATTTGTCAATGGACCCAGGTAAGTACTAAATCCATAATGCATAAAAGTGACCGAAATGCCTCTAAGGGCGAAAAAGACTAAAATACCCCTATGTGTTAAACTTAGGATTTGTGGATGTTACATGCTGCATTCATATGATATACTGTCTAGGTTGCATATGGGTGGGAATTATGGAACGGAGGAAGTATATGAGGATCGCAGGGTTGCTTGACGACCGTGGATCCACCGATAGCTTTTAAGCCCATTAGCAGCTTTGCTGCAACGTAGGTAGTACCGCAAATGGGCTACCTTTGATGTGTACCGGATGGGTGGGTTGATGTAGACATCCCCACATGATGTGTATCGGGGGACGGAGATGATGTGTACCGGATGGATTATTTTGGGAGGGTTGCACAACATTGCATGTATGATGTTGCTATTATTATGAAAAGGGTTAGGCCCAATTGATTGCTTGTATGCTATTTGTTTGCTGAGGGTTGTACACACTGAGTTTCGAAACTCACCCTCCTCTTTTATTTTTCTCAGGAAATCTTCTGTAGACGGTTCGACGAATGGAGGGACTCAGAGGTGGCCAGCTAGCAAGACGTTTCATTTTACTTGATTTTCTTTATAGTTTTAAGTACTTTGATCATTTTAAGTTGGATTGTAATAAGGCTTTCCCTCTGTTTAACTTTACATTGAATGTTTTACTTTATTTCTTTTAAGATTTATATCAAACCTTTCTGAAAACAAGTGATTTATTCAAAATTAAGCTTCCGCTGGTAAAATGTTTTATTTTTAAATAATTGTTAACTTACAATCGAAAAGACAGATTTCCTAATACACTTTGATTTGGAAGACAACTATGAGCTGGGTTTTTAATCAAAATTCTCTAAGAAGGGTTTTCAATGAAAACATGGTTTTTCGCAAAAACACTTCAATGTGACACGCCGGATTCGGGCCTAACTTCTAGGCCGAGTTTGGGGTGTTACATTTGATGGTATCAGAGCTCAGTTGCAAAGCTCGGGCTGTAAAAATGGGCCTTAATATTGATTTTATTTTTTTAGAGTACTTTGGAAATTCTTGCTGGTGGCACACCGAGTCCTCGACGTCGAACCAAGTAAGTTCTCTATATACTTGATTATTTTGAACTGTTATAATGTAGATAGCGGGCTACTCTTAGAATATACCCAGATTAAAACTAAAGCCCGTAAGAACTTGAAACTGTAGAGGATTTACGAAAATAACCTATTTACTTAATACTATCATAAAACATTAGAGCTAAAGTGTGTTAGTGTTATTAAAATCAGAGTGCGCATCGAAAGCATAGTGTTGTGACTTGAGCGGTGCGATTAATAGTTAGTTGGAAATTTCGAGGACGAAATTTCTTTAAGGGGGTAGAATTGTAACGCTCCGAATTTGGGCCTAGTAGAATTGGGCCTATTGGGCTTTGGGTCTTATAAAATTTTTAAGTAAGCAAGAAAATGACGAATGACATGATGGCTTTAAGGGTTTAATGAATTTGGAGTGTCTAGGTGTGTTGGAGAAGTTCCGGGTTCGAGTTTTGTGGTGGAGGATTTTTAATATAATTAATTAGGGAATCAGGGTTGTGGGTAGTGGGCTTTTAAATAAAAATAAGAGAAAAATGGCACAAAGAAGCCTGTGGTGAAGTGGCTATGTGACGCCACTAGAGTGTAGGGAGGTGGCGACATATGCATGCAGGGAGGTCTGAGGTTCAAGTGCTAGCTTAGTTTTATTTTGGAGTTTAATTTTAGGCTTCTAGAAGGCTGGAAGTGGCGTGTAGAGGGACTCTAAGGAGAAGTGATCAGCGGAGAGAATTTAGGAGAAGGATAAGGGAGATATCATGGAGAAAAATTAAGAGATGAGCAGTGGATGAAGTGGTGCCGAATTGGACTTTAGGGGTGGCTAAGTTTCGGCTATAGGCTATATAAATGTGTGTGTGTCGAATCTGGGGTCTTAGGTAATGTCAAATTTTCCATTCTTTTTCTTTTCCTTGCCGAAACCTTATTTTTCCACAACCAAAAATACCTTGCCTTGTTGCCGATTCTTCACTCTTCTCCTACCTTTTAAACCTTTATTCTTGCTTCTGAGCCGACTCTTCTCTTCTTCCTTGGCAAACCGAATAGCCTCTATTCTCCCTCAAGGTTTTTCTTTGATTTTTGCGATTTCATCTTCCTCCTTTTACCTTGCATTTAGGTGCCGAATATCCCTTTGCACCACTCCGAATTTTAGGCCCTTGACCGAATCTTCTCTGTGCTTTTTCTTCAGCTTTGGCCGATTGATTCTTGGGATTTAGCATCGATCTCTTCCCTCCAAGGTTGTTACCATTTCACTCTTGTTGCGTCTCGGGTTTTGGGGTAAGTGTTCTTTACTTCAGTTTAAGGGTTGGCCGAATGGTCATATATGTTGTGATGGTGACTTGTTTTGGATGCAAGTCATCTATTACTTGGGCTCTAATGATGAAGTTGGTACAGATCTAGGGTCTAATCGCGGTTGGTGTTAAAGAAATGAGCTATTAAGGCTTTTCGCACACGGTAAGGTTACGGTGAGGCTTCGGTTTTTGATAAAGTTTGTATTTAGCCCGTGATTAATTGTTAAGTAATATCGAATGTAGGTTTGTGACTAAGAGGAAATCGCAGCACGCGTTATTACCAGGTGTGTACAAACACTACACACATGATATTGGCAATGCCGGAAAGCCGAAAAGTCGAAAGTGGCTAAATGGGCCCGGTGGGCCCTGAGGCTAAGTTTTGTGAAATTGATTGATTTGGTTATATGAATTGAGTTAGTCATGCTTATTACATGATCTGAATTGGATTTGGGCTTAATGGGCCACATGATAGAGATTTGGGCCTAATGGGCCATATGATTGTGATTTGGGCCTAATGGGCCATATGATTGAGAATTGGCTTTGTATATGGATTGGGCTTAGTACCTGATAACTGCTACACTTTCATAAAACTTAAAAACTTAATTGCAACCGTGGACAAGTCACAAGGTTGAAGTGTGGTAATGGGTATATGCATGTCTAGGATTGGATCTAGGGAGAGCTTGGTACTTAAGCGGTCTCAATGACCCACCTCCTCTTCTCTGGAGTCCTACCTGGTGCATAGTACCTGTTCACTTTTGCCAACGGGGATTTGTCAACGGACCCAGGTAAGTACTAAATCCATAATACTTAAAAATGACCAAAATGCCCCTAAGGGCAAAAAAGACTAAAATACATATATGTGTTAAACTTAGGATTTGTGGATGTTACATGTTGCATTCATATGATATACTGTCGAGGTTGCATATGGGTGGGAATTATGGAATGGAGGAAGTATATGAGGATCGCAGGGTTGCTTGACGACCACGGATCCACCGATGGCTTTTAAGCCCATTAGCAGCTTTGTTGCAACGTAGGTAGTACCGCAAATGGGCTACCATTGATGTGTACCAGATGGGTGGGTTATTGTAGACATCCCCACATGATGTGTATCGGGGGATGAAGATGATGTGTACCGGATGAATTATTTGGGGAGGGTTGCACAGCATTGCATGTATGATGTTACTATTATTATGAAAAGGGATTAGGCCCAATTGATTGCTTGTATGCTATTTGTTTGCTGAGGGTTGTACACACTGAGTTTCGAAACTCACCCCTCTCTTTTATTTTTCTCAAGAAATCTTCTGTAGACGGTTCGACGAATGGAGGGACTCAGTGGTGGCCAGCTAGCAAGACGTTTCGTTTTATTTGATTTTCTTTATAGTTTTAAGTACGCTGATCATTTTAAGTTGGATTGTAATAACGCTTTCCCTCTGTTTAACTTTACATTGAATGTTTTACTTTATTTCTTTTAAGATTTATATCAAACCTTTCTGAAAACAAGTGTTTTATTTAAAATTAAGCTTTCGCTAATAAAAAGTTTTATTTTTAAATAATTGTTAACTTACAATTGAAAAGACAGATTTCCTAATACACTTTGATTTGGAAGACAACTATGAGCTGGGTTTTTAATTAAAATTCTCTAAGAAGGGTTTTCAATGAAAACAAGGTTTTTTGCAAAAACACTTCAATGTGACACGCTGGATTCGGGCCTAACTTCTATGTCGGGTTTGGGGTGTTACAGGTGTATTTGTGACTAGTTAAGTTTATATCAAACGAGCTTACTAAGCTTTATGGCTTACTTTGTGAATTTTTCTGTGTTTATAGTGAAATCGAAGCTAGCTCGGATTCAGGGATCGTCGGAGATCGTTTCACACTACCACCTATCACTTGGTACCTTTGAACTTTTGTATATTAAGTATATCGCATGTATAGGTATTTTGAGTCATGTTGATTATGTTTTGGTAATGATGTTGGCCAAATGAATTGGCATTGTAAATGTTTATATTTTGGTTTGTATATATATAGCCTTGAGAGTTGGCTTAATTTGGTGAATTTTGGTTATGTGCATATATGGTTGATATTAGATGTAACAGCCCAATTTGAGGGATAGTCGGAATAGTGGTTTCAAGACCACAAATCCGAGGTTAGATAAATTATTTTATATATATATATATATATTATTTTATGTGTTATAGCATGATTATATGAGTGTTTGAAAATTTGGGTGAATTAATTTTAGCGATTGCTTGCTTAATTTTGAAAAAGGACTGAATCGCACAAAAGGCGAAAGTTTGTTTTAATAGCTAAGGGTGTTAATTAGCTATGGAACATTAAATTAGAAGTCCTTATTGAATAAATAGACCCCAAAGTGATTAGTTGCTGAACATGGAGACAAAGAAATTTAAAAGTCAAAGGTTTGGTGGCATTAGGTGACTTAATTGATAAAATAAAAGAAAGTTTTCATCTTTTTTTCATTCTCTCTTTCTTCTCCACCGATTCTCACTCAAGAAAAGGGCCATGGAAGCTTGAAAATTTCAGCAACCTTTAATCCTTGCAAGTAAGTCATCTTGATGGTCATTTTTGATGATTTTTATGTTTTTGAAACCCTTATAGCTTAATCTAGTTAATGAGGGGACTATTTTGCAAAATGGTTGAAAGTCTAGGGTTTTGCCATTGGAGCATTAATGTTGTTTGCTGAATTTTTATGGAAGAAAATGAATCTTGGTTGTTTAATAAACAACTTTTGTGAAAGGATTTTTCATGAAAACACCTAAAAGGACTATTTTGTAAAAGTTATAAAATGGGTAGTAAATGTGTGAAATAATTGGAATTGTGAGTTGCTATAAGCTTAAAATAGATTCGGCTAGGCATGGTTAATGAGGAAATTTGATGAAAATCATTTTATGAGCCTAGGGGCAAAATCCTAATTTTGTGAAAGTCTAGGGGCAAAATAGAAATTTTGCCAAAGTAGAAATTTTGAAAGGTTTTGATTAATGTGGTGATTAAATGGGTAAATTTTTTCATTTTAGATAAAGAAAAATAGGATCCGGACTTAGACAGGGGGGAAACCAAAATAGTGGACTAAATCGAACTAGTCGCCCATATTTTGTATACCGAGGTAAGTTGTACGTAAATAATACAACTCTATTGTTATTTTGCATTAAACAATTGATATTGCATAAAATGTTTGATTATTGTTATAAATATGCATGACAAAATTTGATGTGGTATACTCCCGGTTGAACCTTAGGAATAGATTGGATATCCAAGCCATGACATTTGGTTGATATGTGTGCTAGTGTAGGACCATGTCTGAGACATGGCATCGGCCACAATACGAGAGCCAGTGTAAGACCATGTTTGGGACATGGCATCAATATTGAGACGAGAGCTAGTGTAAGACCATGTCTGGGACATGCCATCGGCCTCGATATGTGAGCCAGTGTAAGACCATGTCTGGGACATGGCATCAGCATCATACTCTCTTGTTGAGGCTTTTCGAGTATCATTTGGTATTCCAACTGGTTCAACGGGTAATTTAAATATTGTGTCAAAAGTAAGAAAAGTTACGACTATGTTGTAAGTGATACAGGTACCTACACGAAATTCATGAGAAATGAGCTCGATTTATGTTGTGTGTTTAGTAAGGATGAAAATGAGTAAGTTATGCCTTAAATCATTTGAGAATTATGTGCAAGTTTATACTATGTTATGAGTATAATAATGTATGGTAATTGTTGTTAATTATTTACATGCGACTTACTAAGCTTTATGTTTACTCCCTTTCCTTTCCATTTTCTTATAGTATCGCCGAGCTAGCTCGGGGATTCAAAGGACGTCGGAGGCTCGATCACACTATCAATCTGAACATTTGGTATAGTTAGATTTATCATTTTGAGTATGGCATGTATAGGGACTTGGTCTTTGTCAAGTGTCATATTGTTTTGGCCAAATGTGTTGGCTTGTCTTGAAGATTGATTCATTTTGTATAAGGCCATGGATGATGGCTATTACTCATTATTGATATATGAAAATGATGATGTTTTTCATGAATGTGCAAAATGCATGGTTGAGTATTTGGTAGGTTAATGCATGAATGAGTAGGTTATTTGATGTGGCTTATGTTGGTGTAAGTAAGAGTGGCAAAAAGGGCTTGGTAAATAGCCTTGTTTTTGTCCTCACGGGTAGACAAACGGGCGTGTGTCTAGGCCGTGTGTGACACACGATCTGCCCCATGGGCGTGTAGTCTGGCCGTGTGTTCCCCTGCACCTTAATTTGGTAAAACAGAATGCCCAGTAGTAACGACACGAGCTAAGGCACGGCCGTGTGTCTCAACCGTGTAGAAGACACGGCCATAGGACATGGGCATGTGCCCAGGTCGTGTAAAGTCTACACCTTGAACGTGAAATTTAGGGTTTCTACACGGCCTAGCACACGAGCGTGTGCCTTGGCCGTGTGACCCTAAATTATTACTGACGTTAGAAATAGAATGTCAAGGTTTTTGCACACGGGCCGGGACACGGGCGTGTCATGGCCGTGTGAGGGACACGGGCCATGGACACGCGCGCGTGCCGTGCCGTAAAAACCCCGTAGGTTCGAATTGAGAAATAAATCCACACAGACACAGGACACGGGTTTGTCCCTATATGCTGAGGCCGTGTGAGTTACACGGTCCTTCAACATGGCCATGTTATTAAGTCACACAGGCGACACGCCCATCCACGCGGGCGTGTGCCCATGTTATTAGTGACATTTTCCAAAGTTTTTCTAAAGAACTCGGTTTGGTCCTGAACCGTTTCTAAAGTGTGTTTTGGGCCTCGTAGACTCATATTAGGGATTTTAAGAAAAAGTTTGAAAATTTTTAAATTTGAACGAACTTTTATGACCAAAAATGTATGTTAGTATGTGTTTGAGTTAGGTAACGCCTCGTACTGTGTTCCGGCGTCGAACACGGGTAAGGGGTGTTACATTTAGTAGTATCAAAGCTATGGTTTAGTTGATTCTCGGACTAACCTAACGTGTGTACAAGTCTAGCTGTACATGCCATATATGAATTATGATAGTGTGACGACTCTTGACAATTTAAAATGTGTTTTTTTATATAGTAAATGGATCCTGACGGAGTAGTGGCAGATGATGTTGAAAGTAATGCGTCGGCTCCCGCAGAAGGGATTGTGCCAGTCGAAAGTGAGCCCATGACGCTGAGTCAGGGCGGAGGGGCTAGAGAAGCCTTCCTCCATATGATGAATGTCTGGTATTCAGAGTTTGTTCGTGCAAACCCGAACGCTCCACCTCCTCCCCCCTCCAATTCCCCAGCCTACCCCTACAACTCCCTAAGTAGTGGAAATGATTAGAAGGGAAAAACCTTCGGTTGACAGAACTCGAAAGCAAGGGGCCGAGAAATTTTGAGCGAATATAGATGATAACCCAGAAAGGGCAGGGTTCTGGCTAGAAAATACCATTAGGGTATTCGATGAATTGTCTTGCACACCTGAGGAGTGCATGAAATGTGTTGTGTCACTCCTACGAGACTCGGCCTACCAATGGTGGAACACCCTTGTGTCAGTTGTACCGAGGGAGAGGATAACTTCGAAATTCTTCCAGGAAGAGTTCCGTAAAAAGTATATTAGTCAGAGGTTTATCGATCAGAAAAGAAAGGAATTCCTTGAGCTAAGACAAGGCCGAATGATGGTAACCGAGTATGAGTGTGAGTTTGTAAGTCTCAGAAAATACACTCGGGAGTGCGTATCCACTAAAGCCATCATGTGTAAGAGGTTTGAGGACGAATTAAATGAAGACATCCGACTATTAGTTGGCATCCTGGAATTAAAGGAGTTTGTGGTGCTTGTTGAGAGAGCGTGCAAGGCCGAATAATTGGCCAAAGAGAAAAGAAAACTTGAAATCGAGTCTCGTGACTCAAAGAAAAGACAGTTAGAAAAATCATTTCAGTCCTCATCCAAGAAATCGAGAGAGTTTACTACTCAATCTAATGCTTCAGTTGGATTCTTGAACAGAAATAGGAGTAAGTAGTATTCAGTTTCTAAGGCTCAGACCACTTCTATTGCGAGTGTTGGTAGCGCTCGACCAAATAAACCAGAGTGTTTGCAGTGTGGTAGATGACATTTCGGTGAGTGTCAAGGAAATGAAAGAGGCTGCTTCAAGTGTGGTTCACTAGACCACTTCATTCGAAACTGTCCTGAGATGGATGAGAAAGAAAAAAAGCAAGATGTGCGAGCAAGTAATGCTCCTTCTGGAGGTAGACCACAAAAGAACCCGGGAAGTGGGGCTAGCAGTAGAGGTGCACCTAGAGATTCCATTGTGAGATCAGAGGGTAAAGCTCTTGCAAGGACTTATGCCATTCGCGCTCGCGAAGAGGCTTCATCCCCAGATGTGATTAAGGGTAATTTTTCTCTTCATGATATCTCTATTGTTGCTTTGATTGATCTGGGGTCTACCCATTTATATGCTTGTGTGAAATTGGTGTATAGCATGAATATGCCTGTTGAGTCTACAGAATTTGTGATAAAAATGTCAAACCCATTAGACAAGCATGTGTTAGTTGATCGAATATGTAAAAATTGTCCCTTGACAATTAGAGGTCATTCTTTTCGGGCTAACATCATGTTGTTGCCGTTTGATGAATTTGACGTGATTCTTGGCATGGATTGGTTAACTGCTCTTGATGTGATAGTAAATTGTGGAAGAAAATTTATTGAACTGAAAAGTGAAAATGGGGATATTATTCGGGTTGAATCAGGTGAACTGGATAGCTTACCTGTACTGATTTCTTCTATGACTACTGAGAAATACATGAGAAAAAGGTATGAGTCCTATCTTGCATTTGTGTTGAATACCCAAGAGTCGGAAGTAAAGATTGAGCCCGTACATGTGGTATGTGAGTACCTGGATATGTTTCCGGAAGAGTTTCCCGGATTGCCTCTAACTAGGGAAGTTGAGTTTGGTATCGAGTTAGTCCCTAGTACGGCACCTATTTTGTTTTCCCCGTATAGGATGGCACCGTTAGAGTTAAAAGAGCTGAAGGTTCAGCTACAAGAGTTAACGAATAAGGGTTTCGCAAGACCGAGTTATTCTCCGTGGGGTGCTCCAGTACTTTTTGTGAAAAATAAAGACGGGTCGATGAGATTATGTATAGACTACCGAAAACTAAACAAGGTTACAGTTAAGAACAAGTATCCTTTGCCAATGATCAACGATTTGTTTGACCAATTGAAAGGAGCCACAGTGTTTTCTAAGATAGACCCGAGGTCCGGTTATTACCAGCTGAGAGTTAAGGAACAAGATGTACCAAAAACTATGTTTCGGACGAGGTACGGGCACTATGAGTTTTTGGTCATGCCCTTTGGCTTAACAAATGTTCCCGCCGTATTTATAGATTTAATGAATCGTATTTTTTGACCGTACTTGGATAAGTTTGTTGTTGTTTCTATCGATGATATATTAATTTATTCTCGTGATGAGAGTGAGCACGCGGAGCATTTGAGAACTTTTTTGCAGACTTTAAGAGATAAGCAGTTGTATGCTAAGTTTAGAAAAAGTGAATTTTGGCTTCGAGAAGTCAGATTCTTAGGACACAACATGTCGGGCGATGGAATTAGAGTTGACCCGAGTAAGATATCGGCTATCGTTAATTAGAAACTGCCGAGGAATGTGCCTGAGGTTAGAAGCTTTTTGGGCTTAGTGGGATACTATAGACAGTTTGTTAAAGGATTCTCCATGATTGCTACACCGATGACGAGGTTGCTACAAAAAGATGTCAAGTTCGAATGGATAAAGAAGTGCCAACAGAGTTTTAAGAAACTAAAAGCATTGTTGACTGAAGCCCCAGTTTTAGTGCAACCGGAACCGGGAAAGGAATTCGTGGTGTATAGCGATGGATCCTTAAATGGATTGGGGTGTGTGCTTATGCAAGAAGGCAAGGTAATAGCATATGCCTCTAGAAAACTGAAGCCGTATGAGAAAAACTATCCGACTCACGACTTAGAGTTAGCTACCATAGTGTTCGCACTAAAGATTTGGAGACATCATTTATATGGCGAGAGATGTCAAGTGTTCACTGACCATAAAAGTTTAAAGTATTTGATGACTCAAAAGGAGTTGAACCTACGTCAGCGGAGATGGTTAGAATTGATAAAGGATTCTGAGTTGGTGATCGACTATCACCCGGGGGAGGCGAACGTGGTTGCTGATGCTTTGAGCAGGAAGTCATTGTTTGCCTTGAGGGCTATGAACACTCACTTGTTAGTAACCGACAATGGTTCGATTTTAGCCGAGTTCAGAGTGAAACAAATGTTTTTACAAGAGATCTGCGAAGCTCAAAAAGGTAATAAAGAATTGCAAGCTAAGATAACTCAGTGCGAGACGGGTATAGAATCAGACTTTCGGATTGGTTCAAATGGCTGTTTAATGTTTCGAGACAGAATTTGTGTACCCAAAGATGGTGAACTTATTCGGAAAACTCTGCATGAGGCACATAGCAGTTGTATGTCTATCCATCCGGGTAGTGTGAAAATGTATAATGACTTGAAGAAAATGTATTGGTGGTCGAGAATGAAAAGAGACATCTCAGAGTTTGTCTCTAAGTGTTTAATTTGTCAGCAAGTGAAAGCCGAACACCAAGTACCTTCGGGTTTACTTCAACCCGTGATGGTTCTCGAGTGGAAATTGGACCGTATTACCATGGATTTTGTGTCTGGATTGCCGTTGACGCCAAAGAAGAAAGATGCTGTTTGGGTTGTGGTTGATAGGCTAACTAAGTCGGATCATTTTATACCCGTGTGTACTGATTATCCACTTGAGAAATTGGCCAATTTGTATGTTTCTAAAATTGCGAGACTTCACGGAGTACCTTTATCGATCATTTCAGATAGAGATCCGAGGTTCACATCACGATTTTGGAAAAAGTTACAAGAAGCGTTGGGGACAAAACTGAATTTTAGTACTACTTTCCACCCGCAATCCGATGATCAGTCGAAAAAAGTAATTCAGATTCTTGAATATATGTTGTGGTGTTGTGTTCTTGAGTTCCAAAGAAGTTGGGAAAGGTACTTACCGTTGGTGGAGTTTGCCTACAACAATAGTTATCAGTCGAGTTTGAAAATGGCGCCTTATGAGGCTTTGTGTGGGCGTAAGTGCCGAACGCCCTTGTATTGACCCGAACTCAGAGAAAATCAGATTCACGGGGTTGACTTAGTCAAAGAGACCGAAGAGAAAGTAAAGGTAATTCGTGACTGTTTGAAGGCCGCTTCGGATAGACAGAAATCTTACGCGGATTTGAAACGAAAAGAAATTGAGTTTCAAGTCGGTGATAAGGTGTTCTTGAAAGTATCTCCGTGGAAGAAAGTCCTCAGATTCAGTAGGAAAGGCAAATTAAGTCCACGTTTTATTGGACCTTATGAGGTGACTGAGAGAATTGG
The DNA here is from genome assembly GCA_025698515.1 of Gossypium sturtianum. NCBI lineage: Eukaryota > Viridiplantae > Streptophyta > Magnoliopsida > Malvales > Malvaceae > Gossypium > Gossypium sturtianum. The sequence goes on from CM046952.1 coordinate 24,667,469, forward strand.
ACCGGTAGCATACCGATTAGCTTTACCATCCGAGTTAGAGAAGATCCATGATATTTTCCATGTGTCTATGTTGCGCCGTTATCGTTCTGATCCTTCACACGTTATTTCACCAGCAGAGGTTGAAATTCGATCGGATATGACCTATGGTGAAGAGACGGTTAAGACTTTAGATCGAGAGGTCAAGAAATTGAGAAATAAAAGTATAGCACTCGTGAAAGTACTATGGCATAGACATGGGGTTGAAGAGGCTACATGGGAGCCCGAGGAGACTATGAGAGAGTAATACCCAAACCTTTTCACTGGTAAGATTTTCAGGGTCGAAAATCCATAAGGGGGAGAATTGTAACAGCCCAATTTTGGGGCAAGTCAGAATAGTGGTTTTGAGACCAAAAATCTGAGGTTAGAGAAATTATTTATATATATATATTATTTTATGTGTTATAGCATGATTATATGAGTGTTTGAAAATTTTGGTGAATTAATTTTAGCGATTGCTTGCTTAATTTTGAAAAAGGACTGAATCACACAAAAGGCAGAAGTTTGTTTTAATAGCTAAGGGTATTAATTAGCTATGAAACATTATATTAGAAGTCCTTATTGAATAAATAGACCCCAAAGTGATTAGTGGCTGAACATGGAGACAATGAAATTGAAAAGTCAAAGGTTTGGTGGCATTAGGTGACTTAATTGATAAAATAAAAGAAATTTTTCATCTTTTTTTCATTCTCTCTTTCTTCTCCACCGATTTTCACTCAAGAAAAGGGCCATGGAAGCTTGAAAATTTCAGCAACCTTTAATCCTTGCAAGTAAGTCATCTTGATGGTCATTTTTGATGATTTTTGTGTTTTTGAAACCTTTATAGCTTAATCTAGTTAATGAGGGGACTATTTTGCAAAATGGTTGAAATTCTAGGTTTTTTCCATGGGAGCATTAATGTTGTTTGCTGAATTTTTATGGAAGAAAATGAATCTTGGTTGTTTAATAAACAACTTTTGTGAAAGGATTTTTCATGAAAACACCTAAAAGGACTATTTTGTAAAAGTTATAAAATGGGTAGTAAATGTGTGAAATAATTCGAATTGTGAGTTGCTATAAGCTTAAAATAGATTCGGCTAGGCATGGTTAATGAGGAAATTTGATGAAAATCATTTAAAGAGCTTAGGGGCAAAATCGTAATTTTGTGAAAGTCTAGGGGCAAAACAAAAATTTTGCCAAAGTAGAAATTTTGAAATTTTTTGATTAACGTGGTGATTAAATGGGTAAATTTTTTCATTTTAGATAAAGAAAAACGGGATCCGAACTTAGACCGGGGGAAAACCAAAATAGTGGACTAAATCGAACTAGTCGCCCAAATTTTGTATACCGAGGTAAGTTGTACGTAAATAATACAAATCTATTGTTATTATGCATTAAACAATTAATATTGCATAAAATATTAGATTATTGTTATAAATATGCATGACGAAATTTGATGTGGTATACTCCCGGTTGAACCTTAGGAATAGATTGGATATCCAAGCCATGACATTTGGTTGATATGTGTGCTAGTGTAAGACCATGTTTGGGACATGGCATTGGCGATGATATGTGTGCTAGTGTAAGACCATGTCTGGGACATGGCATCGGCCACAATACGAGAGGTAGTGTAAGGCCATGTCTGGGACATGGCATCGGCATTGAGACGAGAGCTAGTGTAAGACCATGTCTGGGACATGCCATCGGCCTCGATATGTGAGTCGATGTAAGACCATGTCTGGGACATGGCATCGACATCATACTCTCTTGTGTGAGGCTTGTTGAGCATCATTTGGTATTCCAACTGGTTCAACGGGTAATTTAAAGATTGTGTTAAAAGTAAGAAAAGTTACGACTATGTTGTAAGTGATACAGGTACCTACACGAAATTCATGAGAAATGAGCTCGATTTATGTTGTGTGTTTAGTAAGGATGAAAATGAGTACGTTATGCCTTAAATCATTTGAGAATTATGTGCAAGTTTATACTATGTTATGAGTATAATAATGTATGGTAATTGTTGTTAATTATTTACATGCGACTTATTAAGCTTTATGCTTACTCCCTTTCCTTTCCATTTTCTTATAGTATCGCCAAGCTAGCTAGGGGATTCAAAGGACGTCGGAGGCTTGATCACACTATCAATCTAAACATTTCGTATAGTTAGATTTATCATTTTGAGTATGGAATGTATAGGGACTTAGTCTTTGTCAAGTGTCATATTGTTTTGGCCAAATATGTTGGCTTATCTTTAAGATTGACTCATTTTGTATAAGGCCATGGATGATGGCTATTACTCATTATTGATATATGAAAATGATGATGTTTTTCTTGAATGTGCAAAATGCATGGTTGAGTATTTGGTAGGTTAATGCATGAATGAGTAGGTTATTTGATGTGGCTTATGTTGGTGCAAGTAAGGGTGGTAGAAAAGGCTTGGTAAATAGCCTTGTTTTTGTCCACACAGGTAGACACACGGGTGTGTGTCTTGGCCGTGTGTGACACATGATCTGCCCCATGGGCGTGTAGTCCGGCTGTGTGTTCCCCTGCACCTTAATTTGGTAAAACAGAATGCCCAGTAGTAACCACACGGGCTGAGGCACGGCCGTGTGTCTCAACCGTGTAGAAGACACGGCCATAGGACATGGGCATGTGCCCAGTCCGTGTAAAGTTTGCACCTTGAACGTGAAATTTAGTGTTTCTACACAACCTAGCACACGGGCGTGTGCCTTGGCCGTGTGACCCTAAATTGTTACTGACGTCATAAACAGAATGTCAAGGTTTTTGCACATAGGCCGAGACACGGGCGTGTCATGGCCGTTTGAGGGATACGGGCGTGTGCCAGGCCGTGTGAAAACCCCTGTAGGTTCGAATTGAGAAATAAATCCACACGGACATGGGACACGGGTGTGTCCCTATATGCTGAGGCTATATGAGTTACACGGTCCTTCAACATGGCCATGTTATTAAGTCACACGGGCGTGTCGCCCATCTACACGGGCGTGTGCCCCTGTTATTAGTGACATTTTCCAAAGTTTTTCTAAAGAACTCAGTTTGGTCTCGAACCATTTCTAAAGTGTGTTTTGGGCCTCGTAGACTCATATTAGGGATTTTAAGACAAAGTTTGAAATTTTTAAATTTGAACAAACTTTCATGACCGAAAATGTATGTTAGCATGTGTTTGAGTTAGGTAACGCCTCGTACCTTGTTTCGGCGTCGAACACGGGTAAGGGGCGTTACATTAGATGTGAGTTATGTTTGTGAATTGGTTCAAAATAATGTATGTTTATTAAAGGTATAGTTAATTTATTTGTATATGTGATTTGGTATGTTTTGATGGAGTAAGGTTTGAGGTTATAAGCATGTTGAATGTTGGTATTGAAAATGGTTTGAATTAGCCTTGATTGTGGCTGAATTGAATGTTAATTATGCTATGATTTGGTGCCATTTTGGTTGTGTAGGTATATGCAAATTTGGGTGACAAAGTGGCTTGGTAAATAGCCTATTTTTGTCCATACGGGCAGAGACACGGGCGTGTGTCTCAGCCGTGTGTGACACACGGTCATGATACACGGTCGTGTTTCCCCTGGTGTTGAAATTGAAATGAAGTCAATATGCTCCACACGGTCTCACACACGGGCGTGTGATCGGCCATGTGGCCCAAGTCAGTATACCCCCTAATTGGCACACGGCCTAGCACATGGGCGTGTGACTTGGATGTGTTGCATAAGTCAGTATACCCTACAGGTTTGGCACGGCCTAGCACACGGCCTGGCACATGGGCGTGTGTGGCCACTTCGAAAGGCACACGGGCTAGACACACAAGCGTGTGAGTAGCCGTGTCACCCAAGTTAGTTACCTCACTTGTTTGGACACGGGGTAAGACACGGGCTGGGACACGGCCATGTGCTTCCATTTCGAATGTTCACACGGCTTGTGACACAGGCGTGTCTAGTGGCTGTGTGAGACACACGGCCTGGTCACACGGGCGTGTGTCCTTTGTTTTGAGAAAAATTTTCAAAGTTTCGTAAAAGTTACTTGAGCTTCCAGTTTAGTCCCAATTTACTCCTAATGCATGTGTAAGGCATCATAGGCTCGTTTAAGGGACACTATGATTGATTGTGATTAAATTGCATTTGAATTGATAAACTGTATATAAAATGTATGTTTAAAGGCGTTGAAAGTCCGGTAATGCTCCGTAACCCTATTCTGACGATGGATACAGGTGAGGGGTGTTACATCAACTTTTTAATTGAGCTATGAAATCCACTGTTGCTAGTAAAGCCATGCCATACACAAGTCATGTACCCAACATATCGTCTATGAGCTCGATCATCTTTGGAGCATAAGCCTCCACTTATATCAAAGCACATGAGTTGCATACGCATGGTCAGTGACTAACTCAGGATTTAGGTAATCACACAATGAATGTCACAAGTGAATTAATTCAAAAATGGATTCATAATTAATTCATCTTAGGTCTAGCCCAATGTATTATTCTACCAATGAATACATCTATGTCTCTACTCGTAGAGCCAACTACTCTGATAGCCAAGACTAGCCATCTCCCCAATTGGAATTATAAGCGACATAATAATTCTTCTCAGTATTTGAATGAAATGCTCACTTTAATTATTTTACGGGATTATAGACTCATTTAGATTATCTACTGAAGTAAGTTGTCTTTCTCGCAATGTAAACGTTCTTTACAATGCCACTTATTTTCAGTTTGAACTTTAGACAATCAATGAGCTAATATTTGCTTGTCACAATTATGCTATGCATGCAAAATAAAAAAGATAGAAAATACAAAAGATATAATAGTGAAATTTGAAATTAACTTTATTTGTTCATCATTCAAATAAATAGAAAACAGTTACATGTTTACTACAATATGGGCACATTTCCCAACAGTCTCCCACTTGCCTTAGTGAAGTTTATGTGTCATGTTTTGCATTTTCATATCCTCGACGTGTTTGTTAAAACTCCTAGTTACAAGAATCTTAGTAAACGGATCCGCAAGGTTATTTTAAGAAGCTACTTTCATCACATCTACAATTCCTTTGGCTATTTCCTCTCGTATCAAGTGATACTTTTGATCAATGTGTTTCGTCCTCTTGTGACTTCTCATTTCCTTGGTATTTTCTATTGCAACATTGTTATCTCAATACAGTGTTATAGTTTTTTCCATACTAGGAATAACTTCAAGTTTGGTTAAGAAGTTTCGAAGCCATATTGCTTTTTTTGTTGCCTCAGAAGCAACCACATACTCGACCTCCATAGTAGAGTCAGCAGTGCAAGTTTGTTTTACACTTCTTGTAACAGCCCGATTTAGGGGCTAGTCGGAATAGTGGTTCCGGAACCACTAATCCGAAGATGAAGAAAATTATTTTTGTGTTATTTTATGAGTTAGAGCATTATTATATAGGTTCATGAAAATTTTGGTGCTTTAATTCTAGCGATTTCATGCTTAATTGCGAAAAAGGACTAAATCGCATAAAGTGCAAAAGTTCTATTTTACAAGCTAAAGGTGTCTAATAGCTATAGAATATTAATTGGAGGTCCTTAATGTGAAATTAGGCCTTGTATAGGGTGGTGGCCGGCCATAGGGACAAAGAATTAGAAATTTGGTCAAGTGGGTGGAAATTAGGTGACTTAATTGACTAGATATATTAAAATAAAGAAAGAAAAGATATAATCTTTTCTCCTTCACTCCTCCACCAAAATTTAGCAGCAAATAGGGGTTTGAAAGCTCAAAAATTTCAGCAAACTCTTCTCCTTACAAGTAAGTGATTTGATGATCATTTCTTGATAATATTTGTACTTTTGGAACCCCTAAAGCTTAAGCTAGCTAAAGAGGGGGCTATTTTGCAAAATGGTTGAAAGTTTAGAGTTTTTTCATGTGATCTTTTAAGTTGTTTGCTGCATTTTTATGGAAGAAAATGAGTCTTAGTTGTTAGATAAACAACTTTTGTGAAAGGTGTTACCATGAAAACACCTAAGAGGACCTTTTTGATATGGTTGTAAATATGTGGTAAATATGTGAAATGATGAGTATTGAGAGTTGTCATAAGAGAAATAAATGTTCATCTAGGCTTGTAAAAGGAGGAAATTCGATTAGAATTGATTTACGAGCCTAGGGGTAAAATAGTCATTTTGTGAAAGCCTAAGGGCAAAATGGTAATTTTGCCAAAGTATGATTATTGAAATGTGTTGATCAATGTGATAATTAAATGAGCTAAATTATTATTATAGATCAAGAAGAGCGAAGAATTAACCTCGACCGAGGAAAGGGCAAAGTATCGTACTAGATCGGCAATCTAGCCTATTTTGAAATCGAGGTAAGTTTGCGTGTAATAAGTTCAACGCCATGTTAGTATGACTTTAAATATTTGATAATTGTGAAGATGTATGATATGTCTATGAATTTGAATAATGGTGTTGTGTGAGAAAATGATGAGAATTGTGATGTTGAAGTCCCGGTTGGACTTAAATAAATGAGAGAAAAATATCATCAAGACTTGATATGGGTAAGGTCCCGTATAAGACCATGTTCGGGACATGGCCTCGGCACCAAATTGAAATCCTGTATAAGACCATATCTGGGATATGGCATCGGCATTGAATATGAAAAACGTATAAGACCATATCTGGGATATGGCATCGACAATCGATATGAGATCCCGTATAAGACCATATCTGGGATATGTCATCGGCATCTAGAAGTGACCCCACGTAAGACCACCTCTGGGATGTGGCATTGGCGTCGTAATTATGTGAATGAGGATGATCATGTATCCTTGAATATCCCAAGTGATTCAATGGGGGTAAATAATTAAGCTTATGATAGAGATGAGATTAATGCTAAGACTATGTGATGAAGTGGTACAGGTATATGTGAGTAATTCACGAGAATGGTTTACGATATGTGGCATGATATGTTATCGGTAAGAGTAAGTATGAGTAAGTTATGAAAATAAGCCTAAGACTTGTGTTTTTATTCAATGCAATGGATGGATGACATTACGAGCTTTATGTTGCTATTTATTTCATGCAAACTTACTAAGCTTTATGCTTACCCCTCTCATTTCCCTTTTCCTTGTAGCATTGCCAAGTTAGCTCGAGAATTCATGGAACGTCGGAGTTCGGAAATCACACTATCGACTACTTTTGGTATAGCCAAGTTAGATTCATTTTGAGTATGGCATGTATAGGACTTGGTCATTTTGTTATGTCATATTTGTTAGCCAAAGTGTTGGTTATTAATGTTGTTCAATTCATTTTGTAAATGGTCATTGGAAATTGGCCAATACTTGACAAGTCCTTATATTCAATGATGATGAAATTCATGAAATGCACACTTGTGTAGATGTCTTAATTTTTAGTTCTTAGAAGTGGCTTATGGTCATGATGTATGTTGAATTGATTTAGGATAAGTGTGATTGCTTTGTAGGGTGGAAAATGGCTTGGTAGATAGCCATATAATTGTCCACACGGGTAGACACACGGGCGTGTGTCTAGGTCGTGTGTGACTAGAACGATGGAAATGTGCAAGTGTACACAATCGCATTAAGTAATAATGTGACAAGTAAATGTCGAATTATCGTACCCACAGGGACTGTAAAAGAATTATTTATGAAAGTAATTTTAAACACTTTGTTGAAGGAAAAATAATTGGTTTTAAAAAGATATAATAAAAAAAGAAACTAAGAGTTAAAAACTAAGTGAAATAATTAAAATAAAACAAAGAAATTCTAGTGCACGATTCCAAATATGATTTAATCAAGATGATATAATTGTGTTGGATTAATTATATTTCCTTACCTTAGAATTATTAAACTTATGCTTATACCTATTATGAATAAATCACGGCAACTCGGTAATTTGCTAACTTATGAACATATTTACAAATCAAAAATCCATTCATCTCTTGTACATATTTCTATGTCAATTCGACCGATTAAACAGATTTATAAAGGTAAACATGTTATTGCACATACATACTTATTAAATTAAACAATCTCTCGCATATTCCTATGTCGATTCAAACGATTAACTCAACCTAATAAGCATATAAAAGACTATGTGAGGTAACAAAGTACCCTTACCTTGAAACAGTTTAATCACAATAATCTTGCAAGTTATGCAAGGCATATGTATCGCCAAATACAATGCCAATCTAATCTTCAGCTACCTTAGAAGAATTAAACATGCACTGATTAAGTACTGTGTCCATTAATTACAATTTCAATCCGTTTAAATAATTAATTCTTTAGTTATCTAAACAATTTTAATGCCAGAATAACTTAGGCATGACTTTACTTAATCAAGCATTTTACCGAGGCCTATAACAGCATAAACATAAATTTAACAAATCAAGAGGATGAAATGCAATCAACCCAACACGACTTAATTCAAGCTAGATTGATTAAAATAACCATTTCAAAGACATGAATATTCATAGATATGTTCATAATAAAAACAATAGAAATTAAAAAGATAGGGAACAAGAAGTAAATCCAGTGTTTCTCTGTGGCTTGACTGATTGCTCCTTCTTTCGTCTCTGTTGTCCTCGCCGATCAAGGCTTCTACGAACACTCGCTTGCTGCCCCAAAAGGTTGAGAAAACACCTCTTTTCCAAGAGGGGAAATCAGCACAAGAAGGCTTGGTTTTTTGGAGAAAAAGAGAGAATGGAGAGAAGAGAAGTGATGAGAGGATGAGAGTGTTGAGGGATGATTTGAATGGGCAGCAAAGGGGGGTTTATATAATTGAGGATGGCTGCTAAAAATAGCAAATTTCAGCAGCCAAAGAGCCCCCTCATGGCCGGCCATCTTACATGGCAAAGTTGAGACTTTCAACTTTGCTAAAATTAGCCTAGGGCAAATCCGTAAAGCCTTAATTTAAGGTGGGGTTTGAATGCAATTTGGAAGTCTTCTAAGAGCCTTTTTGCAAGCTCATTTAATCAGCTAAAATGCTGATTTGGGTCAGCATTTGAACGGTTCTGGGCTGCCTAATATGTGGCTGGTTTGGTTTGCTCAATTTGGTTCAACTGGTGCGGTTTAACTGGGCCCTCTTTCCATAATTAATTAAAATTAATTTATTTATCCCAAATTAAATTGGGAATGTAACGACCCAAAAATATAGGGTCTTTAATTTTTCATGTCTTGACACAAATACCTGTTTGCCTCTGTGGTTGAGTGATTTGGGTGTGTTTTGGGGATTTTAGGAAGCCTAGGTTCAAGTATAGCCTTTGGCAAAATTTTGATTTTTTTCTCTTTTGGGAAACCTGGATGTTAGCTTGAAGGGCTTATAATAAATTGTGTTTTTTTGAAGACACAAGTGATCTTGTGTTGTGGTGGCAAGTTGTGTGTTTGGGCATGTGAGAGGGAGTGGGTTCGAATCCCATGGCATGCAAAGATGGGATTTTATTTTATCTCTCTGTGGTGTGAGAGGTAGATTTTGATTCAAACTCTGCAGAGGTGGTTGGAGACTTGGTCATCAAGTTTGAATAAGTTTTAATGGGGGGTGTGGAGTGAATCAAGGAGCAAACAGTGGATATTTTTAGGGAATTTGAATGAGAAGGGAGTTATGGCCGAATGGGGGAGCTTGAGTAGGGGATTTCGGCTAAGGGGAATCTCATTTGTGCATTTTTGGCAACTTTGTGAGAGGGTAGAAACCAAAAATCCTCTTTGCCATTTCGGGTTTTCTTTTTGTGCATTTCGGGATTTACTTCTTTTGTGGCATCTCGTGCAACATTTCTGACCATCCGGGTCTTTTTCTTTTCATCTTTATTCTCAGGTGCTGCTCGCTCTTTGCCGAAACATAAACATCAAGTGCCTAATTCTGATCATTCTTTTGAAGTCTTTCTCTCATCTCTTCTCTAATCGTGTTCTGCTATAGTCGACCCTCTTTTACTTCCATCTTTTCCTTTTTTTCAAACTTCATTTTCCCTTCTCTGTTAGGCCGAATCCTCTTATTCTCTCCCTCTCAAATCTCTTTGTTCTCCGTGGTTAGGGACGAACCTTCTTGACTGAAAACTGCCGAAATACGTTTGGTTATCGATATTGGTAAGGGGTTACTACAACCACTTTATTATTTCGTTCTTATTAAAGATTTCTTTTGACTCTATTAGCAAGCTTCGGCTTTCTCTTTTTATTTTCTACTGGGGGCCGAATGTTTGGTTTTTTCTAACAACTTTTGTTATGCGAAATCATGTTAGGAGGGGGAAATCGCCCTTGATCAGCAGGGAGGTGCTAGTATCTGTTAGTTCTAGCAAGGTGAGTGGTTGTGGTTTAAGCAAATAAAAGTGGTGGATTAAGAGTATGCATTAACCATGTGTTGTGTTGGTTATAGGTTGTGTGCTCCAGATTATTCGCACTCTTCGCTGTTGCAATCAGGTGTGTAATCGTATGCAACATTCAATAATCGGCTGAACAGTCGAAAGTATGTAATGGTTAGACTGCTAAGACTGTAGATCGGCTAAATGCCGAAAAGCTGAAAAAATGGCGTATGATGCCACACGAGCGTGCGATCGTGCGTATGGTAAACCGAGCCCATGAACATGGGCGCTAGACTGTAGAAGCCACCACGAGCGTTCTCGTGGGCTTAGGTCGTAATGGGCCTCGTTGGGCCGAGATGGGCCATGTGGGCCCAATGGGCTCATGGGCCCCACATGGGTAAAATTCACGATAGGGACAAATAATGGGTTGGGCTGCGAAGTTCGCATAGCCGTGACTGAAATTGGGCTGAATGGGCCACACGAGCGTGTGGGCCCACTTGGGCCGAATAGTGGGCTTTGGGCCCATTTACATTGTTTTGGCCATATAGGTTATCTGAGTCGTTTGAGACGACTGCAGACCCTCTGAAGGGTCGTCATCAGTGCCGAGACCCCCAAAAGTAGTAAAATGACGGAATTGCCCTTACTGAGTAAAATGACTGAAATACCCTTAATGAGTAAAATTACCAAAATACCCTTGTAGGGTAGAATTACCGAAATACCCTTGTAGGGTAGACTTACCGAAATACCCCTGAGGGGTGAAATTATCGTTTTACCCCTAACCGACAAAATGACCATTATACCCCTAGTGTTAGTTTAGTGATGTGTGTATGATATCTGTATGACTGGTTGTGAATATGACATACTGCATACACGTAATATTTATCACACGACATTCTACATTGGGGGTAGGGATTCTGATATGGAGGAAGTACTGTACTAGTGGCACTGCCACGTTTATACTGTTATAGTGGCATTCGCCACGTATTGCAGTTCTAGTGGCTTGGCCACGTTTCGCTGTTAGCGACTTTCTTTGCGCTACTATACTGGCTCTGTTGCGATATTGGTGTGTTGGTGGGTGGGTCGACTTAGTCCCCACATGGTGTGTTGGTTGGTGCGGGTGGTGTGTTGGCTGGATTGGGCTGGGTTGCATCACTATTCTGTACTGTTATTATTTTGGGGCTTATGCCAACATTATTCTTGTGTCGGGCTAAGGCCCACATCGTATTATCTTGAATAGGGCTCCTACCGGCATTCTTCGCTGATAGGGGATTACACACCGAGTTCTCGTAACTCACCCTTTTCTTTTAAGCTATGTAGGTAATCCCGGCCTTAGATGATTTGGAGCTGCGAGGGACTTGGAGATGGCAACATGTTCGCGAGTATTTTAATTTACACCTAGTTTTTTTTAATATTTTCTTTCTGGGTTAATATTTTTGTAACAAGGCCATTTGAGGAATTTAACTTTTATCTGGTTTTAACTTCTTATTTCAACCTGCTAGATTAGGGAGCACGGGTTCAAAATAGTAACTGTTTTCAAAGAAAATCACACATTTCAAATCTTAAAGTTTACAACTAGAAAAGCTTCCGCGGTTTTCAGTACAGATTAGTAAACTTGTAACAAACAATTGGCCTACATGTTTTTACAACTCCAACGCTTTCAATAGCAATTGTCTTAAAAGGGATTTAATATTTAGTCACGAATTTTCGTCGGCAAGACCGGTTTTCAAATCAACACTTCGATGTGACACGTCAGATCCGATTGTAATGTCTAGGCTGGGTTTGGGGTGTTACAGGGAATAAATTGTAAAATCCCGAAATTGGGCCTAGTAGAATTGGGCTCAATGGGCCTTGAGCGTAGAAGCGTTTTAAAATTTTGAGAACAAGAGAATGGCATTATTTCAAGTTGGACTTATTAAGAAGGTAATTTTGGAAAGTTACGAGGTTTCTATGAAGTTCCGGGTTCAAGTTGGGCCTTAGTAAAATTTTGTGTTTAAGCCTAATAAGGAGAGATAGTAAGTGGCATCAAGGCTTATGGAAATAAAAGAGTAAATTGCTAGCATAAATGAGCAATTGGTAAAAGGGTTATGGCGCCACATGTAGTACCTTGAGGGAAGAGGTTCAAATCACTTTGTGTGCAAATTTTGACTTATATTTTTGCACCCTTTCCTTAAGTGTCGGCCAAGAGGCATTCATGGAAAGGTTGACTTCATTATTTTGGTAAGGTGGCTAAAAGAAAAAGGCAAGGTTGAAGTTGGGGAAAGGAATCAAGAGAAATAGGTAAGTAAGGGGAACAAGTGGCTTATTTCATGGAGAATGTTATGGAAAGTATGGTTGGCAAAATTTTGACCATTATGGCCATGTATGTGGACGGTTTTATGTGTAAGGGGGGTAGCCAAATTTTTGTTGTTGTTTTGGTAAAGCTTTAGTGCTTGTTTTGGTCAAATTCCTTTAGCATCAAGTGTGCCATTTTCTCCAAATTACTATTCTCTTAGCCGAATTTCTCCTTTGCCTTTTGATAGAATTTTAGTGTTTGTTAGGCCAAAATCTACTCTTGCACAATTTTGTGTTTTCTCCAAATCTCTTCTTTTGCCTTGTGCCTAAATTACAAGCCCTTAGTGAACATATTCTCTTCTTTTCGTTCTTCTTGTTGCCGAATGTACCCAAACCATTGAGACCAAAATTTGTTCATTCATCTCTTCTTTATCATTTTCTCAAGTGGGTTGACACTCTTTTCTTCGATTGAATCAGTAAGTGAATTCTTTTCTATGTTCATATTCTTTTCTTTCTAGCCGAATAGGTATTTATCACTATTCGGTTGTAAATCTTGATCTTAACCGAAATGGTGTTATCTTCCATTCCTTCATATTGTAATCACCCTCTTTTTCGTAGTGTTCTAAGTGGGTGGCCGTGTATCATTCTAGCCCTAAGTCAAATGGTGGAAATTGGATCCATTATCGATAAGGTAAGGAGTCTTTTCATAGTCCAATCGATATCGCTATTCGGTTATGGTGTTAATCGGATTGAAAGTTTGGCTAATCGATTATGTTGTTAGGCACTAAATCGCTCGATACTCTCTACTTGTGGATTTTCGGAAATAGTGGTAAAGTCGAACACCTATCTCTCGTGATAAGAGACTCGGATTATTGGTAAGTGATATAGATTATTAATCAATCGCAATACTTGGATGAGGTTGTAAATTGGGTTTTGGACTAATTGTTGACCAATTGTATCTTTAGGTGCCGCGGAGAATATCGTGTTACGGATTTCGAATAAGGTGTGTAATCCCGTACTTTCCGTATACATATCTGAAATGGTGTGTAATCTCACACTTCTCTGGAATTTTGCATGAATGTTCTGTGTTTTGGTCGAAATAGCAAAGAAAAATTGGAAATCGGCATCCGGGATCACTCGGGCGCGCGTAGGTTCATAGTGGTAACCATGTTTTTGTAATAAAACAGTTTGGGTCAGTGGCAGTGACGTGATTTCGAAAAATCATGAAAAAAAGGAGAAAGGGAATTAGAAAGTGAATGAGATATCAAATTAACAGTTACTGTGTCTATTTTGATATGGAAGAAACGGAGAAGGAAAAGGAATTTTATATTCTGTGATATCTTAATTTTAGTGAGACTGGTTCTGATTAACTTTGTTGTTCCCTGATCTGTTTTGGAAAAATCATATAAAATTGTACAAAGTGAATTAAGGGTTATAATTCATATTTATGGATTCATTAGTAAGCCTATTTTCATTAGAAACAAGTGGTAGCAGTATATGAAAACCGTATAGTGAGATATTTGAAATTAAGGTAAGAGAGGTCAGAATCGTTGGACAGTGAAACCAGGGAAACTTTAAGGAATAAACTATACTAAATGGCTAAGTCCAAAATTCTGGAAAAATTATAGTAAGAAGATATATTAGTCTAGTCTCAAGGAAAATTTACGGAGTTAGATTTCAAGATTCCTAACTCAAGTTATAGTAAATTTAGTTAGTACGACGCAGATGGACAATTTCGATTTTTATGCTCCACATTAGTAGTTAAGTCTAGGATGCGAAATTACCGAAATACCCCTGGGTTACGAGAATACCGAATTACCCTTAGTGGGTAAAATTATCGATTTACCGAAATTTCCTTATGGACCGATTTACCAAAATGTCCTTATGGACCGATTTACCGAAAATGCCCCTATGGGCTGATTTGATAGAATGCCTTAATGGGCCGAATTGCAAAGTGTTATAATGGGCCGATTTATCGTAACAAATCTCTGGAGTAATAATTGTTGTTTATATTTGTAAATATGATTCCTTACTATGAATGTTGCATTTACATAATTTTGCATGGGATGGGAAACTTGAATGAAGAGAAGTATAGACCGGTGGCATTGCCACAAATTCTGATAACGGCTATGTGCCAACCTAAATATGGCTTTGTGCCATCGTGATTATGGCTTTGTGCTAAACGTATTTACGGGGCTATGTGCCTAACATATGAATTAAAGACTCTGTGTCGATCATTTTTACCGAGGTCAGTGTGCCGATTATATTACCCTATATGATTACGGTGGCTCACCACAAATAGTATAAATGGCGACTTGATCGCAAATTGGAGAGACCAGCGGGGTGGGTTGACTTGATCCCCACAGAGAGATTGGTTGGTACGGGTGGAGAATTAGACGGCTGGTAGGATGGGATGGGTTGCATTCATTTCATTTATTTATTATTTGTTTATGGGCTTTGGTCCAAGATGATTGTTATATGGGTTCAGGCCCAGTGGATGACGGTAAAGGGATTTCACACTGAGTTCTTGTAACTCACGCCCCTTTCTCTTAACCCTTGTAGGTAATGCTTGATGATATGGACTTGGGCTATGGATGACTCGAGGGAGGCCATACTTCGGAAATGGTTTATTTGGACTTTAGACTTCATTATCGTTTATTTTATTACTTTACTATTTTGGGTTAAATGTTGTAATAAGGCCTCTGGACTATTTTTATTTTTGCTTTTTGGTTGGGATATTTTTATTATTTTTCTTAAATTGTTTAAAAAGGGGAATTTTCTAAAAACTTAAACAATGGTTTCCAAAATCGATTAACAAATGGATTTCAAAATAAACTTTTACAAATATTTTTTTAACACGGATATTTTCTCTCGAACTATTAACGATATTTTCAAAAGACTTGGATTCTCTTTTGAATTTTCAACGTCGTTTTCAAAAGTCACGGTTTTGTAAGATCATTAGTTCAAATTTATCGATTTATCAATCAAATCTTTGAGGTTAGTAGTATTTTATCAAATCAAACTTGTTTTCTTGATTTTTAACAAAGCAATATTTTAGTACGAACAAAAAGGGTTTAACATGTTTTGCTCGTGTGGCATACCAAATTCGCTCATAACGCATGGGCCGGGTTTGGGGTGTTACATTTTATGGTATCAGAGCCCAATTGCAAAACTCGGTCGTGGTTTGGGTTTAAAAGCGTTTTCCAAAGCTATTTAGAATTTTGATTTATAAATATATGTTCTAAAGGAAGTATGGCACCACGAGTATCCGGCACCAAGTCAAGTAAGTATTTGTTTTCATTTTATGATTATTGTGTTATTACTGTGGTACGAAAATTCTACGAAATAGAATACTCAAGAACTGTTAGCTTTAGGAGTTGAAATATAGAGATTGAGACTCTAGGATGCGAATTTGACACTCGAAAACAACTTTTCTACTCATACTCCATAAAACATCGTTTAATAAACATCGAATAGTATACTGATTCATAAAACTCGTAATCAAGATTAAATCGACTTAGTGAACATGAACGTTAGAAGATGAGGACGCGGTAGACGTGGACGTGCTAGAGGCCGAGGTGCTAGGACTAGATCTTCAGCATCGAGACGTGTGCCCGAAAGGGAGGCGTTAGCATCGCCAGTGGCTGAGACGGGGTCTCATGACCGAGCTGGGGTTATCGAGCTGACTCAGATAGTTAAGGAGGTATTGGAAGAGGTTAAAGGAATCGGTGAAAGCGCTTGAGTTGGAGTGCGTGGATCGTAAGAAGAAAAGAGATTGCGGTTCTTTTGGGTGTGATCTCATTCCGTGAAGCATGTCAAGGGCGACCAAACTTTCCGGCTTGTGATTATTGCGGAAGGCGTCATCCGGAGAATGCCGGGAGGAGGTTAGGAGCATGCTTGAGATGCTTGGTCTAAGGAGCATAAGGCTCGAGATTGTTTCATCACCATCAAGTCGTATGTTTTGGTTGGGCGTGATGTTTGAATGTAGAAAATTCTAAGTATAAATGGTAGATAACTTTGTTTGCTTCGTGGTTAGACGTTTGGTTGTGTGAAAGAGGATTCAAGATCATGTTAAAGGTACATTAGTGTTATTAAGATCGAGTGTGCGCGTGTAAGCTTAGTGGTGTGATTTGAGCGATGCATTTAGTAGTTGGTTGGAAATTTCGAGGACGAAATTTCTTTAAGGAAGGTAGAATTGTAACATCCCGAAATTGGGCCTAGTAGAATTGGGCTCAATGGGCCTTGAGCGTAAGCGCGTTTTAAAATTTGAGAACAAGAGAACGGAATTATTTCAAGTTGGACTTATTAAGAAGGTAATTTTGGAAAGTTACGAGGTTTCTATGAAGTTCGGGTTCAAGTTGGGCCTTAGTAAAATTTTTGTGTTTAAGCCTAATAAGGAGAGATAGTAAGTGGCATCAAGGCTTATGGAAATAAAAGAGTAAATTGCTAGCATAAATGAGCAATTGGTAAAAGGGTTATGGCGCCACATGTAGTACCTTGAGGGAAGAGGTTCGAATCACTTTGTGTGCAAATTTTGACTTATTATTTTGCACCCTTTCCTTAAGTGTAAGCCAAGAGGCATTCATGGCAAGGTTGACTTCATTATTTTGGTAAGGTGGCTAAAAGAAAAAGGCAAGGTTGAAGTTGGGGAAAGGAATCAAGAGAAATAGGTAAGTAAGGGGAACAAGTGGCTTATTTCATGGAGAATGTTATGGAAAGAATGGTTGGCAAAATTTTGACCATTATGGCCATGTATGTGGACGGTTTTATGTGTAAGAGGGGTAGCCGAATTTTTGTTGGTGTTTTGGTAAAGCTTTAGTGCTTGTTTTGGTCAAATTCCTTTAGCATCAAGTGTGCCATTTTCTCCAAATTACTATTCTCTTAGCCGAATTTCTCTTTTGCCTTTTGATAGAATTTTGGTGTTTGTTAGGCCAAAATCTACTCTTGCACAATTTTGTGTTTTCTCCAAATCTCTTCTTTTGCCTTGTGCCGAAATTACAAGCCATTAGTGAACATATTCTCTTCTTTTCTTTCTTCTTGTTGCCGAATGTACCCAAACCATTGAGACCAAAATTTGTTCATTCATCTCTTCTTTATCATTTTCTCAAGTGGGTTGACACTATTTTCTTCGATTGAATTAGTAAGTGAATTCTTTTCTATGTTCATATTCTTTTCTTTCTAGCCGAATAGGTATTTATCACTATTCGGTTGTAAATCTTGATCTTAACCGAAATGGTGTTATCTTCCATTCCTTCATATTGTAATCACCCTCTTTTTCGTAGTGTTCTAAGTGGGTGGCCGTGTATCATTCTAGCCCTAAGTCAAACGGTGGAAATTGGATCCAATATCGAAAAGCTAAGGAGTCTTTTCATAGTCCAATCGATATCGCTATTCGGTTATGGTGTTAATCGGATTGAAAGTTTGGCTAATCGATTATGTTGTTAGGCACTAAATCGCTCGATACTCTCTACTTGTGGATTTTCGAAAATAGTGGTAAAGTCGAACATCTATCTCTCGTGATAAGAGACTCGGATTGTTGGTAAGTGATATAAATTGTTAATCAATCGCAATACTTGGATGAGGTTGTAATTTGGGTTTTGGACTAATTGTTGACCGATTGTATCTTTAGGCGCCGCGGAGAATATCGTGTTACGGATTCCGAATAAGGTGTGTAATCCCGTACTTTCCGTATACATATCTGAAATGGTGTGTAATCTCACACTTCTCTGGAATTTTGCATGAATGTTCTGTGTTTTGGTCAAAATACCAAAGAAAAATCGGAAATCGGCATCAAGGATCACTCGGGCGCGCGTAGGTTCATAGTGGTAACCATGTTTTTGTAATAAAACAGTTTGGGTCAGTGGCAGTGACGTGATTTCGAAAAATCTTGAAAAATAGTAGAAAGGGAATTAGAAAGTGAATGAGATATCAAATTAACACTTACTGTGTCTATTTTGATATGGAAGAAATGGAGAAGGAAAAGGAATTTTATATTCTGAGATATCTTAATTTTAGTGATACTGGTTCTCATTAACTTCGTTGTTCCCTGATCTGTTTTGGAAAAATAATATAAAATTGTACAAAGTGAATTAAGGGTTATAATTCATATGTATGGATTCATTAGTGAGCCTATTTTCATTAGAAACAAGTGGGAGCAGTATATGAAAACCGTATAGTGAGATATTTGAAATTAAGGTAAGAGAGGTCAGAATTGTTGGACAGTGAAACAAGGGAAATTTTAAGGAATAAACTGTACTAAATGGCTATGTCAAAAATTCTGGAAAAATTATAGTAAGAAGATATATGAGTCTAGTCTCAAGAAAAATTTACGGAGTTAGATTTAAAGATTCCTAACTCAAGTTATAGTCAATTTAGTTAGTACGACGTAGATGGACAGTTTCGATTTTTATGCTCCACATTAGTAGTTAAGTCTAGGATGCGAAATTACCGAAATACCCCTGGGTTACGAGATTACCGAATTACCCTTAGTGGGTAAAATTACCGATTTACCGAAATGTTCTTATGGACCGATTTATCGAAATGTCCTTATGGACCGATTTCCCGAAAATGCCCCTATGGGCTGATTTGATAGAATTCCTTAATGGGCCGAATTGCAAAGTGTTATAATGGGCCGATTTATCGTAACAAATCTCTGGAGTAATAATTGTTGTTTATATTTGTAAATATGATGCCTTACTATGAATGTTGCATTTACATAATTTTGCATGGGATGGGAAACTTGAATGAAGAGAAGTATAGACCGGTGGCATTGCCACAAATTCTGATAACGGCTATGTGCCAACCTAAATATGGCTTTGCGCCATCGTGATTATGGCTTTGTGCTAAACGTATTTATCGAGGCTATGTGCCTAACATATGAATTAACGACTCACGTGTCGATCATTTTTACCGAGGCTGTGTGTGTCGATTATATTATCAGTATATGATTACGGTGGCTCACCACAAATAGTATAAATGGCGACTTGACCGCAAATTGGAGAGATCAAGCGGGTGGGTTGACTTGATCCCCACAGGAGAGATTGGTTGAGTACGGGTGGAGAGTTCGACGACCGTAGGATGGGATGGGTTGCATTCATTTCATTTATTTATTATTTGTTTATGGGCTTTGGTCCAAGATGATTGTTATATGGGTTCGAGCCCGATAGATGACTGTAAAGGGATTTTACATCGAGTTCTTGTAACTCACCCCGCTTTCTCTTAACCCTTGTAGGTAATGCTTGATGATATGGACTTGGGCTATGGATGACTCGAGGGAGGCCATACTTCGGAAATGGTTTATTTGGACTTTAGACTTCTTTATCGTTTATTTTATTACTTTACTATTTTGGGTTAAATGTTGTAATAAGTCCTCTGGACTATTTTTATTTTTGCTTTTTGGTTGAGATGTTTTTATTATTTTTCTTAAATTGTTTAAAAAGGGGAATTTTCTAAAAACTTAAACAATGGTTTCCAAAATCGATTAACAAATGGATTTCAAAATAAACTTTTACAAATATTTTTTTAACACGGATATTTTCTCTCGAACTATTAACGATATTTTCAAAAGACTTGGATTCTCTTTCGAATTTTCAACATCGTTTTCAAAAGTCACAGTTTTGTAAGATCATTAGTTCAAATTTATCGATTTATCAATCAAATCTTTGAGGTTAGTAGTATTTTATCAAATCAAACTTGTTTTCTTGATTTTTAACAAAGCAATATTTTAGTACGAACAAAAAGGGTTTAACATGTTTTGCTCGCGTGACATACCAAATCCGCTCATAACGCATGGGCCAGGTTTGGGGTGTTACATAAATTAAAATTAATTATATTATGAATTAATACACATATTTGGACCATCTTAGGCTGGAAATTATTTCGCCTTGTTACTTCGAATTGCTTCTCGGTTTTGCCCTTTGTACGAATCTGTCAGAAATAATCAAAATTCACTAAAAATAATTGTAAAATTGACTAAAAATTAACATGTTCAAATTTTTAATACAATTTAATTATTTTAGAAAAACTAATTATTTTATGACAAAAATTCTATCGAAATTGCATGATTTCAAGTAAAATTAGGTATGAAAAAGTATATAAATCTTTGTGTTTCTACAGCCCCAAACTTAAATCATTGCTCGTCCCGAGTAATGCACAAATTTCGGAAAGAATTTCTCGGAGATACTTTTGAAAAACTCCTTCAGAACGACTTTTTTCTCAAAATTATGAATTTAATATACTTAGGCTTAAAAATAAGAAATTTGATAATTATGCTACTTAAGTATACATATCGTTCAAATTACATCCAACAACTATTATAATAGCAAAATTAGACTAAACGCCTCTTTAACAAAGACATGTTAACCCTTACCAATTTGATTTTTTATTCCCTTATTCAAGACTAAGCTGCAATCATTAGTTTAACTTATGTCTTCATATGTTGATCTTAGCAATTTCTCTCCACTAATGTAGGTAGCATAGAAACTTGAATCAATATGTCTTTATTAAGGTTGTAACGTGGCTAGGCTATGGGTAGGTAAAAGATAGATAAATTTTGGCTTAAAAACCCTAGACTCAGCGTAAAATCGAACCTTCGAAATTTTTACCTTTGATACACCAACTTATTTTACTTTCACATGCTCTTTTGTACATCTATTTTCTTTCGAGTACATGTGTTTTTTTTTAATTCAAATTCGAGCACTTGCTTCATGTACTACAATTTTTGAACAATTGATACTTCTTTTCAATTCCCCCAAACTTATTTTCAAACGATATTCTGAATAGTACTGAGTCTAGTGTTTGGGACAATTTTAAAGACAATGAAGAGAAAAGTGATGGCTAAATATTGCAAAGGTCCAAATAAAACTAGGCCATATAGTCTCAAAGTTGGGTTTCAAAGGATAGTTTTATCATGGTCGGTTTGAAAGGCTCCAACTGTAACACCCCAAACCCGGCCTAGACGTTATGACCGGATCTGGTGTGTCACATAGAAGGGTTGTTTAAAAACTGCGCGTTCGTTAAAAACTCCGTATTCCTTTTGGAAACTTCGAGCTTTGTTGTTTAGGAAATTTAGATTTTCTTTTATGGTGTTATTGTAAAACGTTGTTATTACCATTATTGAAAACTTGTTTATAACAGAAATCAGATTCGATGATTTGCGAAAATGTGAAATTTTGGAAACCGTTATTGTAGTTTTAGGAAAAGTCCCGAGTTTAATCATTTATAGTTTGAAAATAACCGAAATGAAAGTTTAAAAGAAAAATTAAGTCCAATGGCCTTATTACATAATATTAACCATAATAACTTAAAATAAAGAAAAAACAAAAATTTACTAAGTTCACGAGAAATATTCCCGATGTATGGCCACCACAGAGTCCTTCGCAGCTCCAAATCCTCTAATGTTGGGGATCACCTGCAAGGTTAAAGCAGAGGGGTGAGTTACGAGAACTCAGTGTGTAATCCCCCAATCGGTCATTAACTGAGCCTGAGCCCATACAGAAACAAACTGAGCCGAAGCCCTATTCGGTAACAGGCTGGGCCTTAGCCCTATAAACATGATATGCAAATAATGTAATGCAGCCCCACCTAATAATCCATCCGCTACACACCCCCGTACCAGCCCAACACACCTGTGGGGACCAAGTCAACCCACCCAGCCAAAACACACCAATATTGCAGACAAGCTGCTAAATACAGAATTTATGGCAGAGCCACCAGAATAAAAGAATATACGTGGCATAGCCACCAGACAGAATTGTAGCAGAGCCACCAGAATCAGAATGTGGCAGAGCCACCAGAATACACTTCCTTCGATCATCAATATCCCAATCCCATGCAGAATGTCATGTATGCAAAGCATAAATAAAAAATGATGTATGAAATAAATTACCATCATAACCAGATAAACAGAATACACACAATCATGCTAATCAACCCTTAAGGGTATAACAGTAATTTTACCCACCGAGGGTATTTCAGTAATTTTACCCTCTAGAGGTATTTTGGTATTTTACCCTCCAGGGGTATTTTGGTAATTTTGCATTCAACGGCCTTTCCGAAGGCCTACTGTCGCCTCGAGCAACACAGAACCCTTTTTGGGTCTCTACGGAACTATTGGGCCTAAAATCCATTTTAGGCCCAAATGGGCCCACATGCTTGTGTGGCCCAAAATGCATGGTTTCAGTTTCAGATTTGCAGACTTCACAATCGTACCTATCGTTTGATAATTTTCCAACAATTTCACCCCGGTGGGCCGAATAGTCCATTGGGCCCATTTGGCCCGTTTCGGCTCGACCAGGCCCGTTACAGCCTCAGTTTTGCGAGAGTGCTCGTGACACTCTCAACGACCTACCGTCATTATTCACATTTCGATTTACCACTACGAGCGCTTGCACGCTCGAGTGGTCACAGTTGTCGGTTTTCTAGCTTTTCGACATTTGGCCGATTCGCAAAACATCTCGTGCAAACATTTAGAGAGGTGTGAGATTACACACCTGATTTGGGAAAACGTATCACGATACTCTCCGAAGCACCAAGAACGATGGCAACCCCTTGCTATACTAGAATAACAGGTTTACTCCATTCGACTATGAAATTGAGTCCTAAAGTGCCACCAAATCGGCTATTATTCCAAGTTTCAGCTTCCACTCAAAAGAAAGAACTAACGATACTCAAGATGGAGAAGAGTACTCAGGTTCAGCCTTAGGCCAAAATGAGTCAAATGGGAGAAGAGATTCGACTCAAACAGTAAGCACCCAAGACAAAGATTCGACAAAATCGGTCAAGAGAGGAGATGTAGTTAATCCACCTGAAGCAATTGGGAAAAAAGATTGAGAAGGAGATGCACGAGTGGTCAGTTTTCTACAGATTCGGCTAAGACTCAAATGAGGAAAAGAAATGAAGAAGAGAGTGTATGAAAGGAATAGAAGAAAATGTGCAAAATAAAGAACCCAAAATGCTCTCAACAAAACAAAACACCAAAAACCGAAACTGAAAAGGAAGCCAAATAAAATTTTGGCTACACTCACTAATCAAAACCGAATATGCTACTAAGTGACCCCTCTACACCGAAATTCTCCTCCCACACACTCCACATTCGGCCAACCACTCCCCACACCATCACTTTCCATGATTTCCTCCCCAATTTCCTCCTACATTTCCTCTCCACCTCCCATTCAAACCAGTTGACTCATTCTTCAACCACCCTGGCAGAGTTTGAACTCAACTCTGCTTCTTCCTCTCCCAAACACAAAAAATAACCACCAAAATAACACTTGTGAGATTCGAACCTCCAACCTCCTTGCACTCCCCTTGACGCCACACCACCTTGCCACATGCTCCACTTGTGCTAGCAAAACACCAACAAATTCCCTTAAGCCTTGCTTCCAGTAGTCCTCCCCCCTAAAGTGCCCAAAAACCAAAATTTTCCTTTGACCTAACTTGCACCCGGGACTTCATAGTACCCTCTAAACACTCCAAAATCCCATGCCTAATAGGTCCAACTTGCCTTAGTGCCGTTCTCTTATTCTCAAAATTTTTAAAAGCTCCTACGCCCAAGGCCCAATGGGCCCAATCCTACTAGGCCCAAATTCGGGTCGTTACACCAATGGTCCAAACAATAATTGCCTAAATCATTTTCAATATTCCATGCTTCCTAGGATTTCGCCTCAAGAAATTACTAAGTCAATTCTAAAGACTTAAACTTTCATGCATACCTAATTTTTTCGTAGGGAACTAAAAATTTAATGGTACGAATTTGCATGCTTTATTAAAAATACGTTCATATCATTATTAAGCTAACATAATAACTTATTGAAATAATAGAACTTTATTGATACTGAAGTTTAGCATACTTAACAAAATTTCAAATTATTGAACAAAATATATCCTAATCATAATTAAAAGAAAATTTTATTCTGAGTGGAATTAATTCAAATTTTTGGTCTCCCCTACTTAAAGTGAACAATGTACTCATTGTTTAAAGTGAATAGATACTATACACCAGGTAGGATTTTAGAAAAGAGGAGGTGAGTCAAATTGACTGCTTAAGTACCAAGCTCTCTCTAAATCCAATCCTAGACATGTATATACCTATTGCCACACTTTAGCCTTTGTGACTTGTTCAGATTTTATTCATGATTCCTATCTCTTGTTTTATTGTGCAAAAATAAAAATTCCTAATTAACCTAATCCTAAAATGACTTAATAATAAAAATAAAATAAAGTTGAGGTCCTCCCTTGTTATTTGTTTGCTGATCCTTCCGAATTAGACTCATCTTTTGCTCCATCATTATTGCCTTAGCATGAATCGCTTTGCTCCCTCTTCGATAATGAACTCCATGGTTCAAATATGAAATCTGAAAACTCAGGCACAAAAATAAATGGGTCATTATAAATTTTCCTAAGGGCACTCCTCATCGAGTCATCCCTTATTTTTTAGTATCTCCAGTAGGCTTGTTGCTACCATTGCATGTGTTGCATTAAGTCTATCAGCTTTGACAGCTCATCTCGAATATCTAGGCTAGGCGGTAGAGCTCCAAACATTAAGGTTTCGATATCAGGTTCAGCTTCTGGTTCCATTGGTTCTGCCTCATTAGGAACTTCAGTTGATTGCTCTGGCGGGATCTCTGTGGGGTCATCTTCTGCTTCTTCGGGATCCTCACTCTCTTCAACTCGTTGCTGTAAAACAAAATCTCCAGCTACTCGGTAGAGGTCCCAATCGGTGATTGTGCCCTGACTATACCCTGTCTTCTTTACGTTCACAAGAATTTTTGCTTTTAAGCACGAAATTGTTATCGTAAAGGGGAAATAGGCTGGGCCAGAACATCTAACGGCACAATTTCACACTTCTCTTAGGATGATTTTGCCCACATCAATGGTTTTTCCAGTTAGAATCGAGTATAATAGGACCATTCACTCTAATGAGATTGTAGTCCCATGCGAACTAGGCATAAGGCTGAAACGGATGAAATAGAACCATACCTTCGCAAGTGGTGTCAAATATTCTCTTCGACACGTGTGGATTCCTTGATTTGACACAGTCCACTTAGAACCTGGAACTGTAAGTTCCTCGAGAATTTCTTGCAAATTTTTAGGCTTAATGTTGCTCAACAAAGAAGAATATTCATCGTTTTCGAAATCAGGTAATTCAAAGAACTCATTAATAGCATTTGAATTTATTGGTACCTTGATTCCGCGAACTGGAACTTCGGTCAATTTGCTTGAGGTGAAGTTCGCATAGAATTTACGAACTAGTTCCCCATCCACACTTGGTCTCTTTTCACAAAACAATTTCCAATTGAGGGCTTCAGCAACTTGACGAATACGTGCCATAAAGTCTCTGTAGTTGCTTTCCTTCAATGTGAAGCCTTTCTCTGGATGCATTTGTTGATTTTTGAAGATACTTTCATATCTTACTTTGACTTCTTCACAGTGGAACTTATTTTGCGTTTCATCGATTTGGGTGGAAGCACGAGTTCTCTTGCGAGGCATAATTGACCTGAACATAAAATGGAAAAAAAAATTATTTCCTCAAAAATTTAATTAAAAATTATTAATAATTCATAAAGAAAATTAGGTCTTACCATCATTTTTTTGAAAAAAAGAATGTAAGAACTCTTAAAAATAATAATGAAGAAATAGATGGTAATTTAAAAGGAGGGTCGGAGGCTTAAGGGCTTGGTGTGTGGGTGAAGGAGGTGTGCTGCATAAGTGTGCAAAGCAACAAGCAGCAGCGCACGTGGGGATGAAGCAGGTAGGGCACACAAGGACTAGTCCAGATATGCGGGGAGATGGTGTCGTAGCAAGCAACACGCGTAGTAGGGAGCTTCGGCAAGCAGGCCTGGTGTGCTGGGCCACTGGTGCGTGCGACGCGAGCTAGAGGTAGCAGGCGTGAGGCAGAGGCCTGGGCAGCAAGCGTGAGGCAGATGTGCTGGCCGACTGCTTAGGGACTTTTCGACACTCAAAGGTTTTGGTGCTGTGAGGTTTTAGGTGTTGAATTGATGAGAAGAATAGAATAGATGGATCGAATATATAATGGAAGGAGTAGGAAGTAGAGTGAAATTCTTAGAGAAATTTAATAATTTAAATATTCTAAGTCTAGTCCTACTCAAAGTTAACAACAATTAATAATTAAATATATTCATATGAAATTATCAATTGCTATTAAATTATTAAAATAAACATAAAAAATAAAATTAATCCTAATTCTAAGCTAAGTTGATAAAAATTAATATAAAAATTATAATGGATATAATTATATATTAAAGTTTATTAATAATTTATAAATATATAATATTAAGTAAAAATATTTATTCTAGATGCCTTTTAAAAATATTTACAAAGAGAGGCACCTAAATTTTTATTAACAAAAAAAAAGCAATTAAGTTTTAAAAATACTTCAATTAAGTCCCTAGACTTAATGAAAATTTAAAATTGAGTTGCTAATTAAAACTTGGATCAAAATTTGACCCTTTTATTTGAAAAATTAAAAATTTATTTTGTCATTTAGGGAATAATTTCTCGGAAAATTATGTAAAAATCAATTCCCAAGAAGATTGGAGGGGTCACAAGCGGTCCCACTTAAGTTCCAATCTCCTAGACAGAATTTATTTAAACATAGTAAACCCGAAAATATACCCTAAAAAATTTATTAAAAACAAGAAAATTTAAATATCTGATAAACTGAACAAGATTTGATCCCGTTCAGGTTTTCTCCGTAGTAATGTTTCAAACGCTGAGCATTGACTTGAAAATTACCTCCCTTACCTTGGAGTTCAACAACTCCATATGGATAGAAGCGATGAATCGTAAATGGACCGGACCAACGTGATTTTAACTTACCTGGGAAGAACTTCAATCTGGAATTAAATAACAAGACTTGCTGACCTGCTTCAAATTCTCTAACTCGAATGTGCTTGTCATGCCATTTCTTGAGTCTTTCTTTGAGTAATTTGCCATTTTCGTATGAGAACATTCGGAATTCCTCTAGCTCGTTGAGTTGGAGCATCCGTTTCTCTCTAGCAAGCTTAAGATCCAAGTTGAGTCGTCGAAGAGCCCAGTAAGCTTTATGCTCTAACTTCAGAGGTAGATGACAGGCTTCCCCAAAGACCAACCTGTAGGGTGAAATTCCTAAAAGTGTCTTGTATGATGTTCTGTAAGCCCATAAAGCATCATCTAGTCTCTTGGACCAATCTCATCGGTTCGGGCAAACTACCTTCTCAAGTATGCCTTTGATCTCCTTATTCGCCAACTCAGCTTGCCCATTCGTCTAAGGATGGTAAGCTGTAGCAACCTTATGTTTCACTCCATGTTTATCTAACAACCATTTTAACCAATTGTTCACAAAATGGGTCCCTTCCTCGCTGATAATAGCTATTGGGGTTCCAAACCTTGTGAACACGTGTTTCTGTAAGAACTTCATCACAACCTTAGCATCGTTCATCGGATAAGCTTTAGCCTCGACCCACTTGGACACATAATCTACTGCTACCAATATGTACCTGTGACCAAAAGACGGAGGGAAAGGACCAAGAAAGTCAATACCCCAAACATCGAACAATTCTACCTCAATGATATTTGTTCAGGGCATCTCATTTCTATTGGTGACATTTCCAACCCTCTGACATCGACCACAACTCTTTACGTAAGTGTATGCATCCTTGAATAGTATGGGCCAAAAGAATCCGGCTTGTAATACTTTGGCCGCAGTGCGAGTACCTCCGAAGTGTCCCCACTCGGTGCTGAGTGACAGTGGTATAAAATCTTCAGTATTTCATCTTCTGCCACACATCTCCTGATCATCTAATCTGCACACTTTTTAAACAAATATGGCTATTCCTAGAAATAGTACTTCGCATCGTGAAGAAACTTTTTCCTTTGTTGATACGTTTTATCAATCGGCATCAAACCACAAGCTAAATAGTTAGCAATATCAGTAAACCAAGGAATATTATGGACATGATTTACCTTCAATGTGTTCATCCGAAATGTCTCCGAATCGGTACAAGTGGAGAATTTCCCTCTTGCGGCTCCAATCTGGACAAGTGATCTGCTACTTGGTTTTCTACTCCCTTTCGATCTTGAATTTCTAGATCGAACTCTTGAAGTAGAAGTACCCACCGGATCAATCTCGGCTTAGTGTCTTTCTTGGCTAGTAAATATTTAATTATCGAGTGGTCCATATAAACAGTCACTTTGGTACCTGTAAGATAAGATCGAAACTTGTCGAAAGTAGATACAATAGCAAGTAACTTTTTTTCTGTTATCGTATAATTCAGTTGTGCTCCTGTTAGAGTCCGACTTGCGTAGTAGATGGGGTGAAAAACTTTATTCCTTCGCTGGCCCATGACAGCTCCAATTGCGAAGTCACTTGCGTCACACATCAATTCGAATGGTAGATCCCAATCTGGTGTGACGATGATGGGTGCCGTAACTAATCGATCCTTCAACTCTTTGAATGCTCTTAAACTTTCATCATCAAACTTGAATGTCGCGTCCTTCTCTAATAATTTGCATAAAGGTTTTGTAATTTTGGAGAAGTCTTTGATAAATCTACGATAAAAACCGGCGTGGCCCAAGAAACTCCTAACACCCTTTACAGATGTTGGAGGTAGGAGTTTCTCAATAACATCTACCTTTGCTTTGTCTACCTCGATTCCATGTCTCGATATCTGATGCCCTAGAACAATCCCTTCTTGTACCATGGAATGGCACTTTTCCCAGTTGAGTACTAGGTTTGTTTCTTCACATCGTCTTAGTACCTTAGCTAGATTGGCTAAACAATCATCATAAGTGTCTCCAAATACTAAAAAGTCATCCATAAAAACTTCCAAACACTTCTCTACCATGTCAGTAAAAATTGACATCATACATCTTTGAAATGTAGCAGGTGCATTACATAACCCAAATGACATTCGTCTAAATGCAAACGTACCGTACGGGTAGATGAATGTCGTCTTGTGCTGATCTTCTGGTGCTACTGTAATCTGATTATACCCTAAGTATCCATCGAGAAAATAGTAATAGTCTTGCCCCGTGAGTCTATCAAGCATCTGGTCCAAGAACGGCAAGGGAAAGTGATCTTTCCTGGTCGCTGATAAACCGTAATTTATACATATTTTAATCCCACATTTAGCATGCTTTTTGGATGATTTATCCTTTGAATTGTTGAATTTGATGCTTCTAATCCTTTAATTTCATGTTTTATACTTAGGAGAGCATCAGAGGTCGAAAGAAACGAGAAAGGGGCCGAAAAAGGAGAAAATGGGCTTATCTTAGAGACTCACACGGCCTGGACTATGACCCACGACCGTGTGTTTTGAGTAACAACTGAGACACGGCCTAGAACATCGTACACGGCCAGATTACACGGTCGTGTGTGGCAAACAAGCTCGACCACGGCATGGATTCGATTCACACGGGCGTGTTGCATGGGCGTGTCCCTGCCGTGACAAAGAGAAATTTCATTCGGAATGGGATACTTAGAGGCAAAGAAAGACATTCCAAAAGCCTATATAAACACCCTAAAGGACAACCTTGAGAGGCGTCCAGCTAGGCCAAGAAGCCAAGCCAGAGAGGCTAGAATTGTGGGATTTACTCGAAGAAATCCAGTTGATTCATCTCAAGAAGCCGAAATCATACTCAAGACGGAGGATCTCTCCTTCAATTCCTTCAGGGGGTTTTAGGGTTTTCTTATGTTTTGTTTTGTATTTTCTTCTGAGATGTATTCTTTTATGATTATGAACTAAACCTCTCAGATACCTGAGGGGGATGAAACCTAAGATAGATACTGTTATTGTTTTCTGAACTATATGATAAATACTTGATTTGTTCTTAACTGTGTTCTTAATTCTTGTTTTGATATTTCAGGATATTGATTCAAGTATTGATGTGCTTAGGCAGTGGAGGAATATTCCCTATTTAAGAGTAGATCTAGCATAGTTAAGCGAAGTTGATCGCAACCCTAGAGATAGGATGATAAAAATCTGCCGGATTAGGGTCAAACCTAATATGGGAGTCCATAGATCGAGTTAATGCAATCCTAGTGGTTTTAATTAGAAAGAGATTTCAATTAATCAACCTAGGGTTAGACGTTAGTAGCCTCGAGAGAGGTATTAATATAAATTAGGGAATCCTACGGATCAAGTCAAGTGAATAAATCGTCTGGTTCAGAGTTAAATAATAAGTGAAGTCTAGGTGGATTCTTCCTTGGGTATTGTCTTAATCAATTGGTTTTTCCCACAAGTATTTTCCCAATTCATTCTCTGTGTCTTAGCATCTTTAGCTTAGTAGTTAGTTAATTTTAGATTAAACAACAATTCCCTTAATTCTTAGGCTAAATAATAAAAAGAAAGTCAATATTAGTACTTTTGGTTCCTTTGGGTTCGACATTCCTGTCTTGCCACTAAGCTATACTACTGTTCGATAGGTGCGCTTGCCTCAATCGTGGTGATAGTTAGTTTCTAGGCTAGATCATTCATTATATAAATATTAAGACTCTCGACACATGATCAAGTTTTTGGCACCGTTGCTGGGGAACTAAAATATTAAGAACGCTCAATTTTTATTACTTTAGCCATTTTTTATTCTCTACAATTTACTTTTATTTTGTTTTTAACTTTGCTAATATTCTTTCTTTTATTTTTTCCTAGCAGGTACCTCTAGTTTAAGACTTGAAGGAACCGGACAGGACCCTTAATTTACGACAGTGATATTGAAGGTACCGTTTGCAAAAATCGTAGAGAAATAAGGCGAAGCTTAAATTACATAGAAGAAGAGCAAGAAGAAGAAACCAATACTACCGAGGAGATGGCTGAGAATAATCCGCTACCTCCAGAGGTGGCCGAAAATCATGCTCCTCGAACTATGTATGATTATGCTAAACCTAATTTAACAGCAACTGAGTCAAGTATTGTTAGACCTGCTATTGCTGCAAATAATTTTGAATTGAAACATAACACTATTCAGATGATACAATAGTTTGTTCAGTTTGATGGTTTGCAGGATGAGGATCCTAACACACACTTAGCAAATTTTCTAGAATTTTGTGATACCTTCAAAATAAATGGCGTTTCTGATGATGCCATCCGTCTTCGGTTGTTTCCCTTTTCTTTGAGGAATAAAGCCAAACAGTGGTTGAATTCTCTTCCACGAGGGTCAATCACTACATGGGATCAAAAGACCGAAAAATTCTTGTTAAAATATTTTCCACCGGCCAAAATAGCCAAGTTGAGGAATGATATCTCTTCTTTTGTACAGATGGATCTAGAAACACTATATGATGCATGGGAGAGATAAAAGGATTTGTTGAGAAGGTGCCCTCACCATGGGCTACCTTTGTGGCTTCAGGTTCAAACCTTCTACAATGGTGTGAACCCTTCAACAAGGCAACTAATCGATTCAGCCACCGGCAGAATGCTGAATAACAAAACTCTTGAAGTGGCCTACGAGTTTATATAGGAGATGTCACTGAATAACTATCAGTGGCAAGTTACAAGGACAAGGCCAACAAAAGCAGCCGAAGTCTTCAACCTCGACGTAGTAACCATGCTATCAAATCAGGTAGAGATGTTAAACAAAAAATATTGATGGTTTGTGTTCTTCGTAGGTACATCCGGTAATGCAGTGCGAAACAAGTGGAGTTGTGGCAAATCCTGAGTACCCACCCTACGGACATGGCATGGAAAACGAACAGATGAACTATATGGGTATCAATTCTAGACCCCAAAATAACCCTTATAGTAATACTTATAATCCAGGTTGGAGGAACCACCCAAATTTCTCATGGGGTGGTCAAGGAAATCAGAGACAACAACCCCATCCAAACTTCCAACAAAAGCCCTACCAACAGGAAAAGAAGGCGAACCTTGAGAATATGCTAGCAAAATTCATTTCAGCGTCAGAAATTCATTTTCATAATACAGAAATGACGTTGAATAATCAGTAAACATTAATTCAAGAGCTTAAAAATCAACTAAGACAGCTGACCAAGTTAGTTTTCGAAAGGCAACCAGGTCGTTTACCTAATAATATCGAACCTAAACCACAAGAGCAAGTAAAGGCAGTAACATTAAGGAGTGGGAAGGAATTGGTTGAAGCAGAAAAGAAGATGCCACAAGAAACTAATAAGGAGAAAAGTGAGGAAATCGAGAATGTAACACCGGTACGTGAAGAATTTAAGCCACCGACCCATATCCGGCAAAGTTAAAGAAAGATCGCTTAGACGCACAATACGGTAAATTTATTGAACTTTTTAAACAGTTACATATCAACTTACCTTTTGTTGAAGCTATTTCGCAGATGTCGACATACGCAAAATTCCTAAAAGAGCTTCTAACAAATAAAATAAAGTTTGAAGAGATATCAACATTGGAACTTAATGAAGAATGTTCAGCCATCCTCCAAAACAAGCTACCAACCAAATTGAAAGATCTAGGAAGTTTCACTATTCCCTGATTAATTGATAGTTTAAACATTGAGAAAGCACTAGCTGATCTAGGTGCCAGTATTAATTTAATGCCTTATAAAATGTTTAAGCAACTTGGTCTTGGGAACCAAAACCCACTAGGATGAGTATTCATTAGTTAGGCAGCAGATCTATTAAATATCCTAGGGGAGTTATCGAAGATATTCTGGTAAAAGTTGATAAATTTATATTCCCTGTTGATTTTGTTGTGTTAGACATGGATGAGGACATTGAGGTACCTTTAATTTTAGGGAGCCCTTTTTTAGCTACTGCTAGAGCTGTTATTGATGTAGGTGATGGTAAACTTGCGTTAAGGGTAGGCGACAAGGAAATTATTTTTCAAATTTATGACGCTATGCGATATTCTAGAGAACAAGATGATTCCTGTTATTTTATTGATGCCATTGATCATTTTATTCAAGATTCTTTGCAGGAAATCATACATGACGACACGATGGAACTGTGTCTTACCCAAGGTGAGGGGGTAGATGATGATACCGATGAGTTGAATTCTAATACATCTTCCTCTAGACAAAAGAAAGAAGAGGACATTGAAATCAACGACGAACTAAAACAAAAACCCTCTATTGATGAGCCACCGAAATTAGAATTAAAACAGTTTCCAAATCACTTAGAATATGCATTTCTCGGGGATAACTCTACGCTATCAATAATAATCTCTTTAGAACTGGAACCCGAAGAGAAAGACAAGTTGCTACAGGTATTAAGGGAACATAAAAGAGCCATAGCTTGGAGAATTTCTGACATTAAAGGAATAAGCCCATCATTTTGCACCCACAAAATTTTAATAGAAGATGAGTATAAACCATGTGTGCAACCTCAAAGACGATTGAACCCCAACGTGAAAGAAGTTTTTAAAGCTGAGGTAATTAAACTTCTAGATGTTGGAATAATTTATCCTATTTCTGACAGTACTTGGGTAAGTCCTGTGCAGGTCGTTCCAAAGAAAGGAGGCATGACTGTTGTAGCCAACGAAAAGAATGAGTTGATTCCTACAAGAACAGTCATAGGTTGGAGAGTCTGTATTGACTATAGAAAGTTGAATGACGCCACCAGAAAAGATCACTTCCCTTTACCCTTTATTGATCAGATGTTAGAAAGATTATCTGGGCATATGTACTATTGCTTCCTGGACAGACTCTCCGGCTACTTCCAAATCCCAATAGCCCCTGAGGATCAAGAAAAGACAACATTTACATGTCCATACGGTACATTTGTTTATCGTAGAATGCCTTTTGGATTATGTAATGCTCCTGCTACTTTTCAGCGCTGCATGCTGGCCATCTTTGATGAACTTGTGGAAGACATTATGGAGGTATTTATGGACGATTTTTTAGTATTTGGTAATTCTTTCCATCTTTGCCTTAAAAATCTAAAACGAGTTATAATGAGATGTGAGGAAACGAATCTTGTTTTAAATTGGGAAAAGTGTCACTTCATGGTTCGAGAAGGAATTGTTTTAGGACACAAAGTTTCTAATAAGAGGATTGAGGTTGATAAAGTAAAGGTTGAAACCATAGAAAAATTACCTCCTCCTAGTTCAGTTAAGGCTATTCGAAGCTTTTTAGGACATGCTGGATTTTATCGAAGATTTATTAAGGATTTTTATAAAATAGCTAAGCCTTTAACAAAACTACTAGAAAAGGATGTGCCTTTCGATTTTGATCAGGAATGTCTAGATGCATTTAACACCCTTAAAAATAAATTAATAAATGCTCCAATTATAATTGCACCTGATTGGAATTTACCCTTTGAACTAATGTGTGATGCGAGTGATTTTGTAGTCGGTGCGAGCTTTGGGACGGGGAGAGATAAGCATTTTCACCAATTTATTATGCTAGCAAAACGTTGATGACCGCACAAGAAAACTACACCACCACGAGAAAAGAATTACTAGTCATGGTTTTTGCATTTGACAAATTTAGATAGTATTTGATATTATCTAAAGTTGTCGTTTACACTGACCATTCAGCTCTTCGTTATCTTTTAACTAAATTCGATGCAAAACCTCGACTCATAAGATGGATTTTACTCTTACAGGAATTTGATTGGAAATTCAAGATAAGAAAGGAGCTTAAAATCTTGCAGCAGATCATCTTTCTAGGCTTGAAAATCCACATATCGAAGAACTAGATGAGAGTGAGATAAATGACTCATTTCCTGAAGAACAACTGCTCACTATATCTAACTCCGAGGTACCCTGGTTTGAAGACATTGCAAATTACTTGGCTGCTAATATCCTACCAAAAAGGTTAACACATCAGCAAAAGAATCGATTCTTTGCTGATGCGAAAAAACTATTTTTGGGAGGATCCTTTTCTTTTCCGTATACGTGTAGATTAAGTAATTCGGAGATGTGTTACAAAAGCAGAAGCAAGCAAAATCTTAGAACATTTCCATTCAGGACCTTCAGGAGGACATTACAGTGGGATCAGAACAGCACACAAAACGCTCGAATCTGGTTTTTATTGGCCTACCTTGTTCAAAGATGCTAACAGGTATGTTGCTTCATGGGATAAATGTCAGAGAACAGGTAATATCTCTAAACGCGATGAAATGCCTCAAACATACATGCTATCATCTGAAATTTTTGATGTATGGGGTATTGATTTTATGGGCCCATTCCCTAGTTCATTTGGGAATAAATACATCTTAGTAGCAGTGGACTATATGTCAAAATGGGTGGAAACTCAAGCTTTACCCACTAATGATGCCAGAATGGTAGTGAGATTTCTTAAGAAACTCTTCTCTCAATTTGGAACACCTAGAGCAATTATTAGTGATAGGGGTACTCATTTTTGTAATACTCAATTTGACAAGGTCTTAAAGAAATATGGAGTACACCACAGAACATCTACCCCTTATCACCCTCAAACTAGTGGACAAGTGGAAGTAGCAAATCAAGAACTTAAGCGTATTCTAGAAAAAATAGTTGAATCAAACAGGAAAGATTGGGCATTAAAAGTAGACGATGCTTTATGGGCCTATAGAACACCTTTTAAAACTCCCATAGGAATATCCCCATATAAACTTGTCTACGGAAAAAGTTGTCACCTACCATTTGAGTTAGAGCACAAAGCTTTTTGGGCCATAAAATTTTTAAATTATGATATTAAAACTGCAGGTGAGAAGAGAATGATGCAGTTGAACGAGCTAGATGAATGGCGAGCTAATGCTTATGAGACCTCACGACTATATAAGGAGGCAACAAAGCAACGCCATGATGCTCGCTTAAAGCAACCAAAGCAATTTGAAGTAGGAGATTTAGTCCTGTTATACAATTCAAGGCTCAAATTGTTTCCTGGAAAGCTGAAATCAAGATGGTCAGGTCCATTCGTAATCAAAACTATTTTTCCCTACGGCACAATCGAGGTAACTCATCCAACTCGTGGCACATTCAAGGTAAATGGTCAGCGACTGAAAATCTATAATGGTGAAGATTTTAGGGATATAAGAGAGGAGCTTCGGCTCTATGAACCATCATTTAGAAATGAAAACAGGGTAAGTCTAGCTTAAGACTTTAAACGAGCGCTTCTCGGGAGGCAACCCGAGCACTAACTTAACTAATGTCATATTTTCAATTTTTAGCACCTAACTATAAACTAACCAATTTAATAAAGCGCAGGTTTCCCCACCACACGGCCTTCCACACGGGCGTGGCCGTGGCCGGGTGGACACCACGAATGGGTACATGAGCGTGGCGGAGGTTGTGTACAAACAGGACAAAAATTTTCCCCAAGACACGGGCTTCGACTAAACGCCACGACCGTACGACTCGGTCGTAGTCAAAACTTCCTAAAGACCACGGGCTGTGACAAATCCACACGCCTATGCGCTACGGCTGTGGCAAATACTAATTAATCGGTACGGGCGTGTGACACGCCCGTCCCCAAAAATCGTGGTCGATTCTGAGTAAAACGACACAGGCGTGAGCCACACCCGTGCCTCAAGGTCGTGGTTGACACTGATTAAAAAAACCATGGGCGTAGGCCCCTCTAGGCGTGGGAAAAGCGAAAAAGATAGCACATGGCCGTGTGTCTCAACACACCCAAGGAACACGGGCGTGGACTACACCTCAAACGCGCCTAAATTTAAATTTCTCGAAACACACGGGCCAAATAAATGGAACACGGGTGTGGTGACGGACCGTGTTCCCTACCCCCTATTTAAAGTAGCCCACGCCCGTCTCCCCCAAAAATCTCCCCTCCCCAAACCCTAGCCATTTCTCTTAAACAAGAAACCACCACTTCCCTTCACTTCCCCTCACTCCTTTCTCTCCATTCTCTCTCTTTCTCTTCCTCATCCACATGCAGTCCACACCCGTGCGACGTTACCACGCCCGCGTATCCTTCCACGACCGTGCCCCATCTCCCCACCTCCATCGGTTCACGTTACTTCCCCCCTCTATACCTTGTTGCTACTTTTATTTAATCCATGTTTAGTCTCTTTTAGAACTTTGATTTATTTGTTTAAATCTTTAGTATGCATTTTGGATTATCAAGATGGACAATGTTGGTCAAAGTTGGTGATAGTTGGTGACTTATTTTACTAATATTAATAAAATAAGGAGAGAAAAAGATATCATCTTTTCTCCTTTCATCTTCCACCGAAAATTAGAAGCAAATAGGGGTTTTGAATGCTCAAAATTTCAGCAAGCTCTCATCCATTCAAGTAAATGTTCTAGAGAACTTTTCTTGAAAATAATTGTACTTTTAAAACCCCTAAAGCTTAAGCTTTCAAATGAGGGGACTATTATGCAATATGGTAAAGAGTTTAAGGTTTTTCCATGAGAGCTATTTTAGTTATTTTTACATTTTTATAGAAGATAATGAGTCTTAGTTGTTGTATGAACAACTTTTGTGAAAGGTGTTAGCATGAAAACACCAATAAGGACCTTGATGAAAAGGTTACAAATTTTGTAGTAAGCATGTGAAATATTAAATTTTGATGATAGCTTTAAGAGCATTAAATGTTTATCTAGGCTTGTTGAAGGTAGAAATGTGATTAGAATTTATTTCCGAGCCTAGGGGCAAAACGATCATTTTGCCAAAGTCTAGGGGCAAAATGGTAATTTTGCTTAAGCATGATTATTGAGATGCTTATATTAATGTAGTGATTAAAATGAGCTAATTTGCTATTATAGAGCAAGAGGAGACGAGAATCCACCTCGATCGGGGAAAGAATAAAGTCGTGGACTGAACCGAAGAACTAACTCATTTTGAAAACGAGGTAAGTTGTATGTGACTTAAATAATATGCATATTAGCATGTTGAGAAATGCTTGGCATTATATTAGAGCATAATGCATTACTAAATTGAGTAGTTAATGTGAATGAGATGTTGGAGTCCTAATTGGGCCATGTTGATTATAGAAAATGCTATCATTGAATTATGAAATTAATAAGGTCCCGTATAAGACCATGTTCGGGACATGGCCTCGGCACCAAGTTGAGATCCCGTATAAGACTATATCTGGGATATGGCTTCGGTGATGAACATAGAAATCGTATAAGACCATATCCGGGATATGGCATCGTTACACCTAGAGGTAATCCCATATAAGACCATATCCGGGATATGGCATTGGCACCTAGAGGTAATTCCATATAAGACCATGTCCGGGATATGGCATTGGTATCTAGAGAAGACTCCATGTAAGACCACCTCGGGGACGTGGCATTGGTTTTATGTTTATAGTAATGAATGTAAACACGTGTCTTTGACTATCCCTTGTGAGTGGTGGGATAAGTAGATGAATTTAAAAGTAGAGATGCGAATGATATTTAAGTCATGTGAATGAGTGAATACAGGTACTCGTGACTGGGTCACGAAGAAATGATTGCGATGTGTGGCACGGTATGTGCTAAATAAGGGCCATTGTAAGTAAGCATGGCAAGAAGCCTTGATTTGTGTATGGTTAGATAATACCGTGGATGGATTATTTTTATGAGTATTATGATTGTTATTTATTTCCATGCAACTTACTAAGCTTTATGCTTACCCTTTTTTTTTCATTGCCCTTCGTCCTTGTAGTATTGCCAAGGTAACTTGAGGATCGTGACTGCAGGAGTTCAGAAATCACACTATCGACAGCACTTTGGTATAACAATCTTAGACTTGTTTTGAGTATGGCATGTATAGGACTTGAGTATTTTGTCAAGATGTGATTGTTAGTTAAAGTGTTGGTTATGTAAGTCATTTTGTAAATGGCCCTATGAGTTAGGCAAATACTTGGCAACTCTTTTGTTTAATGAAGATGAAATTCATGAATTGTATGTTCATTTCAATAATGTGTATGTTGGATGAGTTCTTATACTTGCAAAAGGGCTAGGAGTCGTATTGTTCTGAGTGGAGGTATGTTTGTGTGCACCCTTAGGTGGCAATGGCTTGGTATATAGCCTACTAATTGCCCACTTAGTTAGACACACGGGTGTGGGTCTAAACCGTGTGGGAGGCACGGCTAGCCTATGGGCGTGTACCCAGCCCGTGTGAAGTCTGCACCTTACTCATGAAATTATAAATTCCCCACGGCCATGATACACGGGCATGTGTATAGGCCATGTGGTTAAGTCAGAATGCTAAGGTTTTACACACGGGCTAGGGCCACGGGCGTGCCATGGCCGTGTGATTTTAGTCAGTGCCGACCACGGGTGGAAGGCACGGGCGTGTCCAGGCCGTGTGGATTTAGTCAGTGTCGACCACGGGTAGAAGGCACGGGCATGTCTTAAGGGTAGACGGGCGTGTCCCTATACCAACACGGCGCGTGGCCCTGTTTTTAAAGAAAAGTTTCTTTTAGCCTGTAAAAGTTTCCGTACGCAAGTTTAAGGCCTCATAGACCCTCGATATGAATGATTTGACTAAGAAAGAGAAGTTTTTTATTTATTTATTAGGAACGAAATTTCATAGCCCGTAAGTACATGTTTAAGGAAGTTCAAGCATAGTAATGTCTCGTATCTGATTTTAGCCTCGGAATCGGGTATGGGATGTTACATTTATTGGTATCAGAGCTATGATTTAGTCGATTCTAGGACTAACATAGCGTAAGTACGAGTCTAGCTATACATGCCATATGTAAGAGTGTCTGAGTAATGATAGTGTGACGGCTCATGACGTATAAATTTGTGTTTTATGTAGTAGATGGATTCTGATCCAGACCGAACTGCAGCCGATGATGCTGCGAGTAATGCGCCAGCTCCCGCTCAAGGGACCGCGCCAACTAATAGTAGACATGAGACTTTGAGTCAAGGGGAAGAGGCTCGAGAAGCCTTTCTCCATATGATAAGCAACTAGTTTACTGAGTATATCCGAGCAAATCCTAATGCTCAACCCCCTCCGCCCCTACCAATTATTCAACCCGCTCTAGTAGCCCCTCAAGTAGTTGAGGTGGTGAGAAGAGAAAGACCTCCGGTGGATAAGATCCGGAAGCAAGGAGCCGAGGAATTTTGGGCGAATAAGGATGATAACCCGAAGAAAGTGGAATTCTGGCTCGAGAATACCATTCGGGTATTCGATGAGTTATCATGCACGCTTGAGGAGTGCTTAAAGTGTATGGTGTCTCTCTTGAGAGATTCAGCCTACCGATGGTGGAACACCCTGGTGTCGGTAGTACCAAGGGAGAGAGTTAGTTGGGAACTCTTCCAAGAGGAATATCAGAAGAAGTATATCAGCCAGCGGTTCATCGACCACAAGATAAAGGAGTTCTTGGAATTGAAGCAAGGTCGTATGTCAGTGACCGACTATGAACGGGAGTTTGTAAGGCTTAGCAAGTATGCACGAGAGTGCGTGTCTACGGAAGCCATCATGTGCAAGAGATTCGAGGACGGACTGAATGAAGATATCCGTCTGTATGTGGGAGTTCTCGAATTAAAGGAGTTTGTAGTGTTGGTGGATAGGGCCTGTAAAGCCGAAGAGTTGGCTAAAGAGAAGAGAAGAGCTGAATACGAGTCTCGTGACTCAAGGAAGAGACAACTGAACAAGTCTCACCAATCCTCATCTAAGAAATCGAGGGATTTCACTACTCGATTAGTCACTTCAGAGGGGTTTTCAACCCGAAATAAAGGCAAGCGACTCTCGGGATCGAAAGGGCACACTACATCAGTTGCTAGTGTGGGAAACGTTCGACCAAATAGACCTGAATGCTCTCTGTGTGGAAGGCACCATTCTGGTGAGTGTAGAGCTAATGAGAAAGCTTGTTTCAGATGTGGGTCCTTAGACCATTTTATCAGAAACTGTCCCGAGGTAGACGAGAAAGGAAGGCCTCAGAATGCGAGATCGGGAAGTACCACAAGGGGAAAACCATTGAGAAACCTAGGGATTGAGATGGGAAGCAAAAATCCACCTAGAGAGCAAGCTGCTAAACTTGAGGGTAGAGCACCGGCGAGGACATATGCCATTCGTGCTCGTGACGAGGCATCTTCTCCCGACTTGATCACGGGTATCTTTTCTCTCCATAACACTCGTGTTATAGCTTTAATTGACCCGAGATCTACTCACTCATACATATGCATAAAATTAGTCTCTAGCATGAGCATGCCTATAGAGTCTACCGAATTCATTATAAGAGTGTCTAATCCCCTAGGCAAGTATGTGTTGGTTGATAGAGTTTGCAAAGGGTGCCCTTTGATGATTAAGGGTCATTGTTTCCCGGTCGATCTTATGTTATTTCTGTTTGACAAATTTGATGTCATTCTCGGGATGGATTGGTTAGTTACCCATAGTGTAATTGTGAATTGTGGGAAGAAGCACATCGAGTTGAGAGATGAAAATGGTAATTTTATTCGTGTTGAATCAGATAAGCCGGATAGGTCACCAATAGTGGTATCGACCCTGTCAGCTCAGAGGTACCTAAGGAAGGGGTATGAGGCCTATCTTGCCTTTATGTTGAACACTAAAGAGGCTGAGTTGAAAATTGAGTCAGTACCCATAGTATACGAGTACCTAGATGTTTTCCCAGAAGAGTTGCCTGGGCTACCACCAGATAAAGAGATTGAATTTGGGATTGAATTAGCTCCGGGTACTGCCCCTATTTCTATCGCTCCTTATAGAATGGCCCCAACCAAACTGAAGGAGTTGAAAG
This sequence comes from Gossypium sturtianum, assembly GCA_025698515.1. Lineage (NCBI taxonomy): Eukaryota > Viridiplantae > Streptophyta > Magnoliopsida > Malvales > Malvaceae > Gossypium > Gossypium sturtianum. Next base: position 24,709,591 of record CM046952.1, read on the forward strand.
CACAGTTGCAAGAATTAACGGATAAAGGTTTTGCGAGGCTGAGTTTTTCTTCGTGCGGTGGACCCGTCCTATTTGTGAAGAAGAAGGATGGTTCCATGAGATTATGTATAGACTATCGGCAACTCAACAAGGTGACAGTGAAGAATAAATACCCGTTGCCAAGGATCGACGATCTATTTGATCAATTGAAGGGAGCTACAGTATTTTCCAAGATAGATCTAAGGTCAGGGTACTAGCAGTTGAGAGTAAAGGACTCGGATGTGCCGAAAACCGCATTTAGAACTTGGTACGGCCACTATGACTTTTTGGTCATGCCTTTTGGTCTAACAAATTCCCCCGCTATCTTCATGGATTTGAGGAATCGCATTTTTCGACCGTACTTGGATAGGTTTGTTGTGGTCTTTATCGACGACATACTGATCTACTCTCGAGATGAGAACGATCATACAAAGCATTTGAGTATGGTTCTACAAGTTTTGAGAGAAAAACAATTGTATGCCAAATTCAGTAAGAGTGAATTTTGGCTCAAGCAAGTGGGATTTTTGGGGCATATTTTCTCTGGAGAAGGGATTAGAGTCGACCCGAGTAAGATTTCGACAATTGTCGAATGGAAATCGCTGAGGAGCGTAACTTAAGTGAAGAATTTTCTAGGCCTAGCAGGCTTTTATCAAGGGGTTTTCCATGATAGCTACCCCGATGACGAGACTTTTACAGAAAGATGTAAAGTTTGGTCGACGGAAAAAGTGTCAACAGAGTTTTGAGAAATCAAGACACATTGGATCGAGGCTCCTATTTTGGTGCAACCAGAACCGGGAAAAGAATTTGTGGTTTATAGTGATGCGTCCTTGAACGGGTTGGGTTGTGTACTTATGCAAGAGGGTAAAGTGATTGCATATGCCTTTAAACAGTTAAAGCCGCACGAGAAGAACTACTCGACTCATGATTTAGAATTGGCCGCAATTGTGTTTGCATTGAAAATTTGGAGACATCATTTATATGGTGAAAGGTGTCAGATTTTCACTGACCGCAAGAGCCTAAAATATTTGATGACTCAAAAGGAATTGAATTTGAGGTAACGAAGGTGGTTAGAGCTGATCAAAGATTATGAGTTGGTAATTGACTACCATCCGGGAAAGGCAAATGTAGTCGCCGACGCTTTGAGCAGAAAAACTGTGTTTGCACTAAAAGCCATGAATACTCAGATGACCTTGCTAGATGATGGTTCTGTTTTAGCCGAGTTGAGGGCTAAACCATTGTTTCTCCAGGAGATTTGTGAAGCTCAGAAGGATGATAACAGTTTGCAAGCCAAGAGAGTTTTATGTGAGTCGAGCGTTGAGACAGACTTTCGAGTAAATCTTGATGGATGTCTAACATTTCGAGATCGAGTCTATGTACCAAGGAATGATGAACTTATCCGCAAAATTTTGTATGAAGCACATAACGGATGTTTGAATGTACACCCAGGCAGTACAAAGATGTACCATGATTTGAGGAAATGGTACTGGTGGCTTGGTATGAAGAAAGATATTTCCAAGTTTGTATCGAAATGCCTAATTTGTCAACAAGTGAAGGCTGAACATCAAGTACCTTCGGGTTTACTTCAGCCCATCATGGTTCTTGAATGGAAATGGGACCGCATTGCTATGGACTTCGTGATGGGTTTACCATTGACTCCAAAGAAGAAAGATGCAGTATGGGTAGTGGTTGATAGACTCACTAATTCAGCCCACTTTATACCAGTGCGAGTCGACTATTCGCTCGACAAATTGGCAGATTTGTATATGTCTGAGATAGTAAGACTTCATGGTGTACCGTTTTCGATCATTTCAGATAGAGATCCGAGATTCACGTCACAGTTTTGGAAAAAGCTACAAGAAGCATTAGGCACGAAATTAAGTTTCAGTATAGCTTTCCATCCACAAACTGATGGATAGTCAGAGAGGGTAATTCAGATACTAGAAGACATGCTTCGGTGTTGTGTTTTGGAATTCCATGGTAATTGGGAGAAATACTTACCATTGGTGGAATTTGCCTACAACAACAGCTTTTAATCAAGTTTGAAGATGGCACGTTATGAGGCATTGTATGGGCGTAAATGTCAAACGCCCTTGTATTGGTCGAACTCGAGAGTAACAGATATACACCTGGTTGACTTGGTTAAGGAAATCAAGATAAAGTAAAAGTGATACGTGGATCGTTTGAAAGTCACCTCGGATAGACAAAGTCCTATTCGGATTTAAAAGGAAAGAAATAGAATTCAAAGTCGGTGATAAAGTGTTCTTGAAAGTATCACCTTGGAGGAAAGTCCTCAGATTTGGCTGGAAGGGCAAATTGAGTCCGCGTTTTATCGGACCTTACGAAGTTACCGAAAGGATAGGACAGGTATCTTATCGAATTGCCTTACCACCTGAGCTGGAAAGAATCCACGAAGTCTTTCATGTGCCTATGCTACGTCGATACCGTTCAGACCTTTCACATGTTATAAAGCCGACAGAGGTAGAGATACAACCGGATTTAACGTATGGAGAGGAACCAGTTAGAATTTTGGCTCGTGAAGTCAAACAGTTGAGGAACAAAAGCATAGCTATAGTAAAAGTCCTATGGCAAAGGCACGGTATAGAAGAGGCTACATGGGAGTCTGAGGAAACGATGAGAAACCAATACCCCAATCTCTTCACTGTTAATATTTTCAAGGATGAAAATTCGTAAGGGGGGAGAATTGTAACAGCCCGATTTAGGGGCTAGTCGGAATAGTGGTCTCGGGATCACTCATCCAAGATTTTAGAAATTTATTTTCATGATGTATTATGAGTTAGAACATGATAACATATGTACTTGAAAATTTTGATGCTTTAATTTTAGCGATTTCGTGTTTAATAGCGAAAAAGGACTAAATCGCATAAAGTGCAAAAATTCCATTCTATAAGGTAAAAGTTCCAAATGGCCATAGATTGTAAATTGGAGGTCTTTAAAAGGCAATTAGACCCCCAAATTTAGCATGGCCGGCCATAGGAGACAAAGATGGACAATGTTGGTCAAAGTTGGTGATAGTTGGTGACTTATTTAACTAATATTAATAAAATAAGGAGAGAAAAAGATATCATCTTTTCTCCTTTCATCTTCCACCGAAAATTAGCAGCAAATAGGGGTTTTGAATGCTCAAAATTTCAGCAAGCTCTCATCCATTCAAGTAAGTGTTCTAGAGAACTTTTCTTGAAAATAATTGTACTTTTGAAACCCCTAAAGCTTAAGCTTTCAAATGAGGGGACCATTGTGCAATATGGTAAAGAGTTTAAGGTTTTTCCATGAGAGCTATTTTAGTTATTGTTACATTTTTATGGAAGAAAATGAGTCTTAGTTGTTGTATGAACAACTTTTGTGAAAGGTGTTAGCATGAAAACACCAATAAGGACCTTGATGAAAAGGTTACAAATTTTGTAGTAAGTATGTGAAATATTAAATTTTGATGATAGCTTTAAGAGCATTAAATGTTTATCTAGGCTTGTTGAAGGTAGAAATGTGATTAGAATTTATTTCTTAGCCTAGGGGCAAAACGGTCATTTTGCCAAATCTAGGGGCAAAATGGTAATTTTGCTTAAGCAGGATTATTGAGATGCTTATGTTAATGTAGTGATTAGAATGAGCTAATTTGCTATTATAGAGCAAGAGGAGACGAGAATCCGCCTCGATCGGGGAAAGAATAAAGTCATGGACTGAACCGAAGAACTAACTCATTTTGTAAACGAGGTAAGTTGTATGTGACTTAAATAATATGCATATTAGCATGTTGAGAAATGCTTGGCATTATATTAGAGCATAATGCATTACTAAATTGAGTAGTTAATGTGAATGAGATGTTGGAGTCCTAATTTGGCCATGTTGATTATAGAAAATGCTATCATTGAATTATGAAATAAATAAGGTCCCGTATAAGACCATGTCCGGGACATGGCCTCGGCACCAAGTTGAGATCCCGTATAAGACCATATCTGGGATATGGATTCGGCGATGAACATGGAAATCGTATAAGACCATATCCGGGATATGGCATCGTTACACCTAGAGGTAATCCCATATAAGACCATATTCGGGATATGGCATTGGCACCTAGAGGTAATTCCATATAAGACCATGTCCGGGATATGGCATTGGTATCTAGAGAAGACTCCATGTAAGACCACCTCGGGGACGTGGCATTGGTTTTATGTTTATAGTAATAACTGTAAACACGTGTCTTTGACCACCCCTTGTGAGTGGTGGGATAAGTAGATGAATTTAGAAGTAGAGATGCGAATGATATTTAAGTCATGTGAATGAGTGAATACAGGTACTCGTGATCTGGTCACGAAGAAAAGATTACGATGTGTGTACGGTATGTGCTAAATAAGAAGCAATTGTAAGTAAGCATGGCAAGAAGCCTTGATTTGTGTATGGTTAGATAATACCGTGGATGGATTATTTTTATGAGTATTATGATTGTTATTTATTTCCATGTAACTTACTAAGCTTACCCTTTTTTTTTCATTGCCCTTCTTCCTTGTAGTATTGCCAAGGTAACTCGAGGATCGTGACTGCAGGAGTTCGGAAATCACACTATCGACAGCACTTTGGTATAACAATCTTAGACTTGTTTTGAGTATGGCATGTATAGGACTTGAGTATTTTGTCAAGATGTGATTGTTAGTTAAAGTGTTGGTTATGTAAGTCATTTTGTAAATGGCCCTATGAGTTAGGCAAATACTTGGCAACTATTTTGTTTAATGAAGATGAAATTCATGAATTGTATGTTCATTTCAATAATGTGTATGTTGGATGAGTTCTTATACTTGCAAAAGGGCTAGGAGTCGTATTGTTCTGAGTGGAGGTATGTTTGTGTGCACCCTTGGGTGGCAATGGCTTGGTATATAGCCTACTAATCGCCCATTTAGTTAGACACACGGGCGTGGGTCTAAATCGTGTGGGAGGCGCTGCTAGCCCATGGGCGTCTACCCAGGCTGTGTAAAGTCTGCACCTTACTCATGAAATTATAAATTCCCCACGGCCATGATACACGGGCGTGTGTATCGGCCGTGTGGTTAAGTCAGAATGCTAAGGTTTTACACACGGGCTAGGGCCACGGGCGTGCCATGGTCGTGTGATTTTAGTCAGTGCCGACCACGGGTGGAAGGCACGGGCGTGTCCAGGCTGTGTGGATTTAGTTAGTGTCGACCACGGGTAGAAGGCACGGGCATGTCTTAAGGGTACACTCGGCGTGTCCCTATACCAACACTAGCGCAGGGCCCTTTTTAAAGAAAAGTTTCTTTTAGCCTGTAAAAGTTTCCGGACGCAAGTTTAAGGCCTCATAGACCCTCGATATGAATGATTTGACTAAGAAAGAGAAGTTTTTATTTATTTATTAAGAACGAAATTTTATAGCCCATAAGTACATGTTTAAGGAAGCTCAAGCATAGTAATGTCTCGTATCCGATTTTAGCCTCGGAATCGGGTATGGGGTGTTACAAAAATGATCTTGCAAAACTCCATCGCCATATCCATAACTCTCCTGCGAGATGTTGGTGTAATATAACCCCCGCCTCGGCCAGTTACGATCCTAGTCGCTCAAAGGCGACAGCCCTCGGCCCATCTTTGAGGTACTTAAACGCCATTTTAGCTCATACATTGACAGGACGGTGAGAGAGCACCAGGGTAGTTAACACCCATGACGCCTATTTCCTATAGTGCATGGCAAACTGGCACATTTTCGACCTTGCCTACTTCATCGCTCTAGCCATCCAGCATCAGACGGAGCGACATCGTAAAGAGGTCATTTCAATGGGGCCTTATGTAACACGGCTCACGAGACACTTTGGTCTCCTCAATACCGCAGCACAATCAGCCTCGCTCACCTTGATAGGCCAGATGTCTCTACATGGCATCTCGACGATGATAAACATGCGGATGAATAAACGTCGCCGTGGGAACGATCCTCCCCAATACCGGTTAGCCCATACTACCGAGGAGGAGGACCCTGAGGACATTACTGACGATGTCCCACACCCACACGAGGAGCCAACACCGACCCATCGCCCAGTTCATGCGACAGCTTCTCTTTCGGACATATCTGAGCGCCTCACACGATTTGAGCAGCACTGTTTCCAGTGCTTCGATCACATCGACGCCACTCTCCACCAGATATGTCAGCACCTTCACATCTCATTGCCGCTCCCACTGCGCGAGCCATCGGACGATGAGGACTTCTGAGTCTTTTTCTCTTCATATGTTTATGTTATTTTTAAATTTTCCTAAAAATACTTATTTTTAAATTTTACTCTTATCTTTATTTTTTTTGTCTTATCTTTATTTCAATTATTTTTAGATTCCATATTAGCTGTGATCCAATTTGCATCTTTCAGAAAAAAAATTGATTAATCCTTATTCTGAAGAACCTAATGATTGTATCGCAGTTTAAAACCCTAAAATAGAACTCTGGAATAACCATCTATACTAAGGAAAACATGCCATGCCTCCTCAAACTTATCTTTCACCTCCGAATCAAATTTCTACACTTTCGACTCAAGGATCCAATCCAAAATTCAGGAAGTTTCACTTCTCCCTATCTCTTATGATTTCATATATATCTTTATACATTGAGGGCAATGTACATCTTAAGTGTGGGGGGTGAACTTTATTTTGAAAAAGTTCCTAACTTTTTGCATTATTCTCAAATCCCTGAATTATGTCTTATTTTTAAGTAATTTTCTCATATTACGATTAGAATGAAATTTCCTTTAATTTATGATTTTCATTGATATGTTTTGGATTAAGTCATAGTTAATTATGCAGTGATGATTTAAACTTAAGGAGACTAGAGAATCAAGCATGATGAGTTTATTTTCAGAATTAAAAATTTGTTAGGTTGTTTACCTGAATCTAATGATTACCTTGAAATTTGAAACTTACAAGGTTGACATCAAAAGCCCATAATTTTTGTGAGATCTTGAGCCTTTTTGAGCATACATTCCTTTTCGTGCTCACTTTATTGATTATGAGTGTGTCAACATTGATTTGTTATTCTAGAACTTGTTTCGATCATACATGTCGAGACCACACCTTTGATTTGATATACAGAGATGATAAAGGCACTTAGGTTTTAACCCACTTACTCCACTAAAAGCCTACCCTCACAATTAACTCCTAGTGAACCCCTTTGATCCTAACAAACCATTTATTGACTCACCCACTAATATTAACTCAAAACCCATCTTGTATTTGTTATCACCATTTTTTTTGACACCCTTATATCGAGATTTGATTTGATTGGTTGCCTAATTATTTTATTCATTTCAGTAGTTGAATCCATCTTTTATTACTTGATTTGTTCTTAAAAAAATGTTAGAAAATCTATTCATCATTAGTTCTATGTTCTATGAGCTTAAAACAGTTAAATTCACATCTTTAGAAGAAGCTCGTGCTATTAGTATTACAAGTTTCCAATTGATGTAATTATTCATTATCAGTTCGTTGTTTCTAGTTAGGTAATTTGTCAAGTCAATCTCGATTCTAACCCTCTAATTCAGCCTTTATCCACACCTTTAACCCAAGCCCCGTTACAACCCATAAAAGACCTTTTGATTTGTGTATCATATCATTTTATAGTGGTGGAGATTTGGTTTTCATGCAAGCCTATGGGATTAACTTTTCATGTTCGACTTCTGAGTGCTTATTTTTGAACCTTAAACACTTTGAGTGATTTGAGTGAACCTTTAGTGAGAATATCAATTTTTGTCAATTTTTAATTAAAAGGTAATTATTTAGGTAAGGGGAAACACCTATTTTTCGTACTATAAAAACTATGACTTTGATTGTTTGAATCTTTAGGAACCTTCTGGTTTAAATTATCAATGTATGAATTACCTATGGATTATGATGAAACATTATTGATGAAGATTATGAATTAAGGGGAGTTAATTTTAATTGTGAATTGAGAATTTTGCTTGAGGACAAGCAAATGCTTAAGTGTTGGGGTATTTGATAAACCGTAATTTATACATATTTTAATCCCACATTTAGCATGCTTTTTGGGTGATTTATCCTTTGAATTGTGGAATTTGATGCTTCTAATCCTTTAATTTCATGTTTTATACTTAGGAGAGCATCGGAGGTCGAAAGGAATGAGAAACGGGCCGAAAACGGAGAAAATGGGCTTATCTTAGAGACTCACACGGCCTGGTCTATGACCCACGGCCGTGTGTTTCGAGTAACAACTAGGACACGGCCTAAAACATCGTACACGGCCAGATTACACGGCCGTGTGTGGCAAACAGGCTCGACCACGGCCTGGATTCGACTCACACGGGCGTGTTGCACGGGCGTGTCCCTGTCGTGACAAGGAGGAATTTCATTCGAAATGGGATACTTAGAGGCAAAGAAAGACATTCCAAAAGCCTATATAAACACCCTAAAGGCCAACCTTGAGGGGCATCCAGCTAGGCCAAGGCACCAAGCAAGAGTGGCTAGAATTGTGGGATTTACTCGAAGAAAGCAGTTGATTCATCTCAAGAAGCCGAAATCATACTCAAGACGGAGGATCTCTCCTTCAATTCCTTCAGGGGGTTTTAGGGTTTTCTTATGTTTTGTTCTATATTTTCTTCTGAGATGTATTCTTTTTTGATTATGAACTAAACCCCTCAGATACTTGAGGGGATGAAACCTAAGACGGATCTTGTTATTGTTTTCTCGAACTATATGATAAATACTTGATTTGTTCTTAACTATGTGTTCTTAATTCTTGTTTTGATATTTCAGGATATTGATTCAAGTATTGATGTGCTTAGGCGGTGGAGGAATATTCCTGCTTAAGAGTAGATCTAGCATAGTTAAGCGGAGTTGATCGCAACCCTAGAGATAGGATGACGAAAATCTACCGGATTAGGGTCAAACCTAATATGGGAGTCCATAGATCGAGTTAATGCAATCCTAGAGGTTTTAATTAGTAAGAGATTTCAATTAATCAACCTAGGGTTAGACGTTAGTAGCCTCGAGAGAGGTATTAATATAAATTAGGGAATCCTACGGATCAAGTCAAGTGAATAAATCATCTGGTTCAGAGTTAAATAACAAGTGAAGTCTAGGTGGATTCTTCCTTGGGTATTGTCTTAATCAATTGGTTTTTCCCACAAGTATTTTCCCAATTCATTCTCTGTGTCTTAGCATCTTTAGCTTAGTAGTCAGTTAATTTTAGATTACACAACAATTCCCTTAATTCTTATGCTAAATAATAAAAAGAAAGTCAGTATTAGTACATTTGGTTCCTTTGGGTTCGACATTCCGGTCTTGCCACTAAGCTATACTACTGTTCGATAGGTGCGCTTGCCTCAATCGTGGTGATAGTTAGTTTCTAGGCTAGATCATTCATTATATAAATATTAAGGCTCTCGACACACGATCAGTCGCCTTGTTCAGCTTTCAATAATCGATGCAAATTCTCCATCTCATAACCGTTTTGGTCGGTATCAACTCGTTATTCTCATTCTCAACGACCGTGATACCTCCTTTCTTCGGCACGTACTGGATCGGACTTACCCATGAACTATCTGAGATGGGGTAAATTATACCCGCATCCAACCACTTGATAATTTCCTTCTTTACTACATCCTTCATGATGGGGTTCAGTCTTCGTTGTCCATCAATCGTTCCTCTCTCGCCATCTTCTAAAATGATCTTGTGCGTGCATACAGATGGGCTAATACCGCGAATATCGGTTATGGTCCATCCAATAGCCTTCTTAAATTGTTCCAAAACTATGATTAAGTTTCTCTTCTTGTTCAGAAGTTAATTCTGCTGAAACAATCACAGGCAGAGTAGAAGCATTACCTAAATAAACATATTTTAAGTGTGTAGGTAGTACCTTGAGTTCTAACTTAGGTGGCTCTTCGATTGATGCTTTTGGCTGGGTGTAATCCCTTTTCTCTAACTCCAAAGATTCAAAACGGGATTGCGGATTAAATCCATTTTGATTAGCTTCTAGAAGAGCTAAGTATTCATTCTCCTCTTCATCATTTGAAGGGTCTGATGTCAGAATTCGTTCCAACGGATCCTCAACATAGTTGAGTTCCTTCTCTACTATTAGTTCCTCTAAATCGGATACTACAAAACAATCATCAATTGTGTCAGGAAATCGCATTGACTTAAAAACATTAAATATTACCTGATCATCCTGAACACGCATAGTCAGCTCGCCCTTCTGCACATCAATAAGGGTCCTTCCAGTTGCTAAGAATGGTCTTCCTAGGATAATTGGCACTTCTTTGTCTGCTTCAAAGTCTAGAATTACAAAGTCAGCAGGAAAAATAAATTTATCTTCACGTACCAATACATCTTCAATTTTTCCTTCTGGATGCGCTAAGGATCGATCTACTAGTTGAAGTGTAACCGCAGTGGGTCTAACTTCACCTATCCCCAACTTTCTAAAAATTGACATAGGCATCAAGTTAATACTCGCACCTAAGTCACATAATGCCTTACCACAATAGGTTGCTCCAATATTGCACGGTATGGTAAAACATCCAGGATCCTTCAATTTTGGGGGTAGTTTTGTAACACCCCAAACTCGGCCCAGAAGTTAGGCCCAAATCTGGCGGGTCACAATAAAGTATTTTTCGAAAACCATGTTTTCATTAAAAACCCTCTTTAATATCTAAAACTAAATTCTCAGTTTGTGTTCGTTCAATTTCAAAACGTGGTTCAGTGAAAAGTTAATCACTTTTAAAAACGTTATTAACTTCGTCAAAAATCTCTTTTAGTTGCGGAAGCTAATTTAAGGTAAAGAAGTTTAAAACGTATGTTTTTAAAAAAAAACAGTAATTGGGTTGAAAACTCGTCTACGCCTAATAGATATAAAATGTAACAAAATCCCAAATTTAGAATTAAATCCAGAGAGGCCTTATTACCGAAATTAAAACCCAAAACAGAATTTAAAACATATATAAAGTCCAAAGCATAACAGCTGCAATCATGTGGTCACCTCCGAGTCCCTCGCAGCACCGATCCTCCTAACGCTGGGGATTACCTGCACAGTTAAAAATAGGGTGAGTTTACAAAAACTCAGTGTGTAATCCTCTAACTAGAGTAACAGTCAGTATACAGAAACAAAAACCGGAACAGTCTGGGCCAAAGCCCTTTAACAGTAACAGTTCAGTCCAGTTCAGAGCATACGTGGGCCAAAACCCACTACAATATCATTTGGGTCACAGCCCATAATAGAATCAATTGGGCCTAGCCCAAACCAATAACAGAACAAGTGAGCCTAAGCCCAGTACAGTGACATATCTTATAAACAAATATGTAACAGTGTGAGGATGCATCCCACCCCGGTCTAGCCAACACACCACCCGCACCAACCATACACTCCTATAGGGATAAAATCGACCCACCCAGCCAACATACCAAGCTTAGCACCGGCTGCGGCACTAAGTCAACAAAACGGATCGACGCTGAGGACAGAACGGCTAAGAGCCATAATCAGAATGGTTATAAACCATAATCAAGATGGCACAAAGCCATAATCAGGATGGCACAAAGCTATCAGTAACTGTAATAAGTTTGGCATATAGCCATCAGCGACGGTAATATAATCGGCACACAACCACGATAATTATGATCGACACAGAGTCATCAGTATATATGTTAGGTACATAGCCACGGGTAAATACGATTGGCACAAAAGCATAATCAAGATGGCACAGAGCCATATTTAGGTTGGCACAGAGCCATTATCAGATTACGGGGCTTTAAGCCGTTCGTCGGTCCACAGTCGTCTCATGCGACCGTGTAACCTTAACAGATCAATCATCGGATCCACGATCGTCTCATGCGACTGCATTTACCCTATCGTAACTTCTTCCGTATCAATGTCCCAACCCCATGCAATATGTCGTGTATGTCATGCTCAATCATTATAGGTGTATGCAAAATGGCCATGCTCAGTAAAGTCATTTAAACAAATATTAAAAGCACATCAGTCACACGACCACAGTCAAGTCAGTTAAAACACGACCATATACGATTCATATCCAAATCGACCAAATTCATAGTCTAAGTCAGTCATTTACCCACAAGGGAAAAATAGTCATTTTACCCTATAAGGGTATTTCAGTAATGTTGCAAATCGAGGGTATTTTGGTAATTTTGCAAATTGAGGGTATTTCAATAATTTTGCAAATCGGGGATATTTCAGTAATTTTACAAACTGGGGGTTTTTCAGTAATTTTGCAAATTGGGGGTATTTCGGTAAATTTACAAATCAGGGGTATTTCAGTGATTTTGCAAATCGAGGGTATTTCAGTAATTTTGCAAACTGGGGGTGTTTCGGTAATTTTGTAAATCGGGGGTATTTCAGTAATTTTGCAAACTGGGGGTATTTCGGTAATTTTGCAAATCGGGGTCTCAGCGACCCAACAAAAGGTCCACCGTCGCCTCGAGCGACTTAAATAACCTAAACAGTCACAACTGTGTAAATGGGCTAAAGGCCCATTACTCGGCCCAAGTGGGCCCACGCACTCGTGTGGCCTATTTAGCCCAGAAACAGCCATAGTTATGCAAACGTCACTGTCCAAACAACACTTACCACATCACATACATTTTATCCGTGTGGGCCACAAGCCCACTGGGCCCACACAGCCCATTTCGGCCCAACGAGGCCCAGAATAGCCCAAGACCATGAGAGCGCTCGTGGTGGCCTCTACAGACTAACGCCCATGTTCGTGGGCTCGGTTCACCACACGCACGATCGCACGCTCGTGTGGCATCATTCACCGATATTTCAGCTTTTCGGCATCTTGTTGATCTATGATCAAAAGGATTGTGGTTACACACACTCTATCGGCTTCCTCGCCAACTATCAAATATAGGGTAATGTTACACACCTGATCACGTAGAGTACTAAGAATTCCCGTGTGCCGGAACCTATTCAAACATAACAACAGTTAATCACTTATCAACAGAGTTAAAAGAACATTAACAAAACCCCTTAGCCGAAGGATCGACTACCACTTGCCTTGACTTGAGCGGTCAACTGTGATTCACCGACTCGAACCAGAGTTTGGTGCAGCCACCCTTCCGCATCCTGGCAGAAAGTCCCGAATAGCCGACACCGCACGCCTCTTAAACTTGGGAGTAGAGGCTACGCGCTCAATCCCAGCCGGCACCTTTGCCGTCACTTTACTACTAGAATCCTTTTTACCCATCGAGAGTTCTCGATTGAATAACAAAAGAGTTTCAATCGCTTTTGAAATGCTTGCACCCCATCACTTCTTGTAGAAATCTAAAAACCCAATGATCAACTTAGGAAACTAACTGTAACAGCCCGATTTAGGGCCTAGTCGGAATAGTGGTGCGAGACCATGAATCTGAGGTGAATTTATGAGTTTTTAAGGTTCATGCCATGTTTGCATGTTAGTGTGAAAGTTTCATGAAGCAATTTTGCTAGATTGAAGTTGAATGGTCAAAAAGGACCAAATTGCAAAAGTTGTAAAATGTGAGTTTCTAGAAGCATTATGTATGAAATAGCTTTAGAATATTAATTATGAGTACTTAAATAGCAATTTGCCCAAATTATAAATTTTGGACAAAAATGGTCATGAGTTAGTAAAATAGAAATTTTTAAAGAGAATGGCATTTTGGTCATTTGTCTAATAAGTGATTAAAATAGGAAAAAGATGATAAAATTTCATTCATCTTCTTCCTTCCATTGCCGAAAATTTGAAGACTCCATAGCTAGGGTTCTTCATTTTTTTCAAGCTTGCTAGTAAGTTCATCTTAGCCCCGTTTTTAATATTCTTCGTGTTTTTGAAGTCCTCGTATTATGAATTAGCTATTTTTAGCTATAAAATAAGCTAAGATGCATGTTCAAAAATTCATCTATGAATGACATGCTTGTTAAATGATGTTTTATGGAAGATTATGAGAGTTTGATGTTAGATAAACATCTTTTCCTTAATGAATTTCATGAAATATGATAGTATGGACTAGTTTGTAAAAGTTTTGAAATTAGTCATACCTATTAGAAATAATGAGAATTGATAATGGCTATAGTAGAGAAAATGAATCAGCTAAGCTTGTAGTCTAAGAAAGTTGAATGAAAATTATTTTACGAGCCTTGGGGCAAAAGTGCAACTATGAGAAAGTATAGGGGCAAAATAGTAATTTTGCCCAAGTATGAGTAAAGGGTCAATTTAGTCAGTGTGAATATTAAATTATCCATTTATGACTATAGATCAAGAAAAATGAAGCCCGAATCGAAACCGAGGCAAGAACAAGGTCGAGGACTAAATTGCATACCTAGCTACATTTTGTATATTGAGGTAAGTTTGTATGATTTCTAAGCTTTATGATTTATATCATTGAATTGCTTAGTATAATGTACAATGTTATTATGAAAAATTTTTAATGTTATGTTAAACAAAGAAATTAATGAGATCAAGCATGAGAAAGCCCCGATTGAAGTTAAATAACTTAGGATACTCGATCTACCACATGAAACAAGAAAGTCCGTATAAGACCAAGCCGAGGCATGGCATCAGCAAGCAAGCAAGATATCATGTAAGTCCAAGGCAAGCTTGGCATTGAATAAGATATCATGTAAGTCCAAGGCAAGCTTGGCATTGAATAAGATATCATGTAAGTCCAAGGCAAGCTTGGCATTGAATAAGATATCATGTAAGTCCAAGGCAAGCTTGGCATTGAGTAAGTTATCATGTAAGTCCAAGGCAAGCTTGGCATTGAATAAGATATCATGTAAGTCCAAGGCAAGCTTGGCATTGAGTAAGTTATCATGTAAGTCCAAGGCAAGCTTGGCTTTGAACAAGTTATCATGTAAGACCAAGGCAAGCTTGGCATTGAAAAGTTATCAAGAGAAAGAGATCCCATATAAGTCCAAGTTAAGGCATGGCATTGGTGAGAACAAGAAAGACTTCGTATAAGTCCATGTTAAGTCATGGCCTAAAAATTTAGATGAGATTTGGTATCCTCGATTATTCATATAAATTCATCGAGCAAACGAGCTAAACTCAAATGAGATAACAAGAAAGCTAAGTAAGAAAAGTTATTATCAAGTGAAAATGAGTATTATTCATGTTATGAATGATGGATCCAAGATTATGATTATTATGTTAAAGTATGCTGATCAATGTGATCAAGTGATACAGGTACCTTGTTTACCTCTCAAGTATGAGACTAGTAAGTTTCATGAGATATGTAAGAATCAAGTATGAGTAAGTAAGCTTTATAGCTGAAATTTATGATGCCATTGTTTATGTCAAATGGTTTATATTAAATAAGTATGTTGCTATGTGCATTATGCAAACTTACTAAGCTAAATGCTTACGTCTTTTATTATTTCTTTCTATGGTGTCCCGCCAAGCTAACTTGTGGATCGTTGAAGTCGGAGCTCGAATCACACTATCAACCGCTATTTTGGTATAGCCACGTTGTTTTTATTAAGTATGGCATGTATATGAAACATTTCATTTTGAGTATATGTCTTAGAAAGGGGCCAAAGCATGGGCTATCAAGTTTATTATTATTCTTTTTTAAATGGCTAAATGATTGGCTAAGATTGACTAAGTATGTATGTTATTGATATCAATAGAGCATGTTATATTGTTCATTAAAGTTGTAGTGATTTGAGTTGTTGAGATAGTATGAATTTGCTCTTGATTTCAGGGTGGTAATTGGCTTGGTAAATAGCCTCTAAGTGCCCACACGGTCGGACACACGGGCGTGTGTCTAAGCCGTGTGTACCCTGCACCATTGCACCTTAAGTCAGAATATCAAGTTGTGGTACACGGTCTAAGTCCACGGGCGTGCCATGGCCGTGTGTTATAAATTAGAATATTAAGGTTTTTCACACGGGCCAGGACCACGGGCGTGCCATGGCCGTGTGAAGTTTGGCAGTAAGCTCGAGTTTTAAGCACGGTTAGGAGACATGGGCGTGTCTCAGGTTTACACGGGCGTGTGACCCCTGTTTCAATGAAAAGTTTTCGATTGAGTTTCGAAAGTTTACGGACATGAGTTTAAGGCCTCATAGGCCCATAAAAAGTACAAGGTGATTAAGAAAGATAAGTTCTTAATTCGGAACGAAATTTTATAGCCCGTAAGTACTCGATTAAGCAAGTTCAAGCATAGTAACTACTCGTATCCGGTCTAAGCCTCGGACTCGGGTATGGGGTGTTACACTAACATTTGGTAATCAAAGAATAAGATGGAGAGGTATTCGGCTTTTAGAAAAAGTAGAAGAAACAGATTTGAACACATATTGCAATAACAGAGAAACAACAGAGAGAACTTATGAGTACCTATCGATTCCTCAGAACCCTTGTAAGACCGAAACAACACCAATGGCAGAGCACTGAAACAGTCGGCCAATAATAGGGAGAGAAGCAGAATATTCGGCCAAAAGAGCAATAAGCAGAGGGGAATATCGAAAGAGAAAAGAGAAAAGATAGAGAAGAGGCAATCGGCTAGAGGATAATAACCAAGAAGAAAGAATGAAACCGAGGGGAAAAGAGAAAATATAATCGGCTAGACAAAAAGTAAAACAGAAGAGGTGAAAGCAAAAGAACAATTCGGTAGCACAAACCAGTTTTTCCCAAAGCAAGAGTGACTGAAACCAAACCGAAAATGAGAGAAAACTATCCTAGTCGAATTTCCTATGCTGCCCCTAACAAATTTGGCACAACACTCCCACACATTTCAAACTCCTTGCTTTTCTCCATAAATCACTCCCTTAATCCCTCCATGAAATCCTCCTTGATTCACTCAATGACCAATTCAAACCTTACCTTGTAGAGTTCCAGTCCACCTCTACTTCTCTACTGGCCATAGTAGCAAAATAAATACCTCTTTGCTCCAGGCATGACTCGAACACCAGCCCCCCTTTTGAAGCTTCATCACGCTACCTACCAATAAGCCACAAGCTCAATCGTGTCCTAACTTATCCTCAATATTTTATAAAGTCTTCATGCTAAAATCCAGGTTTATTCAAGGAACAACCAAAAATTCTGCGCACGCCATGACTTGAACCTCAGACCACATGCATACTCCTAACGCCTCCTTGCCACTAGACCACAAGCTTCCTTGTGTCACATTTTATCCTCAAATATTAATAAGTCCTTCCAACCCACGCCAAGTCCAATTTTAGGGAAAACTAAAATTTTTGCTATAGCCAAGATTTGAACTCAAGACCTCCCAAAACACTCCCAATCACTCCTAAAGCACATAGCCAGTAAAAGAGACATGCAATTAGTGAAATATTTCTCGCACAACTAAAATCCAATTGCTCCGATGCTCAAAGCCTATTTCTTCTAGGCCCAAAATTCGGCCCTTAAAGAAATTTCGTCCCTGAAATTTCCAGCTAACAGGGTAGTCGTGTAACAACTACCCCACTATGCTACCGCTGCGCACTCTGATCCCAACGTCTTTAACACACATCCAAAACATCCACCTATCGTAGCAGATAGGTTACAATTTCTATATCCAGAACATCACATCCAACGTTTCCAAAATCACACAGAATAAATACCAAAAATACAGTCCAATATCTAAAGAAATCATCATATTTCTAACTCACTTTATTTCAATTTCTAAACAGACAAAAGTATTCAGAAACTTACGGATTCAGCGCCGGAGACTCGGTGTGTGATCGTGTGTCGAGAGTCTTAATATTTATAAAATGAATGATCTAGCCTAGAAACTAATTATCACCACGATTGAGGCAAGTGCACCTATGGAACAGTAGTATAGCTTAGTGGCAAGACCGGAATGTCAAACCCAAAAGAACCAAAAGTACTAATACTGACTTTCTTTTTATTATTTAGCCTAAGAATTAAGGGATTTGTTGTTTATTCTAAAATTAACTAACTACTAAGCTAAAGACGCTAAGACAAAAAGAATGAATTAGGGAAAATACTTGTGGGAAAAACCAATTGATTAAGACAATACCCAAGGAAGAATCCACCTAGACTTCACTTGTTATTTAACTCTGAACCAGACGATTTATCCACTTGACTTGATCCGTAGGATTCCCTAATTTATATTAATACCTCTCTCGAGGCTACTAACGTCTAACCCTAGGTTGATTAATTGAAATCTCTTTCTAATTAAAACCCCTAGGATTGCATTAACTCGATCTATGGACTCCCATATTAGGTTTGACCCTAATCCGGTAGATTTTCGTCATCCTATCTCTAGGGTTGCAATCAACTCCACTTAACTATGCTAGATCTACCCTTAAACAGGGAATATTCCTCCACTGCCTAAGCACATCAATACTTGAACCAATATCCTGAAATATCAAAACAAGAATTAAGAACACACATAGTTAAGAACAAATCAAGTATTTATCATATAGTTCGTAAAAACAATAACAAGATCCGTCTTTAGGTTTCATCCCCTCAGTATCTCGAGGGGTTTAGTTCATAATCATAAAAGAATACATCTCGAGAAGAAAATATAAAACAAAACATAAGAAAACCCTAAAACCCCTGAAGGAATTGAAAGAGAGATCCTCCGTCTTGAGTATGATTTCGGCTTCTTGAGATGAATCAACTGGCTTTCTTCGAGTAAATCCCAGAATTTTAGCCTCTCTTGGCTTGGCTCCTTGGCCTAGCTGGACGCCCCCTTCAAGGTTGGCCTTTAGGGTGTTTATATAGGCTTTTGGAATGTCTTTCTTTGCCTCTAAGTACCCTATTCCGAGTGAAATTCCTCTTTGTCACGGCAGGGACACGCTCGTCCAACACGCCCGTGTGAATCGAATTCAGGCCGTGGTCGAGCCTGCTAAAGGGGCACGACCGTGTGGCTTGGGCCCAGGCCGTGTGAGTCTCTAAAATAAGCCCATTTTCTCCGTTTTTGGCCCGTTTCTCGTTCCTTTCGACGTCCGATGCTCTTCTAAGTATAAAACATGAAATTAAAGGATTAGGAGCATCAAATTCCACAATTCAAAGGATAAATCATCCAAAAAGCATGCTAAATGTGGGATTAAAATATGTATAAATTACGGTTTATCAAATACCCCCACACTTAAGCATTTGCTTGTCCTCAAGCAAAATTCTCAATTCACAATTAAAATTAACTCCCCTTAATTCATAATCTTCATCAATAATGTTTCATCATAATCCATAGGTAATTCATACATGGATAATTCAACTCAAAGAGTCCTAAAGATTCAAACAATCTAAGTCATATATTTTTGTAACATGAAAACATAGGTGTTTCCCCTCATCTAAATAATTACCTCTAATTCAAAATCAACAAAGGTTGACATCCTCACTAAAGATTCACTCAAATCACTCGAAGTGTTTAAGGTTCAGGAAAAAGCACTCATAAGTCAAACATGAAAAGTTAATCCCATAGGCTTGCATGAAAATAAAATCTCCACCACTATAATATGAGATGATACACCAATCAAAAGGTCTTTAAAAAGGGTTGTAACGGGGCTTGGGTTAAAGGTGTGGATAAAGGCTGAATTAGAAGGTTAGAATCGAGATTGAATTGACAAATTACCTAACTAGAAAGTTGGACTAATACTGAATAATTACATCAATTGAAAACCTAATACTAATAACATGGGCTTCTTCTCAAATTATGAAATTAACTGCTTAAGCTCCAATAACAAAGAAGTAATAATGAATAGATTCCTAATAAATAATTTTGTTTTTTTAAGAACAAATATTTAAGTACAATAATATAGAATTTGATAACTAAAATAATGGAAATAGTTAAGTAACCGATCAAATCGAATCTCGATATAAGGGTAGTCAAGAGAGATGGCGATAACAAATAGAAATTGGGTTTTGGGTTAATATTAATGGGTGAGTTAAGAATTGGGTTGTTAGTCTCAAAAGGGGTTCACTAGGGGTTAATTATGAAGGTAGGCTTTTTATGGAGTAAGCGGGTTAAAACCTAAGTGCCTTCATCATCTTAGTATATCAAATCAAAGGTGTGGTCTCGACATGTATAATCGAAGCAAGTTCTAGAATAACAAATCAATGTTGACACACTCATAATCAATAAAGTGAGCACGAAAAGGAATGTATGCTCTAAAAGGCTCAAAATCTCACAAAAATTATGGGTTTTTGATATCAACCTTGTAAATTTCAAACTTCAAAGTAATAGTTAGATTCAGGTAGACAACTTAACAAATTTTTTGAAAATAGACTCATCATGCTTGATTCTCTAGTCCCCTAAAGTTTAAATCATCACTGCACAATTATCAATGACTTAATCCAAAACATATCAATAAAAATCATAAATTAAAGGAAATTTCATTCTAATTGTAATATGAGAAAATTTACTTAAGAACAAGACATAATTTAGGGATTTGAGAATAATGCCAAAAGTTAGGAACTTTTTCAAAATAAAGTTCACCCCCCCACACTTAAGATGTACATTGCCCTCAATGTACAAAGATATATATGAAATCATAAGGATAGGGAGAAGTGAAACTTCCTGAATTTTGGATGGATCCTTGAGTCGGAAGTGTAGAAATTTGATTCGGAGGTGAAAGATAAGTTGGAGGAGGCGTCTCTGGTGGTGGTATGGTGGCTGCCCATAATCGCTGCGCTAGATGAAGAAATTGGGTAGCTCGTGAAGAAATAGCCATGAAATAATAAGAAAAATTCAAAATAAACTAATTATGTATTTAAAGACAAGAAAGATAAAGAGAAATAGTGTAGAAAGTAAAAGACAATAAAAAGAAAAGATTAATGGACTGAAAAGTCCTTATCATTAGACGGTTCGCGAGGTGGGTGTGATATCTAAGGCCGTGGTGTGGTGATTCCCAAGCAGCCTGAAGAACCTAAAACTAAGAAACTAGAATAAAATAAAATTATTTAAGCACAAGCGAGATAAAGAGAAGAAAAATAAAGGAGACGAGAAAAGAAAAATAAAAACTAAATGGCCTCAATTGTCCTCGGCTTGTCGAGTAAATGAAGTGGCCGGCATGAACTTATGTAGATCGGTCTCCCACAGGGATATTGTGCTCGGATTCTTCCATTTCTTTAACATGGGTAAGGTGAAAATGGAGAGTTTGGGACAGGAGAATGAGAGGAAATGGAAAGGGGAAGGGTGAAAGGGTATGGAAGAAAGGGAATGGGGAGTAGGTGAGAAAGGGAGAGGGGTGTTTTTAAATAGAGATTTCAGATCTGGTCCATCCTCACGCCCGTGTGTCGTAGGCGTATTGCATCGCACGGCCGTATCGCACAATCGTGTGGGGGGTTGTTCGCCTCTCCCACGCCCGTGTGCAGGTTGCCATGCCCGTGTTGATAAAATAGTGTCGGCCACGGCTGTGTCGCACGGCCGTGGAGTTTAGTCGGAGCCCATGGATTGAAGATATTTTTTGTCCTTGGTTCGTACTACCTCTGCCATGTTAGTACAGAAATTCGTGGTGTTCACACGGCCACGGCCACAGCCGTGTGCAAGGCCGTGTGGTATGGAAATCTGTGCCTAAATATGGAAAGAAATAAAACTAAACTTAATTATTAGGGTTAGTGCTCGGGTTGCCTCCCGAGAAGCGCTCGTTTAAAGTCTTAAACTAGACTCACCTCTCATTCGCATAATCAGGGTGGTTTGAAGAGTTGAACATCCTCTCTCATGCTATCAGTTCTACTATCATGATAAAGTTTAAGTCGAGTAGCGTTTACCTTAAAAGTGCTGAATTTAGAGTGAGTTACTTTGACCGTTCTGTATGGGAAGACATTGCGTACCTCAAAAGGGATTTCTTCGTTTGTTTTAAGGTCTGAGAAGGCGATTCGAGGGTCTCCCTTATTCAACAATACCTGATCTCCTATCTTGAAGTGATTTGTCGTTCCTATAAGCTCGTCTGGGGGTTCCCTTGGTTTTGCTTCGTGTGATTTTGATTTCTCCTTGAAATATGTTTTCCACTCATCTAGTTCATCAATATGAAGCCTTCGATCCTCATGAATTACTTCTTTGTTGTCATGATGTCTAGGATCTAGCTCAGTTGTGTGGTTCTGTGATGCTTCCTGAAAAGAAGGTTTAACTGAATGGTCATTAATAAAATTAATTTTCTCACCTTGATTACTTGATGTCCTAGCCGAGTCAAGAGCCTGAAGACTGATTGATTCGTTGCCTACACGGAGTATGAGTTCACCTGTACCAACATCAATTTTAGTTCTAGCAGATGCTAAAAAGGGTCTTCCTAAAATTAAAGGGATCGTGTTGTTCTCATCCATGTCTAAAATGACAAAGTCTACTGGGAATACGAATTTATCAATTTTCACGATTACATCTTCAATTATTCCCCTAGGAATTCTAATAGTTTTATCAGCTAATTGAATGCTCATCCTAGTTTGTTTGGGTTTCCCTAGACCTAGCTGTTTAAACATTTTATAAGGCATAACATTTATACTTGCCCCTAAATCAGCTAAAGCATTATCAACAGATAAACTACCAATTAAGCATGGAATTGTAAAACTCCGTGGATCTTTTAATTTTCGTGGTAGTCTATTTTGCAACATTGCTGAGCACACTGCGTTTAGTTCCACATGCGACTCTTCTTCTAACTTTTGTTTGTTTGTCAAAAGCTCTTTTAAAAATTTCCTTGAATCTGGCATCTGTGAAAGAGCTTCAAGGAACGGTAAGTTAATATGTAATTTCTTTAAAAGTTTAAGAAATTTACCGAATTGTTCGTCTGTGTTGTCTTTCTTCATCGCATCGGGGTATGGTATATGAGGTTGGTACTCTTTAATTACCGGTTTTAGTTTATCATGGTTCACATCAACCTTACCTTCCTCTACCACATTCTCTTGCCTTAAATTGGGCTCATCTAACCCTACACTATCATGAGTTGTTATGGCTTGAATTTGCTCCTTTGGGTTAGTCTCGGTGTTGCTTGGTAGGCTTCCTTGCGGTCGTTCGAGATCACCAGCAAGTTGCCCTAATCGGTTCTCGATCCCTTGAATCGATGCTTGTTGATTTTTAAGTGTTGTCTCGGTGTTTTGGAAACGAGTTTCTAACATCGCTATGAATTTTGTCGACATTTCCTCAAGGTTCGGCTTCTTTTCCCCGTAGGTAGGGTTGTTGTTGGAAGTTTGGAGGGGGTTGTTGTCTCTGATTTCCTTGACCACCCCATGAGAAATTTGGGTGGTTCCTCCAACCTGGATTATAAGTATTAATATAAGGGTTATTTTGGGGTCTAGAATTGTTACCCATATAGTTCATCTATTCGTTTTCCATGCCATGTCCGTAGGGTGGGTACTCAGGATTCGCCACACCTCAGCTTGTTTCGCATTGCATTACCGGATGTACCTGCAAAGAACACAAACCATCAATCTTTTTGTTTAACATCTCTACCTGATTTGATAGCATGGTTACTGCATCGATGTTGAAAACTCCGGCTACTTTTGTTGGCCTTGTCCTTGCAACTTGCCATTGATATTTATTCAGTGACATCTCCTCTATAAACTCGTAGGCCGCTTCAGGAGTTTTGTTATTCAGCGTTCCACCGGCTGTTGAATCGATTAGTTGCCTTGTTGAAGGGTTCACACCGTTGTAGAAGGTTTGAACCTGAAGCCACAAAGGTATCCCACGGTGAGGGCACCTTCTCAAAAAATCCTTGTATCTCTCCCATGCATCATATAGTGTTTCTAGATCCATCTGCACAAAAGAATAGATATCATTCCTAAACTTGGCCATTTTGGCCGGTGGAAAATATTTTAACAAGAATTTTTTGGTCATTTGATCCCATGTAGTGATTTACCATCGTAGAAGAGAATTCAACCACTGTTTGGCTTTATTCTTCAAAGAAAAGGGAAACAACCGAAGATGGATGGCATCATCAGAAACGCCATTTATTTTGAAGGTATCACAAAATTCTAGAAAGTTCGCTAAGTGTGTGTTAGGATCCTCATCCTGCAAACCATCAAACTGAACAAACTATTGTATCATCTGTATAGTGTTAGGTTTCAATTCAAAATTATTTGCAGCAATAGCAGGTCTAACAATACTTGACTCAGTTCCTGTTAAATTTGGTTTAGCATAATCATACATAGTTCGAGGAGCATGATTTTCGGCCACCTCTGGAGGTAGCGGATTATTCTCAGCCATATCTTCGGTAGTATTGGTTTCGTCTTCTTGCTCTTCTTCTATGTAATTTAAGCTTCACCTTATTTCTCTACAATTTCTGCGAATGGTACCTTCAATATCACTGTCGTAAATTAAGGGTCCTGTCGGGTTCCTTCTAGTCATAAACTAGAGGTACCTGCTAGGAACAAATAAAAGAAAGAATATTAGCAAAGTTAAAAACAAAATAAGAGTAAATTGCAGAGAATAAAAAATGGCTAAAGTAATAAAAATTGAGCGTTCTTAATATTTTAGTTCCCCGGCAACGGCGCCAAAAACTTGATCGTGTGTCGAGAGTCTTAATATTTATAAAATGAATGATCTAGCCTAGAGACTAACTATCACCACGATTGAGGCAAGTGCACATATGGAACAGTAGTATAGCTTAGTGGCAAGACCGGAATGTCGAACCCAAAGGAACCAAAAGTACTAATACTGACTTTCTTTTTATTATTTAGCCTAAGAATTAAGGGATTTGTTGTTTATTCTAAAATTAACTAACTACTAAGCTAAAGACGCTAAGACACAGAGAATGAATTGGGGAAAATACTTGTGGGAAAAACCAATTGATTAAGACAATACCCAAGGAAGAATCCACCTAGACTTCACTTGTTATTTAACTCTGAACCAGACGATTTATTCACTTGACTTGATCTGTAGGATTCCCTAATTTATATTAATACCTTTCTCGAGGCTACTAATGTCTAACCCTAGGTTGATTAATTGAAATCTCTTTCTAATTAAAACCCCTAGGATTGCATTAACTCGATCTATGGACTCCCATATTAGGTTTGACCCTAACCATGTAGATTTTCGTCATCCTATCTCTAGGGTTGCGATCAACTCCGCTTAACTATGCTAGATCTACTCTTAAACAGGGAATATTCCTCCACTGCCTAAGCACATCAATACTTGAATCAATATCTTGAAATATCAAAACAAGAATTATGAATACATAGTTAAGAACAAATCAAGTATTTATCATATAGTTCAAAAAACAATAACAAGATACGTCTTAGGTTTCATCCCCTCAGGTATCTGAGGGGTTTAGTTCATAATCATAAAAGAATACATCTCAGAAGAAAATATAAAACAAAACATAAGAAAACCCTAAAACCCCCTGAAGGAATTGAAGGAGAGATCCTCCGTCTTGAGTATGATTTCGGCTTCTTGAGATGAATCAACTGGCTTTCTTCGAGTAAATCCCACAATTCTAGCCTCTCTGGCTTGGCTCCTTGGCCTAGCTGGACGCCCCCTTCAAGGTTGGCCTTTAGGGTGTTTATATAGGCTTTTGGAATGTCTTTCTTTGCCTCTAAGTACCCTATTCCGAGTGAAATTCCTCTTTGTCACGGCAGGGACACGGCCGTCCAACACACCCGTGTGAATCGAATCCAGGCCGTGGTCGAGCCTGCTAAAGGGGCACGGCCGTGTGGCTTGGGCCCAGGCCGTGTGAGTCTCTAAGATAAGCCTATTTTCTCTGTTTTCGGCCCATTTCTCGTTCCTTTCAACCTCCGATGCTCTCCTAAGTATAAAACATGAAATTAAAGGACTTGGAGCATCAAATTCCATAATTCAAATGATAAATCATCCAAAAAGTATGCTAAATGTGGGACTAAAATATGTATAAATTATGGTTTATCAGTGTGCCACACTTTCAAGAAAAATACCTCAAAACACTTCACATATTTGAAACCAACCTCTTGTAATACAAAATTTTGAAAACCCATTCCACAACCGAGTTTTGTAACTTGGCTCTGATACCACTAAATGTAACACCCCAAACCCGGCCCAGAAGTTAGGCTCGAATCTGGCGTGTCACAATGAAGTGTTTTTCGAAAACCATGTTTTCATTGAAAACCCTCCTTAATATCTAAAACTAAAGTATCAGTTTGTGTTCGTTCAATTTCAAAACGTGGTTCAATAAAAAGTTAAGCACTTTTAAAAACGTTATTAACTTCGTCAAAAATCTCTTTTAGTTGCGGAAGCTAATTTAAGGTAAAGAAGTTTAAAATGTATGCTTTAAAAAAAACAGTAATTGGGTTGAAAACTCGTCTACGCCTAACAGATATAAAACGTAACAAAATCCCAAATTCAAAATTAAATCCAGAGAGGCCTTATTACAGAAATTAAAACCCAAAACGGAATTTAAAACATATATAAAGTCCAAAGCATAACAGCCGCAGAAGTGTGGTCACCTCTAAGTCCCTCGCAGCACTGATCCTCCTACCGCTGGGGATTACCTGCACAGTTAAAAACGGGGTGAGTTTACGAAAACTCAGTGTGTAATCCCCTTACTAGAGTAACAGTCAGTATACAGAAACAGAAACTGAATAGTCTGGGCCAAAGCCCTTTAACAGTAATAGTACAGTCCAGTTTAGAGCATACGTGGGCCAAAACCCACTACAATATCATTTGGGTCACAACCCATAATTGAATCAATTGGGCCTAGCCCAAACCAATAACAGAACAAGTGGGCCTAAGCCCAGTACAGTGACAGATCTCATAAATAGATATGTAACAGTGTGAGGATGCATCCCACCCCGGTCTAGCCAACACACTACCCGTACAAACCCTACACTCCTGTGGGGATAAAATCGACCCACCTAGCCAACACACCAAGATTAGCACCGGTTGCGGCACTAAGTCAACAGAACGGCTCGGCGCCGAGGACAGAACGACTAAAAGCCATAATCAGAATGGTTATAAACCATAATCAGGATGGCACAGAGCCATAATCAGGATGGCACAAAGCTATCGGTAACTGAAATAAGTTTGGCACATAGCCATCAGTGACGGTAATATAATCGGCACACAGCCACGGTAATTATGATCGACACAGAGTCATCAGTATATATGTTAGGCACATAGCCACGGGTAAATACGATTGGCACAAAGGCATAATCAAGATAGCACAGAGCCATAATTAGGTTGGCATAGAGCCATAATCAGATTACGCGGCTTTAAGCTGTCCGCTGGTCCACAGTCGTCTCATGCGACCCGTCCAACCTTAACAGGTCAATACTGGATCCACAGTCGTCTCATGCGACCCGTGCGACCCTATCAGAACTTCCTCCGTATCAATGTCCTAACCCCATGCAATATGCCGTGTATGTCATGCTCAATCATTACAGGTGTATGCAAAATGGCCATCCTCAGTAAAGTCATTTAAACATATATTAAAAGCATATCAGTCACACGACCACAGTCAAGTCAGTTAAAACACAGTCATACAATTACAGTCAAATCAGTCAAATTCATAGTCTAAGTCAGTCATTTACCCACAAGGGAAAAATAGTCATTTTACCCTATAAGGGTATTTTGGTAATTTAGCAAATCGGGGGTATTTTGGTAATTTTGCAAATCAGGGGTATTTTAGTAATTTTGCAAATCGAGGGTATTTTAGTAATTTTTCAAACTGAGGTATTTCAGTAATTTTGCAAATTGGGGGTATTTTAGTAATTTTGCAAATCGAGGGTATTTCAGTAATTTTGCAAACTGGGGGTGTTTCGGTAATTATGCAAATCGAGGGGTATTTTAATAATTTTACAAACCGGGGGTATTTCGGTAATTTTGCAAATCGGGGTCTCAGCGACCCAACAGAAGGTCCACCGTCGCCTCGAGCGACTTAAGTAACCTAAACAGTCACAACGGTGTAAATGGGCCCAAGGCCCATTACTCGGCACAAGTGGGCCCACACACTCGTGTGGCCCATTTAGCCCTAAAACAGCCACAGTTATGCAAACATCACAGTCCAAACAACACTTACCACATCACTTACATTTTATCCGTGTGGGCCCACAAGCCCACTGGGCCCACATAGCCCATTTCAGCCCAACGAGGCCCAGAACAGCCCAAGACCACGAGAGCGCTCGTGGTGGCCACTACAGACTAACACCCATGTTCATGGGCTTGGTTCACCACACACACGATTGTACGCTCGTGTGGCATCATTCGCCGGTATTTTGACTTTTTGGCATCTTGTCGATCTATGATCAGAAGGAGTGTGGTTACACACACTCTATCGGCTTCCTCGCCAACTATCGAATACAGGGTACTGTTACACACCTGATCACGTAGAGTACTAAGATTTCCCGTGCGTCGGAACCTAATCAAACGTAACAACAGCTAATCACTTATCAACAGAGTTAAAAGAACATTAACAAAACCCCCTAGCTGAAGGATCGATTACCACTTGCCTTGACTCGATTGGTCAACTGTGATTCGCCGACTCGAACAAGAGTTTGGTGCAGCCACCCTTTCGTATCCTGACAGAAAGTCCCGAATAGCCGACACTGCACGCCTCTTAAACTTGGGAGTAGAGGCTACGCGCTCAATCCCAGCCGGCACCTTTGCCGTCACTTTACTACTAGAATCCTCTTTACCCATCGGGAGTTCTTGATTGAATAACAAAAGAGTTTCAATCACTTCTGAAATTCTTGCACCCCGTCACTTCTTGTAGAAATCTAAAAACCCAATGATCAAGTTAGGAAACTAACATTTGGTAATCAAAGAATAAGATGGAGGAGTATTCAGCTTTTAGAAAAAGTAGAAGAAACGAATTTGAACACATATTGTAGTAATAGAGAAACAACAGAGAGAACTTATGAGTACCTATCGATTCCTCAGAACCCTTGCAAGGCCGAAACAACACCAATGGCAGAGCACTGAAATAGTCGGCCAATAATAGGGAGAGAAGCAGAATATTCGGCCAAAAGAGCAATAAGCAAAGGGGAATATCAAAAAAGAAAAGAGAAAAGATAGAGAAGAGGCAATCGGCTAGAGGAGAATAACCAAGAAGAAAGAATGAAACCAAGGGGAAAAGAGAAAATATAATCGGCTAGACAAAAAGTAAAACAGAAGAGGTGAAAGCAAAAGAACAATTCGGTAGCACAAACCAGTTTTTCCTAAGGCAAGAGTGACAAAAACCAAACCGAAAATGAGAGAAAACTATCCTAGCCGAATTTCATATGCTTCCCCTAACCAATTCGGAACAACACTCCCACACATTTCAAACTCCTTGCTTTTCTTCATAAATCACTCCCTTAATCCCTCCATGAAATCCTCCTTGATTCACTCAATGACTAATTCAAACCTTATGTAACAGACCGATTTTGGGGCTAGTCGGAACAGTGGTTTTGAGACCACTAATCCGAGGTTGAGGAAAATTATTTTAGTATCATTTTATGTGTTATAGCATAAATATATGGCTACATGAAAATTTTGGTGCTTTAATTTTAACGATTGAATGCTTAATTGTGAAAAAGGACTAAATCGCATAAAGTGAGAAAGTTCTATATTTCAAGGTAGAGGTGTCTAATAGCCATAGAATATTAAATTGAAGGTCCTTAAAGTGCAATTAGGCCATATAGAGTGTGTTGGCCGGCCATAGGAAGCAAGGCGACAAGATCATTAATTTTAGTTAAAATTTGGTGACATTAGGTGATAAAAAATGAATAAAATAAGATAAAAAGATTATATCTCATCTCTTACTATTCATTCTTCTTCTACCACCAAAAATTGAAGGAAATTAGAGGGTTTTGGAGTCCAAACTTTCAGCCAAGCAACTTTCTCGCAAGTAAGTGATTTTGATGGTTTTAGTTGATAATTTTTGTACTTTTGGAACCCCCAAAGCTTAAGCTAGCTAATGAGGGGACTAATTTGCAATATGGTTGAAAGTCTAAGGACTTTCCATGAGAGTGTTTATGTTGTTTTCTGAGTTTTTATGGAATAAAATGAATCTTAGGGAGATGAGAAACAACTCTTGTGAAAGGTGTAGCCATGAAAACACCTAAATGGGACCAAGTTGTAAATGTTGTGATTTAGTAATAAATGCATGAAATAGTTGGAATTGTGAGTAGTTTTAGGAGAAATAAATGTTCAGCTAGGCTTGTTTAATGAGAAAATGTGTTGAAAAATGATTTACGAGCCTAGGGGCAAAATCGTAATTTTGCCATAGTACAAGGGCAAAATGGTCATTTTTGCCTAAGTAGAGATTAAGATGCATTATGATCATAAAATGATTTAAATGAGTGAATTTTTTGTTATAGATCAAGAAGAGCGCAGAATTAACCTTGACCAGGGAAAATGCAATGTTTCGGATTAAACCACAAATTAACGCATTTTGCACCGAGGTAAGTTTATGTGTAAACGATGCATCTTAAATATACATGTTGTTACTTATTGGTGCATTGTATGATTGAGAACACTTACAATTTAAATGGATTGAATGTGGTAGAAAATGAATAAATTCCTTATGGATGTTGAATTAGATATGTAGGTATGGAATATTATCCGTAGTAATTAATGGTGGGTTGTATGCGATACCACCTTAATTATTCTTGTTGGTAGGCTATGTGTGATACCACCTTAATACTTATTCACGATGGGCTATGTGCGATACCATTGTTTGCTGGGCTAAGTGCGATACCACCGTAAATAATCTCGTTGGTGGGCTATGTGTGATACCACCCCATTAAAGTTAAATGGTGGGCTAAGTGCGAAACCACCGAGTGTTAGGTAATACTATGAATGGATTATTGTAGAATTGTTGAGTGTTGTTTCATGAGATTATGTGGTGATAAGTGCAGGATTGTATGTTAAATAATGTGAGCATTTGGCTCGTGATAAGCTCGGAATGTGGTAAGGGATGAAATGAGTAAGCATGATCATGAAAGTGGATTATTCTTGCTTAGTATGTGATGCTATTTATTGATTAGCACATATTATGATGTTTATTGTTTAAATGTTAACTTACTAAGCATAAAGCTTACTCCCTTTCTTTTCCCTTATTTTATAGTGTCAAAGAGCCGGGTCGGGATACGAAGGTAATTGGAAGATCACCCACACTATCAGCTTATCTCGCTTTATCTAGAACTAGAATTTTGAGTATGGCATGTATAAGGGCTAGGCTTAGTGAATTGTTTTATTATTTTGGCCAAGTATGTATTGACTTCCTTAAGGATGAATTCTTTTGTATATTGCCATAGTTGATGGCTCATTATGTTTAAGTTATGAAATATGAGGTTATTCAAGAAAGTGTTGTTGCATAAATTGAGTTGCTTGATGTTGTGTTGAATGGAAGTATGTTGTGTGAACTAGGGTGGCAAAAAGAACTTGGCAAATAGCCTTGTTTATGTCCACACGGGTAGGCACACGGGCGTGTGTCTAGGCCGTGTGTGACACACGGTCAGTCCCATGGGTGTGTGACTAGGTCGTGTGTCCCCTACATGTTAGTGTTTCAAGTCAGTGTCGACCACGGGCTAGCCACACGCGCGTGTGCTTAGGCCGTGTGTCCCTTATGAGATTACTGATGTCACAAGCAGAATACCCAGGTTTTTACACACGGGGGAGGACACGGGCGTGTATAGGCCGTGCGGAGCACACGGGCCAAGAACAAGGGCGTGTGTCCGGTCGTGTGAAAACCCCTGTAGGTTCGAAATGAAAATAAATCCCACATGGGTTAGGGACATGGGCGTGTGTGACCACACGGCCTACTTACACGGGCGTGTCCCATTTAACACGGGCGTGTGGTCCCTGTTTAGAAAAAAAATTATATGTACAAAAGTTCCCAGTTGGGTTCCGAGATCCTCCGTATGCTTGATTAAGGCCTCGTAGGCCCTTAATGAGAATGTATTGATTTTAAATGGGAAATTTTAAGTTGGAATGAAGTTTTAAAGCTTAAAATGGTATGACCTAGAAAGTCAAGTCCGGTAACGCCTCGTACCCAGTTTCGGCGTAGAATACGGGTAAGGGGTGTTACATTTAGTGGTATCAGAGCTATGGTTTAGTCGGTTCTCGGACTACCGTAGCATGTTTTAGGGTCTAGCTATACATGCCATAAGTGTATAATGATAGTGTGGTGGCTTCTGACAATTCTAAACTTTGTTTTCATATAGTAAATGGATCCTGATCGAGCGGCTGCTGATGATGCAGCTAGTAACGCGCTGGCTCCCGCGCAAGGGACCGCACCTGTAGAGAGTGGACCCGAGACTAGGGGTCAATGAAAAGAGGCTCCGGAAGCCTTTCTCCAAATGATGAGTAATTGGTACACGAAGTATGTATGAGCAAACCCAAACACCCAACCTCCTCCACCCCCTCCTATACCTCAGCCAGTTCCAGTGGCTCCTCAAGGTATAGATTTAGTGAGGATAACCAAGCTCCCAGTAGATAAGATTCGGAAGCAAGGGGCCGAGGAATTCAGAGCTAATATAGACGATGACCCTGAAAGGCCAGAGTTTTAGCTTTAGAACTGGATGAGGGTGTTTGATGAACTCTCCTACACACTTGAGGAGAGCTTAAAATACGTCGTGTCCTTGCTGAGGGACTCAGTATACCATTGGTGGAAAGCGTTAATGTCGGTGGTCCCAAGGGAGAGAGTGACGTGGGGCTTCTTTTTGGAAGAGTTCTGAAAGAAGTATATAATTCAGAGGTTTGTGGACCAGAAATGGAAAGAATTCCTTGAATTGAAGCAAGGAAAAATGACTGTGGCAGAATATGAGCGCGAGTTTGTTAGGCTCAGCAAGTATGCACAAGAGTGCGTGTCTACATAAGCTATTTTGTGCAAGAGGTTTGAAGATGGACTGAATGAGGATATCAGACTTCTAGTTGGGATTTTAGAATTAAAAGAGTTTGTAGTGTTGGTTGATAGGGCATGTAAGGCCGAAGAACTGAATAAGGAAAAGATGAAAGCTGTGAGTGAGGCCCGGTATGCCAAAAAAAACTGATGAGTAAATCATACCAAGCTCAATCGAAGAGGTCTAAGGAAGTAAACCCTCGAACGGCTGCATCAGTCGGATACTCACATAGAGATCGAGGTGGTACCTACTCAGGCTCAAGAGTTCAAGCCACTTCGATGGTAAGTGTGGGCAATCCGAAGTCCAAACCGGAGTGTCCAAATTGTGGTAGGCAGCACACTGGGGGGTGTTGGGGAAACAACCAGAATTGTTATAAGTGTGGTTTCCTCGATCATTTTATTCGAGATTGTCCTGAGAGAGATGACAAGGAAATAAAGCAAGAGATAAGGTCTAGCAATGTATCTTCAAGGGGTAGATCACAAAAGAACCCGGGTGGTGGGACTAGAGGTAGAAGTACGCCTCGAGATTCTACTGTGAGACCGGAGGGTCGGGCTCCTGCAAGGACTTATGCCATTCGCGCTCGCGAAGAGGCATCGTCTCCGGACGTGATAACGGGTGCTTTTTCTCTTTATGAAACTTTTGTTATTTCTTTGATTGATTCGGGGTCTACCCATTCTTACATTTGCATGAAATTGGCATCTAGTATGAGCATGATTGTTGAATCTACGGAATTTGTAGTAAAAGTGTCAAACCCGTTAGGCAAACATGTGCTAGTTGACAAGGTGTGTAGGAATTGTCCTTTGACAATTAGAGGTCATTGTTTTCCGGCAAACCTTATGTTGTTGCCGTTTGATGAATTTGACTTGATTCTTGGTATGGATTGGTTAACTGACAATAATGTTTTAGTGAACTGCGGTAGCAAGTTTATTGAATTAAAGTGTGAAAATGAAGATGTCATTCGTGTTGAATCAGGTAAATCGGATAGTTTGCCTGTGATAATTTCAACTATGGTAGCTGAGAAATACTTGAGGAAAGGATACGAGTCCTATCTCGCCTTTGTTTTGAATACTCAAGAGTCAGAGGTAAAGATTGAATCAGTGCCGGTGGTATGCGAATATCCAGATGTGTTTCCGGAAGAGTTACCCGGGTTACCTCTAGTTAGAGAGGTCGAGTTTGGAATTGAGTTAGTTCCGGGAGCGGCACATATTTGGGTTGCTCCGTATAGGATGGCACCATTAGAGGTGAACGAACTGAAGTTTCAGTTGCAAGAGTTAACGGATAAGGGTTTTCCAAGACCGAGCTATTCGCCGTGGGGTGCTCTGGTACTTTTTGTGAAAAAGAAAGATGGGTCGATGAGATTGTGCATAGACTACAGACAACTCAATAAGGTGACAGTGAAGAATAAGTACCCTTTACCAAGAATAGATGACTTATTTGAACAACTGAAGGGAGCTACAGTGTTCTCTAAGATAGATCTAAGGTCTGGTTATTATCAGTTAAGGGTTAAGGAGCAGGATGTGCCGAAAACTGCATTTCGGACGAGGTATGGCCATTATGAGTTTCTTGTCATGCCATTTGGTTTAACGAATGCTCCTGCAATTTTTATGGATTTAATGAACAGAGTCTTCCGACCGTATTTGGACAATTTTGTAGTTTTCTTTGTCGATGATATACTGATTTATTCTCGGGATGAGAGTGATCATGCAGAGCATCTGAGAATTGTTTTGCAGACTTTAAGAGACAAGCAGTTGTATGCTAAATTTAGCAAGAGTGAGTTTTGGCTCCGAGAGGTCGGATTCCTAGGACACATTGTGTCGGGTGATGGTATTAGAGTTGATCCGAATAAGATCTCGGCTATTGTGGAGTGGAAACCGCCAAGAAATGTGTCAGAAGTCAGGAGCTTTTTGGGCTTAGCGGGGTATTACAGACGGTTCATAAAGGGGTTTTCCATGATTGCTACCCCGATGATGAAACTGCTGCATAAAGATGTCAAGTTTGAATGGAATGAGAAATGCCAACAGAGCTTCGAGAGATTGAAAACCTTGTTGACAGAAGCACCAATTTTAGTGCAACCTGAGTCGGGCAAGGAGTTTGTAGTATATAGTGATGCATCATTTAATGGACTCGGCTGTGTGCTGATGCAAGAGGGTAAGGTAGTAGCTTACGCCTCGAGATAGTTAAAACCACATGAGAAGAATTATCCCACTCACGACTTGGAGTTGGCTGCGATTTTTTTCGCATTAAAGATTTAGCGTCATTATTTATATGGTGAGAAGTGTCGAATCTTTACCGATCATAAGAGTTTGAATTACTAAATGGACCAAAAGGATTTGAATTTACGACAACGGCGGTGGCTCGAATTATTGAAGGACTATGAGCTAGTAATTGATTATCATCCGGGGAAAGCAAATGTAGTGGCAGATGCCTTAAGTAGAAAATCTCTGTATGCTTTGAGGGCCATGAGTACGAGCTTAGCATTGTCTGATGATGGTGCTATATTGGCCGAGTTGAGGGGTAGACCGCTATTTATTCAATAGATATGTGAGGCTCAAAAGAATGATAATGAGATGCAAGCAAAGAGAGCTAAGTGTGAATCGGGAAATGATTCTGACTTTCGGGTGAGTCCAGATGGTTGTTTGATGTTTCAAGACAGGATTTGTGTACCTAAAGATGATGAGTTGATCCGAAAAATTTTACATGAAGCACACAGTGGCCATTTGTCAGTACATCCAGGTAGCACGAAAATGTACAATGATTTGAAGCAATTTTATTAGTGGTCGGGTATGAAAAGAGACATCTCTGAGTTCGTGACAAGATGTTTGATCTGTCAGCAAGTGAAAACCGAGCATCAAGTACCTTCGGGATTTCTTCAGCCGGTGATGGTTCCTGAGTTGAAGTGGGATCGAATCACTATGGATTTGGTGACGGGGTTGCCTATGACTCCGAGAAAGAAAGATGATGTGTGGGTTATTGTTGATAGACTAACGAAGTCGACTCACTTTATACCGGTGCGAGTAGATTATTCGCTTGATAAGTCGGGTGAAATGTATATTCTTTGGTAGTGAGACTTCATGGGGTGCCTATATCTATCATCTCGGATAGAGATCCGAGATTTACTTCTAGATTTTGGAAGAAGCTGCAAGAAGCTTTGGGCACAAGGTTGAATTTTATTACTGCGTTTCATCCCTAAACCGATGGCCAATCTGAAAGGATAATTCAAGTTCTTGAGGATATGCTCCGATGTTGTGTGTTGGAGTTCGAAGGTAGTTGGGAAAGATACCTACCTTTGGTTGAGTTTGCTTACAACAACAGTTATCAGTCGAGTATACGGATGGTGCCGTACGAAGCCTTGTATGGTCGCAAGTGTCGGGCTCCCTTGTATTGGACCGAACTTAGTGAGAAACAAATTCATGGGGTTGATTTAGTTAAAGAAACCGAGGAGAAGGTGAAAGTGATTCGTATTAGTCTAAAAGCTACATCGGACCGATAAAAGTCGTACGCGGATTTGAAAAGAAAATAAATTGAGTTTCAAGAGGGCGACAAAGTATTTCTGAAAGTATCCCCGTGGAATAAAATATTGATATTTGGTCGGAAGGGAAAATTGAGTCCACGATTCATAGGGCCGTATGAGGTTACTGAAAGGATTGGGCCAGTGGCATATCGGTTGGCTTTGCCGGTAGAGTTAGAGAGAATACACAACGTGTTTCATGTATCTTTGTTGCGGCAATACCGACTCGATCCTTTGCATGTAATCCCTCCATCGAAAATTGAGATATGATCGGACATGACTTATGAAGAGGAGCCAATTAAGATATTAGCTCGAGAGGTTAAACAGTTGAGGAATAAGAGCATAGCTTTAGTAAAAGTGTTGTGGCAAAAACATGGTGTGGAAGAAGCTACGTGGGAACCGGAAGAAGC
This sequence comes from Gossypium sturtianum, assembly GCA_025698515.1. Taxonomy (NCBI): domain Eukaryota; kingdom Viridiplantae; phylum Streptophyta; class Magnoliopsida; order Malvales; family Malvaceae; genus Gossypium; species Gossypium sturtianum. Next base: position 24,746,196 of record CM046952.1, read on the forward strand.
CATGAGAGAACAATATCCAAACCTTTTTACCGGTAAGATTTTCGGGGACGAAAATCTCTAAAAGAGGGGAGAGTTGTAACAGCCCGATTTTGGGGCTAGTCAGAATAGTGGTTTTGAGACCACTAATCCGAGGTTGAGGAAAATTATTTTAGTATTATTTTATGTGTTATAGCATAATATATGGCTACATGAAAATTTTGGTGCTTTAATTTTAACAATTGAATGCTTAATTGTGAAAGAGGACTAAATCGCATAAAGTGCGAAAGATCTATATTTCAAGGTAGAGGTGTCTAATAGCCATAGAATATTAAATTGAAGGTCCTTAAAGTGCAATTAGGCCATATAGAGTGTGTTGGCCGGCCATAGGAAGCAAGGGGACAAGAGCATTAATTTTAGTCAAAATTTGGTGACATTAGGTGATAAAAAATGAATAAAATAAGATAAAAAGATGATATCTCATCTTTTACTAATCATTCTTCTTCTACCACTGAAATTTGAAGGAAATTAGAGGGTTTTGGAGTCCAAACTTTCAGCCAAGCAACTTTCTTGCAAGTAAGTGGTTTTTATGGTTTTAGTTGATAATTTTTGTACTTTTGGAACCCCCAAAGCTTAAGCTAGCTAATGAGGGGATTAATTTGCAATATGGTTGAAAGTCTAAGGACTTTCCATGAGAGTGTTTATGTTGTTTTCTGAGTTTCTATGGAAGAAAATGAATGTTAGGGAGATAAGAAACAACTTTTGTGAAAGGTGTTGTAACACCCCTAACTCGTATCCATCGCCGGATTAGGGTTATGAGGTATTACTGACCCCAAATTCAGATCATCACAGTTATTAATTACAAATCATACTTAAAATTTTTAATCAAAAACCCTTTGACAATTCAGTCTCATATACGAGGACCAGCTTAAACATATTTCATATATCTACAATTCAAACTATTTAACTACCGAATCTGAAACATTCAAATATTTGGTACACATTTAAGCATTTACTATTCACTTTATATATAATAAGTATAAAGACATCAATCACTATAGTCAAATTACAGCATATTATTTCATGCCTTACTCACGAATGCATATTAACACATATCAACTCATAGCATTTTATTGGCTATCTGATCACATATATAACATTTTGAACACTGTAACATAATCGAATCTACCCTTGATGATAATACAATGTGCACATTCAACCATGTCTATTAACAAACCATCTAAACATATGCACTTTGAAAACCAAACAAATGTTCATTAACACAACCGAAACATGAATAACTTATACCCATTTTCCTACTTTAAAATTTGCCTAAACCAACCATTTCAAATCATGATCTAGTACTTACAAAGGTTAACCTAAATGCTAAACTCTTGACTAATTTAATACAATGCTAGCATTACCATCCATCAACCATCAATAACGCATAATACAAAACTTGCATAAAAGAAAAGACCATAGCCAAATCATTGAAACCAAACACATTCATCATATAGTCAAGAACAATTAAGACTGAATTTAAAACAAATGATCAAGCCATTTTCGCATGGCTATTATATACAAACAAAACATCATTCAAACATTTAGTTAGCCTATACATGCCTTTGATTCAAAAACTAACTTTAAAATACCAAAAAGGGTGATAGTGTGGTTGACTCCTCCAATGATCCTTTGAGCCCGTAGCTTGACTGGAATCTATAATACGAAACAATGAACACACACGAAATAAGCTACTAGCTTAGTAAGTCTTAAGCATTATATTATATCGTTCAACCGCTTAAACATGAAATAAAATCAATTCATGACATTACATTTACATGTCTTACTTATAACTCAACATAACAAAGTATTACTACTTTACTTAACTTGATGACTTCCAATTTCCTTAACAAATACATCAATTGCCGATTATACATAATAATCACATAGCTAAGTATAACAATATACCCACATGAGCATTTTTAATCACACTCATGTTTCGAATTTCAAATAACCACATAGCATATTTCATACACAAAATTCACAACCAAGTATATAACACTTTTCTTTCATCATTTTATTTGCTCACTATTATAGCATATTTATATATATATATTTATAACACTAAAGTATGATAGTACATACCTTGTAGCCGAATTAACAAAGCCATTTTCAAAACTTAAGCTTTCTAGATTTGTTTCATGACTTTAATACTATATAACTGAAATTCGAAATTGAAACTCACCGGTATAGAACCTGCTAGGCTTTTGCCTGAATCGCACACACCGGCACTAGGCCTACTAGACTTAAGGTTTGAAGTTTAAACACCGGCATTTAGCCTGCTAGGCAATAAGCCCGAAATATTTCACCGGCACCAGGCCTGCTAGGCTCGAAGCCCGAAATAAATCACCGGCACAAGGCCTGCTAGGCTCGAAGCCCGAATATCAACATAATTAATCCTTCAATACACATTTCTTAATGCTATCATCACAAACAAATCATATACTTCATATTACATTCACATATCAAATCGAATATACTTATTCATATCACATTAAACAAAATATATTCAATCCAATATAATACCCTTACATTCGGCTAACTCATACATTTATGCTTAAAATTACTAAATTCATTCATTTACTACGTTCATAAATAATTCTTTGAAGTATATTTGCTTAAGAACTTACCTCGACTATCGACGGACAACGTAGACCGGTTATTCGATAACCTTTGCCTTTCCCGATCCAAACTGTTTTTCTTTGTTCTTGATCTAAACACATTAAAATTTAGCTCATTCAAGCACATTTCATCTCAATTTAGTCCCAAAACACATAAATGGGCAATTTACCATTTTACCCCTAATATTTCACATTTTACAATTTAGTCCTATTTGCACAAAACACAAAATACAAAAAATTTCACTATAACACCTTAGGGCCGAATATTCATAGGGACCATATTAGTCCATTTCTTTCATTTATTTTGCATTTTATCCCCCTCAAAAATTCATTTTTGCAATTTAGCCCAAAATACTCAAATTCACTAAAATTTCCAATACAAAACATGCTAATCTTTAACATATCTTTAATATAAAATCATCAAACATCAAAAACCACAAGAACATGTAAATGGCTGAACATCAAGCATGCTCAAATTTAAAAATTCTACCATGGGTCAACTAATATTCAAAACAACGATCTCAAAAACGTAAAAATTATCGAAAACCGAAGTAAAACACACCTTAAATTGAGCTAGATGATGGTCGAACACTTCAAAGTCTTTAAACCCTTATTTTCTTAGCTAACATACAGCAAATGAAAGATGAAGGACAAATAAAATGGCTTTTAATTTCATATAATTTAACATATAATAACATTTTTAATGATTTACCATTTTAACCTTTAATTAATAATAAAAACAACTTATAATATAAGGTTACACTTGACCTTTGCCGCCCACTAACTCATAAAATGGGTTAATTACCCTTTTAATACTCCATATTAGAAAGCCATCATCATTTAAGCACTTTCCACTATAGTATGCAACTTTTACACTATACGCGATTTAGTCCCTCTTGTTAAATTAAACACTCAAACGATAAAATTTTTATACAAAACTTTCACACATCATAAATCACATATAATTTGCACCAAAAATAATATTTAAAAATTTTTCAGACTCGGACTCGTGGTCCCGAAACCACCGTTCCAATTAGGGTCAAATTCGGTCTGTTACAGGTGTAGCCATGAAAACACCTAAATGGGACCAAGTTGTAAATGTTGTGATTTAGTAATAAATGCATGAAATAGTTGGAATTGTGAGTATTTGTAGGAGAAATAAATGTTCAGATAGGCTTTTTTAATGAGAAAATGTGTTGAAAAATGATTTACGAGCCTAGGGACAAAATCATAATTTTGCCATAGTACAAGGGCAAAATGGTCATTTTTGCCTAAGTAGAGATTAAGATGCATTATGATCATAAAATGATTTAAATGAGTGAATTTTGTTGTTATAGATCAAGAAGAGCGTGGAATTAACCTTGACTGGGGAAAAGCAAGGTTTCGGATTAAACCGCAAATTAACGCATTTTGCACCGAGGTAAGTTTATGTGTAAATGATGCATCTTAAATATACATGTTGTTACTTATTGGTGCATTGTATGATTGAGAACACTTACAATTTAAATGGATTGAATGTGGTAGAAAATGAATAAATTTCTTATGGATGTTGAATTAGATATGTAGGTATGAAATATTATCCATAGTAATTAATGGTGGGCTGTGTGCGATACCACCTTAATTATTCTTGTTGGTGGGCTATGTGCGATACCACCTTAATACTTATTCACGATGGGCTGTGTGCGATACCATCGTTTGGTGGGCTAAGTGCGATACCACCGTAAATAATCTCATTGGTGGGCTATGTGTGATACCACCCCATTAAAGTTAAATGGTGGGCTAAGTGTGAAACCACCTAGTGTTAGGTAATACTATGAATGGCTTATTGTGGAATTGTTGAGTGTTGTTTCATGAGATTATGTGGTGATAAGTGCAGGATTGTATGTTAAATAATGTGAGCATTTGGCTCGTGATAAGCTCGGAATGTGGTAAGGGATGAAATGAGTAAGCATGATCATGAAAGTGGATTGTTCTTGCTTAGTATGTGATGCTATTTATTGATTAGCACATATTATGATGTTTATTGTTTACATGTAAACTTACTAAGCGTAAAGCTTATCCCTTTCTTTTCCCTTGTTTTATAGTGTCTAAGAGCCAGGTCGGGATACGAAGATAATTGGAAGATCACCCACACTATCAGCTTAACTCAGTATATCTAGAACTAGCATTTTGAGTATGGCATGTATAGGGGCTAGACTTAGTGAATTTTTTTTTTATTTTGGCCAAGTATGTATTGACTTCATTAAGGATGAATTCTTTTGTATATTGCCATAGTTGATGGCTCATTATGTTTAAGTTATGAAATATAAGGTTATTCAAGAAAGTGTTGTTGCATAAATTGAGTTGCTTGATGATGTGTTGAATGGAAATATATTGTGTGAATTAAGGTGGCAAAAAGAGCTTGGCAAATAGCTTTGTTTATGTCCACACGGGTAGGCACACGGGCGTGTGTCTAGGCCATGTGTGACACACGGTCAGTCCCATGGGTGTGTGACTAGGCCGTGTGTCCCCTACATGTTAGTATTTCAAGTTAGTGCCGACCACGGGCTAGCCACACGAGTGTGTGCTTAGTCCGTGTGTCCCTTATGATATTGATGACGTCACAAATAGAATACCCAAGTTTTTACACACGGGCGAGGACAGGACGTGTCTAGGCCGTGTGGAACACACGGGCCAAGAACACAGGTGTGTGTCCGGCCGTGTGAAAACCCCTGTAGGTTCGAAATAAAAATAAATCCCACATGGGTTAGGGACATGGGCATGTGTGACCACACGGCCTGCCCACACGGGTGTGTCCCATTTCATACGGGCGTGTGGTCCCTGTTTAGACAAAAAAATTATATGTACAAAAGTTCCCGATTGGGTTCCGAGATCCTCCGTATGCTTGATTAAGGCCTCGTAGGCCCTTAATGAGAATGTATTGATTGTAAATGGGAAATTTTAAGTTGGAATGAAGTTTTAAAGCTTAAAGTGGTATGACCTAGAAAGTCAAGTCCGATAACGCCTCGTACCCGATTCTGGTGTAGAATATGGGCAAGGGGTGTTACACCGTACCTTGTAGAGTTCCAGTCCACCTCTACTTCTCTACTGGCCATAGCAGCAAAATAAAAACCTCTTTGCTCCAGGCGTGACTCGAACACCAGCCCTCCTTTTGAAGCTTCATCACGCCACCTACCAATAAGCCACAAGCTCAATCGTGTCCTAACTTATCCTCAATATTTTATAAAGCCTTCATGCTAAAATCCAGGTTTATTCCAGGAACAACCAAAAATTCTGTGCACGCCATGACTTGAACCTCAGACCACATGCATACTTCTAATGCCTCCTTGCCACTTGACCACAAGCTTTCTTGTTTCACATTTTATCCTCAAATATTAATAAGTCCTTTCAACCCACGCCAAGTTTAATTTTAGGGAAAACTAAATTTTTTGCTATAGCCTAGATTTGAACTCAAGACCTTCCAAAACACTCCCAATCACTCCTAAAGCACATAGCCAGTAAAGCAAACATGCAATTAGTGGAATTTTTCTCGCACAACTAAAATCCAATTGCTCCGATGCTCAAAGCCTATTTCTTCTAGGCCCAAAATTTAGGGCGTTACAAGTTTGTCCTGAAGATATGCACTGTATTCCTTCGTCAGGGCTACCATCTAAAATTCTCCAAGTCTTTGTTTCTTAGACAGGATATCTTTCATGAACTTGACCCAATTCGGCATTTGCTCAAGTGCTTCAACCAACGGGATGTTGATGTGAAGTTGCTTAAGTACGTCAAGGAACTTCTTGAATTGAATCTCCTGACTCTGCTTCTGAAGTCTTTGAGGGTAGGGTGGTGATGGTTTCTTTACTAGAACTGGTAATGGTTGATTCATCTTCTGTTGTAATTTTGCATCTAACGGAGTTGTTAGTTGATCAGATTTAGCTGGTTCTGAGGTTGCCTTATCGGGTTTTGTAGATTTTGGTTCTTGTGAAACTGGAATTTCAACACTCGGTTGAACTTCCTCTGAGTCTTGAGAATCAGCTTGCTCCTTTTCGGCTTCAATAGTATTGGGCTCTATCGTCTTTCCACTCCTCAATGTCAGCGCTTTGCAGTGCTCCTTTCCTGGATTTCTCAGATTTTCCCTATCACTAGGTAAGGTACCCTGTGGTTGGTTCCTAAGTGCAGTTGCAAGTTGGCCCATTTGGTTTTCCAGATTCCTCAATGTAGCTACTTGGCTTTGGATTAAGGCATCATTCTTTGCCATATATGCCTTCAGAAAACTCTCCAAGCTATTGGATGCTTAAGCTTGAACAGGTTTCTGAACTTGTTGAGGGAAACTAGGCAGCTGGGTTAATCTGGGTTGGGTGTAAGTGTTACTGGTTCCAGCCCCTTGGTTACTCCAGGACAAGTTCGGGTGGTTTCTCCATGATGGGTTATAAAAATTGGATTACAGCCCTTGCCTTCCTCGGTTTTGGTTCCGATTACCCATGTAGTATACAGATTCTGGGTTCGACAGACATTCTTCAAGCAAATGTCCTTCCCCACAATAGACACATGCTATATTCTCAAATTGATTAGGCGGCTGTGCTGCCAAACTATTAGACCCGTTAGTAGTAAGATTTTTAAGCATTGAGGATATTAATGATACCTGAGATGCGAGTGAAGTAAGAGCGTCTACTTCATGTATTCCAGCGACTCGTCTTCCTAACGCTGCTCGACTGGTTGGCCATTGATAGTTGTTGCTGGCGATCCTCTCGATAATTTCATTAGCCTCATTATAAGACTTAGAAAGGAGAGCACCATTAGCAGAAGCGTCCACTACCATCCTCGTATGAGCGTTGAGACCATTGTAAAACATCTCAAGTTGGATGCAATGTGGAACTCCATGATGAGGGCACTTTCATAATAACTCTTTAATTCTTTCCCATGCCTCATACAAGGATTCGTCATCCATTTGTTGGAAGGCAATGATCTCGTTCCTCAACTTAGCATTCTTGCTAGGCGGGAAATACTTCATAAGAAATCTCTCTGCTAACTCTTGCCATGTGGAAATTGAGTTCGGTGGCAATAAGTTCAAACAGGCTCGAGCTCTGTCCCTTAGCGAATATGGGAACAACTTCAATCGTAATGCATCTTCGGGTACTCCGGCTAATTTGAAAGAGTCGCTCGCCTCCATGAATAGTCTCAAGTGCAGATGAGGGTCTTCGGTAGGCATTCCACTGAATTGGCCCACTGTCTGAAGCATCTGAAACATGACTAGCTTCAGCTCAAATTGTTGTGCCTCGATTTTGGGTCTTCTAATACACGAATTAAGATCATTGAACATTGGCACGGCATATTGTCTTAAGGCTCTATCCCTATCATCAGCAATAAGGATAGAATTTTGAGCAAGGTTTGCTCCATTTTCTTGATTCATATTCTCGAAATTCATCTCTTCGATCCTCCTTTGTTTTGCTTGTCTTCTACGTTGTCGAAAGGTTCGTTCTATCTCAGGGTCTACAAGGAGTAAATCGATAATTCGGTCAATACTCATAAACACCTAAAATATTCTTAGAAAAAAAATTAATTAAGTTAAAAATTAAACAAAAAATTAAACCAAAATGTAAGACTAACAAATTCACAAATAATGGCTTTTGAAAAACAGTCCCCGGCAACGGCGTCAAAAACTTGGAACGATGGAAATGTGCAAGTGTACACAATCGCATCAAGTAATAAAGTGACAAGTAAATGTCGAATTATCGTACCCATAGGGACTGTAAAAGAATTATTTATGAAAGTAATTTTAAACACTTTGGTGAAGGAAAAATATTTGGTTTTAAAAAGAGATAATAAAAAAAAAACTAAGAGTTAAAAACTAAGTGAAATAATTAAAATAAAACAAAGAAATTCTAGTGCACGATTCCAAATATGATTTAATCAAGATGATATAATTGTGTTGGATTAATTATATTTCCTTACCTTAGAATTATTAAACTTATGCTTATACTTGTTACGAATAAATCACGGCAACTCAGTAATTTGCTAACTTATGAACATATTTACAAATCAAAAATCCATTCATCTCTTGTACATATTTCTATGTCAATTCGACTGATTAAACAGATTTATAAAGGTAAACATGTTATTGCACATACATACTTATTAAATTAAGCAATCTCTCGCATATTCCTATCTCGATTCAAACGATGAATTCAACCTAATAAGCATATAAAAGACTATGTGAGGTAACAAAGTACCCTTACCTTGAAACAGTTTAATCACAATAATCTTGCAAGTTATGCAAGGCATATGTATCGCCAAATACAATGCTAATCTAATCTTCAGCTACCTTAGAAGAATTAAACATGCACTGATTAAGTACTGTGTCCATTAATTACAATTTCAATGCGTTTAAATAATTAATTCTTTAGTTATCTAAACAATTTTAATGCCAGAATAACTTAGGCATGATTTTACTTAATCAAGCATTTTACCGAGGCCTATAACAACATAAACATAAATTTAACAAATCAAGAGGACGAAATGCAATCAACCCAACACGACTTAATTCAAGCTAGATTGATTAAAATAACCATTTCAAATACATGAATATTCATAGATATGTTCATAATAAAAACAACAGAAATTAAAAAGATAGGGAACAAGAAGCAAATCCGGTGTTTCTCCGTGGCTTGACTGATTGCTCCTTATTTCATCTCTGTTGTCCTCACTGATCAAGGCTTCTATGAACACTTGCTTGCTGCCCCAAATGTCTGATAAAACACCTCTTTTTCAAGAGGGGAAATCAGCACAAGAAGGCTTGGTTTTTTGGAGAAAAAGAGAGAATGGAGAGAAGAGAAGTGATGAGAGAATGAGAGTGTTGAGGGATGATTTGAATGGGAAAAAAGGGGGGTTTATATAGCTGAGGGTGGCTGCTAAAAATATCAAATTTCAGCAGCCAAAGAGCCCCCTCATGGCCGGACATCTTACATGGCAAAGTTGAGACTTTCAACTTTGCTAAAATTAGCCTAGGGCAAATCCATAAAGCCTTAATTTAAGGTGGGGTTTGAATGCAATTTGGAAGTCTTCCAAGGGCCTTTTTTCAAGCTCATTTAATCAGCTAAAATTCTGATTTGGGTCAGCATTTGAACGGTTCTGGGCTGCCCAATTGGTGGCTGGTTCGGTTTGCTCAATTTGGTTCAACTGGTGCGGTTCAACTGGGCCCTTTTTCCATAATTAATTAAAATTAATTTATTTAGCCCAAATTAAATTGGGAATAAATTAAAATTAATTATATTATGAATTAATACACATATTTGGACCGTCTTAGGCTAGAAATTATTTCTCCTTGTTACTTCGAATTGCTTCTCGGTTTTGTTCTTCTAATGGTGTCTGTCAGGTCAATTTTTGCCCTTTATACGAATCTGTCAGAAATAATCAAATTAACTAAAAATAATTGTAAAATTGACTAAAAGTTAACATGTTCAAATTTTTAATACAATTTAATTATTTTAGAAAAATTAATTATTTTATGAAAAAAATTCTACCGAAATTGCATGATTTTAAGTAAAATTAGGTATGAAAAAGTATATAAATCTTTGTGTTTCTAGTGATACACGGTCAGCCCCATGGGCGTGTGGAGAGGCCGTGTGTCCCCTTGCATGCTAGGTTTGCAAGTCAGTATTCTCAGTAGTAAACACACGGGCAGAGACACGACCGTGTGTCTCAGCCGTGTGGGAGGCACTGCCACTGACATGGGCGTGTGCTCAGGCCCTGTGAAGTCTGCACCTGAAATTAAGAATTTAATTTGACACGCGGTCTAAGGACACGGGCGTGTGCCTTGGCCGTGTGACCTTAGTAAGGTGATGACATTATAAACAGAATGCCAAGGTTTTGGCACACGGGCGTGTCGAGGCCGTGTGAGGGACACGGACCAGGGACACGGGCGTGCGTCCGGCCGTGTGAAAACCCTCGTAGGATCGAATTGAAAAATAAATCCACTCTGGTGCAGAACACGGGCATGTGATTTGCCACACGGGCGTGTTCCATCCTTCACACGGGCGTGTGGCCCTGTTTTATGTCAAATTTGTCTAAGGGTTCAAAAGTTTCCGGTTTAGTCCCGAATTATTCTGGGTATAAGTTTAGGGGCTTGTAGACCTATAATATGGACATTATGGTCTTGAATGAAAAGTTTTAAGTTGAAACGAAATTTTATGGCTCGATGTTGTATGTTTAAGCAAGTTGAGTTCGGTAATGCCTCGTATCCGATTTCGGCTTTGAACACGGGAAAGGGTTGTTACACTTCTCCATACTATGGCTCCACGGCCTAGAACGAATACATTTCTTGACGTCAATTTCCTCGAACCTTTACAAGTTTGGAAGTCTAAGTTTGTGTATCCAACAAGAGTAAGGTTATCTTTACAAGTTTGTTTGATTCTTTTACAAGATTATGGACTCATTTAGATTATCTACTGAAGTAAGTCATCTTTCTCGCAATGTAAACGTTCCTTACAATGCCAATTATCTTCAGTTTGAACTTTTGACAATCAATGAGCTAATATTTGCTTGTCAAAATTTTGCTATGCATGTAAAATATAAAAGATATAAATACAAAAGGCATAATAGTGAAATGTGAAATTAACTTTATTTATTGATTCATCGTTCAAATAGATAGAAAACAGTTACATGTTTACTACAATATGGACACATTTCACAACAATTAGCTACTCATGGATCTAGATGCAATTTTCCCTAATTTCATATTCAACATGCAAAGCAGAAGGTTAAATAGAAAAAGGGAATAGAGAAATTGATCTATTTCGATATTGATTTGCACACGAAAGTCGAATTTCCTTGACAGTTGTGAAGACAAGCCCAATTGCAATTGAAAATAAAAAAGAAATAAATAAAAACTACTTAATTAAAGGCTTGGATCGAAATCAGATCCAAGTTAAACAAAGAGAAAAAATTTGGTTTATAACATAAAAAGATTAAATTGAAATAAAGGAAAAACTAAAATAAAAACCCTAAACTAAACTAAGTGGCTCAATCAGCCAAGCCTCCCAAAGTGAGGCTAAACACAACTATTTATAGCCAAAATTGTAACACCCCAAAATAGTGCCTAGGAGTTTTATGGGTAATTTAGGAATTTTAGCCTTAGAGTGTTCGAAATTTTATGATATAGTTTATCAGTAATGTTTTTTATTATGGTTTTTAGAAAATTAAATCAATTTCTAAAAATGAGTTTTAAATACTTTTAATTTTGAAAATTGGACTGATTTGTAAAAGAGTAAAAATTTTGATTTTTTAAGAGGCAATTAATCCAAATTTTAAAAAAATCGCCCTAATATCATCCCCCACCTATAAATTTCACGTTAGTCTTCTCTATCTTCATGCTTTAGTCGTCCCTTGCTCCCAAAGCACCTCTCTTCCACTTTTTGTTCTTCAACTTTAATTCTTTTGATTTCTATCATCACTCAAGCTAAATATCTCTATAAAATCCAATAAAAACACCCAAAAACACCATAGATTCCTTCATTTTCAAACCTGTGGGTTTTTTTGGGTTTTCGATCAAACGCTTAGTTTTTCGTCATCTAAGGTAACAATTCAACTCCTTAATAGTTTTAAATGCTAATTAGTCTTTAAACCAAGTTTTTAGCCATTAAATAGCATGTTTTGAATAAAAGCCGAAAATTGGCTCGTTAATGGTGGATTTCGGGATTTAGAGTAAAAATGTGTTTCAATGTGTTTTTCAATATAGTTTTGACATGATTAAGAGGTTTCTAAACTTACCTTGAACTTTCGTTAAAGATTTCTTGAGTTTTAATTTTTTTGTTAAAATAGCCAAAAACATGTCAAAAAAATCGATACCATGAATTGAGTAGTTTTGTGTAATTTAAAGGTTGGGAATTAGTCGTTGACGAATAATTAGATGAATGAAACTCGTTTTAGGTGAAAATATTAAGTGTAGATCGAGATATTTGGATTTCAACTTAGTTATGTTAAAGGTTTCGGCTACATGGGAACATAACTTAGACTTATGTTTTTTATTGATTGTGGTGAGTCCTTAGTTGATTTTTGAATGTGTTGTTGTGTGATTTACTTGGTTGAAGTGTTGGAATCATTAGGACCTTCTACGAGTAAAGATAAAGACAAGGAAAGCAAGTTTGAGCTTTAGGCTTTTCGGCGAAAGCATATGTAACACCCAAACCCGGTCAACACACCACGACCGAATCTGGCATGTTACAGAGTGAAAACATTTGAATAAAACAAATTACCGGTTAAATTTTATTGAAAAACTCTTTAACGTTTTAGAGTTTGAAAAACCTTGTATAAAGTGATGCTGAAATCATTTTGATGCTGCTTTAAACCCAGAAAACTTTATGGTTGAAAAATCCGTTGATCGATACTAGCTTGTGGATATCATGTGATTCCTTTTAAATTCTGAGTAAGTTGTGTATAGTCAGGTTAAAACCATTCGCTTTGAAGTTGTTTGAAACTTAAATCCGGAAATCATTTAGGTTACCTTTGCAATCATATTGTAAATTTTATTACCCGATAGTGAGGTTTGAAAACTCGAATGAGGTATAATTTTGAAAACATTGCTTTTTACCGGTTATTTAAGCAATCAATTCGTTAAGCACATGCATAATATCATCAAAAAGTAAAGCAAGTAATTTAAAACCCAAAATAACACTTAGCGGCCTTATTACAAAACCAAACCATATTTAAAGTAAATAGATAAAACTAGAGTAGTAATTTAAAATAAAAAACCCGAAAATAAGTTTGCATGGCCACCTCGAGTCCTCCCCGGCTCCCTATCCGCGATCTATGCCTCATCTGCAAAATATAAGGGAAGGGGTGAGTCACCGAGACTCAGTGTATAAATCCCCAACCCGATAGAATAGCACTTACACAATACATTAATAGAACATGCAAATCATGCAACCCCATTATCTAACCATCCGATCTCCTTTATCTACCCCGTGTGGTCAAAACCACTGGTGGTCAAAACCACTGGTGACCGAAGTCACAAATATATATATCGTTGTGGTCAAAACCACTGGTGACCGTAGTCACAAATCAAGTGATGGGGCCAACCCATCGTGTGGTCAAAACCACTGATGACAATCCCGTATCAATCATGTGGGGCCAACCCACTGTGGTACCAAACCACTGGGACGAGTCACAATATCCATATGTGGTCAAAACCACTGGTGACCGTAGTCACAAATATCATCAATGTGGTCAAAACCACTGGTGGTCAAAACCACTGGTGACAGTCCAAATAGATCCTCCCCCTCCTCTCATCAAACCCATCATCATGTCCAAATCATACGTATCATAATATCATGAAACCATGCAAATAACGCATAGCATAGCATTTAACGGTAACATGACGATGTATATCAAAAATCACATAGCAGGGGACTTACCCGGAGTCCACGCTCATGCCCACAAGGAAAAATCACTGATTTCAATGACTAATCGGTTTATAACAGTTAACACAATAACATGTAATACTAATGAAGTGTGTAAGGTTACACACCTGACTAGTTGTAGATCTAAGCGAAACCCGAAACTACGCGAAACTAGCGAAATCTTGAAACGTTGCTTTCCCCCTTCTTACAATCGGCCAATACTTGTTAGTAACCAAAAGCCCATTCGGCTAAACTAGCAATCCCGAACCAAAAGAGTTTGTCACCACCTTACCTTAGTGCCGATTTGGTTTCCAACCGAATCCCGAAGCTACGTGATGATCTCCCTTGCAATCGGCCAACCACTATCACATAGAAGCAATTAGCCTTCGGCTTTGAAAGAATATGAAACAGATCCCAAAATGTTAAAGCACTTACCTAAGTCGACGACCAAATTCTGAAGATCTAGAAGATCTAGATCCAAGCCACAATCCAAACGAAACTCGAGAACCTACACGTTGGCGTCACCCCTTCCTTAACGTAAAAGATCCTTCTGGCTTTCACAAAGATTCGGCCCTAGCATCCCAAGATAAAGGAATCGACAACCAAAAGAGAGGGTGAGGCTACTTAGAAGATTCGGCCACACACCACAAGAAATAAAAAGGGAAAAGAAATGAAGTAACGAAACTTACCACACCCAAGTTTGAGGTTCGGCTATGAGAACCAAAGAAGAGATGAGTTTCAGCACTTGAGATGATGAAGAGATAACGCAAAAAGAGAGGGGTTTATGAGCAATATATTCGGCTTTCCAAGAAGTGGGAAGATGAAGAAGAAAAATAGAATGGAAAAGAAGAGATTCGGCAAAGGAAGAGTGGAAGAAATTTCGGCACAAGAGGATTGGAAAAAGAAAAAGAAGAAGGAGATGTAAGGGTCAAGTTTCGACTTGAGCAAAATAGGAAGAAGAAAAAGGTGAACAAAGGTGGTTTCGGCAATATAGGCTACCCAAAGAGAACCGAAAAGAAAAGGGAGAGAATAGCTACCAAGTTTGGCTATTCAAAAATAATGCACAAGTGTTTCGGCTATGACACTAAAAAGAAAAGAGAAAGACCCTCTCCTCACTAGCCGAAATACTCCCTTAAACCACCATAGACATTCGGCCACTCCCCAATAAACCCAAAACCGATTACACCTCCTCCCCCAAAGTCCAAAATTCAGCCAACTCCTTCAAATGAGTTTGAAATAATTCAAACTCCTAAATTTCCTCCCTTCCATCAGTTCAAATTCGTTTGACCCCTTCCATCCTTATCTTCCAGAGTCCATCCTGAGCGCTCCACTTCCCTGTTTCTGGCGTGAAAAAGAATAAGCAGGAAGTGCAATTCCTGCTGCTCGAACCCAAGCACTCCTTTCCTGAATGTGGCGTCACCTTCCTGACACCCTAGTGGCGCCTTCTTTTCCACTTTGCCACTTGGTTCTTTGTGTCACAACCTCCCAATAAATTCTTTTAACCCCTACTCCCTTAGCTTCCTCCCACTAAACACTTAAAACAAAATTTTTGGCCATGACCCAGGCCTTACCCAAGGTCATGCCTAGACCCCAAAACATCTCAAGTAAACACAGCAGACATACCATCATATGCAAACACATGCAAAAATACAGAGACCCCGATTTAAGGATGTTACAGTTCTACCCCCCTTAAGAATAATTTCAACCTCGAAATTACCTGATCAGAAGAGTTGAGGGTATTACTGCTGCATCACATCCTCGGGTTCCCACATGGCCTCCTCCGTACCATAGTTCCGCCATAATACTTTTACCAAGGGTACCGACTTCCTACGCAGAACCTTGACATCCCGATCCACGATCCATACTGGCTCCTCCTCGAAAGATAAATCAGGGCTCACCTCTATCTCTGCAACTGGCACAACATGTGACGGATCTGATCGATAGCGCCTAAGCATTGAAACATGAAAGACATCGTGAATCTGGCTTACCTCTGCTGGTGACTCGAGCTGATAAGCTACCGGTCCCACTCGCTTTAACACTAAATACGGCCCAATAAACCTAGGGCTTAGCTTGCCTTTTCGCCCAAATCTCAACACTTTCTTCCATGGCGATACCTTTAGAAAGACCTTATCACCCACTGCATACTCTATATCCCTGCGCTTAAGATCGGCGTAAGACTTCTTCCTGTCTGACGCTTACTTAAGACGAGCCCGAATCACCTTAACCTTATCCTCTGTTTCTGCCACTAACTCTGGACCCAACATCTGCCGTTCACCCAGTTCTGTCCAACATGTAGGAGTACGACATTTCCGACCATATAGTGCCTCATATGGAGCCATCTGAATACTCGCTTGATAACTATTATTATAAGCGAACTCTGCCAAAGGTAGATACTCCTCCCAACTACCGCTGAAATCCAGAACGCAACCTCTTAACATGTCTTCTAGAATCTGGATTACCCTCTCAGACTGTCTATCAGATTGCGGATGAAAAGCCGTGCTAAAATCCAACCTCGTACCCAAAGCCTGATGTAAAGCTTTCCAGAACCTCGACGTGAACCTGGGATCCCTATCCGAAATGATTGACACTGGCACTCCATGCAGCCTTACTATCTCTGCCACATACAACTTGGCTAACTTCTGGAGCGAATAATCAGCCCTTACCGGTATGAAATGAGCTGACTTAGTCAAACGGTCCACAATCACCCAGACTGAGCCCTTCTTACTAGGCGTAAGGGGAAGCCCACTAACGAAGTCCATCGTAATCCTTTCCCACTTCCACTGTCTTCAACACCATGTGCTTGGCTGCGCAATCCAAACTAGCTTGATACTTTACCAACCAATCCATCCCAAGAATCAGATCGAACTCCCCAAACGGCAGTTCCATCAAGTCAGCCAAAAACACGACCCCTTGAAGTTCTAGGGGTACATCCCTATACAGTTTATTTACTTCTACAGAGTGACCTAGATGGCTTATCACTGTCATCTTTCTAGAAGTAATCTCGAGTCTAAGTTCATGGTTTCCACTATGCTCATCGGCTACATACGAAAAAGCGTCGATCCCACATCTATCAAAGCATTATAAGGTAGTCCAAAGATTAAGAACGATCGGTTATGACGTCCGGCGTCGCCCTCCTCTCGACGCCCTCACTGCGTGAGACCAATCCAGTATCTCGCCTCTGTACTCACCGCACCTCTGCCCGGTGCTCCACGGCCTCTACCGATCCATTACCTCCCCGGCCGCACCACGGCCCCTCTGAGGCTGCTGACCATCCCTCCTGACCTGAGTACGATTCTGATCCCCAAACTGTAACCTAGCTGACCTCTGTGGACAATCCCTCACTCGATGCCCCATCGATCCACACTCAAAGCATCCCCTGTTCCCACTCCAAAGATTTCCCCGTGTGAGACTTTCCACACCGAGCACACTGTGGCGGCCACTGAGTATTAGTAGCAGCAGGGCTAGCAGCTTGATTCGGCCCACTAAATCTACCCCGTTTCTGCTGATTCCCGGTAGACCCAGATGATCCAGAATTCCTTATGTTCCAACCCTTATCCTGATTCCCTCTTACAGACTGTTTCACTTCCTCAACAACCTTGGCCTTTTCCACTAAGACCGCAAACTCTCTTTCTCCCGCTGGGGCAATTACCATCCGCACTGCCTCTCGACCCATCCTCCTCAACCGACACAAAGACTCATGCTCAGTGCCCACAATACCACGTGCATAGCGACTCACCAAGAAATTCCGCCTCATATTCGACATACGCCTTATTACCTTAGACCAAGTTCAGAACGCCTTGCGCTGCGTGTATCAATATAGCTAGCCCCTATGTATTTCCTCTGATAAGCTGCTCTAAAGAATTCCCAAGTAAGATCATCCGCCATTGCTCCGTCCCTAACTGTGAGCCACCACTGATATGACTCATCTCGCAGCAGAGATACTACCCCCTTAAGCTTCTCCTCAGCCGAGAAGTCTAGATCATCCATAATACGTTCTGTCGCCTCCAACCAATATTCCGCTGTGCTAGGAGCCACACCGGAGATACCTCTGAACACCTCGGCACCATTAGCCCGGAGTCGTTCGGGCACAGATTTCTGAACCCCTGCTCCGACGCCTACACTAGCAACCCTCTCTAACACCTGCAGCATCGCCTGTGACACTGCGTCATCACCTGTCTGGTCTTGATGTTCCGCGCCCACAGCTGGCGGTGGTGGTACCTCATTTTCCGATCCATGACCAGACCCTACCGGTTCCGAGATCGTCATCTTACCCCTACCTCGTCCACGAGTGTTACGCCAACGTCCACGTGTACTCATGTCTACCGATACGATACGAGCTGATTAAAATTGTTATGCATTAGATTTTAATTCCACTGTCTATTAAGGCACAGTTTTATGAGAAGTTTAATCAGAGATTGTTTCGTAAGTACATCCATTCTATAGTTCAAATCTCTAGAGTAGTTCCTACTACTATTAGTCACTACTATTTAGTCATGCCAATATCACCATAATCACATCATCAAAAGTAACAGTTTGGGGTACTTACCTGGGCGGATTGGTGCCGGAGACTCAAGTGCCATGCTTTCACCATCGCATTTTTCCCATAAAAGCCTTTCATAAACCATTTTAAAACATTTATGGGCCTCGGGCCCACAGCCGAGCTGTTGAAAATGGCTCTGATACAAAAATTGTAACACCCCAAACCCGGTCAACACACCACGACCGAATCTGGCATGCTACGGAGTGAAAACATTTGAATAAAACAAATTACCGGTTAAATTTTATTGAAAAACTCTTTAACGTTTTAGTGTTTGAAAAACCTTGTATAAAGTGATGCTGAAATCATTTTGATGCTGCTTTAAACCCAGAAAACTTTATGGTTGAAAAATCCGTTTATCGATACTAGCTTGTGGATATCATGTGATTCTTTTTAAATTCCGAGTAAGTTGTGTATAGTCAGGTTAAAACCATTCGCTTTGAAGTTGTTTGAAACTTAAATCCGGAAATCATTTAGGTTACCTTTGCAATCATATTGTAAATGTTATTACCCGATAGTGAGGTTTGAAAACTCGAATGAGGTATAATTTTGAAAACATTGCTTTTTACCGGTTATTTAAGCAATCAATTCATTAAGCACATGCATAATATCATCAAAAAGTAAAGCAAGTAATTTAAAACCCAAAATAACACTTAGCAAAATTTTATTACAAAACCAAACCAAATTTAAAGTAAATAGATAAAACTAGAGTAGTAATTTAAAATCAAAAACCTGAAAATAAGTTTGCATGGCCACCTCGAGTCCTCCCGGCTCCCTATCCGCGATCTATGCCTCATCTCGCAAAATATAAGGGAAGGGGTGAGTCACCGAGACTCAAAGTGTATAAATCCCCAACCCGATAGAATAGCACTTACACAATACATTAATAGAACATGCAAATCATGCAACCCCATTATCTAACCATCCGATCTCCTTTATCTACCCCGTGTGGTCAAAACCACCGGTGGTCAAAACCATCGTGACCAAAGTCCCAAATATATATATCGTTGTTGTCAAAACCACTTTGTGACCGTAGTCACAAATCAAGTGATGGGGCCAACCCATCGTGGTGGTCAAAACCACCGATGACAATCCCGTATCAATCATGTGGGGCCAACCCACTCGTGGTACCAAACCACTGGGACGAGTCACAATATCCATATGTGGTCAAAACCACTGGTGACCGTAGTCACAAATATCATCAATGTGGTCAAAACCACCGTGGTCAAAACCACCGGGACTTAGTCACAAATAATAATATCAAAGACGGGCTAACCTGGCGTGTGGTCAAAACCACTAGTGACACCAAATAGATCCCCTCCTCTCATCAAACCCATCATCATGTCCAAATCATACGTATCATAATATCATGAAACCATGCAAATAACGCATAGCATAGCATTTAACGGTAACATGACGATGTATATCAAAAATCACATAGCAGGGGACTTACCCGGAGTCCACGCTCATGCCCACAAGGCAAAATCACTGATTTCAATGACTAATCGGTTTATAACAGTTAACACAATAACATGTAATACTAATAAAGTGTGTAAGGTTACACACCTGACTACTTATAGATCTAAGTGAAACCTGAAACTACGCGAAACTAGCGAAATCCCGAAACGTTGCTTTCCCCCTTCCTACAATCGGCCAATACTTGTTAGTAACCAAAAGCCCATTCGACTAAACTAGCAATCCCGAACCAAAAGAGTTTGTCACCACCTTACCTTAGTGCCGATTTGGTTTCCAACCGAATCCCGAAGCTACGTGATGATCTCCCTTGCAATCGGCCAACCACTATCACATAGAAGCAATTAGCCTTCGACTTTGAAAGAATATGAAACAGATCCTAAAACGTTAAAGCACTTACCTAAGTCGACGACCAAATTCTGAACATCTAGATGATCTAGATCCAAGCCACAATCGAAACGAAACTCGAGAACCTACACGTTGGCGTCACCCCTTCCTTAACGTAAAAGATCCTTCCGGCTTTCACAAAGATTCGGCCCTAGCATCCCAAGATAAAGGAATCGACAACCAAAAGAGAGGGTGGGGCTACTTAGAAGATTCGGCCATACACCACAAGAAATAAAAAGGGAAAAGAAATGAAGTAACGAAACTTACCACACCTAAGTTTGAGGTTTGGCTATGAGAACCAAAGAAGAGATGAGTTTCGGCACTTGAGATGATGAAGAGATAACGCAAAAAGAGAGGGGTTTATGAGCAAGATATTCGGCTTTCCAAGAAGTGGGAAGATGAAGTAGAAAAATAGAATGGAAAAGAAGAGATTCGGCAAAGGAAGAATGGAAGAAATTTTGGCACAAGAGGATTGGAAAAAGAAAAAGAAGAAGGAGATGTGAGGGTCAAGTTTCGGCTTGAGCAAAATAGGAAGAAGAAAAAGGTGAACAAAGGTGGTTTCGGCAATATAGGCTACCCAAAGAGAACCGAAAAGAAAAGGGAGAGAATAGCTACCAAGTTCGGCTGTTCAAAAATAATGCACAAGTGTTTCGGCTATGACACTAAAAAGAAAAGATAAAGACCCTCTCCTCACTAGCCGAAATACTCCCTTAAACCACCATAGACATTCGGCCACTCCCTAATAAACCCTAAACCGATTACACCTCCTCCCCCAAAGTCCAAAATTCGGCCAACTCCTTCAAATGAGTTTGAAATAATTCAAACTCCTAAATTTCCTCCCTTCCATCCTTATCTTCCAGAGTCCATCCTGAGCATTCCACTTCCTTGTTTCTGGCGTGAAAAAGAATAAGCAGGAAGTGCAATTCCTGCTGCTCGAACCCAAGCACTCCTTCCCTGAATGTGGCGTCACCTTCCTGACACCCTAGTGGCGCCTTCTTTTCCACTTTGCCACTTGGTTCTTTGTGTCACAACCTCCCAATAAATTCTTTTAACCCCTACTCCCTTAGCTTCCTCCCACTAAACACTTAAAACAAAATTTTTGGCCATGACCCAGGCCTTACCCAAGGTCATGTGTAGACCCCAAAACATCTCAAGCAAACACAACAGACATACCATCGTATGAAAACACATGTAAAAATGCAGAGACCCCGATTTAAGGATGTTACAGCATAATTGGTGAGTGTTTGGAATAATTGCTTGTGGACATGATTCAATGTGTTATTTAGGAATTTAGTAGTAGCCTAAAACCCTACTCTAAATTCTGAATGTAAGCTTTCTCATACCTATGTTATCTTGTGAACTATGTGCTTATGTGTTTGTGAATATGTGAATTGAGATGAGATGCTATAACATGTGATATGTGGTAATGATAACTGTTGTGAAAGTGCAAATGTGTACATGCTATGTATATGTTAAATATTAGTTCCAGTGTTTTGCTAAAAATGCAAATACGCAGTGATAGTGCACGAATAATCGATAAGTGATATGTGTTTGATTTCGAAAAATTTTACCTTGTGATCTTGAAATCATTGGATATAGTTGACATGCCATAGGATTATGAGTACTCACCTATATTTTAACAGCCTGTTTTTGGTAATATTGGAACAGTGATTTCGGGACCACAAATCCGAAGTTGAAAATTTTATATTAGTATTATTTCAAGGTCTACAGTATGATAATATGATAGTGTAAAAGTTTCGTTAATAAATATTACTGTTTGCATGTTCAATTTGTGAAAAAGGACTAAATCGCGTAAAGTTCGAAAGTTGTGTTCTAATAGCTAAAGGTATTAAATAGCTATAGAACTTTAAAGTGAAGGTCCTTAAATGGTAATTAGACCATTAAAGGTGATAGTGGATGAGCATGGCTTGGCAATTTGGTTATTTTGAATGTTTGGTAAGGTTAAAATAGTAAATAGTCAATTAATGAATAAATAAAATAAAACAAAGTGACCATCTTCTTCCCACATGCATGAACCAATTTTTACAGCAAAAATACAGCCATGGGAGAGCTCAAAATTTCATCTTATTAAACCCCTTTCATGTAAGTGATTTTTAAGCCCATTTTTGATGATTTTTACGTTTTCGGGATCGTTGTAGCTTAACCTAGCTAATTAGGGGACTAATTTCCAAAACTATTGAATATTTTGAGATTTTTCATTGATGATTATAATAGGGTTTTGATGTTTAATGGAAGAAAATGAATCTTTGTTGTTAGTTAAACACCTTTTGTTAAGAGATTTTTAATGAAATTGTCAAATAGGGGCTAAATTGAGAAATGTGAAAATTATGTGTTAAATGTGTGAAATTGAAGAATGTATGGGCTGCTATGAGTATGTAGTAAAATCGGCTAGGCTTAGGTATGGATGAAATTTCAAGAATTTCAAGTTACGAGCCTAGGGACTAAATTGTAAAAAGGTCAAAAGTATAGGGGCAAAATGGTAATTTTGTCATATTATGAATTTTGATTGAATTGATTAGAATAATGATTAAATGAGTTAAATTTGATTATATAGATCAAGAAAATGACGTATGGAATTAGATCTAGGGAAAGACAAAGTTATCGATTAAACGATCGTTTTCCATCGTACGAGTTCGAGGTAAGTTTGTATGTTAATAAGCATTGTTATAATTGAGATTTAATGCTTTATATTGAATTGTTGATGACTATAATTGTACGAAAATATTCGACGAAGCTTCGGCTATGTATCGGCACTTAGTGTGCGAGATCGAGATAGCTTCGGCTATGTATTGGCACTTAGTGTGCGAGATCGAGATAGCTTCAGCTATGTATTGGCACTTAGTGTACGAGATTCCTGAGTATCCAATATTATTCTAAATGGTTCAACGGGTATATCGAAGATATGAAATGGTGAGAGATAGTCATGTATTAGTACAGGTATGTACGTAAATTCAATTGAATATTGAATCCATGAAATTGAAAGTTCATGATCAGTGTGGGAATAAATATATGGTAAACTTGGTTGATGATTATGTGTTAGGCTTTTGGGCCAAATTAAGTTGTGATATAGTATGTTTTACTTACTTAAATTGTGGTTCAACGAATATGATAAAAATGTAAAGATCGGCAAATTCTTCAATTAGAATTGCTATTGAATGCATAGAAAAGTAAGAGTTTTTGGATGATGGAAATATATTTAAACATATGCTTGATATATGAATGATAAGCCGCAATAGTAACATATTTTAAACCCACATTTAGCATGCTTTTGGATGATTTAAGCCTTGAATTATGTAATTTGGTGCTCTTAATCCTTTGTTTTCATGTTTTATGCTCACGAAATCGACACGGCCTGGGCCCAAGACCACACAGCCGTGCCTCATTGATGGACTCGAACACGGCCTGACCACGACTTACACGGGCGTGTGCCAAGGGTGTGTCCCTACCGTGGAGAAGAGGAATTTCACTCAAATTAGGATACTTAGAGGCGAAGGAACACATTCCAAAGTCTATATAAACACCCTAAGTATGACCTAAAAGGGGGATTTCGACAGAAGCCCTCTGTCGGGGCGTCCAGCTAGGCCGAAGGAGGCAGATTTGTGGGGATTTACTCGAAAATAACCAGTTGATTCATCTCAAGAAGCCAGAATCATACTCAAGACAGAGGATCTCTCCTTCAAATCCTTCAGGGGGTTTTAGGGATTTTTTATGTTTTGTTTTATCTTTTATTTTGAGATGTTTTCTTTTATTATTATGAACTAAACCCTCAGATACCTGAGGGGGATGAAACCTAAGATGAATCTTGTTATCGTTTGCTGAACTATATGATAAATACTTGATTTGTTCTTAATTGTGTGTTCTTAATTCTTGTGTTGATATTTTCGGGGTATTAATTCAAGTTTGATGTGCTTAGGTGGTGGAGCAAAAGTCCCTGCCTAAGAGTAGATCTAGCATAGTTAAGCGGAGTTGATTGCACGCCTAGAGATAGGGTGACGAGATTTTGCCGGATTAGGGTGAAACCTAATATGGGAATCCATAGATCGAGTTAATGTAATTCTAGGGGTTTTAATTAGAAAGAGATTTCAATTAATCAACCTAGGGTTAGACGTTATTCGCCTCGAGAGAGGGTCTAATATACATTAGGGAATCCTACGGATCAAGTCAAGTGAATAAATCGTCTGGTTCAGAGTTAGATAACAAGTGAAGTCTAGGTAGATTCTTCCTTGGGTATCGTCTTAATCAATTGGTTTTTCCCACAAGTATTTTTCCCAAATTCATTCTTCTTTATCTTAGAGTTTTTAGTTTAGTAGTTAGTTAATTTAGATTAAACAACCAATTTCCTTTACTTTAGGCTAGATAATAAAAAGAAAGTTAGTATTAGTACTTTTGGTTCCTTTGGGTTCGACAATCCGGTCTTGCCTTAACTATACTATTGTTCGATAGGTGCGCTTGCCTCAAATCGTTGTCATAGTTAGTTTCCAGGTTCGATCATTCTCATTATAAATTTTAAGACTTTGACATCGCATAAAACAACGATCAAGTTTTTGGCGGCGTTGCCGGGGAACTAAAATATTAAGAACGCTCAATTTTTATTACTTTAGCCATTTTATTTATTTACAATTTTTTTTATTATTTTATTTTTTTTTATTTTAACTTTGCTAATTTTTCTCTTTCTTTGCTTCTGGCAGGTATTTCTAGTTTATGACTAGAAGAAACCCGTCAGGACCCTTGATTTTTGACAAGTGAAATAAAACATACCACTCGCAGAAATCAAGAGATGTCACCAATAATTATCAATGGCAAGACATGAGGACAATGCCTAATAAAGCAAAGTGTTTTTTCAACCTTGACGCGGTCACCATGTTATCTAACCAGGTAGAGCTTTTAAATAAAAATTTGATGGTTGGTATGGTTCTACGTAGGTACATCCGGTAATACAGTACGATACAAATGGAGGAGGGGTGAACAACACAGAATATCTATCCTACAACCCTAGCACAAAGAACGAACAAGTCAACTATATGGGTAACTATTCTAGACCTCAAAATAATCCCTATAGTAACACTTATAATGCAGGTTGGTGGAACCATTCCAATTTCTCGTAGGATGGCCAAGGAAATCGGAGACAACAACCCCTCCCAGGCTTTCAACAACCACCTAACCAGCAGGAAAAGAAACCAAACCTTGAGGAGATGCTAACGAAATTTATCACAGTGTCAGAAACCCGTTTTCAAAACAACGAGACAATACTTAAAAATCAACAGGCATCGATTCAAAGGATCGAGAACTAGTTAAGACAACTTGCCAAGATCATATCAGAACAACCACAAGGGTTAATTGAACCAGAACCAAGGCAAGAGAACGTGGCAGATAAAGGTAAGGTTGAGGTGAGCCATGATATACCAAAACCGATAATGACAGAGTACCAACCTCATGTGACATATTCCAATGCAACGAAGAAAGACCACACAGAGGAACAATTCGGTGAACTCACACTTCGTGAAGGCGACGAAACAATCACTCTTTCGGCTCTTGACTCAGCTAGGACATCGAGTAATAAAGGTACTAACGTAAATTCTATTGATAACCATTTGGTTCAACCTTCTTTACAGGAAGCATCACGAAATCACCTAGCTGAGCCAGATCTTAGACCTCGTACCCATAAAGAAATAATCCATGAAGAACTAAGGCTTCAGGTCGATGAACTAAACGAGTGGAAAACAAATTTTTAAAAGAAACTAGGAATACACGAAGTGAAACCGAAGGAACCCCCAGACGAGCTGATAGGAACAACAAAACACTTCAAAATAGGGAATCAGGTATTGTTGAATACAGAAGACCCTCAAATCACCACTTCAGACATCAAAACAAACGAAGAAATCACCTTTAAAGTACTTAATGTCTTCCTATACGGGACAGTCGAGGTAAGCAAACCTAAATTCAGCACTTTTGAGGAAAACACTACTCGACTTAAACTATATATCAATAACCGAATTGATCGCATGAGAAAGGATTTTCACCTCTTCAAACCACCATGATTATGCGAATAAGAGGTAAGTCTAGCTCAAGACTTTAAACGAGCGCTTCTCGAGAGGCAACCTGAGCACTAACCCCACTAACGTCCATATTTTCAAATTTTAGCATCTAACTAAAAGCTAACCAAATTTTTAAGCGCAGGCTTCCCTACCACACGGCCTTGCACACGGGCGTGGCCGTGGCCGTGTGGAAACAGGACAAAACTTATCCCAAAACACGGGCTGCGATAAAATGCCACGGTCGTGTGATTCGGCCGTGGTTGAAACTAAAAAATCTACACGGGCGTGCGACACGCCCGTGGGACCTTTGAGTCCATTTATATTTTTTCTCTTATTTTAATTTTCAATTTCTTTTCTTTTATCCTTCTCGCCTTTGTATGTATATGTATATATGAGTAAAAGCCCTTTTGTGATGTGGTTTATATTCGCTTGTGAACGTCTGGTTGTAAATTGGTAATGATGGTACCAAATGGTTGAATTTGGGATTTGTATGCTTGTGGTTGTAAGTAGAATGATGCATAAATGAATGTGACCATGTTGATGAAAGGAGATGGTGATTTTGATATGAGATTTACTAGCATATTATGGTACTTGTGTGTCTTGTGATGGATGGTATTGATATATCATGAATTGAACTTGGTTTAGATGAGTTTTAATGCCATTGATGATACGGTCATATGTGATTTGAATTGGTAAAATATGGTAATATGAGCATGTTAATTGTTGGTATTGAAATGGTGAATTATGCTTGTTTTGAGTTGATTTTAAATGACTATTTATGCCATGTTAGTGTACCAATTGGGTTGGTGTTGTTATATGCAAATTTGGTTGGCAAAATAGCTTGGTAAATAGCCTATTTTTGTCCACACAGGGAGAGACACGGGCTTGTGTCTCAACCGTGCGTGACACACAGTTATGTACACGACCGTGTGTCCCCTAGTTTTGAAAATAAAACCAAGTCAGTATGATCCACACGGCATCACACACGGGCGTGTGACTTGGCCGTGTGGCATAAGTCAGTATACCCTATAGGTTTGATACGGCCTTGCACACGGCCTGGCACACAGGCGTGTATGGCCATTTGTAGGGCACACGGGCTAGCCACATGGGCGTGTGTGTTGGCCGTGTGACCTAAGTCAGAGAGTTACACGGGGTCGGACACAGGTTGGGACACGGCCATGTGCTCTCATTTTGAATGTCCATACGGCCTGTGACACGGGCGTGTCTGTTGGCCGTGTAAGACACACGGGCGTGTGTCCCCTATTTTTGAGAAAATTTTCCAAGTGTTCAAAAAGTTTTTGAAGTTTTCGGTTTAGTCTCAAACCACTCTTAATGCATGTTTAGGGCCTCGTAGGCTCGTATTAGGGACGATATGAATGTGTTGATTGATATTTGAATGAAATTTAGAAACGTAACAGCCCGGTTTAGACCCTAGTCAGAAAAGTGGTTTCGAGACCACAAATACGAGGTCAAAAAAATATTTTAATATTATTTTTGGTGTTTATTATATGTGATATAGCCTGTGTGAAAATTCTGTGTGGTATTTTTTTATCGACTGTGTGTCAAATTATGAAAAAGGACTTAATCGGATAAAGTGTAAAATGCTATGTGCTGATTGTTAAGTGTTTAATTGTTGTTGTCTTTATAATGTGGAGGCCTTATGATGCAATTAGGCCGTATTTAGTGATAGTGGGTGGCAATGGACTAGAATAACCTTAATATATAAAGGTTATATATGTTTAATGAAAAGGGCAAATTAGTAAAAGGGTATAATATTATGTTAAATAAAATAAAAGCTTGAAAATAAGCCAATTTCTATCATCTCTTCCACCGATTATTAAAGAAAGAAGAAGGGTTTAAAGCTTTGGTATTTTCGGCTAGCAATTGGCTTGATTCAAGGTTAGATTTTGTTCGGTTTTTGATAATTTCTACGTTTTCGTAATCGTTGCTTCGTGCTCTAGCTAACCCACGTTTCAATTTTGTGAATTGATTATGTTTTTGTGATGAGCTATTGATGAATGCTTGAGCTATGTGTTAGTTGATAGTGAAATATGAAAACTTGGTCTTGGGTTAATATAGTTTATATTTGGATTTTTAATGAAATTGAGTAATTTGGGTTAAATTGAGAAAAGTGTAAATTCAAGGACTAAAATGTGAAATAAATGAAATATGCGGGCTTGTATGAACACAAGGGAAACTCGGCTAGACTTATGTGAAAGGAAATTATGTGAATTTGATGATTTTATGAATTAAGGACTAAAGTGTCGAAATATGAAAATGTGAGGGCTATTTTGTAAGATGCCCTAAATATGTGTGTGTGGACTAAATTGAATAAATTGGTGATTGAATGGATTGAATTTGAATGTGTATAGACCAAGAAAGGAGAGGTTCAGATCGAGATCGAGGCAAAGAAAAAGTGCTCGATTAATCGACCGTTTCAGTATTTTGACGTCCGAGGTAAGTTCGGACATAATACATGTATTTAACTATGTTTAATGTTATGAGATGAATGATATGATATTACTGAATTGTGAATGCTATGTGAGGATTCAAGTTATGTGGCACTAAGTGTGCGTATTCGGAAATGTGACCGAGACGATTAGCACTGTGTGTGCGAAGTAATATAAGCTTTGGTTTTGTGGTTGGCACTGTGTGTGCGATACTGATTTAAGATCGGTTTGATATGGATGCACTATGTGTGTGATGTTAATTAAGCTTCGGCTAACTATTTGGGCACTAAGTGTGCGATTGAACCGAAGAAGGGACGAAAGTTGATCGAAATGAAATAGTGAGTATTGAGTAGCACATGTAATCGACAACTAGGTGTTGGCTAAGGTATGTTCGGAACCTATGTGGTGGATGAAACTATGAATGAGTTATGGAAGGTTGATTGAACATATTAGTTTTGGATGGTATGATATATGTGATTGTGAAATAATCTATGTGATGGTTGGTTTTAGTATAATGTATTATGTTACGAACTTACTAAGCTTTTGAAAGCTTACTGTGTGATTGTTTCTCTATTTTACAGTGTCAGTAAATTTAGCTCAGATCCGGGAATTGTTAGCATTTCTATCACACTATCGGCAAACTATTTTGGTACTTTTGGAAAGATGTATATTGTTGAAATATGGCATGTACAGGCTAGAAGTTATGATATGTCTTGAAATGTTTAATACTTGCCATGTGATTTGGCTTGGAAGTTGAATGATGTAGAGTTTATGAATGAGCTATGAATGTGGTATATTTCATGACTTTGTAGATTATGAAAGATGTGGTTTGAAGATGAATTGTAGCATGAATTACCTAATGCTTGATATATATATATATATTTTGAGATATACAATTGTTACATTTGAATGGACTTATTGTGATGATATTAGGCATGGAAGTAGATAGTAATGTTGATGATCATTTAGAGGCATGAAATGGTATGTTTGAATGCATTTAAAAGCATGAATTGGTATTGTATTGAAGCTTGTTGGTTGACCTTTATGTGAGTGGCAAATTGGCCTTGCAAATGGCCTATTTTGCATATATGGCTAAGAGAAACAGGCGTGTGTCTCTGCCGTGTGGTTTAAGGATCACTTTTAGTTGTGTCTGAATAGGGTACACGGTTGAGGCCCACGGGCGTGCACGGTGGCCGTGTGATCAAGTCAGTAGCTAGCCTATTAACACACGGCCATGGCACACGAGCGTGTCTAGTGGCCGTGGGGATAAGTCAGTATGCATGCTCTGTTTTGGCACGACCTGAACACATGGGCGTCTCTGGTAGTCGTGTGTGGCACACAGCCCAACTACACGGGCATGTGACTTTTACAGTGTTGAAGAATGTTTGAAATTATGAAAACTTTCGTAAGTGTTCGGTTTAGTCCCGACCTCTTTCTAGCATGAGTGTAAGGTCTCGTAAACCTAGATATGGGACTATATGCTCGTATATGAGTATGTTTAATTGATGATTGACTTTGTGTCGTAAAATGGTTGTAAAATACTCTGATTGATAGGTAACACCTATTAACCCTATTCCGGCGACGGTCTCGGGTTAGAGGTGTTACATTTATTGGTATCAGAGCTACGGTTTAGTCGATTCTCAGACTAACGTAGCGCGTGTGAGTCTAGCTATACATGCCATTTATGAAATTGCGATAGTGTGATGAATTCTGATAGTTGTAAATGTGTTTTCATATAGTAATGGATCCCGATTGAGTAGTTACTGACGATGTTGAGAGTAATGCGCCTGCTCCCGCTAAAGGGACAGCGCCGGCCACATCTAGGCCAAATGAAAGTAATGAGGGAGGAGAGGCTAAGCGAGCCTTCTTCCGAATGATGAGTGAGTGGTTTCTGGAGTTCGTTCGAACGAATCCAGCATCTCTACAACCTCTACCCCCACAAATACCTGTTGTGCCACAAGTTGTAGATCCGATCAGATTGAATAAACCTCCTGTGCATAAGATTCGTACGTACAGGGCTGAAGAGTTTAGGGCCATAGCTGATGACGATGCTGAGCGAGCCGAGTTTTTGCTCAAGAATTCAATTCGGGTATTCGAAGAGATGTCGTTGACTCCTGATGAATGCATTAAGTATGCAGTTTCTTTGTTGAGAGATACGACTTATAACTGGTAGAAGAGATCCGTGGTTCCGAGAGAGAGAATCACCTGAAATTTCTTTCAAGCTGAATTTCGAAAGAAGTATATTAGTCAACGGTTCATAGATCAAAAACGTAAAGAGTTTCTTGTTTTAAAACAAGGTCGTATGTCAGTTACAGAGTATGAACAAGAATTTGTGAGATTGAGCCAGTATGCACGGGAATGTGTTTTGACCAAAGCTACTATGTGTAAACGCTTCATAGAAGGATTGAATGAGGACATTAAGTTGTTGATTGGGATACTTGATATAAACGAATTTGTTGTGTTAGTCGAAAGAGCCTGCAAAGCTGAAGAGCTCAGTAAATAAAAGAAGAACGCTGATTCTGAAGCTCGTGATGACAGAAAAAGATCGATGAGCAAGTTTTCTCAACCTTCGACGAAGAGATTTAGAGATACAAGCAACCGATCAAATACTTTATTTGGACATTCGAATAGAGACTGCGCAAGACTAAGTGTTGGTCCGAGAACTCAAGCTCTAATAGAATCAAGTGTTGATAGTGCCAAAAGTAACAAACCTGAGTGTAGACGGTGTGGAGACGACATGTGGGAGAATGCTGGGGCAAGTACAACAATAGAGTTTGATATAAATGTGGATCACGAGATCACTTCATTCGAGACTGCCCAAAGATGGCTGAAGAAGAAAATGTTTAGAATGTGAGATCGAGTAATGTGACGGTTAGGGGTAGACCACCCAGAAACACCGAAAATGTGAGTGGAAGCCAGAGAGGGACTACTAATATAGCTGTGAGATCCGAGGCGAGAGCACCTGCCCGAGCTTATGCTTTACGTGCGTGAGAGGAAGCGTCATCGCCAAATGTCATTACTGGTACTTTTACTCTATTTGATACTGATGTGATTGCATTGATAGATCCAGGTTCTACTCATTCCTATGTGTGTGTTAATCTAGTATCAAGTAAGACTTTACCTGTTGAGTCTACTGAATTTGTGATTAGAGTATCGAACCCCTTAGGCAAGTGTGTTTTGGTGGATAAAGTGTGCAAGAATTGCCCATTGATGTTTCAGGATGTTTATTTTCCGGCTAACTTGATGTTGCTACCATTCGATGAATTTGATATTATTCTGGGTATGGATTGGCTTACTATGCATAATGCCATTGTGAATTGTAAAAGAAAGAGTATTGAATTGAGAAGTCAGAACAGTGAGATAGTTCGAATTGAATCCAGTTATATGCAAGGGTTATCAGCTGTTGTAACTGCAATGAAAGCTTTGAATTAGGTGAGAAAGGGTTGTGAAGCTTATCTAGCATATGTGATTGATACAAAAGTATCAGAAAAGAAAGTTGAATATGTGCCTGTGGTTAGTAAGTTTCCAGATGTGTTTCCTATAGAATTGCCGAGATTACCTCCAATCAGAGAAGTTGAATTTGGTATTGAATTAGTTTCGGGAACGACTCCTATCTCGATAGCTCCATATAGAATGGCACCAACAGAATTGAAAGAATTGAAGTCTCAGTTGCAAGAATTGATTGATAGAGGATTTGCACAACCAAGTTTCTCGCCCTGGGGTGCTCCTGTGTTGTTTGTGAAAAAGAAAGATGGCATTATGAGAATGTGTATTGATTACCGACAATTGAACAAGGTAACGATAAAGAATAAATATCTGTTTCCCCGTATTGATGATTTGTTCAATTAATTGAAAGGAGCTACAGTGTTTTCTAAGATAGATTTGAGATCGGGCTACTACCAGCTACGAGTCAAAGAATCCGATGTGCCAAAAACTACTTTCAGAACGAGGTACAGACATTATGAATTCTTAGTGATGCCTTTGTTGTGGATATTCAGACCGTATTTGGATCGCTTTGTTGTGGTGTTCATTGATGATATTCTGACTTATTCATGTGATGAGACGCAACATGCCGAACATTTGAGAATTGTGCTACAGACTCTACGTGAGAAACAATTGTATGCTAAGTTTAGCAAATGTGAATTTTGGTTGCGTGAGGTTGGTTTTCTGGGACATATTGTTTCAGCTGCGGGAATCCGTGTTGATCAGAGTAAAATCTCAGCTATTTTAGAATGGAAGCCTCCGAGAAATGTGTCTGAAGTCCGTAGTTTTCTGAGATTAGCGGGATACTATAGACGGTTTGTGAAAGACTTCTCGATGATTGCGACTCCGTTGACAAAGTTACTATAGAAAGATGTTAAATTCGAGTGGTCAGAAAAGTGCCAACAGAGTTTTGAGCAGTTAAAAACATTGTTGACAGAGGCACCCGTGTTAGTTCAACCTGAATCGGGTAAAGAATTTATAGTCTACAGTGATGCATCGTTGAATGGTTTGGGCTGTGTGCTGATGCAAGAAGGCAAAGTCGTTGCTTATGCTTCGAGACAGTTAAAGTCGCATGAAAAGAATTATCTGACGCATGATCTTAAATTAGCCGCGATTGTGTTTGCGTTAAAGATTTGGCGTCACTACCTATTTGGTGAGAAATGTCATATTTATATTGATCACAAGAATTTGAAGTACTTGATGACTCAGAAAGAGTTGAATTTGCGACAGAGAATATGGTTAGAATTATTGAAAGATTATGAACTTGTGATTGATTATCATTCGGGCAAAGCTAATGTTGTTGCTGATGCTTTGAGTCGAAAGTCTTCATGTGTTTTGTGAGCTATGAGTACTCAGATAGATCTGTGTGATGATTATTCAGTTTTGGCTGAGTTAAAAGTGAGGCCGATGTTCGTAAGTCAGATTTGCGATGCCCAGAAAAGTGATGAGGAGATAATAACAAAATGAGCTCAATGTGATTTGAATTCCAATTTAGAATTTCGAATCGATAGTGATGATTGTCTGAGATTCAGAGATCGGATTTGTGTTCCGAAGAATTTAGAGTTGATTCAGATAATTTTGAATGAAGCTCACAATAGTCGTTTGACTGTTCACCCGGGGAGTAAGAAAATGTACAATGATTTAAAACAGTTTTACATGTGGCATGGTATGAAACGGGACATCTCTGACTTTGTGTCGAAATGTTTAATTTTTCAGTAAGTTAAAGCTGAACATCAGGTTTCATCCGGTTTGTTACAATTGATTATGATTCCTCAGTGGAAATGGGAGAGAATTACGATGGACTTTGTGTCGGGATTGCCTTTGTCTCCGGGAAAGAAAGATGCAATCTGGGTGATAGTTGGCAGATTGACTAAATCAGCTCATTTCGTTCTGGAGAGAACAGATTATTCACTCGATAGATTGGCTAAATTTTACATTGCTGAGATTGTGAGATTGCACGGGGTGCCACTATCTATAGTGTCTGACAGAGATCCGAGATTTACTTCGCGATTTTGGAAGAAATTTCAGGAGGCTTTAGGCACAAAATTGCATTTCAGTACTGCATTTCATCCGCAAACAGATGGTCAATCCGAGCGGATCATTCAGGTTCTCGAGGATATGTTGAGATGTTTTATTTTGGAATTTGAAAGTACGTGGGAAAAACATCTGTCGTTGATTGAATTCGCGTATAATAGTAGTTTTCAATCTAGTATCAAAATGGCACCATATGAGGCTCTTTATGGTCGAAAATGTCGAACTCTA
This sequence comes from Gossypium sturtianum, assembly GCA_025698515.1. Lineage (NCBI taxonomy): Eukaryota > Viridiplantae > Streptophyta > Magnoliopsida > Malvales > Malvaceae > Gossypium > Gossypium sturtianum. Next base: position 24,780,876 of record CM046952.1, read on the forward strand.
TTGTATTGGACTGAGCTAAGTAAGAATAGATTTACGGGGTTGATCTTATTAAAGAAACTGAACAGAAAGTGAAAGTGATTCGTGACAGTTTGAAAGCGGCCTCAGATCGTCAGAAGTCTTATGCAGACTTGAAACGAAAGGATGTTGAATTTGAAGTTGGTGATAAAGTGTTTTTGAAAGTGTCTCCGTTGAAGAAAATACTTCGATTTGTCCGAAAAGGATAGCTGAGTCCGAGATTAATTGGGCCATATGAGATCATTGAACGAATAGGGCCGGTTGCTTATAGATTGATGTTGCCACCTGAATTAGAAAAGAACCATAATGTGTTTCATGTGTCGATGCTTCGACGGTACCGATCTGATCCGTCTCATGTGATTGCTCCTACTGAGATTGAGATTCAGTCAGATTTGTCATATAGTGAAGAACCGATCCGAATTTTGGCAGAAGAGATCAAAGAGTTCAGAAACAAAAGAATTTCTCTAGTGAAAGTGTTGTGGCACAAGCACGGAGTAGAAGAGGCGACGTGGGAGCCTGAGGCGACGTGGGAGCCTGAGAACATTATGGGAGAACAATATCCATATCTATTCACTGGTAAGATTTTTGGGGACGAAAATCCCTAAGGGGCGAGAGTTGTAACAGCCCGGTTTAGACCCTAGTCAGAATAGTGGTTTCGAGACCACGAATCTGAGGTTGGAAAAATATTTTAATATTATTTTTGTTGTTTATTATATGTGATATAGCCTGTGTGAAAATTCTATGTGGTATTTTTTATCGACTGTGTGTCAAATTATGAAAAAGGATTTAATGGCATAAAGTGTAAAATGCTGTGTGCTAATTGTTAAGTGTTTAATTGTTGTTGTCTTTATAATGTGAAGGCCTTATGATGCAATTAGGCCATATTTAGTTATAGTGGGCGGCAATGGACTAGAATAACCTTAATATATAAAGGTTATATATGTTTAATGAAAAGGGAAAATTAGTAAAAGGGTATAATATTATGTTAAATAAAATAAAAGCTTGAAAATAAGCCAATTTCTATCATCTCTTCCACCGATTATTAAAGAAAGAAGAATGGTTTAAAGCTTTGGTATTTTCGGCTAGCAATTGGCTTGATTCAAGGTTAGATTTTGTTCGGTTTTTGATAATTTCTACGTTTTCATAATCGTTGCTTCGTGCTCTAGCTAACCCATGTTTCAATTTTGTGAATTGATGATGTTTTTGTGATGAGCCATTGATGAATGCTTGAGCTATGTGTTAGTTGATAGTGAAATATGAAAACTTGGTCTTGGGTTAATATAGTTTATATTTGGATTTTTAATAAAATTGAGTAATTTGGGTTAAATTGGGAAAAGTGTAAATTCAAGGACTAAAATGTGAAATAAATGAAATATGCTGGCTTGTATAAACACAAGGGAAACTCGGCTAGACTTATGTGAAAGGAAATTATGTGAATTTGATGATTTTATGAATTAAGAACTAAAGTGTCGAAATATGATAATGTGAGGGCAATTTTGTAAAATGCCCTAAATATGTGTGTGTGGACTAAATTGAATAAATTGGTGATTGAATGGATTGAATTTGAATGTGTATAGACCAAGAAATGAGAGGTTCGGATCGAGATCGAGGCAAAGACAAAGTGCTCGATTAATCGACCGTTTCAGTATTTTGACGTCCGAGGTAAGTTTGGACATAATACGTGTATTTAACTATGTTTAATGTTATGACATGAATGATATGATATTACTGAATTGTGAATGCTATGTGAGGATTCAAGTTATGTGGCACTAAGTGTGTGTATTCGGAAATGTGACCGAGACGATTAGCATTGTGTGTACGAAGTAATATAAGCTTTGGTTTTGTGGTTGGTACTGTGTGTGCGATACTGATTTAAGATCAGTTTGATATGGATGCACTATGTGTGCGATGTTAATTAAGCTTCGGCTAACTATTTGGGCACTAAGTGTGCGATTGAACCGAAGAAGGGACGAAAGTTGATCGAAATGAAATAGTGAGTATTGAGTAGCATATGTAATTGACAACTAGATGTTGGCTAAGGTATGTTCGGAACCTATGTGTTGGATGAAACTATGAATGAGTTATGGAAGGTTGATTGAACATATTAGTTTTGGATGGTATGATATATGTGATTGTGAATTAATCTATGTGATGGTTGCTTTTAGTATAATGTATTATGTTACGAACTTACTAAGCTTTTGAAAGCTTACTGTGTAATTGCTTCTCTATTTTACAGTGTCAGTAAATCTAGCTCGGATCCGGGAATTGTTAGCATCTCTATCACACTATCGGCAAACTATTTTGGTACTTTTGGAAAGATGTATATTGTTGAAATATGGCATGTATAGGCTAGAAGTTATGATATGTCTTGAAATGTTTAATACTTGCCATGTGATTTGGCTTGGGAGTTGAATGATGTAGAATTTATGAATGAGCTATGAATGTGGTATATTTCATGACTTTGTAGATTATGAAAGATGTGGTTTGAAGATGAATTGTAGCATGAATTACCTAATGCTTGATATATATATATTTTGAGATATACAATTGTTACATTTGAATGGACTTATTGTGATGATATTAGGCATGGAAGTAGATAGTAATGTTGATGATCATTTAGAGGCATGAAATGGTATGTTTGAATGCATTTAAAAGCATGAATTGGTATTTTATTGAAGCTTGTTGGTTGACCTTTGTGTGAGTGGCAAATTGGCCTTACAAATGGCCTATTTTGCATATATGGCTAAGAGAAACGGACGTGTGTCTCTGCCGTGTGGTTTAAGGATCACTTTTAGTTGTGTCTGGATAGGGTGAACGGCTGAGGCCCACGGGCATGCACGGTGGCCGTGTGATCAAGTCAGTAGCTAGCCTATTAACACACGGCCATGGCACACGGGCGTGTCTAGTGACCGCGGGGATAAGTCAGTATGTATGCTCTATTTTGGCACGACCTGGACACATGGGAGTGTCTGGTAGTCATGTGTGGCACACAGCCCAACTACACGGGCATGTGACTTTTACAGTGTTGAAGAATGTTTGAAATTATGAAAACTTTCGTAAGTGTTCGGTTTAGTCCCGACCTCTTTCTAGCTTGAGTGTAAGGTCTCGTAGACTTAGATATGGGACTATATGCTCGTATATGAGTATGTTTAATTGATGATTGACTTTGTGTCATGAAATGGTTGTAAGATGTTCTGATTGATCGGTAACGCCTCTTAACCCTATTCCAGCGACGGTCTCGGGTTAGGGGTGTTACATTTATTGGTATCAGAGCTACGGTTTAGTCGATTCTCGGACTAACGTAGCGCGTGTGAGTCTAGCTATACATGCCATATATGAAATTGCGATAGTGTGATGAATTCTGACAGTTATAAATGTGTATTCATATAGTAATGGATCCCGATCGAGTAGTTGCTGATGATGTTGAGAGTAATGCGCCTGCTCCCGCTCAAGGGATAGCACCGGCCACATCTAGGCCGAATGAAAGTAGTGAGGGAGGAGAGGCTAAGCAAGCCTTCTTCCAAATGATGACTGAGTGGTTTCCGGAGTTCGTTCGAACGAATCTGGCTGCTCCACAACCTCCACCCCCACAAATACCTATTGTGCCACAAGTTGTAGATCCGATCAGATTGAATAAACCTCCTGTGGATAAGATTAAATGAAAGCACGGGGCGAAGAGTTTAGGACCATAGCGATGACGCGATCTTTGAAGCGAGCCGAGTTTTGGCTTGAGAATACAATTCGGGTATTCGATGAGATGTCATTGATTCCTGATGAATGCATTAAGTGTGTAGTTTCTTTGTTGAGAGATACGGCTTATAACTGGCGGAAGACGTTGACATCCGTGGTTCCGAGAGAGAGAATTACCTGGGATTTCTTTCAAGCTGAATTTTGAAAGAATTATATTAGTCAACGATTCATAGATAAAAAACGTAAAGAGTTTCTTGAGTTAAAACAAGGTCGTATGTCAGTTACAGAGTATGAACAAGAATTTGTGAGATTGAGCCAGTATGCACGGGAATGTGTTTCGACCGAAGCTACTATGTGTAAACACTTCATAGAAGGATTGAATGAGGACATTAAGTTGTTTGTTGGGATACTTGATATAAACGAATTTGTTGTGTTAGTCGAAAGAGCCTGCAAAGTTGAAGAGCTCAGTAAATAAAAGAAGAAAGCTGATTCTGAAGCTTGTGATGAAAGAAAAAGATCGATGAGCAAGTTTTCTCAACCTTAGACGAAGAGATTTAGAGATACAAGCAACCGATCAAATACTTCATTTGGACATCCGAATAGAGACCGCGCAAGACTAAGTGTTGGTCCGAGAACTCAAGCTGTAATAGAATCAAGTGTTGATAGTGCCAAAAGTAACAAACCTGAGTGTAGACAGTGTGGAGATGACATGTGGGAGAATGCTGGGGCAAGTACAATAATAGAGTTTGCTATAAATGTGGATCACGAGATCACTTCATTCGAGACTGCCCAAAGATGGCTGAGGAAGAAAATGTTTAGAATATGAGATCGTGTAATGTGACGGTTAGGGGTAGACCACCCAGAAACACCGAAAATGTGAGTGGAAGCCAGAGAGGGACTACTGATATAGCTGTGAGATCCGAGGGGAGAGCACCTGCTCGAGCTTATGCTTTACGTGCGTGAGAGGAAGCGTCATCGCCAGATGTCATTACTGGTACTTTTACTCTATTTGATACTGATGTGATTGCATTGATAGATCCAGGTTCTACTCATTCCTATGTGTGTGTGAATCTAGTATCAAGTAAGACTTTACCTGTTGAGTCTACTGAATTTGTGATTAGAGTATCGAACCCCTTAGGCAAGTGTGTTTTGGTGGATAAAGTGTGCAAGAATTGCCCATTGATGTTTCGGGATGTTTGTTTTCCGGCTAACTTGATGTTGCTACCATTCCATGAATTTGATATTATTCTGGGTATGGATTGGCTTACTGTGCATAATGCCATTGTGAATTGTAAAAGAAAGAGTATTGAATTGAGAAGTCAGAACAGTGAGATAGTTCGAATTGAATCCAGTGATATGCAAGGGTTATCAGTTGTTGTAACTGCAATGAAAGCTTTGAATTAGGTGAGAAAGGGTTGTGACGCTTATCTAGCATATGTGATTGATACAAAAGTATCAGAAAAGAAAGTTGAATATGTGCCTGTGGTTAGTAAGTTTCCAGATGTGTTTCCTGAAGAATTGCCGAGACTACCTCCAATCAGAGAAGTTGAATTTGGTATTGAATTAGTTCCGGGAACGACTCCTATCTTGATAGCTCCATATAGAATGGCACCAACAGAATTGAAAGAATTGAAGTCTCAGTTGCAAGAATTGATTGATAGAGGATTTGTACGACCAAGTTTCTCGCCCTGGGGTGCTCCTGTGTTGTTTGTGAAAAAGAAAGATGGCACTATGAGAATGTGTATTGATTACTGACAATTGAACAAGGTAACGATAAAGAATAAATATTCGTTGCCCCGTATTGATGATTTGTTCGATCAATTGAAAGGAGCTACAGTGTTTTCTAAGATAGATTTGAGATCGGGCTACTACCAGCTACAAGTCAAAGAATCCGATGTGCCGAAAACTGCTTTCAGAACAAGGTACGGACATTATGAATTCTTAGTGATTCCTTTCGGATTGACATTTGCTCCTGCAGTGTTTATGGATCTTATGAATCGGATATTCAGACCGTATTTGGATCGCTTTGTTGTGGTGTTCATTGATGATATTCTGATTTATTCATGTGATGAGACGCAACATGCCGAACATTTGAGAATTGTGCTACAGACTCTACGTGAGAAACAATTGTATGCTAAGTTTAGCAAATGTGAATTTTGGTTGCGTGAGGTTGGTTTTCTGGGACCTATTGTTTCAGCTGCGGGAATCCGTATTGATCAGAGTAAAATCTCAGCTATTTCAGAATGGAAGCCTCCGAGAAATGTGTCTGAAGTCCGTAGTTTTCTGGGATTAGCGGGATACTATAGACAGTTTGTGAAAGGCTTCTCGATGATTGCGACTCCGTTGACGAAGTTACTACAGAAATATGTAAATTTGAGTGGTCAGAAAAGTGCCAACAGAGTTTTGAGCAGTTAAAAACATTATTGACAGAGGCACCCGTGTTAGTTCAACCTGAATCGGGTAAAGAATTTATAGTCTACAGTGATGCATCGTTGAATGGTTTGGGCTGTGTGCTGATGCAAGAAGGCAAAGTTGTTGCTTATGCTTCGAGACAGTTAAAGCCGCATGAAAAGAACTATCAGACGCATGATCTTGAATTAGCCGCGATTGTGTTTGCGTTAAAGATTTGACGTCACTACCTATTTGGTGAGAAATGTCATATTTATACTGATCACAAGTGTTTGAAGTACTTGATGACACAGAAAGAGTTGAATTTGCGATAGAGAATATGGTTAGAATTGTTGAAAGATTATGAACTTGTGTTTGATTATCATTCAGGCAAAGCTAATGTTGTTGCTGATGCTTTGAGTCGAAAGTCTTCATGTGTTTTGCGAGCTATGAGTACTCAGATAGATCTGTGTGATGATTATTCAGTTTTGGCTGAGTTAAAAGTGAGGCCAATGTTCGTAAGTCAGATTTGCGATGCTCAGAAAAGTGATGAGGAGATAATAAAAAAACGAGCTCAATGTGATTTGAATTCCGATTCAGAATTTCGAATCGATAGTGATGATTGTCTGAGATTCAGAGATCGGATTTGTGTTCCGAAGAATTCAGAGTTGATTCAGATAATTTTGAATGAAGCTCACAATAGTCGTTTGACTGTTCACCCGTGGAGTACGAAAATGTACAATGATTTAAAACAATTTTATTGGTGGCATGGTATGAAATGGGACATCTCTGACTTTGTGTCGAAATGTTTAATTTGTCAGCAAGTTAAAGCTGAACATCAGATTTCGTCCGGTTTGTTACAACTGATTATGATTCCTCAGTGGTAATAGGAGAGAATTACGATGGACTTTGTGTTGGGATTGCCTTTGTATCCGGGAAAGAAAGATGCAATCTGGGTGATAGTTGACAGATTGACGAAATCAGCTCATTTCGTTCCGGTGAGAACAGATTATTCACTCGATTGATTGGCTGAATTGTGCATTGCTGAGATTGTGAGATTGCACGGGGTGCCACTATCTATAGTGTCTGACAGAGATCCGAGATTTACTTCGTGATTTTGGAAGAAATTTCGAGAGGCTTTAGGCACAAAATTGCATTTCAGTACTGCATTTCATCCGCAAATGGATGGTAAATCCGAGCGGATCATTCAGGTTCTCGAAGATATGTTGAGATGTTGTATTTTGGAATTTGAAAGTACGTGGGAAAAACATCTGCCATTGATTGAATTCGCGTATAATAGTAGTTTTCAATCTAGTATCAAAATGGCACCATATGAGGCTCTTTATGGTCAAAAATGTCGAACTCTATTGTATTGGACTGAGCTGAGTGAGAATAAGATTTACGGGGTTGTTCTTATTAAAGAAACTGAATAGAAAGTGAAAGTGATTCGTAACAGTTTGAAAGCGACCTCAGATCGTCAGAAGTCTTATGCAGACTTGAAACGAAAGGATTTTGAATTTGAAGTTAGTGATAAAGTGTTTTTGAAAGTGTCTCCGTGGAAGAAAATACTTCGATTTGGCCGAAAAGGCAAGCTGAGTCTGAGATTCATTGGGCCATATGAGATAATTGAACGAATAGGGCCGGTTGCTTATAGATTGATGTTGCCACCTGAATTAGAAAAGATCCATAATGTGTTTCATGTGTCCATGCTTCGACGGTACCGATCTGATCCGTCTCATGTGATTGCTCATACTGAGATTGAGATTCAGTCAGATTTGTCATATAGTGAAGAACCGATTCGAATTTTGGCACAAGTGATCAAAGAGTTAAGAAACAAAAGAATTTCTCTAGTGAAAGTTTTGTGGCACAAACACGGAGTAGAAGTGGCTACGTGGGAGCTTGAGAACATTATGAGAGAACAATATCCACATCTAATCACTGGTAAGATTTTCGGGGACGAAAATCCCTCAGGGGGAGAGTTGTAACTGTAACAGCCCAAATTTGGGTCTAGTCGGAACAGTGGTTTCGAGACCACAAATCTGATGAGGAAAATTCTATTTTTATTATATATTTATGGTTTACAATTTTACGGAAAGATTTCGTAAAAATTTCGTTCAAAAATTTTGACATTTGAGCACTCAATTTAGTCAAAAGGACTAAATTGTAAAAAGTGCAAAAGTTGAGTTCTACATGTTAGAGGTGTCCAATTGTTATGAAATTTTAAATTGAAGGTCCTTAAATGATAATTTAACCATTGGTTAAGTTGGTGGACAAAAATGGACATGGATGGGTATGTTTCAAAAGATTTTTTTAGGGGCATTTTGGTAATTTATTGAATTAAATGAATTAAAAACAAAATTTAAATGCCAAATTTGTCCATCTTCAAGATTAGGCCGAATTTAACATGGGGGAAGCCATGGATAGGGTTTTCAAGCTTTCCAAGCTTCATGGTAAGTCCATTTTAGCCCCGTTTTTCATGTTCTTTACGTTTTTGGAGTCCCGGTAACTTGATTTAGCTTATTCTAGCAATAATTTAATCTAGGGTTCATATTTGAAAAATCACCAAAAATAGGAGAAATGAAATTAGAAAGTGAATAAGATATATAATTAAAGCTTATTGTGTTTATTTTCATATGAAAGAAACAGTGTAAGAAAAGAAATTTTATATTCTGAAATATTTGAATTTTAGTGAGACAATATCATAATGAGTTTTGGAATCCCCTGTTTCAACTTTGGAAAATCATTACAAATTGTAAAAAATAATTATAAGATATAATTAATATGCTTGAAATATTAAATGAGTATATTTTCATTAGAAACAAGTGGTAACTGCATATAAAAACTTTACAATGAGATAATTGATTTTTCAGTGAAGAGAGGCCAGAACCGTTGGACAGTGTAACAGGGGAGAATTTAATTAATAAACTGTACTAGCCAAACCAAAAATTCTGAAAATTTTATGGTAAGAATATATATGAGTCTAGTTTCAAGGAAAATTAGCGGAACTTAATTTGGAGTTCCGTAGCTCCATATATAAATAATTTAGTGACTGTGACTCGAGAAAATAGCTTGACTGGAATATGAGTAAAGATGCAAATTGGGTTGTATTACCATGAGAAACAAGGGGATAAACTGTTTTTTATTTTTATTTTTCATACGGTCTTACTAAGCTATAAAGCTTACTCCCTCCCTTCCTTTCCTTTAGTGTTTTCAGGTTAGCTCGGGGTTAGAGATCGTCGGAGGCAGCATCACACTATCAAGTCGCTACCTTTGGTATAATGAAGCATATATTAGAAATTTCAAGTGAGTGGCATGTATAGGGATTTAGTTGATTGACATGCATTATTTTTCTTTGGCCAAACGTGTAGGCTTATTTTAAGTTATATGCATATGGCCATGACATGTGGCTTATATTGATTATGGCTTGTAAGTCGAGTTATTCATGTCATATCTTAATGTTTATAATGTGATTATGTTTGTTTTCCATGCATGGTTAATAATATGACATGAGTGCTTGATGGATAAGTTGGTAACCATATTATAATGGTAAAAGTGGTCATCAAAATAACAAGTCTTATGAGGGTAAAATATGAAATCTAGACGTGGTATTGCATGAATATGTATGTTATAGTCTGGTAATGCCTCATACTCTATTTCGGTGTCGGATGTGGGTAAGGGGTGTTACATTTAGTGGTATCAGAGCTATGGTTTAGTCGGTTCTCGGACTAACATAGCAAGTGTGAGAGTCTAGTTATACATGCCACCAATTTGTGATAGTGTGATGTTTTCCGACGCGATTGAAGACCATCTTGTTAAAACAAAATTACTCTCCGACCGAGCTATATCCGACCACTTGATAGTGCTACTGAAGTATTTGAATAAAGTGTAGTTATGATGAGTTAAACTCGGAAAGGTATGACTAAGAATTCGTAATGTGCATATGTGATAATGTGTGAAATGAAAGTTTATATAGTGATATGCTTATTCATATTTGTTTGGCCTTCATATGCTGTTACATGCTGACTAAAACTGATTAGTGAATATGATAAGTAAAGTTATTTAAATTTCATAGAATGTATGAATGAGTGCACTTGTTTGAACGAGATGATTGGAAATTTTGTGTGAGACAAATATGAATGATAAATTGCTTGAAGTGGATAGTATAATTATAATGACATATGTTGATAATGAAAGATGTGTCATATGTATAAATATGTGAGAATCGAGTTAGAGGTCAGATGCGACCTCACCCCTTACCGATAAGGTGTTTATAACAGAAATTCATGAGAATCATGTTGATTAAGTTTCTAAGTGTGGAATCAAAGAGTTCAAGGATAGAATAACTATAGATATGATCGTAGACTGAAAATGGTTGACAAGTGAAGGACGAGTTAGAAAGATATTAGATTGACCCAAGAATTATTCGGTTTATACAATATCATAATTAGTAAAGAAGTTAACTTTGATAAATCGATTTATTCGGATACGATACCGAAAGGATGTATTAATTAAAATTTTTTTGAACTGATTTTCTTTAGTGAAGGGAATAATGTGGAAATTAGTGAGGGCAGAATTAGGCAGAAGAATGATGTTGAAATGTGAAGATGTTTAAGTATGACAGTCACTGTTGAGCAATTTACGACTATCTCTTCTGGGTATTGTATGTGTTCATATATTCGCAGAGACAATTATGATTGTTTATTTTATGATGAAAGTATCGTTAGTCTGATTGATATATGATCAGCATTCCACTATCTTCTATTGGAATTCAATTTCGTTAAGACTGAGATAAAAGTTGATAGTGCGCTTACATGAAATTTATCTTCTGTTTCTTCTGGCTATTGTTCTTTTTATATGTGTATGGAATATATCTTATTTCTGATACAATTGATTTCAGGACATATGAACCGTGTTTCTTTCTCTTACGTTTTCTTTACGTAATCGTCAGATTTCTATTATTTCGTATGAATGGTATTCTCGGACATTCAAGATGCGGTCTTATATCTTGGATTTTATTATCTTGGTTTTCCTTTCCATCCTTATTGTTTAACTTATCATGTTTGATTTATCATTGAATCGAGATCGAAAAAAGTGTGAATTGTGACAGTCAAATTCAAATGATATAATGATTTTGTTTCCTCGGGTAATTATGATATTTTTCAATGAGCTCAAGTAAGATGTTACGTTTAAATTCGAGTTAATACCTATTGGATTTATCTTAAATAGGTGATGTTATTCTGAACTAAAGTTGTTCTGTTGATAAAGTTATTCCAATTGTGAAAGTTTGAACAATTTGGGCATGCTAGCAAAGTTGAAGCAGTTGAAGGTATGATTAACTGAAGCTTTAGTTCTGAGTTTAGTTTGAATTGAGCAATGGAATTATGATTTCTCAGTGACGCACTAGTGAATGGACTAGAATGTGTTTATCTGGTAGAAAGTAAAGTAATAGTACATGTTTTCAGATGGATCATATTAAATGATAGTTTAATTTTAGTTAAGTAAAAAGCTAAAGTGATATATACTTGCAAATTTGAGAAACTCAGGATGTGTCAGTGGGTGATCAGCTAAATAAGTACAGTGAGGATCAACTTTTGATTCTGAACTTGAAGTTGGACTTGATTATTATTATTATTATTATTATTATTATTATTCTGAGGTGGACTTCATGTACTGTGGAACTCCGGATTTATGCAGAGAATTCTGTTTAGAATTTATAGTAGTAATATTTGGTTTATCCATTCAAGGAGTAATAAATAAGTACAGTTATTTGAAGCAAATGTTTTGAGCATACGAATATGAACCTAGTACTTCTAACTCTGTATTCAGATGTTGATTTGTCGACAGGATGAAGTTGAATGTTAAGTGTATTCAAGATTAGTAATGTAGTGATAATATTAAAATGATAATGAGACAGGACTATTGTGAAATTCGAATCGGATTTTCCTCAATCTTCAGATCAAGAGAAATGCTAGTAGATTGTTTCCGAGCATTTGACGGAAATTAGCATAATTATTTCAGTATGTATCGATTCTTTATTTGACAGAATTGACTGAGTTATATTGGGATTTAGATCGATGACAGAGTGTTTCTAAAAGTATCGTCTTGAAAAGGGTTATTTAGTGATGTTGGAAATCGTGAAAAAGATATTAAACTTCATTCCGGTAAGATTTTCGGGGACGAAAATTCTAAAAGGGGAGAGTTATAATGACCCAAATTTGGGTCTAGTCGAACAAAGTGGTTTCGAGACCACAAATCTGATGAGGAAAATTCTATTTTTATTATATTTTTATGGTTTACAATTTTACGGAAAGATTTCGTAAAAATTTCGTTCAAAAATTTCGACGTTTGAGCACTCAATTTAGTCAAAAGGACTAAATTGTAAAAAGTGCAAAAGTTGAGTTCTACATGTTAGAGGTGTCCAATTGTTATGAAATTTTAAATTAAAGGTCCTTAAATGATAATTAGACCATTGGTTAAGTTGGTGGACAAAAATGGACATGGATGGGTATGTTTCAAAAGATTTTTTTAGGGGTATTTTGGTAATTTAGTGAATTAAATGAATTAAAAACAAAATTTAAATGTCAAACTTGTCCATCTTCAAGCTTAGGCCGAATTTAACATGGGGGAAGCCATGGATAGGGTTTTCAAGCTTTCCAAGCTTCATGGTAAGTCCATTTTAGCCCCGTTTTTCATGTTCTTTACGTTTTTGGAGTCCCGGTAACTTGATTTAGCTTATTCTAGCAATAATTTAACCTAGGGTTCATATTTGGAAAAATACCCATAGGTGAAATGTGTTTATTTTGATGTTTTATGGCAGAATATGAAGCTTAGAATTATGTTAAACAACTTTTACTAAGCGATTTTAAGTGAAAACGAGTAAAACGACATAATTGGCAAAAATACCTAATGTACATAAGTGCATGTTAGAGCAAGAATTTGATGTTGCCATAGAAGATAAAAATGTTCAGAATGTAATGAAACACAAGAAAATTGAATAAAAATTATTTTACGAGTTTAGGGGTAAAAGTGTAATTTTTGAAAAGTTAGGGGCCAAAATTGTAAATTTGCCAAAATTTGATATGTGAATTGAATTGATTAGTGTATTGATAAAATGTATTAAATGAGTGTTAATTTGACATGTTAGATCAAGAAAACATGAAATTTGGACTAAGATTGGGGAAGAACGAAGTTGTGAGCTAAGTCGGGAAAATTAGTCGTTTCGGCATTTGAGGTAAGTACATGTGATTAAATGAGCATGATATTGATGTCATTGTTATTATACTTGTGAATCTATCTTTCCATGATTGTATTAAAGTTTATGTTGATGATATTGTATATGAGAAAGTGATGTCAAGCGTAAATAACATTTATGTGTAAATAATGCACTATTATGTTTAAATAAATTTATGTATTGTTAAATTGTTATACATGTGATATTATGATTGTCATTACGAATATTTGATAGTTGCAAAAATTAGTATGTGAAATGTGTATTGATTTGAGAAATGTAATTGTATGTATAAGTGATACTGAACAAATAAGTGAAATCCTGGTTGAACCTTAGGAATACTTTGGTGATAAGTGGTAGCTTCGGCTACATATCAGTGGTAGCTACATATCAGTGGTAGCTTCGGCTACATATCAGTGGTAGCTTCGGCTACATTTCAGTGGTAGTTTCGGCTACATTTTAGTGGTAGCTTCGGCTACATATCAGTGGTAGCTTCGGCTACATTTCGATGGTAACCGGCTACATATCGCTGGTAGCTTCGCTACATATCGCTGGTAGCTTCGCTACATAAAAGTGGTAACCGGCTACATATCGTGTGGCACTTATGTGCAAGATTTCTGTATCCTTTAGTATTCCAAATGGTTCAACGGGTAAATTGATGATACATAAGATGAGAAAGCATGTAATTGTATATATAAGTAATGTGCGGTATGCATGTAAGCATGAAATTATATGTACAAATGGTACAGTGTATGTACGTAAATTTTATAAGTGTTGGTCTTATGATATTATGAGTTATTATCATTATAAAAGTTACCTTAAGTGAATCTTAGGAATAAGTAATTATGTTGATGATATATGCATTTGGTTGAGAATCATGTATTAGGCTTTTGAGCCATATCAAATTGAGAGATAAGATGTTTAGTATATTTGTTTTATGATGCTTTGGATATTTGTGAAAACATAAAATGTTAGTGATACTCATGAAATCATTGTTATGCTAATTACAAGCTTAAGTCTTTGGTGTTATGTATGTTTAAATAGAAGTGAATGCAAAGAAAACATGAAAGAGTGAAATTAGCATTAAAACAGTTTAGACAGCAACAGTTATGTGAATTTGAAAAATCACCAAAAATAGGATAAATGGAATTAGAAAGTGAATAAGATATATAATTAAATCTTATTGTGTCTATTTTCATATGAAAGAAACGGTGTAAGAAAAGAAATTTTATATTCTGAAATATTTGAATTTTAGTGAGACAATGTCATAATGAGTTTTGGAATCCCCTGTTTCAACTTTGGAAAATCATTACAAATTGTACAAAAATAATTATAAGATATAATTTATATTCCTGAAATAATAAATGAGTCTATTTTAATTAGAAACAAGTGGTAATTGCATATAAAAACTGTACAATGAGATAATTGATTTTTTAGTGAAGAGAGGCCAGAACCGTTGGACAGTGTAACAGGGGAGAATTTAATGAATAAACTGTACTAATTAGCCAAACCAAAAATTCTGAAAATTTTATGGTAAGAATATATATGAGTCTAGTTTCAAGGAAAATTAGCGGAACTTAATTTGGAGTTCCGTAGCTCCAGATATAAATAATTTAGTGACTATGACTCGAGAAAACAGCTTGACTGGAATATGAGTAAAGATGCAAATTGGGTTGTATTACCATGAGAAACAAGGGGATAAATTGTTTTTTATTTATTTTTCATACTGTCTTACTAAGCTATAAAGCTTACTCCCTCCCTTCCTTTCCTTTAGTGTTTTCAGGTTAGCTCGGGGTTGGAGATCGTCGGTGGCAGCACCACATTATCAAGTCGCTACCTTTGGTATAATGAAGCATATATTAGAAATTTCAAGTGAGTGGCATGTATAGGGATTTAGTTGATTGACATGCATTATTTTTCTTTTGCCAAACTTGTAGGCTTATATTAAGTTATATGCATATGGCCATAAGATGTGGCTTATATTGATTATGGCTTGTAACCCGAGTTATTCACGTCATATCTTAATGTTTATAATGTGATTATGTTTGTTTGCCATGCATGGTTAGTAATATGACATGAGCGCTTGATGGATAAGTTGGTAACCATATTATAATGGTAAAAGTGGTCATCAAAATAACAAGTCTTATGAGGGTGAAATATGAAATCTAGACGTGGTATTGCATGAATGTGTATGTTATAGTCCGGTAATGCCTCGTACTGCTTTGATTATCGATGATGTGGGTAAGGGTGTTACAAGAATGTACCGATTTAGACCCTAGTCGGAACAGTGATTTCGAGACCATGAATCCGAGGTTGGAAAAATATTTTAATATTATTTTTGTTGTTTATTATATGTGATATAGCCTGTGTGAAATTTCTTTGTGGTATTTTTTATCGACTGTGTGTCAAATTATGAAAAAGGATTTAATCGCATAAAGTGTAAAATGCTGTGTGTTGATTGTTAAGTGTTTAATTGTTGTTGTCTTTATAATGTGGAGGCCTTGTGATGCAATTAGGCCATATTTAGTTATAGTGGGTGGCAATGGACTAGAATAACCTTAATATATAAAGGTTATATATGTTTAATGAAAAGGGCAAATTAGTAAAAGGGTATAATATTATGTTAAATAAAATAAAAGCTTGAAAATAAGCCAATTTCTATCATCTCTTCCACCGATTATTAAAGAAAGAAGAAGGGTTTAAAGCTTTGGTATTTTCGGCTAGCAATTGGCTTGATTCAAGGTTAGATTTTGTTCAGTTTTTGATAATTTCTACGTTTTCGTAATCGTTGCTTCGTGCTCTAGCTAACCCATGTTTCAATTTTGTGAATTGATGATGTTTTTGTGATGAGCCATTGATGAATGCTTGAGCTATGTGTTAGTTGATAGTGAAATATGAAAACTTGGTCTTGGGTTAATATAGTTTATATTTGGATTTTTAATGAAATTGAGTAATTTGGGTTAAATTGAGAAAAGTGTAAATTGAAGGACTAAAATGTGAAATAAATGAAATATGTGGGCCTGTATGAACACAAGGTAAACTTGGCTAGACTTATGTGAAAGGAAATTATGTGAATTTGATGATTTTATGAATTAAGGACTAAAGTGTCGAAATATGAAAATGTGAGGGCTATTTTGTAAAATGCCCTAAATATGTGTGTGTGGACTAAATTGAATAAATTAGTGATTGAATGGATTGAATTTGAATGTGGATAGACCAAGAAAGGAGAGGTTCGGATCGAGATCGAGGCAAAGACAAAGAGCTAGATTAATCGACCGTTTCAGTATTTTGACATCCGAGGTAAGTTCGGACATAATACGTGTATTTAACTATGTTTAATGTTATGAGATGAATGATATGATATTATTGAATTGTGAATGCTATGTTAGGATTCACGTTATGTGGCACTAAGTGTGCGTATTCAGAAATGTGATCGAGACGATTAGCACTATGTGTGCGAAGTAATATAAGCTTTGGCTTTGTGGTTGGCATTGTGTGTGCGATACTGATTTAAGATCGGTCACTATGTGTGCGATGTTAATTAAGCTTCGGCTAAATATTTGGGCACTAAGTGTGCGATTGAACCAAAGAAGGGACGAAAGTTGATCGAAATGAAATAGTGAGTATTTAGTAGCATATGTAATCAACAACTAAGTGTTGGCTAAGGTATGTTCAGAACCTATGTGGTGGATGAAACTATGAATGAGTTATGGAAGGTTGATTGAACATATTGGTTTTGGATGGTATGATATATGTGATTGTGAAATAATCTATGTGATGGTTGGTTTTAGTATAATGTATTATGTTACGAACTTACTAAGCTTTTGAAAGCTTACTGTGTGATTGTTTCTCTATTTTACAGTGTCAGTAAAGCTAGCTCAGATCCGGGAATCGTCAGCATCTCTATCACACTATCGGCAAACTATTTTGGTACTTTTGGAAAGATGTATATAGTTGAAATATAGCATGTATGGGCTAGAAGTTATGATATGTCTTGAAATGTTTAATCCTTGCCATGTGATTTGGCTTGGAAGTTGAATGATGTAGAATTTAGGAATGAACTATGAATGTGGTATATTTCATGACTTTGTAGATTATGAAATATGTGGTTTGAAGATGAATTGTAGCATGAATTACCTAATGCTTGATATATATATATTTTAAGATATACAATTGTTACATTTGAATGGACTTATTGTGATGATATTAGGCATGGAAGTAGATAGTAATGTTGATGATCATTTAGAGGCATGAAATGGTATGTTTTTAAAGCATTTAAAAGCATGAATTGGTATTGTATTGAAGCTTGTTGGTTGACCTTTGTGTGAGTGGCAAATTGGCCTTGCAAATGGCCTATTTTGCATATATGGCTAAGAGACACGGGCGTGTGTCTCTACCATGTGGTTTAAGGATCACTTTTGAGCTTTGTCTGGATAGGGTACACGGCTGAGGCCCACGGGCGTGCACGGTGGCCGTGTGATCAAGTCAGTAGCTAGCCTATTAACACACGGCCATGGCACACAGGCGTGTCTAGTGGCCGTGGGGATAAGTCAGTATGCATGCTCTGTTTTGGCACGACCTGGACACATGGGCGTGTAACAGCCCGATTTAGGGCCTAGTCAGAATAGTGGTGCGAGACCACGAATCCGAGGTGAATTTATGAGTTTTTAAGGTTCATGCCATGATTGCATGTTAGTGTGAAAGTTTCATGAAGCAATTTTGCTAGATTGAAGTTGAATGGTCAAAAAGGACCAAATTGCAAAAGTTATAAAATGTGAGTTTCTAGAAGCATTATGTATGAAATAGCTTTAGAATATTAATTATGAGTCCTTAAATAGCAATTTTCCCAAATTATAAATTTTGGACAAAAATGGACATGAGTTAGTAAAATAGAAATTTTTAAAGAGTAGGGCATTTTGGTCATTTGTCTAATAAGTGATTAAAATAGGAAAAAGATGATAAAATTTCATTCATCTTCTTCCTTCCATTGCCGAAAAATTGAAGACTCCATAGCTAGGGTTCTTCATTTTTTTAAAGCTTGCTAGTAGGTTCATCTTAGCCCCGTTTTTAATATTCTTCGTGTTTTTGAAGTCCTCGTATTATGAATTAGCTATTTTTAGCTATAAAATAAGCTAAGATGCATGTTCAAAAATTCATCTATGAATGACATGCTTGTTAAATGATGTTTTATGGAAGATTATGAGAGTTTGATGTTAGATAAACATCTTTTCCTTAATGAATTTCATGAAATATGATAGTATGGACTAGTTTGTAAAAGTTTTGAAATTAGTCATACCTATTAGAAATAATGAGAATTGAAAATGGCTATAGTAGAGAAAATGAATCAGCTAAGCTTGTAGTCTAAGAAAGTTGAATGAAAATTATTTTACGAGCCTTGGGGCAAAAGTGCAAATATGAGAAAGTATAAGGGCAAAAAAGTAATTTTGCCCAAGTATGAGTAAAGGGTCAATTTAGTCAATGTGAATATTAAATGATCTATTTATGACTATATATCAAGAAAAATGAAGCCCGGATCGAAACCGAGGCAAGAACAAGGTCGAGGACTAAATTGCATACCTAGCTACATTTTGTGTATTGAGGTAAGTTTGTATGATTTCTAAGCTTTATGATTTATATCATTGAATTGCTTAGTATAATGTACAATGTTATGTTAAACAAAGAAATTAATGAGATCAAGCATGAGAGAGCCCCGATTGAAGTTGAATAACTTAGGATACTCGATCTACCACATGAAACAAGAAAGTCCGTATAAGACCAAGCCGAGGCATGGCATCGGCAAGCAAGCAAGATATCATGTAATTCCAAGGCAAGCTTGGCATTGAGCAAGATATCATGTAAGTCCAAGGTAAGCTTGGCATTGAGTATGTTATCATGTAAGTCCAAGGCAAGCTTGGCATTGAACAAGTTATCATGTAAGTCCAAGGCAAGCTTGGCATTGAACAAGTTATCATGTAAGACCAAGGCAAGCTTGGCATTGAAAATTTATCAAGAGAAAGACTTCGTATAAGTCCATGTTAAGTCATGGCCTCGAAATTTAGATGAGATTTAGTATCCTCGGTTATTCATGCAAATTCATCAGGCAAGTGAGTTAAGCTCCAAAGAGATAACAAGAAAGCTAAGTAAGCAAAGTTATTATCAAGTGAAAATGAGTATTGTTCATGTTATGAATGATGAATCAGAGATTATGATTATTATGTTAAAGTATTTTGATCAATGTGATCAAGTGATACAGGTACCTTGTTTACCTCTCAAGTATGAGACTAGTAAGTTTCATGAGATATGTAAGAATCAAGTATGAGTAAGTAAGCTTTATAGCTGAAATTTATGATGTCATTGTTTATGTCAAATGGTTTATATTAAACAAGTATGTTGCTATGTGCATTATGCAAACTTACTAAGCTAAATGCTTACGTCTTTTATTATTTCTTTCTATGTAGTCCCGCCAAGCTAACTTGTGGATCGTTGAAGTCGGAGCTCGAATCACACTATCAACCGCTATTTTGGTATAGCCAAGTTGTTTTTATTAAGTATGGCATGTATAGGAAACATTTCATTTTGAGTATATGTCTTAGAAAGGGGCCAAAGCATGGGCTATCAAGTTTATTATTATTCTTTTGTAAATGGCTAAATGATTGGCCAAGATTGACTAAGTATGAATGTTATTGATATCAATAGAGCATGTTATATTGTTCATTAAAGTTGTAGTGATTTGAATTGTTGAGATAGTATGAATTTACTCTTGATTTCAGGGTGGTAATTGGCTTGGTAAATAGCCTCTAAGTGCCCACACGGTCGGACACACGGGCGTGTGTCTAAGCCGTGTGTACCCTGCACCGTTGCACCTTAAGTCAAAATATCAAGTTGTGGTACACGGTCTAAGTCCACGGGCGTGCCATGGCCGTGTGTTATAAGTCAGAATGTTAAGGTTTTTCACAGGGGCCAAGACTATGGGCATGCCATGGCCGTGTGAAGTTTGGCAGTAAGCTCGAGTTTTAAGCACGATTAGGAGACATGGACGTGTCTCAGGTTTACACGGGCGTGTCCCAACTCACATGGGCGTGTGACCCCTGTTTCAATGAAAAGTTTTCGGTTGAGTTCCGAAAGTTTATGGACATGAGTTTAAGGCCTCGTAGACCCATAAAAAGTACAAGTTGATTAAGAAAGATAAGTTCTTAATTCAGAACGAAATTTTATAGCCCATAAGTACTCGATTAAGCAAGTTCAAGCATAGTAACTTCTCGTATCCGGTCTAAGCCTCGGACACGGGTATGGGGTGTTACATTTAGTGATATCAGAGCTACAGTTTAGTCGGTTCTAGGACTAACGTAGCATGAGCACGAGTCTAGCTATACATGCCATACGTAAGAATGTTTTTATAATGATAGTGTGACAACTCCTGACGACTTAAATTATGTTTATATATATAGTAAATGGATCCTGAAAGAGATATGGCGGATGACGTAGAAAGTAATGCACCGACTCCCACTGAAGGGACGGTGCCGAATGAGAATGAGAATAGACCCAATACGGTGAGTCAAGAAGGAGAAGAAGGGGCTAGAGAAGCCTTCCTCCATATGATGAATATGTGGTATTCAGAGTTCGTTCGTATGAACCCAAATGTACAACCCCCTCCACCCCCACCTATTCCACAACCTATTCCAGTAGCCCCTCAAGTAGTAGAGGTGGTAAGAGGGGACAAACCTCTAGTTGATAGAATCAGAAAACATGGGGCAGAAGAATTCCGGGCTAGAAAAGATGATGATCTGGAAAGAGCTGAATTCTGGTTAGAAAATACCATCAGGGTATTTAATGTGCTGTCATGTACACCTGAAGAGTGCATGAAGTGTGTAGTCTCCCTTTTAAGAAATTCTACCTATCAATGGTGGAACACCCTTGTATCAGTGGTACCAAGGGAGAAGATCACGTGGGAATTCTTCCAAGAAGAGTTCAAGAAAAAGTATATCAGTCAAAGATTTGTAGATCAGAAAAGAAAAGAATTTTTAGAGTTAAAGCAAGGCAAGATGTCGGTGACCGATTATGAGCGTGAGTTTGTGCGACTCAGCAAATACGCTCGAGAATGCGTGTCCACCGAGGCCATCATGAGCAAAAGATTTGAAGATGGGATAAATGAGGACATCAAACTGTTTGTTACTGTCCTAGAATTGAAAGAATTTGTTGTGCTAGTGGAGAGAGCTTGTAAAGCCGAAGAGCTAGTAAAAGAGAAGAGAAAGTCTAAAATTGAGTCTCGTGACTCTAGAAAGAGACAATGGAATAAGTTATTCCAATCCTCATCCAACAAGTCAAGAGATTTACCTACCCGATCGGCTACTTCCATTGGGTTTTCAAAGAAAGAAAAGAGTAAACAGTATTCGGGAAATAAAGCACAGACTACTTCAGTCGCTAGTGTGGGGAACTTTCAATCTGAAAGACCCGAATGCCCATAGTGTGGCAGACGTCATCTTGGAGAATGCCGAGCGCACGAAAATGCATGTTTTAGATGTGGTTCCCAAGACCACTACATAAAGGATTGTCCAGAGACAATGAAAGAAGAGAGAACTCAGAACCCGAGATCCGGGAGTATGGTCAGAGGAAGACCGCAGAGAAACCCAGGAAGTGGGGCAAGAGGAAGAGGTAACCCTAGAGAGCATGCCGCGAGACCCGAGGGTAGGGCGCCTGCACGGACTTATGCCATTCGCGCTCGCGAAGAGGCATCTTCCCATGATGTTATCACGGGTACCTTTTCTCTTTATGATATCAAAGTTATTGCTTTAATAGATCCCGGATCCACACACTCTTAGATTTGCCTGAAATTAATATCCGATATGAGCATGCCTGTAGAGTCTACAGAATTTGTGATTAAAGTTTCTAATCCTTTAGGCAAGAGTGTGTTAATTGATGAAGTCTGTAAAGATTGTCCGTTAATGATTAAAGGTCACTGTTTTAAAGCAAACCTTATGTTATTACCATTTGAAGAGTTTGACATCATTCTTGGTATGGACTGGTTGACAACCCATGATGTAATAGTAAATTGTGGGAAAAAGTACATTGAAATGAGATGTGAGAATGGGGATATTCTCCATATAGAATCAGATGAACAAAGTGGATTACCGATATTGATTTCTCATATGACGGCACAGAGATTTATAAGAAAGGGGTATGAGGCATATTTGGCCTTTGTGATGAATGATAAAGAAACAGAGTTAAAGATTGAGTCCGTATCGATAGTATATGAGCACATGGATGTTTTTCCCGAAGAATTACCGGGATTACCTCCAATCGTAGAAGTTGAGTTCAGCATTGAGCTAGCTCCGTCTTCGTACCAATATCTATTACTCCTTACAGAATGGCTCCAATGGAGTTGAAAGAGTTAAAGATACTGATTGCAAGAGTTAGCAGACAAAGGCTTTGCAAGGTCAAGTTGTTCTCCCAGGGTGCTCCAGTTTTATTTGTGAAAAAGAAGGATGGCACTATGAGATTGTGCATAGATTACCGTCAGCTTAATAAAGTGACAGTAAAGAACAAGTATCCATTGCCAAGGATCGATGATTTGTGCGATCAATTGAAAGGAGCCACCGTGTTCTCCAAGATAGACTTGAGATCAGGGTATTACCAGTTAAGAGTAAAGGAGTCAGATGTATCCAAGACTGCTTTTCGAACAAGGTATGGGCATTATGAATTTTTAGTCATGCCTTTTGGTTTGACCAATGCTCCTGCGGTATTTATGGACTTAATGAACCGCATCTTCAGACCATACCTCGATAAGTTTATAGTCGTTTTTATTGACGACATACTGATTTATACCCGAGATGAGAATGAGCATGCTGAGCACCTACGGATAGTGTAATATCTCGGGTTGGGGGCTATTTTGTTGTGGCATGTTTTGCATGTGTTTAGTGTGCTGTGTTGCTGTTTGTGTAGTTTCGGGGCTTAATTGTAGTCTAAGGGTGTGCCTGGTTAGGTAGAAAAAAATTTGTGTTTTAGGCTTAAGTCAGGGGAGCTGTTGGAGCTGGGGTATAAGAGTTTTCTTTGGTGTTTCATAGCACAAAAAGTGAGTGGCAAAGTGGCAAGCATGCGTTACTTGGGGAGCTAGGTGTGGCGTCATCTACAAGGGGGAGAGATCCTGAGTTCAAGCTGCAGAGTTCCCCATTTTGGCTTCATTTTGGACGGCATGGAGGAAGAGGTAGAAGACAAGTAGAATTCTTCCTTGGACTTGGTCTCCACATTCAAATGAAAGGTGGAGAGCAAATAGTGGAGGAAGACTTGGTCATGGTTGTTTGAATGTGTGGTATGGAGTGATTGGGGGGGATTTGGCCAAAATTTAGGGAGTTGGAGGGGGAGTGGACGGCTTTGTGGGGAGAGGGGAGGCCGAATGAACTTTTGCTTTTGGTACATTTTCGGTCTTCTTTTTTTGGTAAGCAAAAGTTCTTTTTTTGGTTTTTTTGTTAGCCGAATGTCAATAGAACTTCTTCACATTTTCTTGTTTTCTTTTTTTGTCAAACCGATAGTCCATGTGTTTGTTGCCGAAACTTTGCTAGTTTTCTTCTAACTCTATTGGCTAGCCAATGCTCCTCCCCACTCTTTCTTCTTTCTTTCATTTGAGTTGAGCCGAAACTTTCACTTCCCAAACACCTTTAACATTCTTTTTCTTGCTCAAACCGAAAAGTTCCCACCTCCCATCCATCTTTTGTTTCTTTCTTTTCCAAAACCCTTAGCCGTTTTCTCATTTGCTTTCCTCATTTCTTTTGTGCCGAACCTATATTTCCATCTTCCATTCTCTTTCTTTTCTTTTCACTAAGAATTGAACATAAGTGTGTGTTAAACACTTAGGCCGAATCTTCTTTTATTCTTGGGTTGCATCTTAGCTGAATCTCTCCTCTCCTTGAAGTCCTCTCTTGGCCGAATATCGGTGAAGGGTGGATCTTGGTTGGTTGTTCAATCCTTGAACAAGGTAAGTGGGGTGGCCGAATGGCCATTTGTCCCTCTCTTATCTTTTCTTTGGTTATGGTTTGGTTAAGGGCCGAATATGGTTTTTTTGGAAGGGTATTAATCTCTTCGTTATAGGGTCATTGGAGTGTGGAAGCAAGCGGGAGGAGCCGTTTTTACGTTAACCGATTGATAAGT
Source organism: Gossypium sturtianum (assembly GCA_025698515.1). Taxonomy (NCBI): domain Eukaryota; kingdom Viridiplantae; phylum Streptophyta; class Magnoliopsida; order Malvales; family Malvaceae; genus Gossypium; species Gossypium sturtianum. Next base: position 24,805,339 of record CM046952.1, read on the forward strand.
GGTGCCGATTGTTGGAAGGAGAACCATTGTGGTTCGGGTTTGATAAGAAATAAACCAATAGCAAGGTGAGGGATCAACATTAACCCTTTGGTTAATTGATGTTGGCCGAATGTGGTGATTGTCTAATGTTTTTCTTTTGGCCGATTATAGGAGCCGATGATCAAGAAGCCTTAGATCGTTTCTTGTGGTATTAGGGTTGCGCTTTAGCGGTGTGTAAACTAACACACTTCTATTTAGTAATGTGATTGATAACCTTGTTGTGATTAATGAAACAATAATGATTGATATGATACCCTATTGGGTATGATCTTGGACTCGGGTAAGTCAAACATTATTATTATAAGTTTCTTGATGATCTATATGATACCATGACTATGGATATATGCGATATGGGATATGATGTTAAACATATTAGCATGATATGCATGACTTGTATGATATGCATGATCACATGAGTATGGTATGTTGATGGGTGATATGAGTGGAGGGAGAATGATGATATCCGTGTCTTTGGGACACTTGTGTCTTTGGGACACCGGAGGTTTGGCACCTCCAAAGTGGTTTGGTACCACAGCTTGATTTTGTGACTTCGTCACCACCAAAGTGATTTGGTATCACATTTGTGTCTTTGGGACACGGAGAGGTTTGGCACCTCATTGCGACTGTCCCCCGTGGTTAACACCACCGTGGGTTGGCCCCACTTTGAGATATGGGATCGTCGCTAGTGATTTGGTATCACACGATGGGTTGGCCCCATCATCGATTTGTGATCGCGGTCACCGATTTGGTATCACACCGTGTCTTTGGGACACGGAGGTTTGGCACCTCATTGCGACTCGTCCCCCGTGGTTAACACCACCGTGGGTTGGCCCCACTTTGAGATATGGGATCGTCGCTAGTGATTTGGTATCACACGATGGGTTGGCCCCATCATTGGATTATTCGTGACTTTGGGTCACGGTGGTTTGGCACCACACTTATGGATATCGTGACTTTGGGTCACCGGTGGTTTGGCACCACCAGGTGGTTTGGTACCACACGGGGTAGAAAAGGCGATATGGATGGTTAGGATCGGGTTGCATTAATCATGTTGATATGTATGATGTGTGTTAGCATGTTGTTTATCGGGAGAGCGGGATTTATGCAATTGAGTCATTCGACTCACCCTCTCCTTTGACATTTCAGTGACACTTAGACGCGACATGGAGCCGGGATGGACTCGGGGTGCTCATGCCACGCCTAATAAAGTTTTACTCGACTTTATAATTTGGGTACTTTAGCTTGCTTTTTATTATTTGGGTTTTGTTTTGGGTTGTAAAAGGCCTTTAAATTATGTTTTATGATGTTTATGCTTTAAATAGACTTTAATATGCCTTAACAAGATAAGTGGGTTGGAATTTTACTAAAATTTGGAAAGACAATGATTTAAAAACTATAACGCAAAGTGTTTTAAACTATACCATCGGGTATCTCACCATGACTTGCATTAGAAACTCAAACGATTTCCAAATCAAAACTCGATTTTCTACCAAGTTAAAATGTCTTAAGTAACACTAAGAAACTATTTGAATAATGAAATGGAATAAACTCGTTTTAACTACATCTCTTGGTTAAGCTTTCAAAATTTTTTTGGGTTTTCTGAATACACCACCTGATTTCAAACAAGCCTACTCAAATTTTCTTCAAATACCCTAGATAGTGAAGTGTTTACATCCTGCTTTTAAACGAAAAACCTAAACCTCTCAAGTACGTTTTCCCCGTAACATACCAGATTCGGTCGTGGTGTATTGACCGGGTTTGGGGTGTTACAGATAGTTTTACAGATTCTTCGAGAAAATCAGTTGTATGCCAAGTTCAGTAAAAGTGAGTTTTGGCTCAATGAAGTAGGATTTCAGGGCATATTGTCTCGGGAGAAGGGGTTCGTAGAGACCCAAGTAAGATCTCGGCTATTACGGATTGAAACTACCAAGGAATATCTCGATGTTAGAAGTTTCCTAGGCCTAGCCAGGCTATTATAGACGATTTGTCAAGGGTTTTCCATGATTGCAACCCCGATGACGAAGTTATTCTGAGAAAAATGTGAAGTTTGAGTGGGCGAAAATATGCCAACAAAGTTTCAAAAATTGAAAGCATTATTGTGAAGCTCCAGGTTTAGTACAACTTTGAGACGGGGAAAGAGTTTATAGTTTACTGATGATGCATCCTTAAATGGATTTGGCTATGTACTTATGCAAGAAGGCAAAGTGATTGCTTATGCCTCAAGACGATTAAAGCCTCATGAGAAGAATTATCCGACGCACGACCTAGAGTTAGTTGCCATAGTCTTCGCATTGAAGATATGGAGACATCATCTATATGGTGAGAGATGTCGGATCTTCACCGATCACAAAAGTCCAAGTACTTGATGATGCGAGAAGAGTTGAATTTAAGGCAAAGGATATGGTTAGAGTTGATAAAAGACTATGAGTTAGTCATTGACTACCATCCAGGAAAGGCGAATGTTGTCGCCGATGCTTTAAGCTGAAAGTCCTTATTTGCATTAAGGGCAATGAATTCACGGATGACTTATTCCGACGATGGTTCTATTCTAGCTGAGTTGAGAGCTAGACTAATTTTCCTCCAAGAGATCATTGAAGCCCAAAAAGAGGATAGGGAATTGCAAGTTCAGAGAGATCAGTGCGAGACAGATGTTGAGTCTGACTTCCGAATTAGTCCCAATGGAAGTCTGATGTTCAAAGATAGAGTTTGTGTACCGAGAAAAGAAGAGCTTATTCAGAAAATTTTGCATGAGGCCCATAATGGATGTTTATCTGCACATCCGGGTAGTACCAAGATGTATAATGACTTGAAGCAACAGTGTTGGTGGCCGAGAATGAAGAAAGATATTTCAGATTTTGTTTCCAAATGCTTGATTTGTCAGCAAGTAAAGGCGAAACACCAAGTACCTTCGGGTTTGCTTCAACCCATTTTAGTTCCGGAGTGGAAGTGGGACCGTATTACTATGGATTTTGTAACGGGTTTACCACTATCTCCGAGCAAGAAATATGCCGTATGGGTTGTAGTTGATAGACTCACGAAATCAGCCCCTTTTATACCTGTACGAGTTGATTACTCACTTGACAAGTTGGCAGACTTGTACGTTTCAGAAATAGTAAGACTTCACGGAGTTCCTGTGTCAATCATATCGGATAGAGATCCGAGATTCACATCCAGATTTTGGAAGAAGTTGCAAGAGGCCCTAGGTAAAAAGTTGAACTTTAGTACCGCTTTTCATCCTCAAACTGACGGTCAATCCGAGAGGTTAATTCAAGTACTCGAGGATATGCTCAGATGTTGTATTCTTGAATTCTGAGGCAGTTGGGAAAAGTTTCTCCCATTAGTAGAGTTTGCCTACAATAATAGTTTTTAGTCGAGCTTAAAGATGGCGCCTTACGAGGCTTTATATGGGTGTAAGTGCCGAACGCCTTTATATTGAACTGAACTTAAAGAAAACCAAATTCACGGGGTTGATTTGGTTAGAGAAGCTGAAGAGAAAGTGAAAGTGATACGAGAAATTTTAAAAACTACATCGGACAGACAAAAGTCCTATTCGGACTTAAAAAGAAAAGAGATAGAGTATCAAGTCAGAGATAAAGCTTTCTTGAAAGTGTCACCTTGGAGAAAAGTTCTCAGATTTGGCCGAAAAGGCAAGTTGAGTCCACGTTTTATTGGACCGTATGAGATTACTGAGAAAGCTAGGCCTGTAGCTTACAGATTGGCTTTGCCATCAGAGTTAGAAAAGATACATGATGTGTTTCACGTGTCAATGTTAAGACGCTACCGATCAGACCCTTCGCATGTAATTCCCCAGTCAGAGGTAGAGATTCATCCCGACATGACTTATGGTGAAGAACCAGTCAAGATATTAGCTCGGGAAATGAAGCAGCTAAGAAAGAAAAGTATTGCCTTAGTGAAAGTATTGTGGCAAATACATGGAATAGAAGAAGCCACATGGGAACTAGAAGAGAGTATGAGAAACCAGTACCCAAACCTTTTCACTGGTAAGATTTTCGAAGACGAAAATCCCTAAGGGGGGAGAATTGTAACAGCCCGATTTAGGGCATAGTCAGAATAGTGGTGCGAGACCACGAATTCGAGGTGAATTTATGAGTTTTTAAGGTTCATGCCATGTTTGCATGTTAGTGTGAAAGTTTCATGAAGAAATTTTGCTAGATTGAAGTTGAATGGTCACAAAGGACCAAATTGCAAAAGTTGTAAAATGTGAGTTTCTAGAAGCATTATGTATGAAATAGCTTTAGAATATTAATTATGAGTCCTTAAATAGCAATTTGCCCAAATTATAAATTTTGGACAAAAACGGACATGAGTTAGTAAAATAAAATTTTTTAAAGAGAAGGGCATTTTGGTCATTTGTCTAATAAATGATTAAAATAGGAAAAAGATGATAAAATTTCATTCATCTTCTTCCTTCCATTGCCGAAAATTTGAAGACTCCATAGCTAGGGTTCTTCATTTTTTTCAAGCTTGCTAGTAAGTTCATCTTAGCCCCGTTTTTAATATTCTTCGTGTTTTTGAAGTCCTCGTATTATGAATTAGTTATTTTTAGCTATAAAATAAGCTAAGATGCATGTTCAAAAATTCATCTATGAATGACATGCTTGTTAAATGATGTTTTATGGAAGATTATGAGAGTTTGATGTTAGATAAACATCTTTTCCTTAATGAATTTCATGAAATATGATAATATGGACTAGTTTGTAAAAGTTTTGAAATTAGTCATACCTATTAGAAATAATGAGAATTGAAAATGGCTATAGTAGAGAAAATGAATCAGCTAAGCTTGTAGTCTAAGAAAGTTGAATGAAAACTATTTTACGAGCCTTGGGGCAAAAGTGCAAATATGAGAAAGTATAGGGGCAAAAGAGTAATTTTGCCTAAGTATGAGTAAATGGTCAATTTAGTCAATGTGAATATTAAATGATCTATTTGTGACTATAGATCAAGAAAAATGAAGGCCAGATCGAAACCGAGGCAAGAACAAGGTCGAGGACTAAATTGCATACCTAGCTACATTTTGTGTATTGAGGTAAGTTTGTACGATTTCTAAGTTTTATGATTTATATCAGTGAATTGCTTAGTATAATGTACAATGTTATGTTAAACAAAGAAATTAATGAGATCAAGCATGAGAGAGCCCCGATTGAAGTTGAATAACTTAGGATACTCGATCTACCACATGAAACAAGAAAGTCCGTATAAGACCAAGCCGAGGCATGGCATCGGCAAGCAAGCAAGATATCATGTAAGTCCAAGGAAAGCTTGGCATTGAGCAAGATATCATGTAAGTCCAAGGCAAGCTTGGCATTGAGTATGTTATCATGTAAGTCCAAGGCAAGCTTGACATTGAACAAGTTATCATGTAAGTCCAAGGCAAGCTTGGCATTGAACAAGTTATCATGTAAGACCAAGGCAAGCTTGGCATTGAAAAGTTATCAAGAGAAAGACTTCGTATAAGTCCATGTTAAGTCATGGCCTCGAAATTTAGATGAGATTTAGTATCCTCGGTTATTCATGCAAATTCATCGGGCAAGCGAGTTAAGCTCCAAAGAGATAACAAGAAAGCTAAGTAAGCAAAGTTATTATCAAGTGAGAATGAGTATTGTTCATGTTATGAATGATGAATCAGAGATTATGATTATTATGTTAAAGTATGCTAATCAATGTGATCAAGTGATACAGGTACCTTGTTTACCTCTCAAGTATGAGACTAGTAAGTTTCATGAGATATGTAAGAATCAAGTATGAGTAAGTAAGCTTTATAGCTGAAATTTATGATGCCATTGTTTATGTCAAATGGTTTATATTAAACAAGTATGTTGCTATGTGCATTATGCAAACTTACTAAGCTAAATGCTTACGTCTTTTATTATTTCTTTCTATGTAGTCCCGCCAAGCTAACTTGTGGATCGTTGAAGTCGGAGCTCGAATCACACTATCAACCGATATTTTGGTATAGCCAAGTTGTTTTTATTAAGTATGGCATGTATAGGAAACATTTCATTTTGAGTATATGTCTTAGAAATGGGCCAAAGCATGGGCTATCAAGTTTATTATTATTCTTTTGTAAATGGCTAAATGATTGGCCAAGATTGACTAAGTATGTATGTTTTTGATATCAATAGAGCATGTTATATTGTTCATTAAAGTTATAGTGATTTGAGTTGTTGAGATAGTATGAATTTACTCTTGATTTCGGGGTGGTAATTGGCTTGGTAAATAGCCTCTAAGTGCCACATGCAGTCGGACACACAGGCGTGTGTCTAAGCCGTGTGTACCCTGCACCATTGCACCTTAAGTCAGAATATCAAGTTGTGGTACACGGTCTAAGTCCACGGGCGTGCCATGGTCGTGTGTTATAAGTCAGAATGTTAAGGTTTTTCATACGGGCCAAGACTACGGGCGTGCCATGGCCGTGTGAAGTTTGGCAGTAAGCTCGAGTTTTAAGCACGGTTAGGAGACATGGGCGTGTCTCAGGTTTACACGGGCGTGTCCCAACTCACATGGGCATGTGACCCCTGTTTCAATGAAAAGTTTTCGATTGAGTTCTGAAAGTTTACAGACATGAGTTTAAGGCCTCGTAGTCCCATAAAAAGTACAAGTTGATTAAGAAAGATAAGTTCTTAATTCGGAACGAAATTTTATAGCCCGTAAGTACTCGATTAAGCAAGTTCAAGCATAGTAACTTCTTGTATCCGGTCTAAGCCTCGGACACGGGTATGGGGTGTTACAAGGCGTGTCTGGTAGTCGTGTGTGGCACACGGCCCAACTACAGGGGCGTGTGACTTTTACAGTGTTGAAGAATGTTTGAAATTCTGAAAACTTTCGTAAGTGTTCGGTTTAGTCCCGACCTCTTTCTAACATGAGTATAAGGTCTCGTAGACATAGATAAGGGACTATATGCTCGTATATGAGTATGTTTAATTGATGATTGACTTTGTGTCGTGAAATGGTTGTAAAATGTTCTGATTGATCGGTAACGCCTCTTAACCCTATTTCGGCGACGGTCTCGGGTTAGGAGTGATACAGGAAATGTATGAGAAAATGTATGTGTAATTGTGTTATTAGTTCGGTAATGCTTCGAAACCCTATTCTGGTATTGAATACGGGTGAAGGGTGTTACATATATGTATAGAGATTTTTTTTGTTGAGGCCCTAGGACATGTTGGGGGGATAAGGGAATGTGAGCTAAGCTCTATTCAACGGGACATGTGAGGGGAAATAAGGAGAGTGTTAGCTTTATGCTTCACTTTTGGGCCATGTTTGACTCTATGAGTTTATGTGGTGTGTAACACCCCTTACCCGGGTTCTACGCCGGAACCGGGCCCGAGGCGTTACCGAACTCAAACCACTTGATCGCCACTTAGGCTCGTCGTAACTACTCTCTGAAGTCATCCCAACACCCTCATTCTCGACTTACGAGGCCTCACTCATACACACGAGGGCTCTCGAGACTAAACCGAAACTTTTTCCAATCTTAAAAATTTTCTCTTTTATACAAGTCTCACACGCCCGTGCAAGATTAGACACGCCCATGCATGGACACACATGCCCATGTCCCCAGACCGTGTCTAAAAACTCAGTATTCTGCCAATTTTCCCACGGCCAAGGCACGCCCGTGCTTCCCAACCGTGGTGAATCCTGGCTTCACACACACGGCCTCAAAGCCTAGTCACACGCCCGTGTGGCTAGCCCGTGGACTATCCTGACTTAAAATGTTAACATGCAGGGGACGCATGGCCACAAAGACACGCCTTGCGGGCGACTGACCGTGTGTCACACATGGCCTAGACACACGCCCGGGTGTCTAACCACATGGTCAAGAACAAGGCTAAGTGCCAAGTTCTTTTCACCCCTCTAACATACACAACATATATTCAACCAACACAATCATAATCAACTCAGAATGGATAGCAATCTCCTATAGAAACCTATGACTTTTCATATAATATGGTAGCCAACAACTATGGCATTACACAAAATGAGCTATCATCTAAAGGCCAACACATCTTAGCCATTTACAACAAAATTTACTAACTTATCTAGCCCCTATACATGCCATATACAAAACATTAAGTTTCATGTACCAAAGTGTGCTGATATGTGGGCTATCTTTTGATGATCCTCGTATCTCGATTCAATGCTTTTAATCTATAAGACAAGGGAAAAGAAAGGGAGTAAGCTTTGAGCTTAGTAAGTTTACACATAAACAAATAAGCATCATAGTATAAGCTAAACAACAATTAGCATTATACTACCAAAAATAATGAACAAATATGCTTACTCTTTCTAACCCTAACCACATTTCCAAAACGTCATGAGTCACATACTCATAACCATCGAAATGCACCCCTGCATTCTATGTCACATTTACACAATATACAACACATCATTATTTCTCGTAATACATCCACACAGTTTATCCACACAGTTTATCCACATAACTTATCCACACAGCCTATCCACACAACTAGTTCATATAGCTAATCCACACAGCTATTACACACAGCTAATACACACAGTTAATCCACACAACTTATCCACACAACCTATCCACACAGCTAGTTCATATAGCTAATCCACACAGTTTATCCACATAACTTATCCACACAGCCTATCCATACAGCTAGTTCATATAGCTAATCCACACAACTATTACACACAGCTAATACACACAGTTAATCCACACAACTTATCCACACAGTCTATCCACAAAGCTAGTTCATATAGCTAATCCACACAGCTATTACACACAGCTAATACACACAATTAATCCACACAACCAATATCTCAGTGGTTTCGCACTTAGCACACCACAATTGATTAATAAGGTGGTATCGCACTTAGCCTACCACAAAGGTATTCATAGTGATTCAGCACATAGCTCACCAAACGATATACCTCATGATAGCATCGCACATAGCTAGCTCATCGTTAATATGCATTAGGATGGTATCGCACTTAGCCCACCATCTAGCATTATCACAACACATGCACAAGTCTACTTACTTAATCATTCTCGATCATACATTCATTCCACATTTTCTACTACATTCATCCCACATAGGTTCTCAAACATGCTACACACTAGCTAGCATTAACAAATTGTAAGTATAAATGCATTATTTATGCATAGACTTACCTCGATACTTAAAAGTATGGAAATATGCAATTTAGTCCACCACCTTGCTTTTGCCTCGGTTTTGATCCGGGCTTCGTCTTTCTTGATCTATAATGAATAATTCAGCTTATTCAATACACACATTGACTAAATTGACCCACACTTCATACTTTAGAAAAATTACTATTTTGCCCCTAAACTTTCTCATATTTAAACTTTAGCCCCAAGGCTCGTAAAATGATTTTTATTCAACTTTCTATCCTTTCATGCTTAGCCAAACCACTTACTCAACTAAAGCATTCATCAATTCTCACTAAATCACATATGTATGACCAAACTAAAGTTTTTCACAAATTAGTCCCTACATGCATTTTCATGGAAAATCACTTAGCAAAAGATGTTTCTACTACATCAAGCCTTCATATTCTTCCATAAAACATCAAAATACATGCATGTCATACATAGGTACATTTTTGAACATCCATAATAGCTCACCAAATAGCTAAAAATAGCTTACTCATGCTACTGGGACTTCAAAAATACGAAGAATATCAAAATCGGGCTTAGGAGCACTTACTAGCAAGCTTGAAAAGTTGAAAGAGCCCTAACAATGGCTTCTCAAATTTTCGGCAGCTAAAGGGGAAGAAGATGAATGAATTTGTCATCTTTTCACCTATTTTAATCACTTATTTGATAAATGACCAAAATGCCCTTTTTGATAAACTTCAAATTTTAACTCATCCATCCCATTTTTGTCAAAAAATTAGAATTTGGGTAAACTACTATTTAAGGACCTCTAATTAATAATCTAAAGCTATTTCACACAAATAGCTTCTAGAAACACACATTTTGCAACTTTTGCAATTTAGTCCTTTTGGACAATTCAACCACAATTCCACAAAATTGCTCCATAAAACTTTCACACTACCATGCATATAAGGCATAAACCTCAATAACTCATTTAGAACCCTTGGATTTTTGGTCTCGCACCACTATTCTGACTAGGCCCTAAACTGAGATGTTACAACTCTCCCCCTTTTAGAGATTTTCGTCCCCGAAAATCTTACCAGAAAAGAGGTTTGGATGTTGCTCTCTCATAGCTTCTTCCATTTCCCACGTAGCCTCTTCCATGCCATATTTCTGCCATAACACTTTCACTAGTGCTATTGTAACACCCCATACCCGAGTCCGAGGCTAAGACTGGATACAAGACATTACCATGCTTTAACTTGCTTAAAGATGTACTTACGGGCTGTAAAATTTTGTCCCGAAATAGAAACTCTTCTTTCTAGGTTAAAACGTACATATCATGGGCCTATGAGGCCTTAAACACATATCCGGGAGCTTTCGGAGCTCATCTGAAAACTTTTACTCGAAGCAGGGACCACACGCCCATGCAACTTGAAACACGCCCGTGTACTCCTGGACATGCCCGTGTCTTCCACCCGTGGTCGACACTGACTTGTTACACACGGCCTGGACACGCCCGTGGCCCTGGCCCGTGTGCCAAACCTTAGTATTCTGACTTATCCACACGGTCTGTAAACATGCCCGTATATATCAACCGTGTGACAATTAAATTTCTAAGTGAAAAGTGCAGACTTCACACGGCCTTGGCACACGCCCATGTGCCAACCATGTGTGCTACATCGCTGAACCAATGGTCGTGTGATGCTCGCTTCGTGGCCTATCCCCGACTTCAAGTATAAAAGTGCAGAATGCATACGGCCTAGAAACACGCTTTGTGTATCCAACTGTGGGCACTTAGAGGCTATTTACCAAGCCAATTGCCACCACAGAAATTGAGATCACATTCATACTCAATTCAATTACTCAAATTACTACATCTTTCATTGATATCTATAAACATACATACTTAGTCAAAGTTGGCCAATTTCTCTAGCCATATACAAAAAGGATAATGAACAAGATAGCCTATACTATGGCTCTTCTTAAAACATATACTCAAATGAAGTGTTTCCTATACATGCCATACTTAATAAAACAACTTGGCTATACCAAAATAGCGATTGATAGTATGCTCCGAGCTCCGATGATGATGATCCACGAGATTAGCTTGATGGGACTACATGGAAAGAAAGAGTGAAAGACATAAGCATTTAGCTTAGTAAGTTTGCATATAATGCACATAATAACATACTTGCTTAAATTAAACCATTTGACATAAACAATGGTATCATAATTTCAGCTATAAAGCGTACTTGCTCATACTTGATTCTTACATATCTCATGATACTTACTAGTCTCATACTTGTGAGGTAAACAAGGTACCTGTATCACTTGGTCACATTGATCAGCATACTTTGACATAATAATCATAATCTCTAATTTATCATTCATAACATGAATAATACTCATTTTCACTTGATAATAACTTTGCTTACTTAGCTTTCTTGTTATCTCATTTGAACTTAGCTCGTTTGCCTGATGAATTTATATGAATAACCGAGGATACTAAATCTCATCTCACATAACTCAATACCAAAGCCATATCCTAGATACGGTCTTACATGGAATGTCTCATCTTGGTTTTGAGGCAATGTCTTGACATGGACTTATACGAAGTATTTCTCGTGAGTTCCTTTGGAACTTACCATTGCCATGTCTTGACATGGTCTTACTTGGTATCTTTGCTCATGAACTGGTCAATGCCGAGCCTTGGCTGGGGCTTAAATGAAATCTCTTTCTCTTGATAGCTTTTCAATGCCAAGCTTGCCTTGGACTTACATGATAACTTTTCAATGCCAAGCTTGCCTTGGACTTACATGACATCTTTTCTTGGAGACTCACCAATGCCATGCCTTGGCTTGGATTTACATGGGTCTTCATCTCATAACAACTCTTCAATGCCAAGACTTGTCTTGGTCTTACATGATAACTTGTCTGATTGCCGATGCCATGCCTCGGCTTGGACTTATACGGACTTTCTCATTTCATGTGATAGGTCGAGTATCCTAAGCTATTCATCTTCAATCAGGGCTTTCTCATACTTGATCTCATTGATTACTTTGTTTAACATAACATTAAACATTTTCATAATAATATTGTACATTATACTAAGCAATTCAATGATATTAATCATAAAGCTTAGAAATCATACAAACTTACCTCGATATACAAAATATATGTAGGTATACAATTTAGTCCTCGACTTTAGTCTTGCCTCGGTTTCAATTCGAGATTCGTTTTTCTTGATCTATAATCATAAATAGATCATTTAATACTCAAATTGACTAAATTGACTCTTAACTTATACTTTGGCAAAATTACTATTTTGCCCCTATACTTTCTCATATTTGCACTTTTGCCCAAAGGCTCGTAAAATGAATCTCATTCAACTTTCTTAAACTTCATACTTAGCTGATTCATTTTCTCTACTATAGCAATCATCAATTCCCATTATTTCTAATATGTATGACCAATTTTATAATTTTTACAAACTAGTCCTTACTATCATTTTTCATGAAATTCACTTAGAAAAAGATGTTTATCTAACATCAAACTCTCATAAACTTCCATAAAATATCATTTTACAAGCATGTCACTCTTGGGTAGATTTTTGAACATGCATCTTAGCTTATTTTATAGCTAAAAATAGCTAATTCATAATACGAGAACTTCAGAAACACGAAGAATATTAAAAATGGGGCTAAGATGAACTTACTAGCAAGCTTGAAAAAAATGAAGAACCCTAGCTATGGAGTCTCCAAATTTTCGGCACAAGAGGAAGAAGATGAATGAAATTTCATCATCTTTTTCCTATTTTAATCATTTATTAGACAAATGACCAAAATGCCCTTATCTTAAAAATTTTCCCTTTTACTAACTCATGTCCATTTTTGTCCAAAACTTATAATTTGGGCAAATTACTATTTAAGGACTCATAATTAATATTCTAAAGCTATTTTATACAAAAAGCTTCTAGAAACTCATATTTTGCAACTTTTGCAATTTAGTCCTATTTGATCATTCCATGTCAATTTCACAAAATTTCTACATGGAACTTTAATACTATCATGGAAACATGTCATAAACATTAAGAACTCAATTTACTAACTCAGATTTGTGGTCTCGTACCACTATTCCGACTAGGCCCTGAATCGGGATGTTACAATTCTCCCCCTCTTAGGAATTTTCGTCCCCAAAAATCTTACCAAAGAAACGAGTTTGGGTCTTGGTTTCTCATGATTTCTTCTGGTTCCCACGTAGCTTCTTCTATTCCATTTCTTTGCCACAATACTTTTACTAGGGCAATACTTTTATTCCTTAGCTGCTTGACTTCCCGAGCTAAAATCTTAACTGGTTTTTCACCATAAATCATGTCGGGATGAATCTCTACCTCTGACGGGGTAATTACATGAGAAGGATCTGATCGGTAGTGTCTCAACATTGACACGTGAAACACATCATGTATCTTTTCTAACTCGATGGCGAGAGCCAATCAGTAAGCTACCGGTCCAACTTTCTCGTAAATCTCATACGGTCCAATAACACGTGGACTCAACTTGCCTTCCTACCAAATCGAGAACTTTTCTCCATGGTGACACTTTCAAGAAAACTTTATCTCCGACTGATACTCTATCTCTTTTCTTTTTTAAGTCCGAATAGGACTTCTCTCTCATCTCTGACGCACTTTTAAACATTCTCGTATCACTTTCACTTTCTCTTCACTTCTCTCTAACCAAATCAACCCCATGAATTTGGTTTTCCTTGAGTTCACCCAAAGTAAAGGCGTTCGCACTTTCGCCCATATATAGAGCCTCATAAAGGCGCCATCTTTAAACTTGACTGAAAAACTATTATTGTAGGCAAACTCTACCAATGGGAGAAACATTTCCCAACCGCCTCGAATTCAAGAATACAACATCCGAGCATATCTTCGAGTACTTGAATTAACCTCTCCATTCGATCATCGGTTTGAGGATGAAAAGCGGTACTAAAGTTCAACTTTGTACCCAAGGCCTCTTGTAACTTCTTCCAAAATTTGGATGTAAACCTTGGATCTCTATTTGAGATGATTGACAATGAAACACCGTGAAGCCTTACTATTTCGAAATGTACAAGTTTGCCAACTTTTCTAGTGAGTAATCAACTCGAATAGGTATAAAATGAGTGACTTCGTGAGTCTATCAACTATAACCCATACGACATCTTTCTTGCTCGGAGATAATGGTAGACCCAGTTACAAAATCCATAGTAATACTGGTCTCATTTCCACTCCGGAACTAAAATGGGTTGAAGCAAACCCGAAGGTACTTGGTGTTCACCTTTACTTGTCGACAAATCAAGCATTTGAAACAAACTCAAATATCTTTCTTCATTCTCGCCACCAATCATTGTTGTTTCAAGTCATTATACATCTTGGTACTACCCGGATGTACAGACAAACATCCATTATGGGCCTCATGCAAAATTTTCTCAATAAGCTCTTCTTTTCTCAATACACAAGCTCTATCTTTGAACATCAAAATTCCATTGGGACTAATCCTAAGTCGATTCAACATCTGTCTCTCGCGACCGAGCTCTCTTGACTTGCAATTCACTATCTTTTCTTGAGCTTCAATGATCTCTTGGAGGAAAGTTGGTCTAGCTCTCAACTCGGCTAGAATAGAACCATCGTCGGATAAAATCATCCGTGAATTCATTGCCCTTAATGCAAATAGGGACTTTCTACTCAAAGCGTCAGCAACCACATTCGCCTTCCCAAGATGGTAGTCAATGACCATCTCATAATCTTTTATCAACTCTAACCATCTCCACTGTCTTAAGTTCAACTCTTTCTGCGTCATCAAGTACTTCAAACTTTTATGATCAGTGAAAATCTGACATCTCTCACCATATAGGTGATGTCTCAATATCTTCAATGCGAAGACTATGGCAACCAACTCTAAATCATGCGTCGGATAAATCTTTTCATGAGGATTCAACTGTCTGGAGGCATAAGCAATCACTTTGCCTTCTTGCATAAGAACACAGCCTAATCCATTTAAGGATGCATCACTGTAAATTACAAATTCTTTCCCTGTCTCAGGTTGTACTAAAACTCGGGCTTCTGTCAACATTGCTTTCAACTTCTCAAAATTTTGTTGGCATCGTTCTGTCCACTCAAACTTCACATTTTTCTGTAACAATTTAATCATCGGGGTTGCAATCATGGAAAACCCCTTGACGAATCGTCTGTAATAGCCGGCTAGGCCTAGAAAACTTCTAATCTCAGAGATATTCTTTGGTTGCTTCCAATCCATAATAGCCGAAATCTTACCGGGGTCTACTCGAACTCCTTCTCCCGAGACAATATGTCCCAGAAATCCTACTTTCTTGAGAAAAAATTCACTTTTACTGAACTTGGCATATAATTGATTTTCACGTAGAATCAGAAAGCGTCCGTAGGTGCTCAGCATGCTCATTCTTATCTCGGGAATAAATCAGTATGTCGTCAATGAAAGCGACTACAAACTTGTCGAGGGATGGTCTAAAAATGCGGTTCATTAAGTCCATGAACACTGCAGGAGCATTGGTCAGACCAAAATGCATGACTAAAAATTCATAATGCCCATACCTTGTTCGAAAAGCCGTCTTGGACGCATCTGATTCTCTTACTCTCAGCTGGTAGTACCTTGATCTCAAGTCTATTTTGGAGAACACAGTGGCTCCTTTCAATTGGTCGAACAAATCATCGATCCTAGGTAATGGGTACTTGTTCTTTACCGTCACTTTATTAAGTTGACGGTAATCTATGCTGAAACCCCCAAACCCGGCCCATGAGATTTGCCCAGATTTGGTATGTTCCTCAAGTAAACCGGTTTCAAAATACTTTCGTTACCTAGAGAAAACTTGTGTGATTTTAAAAAAAATTGTTTTGGGTTGGGCTTGTGTTGAAAACAAATTCAATTCTTTATATTAAAAATTTTACTTAAACTTTAATAGGTAAAACTCATAATCATAATAAATAGAAACAAATGGAAAACAATCCAACTATGGCCTTATCGCCTTATTACATCAAATAATTTCCAAGTAATTCAAGTACTTAAATAGAAATAGTAGTTCATAAAATAAAAAACTTCATGTTGAGCATGGCCACCACAAGTTCTGCCGTCCCGGTCCATCACTGTTCATCACCTGAAACATGGTCCCACAACGGGGTGAGTCAAATAGACTCAATGTGTACACAAACACTAAATCAAAATAGAATCAGGCATACAAATGTTACGCATTCATATCATAGCATACAAATTATGATGCATTCCCAAACCCAAACCTAATTGTCCATCCGCTACACTCCCCCGTACCAACCTGTACACCGTGGGGACTACTAAGTCGACCCTCCTTCCGCTACACTCCATATCGCGGTCTTAGGTCACCGTATTTGTGGTCTTAGGTCACCACATTCAGATATCGCAGTCTTAGGTCACCGCATTCGATTCATGTGGGTCTTAGGTCACCACATTCAGATTCATCGTGGTCTTAGGTCACCACATTCGATACCACGGTCTTAGGTCACCGTGTTCGTGGTCTTAGGTCACCACATTCACTTCCCCTTTCAAACAAACCCATATGCCCCATATAATGATGATATGCATAAATATGCCGAGTTCACATTCTTATCATATTCTCATGTTACTAATGACCTTTTCATATTCTTTGTAGAAGTAGGAAACGTGCACTGAGTACTTAGTACCATAACATGGTACCCTAGCCACTTTCATATTCTTAATATCACATATTTTAATAAAAAGGCCATGAAACATATTAAGAAGTAGTATGGGTACACACTGATTTGCTTAACCACTTCACTCGAATCCCAAATCGATCTATCGCCTTAGATCTCAAGTTCCTACAATTGATTAATCACTTACTATTTAGCACAAAGCCTATTCGGCTAGAAAACCAAATCCTAGTAGGATTTGTATTCTTAAAGCTTACCTTGGTGTCGATTTGATGATTTAATCAAATCCCAGAAACTCGTATTTTTCCCCTTTGAAATTGGCTAGTCACTAAATCCCTTGAATTGGTTAGTTTTCGGCTTAAAACACATAATAATAGATCTACTACTAAAATAGGCCTTGGCCGAATTTACCTTTGTTCTTACCTTCCAAATCTTAAATCCCGAATTGGATCCTTGCTTCTTTATTCTTTGTCCGAAATCCCTATGTACCCATGTTAGATCCAATCTAACATTAAATCATAATAATATAGCTTATGGCGAATGGTATTCATAACTTACCTTAGATCTTAGAAGTTCGAAAGATACCTTCTTGTAGTTGACAATTTCTTAAATCCCAAAACACCCTTCCATAACTCGGCCAAAATCCATAATACAGATTAGTCCCTAAATTTTAGATAGGTTTAAAATATAAAAGAATAGAAACCAAACTTTGGATCTTACCCTTTTTAAGAAATCGGTAGCACCCTTGTTAAAAGCCCCTTAAAGAATCGGCCTTGATGACTAGATGATAAAGTTTCGGCTTTTGGGATTTAATGGAGAAGTCGACTAGAGGTTCTCTTGGGGTATTTGGTTTCCACGAAAATAAGGAAAAGAAACTTGAGAATTTTGGCAATGGTGGACTATAGATTCGGCTTGACAAAAGAAAAGAGAAGAGAAGAGAGGAGAGCACTCGTAAATTCGGCGAGAGAGGGGAGGAGGAAGAAAAATTGATGAGTAGCCCTATTTCCTTCCTTTTATAGCCAAACTACTCCTCGAATCCCTTACTTGGCCACCACTCTTCTTTATTTGATAGCTTTATCTCTTAATTTAAAATAATTAGAGAATAATCCTTTATTATCTCTTCAAAAATAATCCAAATTAAATCCCTTATTTATCACCTTATTAATCGAATATTAAAGAGAATAAAACTCCTCCTTTCTAGAAGGCTTGTGCCGTCCACCTCGAGAGCTTCCGGAAGCAAAAATAAAACATCTTTTATTTGCTTCCCAAGTGACTCTCGAACCTGTGCCCAACACCTTGCATGTGGCGCCATTTCCAGAGGCCCTAAGTGGCATCTTGAGCCACTTTTCCAAGCCTGTTTGTGTGTCAAATTTCACAAACTTTTTCTTTTAAGGCCACCTTGCCTTAATTTCCTCTTTTAAACTTTAAAACTCGACATTTCTAAGTCATTTCTAAGTTTCCAAAAATTTTCGTTCGACTCAGAAACTTGACATTTTCTTACATTTCCAAGTTTCCAGAAATGTGCACTTTCCTATTTTGAATCATTTCCAAATCATTTCCATCCATTTCAAGTTTCCAAAAAATGTTCACTTTCCATTTTTTTAACTTAACATTTCCATACATTTTCGTGTTTCCAAAATTGTTCAAAATTTATTCTTAGTACATAAAACATGTTACTTCATACAATTAAACCGAAAATGCATAGGCCCTTTCCGGATGTTACAATTCTACCCCTTAAAATAATTTCGTCCTCGAAATTTTCTAACTAAAATAATTGAGGGTATTGTTGTCGCATTGCCTCTTCTAGTTCCCACGGCTTCTTCCGATCCATGATTGCGCCATAACACCTTGACTAGAGGAACCGACTTCCTCCGTAGCACTTTCACATCACGCTCCAATATCCGAATCGGCTCTTCCTCGTAGGATAAGTCTGGCCTTAGCTCTACTTCTTCGACAGGTACCACATGAGACGGATCCGATCGGTAACGACGTAGCATGGATACATGGAATACGTCGTGCATCTGCCGCAACTCTGGTGGCAACTCCAATTGGTATGCCATTTGCTCCAACTCGCATCGATTACTCGATAGGGCCCTATAAACCACGGGCTTAACTTCCCTTGCGGCCGAACCTCATTATCTTTTTCCAAGGCGAGACTTTCAGAAACACTTGGTCTCCCACTTCAAACTCTATTTCCTTCCACTTAAGGTCTGCGTACGACTTCTGCCTATCAAAGGCTTCCTTTAACCGTGCTCGAATCATCTTAACCTTCTCTTGATTTGACCACTAACTCTGGACCCAAAACTCGACGCGTTCTCCTCACTCGACCCAACAAGTAGGAGTTCTACACTTCGACCATACAATGCTTCATATGGTGCCATCCGAATGCTAGCTTTGATAGTTTGTTGTTGTAGGCGAACTCAGCTAAAGGCAAATAGTCTTCCCAACTTCCTCGGAAATCCATCACACAGCCTCTCAACATATCCTCCAACACTTGTATAACTCGTTCGGACTGTCCGTCTGATTGTGGAAGAAAAGCCGTAGTGAAGTCCAATTTAGTGCCTAAAGCTTGATGAAGTGCCCTCAAGAACCGAGACGTAAACCTTGGGTCTCTGTCGGAGATGATCGATACTGGTACACCATGTAACCTCACAATTTCCGCCACATATAACTTAGCCAGCTTTTGAAGAGAATAGTCAACTCTTACCGAGATGAAATGCGCGGACTTAGTCAAACGGTCCACTATCACCCATACCGAGTCCTTCTTAGTAGGCGTAAGGGGAAGCCCACTAACGAAATCCATGGTAATTCTCTCCCACTTCCATTGCGGAATCTCGATTGGTTGAAGCAATCTGATGGAACTTGGTGTTCACCTTAACTTGTCGACCACGTCAAACATTTCCCCACAAATTTAGTCACTTCTTGCTTAAGATCAGACCACCAAAATTGTTCCCTTACATCTCTGTACAGCTTAATGCCTCCTGGATGCATAGCATAAGGGCTACTATGCGCCTCCCGAAGAATCCTTTGTCTCAACTCCTTGTCCTTCGGCATACAAACTTTTCCTTTGTAACACAATACTCCCTCATCATTAACACTATAATCCTCTAACTCTCCGTTCGGTACTTGTTGTAACTTAACACTTAGATCCTTATCAACCAACTGTCCCTCTTTCACCTCCTTCAGCCATGTGGGCTTGACTTGTAACTCTACCAACAGGCTTCCATCATCGTACAAACTTAAGTGAGCAAACATAGCCCTTAGATTTGACACAACCTTCCGACTTAGGGCATCAACTACCACATTCGCCTTGCCCGGATGATATTCTATCGAACAGTCGTAGTCCTTCAACAACTCCACCCACCTTCGTTGCCTCAAGTTCAACTCCTTCTGAGTCAACAAATACTTAAGGCTCTTGTGGTCTGTGTAGATCACTGACCTTTCTCCATAGAGGTAGTGCCTCCAAACCTTAAGGGCGAAAACCACTGCTAGCAGTTCCAAGTCATGAGTTGGGTAGTTAACCTCATGAGGCCTTAGTTGTCGAGACGCATAAGCGACTACTTTTCCTTCTTGCATTAGCACACATCCTAATCCCGTATACGAGCGTCACAAGACACCACAAAATCCTTCCCACCTCGGTGAAGTAACACTAGAGCCTCTGTCAACACCTTCTTAAGGTTGTCAAAGCTCTTCATGTTGCTTATCGGACCATTCAAAGGGTACTTCCTTCCTTAGTAACTTTGTCAAAGCGCGGCTATTGACGAGAATCCTTCTACTGAACCTTCCGTAATACCACTGCCAAACCTAAGAAACTTGAATCTCACCCACGGACCTAGGTGGTTTCCAATCCAACACCGCTTGATCTTCCTAGGATCCACTCTTATTCCTTCTGCGGATACCACATGCCCTAAGAATGCCACCTCCTTAAGCCAAAATCCACACTTGCTGAATTTGGCATAGAGCTTCTTCTCCTTAGCACTTGTAGCACCACTCGGAGATGTTCATCATGCTCTTCTTCGACTTAGAATACACAAAAATATCGTCGATGAACACAACGACGAACCTATCCAAGTAGGGTTGAAAAACTCGGTTTATCATATCCATGAATGCGGCCGGGCGTTTGTCAATCCAAACGGCATCACCACAAACTCAAAATGGCCGTATCTTGTCCTAAAAGCGGTCTTATGGATATCCGCCTCCTTCACCTTCAATCGGTGATATCCTCGACCTTAAGTCTATCTTTGAGAATCTGCGGCCCCCTTCACCGATCGAACAAGTCATCAATCCTTGGCAAAGGATACTTGTTCTTGATGGTCGACTTTATTTAATGACGATAATCTATGCACATACGCATAGTTCCGTCCTTCTTCTTACAAACAGCGAGCGGTGCTCCCCATGGAGACACACTGGGTCGTATGAACCCACGATCCAACAACTCTTGGATTTGAGCCTTGAGCTCAACTAACTCCTTTAGGCGCCATTCGGTATGGGCGATTGACACAGAGCTGCTTCCGTAGTAAGTCTATTCAAAACTCCACCTCCCTATCTCGGGGTATTCACAGTAATTCCTCCAAAATACATCTTCAAAGTCTTTCACCGTTCTAACTCCACTGACACCTTCTTCCTTTCCACCTAACGCACTTACAAAGGCTAAGAACGCCTTGCACCCTTTCTTAACCATTTTCTCACCCTTCAACGCCGAAACTACGTTGGGCGGTAGTTTCTTCTCTCTCGATCATTACTACTACTTCATCCTCCGGGGTCCTTAGTTCCATTCGTTTAGTTTGCACAATCCAACACGGCTCGGTGCTCTACTAGCCATCCATTCTAAGTATAAGTTCAAACTCCCGAAAGGTAGTTCCATTAAGTCACCCAGAAGTTCACTCCTCGAATCTCTAGGGGTACATTCGAAAGATCTTATCCACCACTACAGCTTAGGGCCTAATGGGCTTACTACACTCATCCGCCTATCGGAAGGTTCGAGTCTAGGCCTAGTGTTTCCACTACACTACATGCAACATAGGAATGGGTCGAGCCCACATCAATTAGAGAAAAATAAGGCTTGTCAAAAATAAAGAACGTCTGGTTATAACGTCCTCAAGCGCGTCTCCATCTTCCTCCCGGCAAACCGCATAAACCAAACCTGGTTGCCTTGCCTCGGCGATTAGCAAAGACCTCGCGCCTTGTGTTCCACGGCCTCTGCCAAAGACCATTACCTCTCATACTCGAACCACGACCTCGTTGAGGTTGCGGTCCTCTTCTACCAATCGACTAACATTACGAGTCGTTGGTCGGCTTTCATCCGATTGCTTAGGACAATCCTTGATCACATGGTCCTTGGACCCACATCTAAAACATCCTCCTGTTTTCTTCCAAAGACTCTCCTAAGTGCTTCTTTCCACACACATCACAAGGTCGATACGCCCTTTTGAACCAACTTGCGACCTCGCGGCCCATCAACTCTAGGCCTCTTATGAACCTTTCGGGCGTTCCCAAAACCTCTTTTGGGCATATTCCTATCCATAGCCTTGCTTTGTAGAATCCTTGATTCCTCGACCACCTTGGCCTTTTCTACCAAAGCGTAAAAACTCCCGCTCCCGATGCGGTGCTATCAACGATCTCGGATCATCCCTTAGCCCGTCCTCAAAACGGACACGGCGCTCATGCTCGATTGCCACTACTCCTCGAGCATATCGGCTCAACCTCGAATTCGACCCTCATACTCCGCCACGAACTTGTTCCTTGAACCACCCGAAATGCCTTCCTTTGCTCATCAAGATACCTGGTTCCCACATACTTCTTACGAAATGCTTCCTTAACATATTCCCGTGTCGATCCTCACCGTGGCACCATCCCGAACAGTCAACCACCAGCGATCGCTTCATCGCTGCGTAATAAAGGTGCCACCATTCTTTTAACTTCTCCTCGGGGTCAAGTCAAGCTCATCCATGATGCGCTCTGTTGCTTCCAACCGATGACTCGGTGGAACTGGGTGCCACACCCGATACTCCACGAAACATTTTAGCTCCATTAGCTCGAGCCACTCAGCCCGAACTTACGGGTTCCCAAATTTCCTCCTGCACCAGCCACCAACTCCAAAACTCGCAGCACAGCCTGCGACACAACATCATCCCCCGTCTAAGCTTGCTGCTCAACACCAACAGCTGGGGGTGGTTGTGGCGGTGGTATCTCATTGTCAGACCCTTGACCCGATCTAACGGGTTCTGACACCGTCATCCTTCCTCTACCTCGTCCATGACGACCACGTCCTCTAGAGCTCATTTCTAACGTCGTGATCTGATTAAGAAGTTTTATGAATTAGTCTTTGTTTCACTTGATTACCCGCGAAGAAATTTTATGAAAATAGTTTTAGGAGTGGTTCTTTCGTATCCACACAGTCTTCCCATTCATTCATCCATACATCCATCAAACAATCATGAACTCTCGTTCATTCAGAGAAAGGTTGTAGTTTTCATTGTTATTGTTTTTTTTCTTCCACTACCCGGTATTTTCGTAATCTGTCCCTGGTATATTTTCGTAATTTTGAAATCCAGGTGGTATTTCTGATTTTGGACCTCGGGGTATTTTGGTGATTTTTTCCAAGCCGGTAAATTTGTAAAATCTTATAAATCGGGGATATTTCAAAGGTTGCAAAACTTTGAGGTTCTTTTTGAGAATTGTACTTTTCAAAACGGTGATGTTGCAAAAATTTTGGAAATCAGGGGTCATTTTGGTAATTTTATAAGTTAGGGCAATTTTGAAATTTCCAAAATTCAAAGTATTTTTGATAATTTGCAAATTAGGGTTTTGAACATTGATAAAATAATGAAATTTTGGCAAAAGCTGTTGGGTAGTTGGTCATTTTATAAACCAAGGGTATTTTGGTAATTTTACCACTAGGGAATTTTTGCATAAATCGGAAATCTTTCAAAAATTTTGTAAAGATGGTTTTCATGAATTTAGAAGAAAGTTTTAAGAGTTCTAAAACTAGGGTTTTGTTGTTTTTATAAAAACACGGCTAATTCCCTTCGGGTTTTAGTTATTGTGTTTAGCCTATGACCGAGTCCTCTTGGTCGGGGTGAACCAAAGCTACGCACCAGGCGAGGATTCGAGTGGAGAGGAGGTGAGTCACGTGGATCGCTTAAATACCAAGCTCCCACCGAAACCATTCCTGAACATGCGCACGAGAGGTTGCCACACCTCATCGAGCCCTGCAGGTTAGGGTGAACCGAAGCTACGCACTGGGTGGGATTCTGCGAGAGGAGGTGAGTCACTAGGATCGCTTAAATACCGTGCTCTTCCGGATCCAATCCTAGACATGCGCATGTGGGGGTTACCACACCCTAACTTAGTGACTTAGCCATGGGTTTGTTTAACGTTCCTTAAGTCTTATGTGTTTGTGTTTGAGTAGACTAGTCCTAGGGTTCAAGTTCCTATCATGCTATTCTATGTTCCATTCCTTTTCTACCCTTCTAATATTCATTACACATAATCACACAAATAGTTAGGGTACTTACCTGTGGATCATGGTCGGAGACTTTAGGTGCCATGCTAGAAAACTCGCTTGTTTCATAAAATATTTTCAAAAAAAAAAACTCATTTGGGCTCGCTTTGAAAATGTTTTGGGCCTTGGCCCACAGGCCGAGAGTTTTAAAACTGGACTCTGATACCAAACTGAAACACCCTAAACCCGGCCCACGAGATTTGCCCAGATTTGGTATGTTCCTCAAGTAAACCGGTTTCAAAATTCTTTCGTTACCTAGAGAAAACTTGTGCGATTTTAAAAAAAATTGTTTTGGGTTGGGCTTGTGTTGAAAACGAATTCAATTCTTTATATTAAAAATTTTACTTAAACTTTAATAGGTAAAACTCATAATCATAATAAATAGAAACAAATGGAAAACAATCCAACTATGGCCTTATAGCCTTATTACATCAAATAATTTCCAAGTAATTCAAGTACTTAAATAGAAATAGTAGTTCATAAAATAAAAACTTCATGTTGAGCATGGCCACCACAAGTTCTGCGCGTCCCGGTCCATCACTGCTTCATCACCAAAAACATGGTCCCACAACGGGGTGAGTCAAACAGACTCAATGTGTACACAAACACTAAATCAAAATAGAATCAGCATACAAATGTTACGCATTCATATCATAGCATACAAATTATGATGCATTCCCAAACCCAAACCTAATTGTCCATCCGCTACACTCCCCGTACCAACCTTTTGCACACCGTGGGACTACTAAGTCGACCCTCCTTCCGCTACACTCCATATCGCGGTCTTAGGTCACCGCATTTGTGGTCTTAGGTCACCACATTCGGATATCGCGGTCTTAGGTCACCGCATTCAGATTCTCGTGGTCTTAGGTCACCACATTCAGATTCATCGTGGTCTTAGGTCACCACATTCGGATATACCACGGTCTTAGGTCACCGTGTTCGTGGTCTTAGGTCACCACATTCACTTCCCTTTCAAACAAACCCATATGCCCCATATAATGATGATATGCATAAATATGCCGAGTTCACATTCTTATCATATTCTCATGTTACTAATGACCTTTTCATATTCTTTGTAGAAGTAGGAAACGTGCACAGTACTTAGTACCATAACATGGTACCCTAGCCACTTTCATATTCTTAATATCACATATTTTAATAAAACAGGCCATGAAACATATTAAGAAGTAGTGTGGTGTACACACTGATTTGCTTAACCACTTCACTAAAATCCCAAATCTTATCTACCGCTTAGATCTCAAGTTCCTACAATTGATTAATCACTTACTATTTAGCACAAAGCCTATTCGGCTAGAAAACCAAATCCTAGTAGGATTTGTATTCTTAAAGCTTACCTTGGTGTCGATTTGATGATTTAATCAAATCCCGAAAACTCGTATTTTTCCCTTTGAAATCGGCTAGTCACTAAATCCCTTGAATTGGTTAGTTTTCGCTTAAAACACATAATAGTAGATCTACTCATCAAATAGGCCTTGGCCGAATTTACCTTTGTTCTTACCTTCCAAATCTTAAATCTCGAATTGGATCCTTGCTTCTTTATTGTTTGTCGAAATCCCTATGTACCCATGTTAGATCCAATCTAACATTAAATCATAATAATATAGCTTATGGCCGAATGGTATTCATAACTTACCTTAGATCTTAGAAGTTCAAAGATACCTTCTTGTAGTTGACAATTTCTTAAATCCAAAAACACCCAGTCATAACTCGGCCAAAATCCATAATAGAGATTAGTCCCTAAATTTTAGATAGGTTTAAAATATAAAAGAATTGAAACCAAACTTTGGATCTTACCCTTTTAAGAAATCGATAGCACCCTTTGTTAAAAGCCCCTTAAAGAATCGGCCTTGATGACTAGATGATAAAGTTTCGACTTTTGGGATTTAATGGAGAAGTCGACTAGAGGTTCTCTTGGGGTATTTGGTTTCCACGAAAATAAGGAAAAGAAACTTGAGAATTTTGGCAATGGTGGACTATAGATTCGGCTTGACAAAAGAAAAGAGAAGAGAAGAGAGGAGAGCACTCGAGAAATTCGGCAGAGAGAGAGGAGGAAGAAAAATTGATGAGTAGCCCTATTTCCTTCCTTTTATAGCCGAAACTACTCCTCGTAATCCCTTACTTGGCCTCCACTCTTCTTTATTTGATAGCTTTATCTCTTAATTTAAAATAATTAGAGAATAATCCTTTATTATCTCTTCAAAATAATCCAAATTAAATCCCTTATTTATCACCTTATTAATCGAATATTAAAGAGAATAAAACTCCTACTTTCTAGAAGGCTTGTGCCGTCCACCTCGAGCTTCTGGAAGCAAAAATAAAAATTCTTTTATTTGCTTCCCAAGTGACTCGAACCTGTGCCCAACACCTTGCATGTGGCGCCATTTCGGAGAGGCCCTAAGTGGCATCTTGAGCCACTTTTCCAAGCTGTTTGTGTGTCAAATTTCACAAACTTTTTCTTTTAAGGCCACCTTGCCTTAATTTCCTCTTTTAAACTTTAAAACTCGACATTTCTAAGTCATTTCTAAGTTTCCAAAATTTTTAGTTCGGCTCAGTAAACTTGACATTTTCTTACATTTCCAAGTTTCGAGAAATGTGCACTTTCCTATTTTGAATCATTTCCAAATCATTTCCATCCATTTCCAAGTTTCCAAAAAGTTCACTTTCCATTTTTTTAACTTAACATTTCCATACATTTTCGTGTTTCCAAAATTGTTCAAAATTTATTCTTAGTACATAAAACATGTTACTTAGTATAATTAAACCGAAAATGCATAGGCCCTTTCCAGGATGTTACATATGCACAATCTCATGGTGCCATCTTTCTTTTTCACAAATAAAACCGGAGCACCCCATGGAGAACAACTTGATCTCACAAAACCTTTATCTTTCGACTCTTGCAACTGTGACCTCAACTCTCTCAACTCCGTTGGAGCCATTCTCTAAGGATTAATAGATATTGGTACAGTACCAGGAGCTAGCTCAATGCTGAACTCAACTTCTCTAACTGGTGGTAGTGCTGGTAATTCTTCGGGAAAAACATCCACGTACTCACATACTTTTGGTACTGACTCAATCTTTAAATCTGTTTCTTTATCATTTATCACAAAGGCCAAATATGCCTCATACCCCTTTCTTACGTATCTTTGTGCCGTCATGTGAAAAATCATTGCCGGAGATTTACTTTGCTCATCTGATTCTACATGGAGAGTATCCTCATTCTCACATTTCATCTCAATATATTTCTTCCCACAATTAACTATTACACCATGTGTGGTCAACCAGTCCATACCAAGAATGATGTCAAACTCATCAAATGGTAGCAACATAAGATTTGCTTTAAAGCAATGACCTCTAATCATTAATGGAAATTCTCTACATACTTCATTCACTAACACACTCTTGCCTAAAGGATTAGACACTTTAATCACAAATTCTGTAGAATCTATAGGCATTTTCATACTAGATACTAGTTTCATACAAATGTAAGAGTGTGTGGATCCGGGATCTATTAAAGCAATAACTTTAACATCATGAAGAGAAAAGGTACCCGTAATAACATCAGGAGAAGATGCCTCTTTGCGAGCGTGAATGGCATAAGTCCTCGCAGGGCGCCCTACCCTCGGGGGTCTCGGCCTGCTCTCTAGGGTTACCTCTTCCTCTCGCCCCACTTCCTGGGTTCCCCTGCGGTCTTCCTCTAACCACACTCCCGGATCTCAGGTTCTGAGTTCTTTCTTTTTTTGTTGTCTCTGGACAATCTTTTATACAGTGGTCTTGGGAACCACATCTAAAACATGCATTTTCATGCGCTCGGCATTCTCCAAGATGATGTCTGCCTCACTGTGGACATTCGGGTCTATCCGACCGGATGTTCCCCACACTAGCAACTGAGGTCGTCTGTGCATTACTTCCCGAATACTGGTTACTCTTGTCCTTCCTTGAAAACCCAATGGATGTAGCAGATCGGGTAGGGAAATCTCTTAACTTTTTGGATGAAGATTGGAATGATTTATTCCACTGTCTCTTCCTAGAGTCACGAGACTCCATTTCAGACTTTCTTTTCCCTTTTACTAATTCCTCGGCTTTACAAGCCCTCTCTACTAGCACAACAAATTCCTTTAGTTCTAGGACAACAACAAGCTTTGATGTCCTCATTCAACCCGATCTTCAAATCTTTTACTCATGATGGCCTCGGTGGACACGCGTTCGCGAGCGTACTTCTGAGTCATACAAACTCACGTTCATAGTCGATCACCACATCTTGCCTTGCTTGATTCTTCTAGGAATTCTTTCCTTTTACGGTCCACAAACCTTTGATCGATATACTTTTTCTTGAATTCTTCTTGGAAAAATTCCCATGTGATCCTTTCCCTCGGTACCACCGACACAAGGGTGTTCCACCATTGGTAAGCAGAATCTCTTAGAAGAGAGACTACACACTTCATGCATTCCTCAGGTGTGCACGACAACTAATTAAATACCCTGATAGTATTTTCTATCTAGACCTCAGTCTTTTCTGAATCATCATCTTTTCTAGCCCTGAATTCTTCTGCCCCATGTTTCCTGATTCTATCAACCGGAGGCTTCTCTCCTCTTACCACCTCTACTACTTGAGGGGCTACTGGGATAGATTAAGGAATAGGTGGGGGTGGAGGGGGTTGTGCATTCGGGTTCGCACGAACGAACTCCATGTACCATGTATTGATCATATGGAGGAAGGCTTCTCTAGCCTCTTCTCCTCCTTCTTGACTCACCGTAGTGGGTCGATTCTCATTCTCGTTCGGCACTGTCCCTTCGGCGGGAGCCGGCGCGTTACTTTCTACGTCATCCGCCATAGCTCTATCGATATCCATTTACTAAATGTATAAACATAATTTAAATCGTCAGTAGTCGTCACACTATCATTATAAAAACATTCTTACGTATGGCATGTATAGCTAGACTCGTGCTTGTGCTACGTTAGTCCTAGAACCGACTAAATCGTAGCTCTGATACCACTAAATGTAACACCCCATACCCGAGTCCGAGGCTAAGACTGGATACAAGACATTACCATGCTTTAACTTGCTTAAAGATGTACTTACGGGCTGTAAAATTTTATCCTGAAATAGAAACTCTTCTTTCTAGGTCAAAACGTACATATCATGGGCCTATGAGGCCTTAAACACATATCCGGGAGCTTTCGGAACTCATCTAAAAACTTTTACTCAAAGCAGGGACCACACGCCCGTGCAACTTGAAACACGCCCGTGTACTCCTAGACATGCCTGTAACACCCTCTTACCCGAGTTCTACGCCGGGAACCGGGCCCAAGGCGTTACCGAACTCAAACCGGTTAATCGCCACTTAGGCTCAATGTCATTACTCGATATAACCTTATTCTCGACTTACGAGGCCTCACTCATACACACGAGGGCTCTCGAGACTAATCCAGAACTTTTACGATCCTTAAATTTTTTCTCTTTTATACAGGTCTCACATGCCCGTGCAAGATTAGACACGCCTGTGCATGAGTACACACGCCCATGTCCCCAGACCGTGCCTAAAAACCCAAGCATTCTGCCAAATGCCCCACGGCCACGCACGCCTGCGTGCTCCCCAACCGTGGTGAACACCGACTTCTCTCAGACGGCCTGGAGTTCTAGACACACGCCCGTGTGGCTGGCCGTGTGGCCAACACCGATGAATCCCACATGCTCTAGGCACACGCCCGTGTGACTAGTCCGTGGTCTATTCTATTTTCAAATATTAACATGCAGAGGACGACGCAGCCCACGGCCACAAGACACGCCCGGGCCGACCAGTGTGTCACACATGGTCTAGACACACACCCGCAGTGTGTCTACCCACATGGTCAAGAACAAGACTAAGTGTCAAGTTCTTTTCACCCTTCTAACATACACAACATATACTCATCTAACACCATCATAATCAACTCAAATTGAAGTACATTCTCACATAGAAAACTACATCTTTCTTTCATATAATGTAATAGCCAACAACCATGGCATTATACAAAATAAGCTGTCCATCTATAGGCCAACACATCTTAGCCATTTACAACAAAATTTACTAACTTATCTAGCCCCTATACATGCCATATACAAAACATTAAGTTTCATGTACCAAAGTGTGCTGATATGTGGGCTATCTTTCGATGATCCTCGTATCTCGATTCAACGCTTTTAATCTATAAGACAAGGGAAAAGAAAGAGAGTAAGCTTTGAGCTTAGTAAGTTTACACATAAACACATAAGCAACATAGTATAAGCTAAGCAACTATTAGCATTATACCAACAAGTAATTCACAACTATGCTTACTCTTTCTATCCCTTACCACATTTCCAACACATCATGAGTCACATACTCACAACCATTGAAATGCACCCCTGCATTCAATATCACATTTACGTAATATACAACACAGTCAATCCACATAACTTATCCACACAGCTAGTTCACATAACTAATCCACATTACTCATCCACACAGTTAATACACACAGTCAATCCACATAGTCAATATCTCGGTGGTTTAGCACTTAGCACACCACATTTGATTAATAAGGTGGTATCGCACTTAGCCTACCACAATGGTATTCGTAGTGATTCAAAGACATAGCTCACTAGATGATATACCTCACGATAACATCGCACATAGCTAGCTCATCATCGTCAATATGCATTAGGATGGTGTCGCACTTAGCCTACCATCTAGCATTATCACAACACATGCACAAGTCTATTTACCCAATTATTCATCCATTCACATCTATATTACATTCATTCTACTCGAACCACATAGGTTCCCAGTCATTCTCATTCGTTCTCATTCATGCTACACCCTAGCTAGCATTTACAAATTGTAAGTATGAAGGCATTGTTTATGCATAGACTTACCTCAATACTCAAAAGTATTGAAATGTGCAATTTAGTCCACCACCTTGCTTTTGCCTCGGTTTCGATCCGAGCTTCGTCTTTCTTGATCTATAATGAATAAATCAGCTTATTCAATACACACATTGACTAAATTGACCCACATCTCATACTTTATCAAAATTACTATTTTGCCTCTAAACTTTCTCATATTTACACTTTAGTCCCAAAGGCTCGTAAAGTGATTTTTATTCAACTTTCTACTCTTTCAAGCTTAGCCGAACCACTTACTCAACTAAAGCATTCATCAAATCTCACTAAATCACCCATGTATCACCAAACTTGAGATTTTCACAACTAAGTCCCTACATGCATTTTCATGGAAAACCACTTAGCAAAAGATGTTTCTACTACATCAAGCCTTCATATTCTTCCATAAAACATCAAAATACATGCATGTCATACATATGTACATTTTGGAACATCCATGATAGCTCACCAAATAGCTATAAATAGCTTACTCATGCTACCAGGACTTCAAAAATACGAAGAATATCAAAAATCAGGCTTAAGAGCACTTACTAGCAAGCTTGAAAAATTGAAAGAGCCCTAACAATGGCTTCTCTAATTTTCGGTAGCTTGAGGGAGAAGATGAGTGAATTTCTATCATCTTTTCACCTATTTTAATCACTTAATTGATAAATGACCAAAATGCCCTTTTTGATAAACTTTCAATTTTAACTCATCCATGCCCATTTTTGTCCAAAAATTAGAATTTGGATAAATTGCTATTTAAGGACCTCTAATTAATAATCTAAAGCTATTTCACACATATAGCTTCTAGAAACACACATTTTGCAACTTTTGCAATTTAGTCCTTTTGGACAATCCAACCACAATTTCACAAAATTACTTCATGAAACTTTCACACTAGCATGCATACATATTATAAGCCTCAAAAACTCATTCATGACCCTCGAATTTGTGGTCTCGGACCACTATTCTAACTAGGCACTAAGCCGGGATGTTACAACTCTCCCCCCTTTAGAGATTTTCGTCCCCGAAAATCTTACCAGTAAAGAGGTTTGGATGTTGCTCTCATAGCTTCTTCCGTTTCCCACGTAGCCTCTTCCATGCCATGTTTCTGCCATAACACTTTCACTAGTGCTATGCTCTTATTTCTCAACTGTTTCACTTCTCGAGCCAAGATCTTAATTGGCTCCTCTTCATAAGACATATCCAGTCTTATCTCTATTTTCGTTGAAGGAATCACATGTGAAGGATCGGAGCGATACCGTCGCAACATCGACACATGGAACACGTTATGAATCTTTTCTAACTCTCTACCGCAAAGCCAACCGGTAAATTCTGAGCCCAATTCATGCAGTAATCTCATACGGCCCTATGAACCTTAGACTCAATTTCCCTTTTTGTCCAAATCTCATAATCTTTTTCCACGGTGATACTTTCAAAAATGCTTTCTCGCCTACCTCAAACTCTATTTCTTTTCTTTTCAAATCCATCTACGACTTACAGCCGGTCCGAAGCGACTTTTCGGACTAGTACGGATTACTTTCACTTTCTCGTCAGTCTCTTTTACTAGATCAACCCCATGGATCCGTTTCTCGCTAAGCTCGGTCCAATACAAAGGAGTCCGACACTTACGGCCATACAAAGCCTCATACGGTGCCATCTGTATACTCAACTAATAACTATTGTTATAGGCGAATTCGACCAAAGGTAGATATCTCTCCTAACTACCTTCGAATTCTAGCACACAGCATCGAAGCATATCCTCAAGAACTTGAATCACTCTTTCAGACTGACCATCGGATTGCGGATGGAATGCAGTACTGAAATTCAATCTCGTACCTATGGCCTCTTGTAACTTCTTCCAAAATCTCGAAGTAAACCTCGGATCTCTATCTGATATAATAGACACAGGTACACCATGCAATCTCACTATCTCGCCACACGCACAACTCAAATAACTTATCCAAAGAATAATCAACACGCGACTTTGGAATAAAGTGAGCCGACTTCAATCAATCTATCCACAACAACCCACACAAAGATCTCTCTTTCTGGAGTTGTCGGCAACCCCGTCACAAAATCCATGGTAACCCGATCCCATTTCCGTTTGGGAACCATCACCGGTGAAGCAATCCCGAAGGCACTTGATGCTCAGCTTTCACTTGTTGGCAAATCAGACACTTAGTTATCTCTTTTCATACCCGGCCACCAATACAACTTTCTCAAATCATTGTACATTTTCAGATCGCCTTGCCGGATGTCTTGACAAGCATCCATCATGGGCCTCATACAAAACCTTTCGAATCAACTCCTCGCTTTAGGAACACAAATTACACACGATACATCAAACAACCATTCAAATCCACTCAAAAATCAGAATCACTTTCTAATCCGCACTTAGCTATCTTAGCTTGTATCTCGCTGTCATTTCTCTGAGCTTTACATATTTGTTGAACAAATAGTGGCCTAGCTATCAACTCTCGCCAAAATAGCACCATCATCGACAATGCTAAACTCACCTCATAACTCTTAGAGCGCATGTGATTTCCTACTCAAGGCATCCGCAACCACATTCGCTTTTCGGGTGGAAATCAATGACTAACTCATAGTCTTTCAACAATTCAAGCCATCGCCTCTGCTCTCGCATTCGCATCCTTCGATCCATCAAATACTTTAAACTTGTGATCCGTAAAGATTCGGCACTTTTCGCCATACAAATAATGTCGCCAAATCTTTAACGCAAACACAATCGCAGCCAACTCCAAATCGTGAGTCGGATAATTCTTCTCGTGCGGTTTTAACTGCCTCGAGACGTAAGCGACTACCTTACCCTCTTGCATCAACACGCAATCGAGACCATTAAATGACGCATCACTATATACCACGAACTCCTTCCCCAATTCTGGTTGAACCAAAACCGGTGCCTCAGTCAACATTGTTTTCAGTCTCTCGAAGCTCTGTTGACATGTCTCAGTCCATTCAAACTTGACATCCTTATGTAATAGCTTCATCATCGGGGTAGCAATCACAGAGAACCCCTTTACGAAACGTCTGTAATATCCCGTTAATCCCAAGAAACTTTTGATTTCTGACACGTTTCTCAGCGGTTTCCAATCCATAACAAATTGATATCTTACTCGGGTCAACTCGACACACCATCACGACACCATGTGTCCTAGGAATCCGACCTCTCTGAGCCAAAACTCACTCTTGCTAAACTTAGCATACAACTGCTTGTCTCTCAAAGTTTGCAAGACAATTCTCAAGTGCTCTTCATGATCGTTTTCATCCCGAGAATAGATCAACATGTCGTCAATAAAGACAACCACAAACTTGTCCACATATGGTCCGAAAATACGGTTCATCGGATCCATAAAAATTGCAGTGCATTCGTCAAACTAAACGGCATAACCAAAAACTCATAATGGCCATACCTTGTCCGAAATGCGCTTTTCAACACATCTTGCTCTTTCACCTGAGTGATAATAACTGGACCTCAAGTCTATCTTGGAGAACACTGTAGCTCCCTTCGCTTGATCGAAAAGATCATCAATCCTTGGTAAAGGATACTTATTCTTAATCACACCTTGTTCGATTGTCTATAGTCTATACACAACCTCATAGACCCATTTTTCTTCTTCACAAACAATACCGAAGCACCCCACAGCGAGTAGCTCGGTCTTGGAAAACCCTTATCTGTCAACTCTTGTAATTGAACCTTCAGTTCTTTCAACTCTACAGGTGCCATTATGTACGGGGCAATTGAAATAGGTGACGTTCCCGGAACCAACTCAATTCCAAACTCGACCTCTCACACTGAAGGTAATCTGGGTAACTCTTCCGAAAACACATCTGGGTACTCACATACCACTAGCACCGTTTCAAACCCTACTCCAACCTCTTGAGTATTCAACACAAATGCAAGATAGGACTCACACCTTTTTCTTAAACATTTCTCGGCCACTAAGGAAGAAATCATCACGGGTAGACTGTCCGATCCCCCTGATTCAATTCGAACTACATCTCCACTCTCACATTTCAGTTCAATGTACTTACTACCACAGTTCACTAAAACACTATGGGTAGTCAACCAATCCTTGCCTAGGATTAAATCGAACTCATCAAACGGCAACAACATTAGGTTTGCCGGAAAACAATGATTCTCAATAAACAAAGGATAATTCTTACATACTTTGTCCACTAACACATGCTTTCCTAATGGGTTTGACACCTTAATCACAATGTCCGTAGACTCAACGGTCATACTCAAACTAGATGCCAATCTCATGCGAATATAAGAGTGAGTAGACCCTGGATCTATTAAAGCAATAACAGAGGTGTCAAAGAGAGAAAAAGTACCCGTTATCACATTAGGGGAGGATGCCTCTTCATGCGAGTGCGAATGGCGTGCGTCCTCGCAGTGCCCGACCTCTGGTCTCACAAAGCGAGTCCCCGGACGCACCTCTACCACTAGCCCCACCTCTTGGGTTCCTTGGTGGTCCACCCCTCGTACACACATCACTAGGTCTCACTTCTTGCCTCTCTTCCTTATCATCCCTCTCGGGACAGTTACGGATAAAGTGGTCAGGGGAACCACATTTGTAACATTTCCGATTGTTTCCCCAACACTCTCCGGTGTGATATCTACCACAACTAGGACACTCCGGTTTACTCTTTGTATTGCCCACACTTTCCATCGAGGGAGCTCAGACTCTCGAACCCTGACGAGTATTGTCCAAGTCTCGATGCAAATACCCCACTGAGGCTAACATCCGAGGATTCACTTCCTTGGATTTTTTCGACTGGGCTTTATATGACTTGCCTATCGGTCTCTTTCTCGCATCTCAGGCTTCGCTCACAGCCCTCCTCTTATCTGAACTCAAATCTTCGGCCTTACTTGCCCTCTCAACTAATATCACGAATTCTTTCAACTCCAAAATGCCAACTAGGAGTTTGATATCCTCATTCAGCCCATCTTCAAACCTCTTGCACAAGATGGTCTCTGTCGACACACATTCTTGAGCGTATTTGCTAAGCCTAACAAACTCACGCTCGTACTCAGCTACTGTCATCCTTCCTTGCTTCAGCTCAAGGAATTCTTTCTTTTTTCAGTCAGTAAATCTCTGGCTTATATACTTCTTTCGAAACTCTTCCAGAAAGAAGTCCCACGTCACTCGCTCTTTTGGGACCACTAACGCCAAATGTCTTCCACCGATGGTACACCGAATCTCTCAAAGAACGATACAAAGACACTTTAAACTCTCCTCGTGTGTACATGAGATCTCATCGAACACCTCACCGAGTTCTCCAACCGAACTCCGCCTCTCTGCAGGTCATCATCTACCTTAGCTCTAAACTCCTCACCCTGTGTTTCCTAATCTTATCCACCGGGGGTTTCGATATCCTCACTACATCCATACCTTGAGGAGCCGCAGGATTTGGCTGAGGTATAAGAGGAGGTGGAGGAGGTTGAGTGTTAGGGTTTGCTCGAACGTAGTCCAAGTACCAATCACTCATCATATGGAGAAAGGCTTCTCGTGCCTCTTCCCCTTAACTCCTCGCCTCGGGTCCACTTCAGACCCAAGACGGTTCCTCTTGCGCGAGCCGCGCATTACACTAGCTACTTCATCGCCAGCTAATGGATCGGAATCCATATTCTCAGATAAAACAAGATTTAAAATCATCAGAAACCACCACACTATCATCGTACACTTATGGCATGTATAGCTAGACTCTTACACCCGCTACGGTAGTCCTAGAACCGACTAAACCATAGCTCTAATACCACTAAATGTAACACCCTCTTACCTGGGTTCTACGCCGGGAACCAGGCCCGAGGTGTTACCGAACTCAAACCGCTTAATCGCCACTTAGGCTCAATGTCATTACTTGATATAATCACATTCTCGACTTACGAGGCCTCACTCATGCACACGAGGGCTCTCAAGACTAATCCAGAACTTTTACGATCCTTACAATTTTTCACTTTTACGAAACTAACCTGTCTTCAAATCTTTTACTCATGATGGCCTCAGTGGACACGTATTCGCGAGCGTACTTATTAAGTCATACAAACTCACGTTCATAGTCAGTCACTGACATCTTGCCTTGCTTCAGTTCTAGGAATTCTTTCCTTTTCTGGTCCACAAACCTTTGACTAATATACTTTTTCTTGAAATCTTCTTGGAAAAATTCCCATGTGATCCTTTCCCTCGGTACCACCGACACAAGGGTGTTCCACCATTGGTAAGCAGAATCTCTTAGAAGAGAGACTACACACTTCATGCATTCCTTAGGTGTGCACGACAACTCATTAAATACCCTGATAGTATTTTCTATCCAGACCTCAGCCTTTTCCGGATCATCATCTTTTCTAGCCCGGAATTCTTCTGCCCCATGTTTCCTGATTCTATCAACCGGAGGCTTCTCTCCTCTTACCACCTCTACTACTTGAGGGGCTACTGGGATAGGTTGAGGAATAGGTAGGGGTGGAGGGGGTTGTGCATTCGAGTTCGTACGAACGAACTCCGTGTACCATGTATTCATCATATGGAGGAAGGCTTATCTAGCCTCTTCTCCTCCTTCTTGACTCACCGTAGTGGGTCGATTCTCATTCTCGTTCGGCACCGTCCCTTCGGCGGGAGCCGGCGCGTTACTTTCTACGTCATCTGCCACAGCTCTATCGGGATCCATTTACTAAATGTATAAACATAATTTAAATCGTCAAGAGTTGTCACACTATCATTATAAAAACATTCTTACGTATGGCATGTATAGCTAGACTCGTGCTTGTGCTACGTTAGTCCTAGAACCGACTAAACTGTAGCTCTGATACCACTAAATGTAACACCCCATACCCGAGTCTGAGGCTAAGACTGGATACAAGATATTACCATGCTTTAACTTGCTTAAAGATGTACTTACGGGCTGTAAAATTTTATCTCGAAATAGAAACTCTTCTTTCTAGGTCAAAACGTACATATCATGGGCC
Source organism: Gossypium sturtianum (assembly GCA_025698515.1). Taxonomy (NCBI): domain Eukaryota; kingdom Viridiplantae; phylum Streptophyta; class Magnoliopsida; order Malvales; family Malvaceae; genus Gossypium; species Gossypium sturtianum. The sequence goes on from CM046952.1 coordinate 24,843,628, forward strand.
TATGAGGCCTTAAACACATATCCGGGAGCTTTCGGAACTCATCTAAAAACTTTTACTCAAAGCAGGGACCACATGCCCGTGCAACTTGAAACACGCCCGTGTACTCCTGGACATGCTTGTAACACTCTCTTACCCGGGTTCTACGTCGGGAACCGGGCCCAAGGCGTTACCGAACTCAAACCGCTTAATCGCCACTTAGGCTCAACGTCATTACTCGATATAACCTCATTCTCGACTTACGAGGCCTCACTCATACACACGAGGGCTCTCGAGACTAATCTGGAACTTTACGATCCTTAAAATTTTTCTCTTTATCACAGGTCTCACACGCCTGCAAGATTAGACACGCCTGTGCATGAGTACACACGCCCATGTCCCCAGCACGTGCCTAAAAACCCAAGCATTCTGCCAAATGCCCCACGGCCACGGCACGCCCGTGTTCCCCAACCGTGGTGAACACTGACTTCCCTCGCACGGCCTAGAGTCTAGACACACGCCCGTGTGGCTAGCCCGTGGCCAACACTGATGAATCCCACACGCTCTAGGCACACGCCCGTGTGACTAGTCCGTGGACTATTATATTTTCAAATATTAACATGCAGAGGACGCACGGCCACAGCACACGCCTGTGGGCTGACCGTGTGTCACACATGGTCTAGACACACGCCCGTGTTTCTACCCACATGGTCAAGAACAAGACTAAGTGTCAAGTTCTTTTCACCCTTCTAACATACACAACATATACTCATCTAACACCATCATAATCAACTCAAATTGAAGTACATTCTCACATAGAAAACTACATCTTTCTTTCATATAATGTAATAGCCAACAACCATGGAATTATACAAAATAAGCTATCCATCTATAGGCCAACACATCTTAGCCATTTACAGCAAAATTTCCTAACTTATCTAGCCCCTATACATGCCATATACAAAACATTAAGTTTCATGTACCAAAGTGTACTGATATGTGGGCTATCTTTCGATGATCCTCGTATCTCGATTCAACGCTTTTAATCTATAAGACAAGGGAAAAGAAAGAGAGTAAGCTTTGAGCTTAGTAAGTTTACACATAAACACATAAGCAACATAGTATAAGCTAAGTAACTATTAGCATTATACCAACAAGTAATTAACAACTATGCTTACTCTTTCTATCCCTTACCACATTTCCAACACATCATGAGTCACATACTCACAACCATTGAAATGCACCCGCATTTCAATATCACATTTACGTAATATACAACACGGTCAATCCACACACTCATCCACACGCGGCTAGTGCACATAACTAATCCACACTACTCATCCACACAGCTTAATACACACAAATAATCCACCACAAATATCTCTGGTGGTTTCGCACTTAGCACACCACATTTGATTAATAAGGTGGTATCGCACTTAGCCTACCACATTTGTATTCGTAGTGATTCAGCACATAGCTCACTAGATGATATACCTCACGATAACATCGCACATAGCTAGCTCATCGTCAATATGCATTAGGATGGTGTCGCACTTAGTCTACCATCTAGCATTATCACAACATATGCACAAGTCTATTTACCCAATTATTCATCCATTCACATCTATATTACATTCAGTCTACTCGAACCACATAGGTTCCCAATCATTCTCATTCATTCTCATTCATGCTACACCCTAGCTAGCATTTACAAATTGTAAGTATGAAGGCATTGTTTATGAATAGACTTACCTCGATACTCAAAAGTATTGAAATGTGCAATTTAGTCCACCACCTTGCTTTTGCCTCAGTTTCGATCCGGGCTTCGTCTTTCTTGATCTATAATGAATAAATCAGCTTATTCAATACACATATTGACTAAATTGACCCACATCTCATACTTTAGCAAAATTATTATTTTGCCCCTAAACTTTCTCATATTTACACTTTAGTCCCAAAGGCTCGTAAAGTGATTTTTATTCAACTTTCTACTCTTTCATGCTTAGCCAAACCACTTACTCAACTAAAGCATTCATCAAATCTCACTAAATCACCCATGCATGACCAAACTTGAGATTTTCACAATAAGTCCCTACATGCATTTTCATGGAAAACCACTTAGCAAAAGATGTTTCTACTACATCAAGCCTTCATATTCTTCCATAAAACATCAAAATACATGCATGTCATACATATGTACATTTTTGAACATCCATGATAGCTCACCAAATAGCTATAAATAGCTTACTCAACTAAAATAGTGACAGGTAAAGTCGAAGATAGACCCAAATAGTCATATTTCAAATGAGGAGACGAAATCTTCAGTTCCAATTTAGCTGGCTCTTCAACCAACGACTTTAGTTGCGTATACTCTTGAGATGATAACTCTAATGATTCGAGTGGAACTTCTTGAGTGAATTCCTTCGAATTAGCTTCTACCCAAGCCAAACATTCCTTGTCTTTATCATCACTTGGTGAATCCACCAGTAGAATATGTTCTAACGGATCATCTAAAGAATTGAGCTCCAATTCTGTAGAAGCCAGCGATTCCATCTTGAGAATAGCGAGCAGTCTTCAACTACATCTGGGGATTTAGCAGCATCGAAGTCATTAAAATTCATCTTGTCATCAAAAATTTCTTTCAACTGAGTATCTTGTTGCTGCTTCTGGAATCGATGAGGATATGGTAATGGTGGAATCTTAGCTTTAACCGGACAACTCTTTCGTGGAAATTTTTTTGCATCTGACAAGGGTGTTAGATAATCAGAACTAACTGGTTTAGTGTTTACCTCATCAAGGATCACTGAATCTGACTTCTGTGATACAGGAGTTTTAACACTTGGTTGAACTTCCTCTTTTTCTTGAGCTACAACTTGCTCCGTTTTAGCTTCAATGGTTATGGGCTCTATTGTCGTTCTACTCCTCAGTGTCAGTGCTTTGTAGTGCTTCTTTCCTGGATTTCTCGGATTTTCCGTATCACTGGGTAAGGTACCCTGTGGTCGGTTCCTAATTTCAGTTGCAAGCTGGCCCATTTGGTTTTCCAAATTCTTTAATGTAGTTGCTTGGCTCTGGATTAAGGCATCATTCTTTTCCATGTATGCCTTCAGCAAATTCTCCAAGCTGTTGGATGCTTCAGCTTGAACTGGTTCCTAAACTTGTTGTAGAAAATAAGGTGGCTGGGTTGGTCTGGGTTGGGTGTAAGTGGTAATGGTTCCAGCCCCTTGGTTACTCCAGGAGAAATTCGGGTGGTTTCTCCACAATGGGTTATAAAAATTTGATTGCAGCCCTTGCCTTCCTCGATTTTGGTTCTGATTGCCCATGTAGTATACAGATTCTAGGTTCGATGGACATTCTTCAAACAAATGTCCCTCCCCACAATAGACACAGGCTATAATCTCAAATTGATTAGGCGGTTGTGCTGCAAAGCCATTAGACCCATTACTAGTAAGGTTTTTAAGCATTGAGGATATTGATGATACATGAGATGCGAGTGAAGTAAGAGCGTCTACTTCATGTATTCCAGCGACTCGTCTTCTTGATGCTGCATGACTGGTTGGCCATTGATAATTGTTGCTGGCAATCCTCTCAATAATTTCATAAGCCTCGTTATAAGACTTAGAAAGAAGAGCACCATTAGCAGAGGCGTCCACTACCATCCTTGTGTGAGCGTTGAGACCATCATAGAATGTCTCAAGTTGAATGCAATGAGGGATTCCATGATGAGGGCACTTTCGTAATAACTCTTTAAATCTTTCCCATGCCTCATACAAGGACTCATCATCCATTTGGTGGAAGGCGGTGATCTCGTTCTCGACTTAGCATTCTTGCTTGGCGAAAAATACTTCATGAGGAATCTTTCGGTTAATTCTTGCCATGTAGAAATGGAGTTCGGTGGCAATGAGTTCAACCAGGCACGAGCTCTGTCCCTTAACGAATATGGGAACAACTTCAATCGTAAGGCATCTTCGGAAACTCCGGCTAACTTGAAAGAATCGCTCACTTCCATAAATAGTCTTAAGTGAAGATGAGGATCTTGATGAGCATTCCACCGAATCGCCCACGGTTTAAAGCATCTGGAACATGACTGGCTTCAGCTCAAATTGTTGTGCCTCGATTTCGGGTCTCTTAATACTCGGATTGAGCTCGTTGAATAGAGGAATGGCATATTGTTGAATGGCACAGTTTTTATCATCGGCAACAATGATCGGATTGTGAGTGTTATAAGTGAATGTTCCTCCTGGATTTTGGTTTGGATTTTTGAAATTCATATCTCCGGTCCTTCTTTGGTTCGCTTGTTTTCTCCTTTGTCAAAAAATCTTTTCAATTTTAGGGTTTACAGGAAGTAAGTCGATAATTTGTTCAATACTCTGAAACAAACACAAAAAAAATGGAATTAAAATTTAACAGAAAAAATAAAGAAAAATAGACCAAAATGAAAAATTAACACTTTCACAAATAATGTCTATGAAAATAAATCCCAAACGGCGCCAAAAACTTGGAACGGTGGAAATGTGCAAGTGTACACAATCGTAACAAGTAATAAAGTGACAAGTAAATGTCGAGTTATCGTACTCCACAGTGGACCGTGTAAAAGAATTATTTATGAAAATGTTTTCAAACAATTTGGTGAAGGAAAAATATTTGGATTTAAGAAATATTTAAAACTAAAAATAAAACAAAGAAAAATAAAATAAAACAAAGTTCTAATGCACGATTTCAAAAAGCTGATTTTAATCAAGATGATATAGTTGTGTTGGATTAATAACATTTCTTACCTTAGAATTATTAAACTCATGTTTATACTTGTTAAAACATGACAACTCGGTAATTTGCTAACTTATGAACATATTTACAAATAAAAATCCATTCATCTCTTATACATATTCCTATGCAAATTCAAACGACTAAACAGACTTCTAAAAGTAAACATGTTATCGCACATACATACTTATTAAATTAAATTATCTCTCCCATATTCCTATGTCGATTCAAATGATTAATTCAACCTAACAAGCATATAAAAGATCATGTGAAGTAACAAAGTATTCTTACCTTGAAACAATTTAATCACAAAAATCCTGCAACTTATGCAAGGCATATGTATCGTCAAATACAATGCTAATTTAATCTTCAGCTTCCTTAGAAGAATTAAACATGCACAGATTAAGTATTGCATCCATTAATTACAATTTCAATGCATTTAAATAATTAATTCATTAGCTATCTAAACAATTATAATGCCAGATAACTTAACATAATTTTACTTAATCAAACATTTTACCGAGGCCTTTAACAGCATAAACACAATTTTAATAATTCAAGAGGACGAAATGCGATCAACCCAACACGAAATAAATTCAAGCTAAATTGATTAAATTAAACATTCCAACAGCATAAATATTCATAAACATTTTTGTCAAAACAACAACGAAATTTAAAGAGATAGGGAACAAGAAACAAATCCGGTGGTTCTCCGTGGCTTGTCTGATTGCTCCGTTCTTCGTTCTTCGTTGTCCTCGGCTATCAAGGTGGCTTATGAACACTCCACTTGCTGCTCCAAATGGCTGGAAAAAACACCTCTTTTCCAAGAGGGGAAATCGCACAAGAACACCAAAAAGGAGAAGGGAAAATTGAATTGAGAGAAAGTGAGAGAGAGAGTGTTTGGATGCTTGAGGTGTGTTTTGAATGAGCAGCTAGGGGTGTATTTATAGATGATCAAGGCTGCTAAAAATAGAAAATAATAGCAGCCAAAGAGACCTCCCTTGGCCGGCCATCTATGTGGCAAAGTTGATGGTTTCAACTTTGCTAAATATGGCATGGGGCAAATCTACAAAGCCACTATATTTGGAGGGGGTTGAATGCAACTTTGAAAATTCTTCAAGGGCTTCTTTGCAAGCTTTAATTAATCAGATAATAATTTGATTTGGGTCAGCATATGGATGGTTTGGGCTGCCTAATTGGTGGCTGGTTCGGTTCATCAAAATTGGTTCAACCAAAGGCGGTTCAATCATAGCTTTTTCCATAATTAATTAATAATAATTTATTTAGCCCAAATTAAATTGGGAATAAATTAAAATTAATTAATTTATGATTTAACATTCATACTCGAACCGTCTTGGGCTGGAAATAAATGTGCCTGGATACTTCAAATTGCTTCTCGGTTTTATTCTTCTAGCAGTGTCTGCCGGGCCAATTTTCGCCCTTTGTGCGAATCTGTCGAAAATAGTCAAAATTAATCAAAATTAACTATAAAATTAATTAAAATTCATCATGTTCATATTTTTATCACAATTTAATTATTTTATAATATTTAATTATTTTTCGAAAAGAATTAAATCGAAACTTCATAAATTTGAGTTAAAAAGGGCATGAAAAAGTGTAAATTTTTGTGTTTTCACACCCCCAAACTTAATTCATTGCTCGTCCCGAGTAATGCACAATTTTGAAAAGAATTTTCTCGGAAACACCTTTGAAAAACTCCTTTAGAACAACTTTCTTCTCAAAATTATGGATTCAATATACTTAGGCTCAAAAATAAGAAATTTGATAATTATGCTACTTAAGTATACATATCGTTCAAATTACACCCAACAACTATTATACTAGAAAAATTAGACTAAATATTTCTTAATAAAGACATGTTAATCCCTACCAATTTGATTTTAATTCCTTATTCAAAATTAAACTGCAATCGTTAAGCTTAACTGATGTCTTCATATGTTGAACAGAGCAATTTCTCTCCACTAATGTAGGTGACATTGGAATTTTGAATCAATAGGTCTTTAATAAGGTTGTAACGTGGTCGGGGGCTTAGGGTAGGTAAACAATAGATAAATTTTGGCTTTAAAACCCTAGACTCAACATAAATCGAACCTTCAAATTTTTACCATTGATACACCAACTTTCACATGCTCTTTCGTACATCTACTTTATTTCGAGTGCTCTTTTTTTCAAATCAAATTCGAGCACTTGCTTCATGTACTACAACTTTCGAGCAATTGATATTTCTTTTCAACTCCCCAAACTTATTTTCAAACGATATTCGAATAGTCTTGAGTCTAGTGTTTGGGAAAATTTTAAAGATAATGAAGAGAAAAGTGATGGCTAAATATTGCAAAGGTCCAAATAAAACTAGGCCATATAGTCTCAAAGTTGGGTTTCAAAGGATAATTTTATCAGGGTTGGCTTGAAAGGCTCAAACGGTCCAAACATTAGTTGCCTAAATCATTTTCAATATTCCATGCTTCCTAGGATTTCGCCTCAAGAAATTACTAAGTCAATTCTAAAGACTTAAACTTTCATGCATGCCTAATTTTTTTAGTAGGGAACTAAAAATTTTATGGTGCAATTTACATGCTTTATTAAAAATACATTCATATCATTATTAAGCTAACATAATAATTTATTGAAATAATAGAACTTTATTAATACTGAAGTTTAGCATACTTAACAAAATTTCAAATTATTGAACAAAAATATATCCTAAGCATAACTAAAAGAAAATTTTATTCTGAGTGGAATCAATTCAAATTTTCGGTCCCCCCAACTTAAAATGAACAATGTCCTCATTGTTTAAAGTGAATAGATACTATACACCAGGTAGGGTTTTAGAAAAGAGGAGGTGAGTCAAATTGACTGCTTAAGTACCAAGCTCTCTCTAAAATCCAATCCTAGACATGTATATATCTATTGCCACACTTTAGCCTTTGTGACTTGTTTAGATTTTATTCATGATTCCTATCACTTGTTTTATTGTGCAAAAATAAAAATTATAATAAAACCTAATCCTAAAACATGAAATAACCTAGGAAAGAAAATGAAATAAAGTAAAGATCCCCTTTTTATTTATTTGCGAGATCCATCAAAGTCGACTCATCTTTTGCTCCATCGGTGTTGCCTTTGCACGAATCGCCTTGCTCCCTCTTTGATGAAGAAATCCATGGTTCAAAGATGAAATCAAACTCGTGCACACAAATGAATGGGTCATTTAGGGGCTAATTTCTCGAGAAAATTATGTAAAAATCAATTCCTGTGAAAGATTGGAGGGGTGACAAGCGGTCCCGCTTAAGTCCCAATCTCCTAGACGAGTTGTAATGAACTAAAGAAAATTTTATCTAAGTCTACCATTTTATTCAAATGAGAAAAAACTAAAAATATAAAATAACGATAAAGGAAGTGAAGAGAACTCCTCCATTTTATTTAGGATCGTCACTGACCATGGTGGTATCAAATGGCCATTTGTCATACCAACCATAACAATCTAAGAAGTAATCATATTCTTTCCCATCAAATCATCCAACATCTTATTAGGGAAAGAAAATCCGTAATGATCTTTCCTGGTGGCCTTGTTTAACTTCCTGTAATTCCTACAAATCCTCGAACTCGTGACTCGAATATCTGAAATAATCCATCCAACACCCTTCTTGTGCCTTTCCAAAATCACAAGTGCCTCTTCTTCTTGATCTTTGGTGAACTCAAGCGAAATAGTGACGAGTAAAGTCGAAGATAGACCCAAATAGTCATATTTCAAATGAGGAGACGAAATCTTCAGTTCTAATTTAGCTGGCTCTTCAACCAACAACTTTGGTTGCGTATACTCTTGAGATGATAACTCTAATGATTCGAGTGGAACTTCTTGAGTGAATTCCTTCGAATTAGCTTCTACCCAAGCCAAACATTCCTTGTCTTTATCATCACTTGGTGAATCCACCAGTAGAATATGTTCTAACGGATCGTCTAAAGAATTGAGCTCCAATTCTGTAGAAGCCAGCGATTCCATCTTGAGAATAGCAGAACAGTCTTCAACTACATCTGGGGATTTAGCAGCATCGAAGTCATTAAAATTCATCTTGTCATCAAAAATTTCTTTCAACTGAGTATCTTGTTGCTGCTTCTGGAATCGAGGAGGATATGGTAATGGTGGAATCTTAGCTTTAACCGGACAACTCTTTCGTGGAAATTTTTTTGCATCTGACAAGGGTGTTAGATAATCAGAACTAACTGGTTTAGTGTTTACCTCATCAAGGATCACTCAAATCGACTTACGTGATACGTGAGTTTTAACACTTGGTTGAACTTCCTCTTTTTCTTGAGCTACAACTTGCTCCGTTTTAGCTTCAATGGTTATGGGCTCTATTGTCGTTCTACTCCTCAGTGTCAGTGCTTTGTAGTGCTTCTTTCCTGGATTTCTCGGATTTTTCGTATCACTGGGTAAGGTACCCTGTGGTCGGTTCCTAATTTCAGTTGCAAGCTGGCCCATTTGGTTTTCCAAATTCTTTAATGTAGTTGCTTGGCTCTGGATTAAGGCATCATTCTTTTCCATGTATGCCTTCAGCAAATTCTCCAAGCTGTTGGATGCTTCAGCTTGAACTGGTTCCTAAACTTGTTGTAGAAAATAAGGTGGCTGGGTTGGTCTGGGTTGGGTGTAAGTGGTAATGGTTCCAGCCCCTTGGTTACTCCAGGAGAAATTCGGGTGGTTTCTCCACAATGGGTTATAAAAATTTGATTGCAGCCCTTGCCTTCCTCGATTTTGGTTCTGATTGCCCATGTAGTATACAGATTCTAGGTTCGATGGACATTCTTCAAACAAATGTCCCTCCCCACAATAGACACAGGCTATAATCTCAAATTGATTAGGCGGTTGTGCTGCAAAGCCATTAGACCCATTACTAGTAAGGTTTTTAAGCATTGAGGATATTGATGATACATGAGATGCGAGTGAAGTAAGAGCGTCTACTTCATGTATTCCAACTGTCTTCTTGATCTTTGATGTCGCATGACTGGTTGGCCATTGATAATTGTTGCGGCAATCCTCTCAATAATTTCATAAGCCTCGTTATAAGACTTAGAAAGAAGAGCACCATTAGCAGAGGCGTCCACTACCATCCTTGTGTGAGCGTTGAGACCATCATAGAATGTCTCAAGTTGAATGCAATGAGGGATTCCATGATGAGGGCACTTTCGTAATAACTCTTTAAATCTTTCCCATGCCTCATACAAGGACTCATCATCCATTTGGTGGAAGGCGGTGATCTCGTTCTCGACTTAGCATTCTTGCTTGGCGAAAAATACTTCATGAGGAATCTTTCGGTTAATTCTTGCCATGTAGAAATGGAGTTCGGTGGCAATGAGTTCAACCAGCACGAGAGCTCGTCCCTTAACGAATATGGGAACAACTTCAATCGTAAGGCATCTTCGGAAACTCCGGCTAACTTGAAAGAATCGCTCACTTCCATAAATAGTCTTAAGTGAAGATGAGGATCTTGATGAGGCATTCCACCGAATCGCCCACGCTTGAAGCATCTGAACATGACCGCTTTCACTCAAATTGTTGTGCCTCGATTTCGGTCTCTTAATACTCGGATTGAGCTCGTTGAATAGAGGAATGGCATATTGTTGAATGGCACGCTTTTATCATCGGCAACAATGATCGGATTGTGAGTGTTATAAGTGAATGTTCCTCCTGGATTTTGGTTTGGATTTTCGAAATTCATATCTCCGGTCCTTCTTTGGTTCGCTTGTTTTCTCCTTTGTCAAAAAATCTTTTCAATTTTAGGGTTTACAGGAAGTAAGTCGATAATTTGTTCAATACTCTGAAACAAACACAAAAAAAATGGAATTAAAATTTAACAGAAAAAATAAAGAAAAATAGACCAAAATGAAAAATTAACACTTTCACAAATAATGTCTATGAAAACAGTCCCCGGCAACGGCGCCAAAAACTTGGAACGGTGGAAATGTGCAAGTGTACACAATCGTAACAAGTAATAAAGTGACAAGTAAATGTCGAGTTATCGTACCCACAGGGACTGTAAAAGAATTATTTATGAAAATGTTTTCAAACAATTTGGTGAAGGAAAAATATTTGGATTTAAGAAATATTTAAAAACTAAAAATAAAACAAAGAAAAATAAAATAAAACAAAGTTCTAATGCACGATTTCAAAAACTGATTTTAATCAAGATGATATAGTTGTGTTGGATTAATAACATTTCTTACCTTAGAATTATTAAACTCATGTTTATACTTGTTAAAACATGACAACTCGGTAATTTTCTAACTTATGAACATATTTACAAATAAAAATCCATTCATCTCTTATACATATTCCTATGCAAATTCAAACGACTAAACAGACTTCTAAAAGTAAACATGTTATCGCACATACATACTTATTAAATTAAATTATCTCTCCCATATTCCTATGTCGATTCAAATGATTAATTCAACCTAACAAGCATATAAAAGATCATGTGAAGTAACAAAGTATTCTTACCTTGAAACAATTTAATCACAAAATCCACATAACTTATGCAAGGCATATGTATCGTCAAATACAATGCTAATTTAATCTTGACTTCCCTTAGAAGAATTAAACATGCACGCAGATTAAGTATTGCATCCATTAATTACAATTTCAATGCGTTTAAATAATTAATTCATTAGCTATCTAAACAATTATAATGCCAGATAACTTAACATAATTTTACTTAATCAAACATTTTACCGAGGCCTTTAACAGCATAAACACAATTTTAATAATTCAAGAGGACGAAATGCGATCAACCCAACACGAAATAAATTCAAGCTAAATTGATTAAATTAAACATTCCAACAGCATAAATATTCATAAACATTTTTGTCAAAACAACAACGAAATTTAAAGAGATAGGGAACAAGAAACAAATCCGGTGGTTCTCCGTGGCTTGTCTGATTGCTCCGTTCTTCGTTCTTCGTTGTCCTCGGCTATCAAGGTGGCTTATGAACACTCCACTTGCTGCTCCAAATGGCTGGAAAAACACCTCTTTTCCAAGAGGGGAAATCGGCACAAGAACACCAAAAAGGGAGAAGGGAAAATTGAATTGAGAGAAAGTGAGAGAGGAGAGTGTTGGATGCTTGAGGTGTGTTTTGAATGAGCAGCTAGGGGGTGTATTTATAGCTGATCAAGGCTGCTAAAAATAGAAAATAATAGCAGCCAAAGAGACCTCCCTTGGCCGGCCATCTATGTGGCAAAGTTGATGGTTTCAACTTTGCTAAATATGGCATGGGGCAAATCTACAAAGCCACTATATTTGGAGGGGGTTGAATGCAACTTTGAAAATTCTTCAAGGGCTTCTTTGCAAGCTTTAATTAATCAGATAATAATTTGATTTGGGTCAGCATATGGATGGTTTGGGCTGCCTAATTGGTGGCTGGTTCGGTTCACTGAAATTGGTTCAACCAGTGCGGTTCAACTGGGCGCTTTTTCCATAATTAATTAATAATAATTTATTTAGCCCAAATTAAATTGGGAATAAATTAAAATTAATTAATTTATGATTTAACATTCATACTCGAACCGTCTTGGGCTGGAAATAAATGTGCTGGATACTTCAAATTGCTTCTCGGTTTTATTCTTCTAGCGATTATCTCACACCAATTTTAAGCCTTTTTGTGCGAATCATTTAAAATAGTCAAAATTTATTAAAATTAACTATAAAATTAATTAAAATTCATCATGTTCATATTTTTATCACAATTTAATTATTTTATAATATTTAATTATTTTTCGAAAAGAATTAAATCGAAACTGCATAAATTTGAGTTAAAAAGGGCATGAAAAAGTGTAAATTTTCGTGTTTTCACACCCCCAAACTTAATTCATTGCTCGTCCCGAGTAATGCACAATTTTGAAAAGAATTTTCTCGGAAACACCTTTGAAAAACTCCTTTAGAACAACTTTCTTCTCAAAATTATGGATTCAATATACTTAGGCTCAAAAATAAGAAATTTGATAATTATGCTACTTAAGTATACATATCGTTCAAATTACACCCAACAACTATTATACTAGAAAAATTAGACTAAATGTTTCTTAATAAAGACATGTTAATCCCTACCAATTTGATTTTAATTCCTTATTCAAAATTAAACTGCAATCATTAAGCTTAACTGATGTCTTCATATGTTGAACAGAGCAATTTCTCTCCACTAATGTAGGTGACATTGGAATTTTGAATCAATAGGTCTTTAATAAGGTTGTAACGTGGCTGGGCTTAGGGTAGGTAAACAATAGATAAATTTTGGCTTTAAAACCCTAGACTCAACATAAATCGAACCTTCAGAATTTTTACCATTGATACACCAACTTTCACATGCTCTTTCGTACATCTACTTTATTTCGAGTGCTCTTTTTTTTTCAAATCAAATTCGAGCACTTGCTTCATGTACTACAACTTTCGAGCAATTGATATTTCTTTTCAACTCCCCCAAACTTATTTTCAAACGATATTCTGAATAGTACTGAGTCTAGTGTTTGGGAAAATTTTAAAGATAATGAAGAGAAAAGTGATGGCTAAATATTGCAAAGGTCCAAATAAAACTAGGCCATATAGTCTCAAAGTTGGGTTTCAAAGGATAATTTTATCAGGGTTGGCTTGAAAGGCTCAAACGGTCCAAACATTAGTTGCCTAAATCATTTTCAATATTCCATGCTTCCTAGGATTTCGCCTCAAGAAATTACTAAGTCAATTCTAAAGACTTAAACTTTCATGCATGCCTAATTTTTTCGTAGGGAACTAAAAATTTTATTGTACGAATTTACATGCTTTATTAAAAATACATTCATATCATTATTAAGCTAACATAATAATTTATTGAAATAATAGAACTTTATTAATACTGAAGTTTAGCATACTTAACAAAATTTCAAATTATTGAACAAAAATATATCCTAAGCATAACTAAAAGAAAATTTTATTCTGAGTGGAATCAATTCAAATTTTCGGTCCCCCCAACTTAAAATGAACAATGTCCTCATTGTTTAAAGTGAATAGATACTATACACCAGGTAGGGTTTTAGAAAAGAGGAGGTGAGTCAAATTGATTGCTTAAGTACCAAGCTCTCTCTAAAATCCAATCCTAGACATGTATATATCTATTGCCACACTTTAGCCTTTGTGACTTGTTTAGATTTTATTCATGATTCCTATCACTTGTTTTATTGTGCAAAAATAAAATTATAATAAAACCTAATCCTAAAACATGAAATAACCTAGGAAAGAAAATGAAATAAAGTAAAGATCCCCCCTTTTTATTTATTCGCAGATCCATCAAAGTCTGACTCATCTTTTGCTCCATCAGTATTGCCTTTGCATGAATCGCCTTGCTCCCTCTTTGATGAAGAAATCCATGGTTCAAAGATGAAATCTGGAAACTCAAGCACACAAATGAATGGGTCATTTAGGGGCTAATTTCTCAAAAAATTATGTAAAAATCAATTCCCAGGAAAGATTGGAGGGGTCACAAGCGGTCCCGCTTAAGTCCCAATCTCCTAGACAGAGTTGTAATGAACTAAAGAAAATTTTATCTAAGTCTACCATTTTATTCAAATGAGAAAAAAAACTAAAAATATAAAATAACGATAAAGGAAGTGAAGAGAACTCCCTCCATTTTATTTAAGATCGTCATTGACCATGGTGGTGTCAAATGGCCATTTGCCATACCAACCATAACAATCTAAGAAGTAATCATATTCTTTCCCATCAAATCTGTCCAACATCTTATTAGGGAAAGAAAATCCGTAATGATCTTTCCTGTGGCCTTATTTAACTTCCTGTAATTCCTACAAATCCTCGAACTCGTGACTCGAATATCTGAAATATTCCATCCAACACCCTTCTTGTGCCTTTCCAAAATCACAAGTGCCTCTTCTTCTTGATCTTTGGTGAACTCAACTAAAATAGTGACAGGTAAAGTCGAAGATAGACCCAAATAGTCATATTTCAAATGAGGAGACGAAATCTTCATTTCCAATTTAGCTGGCTCTTCAACCAACGACTTTAGTTGCGTATACTCTTGAGATGATAACTCTAATGATTCGAGTGGAACTTCTTGAGTGAATTCCTTCGAATTAGCTTCTACCCAAGCCAAACATTCCTTTTCTTTATCATCACTTGGTGAATCCTCCAGTAGAATATGTTCTAACAGATCGTCTAAAGAATTGAGCTCCAATTCTGTAGAAGCCAGCGATTCCATCTTGAGAATAGCAGAACAGTCTTTAACTACATCTGGGGATTTAGCAGCATCGAAGTCATTAAAATTCATCTTGTCATCAAAAATTTCTTTCAACTGAGTATCTTGTTGCTGCTTCTGGAATTGTTGAGGATATGGCAATGGTGGAATCTTAGCTTTAACCGGACAACTCTTTCGTGGAAATTTTTCTGCATCTGACAAGGGTGTTAGATAATCAGAACTAACTAGTTTAGTGTTTACCTCATCAAGGATCACTGAATCTGACTTCTGTGATACAGGAGTTTTAACACTTGGTTGAACTTCCTCTTTTTCTTGAGCTACAACTTGCTTCGTTTTAGCTTCAATGGTTCTGGGCTCTATCGTCGTTCTACTCCTCAGTGTCAGTGCTTTGTAGTGCTTCTTTCCTGGATTTCTCGGATTTTTCGTATCACTGGGTAAGGTACCCTGTGGTCGGTTCCAAATTTAAGTTGCAAGCTAGCCCATTTGGTTTTCTAGATTCTTCAATGTTGTTGCTTGGCTCTGGATTAAGGCATCATTCTTTTCCATGTATGCCTTCAACAAATTCTCCAAGCTGTAGGATGCTTCAGCTTGAACTGGTTCCTGAACTTGTTGCAGAAAATAAGGTGGCTGGGTTGGACTGGGTTGGGTGTAAGTGGTACTGGCTCCAGCCCCTTGGTTACTCCAGGAGAAATTCGGGTGGTTTCTCCATGATGGGTTATAAAAATTTGATTGCAGCCCTTGCCTTCCTCGATTTTGGTTCTGATTGCCCATGTAGTATACAGATTCTAGGTTCGATGGACATTCTTCAAACAAATGTCCCTCCCCACAATAGACACAGGCTATATTCTCAAATTGATTAGGCGGTTGTGCTGCAAAGCCATTAGACCCATTAGTAGTAAGGTTTTTAAGCATTGATGATATTGATGATACATGAGATGCGAGTGAAGTAAGAGCGTCTACTTCATGTATTCCAGTGACTCGTCTTCCTGATGCTGCATGACTGGTTGGCCATTGATAATTGTTGCTGGCAATCCCTTCAATAATTTCATAAGCCTCGTTATAAGACTTATAAAGAAGAGCACCATTAGCAGAGGCGTCCACTATCATCCTTGTGTGAGCGTTGAGACCATCATAGAATGTCTCAAGTTGAATGCAATGAGGGATTCCATGATGAGGGCACTTTCGTAATAACTCTTTAAATCTTTCCCATGCCTCATACAAGGACTCATCATCCATTTGGTGGAAGGCAGTGATCTCGTTCCTCAGCTTAGCATTCTTGCTTGGCGAAAAATACTTCATGAGGAATCTTTCGGTTAATTCTTGCCATGTAGAAATGGAGTTCGGTGGCAATGAGTTCAACCAGGCTCGAGCTCTATCCCTTAACGAATATGGGAACAACTTCAATCGTAAGGCATCTTCGGAAACTCCGGCTAACTTGAAAGAATCGCTCACTTCCATAAATAGTCTTAAGTGAAGATGAGGATCTTCAGTAGGCATTCCACTGAATTGGCCCACGGTTTGAAGCATCTGGAACATGACTGGCTTCAGCTCAAATTGTTGTGCCTCGATTTCGGGTCTCTTAATACTCGAATTGAGCTCGTTGAATAGAGGAATGGCATATTTTTGAATGGCACAGTTTTTATCATCGGCAACAATGATCGGATTGTGAGTGTTATAAGTGAATGTTCCTCCTGGATTTTGGTTTGGATTTTCGAAATTCATATCTCCGGTCCTTCTTTGGTTCGCTTGTCTTCTCCTTTGTCAAAAAATCTTTTCAATTTTAGGGTTTACAGGAAGTAAGTCGATAATTTGTTCAATACTCTGAAACAAACACAAAAAAAAATGGAATTAAAATTTAACAGAAAAAATAAAGAAAAATAGACCAAAATGAAAAATTAACACTTTCACAAATAACGTCTTTTAAAACAGTCCCCGGCAACGGCGCCAAAAACTTGGAACGGTGGAAATGTGCAAGTGTACACAATCGTAACAAGTAATAAAGTGACAAGTAAATGTCGAGTTATCGTACCCACAGGGACTGTAAAAGAATTATTTATGAAAATGTTTTCAAACAATTTGGTGAAGGAAAAATATTTGGATTTAAGAAATATTTAAAAACTAAAAATAAAACAAAGAAAAATAAAATAAAACAAAGTTCTAATGCACGATTTCAAAAACTAATTTTAATCAAGATGATATAGTTGTGTTGGATTAATAACATTTCTTACCTTAGAATTATTAAACTCGTGTTTATACTTGTTAAAACATGACAACTCGGTAATTTGCTAACTTATAAACATATTTACATATAAAAATCCATTCATCTCTTATACATATTCCTATGCAAATTCAAACGACTAAACAGACTTCTAAAAGTAAACATGTTATCGCACATACATACTTATTAAATTAAATTATCTCTCGCATATTCCTATGTCGATTCAAACGATTAATTCAACCTAACAAGCATATAAAAGATCATGTGAAGTAACAAAGTATTCTTACCTTGAAACAATTTAATCACAAAAATCCTGCAAGTTATGCAAGGCATATGTATTGTCAAATACAATGCTAATTTAATCTTCAGCTTCCTTAGAAGAATTAAACATGCACAGATTAAGTATTGCGTCCATTAATTACAATTTCAATGCGTTTAAATAATTAATTCATTAGCTATCTAAACAATTATAATGCCAGATAACTTAAAATAATTTTACTTAATCAAACATTTTACCGAGGCCTTTAACAGCATAAACACAATTTTAATAATTCAAGAGGACGAAATGCGATCAACCCAACACGAATTAAATTCAAGCTAAATTGATTAAATTAAACATTCCAACAGCATAAATATTCATAAACATGTTTGTCAAAACAACAACGAAATTTAAAGAGATAGGGAACAAGAAACAAATCTGGTGGTTCTCCGTGGCTTGTCTAATTGCTCCGTTCTTCGTTCTTCGTTGTCCTCGGCTATCAAGGTGGCTTATGAACACTCCACTTGCTGCTCCAAATGGCTGGAAAAAACACCTCTTTTCCAAGAGGGGAAATCGGCACAAGAACACCAAAAAGGGAGAAGGGAAAATGGAATTGAGAGAAAGTGAGAGAGGAGAGTGTTGGATGCTTGAGGTGTGTTTTGAATGAGCAGCTAGGGGGTGTATTTATAGCTGATCAAGGCTGCTAAAAATAGAAAATAATAGCAGCCAAAGAGACCTCCTTGGGCAATATCTATGTGGCAAAGTTGATGGTTTCAACTTTGCTAAATATGGCATGGGGCAAATCTACAAAGCCACTATATTTGGAGGGGGTTGAATGCAACTTTGAAAATTCTTCAAGGGCTTCTTTGCAAGCTTTAATTAATCAGCTAATAAGCTGATTTGGGTCAGCATATGGATGGTTTGGGCTGCCTAATTGGTGGCTGGTTCGGTTCACTGAAATTGGTTCAACCAGTGCGGTTCAACTGGGCGCTTTTTCCATAATTAATTAATAATAATTTATTTAGCCCAAATTAAATTGGGAATAAATTAAAATTAATTAATTTATGATTTAATATTCATACTCGGACCGTCTTGGGCTGGAAATAAATGTGCCTGGATACTTCAAATTGCTTCTCGGTTTTATTCTTCTAGCAGTGTCTGCCGGGCCAATTTTCGCTCTTTGTGCGAATCTGTCGAAAATAGTCAAAATTAATCAAAATTAACTATAAAATTAATTAAAATTCATCATGTTCATATTTTTATCACAATTTAATTATTTTATAATATTTAATTATTTTTTGAAAAGAATTAAATCGAAACTGCATAAATTTGAGTTAAAAAGGGCATGAAAAAGTGTATAAATTTTCGTGTTTTCACCCGTGTATATCAGCCGTGTGACAATTAAATTTCTAAGTGAAAAGTGTAGACTTCACACGGCTTTGGCACACGCCCATGTGTCAACCATGTGTGCTACACGGCCTGAACCAACGGCCGTGTGATCTGCTCGTGGCCTATCCTGACTTCAAGTATATAATTGCAGGGTACGCACGGCCTAGACACACGCCCGTGTATCCAACCGTGTGGGCACTTAGAGGCTATTTACCAAGCCAATTGCCACCCTAAAATCGAGATCACATTCATACTCAATTCAATTACTCAAATTACTACATCTTTCATTGATATCTATAAACATACATACTTAGTCAAAGTTGGCCAATTTCTCTAGCCATATACAAAAAGGATAATGAAAAAGATAGTCTATACTATGGCTCTTCTTAAAACATATACTCAAATGAAGTTTTTCCTATACATGCCATACTTAATAAAACAACTTGGCTATACCAAAATAGTGATTGATAGTGTGCTCCGAGCTCCGATGACGATGATCCACGAGATTAGCTTGACGGGACTACATGGAAAGAAAGAGTGAAAGACATAAGCATTTAGCTTTGTAAGTTTGCATATAATGCACATAATAACATACTTGCTTAAATTAAACCATTTGACATAAACAATGGTATCATAATTTCAGCTATAAAGCTTACTTGCTCATACTTGATTCTTACATATCTCATGATACTTACTAGTCTCATACTTGTGAGGTAAACAAGGTATCTGTATCACTTGGTCACATTGATCAGCATACTTTGACATAATAATCATAATCTCTACTTTATCATTCATAACATGAATAATACTCATTTTCACTTGATAATAACTTTGCTTACTTAGCTTTCTTGTTATCTCATTTGAACTTAGCTCGTTTGCCCGATGAATTTATATGAATAACCGAGGATACTAAATCTCATCTCACATAACTCAATACCAAAGCCATATCCTAGATACGGTCTTACATGGAATGTATCATCTTGGTTTCGAGGCCATGTCTTAACATGGACTTATACGAAGTATTTCTCGTGAGTTCCTTTGGAACTTACCATTGCCATGTCTTGACATGGTCTTACTTGGTATCTTTGCTCATGAACTGGTCAATGCCGAGCCTTGGTACAGGGCTTACATGAAATCTCTTTCTCTTGATAGCTTTTCAATGCCAAGCTTGCCTTGGACTTACATGATAACTTTTCAATGCCATGCTTGCCTTGGACTTACATGACATCTTTGCTTGGAGACTCACTAATGCCATGCCTTGGCTTGGATTTACATGGGTCTTCATCTCATAACAACTCTTCAATGCCAAGAATTGTCTTGGTCTTACATGATAACTTGTCTGATTGCCTATGCCATGCCTCGGCTTGGACTTATACGGACTTTCTCATTTCATGTGATAGGTCGAGTATCCTAAACTATTCATCTTCAATCAGGGCTTTCTCATACTTGATCTCATTGATTACTTTGTTTAACATAACATTAAACATTTTCATAATAATATTGTACATTATACTAAGCAATTCAATGATATTAATCATAAAGCTTAGAAATCATACAAACTTACCTCGATATACAAAATGTATGTAGGTATGCAATTTAGTCTTCGACTTTGTTCTTGCCTCGGTTTTGACCCGAGCTTTGTTTTTCTTGATCTATAATCATAAATAGATCATTTAATACTCACATTGACTAAATTGACTCTTAACTCATACTTTGGAAAAATTACTATTTTGCCCCTATACTTTTTCATATTTGCACTTTTTCCTAAGGGCTCGTAAAATGAATCTCATTCAACTTTCTTAAACTTCATACTTAGCTAATTCATTTTCTCCAATATAGCAATCATCAATTCCCATTATTTCTAATAGGTATGACCAATTTTATAATTTTTACAAACTAGTCCTTACTAGCATTTTTCATGAAATTCACTTAGAAAAAGATATTTATCTAACATCAAACTCTCATAAACTTCCATAAAAATATCATTTTACAAGCATGTCACTCTTGGGTAGATTTTTGAACATGCATCTTAGCTTATTTTATAGCTAAAAATAGCTAATTCATAATACGAGAACTTCAAAAATACGAAGAATATTAAAAACGGGGCTAAGATGAACTTACTAGCAAGCTTGAAAAAAAATGAAGAACCCTAGCTATGGAGTCTCCAAATTTTCAGCACAAGAGGAAGAAGATGAATGAAATTTTATCATCTTTTTCCTATTTTAATCATTTATTAGACAAATGACCAAAATGCCCTTCTCTTAAAAAATTTCCCTTTTACTAACTCATGTCCATTTTTGTCCAAAACTTATAATTTGGGGAAATTGCTATTTAAGGACTCATAATTAATATTCTAAAGCTATTTTATACAAAAAGCTTCTAGAAACTCATATTTTGCAACTTTTGCAATTTAGTCCTATTTGATCATTCCATGTCAATTTCACAAAATTTCTACATGGAACTTTAATATTATCATGCAAACATGTCATAAACATTAAGAACTCAATTTACTAACTCAGATTTGTGGTCTCGCACCACTATTTCGACTAGGCCCTGAATCGGGATGTTACAGCTATGCTCTTATTTCTCAACTGTTTCACTTCTCGAGCCAAGATCTTAATCGGCTCCTCTTCATAATACATATCCGGTCTTATCTCAATTTCCGTTGAAGGAATCACATGTGAAGGATCGGAGCGATACCGTCGCAACATCGACACATGGAACACATTATGAATCTTTTCCAACTCTCTACCAGTAAAGCCAACCAGGTAGCTACTGAGCCCAATGCATCAGTAATCTCATACGGCCCTATGAACCTTGGACTCAATTTCCCTTTCTGTACAAATCTCATAATCTTCTTCCACGGGGAGACTTTCAAAAATACTTTGTCACCCACTTTAAACTCGATTTCTTTTCTTTTCAAATCCGCGTACGACTTCTGTCGATCCGAAGTAGCTTTCAGACTATTACGGATTACTTTCACTTTCTCTTCGGTCTCTTTTACTAGATCGACCCCATGGATCCGCTTCTTGCTAAGCTCGATCCAAAACAAAGGAGTTCGGCACTTACGGCCATACAAAGCCTCATACGGTGCCATCTGTATACTTGACTGATAACTATTGTTATAGGCGAATTCGACCAAAGGTAGATATCTCTCCCAACTACCTTCGAATTCTAACACACAGCATCAAAGCATATCTTCCAGAACTTGAATCACTCTTTCAGACTGACCATCGGTTTGCGGATGGAACGCAGTGCTGAAATTCAATCTCGAACCCATGGCCTCTTGCAACTTCTTCCAAAATCTCGAAGTAAACCTCGGATCTCTATCCGATATAATAGACACAGGTACACCATGTAATCTCACTATCTCTGCCACATACAATTCAGCTAACTTATCTAGTGAATAATCAACACGTACTGGAATAAAGTGAGCCGACTTCGTCAATTTATCCACAACAACCCACACCGCATCTCTCTTTCTCGAAGTCATCGGCAACCCCGTTACAAAATCCATGGTAACCCGATCCCATTTCCATTCGGGAACCATCACTGGCTGAAGCAATCCCGAAGGCATTTGATGCTCAGCTTTCACTTGTTGGCAAATCAGACACTTTGCCACAAACTCTGAAATATCTCTTTTCATACCCGGCCACCAATACAACTTCCTCAAGTCGTTGTACATTTTCGTACTGCCCGGATGTACTGTCAAACATCCACTATGGGCCTCATCCAAAACTTTTCGAATCAACTCCTCATCTTTAGGAACACAAATTCTGTCACGATACATCAGAGAACCATTCAAATCCACTCGAAAATCAAAATCACTTTCTGATCTGCACTTAGCTATCTTAGCTTACATCTCGCTGTCATTTCTCTGAGCCTCATATATTTGTTGAACAAATAGTGGCCTAGCTCTCAACTCTACCAAAATAGCACCATCATCAGACAATACTAAACTCGCTCTCATAACTCTTAGAGCATACAGGGATTTCCTACTCAAGGCATCTGCAACCACATTCGCTTTTCCCGGGTGGTAATCAATGACTAACTCATAGTCTTTCAACAATTCAAGCCACCGTCTCTGTCTCAGATTCAGATCCTTCTGATCCATCAAATACTTTAAACTCTTGTGATCCGTAAAGATTCGGCACTTTTCACCATACAAATAATGTCGCCAATAAAGACAACCACAAACTTGTCCACATATGGTCTGAAAACACGGTTCATCAGATCCATAAAAATTGCCGGTGCATTCGTCAAACCAAACGGCATGACCAAAAACTCATAATGGCCATACCTTGTCCGAAATGCAGTTTTCAACACATCTTGTTCTTTCACTCTGAGCTGATAATAACCAGACCTCAAGTCTATCTTGGAGAACACTGTAGCTCCCTTCAGTTGATCAAAAAGATCATCAATCCTTGGTAAAGGATACTTATTCTTAACCGTCACCTTATTGAGTTGTCTATAGTCTATACACAACCTCATAGACCCATCTTTCTTCTTCACAAACAATACCGGAGCACCCCACGGCGAGTAGCTCGGTCTTGCAAAACCCTTATTTGTCAATTCTTGCAACTGAATCTTCAGTTCCTTCAACTCTACAGGTGCCATTCTATATGGAGCAATTGAAATAGGTGTTGTTCCTGGAACCAACTCAATTCCAAACTCAACCTCTCTCACCGGAGGTAATTCGGGTAACTCTTCCGGAAATACATCTGGGTACTCACATACCACTGGCACTGTTTTAAACTCTACTCTAACCTCTTGAGTATTCAACACAAACGCAAGATAGGACTCACATCTTTTCCTCAAACATTTCTCAGCCACTAGGGAAGAAATCATCACGGGTAGACTATCCGATCCACCTGATTCAACCCGAACCACATCTCCACTCTCACATTTTAGTTCAATAAACTTTCTACCACAGTTTACTAAGACTCTATGGGTAGTCAACCAATCCATGCCTAGGATTAGATCAAGCTCATCAAACAGCAATAACATAAGGTTTGCCAGAAAATAATGATTCTAAATCAACAAAGGACAATTCTTACACACTTTGTCCACTAACACATGCTTTCCTAACGGGTTTGACACCTTAATCACAATTTCTGTAGACTCAACGGTCATACTCAAACTAGATGCTAATCTCATGCAAATATAAGAGTGAGTATACCCTGGATCTATTAAAGCAATAACAAGGGTGTCAAAGAGAGAAAAAGTACCCGTTATCACATCAGGGGAGGATGCCTCTTCGCGAGCGTGAATGGCATACGTCCTCGCGGGTGCCCGACCCTCTGGTCTCACAGCAGAATCTCTGGGCGCACCTCTACCACTAGCCCCACCTCTTGGGTTCCTTGGTGGTTTACCCCTCGTAGACACATCACTAGGTCTCACTTCATGCTTCTCTTCCTTATCATCCCTCTCGAGACAGTTACGGATAAAGTGGTCAGGGGAACCACATTTATAGCATTTTCGACTGTTTCCCCAACACTCTCTGGTGTGATACCTACCACAACTTGGACACTCCGGTTTACTCTTCGTATTGCCCACACTTTTCATCGAGGGGGCTTGGACTCTCGAACCCGAACGAGTATTGCCCAAGTCTCGATGCGAATAACCCACTGGTGCCGTCGTCCGAGGATTCACTTCCTTGGATCTTTTCGACTGGGCTTGATACCACTTGCCCATCGGTCTCTTTCTAGCATCTCGGGCTTCACTCACAGCCCTTCTCTTTTCTGAACTCAATTCCTCGGCCTTGCTTGCCCTCTCAACTAGTACCACAAATTCTTTCAACTCCAAAATGCCCACTAGGAGTTTGATATCCTCATTCAGCCCATCTTCGAACCTCTTGCACAAGATGGTCTTTGTCGATACACATTCTTGAGCGTATTTGCTAAGCCTAACAAACTCACACTCGTATTCTGCTACTGTCATCCTTCCTTGCTTCAACTCAAGAAATTTTTTCCTTTTTCGGTCAGTAAACCTCTGGCTTATATACTTCTTCCGGAACTCTTCCAGAAATAAGTCCCATGTCACCCGCTCTTTCGGGATCACTAACATCAGCGTCTTCAACTAATGGTATGCCGAATCTCTCAGCAAGGATACGGCACACTTCAAACTCTCCTCAGGTGTACATGAGAGCTCATCGAACACCCTCATAGAGTTCTCCAACCAGAACTCTGCCCTCTCTGGGTCATCATCTACCTTAGCTCTAAACTCTACAGCCCCGTGTTTCCTAATCTTATCCACCGGGGGTTTCGATATCCTCACTACATCCATACCTTGAGGAGCCACTGGATTTGGCTGAGGTATAGGAGGAGGAGGTGGAGGAGGTTGAGCATTAGAGTTCGCTTGAACATAATCCGAGTACCAATTACTCATCATTTGGAGAAAGGCTTCTCGTGCCTCTTCCCCTTGACCCCTGACCTCGGGTCCACTTTCAACAGGCACGGTTCCTTGTGCAGGAGCTGGCGCATTACTAGCTGCTTCATTAGCAGTCAATGGATCGGAATCCATATTCTATATAAAACAAGATTTGAAATCATCAGAAACCACCACACTATCATTGTACACTTATGGCATGTATAGCTAGACTCTTACACCCGCTACGGTAGTCCTAGAACCGACTAAACCATAGCTCTGATACCACTAAATGTAACACCCCTTACCCGGGTTCTACGCTGGAACCGGGCCCAAGGTGTTACCGAACTCAAACCACTTGATCGCCACTTAGGCTCGTCGTAACTACTCTCTGAAGTCATCCCAACAACCTCATTCTCGACTTACGAGGCCTCACTCATACACACGAGGGCTCTCGAGACTAAACCGGAACTTTTTCCAATCTTAAAATTTTTCTCTTTTATACAGGTCTCACACGCCCATGCAAGATTAGACACGCCCTTGCATGGACACATACGCCCATGTCCCCAGACCGTGTCTAAAAACTCAGTATTCTGCCAATTTGCCCACGGCCAAGGTACGTCTGTGCTTCCCAACCGTGGTGAATCCTGGCTTCACACACACGGCCTCAAAGCCTAGTCACACGCCCGTGTGGCTAGCTCGTTGACTATCCTGACATAAAATGTTAACATGCAGGGGACGCACGGCCACAGCACACGCCCGTGGGTTGACCCTGTGTCACACATGGCCTAGACACACGCCCGTGTGTCTAACCACGTGGTCAAGAACAAGGCTAAGTGCCAAGTTCTTTTCACCCCTCTAACATACACAACATATATTCAACCAACACAATCATAATCAACTCAGATTGGATTGCAATCTCCCATAGACAACTATGACTTTTCATATAATATGGTAGACAACAACTATGGCATTACACAAAATGAGCTATCATCTAAAGGCCAACACATCTTAGCCATTTACAACAAAATTTACTAACTTATCTAGCCCCTATACATGCCACATACAAAACATTAAGTTTCATGTACCAAAGTGTGCTAATATGTGGGCTATCTTCTGATGATCCTCGTATCTCGATTCAACGCTTTTAATCTATAAGACAAGGGAAAAGAAAGGGAGTAAGCTTTGAGCTTAGTAAGTTTACACATAAACAAATAAGCATCATAGTATAAGCTAAACAATAATTAGCATTATACTACCAAAAGTAATGAACAACTATGCTTACTCTTTCTAACCCTTACCACATTTCCAACACGTCATGAGTCACATACTCATAACCATCGAAATGCACCCCTGCATCCTATGTCACATTTACACAATATACAACACATCATTATTTCTCGTAATACATCCACACAGTTTATCCACATAACTTATCCACACAGCCTATCCACACAGCTAGTTCATATAGTTAATCCACACAGCTATTACACACAGCTAATACACACAGTTAATCCACACAACTTATCCACACAGCCTATCCACACAGCTAGTTCATATAGCTAATCCACACAGTTTATCCACATAACTTATCCACACAGCCTATCCACACAGCTAGTTCATATAGCTAATCCACACAGCTATTACACACAGCTAATACACACAGTTAATCCACACAACTTATCCACACAGCCTATCCACACAGCTAGTTCATAAAGCTAATCCACACAGCTATTACACACAGCTAATACACACAGTTAATCCACACAGCCAATATCTTAGTGGTTTCGCACTTAGCACACCATAATTGATTAATAAGGTGGTATCGCACTTAGCCTACCATAAAGGTATTCATAGTGATTCAGCACATAGCTCACCAAACGATATACCTCACGATAGCATCGCACATAGCTAGCTCATCGTCAATATGCATTAGGATGGTATCGCACTTAGCCCACCATCTAGCATTATCACAACATATGCACAAGTCTACTTACTTAATCATTCTCGATCATACATTTATTCCATATTTTCTACTACATTCATCCCACATAGGTTCTCAAACATGCTATACACTAGCTAGCATTAACAAATTGTAAGGATAAATGCATTATTTATGCATAAACTTACCTCGATACTCAAAAGTATGAAAATATGTAATTTAGTCCACCACCTTACTTTTTCCTCGATTTCGATCCGGGCTTCGTCTTTCTTGATCTATAATGAATAATTCAGCTTATTCAATAACACATTGACTAAATTGACCCACACTTCATACTTTAGCAAAATTACTATTTTGCCCCTAAACTTTCTCATATTTACACTTTAGCCCCAAGGCTTGTAAAATGATTTTTATTCAACTTTCTATCCTTTTATGCTTAGCCAATTACATTGATGATAGGAGACGTGATTTTCTTAATCTCACCCAGGGAGACCGTACAGTGGCCGAGTTTCTGAGATTGAGCCGATATGCGCGTGGCATGGTGGAAACTGAATATGAGAGATGTGTACGCTTCGAAGATGGCCTCAGAGACAATTTTCAAGTTCTGATAGCTCCACGGAAGGAGTGTGAGTTTGCTACACTGGTTGAGAAGGCGAAGATCGTCGAGGAAGTTAAGTCCGCTGAGCGCCTAAACCAAGAGAGAAGAAAGAATAAGAAGGAGTCAAAGCCCTCGAGTTCTGTGATGAGGCCTAAGAAAAAGGCCAGAGCTGATGGGCCAGTGAGAGTTGGACCTCTTGTTTCACCTACTGGGCTTTTACCGTGTGGGCACTGTGGTAGACACCATCCAGGCGAATGTTGGAGGACGACTGAGGCATGTTTGAGATGTGGGTCGATTGAGCACCGTGTTCGGGATTGTTTGTTGAGAACTAATCAGATGCAAGCTCCGGTTACTGGTGCTACGCAGCCACTGGGAGTAGTTCAGTAGCCACCTAGGGGTCGATGTCAGGCCAGGGGTGGTAACAGCATGGGTCGAGGATAGAGAGCACCGGGCAGAGGTGCTGGACCGATTGAGATGAGGTAGCCCGCACTGGTTTATGCTGCCCGTCGCCATGAGGACCGAGATGCTCCGGACGTCATCACGGGTACGTTTTTAATTTATAATGTACCTTATTTAGCATTGATAGACATAGGCTCTACACACTCTTACGTAGCCAGTATTATTTCTGAAACCTTGGGGATTCTAGTTGAGAGTACTTCTAGTGAGGTAACTATTGTAAGTCCGTTGGGGCAGTTTATCCGAGTGAGTAAATTATTTAGAGACGTCCCATTAGAGGTTCAAGGAACAATATTTCTGGCTGATCTGATGGAGCTTTCATTTTGGAAGTTTGATTTGATTCTGGGAATGGACTGGCTGGTTAAACATCGGGTAAGTTTGGATTGTGCGACAAAAAGGGTTTTTTTGAGGGCCGAGGAGGACAGCGAGGTAGTTGTGATTGGGGAACGAAGAGACTATCTGACTAATGTGATTTCTGCGTTGGTGGCAAAAAAGTTTGTGAGGAAAGGGTGTGAGGCATTCTTGGCCTACATCAGTATTTCTGACTCTGGAGACTCTACGGTTAAGGACATCAGAACCGTGAGGGACTTTCTGGATGTTTTTCTTTAGGAACTACTAGGTCTGCCTCCGAGCCGAGAAGTAGAATTTGGGATTGAGCTCATTCTGGGTACAGCTCCGGTGTCTATCGCGCCCTACCGAATGGAACCGAAAGAGCTTATAGAGTTTAAGGCTCAAATACAAGAACTGTTAGATCGTGGGTTCATCCGTCCAAGTGTGTCTCCATGGGGAGCACTGTGCTGTTTGTTAAGAAAAAGGATGGGACAATACGGATGTGCATCGATCACCGGCAGTTGAACAAACTGACAATCAAGTATAAGTACCCACTTTCGAGGATAGATGATCTATTCGACCAGTTCAGAGCGGATTCTGTGTTCTCCAAGATTGATTTACCTTCAGGATATCATCAATTGAGGGTTAAGGAGGTCGATGTGCATAAGATGACATTTAGGACTCGTTATGGACATTACGAGTTCCTGGTTATGCCTTTTGGGTTGACCAATGCACCAGCGGCATTTATGGATTTGATGAACCGGGTGTTCCAGCCTTATCTGGACCAGTTTGTGGTGGTATTCATCGATGAAATCCTAGTGTATTCTAAGACTGAGGACGAGCACGATGAGCATCTCAAAGTGATACTACAGACTCTTCGTGAGAAACAGTTGTATGCGAAGTTCAGTAAGTGTGAGTTCTGGCTCCGAGAAGTAACCTTTTTGGGACATGTAGTTTCTGTAGAGGGGATTCGTTTTGATCCTTGTAAGATTGATCCTGTGTTGGATTGGAAACAGCTGAAGAGTGTGTCTGAAATTCGCAGCTTTCTGGGGCTGGCGGGTTATTATCGACGCTTCGTAGAAGGGTTCTCCTTGATCGTAGCACCGTTAACCAAGCTTCTGCGCAAGGGAGTTCCCTTTATCTGGACTGATAAGCAATAAGAGAGCTTCGAGAAGCTCAAATTTTTTTTGACCCAGGCTCTGATTCTGATACAGCCTGAATCTGGGAAGGATTTCGTCGTATACAGTGATACGTCGCATGTGGGTTTGGGTTGCGTACTGATGCAGGATAGTAAGGTTGTAGCTTATGCGTCACGTCAGTTTAAGATGCATGAGGTGAACTATCCTACTCATGATTTGGAACTGGCTGCTATAGTCTTTGCTTTAAAGATTTGGAGGCACTACCTGTACGGTGAGAAGTGTACTATCTACACTGATCATAAAAGCCTCAAATATCTACTCACTCAGAAGGATTTAAACCTTAGGCAGCGTAGATGGGTTGAACTGCTTAAGGATTATGAATGCACCATCGAGTACCATCCTGGTAAGGCCATTGTGGTGGAGGATGCTTTGAGCCGTAGGGCTATGGCCGATTTGAGAGTGATGTTCACTCGACTCAGTTTATTCGATGATGGGAGTTTGTTAGCGGAACTTCAGGTTAAGCCTACATGGATTGATCAGATTAAAGGTAAACAGATGGGGGATAAGTCTCTTGAGTTGCGTTTCCGTCAGGTTGAGACTAGTGATGCTACTGATTTTGGGATTAACAGTGATGGGGTACTTTATTTCCGCGGTCAGATTTGTGTACCGAGTGATGAGAAGTTGCAACAGTCGATTCTGAGGGAGGCGCATAGTAGTCCCTATGTTATGCATCCCAATGGGAACAAGATGTACCGAGATCTCCGAGAGTTGTACTGGTGGCCAGGGTTGAAGCGTGAGGTTACTGACTTCGTTGCTCGCTGTATGACTTGTCAACAGGTTAAGGCTGAGCATCAATTGCCTTCGGGGTTGCTGCAGCCGGTAAAGATACCGATGTGGAAATGGGAACGAGTAACGATGGACTTCGTTAGTGGGTTGCCTTTAACGCCCACTAAGAAGGATTCTGTCTAAGTCATCGTGGATCGATTGACCAAGTCTGCTCACTTCATTCCGGTCAGGACAGACTTTTCTCTCCAGAAATTGGCTAAACTATATATATCTGAGTGAGACTGCATGGGGTTCCTGTCTCGATCATCTCCGATAGGGATCCTCGCTTCACGTCTCGGTTTTGAAAGAAATTGCATGGGGCTCTAGGTTTAAGGTTGGACTTCAGTACTGTTTTCCATCCTCAGACAGATGGTCAGTCGGAGAGGGTGATTCAAGTACTAGAGGATATGTTGAGGAGCTATGTTATAGATTTCTAAGGCAGTTGGGAGGAGTATTTGCCATTGGTAGAGTTCGCCTACAACAATAGCTATCAGTCTAGCATTTAGATGGCACCTTACGAGGCCCTGTATGGTCGTAAGTGTCGTACTCCCTTATGTTGGACTAAGTTGGGTGTGCGACGTGTTCTGGGTCCTGAACTGGTTTCTAAAACTGAAGATATGGTTCGAGTGATTCGAGATCGACTGAAAGCGGCATCTGATAGGCAGAAGTCCTATGCTGATCTGAGGAGAAAACATATCGAGTATTCTGTGGGAGACTTAGTTTTTCTCAAGGTCTCGCCATGGAAGAAGGTTCAGAGGTTCGGTCGCAAGGGTAAGCTAAGCCCTCGGTTTATTGGGCCGTACCGTATTCTAAAACGAGTGGGGCCAGTCGCATATCAGTTGGACCTTCCTCCGGAGTTGGATCGCATTCATGATGTGTTCCACGTCTCAATGTTGAGACGCTACCGCTTTGATCCTACGCATGTTGTTCCTATTGAGGAGATAGAGGTGAGGCCGAATCTGACGTTTGAGGAAGAGCCGATTCAGATTTTAGATTGTGACATTAAGATTCTGCGAAGGAAATCTATCCCCTTAGTGAAAGTGCTGTGGCAGAATCATAGCACTGAGGAGGCTACTTGGGAGCTAGAGGATTCGATGCGTCAGCAGTATCATCACCTTTTTTGATCCGATAAAATTTCGAGGACAAAATTTCCTTTTAGGAGGGTAGAGTTGTAACGCCCTAAATTTTTTTAATTCCAGCTTATGTGATTTTGCAGCACAAAAATATCTGTATGTGTTTTTGAAATTAATTGACACAAATACTTGTCTGCTTTAGTGGTTATGTGTTCTAGGTATGTGTGAGAGGTCCCAAGTTAAAGTCACAACTTGGGTAAATTTTGGCTTTTTTTATGAATAAAGCTCTCACTAGGGTCGGTAGGCTTTTAAGTTATTGTTGGTAAAATGATATCAGAATGGGCCTGCTGGTCTGGTGGTTAAGTGGAGTGTTTGATTGCATGAGGTCTTGTGTTCGAATCCTTGTGCGAGCGTGGGATAGTTTTATTTTGCTCATTCGACTGAAAGAGTTTTAGTTGAACCGAAGTTCTGAGGTGGTTGAGGATGAGAGAATAGGGGGATAATGGGGAGTTATCAAATTTTTTTTCTTTTAATTTCAAATTCTTTTCTCTCATCTCCCCAAGATTTCATTTCTAACTTTTTGTCGTCTCCCCAACTCCTCTGCCGATAATCTGCCTCCCCATCCATTTTCCTTTTCGATTTCTTCTTTCCAATCCATCTTCTTTTGTTCAGCGTTGGTTTTCGCTCGTTCGGGTCGTGTATTAGTAGAAACTTAGTATTGTTTCGACAAAGTGCTTAACGTGAGAGTTTGTGTTTTTTCTCTCGATATCAGGTGAAGGGCAGGAATCGGTGGGAACTCCTGCAGCAAATTGAGCACTAGGAGTCTTCGTTAGCGATAAGTTTACAAATACGCGTTGGGTATTGTGAAGTTTCGTTGGTGGATTAATTTCGTTAAGTTGGAAGTAGTGACTGAATTTGGGTGATGGTATTTTGATTTTTAGGTGCGTGTGGTCTTGGGAGTGTTTTTGCTTCAAATCAACACTAGGTGTGTACTCGGAAACACAGAAAATGAGAATCGAAAAAAGCCAAAAAATGATTCTGTCTACGCCACACAGTCGTGTGGTAGGCCGTGTGCAAGGCTGTGAGCCACAACACGACCATGTGATGGGCGAGCCAGGCCGTGTGCAAGTGACGTGGCCGTGTGATGGTCGGGCAAGGCTGTGTGCGACACACGAGCTCGACCTATTGGGCTGTGTGGGCCACACGGGCGTGTGGGCCCACACGGGCAGGCCAAATGGGCATGCGAGCCCATTTTTCTGAACTGATCTGTAAGGTTGCTCGAGTCACCCAAGTCGACTGTGGACCTACTGTAGGGTCGGTAAGCATTACCTAGACCCCTAATTACGTGATCCGATTATGTGATATATGTATTAAGCATGTTACACTTAGCATGTATACCGACTTGAATGTATGATCTGTTAATTGCTTTGTAGCATGTCATCGATTGTATGTTGCATTACATTGGGGTGGGTTGATGATATTGGAGGAAGTATCTAAAAGGCTATTAAGCCTGTTATCTGGTAGCTCAGCTACAAATATCTGATTACGTGCCGTATTTCGGTACAACATGGTGTGTAAGGATGGATGGGTAGGTTGATTTTATCCCCACATGGTGTGTAGGGTTGGTCGGAGACGGTGTGTAGAGGCTAGTGCGTAGGATTCTGATATTCTGTTATGTTCTACATGTTATATCTGATGGGCCGAGGCCCTAAATTGTATCGTATTCTGTATCTGAGTGGGCTAAGGTCCACACCGATTCTGTAATGGGCCCAGACCCGAATTGTAAGTATATGACTGTTTTCTGATATTATGCTATGTGTATGTTTTCTGTGGGGATTACACACTGAGTTTGCGAAAATTCATCCTTTTTCTGTTTGATCTGTTCAGGTAATCCCCAACATTAGACGGATCGGTGTAGCGGAGGACTCAACGGTGACCATTGCTTCTGCTTCATGATAGGTTCACGATTTTTATACTTATTTATGGTTTTGATTATATCTGGGAAAGGTTTTATGTAATTATGGCCATTACAAATTTTTGTTTAAATTAGGATTTGCAATGTTTTATGGGTTTTATTGCTAGAAGTAGGAAAGCACGGGTTTTCAAAAGAAACAAATGTTTTACCAAAACACCACGATTACGCAAACTATTTTTAAAAGCTTCCGCGAAGTATAAATGTTTTGGAAAACGGACAGCGTTTTGGAAATGAATGACACTAATTGGAATTAACATAAAATAATGAAAAACACCTAAAAAGGAGAAATGGTTTGAGCGTGGCTACTGTTTCAAAAGCACTATCATGTGACATCGCCAGATTCGGCCATAACGTCTAGGTCGGATTTGGGGTGTTACAGTGCAGGAAGTCAGAATTGTAAATTGATATCAATACCATATCACGAGTATCGATACTTAGGGTAATTTTATCGATACTTTTGCAAAGGTATCGATATTTTCTGAGACTTTGATTTTAGACGAGAAATAAAATACTAATTTGGTACCGATTTTACAAACGGTATCGATACCGTACCAGAAAAAATATCAATACGCTTCTTCTAGTATCGATACCTACATGATTTTCTTGGAAATTTTGCTAAGTGATCCTAATGCATGTTCAATTATTACTATAAGTTTATTTAAGGTATGTTTTGTATGTTCTAATGATTATTGATATATGTTTGACTAAAAATTTATAAGATCATTGATAAAGAGGATGATATCTGAATAATGTGACAATTTACTATGAGTATGACATGAGACGGTGGTGTGGCATCTTAATATTCGAGCTTGGCAACCAAGCCGGGTATAGGGTGTTACAACAATAGTCTAACCTAATTAGGTAAATTAACAAACCTAAAACTAAAATAATTCTTGTTCATCGTCTGGTGTCGCGACACTGCCTTTCCAAAGTGAATTCTTTGTCTTCAAAGTCTGATGTTGCAACACCACATGCCGATGTCGTGACACTATTATCGTCCTTCGCATTCTCGGGCCGAAAATAGTGTCCTGCACACTCAAGTAGCTCATTAGTTCATCCTTAGGCACATATTGGCTTGTTAGATCACCGCATGGCTAAAAATTGTGTAAAAACGCTTATTTGTTGAAATTAAACTTAAACTACTAAAAAACAGAAAATGAAATAAAATTAACTAAAAGAGTTGGAAAACAAGATCAATAAGTGCTGAAAAGACTCTAATTTGCCAGAACGAATTGTGGCAAATCATTGATTCAAACCAATATTTGTTTTTCTATTTCCCAAAAAATAAATTTCAATATTTATATTAAATAATTTTCTCATCATAATTTTACTTCCGATAACATTATGACGATTTTACCCCTGGTAAAATTTTGAGAAAGTATATTTAATATTTAACCATTCAACTTGTTCACTATGATCGAATGGTTTATTTTCATTTTCGGGCTTTAAAATAGCTCAAAAACATAAACTCATTCTTCCGATCATTTTTGAGAAATCCATGTTCATTTGCAAATGAATCATTTCTCATTTTCATTTCTATTTCCATTTTGAGAAAACCACATTCATTTCCAAATGATTTCATTTCTCCATTTCGAAAAAAACCAAAACCATTTCTATATATTTTTCATTTCTCCATTTCTATTCATTCTGTTCATTTTGATTGGACGTATGCAATTAAGGCTCAAATGATTTATAATTAAGTTCCAGCTTTTCACCTATTAATTATAAACTCATTTAGTCACGAAGTCATTCCATTATAGTACTGTGACTGAGCTCTCCCCAATGACATGCCATTACGAAAGCAACTCGATTAGTGCTTGTCCAATGACCTTGTCATAAGTGTGTTACTCTCATAAGATATCCTTAATCTCTTTGAGATAATATTCGTTCTCCCAATATGATCATATTTTATCTCATTACATCTTCATTCATGAAAAGTCAATTACTATCAAATAGTAATCAAGTCATTCATTACAAAGACGAACAAATCGTGGACATGCTTACTTTTCATCAACCATGTAATGCCAGTGAAAGGATATCATTTACCCATGTCTCGGGCTATGAATTCCACTATTGGACTTTATAGACAACATATTAGTCTTTCAATTAGTTTGCTCAATTTCGATTAGACTAAAGACATGTTTAAGTTCATCTACTAATATAAGTTGTCTTTCTATATTACAATCTGACCACGTAATATTGCTTAGTATTAGTTAAACATTAGACAATCAATGAGCAACATTTGCTTCCATTTTTCTTTGCGTGCAAAAACCAAGTGAGGAGAAAATACAAAGTATTAATGTAATTCATGAATAATTTTATTAATTAATCTGTTCAAAAAACTATAGTTGTACTTTGACAAAAATACTATATTTAGGGCACCATATCCAACAATTTTCGTAACTAATTTACACATGGAAGGGTTGGTGGTCTAAGGCGTTCTCAATCAGTATAACTAACTTGTCGATTAAATGAAAAAAATGTTATCAAGGATTGGTTCGAACTCAGAGCAAAATCGAGCCTAAAGCTGGAATTTTATTATATTGATTTATTTAATTAAATTTCATTTTTTCTATTTTTATTATTATTTCGATTTTAATTATTTTGAATTTTATTATATTTAGATTCCCCTTTTTATTTTTATTTTTATTTTTGTATAGAATGTCATATGTCGTGGGAACGAAAGTTGTCTAGACGTGCAATCTAGTTGAACCGGATAAAAATTTTAGATATCTCAATCTCTGTGAGATCAACCTTACTCTTTATATTGCTATTTATTTATTTATTGTTTAGGTGTAGAAATATTATTTTTGGTGAATCCGACACACACACAGACACACACACACACACATATGATAATATACATGATACATAAACAATTATAGAACCATTTTCGGCTCTTACAATTATAGCCTTTGTGCCCTAGAGCCACCTTTCCGTTTTGATGTGATTTCATGTGTTTTAACCGAGTCTTAAGGGCATATTGATCTTTTATGAGTTTTATACCTCAAGCAAGCTTTTATAACCTAGTTTAGATCAATTAGACAATATAAATATAATATTTTTAAAGGGAGTTAGGACCTTTTGGCAAATTTCTAACATTATATCTATTTTCTTGTTTTATTGCATTTTCTGACTCTGTGGCTTTCTAAACTCCCTTTTCCCGTCAAAGAATTATCAAAGTTCGATTCAATAAATTCGTAAGACTTGATTTTTCACTTTAAATTCTTTTTTGTTCTTTAGTATTCACACATCTTCTGTTTTAATTACAATTGTTCAGGCTTGTTAAATATTGGTATTTGAAGTTTAGAACGATTGTCTTGTCAAATAGAATAATTAAATAAATGATTTTTAAATTCATTCCAACACTAGAGATGCATTACCTAATTGCGTATGTCATAGTTTATAGTTATGTTGTGTGGATGTGTGATCTAGCTTAAATAAACCCCATTTTTGTTGGTTAGAATTAGGTGTCTCTTATTCTTAATGTTGCCAGTAAGTTAAATATTGGACACTGAGTTACAAGATTATTTATCGATTAGGGAAGTAATTTCAAGTGGGTCGTCTCTTGATTACCAAACAGATAAGGAGAGATCGGTTGCCCAACATTGAGTCAGCAACTAGAACTAATTTATTAAAGGCATTAAAGATATCATTGCATCGATGATTGAACTTATGAATCAAACAGAGATTTTACCTTCGACTAAAGTTTTTCTCCATTGATTTTCAAGACTTTTAATTATTGATTTCTTCATTTTAGCTTTTAATTTGATTTTTTTTTAATTTTATAATAACCCTCTTTTTATTTACTTTATTAGTTTTTACTTAAGGAATAAAATTATCATCAATCTCTGTGGATATGACCCTACTTGCTGCTTTTTACTATTTTATATTTTCAAGTAGGTTTTTATTTTTGTAGATCTTGACAACGTAATACTAAGTATGTTAGATTAAGGGGTGTGCTGAAGAGGAGCTATAGATGTTAATAATGAGTAGCTTCCTGCCTTGTTTGGTTTTGTTCAAAAAATTTCCAAAAGAGGATATTGTTGGGGCAAATTTTTGAACTGGCAGGCTAAGTTCCAAACAGATGTGACCACTTCCGCCATCACTACAATAGTTTGTTTGTTACTTGCTGTATTTGGAATTGACAAATTATTGAAACAAAATCTTTTGACTTTGAATGGTTATGATATTCTGGATATATGGAAGCTCGACTTTGAAGACCAGATTGTTTAAAGCAACTTCCACTAAAGGTTGGATTAGATCATGTCAAACAATAGAATCCCTTAAATTGTGGAGATCGAATTAGGATCACATTAAAGATACCATTGAAGAATTAATCTCCAATAGCCCACTTTACATTGGTCTTTACTAGTATATATTATATTTTTCTTTTTACAGTTGTCGTTATTAAGGGATTTGGATTGTAATTGATCTCTAGTATGTTAGCAAGTTTAAAACTTCTATATATTAAGAGACTTGTATAAGTTTTTGTATTGAGCATTTGAGAGCACTTTATTATTCATTGAGGTACGTATGTGTGAATGCATTTAAGAGTAAATGGATTGTGTTTACAACCTAAGTTCTCACTTCTCAGGAAGAGAATTTAGAGATGAGTGTTCTAATGAATTAAGTTCTATAGACGTAGAAAAACTAAACTATATAAATAATCATTGGTGTCACTTATTTATCCTGTTTTATTTGTTTATCACAATATCAACCGAAGTGATGACTACAACCAAACACTTGTAATTAAGTATTTAATTTCTAGGCAATTAGCATCCATGTGATTCAACATGCATGACAAATTACATTGGAGAAATTAAATTTATGAGTTTATTATAACATATAAAAAAGGTCGAAAAGAACTCAGGCCAAAGAAAGAGATTCCTGAAGAACATATTCTGTTTTTAGAAATACCTCTCAAAATGGTGTCTTTGAGTGAGCTTTTTGGGTATTTGTCAATTTGTAATCAATATAGTCCATTGCATTTGCATCTTTTGCAACTATGCTCTTTTGGCCTGCTTTTTCACGTTTTCGCCTCCATTTATAGTGCTGCAAACTCTGCAACCATATATTAGTGTGTGTGGAGTTAAAACTAGTTAATAATAAGCGGGAAGACTCCATGTTAAACAACATTAACATATTTATCATGTGTAGACATAGACATAGGTGTATGTCATGTGATAAATTCAAGAATGGTAATGAATATCTGTTAAGCAAAGGCAATAAATAATTGGAGATGTAATATCTCCGTACGATAATATCACCTAAACAAATTACCGTTATGTGGAAAGGATATTAAAGAGGTTACAATATGTTACATTAAATGTAACAATAAATACAATAGAATGTAATTTAAATTCATATATCACATTTAAGATTTAAAGAGAAATATTTGGTAACTATTATTAGAGTTTCACAAATAAATTAAGAGTGTTTTAAAAGTATAGTAAAATATTAAAAATATATATTTAAAAGAAAACAGATTACAATCTTTTAAATATGATTGTGAAATAAAATATATATATATACCCAATATGCAAATATATTTAATATATATAGAGAGAGAGAGTCTGTGGCTTTCATGATCTAGAAATAGCGCTCTTATTTTCTCCACTAATGTCATAGGCCAGTGATGTATCATCCCTTGAGTTACCATCTATAAATCAATGTCATATCATGTCTTTTACAGCAAAAACTTGAAACAAAAATAGAGATAGCGATCGGAGTGGTGAAGTAGCTGAAAAAAGAAAGGGCTTTGGGTTACCCCAAACACTTCAAAACAAAAACCATGGCTTCTCCACTCAATAATACAACAACCAGTGATCAAGAAATGGCAGACCTTGAGAGACATCACTGTGTAGAAAGGGTCCAGTGGGTGCTCAACACCCCCAAGCCACCAGGGCTTAGCCAAGAGCTCATTGGAACTGCTGTTTCATGGAGAAACAAAGTCCCATTTCTTAACATGCAGTCCGGGTTGAAACATGAACTCTTTTCAATGTTGAAAGCAACCTTTCCCATCCTTTCTTGGTGTCAAAACTACAAACTAAATCAGTTCAAGCATGATTTACTGGCTGGTCTAACTCTTGCAAGCCTCTGCATTCCTCAGGTTTTTACTTTAAGTTCAATTCTCCATCAAATTCTGCCCCCCCTTTCTGTTACTCATATCATTGTATTTTTGTACAGAGTATCGGATATGCAACTTTGGCGAAACTTGATCCTCAATATGGCCTCTGTAAGCTGCTAGATGAAAATTTTTGCTATAGTTTTGGCGTCTGAAATTGATTACATCTTATATTTTACTAATGAATCTGTGGATCAGACACGAGTGTCGTCCCACCTCTCATTTACACCCTGATGGGAACTTCAAGAGAGATAGCGATCGGACCGGTGGCCGTGATTTCACTCCTTCTATCGTCGATGGTTCAGAAACTTGAGGATCCAATGGCTAATCCCATTGCTTACCATAAACTTGTGCTCACTGTAACTTTCTTTGCGGGTACCTTTCAAGCTGCCTTTGGACTCTTCAGGTTAATTTATCACTTCTTTTTCTCTTGGCATTTTCTTATTAACCCCTTTCTTTCCCATCATTTTCTTACAAGATTTCATGCATATTTTAATCCTTGTGGAGATTTTACAGGTCAGGTTTCCTTATCGATTTTCTTTCACATGCTGCAATAGTGGGGTTCATGGCAGGCGCCGCCATTGTCATTGGTCTTCAACAACTTAAAGGACTGCTTGGAATCACTCATTTTACGAACAAGACCAATGTTATCTCTGTCTTGAAAGTCGTTTGGAGTTCCTTCCAACATCCCGTACTGTCCAATCACTTAACAAACCATACGAGTTCTTGAATTCGTCAATATTAATTTTTTTTTTTTTACTGCAGTGGAATCCTTATAACTTCCTACTCGGATGTTCTTTCCTGATATTCATCTTAATCACAAGATTTTTGGTAAGAACTGCAGCTTGTTTCCAAAAATTTGATCAATTGAATATCTGCATCTTCAAGAAATCATCTTTAAATTATTATTATTTCTATAATTTGTATATCAGGGTAGAAAGAACAAAAAACTATTCTGGTTGCCAGCCATTGCTCCTCTGGTGTCTGTCGTTTTAGCCACACTCATCGTTTTC
Organism: Gossypium sturtianum; assembly: GCA_025698515.1. NCBI lineage: Eukaryota > Viridiplantae > Streptophyta > Magnoliopsida > Malvales > Malvaceae > Gossypium > Gossypium sturtianum. Next base: position 24,884,326 of record CM046952.1, read on the forward strand.
CTTACCAAAGCCGATAAACACGGAGTTAACATCGTGAAACACATCAAAGGAGGCTTAAATCCAAGTTCAGTTGATCAGTTGCAGTTCAACGGACCACATGTTGGGGAACTGGCTAAGATTGGGTTGATTGTAGCTATAATTGCACTCACGGTTGGCGTCTGAGTCTGACTTAATCTTATATGTTCGTTAAGTCTTTATAACAGCTTACTGTTCTACTTTTTGTGAATCATAGGAAGCAATTGCAGTTGGTCGATCTTTCGCAGCCATAAAAGGTTACCACCTTGATGGCAACAAAGAAATGGTAGCCATGGGGTTCATGAACATCATCGGTTCCTTCACTTCTTGCTATGTCGCAACCGGTAATTAACCTACCTTTATTTATATTCCTACTCGTACCACCCTTCAATTCAAATAACTCAAACCCGAGTCGGAGTAAAATGTTGCAGGTTCATTCTCGCGGACAGCGGTGAATTTCAGCGCGGGTTGTGAAACCGCAATGTCGAACATTGTGATGGCTGTTACGGTGTTCATATCATTGGAACTTTTGACAAAGCTGTTGTACTACACACCGGTGGCGATCCTTGCTTCGATTGTTCTGTCGGCGCTGCCGGGACTCATCGACGTCAATGAAGCTTGCAATATTTGGAAGGTTGATAAGCTAGATTTCCTGGCTTGCATTGGGGCCTTTCTGGGAGTGCTGTTTGCAACTGTGGAGATTGGCCTTCTTGTGGCGGTAACACTTACTTTCACTCTAAACCACCCAACAAGGTTGTTGCACCATATGATTAATGTGACATGTAAAAGTTAATTAAAACGTAAAAAATATATGAAAATGTCTAAATATTCCTAATATGAATTATTAATCTATATATAAAATACCTTAAATAGGATTAATTATAACATGAGAATATGATGCGAGTGGACTGTGAACTCTTCTGTCAACAGTAATCTCCAACATGGGTGAGGCATGCGTTTTAAAAAAAGAAAAAGAAAAAGAGAGAGAACATTTTACAACACAAAGAAAGGTTCATATCTTATAGGGAAAAGTGTACATAACATAGACATAAAGTCAACTATGTTGTCTCAACACGTCAGATTTAGTTCCAAGAAACAACACATATTGGTCTCGAATCAAACAAAAGGCTTTTTGTGAAATGTGAGTCTTATAAATTGACATGTATGGCGTGTGAGGCCTTGAAAAATGTCAGCCATGCCAGTCTGCTTTCGTCATTGCAAAGGTTTTATCCATACCCTATAGGTACCTAAGTTTTAATATGGTTGCAGGTAACAATATCATTTGCAAAGATAATAGTGGTATCAATTCGACCAGGCACTGAAACCCTTGGAAAGCTTCCTGAAACTGATGCATTCGGTGATGTCAATCAATATCCAATGGCTGTCAAGACTCCAGGTGTCTTAATAATGCGCCTCAAATCTGCTTTACTTTGTTTTGCAAACGCCAATTTTGTCAGAGAAAGGTAACTACTTAATTCACCTCTACCCCCACAGTATTAAAATATGACATGGTATTAAAATGCTCCAAGACAAGCGAGAAACATCATGAAAAAAGCATTCATTATTTTGGAGTAATGATTTGTTTTATTTTTTTCAGGATTATGAAATGGGTTATTGAGGAGGAAAAGGACAGCAAGCTGAGAAATGCAGAAAAGACTATTCAAATAGTAATCCTTGACATTTCTAGTAAGAGTTGGTGAAATATGGATTATGTTTTGAAGAGATTATTGAATCATTTATTCTTTAATTGTTCCTCACAATGGATTTTGCATGTTAATGAATGGTATTAGATTTGATGGACATCGATACATCGGGCATCGCGTCTCTGGAGGAACTGCATAAGAATTTTGATTCAAATGGGATGAAGGTATGTATACAAGGCTATGTTATTTTACGTTTTTTTTTTTTTTTTAAATTCATGTATGCTAATTTGCATCTGGCTGTTGCAGCTGGCTATTGCAAACCCTAGGTGGCAAGTTATTCACAAGTTGAAATTGGCTAACTTTGTGCCCAAAATTGGAGGAAGGGTGTTTTTAAGCATAGGCGAAGCGATGGCATCTTTTTCCATCTAAATAAAAACACCTTTCAAACAAATCTCTACGTATTATTAAGTTTGAAAAACACAAGGTGTGGTTTTTATATATTTTGTTTTCTTTCATCTATGTTATCGAAACTTATGATAAATTTGGATATCCAAATATGTACCCTATGAATGTATGTATACTTAATGTGAGACGTGATAATAAAAATGTTTGCACGGAATTAAGTTTCTAATTTTAATATATTTCATTTTTTGATCATGTTATTAGAATTTATGCATGGATATATGATAATAAGAGCTTTAACTCGATGAAGAAATAAGTTGGATGGTTTTTATATTAATTTCTTTTATTTATATTACTTGAATTTCGAGATAAATTCCTGAACAAATTTTTATGTATTTAAAGAACTAGATTTTTTTTTTTTCTCTTTGACATTTGTTATTTTTATAACTCCCAAGTATAAGTGACAAAGATAAATAAAAACAGCAACAAAAATTCAATTTTGTCATGTTTTCTCCAAGTCCTAGATCTTTAATATTGTCATATCTAAATCCATACCTTCAATGTACCAACATCTTTAATATTGTCATGTCTAGATCCATTCTCCTCAGCTGACAAGACATATATCATTTTTCAAGAAAACAAAGGTTACTAATAATATTAAATAATATTCAACTCATTCGAAATGCGTCTAGGTTCAATGTCCCAGACTTAGTGGAGAGGCAGAAGGATTAATTTCTGACCGAAGACTAAAGTATATTGGGAATATTGGCTTTAAAGTTAGTGCTTCACTTTGGGACTTTGCTGTTGGTCTCTTTTCTTTAGGGTTCAATAGCAAAACTCTACTTTTAGCCTTTCTATTATGATTATTTATTTAGTTCCTTAAGCTTCCTTATTGAGACTTGAGAGACCTAATTATAAGGAAAAAACCTGTCCACATTCATTGTATCTTAAGGCGAGTTCATTCCACTTTGATCGGCTTTTGTTTTACGCATGGCAGCTGAAATTTGAGTTAACCTCTCAACTAAAAGGCTATTCCGCTCAATTCCACAATGATGAAGTCGATTTTAAGAATAGAACAACCTAAAAAATATAGATGCCTCGTTAATATCTTTAACCACTTTGTATTGCTATGCTAAAAATGATAATGTGTATCAATATAATCATATTAAATTAATTCTATTAAATATTTTATTAAATTTAAAATTTTACACTTACATTTTTATATTAAATAAAAACATAAGTACTTTATTCGTTAATCGATAAATATCATAAAAATAAATATAAATTCTGTATAATAATTTATTTGGCTTTCCAACTTTATAATAAAAAAAAATATTTTAATCTTTAATTTAATTTTTCACCTCTTTTAACTATTGAACTTGTATTGTTTGTCAAATCACCCAAAAATAGATAGAAAAGCTAACACTACACCAAAACAGACTTTTAGGGCGTTTTTAGTGGCGTTTTAAAGAAAAACGCCGCAAATATTACACAACAAACGCCGCAAAAAAAAAGAGCAATAGCGGCGTTTATATCCAAAACGCCGCTAAAAAGGATAAATAGCGGCGTTTTTTTTGTGAAAACGCTGCTAAAGGTCCGAGCATTAGCGGCGCTTTTAGAAAAACGCCGCTAAAGGTCCGAGCATTAGCGGCGCTTTTCAAAAACGCCGCTAAAGACGAGCATTAGCGGCGTTTTTAAAGCGCGCCATACAGTCGATCATTAGCGCGCGCTTAGAAAAACGCCGCTAAAGACCGGAGCATTAGCGGCGCTTTTAAAAAAACGCCGCTAAAGGTCTGATCATTAGCGGCGCTTTTGTAAAAACGCCGCTAAATGTCTGATCATTAGCGGCGCTTTTGTAAAAACGCCGCTAAGGGTCTGATCATTAGCGGCACCTTTAAAAAAACGCCGCTAAAAGTTTTTCATATATTTTTCTTATTCTTGCTTTGAATTATATTTTATTTTGATAAATTCACTTATAAGCAGTGAGAAACTTTCATTTTAGTTACTTATTTATGAAAAGTTACAAATTGCTAACTAAACAATTTAGAAGTTTTCATTTAAGTTACAAATTAAGCTATTAAATTTGATTTAGGGTTTAATGTTTAGTATGTTAATTTCATGGTTTAGGGTTTGTTATTTTGGTGTATGGGTTTAGTGTTTTAAAGTTTGTTGTTTGGGTTTATTGTATATTATTTAATATCTTAGTGTTTACCGATATTAAGGTTTAAGTGTTAGTGGTCAGGGGTTAAAGTTTAGGGTTAGGGGTTTAGGGGGAAATGGTTAATGGGTTAGGGTTTTGAGTTTAGGGTTTATGGTTTATGGTTTTAGGGTTAGGGGTTTGGGGGGAAATGGTTAATGTGTTAGGTTTCTGAGTTTAGGGTTTATGGTTTAAGTTTAGGATTTTAGGGTTTAAGGTTTAGGGTGTTAGCTATATGACCCCAAATCCCGAAACTGAAATCCCTCATGAGGGATTTATGGTTAATGTGTTAGCTATTAAAATATATGTTTTGTACTACACTAACATTGGCCACATGAATTCCCAAAAAGTTGGTCTCGGATTATGGTTTAAGGTTTGCAGTTTAGAGTTTAGGGTTCGAGTTTTATAGTCTAAGATTATAGTTTAAATTATTTAATTTCTTATATATATATATTAAAATTATAATTATAGTTTAAATTATTTTAGAGATAATAGATAAGCTTTATATTTATTAAAATTAAAAAAAAATGGTAACCCATGCATCTATAGAGAAACAAAATTAATTAGGATTAAGGTTATGGCATATAAAAATATATGCTATATATAAAAATGGTGAGATTGCATTTTTTACTTACAAAATAATTTCAGACCCTAACAAAATCTGATTGTCCATCTGTTTATCCCTAAATCCTAAACCCTAAATCTTAAACGGTCTAAACCCTAAACTCTAAACTATAGATTTAGATTCTAAACCCTAAATCATAACTCTAAACACTCGACCATAAACCCCTAAACTACAAGCACTAAACCATTAACCATTAAACCCTAACATTAAATGCCGCTAAATATATATACGAGTTGCAGTTTAGGGTTGAGAGAGTGTGTTTATGGTTTGAGGTTTATACTATTAAAAATTAATGTGTTTCTGGTTTGAGCTTTAAGATATATATACTATTGACTGAAGCAATATTTGGAATTTACTAAGATTCAACCCATTTAATTTGTACTATACCCATATTAATTATTTAATATATAAGTATATAAAATATATATTTTGTTTATATTAAAAATTAAAATATAGTAAGTGGTTTAATTTTAGTGGTGTTTTAATGAAAACGCCGCAAAAGAGTGCAAAACGTCATCGTTTGATGTGTACATTTAGTGGCGTTTTTGCCTATAAACGCCGCAAATATGGTTCAGGTATAAAAACGATGACGTTTTCAGCTTTGTTTTAGTGGCGTTTTTAAAAAAAAATGCCGCAAAATATTATGAACAGTGAGACGGTGCCGTTTTTAATTGTGCGGAGTTAGTGGCGTTTTCACAAAAACGCCGCAAATTGTAATGAATTACCGGCGTTTTCTGGAAAAACGCCGCAAATTTGTAAACTAATATGGTAAACGTTGCCGTTTTATCTTTGTTATTCGTGGCATTTTATCATAAACGCCGCAATATGTTTATACATTACCGGCGTTTTTAGCTTAAACGCCACAAAAATTGATAACTGTTCGCAATACGGTGTCGTTTTATTCTTTGTTTTTACATTTCATTTTCCCTCTTTCCTCCAGTTCGAAATCCCGATTTCTTTCCCTAATTTCCTAACATTCAAATCCCCAATTCCAAAATCCCCAATTTCTTCCCCAATCTCCCAAATTTGAGTACCTTCTTCCTCAATCTCTACAAATTATCAAAACTATTAAACTTCCTAAATCCCCAATTACGCTCGTGTTTCTGGAAACTGTTCGAATCATCTCTTCGCCGCTTCAAAAGGAAGTTCTTCGCCTCTGCTCTCTGTCGGTGCATCTTCTCTCCGCCGCCGCCGCTGGATATTCGGGTCGTGGAGGTATTTCCTTGGTTCATACTTGGTTCGTACTGTTAAGTTTTGCTCTTGTTATGACACTTGACTGATTGACTGCTATTTCCTTATAAGTTGCTAACCTTCCAGTTTTAAACTTGTTATGCAGTTTGAAGCTTAACATCTTAATTCCATTTGCGCCTTGGGCTCTGGTGGTTCCAAGTTCACTCAAACCCCATCCCCACCATCCAGGGTAATTCTTTTAGTTCCGTTCTTAATCAAACTCTCTTTGATTATATATTACTGCTAATTTTTTCCCATTTCTTTGTATGTGTATATTTATTAGAACTTAATAAAATTTTATGTTGTTTATTTTTTCCTTGTTTGGGATCATGTGCATGTTCATGGGTACCCTTCAAATTGCTCTTTTAGGGGACAGCTTTTCAATGGTAGTGACAGGATGATCGGTTACTAGGAAGCAGAGGTAATTGGGAAAGAATAGTACCAATTAGAAAATGATGGTCTATATTTCGGTCAATTCATATATTTCTCGATTATTGTGTACATACATAGGCTTTCTAGTTTTGGTATGCTTGGTTTTTCTTGGGAATTTTTAATCACAAATGTGCTCTTTTGGGTTGATGCTAATGGATACATTTCTTTTTCCCTTTTTACAGGGAGAACTATATAATTGGAAGAAGCATAGGGTCAATTTGCAATTAACATATAGTCTGGATGATAAGTTTTTTACGGGTTTTGATTGTATAAGGTACTTTTTTTCTACTTTTATATTTCCATGGCTTATTTGATAATGTTATACACAATATTATATATATTAATGTAATGATATCTATGTTGCTTTAATATATAAACGTGAAATCTATTTATATCCTCTCTTTCTCTCATCAACCAACCATTTTTGCTTAGTTAAACAATATCTATAGAATTTACCCAAATGTTTAAGAAAGAAAAAAAAAAAAGGTGTTTATATCGAAAGACAAGGCATTGGAAGTGAAGCAAGGTCAGTTTATTAAGGTATATTATAGATATAATATAGTAAAAAACCTTTGTGTATTTTATCGCAAAAAGGACAAAACCTAGATTCATCTTTTCTCATATTAGTGAATGACGACATCTGAAAAATACACCCATACATGCTATAAATATTAATTATATTATTATTAACAAGTATTGGTGCATGCATTTGAATTTGTTCATTTTTTTATATATTTACAGAAATATATTTTTATGTTAGTCACAAAGTATGAAACACAAAATCTAATGGATCAGAACTATAAAGAAGCCATATTTGTATGTATTTGAGTAATGAGTTCCAATAAACCATTTTCATGGGTTTTTTTATTTTAAGAAAATAGTCCTCGAAATGAACATATAGAATCCTTCTTTGCATTTGCACCGACCAAGAAAATCAAGCTAATTTCTTAGCTTTCAACCTATATATATAAACTCGATTCATATATGCATACATACGTGGATGTCCCAACATGAGTAGTCATATACATTGCGGAGTTTCAAAGGCAAAGATGTAACTCGATAGTGCCTTTTACAGAAAACGTGTCGGGGTCATACAAGAATTTCCTTTGCATTTTTGTTTTATGAAGCTACCTTTACATTTGATCGCTTTTTGCAGATCTTATATACAATAACCCAAAGTTTAAATTATATACAAGAAAGAGTAATGCATGATTCAAGTCGCTTTTGCATTGAATTACACATTTAAGAATATCAATGAAAGTGTGTGTGTGTGTGTATTTTGACTCAGCCTTGAATATTGCAGCAATGGGCTAAGTGAAATTCTTTTAATTGTTAATCCATATAAGTTACAATTAATTATTAAATCTTGCAAATTATAATGTGTTCCTTTTTGTATAAAATATTGTGTAAAATCTTAAATAAGTGTATCAATGGGCTAACCCATTCTCTACTTGTCTGTATTGGGACTGATTAGGAGCGGACCCAATCAGATTACGATAACATTTGTTGAAGGAAACGAAACTGCACGGAAACTTCTTCGCATGTGGATTTATACGGCTGGGTAGCGGCTTTATCTTTTCATCTGAGGTGAGTTGATTGAGTTAAAATTATTTCAACTGATTTTAGTTTCTAAACTAATTTTTCTACATGCTGGACCCTTGTTATAGATACGTACTTGTAACACCCCAGACCCGGTCAATACGACACAACCGAATCTGGCATGCCACGAAGGAAAACGTTTTGAAAAAAATTGAGTTAACGATTAAATTTTAGTGAAAAACTCTTTGTTGTTCTATGTTTGTAGAAATCAGGTGTATAATACATTTAAAACTAATAATTTACTTTGAAATTTCGTAAATAAATCTTTAAAACTATGTTGCAGATCCATAGATTAGAAAACCTTTTATAATTTTTAAAGAAACCCAAGCGATTATTTTAAAAACCGTTTCTAATTGAAATTTGGAAACTTAACTTTTGAAAAATAGTATGAGTTATCGAAAACACTTAAGTTGCCATTTATTAACAAGAGATTTGTATTACCCGATGGTAGGGATTGAAAACCATTACGTCTTGTAGTTTAGAAAACCTTGCGCTCATATTATTAAATTAATCAAGTGATATACTTAATCATGTTTAGAATAAATCCAAAGCATATAAATAATCCAAAAACGTAATTTAAATGGCCTTATTACAAACCCAAAATAAAAATAGAACCAAATTTAAATAAAGTAAAGTATCCAAACCAAAGTTCATATAGAACCGAATTTATTTAATGCATGGCCACCTCGAGTCTACCCGGCTCCTCATCCGCGATCTATGAATCACCTGAAAAGATAAGGGAGAAGGTGAGTCACCAAGACTCAGTGTATATATCCTTTCCCCGATTAATACATCATACTTACACAATTTATAACCAAGCAGTATATAAATATAATGCACCCAAACCTAGCCATCCATAACTCCCTTTTCTACCCCGTGTGTACCAAACCACCGTGGTGCCAAACCACTGTGACCCAAAGTCACGATATCCAATATTGTGGTGCCAAACCACCGGTGACCCAAAGTCACGAATAATAAAGTTGTGGGGCCAACCCACGTGTGATACCAAATCACCGTGACGATCCCATAATATCGAATGTGGGGCCAACCCATCGTGGTACTAAGCCACTAGGATGAGTCGCTATGAGGTGCCAAACCTCTGGTGTCCCAAAGACACGAAATAACTGTGGTACCAAACCACTGGAGGTGCCAAACCTCTGGTGTCCCAAAGACACGGATATCAAATCCTTCCCCCTCCTCTCATATCACCCAAACCAGTGTAAAATTTAAACAAATCATGCCATTATACTTTATTAGAATTCACTTAGCAAATATATCATAATTCATATCATCATGCATCATATTGTAAAAGTCATATCGAAACGGACTTACCCGATTCATTGCTCATACCCTTACGGTATCATATCAAGATCTCACAGTTTCCAACTTTAATAACATGATTAGTATATAAATAAATATATATTACCGAATTATAAAGTGTGTAAGATACACACCTGTCACTAACGAAAGTTCTAAATCCCGAAGACCCGATCTACCGCACTAGATCTCCTTGTCCTACATTCGGCCAAACCACAAAACCATTAACAAGGCCATTCGGCCATACCAATAAATCTTAGTCTCATTAACCTTTGGTTTTTCTCAACAACTTAAAGAATATTGAACCAACATGAATCCTTACCACTTGACTTACCAACTTCGATTGCTAAAGAAATAGGGCTTAGATCAATTGCTTCCGAAATCCCGAAGAGCCTAAAAGAAAATTGGTTCCTATGAATAGTTAGAACCTTGCTAACAAATGCCCAAAAATTCGACCTTTGCCCTCATAAGAAACGATAGAGAAAAGAAAAGGAAAATCGGCCAAGACACTTACCTATCTTCCAAAACCGATTATAGAAGAACCCAAAGAAAATCCACCCTTGATGATTTTCGGCCAAGATAACACAAAAAGAGAAAAAGAAGATTCGGATATGGTGGAGAAAAAGAAAGGAAAATAAAAGTGAAAATGAAATAGGAGAAGGAGGATTCGAAAATAAAAGAAAGAAGAACATTGAAGGAGAAAATAGAATGAGGATGGATGTTTTTAATTTTGAGCAAAAGTGAAAGAAATGAGATTTGGGAAGGAGGAAGATTCGGCCAAGAGAAAGTACAAAGGAAATGTGGTTTTGAGCAAATATCAAAAGAAAGAAAAGAGAGAGATGGGAGGAAGAGGTTCGCCAAACACCTTGTTTGCCGAAAAGAAAAGTGCACAAAGTGCTAAGTGTGGTTTCGGTTTCAAAGGAAAAATGAAAGAAAGAAAATAGAATTTGGTTCAAACAAAAATGAGAGCTAAACCAAAAGCAAAATTGCACCTAATGCCTAAGGTACATTCGGCTAAGGAAGAAAATTTTGGAGAGGAAAAGAAGAAATGCCAAATGGTGCACAAAATGCTAAAATTGACCAACCAATTCCCCAACTTCCTATCAACATTCGGCCACCCCCCTAGCCATACATGTCGTCCACATTCATGGACTAATGGCCTTAGATTAGTTTCCAAAACACTCTCCATCATCCAAGCCCTTTGTCCCCCCATCCTTCCATAAATCTTAAGATTCTTATCCCAAAATACAAGCTTTCCTAAACTAATATTCAACTTGTCATAAAAATTGAAAGTCCAACCTTCCATAATTAGAGCTTGGCCGACACTTAATGTTAGGATGCATAAAAATAAAGTCTTCCAAATGCAATCCATGCTATTCGAACCATTTCCCTCGAGCAACCATCCATGCGCCATAACCACCTTGCCACAACTCCTCATGTGCTAAATTTAACACTTAAATTAACTTAAGTGTCAAGTTCACCTAATCCACTTCACTAAATGTTAATACTAAGAATTATTCTAGCTTCATAAATAAAATCAAGCCTTCTCAAGACTATGCTAACACACAAAATTCATACCCGAGCCAACACAAATAACAAGATGAAACTCTAATTTTTAGGATGTTACAATTCTACCCCCTTAAGAAAATTTCGTCCTCGAATTTACCTGATCAAAAGAGTTGAGGAAACTGCTGTCTCATCACATCCTCCGGTTCCCACGTAGCTTCTTCTACGCCATGGTTCCGCCATAATACCTTCACTAATGGAACTGATTTCCTGCGCAACACTTTCACATCTTGATCTAGAATCAGACTGGTTCCTCTTCCACCGTCGATCCGACTCACCTCTATTTCCTCTCGCCACGACATGCGATGGATCGAACGATAGCGTCTAAGCATGGAGACATGGAACACATCATGTATCTAACTCACTCGATGGCAACTCGAGCTGATAGGCTACTGTCCCACTCGCCTCAACACCTTATACTACCCCAATAAACCTTGGACTTAACTTGCCTTTTCTCCCAAATCTTAACACTTTCTTCCATGGTGAGACCTTCGTAAAAACCTTATCACCCACGGCAAACTCTATATCCCTCCGCTTGAGATCGGCATATGACTTCTACCTATCCGAAGCTTCCTTGACGAGCCCGAATCATCTTAACCTTATCCTCGCCTCTCGCAACCAACTCGGGTCCTAACATCTAACGCTCACCCAACTCTGTCTCGTAGATGTAGGTGTGCGACACCTCCTACCATACAACGCCTCATATGGTGCCATCTTAATGCTTGCCGATAACTATTGTTGTATGGGAATTCACTAATGGCAAAAACTCTTCCCACCGCCTCTAAAATCCAAAACACAACCTCTCAACATATCCTCTAAAATCAGATAACTCTTTCCATCGCCTCCGATCGTGGATGAAATGTCAGATCGAAATCCAACCGCGCACTCCAAAGCTTGATGTAACGCTCTCCAAAACCTCGACGTAAATCTAGGATCTCTGCTCGAGATGATCGACACCGGTACACCATGCAACCTTACTATCTCCGCCACATACAACTTAGCTAACTTCAAAGTGAGTAATCTACCCTTACCGGAATGAAATGAGTCGACTTAGTCGACGATCCACAATCACCTAAATCGAGTCATTCTTACTTGGCGTAAGGGGTAATCCACCGACAAAGTCCATAGTGATCCTTTCCCACTTCCATCGTGGAATTTTCATCGGTGGCGTAACCTGACAACAAGAATCGATGTTCCGCTTGACTGGCGACACGCCGACATTTACCCACAAACTCGCCACCTCCCGCCTGCACTGCCACCAAAAAAGCTTCTCTTAAATCCCGATACATCTTGCTACCTCCAGGATGCATAGCGTATGGGCTGCTATGTGCGCCCCCAAGAATCCTTTGCCTCAACTCAACATCCTTCGCATACAAGCTCTCCCTTGAAAACACAATACTCCATCACCGGACAAACTATAATCCTCTAAACCACTATTCTGAACCTGCAACCTCTGATCATTCAAACCCTTATCCTCTAACTGTTTCTCCTTGATCTTCTCTAACCAAGTCGGCTTGACTTGCAATTCTGCCAAAAGACTCCCATCGTCATATAAGCTAAGACGAGCAAACATCGATCTTAAGTCTGATACAACCTTACGGCTCAACGCGTGCGCCACCACGTTAGCCTTGCCCGATGATACTCAATCGAACGATCGTAGTCCTTCAATAACTCAATCCATCTACGCCGCCTCAAGTTCAAATCCTTCCGAGTCAAAAGATACTTAAGACTCTTGTGATCCGTGTAGACTATCGATTTCTCTCTATACAAATAGTGTCTCCATATCTTCAAAGCAAAAACCACTACAGCTAATTCCAAGTCATGCGTCGGATAGTTAACTTCATATGGTTTCAACTGTCGAGATGCATAAGCCACTACCTTCCCTTCCTCAGCATCAACACACATCCCAAACCAAGATGTGATGCATCACGAAAACCGTGAATTCCTTGCCCGCTCAAAGTTGAATCAAAATCGGAGCTTCAGCTTAGAATCTTCTTCAACTTGTCGAAACTTCCTTGCGCTTCTCGGTCCACACAAATGGAACTCCTTTCCTCAATAACTTGGTCATAGGTGCTGCGATTAAAGAAAATCCTCTACAAATCTTCTGTAATACCCCGCTGCACCTAGAAAACTCCGAATTTCACCACCGACTTAGGCGGCTTCCAATCCAACACCGCCTCAATCTTCCGAGGATCCACTCTAATCCTCACCGATACTACGTGACCCAAGAAAGTCACCTCCTAAGCCGTAACTCGCACTTACTAAATTTGGCATAAAGTCGCTTTCCTCGAAATTTACAACACTACTCGCAAATGCGCATCATGCTCCTCCTCGACTTTGAGTATACCAAAATATCGCCTATAAATACTACGACAAACCGATCCGTAAACCACGAATACCCAATTCATCATGTCCATGAATGCTGCCACGCGCGTTAGTCAACCCAAACGGCATTACCAAAAATTCGTAGTGCCCATACCGAGTGCGAAATGCCGTCTTATGGATATCAGCCTCTTTCACCTTTAGCTGATGATACCCAAACCTTAAATCAATCTTGAGAAAACCATCGCCTCTTAAGTGATCAAACAAGTCATCTATCCTCGGCAAAGGATACTTGTTTTTGATCGTCACTTATTCAATCGGCGATAGTCTATACACATCCGCATCGAACCATCCTTCTTCTTGACAAAAGTACCGGCGCTCCCCAAGGCGAAACACTTGGTCGGATAAAACCTCGATCCAACAACTCCCGAATCCGAGCCTTCAATTCCACTAATTCCTTCTTGCCCATCCTATACGGAGCAATAGACACCGGCGCAGCTCCGGGTAATAGATCTATACCAAATTCAACTTCACGATCCGAAGGCGGTCCGAAAGTTCTTCCGAAATACGTCAACATATTCCTTTACCGTTCGGACATTCCCCACAGTAGACTCCTTAGCTTCCAATGCACACACATGAATCACAAATGCCTCACACGCTTCTTCTTGACCAACTTCACAGCTTTCAACGTAGATACTACGTTGGATAAATAATCTCTTCTATTACCTATCATAACCACCTCTTCGCTCTCACCGACTTCAAAACCATGCGCTTAGCAAAGACAATCCAAACTTGCTTGATACTTGACCAACCAAATCCATCCCAAGAATCGATCGAACTCCTCAAACGGCGGTTCCATCGATCAGCTACAAACATTACCCCTTGGAGTTCTAGGGGTACATCTCTATACTGCCTTATTTACTTCTACAGAGTGACCTAGAGGGCTAAGCATCGTCATCTTCCTAGAAGTAGTCTCGAGTCTAGATTCATAGTCTCTACTATGCTACTAGCAACATACGAATGTGTCAAACCCACATCTATCAAAGCCGTATATGGTACACCAAAGATTAAGAACGCATTCGGGTTATGACGTCCGGTCATGCCGCCTCCTCTCGACGCCTCCACATACACCAAACCAGTGTCTTGCCTCGGTGTTGCTGCTCGCACCTCGCCCGATGCTCCGCGGCCTCGACTCGAACCATTACCTCCTCTACCATTACCACGACCTCTCGTGGTGACGGTCCCTCATTTCTCGAATCGAGCACGACCTTGACCTCGATCGATTCTTGGCTAGCTTACGTGGACACGGTCCCTCACACGATGATCCAAATGAGCCACACTCAAAACATCCTTTCCTCCGGTCCAACATTCGCCCCAATGAAATTTTCCACATCGGTTACACTGCTTTGGTCCCCGATTAGCGATAATAGGCCTCCCATTGATTCACCACTCTCGCCTAACCTCTTTTGAGAATTACCACCGACCTTGGATGATCCAAAACCTCTCTTATGTTTATTCCTCGCCGTGACTCGCTTCTGATTCCTTTATCCCTTCACTATCTTAGTCTTTTCAATTAGCGCAAAGAAACTCTCGCCTCCCGATGTGGAGCAATCAGCAATCTCACTCGTCCCTTAATCCATCTTCGAACCGGACACATCACTCGTGTCGGTTACGATACCTCCAAAGATACCGGCTCAATCTTAAAAATTACGCCTCATATTACGATACGGACTTACTCCCTAGACCAAACTCGAAATACCTTACGCTATGCATCAATGTAACTAGACCCAACATATTTCTTCCGATACGCTGCCTTAAAATAATCCCAAGTGAGATCCTCCACGCAAAGACTATTCCGCACCGTGAGCCACCACCGATATGACTCATCCTCGAAGAAGCGACACTATCCCTTTTAGCTTTTCCTCAAAGATTCGGATCCAAGTCATCCATGATTCGCTCCGTCGCCTCTAACCAATACTCACATCTTTGGGAGCCACACCAAACACCTCAAAATACCTTAGCTCCATTGGCTCGGAGTCGCTCGAGATCACGGATTTTCAAACTCCCGCGCCTCCACCTATTCCAAATACCCTCTCAAGAACTCGCAAATCGCTCGAGATATCGCATCATCCCCATTTGATCTTGATGCTCAATTCCAACCGGCCGGTGGTGGGGTGGTGGTACCTCATTTTCGGATCCTTGACTGCACCTCACCGGCTCGCACACGCCCATCCTACCTCGACCAAGCGTCCACGAGTAATACGACCCGGCCTCGAGTACTCATGTCTAAAGTCTCGACTTATCTCGATTTAAAAGTGTTATGCATTAGTCATTATTCCACTTTCTTTAAAGCACGCTTTATGAAAATTTTTAATAAGAGGTTGTTTCATGAGTACATTCAACCTATAGTTTTGGGTCTCTAGAGTAGTTTCTACTACTATACGGTCATGCCATCATCATTATAATCATATCATCAAAAGCAACAGTTTGAGATACTTACAGGCGGATCGGTGCCAAGACTCGGTGCCATGCCTTTCCAACCATATAAATTTAAACAAAACATTTTAAGACCATACTTTAAATCATTTTGGGCCTCGGCCACAAATAGCTTTTGAACTTGGCTCGATACCAATTTGTAACACCCTGCACCTTGGCCAATACGACACAACCGAATCGGCATGCCACGAAGGAAAATGTTTTGAAAAAATTGAGTTAACGATTAAATTTTAGTGAAAAACTCTTTGTTGTTCTATGTTTGTAGAAATCAGTGTATATATACATTTAAAACTAATAATTTACTTTGAAATTCGTAAATAAATCTTTAAAACTATGTTGCGATCCATAGATTAGAAAACCTTTTATAATTTTTAATGAAACCCAAGCGATTATTTTAAAAACCGTTTCTAATTGAAATTTGGAAACTTAACTTTTGAAAATTAGTATGAGTTATCGAAAACACTTAAGTTGCCATTTATTAACAAGAGATTTGTATTACCCGATGGTAGGGATTGAAAACCATTACGTTTTGTAGTTTAGAAAACCTTGCGCTCATATTATTAAATTAATCAAGTGATATACTTAATCATGTTTAGAATAAATCCAAAGCATATAACTAATCCAAAAACGTAATTTAAATGGCCTTATTACAAACCCAAAATAAAAATAGAACCAAATTTAAATAAAGTAAAGTATCCAAACCAAAGTTCATATAGAACCGAATTTATTTAATGCATGGCCACCTCGAGTCTACTCCGCTCCTCATCCGCGATCTATGAATCACCCGAAAAGATAAGGAGAAGGTGAGTCACCAAGACTCAGCATGTATATATCCTTTCCCCGATTAATACATCATACTTACACAATTTATAACCAAGCAAGATATAAATATAATGCACCCAAACCTAGCCATCCATAACTCCCTTTTCTACCCCGTGTGGTACCAAACCACCGGTGGTGCCAAACCACCGTGACCCAAAGTCACGATATCCAATATTGTGGTGCCAAACCACCGTGACCCAAAGTCACGAATAATAAAAGTTGTGGGGCCAACCCACGTGTGATACCAAATCACCGCGACGATCCCATAATATCGAATGTGGGGCCAACCCATCGTGGTACTAAGCCACTAGGATGAGTCGCTATGAGGTGCCAAACCTCCGTGTCCCAAAGACACGAAATAATCGTGGTACCAAACCACCGGAGGTGCCAAACCTCTGGTGTCCCAAAGACACGGATATCAAATCCTTCCCCTCCTCTCATATCACCCAAACCAATGTAACATTTAAACAAATCATGCCATTATACTTTATTAGAATTCACTTAGCAAATATATCATAATTCATATCATCATGCATCATATTGCAAAAGTCATATCGAAAACGGACTTACCCGATTCATTGCTCATACCCTTACGGTATCATATCAAGATCTCACGCTTCCAAGTTTAATAACATGATTAGTATATAAATAAATATATATTACCGAATTATAAAGTGTGTAAGATACACACCGTCACTAACGAAAGTTCTAAATCCCGAAGACTCGATCTACCGCACTAGATCTCCTTGTCCTACATTCGGCCAAACCACAAAACCATTAACAAGGCCATTCGGCCATACCAATAAATCTTAGTCTCATTAACCTTTGGTTTTTCTCAACAACTTAAAGAATATTGATCCAACATGAATCCTTACCACTTGACTTACCAACTTCGATTGCTAAAGAAATAGGGCTTAGATCGATTGCTTCCAAAATCCCGAAGAGCCTAAAAGAAAATCGGTTCCTATGAATAGTTAGAACCTTGCTAACAAATGCCCAAAAATTTAACCTTTGCCCTCATAAGAAACGATAGAGAAAAGAAAAGGAAAATCGGCCAAGACACTTACCTATCTTCTAAAATCGATTATAGAAGAACCCAAAGAAAATCTACCCTTGATGATTTTCGGCCAAGATAACACCAAAAGAGAAAAAGAAGATTCGGCTATGGTGGAGAAAAAGAAAGGAAAATAAAAGTGAAAATGAAATAGGAGAAGGAGGATTCGAAAATAAAAGAAAGAAGAACATGGAAGGAGAAAATAGAATGAGGATGGATGTTTTTAATTTTGAGCAAAAGTGAAAGAAATGAGATTTGGGAAGGAGGAAGATTCGGCCAAGAGAAAGTAAAAAGGAAATGTGGTTTTAAGTAAATATCAAAAGAAATAAAAGAGAGAGATGGGAGAAAGAGGTTCGGCCAAACACCTTGTTTGCCGAAAAAGAAAAGTGCACAAAGTGCTAAGTGTGGTTTCGGTTTCAAAAGGAAAAATGAAAGAAAGAAAATAGAATTTGGTTCAAACAAAAATGAGAGCTAAACCAAAATCAAAATTACACCTAATGCCTAAGGTACATTCAGCTAAGGAAGAAAATTTTGGAGAGGAAAAGAAGAAATGCCAAATGGTGCACAAAATGCTAAAATTGACCAACCAATTCCCCCAACTTCCTATCAACATTCGGCCACCCCTAGCCATACATGCCGTCCACATTCATGGACTAATGGCCTTAGATTAGTTTCCAAAACACTCTCCATCATCCAAGCCCTTTGTCCCCCATCCTTCCATAAATCTTAAGATTCTTATCCCAAAATACAAGCTTTCCTAAACTAATATTCAACTTGTCATAAAATTGAAAGTCCAACCTTCCATAATTAGAGCTTGGCCGACACTTAATGTTAGGATGCATAAAAATAAAGTCTTCCAAATGCAATCCATGCTATTCGAACCATTTCCCTCGAGCAACCATCCATGCGCCATAACCACCTTGCCACAACTCCTCATGTGCTAAATTTAACACTTAAATTAACTTAAGTGTCAAGTTCACCTAATCCACTTCACTAAATTTTAATACTAAGAATTATTCTAGCTTCATAAATAAAATCAAGCCTTCTCAAGACTATGCTAACACACAAAATTCATACCCGAGCCAACACAAATAACAAGATGATACTCTAATTTTTAGGATGTTACAGTACTTCTGGTATGTCAATTTTTGTAGCATTGGTTTGAACTTAAGTTGTTTGTTTTTGGAGTAGGCATGGTGCATTTTTTTGCCTAAAATTTTGGATATCTGGAATGAGGTATTAAATTTAGCTACAAATAAAATAAAAAAATAATATAAATAGTAAAGATTAAAATTTCCATGATGCATAACTTAAAATATGATTTGAAAAGAGGGTGAGTTATAAGTTGGAATGATTATTGGTGAACTAGTAGCGTTTCTTTGTATAACTTTGAGAAAGATTAAAGTAAGATTTGGAAACAGGATTTGAGCCCTGATTTATGTCTCATTATCAACAAACATTAAAATATCAATAGGAAATTTGAAAGAAAGAAAATTTAAAGTAACAGAGGAAATTTCATAAGAGCTTCGGAGACTTGACTAATAAAAATGTTATGTGTTGTTGTTTTACTTATAGAAATTTTGATTTTTTTCTCATTCTTATATTGTTTTACTTTTAAATCTTAGCTGAGCTTGTACCATTTACCGCTAGCATTGAAGGTTTGCTGATATCAACACATTGTTTCGTTTTCAACTTATTACCTGGTAAGTATCAAACACCTATTAATTTATCAACTGATTCGTACCAATTGCTGTCCAAATGAGTTTTGCATACATCAATTAGCTCTCCATATATAGTCTTCTCTTACAGGTATAGTGTAGCTTTCCATGGCTCAACAATTTTCAAACGAGTCAATAATTTCCATGCTCAAATTAACACCCAAGTACATTTCTCGCTAATTTGATCTCTAAGTTGGTGTGGAATTATGAAACTAAGAGAGTTTTTTCCTATATGTTGCTTTTTGAAATATGTTGCTAATTTCTGATTGCAGAGCTTCTGTTTCTTGGTGTGAGTGGAGTTTACCAGCTTATTGAAATTATTAAGGTATGTTTTACTTTAAAATTACGATCGTGAAGAGTTATATCATGATGAATTTGTTCAAATTGTTGTCCAAATTGCTGTTTATTATCCTGCTTGGTTGGTATATATGCTGTTTATTATATTGTTGTCCAATAAAATAAAAGATTCAAAGTATATCGGCTGGAAACCTAACGGGTTGCCTTATATCTCATTGTAAGATATAATGTATCCTCCCTGTGTAACAATGCCACGTATGATGAATCTTAAAGATTTTCTGTCAATATTGCGATTTATTATGATGTTAAGCAATATATTATAAAATGTTAAGCAATATATTATAAAATGTGATGTTAAGCATTTTAGATAGTTTTCTTACGGTTTCTTTTTAATATAAAAATCGAATTAATATAACAAACAAATTATGATCCATGAATATTTTGCTAGTGATTAAGCTTCTGATATTTTATGAAAACAACATTGGTTTATAATTTGATACAAACATCTTAAATATTCGAATATGCTAAAATTAAATTTCTTTTTACAAATCGGTTTTGTTTTAGTCAAACCCCAACATAAAATTCTTTTTAATAGAAAATCCAATTCTTTATTAATATAAAAATCAAATACTTTTTTTTTTAGCAAAAGTAATTTAAAACTTCTTAAAACGGGTTTTTCGTTATGTAAATATATTTTAATATAAAAATCAAATTACTAATTTTTTATATTAATATTTTTTAATATAAAAATCGAATTCTTTTTTTAAAAAAAAGTAAAAGAAAAACTAAAACCAATTAATATTTAAAAAAAAACCACAATGTAATGCACGCCATATATGTTCACACCTCAACTGATTCTCGATTTGAAATTTTAATTTAACTTACATAATACATAATACATAACTGACATAAAATTATTTAACTTACATAATACATAACTTACATAGCTTTCATCAAATTATTTAACTTACATAGTACATACCTTACGTAACTTACATAATACATAACTTACATAATACTTGTATAGATAAAAAAAAAGATTCAAAGTATATAGGTTGAAACTCGACGAGTTGCCTTATATCTCATCATAGATATAATGGATCCTCCTAGGTGTAACAATGCCCCGTATGATGAATCTTAAAGAATACATAACTTACTTAATTTTAAAATCAAATTTCATAACTTACATAATTTTAAGATCAAACTTCATAACTTACATAACCTACATAACTTACATAGTACTCAGTTATATATGTGATCATATCAGTACTTACATAAATTATAAATTAACAATTTAGCCCTGTAATTTATTGTCAACTTTAGACTTCACCAACTACGAAATGGATAGGAGTTGGATGAAATTGTCAAGGGTAAGCAACGACTATCGAAATGGAGTAGAAACTTTTCTGAATTTCGCATTTCAAAATGCAAGCCAAGAGAATATGATTCTTTGTCCGTGTAAGAAGTGTTGCAATATCAATTGGCATTATCGTGAAGTTGTCTACGAACATCTTATTGTTGATGGCTTTGTCCGGGGGTACAAAAATGGTTTTTCATGGAGAGTGTACATCTAGTGGAGCATCTTCATCGATGAATCAGGTTATCCTCATGCTGCTTACAATCAGAATGTTAGAGATGATAACATGGAAGGCATGTTGCGGGATGCTTTTAATATGCGCAGTGATGGTTTCGGGTCATTTCCACCTAAATTGGGTGCAACCGATGATTATAATTTCGGTGGAAATACTTTCACTGAAGGGGGAAGAAGTGTACCTGATGAACAGCCAAATGAAGAAGCGGCGAGGTTCTACACGTTACTTGGTGAAATGAATGAAGAACTGTATGAGGGATCAAAATTTTCCAAACTCGTCTTTCTCAGATTCGTCTTTTTCACTTGAAATGTTTGGGAGGATGGACCGAAACTCGTTGACAATGCTTGTTAGAGTTTCGCAAGAAATGTTCCGCTTCATAAAATTCCTCAATCTTCCAAAGACATGAAAAAAGCGATAATGGATTTGGGCCTTGGCTACAACAAAATTCATAGTTGCCCAAATGACTACATGTTGTATTGGGGCGACCGGATAAACCAACAGTGCTGTCATGTATGCGGTCAATCCCGCTGGATTAATAGAAATACAGAGGATGGT
Organism: Gossypium sturtianum; assembly: GCA_025698515.1. Taxonomy (NCBI): domain Eukaryota; kingdom Viridiplantae; phylum Streptophyta; class Magnoliopsida; order Malvales; family Malvaceae; genus Gossypium; species Gossypium sturtianum. The sequence goes on from CM046952.1 coordinate 24,906,208, forward strand.
AACGAGGAAGATCACGATACACGTCAAAGGAAACAAACCGCTTAAGATTTTGCGGTATTTTCCACTAATACCAAGGCTTCAACGGCTTTTCATGTCGTCGAAGACAAATGAGTCAATGACGTGGCACCGTGATGGACGAACCGATGATGGATTGTTAAGGCATCCTCGCGATTCTTTAGCTTGGAAATCTTTTGACTCTAAATTTCCAAGCTTTGCAAGCGATCCTGAGTGTGAGGCTTAGGCTAGCATCCGATGGATTTAACCCTTACAAACACATGAGCACAAATGTATAGTACTTGGCCTCAGTGGTGCTTGTTCCTACAATTTGCCTCCATGGGTTTGCATGAAACAATCATCCTTTATCTTGTCTATGATTATACCCGAGAGAAAGGGCCCTGGAATGATATTGACGTCTATTTGCACCACTTGTTGAAGAGTTAAAACAACTATGGGCTGGTGTTGAGACATACGATGCAATGAGAAAAGAGAACTTTAATTTACGTGCGGCTTTGATGTGGACTATTAATGACTTCCCGCTTATACTAATTTATCCGGTTGGAGTACCAGGGACGTTATGCTTGTCCGTGTTGTGCTGCGCAGACATGTTTGCAATGGTTATATAATGGGAAGAAGTTCTCCTACATGGGGCATCGTCGGTGGTTACCAAAAAATCATAGATTTAGATTTCAGAGTGCTCAGTTTGACGGTGCATCAAGAGTTCGTAGAAGCTCCTTCGCAGACCAATGTGGATCCAAATATTGTTAATGTTGAAAGATATGAATTTCATTTATGGGAAGATGAATCAACCGGCCAACCCGCGAAGAAATAGAAGATCTAGGGATGATTTTGATGATGAATTTGATGAAGAGGACGATCCTAATGGGGCGGACTTGTGGAAAAAAAAGAAGTATTTTTTTTTGAGTTGCCTTATTGGGAGCATCAGATTTTACGCCATAATCTTGATGTCATGCATATTGAGAAAATGTCTCATGAGAACATCATTGGGACTATTTTGAATGTCGATGGAAAATCGAAAGACAATCTTCAGAGTCGACTTGATTTAGTCCACATGGGAATTCGGCGTGAGCTTCATCCCCAAGCACTTCCGAATATGAAATATCGGTTGCCGCCTGCTATTTTTTCAATGTCGAAGACGGAGAAAGAAGTGTTCTGTATGGTGTTGAAGGATATAAAGGTCCCGGATGCGTATGCATCAAATATATCTCGATGTGTGAGTCTTAAGGATCGAAGACTATATGGCTTAAAATCGCATGACTATCACATCTTGATGCAAGACTTACTGCCAGTTGCTATGCGGTGTTGTATGTCGAAAAAGGTGACATCTTGTGTAATTGAACTGTCAAATATAATGAAAGGCATTTGTGGTAAAGTTTTGAATGTTCAAGAACTTGAGACACTACAAGATCGAGCCGCATTGACTTTATGCAATCTGGAGAAGATCTTTCCGCCTTCCTTCTTCACATTATGGTGCACTTGTTAATTCATCTCCCGCGTGAAGCAATACTTGGTGGACCCGTTTTCTATCGATGGATGTATCCCATTGAAAGGTCTTACTTTATTTGCAAATTATTCCTTCATTCAACTCAATGCCTTTAGTTGCAACTTTTGATAATGTTATATATCGTGTCTAGGTTCCTATCCAAATTGAAGTCTTATCGCGCAATAAGCATTATCCTAAAGGATCAATTGTTGAGGGCTACTTAAGCAGGAATGTATGACTTTCTCTGCTCGAGGTATTTGGAAGATGTTGAAACAAGAATGAACAGACCAAGTAGAAATGCTGGGCTCACAGATCATAACTTGGCTGAAACTTATTTATTTCAAAGTTTCGAAGAACCGATCGGCAAAGTCGAAATCGCAGAATTAGACGATAGATCGTGGGTCCAAGCACATCGATACGTTCTTTTTCATCACGATTCAATGGAACCATTTCGGAAGTAAGTTCTAGAATTTGATAAATACTCATCAATTATAATTTGTTTGTCTTCTAACAAAGTAAACCTTTTTTAAACGTAGTGAGTACAAACAAATATTGAGAGCTCATTCACGATCCCGAAGATTAAATCGATGAGAAATTAATAAGTTGTTCACAGAATCATTCCATGAATGGTTAAGCCAAATGGTATGCAATTTAAGTTTTCGTTGACAAGTAATAATGTTTTCTCATAACATTTATAATTACTCGATTTACTTTCGATTCAATAGGTTTGGAGTCTGAATGAAGTTAATGACGGTTAAATGGCTTTCACAAGGTCCAAACAGAATTGTGAAAAGATATAGTGCCTTCTCTCATCAACGGATACCGATTTCATACAAGGTATCGCGAGAGATTGAGGAGAACCCAAAATTGTGGAATCGTTGTTAATTCTTCAATTACAAGTTATGCTAGTGCTAGGGACAGTAATCCTGTCGAGGGGAATCTAGAGTATTACGGACTTATTACTGACATCATTGAGTTGGATTATTACGGAAAATGCAAAGTTGTCTTATTTCGAGGTGATAGGGCTGATGTGAATACGGCTCGCGGAATTAAAAACGATCAATATGGCTTTACAATGGTAAATTTCTCTCGATTGATTCACATTGGAGAACAACTGATAGATGAGCCGTATGTATTTTCTTCTCAAGTTAAACAAGTTTTTTACTCAGAAGATCCAACTGATGAGGGTTGGTACGTTGTACTTCGAAACACCCCTAGAGACTTCTTCGACATTGGCAGTGGAAGTAGAGATGACATAGTCGAAAGATCGAAACATTGCCTTTTCCGAACAAAACTTAAATGAAAATATCCCTAGTACTAGTCAACAATTTCAATGGGTTCACAGATGTGGACGAAGATATTTATGAAATATGATTTAGTAAGATTTTACGATTTATTATTTATATGTAATCTTATAATTTTAATGTTGGGCATGTTATATAATTTAACTATTTTAAATGTACTATTATTATTGTTATTTGTTACTAAAATGTTGAACTATTTCATGTGTATTGCAGGAAAAATGCCTAGAAGACGATTACGAGACTTAAACATTGTCCACACTACTCCAAATTTAGAAGAAGCAAATAGTGAACAACAAACAATTGTTGGATCTTCTAGTCTCATTGGACATAGATGATGAGCCCGAGAATTTGAAAGTAATGTTAAGTTTATTTTACATGCATGTTGAATTTTATTATTGAATCATTTTTCAATTTTAATATAATAATATATCATTTTTCAGCTGAAGGTGGTGGGACGCGCAGAGGGCGGGGACGTACATTACTTAAAGATTTATACGACTTAGAGCCTACCGATCGTGTTAAAGTAAGGAGAAACAATCATGGCCACCTATTGATCCAAGCTCGATCGATAGCAGGCTATTTGGGCATTATAGCACGAAATGCCAATATGTTGCCCATTAACTACGATTCATGGCATCACATGCCTGATGCCAACAAAAATCAGGCTCTCGATAATATTAAGGTAACAAAACGTGAATGTAATTTATAATACTTTAATTTAACTTTCATTTATATTAACTTTTAAACTTTTTTTCTTCGTAGATTTACTTTAGAGGTCTCCGATGACTATGTTAAGAAGACATTGGGTAAAAATGGAGAGATAATAAAAGCACGCTAAAAAAACAATATTTTAAGAAAGACATAAGCCTCGACGAAAAATTATAAAAATGTCCCACGGAATGTTGAGGTACCAATGGGAAGATCAAGTTAGATTCTGGAATTCAAAGAAAGGAGAGGTATTACGTACTTGTAAAGTCTTATAAAATTTTTGGTTTATCGTATTTACTATATACATAATTCAAATTCCATTATTTAGGACCGTGAGCGAGTTGGAACAAGCAGCAGACAGAAACAAATATTTACGCACACAGCAGGTTCCAGAAGTTTTGCTTGTGTAGCTGAGGTCGAGGTATTATAATTTATTATTTCTTTCAAATATTAATGACTTTATACTACTAAATTATATTTTTCTGCTATAATGTAAGAAGCTTCGTCTGGTCAAAAAGTTGGACGCCTTCAGCTTTTTGACATTACGCATAGGAAGAAGGACGGATCTCCGATGACATCCGAAGCTGCAGAAATTTTGGTATATTTACTTAATAATTGATTTATTATAAATATTTATAATGTTTAATTATAGTACTTTAATTCATCGTTTGTAGTTTTAATTTTATAATTTTAAGTTATGTTGCATTCCTTTTTATTATATATTTCGTTTCTAACTCTTTCGTTGATTTATTAGGATAAACTAAAGGAGAAGAAGGCAGAGTATGAAACGGTTGCTTTGAGTGATAGTTCTGTTAACCTCGAGGAGATTGATAACAGAATTATTACTGATGTTTTGGGTCCTGAGAGGTACGACTGCTTCGATTGATAGTTCTGTTAATCTTGAGTATATTTATAACTAAATTATCACTAATATTTTGGGTCTTAAAAGGTATGGTCGGGTTCGATGTCAAGGATCTGGGGTTACCCCGACCCAATATTTTGGATCCGCTCCCAACAGTACATGCCTTCCGGAGTCAATCTCAGTCTTTGAAGTTCAGAGACTAAAAGACCAGATAGCTCAGATGGAAGCGAGCACAGCTGAGCAAATTTCTCAACTTAGAGCGGAGGCAGCAGCGAGGGAGGCAGAGCATATTGCTCAACTTAGAGCGGAGGCGATGCGAGGAGGCAGCGCAAACATAAAGTATGAAGAACTCCACTACAACTTGGGCTATGATGTAGATGTTCCAAAGAAATGCAGAGGCCGCCTTCTTAGACATTTGTTTTCTTGTTGTAAGATGATTTTTAACATTATGACATTTAACATTATTGTAAGAATTGTTTGAATTATACTTCATTTATTAATGTATATCATATATCTTTTATTAAATTTGAAGTATCGTTTAGATTTAATGCTTTTAGTGAGATTTAAATGTTTTATTTGTCAGTATTAAGTTGAAATTATATGCAATTGTCTTTGTTTTTGGTTTGTTTTAATGCAGGGAGGGTAGGATATTGGAGAAAATGAGCATTGCAAATCTGTGCAAATTAGCGGCGTTTGTGTCAAAAGTGCCGCTAAAAGTCCTTACCTTTAGCAGCGTTTTCTCAAGAAGCGCCGCTAAAAGTCCATACCTCCAGCGGCGTTTTTCAAGAAGCGCCGCTAAAAGCCCATACCTTTTGCGGCGTTTTTTTGAAAAGCGCCGCTAAAAGTCCATACCTTCTGCGGCGTTTTTGTTAAAAGCGCTGCTAAAAGCCCCTACCTTTAGCGGCGTTTATTTGAAAAGCGCCGCTAAAAGTCAATACCTTTTGCGGCGTTTTTGTTAAAAGCGCCGCTAAAAGCCCCTACCTTTAGCGGCTTTTTTTGAAAAGCGTCGCTAAAAGTCCATACCTTTTTGCGACATTTTGTTAAAAGCGCCGCTAAAAGCCCCTACCTTTTGCGGCGTTTTCTTTAGCGGCGTTTTTTGCGGCACTTTCGAAAGCGCCACAAAGACTATTAGTGGCGCTTAAAAACGCCGTTAAAAGCAAAAAAAAAAGCCGCTAAAAGTCTATTTTGGTGTATTGTAAGGTCCATTAACTTTGCTGACACACATTTATAATTAATTAATTTTTTAAAAATTTAAAGATGTTTTATATTTTTATACTTTTTTAATAATTTCAATGATTTTATGTTTGATTTGATGAATTTTGTCAACACAAGTTTAAGGCTCGAACAATCAAGCCACTATAGCAAAACAGACTTTTAGTGGCATTTTTTTATGCCTTTAGCGGCGTTTTTACAAGCGCCGCAAAAAACACCGCTATAGACGATGCCGCTAAATTTTGTGGCTTTTAAGTAAAAAAAATGCCGCTAAAGAACATGACATTTACGGTGCTTTCCCAACAAACGCCGCTATAGAACATGACCTTTAGCGGCGCTTTCCCCAAAAAACGCCGCTAAAGAACATGACCTTTAGCGGTGCTTTCCCCAAAAACATCGCTAAAGAACATGACATTTAGTGGCGCTTTCTCCACAAACGCCGCTAAAGGTCATGAAAAATAAAAAAAATTAAAATATTATAAAAACGCCACAAATCCATTCCCATCCCTTTACCTGCTTAAGCAAATCCTTTAGAAATGTTGTTATCAGTACATACATCACTCCATTCTTTGGTTAGAGAATGCATCAAAAGTGGGATTCCACTAATTTAGAAATGTATAATTTAATTTGAAGACATATTAAAATGGAAATTCATGAACAAGAAGATCAATGTTTTTCACTAAATCTCATGCAGCAAGTCAAATTGCCTTTGATTACATAAGATTCCTTTTTTTTTAAGTTCGAAGCTGGAGAACTGGACTCCATTTGTCTTTGAGAATATCAAGGCATATTCTTCCAAGCTACAAGAAAGCTCAATTCTTAGAACAATAAAATACACCTTTAACACCAAAAAACAAGGATAAAAGAAGGAACAAGTAGAGCTGACCTTATCGATGTTAGGATGATATATCTTTGTAAAAAATCGAACCTGTTACAGCAAATTTGTTAAGGTGGACAAAAATACAAAATATACCAGAAAGGGCAAAACTAATGGAAGATGGAAAAGTTCTGAGAACCAAACAATGAAGTCCAATCACCAAAAAGAGGACAGAGGTCCTAATTTTCGGAAATCAAACAATTAAGTACCGATCACAAGAAGCTAATGAATCTTAGATGCCACCTATCAGCCATACAGAGTCCAATTAGGAGAGCAAGCACAGATTAGATCATTAGCACCAAAAAAGTTGGTTCTGCGCAACTAATTGAAGGCAAGGCATCCACAAAAGTAAAGGTTCTTCCTAGGTGAAAATAAGAACGACTTCCGAAAGCCAGTGAATATAACATACTATTAGATGTTCATTTCCAATATACATTTTCCTCTTAAATGTCATTAAAGAAAATAATCATATAGAACCAAAACTTCACCATATTGAAAGGAAAATAACACAATTTTGCAAAAAAAAATTCTCATTGAACTCCGAATCTATTAGAACGAAGGTTGAAGATCACAAAGCAATAGCAAATTATAGAAAATCATATGATTGCAGATGAATTTCTCCAACTAGTTAAAGAGATGAAAGAGAGTTTGATATTAGAGAGCTAAGAAGGTCATGGAAATTAAGTCATTAATAATAGGATGCATTGATAGTATATGTATCTCCATCTGCTTCAAGAACTGAAGGTCATAGAATATAGTACCTATTAGATAGAGAGCAATTCAAAAACATTTTTAAGCAGATAGACTACAAATATGTAATATGATGCATGTGTGCTTTAACACTAACTAACAAACAACTTAACAAGTGAAGGTCGAGCAAACATTAACAAGCTAAAGGAAGTTATATCCTTAATCACCAAGAAGAACATAAACCGATGGAAACTAGATGCACTAACAAAGAAAAACGTGATGATATAAAACAGACACACAAAGCAAAGACATCATTCTCTACATGTAAACTAGTGCATCCTTAATTCATAATAAAACCCAATGTAAAGTCAATCAATATCATATATCAAAGGAACATCAATCGAGCATACCCCAATAGATGCCAAAACATGAAGATCATGCTAAACATTAAGAATAACTCAATGTCGACTACCTTAGGAGCAAATGCATGGGATATTCTTCAGCAAAAATAGTTCCAACTTGAAAACCCTCCTAAACAAATAACCAAACAAGAAAGTGCATCATATCCTATACATAAATGCGGAATGAAAAAAAGGTGATGAGATATTACTGTAAACAACTTCCAAAAACCGGACTAACCACAAAGATAAGACTTAAAACCATGCTAATTGGACTTATATTTCAACACTCAACACTGAAAACAAGGGCCCCTTCTTTCTCTTTAAAAGATAGAAATGAAGTAATATAAACACCGCATAACCATTTTCTCAAATAAAAAATCATACTCTTTAAGGCATATAGAGGTCATTTTAATGACTAAAAATTGGCAATGGTGTCAATCTTTATGTATTCAATCAGTTGAGACCCAACTATTATACAATAACTGCTAAAATTTTACATTTCTAACACAAAGAAAAAGCGCAACCCATCAAATTAAAAAAATCAACTACCTTCATATGGAGATTGTGTTGGACCAAGGATCATCACATTGAAATATCGCATATTATCATCTTATGGTGAGGCACTAATTCCAGGTATGGGTCTCCAAGAACATAGTTTGCGGAAGTGATGTTTTCAATTGGTTCGAGCACATATTCATCCTTAACTGGTTTTCCATTTGTAGCTATCATATTTTGCTCAGGTGAATCAGCGACTACAAGCTTATGATCTGGCTTTGAATCACCTTCAGTGGCATGCATGCGAATAGGCTTCTGATAATCTTCTTTGAACTCCATTGAATGTTCACCACAGTTGCTTGATTTGCCATAATAGAAACTGAAAGGGAGGAATGCATTTTCATGCATACTGTTTGGTGGCTTTTGATCGTCTTCACTGAACTCATTTGAATGTTCCACATGGTTTCTTGATTCCCCACAATAGCCGTTCAACAGAAGGATATTATTTTCAGATGGATTGCCAATGTCAAGATTCTGTCAAGAAGTAACAATTTCAGAACTCTAATCATTCATCTAGCAATAAAACCAACTCATCCGTAGAAAGAGTCTCCGATCAAGGACAAATGCAATTTATAACTGTATGAAAGATGTCTGAAATATTTCATAAGCATGCCAAGCCTTAAGAGTGAATTTGGTTGGAGGGATTTACCTACAGTAGTGATATGACTCCAAGAGTAAACATCATTAAATGTCAAATTGGTCACAAAGAAAGCCTAGAAAAAGTTAAGCTTCAAGACACCCAACCCAATCAAAACAGAAAAACACAACTCACACCAAAGACAAACTAAGCGGATACTTTTCTTAAAAATCAGACTTTTCTCATTCACCAAAAGATGAACAATATTTGAGAATATAAAAGAAAGGCATTAATCAAGTCATTATTATTTTCGATTAAATTGCGAGCCATCACGCCAAAAAGTCACTCAAACTTTAATACCTAACATAAAACACAAAAAAAGTCAAGCTTCCAAGCACAAAACAAGCCAAAAACATTACACACCTCATCAATATCATTCACTTCAACAAAAGCATCTTCATTGGCAGCCTCTTCATGTAACACCCCATACTCGAGTCCGAGACTAAGACTGGATACGAGACATTACCATGCTTGAACTCACTTAATCATGTACTTACGGACTATAAAATTTCATTCCGAATTAAAAACTTCTCTTTCTTAGTCAAATCAGACATTTCATGGGCCTACGAGGCCTCAGACTTGTGTCCCGAAACTTTCGGAACTCATCTGGAAACTTTCTCTCCAAACAGGGGTCACACGTCCGTGTGACTTGGGACACACCCGTGCACCGCTAAAACATGTCCGTGTCTTTCACCCGTGGTGGATACTGGAAAATTACACACGGCCTGGACACGCCCGTGGCCCCAAACCGTGCCTAAAACCCCAGTATTCTACCAATGCCCCACGGCCAAGGCACACGCCCGTGCTTACCACCCGTGGTGCACACTGACTACATTAACACGACCTAGAGTCTAGACACACGCCCGTGTGATTGGTCCGTGGTCTATTCTGACTTAAGATACAAAGGTGCAGGGTGCACACGGCCTAGACACACGCCCGTGTGTCCAACCGTGTGAGCCCTTAGAGGCTATTTACCAAGCCAATTGCCACCCTGAAATCAAGACCAAACTCATGCTCAATTCAGCAACTCAAGTATTACATCTAACATGAACAGGGATACATACTTCATTGATAGATTAAAACATACATACTTAATCATTCATGACTCATCTCCTTGGCCATATACAAAAAGAAAACTAAGCTTGATAGCCAACACTTTGGCTAGTTTTAAAACATAACTCAAAATGAAATGTTTCCTATACATGCCATACTTAATATAAACAACTTGGCTATACCAAAATAGCGATTGATAGTGTGCTCCGAGCTCCGATGATGATGATCCACGAGATTAGCTTGGTAGGACTACATGGAAAGAAAGAATAAAGGACGTAAGCATTTAGCTTAGCAAGTTTGCATATAATGCACATAGCAACATACTTGCTCAATATCACCCATTTAACATAAACAATGGTATCATAAATTTTAGCTATTTAAGCTTACTTACTCATACTGATTCTTACATATCTCATGATACTTACTAGTCTCATACTCGTGAGGTAAACAAGGTACCTGTATCACTTGATCTCATAGATCAGCATACTCTACAATAATAATTATAATCTCTAGTTCATCATTCATAATATGAGTAATACTCATTTCTAACTTGATAATAGCTTTTCTTACTTGTCTTTTTGTTATCATTTTAACTTTACTCATTTGCCCGATGAATTTCTGCGAATAACCGAGGATACTGAATCTCATCCCACATAACTCGATGCCAAAGCCATATCCTCGATATGGTCTTACATGGGATCTCTCAACTTGGTATTGATGCCATGTCTTGACATGGACTTACTCAAAGTCTTCCTTGTGTGTTCCCTTGGGAACTTACCATTGCCATGTCTTGACATGGTCTTACTTGGTATCTTTACTCATGAACTGGTCAATGCCGAGCCTTGGCTTGGACTTACATGAAATCTTTCTTGTTACTCACCAATGCCATGCCTTGGCTTGGACTTACATGGAATCTCTACCTCATGATAGCTTTTCAATGCCAAGACTTGTCTTGGACTTACATGACATCTTTGCTTGGAGACTCACCAATGCCATGCCTTGGCTTGGGCTTACATGGGTCTTCATCTCATAATAACACTTCAATGCCAAGACTTGTCTTAGACTTACATGATAACTTGCTTGATTGTCGATTCCATGCCTTGGCTTGGTCTTATACGGACTTTCTTATCTCGTGTGGTAGATCCTAAATAATTCAATTTCAATCGGGACTTTCTCATGCTTAATCTCATTAATTTCTTTATTTAACATAGCAATAAGCATTTCTATGGTAATAATGTACATTATACTAAGCAATTCAATGATAATAATCATAAAGCTTAGAAATCATACAAACTTACCTCAATATACAAAATGTATGTAGATATGCAATTTAGTCCTCGACTTTGTTCTTGCCTCGGTTTTGATCCGGGCTTCATTTTTATTGATCTATAATAATAATTAGATCATTTAATACTCACATTGACTAAATTGACTCTTAACTCATATTTTGGCAAAATTACTATTTTGCCCTTAAACTTTCTCTTATTTGCACTTTTGCCCCTAGGCTCGTAAAATGATTCTCACTTAACTTTCTTAAACATCATGCTTAGCTGATTCATTTTCTCTACTATAACAATCATCAATTCTCACTATTTCTAATAGGTATGACCAATTTCATAACTATTACAAATTAGTCTATACTATCATTTTTCATGAAATTCACTAAGGAAAAGATGTTTATCTAACACCAAACTCTCATAAACTTCCATAAAATGTCATTTTACATGCATGATACACATGGGTAGATTTTTGAACATGCTTCTTAGCTCTTCTTATAGCTAAAAATAGCTAATTCATAATACGAGGACTCCAAAAATACAAAGAATATTAAAAACGGGGCTAGGATGACTTACTTGCAAGCTTTAAAAATTTGAAGAACCCTAGCTATGGAGTCTCCCAAATTTTCGGCACAAGGAAGAAGATGAATGAAATTTTTATCATCTTTTTCCCATTTTAATCATTTAATTGGTAAATGACCAAAATGCCGTTCTCTTTAAAAATTTACAAATTACTAACTCACGTCCATTTTTGTCCAAAACTTATAATTTGGGCAAATTGCTATTTAAGGACTTCTAATTTATATTCTAAAGCTATTTCATACAAAAAGCTTCTAGAAACTCATATTTTGTAACTTTTGCAATTTAGTCCTATTTGATCATTCCATGTCAATTTCACAAAATTTCTGCATGGAACTTTAATACTATCATGCAAACATGTCATAAACCTTAAGAACTCAATTTACTAACTCAGATTTATGGTCTCGCACCACTATTCCGACTAGGCCTTGAATCGGGATGTTACAATTCTCCCCCTCTTAGGAATTTTCGTCCTCGAAAATCTTACCAGCAAACAGGTTTGGGTACTTGTTTCTCATGCTCTCTTCTGGTTCCCACGTAGCTTCTTCTATTCCATGTCTTTGCCACAATACTTTTACCAGGGCAATACTTCTATTCCTTAGCTGTTTGACTTCCCGAGCTAAAACCTTAATTGGTTCTTCACCATAAGTCATGTCAGGATGAATCTCTATCTCTGACGGGGTAATTACATGTGAAGGATCTGATCGGTAGTGTCTCAACATTGACACGTGAAACACATCGTGAATATTTTCTAACTCTAATGGCAAAGCCAATCGATAAGCTACCAGCCCAACTCTTTCAGTAATCTCGTATGGTCCGATAAAACGTGGACTCAACTTGCCTTTACGGCCAAATCTAAGAACTTTTCTCCATGGTGACACTTTCAATAAAACTTTATCTCCGACTTGATACTCTATATCTTTTCTCTTTAAGTCCGAATAGGACTTCTGTCTATCTGATGCAGTTTTTAAACATTCTCGTATCACTTTCACTTTCTCTTGACTTCTCTAACCAAATCAACCCCGTGAATTTGGTTTTCCTTGAGTTCATCCAAAATAAAGGCGTTACGCACTTACGCCCATATAGAGCCTCATAAGGCGCCATCTTTAAACTCGATTGAAAACTATTATTGTAGGCAAACTCTACCAATGGGAGAAACTTTTCCCAAGCGCCTCGGAATTCAAGAATACAACATCTCGAGCATATCCTCAGTACTTGAATTAACCTCTCCGATCGTCGTCGGTTTGAGGATGAAAAGTGGTACTAAAGTTCAACTTTGTACCCAAGGCCTCTTGTAAGTTCTTCCAAAATCTGGATGTAAACCTCGAATCTCTATCTGAGATGATTGACAATGGAACATCGTGAAGCCTTACTATTTCTGAAACGTACAAGTTTGCCAACTTGTCTAGTGAGTAATCAACTCGCACAAGTATAAAATGAGTGACTTCGTGAGTCTATCAACTATAACCCATACAACATCTTTCTTGCTCGGAGATAATGGTAGACCCGTTACAAAATACATAGTAATACGGTCCCATTTCCACTCCAGAACCAAAATGGGTTGAAGCAAACCCGAAGGTACTTGGTGTTCAGCCTTTACTTGCTGACAAATCAAGCATTTGAAACAAACTCAAATATATTTCTTCATTCTCGGCCACCAATATCATTGCTTTAAGTCATTAAACATTTTGGTACTACCCGGATGTACTGAGATAAACATCCGTTATGTGCTTCATGCAAAATTCTCTGAATAAGCTCGTCCTTTCTTGGTACACAAATTCTATCTTTGAACATCAGACTTCCATTGGAACTAATTTGAAAATCAGACTCAACATCTGTCTCGCACTGAGCTCTCTTGACTTGCAATTCACTATCTTCTTTCTGAGCCTCAAAAATCTCTTGGAGGAATACTGGTCTAGCTTTCAACTCAGCTAGAATAGAACCATCGTCGGATAAAGTCATCCGTGAACTCATTGCCCTTAATGCAAATAAGGACTTTCTACTCAAAGCGTCGGCGACCACATTCGCCTTCCCGGGATGGTAGTCAATGATCAATTCATAGTCTTTTATCAACTCTAACCATCTCCGCTGCCTTAAGTTCAACTCTTTCTGCGTCATCAAGTACTTCAAACTTTTGTGATCGATGAAGATCCGACATCTCTCACCATATAGGTGGTGTCTCCATATCTTCAATGCAAAGACTATGGCAGCCAACTCTAGATCATGGGTCGGATAATTCTTCTCATGTGGCTTCAACTGTCTTGAGGCATAAGCAATCACTTTGCCTTCTTGCATAAGTACACTGACCTAATCCATTTAAGGATGCATCATTTGTAAATCACAAATTCTTTCTCTGTCTCGGGTTGTACTAAAAGCGGAGCCTCTGTCAACATCGCTTTTCTTTCTCAAACTTCGTTGGCATCTTTCTGTCCACTCAAACTTCACATTTTTACAGTAACAATTTAGTCATCGAGGTTGCAATCATAGAAAACCCCTTGACGAATCGTCTATAATAGCCAGCTAGGCCTAGAAAACTTCTAACCTCAGAGACATTTCTCAGTGGATTCCAGTCCATTATGGCCGAAATCTTACTTGGATCTACTCGGACTCCATCTCTCGAGACAATATGTCCCAGAAATCCTACTTCCTTGAGCCAAAATTCACTTTTACTGAACTTGGCATATAATTGATTTTCTCGAAGAGTCTGTAAAATTGTCCGTAGGTTCTTAGCATGCTCATTCTCATCTCGGGAATAAATCAGTATGTCGTCAATGAAAACGACTACAAACTTGTCGAGGTATGATCTAAAAATACGGTTCATTAAGTCCATGAATACCGCAGGAGCATTAGTCAAACCAAAGGGCATGACTAAAAATTCATAATGCCCATACCTTGTTCAAAAAGCTGTCTTGGACACATCTGACTCCTTTACTCTCAGCTGGTAGTACCCCGATCTCAAGTCTATCTTAGAGAACACAGTGGCTCCCTTCAATTGATCGAACAAATCATCAATCCTTGGCAATGGGTACTTGTTCTTTATTGTCACTTTATTAAGTTGACGATAATCTATGCACAATCTCATGGTGCCATCTTTCTTTTTCACAAATAAAACCAGAGCACCTCATGGAGAACAACTTGATCTCGCAAAACCTTTATCTGTCAACTCTTGCAACTGTGACTTCAACTCTCTCAACTCCGTTGGAGCCATTTTGTAAGGAGTAATAGATATTGGTACAGTACCGGGAGCCAGTTCAATGCCGAACTCAATCTCTCTTACTGGGGGTAGTCCTAGTAGTTCTTCAGGAAAAACATCCACGTACTCACATACTATCGGTACGGACTCAATCTTTAACTCTGTTTCTTTATCATTCATCACAAAGGCCAAATATGCCTCGTACCCCTTTCTTATGTATCTCTGTGCCGTCATATGAGAAATCATTGCCGGTGGCCTACCTTGTTCATCTGATTTTACATGGAGAATGTCCCCATTCTCACATTTCATCTCAATGTACTTTTTCCCACAATTTACTATTACATCATGGGTAGTCAACCAGTCTATACCAAGAATGATGTCAAACTCATCAAATGGTAGCAACATAAGATTTGCTTTAAAGTAATGACCTCTAATCATTAATGGACAATCTTTACATACTTCATCAACTAACACACTCTTGCCTAAAGGATTAGACACCTTAATCGTAAATTCTGTAGAATCTATAGGCATATTCATACTGGATACTAGTTTCATACAAATGTAAGAGTGTGTGGACCCGGGATCTATTAAAGCAATAACTTTGATATCATAAAGAGAAAAGGTACCCGTAATAACATTAGGAGAAGATGCCTCTTCGCGAGCGCGAATGGCATAAGTCCTTGCAGGTGCCCTACCCTCGGGTCTCGCAGCCTGCTCTCTAGGGTTACCTCTTCCACTTGCCCCACTTCCTGGGTTCCTCTGCGGTCTTCCTCTGACCACACTCCCGGATCTCGGGTTCTGTGCTTTATCTTCTTTCATTGTCTCTGGACAATCTTTTATGTAGTGGTCCTGGGAACCACATCTGAAACATGCATTTTCATGTGCTCGACATTCTCCAAGATGACGTCTGCCACACTGTTGGCATTCGAGTCTATCCGATCGGATGTTCCCCACACTAGCAACTAAGGTCGTCTGTGCCTTACTTTTCAAATACTGTTTAGTCTTGTCCTTCCTTGAAAACCCAGTGGAAGTAGCCGATCGGGTGGAGAAATCTCTTGACTTCTTGGATGAGGATTGGAATGACTTATTCCATTATCTCTTTTTAGAGTCACGAGACTCTACTTCAGATTTTCTCTTCTCATTTACTAATTCTTCGGCTTTACAAGCCCTCTCTACTAGCACAACAAATTCCTTTAGTTCTAGGACCGCAACAAACAATTTGATGTCCTTATTTAGCCCATCTTTAAATCTCTTACTCATGATGGCCTCGGTGGACACGCATTCTCGAGCGTATTTGCTGAGCCGTACAAATTCACGCTCATAATTAGTCACAGACATCTTGCCTTGCTTTAACTCTAGAAATTCCTTTCTTTTCTGGTCTACGAACCTTTGACTGATATACTTTTTCTTAAACTCTTCTTGGAAGAATTCCCATGTGACCTTTTCCCTCGGTACCACAGACACCAATGTGTTCCACCATTGATAGGCAGAATCTCTTAAAAGAGAGACTACACACTTCATGCATTCCTCAGATGTGCATGACAACTCATTAAATACCCTGATGGTATTTTCTAACCAGAATTCAGGTTTTTCCGGATCATCATCTTTTCTAGCCCAGAACTCTTCTGCCCCATGTTTCTTGATTCTATCAACTGGAGGCTTCTCTCCTCTTACCACCTCTACTACTTGAGCGGCTACTGGGATAGGTTGAGGAATAGGTGGGGGTGGAGGGGGTTGCACATTCGGGTTCGTACGAACGAACTCCGTATACCATGTATTCATCATATGGAGAAAGGCTTCTCTAGCCTCTTCTCCTCCTTCTTGACTCACCGTAGTGGGTCTATTCTCATTCTCGTTCAAAGACCGTCCCTTGGCAATGAGCCGCGCGTTACTTTCTCGTCATCCGCCACAGCTCTATCGGGATCCATTTACTAAATGTATAAACATAATTTAAGTCGTCTGGAGTCGTCACACTATCATTATAAAAACATTCTTACGTATGGAATGTATAGCTAGACTCGTGCTCGTGCTACGTTAGTCCTAGATCTGACTAAACCGTAGCTCTGATACCACTAAATGTAACACCCCATACCCGAGTCCAAGACTAAGACTGGATATGAGACATTACCATGCTTGAACTCACTTAATCATGTACTTACGGACTATAAAATTTCGTTTCGAATTAAAAACTTCTCTTTCTTAGTCAAATTAGACATTTCATGGGCCTACGAGGCCTCAGACTTGCGTCCCAAAACTTTCGAAACTCACCTGGAAACTTTCTCTCCAAACAGGGTTCACACGTCCGTGTGACTTGGGACACGCCCGTGCACCCCTAAAACATGCCCATGTCTTTCACCCGTGGTGGATAGTGGCAAATTACACATGTCCTGGACACGCCCGTGGCCCCAAACCGTGCCTAAAACCCCAGCATTCTGCCAATGCCCCACGGCCAAGGCACACGCCCGTGGTGCACACTGACTACCTTAATACAGCCTAGAGTCTAGACACACGCCCGTGTGACTGGTCCGTGGTCTATTCTGACTTAAGATACAAAGGTGCAGGGTGCACACGGCCTAGACACACGCCCGTGTGTCCAACCATGTGAGCACTTAGAGGCTATTTACCAAGCCAATTGCCACCTTGAAATCAAGACCAAACTCATGCTCAATTCAGCAACTCAAGTATTACATCTAACATGAACAAGGATACATACTCCATTGATAGATTAAAACATACATACTTAATCATTCATGACTCATCTCTTTGGCCATATACAAAAAGAATACTAAGCTTGATAGCCAACACTTTGGCTAGTTTTAAAACATAACTCAAAATGAAATGTTTCCTATACATTCCATACTTAATATAAACAACTTGGCTATACCAAAATAGCGATTGATAGTGTGCTCCGAGCTCCGGTGACGATGATCCACGAGATTAGCTTGGCATGACTACATGGAAAGAAAGAATAAAGGACGTAAGCATTTAGCTTAGTAAGTTTGCATATAATGCACATAGCAACATACTTGCTCAATATCACCCATTTAACATAAACAATGGTATCATAAATTTCAGCTATTTAAGCTTACTTACTCATACTGATTCTTACATATCTCATGATACGTACTAGTCTCATACTCGTGAGGTAAACAAGGTACCTGTATCACTTGATCACATAGATCAGCATACTCTACAGTAATAATTATAATCTCTAGTTCATCATTCATAACATGAGTAATACTCATTTCTAACTTGATAATAGCTTTTCTTACTTGCCTTTTTGTTGTCATTTTAACTTTCCTCATTTGCCCGATGAATTTCTGCGAATAACCGAGGATACTGAATCTCATCCCACATAACTTGATGCCAAAGCCATATCCTCGATATGGTCTTACATGGGATCTCTCATCTTGGTATTGATGCCATGGGAACTTACCATTGCCATGTCTTGACATGGTCTTACTAGGTATATTTACTCATGAATTGGTCAATGCCGAGCCTTGGCTTGGACTTACATGAAATCTTTCTTGTTACTGACGAATGCCATGCCTTGGCTTGGACTTACATGGAATCTCTACCTCATGATAGCTTTTCAATGCCAAGACTTGTCTTGGACTTACATGACATCTTTGCTTGGAGACTCACCAATGCCATGCCTTGGCTTGGGATTACATGGGTCTTCATCTCATAATAACTCTTTAATGCCAAGACTTGTCTTGGACTTACATGATAACTTGCTCTATTGTCGATGCCATGCCTTGGCTTGGTCTTATACGTACTTTCTTATCTCGTGTGGTAGATCGAGTATCCTAAGTAATTCAACTTCAATCGGGACTTTCTCATGCTTAATCTCATTAATTTCTTTATTTAATATAGCAATAAGCATTTCTATGGTAATAATGTACATTATACTAAGCAATTCAATGATAATAATCATAAAGCTTAGAAATCATACAAACTTACCTCAATATACAAAATGTATGTAGATATGCAATTTAGTCCTCGACTTTGTTCTTGCCTCGATTTCGATCCGGGCTTCATTTTTCTTGATCTATAATAATAATTAGATCATTTAATACTCACATTGACTAAATTGACTCTTAACTCATACTTTGGCAAAATTACTATTTTGCCCTTAAACTTTCTCTTATTTACACTTTTGCCCCTAGGCTCGTAAAATGATTCTCACTTAACTTTCTTAAACATTATGCTTAGATGATTCATTTTCTCTACTATAAGAATCATCAATTCTCACTATTTCTAATAGGTATGACCAATTTCATAACTATTACAAATTAGTCCATACTATCATTTTTCATGAAATTCACTAAGGAAAAGATGTTTATCTAACATCAAACTATCATAAACTTCTATAAAATATCATTTTACATGCATGATACACATGGGTAGATTTCTGAACATGCTTCTTAGCTCATCTTATAGCTAAAAATAGCTAATTCATAATACGAGGACTCTAAAAATATGAAGAATGTTAAAAACAGGGCTAGGATGACTTACTTGCAAGCTTCAAAAACTTGAAGAACCCTAGATATGGAGTCTCCCAAATTTTCGGCACAAGGAAGAAGATGAATGAAATTTTTATCATCTTTTTTCCCATTTTAATCATTTAATTGGTAAATGACCAAAATACCCTTCTCTTTAAAAATTTACAAATTACTAACTCATGTCCATTTTTTTCCAAAACTTATAATTTGGGAAAATTGCTATTTAAGGACTTGTAATTTATATTCTAAAGCTATTTCATACAAAAAGCTTCTAGAAACTCATATTTTGCAACTTTTGCAATTTAGTCCTATTTGATCATTCTATGTCAATTTCATAAAATTTCTACATGGAACTTTAATACTATCATGCAAACATGTCATAAACATTAAGAACTCAATTTACTAACTCAGATTTGTGGTCTCGTACCACTATTCCAACTAGGCCCTAAATCGGGATGTTACACTTCAGATGCAGATGCATCTTGTTGACCAGGCACAAAAACTGCCTCATCATCCTCCCAATCTTCTTCAATAAAATATGCCCCATACTGCTCCCCATTCTTTGGCCCAGACCCGCTCTTCTCAAAACACCCTACACAATACAAAAGCATCCTTCCAAATTTTCAATAACCAAACATTAATCCCAGAGCAAACATCAAAGCTCAAAACACAAAAATACTACAACATATATTATAATCTTTACCTGTTGAATTCCACCTTTCTCCAATGTCTCATCAGTAAGACGGTACTCGTGCATTACCCAATTTGTAACACTCCAAATCTGGCCTAGACGTTACGACTGGATCTGATGTGTCACATCAAAGTGTCGTTTGAAAATCGGCTAGTTCGGTAAAAGCTCAATACTAAACATTTATTCTCTTTGAGACTTTTAGGGTAGTAAATTCATAACCACATTATTTCTTTGTTAATCAAATCATTTGTTTAAAAAAATTAAATATCGCGCAAGCTCGTTCAAGTTGTAAATTTTAAGGTTTGAAAATCGTAATTTCCTTTAAAAATCGTTGTCATTTTAAAACCCGCGTTTCCTAGTCTAGCAATTAGTAATGCAAAGAAAATACCAATTAAAAGTTAAAAATCCCAAATGGCCTTATTACAAAATGATTAGCCCAATATATTAAAATTTACTAAAATAACTAAGTTTACGTTTAAAACATATCGAGCGTGTGGCCACCTCCGAGTCCCTCGCAGCTCCAAATCATCTAAGACTGGGGCTTACCTGCACAGTTAAAGAAAAGGGTGAGTTACGAGAACTCAGTGTGTAATCCCCTATTACATTAACAGTCTGGGCCTAAGCCCTATTCAGTAACAGAGTGGGCCTAAGCCCAAAAATCATATCAATGCAACACATGAATGTAACCCAACCCAGTCTAGCCAACACACCTCCCGTACCAACAAACACACCTCGTGGGGACCAAGTCGACCCACCCAACCAGCACACCAATAACGCAGCCTAGCTGCTAATAATAATGCAGCAAAGCTACTAATAATAGTATACGTGGCTAAGCCACTAAAAATCAGTATACGTGGCTGAGCCACTAAAATCGGTATACGTGGCGAAGCCACTATATCGATAAACGTGGCGAGCCACCGATCTGATGCTCCTCCAAAATACAAAACCCAACCCAATGCAGTATGTCATGTCATAAATAATCTATGTATGCAGTGTATCACAATCATAATCAATCATACAATTATTACACATATATCACTGACACTACCACTAAGGGTATAACGGTCATTAGGTCGGTTGGGGGTAAAACGGTAATTCACCCCTCGGGGGTATTCCAGTAATTTTACCCATCGAGGGTATTTCAGTAATTTCACCCATTGAGGGTATTTGAGTAATTTAGTCATATAACGACCTTTCCGGAGACCTACAGTCGCCTCGAACGACACAGATACCCTTTTCCGGTTCAACGGTGTAGTTGGGCCCAAAGCCCAATTTTCAGCCCAAGTGGGCCCCCACACGCTCGTGTGGCCCACTGAGCCCAATATCGATCGCGGCTATACGAACTTCGCAACCCATTTCATTATTATCAGCTCACTGGGGACTTTACCCATGTGGGGTCCATTGGGCCCCAATAGCCCATCGAGGCCCATTACGACCTAAACCCATGGAGACGCTCGTGGCGGCCTCTACGGTCTAACTCCAACGATTGTGGCTCAATTTATGCCTACGAGCGTTCGCGCGCTTGAGGGCTCTCAGATGCCAGAAGTGCGGCTTTTCAGCTTTTGCCGATACATAGTAGCACAAGAGTTTGCGACATCTATATCCAGTGTTTGAACTATACGGTAATGGGTGTACGATTACACACCTTGATTACGAAGCGCGCCACGAATCCCTAAGCACCGATCCTTAATTGACTGAGTTTGTAAAGTCTTCTCCAAATATTAGCGAAAATCAAGACTCTTGAATGGATTTTGATCAAAGGCTAAGAGTAACGTATCGATTGCTTCAGGTCGCTTGCCCCTTTCACACTTTGAGAGGACCTACACACCAATCAAACATCAGCCTAAAAAGGGAAGGGAAGATTCGGGGAAAAGAAGAGAAAAGAACAGTACCACCAACGAAAATTACTTGAAAGAAAATCAATATAATTTACGCTTCAAATTCGGCAAGAACAGATTTCTTTGAGTAAAACAAATAGACACGTATAACTTGTTTCCACCAGGATGCATAGCGTATGGGCTACTATACGCCTCCCGCAGTATAGACTGTCTTAACTCAGAATCCTTCAGTACACAGACTCTCCCACGGAAGCATAATATCCCCTCACTATTTAGTCCAAAATCCGCAGCCTCTCCCTTCTTCACCAGTCGAAAACGAGGAACCAACGTTTCATCCAGCAACTGCTTCTCTTTTATTTGATCAATCCAGGTTGGTTTCACTTGGAGTTCAGCTAACAAACTACCATCCTCAAACAGGCTGAGACGAGCAAACATTGCTCTTAGATCAGATACAACCTTACGGCTCAATGCATCAGCTACTACGTTAGCTTTTCCCGGATGGTACTCAATCGAGCAATCATAATCCTTAAGCAACTCCATCCATCTTCGTTGCCTAATATTCAACTCCTTCTGAGTAAGGAGGTACTTGAGGCTTTTATGGTCGGTATAAATGACCGACTTCTTCCCGTACAAGTAATGTCTCCAAATCTTCAGTGCGAATACCACCGCAGCTAATTCCAAGTCATGAGTAGCGTAATTCACCTCGTGCGGCCTAAGCTGACAAG
The DNA here is from genome assembly GCA_025698515.1 of Gossypium sturtianum. Taxonomy (NCBI): domain Eukaryota; kingdom Viridiplantae; phylum Streptophyta; class Magnoliopsida; order Malvales; family Malvaceae; genus Gossypium; species Gossypium sturtianum. Next base: position 24,928,816 of record CM046952.1, read on the forward strand.
ACGTATAAGCCACCACCTTTCGCTCTTGCATCAGCACACAACCCAATCCAGTGTGCGACGCATCACAGTAGACAATGAATTCCTTCCTAGACTCTGGCTGTAGTAATACCAGGGCTTCAGTCAGAATCTTCTTTAGTTTCTCAAAGCTCTCCTGCTGCTTATCAGTCTAAGTAAATGGTACCCCTTTTCTCAAAAACTTAGTTAGAGGTGCAGCAATCAGTGAGAACCCCTCAACGAAGCGTCTATAATACCCAGCCAGACCTAGAAAACTTCGAATCTCAGATACAGTCTTTGGTGGTTTCCAATCCAATACGGCCTCAATTTTCCGAGGATCAACCCAAATCCCCTCGGCAGACACTACGTGACCCAGAAATGTCACCTCTCGCAGCCAAAACTCACACTTGCTGAACTTGACATAAAGCTGTTTTTCTCTCAGTATTTGCAATACAATTCGGAGATGCGAATCATGATCCTCCTAGATTCTTGAATACACCAGAATGTCATCTATAAACACCACCACGAACCGGTCTAAATAGGGTTGGAAAACCCAGTTCATCATATCCATGAAAGCAGCTGGTGCATTCGTCAACCCGAATGGCATGACCAGAAACTCGTAATGTCCATAACGAGTCCTGAATGCAGTCTTGTACACATCTCTCTCCTTAACCCTTAGCTGATGGTACCCTGATCTAAGATCTATCTTGGAGAAGACCGAAGCACCTCGTAGCTGGTCAAACAGATCGTCTATCCTTGGTAAAGGATACTTGTTCTTAATCGTCAGTTTATTCAATTGATGATAATCAGTACACATGCGCATGGACCCATCCTTCTTCTTCACGAACAGCACTGGTACTCCCCATGGAGACACACTCGACCCTTAATGCTGAGATTACATTAGATAAATAATCCCTTCGCTCCCTTATCACAACCACCTCCTCATCCTCCGAAGACTTTAATACCATACGCTTAGCAGCGCAATCCAAATTCGCGCGGTGTTTTACTAACCAATCCATGCCCAAAATGAGATCGAATTCGCCAAACGGCAGTTCCACCAAATCCGCCAGAAAGACAACCCCTTGGACCTCTAGGGGCACATTTCTAAACAGTTTATTCACTCTAACCGACTGTCCTAGTGGACTAATCACCAACATCTCCCTATCAGTAATTTTGAACTGTATGCCCAATGTCCCAGACACAGTACATGCAACATACGAGTGCGTAGGTCCAATATCAATTAAAGCGGTATATGGAACATTATAAATGAGGAGCGTACCAATTATGACATCAGGAGCGTCGCCATCCTCTCGGTGCCGAGCAGTATAGACCAACGCTGGCTGTCTCGCCTTTGTGTTACCAGCACGTCTGCCCGGTGCTCCACGACCTCGTCCCAAACCGTTTCCCCCTCTGGCTGGACCACGGCCTCTTGGTGGCTACTGACCACCTCTCCCTGGCTGCACATAGTCCTGACCTGCAGCTTGCATCTGAAAGGGCATCTGAGTACAGTTTCTAACTTGATGATCCCTGGATCCACATCTGAAGCATGCCCCAGTTCTTTTCCAGCACTCACCCTGATGAGATCTCCCATACTCAGCGCAAGGCTGCGGTCTGACAGCAACAACAAGAACCCCAGCTCGGGCTGGCCCATCAAAACTAGACCTCTTCTTAGGCCCACCAGAATAACTTGATGGCCCAAAATCCCTTTTATTTCTGCCCCTATATTTCTCACAGTTCTGACACTCTAAGCGTTTCACATCCTCGGCAATCTTTGCCTTCTCAAACAGAGCAGCAAAGTCTCTTTCCCTCTGTAGGGCTATCAGCACTCGCAACTCATCTCGGAGACCATCCTTGAAATGCAAACAATGCTCATACTCAGTCGCGACTATGCCTCGAGCATATCGGCTCAACCGTAGTAATTCTGCCTCATACTCTGCTATAGACTTATTCCCCTAGATCAGACTCAGAAATTCCTTCCTTCGGGCATCTACATAACTTGCCCCAACATATTTTCCTTGGAAGTGTAACACCCCAAACCCGGTCCAAACACCACGACTGAATCTGGCATGTCACTAGAAAAGAGTTTAAAAAGTTTTTCAAGCTTTTAGAGGAATTTTTTTTAAGATATAAAAGAAAACCAAGTTTCATGATTCAATTGAAAACCCATTATCCTATTTAAGTTAGAAATCTAATTAGCCTAGCCTCGCGATTAGATGATATTTGAACTCAATCTCGATCAGTCGACTCTAAGGTTATTAGCAAAATCCCTTTTTGTAAGTAATGTTGTTTGTCGGGTTGTAAAGAAAACTTTGGTTTGTATTTTATAAAACGTCCCATCGAGTAGTTTGTAATTAATGTGTCCAAAATTAAAATCCAAAGGAAAATTATCAAATTTGAAGTGACCTTATTACAAATCAAGAATTCACAAAAGTAGCAAACGATAAGTAAAATAAAGTTTAATAAAATAACCCATGCATGGCCCCCTCGAGTCCATTCCAGCCCGGTCCAAAGAACTATGAGTTACTTGCAAGTTGTTTAAGAAAATAGAGTGAGTCACCAGACTCAGTGTGCAATTAGTCCACAAAATTCCGCAAGTGGGCCTGAGCCCCAAAATATCATCGGCCAAAGCCCAATCATTAAAACATGATCGAATAATCAATATGATAGCCCAGCCCAGCCCAGCCTAATATTCCATCCTCTACACACCTCTCCATATGTCCATCCTCAACACACCTGTGGGGATTTCTACAATCAACCCTCCATCCTCTACACACCTCTTTCGCAGTCATGCTGACAGACACACTGCTCAAAGTCAATATAACGTGGTCTAGCCACCGATCAACATGTGATCCAATCACCGATATGGTAATGAGGCACCAAGCCATCATTTAGTGTGACAATGTCACCCATATACACTTCCCCTTTATATCATTATCATCCCCATATCCCATGCACATGCAACATAGTATAATAGACAGGTTATATGATGTCATACATGCAATACTTAGTGTACCCATACAATCATGCTATCAATAATAATTATATGGCTCGATCATAATATACTGACCTGGGGTTTCGGTTTTACCCAACATGGGTAACTCAATCACCATTGCCGCGATTTTCGGCTTTCAAACATAACACATACACATTTATACAATTAAGGGATAGTGTGGTAATTACACACCTGTAAACCTGAAGAACTAAACTATCGATCTCACTAACGTCCTCACTTGTAGGGATCACAGCGATCTGCTTATCCCTTTCTGAAGTCAGCCCATAACCCGGTGGCCAATCTCGAACTACCGATACCGCTCGCTTCTTGAATTTAGGGGTAGGGACTACGTGTCCGACCCCCTCATTGGCTTGACTGGCATTTGGTTCCATAAATGATATCTTGGTCAGAAGACCGAGTTAAGACATTGAATAAGATAACAGCAAAAATAAACGCTCAAGATGAAAAAGTTCTTACCTAAATCGACAGAACTTGGAAGCTACTACACTTGAATTAATAGATCACTTGATTGGTCGAATTCGATTGTTCCCAAAGACTTTTCAATCAATGGCCTGATGCAGAAAGAATACAGAGACAAGGCCCCTTCCTACATTCAGCCAAAATATCCAGAACCACGTTAACCCCATCGGTTACCAACCAATCAGAGAATAAGAAGGAATCGAGAAAGAAGATGGCACTTTCCACCAAAACAGGAAGAAACCAACTAGAGAGAGATAGGAGGATGAGTGGCGGCATTTCACTGAAATAGAATCGAGCAAGGGACATAAACACCAAAGAGATTCGGTTAAACAAGAGAATAAGAACAACTCAGGAAGAAAGAAGAGAAGATTGGTTTCGATTTATGAAGAAACAAAGAGAAAATGCAAAAAGAGATGGCTATGGAGGTTCGGCTTACCAAAGAAGATAGAGGAAGAGTTGAAGCACAGATGTTTCGGCCTTGAAGGAATGAACTTTGCAACAAATGGTGACGAAAGGTGACTGGAGGATGAAGCACAAGTGTTTCGGCAATTGAGTAAGAAACAATATATGAGAAGAAAAAGAGAAAGAAGTAGAAAGGGAAAAGAGTGCCCTACAGGTTTCGGCCTAACTAAGCACTAGAATGAAGAAGAAAAGATTGAGGAGTTTCGGCACACTAAAGAGAGAAGTAACAAAAAAGAGGAACCGAATGTCAAAGAGAAAAAGAAAACACTCCACTCCCAATTGCTAAACACCCCACAAAATTTCGGCACCTACACCCCTTAACCAAAACCGAATGCCTATCCCACCTACCCCACTCAAAGAATTTGGCTAACACCCTTCTCCACCTTCATCCCCTTGATTGCCTCCTATCTTCACTCACATCCTCCCATTTGAATTGATTTGAACAAGTCAAATCCCACATTTCTCTCATGACCTCCAATTCAAAATATTTGACCAATTCCACATCCCCTCTTCAAGGTCCCTTGCCGAATCCAACTCTATTCATCCTGACGCCAAAATAAATTCCAAAATGTAAACTGTGCGCCTCGAACCTGCTCCTTCCCTACTCCTTGTGGCGTCACTCTCCTGTCTCTCAAGTGGCGCCTCTTTGCCACCTTACCACTCTAGTTCTTGTGTTACCAAACACAAACAAAAATCCTTAAGTCCTGCCCCAATCAGCTTCCCTCCTAAAATGCCCAAAATTGAAATTTTGGCCAAGGTTCCGACTTAACCTCGGGCCTTCTTGGGGACCCCAAACTCACTCAAACAATAGATAAGGCAACCCAAACACACAGAAGCATAAAAGATGCAAAGCCCTTAGTTCATGATGTTACAGTTCTACCCCCTTAAAGAAATTTCGGCCTCGAAATTACCTGGTCAGAAGAGGTGGGGGTATTGCTGTCGCATTGCTTCCTCTGGCTCCCATTTCGCCTCTTCCATACCGTGGTTCCGCCACAAAACTTTGACCAAAGGAACTAATTTCCTTCTTAGCACCTTGACGTATCGTTCCAAAATCCGCACTGGCTCCTCCTCAAACGACAGGTCTGGCCTTACCTCAATTTCCTCCACTGGCACAACGTGAGACGGATCCGAACGGTAACATCTTAACATTGAAACATGGAACACATCATGTATCTGTTTCAATTCTGAAGGTAACTCCAGTTGGTACGCCACTGGTCCCACACGTTTCAAAACCCGATAAGGCCCGATAAATCTGGGACTTAGCTTACCCTTTCGTCCAAACCTCATCACCTTCTTCCACGGTGAAACTTTCAAGAAAACTCGATCACCTACTACAAACTCTATCTCCTTTCTTTTCAGATCTGCATACGTTTTCTTCCTGTCTGACGCTTCCTTCAATCGAGTTCGAATTAACTTAACCTTCTCCTCTGTCTCTGCAACCAATTCTGGACCCAACACCTGACGCTCACCCAATTCTGTCCAACAGGTGGGAGTATGACACCTCCGCCCATATAACACTTCATAGGGCGCCATCTGAATACTAGATTGGTAGCTCTTGTTGTATGCAAATTCTGCCAACAGTAAGAACTCTTCCCAACTACCCCTGAAGTCGATGACACAACCCCTCAACATATATTTCAAGATCTGAATTACCCTCTCAAACTGTCCATCTGTCTACGGATGAAACGCTGTGCTGAAGTCCAGTCTTGTGCCCAAAGCTTGCTACAATGCCCTCTAGAACCGCAACGTAAACCTAGGGTCTCTATCTGATATGATCGATACTGGTACCCTATGCAACCTCACAATTTTTGCCACATATAGCTTAGCCAATCTCTGAAGAGAATAGTCGACACGAACAGGTATGAAATGAGCGGACTTCGTCAACCGATCCACAGTCACCCATACCGAATCTTTCTTAGTAGGTGTAAGAGGTAGCCCACTAACAAAGTCCATAGTGATCCCCTCCCATTTCAACTGTGGAATCTTCACCGACTGCAATAACCCCGAAGGCAACTGATGCTCCGCCTTTACTTGCTGACACGTTAAACACCTTCCCATAAATTCTGTAACTTCTCGCTTCAATCCAGGCCACCAAAACTGTTCATGCAGATCCCGGTACATCTTACTCCCTCCAGGATGCATAGCATAAGGGCTACTATGTGCCTCTTGAAAAATCATCTGCCTCAACTCCACATCCTTCGGCATGCAAACCTTTTCACGAAAACACAAAACCCCATCACCGTTCAAACTGTAATCTTCTACCCCACCATTTTGTACTTGCAGAAGTCGAGCACTCAAAACATCATCCAATAACTGTTTCTCTTTAATCTGATTTACCCACGTCGGCTTCACTTGGAGTTCAGCTAATAGACTTCTATCATCATATAAACTGAGATGAGCGAACATTGCTCTCAAATCTATTATTACCTTTCGGCTTAACGCATCCGCCACCACGTTTGCCTTACCCGGATGATATTCGATCGAGCAGTCATAATCCTTCAACAGCTTAATCCACCTTCGCTGCCTTAAATTCAACTCTTTCCGAGTTAGAAGATATTTCAAACTCTTGTGGTCGGTGTAGATAACGGACTTCTCTCCATACAAATAATGTCTCCAGATCTTCAGAGTGAAAACTACCGCAGCCAACTCCAAATCATGCGTGGGATAGTTAATCTCATGTGGTCTTAACTGCCGAGATGCATATGCAACAACCTTCCCATCCTGCATCAACACACACCCTAACCCCGTGTGTGAAACATCACAATACACTACAAACTCTTTTCCAGCCTCAGGCTAAATTAAAACTGGAGCCTCTGTCAAAATCCTCTTCAACTTCTCAAAGCTTTCCTGCTGCTTGTCAGTCCACACAAATGGTACCCCTTTCCTCAACAACTTAGTTAAGGGTGCCGCAATTAAGGAGAAACCCTCAATAAACCTTCTGTAATAACCTGCCAATCCCAAGAAACTTCGAATCTTTGCCACAGACTTAGGTGGTTTCCAGTCCAGCACAGCCTCAATCTTCTGAGGATCGACCCTAATCCCTTCTGTAGATACCACATAACCCAAAAAGGTAACTTCCTTTAACCAAAACTCACATTTGCTAAATTTGGCGTACAGCTGCTTCTCCCTCAAAATCTGTAGAACCACCCGAAGATGCGAATCATGCTCCTCTTCTATCTTGGAATATACCAGAATGTCGTCTATGAACACTACAACGAACCGGTCTAGATAGGGTTGAAAAACCCAGTTCATCATATCCATGAACGCAGCTGGTGCGTTTGTCAACCCAAACGGCATCACCAAAAATTCGTAATGACCATAGCGAGTTCGAAAAGCCGTCTTATGAATATCCGCTTCCTTTACCTTAAGCTGATGATATCCTGACCTCAAATCTATCTTTGAAAAGATCGAAGCCCCTTTGAGCTGATCAAACAGGTCATTTATCCTCGGCAGCAGGTACTTGTTCTTAATCGTCAACTTATTCAACTGACGGTAATCAATGCACATTCGCATGGACCCGTCTTTGAACCGTACACATCGCTCATAATCAATCGCAACTATCCCTCGGGCGTACCGGCTGAACCTCAGAAATTCCGCCTCAGACTCAGCTACCGATTTACCCCATTGTACCAAATTCAAGAATGCTTTCCTCTGAGCATCCACATAACTGGCCCCAACATACTTCCCTTGAAACATCATCTTAAAGAAATCCTAATTAATTCGGTCCGCCGGAGTACCCTCTTTTACGGTGAGCCACCATTGATATGCCTCATCCCGAAGTAGTGACACCGCGCCTTTCAGCTTCTCCTCTACCGTGCAGTCCAAATCATCCATAATTCTCTCGACTGCCTCTAGCCAATACTCAGCCACATTTGGGGCTACCCCAGAAATACCCCTAAACATTTCAGCTCCATTAGCTCGGAGTCGCTCAGGAATGGATTTCCGAGTTGCTGTTCCAGTGCTTGCCCTAGCCACACGCTCCAACACCCGCAGCATTGCTTGAGACAGGGCATCGTCTCCACCAGTTCTGTCTTGCGATCCCGCTCCCGCCACCGGTGATGCTGGCGTTTCGCCCTCAGGCTCATTTCTCATGTCCGAGAGTTTAACCTCAGTACTCTGGCCTCTCCCACGGCCACGTGTAACACGTCCATGCCCTCTACCACTCATGTCTACAGCTTCGTCTTACTCTGATTATAAATTTTATGCATTAGTATTCTTTCCACTGTTTAATAACGAGTAGTTTTATGAGAATAGAGTTTTAAGTAGTTCCTTCGCAAGCACATGCATACCTAAAGGTTTCCATCTCTACAGTAAAGTTTCTAAATTCCAACATCCATGGCGATATATCTATATCATATCACTACCTCATGCAAATCACTTAACAATCAGAAAACTTACCTGGCAGACCTGGGCCGGAGACTCGAGTGCCACACTTCCAGAGAACAAGTTCATATGTATTATTTTTATTTTTTTAAACCGTCTTAAATACAAAATTTGAAATGTTTTGGACCCAAAACCCAAGGCTGAGTTTTTAAACTTGGCTCTGATACCAAATTGTAATACCCCAAACCCGATCCAAACACCACGACCGAATCTGGCATGTCACTAGAAAAGAGTTTAAAAAGTTTTACAAGCTTTTAGAGGATTTTTTTTAAGATATAAAAGAAAACCAAGTTTCATGATTCAATTGAAAACCCATTATCCTATTTAAGTTAGAAATCTAATTAGCCTAGCCTCACGATTAGATGATATTTGAAATCATTCTCGATCAATCGACTCTAAGGTTATTAGCAAAATCCCTTTTTGTAAGCAATGTTGTTTGTCGGCTTGTAAAGAAAACTTCGGTTTGTATTTTATAAAACGTCCCATCGAGTAGTTTGTAATTAATGTGTCCAAAATTTAAATCCAAAGGAAAATTATCAAATTTGAAGTGACCTTATTACAAATCAAGAATTCACAAAAGTAGCAAACGATAAGTAAAATAAAGTTTAATAAACTAACCCATGCGTGGCCACCTCGAGTCCATTCCAGCCCGGTCTAAAGAACTATGAGTTACCTGCAAGTTGTTTAAGAAAATAGAGTGAGTCACCAGACTCAGTGTGCAATTAGTCCACAAAATTCCGAAAGTGGGCCTGAGCCCCAAAATATCATCGGTAAAAGCCCAATCATTACAACATGATCGAATAATCAATATGATAGCCCAGCCCAGCCTAATATTCCATCCTCTACACACCACTCCATATGTCCATCCTCAACACACCTGTGGGGATTTCTACAATCAACCCTCCATCCTCTACACACCTCTTTGGCAGTCATGCTGACAGACACACTGCTCAAAGTCAATATAACGTGGTCTAGCCACCGATCAACATGTGATCCAATCACCGATATGGTAATGAGGCACCAAGCCATCATTTAGTGTGACAATGTCACCCATATACACTTCGCCTTTATATCATTATCATCCCAATATCCCATGCACATGCAACATAGTATAATAGACAGGTTATATGATGTCATACATGCAATACTTAGTGTACCCATACAATCATGCTATCAACAATAATTATATGGCTCGATCATAATATACTGACCTGGGGTTTCGGTTTTACCCAACATGGGTAACTCAATCACCATTGCCGCGATTTCTGGCTTTCAAACATAACACATACACATTTATACAATTAAGGGATAGTGTGGTAATTACACACCTGTAAACCTGAAGAACTAAACTATCGATCTCACTAACGTCCTCACTTGTAGGGATCACAGCGATATGCTTATCCCTTTCTGAAGCTGGCCCACAACCCGATGGCCAATCTCGAACTGCCGATACCACTCGCTTCTTGAATTTAGGGGTAGGGACTACGTGTCCGACCCCCTCCTTGGCTTGACTGGCATTTGGTTCCATAAACGATATCTTGGTCAGAAGACCGAGTTAAGGCATTGAATAAGATAAAAGCAAAAATAAACGCTCAAGATGAAAAAGTTCTTACCTAAATCGACAGAACCTAGAAGCTACTACACTTGAATTAATAGATCACTTGATTGATCGAATTCGATTGTTCCCAAAGACTTTTCAATCGATGGCCTGATGCAAAAAGAATACAGAGACAAGGCCCCTTCCTACATTCGACCAAAATATCCAGAACCACGTTAACCCCATCGGTTACCAACCAATCAGAGAATAAGAAGGAATCGAGAAAGAAGATGGCACTTACCACAAAAATAGGAAGAAATCGACTAGAGAGAGATAGGAGGATGAGTGGCGGCACTTCACTGAAACAGAATCGAGCAAGGGACATAAACACCAAAGAGATTCGGTTAAACAAGAGAATAAGAACAACTCAGGAAGAAAGAACAGAAGATTGGTTTCGATTTATGAAGAAACAAAGAGAAAATGCAAAAAGAGATGGCTATGGAGGTTCGGCTTACCAAAGAAGATAGAGGAAGAGTTGAAGCACAGATGTTTCGGCCTTGAAGGAATGAACTTTGCAACAAATGGTGACGAAAGGTGACTGGAGGATGAAGTAAAAGCATTTCGGCAATTGAGTAAGAAATAATATATGAGAAGAAAAAGAGAAAGAAGTAGAAAGGGAAAAGAGTGCCCTACAGGTTTCGACCTAACTAAGTACTAGAATGAAGAAGAAAAGATTGAGGAGTTTCGGCACACTAAAGAGAGAAGTAACAAAAAAGAGGAACCGAATGTCAAAGAGAAAAAGAAAACACTCCACTCCCAATTGCTAAACACCCCACAAAATTTCGGCACCTACACCCCTTAACCAAAACCGAATGCCTATCCCACCTACCCCACTCAAAGAATTCGGCTAACACTCTTCTCCACCTTCATCCCCTTGATTGCCTCCTATCTTCACTCACATCCTCCCATTTGAATTGATTTGAACAAGTCAAATCCAACATTTCTCTCATGACCTCCAATTCAAAATATTTGACCAATTCCACATCCCCTCTTCAAGGTCCCTTGCCGAATCCAACTCTACTCATCCTGACGCCAAAATAAATTCCAAAATGTAAACTGTGTGCCTCGAACCTGCTTATTCCCTGCTCCTTGTGGCGTCACTCTCCTGTCTCTCAAGTGGCGCCTCTTTGCCACCTTACCACTCTAGTTCTTGTGTTACCAAACACAAACAAAAATCCTTAAGTCCTGCCCCAGTCAGCTTCCCTCCTAAAGTGCCCAAAATTGAAATGTTGGCCAAGGTTCCGACTTAACCTCGCGCCTTCCCGGGGACCCCAAACTCACTCAAACAATAGATAAGGCAACCCAAACACACAGAAGCATAAAAGATGCAAAGCCCCTAATTCAGGTTGTTACAGGAAGGCTGCCTTAAAGAAGTCCCATGTCAACCGGTCGGCCTGCGTGCCTTCCCTCACGGTAAGCCACCATTGATATGTCTCATCTCGCAGTAAAGACACTGCTCCTTTCAATTTTTGCTCCACAGTACAATCGTGGTCATCCATTATTCGCTCGACAGCCTCCAACCAATATTCTGCCACATTCGGGGCTACACCAGAGATGCCCTTGAAAATTTCTGCCCCATTAGACCGGAGTCGTTCAGAAATTGACCCTCGGCCCATTGACCCAGTACTCGCTCCAGCAACCCTTTCAAGAACCCGCAACATTGCTTGGGATAGAGCGTCATCCCCAATGGCTCAGACATGAGACCCCGTCTCAGTCATTGGTGAGGCTGGTGCTTCCCTAGCCGGCATGTGTCCCGATGTTGAAGACCCAGCCCTAGCACCTCGGCCTCTACCGTGGCCACGTGTACCCCTTTCGCGACCTCTTGTGCTCATATCGATGTAGCGTATTTATCTATTTTAAGAGTTTTATGCATCAACTTATAATTCTCATAATTATTAGCAGGTATTTTATGACGAACAGTAAGTAGGGTTGTTTTCGCAGATCGAAATCTCACTACAGTTTTTAGTTTACTCTAACTAAGGAGTTTTAGTGTACTACTACTATCCCTAGTAGTTTCTCAGTATAGTCATTGCAGTATATAACAGATTACAGTGTCAGAGAACTTACAGATTTGGTGCCGGAGACTCGGTGTGCCAACTTTTTGTAACCACATTTCTTTCCAAACCAAAATTTAGACAGAATAGAAAATTTTTCAAAACCCATTCCACAGCCGAGTTTTGAAATCGGGCTCTGATACCACTAAATGTAACACCCCAAACCCGGCATAGACGTTACGGCCGGATCTAACGTGTCACATCAAAGTGTCGTTTGAAAATCGGCTAGTTCGGTAAAAGCTCAATACTACACATTTATTCTCTTTGAGACTTTTAGGGTAGTAAATTCATAAGCACATTATTTCCTTCTTAATCAAATAATTGGATTAACAAAATTAAATATCGCGGAAGCTCGTTCAAGTTGTAAATTTTAAAGTTTGAAAATCGTAATTTCTTTTAAAAACCGTTGTCATTTTAAAACCCACTTTTCCTAGTCTAGCAAGTAGTAATGCAAAGAAAATACCAATTAAAAGTTAAAAATCCCAAATGGCCTTATTACAAAATGATTAGCCCAATATATTAAAATTTACTTAAATAACTAAGTTTACGTTTAAAACATATCGAGCGTATGGCCACCTCCGAGTCCTCGCGACTCCAAATCATCTAAGACTGGGATTACCGCATGCAGTTAAAGAAAAGGGTGAGTTACGAGAACTCAGTGTGTAATCCCCTATTACATTAACACCGCAGGCCCAAGCCCTATTCAAGATCGTGAGTGGGCCTAAGCCCAAAAATCATATCAATGCAACAAATGAATGTAACCCAACCCATCCCAAACAACACACCTCCGTACCAACCAACACACCTCGTGGGGACCAAGTCGACCCACCTAACCAAAGACACTAATAACGCAGCCTAGTCAAGCTAATAACAATGCAAAGAAAAGCGCTAATAATAGTATACATGGTCGAGCCACTAAAAATCAGATATCGTGGTGAGCCACTAAAATCGATATAATGTGGCGGCTTACAATATCGATAAACGTGGCAGAGCCACCAGTAAAGTGCTTTCTCCAAAATACAAAACCCAACCCAATGCATTATGTCATGTCATAAATAATCTATGTATGCAGTGTATCACAATCATAATCAATCATACAATTATTACACATATATCACTGACACTACCACTAAGGGTATAACGGTCATTTGGTCGGTTGGGGGGTAAAATAGTAATTCACCCCTCGGGGGTATTCTAGTAATTTTACCCATCGAGGGTATTTCAGTAATTTCACCCATTGAGGGTATTTCAGTAATTTAGTCATATAACGACCTTTTCAGAGACCTACAGTTGCCTCGAACGACACAAATACCCTTTTTCGGTTCAACGGTGTGTTGGGCCTAAAGCCTAATTTTCGGCCCAAGTGGGCCCCCACACGCTCGTGTGGCCCACTGAGCCCAATATCGATCGCGGCTATGTGAACTTCGCAACCCATTTCATTGTTATCAGCTCACCAGGGACTTTACCCACGTGGGGCCCATTGGGCCCCCATAGCCCATCGAGGCCCATTACGACCTAAACCCACGGAGATGCTCGTGGCGGCCTCTACGATCTAACGCCAACGATTGTGGCTCAATTTATCCCTACGAGCGTTCGCGTGCTCGAGGGCTCTCAGATACCAGAAGTGCGGCTTTTCGGCTTTTGCCGATACACAGTAGCACAAGAGTGTGCGACATCAATATCCAGTGTTTGACCTATACGGTAATGGGTGTACGGTTACACACCTTGATTACAAAGCGTGCCACGAATCCCTAAGAATCGATCCTTAATTGACAGAGTTTGTAAAGTCTTCTCCAAATATTAGCGAAAATCAAGACTCCTGAATGGATTTTGATCAAAGGCTAAGAGTAACGTATCGATTGCTTCAGGTCGTTTGCCCCTTTCACACTTTGAGAGGACCTACACACCAATCAAACATCTGCCTAAAGAGGGAAGGGATGATTTGGGGAAAAGAAGAGAAAAGAACAGTACCACCAACGAAAATTACTTGAAAGAAAATCAATATAACTTACTCTTCAAATTCGGCAAGAACAGATTTCTTTGAGTAAAACAAATAGACACGTACGGCCCCAAAGATGGAATTATAGAAGAAGGGAAAGAAGAGATTGATTTCGGCTTTCTCAACTTAAAGAGCAAGAGAAGGAACGTTGAGAACAAAGAAGAAGATAGGTTTGGCTATCTTGAAGAGAACAGAAAATGAGAATGAGAGGAAAATAAAAAGGTTGAGTTCGACTAAGACGCTGCCGAAAAGAGAATGACCAAACTTGCACACAAGCCAAATCAGCAGATAAGCAAATGACAAGAAGAAAGAAGATTTCCACAGAGAATTTGACACCAAGAACTCACTCTAATTGATCGTGTGTCAGAGTCTTAAAAATTTATATAATGAATGACCTAGCCTAGAAACTAACTGTGACAACGATTGAGGCAAGCGCACCTATCAAACAGTAGTATAGTTTAGTGGCAAGACCGGAATGTTGAACCCAAAGGAACCAAAAGTACTAATACTAACTTTCATTCTATTATTTAACCTAAGAATTGAAGTGAATTATTGTTTAATTTAAAATTAACTAACTACTAAGCTAAAGATGCTAAGACAAAGAGAATGAATTGGGGAAATACTTGTGGGAAAAACCAATTGATTAAGACAATACCCAAGGAGGAATCCACCTAGACTTCACTTGTTATTTAACTTTGAACCAGACGATTTATTCACTTGACTTGATCCGTAGGATTCCCTAATTTATATTAATACCTCTCTCGAGGCTACTAACGTCTAACCCTAGGTTGATTAATTGAAATCTCTTTCTAATTAAAACCCATAAGATTGCATTAACTCGATCTATGGACTCCCATATTAGGTTTGACCTAATCCGACAGATTTTCTTCATCCTATCTCTAGGGTTGCGATCAACTCCACTTAATTATGCTAGATCTACTCTTAAACAGGGACTTTTGCTCCACTGCCTAAGCACATCACTACTTGAATCAATATCCTGAAATATCAAAAAAAGAATTAAGAACACATAATTAAGAACAAATCAAGTATTTATCATATAGTTTAGAAAACAATAACAAGATTCGTCTTAGGTTTCATACCTCTCAAGTATCTGAAGGGTTTAGTTCATAATCATAAAAGAATACATCTCAGAAGAAAAGATAAAACAAAACATAAGAAAACCCTAAAACCCCATGAAGGAATCGTAGGTGAGATCTGCCATCTTGAGTATGATTCCGGCTTCTTGAGATGAATCAACTGGCTTTCTTCGAGTAAATCCCACGATTCTGACCTCTCTGGCTCGGCTCCTTGGCCTAGCTGGACGCGCCTTTGACCAAAAGCTCTTTAGGGTGTTTATATAGGCTTTTGGAATGTCTTTCTTTGCCTCTAAGTACCCTATTCCGAGTGAAATTCCTTTTTGTCACGGCAGGGACACGCCCGTGTGGCACGCCCGTGTAAATCGATTTGTAGGCCGTGGTTGAGTCTGCTAAAGAGGCACGGCCGTGTGGTGAACCCCAGGCCGTGTCGATTTCCTACTTTTGCCCATTTGGTCCTTTTTTGGCCCGTTTCGTGTTCTTTTCATCCTCCGATGCTTTCCGAAGTATAAAACATGAAATAAAAGGATTAGGAGCATCAAATTCCACGAATAAAGGGATAAATCATCAAAAAAGAATGCTAAATGTGGGATTAAAATATGTATATATTACGGTTTATCAAATACCCCCACACTTAAGCTTTTGCTTGTCCTCAAGAAAAAATTCTCAACTCACAATTAAAACGAACTTCCTCAATTCATAACTCTCATTAATAATGTTTCATCATAATTCATAGGTAATTCATACATGGATGATTTAACTCAAAGATTTCTAAAGATTCAAACAATCAAAGTCATAGTTTTTATAGCACGAAAAATAGGTGTTTCCCTTTACCTAAATAGTTACCTTTAATTCAAAATTGACAAAAGTTGACATCCTTGCTAAAGATTCACTCAAATCACTCAAAGTGTTTAAGGTTCAAAATTAAGCACTCAAAAGTCGAACATGAAAATTCAATCCCATATGCTTGCATGAAAATCAAATCTCCACCTCTGTAATATGAGATGATACACAAATCAAAAGGTCTTTAAAAGGGTTGTAACGGGGCTAAGATTAAAGGTGTGGATAAAGGCCGAATTAGAGGGTTAGAATCGAGATTGAATTGACAATTTACCTAACTAGAAAAATGAACTAATCCTGAATAATTACATCAATTAACACTTCATTACTAATAATTACGAACTTCTTATTCAAGATGTGGAATTTAAACGTATAAGCTCACTTAATCATAGAACTAATAATGGATATACTTCGGTTTTTTTAAGAACAAATCAAGTACAATAATAATATAGAATTTAATAACTGAAATAAAGAAAATAGTTAAGTAACCGATCAAATCAAATCTCGATATAGGGGTAGTCAAGAATAATGGTGATAACAAATACAAAGTTGGTTTTGGGTTAATATTAATGGGTGAGTCAATAAAAGGGTTATTAGGATTAAAGGGGCTCACTAGGGGTTAATTGTGAGGGTAGGCTTTTAGTGGAGTAAGTGGGTTAAAACCTAGGTGCCTTCATCATCTTAGTATATCAAATCAAAGGTGTGGTCTCGACATGTATAATCGAAGCAAGTTCTAGAATAACAAATCAATGTTGACACTCTTATAATCAATAAAGTGAGCAAGAAAAAGAATATGCTCTAAAAGGCTCAAAATCTCACAAAAATTATGGGCTTTTGATGTCAACTTTGTAAATTTCAAACTTCAAGGTAATACTTACATTCAGGTAGACAACCTAACAAATTTTTAATTTCATGAAAAATAAACTTATCATGCTTGATTCTCTAGTCTCCTAAAGTTTAAATCATCACTGCACAATTAACTATGACTTAATCCAAAACATATCAATAAAAATAATGAATCAAAGGAATTTTCATTTTAATCGTAATATGAGAAAATTACTTAAGAACAAGGCCTAATTCAGGATTTGAGAATAATGAAAAAAATTAGGAACTTTCCTAAATAAATTTCACCCCCACACTTAAAATGTATATTGCCCTCAATGTACAAATATAAAAATTATAATAAGAAAAGCACAAGATAGGGAAAGAGGTGAAACTTCTTGAATTTTGGATGGAGTCAGAGAAAAAAATCTGGGAAGTTCGGGCCGCGTTGGAGGAAGACATTTCTGTAGAGGTGGATACTAGGGTCGTGGTGGTGTGATTCCCAAGCAGCCTAAAGAACCTAAAACCAAGAAACTAAAATAAAATAAACTAGATTTAGCATAAGAGAGTCAAAGAAAAGGAAAATAAAGGAGAAGAGAAAAGACAAATAAAAACTACAAGCGTCCTCGGCTTGTCGAGTAAATGAAGCGGCCGGCATGAACTTATGTAGATCGGTCTCCCATAGGGATACTGTGCTAGGGTCCTTCCGCTTCTTCGACATAGGTAAGGTGAAAATGAAGAGTTTAGGACAGGAGAATGAGAGGGAATGGAAAAGAGAAGGGTGAAAGGGAATGGAAGAAAAGGAATGGGGAGTAGGTGGGAAAGGGAGAGGGGTGTTTTTAAATAGAGATTTCAGGGCTGGTACATCCCCACGCCCGTGTGTCATGGGCATTTTACGCTGCACGACCATATCGCACGGCCATGTGGTGCCTCGTTCGTTTCTCCCACGCCCATGTCTCTTTCTCAGTGTCGACCACGGCTATATCGCACGGTCGTGGTGTTTAGTCAGAGCCCGTGTGACTTCCCTCAGTGTCAGCCACGGCCATATCGCACGGCCGTGGCAGTTTATAACCGTCCGTGGTCTGAGGATCTTTCATCATCGCCTCATACAACCTCTGCCATGTCAGTACGGAAATATTTGACGTCCACACGACCACGACCACGACCGTGTGCAGGGCCATGTGGTATGGAAATCTGCACTTTGGTTAGTTAACAGTTAGATGCTAAAAAGGGGAAATAGAAGTAACAAATAAAAATATAAAAATTAATGGAGTCAGTGCTCGGGTTGCCTCCCGAGAAGCGCTCATTTAAAGTCTTAAGCTAGACTCACCTCTCATTCGCATAATTAGGGTGGTTTGAAGAGTTAAACATCCTTTTTCATGCTATCAAATCTACTATCATAATATAACTCGAGTCGAGTAGCGTTTACCTTAAAAGTGCCGAATTCAGAGTGAGTTACCTCGACCGTTCCATATGGGAAGACATTGCGTACCTCGAGAGGGACTTCTTAGTTTGTATTTAGGTCTGATGTGTTTATTCGGGGGTCTTCCTTATTCAATAATACCTGATCTCCTATCTTAAAATGATTTGTTGTTACTAATAGCGCGTCTGGGGGTTCCCTTGGCTTTGCTTCGTGCAATTTCGCTTTCTCCTTGAAATGTGTCTTCCACTTGTCTAGTTTAACAATTATGAAGCCTTCGTTCCTCATGGGTTATTTCTTTGTTTGTATGAGGTCTAGGATCTGGCTCAGTTGTGTAGTTCTTTGGTGCTTCCTGTGAGGAAGGTTTAACCGAATGGTCATTAATAAAATTAATTTTCTCACCTTGATTACTTGATGTCCTAGCCGAGTCAAGAGCTTGAAGAGTGACTGTCTCGTCGCCTACACGAAGTATGAGTTCACCTGTATCAATGTCAATTTGTGTTCTAGCAGTTGCTAAAAAGGGTCTTCCTAAAATTAAAGGGATCGTGTTGTCCTCATCCATGTCTAAAACGAAAAAGTCTACTGGGAATACGGATTTATCAATTTTTACGAGTACATCTTCAATTATACCCCTAGGAATTCTAATAGTTTTATCAGCTAAATGAATGCTCATCCTAGTTTGTTTGGGTTTCCCTAGACCTACCTGTTTAAACATTTTATAAGGCATAACATTTATACTTGCCCCTAAATCAGCTAAAGCATTATCAACAGATAAACTACCAATTAAGCATGGAATTGTAAAACTCCCTGGATCTTTTAATTTTAGTGGTAGTCGATTTGGCAACATTGCTGAGCATACTGCGTTCAGTTCCACATGTGACTCCTCGTCTAACTTTCGTTTGTTTGTTAGAAGCTCTTTTAAAAATTTCCTGAATCTGGCATCTGTGAAAGAGCTTCAAGAAACGGTAAGTTGATATGTAATTTCTTTAAAAGTTTAAGAAACTTACCGTACTGTTCCTCTGTGTTGTCTTTCTTTATTGCTTCGGGATATGGTATGCGAGGTTGGTACTCTTTAATTACCGGTTTTGGCTTATCATGACATTCCTCAGCTTTATCTTTTTCTACCACATTCTCTTGCCTTAAATTGGGCTCATCTAACCCTTCACTATCATGAGCGGTTATGGCTTGAAGTTGCTCCTTTGGGTAAGTTTCAGTGTTGCTTGGCAATCTACCTTGTGGTTGTTCTGATATGATCATGGTAAGTTGTCCTAACTGATTCTTGATCACTTGAACCGATGCTTCTTGCTTTTTGAGTGCTGTTTCGGTGTTTTGGAAACGGGTTTCTAACACCGCGATGAATTTTGTTAGCATCTCCTCAAGGTCTGGCTTTTTCTCTTGTGGGTAGGGCTGCTGTTGGAAGCCTGGGAGGGATTGTTGTCTCTGATTTCCTTGGCCACCCCATGAGAAATTGGGGTGGTTCTTCCAACCTGGATTATAAGTATTACTATAAGGGTTATTTTGAGGTCTAAAATTGTTACCCATATAGTGAGCTTGCTCGCTTTTCGATTGCTCAAAGTTGTAAAGTGGATATTCTGTGTTGCTCATTCCTCCTCCATTCGTATCGCATCGCATAACCGGATGTACCGTGAAGAACCACAAAACCATCAATTTTTTATTTAACATATCTACCGATTTGATAGCATGGTCATCATAGTCGAGGTTAAAAACACTAGTGGCTTTTGTTGGCCTTGTCTCGTGACTTGCCACCGATAATTATTCAAAGACATCTCTTCAATAAACTCGTAGGCGACCTCGTGTTTTTTGTTATTCAAGGTTCCGCGGTGGTATCGAATTGATCAATTGCCTAGTTGAGGGTTCACACCATTATAAAAGGTTTGGACTTGTAGCCATAATGGTAATCCATGGTGTGGGCACCTTCTCAATAAATCGTTGTATCTCTCCCATGCATCATAAATTGTCTCTAAATCCATCTGCACAAAAGAAGAGATATCAATCCTTAGCTTAGCCGTTTTAGCCGGCGAAAAATATTTTAATAAAAATTTCTCGGTCATTTGATCCCATGTAGTGATCGACCCTCGTGGAAGAGAATTCAACCACTGCTTGGCTTTATTCTCAAAGAAAAGGGAAATAACCAAGAAGGCGAATGGCATCATCGAAAACGCCATTTATTTTGAAAGTATCATGATTTCAAGAAAATTTGCTAAGTGTGTGTTAGGATCCTCATCCTGCAAAACCATCAAACCGAACAAATCTGTTGTATCATCTCAGATAAGCGTTAGGTTTCAATTCGAAATTATTTGCAAAGAATAGTAGGTCTAACAATACTTGACTCAGTTCCTGTTAAATTAGGTTTAGCATAGTCATACATAGTTTGAGGAGCATGATTTTCGGCCACCTCTGGAGGTAGCGGATTATTTTCAGCCATCTCTTCGGTGGTATTGGTTTCGTCTTCTTGCTCTTCTTCTATGAAATTTAAGCTTCGCCTTATTTCTCAACGATTTCTGCGAACGGTGCCTTCAATATCACTGTCGTATATTAAGGGTCCTGTCGGGTTCCTTCTAGTCATAAACTAGAGATACCTGCCAGGAACAAAATAAAAGAATAAAAATTAGCAAATTTAAAAACACAATAAAAGTAAATTGCAAAAATAAAAATGGCTAAAGTAATAAAGATTAAGCGCTCTTAATATTTTGGTTCCCCGGCAACGGCGCCAAAAAATTGATCGTGTGTCAGAGTCTTAAAAATTTATATAATGAATGATCTAGCCTAGAAACTAACTGTGACAACGATTGAGGCAAGCGCACCAATCGAACAATAGTATAGTTTAGTGGTAAGACCGGAATGTTGAACCCAAAGGAACCAAAAGGACTAATACTAACTTTCTTTCTATTATTTAGCCTAAGAATTGAAGTGAATTATTGTTTAATTTAAAATTAACTAACTACTAATCTAAAGATGCTAAGACAAAGAGAATGAATTGGGGAAATACTTGTGGGAAAAACCAATTGATTAAGACAATACCCAAGGAGGAATCCACCTAGACTTCACTTGTTATTTAACTCTGAACCAGACGATTAATTCACTTGTCTTGATACGTAGGATTCCCTAATTTATATTAATACCTCTCTCGAGGCTACTAAAGTCTAACCCTAGGTTGATTAATTGAAATCTCTTTCTAATTAAAACCCCTAAGATTGCATTAACTCGATCTATGGACTCCCGTATTAGGTTTGACCCTAATCTGACAGATTTTCGTCATCCGATCTCTAGGGTTGCGATCAACTCCGCTTAATTATGCTAGATCTACTCTTAAACAGGGACTTTTGCTCCACTGCCTAAGCACATCACTACTTGAATCAATATCTTGAAATTTCAAAACAAGAATTAAGAACACATAATTAAGAAAAAATCAAGTATTTATCATATAGTTCAGAAAACAATAACAAGATCCGTCTTAGGTTTCATCCCCCTCAGGTATCTGAGGGGTTCAGTTCATAATCATAAATGAATACATCTCAGAAGAAAAGATAAAACAAAACATAAGAAAACCCTAAAACCCCCTAAGGGAATTGAAGGTGAGATCCGCCGTCTTGAGTATGATTTCGGCTTCTTGAGATGAATCAACTGGCTTTCTTCGAGTAAATCCCACAATTCTGACCTCTCTGGCTTGGCTCCTTGGCCTAGCTGGACACGCCCTTGACCAAAAGCTCTTTAGGGTGTTTATATAGGCTTTTAGAATGTCTTTCTTTGCCTCTAAGTACCCTATTCCGAGTGAAATTCCTCTTTGTCACGGTAGGGACACGCCCGTGTGGCACGCCCGTGTAAATCGAGTTGTAGGCCGTGGTTGGGTCTGCTAAAGAGGCACGGCCATGTGGTGAACCCCAGGCCGTGTTAATTTCCTACTTTGGCCCATTTGGTTTTTTTTGGCCCATTTCGTGTTCTTTTCATCCTCCGATGCTTTTCTAAGTATAAAACATGAAATAAAAGGATTAGGAGCATCAAACTCCACGAATCAAGGGATAAATCATCTAAAAAGAATGCTGAATGTGGGATAAAAATATGTATATATTACGGTTTATCACTAATTCAATCCCGAAAACACGAAAAGGTCACTTGTGGCACTAACACTAGAGAGAAAAGAAGCACGAAATGTTAAAGGAACAAAACCCGAAATGCTAAAAAATGACCCCTCAGCCGAATTTTGCATCCACCAAACCCCATAGCCGAAATTCTCTACTTACCTACACTCTCCAAATTCGGCCAACACTCCCGCACACATCCACTTCCTTGATTTTCTCCACCAACATCTCCTAGAATTGCTCCCATCCTTCCATTTCAAATTTTTACCAAGTCCTCTACCTCATTTGCAAAGTTTGATCCAAAGTTTACTTCTTCCACTCCCATGACATAAAATAAAAGCCCTCTTTTTGCTTGCTATGGGATTCGAACCCCTCTCCTTGCCTTCCTAATGACGCCACCACCATCAAAGCCACAAGCTCACTTGTGTCACAAAACACACATAATTATACATAAGTCCGATCATAATGTACCAGGTCCCTTTATGAGCAAAAACTAAAATTCTTCTACAGCTCAGACTCGAACCCAGGCCTCCTTAGGACTCCCAAATACACTCAAATAACTAGCCAATCAAGAACAACATGGAATTCAATAAAAATTACAAACCCCTAATTTTTGGGGCGTTACAACTCTACCCCCTTAAAGAAATTTCGACCTCGAAATTTACCTGATCAGAAGAGATGAGGGTATTGCTGTCACATCGCCTCCTCAGGCTCCCATGTGGCTTCCTCTGAACCGTGATTACGCCATAGCACCTTGACTAACGGGACAGATTTTCTTCTTAACACTTTAACATAATGATCCAGTATTTGCACCGGTTCTTCCTCAAAGGTCAGATCAGGTCTTACCTCGACCTCCTCCACCGGCACTATATGTGAGGGATCGGAACGGTATCACCTCAGCATGGAGACGTGGAACACATCATGTATACGATTTAACTCAGAAGGTAGTTTCAGCTGATAGGCGACCGGTCCCACACGCTTTAATATCCGGTAAGGTCCGATGAATCTAGGGCTCCGCTTGCCTTTCCGTCTAAATCTCAGAATCTTCTTCCATGGTGAGACCTGCAAGAAGACATAATCCCCCACCGTGTACTAAATCTCTTTACGCTTTAGATTAGCATAGGACTTTTGCCTATCAAATACTTCTTTTAACCGATCCCGGATCAACTTTACTTTTTCCTCGGTTTTAGAAACTAGTTTTGGCCCCAATATACGCCGCTCACCCAGGTTCTGTCCAACAAGTAGGGGTACGACACCTACGACCATATAACACCTCGTACGGTGCCATCTGAATACTGGATTGGTAGCTGTTGTTATAAGCGAACTCTGCTAACGGCAAATAGTCTTCCCAACTGCCCTTGAAATCAATTACAAGCTTCTAAGCATGTCTTCCAAAATCTGTATTACCCTCTCCGACTGACCATCAGTCTGAGGATGAAATGCCGTGCTGAAATCTAACCTTGTACCCAAGGCTTCGTACAACACTCTCCAGAATCGTGATGTGAATCTAGGGTCCCTATCCGAAATGATCGACACTGGTACCCATGCAGCCTCACAATCTCCGCCACGTATAATTTGGCCAACTTTCGCAACGAATAATTAGTGCGGACAGGTATAAAGTGGGCAGATTTAGTAAGTCGATCCATAATAACCCATACCGAATTTTTCTTAGTAGGCGTCAAGGGTAGCCCACTAACAAAATCCATGGTTACCCTCTCCCACTTCCAGAGTGGAATTTTAACTGGTTGCAATAATCCAGAAGGCAGTTGATGCTTAGCCTTGACTTACTGGCATGTCAAACACTTACCTACGAAATCAGTAACCGCGCGCTTAAGTCCTTACCACCAGTGCAGTTCACGTAGATCTCAGTATAACTTGTTTCCACCAGGATGCATAGTGTATGGGCTACTATGTGCCTCCCGCAGTATAGACTGTCTTAACTCAGAATCCTTCGGTACACAGACTCTTCCACGAAAGCATAATACCCCCTCACTATTTAGTCCAAAATCTGTAGCCTCTCTGATAAAACGTAATTTATACATATTTTAATCCCACATTTAGCATGCTTTTTGGATGATTTATCCTTTGAATTGTGAAATTTGATGCTCTTAATCCTTTAATTTCATGTTTTATACTTAGGGAAGCATAGGAGGATGAAAAGAACGAGAAACGGGCTAAAAACGGACCAAATGGGCCAAAGTAGGAAATCAACACGGCTTGGGCCCAAGCCACATGGCCGTGCCCCTTTAGCAGGCTCGACCACGGCCTGGATTCGAATGACACAGGCGTGTTGCACGGGCGTGTCCTTGCCGTGACAAAGAGGAATTTCATTCGGAATAGGGTACTTAGAGGTAAAGAAATACATTCCAAAAGCCTATATAAACACCCTAAAAGCCAACCTTGAGGGGCGCATCCAGCTAGGCCAAGGAGCCAAGCCAGAGAGGTCAAAATTATGGGATTTACTCGAAGAAAGCCAGTTGATTCATCTCAAGAAGTCAAAATCATACTCAAGACGGAGGATCTCTCCTTCAATTCCTTCAGGGGGTTTTAGGGTTTTCTTATGTTTTGTTTTATCTTTTCTTCTGAGATGTATTCTTTTATGATTATGAACTAAACCCCTCAGATACCTGAGGGGGATGAAACCTAAGACGGATCTTGTTATTGTTTTCTGAACTATATGATAAATACTTGATTTGTTCTTAACTATGTGTTCTTAATTCTTGCTTTGATATTTTAGGATATTGATTCAAGTATTGATGTGCTTAGGCAGTGGAGGAATATTCCCTGTTTAAGAGCAGATCTAGCATAGTTAAGCGGAGTTGATTGCAACCCTAGAGATAGGATGACGAAAATCTGCCGGATTAGGGTCAAACCTAATATGGGAGTCCATAGATCAAGTTAATGCAATCCTAGGGGTTTTAATTAGAAAGAGATTTCAATTAATCAACCTAGGGTTAGACGTTAGTAGCCTCGAGAGAGGTATTAATATAAATTAGGGAATCCTTCGGATCAAGTCAAGTGAATAAATCGTCTGGTTCAGAGTTAAATAACAAGTGAAGTCTAGGTGGATTCTTCCTTAGGTATCGTCTTAATCAATTGGTTTTTCCCACAAGTATTTTCCCCAATTCATTCTCTGTGTCTTAGCGTCTTTAGCTTAGTAGTTAGTTAATTTTAGAATAAACAACAAATCCCTTAATTTTTAGGCTAAATAATAAAAAGAAAGTCAGTATTAGTACTTTTGGTTCCTTTGGGTTCGACAGTCCGGACTTGCCACTAAGCTATACTACAGTTCAACAGGTGCACTTGCCTCAATCGTGGTGATAGTTAGTTTCTAGGCTAGATCATTCATTTTATAAATATTAAGACTCTCGACACACGATCACTCTCCCTTCTTCACCAGTCGGAAACGAGGAACCAACGTTTCATCCAGCAACTTCTTCTCTTTAATTTGATCAATCCAGGTCAATTTCACTTAGAGTTCAGCTAGCAGACTACCATCCTCAAACAGGCTGAGACGAGCAAACATTGCTCTTAGATCAGATACAACCTTACGGCTCAGTGCATCCGCTACTACGTTAGCTTTTCCTGGAATGTACTCAATCGAGCAATCATAATCCTTAAGCAACTCTATCCATCTTTGTTGCCTAAGATTCAACTCCTTCTGAGTAAGGAGGTACTTGAGGCTTTTATGGTCGGTATAAATGATCGACTTCTCCCCGTACAAGTAATGTCTCCAAATCTTCAGTGCGAATACCACCGCAGCTAATTCCAAGTCATGAGTGGGGTAATTCACCTCGTGCGGCCTAAGCTGACGAGATGTATAAGCCACCACCTTTCCCACTTACATAAGCACACAACCCAATCCAGTGTGCGACGCATCACAATAGACAATGAATTTCTTCCCATACTTTGGCTGTATTAATACCGGGGCTTCAATCAAAAACTTCTTTAGTTTCTCAAAGCTCTCCTGCTGCTTATCAGTCCAAGTAAACGATACCCCTTTTCGCAACAACTTAGTAAGAGGTGCAGCAATCAGTGAGAACCCCTCAACGAAGCGTCTGTAATACCCAGCCAGACCTAGAAAACTTTGAATCTCAGATACAGACTTTGGTGGTTTCTAATCCAATACGGCCTCAATTTTCTGAGGATCAACCCTAATCCCCTCGGCAGACACTACGTGACCCAGAAATGTCACCTCTCGTAGCCAAAACTCACACTTGCTGAACTTGGCATAAAGCTGCTTTTCTCTCAATATTTGCAATACAATTCGGAGATGCGAATCATGATCCTCCTTGATTCTTGAATACACCAGAATGTCATCTATAAACACCACCACGAACCGATCTAAATAGGGTTGGAAAACCCGGTTCATCATATCCATGAAAGCAGCTTGTGCATTCGTTAACCCGAATGGCATGACCAGAAACTTGTAATGTCCATAACGAGTCCTGAATGCAGTCTTGTACACATCTGCCTCCTTAACCCTTAGCTGATGGTACCCCGATCTAAGATCTATCTTGGAGAAGACCGAAGCACCTCGCAGCTGGTCAAACAGATCGTCTATCCTTGGTAAAGGAAACTTGTTCTTAATCGTCATTTTATTCAGTTGACGATAATCATTACACATGCGCATGGACCCATCCTTCTTCTTCATGAACAGCACTGGTGCTCCCCATGGAGACACACTCGGCCCTTAATGCTGAGATTACATTAGATAAATAATCCCTTCGCTCCCCTATCACAACCACCTCCTCATCCTCCGAAGATTTTAATACCATGCGCTTAGCAGCGCAATCCAAATTCACGCGATGTTTTACAAACCAATCCATGCCCAAAATGAGATCGAATTTGCCAAACGACAGCTACATCAAATCCACCGAAAAGACAACCCCTTGGACCTCTAGGGGCACATCTCTAAACAGTTTATTCACTCTAACCGACTATCCCAGTGGACTAATCACCGACATCTCCCTATCAGTAATTTCGAACTGTATGCCCAATGTCCCAGACACAGTACATGCAACATACGAGTGCGTAGATCCAATATCAATTAAAGCGGTATATGGTACATTATAAATGAGGAACGTACCAGTTATGACATCAGGAGCATCGCCATTCTCTCGACGCCGAGCAGCATAGACCAACGCTGGTTGTCTAGCCTATTTGTTACCAGTACCTCTACCCGGTGCTCCACGACCTCGTCCCAAACCATTTCCCACTCTGGCTGGACCACGGCATCTTAGTGGCTGCTGACGACCTCTCCCTGGCTGCACATAGCCCTGACCTGCAGCTTGCATCTGAACGGGCCTCTGAGTACAGTTTCTAACCTGATGATCCCTGGATCCACATCTAAAGCACGCCCCAATTCTTTTCCAGCACTCACCCTGATGAGATCTTCCACACAGTGCAAGGCTGCGGTCCGACAGTTACAATAGGATCCCCAGCTCGGGCTGACCCATCAGACCTAGACCTCTTCTTAGGCCCACCAGAAGAACTTGATGGCCCAAAATCCCTTTTATTTCTGCCTCTATCTTTCTCACGGTTCTGACGCTCCGAGCGTTTCACATCCTCGGCAATCTTTACCTTCTCAACCAGGGCAGCAAAGTCTCTTTCCCTCTGTGGGGCTATCAGCACTCGCAACTCATCTCGGAGACCATCCTCAAAATGCACACAATGCTCATACTCAGTCGCGACTATGCCTCGAGCATACCGGCTCAACCGTAGGAATTATGCCTCATACTCTGCTACAGACTTATTCCCCTGGATCAGACTCAGAAATTCCTTCCTCCGGGTATCCATATAACTTGCCCCAAGATATTTTCCTTGGAAGGCTACCTTAAAGAAGTCCCATGTCAACCGGTCGGCCTGCGTGCCTTCCCTCACGGTAAGCCACCATTGATATGCCTCATCTCGCAGTAAAGACACTGCTCTTTTCAATTTTTGCTCCACAGTACAATCGAGGTCATCCATTATTCGCTCGACAGCCTCCAACCAATATTCTGCCACATTCGGGGCTACACCAGAGATGCCCCTAAAAATTTTTGCCCCATTAGACCAGAGTCGTTCAGAAATTGACCCTCGGCCCACTGA
This sequence comes from Gossypium sturtianum, assembly GCA_025698515.1. Classification (NCBI taxonomy): domain Eukaryota; kingdom Viridiplantae; phylum Streptophyta; class Magnoliopsida; order Malvales; family Malvaceae; genus Gossypium; species Gossypium sturtianum. Next base: position 24,957,143 of record CM046952.1, read on the forward strand.
CCCAGTACTCGCTCCAGCAACCCTTTCAAGAACCCGCAACATTGCTTGGGATAGAGCGTCATCCCCAATGGCTCGGTCATGAGACCCCGTCTCAGTCACCGGTGAGGCAGGTGCTTCCCTAGCCGGCATGTTTCCCGATGCTGAAGACCCAGCCCTAGCAGCTCGGCCTCTACCGCGGCCACGTGTACCCCTCTGCGACCTCTTGTGCTCATATCGATGTAGTGTATTTATCTGTTTTAAGAGTTTTATGCATCAGCTTATAATTCTCATAATTATTAGCAGGTATTTTATGACGAACAGTAAGTAGGGTTGTTTTCGCAGATCGAAATCTCACTACAGTTTTCAGTTTACTCTAACTAAGGAATTTTAGTGTACTACTACTATCCCTAGTAGTTTCTCAGTATAGTCATTGCAGTATATAACAGAATACAGTGTTAGAGAACTTACAGATTTGGTGCCGGAGACTCGGTGTGCCACACTTTTAGTAACCACATTTCTTTCCAAACCAAAATTTAGACAGATTAGAAAATTTTTCAAAACCCATTCCACAGTCGAGTTTTGCAACCGGGCTCTGATACCACTAAATATAACACCCCAAATCTGGCCTAGATGTTACGACCGGATCTGACGTGTCACATTAAAGTATCGTTTTTAAAATTGGCTAGTTCGGTAAAAGTTCAATACTAAACATTTATTCTCTTTGAGACTTTTAGGGTAGTAAATTCATAAACACATTATTTCCTTGTTAATCAAATCATTTTTTTAACAAAATTAAATATCGCGGAAGCTCGTTCAAGTTGCAAATTTTAAGGTTTGAAAATCGTAATTTCCTTTAAAAACCGTTGTCATTTGAAAACCCGCGTTTCCTAGTCTAGCAAGTAGTAATGCAAAAGAAAATACCAATTAAAAGTTAAAAATCCCAAATGGCCTTATTACAAAATGATTAGCCCAATATATTAAAATTTATTAAAATAACTAAGATTACGCTTAAAACATATCGAGCGTGTGGCCACCTCCGAGTCCCTCGCGACTCCAAATCATCGAAGACTAGGGATTACTCGCATGCTTAAAGAAAAGGGTGAGTTACGAGAACTCGGTGTGTAATCCCCATTACAAGAATGATGCGGGGCCCAAGCCCTATTCAAGATGTCGAGTGGGCCTAAGCCCAAAATTATATCAATGCAACACAAGAATGTAACCCAACCCACCCGGTAACACACATACGTACCAACCAACACACCTCGTGGGGACCAAGTCGACCCACCCAACCAAAGACACTAATAACGCAGCCTTAGCTGCTAATAACAACGCAAAGAAAGCTTCTAATAACGGTATACATGGTCGAGCCACTAAAAATTAGTATCGTGCGGTGAGCCACTAAAAATCAGATACGTGGCGAAGCTACTATATCAGTAAAACGTGGCATAGTCACCAGTACAGTGCTTCCTCCAAAATACAAAACCCAACCCAATGCAGTATGTCATGTCATAAATAATCTATGTATGCAGTGTATCACAATCATAATCAATCACACAATTATTACACATCTATCATTGACACTACCACTAAGGGTATAACGGTTATTTGGTCAGTTGGGGGTAAAAAGGTAATTCACCCATCGGGGGTATTCCAGTAATTTTACCCATCGAGGGTATTTCAGTAATTTCACCCATTAAGGATATTTTAGTAATTTAGTCATATAACGGCCTTTCCGGAGACCTACAGTCGCCTCGAACGACACAGATACCCTTTCCAGTTCAACGGTGTAGTTGGGCCAAAAGCCTAATTTTCGGCCCAAGTGGGCTCCCACACGCTCGTGTGGCCCACTCAGCCAAATATCGATCGCGGCTATGCGAACTTCGCAACCTATTTCATTATTATCAGCTCACCGGGGACTTTACCCATGTGGGGCCCATTGGGCCCTCATAGCCCATCGAGGCCCATTACGACCTAAACCCATGGAAACGTTCATGGCGGCCTCTACGGTCTAACGCCAACGATTGTGGCTCGATTTATCCCTATGAGCATTCGCGCACTCGAGGGCTCTCAGATGCCGTAAGTGCGGCTTTTCGGCTTTTGCCGATACACAGTAGCACAAGAGTGTGCGACATCGATATCCAGTGTTTGAACTATACGGTAATGGGTGTACGGTTACACACCTTGATTACGAAGCGTGCCACAAATCCCTAAGCACCGATCCTTAATTGATCGAGTTTGTAAAGTCTTCTCCAAATATTAGCGAAAATCAAGACTCCTGAATGGATTTTGATCAAAGGCTAAGAGTAACGTATGATTGCTTCAGGTCGCTTGCCCCTTTCACATTTTGAGAGGACCTACACACCAATCAAACATCAGTCTAAAAAGGGAAGGGAAGATTCGGGGAAAAGAAGAGAAAAGAACAGTCCCACCAACAAAAATTACTTGAAAGAAAATCAATATAACTTACTCTTCAAATTCGGCAAGAACAAATTTCTTTGAGTGAAACAAATAGACACGTACGGCCCCAAAGATGGAATTATCGAAGAAGGGAAAGAAGAGATTGATTTCGGCTTTCTCAACTTAAAGAGCAAGAGAAGGAACGTTGAGAACAAAGAAGAAGATAGGTTCGGCTATCTTGAAGAGTTGAGAAAAGGAGAACGAGAGGAAAAGAAAAAGGTTGAGTTCGACTAAGATGCTGCCAAAAAGAGAATGACCAAACTTGCACACAAGCCAAATCGGCAGAGAAGCAAATGAGAAAAAGAAAGAAGATTTCCACAGAGAATTTGACACCAAGAACTCACTCTAATTCAATCCCGAAAACACGAAAAGGTCACTTGTGGCACTAACACTAGAGAGAAAAGAAGCACGAAATGTCAAAGGAACAAAACCCGAAATGCTCAAAAATGACCCCTCAGCCGAATTTTGCATCCACCAAACCCCCTAGCCGAAATTCTCTACTTACTTACACTCTCCAAATTCGGCTAACACTCCCACACACATCCACTTCCCTGATTTTCTCCACCAACATCTCCTAGAATTGCTCCCATCCTTCCATTTGAAGTTTTGACCAAGTCCTCCACCTTCTTTGCAGAGTTTGATCCAAACTCTACTTCTTCCACTCCCATGACATAAAATAAAAGCCCTCTTTAGCTTGCCATGGGATTCGAACCCCTCTCTCCTTGCTTTCCTAATGACGCCACGACCATCAGGCCACAAGCTCACTTGTGTCACAAAACACACATAATTATACATAAGTCCGACTGCTAACAGCCAGTTCCCCTTTATGAGCAAAAACTAATATTCTTCTACAGCTAAGACTCGAACCCAGGCCTCCTTAGGACCCCCAGATACACTCAAATAACTAGCCAATCAAGCACAACATGGAATTGAAGAAAAATTACAAACCCCTAATTTTTGGGGCGTTACAATTCTACCCCCTTAAAGAAATTTCGGCCTCGAAATTTACCTGATCAGAAGAGATGAGGGTATTACTATCGCATCGCCTTTTCAGGCTCCCACGCGGCTTCCTCTGAACCGTGATTATGCCATAGCACCTTGACTAACGGGACGGATTTTCTTTTTAACACTTTAACATCACGATCCAGTATTTGCACTGGTTCTTCCTCAAAGGTCAGATCAGGTCTTACCTTGATCTCCACCACTGGCACAATATGTGAGGGATCGGAACGGTATCGCCTCAGCATGGAGATGTGGAACATATCATGTATACGATTTAACTCAGGAGGCAGTTCCAGCTGATAGGCGACCGGTCCCACACGCTTTAATATCCGGTAAGGTCTGATGAATCTAGGGCTCAGCTTGCCTTTCCGTCCAAATCTCAGAATCTTCTACCATGGTGAGACCTTCAAGAAGACATAATCCCCCACCGTTTACTCAATCTCTTTACGCTTTAGATCAGCATAAGACTTTTGCCTATCAGATGCTTCTTTTAACCGATCCCGGATCAACTTTACTTTTTCCTCGGTTTCAGAAACTAGTTCTGGCCCTAATATACGCCGCTCACCTAGTTTTGTCCAACAAGTAGGGGTACGACACCTACGACCATATAACGCCTCGTACGGTGCCATCTGAATACTAGATTGGTAGCTGTTGTTATTAGCGAACTCTGCTAACGGTAAATAGTCTTCCCAACTGCCCTTGAAATCAATTACACAGCTTCTTAGCATGTCTTCCAAAATCTGTATTACCCTCTTCGACTGACCATTAGTCTGAGGATGAAATGACGTGCTAAAATCTAACCTTGTACCTAAGGCTTCGTGCAACACTCTCCAGAATCGTGATGTGAATCTAGGGTCCTGTCTGTAATGATCGACACTGGTACCCCATGCAGCCTCACAATCTCCGCCACGTATAATTTGGCCAACTTTCGCAACGAATAATCAGTACAAACCGGTATAAAGTGGGCAGATTTAGTAAGTTGATCCACAATAACCCATACCGAATCTTTCTTAATAGGCATCAGGGGTAGCCAACTAACAAAATCCATGGTTACCCTCTCCCACTTCCAGAGTGGAATTTTAACTAGTTGCAGTAATCCAGAAGGCAATTGATGCTCAGCCTTCACTTGCTGGCATGTCAAACACTTACCTACAAAATCAGTAACCTCGCGCTTAAGCCCTGGCCACCAGTACAGTTCATGCAGATCTCGGTATAACTTGTTTCCACCAGGATGCATAGCATATGGGCTACTATGCTCCTCCCGCAGTATAGACTGTCTTAACTCAGAATCCTTCGGTACACAGACTCTCCCACGGAAGCATAGTACCCCATCACTATTTAGTCCAAAATCCGCAGCCTCTCCCTTCTTCACCAGTCGAAAACGAGGAACCAACATTTCATCCAGCAACTGCTTCACTTTAATTTGATCAATCCAGTTCGGTTTCACTTGGAGTTCAGCTAACAGACTACCATCCTCAAACAGGCTGAGACGAGTAAACATTGCTCTTAGATCAGATACAACCTTACGGCTCAATGCATCCGCTACTATGTTAGCTTTTCCCGGATGGTACTCAATCGAGCAATCATAATCCTTAAGCAACTCTATCCATCTTCGTAGCCTAAGATTCAACTCCTTCTGAGTAAGGAGGTACTTGAGGCTTTTATGGTTGGTATAAATGATCGACTTCTTCCCGTACAAGTAATGTCTCCAAATATTCAGTGCGAATACCACCGCAGCTAATTCCAAGTCATGAGTGAGGTAATTCACCTCGTGCGGCCTAAGCTAACGAGACGCATAAGCCACCACCGTTCCCTCTTACATCAGCACACAACCCAATCCAGTGCGAGACGCATCACAGTAGACAACGAATTTTTTCCCAGAATCTAGCTGTATTAATACCAGGGCTTCAGTCAAAATCTTCTTCAGTTTCTCAAAGCTCTCCTGCTGCTTATCAGTCCAAGTAAATGGTACCCCTTTTCGCAACAACTTAGTTAGAGGTGCAGCAATCAGTGAGAACCCCTCAACGAAGTGTCTGTAATACCCAGCCAGACCTAGAAAACTTCGAACCTTAGATACAGTCTTTAGTGGTTTCCAATCCAATACGGCCTCAATTTTCTGAGGATCAACCCTAATCCTCTCGGCAGACACTACGTGACCCAGAAATGTCACCTCTCGCAGCCAAAACTCACACTTGCTGAACTTGGCATAAAGCTGTTTTTCTCTCAGTATTTGCAATACAATTCGGAGATGCAAATCATGATCCTCCTCGGTTCTTGAATACACCAGAATGTCATCTATAAACACCACCACGAATAGGTCTAAATAGGGTTGGAAAACCCGGTTCATCATATCCATGAAAGCAACTGGAGCATTCGTCAACCCGAATGGCATGACCAGAAACTCGTAATGTCCATAACGAGTCATGAATGCAGTCTTGTACACATCAGCCTCTTTAACCCTTAGCTGATGGTACCCCGATCTAAGATCTATCTTGGAGAAGACCGAAGCACCTTGCAGCTGGTCAAACAGATCGTCTATCCTTGGTAAAGGATACTTGTTCTTAATCGTCAGTTTATTTAGTTGACGATAATCAATACACATGCGTATGGACCCATCCTTCTTCACGAACAGCACTGGTGCTCCCTATGGAGACACACTCGGCCCTTAATGCTGAGATTACATTAGATAAATAATCCATTTGCTCCCCTATCACAACCACCTCCTCATCCTCCGAAGACTTTAATACCATACGCTTAGCAGCGCAATCCAAATTTGTGCGGTGTTTTACTAACCAATCCATGCCCAAAATGAGATCAAATTTGCCAAACGCCAGTTCCATCAAATTTGCCGGAAAGACAACCCCTTGGACCTCTAGGGGCACATCTCTAAACAGTTTATTCACTCTAACCGACTATCCCAGTGGACTAATCACCGACATCTCCCTATCAATAATTTCGAACTGTATGCCCAATGTCCCAGACACAGTACATGCAACATACGAGTGCATAGATCCAATATCAATTAAAGCGGTATATGGTACATTATAAATGAGCAACGTACCAGTTATGACATCAGGAGCGTCGCCATCCTCTCAGCGCCGAGCAGCATAGACCAATGCTGGCTATCTCGCCTCTATGTTACCAGCACCTCTGCCTGGTGCTCCACGACCTCGTCCCAAACCATTTCCCCCTCTGGCTGGACCACGGCCTCTTGGTGGCTGCTGACCACCTCTCCCTGGCTGCACATAGCCCTGACCTGCAGCTTGCATCTTAAAGGGCATCTGAGTACAGTTTCTAACCTGATGATCTCTGGATCCATATCTGAAGCACGCCCTAGTTCTTTTCCAGCACTCACCCTGATGAGATCTCCCACACTCAGCGCAAGGCTGCGGTCTGACAGCAACAACAAGAACCCCAGTTCGGGCTGGCCCATCAAACCTAGACCTCTTCTTAGGCCCACCGGAAGAACTTGATGGCCTAAAATCCCTTTTATTTCTGCCCCTATCTTTCTCATGGTTCTGACGTTCTGAGCATTTCACATCCTCGGCAATCTTTGCCTTCTCAACCAGGGCAGAAAAGTCTCTTTCCCTTTGCGGGGCTATCAACACTCGCAACTCATCTCGGAGACCATCCTCGAAACGCACACAACGCTCATACTCAGTCGCAACTATGCCTCGAGCATACCAGCTCAACCGTAGTAATTCTGCCTCATACTCTGCTATAGACTTATTCCCCTGGATCAGACTCAAAAATTCCTTCCTCCAGGCATCCACATAACTTGCCCCAACATATTTTCCTTGGAAGGCTGCCTTAAAGAAGTCCCATGTCAACCGGTCGGCCTGCGTGCCTTCCCTTACGGTAAGCCACCATTGATATGTCTCATCTTGCAGTAAAGACACTACTCCTTTCAATTTTTGCTCCACAGTACAATCGAGGTCATCCATTATTCGCTCGACAGCCTCTAACCAATATTCTGCCACATTAGGGGCTACTCTAGAGATGCCCCTGAAAATTTTTGCCCCATTAGACAGGAGTCGTTCTGAAATTGACCCTCGGCCCACTGACCCAGTACTCGCTCCAGCAACCCTTTCAAGAACCCGCAACATTGCTTGGGATAGAGCGTCATCCCCAATGGCTCGATCATGAGACCCCGTCTCAGTCACTGGTGAGGCTGGTGATTTCCTAGCTGGTATGTGTCCCGATGCTGAAGACCCAGCCCTAGCACCTCAGCCTCTACCGCGGCCATGTGTACCCCTTTCGCGACCTCTTGTGCTCATATCAATGTAGCGTAATTATCTTTTTTAAGAGTTTTATGCATCAGCTTATAATTCTCATAATTATTAGCAGGTATTTTATGACGAATAGTAAGTACGATTGTTTTCGCAGATCGAAATCTCACTACAGTTTTCAGTTTACTCTAACTAAGGAGTTTTAGTGTACTACTACTATCCCTAGTAGTTTCTCAGTATAGTCATTGCAGTATATAACATAATACAGTGTCAGAGAACTTACAGATTTGGTGCCGGAGACTCGGTGTGCCACACTTTTAGTAACCACATTTCTTTCCAAACTAAAATTTAGACAGATTAGAACATTTTTTAAAACCCATTCCACAGCCGAGTTTTGCAATCGGGCTCTGATACCACTAAATATAACACCCCAAACCCGGCCTAGACGTTACAACCGGATCTGACGTGTCACATCAAAGTGTCATTTGAAAATTAGCTAGTTCGGTAAAAGCTCAATACTAAACATTTATTCTCTTTGAGACTTTTAGGGTAGTAAATTCATAAGCACATTATTTCCTTGTTAATCAAATCATTTGTTTAACAAAATTAAATATCGCGGAAGCTCGTTCAAGTTGTAAATTTTAAGGTTTGAAAATCGTAATTTCTTTTAAAAACCGTTGTCATTTTCAAACCCGCGTTTCCTAGTCTAGCAAGTAGTAATGCAAAGAAAATACTAATTAAAAGTTAAAAATCCCAAATGGCCTTATTACAAAATGATTAGCCCAATATATTAAAATTTACTAAAATAACTAAGTTTACATTTAAAACATATCGAGCGTGTGGCCACCTCCGAGTCCCTCGCAACTCCAAATCATCTACGACTGGGGATTACCTGCACAGTTAAAGAAAAGGGTGAGTTACGAGAACTCAGTGTGTAATCCCCTATTACAGTAACAGTCTGGACCCAAGCCCTATTTAGTATCAGAGTGGGCCTAAGCCCAAAAATCATATCAATGCAACACAGGAATGTAACCCAACCCAGTCCAGCCAACACACCTCCAGTACCAACCAACACACCTCGTGGGGACCAAGTCGACCCACCCAACCAGCACACCAATAACGTAGCCTAGCTGCTAATAACAACGCAGTAAAGCTACTAATAACGATATCGTGTGGTTGAGCCAATAAAAGTCGTTATATCGTGGTGAGCCACTAAAATCGGTATACGTGGCGAAGCCACTATATCAGTAAAACGTGGCAGAGCCACCAGTACAGTACTTCCTCCAAAATACAAAACCCAACCCAATGCAGTATGTCATGCCATAAATAATCTATGTCTGCAGTGTATCACAATCATAATCAATCATACAATTATTACACATATATCACTAACTCTACCACTAAAGGTATAACAGTCATTTGGTCGGTTGGGGGTAAAACAGTAATTCACCCCTCGAGGGTATTCCAGTAATTTTACCCATCGAGGGTATTTTAGTAATTTCACCCATTGAGGGTATTTCAGTAATTTAGTCATATAACGGCCTTTCCGGAGACCTACAGTCGCCTCGAACGACACATATACCCTTTTCCGGTTCAACGGTGTAGTTTGGCCCAAAGCCCAATTTTTGGCCCAAGTGGGCCCCCACACGCTCGTGTGGCCCACTCAGCCCAATATCGATCGCGGCTATGCGAACTTTGCAACCTATTTCATTGTTATCAGCTCACCGGGGACTTTACCCATGTGGGGCCCATTGGGCCCTCATAGCCCATCGAGGCCCATTACGACCTAAACCCATGGAAACGTTCATGGCGGCCTCTACGGTCTAACGCCAACGATTGTGGCTCGATTTATCCCTATGAGCATTCGCGCACTCGAGGGCTCTCAGATGCCGTAAGTGCGGCTTTTCGGCTTTTTCCGATACACAGTAGCACAAGAGTGTGCGACATCGATATCCAGTGTTTGAACTATACGGTAATGGGTGCACGGTTACACACCTTGATTACGAAGCAAGCCACGAATCCCTAAGCATCGATCCTTAATTGACCGAGTTTGTGAAGTCTTCTCCAAATATTAGCGAAAATCAAGACTCCTAAATGGATTTTGATCAAAGGCTAAGAGTAACTTATCGATTGCTTCAGGTCGCTTGCCCCCTTCACACTTTGAGAGGACCTACACACCAATCAAACATCAGCCTAAAGAGGGAAGGGAAGATTCAGGGAAAAGAAGAGAAAAGAACAGTACCACCAACGTAAATTACTTGAAAGAAAATCAATATAACTTACTCTTCAAATTCGGCAATAATAGATTTCTTTGAGTAAAACAAATAGACACGTACGACCCCAAAGATGGAATTATAGAAGAAGGGAAAGAAGAGATTGATTTCGGCTTTCTCAACTTAAAGAGGAAGAGAAGGAATGTTGAGAACAAAGAAGAAGATAGGTTCGGCTATCTTGAAGAGAAGAGAAAAGGAGAACGAGAGGAAAAGAAAAAGGTTGAGTTCGACTAAGATGCTGCCGAAAAGAGAATGACCAAACTTGCACACAAGCCAAATCGAAAGAGAAGCAAATGACAAGAAGAAAGAAGATTTCCACAGCGAATTTGACACCAAGAACTCACTCTAATTGGTCGTGTGTTAGAGTCTTAAAAATTTATATAATGAATGATCTAGCCTAGAAACTAACTGTGAAAATGATTGAGGCAAGTGCACCTATCGAACAGTAGTATAGTTTAGTGGCAAGACCGGAATGTCGAACCCAAAGGAACCAAAAGTACTAATACTAACTTTCTTTCTATTATTTAGCCTAAGAATTGAAGTGAATTATTGTTTAATTTAAAATTAACTAACTACTAAGCTAAAGATGCTAAGACAAAGAGAATGAATTGGGGAAATACTTGTGGGAAAAACCAATTGATTAAGACAATACCCAAGGAGGAAAAGATAAAACAAAACATAAGAAAACCCTAAAACCCCCTGAAGGAGTTGGAGGTGAGATCCGCCGTCTTGAGTATGATTTTGGCTTCTTGAGATGAATCAACTGGCTTTCTTCGAGTAAATCCCATGATTCTGACCTCTCTGGCTCGGCTCCTTGGCCTAGCTGTACGCGCCCTTGACCAAAAGCTCTTTAGGGTGTTTATATAGGCTTTTAGAATGTCTTTCTTTGCCTCTAAGTACCCTATTCCGAGTGAAATTCCTCTTTGTCACGGCAGGGACACGTTCGTGTGGCACGCCCGTGTAAATCAAGTTGTAGGCTGTGGTTGGGTCTGCTAAAGAGGAACGACCGTGTGGTGAACCCCAGGCCGTGTCAATTTCCTACTTTTGCCCATTTTGTCCTTTTTTGGCCCGTTTCGTGTTCTTTTCATTTTCCGATGCTTTCCTAAGTATAAACCATGAAAGAAAAGGATTAGGAGCATCAAATTCCACGAATCAAGGGATAAATCATCCAAAAAGAATGCTAAATGTGGGATTAAAATATGTATATATTACGGTTTATCAAATACCCCACACTTAAGCTTTTGCTTGTCCTCAAGAAAAAATTCTCAACTCACAGTTAAAATGAACTTCCTCAATTCATAACTCTCATTAATAATGTTTCATAATAATTCATAGTAATTCATACATGGATGATTTAACTCAAAGATTTCTAAAGATTCAAACAATCAAAGTCATAGTTTTTATAGCACGAAAAATAGGTGTTTCCCTGTACCTAAATAATTACCTTTAATTCAAAATCGACAAAAGTTGACATCCTCGCTAAAGATTCACTCAAATCACTCAAAGTGTTTAAGGTTCAAAATTAAGCACTCAAAAGTCGAACATGAAAAGTCAATCCCATATGCTTGGATGAAAATCAAATCTCCACCACTGTAATATGAGATGATACACAAATCAAAAGGTCTTTAAAAGGGTTGTAACAGGGCTAAGATTAAAGGTGTGGATAAAGGCTGACTTAGAGGGTTAGAATCGAGATTGAATTGACAATTTACCTAACTAGAAAAATGAACTAATCCTGAATAATTACATCAATTAACACTTCATTACTAATAATTACGAACTTCTTCTTCAAGATGTGGAATTTAAACGTATAAGCTCACTTAATCATAGAACTAATAATGGATATACTTCGTTTTTTTTAAGAACAAATCAAGTACAATAATAATATAGAATTTAATAACTGAAATAAAGAAAATAGTTAAGTAACCGATCAAATAAAATCTCGATATAGGGGTAGTCAAGAAAAATGGTGATAACAAATACAAAGTTGGTTTTGGGTTAATATTAATGGGTGAGTCAATAAAAGGGTTGTTAGGATCAAAGGGGTTCACTAGGTGTTAATTGTGAGGGTAGGCTTTTAGTGGAGTAAGTGGGTTAAAACCTAGGTGCCTTCATCATCTTAGTATATCAAATCAAAGGTGTGGTCTCGACATGTATAATCGAAGCAAGTTCTAGAATAACAAATCAATGTTAACACTCTTATAATCAATAAAGTGAGCAAGAAAAAGAATATGCTCTAAAAGGCTCAAAATCTCACAAAAATTATGGGCTTTTGATGTCAACTTTGTAAATTTCAAACTTCAAGGTAATACTTACATTCAGGTAGACAACCTAACAAATTTTTATTTTCATGAAAAATAGACTTATCATGCTTGATTCTTTAGTCTCCTAAAGTTTAAATCATCACTGCATAATTAACTATGACTTAATCCAAAACATATCAATAAAAATCATGAATCAAAGGAATTTTCATTTTAATCGTAATATGAGAAAATTACTTAAGAACAAGGCCTAATTCAGGATTTGAGAATAATGAAAAAAATTAGGCACTTTCCTAAATAAATATCACCCCCCACACTTAAAATGTACATTGCCCTCAATGTACAAATATAACAATTATAATAAGAAAAGCACAAGATAGGGAAAGAGGTGAAACTTCCTAAATTTTGGATAGAGTCAGAGAAAAAAAATCTGGGAAGTTCGGGCCGCGTTGGAGGAAGACATTTCTGTAGAGGTGGATACTAGGGTCGTGGTGGTGTGATTCCCAAGCAGTCTGAAGAACCTAAAACCAAGAAACTAAAATAAAATAAACTAGATTTAGCATAAGAGAGTCAAAGAGAAGGAAAATAAAGGAGAAGAGAAAAGACAAATAAAAACTAAATGGCCTCAAGCGTCCTCGGCTTGTCAAGTAAATGAAGCGGCTGGCATGAACTTATGTAGATCGGTCTCCCATAGGGATACTGTGCTAGGGTCCTTCCGCTTCTTCGACATAGGTAAGGTGAAAATGAAGAGTTTGGGACAGGAGAATGAGAGGGAATGGAAAAGAGAAGGGTGAAAGGGAATGGAAGGAAAGGAATGGGGAGTAGGTGGGAAAGGGAGAGGGGTATTTTTAAATAGAGATTTAAGGGCTGGTACATCCCCACGCCCGTGTGTCGTGGGCGTGTTGCGCCGCACGGCCGTATTGCACAGCCGTGTAGTTGCTCGTTCATTTCTCCCACGCCCATGTCTCTTTCTCAGTGTCGACCACGGTTGTATCGCACGGTCGTGGTGTTTAGTTGGAGCCCGTGTGACTTCCCTCAGTGTCGGCCACAGCCATATCGCACGGCCGTGGTAGTTTATAACCGTCAGTGATCTGGGGATCTTTCGTCATCGGCTCGTACAACCTCTGCCATGCCAGTACGGAAATCTGTGATGTCCACATGGCCACGACCACGGCCGTTTGCAGGGCCGTGTGGTATGGAAATCTGCACTTTGGTTAACTAATAGTTAGATGCTAAAAAGGGGAAAGAGAAGTAACAAATAAAAATATAAAAATTAATGGAGTCAGTGCTCGGGTTGCCTCCCGAGAAGCACTCGTTTAAAGTCTTAAGCTAGACTCACCTCTCATTCGCATAATAAGGGTGGTTTGAAGAGTTGAACATCCTTTTTCATGCTATCAGATCTACTATCATAATATAACTCGAGTCGAGTAGCGTTTACCTTAAAAGTGTCGAATTCAGAGTGAGTTACCTCGACCGTTCCATATGGGAAGACATTGCGTACCTCAAGAGGGACTTCTTCGTTTGTATTCAGGTCTGATGTGTTGATTCGAGGGTCTTCCTTATTCAACAATACCTGATCTCCTATCTTGAAATGATTTGTTGTTACTAATAGCGCGTCTAGGGATTCCCTTGGTTTTGCTTCGTGCGATTTTGCTTTCTCCTTGAAATGTGTCTTCCACTCATCTAGTTCATCAATATGAAGCCTTCGTTCCTCATGGGTTATTTCTTTGTTCGCATGAGGTCTAGGATCTGGCTCAATTGTGTAGTTCCGTGGTGCTTCCTGTAAGGAAGGTTTAACCAAATGGTCATTAATAAAATTAATTTTCTCACCTTGATTACTTGATGTCCTAGCCGAGTCAAGAGCTTGAAGAGTGACTGTCTCGTCGCCTATGTAATATCCGAGATTTAGGGCTTGTGCATTTTTGCTAAATTGAATGTGCTAGTATGCCTATGTGTGTTTTGAATGTGTTTTTATGAATTTTTAGAACCTTAAGAGTGTAGGTGAATGCCTTAGAAAATATTAAATTTTAAGTATTGAAGGGGAATTGAACAAAAGAGGCCTTAAGAGAAATAGTAGGGGAAATTAGACACAAAAAGTGCCTTGGTAAAGTGGCATGAAGGCGCCACTTAAAGCTCTGGTAAGTGACGCCATATGCAGTGGGCAAGAGGCTAGGTTCGAGCTGCAAGGGAAGCAAATAAAAGAGTTTTATTTTTGCAGCAAGGAGGGGCAGAGGTGGACGGCAATAGGACTCTAGGTGGATGAACATTTGATCAAGTCAAATGCATTCAAATTTCGGCTAAGGAGGGTGGATGAAGGTTGGACTCATTCAAATTCTTTGAATGAGAGGCAGAGAGGAAAATTAGGAGCAAAATAAGGGATAGGAGAGAAGGAAGGCTAGTGGCCGAATGTAGGACTCTAGGGGGTGCCGAAATTTAGTTGGTAGGATGCTCATATTCTCCAAGTTTCGGTCATTTAGTGCATTAAGGTGTTGCCGAAATTCTTCCACTCTTCTCCTATTCTTCTTTTCATTCTTTCAAACTCCAAATCCATACTTATTTTTCTTCTGGCCGAATACCCTATTTGCACCTAGAGTCATAGCCAAATTTGGTAGCTTCTTTTTCTCTTTTCTTTGCTTGACACCTTAAAGAAACACCATAGCCGAAACCTCTCTCTCTCAAAGTACACCATTGTCGAATTCTCCTAGCTCACTTCCATACTTCTTTTCTTCCACTCAAACTCAAGTCTATATCTATTTTTGGTGATAGTCGAATCTCAAGGTGCCCTTATTCTCTCCTCTTTGTCGCAAGTTTTTAAAAGCCGAAAGAGTTAGCCGAAATCTTTTCTCTTTTAGTCTCTTCAAGCAAACGTTGGTGGTAAGTATTCCTCTTAGCAATCGGTTTTATCTTTTCTTATTTGGTGAGCCAAAATCAAGGGTAGGCCTTGATTTCTAAGGATGGCCGAATATGCTTAAGGCCATATTATTGTGTTTCTTTTGGTTGTAACCAGCGTAAAGGTGTTCTTTCGGGATTTGAGGTACTCAATGTAAGCAGTATGTATTCGGCCAAGGGCCATTTATTGAGATTAAGTGTCAGAACCGAATCTAACATATACCTATAGGGATCTCGACATCGCCAAGAGCAAGTAGCAATTTCGGGATTTAAGATTCGCAAGGTAAGTGAACCTGAACATTCGGCCAAGTCTATATTTAGTGATTCAAATATGTTTCTTAGTTATTTAGAAGCCGAAACTAACCAAGTCCGGTGATCTAGTATTGGCCGATTGTAAGGAAGGAGTGTCACAAAGTTTCGGGATATGATTAGTAATCAAATCGGCAGCAAGGTAAGGATTTTGATTGCAATAATCCTTCGGGATTTGATTGTTTAGCTGAATGGCTTTTTACTAAAAGTATTAAGTGTTGGCCGAATATAGGAACTAAGGATCTAGAGTGTTAGATCGGGATTTTTGGGATTTCAAAGAAAGCATTAAGTAAACCTGTGTGTACCCCACACTAACTCTTAATAGATTTATGGCATCAATTTAATATATGTGTTTATAATAATGTGAAAAGTGGGCAAAGGTACCATGTGATGGTACAAAGTACTCAGGTAAGTAACCTTAACATTATGTTAATAAATGATATGAATAATATTATGATATGAATATTTGGAAAATGGTACATATGTGAATATCGATAAGAATATGGAATAAGGCATAAGGCATGATATTGCATATTCTGTGTGACATGGGGCATATGGGTTATATGGAAAGGGGAAGTGATCTGGTGGTTTATACCACAATATCTGAATGTGGTGACTCATGTCACGAAATCTGAATGTGGTGACTTATGTCACAAAATAATGTCTGGTGGCTATGCCACAAAATTTATAAGGGCGATGAGCAAGTTGTCTGCAGCGACTGCCTTCGATGATGTGTAGCGGGTGGAGGGTCGACTTAGTAGTCCCCACGGTGTGATGGTTGGTACGGGTGATGTGTAGCGGATGGTTATCTAGGTATGGGTTCGGGTTTGCATCATTATTTCTATCTGTTATAAATACGTATGATATGATATGATATGCCTGAATCGTTGGGGCTTAGTGTTGGTTATACACACTGGGTCTGTTTGACTCACCCCGTTGTGGGATATCTTTTCAGGTGACACTCAGTAGATGGACCGGGTCAGCGGGAGCTTAGTGGTGGCCATGCTCAGCTTGCAGTTATTTTATTTTGAGACTTTATTTTTAAGTTTGGATTTATTTCGGGTTTGCTATTGATGTAATAAGGCCATTATTATTAAACTGTTTTATGTTTCAAATTTTTATTATGATACGATTATTATTAAATCGAGGGTTAAATAACTTATCTTGGAAACAATTTTAAATGTTTTGACACCTAACGATTCCTCTTCAAAATGACCACATTTTCCAAATTGAAAAACAAGATTTGAAATGTTTTACTCGAGGAACTTGTCAGATTCGGTTGGGGCTTGTGGGCCGGGTTTGGGGTGTTTCAATTTGGTATCAGAGCCCAGTTTTAAACTCTCGGCCTTGGGTTTAAAGCCCATAACGTTTTCAGAATCGAGCCCAAATAAGTTTTGTGAAAATTTTTGTGAAATGAGCACGTTTTTCTGGCATGGCACCTAAGTCTCCGGCCCGGAGTCCACCAGGTAAGTACCCCTAACCGTTGTGTGAATTAATGTATGATTGGTATATGGGTATAACGGGAACGTAGATTAGTATATTAAGTTATGGAACCCTAGGATTAGTTTACCCCAACACAAGAACTACATAAAATTTAAGGCCTAACTAAACAAACCTCGTGACTAAGTCACGAGAGTTAGGGTGTGGCAACCATTGTGCGCATGTCTAGGATTGGATTCGGGAAGAGCACGGTATTTAAGCGATCCTAGTGACTCACCTCCTCTTCGTTCGAATCCTACCTGTGCGTAGTGACGGTTCACCCTAACCAAGAGGACTTATTCACGGGCTAAACTCAATAATTAAAACCCGAATGGGACTAGCCATACTGTTTTATAAAACCTCAGTTTTAAAATCACCAAATTACCCCTTTAATTTGTAGGGAAATTATTTTGCAAATTTTTCCAAAATATTCCCGATTTACAAAATTACCCAAATACCCTAATTTGAAAATTTACCAAAATACCCCTATAGGACAAATTACGAAAATACCCCTGGGATTGGAACGGACGAAAACGTTCGAGTGATAAATGTGTGTAGTAGATACTACTGAATGAATGTGCTACTTTCTCTGAACTAGGATAGAATACTTGAAACGAAAGCCTGTAATGATCGAAAGAACTACTACTAAACTTCCTTACATAAAACTTGTTCGTGGATAATTAGTGGAACAAAAACTAGTGCATAAAACTTTCTAAAACAGATTAAATCGCGATCGTAGACATGAGTTCTAGGGGACGTGGTTGTAATGTGCGAGGACGTGGTAGAGGCAGAATGACCGTATCGGAACCCGTTAGGTCTGGACAAGGGTCCGAAAATGAGGTACCACCACCCCCACCACCAGCTGTTGGTGTTGAGCAGCAAGATCAAACGGGGGATGATGCAGTATCACAGGCAGTGCTGTGAGTTCTTGAGATGGTGGCTGGAGCAGGTGGAGGTATGGGAGCTCGGAAATCTATACCCGAGCGACTCCGAGCAAATGGAGCTGAAGTATTCCGTGGCGTATCTGGTGTGGCACCCAGTACGGCTGAGTATTGGTTGGAAGCGACAGAGCGAATTATGGATGAGCTGGATCTGACTGCTGAAGAGAAGTTGAAGGGAATGGTGTCACTTCTTCGCGATGAGGCATATCAGTGGTGGCTCACAGTTCGGGATGGTGCTACACAGCTGAGGATCTCACTTGGGAGTATGTTAAGGCGGCATATCAGAAGAAGTATGTTGGAACTAGTTATACTGATGCTCAGAGGAAGGCATTTCTGGGGCTGGTTCAAGGGAACAAGTCCGTAGCGGAGTACGAGGCTAAATTTTTAAGGTTGAGCTGGTATGCTCGAGGTATTGTGGCTACGAAGCATGAGCGATGTGTCCGGTTTGAGGACAGGAAGGTAGTCGCTTATGCGTCTCGACAATTGAGGCCACATGGGGTGAACTACCCGACGCATGACTTGGAATTGGCGGCGGTGGTCTTTGCTCTTAAGGTATGGAGGCACTATTTATATGGAGAAAAGTCAGTGATTTACACAGACCACAAGAGCCTTAAGTATCTGTTGACTCAGAAAGAGCTAAACCTGAGACAGCGAAGGTGGGTGGAGTTATTGAAACACTACGATTGTTCTATTGAATATCATCCGGGCAAGGCAAATGTGGTAGCAGATGCCCTAAGTCGGAAAGTAGTGTCGGATCTGAGAGCGATGTTCGCACATCTAAGCTTGTATGACGATGGAAGTTTCTTTGGCGTAATTACAAGTTAAGCCGACGTGGTTGAATGAGGTGAAAGAAGGACGGTTGGCGTGACGATGATCTAAGTGCTAAGTTGCGGCAAGTGCGAGTGGGGAGTTAGAGGATTATGGTGTTAACAAATGATGGAGTATTGTGTTTCAAGGGTAAGGTCTGTATGCCTAAGGATAAGGAGTTAAGGCGGAGAATTCTTCAGGAATCGCATAGTAGCCCCTATGCTATGCATCCTGGAGGTAGTAAGATGTACCGAGATCTAAGGGAAAGCAGTTACGTGACTGGTCTTAAGAGGAAGTTCTCGAATTTGTAGGAAAGTGCTTAACGTGTCGACAAGTTAAGGCTGAACACCAAGTTCCGTCGGGGTTGCTTCAGCCGATAAAGATTCCGCAGTGGAAGTGGGAGAGAATCACCATGGACTTCGTTAGTGGCTTATGTCACAAAATTTATAAGGGCGATGAGCAAAATAATGTCTGGTGGCTATGCCACAAAATTTATAAGGGCGATGAGCAAGTCGCCTCATAGCGGCGACGCTTTCGATGATGTGTAGCGGGTGGAGGGTCGACTTAGTAGTCACCACGGTGTGATGGTTGGCACGGGTGATGTGTAGCGGATGGTTATCTAGGTATGGGTTCGGGTTTGCATCATTATTTCTATCTGTTATAAATACGTATGATATGATATGATATGCCTGAATCGTTGGGGCTTAGTGTTGGTTATACACACTGAGTCTGTTTAACTCACCCCATTGTGGGATATCTTTTCAGGTGACACTCGGTAGATGGACCGGGTCGGCGGAGCTTAGTGGTGGCCATGCTCACTTTGCGCTTATTTTATTTTGAGACTTTATTTTTAAGTTTGGATTTATTTCGGGTTTGCTATTGATGTAATAAGGCCATTATTATTAAACTGTTTTATGTTTCAAATTTTTATTATGATACGATTATTATTAAATCGAGGGTTAAATAACTTATCTTGGAAACAATTTTAAATGTTTTGACACCTAACGATTCCTCTTCAAAATGACCACAGTTTCCAAATTGACAAACAAGATTTGAAATGTTTTACTCGAGGAACATGCCAGATTCGGTCGGGGCTTGTGGGCCGGGTTTGGGGTGTTTCAGCCTACACGAATTAAGAGTTCACCTGTATCAATGTCAATTTTTGTTCTAGCAGTTGCTAAAAAGGGTCATCCTAAAATTAAAGGGATCGTGTTGTCCTCATCCATGTCTAAACCAAAAAAGTCTACTGGGAATACGAATTTATCAATTTTTACGAGTACATCTTCAATTATACCCCTAGGAATTCTAATAGTTTTATCAGCTAATTGAATGCTCATCCTAGTTTGTTTGGGTTTCCCTACACCTAGCTGTTTAAACATTTTATAAGGCATAACATTTATACTTGCCCCTAAATCAGCTAAAGCATTATCAACAGATAAACTACCAATTAAGCATGGAATTGTAAAACTATCTGGATCTTTTAATTTTCGTGGTAGTCGATTTTGCAACATTGCTGAGCATACTGCGTTCAGTTCCATATGTGACTCCTCGTCTAACTTTCGTTTGTTTGTCAGAAGCTCTTTTAAAAATTTCCTTGAATCTGGCATCTGCGAAAGAGCTTCAAGAAACGGTAAGTTGATATGTAATTTCTTTAAAAGTTTAAGAAACTTACCGTACTGTTCCTCTGTGTTGTCTTTCTTCATTGCTTCGGGATATGGTATGCGAGGTTGGTACTCTTTAATTACCGGTTTTGGCTTATCATGACTTTCCTCAGCTTTATCTTTTTCTACCACATTCTCTTGCCTTAAATTGGGCTCATCTAACCCTTCACTATCATGAGCGGTTATGGCTTGAAGTTTCTCCTTTGGGTTAGTTTCAGTGTTGCTTGGCAATCTACCTTGTGGTCGTTCTGATATGATCTTGGTAAGTTGTCCTAATTGATTCTTGATCTGTTGAATCAATGCTTCTTGCTTTTTGAGTGCTGTTTTGGTGTTTTGGAAACGGGTTTCTGACACCGCGATGAATTTTTTTAGCATCTCCTCAAGGTCCGGCTTTTTCTCTTGTGGGTAGGGCTGCTGTTGGAAGCCTGGGAGGGGTTGTTGTCTCTGATTTCCTTGGCCACCCCATGAGAAATCGGGGTGGTTCTTCCAACCTGGATTATAAGTATTACTATAAGGGTTATTTTGAGGTCTAAAATTGTTACCCATTTAGTGAGCTTGCTCGTTTTCAGTGCTCAGGTTGTAAAGTGAATATTATGTGTTTCTCATTCCTTCTCCATTCGTATCACACTACATAACTGGATGTACCTGTGAAGAACCACAAAAACCATCAATTTTTTATTTAACATCTCTACCTAATTTGATAGCATTGTCACTGCGTTGAGGTTAAAAACACTAGTGGCTTTTGTTGGCCTTGTCCTCGTGACTTGCCACTGATAATTATTCAGTGACATCTCTTCCATAAACTCGTAGGCAGCCTCAGGTGTTTTGTTATTCAAGGTTCCGCCGGTGGCTGAATCGATCAATTGCCTAGTTGAGGGGTTCACACCATTATAAAAGGTTTGGACTTGTAGCCATAATGGTAATCCATGGTGTGGGCACATTCTCAATAAATCTTTGTATCTCTCCCATGCATCATAAAGTGTCTCTAAATCCATCTGCACAAAAGAAGAGATATCATTCCTTAACTTAGTCGTTTTAGCCGGCGGAAAATATTTTAATAAAAATTTCTCGGTCATTTGATCCCATATAGTTATTGACCCTCGTGGAAGAGAATTCAACCACTATTTGGCTTTATTCCTCAAAGAAAAGGGAAATAACCAAAGACGAATGGCATCATCTGAAACGTCATTTATTTTGAAAGTATCACATATTTCAAGAAAATTCGCTAAGTGTGTGTTAGGATCCTCATCCTGCAAACCATCAAACTGAACAAACTGTTGTATCATCTGTATAGTGTTAGGTTTCAATTTAAAATTATTTGCAGCAATAGTAGGTCTAACAATACTTGACTCAGTTCCCATTAAATTAGGTTTAGCATAATCATACATAGTTCGAGGAGCATGATTTTCGGCCACCTCCGGAGGTAGCGGATTATTTTCAGCCATTTTTTCGGTGGTATTGGTTTCGTCTTCTTGCTCTTCTTCTATGAAATTTAAGCTTCGCCTTATTTCTCTACGATTTCCGCGAACGGTGCCTTCAATATCACTGTCGTAGATTAAGGGTCCTTTCGAGTTCCTTCTAGTCATAAACTAGAGGTACCTGCTAGGAACAAAATAAAAGAAGAAAAATTAGCAAATTTAAAAACACAATAAAAGTAAATTGCAAAAATAAAAATGGCTAAAGTAATAAAAATTAAGCGTTCTTAATATTTTGGTTCCTCGGCAACGGCGCCAAAAACTTGATCGTGTGTCAGAGTCTTAAAAATTTATATAATGAATGATCTAGCCTAGAAACTAATCGTGACAACGATTGAGGCAAGCGCACCTATCGAACAGTAGTATAGTTTAGTGGCAAGACCGGAATGTCGAACCCAAAGGAACCAAAAGTACTAATACTAGCTTTCTTTCTATTATTTAGCCTAAGAATTGAAGTGAATTATTGTTTAATTTAAAATTAACTACCTACTAAGCTAAAGACGCTAAGACAAAGAGAATGAATTGGGGAAATACTTGTGGGAAAAACCAATTGATTAAGACAATACCCAAGGAGGAATCCACCTAGACTTTACTTGTTATTTAACTCTGAACCAGACGATTTATTCACTTGACTTGATCCGTAGGATGCCCAAATTTATATTAATACCTCTCTCGAGGCTACTAAAGTCTAACCCTAGGTTGATTAATTGAAATCTCTTTCTAATTAAAGCCCCTAAGATTGCATTAACTCGATCTATGGACTCCCATATTAGGTTTGACCCTAATCCGGCAGATTTTCGTCATCCTATCTCTAGGGTTGCGATCAACTCCGCTTAATTATGCTAGATCTACTCTTAAACAGGGACTTGTGCTCCACTGACTAAGCACATCACTACTTGAATCAATATCCTGAAATATCAAAACAAGAATTAAGAACACATAATTAAGAACAAATCAAGTATTTATCATATAGTTCAGAAAAATAATAACAAGATCCATCTTAGGTTTCATCCCCTCAGGTATCTGAGGGGTTTAGTTCATAATCATAAAAGAATACATCTCAGAAGAAAAGATAAAACAAAACATAAGGAAACCCTAAAACCCCTCTGAAGGAATTGAAGGTGAGATCCATCCTCTTGAGTATGATTTCGGCTTCTTGAGATGAATCAACTGGCTTTCTTCGAGTAAATCCCACGATTTTGACCTCTCTGCCTCGGCTCCTTGGCCTAGCTGGACGCGCCCTTGACCAAAAGCTCTTTAGGGTGTTTATATAGGCTTTTGGAATGTCTTTCTTTTCCTCTAAGTACCCTATTCCGAGTGAAATTCCTCTTTGTCATGATAGGGACACGCCCATGTGGCACGCTCGTGTAAATCGAGTTGTAGGCCGTGGTTGGGTCTGCTAAAGAGGCACGGCCATGTGGTGAACCTCAGGCCGTGTCAATTTTCTACTTTGGCCCATTTTGTCCTTTTTTGGCCCGTTTCGTGTTCTTTTCATCCTTCGACGCTTTCATAAGTATAAAACATGAAATAAAAGGATTAGGAGCATCAAATTCCACGAATCAAGGGATAAATCATCCAAAAAGAATGCTAAATTTTGGATTAAAATATGTATATATTACGGTTTATCACTAATTCAATCCTGAAAACACAAAAAGGTCACTTGTGGCACTAACACTAGAGAGAAAAGAAGCACGAAATGTCAAAGGAACAAAGCCCGAAATGCTAAAAAATGACCCCTCAGCCGAATTTTGCATCCACCAAACCCCCTAGCCGAAATTCTCTACTTACCTAAACTCTCCAAATTCGGCCAACACTCCCACACACATCCACTTCCCTGATTTTCTCCACCAACATCTCCTAGAATTGCTCCCATCCTTCCATTTGAAATTTTGACCAAGTCCTCCACCTCCTTTGCAGAGTTCGATCCAAACTCTACTTCTTCCACTCCCATGACATAAAATAGAAGCCCTATTTTGCTTGCCATGGGATTCGAACCCCTCTCTCCTTGCCTTCCTAATGATGACACCACCATCAGGCCACAAGCTCACTTGTGTCACAAAACACACATAATTATACATATGTCCGACTGCTAGTAGCCAGTTCCCCTTTATGAGCAAAAACTAGTATTCTTCTACAGCTCAGACTCAAACCCAGGCCTCCTTAGGACCCCCAAATACACTCAAATAACTAGGCAATCAATAACAACATGGAATTCAAGAAAAATTACAAATCCTTAATTTTTGGGGCGTTACAACTCTACCCCCTTAAGGAAATTTTGGCCTCGAAATTTACCTAATCAGAAGAGATGAGGGTATTGCTGTCGCATCGCCTCCTCAGGCTCCCACGTGGCTTCCTCTGAATCGTGATTACGCCATAGCACCTTGACTAACGGGACAGATTTTCTTCTTGACACTTTAACATCACGATCTAGTATTTGCACCGGTTCTTCCTCAAAGGTCAGATCAGGTCTTACCTCGACGTCCTCCACCGGTACTATATTTGAGGGATCAAAACGGTATCACCTCAGTATGGAGACGTGAAACACATCATGTATACGATTTAACTTAGGAGGCAGTTCCAGCTGATAGGCGACCGGTCCCACATGCTTTAATATCCAGAAAGGTCCGATGAATCTAGGGCTCAACTTGCCTTTCCGTCTAAATCTCAGAATCTTCTTCCATGGTGAGACCTTCAAGAAGATATAATCCCCCACCGTGTACTCAATCTCTTTACGTTTTAGATCAGCATAAGACATTTGCCTATCAGATGCTTCTTTTAACCGATCCCAGATCAACTTTACTTTTTCCTCGGTTTCAGAAACTAGTTCTGGCCCCAATATACGCCGCTCACCCAGTTCTGTCCAACAAGTAGGGGTATGACACCTACGACCATATAACGCCTCGTACGGTGCCATCTGAATACTGGAGTGGTAGCTGTTGTTATAAGCGAACTTTGCTAACGGCAAATAGTCTTCCCAACTGCCTTTGAAATCAATTACAAGCTTCTTAGCATGTCTTCCAAAATCTGTATTACCCTCTCCGACTGACCATCAATCTGAGGATGAAATGCCATGCTGAAATCTAACCTTGTACCCAAGGCTTCGTGCAACACTCTCGAGAATCGTGATGTGAATCTAGGGTCCCTATCCGAAATGATCGACACTGGTACCCCATGCAGCCTCACAATCTCCTCCATGTATAATTTGGCCAACTTCCGCAACGAATAATCAGTGTGGACCGGTATAAAGTGGGCAGATTTAGTCAGTCGATCCATAATAACCCATACCGAATTTTTCTTAGTAGGCGTCAGTGGTAGCCCACTAACAAAATCCATGGTTACCCTCTCCCACTTCTAGAGTGGAATTTTAATCTGGTTGCAATAATCCGTAAAGCGCTTGATGCTCAGCCTTCACTTGCTGGCATGTCAAACACTTACCTACGAAATCAGTAACTACGCGCTTAAGCCCTGGCCACCAGTGTAGTTCACGCAGATCTCGGTATAACTTGTTTCCACCAGGATGCATAGCGTATGGGCTACTATGCGCCTCCCGCAGGATAGACTGTCTTAACTCAGAATCCTTCGGTACACATACTCTCCCACGGAAGCATAATACCCCCTCACTATTTAGTCCAAAATTCGCAGCCTCTCTGATAAATCGTAATTTATACATATTTTAATCCCACATTTAGCATGCATTTTGGATGATTTATCCTTTGAATTGTGAAATTTGATGCTCCTAATCCTTTAATTTCATATTTTATACTTAGGGAAGCATAGGAGGATGAAAAGAACGAGAAACGAGCTAAAAATGGACCAAATAGGCCAAAGTAGGAAATCAACACGGCCTGGGCCCAAGCCACACGGCCGTGCCCCTTTAGCAGGCTCGACCACGGCCTGGATTCAATTCACACGGGCGTGTTGCACGGGCGTGTCCCTGCCGTGACAAAGAGGAATTTCATTGGGAATAGGGTACTTAGAGGCAAAGAAAGACATTCCAAAAGCCTATATAAACACCCTAAAGGCCAACCTTGAGGGGCGTGTCCAACTAGGCCAAGGAGCCAAGCCAGAGAGGTCAGAATTGTGGGATTTACTCAAAGAAAGCCAGTTGATTCATCTCAAGAAGCCGAAATCATACTCAAGATGGAGGATCTCTCCTTCAATTCCTTCAGGGGGTTTTAGGGTTTTCTTATGTTTTGTTTTATCTTTTCTTCTGAGATGTATTCTTTTATGATTATGAACTAAACCCCTCAGATACCTGAGGGGGATGAAACCTAAGACAGATCTTGTTATTATTTTCTGAACTATATGATAAATACTTGATTTGTTCTTAACTATGTGTTCTTAATTCTTGCTTTGCTATTTCGGATATTGATTCAAGTATTGATGTGCTTAGCGGTGGAGGAATATTCCATGTTTAAGAGTAGATCTAGCATAGTTAAGTGGAGTTGATCGCAACCCTAGAGATAAGATGACGAAAATCTGCCGGATTAGGGTCAAACCTAATATGGGAGTCCATAGATCGAGTTAATGCAATCCTAGGGGTTTTAATTAGAAAGAGATTTCAATTAATCAACCTAAGGTTAGACGTTAGTAGCCTCGAGAGAGGTATTAATATAAATTAGGGAATCCTACGGATCAAGTCAAGTGAATAAATCGTCTCGTTAAGAGTTAAATAACAAGTGAAGTCTAGGTGGATTCTTCCTTGGGTATCATCTTAATCAATTGGTTTTTCCCACAAGTATTTTCCCCAATTCATTCTCTGTGTCTTAGCGTCTTTAGCTTAGTAGTTAGTTAATTTTAGAATAAACAACAAATCCCTTAATTTTTAGGCTAAATAATAAAAAGAAAGTCAGTATTAGTAAACCTAAGTCAGTATTATGATACGATTATTATTAAATCGAGGGTTAAATAACTTATCTTGGAAACAATTTTAAATGTTTTGACACCTAACGATTCCTCTTCAAAATGACCACATTTTCCAAATTGACAAACAAGATTTGAAATGTTTTACTCGAGGAACATGCCAGATTCGGTCGGGGCTTGTGGGCCGGGTTTGGGGTGTTTCAATTTGGTATCAGAGCCCAGTTTTAAACTCTCGGCCTTGGGTTTAAAGCCCATAACGTTTTTAGAATCGAGCCCAAATAAGTTTTGTGAAAATTTTTGTGAAATGAGCACGCTTTTTACGGCATGGCACCTAAGTCTCCTACCAAAGTCCACTGTAAGTACCCCAACCGTTGTGTGAATTAATGTATGATTGGTATATGGGTATAACGGGAACGTATATTAGTATATTAAGTTATGGAACCCTAGGATTAGTTTACCCCAACACAAGAACTACATAAAATTTAAGGCCTAACTAAACAAACCTGTGACTAAGTCACCGAGTTATGGTGTGGCAACCATTGTGCGCATGTCTAGGATTGGATTCAGGAAGAGCCTGGTATTTAAGCAGTCCTAGTGACTCACCTCCTCTTCGCTCGAATCCTACCTGGTGCATAGTGACGGTTCACCCTAACCAAGAGGACTTATTCACGGGCTAAACTCAATAATTAAAACCCGAATGGGACTAGCCATACTGTTTTATAAAACCTCAGTTTTAAAATCACCAAATTACCCCTTTAATTTGTAGGGAAATTATTTTGCAAATTTTTCCAAAATATTCCCGATTTACAAAATTACCCAAATACCCTAATTTGAAAATTTACCAAAATACCCCTATAGGACAAATTACGAAAATACCCCTGGGATTGGAACGGACGAAAACTTTCGAGTGATAAATGTGTGTAGTAGATACTACTGAATGAATGTGCTACTTTCTCTGAACTAGGATAGAAGACATGAAACGAAAGCCTGTAATGATCGAAAGAACTACTACTAAACTTCCTTACATAAAACTTGTTCGTGGATAATTAGTGGAACAAAGACTAATGCATAAAACTTTCTAAAACAGATTAAATCGCGATCGTAGACATGAGTTCTAAGGGACGTGGTTGTAATGTGCGAGGGCGTGGTAGAGGCGAGAATGACCGTGTATCGGAACCCGTTAGGTGCGGACAAGGGTCCGAAAATGAGGTACCACCACCCCCACCACCGGATGTTGGTGTTGAGCGGCCAAGATCAAGCGGGGATGATGCGATATCACGAGCGATCTTTGTGAGTTCTTGAGATGGTGGTCGGAGCGGTGGAGGTATGGGAGCTCGGAAATCTGTGCGGCGACTCAGAGCAAATGGAGCTGAAGTATTCCGTGGCGTATCCGGTGTGGCACCCAGATGCTGGTGAGTATTGGTTGGAAGCGACGAGCGAATTATGGATGAGCCGGATCCGATTGCTTGAAGAAGTTGAAGGAATAGTGTCACTTCTTCGCGATGAGGCATATCGATGGTGGCTCACGATTCGGGATGGTTATACACACCGAGGATCTCACTTGGGAGTATGTTAAGGCGGCATATCGGAAGAAGTATGTTGGAACTAGTTATCTTGATGCTCGAGAGGAAGGCATTTGGGGGGTGGTTCAAGGAACAAGTCCGTAGCGAGTCTGAGGCTAAATTTTTAAGGTTGAGCTGTATGCTCGAGGTATTGTGGCTACGAAGCATGAGCGATGTGTCCGGTTTGAGGACAGGAAGGTAGTCGCTTATGCGTCTCGACAATTGAGGCCACATGGGGTGAACTACCCGACGCATGACTTGGAATTGGCGGCGGTGGTCTTTGCTCTTAAGGTATGGAGGCACTATTTATATGGAGAAAAGTCAGTGATTTACAGGACCACAAGAGCCTTAAGTATCTGTTGACTCGAGAAAGAGCTAAACACGAGGCAATGAAGGTGGGTGGAGTTATTGAAACACTACGATTGTTCTATTGAATATCATCCGGACAAGGCAAATGTGGTAGCAGATGCCCTAAGTCAGAAAGTAGTGTCGGATCTGAGAGCGATGTTCGCACATCTAAGCTTGTATGACGATGGAAGTTTGCTGGCAGAATTACAAGTTAAGCCGACGTGGTTGAATGAGGTGAAAGAAGGACGGTTGGCGACGATGATCTAAGTGCTAAGTTGCGGCAAGTGCAGTGGGGAGTTAGAGGATTATGGTGTTAATAAATGATGGAGTATTGTGTTTCAAGGGTAAGGTCCAGATGCCTAAGGATAAGGAGTTAAGGCGGAGAATTCTTCAGAATCGCATAGTAGCCCCTATGCTATGCATCCCGGAGGTAGTAAGATGTACCGAGATCTAAGGAGCAGTTACGTGACCTGGTCTTAAGAGGGAAGTTACTGAATTTGTAGGAAAGTGCTTAACGTGTCAGCAAGTTAAGGCCAACACCAAGTTCCGTCGGGGTTGCTTCAGCCGATAAAGATTCCGCAGTGGAAGTGGGAGAGAATCACCATGGACTTCGTTAGTGGGCTTCCCCTTACGCCTACTAAGAAGGACTCAGTATGGGTGATAGTGGACCGATTGACAAAATCCGCGCATTTCATTCCGGTACGGGTTGACTATTCTTTACGAAGTTGGCGAAGTTATATGTGGCGTAAATTGTGAGGTTGCATGGAGTGCCAATGTCGATTATCTCGAATAAGGATCCAAGGTTTACGTCTCGATTACGAAAGCACTACATCAAGCTTTGGGCACGAGATTAGACTTCAAGATGCGGCATTTCATCCACAAATCGACGGCGATCTGGCGAGTGATCCAAGTGTTAGAGGATATCTTTGAGGGGTCGTGTGATAGACTTGATGGGAAGTTGGGAAGAATACTTGCCTTTAGCGAAATTTGCAAATAATAACGACTATCAAGCCGATGATTCGGATGGCACCGTATGAAGCGTATGTATGGATCGAAGTGTCGCACTCCTACGTGTTGGGCGAAATTAGGAGAACGTCAAGTTTTGGGTCCAGAGATTGTGGCGAGAATCAAGAAAAGGTTAAGTTAATTCGGGCACGATTAAAGGAGGCATCCGACGTGCGAAGTCGTATGCGGATCTTAAGCGAAAGGAAATAGAATTTCTTTGTGGGAGATCGTGTGTTTCTTAAGGTTTCGCCTTGGAAGAAGGTGATGAGATTTGGTCGCAAAGGGAAATTAAGTCCAAGGTTTATAGGACCTTATCGGGTATTGAAGCGAGTTGGTCCATGGCATACCGATTAGAGTTGCCTTGAATTGCAGCGGATGCACGATGTATTCCACGTTTCTATGCTATGTCGTTATCGATCGGATCCGTCTCATGTAGTACCGGTTGAGGAGGTGGAGCTAAGGCCAGATTTGTCCTACGAGGAAGAGCCGATTCAGATTTTGGAACGAGATGTGAAGGTATTACGAAAGAAATCAGTCCCCTTAGTCAAAGTGTTATGGCGTAATCATGGATCGGAAGAAGCTTCGTGGGAGCCGGAAGAAGCAATGCGACAGCAATACCCTCACTTATTTTAGCTAGGTAATTTCGAGGTCGAAATTATTTTTAAGGGGGGTAGAACTGTAATATCCGGGATTTAGGGCTTGTGCATTTTTGCTAAATTAAATGTGCTAGTATGCGTATGTGTGTTTTGAATGTGTTTTTATGAACTTTTAGAACCTTAAGAGTGTAGGTGAATGCCTTAGAAAAATATTAAATTTTAAGTATTGAAGGGGAATTGAACAAAATAGGCCTTAAGAGAAATAGTAGGGGAAATTAGACACAAAAAGTGCCTTGGTAAAGTGGCATGAAGGCGCCACTTAAAGCTTTGGTAAGTGACGCCATATGCAGTGGGCAAGAGGCTAGGTTCGAGCTACAAGGGAAGCAAATAAAAGAGTTTTATTTTTGCAGCAAGGAGGGGCAGAGGTGGATGGCAATGAGACTCTAGGTGGATGAACATTTGATCAAGTAAAATGCATTCAAATTTCGGCTAAGGAGGGTGGATGCAGGTTGGACTCATTCAAATTCTTTGAATGAGAGGCAGAGAGGAAAATTAAGAGCAAAATAAGGGATAGGAGAGAAGGAAGGCTAGTGGCCGAATGTAGGACTCTAGGGGGGTGCTGAAATTTAGTTGGTAGGATGCTCATATTCTCCAAGTTTCGGTCATTTAGTGCATTAAGGTGTTGCCAAAATTCTTCCACTCTTCTCCTATTCTTCTTTTCGTTCTTTCAAACTCCAAATCCATACTTATTTTTCTTCTGGCCGAATACCCTATTTGCACCTAGAGTCATAGCCAAATTTGGTAGCTTCTTTTTCTCTTTTCTTTGTTTGACACCTTAAAGAAACACCATAGCCGAAACCTCTCTCTTTCAAAGTACACCATTGCCGAATTCTCCTAGCTCACTTCCATACTTCTTTTCTTCCACTCAAACTCAAGTCTATATCTATTTTTGGAGATAGTCGAATCTCAAGGTGCCCTTATTCTCTCCTCTTTGTTGCAAGTTTTTAAAAGCCGAAAGAGTTAGCCGAAATCTTTTCTCTTTTAGTCTCTTCAAGCAAACGTTGGTGGTAAGTATTCCTCTTAGCAATCGGTTTTATCTTTTCTTATTTGGTGAGCCGAAATCAAGGGTAGGCCTTGATTTCTAAGGATGGTCGAATATGCTTAAGGCCATATTAATGTGTTTCTTTTAGTTGTAACCAGCGTAAAGGTGTTCTTTCGGGATTTGAGGTACTCAAGGTAAGCAGTATGTATTCGGCCAAGGGCCATTTATTGAGATTAAGTGTCAGAACCGAATCTAACATATACCTATAGGGATCTCGACATCGCCAAGAGCAAGTAGCAATTTCGGGATTTAAGATTCGCAAGGTAAGTGAACCTGAACATTCGGCCAAGTCTATATTTAGTAATTCAAATATGTTTCTTAGTTATTTAGAAGCTAAAACTAACAAAGTCCGGTGATCTAGTATTGGCCGATTGCAAGGAAGGAGTGTCACAAAGTTTCGGGATTTGATTAGTAATCAAATCGGCAGCAAGGTAAGGATTTTGATTGCAATAATCCTTCGGGATTTGATTGTTTAGCCGAATGGCTTTTTACTAAAAGTATTAAGTGTTGGCCGAATATAGGAACTAAGGATCTAGAGTGTTAGATCGGGATTTTCGGGATTTAAGTGAAAGCATTAAGTAAACCAGGTGTGTACCCCACACTAACTCTTAATAGATTTATGGCATCAATTTAATATATGTGTTTATAATAATGTGAAAAGTGGGCAAAGGTACCATGTGATGGTACAAAGTACTCAGGTAAGTAACCTTAACATTATGTTAATAAATGATATGAATAATATTATGATATGAATATTTGGAAAATGGTACATATGTGAATATCGATAAGAATGTGGAATAAGGCATAAGGCATGATATTGCATATTACGTGGTGACATGGGGCATATGGGTTATATGGAAAGGAAGTGATCCGGTGGTTTATACCACAATATCACGAATGTGGTGACTCATGTCACGAAATCGAATGTGGTGACTTATGTCACAAAATAATGTCCGGTGGCTATGCCACAAAATTTATAAGGGCGATGAGCAAGTCGTCTGCAGCGACTGCCTTCGATGATGTGTAGCGGGTGGAGGGTCGACTTAGTAGTCACCACGGTGTGATGGTTGGCACGGGTGATGTGTAGCGGATGGTTATCTAGGTATGGGTTCGGGTTTGCATCATTATTTCTATCTGTTATAAATACGTATGATATGATATGATATGCCTGAATCGTTGGGGCTTAGTGTTGGTTATACACACTTTGAGTCTGCTTAACTCACCTGTTGTGGGATATCTTTTGGTGACACTCGGTAGATGGACCAGGGTGGCGGAGCTTAGTGGTGGCCATGCTCAGCTTGCAGTTATTTTATTTTGAGACTTTATTTTTAAGTTTGGATTTATTTCGGGTTTGCTATTGATGTAATAAGGCCATTATTTTTAAACTATTTTATGTTTCAAATTTTTATTATGATACGATTATTATTAAATCGAGGGTTAAATAACTTATCTTGGAAACAATTTTAAATGTTTTGACACCTAACGATTCCTCTTCAAAATGACCACATTTTCCAAATTGACAAACAAGATTTGAAATGTTTTACTCGAGGAACATGCCAGATTCGGTCGGGGCTTGTGGGCCGGGTTTGGGGTGTTTCAGCCTACACGAAGTATGAGTTCACCTGTATCAATGTCAATTTTTGTTCTAGCAGTTGCTAAAAAGGGTCATCCTAAAATTAAAGGGATCGTGTTGTCCTCATCCATGTCTAAAACAAAAAAGTCTACTGGGAATACGAATTTATCAATTTTTACGAGTACATCTTCAATTATACCCCTAGGAATTCTAATAGTTTTATCAGCTAATTGAATGCTCATCCTAGTTTGTTTGGGTTTCCCTACACCTAGCTGTTTAAACATTTTATAAGGCATAACATTTATACTTGCCCCTAAATCAGCTTAAGCATTATCAACAGATAAACTACCAATTAAGCATGGAATTGTAAAACTCCCTGGATCTTTTAATTTTCGTGGTAGTCGATTTTGCAACATTCTTTGAGCATCACGTGTTCGAGTTCCATATGTGACTCCTCGTCTAACTTTCGTTTGTTTGTCAGAAGCTCTTTTAAAAATTTCCTTGAATCTGGCATCTGCGAAAGAGCTTCAAGAAACGGTAAGTTGATATGTAATTTCTTTAAAAGTTTAAGAAACTTACCGTACTGTTCCTCTGTGTTGTCTTTCTTCATTGCTTCGGGATATGGTATGCGAGGTTGGTACTCTTTAATTACCGGTTTTGGCTTATCATGACTTTCCTCAGCTTTATCTTTTTCTACCACATTCTCTTGCCTTAAATTGGGCTCATCTAACCCTTCACTATCATGAGCGGTTATGGCTTGAAGTTTCTCCTTTGGGTTAGTTTCAGTGTTGCTTGGCAATCTACCTTGTGGTCGTTCTGATATGATCTTGGTAAGTTGTCCTAATTGATTCTTGATCTGTTGAATCAATGCTTCTTGCTTTTTGAGTGTTGTTTTGGTGTTTTGGAAACGGGTTTCTGACACCGCGATGAATTTTTTTAGCATCTCCTCAAGGTCCGGCTTTTTCTCTTGTGGGTAGGGCTGCTTTTGGAAGCCTGGGAGGGGTTGTTGTCTCTGATTTCCTTGGCCACCCCATGAGAAATCGGGGTGGTTCTTCCAACCTGGATTATAAGTATTACTATAAGGGTTATTTTGAGGTCTAAAATTGTTACCCATTTAGTGAGCTTGCTCGTTTTCAGTGCTCAGGTTGTAAAGTGGATATTATGTGTTGCTCATTCCTCCTCCATTCGTATCACACTACATAACTGGATGTACCTGTGAAGAACCACAAAAACCATCAATTTTTTATTTAA
Organism: Gossypium sturtianum; assembly: GCA_025698515.1. NCBI lineage: Eukaryota > Viridiplantae > Streptophyta > Magnoliopsida > Malvales > Malvaceae > Gossypium > Gossypium sturtianum. The sequence continues at coordinate 24,991,205 of CM046952.1, forward strand.
CATCTCTACCTAATTTGATAGCATTGTCACTGCGTCGAGGATAAAAACACTAGTGGCTTTTGTTGGCCTTGTCCTCGTGACTTGCCACTGATAATTATTCAGTGACATCTCTTCAATAAACTCGTAGGCAGCCTCAGGTGTTTTGTTATTCAAGGTTCACGGGTGGTGAATCGATCAATTGCCTAGTTGAGGGTTCACACCATTATAAAAGGTTTGGACTTGTAGCCATAATGGTAATCCATGGTGTGGGCACATTCTCAATAAATCTTTGTATCTCTCCCATGCATCATAAAGTGTCTCTAAATCCATCTGCACAAAAGAAGAGATATCATTCCTTAACTTAGTCGTTTTAGCCGGCGAAAAATATTTTAATAAAAATTTCTCGGTCATTTGATCCCATATAGTTATTGACCCTCGTGGAAGAGAATTCAACCACTATTTGGCTTTATTCCTCAAATAAAAGGGAAATAACCAAAGACGAATGGCATCATCAGAAACGTCATTTATTTTGAAAGTATCACATATTTCAAGGAAATTCGCTAAGTGTGTGTTAGGATCCTCATCCTGCAAACCATCAAACTGAACAAACTGTTGTATCATCTGTATAGTGTTAGGTTTCAATTTAAAATTATTTGCAGCAATAGTAGGTCTAACAATACTTGACTCAGTTCCCATTAAATTAGGTTTAGCATAATCATACATAGTTCGAGGAGCATGATTTTCGGCCACCTCCGGAGGTAGCGGATTATTTTCAGCCATTTTTTCGGTGGTATTGGTTTCGTCTTCTTGCTCTTCTTCTATGAAATTTAAGCTTCGCCTTATTTCTCTACGATTTCTGCGAACGGTGCCTTCAATATCACTGTCGTAGATTAAGGGTCCTGTCGAGTTCCTTCTAGTCATAAACTAGAGGTACCTGCTAGGAACAAAATAAAAGAAGAAAAATTAGCAAATTTAAAAACACAATAAAGGTAAATTGCAAAAATAAAAATGGCTAAAGTAATAAAAATTAAGCGTTCTTAATATTTTGGTTCCTCAGCAACGGCGCCAAAAACTTGATCGTGTGTCAAAGTCTTAAAAATTTATATAATGAATGATCTAGCCTAGAAACTAACCGTGACAACGATTGAGGCAAGCGCACCTATCGAACAGTAGTATAGTTTAGTGGCAAGACCGGAATGTCGAACCCAAAGGAACCAAAAGTACTAATACTAGCTTTCTTTATATTATTTAGCCTAAGAATTGAAGTGAATTATTGTTTAATTTAAAATTAACTACCTACTAAGCTAAAGACGCTAAGACAAAGAGAATGAATTGGGGAAATACTTGTGGGAAAAACCAATTGATTAAGACAATACCCAAGGAGGAATCCACCTAGACTTTACTTGTTATTTAACTCTGAACCAGACGATTTATTCACTTGACTTGAACCGTAGGATGCCCAAATTTATATTAATACCTCTCTCGAGGCTACTAAAGTCTAACCCTAGGTTGATTAATTGAAATCTCTTTCTAATTAAAGCCCCTAAGATTGCATTAACTTTCGATCTATGGACTCCCATATTAGGTTTGACCCTAATCCAAGCAGATTTTTCGTCATCCTATCTCTAGGGTTGCGATCAACTCCACTTAATTATGCTAGATCTACTCTTAAACAGGGGACTTTTACTCCACTGCCTAAGCACATCACTACTTGAATCAATATCCTGAAATATCAAAACAAGAATTAAGAACACATAATTAAGAACAAATCAAGTATTTATCATATAGTTGAGAAAATAATAACAAGATCCATCTTAGGTTTCATCCCCTCGTATCTGAGGGTTTAGTTCATAATCATAAAAGAATACATCTCGGAAGAAAAGATAAAACAAAACATAAGAAAACCCTAAAACCCCTCTGAAGGAATTGAAGGTGAGATCCGTGCGTCTTGAGTATGATTTCGCTTCTTGAGATGAATCAACTGGCTTTCTTGAGTAAATCCCACGATTTTGACCTCTCTGCCTCGGCTCATTGGCCTAGCTGACGCGCCCTTGACCAAAAGCTCTTTAGGGTGTTTATATAGGCTTTTGGAATGTCTTTCTTTTCCTCTAAGTACCCTATTCCGAGTGAAATTCCTCTTTGTCATGATAGGGACACGCCTGTGTGCACGCTCGTGTAAATCGAGTTGTAGGCCGTGGTTGGAGTGCTAAGAAGAGGCACGGCCATGTGGTGAACCTCGGTCGTGTCAATTTTCTACTTTGGCCCATTTTGTCCTTTTTTGGCCCGTTTCGTGTTCTTTTCATCCTTCGACGCTTTCATAAGTATAAAACATGAAATAAAAGGATTAGGAGCATCAAATTCCACGAATCAAGGGATAAATCATCCAAAAAGAATGCTAAATGTTGGATTAAAATATGTATATATTACGGTTTATCACTAATTCAATCCCAAACACACAAAAGGTCACTTGTGGCACTAACACTAGAGAGAAAAGAAGCACGAAATGTCAAAGGAACAGAACCCAAATGCTAAAAATGACCCTCACCGAATTTTGCATCCACCAAACCCCCTAGCCGAAATTCTCTACTTACCTAAACTCTCCAAATTCGGCCAACACTCCCACACACATCCACTTCCCTGATTTTCTCCACCAACATCTCCTAGAATTGCTCCCATCCTTCCATTTGAAATTTTGACCAAGTCCTCCACCTCCTTTGCAGAGTTTGATCCAAACTCTACTTCTTCCACTCCCATGACATAAAATAGAAGCCCTATTTTGCTTGCCATGGGATTCGAACCCCTCTCTCCTTGCCTTCCTAATGATGACACCACCATCAGGCCACAAGCTCACTTGTGTCACAAAACACACATAATTATACATAAGTCCGACTGCTAGTAGCCAGTTCCCCTTTATGAGCAAAAACTAATATTCTTCTACAGCTCAGACTCAAACCCAGGCCTCCTTAGGACCCCCAAATACACTCAAATAACTAGCCAATCAAGAACAACATGGAATTCAAGAAAAATTACAAATCCTTAATTTTTGGGGCGTTACAACTCTACCCCCTTAAGGAAATTTTGGCCTCGAAATTTACCTGATCAGAAGAGATGAGGGTATTGCTGTCGCATCGCCTCCTCAGGCTCCCACGTGGCTTCCTCTGAATCATGATTACGCCATAGCACCTTGACTAACGGGACGGATTTTCTTCTTAACACTTTAACATCACGATCCAGTATTTGCACCGGTTCTTCCTCAAAGGTCAGATCAGGTCTTACCTCGACGTCCTCCACCGGCACTATATTTGAGGGATCAGAACGGTATCGCCTCAGTATGGAGACGTGGAACACATCATGTATACGATTTAACTTAGGAGGCAGTTCCAGCTGATAGGCGACCGGTCCCACATGCTTTAATATCCAGAAAGGTCCGATGAATCTAGGGCTCAACTTGCCTTTTCGTCTAAATCTCAGAATCTTCTTCCATGGTGAGACCTTCAAGAAGATATAATCCCCCACCGTGTACTCAATCTCTTTACGTTTTAGATCAAAGATAAGACATTTTCCTATCAGATGCTTCTTTTAACCGATCCCAGATCAACTTTACTTTTTCCTCGGTTTCAGAAACTAGTTCTGGCCCCAATATACGCCGCTCGCCCAGTTCTGTCCAACAAGTAGGGGTACGACACCTACGACCATATAACGCCTCGTACGGTGCCATCTGGATACTGGAGTGGTAGCTGTTGTTATAAGCGAACTTTGCTAACGGTAAATAGTCTTCCCAACTGCCTTTGAAATCAATTACAAGCTTCTTAGCATGTCTTCCAAAATCTGTATTACCCTCTCTGACTGACCATCAGTCTGAGGATGAAATGCCATGCTGAAATCTAACCTTGTACCCAAGGCTTCGTGCAACACTCTCGAGAATCGTGATGTGAATCTAGGGTCCCTATCCGAAATGATCGACACTGGTACCCCATGCAGCCTCACAATCTCCTCCACGTATAATTTGGCCAACTTTCGCAACGAATAATCAGTGTGGACTGGTATAAAGTGGGCAGATTTAGTCAGTCGATCCATAATAACCCATACCGAATTTTTCTTAGTAGGCGTCAGTGGTAGCCCACTAACAAAATCCATGGTTACCCTCTCCCACTTCTAGAGTGGAATTTTAACTGGTTGCAATAATCCAGAAGGCAGTTGATGCTCAGCCTTCACTTGCTGGCATGTCAAACACTTACCTACGAAATCAGTAACTACGCGCTTAAGCCCTGGCCACCAGTGTAGTTCACGCAGATCTTGGTATAACTTGTTTCCACCAGGATGCATAGCGTATGGGCTACTATGCGTCTCCCGCAGTATAGACTGTCTTAACTCAGAATCCTTCGGTACACATACTCTCCCACGGAAGCATAATACCCCCTCACTATTTAGTCCAAAATTCGCAGCCTCTCTGATAAATCGTAATTTATACATATTTTAATCCCACATTTAGCATGCATTTTGGATGATTTATCCTTTGAATTGTGAAATTTGATGCTCCTAATCCTTTAATTTCATATTTTATACTTAGGGAAGCATAGGAGGATGAAAAGAACGAGAAACGGGCTAAAAATGGACCAAATAGGCCAAAGTAGGAAATCAACACGGCACAGGCCCAAAGCCACACTGCCAGCCGTGCCCCTTTAGCGAGCTCGACCACGGCTGGATTCAATTCACACGGCGTGTTGCAGGCGCGTGTCCTGCTTAGTGACAAAGAGGAATTTCATTGGGAATAGGGTACTTAGAGGCAAAGAAAGACATTCCAAAAGCCTATATAAACACCCTAAAGGCCAACCTTGAGGGGCGTGTCCAACTAGGCCAAGGAGCCAAGCCAGAGAGGTCAGAATTGTGGGATTTACTCAAAGAAAGCCAGTTGATTCATATCAAGAAGCCGAAATCATACTCAAGACGGAGGATCTCTCCTTCAATTCCTTCAGGGGGTTTTAGGGTTTTCTTATGTTTTGTTTTATCTTTTCTTCTGAGATGTATTCTTTTATGATTATGAACTAAACCCCTCAGATACCTGAGGGGGATGAAACCTAAGACAGATCTTGTTATTGTTTTCTGAACTATATGATAAATACTTGATTTGTTCTTAACTATGTGTTCTTAATTCTTGCTTTGCTATTTCAGGATATTGATTCAAGTATTGATGTGCTTAGGCAGTGGAGGAATATTCCATGCTTAAGAGTAGATCTAGCATAGTTAAGTGGAGTTGATCGCAACCCTAGAGATAAGATGACGAAAATCTGCCGGATTAGGATCAAACCTAATATGGGAGTCCATAGATCGAGTTAATGCAATCCTAGGGGTTTTAATTAGAAAGAGATTTCAATTAATCAACCTAAGGCTAGACGTTAGTAGCCTCGAGAGAAGTATTAATATAAATTAGGGAATCCTACGGATCAAGTCAAGTGAATAAATCGTCTCGTTAAGAGTTAAATAACAAGTGAAGTCTAGGTGGATTCTTCCTTGGGTATCATCTTAATCAATTGGTTTTTCCCACAAGTATTTTCCCCAATTCATTCTCTGTGTCTTAGCGTCTTTAGCTTAGTAGTTAGTTAATTTTAGAATAAACAACAAATCCCTTAATTTTTAGGCTAAATAATAAAAAGAAAGTCAGTATTAGTACTTTTGGGTTCGACAATCCGGTCTTGCCACTAAGCTATACTACTGTTCGGTAGGTGCACTTGCCTCAATCGTGGTGATAGTTAGTTTCTAGGCTAGATCATCCCTTTTATAAATATTAAGACTCTCGACACACAATCATTCTCCCTTCTTCACCAGTCAGAAACGAGGAACCAACATTTCATCCAGCAACTGCTTCTCTTTAATTTGATCAATCCAGGTCGGTTTCACTTGGAGTTCAGCTAACAGACTACCATCATCAAACAGGCTGAGACGAGCAAACATTGCTCTTAGATCAGGTACAACATTACGACTCAATGCATCCGCTACTACGTTAGCTTTTCTCGAATGGTACACAATCGAGCAATCATAATCCTTAAGCAACTTTATCCATCTTTGTTGCCTAAGATTCAACTCCTTCTGAGTAAGGAGGTACTTGAGGCTTTTATGGTCGGTATAAATGATCGACTTCTCCCCGTACAAGTAATGTCTCCAAATCTTCAGTGCGAATACCACCGTAGCTAATTCCAAGTCATGAGTGGGATAATTCACCTCGTGTGGCCTAAGCTGATGAGACACATAAGCCACCACCTTTCCCTCTTGCATCAGCACACAACCCAATCCAGTGTGTGATGCATCACAGTAGACAATGAATTTCTTCCCAGACTCTGGCTGTATTAATACCGGGGCTTCAGTAAGAATCTTCTTTAGTTTCTCAAAGCTCTCCTGCTACTTATCATTCCAAGTAAACGGTACCCCTTTTTGTAACAACTTAGTTAGAGGTGCAGCAATCAGTGAGAACCCCTCAACGAAGCGTCTGTAATACCCAGCCAGACCTAGAAAACTTTGAATCTCAGATACAATCTTTGGTGGTTTCCAATCCAATACGGCCTCAATTTTCCGAGGATCAACCCTAATCCCCTCGGTAGACACTACGTGACCCAGAAATGTCACCTCTCGCAGCCAAAACTCACACTTGCTAAACTTGGCATAAAGCTGCTTTTCTCTTAGTATTTACAATATAATTCGGAGATGCGAATCATGATCCTCCTTGGTTCTTAAATACACCAGAATGTCATCTATAAACACCACCACGAACCGATCTAAATAGGGTTGGAAAACCCGGTTCATCATATCTATGAAAGCAGCTGGTGCATTCGTCAACCTGAATGGCATGACCAGAAACTCGTAATGTCCATAACAAGTCTTGATTGCAGTCTTGTACACATCTGCCTCCTTAACCCTTACCTGATGGTACCCCGATCTAAGATCTATCTTGGAGAAGACCGAAGCACCTCGCAACTGGTCAAACAGATCGTCTATCCTTGATAAAGGATACTTGTTCTTAATCGTCATTTTATTCAGTTGACGATAATCAATACACATACGCATGGACCCATCCTTCTTCTTCACGAACAACACTGGTGCTCCCCATGGAGACACACCCGACCCTTAATGCTGAGATTACATTAGATAAATAATCCCTTTGCTCCCCTATCACAACCACCTCCTCATCCTCCGAAGACTTTAATACCATACGCTTAGCAGTGCAATCCAAATTTGTGCGGTGTTTTACTAACCAATCCATGCCCAAAATGAGATAGAATTCGCCAAACGGCAGTTCCATCAAATCCGCCGGAAAGACAACCCCTTGGACCTCTAGGGGCACATCTCTAAACAATTTATTCACTCTAACCGACTGTCCCAGTGGACTAATCACCGACATCTCCCTATCAGTAATTTTGAACTGTATGGCCAATGTCCCAGACACAGTACATGTAACATACGAGTGCTTAGATCCAATATCAATTAAAGTGGTATATGGTACATTATAAATGAGCAACGTACCAGTTATGACATCAGGAGCGCTGCCATCCTCTCGGCGCCGAGCAGCAGAGACCAACGCTGGTTGTCTCGCCTCTGTGTTACCAGTACCTCTGCCTGGTGCTCCACGACCTCGTCCCAAACCATTTCCCCCTCTGGCTGGACCACGGCCTCTTGGTGGCTACTGATCACCTCTCCCTGACTGCACATAGCCCTGACCTTTAGCTTGCATCTGAACGGGCCTTTGAGTACAATTTCAAACCTGATGATCCCTGGATCCACATCTGAAGCACGCCCCAGTTCTTTTCCAGCACTCACCCTGATGAGATCTGATAAACCATAAAAGTAACATATTTTAATCCCACATTTAGTATGCTTTTGGATGAATTAGCCCTTATTTTATGTAAAAAGGTGCTATTAATCCTTTCTTTTCATGTTATATACTCAGGAAAGCACCGGAGGATGAAAAGAACGAGAAACGGGTTTAAAACGGGCCAAATGGGCCAAAGCACGAAATCGACACAGCCTGGACCCAAGAGCACACGGCCGTGCCTCCTCAATAATCTCGAACACGGTCTAGCCACGAGATACACGGTCGTGTGCCATGGCCGTGTCCCTGCCGCGGAAAAGAGCAATTTCAATCGGATTTGGATACTTAGGGGCAAAGAAACACATTCCAAAAGCCTATAAATACACCCTAAGTATGACTCGAAGGGGGAGCCCAAAGCTATCGTTTAGGGCGTCTTGCTAGGCCGAGAGGGCGATTTGTGGGGATTCGCTCAGGGATAGCTAGTTGATCCATCTCAAGAAGCCGGAATTATACTCAAGACGGAGGATCTCTTCTTCAATTCCTTCAGGGGGTTTTAGGGATTTCTTATGTTTTGTTTTATCTTTTCTTCTGAGATGTTTTCTTTTATTGTTATGAACTAAACCCTCAGATACCTGAGGGGGATGAAACTTAGATGAATCTTGTTATCGTTTGCTGAACTATATGATAAATATTTGATTTGTTCTTAATTATGTGTTCTTAATTCTTGTGTTGATATTTCGCAGATATCGATTCAAGTTTGATGTGCTTAGGTGGAGGAGCAAAAGTCCCTACCTAAGAGTAGATATAGCATAGTTAAGCGGAGTTGATCGCGTGCCTAGAGATAGGGTGACGAGGCATTGCCGGATTAGGGTGAAACCTAATATGGGAGTCCATAGATCGAGTTAATGCAATTCTAGGGGTTTTAATTAGAAAGAGATTTCAATTAATCAACCTAGGGTTAGATGTTATTCGCCTCGAGAGAGGGTTTAATATAAATTAGGGAATCCTACGGATCAAGTCAAGTGAATAAATCGTCAGTTCGTGAGTTAGATAACAAGTGAAGTCTAGGTGGATTCTTCCTTGGGTGTCGTCTTAATTAATTGGTTTTTCCTCAAGTATTCTCCAAAATTCATTCTTCTTTGTCTTAGAGTCTTTAGTCTAGTAGTTAATTAATTTAGATTAAACAACCATTCGCTTAATTCTTAGGCTAAATAATAGAAAGAAAGTTAGTATTAGTACTTTTAGTTCCTTTGGGTTTGACAATCCGGTCTTGCCTAAGCTATACTACTGTTCGATAGGTGCACTTGCCTCAATCGTTGTCAGAGTTAGTTTTCAGGTTCGATCATTCTCTTTATAAATTTTAAAACTCGACAGACATACGATCAAGTTTTTGGCGCCGTTGCCGGGGAACTAAAATATTAAGAACACTCTATTTTTATTACTTTAGCCATTATTATTATTATCATTATTTTTATTTTTATTTTTTTTACTTTGCTAAATTTTCTTTTATTTGATTTTGGCAGATAGAGGAGATGGCACTGAATAACTATCAGTGGCAAGTTCTGAGGACAAAGCCAACAAAAGCAGCCGATATCTACAACCTCGATCCAATAACTAGGCTATCAAACCAGTTAGAGATGTTAAATAAAAAGTTTGATGATTTGTGTTCTTCGTAGATACATCCAGTTATGCAGTACGAAACAAGCGGAGGCATGGCGAATCTTGAGTACCCACCCTACGGATATGGCATAGAGAACAAACAAGTCCACTATATGGGTAACTATTCTAGACCTCAAAATAATTTTTATAATGACACTTATAATGCAGGTTGGAGGTACCATCCAAATTTCTCGTGGGATGATCAAAGTAGCCAAGGACCAGAACTTCCTCCAAATTTTCAACAACCACCTTAGCAACAGGAAGAGGAGTCGAACCTCGAGGAGATGTTGACAAAATTCATGGCGACCACACAGATAACCGTCTCCAAGACAATGAGACCACCCTTAAGAATCAACAGCATCAATTAAAGGGATCGAGAGCCAAGTTGGGGAACTCACTAAGACAGTTGGACAACTTACTAACACAGTTGGACAACTCGCAAAGATAATTTCGAACGACCGCAGGGCGCGTCTACTAAGCAACACCGAAACTAACCCAAAAGAGCAAATTCAAGCCGTAATGACTCATGACGGTGAAAGGTTAGTGGAATCGACCCAAGGTAAGAGCACAGAGTAAGTGAAGGTAAGGTTGAGGTAAGCCATGATTTACCAAACCCGGTAATTACAGAGTACCAAGCTCATACGCCATACCCCAAGGCGATAAAGAAAGATCACACAGAGGAACAATTCGGTAAATTTCTTAAACCTCCAAAGAAGTTTCTTATTAACTTGCCGTTTCTTGAAACTCTTTCGCAGATGCCAGATCCTAGACCTCGTGTCAATAAAGAAGAAATTCATGAGGAACGAAAGCTTCGAATCAATGAACTAGACGAGTGGAAGATACACTTCAAAGAAATACACGAAGCAAAAACGAGGCAACTCCACAAGAAACCTAACGATGGGACAACCCAGCTTAAGATAGGAGATCAGGTACTCAAAATCTTCCCAGATGGAACAGTCGAGGTAACTAATCCTAAATTCAGCACTTTTAAGGTAAACACTACTCGACTTAAACTATATATCAAAAACCGACTTGAACGCATGATAAAGGATTTTCACCTCCTCAAACCACCCTGATAATGCGAATAAGAGGTAAGTCTAGCTCAAGACTTTAAACGAGTGCTTCTCGGGAGGCAACCCAAGCACTAACTCTACTAATTAGTTTCGTTTTATTTCTTTTCGTATTTAGGCGTAGGTTTCCACACCCACACGGCCTTGCACAAGGCCGTGGCCGTGGTCGTGTGGACACCACGGGTAGGCACATGGGCGTGGACCGTATCTCTATTTAATTTTATTCCTATTTTATTTTTATTTTTATTTTATTTTTATTTTTAATTCCTTTATTATTTTTCTTGTTCTCAATGGCATTTAGATTTAGCTTAGGATACAATAAAATTAGACCGGCTACTTTGAGGATTCAAGCTCAAACGATTCGAGGCGCTTCCCCACGTTCACCTCCAATCCTATCCGGTTTCTTTTCATTGACTTCATCCAAAATTCAGGAAGTTTCACCTCTCTCCCTATCGTATGATTTTATTTTGATATTATCTATCCTTGTACATTGAGGGTAGTGTACATCTTAAGTTTGGGGGGTGAACAACCTAAAAAGGTGCCTAACTTTTTTTTCATTATTCTCAAATTCCTGAAATTAGGTGCCAAACTCTTCGCATTGTTCTCAAATCCCTGAATTATGCCTTGTCTTAAAGTAAATTTCTCATATTATCATTAGAATGAAATTCCCATGATTGATGATTTTTATTAACATGTTTTAGATTAAGTCATTGATAATTGTGCATTGATAATTAAATTCTAAGATACTAGAGAATCAAGCATGATAAGTCTATTTTTCGGTATTAAATTTTTTTTCTAGGTTGTTAACCTGAATTTGAATATTACTTTGAAATTCGAAATTTACAAGGTTGATATCAAAATACCCATAATTTTTGTGAGATTTTGAGCCTTATAAGAGCATATATTCTTTTTCTTGCTCATTTCATTGATTATGAGTGTGTCAACATTGATTTGTTATTCTAGAACTTGCATCAATTATACATGTCGAGACCACACCTTTGATTTGATATACAGAGATGATGAAGGCACATAGGATTTAACCCACTTACTCCACTAAAAAGCTTGCCTTCATAATTAACCCCTAGTGAACCCCTTTGATCCTAACAACCCTTTTTATTGACTCACCCACTAATATTAACCCAAAACCCTTTGTATTTGTTATCACCATTCTTCTTGACTACCCTTTTTGTCGAGATTTGATTTTGAGAAGTTGCCTAACTGTGTTCTATATTTTAGTTGTTAAAGTACTTTCTTATTATTGTAAATATTTGATTACTTGTTCTTAAAAAAAATGAAGTATATTCAGTATTAGTATGATGAAAAGCGAGCTTGTACAGTTAACGCCTATTTATTGAAGAAGAAGCTCGTATTATTAGTTTCAAGGTTTCAATTCATGTAATTATTTATTTTTTAGTTCATTGTTTCTAGTTAGGTAATTTTTCAGGTCGATCTCGATTCTAACCCTCTAATTCAGCCTTTATCCACACCTTTAACCCAAGCCCCATTACAACCCTGTTAAATACCTTTTGATTTGTGTATCATCTCATTTAATAAGTGGTGGAGATTTGATTTTCATGCAAGCCTATGGGATTAACTTTTCAGGTTTGACATTTGAATGCTTAATTCTGAACCTTAAACACCTTGAGTGATTTGAGTGAATCTTTAGTAAGGATGTCAATTCGTGTCGATTTTGAACCAGAGGTAATTATTTAGATGAGGGAAAACACCTATGTTCTGTGCTACAAATGTATGACTTAGACTGTTTGAATCTTTAGGACTCTTTGAGTTGAATTTTCCATGTATAAATTATCCCTTGAATTATGATGAAACATTATTAATGACTATTATGAATTATGGAAAGTTTGTTTTAATTATGAGTTGAGAATTTTGCTTGAGGACAAGCAAAAGCTTAAGTGTAGGGGTATTTGATAAACCGTAAAAGTAACATATTTTAATCCCACATTTAGTATGCTTTTTGATGAATTAGCCCTTATTTTATGTAAAAAGGTGCTCTTAATCCTTTCTTTTCATGTTATATACTCAAAAAAGCACCGGAGGATGAAAAGAACGAGAAACGGGCTTAAAACGAGCCAAATAGGCCAAAGCACAAAATCGACACGGCCTGGACCCAAGACCACACGGCCGTGCCTCCTCAATAATCTCGAACACGGTCTAGCCACGAGATACACGGGTGTGTGCCATGACCGTGTCCCTGCCGCGAAAAAGAGCAATTTCAATCAGATTTGGATACTTAGGGGCAAAGAAACACATTCCAAAAGCCTATAAATACACCCTAAGTATGACCTGAAAGGGGGGAGCCCAAAGCTATCATTTAGGGGCGTCTTGCTAGGCCAGAGAAGGCAGATTTGTGGGGATTCGCTCAGGGATAGCCAGTTGATCCATCTCAAGAAGCCGGAATTATACTCAAGATGGAGGATCTCTTCTTCAATTCCTTCAGGGGGTTTTAGGGATTTCTTATGTTTTATTTTATCTTTTCTTCTGAGATGTTTTCTTTTATTGTTATGAACTAAACCCTCAGATACCTGAGGGGGATGAAACTTAGATGAATCTTGTTATCGTTTGCTGAACTATATGATAAATATTTGATTTGTTCTTAATTATGTGTTCTTAATTCTTGTGTTGATATTTCATGGATATCGATTCAAGTTTGATGTGCTTAGGTGGAGGAGCAAAAGTCCCTGCCTAAGAGTAGATCTAGCATAGTTAAGCGGAGTTGATCGCGCGCCTAGAGATAGTGTAACAGCCCTATTTAGGGGCTAGTCGGAACAGTGGTCTCGAGACCACTAATTCGTGGTTGAAGAAAAATATTTTGATATTATTTTATGTGTTATTAAATGTTTATAAAGAGGCATGAGAATTTTGGTGCTTTAATTTCAGCGATTGAGGGCTTAATTGCGAAAAAGGACTAAATCGCATAAAGTGCAAAAGTTCTATTTTATTTGCTAGAAGTGCCAAATAGCTATAGAATGTGAATTGGAGGTCTTTAAAGTGCAATTATGCCTTCGTATAAGTGATGGACGGTCAAGAGGACAAGAAATTAAAATTTGACAAGGGTTGGTGACATTAGTTGACTAAAGGAATAAAATAAAGAAAAGAAAGCTATCATCTTTTCTCCATCTTCTCTCCACCGAAAATGAGCAGCAACAAGGGGGTTTTTGAAGCTTAAAATTTCAGCAAGCAATTCTCCTCTCTAATCAAAGAAAATAAGTTTCGGACCTGGAATAGATGAAAAGAGAAATATGGGCAAAAAGTCCTTTTCGGCTCTTTTGACATCGAGGTTTTATTACTTAGCTCGGGTTGGAGACCGCCGGAGATGTTTCACACTATCGAGCAGACACACGGTATGAGGTAGCAAGTCCTTAAAAGTCATGGCATGTATAGGGATTTGTTTAAAGTTGATGAAGTCTATTTGTAGTAGCCAAATGTTGTTGGCCAAAGAGTATTCATAGTATGTTTGTGTATAGCCATTTATGATGGTTTAAGTTGTTGTAAATGTTGTGGAAACAATTCTCCCAAGTGTACGAGAGGAAAACTTTATTTTCATGAACCAAACGTGTTAATTTATGTGTTTCAATTGATGATTTGAGAATGTATTGAAGTAGTTTATAAATGTATGCAAATGGGAGTGGTAAAAGGCTTGGTAAGATAGCCTCTAAGTGCCCACACGGATAGACACACGGGCGTGTGTCTAGGCCGTGTGTCTCCTGCACCTTAGTATCTGAAGTCAGATTAGACCACGGGCTGATCACACGGCTGTTGTTCAAGTCGTGTGATACGCACGGCCAGTACATGGGCGTGTGCCTAGGCCCTGTTGAATAAGTCAGTATATCAAGGTATAGCACACGGTTTAGGCCCACGGGCGTGTCAAGACCGTGTGTGATTAGTCAGTGTCGACCACGGGTTGGAGGCACGGACATGTAATAGGGCACACGGGCGTGTTCCCAAACCGCATGGGCGTGTGCCTTAACCGTGAGGCATTTGGCAGAATGCTTGGGTTTTTAAGCACGGTTGTTGAACATGGGCGTGCGTGTCTCATTCTACACGGGCGTGTGGCCCCTGTTTCAAAAAAAAGTTTATTTTAACTCGTAAAAGTCTCCGAACGCAAGTTTAAGGCCTCGTAGGCCCACGATACGAATGACTTGACTAAGAAAGAGAAGTTTTTAATTCGGAACGAAATTTCATAGCCGTAAGTACTTGTATGAGAAATTTTAAGCATAGTAATGTCTCGTATCCGGTCTTAGCCTCAGACTCGGGTATGAGGTGTTACATTTAGTGGTATTAGAGCTACGATTTTGTCGGTTCTAGGACTAACCTAGCGTGAGTAAGAGTCTAGCTATACATGCCATATGTGGACCGTGATAGTGTGATATCTCCCGGCTCTAACGAAATGGTTTTGTTAAGACAGAGACGATTCCCAGCCGAGCTAATTTCAGTAAGTTTGTATGATTTTCAAGTTTCATGAATATTTTGTTGAACGGCTTGTGGTGTTGCTATGTGCACATTATTTCTATGACAATGTTCAATGATCTGATAAACAAAGAAATCAATGAGATTAAGTATTAGTAAGTCCCGATTGAAGATGAATTTTCCAGGATACTCGATGTACCACTTGAGATAAGAAAGTTCGTATAAAACCAAGCCAGGGCATGGCATCGAAAATTGAGCAAGTTATCATGTAAGTCCAAGGTAAGCTTGGCATTGATTCAAGAAGAGATATTCCATGTAAGACCATATCTAGGATATGGCTTTGGCATCAAGTTATGTGGGATGAGATTTAGTATCCTCGGTTATTCATAATAATTCATTGGGCAAAAGAGTAAAGCTTAAATGAAATAGCAAGAAAGTTAGTAGTAAAGTTGATATTATGTCATGCTAGTTAAGGCTGACTAACAAGTATAATTCATGTTATGAATGATGGATGCTGAGATTATGTTTATTATAGTAAAGCATATCGATCTATGTGATCAAGTGTTACAGTACTTTGTTTACCTTACAAGCATGAGACTAGTAAGTGCCATGATGTATGTGAAAAGCAATAAGAGTAAGTAAGCACTTGTGATTTGTGATGCCATTGTTTATGATAAATATGTTCACATGATTAAAAACTGAAAAGTTCGATTTAGTAGAATGCAGGATATGAGTACGGTCGTTCAATGATGAAAAGATGAATAAGACCATGGTTGGACCATGGCAATGAGAGGGTCAGTGTAAGACCATGTTTGGAACATGGCATCGACCGTATTATGAGGGTCAGTGTAAGACCATGTTTGGAACATGGCATCGACCGTATTATGAGGGTCAGTGTAAGACCATGTTTGGAACATGGCATCGACCGTATTATGAGGGTCAGTGTAAGACCATGTTTGGAACATGGCATCGGCCGTATTATGAGTGCCAGTGTAAGACCATGTTTGGAACATGGCATCGGCATTAAGACAAGAGCTGGTGTAAGACCATATCTAGGATATGGCATCGACATTGACATGCATTCCATGTAAGACCGTATCAGGGATATAGCATTGGTATTGGTATGAGATTTCATGTAAGACCATAGCGAGGCTATGGCATCGTGATGACATATAAAGAAGTAGCTAGACTATGCTGTCGTGATACGAGTAAGACTATAGTTGGACTATGGCAATCAGGTAGACGACGTACTCAAACCAGTACAATATTCATTAATTGATAAGTGATTGTATGAGAAAGTAGGGTTAAATGTTGAGTACTCGAGCAGATATTAATGTGGAACTTCAATTATTAAAAGTTACAGTTCAAAAGTATAAGGGATAGAAACAATTGTAGAGTGATAAATGTGAAAACCCACTCGAGATGAGTTATATGACTATGATGAATATTAAGTCATATGTATGTGGTCACGAGAGCCAAGTTAAGGGGCTCTGTGACCTCACGCTCCTTACCACTGTTGAATTATGATGAGATGTTAAGAGAGTTAAATTGAGTAAGTTTACATGTGATTAATGCAGTATTTATGTTAGCACTTTAAGAATGCTTTGTATCACATTGATACATGATACTCTATTAGATAGAGTAATCGTTGTTGAACATGAGGTTGAAGTCTTAAGGGACTATAATGAAAAGGCTATCATTGAGATATGAAATAGATAAGGTCCCGTATGAGACCATGTTCGGGGCATGGCCTCGGTACCGAGTTGAAGTTCCGTATAAAACCATATTTGTAATATGGCATCGGTAATGAATATGAGAATCGTGTAAGACCATGTTCAAAATATGTCATCGATACTTGATGTAGAAGTCCATATAAGACCACCTCAGGGATGTGGCATTGGTTTTGTACCTACATGAATGACGATGAATATGCATCTTTGATTATCCCTAGTGATCAATGGGACACATAGATGAGTCTAAAGGTAGAAATGGAAATTTTACTAAAGCCATGTGAATGAGTAAATATAGACACTCGTGAACGAGTCAAGAAGAAATGAGTACGATGTGGGGCATGGTATGTGCTAAATAAATGGCAAGTTTGAATAATTTGGCTTAAAGCCTGTAGTTTGTGCATGGTTAGTTGATGCCATGGATGGATTATAATAATAATCCCCTTGAGTATTACATATAAATAGCTGTTACCTTTCAAGGCTGATGTAGTTGTTCTTTTCATAAATTGTGATTGTGTGAGAATGTTAGCTTATAGTAAAAATCAGACAAAACGGTTGTCGATTTGGTTAATTGAAATCGACACTCCTTTATCTTCTCGTAACCTTAATTGGGTACTTTGAGGAGGAAGTTGGTGATGATTCGTGTATAAGAGGTGAAATTGCAAGTTCCACGTTGCGTGATGGGTTTTTGGGTAAGCCGAATAGAGTTAATGAATTCGATCGAGATGTCTCTGCTATTGTGTGATATGACGATAGTAAAGGTCTTAGATTAGCATAACAAGAGCAACTCGGATGAGAGTGTGCTTGAAATACGTTTTCAAAGATGGAGAAAAGTAGATTAATGTATTGAAAAATGATTCAAGTTACGAGTATATTCAAGCATGAATCGGTAAAGAGAATAAAATTACGTGTATGCGTGAGTAGAGAGCATGATACAAAGATCTACTCATCAAAATGTTCAAACCGTGATGGTTGAGTTGAAGGCTATAGAGGGAACTGTTAACTGAAATTTTTACCACTGAGTTCAGCACGAATCGAGAAAAAGAGCTGACAGGTTGGTGATCCAGAGACGATCACTTTTGTGTCTTTATTGTAAGCTAGATGTTGTGAAATGATCCATGGGATCATCGATGCGTATTTTCTGAAATTTTTTTATGATGAAAGAGTATCATATACTACGGGAGATTTTGAAAATGAAATAGTGAAATGGCTAGAGCTAATAAAATGACAGGTATAGTTATTGTAATACTTTCGGATAGTAGACATAGTACAGATGTCTGAATGAATGATCCATGTTAAGCAATGCAAGTTGGTTACTCGATTGACCTTAGTTGATAAATCCAGATTGAATAAGATTACCGTTGTTGAAGTTTCCTCGAGATAGAATTTGAATGACGATGAATCCAAAACTTATACAGAAGTTTGGTACGAGATTCAGTAGTAGCATAACTACTAATGCAAGAATAAGGAAATGCAGTTATGTGCATAAATGTTTTTACAATAGAGTACATTGCCCGACATGATTGAGTTTATGGTCAGGAGCAGTTGACCACTAAAAGCCGAGTATTTAAAGCGTACAAGTCAAGAGTATTAAAGTCGGTGAATGCTTTAATGAGAAAGTGAGATGAAACTTTACAGATTTCAAATTTGGTTTGACAAAATTTCCAAGAAAAGGAAATGTCATTCGAATTGTAGTAAATCAACTAGTGAAGATCTGAACGATCATTTGGGCATGTACGGAGTTCCAAATTAGTGGATTTTTAGATATAGTATAAGCCCCAGAGGAAGAATAACCTAGGTCTCAAGTTACGTTTCGATCTTATGTATCACAGCTTAAGAGTTATCGGAAAGAGGAATTTGAGGATAAGTGGATTTGCGATTTTGAAGATTATATGGAAACATTTTTTTTAGAATGTTAGTAGCTAACCCTCCTGATAAGATTTTCGGGGACGAAAATCCCTAAGAGGGGAGATTGTAACAACCCTATTTAGGGGCTAGTCAAAACAGTGGTCTTGGGACCACTAATTCGTGGTTGAAGAAAAAATATTTTGATATTATTTTATGTGTTACTAAATGTTTATAAAGAGGCATGAGAATTTTGGTGCTTTAATTTTAGCGATTGAGGGCTTAATTGCGAAAAAGGACTAAATCGCATAAAGTGCGAAAGTTCTATTTTATTTGCTAGAAGTGCCAAATAGCTATAGAATGTGAATTGGAGGTCTTTAAAGTGCAATTATGCCTTCCTATAAGTGATGGACGGTCAAGGGGACAAGAAATTAAAATTTGACAAGGGTTGGTGACATTAGTTGACTAAAGGAATAAAATAAAGAAAAGAAAGCTATCATCTTTTCTCCATCTTCTCTCCACCGAAAATGAGCAGCAACAAGGGGGTTTTTGAAGCTTAAAATTTCAGCAAGCAATTCTCCTCTCTAATCAAAGAAAATGAGTTTCAGACCTAGAACGGATGAAAAGAGAAATATGGGCAAAAAGTCCTTTTCGGCTCTTTCGACATCGAGGTTTTATTACTTAGCTTGGGTTGGAGACCGTCGGAGATGTTTCACACTATCGAGCAGACACACGGTATGAGGTAGCAAGTCCTTAAGAGTCATGGCATGTATAGGGATTCGTTTAAAGTTGATGAAGTCTATTTGTAGTAGCCAAATGTTGTTGGCCAAAGAGTATTCATAGTATGGTTGTGTATAGCCATTTATGATGGTTTAAGTTGTTGTAAATGTTGTGGGAACAATTCTCCCAAGTTTACGATAGGAAAAATTTATTTTCATGAACCAAACGTGTTAATTTATGTGTTTCAATTGATGATTTGAGAATGTATTGAAGTAGTTTATAAATGTATGCAAATGGGAGTGGTAAAAGGCTTGGTAAGATAGCCTCTAAGTGCCCACACGGATAGACACATGGGCATGTGTCTAGGCCGTGTGTCTCCTGCACCTTAGTATCTGAAGTCAGATTAGACCACGGGCTGATCACACGGTCGTTGTTCAAGTCGTGTGATACGCACGACCAGTACATGGGCGTGTGCCTAGGCCCTGTTCAATAAGTCAGTATATCAAGGTATAGCACACGGTTTAGGCCAACGGGCGTGTCAAGGCCGTGTGTGATTAGTCAGTATCGACCACGGGTTGGAGGCACAGACATGTAATTGGGCACACGGGCGTGTTCCCAAACCGCATGGGCGTGTGCCTTAACCGTGGGGCATTTGGCAGAATGCTTGGGTTTTTAAGCATGGTTGTTGAACATGGGCGTGCGTGTCTACACACGAGCGTGTCTACACACGAGCGTGTCTCATTCTACACGGGCGTGTGGCCCCTATTTCAAAGAAAAGTTTCTTTTAACTCGTAAAAGTTTCCGAACGCAAGTTTAAGGCCTCGTAGGCCAACGATACGAATGACTTGACTAAGAAAGAGAAGTTTTTAATTCGAAACAAAATTTAATAGCCGTAAGTACTTGTATAAGAAAGTTCAAGCATAGTAATGTCTCGTATCCGGTCTTAGCCTCAGACTCGGGTATGGGGTGTTACAGATAGGGTGACGAGGCGTTGTCGGATTAGGGTGAAACCTAATATGGGAGTCCATAGATCGAGTTAATGCAATTCTAAGGGTTTTAATTAGAAAGAGATTTCAATTAATCAACCTAGGGTTAGACGTTATCCGCCTCGAGAGAGGGTTTAAGATAAATTAGAGAATCCTACGGATCAAGTCAAGTGAATAAATTGTCTGGTTCAGAGTTAGATAACAAGTGAAGTCTAGGTGGATTCTTCCTTGGGTGTCGTCTTAATTAATTTGTTTTTCCTCAAGTATTCTCCCAAATTCATTCTTCTTTGTCTTAGAGTCTTTAGTCTAGTAGTTAATTAATTTAGATTAAACAACCATTTGCTTAATTCTTAGGCTAAATAATAGAAATAAAGTTAGTATTAGTACTTTTAGTTCTTTTGGGTTCGACAATCTGGTCTTGCCTAAGCTATACTACTGTTTGATAGGTGCACTTGCCTCAATCGTTGTCAGAGTTAGTTTCCAGGTTCAATCATTCTCTTTATAAATTTTAAAACTCGACAGACATACGATCAAGATCTCCCACACTCAGCACAAGGCTGCGGTCTGACAGTTACAATAGGAACCTCAGCTCGGGCTGGCCCATCAGACCTAGACCTCTTCTTAGGCCCACCAGAAGAACTTGATGGCCCAAAATCCCTTTTATTTCTGCCCCGATCTTTCTGACGGTTCTGACTCTCCGAGCGTTTCACATCCTCGGTAATTTTTGCCTTCTGAACCAGGGCAGAAAGTCTCTTTCCCTCTGCGGGGCTATCAGCACTCGCAACTCATCTCAGAGACCATCCTCGAAACGCACACAACGCTCATACTCAGTCGCGACTATGCCTCGAGCATACTGGCTCAACCATAGGAATTCTGCCTCATACTCTGCAACAGACTTATTCCCCTGGATCGGACTCAGAAATTCCTTCCTCCGGGAATCCACATAACTTGCCCCAATATATTTTCCTTGGAAGGCTGCCTTAAAGAAGTCCCATGTCAACCAGTCGACCTACGTGCCTTCCCTCATGGTAAGCCACCATTGATATGCCTCATCTCACAGTAAAGACACTGTTCCTTTCAATTTTTGCTCCACAGTACAACCGAGGACATCCATTATTCGCTCGATGGCCTCCAACCAATATTCTGCCACATTCGGGGCTACACCAGAGATGCCGCTGAAAATTTCCGCCCCATTAGACCAGAGTCGTTCAGAAATTGACCCTCGGCCCACTGACCCAGTACTCGCTCTAGCAACCCTTTCAAGAACCCGCAACATTGCTTGGGATAGAGCGTCATCCCCAACAGCTCGATCATGAGACCCCGTCTCAGTCACTGGTGAGGCTGGTGCTTCCCTAGCCGGCATGTGTCCCGATGCTGAAGACCCAGCCCTAGCACCTCGGCCTCTACCGCGGCCACGTGTAACCCTTCCGCGACCTCTTGTGCTCATATCGATGTAGCGTATTTATCTGTTTTAAGAGTTTTATCATCAGCTTATAATTCTCATAATTATTAGCAGGTATTTTATGACGAACAGTAAGTAGGGTTGTTTTCGCAGATCGAAATCTCACTACAGTTTTCAGTTTACTCTAACTAAGGAGTTTTAATGTACTACTACTATCCTTAGTAGTTTCTCAGTATAGTCATTGCAGATATAATGTAATCGATTGTCGAGAGAACTTACAGTTTGAGTGCTGAGACTCGGTGTGCCACACTTTTAGTAACCACATTTCTTTCCAAACCAAAATTTAGATAGATTAGAAAATTTTTCAAAACCCATTCCACATCCGAGTTTTGCAACCGGGCTCTGATACCACTAAATGTAACACCTCAAACTCGGCCTAGATGTTACGACCGATTCTGACGCATCACATCAAAGTGTCGTTTGAAAATTAGCTAGTTCGGTAAAAGCTCAACACTAAACATTTATTCTCTTTGAGACTTTTAGGGTAGTAAATTCATAAGCACATTATTTCCTTGTTAATCAAATCATTTTTTTAACAAAATTAAATATCGCAGAAGCTCGTTCAAGTTGTAAATTTTAAGGTTTGAAAATCGTAATTTCCTTTACCCGTGTTTCCCAGTCTAGCAAGTAGTAATGCAAAGAAAATACCAATTAAAAGTTAAAAATCCCAAATGGCCTTATTACAAAATGATTAGCCCAATATATTAAAATTTACTAAAATAACTAAGTTTACGTTTAAAACAAATCGAGCGTGTGGCCACCTCCGAGTCCCTCGCAGCTCCAAATCATCTAAGACTGGGGATTACCTGCACAGTTAAAGAAAAGGGTGAGTTACGAGAACTCAGTTTGTAATCCCCTATTACAGTAACAGTCTGGGCCCAAGCCCTATTCAGTATCAGAGTGGGCCTAAGCCCAAAATTCATATCAATGCAATACAGAAATGTAACCCAACCCAGTCCAGCCAACACACCTCCCGTACCAACCAACACACCTCGTGGGGACCAAGTCGACCCACCCAACCAGCACACCAATAATGCAGCCTAGCTACTAATAATAGTATACGTGGCTGAGCCACTAAAAATCAGTATACGTGGCTGAGCCACTAAAATCGGTATACGTGGCGAAGCCACTATATCAGTAAAACGTGGCAGAGCCACCAGTACAGTGCTTCCTCCAAAATACAAAACCCAACCCAATGTAGTATGTCATGTCATAAATAATCTATGTATGCAGTGTATCACAATCATAATCAATCATTCAATTATTACACATATATCACTCACACTACCACTAAGGGTATAACGATCATTTGGTCGATTGGGGGGTAAAACAGTAATTCACCCCTCGGGGGTATTTCAGTAATTTTACCCATCGAAGGGTATTTCAGTAATTTCACCCATTGAGGGTATTTCAGTAATTTAGTCATATAACGGCCTTTTCGGAGACCTACAGTCGCCTCGAACGACACAGATACCCTTTTCTGGTTCAACGGTGTAGTTGGGCCCAAAGCTCAATTTTCAGCCCAAGTGGGCCCCCACACGCTCGTGTGGCCCACTCAGCCCAATATCGATCGCGGCTATGTGAACTTCGCAACCCATTTCATTGTTATCAGCTCACCGAGGACTTTACCCATGTGGGGCCCATTGGGCCCCCATAGCCCATCGAGGCCCATTACGACCTAAACCCATGGAGACACTTGTGGCGGCCTCTACAGTCTAACGCCAACGATTGTGGCTCGATTTATCCCTGCGACCATTCGCGCGCTCGAGGGCTCTCAGATGTCGAAAGTGCGGCTTTTCGGCTTTTGTCGATACATAGTAGCACAAGAGTGTGCGACATCGATATCCAGTGTTTGAACTATACGGTAATGGGTGTACGGTTATACACCTTGATTACGAAGCGTGCCACAAATCCCTAAGCACCGATCCTTAATTGACCGATTTTGTAAAGTCTTCTCCAAATATTAGCGAAAATCAAGACTCCTGAATGGATTTTGATCAAAGGCTAAGAGTAACGTATCGATTGCTTCAGGTCGCTTGCCCCTTTCACACTCTGAGAGGACCTACACACCAATCAAACATCAGCCTAAAGAGGGAAGGGAAGATTCGGGGAAAAGAAGAGAAAAGAATAGTACAACCAACAAAAATTACTTGAAACAAAATCAATATAACTTACCCTTCAAATTCGGCAAGAACAGATTTCTTTGAGTAAAACAAATAGACACGTACGGCCCCAAAGAAGGAATTATAAAATAAGGGAAAGAAGAGATTGATTTCGGCTTTCTCAACTTAAAGAGCAAGAGAAGGAACGTTTAGAACAAAGAAGAAGATAGGTTTGGCTATCTTGAAGAGAACAGAAAAGGAGAACGAGAGGAAAATAAAAAGGTTGAGTTCGACTAAGATGCTGCCGAAAAGAGAATGACCAAACTTGCACACAAGCCAAATCGGCAGAGAAGCAAATGAGAAGAAGAAAGAAGATTTCCACAGAGAATTTGACACCAAGAACTCACTCTAATTCAATCCCGAAAACACGAAAAGGTCACTTGTGGCACTAACACTAGAGAGAAAAGAAGCACAAAATGTCAAAGGAACAAAACCCGAAATGCTAAAAAATGACCCCTCAGCCGAATTTTGCATCAACCAAACCCCCTAGTCGAAATTCTCTACTTACCTACACTCTCCAAATT
This sequence comes from Gossypium sturtianum, assembly GCA_025698515.1. NCBI lineage: Eukaryota > Viridiplantae > Streptophyta > Magnoliopsida > Malvales > Malvaceae > Gossypium > Gossypium sturtianum. The sequence goes on from CM046952.1 coordinate 25,015,571, forward strand.
CGGCCAACACTCCCACACACATCCACTTCCATGATTTTCTCCACCAACATCTCCTAGAATTGCTCCCATCCTTCCATTTGAAATTTTGACCAAGTCCTCCACCTCCTTTGCAGAGTTTGATCCAAACTCTACTTCTTCCACTCCCATGACATAAAATAAAAGCCCTCTTTTGCTTGCCATGGGATTCGAACCCCTCTCTCCTTGCCTTCCTAATGACGCCACCACCATCAGGCCACAAGCTCACTTGTGTCACAAAACACACATAATTATACATAAGTCCGACTGCTAACAGCCAGTTCCCCTTTATGAGCAAAAACTAAAATTCTTCTACAGCTCAGACTCGAACCCCGGCCTCCTTAGGACCCCCCAAATACACTCAAATAACTAGCCAATCAAGCACAACATAGAATTCAAGAAAAATTACAAACCCCTAATTTTTGGGGCGTTACAACTCTACCCCCCTTAAAGAAATTTCGGCCTCAAAATTTACCTGATCAGAAGAGATGAGGGTATTGCTGTTGCATCGCCTCCTCAGGCTCCCACATGGCTTCCTCTGAACCGTGATTACGCCATAGCACCTTGACTAACGGGACGAATTTTCTTCTTAACACTTTAACATTACGATCCAGTATTTGCACCAGTTCTTCCTCAAAGGTCAGATCAGGTCTTACCTCGATCTCCTCCACCGGCACTATATGTGAGGGATCAAAATGGTATCGCCTCAGCATGGAGACGTGGAACACATCATGTATATGATTTAACTCAGAAGGTTGTTCCAGCTGATAGGCGACCGATCCCACACGCTTTAATATCCGGTAAGGTCCGATGAATCTAGGGCTCAGCTTGCCTTTCCGTCTAAATCTCAGAATCTTCTTCCATGGTGAGACCTTCAAGAAGACATAATCCCCCATCGTGTACTCAATCTCTTTACGCTTTAGATCAGCATAAGACTTTTGCCTATCAGATGCTTCTTTTAACTGATCCCGGATCAACTTTACTTTTTCCTCGGTTTCAGAAACTAGTTCTGGCCCAAATATACGCCGCTCACCCAGTTCTGTCCAACAAGTAGGGGTACGACACCTACGACCATATAACGCCTCGTACGGTGCCATCTGAATACTAGATTGGTAGCTGTTGTTAAAAGTGAACTCTGCTAACGGTAAATAGTTTTCCCAACTGCCCTTGAAATCAATTACACAGCTTCTTAGCATGTCTTCCAAAATCTGTATTACCCTCACCGACTGACCATCAGTCTGAGGATGAAATACCGTGCTGAAATCTAGCCTTGTACCCAAGGCTTCGTACAAGACTCTCCAGAATCATGATGTGAATCTAGGGTCCCTATCCGAAATGATCGACACTGGTAACCCATGCAGCCTCACAATCTCCGCCACGTATAATTTGGCCAACTTCAGCAACGAATAATCAGTGTGGACCGGTATAAAGTGGGCAGATTTAGTCAGTCGATCCACAATAACCCATACAAAATTTTTCTTAGTAGGCGTCAAGGGTAGCTCACTAACAAAATCCATGGTTACCCTCTCCCACTTCCAGAGTGGAATTTTAACTGGTTGCAATAATCCAGAAGGCAGTTGATGCTCAGCCTTCACTTGCTGGCATGTCAAACACTTACCTACGAAATCAGTAACCGCGCGCTTAAGCCCTGGCCACCAGAGATAGGATGACGAAAATCTACCGGATTAGGGTCAAACCTAATATGGGAGTCCATAGATCGAGTTAATGCAATCCTAGGGGTTTTAATTAGAAAGAGATTTCAATTAATCAACCTAGGGTTAGACGTTATTAGCCTCGAGAGAGGTATTAATATACATTAGGGAATCCTACGGATCAAGTCAAGTGAATAAATTGTCTTGTTCAGAGTTAAATAACAAGTGAAGTCCAGGTGGATTCTTCCTTGGGTATCGTCTTAATCAATTTGTTTTTCCCACAAGTATTTTCCCCAATTCATTCTCTGTGTCTTAGCGTCTTTAGCTTAGTAGTTAGTTAATTTTAGAATAAACAACAAATCCCTTAATTTTTAGGCTAAATAATAAAAAGAAAGTCAGTATTAGTACTTTTGGTTCCTTTGGGTTCAGCAATCTGGTCTTGCCACTAAGCTATACTACTGTTCGATAAGTGCACTTGCCTCAATCATGGTGATAGTTAGTTTCTAGGCTAGATCATTCATTTTATAAATATTAAGACTCTCGACACATGATCAAGTTTTTGGCGCCGTTGCCGGGGAACTAAGATATTAGGAACACTTGATTTTTATTACTTTAGCCATTTTTATTTTTACAATTACCTATTATTTATTTATTTATTTATTTATTTTCTACTTTGCTAATTTTTCTTTTTCTTTGCTTCTGGTAGGTATTTCTAGTTTATGACTAGAAGAAACCCGTCAGGACCCTTGATTTTTGACAGTGAAATAAAACATACCGCTCGCAAAAACCGAAGAGATGTCACTAAATATTTATCAGTTGCAAGACATGAGGACAATGCCTAATAAAGCCGCCAGTGTTTTCAACCTCGACGCAATAACCATGCTATCAAATCAGGTAGAACTTTTAAATAAAAAAATTGATGGTTTGTATGGTTCTACGCAGGTACATCCGGTAATACAGTACGATACAAATGGAGGAAGGGTGAACAACACAGAATATCTATCCTACAACCCTAGCACAGAGAACGAACAAGTCAACTATATGGGTAACTATTCTAGACCTCAAAATAATCTTTATAGTAACACATATAATGCATGTTGGAGGTACCATCCCAATTTCTCGTGGGGTGGTCAAGGTAATCAAAGACCGCAACTTCCTCCAGGTTTTCAACAACCACCTTACCAGCAGGAAAAGAAGCCGAACCTTGAGGAGATGCTAACAAAATTTATCTCGGTGTCAGAAACACGCTTCCAAAACACTGAAACAGTGCTAAAAAATTAGCAAGCGTCGATTCAAGGGCTCGAGAATCAAATAGGTCAGCTTGCTAAGCTGATCTCAGAAAGACCACAAGGTATCTTGCCTAGCAACACCGAAACTAACCCAAGAGAGCAACCTCAAGCAATAACTGCTCACGATAGTGAAGGGTTAGATGAACCAAAATTGAAGTAAGAGAATATGGTAGAGGAAGGTAAGGTTGAGGTAAGCCATGATAAACCAAACCTGATAATTACAGAGTACTAACCTCGTGTGCCATACCCCAATGCAATAAAGAAAGACCACACAGAGGAACAATTCGGTAAATTTCTTAAACTTCCAAAGAAATTACATATTAACTTGCCGTTTCTTGAAGCTCTTTCGCAGATGCCAGATTCAAGGATATTTTCAAAAGAGTTTTTAAAAAACAAATGGAAGTTAGACGATACGTCGCATGTGGAGCTAAACGCAGTGTGCCCAGTAATTCTATGAAATAAACTACCACGTGAGCTCACATTTCGTGTAAGTGACGAAATGATCACTCTTCAGGTTCTTGACACGGCTAGGACATCGGGTATTAAAGGTTGAACCAATCACTTCAAAGTTGGGGAACATGTACTGTCAGATACAATCGACCCTCGAATAGCCACTTCAGAGCTTAATACAAATGGTTCGACTCCTTTTACGGTACTTAAGGTCTTTCCATATGGAACGGTCGAGGTAACTCATTCTAATTTCGGCACTTTTGAGGTAAATATTACTCGACTCAAACCATATGTTGATAGAATTGGTAGTAAGAAAAAGGAGTTTCGACTCCGTGAACCACCATGGCTATGCAAATAACAAGTAAGTCTAGATCAAGACTTTAAACGAGCACTTCTCGGTAGGCAACCCGAGAACTAACCCCACTAACTTCCATATTTTCGAATTTTAGCATCTAACTAAAAAAAACTAACCAAATTTTTAGGCATAGGTTTCCCTACCCACACGGCCTTGCACACGGGCATGGCCATGGCCGTGTGGAAATAGGGCAAAACTTTTCCCAAAAACATGGGCTGCGATAAAACACCACGGCCGTGCGATGCGGCCGTGGTCGACACTGACTAAAGAACACGGGCGTGTGATCCTCTACATGCCCGTGCGACCTTTGAGTCCCTTTATTGTTTTTTTTTCTCTTATTTTCATTTTTTATTTCTTTTCTTTTATCTTTCTCATCTTTAATTTATATTATTACATTTTCATTTCTTTAATTTAGGTTTAAGGGGCTGTTAACAAACGACCACACCACCACCGGAGTATCTTCCCCACCTTCACCTCTCTCCAACTTTACCGTTTCTTTTCATTAACTCCATCCAAAATCCAGGAAGTTTCACTTCTCTCATTATCTTATGATTTTATTACTATATTGCTATTATCTATCTTTGTACATTGAGGACAATGTACATCTTAAGTGTGGGGGGGTTAACTACAGCATTATTTGAAAATCCCTGAATTATGTCTTATTCTTAAGTAATTTTATCATATTAATGTTAGAATGAAATTTCTTTTGATTTATGATTTTCATTGATATGTTTCGGATTAAGTCATAGTTAATTGTGCAGTGATGAGTTAAACTCTAGGAGACTAGAGAATCAAGCATGATGAGTTTATTTTCAAAATTAAAAAAAAAATTGTTAGGTTGTCTACCTGAATCTAATTATTACCTTGAAGTTTGAAATTTACAAGGTTGACATCAAAAGCCCATAATTTTTGTGAGATCTTGAGCCTTTTAGAGAATACATTACTTTTTGTGCTCACTTTATTGATTATGAGTGTGTCAACATTGATTTGTTATTCTAGAACTTGCTTCGATTATACATGTCGAGACCACACCTTTGATTTGATATACTAAGATGATGAAGGCACTTAGGTTTTAACCCACTTACTCCATAAAAAGCCTACCTTCATAATTAACCCCTAGTGAACCCCTTTTGAGACTAACAACCCAATTCTTGACTCACCCATTAATATTAACCCAAAACCCACTTTGTATTTGTTATCGCCATCTCTCTTGACTACCCTTATATCGAGATTTGATTTGATCAGTTACTTAACTATTTCCTTTATTTCAGTTATCAAATTCTATATTATTGTACTTAAATATTTGTTCTAAAATATATATATATTTATTAGGAATCTATTCATTATTACTTTTTTGTTATTGGAGCTTAAGGAGTTAATTTCATTATCTTTAGAATAAGCTAATGCTATTAGTATTAAGTTTTCAATTGATGTAATTATTCAACATTAGCCCAATTTTCTAGTTAGGTAATTTATCAATTAAGTCTTGATACTAACCCTCTAATTCAGCCTTTATCCATACTTTTAACCCAAGCCACGTTACAACCCTTTTTAAAGACCTTTTGATTTGTGTATCATCTCATATTATAGTGGTGGAGATTTGATTTTCATGCAAGCCTATGGGATTAACTTTTCATGCTTGACTTATGAGTGCTTTTTCCTGAACCTTAAACACTTTGAGTGATTTGAGTGAACCTTTAGTGAGAATGTAAATTTTTGTCGATTTTGAATTAAAGGTAATTATTTAGGTAAGGGGAAACACCTATTTTTCGTACTATAAAAACTATGACTTTGATTGTTTGAATCTTTAGGAACCTTCTGGTGAAATCATCAATGTATGAATTACCTAGGAATTATGATGAAACATATTTGATGAAGATTATGAATTAAGGGAAGTTAATTCTAATTGTAAGTTGAGAATTTTTCTTGAGGACAAGCAAATACTTAAGTGTGGGGGTATTTGATAAACCGTAATTTATACATATTTTAATCCCACATTTAGCATGCTTTTTGGATGATTTATCCTTTGAATTGTGGAATTTGATGCTCCTAATCCTTTAATTTCATGTTTTATACTTAGGGAAGCATAGGAGGATGAAAAGAACGAGAAACGGGCTAAAAACAGACCAAATGGGCCAAAGTAGGAAATCAACATGGCCTGGGCCCAAGCCACACGGTCGTGCCCCTTTAGCAGGCTCGACCACGGCCTGGATTCGATTCACACGGTCATGTTGCACGGGCGTGTCCCTGCCATGACAAAGAGGAATTTCATTTGGAATAGGGTACTTAGAGGCAAAGAAAGACATTCCAAAAGCCTATATAAACACCCTAAAGGCTAACCTTGAGGGGCGTGTCCAGCTAGGCCAAGGAGCCAAGCCAGAGAGGTCAGAATTGTGGGATTTACTCGAAGAAAGACAGTTGATTCATCTCAAGGAGCCGAAATCATACTCAAGACGGAGGATCTCTCCTTCAATTCCTTCAGGGGGTTTTAGGGTTTTCTTATGTTTTGTTTTATCTTTTCTCCTGAGATGTATTCTTTTATGATTATGAACTAAACCCTTCAGATACCTGAGGGGGATGAAACCTAAGACGGATCTTGTTATTGTTTTCTGAACTATATGATAAATACTTGATTTGTTCTTAACTATGTGTTCTTAATTCTTGCTTTGATATTTCAGGATATTGATTCAAGTATTGATAGGCTTAGGTAGTGGAGGAATATTCCCCGTTTAAGAGTAGATCTACCATAGTTAAGTGGAGTTGATTGCAACCCTAGAGATAGGATGACGAAAATCTGCCGGATTAGGGTCAAACCTAATATGGGAGTCCATAGATCGAGTTAATGCAATCCTAGGGGTTTTAATTGGAAAGAGATTTCAATTAATCAACCTAGGGTTAGACATTAGTAGCCTCGAGAGAGGTATTAATATAAATTAGGGAATCCTACGGATCAAGTCAAGTGAATAAATTGTCTGGTTCAGAGTTAAATAACAAGTGAAGTCTAGGTGGATTCTTCCTTGGGTATCGTCTTAATCAATTGGTTTTTCCCACAAGTATTTTCCCCAATTCATTCTCTGTGTCTTAGCGTCTTTAGCTTAGTAGTTAGTTAATTTTAGAATAAACAACAAATCCCTTAATTTTTAGGCTAAATAATAAAAAGAAAGTTAGTATTAGTGCTTTTGGTTCCTTTGGGTTCGAAAATTCGGTCTTGCCACTAATCTATACTACTGTTCGATAGGTGCACTTGCCTCAATCGTGGTGATAGTTAGTTTCTAGGCTAGATCATTCATTTTATAAATATTAAGACTATCGACACACGATCACTCTCCCTTCTTCACCAGTCGAAAACGAGGAACCAACGTTTCATCCAGCAATTGCTTCTCTTTAATTTGATCAATCCAGGTCGACTTCACTTGGAGTTCAGCTAACAGACTACCATTCTCAAACAGGCTGAGACGAGCAAACATTGCTCTTAGATCAGATACAACCTTACGGCTCAATGCATCCGCTACTACGTTAGCTTTTCCTAGATGGTACTCAATCGAGCAATAATAATCCTTAAACAACTCTATCCATCTTCGTTGCCTAAGATTCAACTCCTTCTGAGTAAGGAGGTACTTGAGGCTTTTATGGTCGGTATAAATGATCGACTTCTCCCTGTACAAGTAATGTCTCCAAATCTTTAGTGCGAATACCACCGCAACTAATTCCAACTCATGAGTGGGGTAATTCACCTCGTGCGGCCTAAGCTGACGAGACGCATAAGCCACCACCTTTCCCTCTTGCATCAGCACACAACCCAATCTAGTGTGAGACGCATCATAGTAGACAATGAATTTCTTCCCAGACTCTGGCTGTATTAATACCAGGGCTTCAGTCAGAATCTTCTTTAGTTTCTCAAAGCTCTCCTGCTGCTTATCAGTCCAAGTAAACGGTACCCCTTTTCGCAACAACTTAATTAGAGGTGTAGCAATCAGTGAGAACCCCTCAACGAAGCGTCTGTAATACCCAGCCAGACCTAGAAAACTTTGAATCTCAAATACAGTCTTTGGTGGATTCCAATCCAATACGGCCACAATTTTCTGAGGATCAACCCTAATCCCCTCGGTAGACACTACGTGACCCAGTGGACTAATCACCGACATCTCCCTATTAGTAATTTCAAACTGTATGCCCAATGTCCCAGACACAGTACATGCAACATACGAGTGCGTAGATCCAATATCAATTAAAGCAGTATATGGTACATTATAAATGAGGAACGTACCAGTTATGACATCAAGAGTGTCGCCATCCTCTCAGCGCCGAGTAGCATAGACCAACGCTGGCTATCTCGCCTCTGTGTTACCAGCACCTCTGCCTGGTGCTCCATGACCTCGTCCCAAACCATTTCCCCCTCTGGCTGGACCACGGCCTCTTGGTGGCTGCTGACCACCTCTCCCTGGCTACACATAGCCCTGACCTGTAGCTTGCATCTGAACGGGCCTCTGAGTATAGTTTCTAACCTGAGGATCCCTGGATCCACATCTGAGGCATGCCCCAGTTCTTTTCCAGCACTCACCTTGATGAGATCTCCCACACTCAGCCATGAAGGCATGCGGTCCCAGCGATTCTGATGAGAACTGCACTCGGGCGAGCCCATCATACCTAGACCTCTTCTTAGGCCCACCAGAAGAACTTGATGGCCCAAAATTCATTTTATTTCTGCCCCTATCTTTCTCACGGTTCTGACGCTCCGAGCGTTTCACATCCTCGGCAATCTTTGCCTTCTCAACCAGGGCAGCAAAGTCTCTTTCCCTCTGCGGGGCTATCAGCACTCGCAACTCATCTCGGAGACCATCCTCGAAACACACACAATACTCATACTCAGTCGCGACTATGCCTCGAGCATACCGGCTCAACCGTAGGAATTTTGCCTCATACTCTGCTACAGACTTATTCCCCTGGATCGGACTCAGAAATTCCTTCCTCCGGGCATCCACATAACTTGCCCCAACATATTTTCCTTGGAAGGCTACCTTAAAGAAGTCCCATGTCAATCGGTCAGCCTGCGTGCCTTCCCTCACGGTAAGCCACCATTGATATGCCTCATCTCGCAGTAAAGACACTGCTCCCTTCAATTTTTGCTCCATAGTACAATCGAGGTCATCCATTATTCGCTCGACAGCCTCCAACCAATATTCTGCCACATTCGGGGCTACACCAGAGATGCCCCTGAAAATTTTCGCCCCATTAGACCGGAGTCGTTCAGAAATTGACCCTCGGCCCACTGACCCAGTACTCGCTCCAGCAACCCTTTCAAGAACCCGCAACATTGCTTGGGATAGAGCGTCATCCCCAACGGCTCGGTCATGAGACCCCGTCTCAGTCACTGGTGAGGTTGGTGCTTCCCTAGCCGGCATGTGTCCCGACGCTGAAGACCCAGCCCTAGCACCTCAGCCTCTACCGCGGCCACGTGTACCCCTTTCGCGACCTCTTGTGCTCATATCGATGTAGCGTATTTATCTGTTTTAAGAGTTTTATGCATCAGCTTATAATTCTCATAATTATTAGCAGGTATTTTATGACGAATAGTAAGTAGGGTTGTTTTCGCATATCGAAATCTCACTACGGTTTTCAGTTTACTCTAACTGAGTTTTAGTGTACTACTACTATCCCTAGTAGTTTCTTAGTATAGTCATTGCAGTATATAACATAATACAGTGTCAGAGAACTTACAAATTTGGTGCCGGAGACTCGGTGTGCCACACTTTTAGTAACCACATTTCTTTTCAAACCAAAATTTAGACAGATTAGAAAATTTTTCAAAACCCATTCCACAGCCGAGTTTTGCAACCGGGCTCTGATACCACTAAATGTAACACCCCAAACCCGGCCTAGACGTTAGGACTGGATCTGACGTGTCACATCAAAGTGTCGTTTGAAAATCAGCTAGTTCGGTAAAAGCTCAATACTAAACATTTATTCTCTTTGAGACTTTTAGGGTAGTAAATTCATAAGCACATTATTTCCTTGTTAATCAAATCATTTGTTTAACAAAATTAAATATCGCGGAAGGTCGTTAAAGTTGTAAATTTTAAGGTTTGAAAATCGTAATTTCCTTTAAAAACCATTGTCATTTTAAAACCCGTGTTTCCTAGTCTAGCAAGTAGTAATGCAAAGAAAATACCAATTAAAAGTTAAAAATCCCAAATGGCCTTATTACAAAATGATTAGCCCAATATATTAAAATTTACTAAAATAACTAAGTTTATATTTAAAACATATCGAGCGTGTGGCCACCTCTGAGTCCCTCGCAGCTCTAAATCATCTAAGACTGGGGATTACCTGCACAGTTAAAGAAAAGGGTGAGTTACGAGAACTCAGTGTGTAATCCCCATTACAAGAGCGATGCAGGCCCAAGCCCTATTCAGTATCAGAGTGGGCCTAAGCCCAAAAATCATATCAATGCAACACAGGAATGTAACCCAACCTAGTCCAGCCAACACACCTCTCGTACCAACCAACACACCTCGTGGAGACCAAGTCGACCCACCCAACCAGCACACCAATAACGCAGCCTAGCTGCTAATAACAACGCAGCAAAGCTGCTAATAATAGTATACGTGGCTGAGCCACTAAAAATTAGTATACGTGGCTAAGCCACTAAAATCGGTATACGTGGAAAAGCCACTATATTAGTAAAACGTGGCAGAGCCACCAGTACAGTGCTTCCTCCAAAATACAAAACCCAACCCAATGCAGTATGTCATGCCATAAATAATCTATATATGCAGTGTATCACAATCTTAATCAATCATACAATTATTACACATATATCACTGACACTACCACTAATGGTATAACGGTCATTTGGTCAGTTGGGGGTAAAACGGTAATTCACCCCTCGGGGGTATTCTAGTAATTTTACCCATCGAGGGTATTTCAGTAATTTCACCTATTGAGGGTATTTCAATAATTTAGTCATATAATGGCCTTTCCGGAGACCTACAGTCGTCTCGAATGACAGAGATACCCTTTTTTGGTTCAACGGTATAGTTGGGCCCAAAGCCCAATTTTCGGCCCAAGTGGGCCCCCACACGCTCGTGTGGGCCACTGAGCCCAATATTGATTGTGGCTATGTGAACTTCGCAACCCATTTCATTGTTATCAGCTCACCGGGGACTTTACCCATGTGGGGCCCATTGGGCCCTTATAGCCCATCGAGGCCCATTACGACCTAAACCCACGGAGACGCTCGTGGCGGCCTCTACGGTATAACGCCAATGATTATGGATCGATTTATCCCTATGAGTGTTCGCGCGCTCGAGGGCTCTCAGATGCCGAAAGTACAGCTTTTCGGCTTTTGCCGATACACAGTAGCACAAGAGTGTGCGACATCGATATCCAGTGTTTGAACTATAAGGTAATGGGTGTACAGTTACACACCTTGATTACGAAGCGTGCCATGAATCCCTAAGCACCGGTCCTTAATTGACCGAGTTTGTAAATTCTTCTCCAAATATTAGTGAAAATCAAGACTCCTGAATGGATTTTGATCAAAGGCTAAGAGTAACGTATCGATTGCTTCAGGTCGCTTGCCCCTTTCACACATTGAGAGGACCTACACACCAATCAAGCATCAGCCTAAAGAGGGAAGGGAAGATTCGGGGAAAAGAAGAGAAAAGAACAGTACCACCAACGAAAATTACTTGGAAGAAAATCAATATAACTTACTCATCAAATTCGGCAAGAACAGATTTCTTTGAGTAAAACAAATAGACACGTACGGCCCCAAAGATGGAATTATAGAAGAAGGGAAAGAAGAGATTGATTTTGGTTTTCTCAACTTAAAGAGCAAGGGAAGGAACGTTGAGAACAAAGAAGAAGATAGGTTCGGCTATCTTAAAGAGAACAGAAAAGGAGAACGAGAGGAAAAGAAAAAGGTTGAGTTCGACTAAGATGCTGCCGAAAAGAGAATGACCAAACTTGCACACAAGCCAAATCGGCAGAGAAGCAAATGAGAAGAAGAAATAAGATTTCCACAGAGAATTTGACACCAAGAACTCACTCTAATTCAATCCTGAAAACACGAAAAGGTCACTTGTGGCACTAACACTAGAGAGAAAAGAAGCACGAAATGTCAAAGGAACAAAACCCGAAATGCTCAAAAATGACCCATCAGCCGAATTTTGCATCAACCAAACCCCTTAGCCGAAATTCTCTACTTACCTACACTCTCCAAATTCGGCCAACACTCCCATATACACCCACTTCCCTGATTTTTTCCACCAACATCTCCTAGAATTGCTCCCATCCTTCCATTTGAAATTTTGACCAAGTCCTCCACCTCCTTTGTAGAGTTTGATCCAAACTCTACTTCTTCCACTCCCATGACATAAAATAAAAGCCCTCTTTTGCTTGCCATGGGATTCGAACCCCTCTCTCCTTGCCTTCCTAATGACGCCACCACCATCAGGCCACAAGCTCACTTGTGTCACAAAACACAACAGTTCCTATTTATGAGTAAAAACTAAAATTCTTCTACAGCTCAGACTCGAACCCAGGCCTCCTTAGGACCCCCAAATACACTCAAATAACTAGCCAATCAAGCACAACATGGAATTCAAAAAAAATTACAAACCCCTAATTTTTAGGGCGTTACACAGTTAGTCCTTTCGCCATGTGGGGCATGACCTTTATGGTAAACAGGAGTTTTCTTCGTGCCAACCACTCTTTCCCTAAAGTGAATTGCAGGGTCCTTTCCAGTTGTCTTCCAGTAGCCTCTCTCGGTTACCCTATTGGTCCTGTAATAGCCCGATTTTGACCCTAATCAAAAAATTATTTAAATATTATTTTCTATGTTCTTTATGTGAGAATTAGTGTGTTTGAAATTTTCGTATTAAAATTTGATCGTTTTAATGCTTAATTTTGAAATAAGGGCTTAATCGCGTAAATTGAAAATTCAATGGTTAGATGAGATAGTGCTTAATTGTTGATGTTTTAATAAATTTGAGGCTTAAAGTAGCAATTTGGCCATAAAGGAAGGTTAGTGTCCGGTTGGTATGCATGAAATAGTGATACTAATTATTTATTATTTCTTTAGGTGAAAATGGTACATTATTTTAATATATGTTAATGGTATAATAAAATAAAACATAAAACATGCATTATGCTCATCATCTTTGCTGAAACCTTAAAGGAAAAAGAAAGAAAATAACCTAGCTACATTCGGCATTATCTAAGCTTGATTAAGGTAAGTGCTTAGCTCGGTTTTTGATAATTTTTACGTTTTTTAGATTGTTGCTTTGTGTTTTAACTAGCCCATGCTTAAATTTTTGAATTGGTTGTGTATTTCTTGAATTGCCATTGAAGGAAGTTTGTTGTTTTTGTTGTTTGATGATGAAATATGAATTATATGTGTTAGATTAACAAGTTTTGTATTTGAATTCTTGACGAAATTAAGTAATTAGGACTAAATTGAAAAAAAAATTGAGGGACTAAAATGCAAAACAAATGAAATGCATGGAATTGTATGAGTGTATGGAACATTCGGCCTAAGCATGATGTAGTCAAATTTTGAATATTTTATGTTTTGTAAAAAAAGGGACTAAATTGTGAAAATGTAAAATATTAGGGGTAAAAATGTAATTTGCCCATTTATGTGTTTTTGGATTAAATTGAATGAAAATATGTTTGAATGAGATTAATTTGAAATTATTTAGATCAAGAACAAAAAGGATCAGGATTGGATCGGGGAAAAATAAAGTTGATCAAATAGTCGAGAAACACAGCCCGTCGATACTCGAGGTAAGTTTTTAAGCAATTGAGTTGAATTAAATTTTTCTGTAATGATGAATATGTATATAATAATGGTAAATTTTTACAAAAATTGATATTGCCGAATGGAATATTAGTTGGGAAAGATTAGAGTTGAATGTAATGTAAACATATGTGTTAATGGCATAACTATATGTGATATTGAATTGAAAAATAGGCATGGCCGAATGTGATGCATGTTTATATAAAAATGATTTAGCCGAATGTAAGGTGGTTTTGAAGATGAAATTAACTAATTTGTACATATGTAATTGAGATGTAAGATTTGATATGTGTAAATGAGGAGTAGGTTCGGGAAAAGCAAGAAAGTGTACGAATTTATATACCAAGCACTAAGTGTGCGAAATCGGTCAATGAGCACTATGTGTGCGAACTTATATACCGAGCACTAAGTGTGCGATATTGGTTAATAAGCACTATCTGTGCGAGCTTTAATACTGAGCACTAAGTGTGCAAAATCGGTTGTATAGCACTAATTATGCAAGAAGTTAAGGTAACGGCACTAAGTGTGCGATACGTTACAAGAATTTTTGGCTTTAAACATGCAAGGTATTAATTTGGTGACATTGAACATGTAATACGTTAATATTTTGTTGCATGGGGTGTACAGATTTGTTGATATTTTAATTGTAATAGTTATCGAAAGTACTAAACGAAATATATTGATCAGGTATGCAATGATGAATTATCTTTTGGATGGTAAGTAAGTTTAGTTATTGAGATGATAAATCCGTATCATGTGTATTTATATGAAATCTGTAAGGATTGAAAAGGGAGTATGAATTTCAGTATTGTATATATATATACATATAATTGTTTGAGGTAAGGAGAGGATTATAGATTTAGATGAATGCTAGTATTAAATGTTGAGATATTCGGCATTAAGGGTTATAAAATGTGTGAGTTGTCCATTACAATGTTTAACACATTGTTCTATAATTGCTTATAACTTACTAAGCTATGTTAGCTTACTGTGTGTTTATTTGATTATTTTATAGATTTTGAAGTCTAGTTACGAGCTCGGGGATCATCGTCAAAGTCTATCACACTATCGACTTGGTATTTTATAAGTTAAATTTTTGGAACTATGGCATGTATAGGCTAAGTCGTTTTGAATTGATTTTTGAATGGTGAATATATGTATGTATGAGCCATGCGAAAATGGCTTAAAGTAATGTATATGTTGGTGCATTTTCGGTCTTGGTATAAGTTGTTTTGGTATGTATGTTTCATGAAATTATGGATGGTATTTTATTTACATGATCCAATTGAATATGTCGTAAATGACTTATAGGTTAACTAATGTTGAAATATGCATAAAATGTACTTGAATGGTTAGCTAATTAAGTTCGAATTAGGAAGGTAAATCACGATCATTGTTTAAATATTTTTGTATGAAAATTATTATGGGTAACCGAATATGTATATGTAGTTACTTGATTAGTTATGTTTATATATTTTGGCATAGTAAATAGCATGCGAATTAGGTGAATGATTTGTTATTATTTCACTCAAAACAACTCGATGATCATAAGCGCATATATAATTGTAATAATAGAATAGGTATATTCAGTTCTTAAATAATACTTGACTATGTGTAATATACATTTATTCTTATACCTAGTATGCTGTGTGGATATTTTAAATTCGATAATATGCTAGCTGAATAGTTAATGAGGTGAATGGCTTAGTATATATATATGTGTGGATTAGCTTGGTTAAAGAATTTGTAAGTTGAGTGGGTTATGATTTGAATTATGTATTTTCTTAAACGGTCAATAATAATCAAGTAAAATGCGCATATGACTTTGTTATATTTTAAATTTTTATGTTTGATCATATTGTGATATTGCTATTGTCGAATGTACTTTGGTTTGTAAGCTGAGAGATACTTATTATTAAGTTTAATATACACGTTTAGTGATGTGAATAAATTTCAAAACATGAATTACATGAATGCCTGTTTTGAGCCGTGTCTTTTGGTAATGTCTTCTAACCCTAATCCGGCGATGGATACGAGTTGGGGGTGTTACATTTGATTGGTATCAGAGCTACGGTTTTGTCGATTCTCGAACTAACGTAGCGCGTATGAGTCTAGCTATACATGCCATAAATATCTTTATTATGATAGTGTGATGACTTCTGACAATGAAACATGTTTTCTCTCTTTTTATATAGTAAATGGATCCTGATCCCGAGCGGGTTGTAGCCAATGATGTCGAGAGTGTGGCGCCTGCTCCCATGCAAGGGACCGTGCCGGATGAATCTCGACCAGCTACGAGTAATCAAGATGAAGGGGCTAAGTAAGCCTTCTTTAGTATAATGAATGATTGGTTTAACCAATATATCCGGACCAATCCGACTGTTCAACAACCCTCGAATCCAAATACTCCACCTGTGGTACCCCCGATTGTTAATCCTGAGAGGTTAAATAAGCCTCCTGTTGATAAAATCAGAAAGTACGGAGCTGAAGAGTTTAGAGCCACAGCTACTGATGATGCTGAGCGGGCTAAATTTTGGCTCGATAATACTATTCGTGTCTTCGATGAACTATCTTGTACACCCGAAGAATGCTTGAAATGTGTTATATCTTTATTACGAGATTCTACCTACTATTGGTGGAACACTTTAGTTTCGGTTGTTCCGAAGGAACGGGTCACTTGGGATTTCTTTCAGACGAAGTTTCGCAAAAAGTATATCAGTCAGCGATTCATTGATCAGAAACGCAAGGAGTTTCTCGAATTAAAATAGGGTCGTATGACTGTATCTGATTATGAGCGTGAGTTTGTGAGACTTACCCGTTATGCCTGTGAGTGTGTTTCATCTGAGGCTGCTATGTGTAGAAGATTTGAAGAAGGGTTGAACGAAGACATAAAATTGCTTGTTGGTATACTTGAAATAAATGAGTTCGTGGTACTAGTTGAGCAAGCCTGCAAAGCCGAAGAGCTAGGATAAGAGAAACGAAAAGCTGAGTTTGAAGCTAAAGATTTTCGTAAGAGATCAGTGGGAAAAACTTCTCAATCGGCATCGAAGAAGTTCCAAAATGACAGTAACAGATCCAAGACTAACGCTAGGATTTCCATACGAGAGCGACCACCAGTGAGTTCACGAGCTACCTCAATTGCTAGTGTTGGTAATACTCGACCGAATAAACCCCAATGTCAACAGTGTGGTAGGCGACATTTTGGTGAATGTTGGGGCAATTCTAACAACCAAGCTTGCTACAAGTGTGGTTCACAGGATCACTTCATTCGGGATTGCCCGGAGTTAGTTGAAAAGGATAATGCTCAGAGTGTAAGACCGAGCGGCACTGCAGCTAGAGGTAGACCACCTCGAAATGTGGGAGGTAGGAGCGGCACTCAGAGAGGGACTTCGGATACAGCTATTCAATCAGAGGCTCGTGTACCTTCTAGAGCCTATGCCATTCGTGCTCGAGAGGAGGCTTCATCTCCAGAAGTCATCACCGGTATATTTACTCTCTTTAATACTAGTTTAATTACTCTGATTGACCCCAGTTCAACTCATTCCTATGTGTGTGAAACATTAGTATTCAGTAAGACTTTACCTGTTGAGTCTAATGAGTTTTTGATTCGGGTTTCAAACCCCCTGGGCCGGTGTGTGCTAGTTGATAAGATGTGCAAGAATTGCCCTTTGATGTTTCGAGATTCTTGTTTTCCGGATAATTTGATGTTACTACCATTTGATGAGTTCGATATCATCCTTGGTATGGATTGGTTAACTGTGCACGACGCCGTAGTGAATTTCAGATGAAAGACTATTGATCTGCGGTGTCAGAATAATGAGATAATTCGGATTGAATCTGCGGATTTAAATGGGCTACCAGCAGTGATATCCTCGATGTTGGCTCGAAAGTATATGAGAAAGGGTTGCGAAGCTTACTTTGCTTATGTAATTGATAATAAAGTAACCGAAAAGAAGATTGAATCTGTACCGGTTGTATGCGAATATCCAGATGTGTTTTCGAAAGAATTATCGGGTTTGCCACCTATTCGGGAGGTAGAGTTTGGAATCGAGTTAGTGCCAGGGACCCTATTTCGATAGCTCCGTACCGGATGGCACCTACAGATTAAAAGCGTTGAAAGCACAATTGCAAGAGTTAACAGATAGAATTTTTGCACGACCGAGTTTCTATCCCTGGGGTGCGCCAGTTCTATTTGTGAAAAAGAAAGATGGAACTATGCGAATGTGTATTGATTACCGTCAGCTAAATAAGGTGACTATAAAGAATAAATACCCGTTGCCATGGATTGATGACTTGTTTGATCAACTGAAAGGGGCTTCAGTGTTTTCAAAGATAGATTTGAGATCGGGTTATTATCAGTTGCGAGTCAGAGATTCTGATGTGCCAAAGACTGCTTTCCGAACGAGATACGGTCATTACGAGTTCTTGGTGATGCCGTTTGGACTCACTAATGCTCCTGCTATTTTCATGGATTTGATGAATCGGGTATTCAGACAGTTTTTGGATCGGTTTGTGGTTGTGTTTATAGATGATATTCTGATCTGTTCGCGTAATGAAACTGTAACAGACCAATATTAACCCTAATCGGAACGGTGGTTTCGGGACCACAAATTCGAGCCTGAGTAATATTTTAATATTATATTTCGTGTTTATTATATGTGATTTAGTGAGTGTGAAAGTTTCGTAGAAAAATTTAGTCATTTAAGTGCTCAATTTGATAAAAAGGATTTAATCGAGAAAAGAGCAAAAGTTGCATACTAAAGTGAAAGGTACTAAATTGATTGTGGCTTTTTAAGTGGATGTACTAAAGGGCAATTAGCCCATATACTACAAAGAGGGACGGCAATGGGCCACTTTAATTACAAATTTCATGTTATTTTAGTATTAGTATAAGTTATATTAGTGAGTTAATAAATATTGTTAATATATGTGTGTTGTTTTAACATAAAATAATAAAAACAAGTGGGAAGAAAGAGAACCTTACCTCATTCATCTTCTTGGCCGAAAGTTAGAGGAAGAAACTCCATTGTTGGAGCTTGAAATTTCGGCAATTTGGAGCTTAATTAGGGGTATGTATTTTGCTTAGTTTTTGATAATTTTTACATTTTTGGAATGGTTGCTTTGAATGCTATACAACCCATGTGGAAATTTTTGAGATTTTGGCACTTTAAAATTCGGCTATGGTTGTATAGGCATGGTTTGAAATGTTGATAGTAGATTTCAATTAGTATGTGTTAAATCATCCTCTTTTGAATTAGAAGTTGTGATGAAATTGGATGTTAGGGATTTATTTGAAAAAAAAAAATATTTTGAAGGACTAAAACATGAAATAAATGAAATGCATGAACACATAGGGCTATGGGGAAGATTCGGCCAAGCTATAGTGTTGGAAAATTTTTCATATTTTGTGTTTTGTGCAAATTGGACCAATTTGTAAAAATGGGAAACATTAGGGGCAAAATGGTAAATTGCCCATTTGTGTGTTTTGGGACTAAATTGAGATGAAATGCGATTAAATGAGCTAAATTTTAATGTGTTTTAGATCAAGAGCAAAGAAAAAGCGGAATTAGACCGGGAAAGACGGTTGGTTCTCGAATAGCCGATTCGCACGGACTATCAACAACCGAGGTAAGTCCTTTAGTTAAATCGTGTCAAAGAATTAATTATGGTTATCTTGAATATTAAAAATTGATGGATGTTAGTATCCATTTACATCATGGCCGAATGTATATTGACATATTAGGTTGATGATTTATGTTGAGTATGTGATGGGAATTGTTGGATTGTATAATGATAAAATGGTTTTGTTGGTCCAATGTGAGTGAGCCCAATTGAATTAGATGAGTTTATAATAGTTATGAAGTGTGTTGGTAATGTTTAACTCAGATTGACGTGACTCGGGCTTTTACGCCTAGCGTGCCTTGTGCCGGTGTTATTTATCGGGCTTTTACGCCCAGCGTGGCCCTTGTGCCTGTTATTTATCGGGCTTTACGCCTAGCGTGCCTCGTGCGGTGTTACTTTTCGGCTTTTACGCCTAGCAGAAGCTTGATGCCGTGATGTATTTTACAAAAGAGAAATCAAATCTTTGTTCAAGACAACTTAAAGCTAATTTATTGAGTATATGGTTCTGTAAGCATGTAAGGTATGTTATGCTTAATATCACTTGAGTCGAATTAATATTATGAGAATTGTGTTATATGTGTTGAAGTTAATATTGATGGGTGTAATATGATGGAATTCGAGTTAGAATGTGCTATTACGGAACAATTGGTTTTCAAAGTATAAATGCTAAGAAAGGAGATTTTCATGCGATATGCTTATATGAATTTTAATGAAATGATTTCTACTTTACTTGGGTTATTGAATTTCTAGTATTCAGCCTTGTATAAGTAATTGACTTAAGTGCTTATGTGGAATACAATAAGTTGGAAGTTTAATTTCAATTATTTGTATGTTTTATTATCATGAGATTAGGACTTACTAAGCTAGTAAGCTTACTAGTGTGAAATGTTCTCCTTTGTTTTATAGATTAGGTGCAAGCTACAAGCTCGTCGGGATCGTTCGGAAAGTCGTCCACACTATCAAATTGTTTTGGTACTCTTTCATTTTGGTTTTTCCAAAGAAGGCATGTATAGGAAAGACTTTATTTAAGTTTGACGGAAACTTTGGTTCATGTATGTAATAGCCATGCGAATATGGCTAAATTTTCAGTCAAGTATGCTTTTTGGGACTTTTGTTATAAATGTTGGTGCTCTTTTAAATCGATGATGTTATGATATTATGCAAATGATTTAGGTATAAGCTAAATTATGTAAATGGTTAAGATGCATGGATGGTACGAATTATATGTGAGTATATTCGTTTATAAGCTAGTAATCATATCTTGTAAAGAAACAGTCTTTAGTAACAGCAGTGATGTAGATTTGAAAAATCACCAAAAATAGGATAAGTTGAATTAGAAGGTGAATGAGTATATAACCAAAGCTTATTGTGTCTATTTTGATATGAAAGAAACAGAGTAGGCAAAGGAGTTTTATGTTATGAGATATTTAAATTTTAGTGAGACTTGATCTGAATGAGTTCGTGAATCCATGTTCTGTCTTGGAAAAATTGTTAAAAATTGTACAAAAATAATTAGGGAGCATGGTTTATATGTTTGAAATCCTTGATGAGTCTATTTTTAATAGGAATAAACAAGAACATTATTGAAAATTTTTTCTATGAGATAAATGAGTTTTTGTAATGACAGGTCAGAATCGTCAGCAGTGAAATAGTGGAAACTTTGATGAATAAACTGTACTAATTGGCCACATGAAAAATTCTGGAAAAATTATGGTAAATTTTTATAAGAGTCTAGTTTCAAGGAAAATTTACGGATCTAAATTTCGAGTTTTGTAACTCGAGTTATGATCAATTTAGTCAGCATGATGCAGTTTGACAGCTTTAAATTTTTATGTTCCGAACTTGTAGTCGAGTCTTGTAATGCCACATACTCGACCCCGGCAAAGGTCTCGGGTAAGGGGTGTTATCAATTTCTGACGGTGAAATCACATGGGACGGATCCGATCTATATTTGCGAAGCATCGAAACATGAAATACATTGTGTATCTTTTCTAAGTCACGGGGCAATTTCAATCTATAAGCAACAGGCCCTATACGCTCTGTGATTTCATACGGTCCGATAAATCTCGGACTCAACTTGCCTTTCCGACCAAATCGGAGTATTTCTTCCACGGAGAAACTTTTAAGAACAGCCGATCTTCGACCTGAAATTCAATGTCCTTACGTTTCAAATCGGCATAAGACTTTTGACGATCCGAAGCGGCTTTCAAATTACTCCTAATAACAACCACTTTTTGTTCTGTTTCTTTAATCCAATCAACCCCGTGTATCTTATTTTCACTGAGTTCAGTCCAATATAACGGCGTGCGACATTTTCGCCCGTACAAGGCTTCATAAGGTGCCATTTTTATGCTAGATTGGAAGCTATTATTATAAGCAAATTCAACCAAAGGTAGGTATCGTTCCCACGTACCTTCAAATTCGAGAACGCAACACCTCAACATGTCCTCAAGTATCAAAATAGTTCGCTCAGACTGACCGTCTGTTTGCGGATGGAAGGCTGTACTGAAATGAAGTTTAGTACCTAGAGCATCTTGCAATCTCTTCCAGAACCGCGATGTGAATCTCGGGTCTCTATCCGAAACAATGGAACTTGGTACACCATGCAACCTTACAATTTGCGACACATACAATTCGGCAAGCTTATCAAGTGAATAGTCGGTACGTACCGGTACAAAATGGGCTGATTTAGTCAGTCTATCAACGATAACCCAGACGGCATCTTTCTTACTCGGTGTCATAGGAAGACCGGATACAAAATCCATTGTAATTCTATCCCATTTCCATTCGGGTATCATGATTGGTTGAAGTAATCCGGACGGTACCTGATGCTCGGCTTTTACTTGTTGACAAATTAAGCACTTGGAAACAAACTCGGATATATCTCGTTTCATGCCAGGCCACCAATAGAACTGCTTCAAATCGTTATACATTTTAGTGCTACCCGAGTGTATCGATAGTCGACCACTATGGGCCTCACTCAGGATCATCTGTATCAAACCTGAGTTCTTTGGAACACACAATCGGCTTTTATAATTCAAACAATTATTTGCATCAATCCGAAAATCTGATTCTGTACCATTTCCACACTGAATCCGAATAGCAATCAACTTTTTGTCAACTTTCTATGCATCACAAATCTGCTGAATAAACATCGGTCTTGCTTGCAACTCGGCTATGATCGAACCATCATCGACATAGCCACCGTATGCTTCAATGCACGAAGAGCAAATAATGATTTTCGACTTAACGCATCCGCAACAACATTAGCTTTCCCCGGATGGTAGTCAATCACTAATTCATAGTCTTTCAGCAATTCTAACCATCTGCGTTGTCTCAAGTTTAGATCTTTCTGAGTCATCAAATATTTTAAACTTTTGTGATCTGAATAAATATGACATTTTTCGCCGAATAAATAGTGACGCCAAATTTTCAATGCGAACACAATGGCTGCTAACTCTAGATCATGAGTTGGATAATTTTTCTCATGCGGCTTCAATTGTCTCAAGCGTAGGCTATCACCCCGCCTTCTTGCATTAAAACGCAAACCCAACCCATTCAAGGAAGCATCACTAAAAATAATAAATTCTTTACCCGATTCAGCCGAGTTAATACTGAGCCTCGGTCAAAAGGGCTTTCAACTGCTCAAAACTTTTCTCGACACTTTTCCACCACTCAAATTTGACATCTTTCTGTAGTAGTCTCGTCAAAGGTGTAGCTATTACAGAAAAAACCTTTACAAATCGTCTGTAATATCCCGCAAGGCCTAGGAAACTTCGGATCTCGAAACATTCTTTGGTGGTTTCCAATCGAGTATAGCTGCTATCTTGTTTGGATCTACCCAACACCGACACCAAAACAACATGACCCAAGAAGCTGACTTCATTCATCCAGAACTCACACTTACTGAATTTTGCATACAACCGTTGATCTCTCAAAGTTTGTAGTACTACTCTCAAATGCTCAGCATGTTCCGCTTCATTTTTGGAGTAGATCAATATATCATCAATAAACACTACTACAAACCGATCCAAAAACTGTCGGAAGACTCGGTTCATTAGATCCATAAAAATAGCAGGTGCATTAGTGAGTCCAAAAGGCATAACTAAAAACTCATAATGTCCGTACCTCATTCGAATGCGCTCTTCTAGCACATCTGAATCTCTCTCACTCGCATAATCGATAATAGCCCGATCTCAAATCTATCTTCGAAAACACCGAAGCCCCCTTCAACTGATCAAATAAATCATCAATCCGAGGTAACGGGTACTTATTCTTTATAGTTACCTTATTTAGTTGCCGGTAATCGATACACATTCTCATAGTCCCATCCTTCTTTTTCACAAATAAAACCGGTGCACCCCAAGGAGAGAAACTCGGTCGTGCGAAGCCCCTATCTCACAACTCTTGCAATCGCTGCGCTTTCAATTCTTTTAATTCAAAGAGGCGCCATTCGATGCACGAGCTACTATCGAAATCGGAGTCGCACCCGGCACTAACTTAATGCCGAACTCAATCTCTCATACTGAGGTAAACCCAGTAGTTCTTCAGAAACACATCGGGTATTCACATACAACTCGATATCGATTCAATTTGTTTCTGGACATTTTATTGTCCAAAGACATAAGCCAAATAAGCTTCACACCCTTTTCTCACATACTTCCAAGCTAACATTGAAGATATTATCAGTAGGCAACCCATTTACGCCACAGATTTAATTCGATGGTCTCGCTTTTCGACATTTCAAATCAATAAGCTTTCTTTTACAATCCACTACGCCTCATGTGAAGTTAACCACCCATACCCAAGATTATATCAAATTCACAAAGGGCAACAATATTAAATCACCGGGAAGCAATAATCCCGAATCATCAATGGGCAATCTCTACACACTTTATTAACAAGCACACATCTTCCCAAAGGGTTGGACACACGAATCACAAACTCAGTAGACTCAACTAGCAGAGTCTTTCCGAATTCTAAAGTTTCACACACATATGATGAAGAACCGATCCGTATCCTAGCTCGGGAAATAAAAGAGTTGAGAAATAAAAGAATTCCATTAATAAAGGTTTTATGGAATCGTCACGGAGTTGAAGAGGCTACGTGGGAGCCTGAGGAGTCAATGAGGCAACAATATCCGACCTTGTTTAACGGTAAAATTTTCGAGGACGAAAATTCTCAAAGGGGGGAGAGTTGTAACAGACCAATATTGACCCTAATCGGAACGGTGGTTTCGGGACCACGAATCCGAGCCTGAGTAATATTTTAATATTATATTTCGTGTTTATTATATGTGATTTAGTGAGTGTGAAAGTTTCGTAGAAAAATTTAGTCATTTAAGTGCTCAATTTGATAAAAAGTATTTAATCGAGAAAAGAGCAAAAGTTGCATACTAAAGTGAAAGGTACTAAATTGATTGTGGCTTTTTAAGTGGATGTACTAAAAGGGCAATTAGCCCATATACTACAAAGAGGGACGGCAATGGGCCACTTTAATTACAAATTTCATGTTATTTTAGTATTAGTATAAGTTATATTAGTGAGTTAATAAATATTGTTAATATATGTGTGTTGTTTTAACATAAAATAATAAAAACATGTGGGAAGAAAGAGAACCTTACCTCATTCATCTTCTTGGCCGAAAGTTAGAGGAAGAAACTCCATTGTTGGAGCTTGAAATTTCGGCAATTTGGAGCTTAATTAGGGGTATGTATTTTGCTTAGTTTTTGATAATTTTTACATTTTTGGAATGGTTGCTTTGAATGCTATACAACCCATGTGGAAATTTTTGAGATTTTGGCACTTTAAAATTCGGCTATGGTTGTATAGGCATGGTTTGAAATGTTGATAGTAGATTTCAATTAGTATGTGTTAAATCATCCTCTTTTGAATTAGAAGTTGTGATGAAATTGGATGTTAGGGATTTATTTGAAAAAAAAATAAATATTTTGAAGGACTAAAACATGAAATAAATGAAATGCATGAACACATAGGGCTATGGGGAAGATTCGGCCAAGCTATAGTGTTGGAAAATTTTTCATATTTTGTGTTTTGTGCAAATTGGACCAATTTGTAAAAAATGGGAAACATTAGGGGCAAAATGGTAAATTGCCCATTTGTGTGTTTTGGGACTAAATTGAGATGAAATGCGATTAAATGAGCTAAATTTTAATGTGTTTTAGATCAAGAGCAAAGAAAAACGGAATTAGACCGGGGAAAGACGAAGGTTCTCGAATAGCCGATTCGCACGGACTATCAACAACCGAGGTAAGTCCTTTAGTTAAATCGTGTCAAAGAATTAATTATGGTTATCTTGAATATTAAAAATTGATGGATGTTAGTATCCATTTACATCATGGCCGAATGTATATTGACATATTAGGTTGATGATTTATGTTGAGTATGTGATGGGAATTGTTGGATTGTATAATGATAAAATGGTTTTGTTGGTCCAATGTGAGTGAGCCCAATTGAATTAGATGAGTTTATAATAGTTATGAAGTGTGTTGGTAATGTTTAACCTGTATTGACGTGACTCGGGCTTTTACGCCTAGCAGGCCTTGTGCCGGTGTTATTTATCGGGCTTTTACGCCTAGCAGGCCTTGTGCCGGTGTTATTTATCGGGCTTTTACGCCTAGCAGGCCTCGTGCCGGTGTTACTTTTCGGGCTTTTACGCCTAGCAGGCTTGATGCCGGTGATGTATTTTACAAAAGAGAAATCAAATCTTTGTTCAAGACAACTTAAAGCTAATTTATTGAGTATATGGTTCAGGTAAGCATGTAAGGTATGTTATGCTTAATATCACTTGAGTTGAATTAATATTATGAGAATTGTGTTATATGTGTTGAAGTTAATATTGATGGGTGTAATATGATGGAATTCGAGTTAGAATGTGCTATTATGGAACAATTGGTTTTCAAAGTATAAATGCTAAGAAAGGAGATTTTCATGCGATATGCTTATATGAATTTTAATGAAATGATTTCTACTTTTACTTGGGTTATTGAATTTCTAGTATTCAGCCTTGTATAAGTAATTGACTTAAGTGCTTATGTGGAATACAATAAGTTGGAAGTTTAATTTCAATTATTTGTATGTTTTATTATCATGAGATTAGGACTTACTAAGCTAGTAAGCTTACTAGTGTGAAATGTTCTCCTTTGTTTTATAGATTAGGTGCAAGCTACAAGCTCGTCGGGATCTTTCGGAAAGTCGTCCACACTATCAAATTGTTTTGGTACTCTTTCATTTTGGTTTTTCCAAAGAAGGCATGTATAGGAAAGACTTTATTTAAGTTTGACGGAAACTTTGGTTCATGTATGTAATAGCCATGCGAATATGGCTAAATTTTTAGTCAAGTATGCTTTTTGCGACTTTTGTTATAAATGTTGGTGCTCTTTTAAATCGATGATGTTATGATATTATGCGAATGATTTAGGTATAAGCTAAATTAAGTAAATGGTTAAGATGCATGGATGGTACGAATTATATGTGAGTATATTCGGTTATAAGCTAGTAATCATATCTTGTAAAGAAACAGTCTTTAGTAACAGCAGTGATGTAGTTTTGAAAAATCACCAAAAATAGGATAAGTTGAATTAGAAGGTGAATGATGTATAGAACCAAAGTTTATTGTGTCTATTTTGATATGAAAGAAACAGAGTAGGCAAAGGAGTTTTATGTTATGAGATATTTAAATTTTAGTGAGACTTGATCTGAATGAGTTCGTGAATCCATGTTCTGTCTTGGAAAAATTGTTAAAAATTGTACAAAAATAATTAGGGAGCATGGTTTATATGTTTGAAATCCTTGATGAGTCTATTTTTAATAGGATTAAACAAGAACATTATTGAAAATTTGTGCTATGAGATAAATGAGTTTTTGTAATGACAGGTCAGAATCGTCAACAGTGAAATAGTGGAAACTTTGATGAATAAACTGTACTAATTGGCCACATGAAAAATTCTGGAAAAATTATGGTAAATTTTTATAAGAGTCTAGTTTCAAGGAAAATTTACGGATCTAAATTTCGAGTTTTGTAACTCGAGTTATGATCAATTTAGTCAGCATGATGCAGTTTGACAGCTTTAAATTTTTATGTTCCGAACTTGTAGTCGAGTCTTGTAATGCCACATACTCGACCCCGGCAAAGGTCTCGGGTAAGGGGTGTTACAGAAACCGAGCATGCTGAACATTTGATGTAATATCCCGGGTTAGGGGCTATTTTGTTGTTGCATGTTTTTGCATGTGTTTAGTGTGCTGCGTGGCTATTTCTATGTTTTGGGGGCTTAATTGAAGTCTAAGTGTATGCCTGAGTGAGTGGGAAAATTTTTATTTTTGGGTGTTAAGTCAGGGGAGCTGTTGGAGCTAGGGTATAAGAGTTTTCTTTGGTGTTTTATTGCACAAGTGAAGAGCTGGCAGAGTGGCAAGGGAGGAGCTTGGTGTGGCGTCATCTTCAGGTGAGGGAGGCCCAGAGTTCAAGTCGTAGAGCTCCCATTTTGGTTCCCATTTTGGACGGCATGGAGGAAGAGGTAGAAGGCAAGTGGAATTCTACCTTGGACCAGGTCAAACCGTTCAAAAGAAAGGTGGAGAGTGATTGTAGGAGTAAGACTTGGTAAACACATTGGAAATGGGTGGAGTGGAGTGTTTGGGGGGATATGGCCGAATGTTGGGGAAGTGGGGAGTGTATGGCCGGTTTTGGGAAGTGGGGAGTGAGTAGTGCCGAATTTCTTTTGGCAATTTTCTTAGTATTTTCGGTCACCATTTTGGGTAAACCGAATTCTCTCCTTTGTTAATAGCCAACCGAAACTTCATTTGTTTTCTCATTTTTCTTCTTGGAAACCGAAAGTGCAAGCGAAGATGTGCTTTGAATTAGTTTATTTCTTTTAGTTCTCGTAATAGCCGAATGCCCTTTTGTGCCACCATTTCCACTTTGCTTTTATTTCTTTTCTTCTTGTGATTCCTTGGCCGAACCATATATCCTCCTCATCATTTCTTTTTCTTTATCATTTAGGTGTCGAAGCCATCATCCTTTTCCTCTCATACATTCTCTCATTTCTTGAAAACATTTGAGCCGAATCTTCCCGCAACTTGTGGCGATTTCTCTTCTTTTCTTGAACCACACTTCTTTGTTTTGCTTTCAAGTTTATAGCCGAATCCCTTGGTATTGCCGAAATTGCCTTCTATCACTTGTTCTTATTTTGGCCGAATATCAACCCCTCCCTTTTTCATCCTTTTCTTGCGCTTTCTTTCTTGGGTTAGGCCGAATCTCTCCTCTCTCTTAGTAGATCTCTTTTGGCCGAATATCAGTGAAGGGTTGATCCGGGTTGGTTGTTCAATCATTGAACAAGGTAAGTGGGTGGCCGAATGGCCATTTTCCCCTCTCTTGTTCTCTATTGATTGTGGTTTGCTTAATAGCCGATCTTGGGCATGTGTTGAAGGGGTTAATCTTTTGTGTTGAACCGCTTTCTGCTAGGGCCTTGGATTGTGGTGGTGATCGGGTGAAGCGATCAATTGAAGCCTTGATCGTGAGTGACCGATTGGTAAGTTAGGGGTAAGTGATTGGTATTATTATTATTGGTTCAATCTTTTGATTTCGATTAAGTCAAAGGTGACTAAGGATTAACTATTTGTCTTAATAGGGTGTGCCGATTGTTAAAGAATAACCATCGTTGGTTCGAGGTTTGGTAGGAAACCAAACCATCTGCAAAAGGTAAGGATTAAGCGATACACCCTTTGGTTTAATTGGTCATAGCCGAATGGTCTTGGTTACTAACCCTTGGTTTGGCCGATTCTAGGAGCAAGTTGATCGAGGGATTTAGACGGGGGGTCTTTGGGATTTAGACTTGCGATTTACTGTGTGTAACTAACACACCCATACTTAGTGATATTGTTATTAAACCTGTTTGCCTATTAAAATCATGACAAGATGATGGATTATTGGATACCCAAACGGGTATGTGTATGCGTATCCGGGTAAGTCAAGATTGTTACTAGATTACCGATGATCTATATGGTATCATGACTATGTATGTATGTGATATGGGGCATGAGTCAAACATATTAGCATGATATGCATAATTTGTATGATATGCATGATTACATGAGTTGGTTTGTTGATGGGTGATATGAGTAGAGGGAGCAGTTGATATTTTGTGCTTGACGAGCACCAAAGTTTTGGTAACACACTTTGTGACTTTGGGTCACCAAAGCTTTGGTAGCACATTTGTGTCTTTGGGACACCAGAGGTTGGGCACCTCATTGCGACTTGTCCCTATGGTTAACACCACCGTGGGTTGGCCCCACTTTGAGATATGGGATCGTCTCACAGTGATTGGGTATCACACGATGGGTTGGCCCCATCATTCGATTATTGTGACTACGGTCACCAGTGCTTTGGTAGCACATTTGTGTCTTTGGGACACCGCAGGTTGGGCACCTCATTGCGACTTGTCCCCGTGGTTAACACCACCGTGGGTTGGCCCCACATGAGATATGGGATCGTCTCTAGTGATTGGGTATCACACGATGGGTTGGCCCCATCATTCGATTATCGTGACTACGGTCACCGAGAGCTTGGGTAGCACATTGTGTCTTTCGGACACCGTGTTTTGGTAACACATTGTGACTATATGTCACCGGTGGTTTGGCACCACCAAAGTGGTTTGGTACCACACGGGGTAGAAAAAGGAGATACGGATGGTTAGGATCGGGTTGCATTAATTATGTTGCTATGTATGATGTGTGTTAGCATGTTGTTTCATCGGGAGCGGGATTTATGCACTGAGTCACTCGACTCACCCTCTCCTTTGACTTTTCAGGTGACTCGTAGACGCGGACCTGGAGCCGGGATGGACTCGGGGTGCTCATGCCATGCTTAATAAAGTTTTACTCAAACTCTATCATTTGGGTACTTTAGTTTAATTACTTTTATTTGGGTTTTAATTTGGATTTGTAAAAGGCCTTTAAATTATGTTTTATGATGGTTATGTTTTAATTAGATTCTCAACCTGCTTAACAAATAACTTGGTATGAAATTTTACTAAAAATTTGGTAAGATAATGTTTTCAAAACTATAACGCAATGTGTTTTAAAACATACCATCGGGTATCTCACCATGTTTTGCTATAAAGTAAACTCAAGTGATTTTCAAACCAAACTCGAAATTCGACTAAGTCGGGAAGGTTTCAAAATAGCACTAAGAAACTATTGGAAATGCTAAATGAAATCAACTCGTTTTTAACTATATACCTCGGACAAGTTTTCAAAATCTAATCAAACAGGCCAACTCAAATTTTCTTCAAGTTCACTATGTTTTCGCCCCGCTTTTAAACGAAAAAAATCTGATCACTCAAAGACGTTTTCCCTGTAACATACCAGATTCGGTCGTGGTGTCTTGTCCGAGTTTGGGGTGTTACAATTGTGGTATCAGAGCTAAGTTCAAAGGCTCGGCTGTGGGCCTGAGGCCCAAAAATGTTTTCAAAAGGTTGTTTTGTTAGTCTTTATTCTTAAAGTATGGTTTGAAAGGCATGGCACCGAGTCTCCTGCACCAGCTTCCTGTAAGTACCCGTACTATTGCTTGTGAATTGATTGGATATGATATGATTTGATGAATAGCAATAGTATACTACTTTAGAGATTGAAACTGATAGGATTCTGTGAACTCGCGAGAACAAATCTCCTTAAATATTCATAAGACTTGCTTTTAAACAAGTGGAATAAATATCGATGCATAAAAATTCTTAATCGAATACGTGAGAAAGATTAGTCATGAGCGCTAGAGGTGGACGTGGTCGTGGGCGAGGTCGTGGTAGGATGACAGCTTCGAGCCCGTAGGATCCGGTCGTGGTTCGTAAAATGAGATACCGCTCCGCCGCCACCGGAGGTGGTGAGTTCCAAGATCGATCGAGATGACGCAGCGTCACACGCGCGATGCTGCGCGAGTGTTAGAAAGGGTAGCGAGGAGTTGGTGGTGGCGCGGAGTTAGGAAATCGGTTCTCGAGCGACTTCGCCAATGGGGCCGAATTCTTCCGAGGTGTTTCGGTGTTGCTCCCAAAGATCGCTGAATATTAGTTGGAGGCAACTGAACGGATCATGGATGATCTGGACTTGATAGCTCAAGAGAGAAGTCTGAAGGGCATCGTATCACTTCTCCGTGATGAGTCATATCAGTGGTGGCTCACGGTTCGAGACAGTGTGGCAGCAGAGGATCTGACGTGGGATTATTTCAGGGCTGCATATCAAAAGAAGTACATCGGAGCTAGTTATATCGACTCCCAGCGAAAGGCTTTTCGGAGGCTTGTTCGGGGAGTAAATCATTCTTTAGTACGAGGCCGAGTTCCCTGGTCGAGTAGGTATGCCAGGGGCATTGTGGCCACTGAGCATGAGAGGTGTGTTCGTTTCGAGGATGGCCTGCGAGACGACTTGAGGCTGCTGATTGCTCCTCAGTAGGAGCGCGAGTTTGCTGTCTTGGTTGAGAAGGCTAAGGTAGCCGAGGGTGTTAAGGAGTCAGTGAGACAAGGCATGGACAGAAATAGGCATAAGAGGAGCTTTGGGTCTTCTGGATCGTCGGGTAATCCGCAGAAGAGGGCTAGACCGAGTGGGCCGAACCACCGCTAGGTTTGTTGTTTGCTGGCGTGGGACCGCCGCAGCGTGATCAGTGTGGGAAATCTCATTGGGGTGGTTGCTGGACTGGAGGGAAAAGGTTGCTTCGAGTGTGGTTCTCTGGAGCACCGTGTGAGGGACGGTCCCGCGTAGGTTGGCTAGGATTCACTGAGAGGCAGGGCCGTAATCAGTTCAGAGGTAATGGACCGCCACCGCAGAGGGGCCGTGGTAATGGCGAGAGGTGGTAATGGTTCGGTCGGGCCGTGGAGCACCGGCGCGAGGTGCGGGTAGTTCTGATGCTAGACAGCCTGGATTAGTGTATGCTGCGAGGCGCCGAGAGGAGGGCGACGCACCGGACGTCATAACCGGTACGTTTTTTGATTTTTGGTTCTCCTTATACTGCTTTGATTGATGTGGGTTCAACGCACTCTTATGTTGCCGTGAGTATAGTAGAGACCATGGATTTAGACTCGAGATATCTTCTAGGCGGATGACCGTGATTAGCCCTCTAGGTCACTCTGTAGTAGTAGATAAACCGCTTAGAGAGGTACCCTTAGAACTCCAAGGGGTAGTGTTCGGCTCACGATCCGATGGAGCCGCCGTTTGGGAGTTCGATCCGATTCTTGGGATGGATTGGTTGGTCAAGTACCAAAGCGAGGTTGGATTGCGCGCCAAGCGCATGGTTCTTAAGACGGTTGAGGGTGAAGAGGTGGCTATGATAGGTAATAGGAGAGATTACTTATCTAATGTGGTATCTGCTCTGAAAGCGGAGAAGATGGTCAGGAAGGGCTGTGAAGCATATGTAGTTCATGTGTATGCCTTGGAGGCTAAAGAGGCTGCTGTGGAGAAGGTTCATACCGTTAAGGAGTTTGCTGATGTTTTTCCTGAGGAACTTCCGGTTTGCCGCCAGATCGCGAGGTGGAGTTCGGGATTGATCTGTTATCTTAATCGCTGCGCCGTGTCTATTGCTCCGTATAGGATGGCGCCAAAGGAATTGGTGGAGCTTAAGGCTCGCATCCGTGGAGTTATTGGATAGAGGTTTCATCGTGCCAAGTGTTTCGCCGTAAGTGCGCGCGGTACTTTTTTGTCAAGAAGAAAGATGGCTCGATGCGGATGTGTATAGACTACCGCCCGCTGAATAAGCCGACGATTAAAAACAAGTATCCGCTGCCACGGATAGACGATTTGTTTGATCACCGAGGGTGCTTTGCGGTATTCTCGAAGATCGACTTGAGGTCTGGGTATCACCAGTTAAGAGTTAAGGAGGCTGATATCCATAAAACAGCGTTTCGGACTCGGTATGGGCACTACGAATTTCTGGTAATGCCGTTCGGGTTGACTAACGCACCGGCAGCGTTTATGGATATGATGAATAGGGTGTTTCAGCAGTATCTGGATCAGTTCGTCGTGGTTTTCATAGACGACATCTTAGTGTACTCAAGGACAGAGGAAGAGCATGATAAGCATTTGCGAGTGGTGTTGCAGATTTTGAGGGAAAAGCAACTCTATGCTAAGTTCAGTAAGTGCGAGTTCTGGCTTAGAGAAGTGACTTTCTTGGGTCATGTAGTGTCGGCTGAGGGGATTCGAGTAGATCCTCGTAAGATTGAGGCAGTTTTGGATTGGAAGCCGCCTAGGTCAGTGGCTGAGATTCGGAGTTTTTTGGGTTTGGCCGGATACTACCGAAGGTTTGTTGAGGGTTTCTCATTGATAGCAGCGCCGATGACCAAGTTGCTGAGGAAAGAAGTTCCGTTTGTGTGGACTGAGAAACAGCAGGAAAGCTTCGATAAGTTAAAGAAGATTTTGACTGAGGCTCCGGTTCTAATTCAACCTGAGGCTGGTAAGGAGTTCACAGTCTATTGCGATGCATCACATACGGGCTTGGGTTGTGTGCTGATGCAAGAAGGTAAGGTTGTGGCTTACGCTTCTCGGCAGCTGAGGCCACATGAGGTCAATTATCCGACGCACGATTTGGAGCTAGCAGCTGTAGTCTTCACTTTAAAAATTTGGAGGCACTACTTGTACGGAGAGAGATCGATAGTCTACACAGATCACAAGAGTCTGAAGTATCTACTGACTCAGAAGGATTTGAATTTGAGGCAGCGCAGATGGGTCGAGTTGCTGAAAGATTACGACTGTTCGATTGAGTATCATCCGGGCAAGGCTAACGTGGTGGCTGACGCGTTGAGCCGTAAGGTTGTTTCGGACTTAAGAGCATTGTTTGCCCATTTGAGT
The DNA here is from genome assembly GCA_025698515.1 of Gossypium sturtianum. NCBI lineage: Eukaryota > Viridiplantae > Streptophyta > Magnoliopsida > Malvales > Malvaceae > Gossypium > Gossypium sturtianum. Next base: position 25,049,593 of record CM046952.1, read on the forward strand.
TTGTATGACGACGGGAGTATTCTGGCAGAGTTGCAGGTTAAGCCTACTTGGGTTGAGCAGATCATAGAGAAACAGTTAGAGGATGTGATTCTAAGTGCGCGAAGGTTGCAAGTGCAGAATGGTGGTTTGGAGGGTTACAGCTTGTCTAGTGATGAGGTTCTGTGTTTCCAAGGTAAAGCTTGTATGCCTAAAGATGTTGAACTGAGGCAGAAGATTCTTCAGGATGCACATAGCAGTCCTTATGCTATGCATCCTGGAGGTAGCAAGATGTATAGGGATCTTAGAGAGCAGTTTTGGTGGCCTGGCTTGAAGAAAGAGGTGACAGAGTTTGTTGGGAAGTGTCTGACTTGTCAGCAGGTCAAGGCTGAACATCAGTTGCCGTCGGGGTTGCTTCAGCCTGTGAAGATCCCTCAGTGGAAGTGGGAAAGGATAACCATGGATTTCGTCAGTGGGTTACCGCTTACGCCAAGCAAGAAGGATTCAGTTTGGGTAGTGGTGGATCGACTGACTAAATCAGCTCACTTTATTCCGGTGAGGGTTGACTACTCACTTCAGAAGCTAGCGAAGCTATATGTGTCAGAGATAGTGAGGTTGCACGCGCGTGCGCTTTGATAATCTCGGATAGGGATCCCGATTCACGTCAAGGTTCTGGAAAGCGTTGCATCAAGCTCTGGGTACTCGTTTGGATTTCAGTACGGCTTTTCACCCGTAGTCTGACGGTCAATCAGAAAGGGTCATTCAGGTCTTAGAGGATATGCTAAGAGGTTGTATCTTGGATTTCAGAGGTAGTTGGGAGGAGTTTTTGCCATTAGCTGAGTTTGCCTACAACAACAGTTACCAAGAAAGCATCAAGATGGCACTGTATGAGGCGTTGTATGGTAGGAAATGTCGCTCACCTACGTGTTGGACGGAGTTAGGTGAACGTCACTTGTTGGGACCCGAGTTGGTTGCGAGACCAAGACAAGGTTAAGTTGATTCGATCTAGATTGAAGGAGGCTTGGACCGGCAGAGTCTTATGCCGATCTTAAGCGAAGAGATATAGAGTTCGCTGTGGGGATCGAGTGTTCTGAAGGTCTCGCCTTGGAAGAAGGTGTTGAGGTTCGGGAAGAATGGCAAGCTAAGTCCGAGGTTTATTGGGCCGTATAAGGTACTGAGACGAGTTGGACCAGTAGCGTACCAGCTTGAGTTGCCAGCAGAGCTTAGTCAGATTCACGATGTTTTCCATGTTTCGATGCTTCGGAGGTATCGTTCAGATCCGTCGCATGTGGTAGCAATGGAAGAGATCGAGGTAAATCCAGATTTGACCATGGAGGAGGAACCCGTGCGATTTCTTGATCGAGATGTGAAGGTTCTGCGTAAGAAAATCTGTGCCTTTGGTTAAGGTTCTTTGGCGGAATCATGGCATAGAAGAAGCTACGTGGGAACCCGAGGATATGATGAGACAAAAATACCCGCAACTCTTACGATCGTGTAATTTCGAGGTCGAAATTATTTTTAAGGGGTAGAACCGTAATATCCCGGTTAGGGGCTATTTTGTTGTTGCATGTTTTTGCATGTGTTTAGTGTGTCTTTGCGTGGCTATTTCTATGTTTTGGGGCTTAATTGAAGTCTAAGTGTATGCCTGAGTGAATGGGAAAATTTTGATTTTTGGGTGTTAAGTCGGGAGCCGTTGGAGCTAGGGTATAAGAGTTTTCTTTGGTGTTTTATTGCACAAGTGAAGAGTCGGCAGAGTGGCAAGGGAGGAGCTTGGTGTGGCGTCATCTTCAGTGAGGAGGTCCAGAGTTCAAGTCGTAGAGCTCCCATTTTGGTTCCCATTTTGGACGGCATGGAGGAAGAGGTAGAAGGCAAGTGGAATTCTACCTTGGACCAGGTCAAACCGTTCAAAAGAAAGGTGGAGAGTGATTGTAGGAGTAAGACTTGGTAAACACATTGGAAATGGGTGGAGTGGAGTGTTTGGGGGGATATGGCCGAATGTTGGGGAAGTGGGGAGTGTATGGCCGGTTTTGGGAAGTGGGGAGTGAGTAGTACCGAATTTCTTTTGGCAATTTTCTTAGTATTTTCGGTCACCATTTTGGGTAAACCGAATTCTCTCCTTTGTTAATAGCCAACCGAAACTTCATTTGTTTTCTCTCATTTTTCTTCTTGGAAACCGAAAGTGCAAGCAGCATGTGCTGAATTAGTTTATTTCTTTTAGTTCTCGTAATAGCCGAATGCCCTTTTGTGCCACCATTTCCACTTTGCTTTTATTTCTTTTCTTCTTGTGATTCCTTGGCCGAACCATATATCCTCCTCATCATTTCTTTTTCTTTATCATTTAGGTAAGCCGAAGCCATCATCCTTTTCCTCTCATACATTCTCTCATTTCTTGAAAACATTTGAGCCGAATCTTCCTGTAACTTGTGGCGATTTCTCTTCTTTTCTTGAACCACACTTCTTTGTTTTGCTTTCAAGTTTATAGCCGAATCCTTGGTATTGCCGAAATTGCCTTCTATCACTTGTTCTTATTTTGGCCGAATATCAACCCCTCCCTTTTTCATCCTTTTCTTGCGCTTTCTTTCTTGGGTTAGGCGAATCTCTCCTCTCTCTTAGTAGATCTCTTTTGGCCGAATATCGCTGAAGGGTTGATCCGGTTGGTTGTTCAATCATTGAACAAGGTAAGTGGGTGGCCGAATGGCCATTTTCCCCTCTCTTGTTCTCTATTGATTGTGGTTTGGTTAATAGCCGATCTTGGGCATGTGTTGAAGGGGGTTAATCTTTTGTGTTGAACCGCTTTCCTGCTAGGGCCTTGGATTGTGGTGGTGATCGGGTGAAGCAACCAATTGAAGCCTTGATCGTGAGTGACCGATTGGTAAGTTAGGGTAAGTGATTGGTATTATTATTATTGGTTCAATCTTTTGATTTCGATTAAGTCAAAGGTGACTAAGGATTAACTATTTGTCTTAATAGGGTGTGCCGATTGTTAAAGAATAACCATCGTTGGTTCGAGGTTTGGTAGGAAACCAAACCATCCGCAAGGTAAGGATTAAGCGATACACCCTTTGGTTTAATTGGTCATAGCCGAATGGTCTTGGTTACTAACCCCGGTTTGGCCGATTCTAGGAGCAAGTTGATCGAGGGATTTAGACGGGGTCTTTGGGATTTAGACTTGCGATTTACTGGTGTGTAACTAACACACCCATACTTAGTGATATTGTTATTAAACCTGTTTGCCTATTAAAATCATGACATGATGATGGATTATTGGATACCCAAACGGGGTATGTGTACGTATCCGGTAAGTCAAGATTGTTACTAGATTACTGATGATCTATATGGTATCATGACTATGTATGTATGTGATATGGGGCATGAGTCAAACATATTAGCATGATATGCATAATTTGTATGATATGCATGATTACATGAGTTGGTTTGTTGATGGGTGATATGAGTAGAGGGAGCGGTGATATTTTTGTGCTTGTGAGCACCAGTGTTTTGGTAACACACTTTGTGACTTTGGGTCACCAAGGCTTTGGTAGCACATTTGTGTCTTTGGGACACCGAGAGGTTGGGCACCTCATTGCGACTTGTCCCCGTGGTTAACACCACCGTGGGTTGGCCCCACTTTGAGATATGGGATCGTCGCTAGTGATTGGGTATCACACGATGGGTTGGCCCCATCATTCGATTATTGTGACTACGGTCCACCAGTGCTTTGGTAGCACATTTGTGTCTTTGGGACACCGAGGTTGGGCACCTCATTGCGACTTGTCCCCGTGGTTAACACCACCGTGGGTTGGCCCCACATGAGATATGGGATCGTCTCGCTAGTGATTGGGTATCACACGATGGGTTGGCCCCATCATTCGATTATCGTGACTACGGTCACCGGTGCTTGGGTAGCACATTGTGTCTTTGGGACACCAAAGGTTTTGGTAACACATTGTGACTATATGTCACCAAGTGGTTTGGCACCACCAAAGTGGTTTGGTACCACACGGGTAGAAAAAGGAGATACGGATGGTTAGGATCGGGTTGCATTAATTATGTTGCTATGTATGATGTCCATTAGCATGTTGTTTCATCAGAGCGGGATTTATGCACCGAGTCACTCGACTCACCCTCTCCTTTGACATTTCAGTGACTCGTAGACGCGACCTGGAGCCGGGATGGACTCGGGTGCTCATGCCATGCTTAATAAAGTTTTACTCAAACTCTATCATTTGGGTACTTTAGTTTAATTACTTTTATTTGGGTTTTAATTTGGATTTGTAAAAGGCCTTTAAATTATGTTTTATGATGGTTATGTTTTAATTAGATTCTCAACCCGCTTAACAAATAACTTGGTATGAAATTTTACTAAAAATTTGGTAAGATAATGTTTTCAAAACTATAACGCAATGTGTTTTAAAACATACCATCGGGTATCTCACCATGTTTTGCTATAAAGTAAACTCAAGTGATTTTCAAACCAAACTCGAAATTCGACTAAGTCGGGAAGGTTTCAAAATAGCACTAAGAAACTATTGGAAATGCTAAATGAAATCAACTCGTTTTTAACTATATACCTCGGACAAGTTTTCAAAATCTAATCAAACAGGCCAACTCAAATTTTCTTCAAGTTCACTATGTTTTCGCCCCGCTTTTAAACGAAAAAAATCTGATCACTCAAAGACGTTTTCCCCGTAACATACCAGATTCGGTCGTGGTGTCTTGTCCGAGTTTGGGGTGTTACATTTGAGACTTGTGTTACAGACTTTGCGTGATAAGCAATTATACGCGAAATTCAGTAAATGTGAGTTCTGGTTACGTGAAGTTAGTTTTCTGGGGCATGTTCTTTCAGCATCAGGTATTCGGGTTGATCCGAGTAAGATTTCAGCTATACTTGATTGGAAACCTCCGCGTAATGTTTCTGAAGTTCAGAGTTTTTTGGGACTTGCCGATTATTATAGACGCTTCGTGAAAGGTTTCTCCATGATTGTAACTCCGATGACAAAGCTACTTCAAAAAGATGTTAGTTTCGAGTGGACGGAGAGGTGCCAGAAGAGTTTCGATCAGTTGAAAACCTTGTTGACTGAAGCTTTAGTGCTCGTTCAGCCAGAGTCGGGTAAAGAGTTCGTTATCTTCAGTGATGCATCCTTGAATGGTTTGGGCTGTGTTTTGATGCAAGAGGGTAAAGTTGTAGCGTATGCTTCGAGACAGTTAAAGCCGCACGAAAAGAACTATCCGCCGCATGATCTCGAATTGGCCGCTATAGTCTTTGCTTTGAAGATATGGCACCACTATCTGTTAGGTGAAAAATGCCATATCTATTTCGATCATAAAAGCCTAAAGTATTTAATGACTCAGAAGGATCTGAATCTGAGACAACGACGATGGTTGGAATTGTTAAAAGACTACGAGCTTGTGATTGATTATCACCCGGGAAAAGCTAATTTGGTTGCTGATACTCTAAGCCGAATATCACTGTTTGATTTACGTGCAATGAAAGCATATATAGTTATAACTAACGATGGTGCAATTATTATAGAATTGAAAGCGAGACCGTTATTTGTCCAACAGATTTGCGAAGCTCAAAGGGTTGATGATAGCTTGATAGCAAAAAGGAATCAATGTGGTTCGAATGCTGACTTAGAATTTCAGATTGATGCTGAGGGATGTTTGCAGTTCAGAAACCGAATATGTGTACCAAAGGATCCTGAGTTGATTCGGATGATTTGTAATGAAGCTAATAATAGTAAATTGTTTGTTCACCCGGGTAGCACAAAGATGTATAATGATTTGAAACAGCATTACTGATGGCACGGTATGAAACAAGATATTTCAGATTTTGTGTCGAAATGTTTGATATGTCAGCAAGTAAAAGCCAAGCATCAGGTGCCATCAGGATTACTTCAGCCGATTATGATACCCGAGTGGAAATGGGATCGAGTCACGATGGATTTCAGATTCAGGTTACCGCTGACACCGAGCAAGAAAGATGCAATCTGGGTTATTGTTGATAGATTGACTAAGTCGGCTCACTTTATTCCGGTCCGTATAGATTACTCGCTCGATAAGCTAGCTGAATTACATATTTCTCAAATCGTACGATTACATGGAGTACCTATTTCTATTATTTCAGATAGAGATCCGAGGTTTACATCACGGTTTTGGAAGAAACTGCAGGATGCATTAGGTACTAAATTGCATTTCAGCACAGCTTTTCACCCCCAGACGGATGGTCAATCCGAGGGAATTATTCAAATACTCGAGGATATGTTGAGATGTTGTGTTCTCAAGTTCAAGGGTACATGGGAATGATACTTGCCTTTGATTGAATTTGCATACAATAATAGTTTTCAATCGAGTATCAAAATGGCACCTTACGAGGCTTTGTACGGTCGTAAATGTCGTACGCCTTTGTATTGGACTGAACTAAGTGAAAGCAAGATACACAGGGTTGATCTAATCAAAGAGACTGAACAGAAAGTAAAAGTGATCCGCGAAAGTTTGAAAGCAGCGTCAGACCATCAGAAATCTTATGCGGATTTGAAACGTAAAGATATAGAGTTTCAGATTGGTGACAGGGTATTTTTGAAAGTCTCTCCATGGAAGAAAATACTTAGATTTGGTCGCAAGGGCAAACTGAGTCCAAGATTTATTGGGCCGTACGAGATTATTGAGCGTATCGGGCCGGTTGCGTACAGATTAATGTTGCCACCTGAGTTAGAAAAGATCCACAATGTTTTCCATGTTTCGATGCTTCGACGATATAGAACCGATCCTTCTCATGTGATTAATCCGTCAGAAATTGAGATTCAGTCTGATCTGACCTATGAGGAAGAATCGATTCGTATTTTGGCTCACGAAGTGAAAGAGTTGCGTAATAAGAAAATCTCATTGGTAAAAGTACTGTGGCATAAGCACGGGGTTGAGGAAGCAACTTGGGAACTTGAGGCTTCGATAAAAGAACGATATCCAAACTTATTCACCGGTAAGATTTTCGAGGACGAAAATCCTTAAGGGGGAGAGTTGTAACAGCTCGATTTTGACCCTAATCAGAACGGTGGTTTCGGGACCACGAATCCGAGTCAGAAAAATATATAAATATTATTTTCTATGTTCTTTATGTGTGAATTAGTGTGTGTGAAATTTTCGTATTAAAATTTGATCGTTTTAATGCTTAATTTTGAAATAAAGGCTTAATCGCATAAATTGAAAATTCGATGGTTAGATGAGATAGTGCTTAATTGTTGATGTTTTAATAAATTTGAGGCTTAAAGTAGCAATTTGGCCATAAAGGAAGGTTAGTGGCCGGTTGGTATGCATGAAATAGTGATACTAATTGTTTATTATTTCTTTAGGTGAAAATGGTACATTATTTTAATATATGTTAATGGTATAATAAAGTAAAACATAAAACATGCATTATGCTCATCATCTTTGCCGCAACCTTAAAGGAAAAAGAAAGAAAATAACCTAGCTACATTCGGTATTGTCTAAGCTTGATTAAGGTATGTGCTTAGCTCGGTTTTTGATAATTTTTACGTTTTTGAGATCGTTGTTTTGTGTTTTAACTAGCCCATGCTTAAATTTTTGAATTGGTTGTGTATTTCATGAATTTCCATTGAAGGAAGTTTGTTGTTTTTGTTGTTTGATGATGAAATATGAATTATATGTGTTAGATTAACAAGTTTTGTATTTGAATTTTTGACGAAATTGAGTAATTAGGACTAAATTGAAAAAAAAATTGAGGGACTAAAATGGAAAACAAATGAAATGCATGGACTTGTATGAGTGTATGGAACATTCGTCCTAAGCATGATGTAGTCAAATTTTGAATATTTTGTGTTTTGTAAAAAAAGGGACTAAATTGTAAAAATGTGAAATATTAGGGGTAAAAATGTAATTTTCCCATTTATGTGTTTTTGGATTAAATTGAATGAAAATATGTTTGAATGAGATTAATTTGAAATTATTTAGATCAAGAACAAAAATGATCAGGATTGGATCGGGGAAAAACAAAGTTGATCGAATAGTCGGGAAACACAGCCCGTCGATACTCGAGGTATGTTTTTAAGCAATAGAGTTGAATTAGATTTTTCTATAATGATGAATATGTATCTAATAATGGTAAATTTGTACAAAAATTGATATTGCCGAATGGAATATTAGTTGGGAAAGATTAGAGTTGACTGTAATGTAAACATATGTGTTAATGGCATAACTATATGTGATATTGAATTGAAAAATAGGCATGGTCGAATGTGATGCATGTTTATATAAAAATGATTTAGCCGAATATAAGGTGGTTTTGAAGATGAAATTAACTAATTTTTACATATGTAATTGAGATGTAAGATTTGATATGTGTAAATAAGGAGTAGGTTCGGGAAAAGCAAGAAAGTGTACGAATTTATATACCGAGCACTAAGTGTGCAAAATCGGTCAATGAGCACTATGTGTGCGAACTTATATACCGAGCACTAAGTGTGCGATATCGGTTAATAAGCACTATGTGTGCAAGCTTAAATACCGAGCACTAAGTGTGGGAAATCGGTTGTGTAGCACTAATTATGCAAGAAGTTAAGGTAACGGCACTAAGTGTGCGATACGTTACAAGAATTTTTGGCTTTAAACATGCAAGGTATTAATTTGACGACATTGAACATGTAATACGTTAATATGTTGTTGCATGGGGTGTACAGGTTTGTCGATATTTTAATTGTAATAGTTATCGAAAGTACTAAACGGAATATATTGATCAGGTACGCAATGATGAATTATCTTTTGGATGGTAAGTAAGTTTAGTTATTGAGATGATAAATCCGTATCATGTGTATTTATATGAAATCTGTAAGGATTGAAAAGGGAGTATGAATTTCAGTATTGTGTATATATATATACGTATAATTGTTTAAGGTAAGGAGAGGATTATAGATTTAGATGAATGCTAGTATTAAATGTTGAGATATTCGGCATTAAGGGTTATAAAATGTGTGAGTTGTCCATTATAATGTTTAATACATTGTTCTATATTTGCTTATAACTTACTAAGCTATGTTAGCTTACTGTGTGTTTATTTGATTGTTTTATAGATTTTGAAGTCTAGTTACGAGCTCGGGGATCATCGTCAAAGTCTATCACACTATCGACTAACGTTGGTATTTTATAAGTTAAATTTTCGGAACTATGGCATGTATAGGCTAAGTCGTTTTGAATTGATTTTTGAATGGTGAATATATGTATGTATGAGCCATGCGAAAATGGCTTAAAGTAATGTATATGTTGGTGCATTTTCGATCTTGGTATAAGTTGTTTTGGTATGTATGTTTCATGAAATTATGGATGGTATTTTATTTACATGATCCAATTGAATATGTCGTAAATGACTTATAGGTTAACTAATGTTGAAATATGCATAAAATGTACTTGAATGGTTAGCTAATTAAGTTCGAATTAGGAAGGTAAATCACGATCATTGTTTAAATATTTTTGTATGAAAATTATTATTGGTAACCGAATATGTATATGTAGTTACTTGATTAGTTATGTTTATATATTTTGGCATAGTAAATAGCATGCGAATTGGGTGAATGATTAGTTATTATTTCACTCAAAACAACTCGATTGATATGATCATAAGCGCATTTATAATTGTAATAAGAGAATAGGTATATTCAGTTCTTAAATAATACTTGACTATGTGTAATATACATTTATTCTTATACCTAGTATCCTGTGTGGATATTTTAAATTCGATAATATGCTAGCTGAATAGTTCATGAGGTGAATGGCTTAGTATATATATATGTGTGGATTAGCTTGGTTAAAGAATTTGTAAGTTGAGTGGGTTATGATTTGAATTATGTATTTTCTTAAACGGTCAATAATAATCAAGTAAAATGCGCATATGACTTTGTTATATTTTAAATTTTTATGTTTGATCATATTGTTATATTGTTATTGTCGAATGTACTTTGGTTTGTAAGCTGAGAGATACTTATTATTAAGTTTAATATACACGTTTAGTGATGTGACTAATTTTCAAAACATGAATTACATGAATGGCTGTTTTGAGCCGTGTCTTTTGGTAATGTCTTCTAACCCTAATCCGACGACGGATACGGGTTGGGGGTGTTACAGGTCCTCGACCCATTTCCATATTTCTTGTCCAGTGCACTGAAAAAGTACCACTCCAAGTCCCTGCTCTTCAGCTTTAACTTATCTATTAAGAAGAAAATCTTGATTTACAACTTTTGACAAAAAAACTCACCCTAAATTCTAGGTATACATAAAAGATAAATTTAAACTAGATATAGTCGGAAAGTTTTTTTTGAAAACCCAATTTCAAGAATTGAAGAAAAAACCCTAAAAAGGCTTTAAAGCGTGTATCTTCAAAAGGTTTGAAGCAAATATGTAAAATTTAACCCAAATTAGTAAGTTAAATTTATAATTAACCAAGTACCGATATCCCAATTTATAAAACCTCAAGTCAAAAGAGCTAAAACAAGCATCTTCAACAATCAAACCTCAAGACGAAAATTAAAAGAAAACCAAGTTTCAAAACTTAAAATTTAGGTCAAGGCTTAAAAAAAAAACCCAAAAATTCAAGAATGAAACAAAAAAATTTGACCAAGCCAAACAAAAGAAAATCAAACCGAAAAGGGGAAAAAAAAGAAAATACCAGGGATATCCCAAGGCTCGGATCTATAAATATCGATAACAGAAATGGCATCAAAGGAAGGCATGTTCAAGATTTTCCGTTTTAGATAGTAACGAACGAGTTCAAGACGATCACCACTTTCACCAACGGAGATATTGAGGACAAGCTTTAGAACTTTAATTTCCCTCATTGGGTTCGACAGCTTCTTCTCTAATGCCTTTCACAGTTCCAAAGAGAATAATTTAGATAAAAGTTAAAAAATTAAATAAATAAAAAAACGTTACTGAGACATGCGTTAACATGAATGATGTCGAAAGAGGGAGTGTACCATGGCGAAGCGACGGAGGTTGAATACAGCGGTGGCAGAATGATGAAGGGGCAGTTGCGTGAATAGATGGGGAGTTTTAAAAGAAATGAGTTTAGGGCTAGGGTTTTATCCCTGTTTTAATATACAATACAAAGTGGGAAATTGGGGGGAAAAATAAAAGGGAATCAGGGTAGGGGAGAAATGGTTTGGGAAAAATAAAATGGGGAAAAAAGAAGAAGAGATTTCAGGTGGGATTTCTGGGGGTGGGGGGGAATCGATTTTGGGAAAAAGAACGGGAAAAAAAGAAGAGATTTCATTTGAAATTTTGAGATAAAAAAATATAATTACAAAATGACACCGTTTTGCAAAAAACATATTCGTGGCGTTTGAAAAAATAACCGCCACTATTGCTCGACTTTTAGCGGCGTTTGGACCAAAAACGCCACTATTGCTCAACTTTTTTGCGACGTTTGCAACAAAAACGCCGCTAATGCTTACCTTTTGCGGCGTTTGTTTTTATAAACGCCGCTAACGCTCGACTTTTTTACAATTTTTATATTGAATTATTGTATCTATCATATAAATTTTAAATAAATATTTTTTTAATTTTAAGTAATATTTAAAAGAATTAGATAAAATTATAATTTTTATATAATTTTTTATGTAACAAAACAAAAACAAAAACAAAATATGAAAAAAAAAGCTTTAAATTTTTTTTTCTCTTTTGTAATTATATATTCTTTCAATATTTTAGGAAATTAAATTATATTTTTCAATTTACTAGTTAAATAATAAATAGAAGATGATGAAAGAGTGCATGAGGTGTCGAAAAGAATACATGATGGCCGCTTGGATGATGGGTGAGAATACAGGCAGCAAAACAACCCCGTTTTATTTAAAAAAATGATTTTTTGCGGGGTTTTTATCAAAATTCTTAAACCCTAAACCCTAAGCCACTAAACCCAAAACCCAAAACCTTAAAATTTAAATCCTAAACTCTAAACCCTAAAACCATAAACCCTAAACCCTAAACTTTAAACCCTAAACTCTAAATCATAGACCTTAAACCCTAAAATAAAATAAAGTTTTATGGCGTTTTATAAAAAACGCTGCTATTGCTTACCTTTTGTGGCGTTTTTCTCATAAACGCCGCTAATATTGCTTGACTTTTTTAATGACATATGAGCAATTTTTATATTGAATTATTATATCTTTTATATAAATTTTAAATAAATAATTTTTGAAAATTTCAGTAATATTTAAAAGAATTAGATAAATTTTGAAATTTTTATATATTTTTTTATGTAAGAAAACAAAAACAAAAACAAAAAATTTCAAAATATGAAAATAAAAACAAAAAAGCTTTAAATTTTCTCTTATGTAATTATATATTCTTTCAATATTTTAGGAAATTTAAATAACTTTTTGAATTTACTAATTAATTTTGTTCCTCTATAGATGCATGGGTTAGCAATTTTTTTAATTTTAATATATATAAAGTTTATATATTATCTCTTAAATAATTTAAACTATAATGATAATTTAAATATATTAAAATTAATATTATCTTTTACAATTATATAAGAAATTATTTAATATATAAATTTTAAAAAAATCAGTCATATACCAAAAAAACTTTAAAATTATTTTAAATAATAGTATTTTAATTTTTTTTCATTTTTAGCATATATTTTTCTATGTTTTTATTTTCAAATTTTTTCTACGTGTCATTAATTTTTTCTAAAGATTTTAAATATTAAATTTAAAATAAATTGTATTTTAATTAATATAAAGAAACTAGTTAAATAATAAATAGAAGAGGATGAAAGAATGCATGCATGGGTGAGAATACAGGGAGCAAAACGGCGCCGTTTTGTTTAAAATATAATGATTTTTTGCAGCGTTTTTCTGACAAACATTGTTACTGCCAGACCTTTTGCAGCGTTTTTCTCACAAACACCGCTAATGCCAGACTTTTTGCGGCGTTTTTCTTACAAACGCCGCTAATGCCAGACCTTTTGCGGCGTTTTTATCATAAACGCCGCTATAGCTCTAACCTTTTGTGGCGTTTTCTGATTAGCGCCACTAGTGTTTAACTTTTGCGGCGTTTTTGGTCCAAACGCCACTAAAAGCTTAATTTCCTATAGTGAGCCCAGAGCTTGGCCCCACCCAAATCATTTTTCTGTTTATATTATATTATATTATAACGCATAAAACTAAATCTAATGTATAATATTATAAATTAAATATTAAAAATTGTTAATAGGCTTATATATATACAATTTTAATAAGTGAAAATTTATATAAAATTATTTAATATTAAATAAAATTATTATAAATATATATTTTAAAAATTAAAAATTAAAATGAGTGAATTTAAATATACTTGGTTAGCTATTTATAAATATGAGCGGGCAAAATTTTAAGTCAATATTTCAGGTCGAACTTAAACAAATATATAATATGTTAATATTATGTTTAAACTCGAAACAAACCTAATCCGTTTCGACTCAAAACATCTCTACTTACATCTAAATGCAATGGTGTTTTGAAAGGGTAAGAAAATCTTTGTTGGATATAATTACTATGAAAAAAATTACATCGTTAAAATAAATTATATTTGGCTTTCGAGTTTGAAATATGGAATTTTAATTTATGAATATACTCTTATTTTATAAAAAAAATTATAAAAATGCTATAAATAATTTCAATTTAATCTTTCAAGTTGACACGATTTTTGCATATCTTTCTACCAATATTACTCTATAATTTGTCGCATATATTTTTATTAGTAAATAAATGATATGTCACCCAATGAGATTATCCATTTGTCACTATTTCAAGAGCTTATATAGAAATGCTTCTATAATTGTTTATGTATCATGTATATTATTGTGTCCACGTGTCGGATTCACTAAAAATAATATTTTTACGCTTAAATAGTAAATAAATAATAATATAAAGAGTAAGGTCGATTCCATAAAGATTGGATATCTAAATTTGTTATCTAATTCAATCAGATTGCACATCTAGACAACTTTCGTGTCACGATATATGACAGTCTATGCAAAAATAAAAAGGGGAATCTAAATATAATAAAAGTAATTAAAATTGTTACAGATCGACCCGTATAAACAACGAAATAGAAAAGGAAGAGAAGATCGAATACAAATTTTACGTGAAAAACTCCTTCGAATAGGATAAAAACCACGAGAAAAAGAGGCTTTGGCTTTTTACTAAATGAGTAAACATACGAGAGTATAATATGGAGAAAATAAATCCAAATGTACTAAACATACATTGCCCAAAACCCCAAATATAAAGCCCTCTGACTAAAACACAAATTTTTTTTAAAGCTCTTTTAAAGCTATTCCTCAATTGTGTTATGTTATAATTTTCATCAACCTTTCAAGAGTTACTAAGGCCTTTTTACAGGCCAAATTCGAAGGTCAAATATGAGTAAAACGTCCTAGAATCAAAGTTTGATTGGGAAAAATAATCGGAGTTTGACTAGGAGAATAAACTTGTTTTATGTGGGAACACATCGCCATGTCGTATGTTGCCTCGACGGGACATCAAATGTCGTGTCATCGGGACATCGATTTCTTCTTGTCGGGACCACTTGCTTGTTTCATCCATTTTTCATTTCAAAAGCCCATGTAGAAATGTTTCTATAATTGTTATGTGTGATGTATATGTGTGTGGGCGTGTGTGTGCCGGGTTCACCAAAAAATAATATTTCCACGCCTAAAGAATAAATAAATAAATAGCAATATATAGAGTAAAGTTGATCCCACAGAGATTGAGATATCTAAAATTGTTATCCGATTTAACTAGATTGCGCGTTTAGACAACTTTCGTGCCCATGACATATGACGGTCTATGCAAAAAAAAAAAAAAGAATCTAAAATTAATAAAATTAAAAATAATTAAAATCGAAATAATAGTAAAAATAGGTAAAAATGAAATTTAATTAAATAAGTCAATATGATGAAATTTTAGCTTCAGGCTCGATTTTGCTCCAAGTTCGAAGAAATCCTTGATAACAAATTTTCTCATTCAACCGATAAGTTAGTTATAGTGATTGAGGACGCCTTAGACCACCAACCCTTCCATGTGTAAATTAGTTGCAGGAATTGTTGGATCCGGTACCCTATGTGTAGTATTTTCGTCTAAGTACATGATAACTCTTGAAAGGAGTTATTTTTCAAGCCTCTAGATTGGATTAATTTATTGTAATTAAGTAAATATGTTTGCATTTTTAGATATTTTTAGGACATTACATAACAAAGTTTGGATTGTGCTATACATGTTATTATTTGTGACTTCTATACTTGGGGAAGAAATGTGTTGTTTGTGGTTGACAGCAGGTGCAAGATGAAGAAGAGAAGAGAAAAAGGATAGGAAAATAAAGGAAGTGAAATATTGCCATGAAAAAATGTCGGTTAGATTGCTAGCACAAATGTCATGGCAATTCCAAGAAGATGACGCAGCACTCAGTCTACGTTACTCTCAGCCAGCAGTACATATACCAGATAAATCACCCTAAAAAAGAGGAAGCAAGAGGTGTGTGTTGAGAGGGAGAGACCTACCTTATAAATAAGAAAAAAAGAAAAGAGAAAGAAAAGAAGTATCAAAGAGAGAGAAAAAGAGAGAATAATGGTTTCTATCTCTCTGCATCAAATTCTCGTGCATTCTCAGAGGAAGAGTGAAAAGGGTAGCAGCTTACAAAGTATAAGAATTATAGACGCAATGAAGGGGAAGAGAAATCTGCCCTGGGTTTTGCATCAATTCTCATTATCAGAGTGAAAGCTGGAGTAGCGAAAGCTTACTGCAATTCTGCCTTTATTTTCTGATTTGAGTTTGTGATTTTTGAATTTAAACAATGACGTTGAATGGTTCAGTTATGAATTTTAATTTTCAACCCATGAACTAATTTTCTTTGGGTTGGAATTATTCTGGGTGAATTTTTATTAACTTTTAATGCCCATGGTATGATTTTGAGTTGAATATTGTTTCATTCGATTTGTGATTATTTTTAACGCATGTATGCAAGCTCTAGACGTATATGACTGTGTAGCATGTTATTAGATTTGATTTAATTCTGGAAAGATAAATTAGATTGGATTATAATCGGTTGATACAAGCAAGTACTCGAAAGAATAATTGTAGCACTCTAGACATAGAAGTTGCAACTTGTACAGGAAAATGGAGAAAAATCTGGATATCATTCTTGAGTCTATATACTTACAACAACTCAGAATGATATCTTAAAGTTTGTCTTTCAAAATAAGCAGACTGCAGTAATGATTCCCTGAACAGTAGAATGGTCAAGATTTTGCCATGGAATTATTATGTTATAGAAATAAACCCAAGTAATTCCAGTCTATATCATTCAACAGTACAAACTCTTTCTCACTTACTCTTTGAGAATTGCCATAACATTTTAATTTCCATAGCATATTTTTAGCCATAATTGATTTTCTTCATCCTTTATTACATATCTTTAACAATTATTCACCTATCCTTTTTGCTCAGTTCAATTAGTCAGTTCACAGTAATAGCATAACTAATTATTTCAGACAATTTCGATCCCTATGGAGACGATACTCACTCATCATTTTATTACTTGATTCGACGTGTATACTTGCACATTCGCATTACACTTCCACACGCGACAATACACTTGTAATTTTTTGAACAGATTGATTAATAAAATTATTCATGAATTGCATTAAACTTTATATATTGTCCTCACGTGGTTTTTGCATGCAAAGTAAAATGGAAGCAAATGTTGTTCACTGCTTGTCCAATGTTTAACTAATACTAAGTAGTATTATATGGTAGGATTGTAATATAGAAAGACAATTTATATTAGTAGACGAACCTAAACATGTCATTAGTCTAATCGGAAATGAGCAAACCGATTGAAAGACTAATATTTCGTCTATAAAGTCCAATTGGGGAGAAGTTTTGTTTTAAGCATCGGAGTGGATGACTTCCTGAAAATAGAGACATAGATGTGACTGACTGGACTAACAGTACATCGGACTGGACCCAGAAGAATAGATTCTAAATCCATTTATGGATTTAGTCACTTGTGACCTTCATAGTGTGACATACCTAAATCTTAAGTGGATGACAGACTATATATGCGTGACTTGTACACTTTGAAATAAGTAAAAGCCTGAGTTCAAATAAATAAGGAACCGAAAGCTAGTGTGTGGGGTATACGACTTCTGCAGTGTGTAGCATCACTAACAGTAGTGGAATTCATAACCCAAGAAATGGGTAAATGATATCCTCTCATTGGCATTACATGATAGATGAAAAATAAATGTGACAACAGGTCGCTTGTCTTTGTGGTAAATGACTTAATTACTATTTTATAGTAATTGGCTTTTCATGAAAGAAGATGTAAGGGTTACCATGAGATAAAATAGGATTATATTGGGAGAACGAATTTATCCCAATGAGATTAAGGATATCCCATGAGGTTAATACACTTATAACAAGGTCATTAGACGAGCACTGATCGAGTAACTTTCGTAATGATATGTAATTAAAGAGAGATCAGTCACGATATTATAGTGGAATGACTTCATGAATAAATGAGTTTATAATTAATAGGAAAAAATCTAGAACTTAATTATAAATCATTTGAGACCTAACTATATAGTATAATCGGTTTCTTTACTAGATCGTTGAAACTAGATGTAACACTCTAAACCCGATTCTATTTGTTGGAGCCAAATTTTGGGCATTACTAATGGATACAGACACAAACCTAGTCTACTTATATAAATTACAATCAATTACGACTTATTTAATTACAAAATTTCTAACTTGAATGCATGAACATGTACAAGAAGTGAATACAACTACAACACGTGATAATTAAAATACAACTATCATGTTATTGATTGTTGAAATTGTGTTTTTGTTGCTAAAATCGATTCATACATTTAGATCATTTGTATTTAGATTTAATTGCATAGGGATCATCTTGCATCTAGATAATTTAATTTAATCATCCACCACTCAAAATATTGTGTTTTTACCACCAAATTGTTAACTAATAATTTTACAAATAATCGATTAATATACACAGTCCCTGTGGAAATCAAAACGCATTTTACTTATTACTTGAACGATTGTGTACACTTGAAAAAAATCTCGTTACATTAATTCCATGTTGTTAAATGCTAAACTTCCATATAATCTATGGGGTGAAGCATTATTAACTGCGTGTTATATCCTTAACAGAATACCATCGAGAAAATTTATAGTATCTCCATATGAGTTATGGAAGGGTCGGATGGAAAACTTAGATTATTTCAAAGTGTGTGGTTGTTTGGCTTACTATAGAGTTCCCGACCAATGAAGAATAAAGTTAAGACCAATAGCCGTCAAAGGTGCATTCATTGGATATGCCCAACACTCTAAGGTTTATCGTGTTCTTGACTTAGTGTCAAATATGATAATTGAAACGAGAGATGTTGTATTCATTGAAAATAAGGGTTTCGGTGATTCAACGGATTCAGAAAAAGAATATCAACCAATGATCTCAAGTGATCAAACCAAAAGAAGTCTTTGTGACAATAAGGATATGGAGTCGAGGAAAAGTCAAAGAGTGAGAAAAGTAAAGGACTTTAGTCCCGATTTCATTTCATCGCAATCTCTAGCATTCCTTGTTAAGGGAAATAGAGAATTCGTAATTAGAAAGATCCCCATAATGTTTAATGTGGATGGTGATCCACAATCCTATGGTGAAGCCATGAATTCTAAGGATGCAACATTTTGGAAAGAGACGATCAATGATGAAATGGATTCAATATTGTCCAACAATACTTGGATTCTAGTTGATATTCCTCAAGGATCGAAGCCTATCTAGAGTAAATGGGTGTTTAAAAGGAAGAATACTCTAACAGGGGGTTCTCCAACCTTTAAGGCTAGGTTGGTGGCTAAAGGATTTAGGCAAAAAGAAGGCCTAGATTATTTTGACACCTATGCACCAGTGGCTAGGATGACCTCTATTCGAATTCTTATAGTACTTGCATTTATCCATAAGTTACATGTACATCAAATGAATGTTAAGACGGCTTTTTTGAATGGTGGTCTCGAAGAGGAAGTCTACATAGAGCAACCAGAAGGTTTTGTGCTCCCTGGGAATGAACATAAAGTGTGTAAGTTGATCAAGTCATTATATGGTTTAAAACAAGCAGCTAAACAGTGACATGAGAAATTTGACTCGGTTATCTTGTCATATGGTTTTTTACATAATGGTGCGGATAAATGTATTTACACTAAATTCACTGATAGGTACGGTGTAATTATTTGTCTCTATGTAGACGATTTTTTAATTTTTGGGATGAACATGGAAGGTGTTCGTGAGACCAAATAGTTTCTAGCCTCGAATTTTAAGATGAAAGATCTCAACGAGACAATTCCAAGTATAAAGGTGAAAAAGCATGAAAGGGGCTTTGCACTAAGCCAATCTCACTACATCGAGAAAGTATTGGAAAAGTTTAAACACTTGAATATCAAGGATTTGAACACTCCATACGATTTAAATTTCAAGTTAAGTGAGAATAATGGCAGGGCTATAGCACAACTTGAGTATGCCAGCGCAATCGGAAGTCTAATGTATGCAATACATTGCACTAAACTCGATATTGCATTTGCTGTGTACAAATTGGCGAGATTTACAAGTTGTCCTAGTACCGATCATTGGAATGGAATTTAGTGTTTGAGACATATAAGTTTGAGACATGAGTATGTAAGACAATTGATTAGGGACGGTGTGATAATTGTTACCTATGTTAAGTCAATTGACAATTTAGTGAATCCATTGAAAAAAGGTTTGTCCAGGGATTTGATTAAGAGTATCACCACTAAGATGGGATTAAAACCATTCTAATCGCGTGATTGATAATGGAAACGTTACCTTGTTCTAGCCAAAAGTTAGTTTCGAGGTTTAAAAGGTAATAACAAGTTATCGAATGACAACGTATACTAAGGATCAAGATTTAGTGTTTATATTTTAGGAGGATGAGTTTTACTCTTAATGGATGGACATTAATTGTGTTGAAATCCACCTATATGGACATGAAGTGGTGCCACTTCAACGATATTTTCTTTATAGTTTTCTCTCGTACATATTCATGATACGGGATGAGCACATGGCCATAACGGTGCTGAAGCAAATTAAACTCTTACTCTAATAGTTTACGGTTATGTGTGAAATTTTTTTGGTATTGACTTTAAGAGTGATGGTTCAAGCAACTAGCCACTATTCTGAAAGCTCGATGAGGCAAACCGAAAATGCCAAAAGGGGGTGAATTGGCCTTTAAAAATTTTGGTGAAAACAAAGGCAAGAATGAAACAAAAAACACAAAGAATTTAGAGTGGTTCGGCCCCAATTGCCTACTCCACTACCTTAGCTTTCCACCACTACGGATTTTTCCCAAATTCACTAATTTGTTCAACCTTTGAGGACAAGGTTTAACCTTACAACTCCTTAAGATTTCTACCCCAAATATTAAGTTTCAAAACCTCTCAAAGAGATGCAAATGAGAAAACAAAGAAACAATCCTTACAAGATAAATTTGTTTGCAAATTGAAGCACAAATACAATAAGATACACATGAGCAAAAGAAAAGAGATAAGGCTCACAAGTGTATGTAAGAAGAATATGAAAATATAAGCTCTAAGATTGTTTGATTGATGATTTTTGCTTGAAAGTCCTTTCTTGGTTGTTGTAGAACTTTAAAAGATGGTATTTATACCCCCTAATAGATTTCCAGCCATTGAGGATGTTGGAGAAGTTAATATGGCATTAGGGATGTAAAACCAGAGCATTTATTTCACCTGCAACTTCGAGTATTGATACCTCCAAAAAGGGTATCGATATTTTTTGTCATAAATGCTAATTCGGTGACCGTTGGAATGAAAAAAATTGATACTTAAAAAATATTTTATCAATACTTCCTGAAATAGGTATCGATACCGGATCGAAACTTTGTAGGGTTTATGAGAAACAAAATACAATTTTGGTATCATTTTTAATAAAGGTATCGATTATTTTCAAAAAGTATCGATATCGAAAACATGGTATCGATAATTTTTATGGTTTTGACAGAATGCCTTTTTGGTCTCGATTTTTCTAAAGGTATCGATTATTTTCAAAAATTATCGATACTTGGCCAAATGGTACTGATACTTTTTGGCATGGAGCAATTTTGACTTGTTTGAAAATCATTTTGATGTGTTAAAATGTTTTTAACTTAATTGAGATCATTTTGACTTGGTTAAAAATATTTTCACTTGATTTTAAAGTTGTTTCAAAATTTTCTAAGAGTTTATTGTAAGTATTCAAAGTTTTATTTCTTAGAATTCAAATTTAAAAACTATCTTGTCAAATTTAGCTTATATTCAAAAACACTTTTAATTTTTTATATCAAAATCTTTTATCAGATAAAGCCTAGTTTAACACATTCACTTTGTTGATACTTTGAGAGTTTCCACTAAAGGAACGTTCAATCTACAGACACCCTTCTTTATGCATAATTGTTGTGTACTTATTTTCTGGAATTAGGAATCTAGTGAGGGATTGTTGGAAATTGTAGATTGCAAATTCAATTATTGATGAGCATTTATTCAATTTCAAGGACGAAATTTCTTTAAGGAGGGGTGAATTGTAATGCCCCGAATTTTTGGCCTAGAAGAAATAGATTTTGAACAAGGGAACAGTTAGAAGACTGCACATAAATATTTAGTTGTGCAAGGTTGTGACACAAATTACTTGTTTGCTTTAATGGCTAAGTGATTTGGGTGTGTATGGGGGTGTGTGAGAAGCCTGGGTTCAAGTCTTGGCTTTAGCAGAATTTTTAGTTTTGCTCTTAAATGAATCTGGACACTGGCATATAGGCCTTATAAATATTAGTGCTTGTTTTATGACACAAAAAGAGCTTGTGGTCTAGTGGCAAGGTGGCGTGTTGTGTAACTGTGAGGTCTGAGGTTCAAGACCTGGGTTGCACAATAGAGTGTTTATTTTGATGCTTGAGCTGTGTAGGTAGTGGAGTTGGACTGAAACACAGCTAAGGGGAGTTTGAATAGAATTTGAATGGAGTTTGAACTGGTCATGGAGAGGTTTGAGGAGGGATTTTAGGAGAAAATCAAGGCGATGAGAGGGGAGGGAGTTTGTACCGAATTGGGACCTTGGCACTCAAGATTTCGGCCAAGAGAGGTATACTGCTCATTTGGGTTTTTTTCTCTCTTTGGCCGAATGTGGTAGGTTCTTTTGGCATTTTTTTCTCTGCTCACTTTTCCTTGTGCATTTTTCTTTCTTCTCCTCTGTCGAATTCACTTTTCTTCCCTTCCATTCATCGGCTTTTGGTCGGTCAATAGGTCGATTTTGTGAGCAACTCTTCCTTTTCTTTTCTCCCTTTTTCTCTTCCTCAAGCTGTACTCTCTTTTGGCCAAATATCCCTTGCCTTCCAATCGGTTTACCTTGTAAGAATATTTCTCCTTTTACCTTCTAGTTTTTCTGAATATCACCTTTTGTTTTATCACTCTCTGCGCCGATCTTCTCTTTGTTGTTTCGTGTCGTTCTAGTGCTGCAAGTGTTTTTGATTATCGGTAAAGTGTTTATACTCCTCACTTTTTAGATTAAACCTGTTCTCTTCTATTCTTTTTAAAAATCAAATACCCTCTTATTTATCTTTTGACTATCGACTGTTGTTTTCTTCTTCACGATGTGTTACTCGTTGTGATTCTAGGGTTTTCTTCGAGGAGTGGTGGAGTATAAATGGTTTTGAAGGATTCGCAAACCTTGTTCTCAGCGTCCAATCAAGGTAATACGTTACCCCACTTTTGGAGTTTATGCCGTATACTGATTATGTTCTGTAGGATATCATTGTGGATTGAGGCCACTTATATGGCCTACCTTGGTTAATGAGATCGGTGTTGTGGTACAGATAATCTATAAAGGCGTGTGATCACTTCTAGTTAGCGGTCTGGGAGGACTAAAGTCGCCTCATTCAAGCAAGGTAAGGATGGTGGTTTTGGATTAAGTGTCAATAAGAGGATGTTTTACCCTAACGATTAAATGACTGACATTGGGTCATGTTTGAATCTAGGTTGGGTGCTCGTGGAACTTGGTGCGGTTTCGTAAACAGGTGTGTATTCACACTGTTTTGACTGTAGTACGGCAAAAGTCGAAAAGCCGGAAGATTGGGCTTTGAGGTCACATGGGCGTGCGAACGCTCGTGTGCTCAAACCAAGCCCATGAATTACAGGCGTATGATTGTGGAGGCCTCTATGAGCATTTTTATGGGCTTAGGCCATATTGGGCCACGTTGGGCCGAAATGGGACGTGTGGGCCTAATAGGCTCGTGGGCCCCACATGGATGAAATCCATGATTTATGGCATATATTGGACTGGGCTATGTAGGTCTCATAGCCGTGGCAAAATCTGAGCTGAACGGGCCGCACGAGCGTGTGGGCCCACTTGGGCCGAGTAATGGGCCTTAGGCCTATTTACACTGTTATGACCATTTAGGTTACCGGAGTCGCTCGAGGCGACTGCGGACCTTTCGAGAGGTTGATATCTGC
Organism: Gossypium sturtianum; assembly: GCA_025698515.1. Taxonomy (NCBI): domain Eukaryota; kingdom Viridiplantae; phylum Streptophyta; class Magnoliopsida; order Malvales; family Malvaceae; genus Gossypium; species Gossypium sturtianum. Next base: position 25,073,142 of record CM046952.1, read on the forward strand.
ACTGAGACCCCAAAGTAGGTAAAATGATCGAAATACCCCCATAGGGTAAAATGACTGAAATACCCTCATAGAATAAAATGACCGGAATACCCCCATAGGGTAAAATGACTGTTATACCCCTAGGAGATGAAATGGCTGTTATGGCCTTATGTTATGTATGACTGATTTGCTCTATGATATGTATGACTATGATTGAGAGTGACATTTTGCATACACGTATGATATTATGTCACGACATATTGCGTAGGGATGGGTTGTTATATTTGGAGGAAGTGTACTGTATTGATAAGGTCACACGGGTCGCCCAAGATGACTGTGGACCTACTGATGGCTATATGTCGTTTATTTCACTGGCAGCTTTGCTGCAATATTGCTCAGTGCCGCAACCGGTGCTAATCTTGGTGTGTCTGGCTGGGTAGGTCGATTTTATCCCCACATGGTGTGTTTGGCGGGACGGAGTGGTGTGTAGAGACTGGATTGGGTCGGATTTATTTGCATATCTGCATCGATTAATGATACTTTGTCTTTATTCTTGCATCGATTAATTGTATTACATACTGTTCACTGCATGACTAATATCTGTTACTGTTATGGGCCAAAGCCTCACTGATACTAATACTTAAAATGGGCAAAGGCCCTACTGATTACTGGCATTGTGCTGGGCTCAAGCCCAATTGTTTACTGTTATAGAAAAGTGCTTAGGCCCACACTGAACTGGATTGTTATTGTAGCGGGCTCAGGCCCAAACTGCATTTATCTACTGTTTAATTGACTGTTTGCTTGTTAGGGGATTACACACTGAGTTTTCGAAAACTCACCCCTCTGTTTAACTATACAGGTAATCCACAGCCATAGGGGGTTTGGTGTTGTGAGGGGCTCGGAGGTGGCCACACAATTGCAGCTGTTTTACACTTGCTTTCAGTTAAATTTAAAGTTTGTGTTGGGTTTTGTTTATGTAATAAGGCCATTTATGTTTGTTTAAATTTTTAATTGGGCTTTTGCTTACTTATTTTAAACTGTTAGTTTAGGAGAAGACGAATTTTCAAAATAATTACTATTTTCGAAGACACGAAATTTAAACATTAGAGTTTTCAAAAGCTTCCGCGATTTTAAATCAACCTATTATAACAATAGCAGCTAATAAGGCAAACGTTTTGACTAGATGATTTGTTAAATAATAGTAAAGGGGTTTTAAACTTAGAAATGAGTTTTTACCAACAAGTCCAATTTTCGAAAGACACTTCCATGTGACACGCCAGATTCATCTATAACGTCTAGGCCGGGTTTAGGGTGTTATATTTAGTGGTATCAGAGCCAAGTTACAAAACTCGGTCGTGGAATGGGTTTTGAAAATATTTGGAATTTCTGGAAAACTACTCTTGAAGTGTTTTGGAAGGTTTACAAGTGTGGCACACCTAGTCTCCAGCGCCGAATCCGTAAGTTTTCTTTATACTGTAGACTACTTGAACTGAAATACACTGAGAGACTACTATAGATAGTAGGACTGTACTGAAACTCTTTAGTTAGAGTAAACTAAGACTGTAGGAAACTGGAAACTGGAAACTGTAGGGAGACCTTGATTTGCGAAAACAAAACTCTAAATTACTGCTTTTCATAAGACATCTGTTAATAAACAGTTAGAACTATAAACCGATCTGCATAAAATTGTTAATTCAGATAAAATGCGAATAGACAATGAGCACAAGAGGTATACACGGACGAGGTACAAGAGGCCATTGTAGAGGCCGTAGAGGTACTCGAGTTGGGTCCTCGTTGTTTGGCCATATACCTAATTTGGAACTAGAGTGCACAGCGAAAGCGTAATGGTGGAGTCTGTGTTATGCGACTGATCTGATAATTGGAAATTTTGAGGACGAAATTTCTTTAAGGAGGGGTGAATTGTAACGCCCCAAATTTTTGGCCTAGAAGAAATAGGTTTTGAACAAGGGAAAAGTTAGGAGACTGCACATAAATATTTAGTTGTGCAAGGAAGTGACACAAATTGCTTGTTTGCTTTAATGGCTAAGTGATTTGGGTGTGTATGGGGGTGTGTAAGAAGCCTGGGTTCAAGTCTTGGCTTTAGCAGAATTTTTAGTTTTGCTCTTAAATGAATCTGGACACTGGCATATAGGCCTTATAAATATTAGTGCTTCTTTTATGACACAAAAAGAGCTTGTGGTCTAGTGGCAAGGTGGCGTGTTGTGTAACTGTGAGGTCTGAGGTTCAAGACCTGGGTTGTACAATGGAGTGTTTATTTTGCTGCTTGAGCTGTGTAGGTAGTGGAGTTGGACTGAAACACAGCTAAGGGGAGTTTGAATAGAATTTGAATGGAGTTTGAACTGGTCAATGAGAGGTTTGAGGAGGGATTTTAGGAGAAAATCAAGGAGATGAGAGGGGAGGGAGTTTGTGCCGAATTGGGACTCTGGCACTCAAGATTTCGGCCAAGAGAGGTATACTGCTCATTTGGGTTTTTTCTCTCTTTGGCTGAATGTGGTAGGTTCTTTTGGCATTTTTTTCTCTGCTCACTTTTCCTTGTACATTTTTCTTTCTTCTCCTCTGCCGAATTCACTTTTCTTCCCTTCCATTCATCGACTTTTGGTCGGTCAATAGGTCGATTTGTGAGCAACTCTTCCTTTTCTTTTCTCCCTTTTTCTCTTCCTCAAGATGTACTCTCTTTTGGCCGAATATCCCTTTCCTTCCAATCGGTTTACCTTGTTAGAATATTTTTCCTTTTACCTTCTAGTTTGGTCGAATATCACCTTTTGTTTTATCACTCTTTGCGCCGATCTTCTCTTCGCTGTTTCGTTCTGTTCCAGTGTTGCAAGAGTTTCTGATTATCGGTAAAGTGTTTATACCCCTCTGATAAACCGTAGAAGCAACATATTTTAATCCCACATTTAGCATACTTTTGGATGATTTACCCTTGATTTATGTAAAAAGGTGTTCTTAATCCTTTCTTTTCATGTTTTATACTCAGGAAATCACCGGAGGATGGAAAGAATGAGAAACGGGCTCAAAACGGACCAAATTGGGCCAAAGTGAAAATCGACACGGCCTGGACTTGAACCAACATGGCCGTGTCTCCTTGATAGACTAGAACACACCCTGATCACGATTTACACGGGCGTGTCACCTCATTAAAAGTCCGAAGACGACCTAAAGACGATTCACACGGGCATGTGCCGTGGCCGTGTCCCTGTCATGGAGAAGAGCAATTTCACTCGAAAAAGGATACTTAGGGGCAAAGAAACCTATTTCAAAAGCCTATATAAACACCCTAAGTATAACCTAGAAGGGGCGGTGAGCTAGGCCAAGGAGCCGAGTGAAAAAGGTTAGATTTGTGGGAAACACTCAAGATAGCCGTTGATCCATCTCAAGAAGCCGTGATTCTACTCAAGACGGCGGATCTCTCCTTCAATTCCTTCAGGGGTTTTAGGGATTTCTTATGTTTTGTTTTATCTTTTCTTCCGAGATGTTTTCTTTTATTATTATGAACTAAACCCTTCGATATACAGAAGGGGATGAAACTTAGATGAATCTTGTTATCGTTTGCTGAACTATATGATAAATACTTGATTTGTTCTTAATTATGTGTTCTTAATTCTTGTGTTAATATTTCCGAGATATTGATTCAAGTTTGATGTGCTTAGGTGGAGGAGCAAAAGTCACTGCTTAAGAGTAGATCTAGCATAGTTAAGCGGAGTTGATCACGCGCCTAGAGATAGGGTGACGAGATTTTGTCGAATTAGGGTGAAACCTAATATGGGAGTCCATAGATCGAGTTAATGCAATTCTAGGGGTTTTAATTAGAAAGAGATTTCAATTAATCAACCTAGGGTTAGACGTTATTCGCTTCGAGAGAGGGTTTAATATACATTAGGGAGTCTTACGGATCAAGTCAAGTGAATAAATCGTCCAGTTCGGGGTTAGATAACAAGTGAAGTCTAGGTGGATTCTTCCTAAGGGTATCGTCTTAATCAACCGAGTTTTTCCAACAAAGATTTCCCCAATTCATTCTTTTTGTCTTTGCGTCTTTAGCTTAGTAGTTAATTAAATTTAGATTAAATAACAACTTCACTTATTTTAGGCTAGATAATAAAAAGAAAGTTAGTATTAGTACTTTTGGTTCCTTTGGGTTCGACAATCCGGTCTTGCCTAAGCTATACTACTTTATTCGATAGGTGCGCTTGCCTCAAATCGTTGTCATAGTTAGTTTCGAGTTCGATCATTCTTTTATAAATTTAAAACTCAAAATCATAGCGATCAAGTTTTTTGCGCGCGTTGTTGTGAACTAACTAAAATATTAAGAAAGCTCTATTTTTATTACTTTAGCCATTACTTTCCATAATTTACTTTTATTTTTATTTTTGTTTTGTTTTTAACTTTGCTAAATTTTCTTTCTTTCTTTTCCTAGCAGTACCTCTAGTTTATGACTAGAAGGAACCCGAGAGGACCACTAGTATATGGCGTTGATATTGAAGCTACCGCTCATGAGAATCGCAGAGAAATTAGGCGAGCCCTAAATTACACGTGAAAAAGAGCGAGAAAGACAGATCCAATCCTACTGAAGGGATGGACGAGAATAATCCACCACCACAAGATGTGGCAGAAAATAATGCTCACGTACTATGTATGATTATGCTAAACCTCATTTAACAGAGCAAAATCAAGTATTGTTAAGCCAGCTATAGCTGCTAATAATTTTGAATTAAAGCCTAACACTATACAAATGATTCAACAATTTGTTCAATTTGATGGTTTACAGGACGAAGACCCAAATACTCACATAGTTATTTTTTTAGAGTTCAGTGATACCTTCAAAATAAATGGCGTTTCTAATGATGCCACCCGTCTTCGGTTATTTCCATTTTCATTAAGGAATAAAGCCAAACAGTGGTTAAACTTGTTACCACGAGGGTCAATCACTACATGGGATCAAATGACCGAAATTTTTTTATTAAAATATTTCCCACCGGCCAAAACGGCTAAATTACGGAATGATATCTCTTCTTTTGTGCAGATAGATTTAGAGACATTATACGACGCATGGGAGAGATACAAAGATCTCTTGAGAAGGTGTCCGCACCATGGTTTACCCTTGTGGCTCCAAGTCCAAAATTTCTATAACGGTGTAAACCCTTCAACGAGGCAACTAATTGATTCAGCCGCTGGTGGAACCCTGAACAACAGAACTCCTAAAGCAGCCTACGAGTTTATTGAAGAGATGTCACTGAATAACTATCAGTGGCAGGTTACAAGGACAAAACCAACAAAATCAGCCGGAGTTTTCAACCTCGACGCAGTAACCATGCTATCAACACAGGTAGAGATGATGAATAAAAAGCTTGAAAGTTTGTGTTCTTCGCAGGTACATCCAGTAATACAGTGCGACGCAAGTGGAACTGTGGTGAATCCTGAGTACCCACCCTACCAACCGGGCACAGAAAGCTAACAGATGAACTATATAGGTAATAATTTCAGACCTAATAATAATCCTTATAGTAATAATTATAATCCAGGTTGGAGGAACCACCCAAATTTTTCATGGGGAGGTCAAGAAAATCAAGAAAATCAAAGACAACAACCTCCTCAAAATTTCCAAAATCAGCCCTATCCACAGGAGAAGAAGCCGAACCTTGAAGAGATGCTGACAAAATTCATGGCAGCCACAGATACCCGTCTCCAAAAAACTGAGACAACGCTTAATGATCAACAAGCATCGATCAAAGGGATCGAGAATCAAGTTGGGGAACTTACTAAGTTAGTTTGACAACTTGCAAAGTTACTTTCCGAACAACCACAAGGGCGTCTACCAAGCAACACTGAGATTAACCCAAAGGAGCAAATTCAAGCGATAATAGCTCAAGAAAGTGAAGGATTAGACGATCCTAATTCAAGGTAAGAGAATGTGATCAAAGAAGGTAAGGTTGAGGTAAGTAATAATAAGCCAAAACCAGTAATCAAAGAGTACCAACCTCGCATACCATATCCCGAAGCATTAAGGAGAGATGACACAGAGGAACAGTTCGGTAAGTTTCTTAAACTTTTAAAGAAATTACATATTAACATACCGCTACTTGAAGCCCTTTCGCAGATGCCAGATTCTAGAAAATTTTTAAAAGAGCTTTTGACAAACAAGCGAAGGATAGACGAGGCATCACACGTGGAACTAAACGCAATGTGCTCGGCAATCTTGCAAAATAAACTACCACAGAAATTAAAAGATCCAGGGTGTTTTACGATTCCATGTTTAATAGGTAGTTTACCTATTGATAATGCGTTAGCTGATTTAGGGGCAAGCATAAATGTCATGCCTTATAAATTTTTTAAACAAATAGGTCTAGGGAAACCCAAACAAACTAGGATGAGCATCCAACTAGCTGATAAAACTCTTAGAATTCCTAGGGGTATTATCGAAGATGTTCTCGTAAAAATTGATAAATTCGTTTTCCCAGTAGATTTTGTTGTCTTAGACATGGATGAGGATAATTTGATTCCCTTAATTTTAGGAAGACCCTTTTTAGCAACTGCTAGAACAAAAATTGATGTTGGTACAGGAGAACTCATACTTCGTGTAGGTGACAAATCGATCAGTTTACAAGCTCTTAACTCGGCCAGGACAACAATTGATGAAGGTGAGAAAGTAAATTCAGTTGATAACCAAGTTGTTCAACTTTCACCGCAGGAAACACCACAAGGTTACAAACCTGAGCCGAATCATGGACCACATGACAACAAGGAAGAATTACATAAGGAACGAAGCCTTAGGGTCAACAAATTAGAAGAGTGGAAAACACAATTCAAAGAAGAACCGGAACCATATGAAGTAAAACCGAAGGAGCCCCGAGAAGAGCTCATAGGAACAACAAACCACTTCAAAATAGGAGACCAGGTACTGTTAGATAAAGCAGATCCTCGCCTCATCACATCAGACCTGAACACAAACGAAGAAATTCCTCTTGAGGTACACAATATTTTCCCATACGGAACAGTCGAGGTAAGTAATCCTATTCTTGGTACTTTCAATATAAACGCTTCTCGACTTAAACTTTATCAAGGAAATAGAACTGATAGCATGAGGGAAGATATTCAAATTTTTAAACCACCCTGATTTTTGCAAATACGAGGAAAGTCTAGCTTAAGACTTTAAACGAGTGCTTCTCGGGAGGCAACCTGAGTACTAACCCTAATTACTTTCGTATTTGTTTTCATTTTATTTTCTTCTCTTCTCTTAGTCTTAAACACCTAGTTTTAAACTAACCAAAAGTGCAGATTTCTAGCCCACACGGCCTTGCACAAAGCCATGGCCGTGGCCATGTGAAGGTACAGAATCTCCGTACTAACAATAGTAGAAGAGGTACAAGTCAGAAAGAATCAAATCTTCAAGTCACGGACTCCAACCACCACCCCACGGGCACCGAAAAAATGCCACGACCGTGCAACGTGGTCGTGGATGACACTGACTTATCACCAACGGGCGTGGCAATCTGTAAAATGGGCGTGGGAGACATGAACGACGCTCAACACGGCCGTGCGATGCGGCCGTGGTCAACACTGGTAGTTTATACACGGGTGTGGTAACCAGAACATGGGTGTGGGAGAAATGATATGATGCATAACACGACCGTGCGAGGCAGCCGTGTGAATCAACACGCCCATGGTACACGGGCGTGGGAATGTACCTGACTTGAGAATTCTATTTAAACCACCCACCCCTCCCTCTTCTCACCCATTCAGCCCATTTAGTTTTTCTTTTCTTTCGCGAACCTCTCCCTACTTTTCTTCTCCAATACATTCCCAAAACTCTTGAGCTACACCAAAACCATGTCAAAGAAGCGAAAGAAGCCAAGCACAGTCTCCTCATGGAGACCGATCTATATAAGTTCATGCCGGCCGCTTCAATCATTCGACGAGCCAAGGATATTTGAGGCCATTTAGTTTTTATTTCGTTTTTCCCTTTTGCTTCAATTTCCTTATCTTTACTTCTCTTCTACTTAATTTAACTTATTTTATTTTAGTTTCTTGGTTTTAGGTTCTTCAGGCTGCTTGGGAATCACACCACGACCACCACCATATCTACAGCCTGAGAAATCACACCAAACAATAAGGACTCTACGGTCCATTTATCTTTTCTTTTAATATTAGTTCACTTTTTATTTTTCTTCACTTTAGCTTGCTTTTCTTTAATTATTTAATTAGTATAGTTTTAATTATTATTATTATATCCTAGCTAATCCTCCATGAGCTACCCAATTTATTCATCTAGCGCAGGATCGTCATCAAGAACGACCCCTCCAACTTATCTTTCACCTCCAACACAAGGATTTCATCCATAATTCAGGGAATTTCACCTCTCTCCATATCTTTTGAATTTATACTTAATTGTCTATATATATATATAACTTTGTACATTGAGGGTAATGTACATCTTAAGTGTGGGGGGTGAACAACCTAAAAAGGTGCCTAATTTTTTCATTATTCTCAAATTCCTGAAATTAGGTGCCAAACTTTTTGCATTATTCTCAAATCCCTGAATTATGCCTTGTCTTAAAGTAAATTTCTCATATTATCATTAGAATGAAATTTCCATGATTTATGATTTTTATTGATATGTCTTAGATTAAGTCATTGATAATTGTGCATTGATAATTAAATTCTAAGATACTAGAGAATCAAGCATGATAAGTCTATTTTTCGGTATTAAAAATTTTTCTAGGTTGTCTACCTGAATTTAAATATTACTTTGAAATTTGAAATTTACGAGGTTGATATCAAAATACCAATAATTTTTGTGAGATTTTGAGCCTTATAAGAGCATATATCCTTTTTTCATGCTCACTTTTTGATTATGAGTGTGTCAACATTGAACTGTTATTCTAGAACTTGCCTCGATTATACATGTTGAGACCACATCTTTGATTTGATATACAGAAATGATAAAGGCACCTAGGATTTAACCCACTTACTCCATAAAAAAAAAGCCTACCTTCATAATTAACCCCTAGTGAACCCCTTTGATCCTAACAACCCTTTTTATTGACTCACCCACTAATATTAACCCAAAACCCTTTGTATTTGTTATCACCATTCTTCTTGACTACCCTTTTTTGTCGAGATTTGATTTGATCAGTTGCCTAACTATGTTCTTTATTTTAGTTGTTAAAGTTCTTTATTATGATTTGTTCTGAAAAAAAACATCGAAGTATATTCAGTATTAGTATGATAAAAAGCGAGCTTATACAGTTAAAGTCTATTTTTTTGAAGAAGAAGCTCGTATTATTAGTTTCAAAGTTTCAATTCATGTAATTATTTATTTTTCAGTTCGTTGTTTCTAGTTAGGTAAATTTTCAGGTCGATCTCGATTCTAACCCTTTAATTCAGCCTTTATCCACACCTTAACCCAAGCCCCGTTACAACCCTTTCAAAGACCTTTTGATTTGTGCATCATCTCATATTACAGTGGTGGAGATTTGATTTTCATGCAAGCTTATGGGATTAAATTTTCAGGTTTGACATTTGAGTGCTTAATTCTGAACCTTAAACACTACGAGTGATTTGAGTGAATCTTTTGTGAGGATGTCAATCCTTGTAGGTTTTGGACCAGAGGTAATTATTTAGATGAGGGGAAACACCTATGTTTTGTGCTACAAATGTATGACTTATATTGTCTGAATCTTTAGGGCTCTCTGAGTTAAATTATCCATGTATAAATTATCTATGAAATATGATGAGACATTGTTGATAGGAATATTGAACCATGGAAAGTTCGTTTTAATTGTAAGTTGAGAATTTTGCTTGAGGACAAGCAAAAGCTTAAGTGTGGGGGTATGTGATAAACCGTAAAAGCAACATATTTTAATCCCACATTTTGCATACTTTTGGATGATTTATCCCTTGATTTATGTAAAATGTTGCTCTTAATCCTTTCTTTTCATGTTTTATACTCAGGAAAGCACTGGAGGATGGAAAGAACGAGAAACGGGCTCAAAACGGACCAAATTGGGCCAAAGTGAAAATCGACACGGCCTGGACTTGAACCAACACGGCCGTGTCTACTTGATAGACTAGAACACGGCCTGATCATGATTTACACGGGCGTGTCACCTCATTAAAAGTCTGAACACGGCCTAAAGACGATTCACACGGGCGTGTGCCATGGCCGTGTCCCTGTCATGGAGAAGAGCAATTTTACTCGAAAAAGGATACTTAAGGGCAAAGAAACCTATTCCAAAAGCTTATATAAACACCCTAAGTATAACCTAGAAGGGGCGGTGAGCTAGGCCAAGGAGCCGAGCCAAAAAGGTCAGATTTGTGGGAAACACTCGAAGATAGCCAGTTGATCCATCTCAGAAAGCCAGAATTCTACTCAAGACGGTGGATCGCTCCTTCAATTCCTTCAGGGGGTTTTAGGGATTTCTTATGTTTTGTTTTATCTTTTCTTCTGAGATGTTTGCTTTTATTATTATGAACTAAACCCTACAGATACCTGAAGGGGATGAAACTTAGATGAATCTTATTATCGTTTGCTGAACTATATGATAAATACTTGATTTGTTCTTAATTATGTGTTCTTAATTCTTGTGTTGATATTTCTAGGATATTGATTCAAGTTTGATGTGCTTAGGTGGAGGAGCAAAAGTCCCTGCTTAAGAGTAGATCTAGCATAGTTAAGCGGAGTTGATCGCGCGCCTAGAGATAGGGTGACGAGATTTTGCCAAATTAGGGTGAAACCTAATATGGGAGTCCATAGATCGATTTACTGCTATTCTTGGGGGTTATTATTCGAGAAAGAGATTTCCATTAATTAACCTAGGGTTAGACGTTATTAGCCTCGAGAGAGGGTTTAATATACGTTAGGGAGTCCTACTGATCAAGTCAAGTGAATAAATCGTCTGCAGTTCAAAGATTTAGATAACAAGTGAAGTCTAGGTGGATTCTTCCTAAGGGTATCGTTTTAATCAACTGAGTTTTTCCCAAGTATTTCCCCAATTCATTCTTTTTGTCTTTGCGTCTTTAGCTTAGTAATTAGTTAATTTAGATTAATAAACAACTTCACTTATTTTAGGCTAAATAATAGAAAGAAAGTTAGTATTAGTACTTTTAGTTCCTTTGGGTTCGACAATCCGGTCTTGCCTAAGCTATACTACTGTTCGATAGGTGCACTTGCCTCAATCATTGTCATAGTTAGTTTCCAGGTTCGATCATTCTTTTTATAAACTTAAAACTCTGAAATCACAGCGATCATCCTCACTTTTTGGATTAAACATGTTCTCTTCTATTCTTTTTAAAAACTGAATACCCTCTTATTTATCTTTTGACTACCGACTGTTGTTTTCTTCTTCACGATGTGTTACTCGTTGTGATTCTAGGGTTTTCCTCGAGGAGTGGTGGAGTGTAAATGGTTTTGAAGTATTCGCAAACCTTGTTCTCAGCGTTCAATCAAGGTAATACGTTACCCCACTTTTGGAGTTTAGGCCGTATACTGATTATGTTCTGTAGGATATCATTGTGGATTGAGGCCACTTATATGGCCTTCCTTGGTTAATGAGATTGGTGTTGTGGTACAGATAATCTATAAAGGCGTGTGATCACTTCTAGTTAGCGGTCTGAGAGGACTAAAGTCGCCTCATTCAAGCAAGGTAAGGATGGTGGTTTTGGATTAAGTGTCAATAAGAGGATGTTTTACCCTAACGATTAAAGGACTAACATTGGGTCATGTTTGAATCTAAGTTGGGTGCTCGTGGAACTTGGAGCAGTTTCGTAAACAGGTGTGTATTCACACTGTTTTGACTGTAGTACGGCAAAATTCAAAAAGCCGAAAAGCCAAAAGATTGGGCTTTGAGGTCATATGGCCGTGCGAACGCTCGTGTGGTCAAACCAAGCCCATGAATTACGGGCGTATGACTGTGGAGGCCTCTATGAGCATTTTTATGGGCCTAGGCCGTTTTGGGCCTCTTTTTGAGTCATCAAATACTTCAAGCTCTTATGATCAGTATAAATATGACACTTCTCACCAAATAAGTAGTGACGCCAAATCTTCAATGCAAAAACAATAGCGGCTAATTCAAGATCGTGAGTTGGATAGTTCTTTTCATGCGATTTTAACTGTCTCGAAGCATAAGCTATAACTTTGCCTTCTTGCATCAATACACAGCCTAAACCATTCAATAATGCATCACTGTAAACTATGAATTCTTTACCCGATTCAGGTTGAACTAACACTGGTGCTTCTGTCAACAATACTTTCAACTGTTCAAAACTCTGCTGACACTTTTCTGACCACTCGAATTTAACATCCTTCTGTAGTAATTTCGTCAATGGAGTCGCAATCATCGAGAAGCCTTTCACAAACCGTCTATAATATCCCGCTAGTCCCAGAAAACTACGGACTTCAGACACATTTCTCAGAGGTTTCCAATCTAGAATTGCTGAAATCTTGTTTGGATCAACTCGTATTCCCGCAGCCGACACGATATGTCCCAGAAAACCAACCTCGTACAACTAGAACTCACATTTACTAAACTTTGCATACAATTTCTTCTCACGCAGAGTCTGTAACACAATTCTCAAATGCTCGGCATGTTGCGTCTCATCACAAGAATAAATCAAAATATCGCCAATAAACACAACGACAAATCGATCTAAATACTGTCTGAATATCCGGTTCATCAAATCCATAAATACTGCAGGAGCATTCATTAGTCCAAAAGGCATAACTAAAAATTCATAATGTTCATACCTCGTTCTGGAAGCAGTTTTTGGCACATCTGATTCTTTAACTCTTAACTGATAATATCCCGATCTCAAATCTATTTTCGAAAACACTGTAGCTCCTTTTAACTGATCAAACAAATCATCAATACGAGGCAAAGGATATTTATTCTTTATTGTCACTTTATTCAACTGTCGGTAATCAATACACATCCTTTTAGTACCATCTTTCTTTTTCATAAACAACACAGGAGCACCCTAAGGCGAAAAACTTGGTCGAGCAAATCCTCTATCTGTCAACTCTTGCAACTGAGATTTCAACTCTTTCAATTCTATCGGTGCCATTTTATATGGAGCTATTGAGATAGGAGTCGTCCCCAGCACTAAGTCAATACCAAACTCGACTTCTTGTATCGGAGGTAATCTAGGTAGTTCTTCAGGAAACATATCAGGGAATTCACAAACCACAGGCACAGATTCAACTTTCTTTTCTGTCACTTTCGTATCTATCACATATGCAAAATAAGCTTCACATCCCTTTTTCACATAATTCAAAGCTTTCATTGAAGATATTACAGCCGGCAACCCATTCAAATCACTGGATTCAATTCGAACTATTTCACCATTCTAACTTTTCAAATCAACACTCTTCCGTTTACAATTCACAATGGCATTATGCAAAGTTAGCCAATCCATACCTAGAATTATATCAAATTCATCAAAGGGTAGCAGCATCAGATTAGCCGAAAAACTAATATCCCAAAACATCAACGGACAATTCTTACATACTTTGTCAACCAGTACACACTTGCCTAAGGGGTTCGATACTCTAATTAAAAACTCAGTAGACTCAACAGGTAGAGTCTTACTGGATACTAAGTTCACACACACATATGAATGAGTAGATCTTGGATCTATTAGTGCAATCACATCAGTATCGAAAAGAGTAAAAGTACCAGTAATGACGTCTGGAGATGACGCTTCTTCTCGAGCGCGAATAGAATAGGCTCGGGCAGGTGCTCTCGTCTCAGATCTCACAGCTGTATCTATTTTCCCTATCTGACTACTACTTACATTTTCAGTGTTTCTGGGTGGTCTACCCCTAGCCGTCGTGTTACTCGACCGCGCACTCTGATCATTATCTTTCTCATCTAACTCTAGACAATCCCAAATAAAATGTTCTCGTGATCCACATTTGTAGCAGGCTCTATTATTGTACTTACCTCAGCATTCTCCGATATGACGTCTTCCACACTGTCTACACTCAGGCTTATTGCTTCTGACACTTCCAACACTCGATTCAATTGGAGTTTGAGTTTTAGAACCAGTATTCTGTTTCACTCGATCTTTACTCGAATGTCCAAATGAAACATCTGAGCGATTAGCTGCATCTCTAAATCTCTTTGACGAAGGTTGATACGACTTATTCATCGACCTTTTTCTTTCATCTCTAGCTTCTGAATCCGCTTTCTTCTTTTCTTTGCTAAGCTCTTCAACTTTGAAGGCTCTTTCAACCAATACTACAAATTCATTCAAATCAAGAATTCCGACCAGAAGTTTAATGTCTTCATTCAAGCCTTCGACAAATCGCTTACACATAGTAGTTTCTGTCGAAATACACTCTCGTGCGTACTGGCTCAATCTCACAAATTCCCGTTCATATTTCGTAACAGTCATACGGCCCTGTTTCAGTTCAAGGAACTCTTTACGCTTTTGATCTATAAATCATTGACTAATTTATTTCTTTCAAAATTCAGCTTGAAAGAAATCCCAGCTGATTCTTTCTCTTGGAACCAAAGATATCAATGTTTTCCACCAATTATACGCTGTATCTCTCAACAGTGAAACAACATATTTTAGGCATTCATCAGGAGTACATGATAATTCATCAAACACTCTTACGCTATTCTCAAGCTAGAATTCAGCTCGCTTTCAATCATCATCAACTGTGGCTCTGAACTCTTCGGCCCTGCACTTTCGTATTTTATCCACAGGAGGCTTACTCAATCGGATCGGATCTGAAACTTGTGGCACTACAGGTACTTGTGGGGGTGGAGGTTGTTGAGCAGCCAGATTCATTCGAACGAACTCCGTAAACCACTCACTCATCATTTGGAAGAAGGCTTGTTTAGCCTCTCCCTTGTGGCAACTAGCAATCGGCCTAGATTCGGCTGGCGCATTACTCTCAACATCATCAGCAACTGCTCGATCGAGATCCATTTATTGTATGAAAACACATTTTTAACTGTCAGGATTGATCACACTATCGCAATTATATATATGGTATGTATAGCTAGACTCACACACGCTACGTCAGTCCTAAAATTGACTAAACCGTAGCTCTGATACCAATAAAATGTAACACCCCTAACCTGTATCCGTCACTAGAATAGGGTTAAGAGGCATTACCGATCAAATTATATTATTTAACCTTCATTATTCAAACATCATTAAATCACAATTAAACAATATCATTAAGTCCCTTAATAAGGTCCACGAGACCCTAAACATGCGTTAGAAAGAAGTTGAAACTATACCGAGCTCATATGAAATTTTCCAAAAAAAATTAACATTTTCAAAGCTACAGAGGTCACACGCCCGTGTGGGTAGACCATGCGCCTCACACGGCCTCAGACACGCCCGTGTGTCCAAGCCGTGGCAAAACAGGGCATGCATACTGACTTGTCCACACGGACGAAGACACGCCCGTGTGCCTCACCTGTGGTCGACACTGACTTATTTCACACGGCCAGCCACACGCCCGTGTGTCCAGCCCGTGTACGAGTCTGACTTGTTTCAAATTGAAAACTTAAAATACACGGTCGAGCCACACGCCTGTGTGCTCAACCGTGTGGGCAAATATAGGCCAATTGCAATGGCCAAATTGCCATCCACACTTTGGTCACACCTATAAGCATCAAACCATATACATTCATACCTCAAATGACATCTAAAACATACCAATATTTGCACTAATTAATCATCAACTATACCATTTATTTCCATACTAAATTTTCAATTCAAATATACCTATCAAAAATATCAATTTCCACATCAAGATCATATATGCCATTCATCATTTAATCCTCATCAAATCTAAACATGAACTATACCATTTCTATCTTAAATATTTAAGCCAAAATGATCATTCATAAAGAACACACATACACATATTAACCATCCTTTACGCATACCCAAAACATGTATCAAAACCATCAAACTACCAAGCCATATCACACGGAAAGACATATACACTTCAAAACATGCCATATTCACTAGCCTATACATGCCATATGTAACAGCCCGATTCAGGGCCTAGTGGGAATGGTGGTACGAGACCACAAATCTGAGTTAGTAAATTGAGTTCTTAAGGTTTATGACATGTTTTCATGATAGTATTAAAGTTCCATGTAGAAATTTTGTGAAATTGACATGGAATGATCAAATAGGTCTAAATTACAAAAGTTGCAAAATATGAGTTTCTAGAAGCTTTTTGTATGAAATAGCTTTAGAATATTAATTAGAAGTCCTTAAATAGCAATTTTCCCAAATTATAAGTTTTGGACAAAAATGGACATGAGTTAGTAAATTGTAAATTTTTAAAGTGAAGGGCAGTTTGGTCATTTACCAATTAAATGATTAAAATGGGAAAAAGATGATAAAAATTTCATTCATCTCTTTCCTTGTGCCAGAAATTGGGAGACTCCATAGCTAGGGTTCTTCAAATTTTTGAAGCTTGCAAGTAAGTCATCCTAGCCCCATTTTTAATATTCTTCGTATTTTTGGAGTCATCGTATTATGAATTTGCTATTTTTAGCTATAAGATGAGCTAAGAGGCATGTTCAAAAATCTACCCATGTGTATCATGCTTGTAAAATGATATTTTATGGAAGATTATGGGAGTTTGATGTTAGATAAACATCTTTTCCTTAGTGAATTTCATGAAAAATGATAGTATGGACTAATTTGTAATAGTTATGAAATTGGTCATACCTATTAGAAATAGTGAGAATTGATGATTGTTATAGTAGAGAAAATGAATCAGCTAAACATTATGTTTAATAAAGTTGAATGAGAATTATTTTACGAGCCTAGGGGCAAAAGTGCAAATATGAGAAAGTTTAGGGGCAAAATAGTAATTTTGCCAAAGTATGAGTTAAGAGTCAATTTAGTCAATATGAGTATTAAATGATCTTATTATTATTATAGATCAAGAAAAATGAAGCTCGGATCAAAACCGAGGCAAGAACAAAGTCGAGGACTAAATTGCATATCTACATACATTTTGTATATTGAGGTAAGTTTGTATGATTTCTAAGCTTTATGAATATTATCATTGAATTGCTTAGTATAATGTACATTATTACCATAGAAATGCTTATTACTATGTTAAATAAAGAAATTAATGAGATTAAGCATGAGAAAGTCCCGATTGAAGTTGAATTACTTAGGATACTCGATCTACCACACGAGATAAGAAAGTTCGTATAAGACCAAGCTGAGGCATGGCATCGGCAATCAAGAAAGTTATCATGTAAGTCCAAGACAAGTCTTGGCATTGAAGAGTTATTATGAGATGAAGACCCATGTAAGCCCAAGCCAAGGCATGGCATTGGTGAGTCCCCAAACAAAGATGTCATTTAAGTCCAAGACAAGTCTTGGCATTGAAAAGCTATCATGAGGTAGAGATTCCATGTAAGTCCAAGCCAAGGCATGGCATTAGTGAGTAACAAGAAAGATTTCATGTAAGTCCAAGCCAAGGCTCGGCATTGACCAGTTCATGAGTAAAGATACCAAGTAAGACCATGTCAAGACATGGCAATGGTAAGTTCCCAAGGGAACATACAAGGAAGACTTTGAGTAAGTCCATGTCAAGACATGGCATCAATACCAAGATGAGAGATCCCATGTAAGACCATATCGAGGATATGGCTTTGGAATCGAGTTATGTGGCATGAGATTCAGTATCCTCGGTTATTCTTAGAAATTCATCGGGCAAGTGAGTAAAGCTCAAATGATATAGTAAGAAAGTTAAGTAAGTAAAGTTATTATCAATTTATGCTAGTTAAGAGTATTATTCATGATATGAATGATGAAGTTGAGATTATACTTACCATAGTAAAGTATACTGATCTATGTGATCAAGTGATACAGGTATATTTTTTACCGTACGAGCATGAGAATAGTAAGTACCATGAGATATGTAAGAATCGATGAAGTAAGTAAGCTTAAATACTTGAGATTCATAATGCCATTGTTTATGATGAATGGTTAATGTTAAGCAAATATATTACTATGAAAATTACATGCAAACTTACTAAGCTAAATGCTTACGTCCTTTATTTTTTCTTTCCATGTAGTCACGCCTAGCTAATCTCGTGGATCATCATCACCGGAGCTCAGAGCACACTATCAATCGCTATTTTGGTATAGCCAAGTTGTTTATATTAAGTATGGCATGTATAGGAAACATTTCATTTTGAGTTATGTTTTAAAACTAGCCAAAGTGTTGGCTATCAAGCTTAGCATTCTTTTTGTATATGGCCAAAGAGATGAGTCATGAATGATTAAGTATGTATGTTTTAATCTATCAATGAAGTATGCATCCTTGTTCATGTTAGATATAATACTTGAGTTGCGGAATTGAGCATGAGTTTGGTCTTGATTTCAGGGTGGCAATTGGCTTGGTAAATAGCCTCTAAGTGCCCACACAGATGGACATACGGGCGTGTGTCTAGGCCGTGTGCACCCTGCACCTTTTTATCTTAAGTCAGAATAGGGCACGGGCTAGCTACACGGGCGCGTGTCTAGACTCTAGGCCGTGTTAAGGTAGTCAGTGTGCACCACGGGTGGTAAGCACGGGCGTGTACCTTGGCTGTGGGGCATTGGCAGAATGCTGGGGTTTTAGGCACGGTTTGAGGCCACGGGCGTGTCCAGGCCGTGTGTAATTTGCCAGTATCCACCACGGGTGATAGACACGGGCATGTTTTAGGGGTGCACGGGCGTGTCCCAAGTCACACTGCGGACGTGTGACCCTGCTTGGAGAGAAAGTTTCGGATGAATTTCGAAGTTTCGGGACATAAGTCCGAGGCCTCGTAGGCCCATGAAATGTCCGATTTGACTAAGAAAGAGAAGTTTTTAATTCGAGCGAAATTTTATAGCCCGTAAGTACATGTTTAAGTGAGTTCAAGCATGGTAATGTCTCGTATCCATCTTAGTCTCAAACTCGGGTATGGGGTGTTACATTTAGTGGTATCGAGCTACGGTTTAGTCGGTTCTAGGACTAACGTAGCACGAGCACGCAGAGTCTAGCTATACATGCCATACGTAAGAATGTTTTTATAATGATAGTGTGATGACTCGTGGCGACTTAAATTATGTTTATACATTTAGTAAATGGATCCCGATAGAGCCGTGGCGGATGACGTAGAAAATAACGCCCGACTCCATTGAAGGGGGGACTGAGTCTTGAACGAGAATGAGAATAGACCCACTACGGTGAGTCAAGAAGGAGGAGAAGAGGCTAGAGAAGCCTTCCTCCATATGATGAATACATTGTATACGGAGTTCGTTCAATGCACGAACCCGAATCGCAACCCCTCCACCCCACCTATTCCTCAACCTATCCCATCGGTAGCCCCTCAAGTAGTAGAGGTGGTAAAGGATAGAAGCCTCCAGTTGATAGAATCAGGAAACATGGGGCAGAAGAATTTCGGGCTAGAAAAGATGATGATCAAGAAAAAGCTGAATTCTGGTTAGAAAATACCATCAGGGTATTTAATGACTTGTCATGCACATCAGAGGAGTGCATGAAGTGTGTAGTCTCTCTTTTAAGAGATTCTGCCTATCAATGGTGGAACACATTGGTGTCTGTGGTACCGAGGGAAAAGGTCACATGGAAATTTCTAGAGTTGAAGCAAGGCAAGATGTCTGTGACTGATTATGAGCGTGAGTTTGTACGACACAGCAAATACGCTCGAGAATACGTGTCCACCGAGGCCATCATGAGTAAGAGATTTGAAGATGGGCTAAATGAGGACATCAAATTGTTTGTTGCTGTCCTAGAACTAAAGGAATTCGTTGTGCTAGTAGAGAGGGCTTGTAAAGCCGAAGAACTAGTAAAGGAAAAGAGAAAGTGTAACATCCTAGAATTAGGGGTCCTGCATTTTTATGTTTCTGTGTGTTGGGCATGTTCTGCTTGTTATTTTGGTGTGATTGGGGGCCTTGGGAAGACTCTGGGTCAAGCTGGGGCCTCGATAAAAAAATTGTTTTTAGGCACTTTAGGGGGAAGCTAGTAAGAGCAGACCTTATGTGTTATTGCTTGTAACTGTTTACACAAGTTGGAGTGTGGTAGAGTGGCAGGTGACGCCACTTAAGGTGCAAGGGAGTGGCGTTACAAGGGAGCAGTAGGAGGGAAGGAGTTCGGGTCTCGTCTACAGCAAGTGAAGCTTAATTTTTTTTGTGCTCAAGGGGGAGGAGTGTTGGCTTTCGGCTGGGACTCTTCATGGTGTTTGGTTGAAGGAGTCAAAATATTTGAATGAGTGGCCATGAGGTGTTGATGGAGTTTGAAATGGTCAAACAGAATCAAATGGATGTTGGAGAGTGGGACATGGAGAAAATCAAGGGATTTGAGAGTGAGAAGAGGTGGTTGGCCGAATGAGGGGTTTGTGGGAAGGAGAATTTCGGCTAGGGGGTTAGGAGGCATTTCGGTTTTGGTTGCTTGTGGTGTGCCGAAATTCTTTAGGAGCACTTAGTTTATTTTTTCTCTCTTTGCAATTTAGGTGTTGGTACTTCAATAGTTGGTAACCGAAGCTTCAACTCTCTCTTGTGCTCTCTCATTCCTCTTGGTTTCCTCTTTTCTTCCATTCGTTTTCTTCATTTGTTGCACTTAGCAAGTTTGGTCGAATCATCCTATTTCTTTTTCCCATTTGATCTTTGCCGTACCTAGCCGAAACCCCTTGAAGCCCCTTTGCCGAATCTTTTCTTCTCCTTTGTTCTTTCCTCTTAAACACCACAACCGAAACTTTCTTCTCTCCTCCATCTTTATCTTTTTCTTTTGCAAGCCGAATCCTCTTCTACTCCCTAACTCTTCTCTTTTCTCTGTTAAATAGCCACCATATATCATTCTAGCCTTTTCAATCGGCATTTCCTTGTTATTTCGGTAAGGGTTCTTCTTCCTCTATTTTTTTTCTTTTCTTTTCATTCTTTACCTCTTTTCTCGTTGATTTGTTAAACCAAAGATTCTGACTCGCTTCTTTTGGACTTTGGCTGATTGTGGAGGGGCTTGTTCTCGTCTCCTCTTCTTCGGGTAGCCTGTATTCGGGAAATCTTTGGTAAGTTGGATGTTGGCCGAATGGTTAGGAAGGGGTCCTTTCTCGTTTTTGGTTAGGCCGAAAAGCCATTCTTTTGGTTTTGTTTTGGGAATTGGTTTTAACTTGGAATAATCTAGGGAGTCATCTGGTTTCGTAAGCCAACCTTCTAGTGGTCGATTTTCGTTGATCAAGAACTCTTAACATGGCCACAAGTGCTAGTCGATCCAAGGAGAGCGAAATTTAGGAGCCTGAGGGGATTGCACTCGTAGTCTCTAGTTCGACATTCAAACGTCGTGCAGTGTCGACGGTTCGGGATTTTTCGCCAGGTTGTGGTAGAGAGTCGACATCTGCCTGGGATAGACAAATCGCCGTCATCCCTGTTAGTGAAAGCGTCGACGTAGAAAGTATAGTTCTTCGCGTAATCAGGTGTGTAATTCCCACACCTTTCTTTGTTGTTTTGTGATAAATACACGTATTATTTAAAAGCCGAAACTTCGGTAGTGGCTAATGGATTACCTTTGAAGGGTAAAATCGGAGATATCGGGTTAGTTGCCTTTTTCACTATGTCATGTAAATACCTTAGCATGAAAACATGTATGATCAGATTATTCGTTGCATATTGACATATTTTGCATTCATTACATTATGTTTATATGTTGCATAGGATGGGAATATGATATTGATGAAAAGGGGCAGTGTATATCGGTGACTCTGTCACACTATTTCGATGGCTCGGTGCCACATATAATGGTGATTTGATCACATTGTTTCAGTGGTTAGGCCACATATATATCGGTGACTCTATCACATTGTATCGGCTTTGAGCAGCATGACTGTCAGCATGACTGCCAAAGAGGAGTGTAGCGGATGGAAGGTTAATTGTAGAAATCCCCACAGGAGTGTTGAGGTTGGACATATGGAGCAGAGTGTAGAGGATGGAATACTAGGCTGGGTGGGGTTGCATAACATTCACTATTTGATATGCCATGTAGTTAGGGCTTCGACCCGATCCGATAAGTGTGGGCTTCGGCCAAATATGTTACTGTGAGGGCCAAGGCCAAATTACTTTTGTGGGCTTAGGCCAGTTATCGATGTAAGGGGAATTGCACATTGAGTTCTCGTAACTCACCCCACTTCTTATTTTGCAGGTGATACTTAAGTGCTGCGGATATGGGCTGAGGAGAACTCTGGGGTGGCCATGCACGGTTTCTTAGTAAATGCTACTTTACTTTAAATCTTTATTTCAAATTGGGTTTTTTTCTGTAATAAGGCCATTAATATTTTAATTTGGGTTAATCTTTGAACACGTTATCTATCTTTATGAGTTAATTGGAATGGGGTTTTCTTAAAACATGGATAAAGGTTTTTTTAAAAAACGTAATGAATGATCACAAACAATAAGGTATAATATGACGGTTTCACTTAATACACCAACAAATATTTTCAAAATATCACCAACCCACAACAGTTAAAGTTCGATTTTCACGGTTATGGTAGTTTTATTTACTTAGTTACAAACTGTAATTAATAAATTCTGAGTTTTCTAAGAACAACCTAACTTGAAGTTTTAAAAATAAAAAGAGGATTCATATAGTTTTCAAAGAATCACAGAGTTCCACGAAAAACCTTTTATGTGACACATCAGAATCGGTCGTAATGTTTAGGCCGAGTTTAGGGTGTTACAATTGTGGTATCAGAGCCGAGTTGCAAAACTCGGCTGTGGGCTTTGGGTTCAAAAATGTTTTCCAAAATTGGTTTGAAAATGGTTTAGAAAAAAAATACATGTTTTTGAGAAGTATGGCACCCGAGTTCCCGGCATCAATCCGCAGGGTAAGTCTTCTTACTATTGGTTGTTTGGTATGAAGTAATTGTGTTGTGCTATGATTGCTAGTAGTAAGAAAATCAACTTTAGAGACTGAAACCTTTAGGTATATACATGTGTGCACGAGAACTACTTGTAATGCTATTTTCATAAGACTGTTCGGTAATAAACAGTGAAAGAAATACTAATTTATAAAACTTTTAATCAGATTAAGATGATTCAATTAACATGAACACTAGAGGACGTAGATGTGGGTTGCGTGGCCATGGGAGAGGCCGGGGTATTGAGGCTGGACCCTCGGAATCTGGTTATGGGCCAGAAGACGGAATGCCGGCATCGCTAGTTACGGAAGCAGGGTCCCAGGATCGAACTGGAGGGGATGATGCTCTGTCCCAAGCGATGCTACGAGTCTTGGAGCGGGTTGCTGGAGCAAGCACCGGGACGGTAGCCCGAAAATCTATTCTCGAGCGACTTCGGGCAAATGGGGCTGAGGTATTTAGGGGTATTTCTGGAGTGGCCTCAAACGTAGCTGAATACTGATTGGAGGCTGTGGAACGAATCATGGACGGCCTAGACTGCACTGTGGAAGAGAAGTTAAAAGGAGCAGTGTCCCTCCTTCGAGATGAGGCGTATCAGTGGTGGCTTACGGTAAGGGAGGGTACTTCAGCGGATCATATTACCTGGGATTTCTTTAAGGCAGCATTCCAGGGAAAGTATGTAGGAGCGAGCTACGTGGATGCCCAGAGGAAGGCATTCCTAAACTTGGTCCAGGGGAATAAGTCGGTGGCTGAGTATGAGGCGGAGTTCTTGCGCCTGAGCCGCTATGCTCGGGGTATTGTTGCAACTGATCACGAGCGTTGTGTTCGGTTTGAGGATGGTCTGCGGGCTGAGCTGCGAGTATTGATAGCTCCGCAGCGGGAAAGAGACTTTGCCATTCTAGTGGAGAAAGTGAAAATAGCCGAGGAGGTGAAGTGGTCAGAAAGGCAGACTCGGGATATGGACAGGGTAGGAACAAGAGGAGTTTTGGGTCATCAGGAACTTCTGGGGGTTCACAAAAGAGGCCTAGGTTTGATGGGTCAGGCCGAGTTGCGATACCTGTTGCGGTTGGTCAGTCCCGTCTGTGTGCTCGGTGTGGAAAATCACATGCAGGAGAGTGTTGGGGAAGAGATAGAGGATGTTTCAAGTGTGGATCTAGGGACCAACTGATAAGGAACTGTCCTCAAGAGTTAGCTAGGGCGCGATCGGTAAGTCAGGGGTATACACAGCCAGGAAGAGGTGGACAGTAGCCGCCGAGAGGTCGTGGGCCGATCAGAGGGGGAAATGGATTTGGGCGAGGACGTGGAGCACTGGGCAGAGGTGCTGGTAATACAGATGCAAGGCAACAAGGTTTAGTCTATGCAGCTCGACGGTGAGAGGATAGCGACGCACCGGATGTCATAACCAGTACGTTCCATATAGCTGATAAACCGTTTACTACTTTGATTGATATTGGTTCGACCCATTCATATGTTGCCAGTACCGTATCTGAGGCTTTGAGTATTGAATCAGAAATTTTTGCTTGAGAAATGTCTATAGTTAGCCCTTTAGGACAATTTGTGGTAGTGAACAAGTTATTTAGGGATGTGCCGTTGGAAATTCAAGGGGTAGTATTTCCGGCAGATTTGATGGAATTGTCATTCGGTGAGTTTGACCTTATCTTAGGAATGGATTGGCTGGTTAATCATCATGCAAATTTGGATTGCACTGCTAAGCGAATGGTGTTAAGAACTTCAGAGGATAAAGAAGTAATTGTGATAGGAGAAAGAAGGAATTACTTGTCCAATGTGGTTTCTGCACTAAAGGTTGAGAGGATGGTGCGAAAAGGGTGCAAGGCATTTCTAGCTTTCATCAGTGCTTTGGATGCAAAAGAATTGTCTGTTAAGGAGGTTAGAATGGTGAAGGAATTCGTGGATGTCTTTCCTGAAGAGCTTCCGGGGTGACCTCCGGATCGCGAGGTGGAATTTGGAATTGATTTACTTCCGGGAATAGGTCCGGTGTCCATCGCCCCATATAGGATGGCGCCGAATGAGCTAGTAGAACTTAAAGCTCAGATCCAGGAGCTGTTGGATCGTGGATTTATTCGACCAAGCGTATCTCCGTGGGGAGCGCCAGTGTTGTTCGTAAAGAAAAAAGACGGGTCGATGCGTATGTGCATTGACTATCTTCAGCTGAGCAAGTTGACGATTAAGAACAAGTATCTGTTGCCAAGGATTGATGACTTGTTCGATCAGCTGCGAGGCGCTTCAGTATTTTTCAAAGATAGACTTGAGGTCAGGTTATCATTAACTTAAGGTCAAGGAGGCAGATATTCATAAGACAGCTTTTCGAACTCGTTATGGTCACTACAAGTTCTTGGTGATATGCATTTATGGATATGATGAACCGGGTATTCCAACCCTATCTGGATCGGTTTGTTGTAGTGTTCATAGGCGATATCTTGGTATATTCAAGGACGGAGGAAGAGCATGATTTGCACCTTCGGGTTATTCTGCAGATATTAAGAGAGAAATAACTATATGCCAAATTTAGCAAGTGTGAATTTTTGTTGAAGGAAGTGACTTTTCTGGGGCATGTTGTTTCTGCTCAAGGGATTAGGGAAGATCCTCGAAAGATTGAAGCAGTTTTGGATTGGAAACCACCGAAGTCAGTAGCAGAAATTTGAAGTTTCTTGGGTTTGGCTAGGTATTACAGAAGGTTCGTTAAAGGATTCTCGTTGATCGTTGCACCTCTAACCAAGTTGTTGCAGAAAGGGGTACCGTTTGTCTGGTCAGATAAGCAGTAGAAAATTTTTGAGAAATTAAAGAAGATTTTGACTGAGGCACCAGTATTGATTCAACCTGAGGCTGGAAAGGAATTTTTCGTTTATTGTGATGCATCACACACCGGGTTAGGATGTGTGCTAATGCAAGAAGGGAAGGTTGTAGCGTATGCGTCTCGGTAATTAAGACCGCATGAGATGAATTATCCCACTCATGACTTGGAATTAGCTGCGGTGGTGTTCACTCTCAAGATTTGGAGACATTACCTGTATGGAGAAAAGTCGATTATCTATACGGATCATAAGAGCCTGAAGTATCTCCTCACCTAAAAGGAGTTGAATTTGAGGCAACGGAGGTGGATTGAGTTGTTGAAAGATTATGACTGCTCGATCGAGTACCACTCGGGTAAAGCTAACGTGGTGGCAGATGCGTTAAGTCGTAAGGTAGTATCGGACTTAAAGGCAATATTTGCTCACCTCAGTCTGTATGATGATGGTAGCCTGTTAGCCGAACTTCAAGTAAAGCCGACGTGGGTAAATTAGATTAAGGAGAAACAGTGGTTGGACGAAGTGTTAAGTTCTCGACTTCAGCAAGTGCAGAACGGTGAGGTAGGAGATTTTAGCATTAACAGTGAAGGGGTGTTATGTTGTCATGGGAAGATTTGTATGCCGAAGGACGTTGAGGTAAGGCAGATGATTTTGAAGGAGGCGCATAATAGCCCATATGCTATGCATCCTGGAGGAAGTAAGATGTATCGAGATTTGCGTGAACTGTACTGGTGGCCTGGTTTGAAGCGAGAAGTTACCGAGTGTGTGAGCAAGTGTCTAACGTGTCAGCAGGTGAAGGCGGATCATCAGTTACCATCGGGGTTGCTAAAGCCGGTGAAGATTCCACTCTCGAAGTGGGAGAGAATAACGATGGACTTTGTTAGTGGGCTACCCCTTACGCCTACTAAGAAATATTCAGTGTGGGTGATTTTCGATCGGTTGACGAAGTCTGCTCACTTCATACCGGTTCGTGTTGATTACTCGCTGCAGAAGTTAGCCAAGCTGTATGTAGCGGAGATTGTGAGGTTGCATGGGGTACCCGTGTCTATCATATCAGACAGAGACCCCAGGTTTACATCGCGGTTCTGAAAGGCATTGCACCAAGCGTTGGGTACAAGACTAGATTTCAGCACAGCGTTTCATCCACAGATGGACGGTCAATCTGAGAGGGTAATTCAAACCTTGGAAGACATGTTGAGAGGCTGTGTTATTGACTTCAGGGGCAGTTGGGAGGATTATCTACCGTTGGCGAAATTCGCATACAATGACAGCTATCAATCCAGTATCCAGATGGCACCCTATGAAGCGTTGTATGGCCGTAAGTGTCGTACTCCTACTTGCTGGACAGAGTTGGGCGAGCGGCAGTTGTTGGGTCCGGAATTGGTTTCTGAAACAGAGGAAAATGTTAAGTTGATTCGGACTCAGTTGAAGGAAGCTTCTGACAGGCAGAAATCGTGCACGGATTTGAAGCGTAAGGACATAGAATTTGCAGTGGGTGATCGAGTTTTCCTAAAAGTTTCGCCTTGGAAGAAGGTTTTAAGGTTTAGACGAAAAGGCAAGTTGAGCCCCAGGTTCATCGGGCCTTATCGGGTTTTGAGACGTGTGGGACCAGTAGCTTATCAGCTGGAGTTACCTTCGGAGTTGAGGCAGATACATGATGTATTCCATGTCTCGATGTTGAGGCGGTATCGTTCGGATCCATCCCACATAGTGGCCGTGGAAGAAATTGAAGTGAGACCAGACCTGTCTTTTGAAGAAGAACCAGTGCAGATTTTAGATCGGGATGTTAATATATTGAGACGAAAGTCGGTTCCGTTGGTTAAAGTTCTATGGCGAAATCATGGTTCTGAGGAAGCCACGTGGGAGCCGGAAGATGTGATGCGACAGTAATACCCTCACCTCTATTGACCAGGTAAATTTCGAGGCCGAAATTTCTTTAAGGGGGTAGAACTGTAACATCCTGGAATTAGGGGTCCTGCATTTTTATGTTTCTCTGTGTTGGGCATGTTCTGCTTGTTATTTTGGTGTGATTGGGGGCCTTAGGAAGACTCGGGGTCAAGCCGGGGCCTCGATAAAAATTTTGTTTTTAGGCACTTTAGGGGGGAAGCTAGTAGGAGCAGACCTTATGTTTTATTTCTTGTAACTGTTTGCACAAGTTGGAGTGTGGTAGAGTGGCAGCTGACGCCACTTAAGGTGCAAGGGAGTGGCGTCACAAGGGAGCAGTAGGAGGGAAGGAGTTCGAGTCTCGTCTGCAGCAAGTGGAGCTTTATTTTTTTGTGCTCAAGGGGGAAGAGTGTTGGCTTTCGGCTGGGACTCTTCATGGTGGTTGGTTGAAGGAGTCAAAATATTTGAATGAGTGGCCATGAGGTGTTGATGGAGTTTGAAATGGTCAAACCGAATCAAATAGATGTTGGAGAGTGGGACATGGTGAAAATCAAGGGATTTGATAGTGAGAAGAGGTGGTTGGCCGAATGAGGGGTTTGTGGGAAGGAGAATTTTGGCTAGGGGGTTAGGAGGCATTTTGGTTTTGGTTGGTTGTGGTGTGCCGAAATTCTTTAGGAGCACTTAGTTTATTTTTTTCTCTCTTTGCAATTTAGGTGTTGGTACATTAATAGTTGGTAACCGAAGCTTCAACTCTCTCTTGTGCTCTCTCATTCCTCTTGGTTTCCTCTTTTTTCCATTCGTTTTCTTCATTTGTTGCACTTAGCAAGTTTGGCCGAATCATCCTATTTCTTTTTCCCATTTGATCTTATCCGTACCTAGCCGAAACCCCTTGAAGCCCCTTTGCCGAATCTTTTCTTCTCCTTTGATCTTTCCTCTTAAACACCACAACCGAAACTTTCTTCTCTCCTCCATCTTTATCTTTTTCTTTTGCAAGCCGAATCCTCTTCTACTCCCTAACTCTTCTCTTTTCTCTGTTAAATAGCCACCATATATCATTCTAGCCTTTTCAATCGGCATTTCCTTGTTATTTCGGTAAGGGTTCTTCTTCCTCTATTTTTTTTTCTTTTCTTTTCATTCTTTATCTCTTTTCTCGTTGATTTGTTAAACCAAAGATTCTGACTCGCTTCTTTTGGGCTTTGGCCGATTGTGGAGGGGCTTGTTCTCGTCTCCTCTTCTTCGTGTAGCCTACATTCGGGAAATCTTTGGTAAGTTGGATGTTGGCAGAATGGTTAGAAAGGGGTCCTTTCTCATTTTTGGTTGGGCCGAAAGGCCATTCTTTTGGTTTTGTTTTGGGAATCGGTTCTAACTTGGAATAATCTAGGGACTCATCCGGTTTCGTAAGCCAACCTTCTAGTGGTCGGTTTTCGTTGATCAAGAACTCTTAACATGGCCACAAGTGCTAGTCGATCCAAGGAGAGCGAAATTTAGGAGCCTGAGGGGATTGCACTCGTAGTCTCTAGTCCGGCATTCAAACGTCGTGCAGTGTCGGCAGTTCGGGATTTTTTGCCAGGTTGTGGTAGAGAGCCGACATCTGCCTGGGATAGACAAATCGCCGTCATCCCTATTAGTGAAAGCATCGACGTAGAAAGTATAGTTCTTCGTGTAATGAGGTGTGTAATTCCCACACCTTTCTTTGTTGTTTTGTGATAAATACACATATTGTTTAAAAGCCGAAACTTCGGAAGTGGCTAATGGATTACCTTTGAAGGGTAAAATCGGAGATATTGGGTTAGTTGCCTTTTTCACTATGTCATGTAAATACCTTAGCATGAAAACATGTATGATCGGATTATTCGTTGCATATTGACATATGTTGCATTCATTACATTATGTTTATATGTTGCATAGGATGGGAATATGATATTGATGAAAAGGGGCAGTGTATATCGGTGACTCTGTCACACTATTTTGATGGCCCGGTGCCACATATATCGGTGATTTGATCACATTGTTTCAGTGGTTAGGCCACATATATATCGGTGACTCTGTCACATTGTATCGACTTTGAGCAGCATGACTGTCAGCATGACTGCCAAAGAGGAGTGTAGCGGATGGAGGGTTGATTGTAGAAATCCTCACAGGAGTGTTGAGGTTGGACATACGGAGCGGAGTGTAGAGGATGGAATACTAGGTGGGTGG
Organism: Gossypium sturtianum; assembly: GCA_025698515.1. Taxonomy (NCBI): domain Eukaryota; kingdom Viridiplantae; phylum Streptophyta; class Magnoliopsida; order Malvales; family Malvaceae; genus Gossypium; species Gossypium sturtianum. The sequence goes on from CM046952.1 coordinate 25,102,915, forward strand.
GGTTGCATAACATTCACTATTTGATATGCCATGTAGTTAGGGCTTGGCCCGATCCGATAAGTGTGGGCTTCGCCAAATATGTTCTTGTGAGGCCAAGGCCAAATTGCTTTTGTGGGCTTAGGCCGCTTATCGATGTAAGGAATTGCACATTGAGTTCTCGTAACTCACCCCAACGCTTATTTTGCAAGTGATACTTAAGTGTCATGGATATGGGGTGAGGAGGACTCGTGGGTGGCCATGCGGTTTCTTAGTAAACGCTACTTTACTTTAAATCTTTATTTCAAATTGGGTTTTTGTTCTGTAATAAGGCCATTAATATTTTAATTTGGGTTTATCTTTGAACACGTTATCTATCTTTATGAGTTAATTGGAATGGGGTTTTCTTAAAACATGGATAAAGGTTTTTTTAAAAAACGTAATGAACGATCACAAACAATAAGGTATAATATGACGGTTTCACTTAATACACCAACAAATATTTTCAAAATATCACCAACCCACAACAGTTAAAGTTCGATTTTCACGGTTATGGTAGTTTTATTTACTTAGTTACAAACTGTAATTAATAAATTCTGAGTTTTCTAAGAACAACCTAACTTGAAGTTTTAAAAATAAAAAGAGGATTCATATAGTTTTCAAAGAATCACAGAGTTCCACCAAAAACCTTTTATGTGACACATCAGAATCGGTCGTAATGTTTAGGTCGGGTTTGGGGTGTTACAAAAAGTCTGAAATAGAGTCTCGCGACTCTTAAAAGAGACAGTGGAATAAGTCATTCCAATCCTCATCCAAGAAGTCAAGAGATTTCTCCACCCGATCGGCAACTTCCACTGGGTTTTCAAGGAAGGACAAGAGTAAGCAGTATTCGGGAAGTAAGGCACAGACGACCTCAGTTGCTAGTATGGGGAACATCCAATCGAATAGACCCGAATGCCCACAGTGTGGCAGACGTCATCTTGGAGAATGTCGAGCACATGAAAATGCATGTTTCAGATGTGGTTCCCAGGACCACTACATAAAAGATTGTCCAGAGACAATGAAAGAAGATAGAGCTCAGAACCCAAGATCCAGGAGTGTGGTCAGAGGAAGACCGCAGAGGAACCCAGGAAGTGGGGCAAGTGGGAGAGGTAACCCTAGAGAGCAGGCTGCGAGACCCGAGCGTAGGGCGCCTGCAAGGACATATGCCATTCGCGCTCGCGAAGAGGCATCTTCTTCTGATGTTATTACGGGTACCTTTTCTCTTTATGATATCAAAGTTATTGCTTTAATAGATCCCGGATCCATACACTCTTACATTTGTATGAAACTAGTATCCAGTATGAATATGCCTATAGATTCTACAGAATTTACGATTAAGGTGTCTAATTTTTTAGGCAAGAGTGTGTTAGTTGATGGGGTATGTAAAGATTGTCCATTAATGATTAGAGGTCATTACTTTAAAGCAAATCTTATGTTTCTACCATTTGATGAGTTTGACATCATTCTTGGTATGGACTGGTTGACCACTCATGATGTAATAGTTAATTGTGGGAAGAAATATATTGAGATGAGATGTGAGAATGGGGATATTCTCCATGTAAAATCAGATGAACAACGTAGGTCGCCGGCAATGATTTCTCATATGATGGCACAAAGATACATAAGAAAGGGGTACGAGGCATATTTGGCTTTTGTGATGATTGATGAAGAAACAGAGTTAAAGATTGAGTCAGTACCGATAGTATGTGAGTACGTGGATGTTTTTCCCGAAGAATTACCAGGACTACCCCCAGTAAGAGAGATTGAGTTCGGCATTGAACTTGCTCCTGGTACTGTACCAATATCTATTACTCCTCACAGAATGGCTCAAACGGAGTTGAGAGAGTCACATTTGCAAGAGTTGACAGATAAAGGTTTTGCGAGATCAAGTTGTTCTCCATGGGGTGCTCCAGTTTTATTTGTGAAAAAGAAAGATGGCACCATGAGATTGTGCATAGATTACCATCAACTTAATAAAGTGACAGTAAAGAACAAGTACCCATTGCCAAGGATCGATGATTTGTTCGATCAATTGAAGGGAGCCACTGTGTTCTCTAAGATAGACTTGAGATCGGGGTACTACTAGCTGAGAGTAAAGGATTCAGATGTGTCCAAGACAGCTTTTCGAACAAGGTATGGGCATTATAAATTTTTAGTCATTCCCTTTGGTTTGACCAATGCTCCTGCGGTATTCATGGACTTAATTAACCGCATTTTTAGACCATACCTCGACAAGTTTGTAGTCGTTTTCATTGACGACATACTGATTTATTCCCGAGATGAGAATGAGCATGCTGAGAACCTACGAACAGTTTTACAGACTTTTCGAGAAAATCAATTATATGCCAAGTTCAGTAAAAGTGAATTTTTCCTCAAGGAAGTGGGATTTCTTGGACATATTGTCTCGGGAGATGGAGTCCGAGTAGATCCAAGTAAGATTTTGGCCATAATGGACTGGAATCCACCGAGAAATGTTTCTGAGGTTAGAAGTTTTCTAGGCCTAGCTGGCTATTATAGACGATTCGTCAAGGGGTTTTCTATGATTGCAACCCCGATGACTAAATTGTTACAGAAAAATGTGAAGTTTGAGTGGACAGAAAGATGCCAACAAAGTTTCGAGAAGTAGAAAGCGATGTTGACAGAAGCTCCAGATTTAGTACAACCTGAGATAGGGAAAGAAATTGTGATTTACAGCGATGCATCTTTAAATGGATTAGGCTGTGTACTTATGCAAGAAGACAAAGTGATTGCTTACGCCTCAAGATAGTTGAAGCCACATAAGAAGAATTATCCAACCCACGATCTAGAGTTGGCTGCCATAGTCTTCGCATTGAAGATATGGAGACACCACCTATATGGTGAGAGATATCGGATCTTCACCAATCAAAAAAGTTTGAAGTACTTGATGACGCAGAAAGAGTTGAACTTAAGGCAGTGGAGATGGTTAGAGTTGATAAAAGACTATGAATTGGTCATTGACTACCATCTCGGGAAGGCGAATGTGGTCGCCGACGCTTTGAGTAGAAAGTCCCTATTTGCATTAAGGGCAATGAATTCACAGATGACTTTATCCGACGATGGTTCTATTCTAGCTGAGTTGAAAGCTAGACCAGTATTCCTCCAAGAGATTTTTGAGGCTCAGAAAGAAGATCGTGAATTACAAGTCAAGAGAGCTCAGTGCGAGACAGATGTTGAGTCTAATTTTCGGATTAGTCCCAATGGAAGTCTGATGTTCAAAGATAGAATTTGTGTACCGAGAAAGGATGAGCTTATTCAGAGAATTTTGCATGAGGCACATAACAGATGTTTATCTGTACATCCGGGTAGTACCAAAATGTTTAATGACTTAAAGCAACAGATTGGTGGCCGAGAATGAAAAAATATTTCGAGTTTGTTTCAAAATGCTTGATTTGTCGACAAGTAAAGGTGAACACCAAGTACCTTCGAGTTTGCTTCAACCCATTTTGGTTCCGGAGTGGAAATGGGACCAGTATTACTATGGATTTTGTAACGGGTCTACCATTATCTCCGAGCAAGAAAGATGTTTGTATGGGTTATAGTTGATAGATTCACGGTTAGCTCATTTTATACCAGATGCAGTTGATTACTCACTAGACAAGTTGGCAAACTTGTACGTTTCGAAAATAGTAAGGCTTCACGGTGTTCCGTTGTCAATCATCTCGGATAGAGATCCAAGGTTTACATCTAGATTTTGGAAGAAGTTACAAGAGGCCTTGGGTACAAAGTTGAACTTTAGTACCGCTTTTCATCCTCAAACTGACGGTCAGTCGGAGAGGTTAATTCAAGTACTCGAGGATATGCTCAGATGTTCTATTCTTGAATTTCGAGGCAGTTGGGAAAAGTTTCTCCCATTGGTAGAGTTTGCCTACAATAATAGTTTTCAGTCGAGTTTAAAGATGGCGCCTTATGAGGCTCTATATGGGCGTACGTGCAGAACACCTTTATTTTGGACTGAACTTAAAGAAAACCAAATTCACGGGGTTGATTTGGTTAGAGAAGCTGAAGAGAAAGTGAAAGTGATACGAGAATGTTTAAAAGCTGCATCAGATAGATAGAAGTCCTATTCGGACTTAAAGAGAAAAGAGATAGAGTATCAAGTCGGAGATAAAGTTTTATTGAAAGTGTAACCATAGAGAAAAGTTCTCAGATTTGGCCGTAAAGGCAAGTTGAGTCCACGATTTATCAGACCATACGAGATTACTGAAAGAGTTGGGCCGGTAGCTTATCGATTGGCTTTGCCATCAGAGTTAGAAAAGATTCACGATGTGTTTCACGTGTCAATGTTGAGACGCTACCGATCAAATCCTTCACATGTAATTACCCCGTCAGAGATAGAGATTCATCCCGACATGACTTATGGTGATGACACAATTAAGGTTTTAGCTCGAGAAGTCAAGCAGCTAAGGAATAAAAGTACTATCGTAGTAAAAGTATTGTGGCAAAGACATGGAATAGAAGAAGCTACATGGGAACCAGAAGAGAGCATGAGAAACCAGTACCCAAACCTGTTTGCTGGTAAGATTTTCGAGGACGAAAATTCCTAAGAGGGGAGAATTGTAATGTTTCAATTCGGGGCCTAGTCGGAATGGTGGTGCGAGACCACAAATCTGAGTTAGTAAATTGAGTTCTTAAGGTTTATGACATGTTTGCATGATAGTATTAAAGTTCCATGTAGAAATTTTGTGAAATTGACATGGAATGATCAAATAGGACTAAATTGCAAAAGTTACAAAATATGAGTTTCTAGAAGCTTTTTGTATGAAATAGCTTTAGAATATTAATTAGAAGTCCTTAAATAGCAATTTGCCCAAATTATAAGTTTTGGACAAAAATGGACATGAGTTAGTAAATTGTAAATTTTTAAAGAGAAGGGCATTTTGGTCATTTACCAATTAAATGATTAAAATGGGAAAAAGATGATAAAAATTTCATTCATCTTCTTCCTTGTGCCGAAAATTGGGAGACTCCATAGCTAGGGTTCTTAAAATTTTTGAAGCTTGTAAGTAAGTCATCCTAACCCCGTTTTTAATATTCTTCGTATTTTTGGAGTCCTCGTATTATGAATTAGCTATTTTTAGCTATAAGATGAGCTAAGAGGCATGTTCAAAAATCTACCTGTGTATCATGCTTGTAAAATGATATTTTATGGAAGATTATGGGAGTTTTATGTTAGATAAACATCTTTTCCTTAGTGAATTTCATGAAAAATGATAGTATGGACTAATTTGTAATAGTTATGAAATTGGTCATACCTATTAGAAATAGTGAGAATTGATGATTGTTATAGTAGAGAAAATAAATCAGCTAAACATGATGTTTAATAAAGTTGAATGAGAATTATTTTACGAGCCTAGGGGCAAAAGTGCAAATATGAAAAAGTTTAGGGGCAAAATAGTAATTTTGCCAAAGTATGAGTTAAGAGTCAATTTAGTCAATATGAGTATTAAATGATCTTATTATTATTATAAATCAAGAAAAATGAAGCCCGGATCAAAACTGAGGCAAGAAAAAAGTCGAGGACTAAATTGCATATCTACATACATTTTGTATATTGAGGTAAGTTTGTATGATTTCTAAGCTTTATGATTATTATCATTGAATTGCTTAGTATAATGTACATTATTACCATAGAAATGCTTATTTCTATGTTAAATAAAGAAATTAATAAGATTAAGCATGAGAAAGTCCCGATTGAAGTTGAATTACTTAGGATACTCGATCTACCACACGAGATAAGAAAGTCCGTATAAGACCAAGCCAAGGCATGGCATTGGCAATCAAGAAAGTTATCATGTAAGTCCAAGACAAGTCTTGGCATTGAAGAGTTATTATGAGATGAAGACCCATGTAAGCCCAAGCCAAGGCATGGCATTGGTGAGTCTCCAAGCAAAGATGTCATGTAAGTCCAAGACAAGTCTTGGCATTGAAAAGCTATCATGAGGTAGAGATTCCATGTAAGTCCAAGCCAAGGCATGGCATTGGTGAGTAACAAGAAAGATTTCATGTAAGTCCAAGCCAAGGCTCGGCATTGACCAGTTCATGAGTAAAGATACCAAGTAAGACCATGTCAAGACATGGCAATGGTAAGTTCCCAAGGAAACACACAAGGAAGACTTTGAGTAAGTCCATGTCAAGACATGGCATCAATACCAAGATGAGAGATCCCATGTAAGACCATATCGAGGATATGGCTTCGGCATCGAGTTATGTGGTATGAGATTCAGTATCCTCGGTTATTCTTAGAAATTCATCGGGCAAGAGAGTAAAGCTCAAATGATATAGTAAGAAAGTTAAGTAAGTAAAGTTATTATCAAGTTATGCTAGTTAAGAGTATTATTCATGATATGAATGATGAAGTTGAGAATATACTTACCATAGTAAAGTATACTGATCTATGTGATCAAGTGATACAGGTATATTGTTTACCGTAAAAGCATGAGAATAGTAAGTACCATGAGATATGTAAGAATCAGTAAGAGTAAGTAAGCTTAAATACTTGAGATTCATAATGCCATTGTTTATGATGAATGGTTAATGTTAAGCAAATATATTGCTATGAGAATTACATGCAAACTTACTAAGCTAAATGCTTACGTCCTTTATTCTTTCTTTCCATGTAGTCCCGCCTAGCTAATCTCGTGGGTCATCGTCATCGGAGCTCGGTGCACACTATCAATCGCTATTCTGGTATAGCCAGGTTGTTTATATTAAGTATGGCATGTATAGGAAACATTTCATTTTGAGTTATGTTTTAAAACTAGCCAAAGTGTTGGCTATCAAGCTTAGCATTCTTTTTGTATATGGCCAAAGAGATGAGTCATGAATGATTAAGTATGTATGTTTTAATCTATCAATGAAGTATGCATCCTTGTTCATTTTAGATGTAATACTTGAGTTGCTGAATTGAGCATGAGTTTGGTCTTGATTTCAGGGTGGCAATTGGCTTGGTAAATAGCCTCTAAGTGCCCACACGGATGGACACATGGGCGTGTGTCTAGGCCGTGTGCACCCTGCACCTTTGTATCTTAAGTCAAAATAGGCCACGGGCTAGCTACACGGGCGTGTGTCTAGACTCTAGGCCGTGTTAAGGTAGTCAGTGAGCACCACGGGTGGTAAGCACGGGCGTGTGCCTTGGTCGTGGGGCATTGGCAGAATGCTAGGGTTTTAGGCACGGTTTGGGGCCACGGGCGTGTCCAGGCCGTGTGTAATTTGCCAGTATCCACCACGGTTGAAAGACACGGGCATGTTTTAGGGGTGCACGGGCGTGTCCTAAGTCACACCGGACGTGTGACCCACGATTGGAGAAAAGTTTCGGATGAATTCCAAAGTTTCGGGACGTAAGTCCGAGGCCTCGTAGGCCCATGAAATGTCTGATTTGACTAAGAAAGAGAAGTTTTTAATTCGGAATGAAATTTTATAGCCCGTAAGTACATGTTTAAGTGAGTTTAAGCATGGTAATGTCTCGTATCAAGTCTTAGTCTCGGACTCGGGTATGGGGTGTTACACCATATACCAAATATATACAACTTCCAAAAGTACCAAAATAGTTAGCCGATAGTGCGATTGAATTGCTGACGATCCCCGGATCTGAGCTAGCTTTAATGACACTGTAAAACAGAGAAACACTTCACACAGTAAGCTTAAATGCTTAGTAAGTTCGTCATATAATACATTTAACTCATCAACCTGAATTCAATAAACTAAATATACTATCACATGGATCAATTTTACAATAATACACAATCTCATCCATAGCCATCACTCTTATAGTCATCCATTTATCCATATACTATATAATCAACCACATAGGTTCCGTACATAACTGTACTATCACGTATTTAATTACCACATTTGCTATTCAACGCACCAAACCATTATTCATTCGATTCTCTATAAACATTTGATGAATTCGCACACTCAGTGCCTTATAATTAGCCGAAGCCACAATATTATCGCACACTTAGTGCCATCACAGTAAACCGATAATATCTCGGTATCGAACACACAAAACTCAAGCATTCATCAATGGCATATCTCAAAGTCATCAACAAACTCAAAAATTAAGGCATGGGCTTGATAGAACACAAATCAACGATCACAAAAACGTAGAAATCATTAAAAACTGATCAAAAATCGTACCTCAATTGGCCAAGCTTAGTGCTGAACCCTAACACTCTTTTTCTTTTCTTTTTCCTTGGTAATTTTGTCAATGGTGATGAAAAAGATGAACAATTTATGTTTTGTTTTATTTTTATTATCACTATTAACATATTTACTAAACTATCCTTAATGAAATAATTTTAAAGCTTAAGAATAATTTCCCATAACCGTCTATACTATCCTTCAATGGCCTAATTTCATTTTAAGGCCTCCTCATTAAAAGAACATGGCAATAAAGCACTTTAACAAATAGCAAGTGACTTTTGAAATTTATGCGATTAAGCCCTTTTCTCAAATTAAACAACCAATCAATAAAATTAATTCACGAAACTTTCACACATGCTTAATCACATACTGTAGGCTCAAAAAATAATATTAAAATATTTTTTTCGACCTCAAATTTGTTGTCTCGAAACCACTATTCTGACTAGGGTCTAAACTGGGCTGTTACAACTCCCCCCCCTTAGGGATTTTTGTCCCCGAAAATCTTACCAGTGAATAGATTCGGATATTGCTCTCTCATAACATCTTCAGGCTCCCACGTCGCCTCTTCAACTCCGTGTTTGTGCCACAACACTTTCACTAAAGAAATTTTCTTATTTCTCAACTCTTTGATCTCACGTGCCATAATTCGAATTGGTTCTTCATTATACGATAAATCTGACTGAATCTCAACCTCAGTAGGAGCAATCACATGCGATGGATCAGATATGTATCGTCAAAGAATCGATACATGAAACACATTATGGATCTTTTCTAACTCAGGTGGCAACAACAATCTATAAGCAACCGGCCCGATACGTTCAATAATCTCATACGGCCCTATGAATCTCGGACTCAACTTGCCTTTTTTGCCAAATCGAAGTATTTTTTTCCACGGAGATACTTTCAAAAACACTTTATCACCAATCTCAAATTCAATATCTTTTCGTTTCAAATCTGCATAGGACTTCTGACGATCTGACGCTGCTTTCAAACTGTCACGAATCACTTTTACTTTCTGCTCAATCTATTTTATCAAATCAACCCCGTGAATCTTATTCTCACTAAACTCAATCCAATACAATGGAGTTCTACATTTTCGACCGTAAAGAGCCTCATATGGTGCCATTTTTATGCTAGATTGAAAGCTATTATTGTACGCGAATTCAATCAACGGAAAATGCTTTTCCCATGTACTTTCAAACTCAAAAATAAAACATCTCAACATATCCACAAGATTCTGAATAATCCGCTCAGATTGACCATCCATTTGCAGATGAAATGCAGTACTGAAATGCAATTTCGTACCTAAAGCCTCTTGCAGTTTCTTCCAAAATCGTGAAGTAAACCTCGAATCTCTGTCAGACACAATAGATAATGGTACTCCATGTAATCTCACAATCTCGAAGATATACAATTCGGCCAACTTATCAAGTGAATAATCTGTTCTCACCGGAATAAAATGAGCCGATTTTGTTAATCTGTCAACTATCACCCATATTGCATCTTTCTTTTTCGAATCTAAGGGCAACTCCAACACAAAGTCCATTGTGATTTTCTCCCATTTCCACTCAGGAATCATGATTGGCTGTAACAAACCGGATGGAACTTGGTGTTCAGTTTTGACTTGCTGAAAAATTAAACATTTCGAAACAAACTCTGAGATATCCCGTTTCATACCATGCCACCAATAAAACTGTTTCAGATCATTGTACATTTTCGTACTTCCTGGATGAATTGACATACACTATTATGAGCCTCGTTCAAAATCAACTGAACCAACTCCAAATTTCTCAGAACACAAATCCGATCTCTGAATCTCACACAATTATCACTATCAACTCGGAATTCTGAATCAGAAATCAAATCACACTGAGCTCGTTTTGCCATCATTTCATCATCACTTTTCTGAGCATCACAAATCTGACGTATAAACATTGGCCTCACTTTCAATTCAGCCAAAACCGAACCATCATCACACAGATCTGTTTGAGTACTCATTGCTCCCAAAGCAAATAAAGACTTTCGGCTCAAAGCGTCGGCAACAACATTAGCTTTTCCCGGATGATAATCAATTACTAATTCATAATCTTTTAGTAATTCTAACCATCTCCGCTGTCTCAAATTCAATTCTTTTTAAGTCATCAAATACTTCAAGCTCTTGTGATTAGTATAAATATGACACTTCTCACCAAATAAGTAGTGACGCCAAATCTTCAATGCAAAAATAATAGCGGCTAATTCAAGATCGTGAGTTGGATAGTTCTTTTCATGCAGTTTTAACTGTCTCGAAGCATAAGCTATAACTTTGCCTTCTTGCATCAATACACAGCCTAAACCATTCAACGATGCATCACTGTAAACTATGAATTCTTTACCCGATTTAGGTTGAACTAACACTGGTGCTTCTGTCAACAATACTTTCAACTGTTCAAAACTCTGTTGACACTTTTTTGACCACTAGAATTTAACATCCTTCTGTAGTAATTTCGTCAACGGAGTCGCAATCAACGAGAAGCCTTTCACAAACCGTCTATAATATCCTGCTAGTCCCAAAAAACTACAGACTTCAGACACATTTCTCGGAGGTTTCCAATCTAGAATTGTTGAAATCTTGTTCGGATCAACTCGTATTCCCGCAGCCGACACTATATGTCCCAAAAAACTAACCTTGCGCAACCAGAACTCACATTTACTAAACTTTGCATACAATTGCTTCTCACGCAGAGTCTGTAACACAATTCTCAAATACTTGACATGTTGCGTCTCATCACAAGAATAAATCAAAATATCGCCAATAAACACAACGATAAATCGACCTAAATACGGTCTGAATATCTGGTTCATCAAATCCATAAATACTGCAGGAGCATTCGTTAGTCCAAAAGCCATAACTAAAAAATCATAATGTCCATACCTCGTTCTGAAAGTAGTTTTCGGCACATCTGATTCTTTAACTCTTAACTGATAATATCCCTATCTCAAATCTATTTTCGAAAACATTGTAGCTCCTTGTAACTGATCAAACAAATCATCAATACGAGGCAAAGGATATTTATTCTTTATTGTCACTTTATTCAACTGTCGGTAATCAATACACATCCTTATAGTACCATCTTTCTTTTTCACAAACAACACAGGAGCACCCCAAGGCGAAAAACTCGGTCGAGCAAATCCTCTATCTGTCAACTCTTGCAACTGAGATTTCAACTCTTTCAATTCTGTCGGTGCCATTCTATATGGAGCTATTGAGATAGGAGTCGTCCCCGGCACTAAGTCAATACCAAACTCGACTTCTCGTATCGGAGGTAATCCAGGTAGTTCTTCAGGAAACACATTAGGGAATTCACAAACCACAGGCACAGATTCAACTTTCTTTTCTGTGACTTTCGTATCTATCACATATGCAAAATAAGCTTCACATCCCTTTTTCACATAATTCAAAGCTTTCATTGAAGATATTACAGCCGATAACCCATTCAAATCACTGGATTCAATTTGAACTATTTCACCATTCTGACTTCTCAAATCAACACTCTTCCATTTACAATTCACAATGGCATTATGCAAAGTTAGCCAATCCATACCCAGAATTATATCAAATTCATCAAAGGGTAGCAGCATCAGATTAGCCGGAAAACAAATATCCCGAAACATCAACGGACAATTCTTACATACTTTGTCAACCAGTACACACTTGCCTAAGGGGTTCGATACTCTAATTACAAACTCAGTAGACTCAACAGGTAGGGTCTTACTGGATACTAAGTTCACACACACATATGAATGAGTAGATCCTGGATCTATCAGTGCAATCACATCAGTATCGAAAAGAGTAAAAGTACCAGTAATGACGTCTGAAGATGACGCTTCTTCTCGAGCACGAATAGAATAGGCTCGGGCAGGTGCTCTCGCCTCGGATCTCACAGCTGTATCTGTTTTCCCTCTCTGACTACTACTTACATTTTTAGTGTTTCTGGGTGGTCTACCCCTAGCTGTCGTGTTACTCGGCCTCGCACTCTGATCATTATCTTTCTCATCTAACTCTGGACAATCCTAAATAAAATGATCTCGTGATCCACATTTGTAGCAGGCTCTATTATTGTACTTACCCCAGCATTCTCCGATATGACGTCTTCCACACTGTCTACACTCAGGCTTATTGCTTCTGACACTTCCAACACTCGATTCAATTAGAGTTTGAGTTTTAGAACCAGTATTCTGTTTCACTCGATCTTTACTCGAATGTCCAAACGAAACATTTGAGCGATTAGCTGCATCTCTAAATCTCTTTGACAAAGGTTGATACGACTTATTCATCGACCTTTTTCTTTCATCTCTAGCTTCTGAAGCCGCTTTCTTCTTTTCTTTGCTAAGCTCTTCAGCTTTGAAGGCTCTTTCAACCAATACTACAAATTCATTCAAATCAAGAATTCTGACTAGAAGTTTAATGTCTTCATTCAAACCTTCGACAAATCGCTTACACATAGTAGTTTCTGTCGAAACACACTCTCGTGCGTACTGGCTCAATCTCACAAATTCCCGTTCATATTCCATAACAGTCATACGGCCCTGTTTCAGTTCAAGGAACTCTTTACGCTTTTGATCTATAAATCATTTACTAATGTATTTCTTCCGAAATTCAGCTTGAAAGAAATCCTAGGTGATTCTTTCTCTTGGAACCACAGATATCAATGTTTTCCACCAATTATACGCTGTATCTCTCAACAGTGAAACAGCACATTTTAGGCATTCATCAGGAGTACATGATAATTCATCAAACACTATTACGCTATTCTCAAGCTAGAATTCAGCTCGCTCTGCATCATCATCAACTGTGGATCTGAACTCTTCGGCCCCGTACTTTCGTATTTTATCCACAGGAGGCTTACTCAATCGAATCGGATCTGAAACTTGTGGCACTACAGGTACTTGTGAGGGTGGAGGTTGTTGAGCAGCCGGATTCATTCGAACGAACTCCGTAAACCACTCACTCATCATTTAGAAGAAGGCTTGCTTAGCCTCTCCCTCGTGGCTACTAATAATCGGCCTAGATTCGGCCGGCGTATTACTCTCAACATCATCAACAATTGCTCGATCGGGATCTATTTACTATATGAAAACACATTTTTAACTGTCAGGATTCATCACACTATCGCAATTATATATATGGAATGTATTGCTAGACTCACACACGCTACGTTAGTCCTAGAATCGACTAAACCGTAGCTCTGATACCATTAAAATGTAACACCCCTAACCCGTATCCGTCACCAGAATAGGGTTAAGAGGCATTACCGATCAAATTATATCATTTAACCTTCATTATTCAAACATCATTAAATCACAATCAAATAATATCATTTAGTCCCTTAATAAGGTCTACGAGACCCTAAACATGCGTTAGAAAGAAGTCAGGACTATACCGAGCTCATACGAAATTTTCCAAAAAAAACATAACATTTTTCAAAGCTACAGAGGTCACACGCCCGTGTGGGAAGGCCGTGTGCCTCACACGGCCTTAGACACACCCGTGTGTCCAAGCCGTGGCAAAACAGGGCATGCATACTGACTTGTCCACATGGCTGAAGACACGCCCGTGTGCCTCACCTGTGGTCTACACTGACTTATTTCACATGGCCAGTCACACGCCCGTGTGTCCAGCCCGTGTGCGAGTCTGACTTGTTTCAAATTGAAAACTTAAAATACACGGTCGAGCCATACGCCCGTGTGCTCAACCGTGTGGGCAAATATAGGCCAATTGCAAGGCCAAATTGCCATCCACACTTTGGTCACACCTACAAGCATCAAACCATATACATTAATACCTCAAATGACATCCAAAACATATCAATATATGCACCAATTAATCATCAACTATACCATTTATTTCCATACTAAATTTTCAATTCAAACATACCTATAAAAAATATAAATTTCCACAACAAGATCATATATGCCATTCATCATTCAATCCTCATCAAATCTAAACATGAACTATACCATTTCTATCTTAAATATTTAAGCCAAAATGATCATTCACAAAGAACACACACACACATATTAACCATCCTTTACTCATACCTAAAACATATATCAAAACCATCAAACTACCAAGCCATATCACATGGCAAGACTTATACACTTCAAAACATGCCATATTCACTAGCCTATACATGCCATATACCAAATATATACAACTTCCAAAAGTACCAAAATAGTTAGCCGATAGTGTGATTGAATCGTTGACGATCCCCGGATCCGAGCTAGCTTTAATGACACTGTAAAATAGAGAAACACTTCACACAGTAAGCTTAAATGCTTAGTAAGTTCGTCATATAATACATTTAACTCATCAACCTGAATTCAATAAACTAAATATACTATCACATGGTTTAATTTTACAATAATACACAATCTCATCCATAGCCATCACTCTCATAGTCATCCATTTATCCATATATTATATCATCAAACACACAGGTTCCGTACATACCTGTACTATCACGTATTTAATTACCACATTTGCTATTCAACGCTTCAAACCTTTATTCATTCGATTCTCTATAAATATTTGATGAATTCGCACACTCAGTGCCTTATAATTAGCCAAAGCTACAATATTATCGCACACTTAGTGCCATCACAGTAAACCGATAATATCTCGGTATCACATACACAGTGCCATTTATTATAGCCGAAGCTTTTTTTATTTCGCACACACAGTGCCATCCTCCACTGTATCAATTCTATTTCGCACACTTAGTGCCACATTTCTCAAAACCACATTTAAAATTACTAATTCATCAACCACATAATCTTTCATTACATAACACATGAGCGTAAATTAAACAATTCGTGTTACAAACGAACTTACCTCAGACGTAAAATCACGATATAATTCGATTAATCGAGCACCTTGTTCTTGCCTCGATCTCAATCCGAGTTCCTCTTTTCTTGATCTAAACATATTCAAATTTAACTCTTTTATTCACCAAATCATCCAATTTAATCCAAACACACATATTTAGGGCATTTTACAAAATAGCCCTCACATTTTCACATTTTGAAACTTTAGTCCCTATTTCATAAAATCACAAAATACACAAAATTTCATTTCACACATGCTTACCTGAATTTTCCTCATGTTCATATAAGCCCACATATTTCATTTATTTCACATTTTAGTCCTTCAATTTACACTTTTCTCAATTTAGCCCAAAATAATCAAATTCATCAAAAATTCAAAGATAAAATATGTTAACCCAAATTAAACTTTCATATTTCATCATCCACTATCACAAAACTCAAGCATTCATCAATGGCATATCTCAAAGTCATCAACAAACTCAAAAATTAAGGCATGGGCTTGATAGAACACAAAACAACAATCACAAAAACGTAGAAATCATTAAAAACTGATAAAAAATCGTACCTCAATTGGCCAAGCTTAGTGCCGAACCCTAACAATCTTTTTATTTTCTTTTTCCTTGGTAATTTTGGCAATGGTGATGAAAAAGAGGAACAATTTATGTTTTGTTTTATTTTTATTATCACTATTAACATATTTACTAAACTATCCTTAATGAAATAATATTAAAGCTTAAGAATAATTGCCCATAACTGTAACACCCCAAACCAGGTCTATGCGTTAAGACGAGATTTGGTTTGTCACACAGATCGAACATCCATTTAATTCTCTAATGATTTAAGTAAAACAGTTCTACAAAACCTTTTGAAAGTGAAGTTTAGTAAAAATTAAGAGCAATGACTTAAAAATCGATGAATTAAGAAATTCTAGTTTGAAATCTTATCATTTAGTATTTAATTGTCAAAAACTTTAAAGTAGTTTTTAAAGAGTTCAAAAGAATTTGAAAAGAAAAATAATTAAAGTATCTAAAGTGTTATAAAACACAATTTTTAAGAAAACCTTATAGAATTAACATAAGCCCATATTAAGTGTCTTAAAACCAAAATTTAAATCCATCCACACATAAAAATCCATAAAAATATTAATAAAGGCCTTATTACATCATACCCAAAATAGTAATTAAAATAAATAACTTAATAAAAGTTCATAGTTTATAAAACCCATATTCGTAGCATGGCCTCCATGAAGTCATCCTTGGCCCAAGCCTCCGTCAATTGCCATTACCTGAGATGGATAAATAAACAGAGTGAGTTACTTAGAACTCAGTGTGCAACCCACTTACCACGTTCATTGAGCCAGATCATCAAGACATTGTTTTGGGCTTGAGCCCATTTACGAATATAATATAATAAATAAAAGGCATGTAAAATGAAATTTCCCAACCAAACCTAATTTCCATCCGCTACACACCCTCGTACCAACCAACACACCTGTGGGGATCAAGTCAACCCACCCCGCCAACACACCAATCGTAGGCATAAAGCCATTTTAAATATATTGTGGTGCACCACCGAACTAGATTGTGACAAAGTCACCGAACTAGAGGCATTAAGCCATTAAAATTTTGTGGCGAGCCACCACCTAACTAGATTTTTGGCAACAGGCCTTTCTTCTCTTCATCAATTATCCCAACCCATGCAATCATGTATGCATAACAATTTATAACCATATAATAATTTAACAAAAAGCCCACAATACATGTGATTCTATATTTTAAATTTCATTTAGGCCCATAAGATAAAATAGCATTTAGCCCATTTAACGATCTAGCAATTTTTCGGCCCATTTAACGATCTAGCAGTTTTTCGGCCCATTTAACGATCTAGCAGTTTTTTGGCCCTTTTAACGATCTAGCAGTTTTTCGGCCCTTTTAACGATCTAGCGGTTTTTAAGTAAATCCCACGACTTTAACTATTTTCATACATTTACACAAAAGTGTTAATTACTACATATTTTCCGATTTTGCCATCTTTACGATTTTATCCCAATACTTACGGTATAATATCTAACTTGAGATAAGTGTGAAATTACACACACGGTTATTGTGAGAACTAGACTTTCCCGCTCGTTGATACCTAAATGCATCACGATAAATTAGGACACTATAATTTATTTACAAATCGAATCTTAGAAATAACGATCTAGACTTTACCCTCAAAATTTTGAACCACTTCTATATGCGGTTTCTCCCGATTGATGGTTCGTTACCCGATGAAAATCCACGAACAAATAAAGGTTCGGGTATGCGAATGACTTCAAACAACCGATTCTCCTCGGATGAGCGTCCACAACCCTTGGGAAATCCTGATTGTTGAAACAATCCTTCGCTTAAACTTAGGGGAATAGCGAACCACCCCTCTTCCGAACACTATTCACCGCCCTTTTCGTCCCTATTTTGATTATCTCTAACGACAAAAGATCATTAGTCCGACTAATAATATATCGAAATTATGACTAACGGTTTTGAGATTGCCTTACCACAAAATATCCTTGTTCCACAATATGAGAATAGAGCAAAACGTTCCCTTAACACCTTAAATCGATTCCAACGTTCTACGATACTCACGAACACTTGAGTTCCGGTCCTCCACTATCACACTAAAATATAACGAAAGAAAACGTTTAATAGAATGAACGATGATTTCGATCAAAGAGATCCTTCTTACCACCATCAAGATTCGGCCAAAGCAACTAATAACCAACATAAACTAAAAGAACTCTTACCTATTGTCCACAGTTGAAAAAGAAATGATTGAGAAGAATGCTTATGTATGATGGAAGATTCGGCTATGAATAACCAAAGAAAAGAGAAAATGATTCGGCAATGGAGTACACTAACATTCGGCCATGAGATAAAATAATGAAGAAGGTATGGTTGAAAAGAAATAAAAGATGAGAGAAAGAGATGATGATGATTCGGCTTTCAAGAGGGAAAAAGGAAAAGAAAAGAGATGTGTTTTGGAGCAAAGGTACATTCGGCAATGGGGAAAGAAAGGGAAAAGAATGGCCTTTTTGTGTTGGTAGTTTCGGCACTAAGAGGAAGACACTAAAATGATTAGCAAAGAAATGACCAATTGGTCAAAAAGATGGCCAAACGAAATAAAGCAATAGTTGCTTTCTTCTACCAATACATTCGGCCAAAGGAAGGAAAAGATGAGTGGAGAATAATGTATTCAAACAAAATGACCAAAAAGAATTTTAACAAGCTATCATCCTACCCCAAGCTAAACACCAAATTTCGGCTCCCCTCCCTTTGTCCATAATGCCGTCCATGTTCATGGTCAAAATGGCCATGAAATAGTTTCCAAAACATCCACCTTGATACATGCCTTGTAATCCTCCACTTTCCAAAGTTTAAGAAATCCTATCCCTAAAATCAAGCAATTCGATCCCTTAATTCATGCTTACCATAACCTTAAGTCTCCTTACCATAAAAATTTAGTCCATCTTATCCATAATTGATGGTTGGCCGACACATGCTAGGAAAAACAAAAAATAAAAGCTCCCAAATTGCATGCTAGGAGATTCGAACCTCTCCCTTCAAGTCCAACTTATGGCGCCATCACCACTTTGCCAATTACTCATCTTATGCCATCTTTTATCACTTAATTAACTCAAACTTCAAGGTCACCTGATTTCTCTACACTAAAGTATTCTTTACTAAAATTTATTCTAATTCCAAGTAAACCCGAGCCTTCTCAAGACTATATTTAGCACATAAAAAAAATCATACCCGAGCTAACACCAAAGACAAACAACATATTGATACTCAAATTTTTAGGATGTTACAATTCTACCCTCCTTAAAAAAATTTCGTCCTCGAAATTTACCTGATTAAAAGAGGTGAGGATATTGTTGCCGAATTGCATCCTCAGGCTCCCACGTAGCTTCTTCCGCTCCGTGATTACGCCATAAAACCTTGACCAACGGAACGGTCTTCTTTCTTAGCACCTTAACATCTCGGTCCAAGATTTCCACTGGTTCCTCCTCGAATGACAAGTCTGAACTCAACTCCACTTCCTCTACCGGTATTATGTGTGACGGATCCGATCTATAGCGCCTCAGCATGGAAACATGGAAAACATTATGAATTTGACTCAACTCCGGAGGTAATTCAATCTGATAAGCCACTGAACCAACACGCTTCATCACACGATATGGTCCAATGAACCTAGGACTCAACTTGCCCTTCCTTCCAAATCTGAAAATTTTCCTCCAAGGTGAGACCTTCGAAAGAGACCGGTCCCCACAAAGAAACTCGATATCCCTACGCTTGGGATCTGCATACGACTTACGCTTATCCGGCTTCCTTTAACCGTGCTCAATAAATTTTACCTTTCTTTCGGTTTCAGATATCAACTCAGGACCTAACATCTGTCGTTTGCCCAATTCAGTCCAACAAGTAGGAGAGTGACACCTACGACCATACAATGCCTCGTAGGGTGCCATCTGAATGCTAGACTGATAGCTGTTGTTATACGCAAATTCTGCCAACGGTAGAAAATCCTCCCAACTACCTTTGAAATCAATCATACATCCCCTTAACATGTCTTCCAATAACTGAATTACTCTTTTCGACTGACCATCTGACTGAGGATGAAAAGCCGTACTGAAGTTTAACTTTGTTCCCAAAGCTTCATGTAGAGCTTTCTAAAATCGTGATGTAAACCTAGGATCCCTATCTGATATAATAGACACTGGTATCCCATGCAACCTCACGATTTCAGATACATACAGCTTAGCCAACTTTTGTAATGAGTAATCCGTGACGAACAGTAAAAATGAGCGGTCTTCGTCAATCGATCAACAATTACCCAAACGGAATTTTTCTTAGTAGGTGTTAAAGGTAACCCACTAACAAAATCCATTGTTATCCGCTCCCATTTCCAAAGAGGAATCTTTACCGATTGTAATAAACCTGACGGTAATTGATGCTCCGCCTTCACTTGTTGACAAGTCAAACATTTCCCCACAAACTCAGAAATCTCACGCTTCAACCCTGGCCACCAATATTGTTCACGGAGATCCCGATACATCTTATTTCCTCCAGGGTGCATAGCATAAGGGCTACTATGCGCCTCCCGCAGAATCATTTGTTTCAAATCTGAGTCCTTAGGTATACAAACTCTACCACGAAAACACAGCACACCATCCGTGTTTATACCAAAATCCTCTATTTCACCACTTCCAACTTGCTGAATTAAGGGTCCCAACTTTTTATCTGATATTTGCTTTTCCTTGATTTGTTCTAACCACGGAGGCTTCACTGAAGTTACGCTAACGACTACCATCCTCATACAAACTCAAATGAGCAAACATTGCTCTCAAATCGATACCACCTTACGACTTAACGCGTCGGCTACCACATTAGCCTTTCCGGGATGATGATACTCGATTGAGAAATCATAGTCCTTTAATAGTTCCACCCATCTTCTTTGTCTCAAGTTTAACTCCTTCTGAGTAAGAAGATACTTAAGACTCTTGTGATCCGTATAGATGATAGACTTCTCACCGTAGAGATAGTGCCTCCAAATCTTTAGAGCAAACACTACCGCAGCTAACTCTAAGTCATGAGTAGGGTAGTTTACTTCGTGCGGTCTCAGCTGATGAGAAGCATAAGCCACCACTTTTCCATTTTGCATCAGTACACAACCTAAACCCGTATGTGACGCATCGCAGTAAACTATAAACTCTTTTCCAGCCTCAGGTTGAATCAGTACTGGCGCTTCCGTCAAAATCTTCTTCAGTTTCTCGAAACTTTCTTGCTGTTTATCGGTCCATACATACGGTACTCCCTTTCGCAACAGCTTAGTTAGGGGTGCAGCAATCAACGAAAACCCCTCAACAAAGCGTCTATAATAACCAGCCAAACCCAAGAAACTCCGAATCTCAGCTAATGACTTTGGTAGTTTCCAATCCAGTACAGCCTCAATCTTCCGAGGATCCACCCTTATTACTTCAGCTAATACCACATGACCCAAGAAAGTCACTTCCCTTAACCAGAATTTACATTTACTGAATTTGGCATAAAGTTGATTATCTCAAAGTAACTGCAATACTATACGCAAATGCGAGTCATGCTCCTCTTCATTCCTTGAATATACCAAAATGTCATCTATGAATACCACCACAAACCGATCTAAATACGGCTGAAAGACCCGGTTCATCATGTCCATAAATGCAGCTGGTGCATTGGTCAACCCAAACGGCATTACCAAAAACTCAAAATGTCCATAACGAGTTCGGAATGCTGTCTTTTGAGTATTCGCTTCTTTCACCTTAAGCTGGTGATAACCCGATCTCAAATCAATTTTGGAGAAAACTGAAGCTCCTTTCAATTGATCAAACAGGTCATCAATTCTTGGCAAAGGATACCTATTCTTGATCGTCAATTTATTCAACTGCCTGTAATCAATGCACATACGCATCGACCCATCCTTCTTCTTAACGAACAAAATCAGTGCTCCCCACTTTGAGACACACTCGGTCGAATAAAACCCGGATCCAAAGAATTCTTGAATTTGAGCTTTAAGCTCCGCTAACTCCTTCGGTGCCATTCTATAAGGAGCAATGGACCTTTGGAGCTGTTCGAACAAAAGCTCAATACCAAATTCCACTTCCCGATCTGGAGGTATACCAGGAAGTTCTTCGGGAAATACATCTGGAAATTCCTTCACCGTTCTCACATCTTCCACTGATAACTCTTTGGCATCCTAAGCACTAATAAAAGCTAGAAATGCTCCATACCCTTTCCGCACCAACTTTTCTGCCTTTAACGCAGATACCACATTTGCCAAGTAATTCCTTCGTTCGCCTATCATTACTATTTCTTTATCCTCCAAAGTCCTTATTGACATCCGCTTTTCAGCACAATCCAAATGCGCCCGGTGCTTAACCAACCAATCCATGCCCAAAATGAGATCGAACTCGCCGAAAGGCAATTCCATCAAATTCGCCAAAAATATTTCTCCTTGAATTTCTAAGGGCACGTCTCTAAATAGTTTATTTACAATTACCGACTGTCCTAAAGGACTAAGTACCATCATCTCACTATCAGAAATTTTAGATTCTAAATTCAAGTTTCCAGATATGGCGCTAGCAACATACGAGTGGGTAGAACCAATATCTATCAAAGTAGTAACAGGTACATCAAAGATGAGGAACGTACCAGTTATCACATCAGGTGCATTGCCATCCTCGCGGCGTCTAACTGCATATACCAATCCTGGCTATCTTGCATCCGTGCTACCTCTAGAACCATTGCCTCGACCCGCTGCACCTTGACTACGTCCAGCCGCATTACCACCACGACCTCTCGGTGGCTGCTGAGTTCCTCTTGCCGGCTGTGTATCAATATTACGAACTTCCTGAGTTGTATCCATTCGTCGAGGGCAATTCCTATATTGATGATCCATTGAACCACATTTATAACAAGCACCCGTTTTCTTCCAGCACTCTCCGGAATACCGTTTCCCACATTCAAGACGATCTCGACTGACGATTAACGACTACAGTGTTCTACCTTGAGCTGGCTCATCATTCCAAGGCCTCTTCAGAAACCTTTTTGAAGAACTCGAATACTTTATATCTCTCTTGCCTCTAACTCTTTCCTGATTCTGACGTTCTGAGCTCTTAGCCTCTTCGGCTATCTTAGCTTTCTCCACAAGCGTGGCAAAAGTTCTAACTTGTTGTGGGGCTATCAAAACCCGCAACTCATCATTCAACCCATCCTCAAAGCATACACAACGCTCATGATCTGTTGGCACTATTGTTCGAGCATAGCGACTCAAACATAAAAACTCAGCTTCATAAGCTGCCACCGTCTTATTTCCATGAATCAGATTCAAAAATTCCTTTCTTCGGGCATCCACATAACTTGTTCCTACATATTTCCCCTGAAAGGCAGCTTTGAAGAATTCCCAAGTAATTAATGCGACTTGATGCCTTCCCGCATGATAAGCCACCATTGATATGCTTCGTCCCTTAACAAGGACACCGCTCCTCTTAGTTTCTATTCTACAGTGCACTCAATGTCGTCCATAATTCGCTCCACCGCCTCAAGCCAATATTCAGCAACATTTGGAGCTACACCTGAGACACCTCTGAAAACCTCGGCACCACTTGATTTCAATCGTTTCGATATCGACCCACGAGTTGTTGGCCCAGCTCTAGCTCCAGCGACCCTTTCAAGGACTCGCAACATTGCTCGTGTCAAAGCATTATCTTCTTCCATATGATCATGTGATCCCATCTCACTCTCGAGTGACGCAGGTGCATCTATTTTTGGCATATGACCCAGTGCTTCAGTTGCACCCCTAACACCTCGTCCTCTACCACGGGCACGTCTACCGCGTCCACGACCACGTCCTCTAGTGCTCATAATGACTAATTCGATTTAATCTGATTACAAGTTTTATGAATTAGAATACTGTTTCAGTGTTTATTAACAATATTTTATAAGATATAAGAGATAGAGTTTTTTTCGCATTCCATCCTATAGTCTCGATCTCTATTGTTTTCAACACCTAAAACTAGAAGTTCTAAAGTGTTCCTATGATTATATCACAATAATAAACAATCAATATACAAATACTTACTTGACTTGGTGCTGGATGCTCGTGGTGCCATACTACCTTTAGAACATAAAGTTTAAAAATTTAAACTGTTTCTCAACAAAAATTGTTGTTGAACCCAACCACAGCCGAGTTTTGAAACTGGCTCTGATACATTAAATGTAACACCCCAAACCAGGTCTATGCGTTAAGACGAGATTTGGCTTGTCGCACAGATCGAACATCCATTTAATACTCTAATGATTTAAGTAAAACAGTTCTGTAACACCCCAAACCCGGTCAATACGCCACGACCGAATTTGGTATGTCACAGGGGAAAACGTTTTGAGGAAAAACGAGTTACCGATTAAATTTTAGTGAAAAACTCTTTGTTGTTCTAAGTTCGTAGAAATCAGGTGTATAATAAATTAAAAACTGATAATTTACTTTGAAATCCCGAAAATAAATCTTTAAAACTTAGTTGCAGCTTAGATTTGTAAACCTTTTATAAATTGAAAAGAAACTAAAGCGATTAGGTTGAAAACCGTATCTAATAGAAATTTGGAACCGGAGTTTTGGAAAATAGTATGAGTTATCAAAAATACTTAAGTTGTTAAATACTATCAATTAATTTATGTTACCCGATGGTAACGTTTTAAAAACCATCGCGTTTAGCGCTTTAGAAAACTTGGTGCTCAAATTATTATATCAACCATGTAATTTATAAGCCATATTTAAAACAAATCCAAAGCATATAAATAATCTAAAAATATAATTAAAGAGGCCTTATTACAAATCCATAAAAAGATGAAAACGAATTAAAATAAAGTACCCAAATGGAAGTTCATGTAAAACCAAATTTTATTGCATGGCCTCCTCGAGTTCATCCGGCTCCTCATCCGCGATTTTACGAATCACCTGAAAAAAATAAGGGAGAAGGTGAGTCACCAAGACTCAGTGCATAATCCCTCTCCCGGGTAAATGCCACATACTTACACAAATTATAACCAAGCAATATATATATATAATGCACCCAACCTAGCCATCCAAAACTCCTTTTCTACCCCGTGTGGTACCAAACCACTGGTGGTGCCAAACCACTGGTGACCCAAAGTCACGATATCCAATAATGTGATGCCAAATCACTGGTGACCCAAAGTCACGAATAATCAAGTTGTGGGGCCAACCCACGTGTGATACCAAATCACTGGCGATGATCCCAATACATCAAATGTGGGGCCAACCCATGGTGGTGTGAAACCACTGGGACGAGTCGCTATGAGGTGCCAAACCTCTGGTGTCCCAAAGACACGGATATCAATCTTCCCCCTCCTCTCATATTGCCCATACCAATGCAATAGATAACAAATCGTGTCATTATACTTTGATATAAACATATAACCAATATATATCGTAGATCGTGATATTAACAACATATATCAACATCATATCTAAACGGACTTACCCGTATCCTTGCTCATACCCATAAAGGTATAATTTCAAGATCTCATAGTTTTCGGCTTTAACAACATGAATAGTTATTAACACACACATATATATATTCCGAGTTATAAAGTGTGTAAGGTACACACCTTTCACTAACGCAAATACTAACTTCCGAAGATCCGATCTACCGCACTAGATCACCTTGTCCTACATTCGGCCATACCACAAAACTATAAGCAAAAATCCATTCGGCCAACATCACATCTTAATCCCAATAGCCTAAGTCTTTATCCTCAAAAAGAATAATGAATCGACATGAATCTTACCACTTGACTTACCAACTTCGATTGCTAATGGAATGGCTTAGATCGATTGCTTCCAACGTCCCAAAGAGCCTAAAGGAAAAATCGGTTCCTAAATAATGGTTAGAACCTTGCAAACAAATGCCCAAGGATTCGGCCTTTGTCCACAAGAAAATGACTTAGAAAGGAGAAGGAAATAACGGAAATACGACCATGAACACTTACCTATCTTCCAAAACCGATTGAAGAAAACCCAAAGATTATCTACCCTTGATGATATTCGGCCAATATAACACCAAAAGAGAGAAAGAAGATTCGGCTATGGTGGAGTAAAAGAAAGGAAAAATAAAAGTGAAAGTGAAATAGGAGAAGGATGATTCGAAAATGGAAGAAAGAAGAAAATAGAAAATGAAAATAGAATGGTAATGGATGTTTTTAACGTTGAAAAAAATGAAAGAGATGGGATTTGGGAAGGAGGAAGATTCGGCCAAGAGGAAGTGAAAAAGGAAATGTGGTTTTGAGCAAGTATCAAAAGAAAGAAAAGAGAGAGATGGGAGAAAGAGGTTCGGCCAAACACCTAGTTTGCCGAAAAGAAAAGTGCACAAAAATGCAAATTGTGGTTTCGGTTTCAAAAGGGAAATGAGAGGAAGAAATTAGATTTTGGTTCAAACACAAATGAGAGCTAAATCAAAAGCAAAATTGCACCAAAATGCCTAAGATACATTCGGCCAAAGAGGGAGTTTTTGGAGAGGAAGAGAAAATGCCAAATGATGCACAAAAATGCTAAAGTTGGCCAACTATTCCCCCAAACTTCCTATCAACATTCGGCCACCCCTAGCCACACATGCCGTCCACATTCATGCACTAATGGCCATAGGAGAGTTTCCAAAACAACACCCTTAAGCCAAGCCTTGAAATCCTCTACATTCCCAAAGTTGAAGAAATTTTATCCCCAAAATCTAGCAATTCTATCCCTTATTTCATGCTTACCATAACCTTAAGTCTTCTTGCCATAAAAGAAAATTGTCCATCTTATCCATATGAATAGTTGACCGACACTTAATGCTAGGATGTATAAAAAAATAAAATCCTTAATATGCCTTCCATGCTACTCGAACCACTTCCTCAAGCAACCTTTCATGCGCCTTATCCACTATGCCACTAACTCCTCTTGTGTTAGAATTTAACACTTAAATTAACTTAAGTGTCAAGTTCATCTAATCCACTTCACTATATTTTCAATACTAAAAATCATTCTAGCTTAGCTAATAATTCCAAGCCTTCATAAAACTATACTAAGCACATAATAATAATCATACTCGAGCTAACACAAGTAACAAGATGATACTCAATTTTTTAGGATATTACAATTCTACCCCCTTAAGAAAATTTCGTCCTCGAAATTACCTGCTCAAAAAGAGTTGAGAAAACTGTTGCCTCATCACATCCTCCTGTTCCCACGTAGCTTCTTCTACGCCATGGTTCTGCCATAAAACCTTCACTAAAGGAACCGACTTCCCTCATAAAACTTTCACATCTCGGTCTAGAATGCATGTGTTCTTCTTCTACCATCGATCTGGACTCACTTCTATTTCCTCTCTCGCCACAACATGCGATGGATCGAGCGATAGCGTCTAAGCATGGAGACATGGAACACATCATGAATTTGACTCACTCTCTGATGGCAACTCGAGCTGATAGGCTCTGGTCCCACTCGTCTCAACACCTTATACGGCCCAATAAACCTTGGACTTAACTTGCCTTTTCTCCCAAATCTTAACACTTTCTTCCATGGCGAGACTTTCGAAAAACTTTGTCACCCACGAAAAATTCTATATCCCTCCGCTTGAGATCGGCATATGACTTACGCCTATCCAAGCTTCCTTCAACCGAGCTTGAATCAACTTCACCTTATCTTCGGTTTACGCAACCAACTCTGGTCCTAACATTTGACGCTCACTCAACTCGGTCCAAATGTAGGTGTGCGACACCTCCTACCATACAACGCCTCATATGGTGCCATCTTAATGCTTGCTCGATAACTATTGTTGTATGCGAACTCGCTAATGGTAAAAAGCTGCTCCCAGTGCCTCAAGTCCAATACACAACCTCTCAACATATCCTCTAAAATCAGTATAACTCTTTCCATTGCCTGTCGGTTTGTGGATGAAATGCGGTACTAAAATTCAACCGCATACCCAAAGCCTGATGTAACGCTCTCCAAAACCTCGACGTAAATCTAGGATCTCTGTCTGAGATGATCGACACTGGTACACCGTGCAACCTTACTATCTCCGCCACATACAACTTAGCTAACTTCGAGCGCGTAATCCACCCTTACCGGAATAAAATGAGCTGACTTAGTCAAACGATCCACAATCACCCAAACTGAGTCCTTCTTACTTGGCGTAAGGGGTAATCCACCGACAAAGTCCATAGTGATCCTTTCCCACTTCCATCAGGAATCTTTACCTGGTTGAAGTAACCTGACGGCAAATCGATGTTCCGCCTTGACCTGCGACACGTTAGACATTTACCCACAAACTCGGTTACCTCACGCTTGGACACTGCCACCAAAATCGCTCTCTTAAATCCCGATACATCTTGCTACCTCCGGGATGCATAGCGTATGGGCTGCTATGTGCGTCCCGAAGAATCCTTTGCCTCAACTCAACATCCTTTGGCATACAAGCTCTTCCTTTAAAACACAATACTCCATCCTTGGACAAACTATAATCCTCTAAACCACCATTCTCGAACACAGTAACCTCCGATCATTCAAACCATCATCCTCTAACTGTTTCTCCTTGATCTGCTTCTAACCAAGTCGAAACTTGACTTGCAATTCAATAAAAGACTCCCATCGTCATATAAGCTAAGATGAGCAAACATTGATCTTAAGTCTCGATACAACCTTTCGGCTCAACGCGTCGCCACCACGTTAGCCTTGCTCGGATGATACTCAATCGAACGATCGTAGTCCTTCAACAACTCTATCCATCTACGCCGCCTCAAGTTCAAATCCTTCGAGTCAAAAGATACTTAAGACTCTTGTGATCCATGTAGACTATCGACTTCTCTCCATACAAATAGTGTCTCCATATCTTCAAAGCAAAAACCACTGCAGGCTAATTCCAAGTCATGCGTCGGATAGTTAACTTCATGTGGTCTCAACTGCCGAGATGCATAAGCCACTACCTTCCCTTCTGCTGCATCAAGACACACATCCCAAACCAGTATGTGATGCATCACGATGAAACCGTGATTCCTTGCACGCCTCAAGTTGAATCAAAGCCGAGCTTGATCGAGAATCTTCTTCAACTTGTCAAAACTTCCTTGTCTTTTCTTCTCGGTCCACACAAATGGAATCCTTTCCTCAATAACTTAGTCATAGGTGCTTTGCTATCAAAGAAAATCCTTCCACAAATCTTGGTAATACCGCTGACCTAGGAAACTCCGAATCTCAACCATCGACTTAGGCGGCTTCCAATCCAACATCGCCTCAATCTTTCGAGGATCCACTCTAATCCTCACCGATACTACGTGACCCAAGAAAGTCACCTCCTAAGACAAAACTCGTTTACTACTAAATTTTGCATAAAGTCGCTTTTCCTCAAAATCGCAACACTACTCGCAAATGCGCATCATGCTCCTCCTCCGACTTGGAGTATACCAAAATATCGTCTATAAATACCACAACAAAGCGGTCCAAAATCTGCTGGAATAATACCCAGATTCATCATGTCCATGAATGCTTGTCGGTAGCGTTAGTCAACCCAAACGGCATTACGAGAAACTCGTAGTGCCCATACCGAGTGCGAAATGCCGTCTTATGGATATCGACCTCTTTCACCTTCGGTGATGATATCCGGACCTTAAATCAATCTTGAGAAAACCGCCGCCCCCTTAAGGTGATCAAACAAGTCATCTATCCTCGGCAAAGGATACTTGTTTTTGATCGTCGACTTATTCAAGCGGGGATAGTATATACACATCCGCATCGATCCATCCTTCTTCTTGACAAAAGTAATACGGTGCTCCCCAAGGCGAAACACTTGGTCGGATAAAACCTCGATCCAACAACTCTTGAATTTGAGCCTTCAATTCCCTAATTCCTTCGGTGCCATCCTATACGGAGCAATAGACACCGCGCGCGATTCGGGTAACAGATCTATACAAAATTCAACTTCACGATCCGGAGGCAATCCCGAAGTTCTTCCGAAATACGTCAACATATTCCTTTACCGTTCGAACATTCCCCACGATGAGACTCCTTAGCCTCCAACGCACACACATGTACCACAAATGCCTCACGGCCCTTCCCCGACCAACTTCACGACTTTCAACGCGGATACCACGTTGGATAGATAATCTCTTCTATTACCTATCATAACCACCTCTTTGCCCTCACTTTGTCTTCAAAACCATGCGCTTAGCGGCGCAATCCAAACTTGCTTGATACTTGACCAACCAGTCCATCCCAAGAATCAGATCGAACTCCTCAAACGGCAATTCCATCAGATCAGCTACAAACATTACCCCTTGGAGTTCTAGGGGTACATCTCTATACAGCTTATTTACTTCTACAGAGTGACCCAGAGGGCTAAGTACCGTCATCTTCCTAGAAGTAGTCTCAAAGTCTAGATTCATAGTCTCTACTATGTTACTAGCAACATACGAATGTGTCGAACCCACATCTATCACAGCAGTATATGGTTCACCAAAGATTAAGAACGTACCAGTTATGACGTCCGGTGCGTCGCCCTCCTCTCGACGTCTCGCTGCATACACCAAACCAGGCTGTCTTGCCTCAGTGTTGCTAGCACCTCTGCCAGATGCTCCGCGGCCTCGGCCAGAACCATTACCTCCTCTACCATTACCACGACCTCTCTGCGGTGACGGTCCCTCATTTCTGAACTGAGCACTACCTTGACCCTCAGACTGATTCCTGGCTAGCTTACGTGGACAGTCTCTCACACGATGATCCAGCGAACCACACTCAAAACATCCTTTCCCTCCGGTCCAACATTCGCCCCAATGAAATTTTCCACATCGGTTACATGCTGTCTTTGATCCTTGATTAGCGATGCGAGCCTCCTCCATTGATTCGGCCCACTCGCTAACCTCTTACGAGAATTACCGGTGACCGGATGATCCAAAACTTCTCTTATGTTTATTCTTGTCGTGCCTCTGCCTTACTGATTCCTTTATCCCTTCTGCTATCTTAGTCTTTTCAACTAGCGCAGCAAACTCTCGTTCCTGATGTGGAGTAATCAGCAATCTCAGTTCGTCTATCAATCCATCCTCGAACCGGACACATCGCTCGTGCTCCGAAGCCACGATACCTCCAGCATACCGGCTCAATCTTAAAAATTCTACCTCATATTCTAATACGGACTTACTTCCCTAGACCAAACTCAGAAATGCCTTACGCTGTGCATCAATGTAACTAGACCCAACATATTTCTTCTGATACGCTGCCTTAAAATAATCCCAAGTGAGATCCTCCGCTGCAGCACTATTTCGTACCATGAGCCACCACTGATATGACTCATCCCGAAGAAGCGACACTATCCCTTTCAGCTTTTCCTCAGCATTCAGATCCAAGTCATCCATGATTCGTTCTGTCGCCTCTAACCAATACTCTGCCGTACTGGGAGCCACACCTGAAACACCTCGAAATACCTCAGCTCCATTGGCTCGGAGTCGCTCGGGTACAGATTTCCGAGCTCCCGCGCCTCCACCTATTCCAGCTACCCTCTCAAGGACTCGCAGCATCGCCTGAGACACTGCGTCATCCCCCGTTTGATCCTGATGCTCAACTCCAACCGCTGGTGGTGGGGGTAGTGGTACCTCATTTTCGGATCCTTGACCGGACCTTCATCGGCTCAGACACAGCCATCCTACCCCGACCGCGTCCACGAGTAATACGACCCCGACCTCGAGTACTCATGTCTAAAGTCTCGACTTATCTGATTTAAAAGTGTTATGCATTAGTCATTATTCCACTTTCTTTAAAACACAGTTTTATGAATAATTTTAATAAGAAGTTGTTTCGCGAGTACATTCAACCTATAGTTTGGGTCTCTAGAGTAGTTTCTACTACTAATCAGTCATACTAACATCATCATATCATCAAGATCAACAGTTTAAAGTACTTACTTACCCATGGATCGGTCTGCCGGAGACTCGGTGCCATGCCTTTCAGATCATATAATTTTAAACAAAAACATTTTAAGATCATACTTTAAATCATTTTGGGCCTTGGGCCCACAGTCGAGCTTTTGAACTTGGCTCTGATACCAATTTGTAACACCCCAAACCCGGTCAATACGCCACGACCGAATTTGGTATGTCACAGGGGAAAACGTTTTGAGGAAAAACGAGTTACCGATTAAATTTTAGTGAAAAACTCTTTGTTGTTCTAAGTTCGTAGAAATCAGAGTATAATAAATTAAAACGATAATTTACTTTGAAATCCAGAAAATAAATCTTTAAAACTTAGTTGCAACTTAGATTTGTAAACCTTTTATAAATTGAAAAGAAACTAAAGCGATTAGGTTGAAAACCGTATCTAATAGAAATTTGGAACCGGAGTTTTGGAAAATAGTATGAGTTATCAAAAATACTTAAGTTGTTAAATACTATCAATTGATTTATGTTACCCGATGGTAACATTTTAAAACCATCGCGTTTAGTAGTTTAGAAAACTTGGTGCTCAAATTATTATATCAACCATGTAATTTATAAGCCATATTTAAAACAAATCCAAAGCATATAAATAATCCAAAAATATAATTAAAGAGGCCTTATTACAAATCCATAAAAAGATGAAAACGAATTAAAATAAAGTACCCAAATAGAAGTTCATGTAAAACCAAATTTTATTGCATGGCCTCCTCGAGTTCATCCGGCTCCTCATCCGCGATTTCTACGAATCACTGAAAAAAATAAGGAGAAGGTGAGTCACCAAGACTCGATCACGAAATCCCTCTCCCGGTAAATGCCACATACTTACACAAATTATAACCAAGCAATATATATATATAATGCACCCAACCTAGCCATCCAAAACTCCTTTTCTACCTCGTGTGGTACCAAACAACTGGTGGTGCCAAACCACTGGTGACCCAAAGTCACGATATCCAATAATGTGATGCCAAATCACTAGTGACCCAAAGTCACGAATAATCAAGTTGTGGGGCCAACCCACGTGTGATACCAAATCACTGGCGACGATCCCAATACATCAAATGTGGGGCCAACCCACGGTGGTGTGAAACCACTGGGACGAGTCGCTATGAGGTGCCAAACCTCTGGTGTCCCAAAGACACGAATATCAATCTTCCCCCTCCTCTCATATCGCCCATACCAATGCAATAGATAACAAATCATGTCATTATACTTTGATATAAACATATAACCAATATATATCATAGATCGTGATATTAACAACTTATATCAACATCATATCGAAACGGACTTACCCGTATCCTTGCTCGTACCCATCAAGGTATCATTTCAAGATCTCATAGTTTTCGGATTTAACAACATGAATAGTTATTAACACACACACATATATATATACCGAGTTATAAAGTGTGTAAGGTACACACCTTTCACTAACGCAAATACTAAGTTCTGAAGATCCGATCTACCGCACTAGATCACCTTGTCCTACATTCGGCCATACCACAAAACTATAAGCAAAAATCCATTCGGCCAACATCACATCTTAATCCCAATAGCCTAAGTCTTTATCCTCAAAAAGAATAATGAATCGACATGAATCTTACCACTTGACTTACCAACTTCGATTGCTAATGGAATGGCTTAGATCGATTGCTTCCAACGTCCCAAAGAGCCTAAAGGAAAAATCGATTCCTAAATAATGGTTAGAACCTTGCAAAAAAATGCCCAAGGATTCTGCCTTTGTCCACAAGAAAATGACTTAGAAATGAGAAGGAAATAACGGAAATACGGCCATGAACACTTACCTATATTCCAAAATCGATTGAAGAAAACCCAAAGATTATCTACCCTTGATGATATTCGGCCAATATAACACCAAAAGAGAGAAAGAAGATTCGGCTATGGTGGAGTAAAAAGAAAGGAAAAATAAAAGTGAAAGTGAAATAGGAAGGATGATTCAAAATGGAAGAAAGAAGAAAATAGAAAATGAAAATAGAATGGTAATGGATGTTTTTAACTTTGAAAAAATGAAAGAGATGGGATTTGGGAAGGAGGAAGATTCGCCAAGAGGAAGTGAAAAAGGAAATGTGGTTTTTGAGCAAGTATCAAAAGAAAGAAAAGAGAGATATGGGAGAAAGAGGTTCGGCCAAACACCTAGTTTGCCGAAAAGAAAAGTGCACAAAAATGCAAATTGTGGTTTCGGTTTCAAAAGGGAAATGAGAGGAAGAAATTAGATTTTGGTTCAAACACAAATGAGAGCTAAATCAAAAGCAAAATTGCACCAAAATGCCTAAGATACATTCGGCCAAAGAGGAGTTTTTGGAGAGGAAGAGAAAATGCCAAATGATGCACAAAAATGCTAAAGTTGGCCAACTATTCCCCCCAAACTTCCTATCAACATTCGGCCACCCCTAGCCACACATGCCGTCCACATTCATGCACTAATGGCCATAGGAGAGTTTCCAAAACAACACCCTTAAGCCAAGCCTTGAAATCCTCTACATTCCCAAAGTTGAAGAAATTTTATCCCCAAAATCTAGCAATTCTATCCCTTATTTCATGCTTACCATAACCTTAAGTCTTCTTGCCATAAAAGAAAATTGTCCATCTTATCCATATGAATAGTTGACCGACACTTAATGCTAGGATGTATAAAAAATAAAATCCTTAATATGCCTTCCATGCTACTCGAACCACTTCCCTCAAGCAACCTTTCATGTGCCTTATCCACTATGCCACTAACTCCTCTTGTGTTAGAATTTAACACTTAAATTAACTTAAGTGTCAAGTTCATCTAATCCACTTCACTATATTTTCAATACTAAAAATCATTCTAGCTTAGCTAATAATTCCAAGCCTTCATAAAACTATACTAAGCACATAATAATAATCATACTCGAGCTAACACAAGTAACAAGATGATACTCAATTTTTTTAGGATATTACAAGTTCTACAAAACCTTTTGAAAGTGAAGTTTAGTAAAAATTAAGAGCAATGATTTAAAAATCAATGAATTAAGAAATTATAGTTTGAAATCTTATCATTTAGTATTTAATTGTCAAAAACTTTAAAGTGGTTTTTAAAGAGTTCAAAAGAATTTGAAAAGAAAAATAATTAAAGTATCTAAAATGTTATAAAACACAATTTTTAAGAAAACCTTATAGAATTAACATAAGCCCATATTAAGTGTCTTAAAACCAAAATTTAAATCCATCCACACATAAAAATCCATAAAAATATTAATAAAGGCCTTTTACATCATACCCAAAATAGTAATTAAAATAAATAACTTAATAAAAGTTCATAGTTTATAAAACCCATATTCGTAGTATGGCCTCCATGAAGTCATCCTTGGCCCAAGCCTCCGTCAATTGCCATTAC
Organism: Gossypium sturtianum; assembly: GCA_025698515.1. Classification (NCBI taxonomy): domain Eukaryota; kingdom Viridiplantae; phylum Streptophyta; class Magnoliopsida; order Malvales; family Malvaceae; genus Gossypium; species Gossypium sturtianum. Next base: position 25,137,901 of record CM046952.1, read on the forward strand.
CTGAGATGGATAAATAAACAGAGTGAGTTACTTAGAACTCAAAGTGTAACCCACTTACCACGCTCATTGAGCCGATCATCAAGACATTGTTTTGGGCTTGAGCCCATTTACGAATATAATATAATAAATAAAATGCATGTAAAATGAAATTTCCCAACCAAACCTAATTTCCATCCGCTACACACCCCCGTACCAACCAACACACCTGTGGGGATCAAGTCAACCCACCCCGCCAACACACCAATCGTAGGCATAAAGCCATTTTAAATATATTGTGGTGCACCACTCAACTAGATTGTGACAAAGTCACCGAACTAGAGGCATTAAGCCATTAAAATTTTGTGGCAGCCATCGAACTAGATTTTTGGCAACAGCCTTTCTTCTCTTCATCAATTATCCCAACCCATGCAATCATGTATGCATAACAATTTATAACCATATAATAATTTAACAAAAAGCCCACAATACATGTGATTCTATATTTTAAATTTCATTTAGGCCCATAAGATAAAATAGCATTTAGCCCATTTAACGATCTAGCAATTTTTTGGCCCATTTAACGATCTAGCGCTTTTCACCCATTTAACGATCTAGCGCTTTTTCGGCCCTTTTAACGATCTAGCGCTTTTTCGGCCCTTTTAACGATCTAGCGCTTTTTCGGCGCTTTTTCGCCCTTTTAACGATCTAGCGCTTTTCGTAAATTCCACGACTTTAACTATTTTCATACATTTACACAAAAGTGTTAATTACTACATATTTTCTCGATTTTGCCATCTTTACGATTTTATCCCAATACTTACGGTATAATATCTAACCCGAGATAAGTGTGAAATTACACACCAGTTATTGTGAGAACTAGACTTTCCCGCTGCGTCGATACCTAAATGCATCACGATAAATTAGGACACTATAATTTATTTACAAATCGAATCTTAGAAATAACGATCTAGACTTTACCCTCAAAATTTCGAACCACTTCTATATGCGGTTTCTCCCCGATTGATGGTTCGTTACCCGATGAAAATCCATGAACAAACAAAGGTTCAGGAGTACGAATGACTTCAAACAACTGATTCTCCTCGGATGAGCGTCCACAACCCTGGGGAAATCCTGATTTGTTTGAAACAGTCCTTCGCTTAAACTTAGGGGGAATAGCAGAACCACCCATCTTCCGAACACTATTCACCGCCCTTTTCGTCCCTATTTTGATTATCTCTAACGACAAAAGATCATTAGTCCGACTAATAATATATCAAAATTATGACTAACGGTTTTGAGATTGCCTTACCACAAAATATCCTTGTTCCACAATATGAGAATCGAGCAAAACGTTCCCTTAACACCTTAAATCGATTCCAACGTTCTACAATACTCACGAACACTTGAGTTCCTGGTCCTCCACTATCACACTAAAATATAACGAAAAGAAAACGTTTAATAGAATGAACGATGATTTCGATCAAAGAGATCCTTCTTACCACCATCAAGATTCGGCCAAAGCAACTAATAACCAACATAAACTAAAAGAACTCTTACCTATTGTCCACGGTTGAAAAAGAAATGATTGAGAAGAATGCTTATGTATGATGGAAGATTCGGCTATGAATAACCAAAGAAAAGAGAAAATGATTCGGCAATAGAGTACACTAACATTCGGCCATGAGATAAAATAATGAAGAAGGTATGGTTGAAAAGAAATAAAAGATGAGAGAAAGAGATGATGATGATTCGGCTTTCAAGAGGGAAAAAGGAAAAGAAAAGAGATGTGTTTTGGAGCAAAGGTACATTCGGCAATGGGGAAAGAAAAGGAAAAGAATGGCCTTTTTGTGTTGGTAGTTTCGGCACTAAGAGGAAGACACTAAAATGATTAGCAAAGAAATGACCAATTGGTCAAAAGATGGCCAAACGAAATAAAGCAATAGTTGCTTTCTTCTACCAATACATTCGGCCAAAGGAAGGAAAAGATGAGTGGAGAATAATGTCTTCAAACAAAATGACCAAAAAGAATTCTAACAAGCTATCATCCTACCCCAAGCTAAACACCAAATTTCGGCTCCCCTCCCTTTGTCCATAATGCCGTCCATGTTCATGGTCAAAATGGCCATGAAATAGTTTCCAAAACATCCACCTTGATACATGCCTTGCTTTCCCAAAGTTTAAGAAATCCTATCCCTAAAATCAAGCAATTCGATCCCTTAATTCATGCTTACCATAACCTTAAGTCTCCTTACCATAAAAATTTAGTCCATCTTATCCATAATTGATGGTTGGCCGACACATGCTAGGAAAAACCAAAAATAAAAGCTCCCAAATTGCATGCTAGGAGATTCGAACCTCTCCCTTCAAGTCCAACTTATGGCGCCATCACCACTTTGCCAATTACTCATCTTATGCCATCTTTTATCACTTAATTAACTCAAACTTCAAGGTCACCTGATTTCTCTACACTAAAGTATTCTTTACTAAAATTTATTCTAATTCCAAGTAAACTCGAGCCTTCTCAAGACTATATTTAGCACATAAAAAAAATCATACCCGAGCTAACACCAAAGACAAACAACATATTGATACTCAAATTTTTAGGATGTTACAATAACCGTCCATACTATCCTTCAATGGCCTAATTTCATTTTAAGGCCTCCTCATTAAAAGAACATGGCAATAAAGCACTTTAACAAATAGCAAGTGACTTTTGAAATTTATGCGATTAAGCCCTTTTCTCAAATTAAACAACCAATCAATAAAATTAATTCACGAAACTTTCACACATGCTTAATCACATACTGTAGGCTCAAAAAATAATATTAAAATATTTTTTTTCTGACCTTGAATTTGTGGTCTCGAAACCACTATTCCAACTAGGGTCTAAACCGGGCTGTTACACTAGCCTTTGTCTGTCACACGACCGTGTTGTCGCACACGGCCTACCACACGGCCTACTACAGGGTCGTGTGGCGTCGATAGTGGCCATTATCGGCTTTTGTCAAAAACTCAATTTCTGCGTTTCGGGTACACACCTGGTATCGTTTCGCTGCAAAAACACTCTCGAGCACTCCAAGACCTAAAACAGCATACCAACATCAATTTAGCGACTACCAATACTAATTTGTCAACCACAATCTGATCAAAAACTCAACTTACCGACATCCAAAGGTACACTGAGACACCGATTAACCAACGAAACAAAATTCACTGTTTGACGACTTCTCCTACACCACAAAATAGCAACGCTTCATCTTTCTGAAAAAGTAACGACAAGAAGAATCGCAAAAGCAAAGCCACTTACCGATTATACCGAAATCAAAGGTTCGAAGCACACAAAAGCAAGGATTAAGGGTAAGGACCGAAAACGAAAGAAAAGGGTTTAACAGTTTTGTCAAAGAGAAAAGAAAACAAAGAAGAGCAGAATTGGGGATTTTTTGTTTTGGAAGAGAAGAGAGAAACGTCAGAAGTAGAGGGAATTTTGGGAAAAGATATAAATAAAATGTAACAGCCCGATTTAGGGGCTAGTCGAAACAGTGATCTCAGAATCACTAATTCAAGGTTAGAGAAATTATTTTCATGTTATGTTATGTGTTATAACATGTTTATAAGGATGCATGAAAATTTTGGTGCTTTAATTTTAGCGATTTCTAGCTAAATTGTGAAAAAGGACTAAATCGCATTAAGTGCAAAAGTTCTATTTTATTTGCTAAAGGTTCCAAATAGCTATGAATTATAAATTGGAGGTCCCAAATGTGCAATTTTGCCTTGTTAAGTGAGTTGGTCGGCCATAGGATACATAGGGGACAAGTGCATTTATTATGATTAAAAGTTGGTGATATTAGTTGGAGAAAATGAATAAAATAAGATGATATAAGCAAAAGTTATCATCTTTTTATTTGGTCTTCTTCTCCAACCGAAAATATCAACCATGGGAGGGCTTTGAAGGCTTGAAATTTTAGCAGCTCATTTTCTCTACAAGTAAGTCATTTTGATGGTTATTTTTTATGATTTTTGTATTTTTGGAGTCATCAAAGCTTAAGCTAGCTAATGAGAGGACTAGTTTCCAATATGGTTGAAAGTATAGGGACTTACCATGATAGAGTTTATGTTGTTTGATGAGTTTTTATGGAAGAAAATGAATGAAAGGATGATGATAAACAACTTTTGTGAAAGGTGATGTTGTGAAAACACCAATTTGGGACTAAAATGCAAAGGTTGTAATTTGTTCATTATGGCATGAAATAGTTGGAATTGTGGATAGTTGTAAGAGGATGAAATGTTCAGCTAGGCTTTTATAATAAGATATTGTGATGAAAATTTATTTACGAGCCTAGGGGCAAAATCATACTTTTGCCAAAGTATAAGGGCAAATTAGTCATTTTTGCCTAAGTGTAAATTACGGTGTATTATGATTAATAAGTGATTAAATGAGTAAATTCCATTGATCTAGATCAAAGAAAACGAGATTCAGACCTAGAACGGGTGAAAAGAGAAATGTGGGCAAAAAGTCCCTTTCGACCCTTTCGACATCGAGGTAAGTTCATATGCAAATGTTGTAATTACGTATGAGTTAATTTGATATTCCAATGTTGTATGGAATGTATATTTACTCTATGAATGTATGAAATATCTTTTGATGAGACGTCAAGAGAATTGAATCTAAGAGCAATGGGAAATGTATATAGCATGATATGATGATAGTTAAGGTCCCGTGTAAGACCATATTGGAATATGGCCTCGGTGTGAAAATTTATATAAGACCATGTCGGGGACATGGAATTGATATGTTAATGCATGTAAGAACCTATCGGGGTATGATGTCAGTGTGACATTAGGTGTATGAAACTCAAAAGTGTTATTTAACAATTTGAGTGATTCAATGGGTATGTCGAAAATGAGAAAGTATGTGGTTGCACCATGAGAAACACAAGTGTGTGTTAGAATTGAATTGAGATGAATTCAGTATATGATGAACTTCTAGTGGGTTATGTGTAATCAATGCACCTTAGTTGCATGAGATAGATTTATTGATGCATTGTGTGAATGCGAACGAGTATCGTAGAAAGTTAAGTAAGAATAGTAGTGTGTGAGGATATTCTCTGATGAACATTTGAAATAGAGAAATACATGTGGATAACTATCCATGAATGTATAATAATGGTGAGCTATGTGCGATATCACCTTATTAATGGTTAGTGATGGGCTGTGTGTGATACCATCAACCATATTATTATCAGTGGGCTGTGTGCGTTACCACCTGATTAATTAGTAATTGATGGGCTGTGTACGATACCATCGCCTATAAATGATTGGTGGGCTATGTGCGATACCACCCTACTAGAGATCATTGGTGGGCTATGTGCGATACCACCCTACTAGAGAACAATGGAGGGCTAAGTGCGAAACCACCGAGAGTTTAGTAGTATGAGTGGCTTATTGAAAATGCTGGATGTGTTGTTCTACATGATCATGTGGTGACCAGTGCAGGAATGTATGCTAATTAACACGAGCAGTTGGCTTGAGGCATGGTAAGAATGTGGTAAGAGATAGAATGAGTGAGCTTCAAGAATAGTTGAGTAAGTAACCATGAGTTTATGAGAAAAAAAAAACTCATTATAATACCTTGCGGTTGTATATATTCAATGAATATCGGTATTTGTCAGTTATATGCAGATGAACTTACTAAGCATTATTGCTTACTCTTTTTCTTTTCCCATATCTTATAGGTTATTTTAAATAGCTCGGGTTGGAGGCCGCCGGAGATGTTTTCACACTATCGAGTAGAAGCTTGGTATGATGTTTCAAGTTCATTTGAGTCATGGCATGTATAGGGACCTCTTTTAAAGTTGACTAAGTCATAGTTAATATAGCCAAATGTGTTGGCGTAAGTGAGTCATGTTTTGGTTGTGAATAGCCATAGATGATGGCTTAAGTAGATTGTAATTGTATTGGAAATAGTTCTCCCTTGTGTTTGGGATGAAGAATTCATTGTATGAATTAAATGTCTTTAATTCAAGAGTTATATTGATGCTATGTGGAGCTATGTGATGATGTATGAATGTATGCAAATGAGAGTGGCAAAAGGGCTTGGTAGATAGCCTGCTAATCTCCCACATGAGTAGACACACAGCCGTGTGTCTAGACCGTGTGGGAGGCACGGTTAACACATGGGCGTGTGCCCAGGCCGTGTGAAGTCTGCGTAATTAATTGTAGAATTTAAATTGACCACGGGTAGAAGACACGGGCATGTCTATGCCGTGTGAAGTTAGTCAGAATTGACCACGGGTGGAAGACACGGGTGTGCCTAGGTCGTGTGAAGTTGGTCAGGGTCGACCACGAGTGATTGACACGGACATGTCTTAAGGGCACACGGGCGTGTCCCTAGACCAACACGGGCGTGTGGCCCCTGTTTTGTTGAAAAGTTCTCGAGCTCGTAAAAGCTCCCAGAATAGTTTTGATACCTCTCGGAGGTATGTTTGGGGCCTCTTAGGCCGAGTATGTGCAAGTGATGGGTTTAAACAAAATTTTATAGCCCGTTTCGAGATGCCAAGTGAGATTAGTTAGGTAATGCCTCAATCCCGCTCCCGGCTTCGGGCACGGGTAAGGGGTGTTACATAAAATTAAAAATTAACAAAATAGATTTCCCTCAGCTTCCCACTAACCCCTTAATCCCAACCACTCCATAATTTAACTTCTACCGAAACTCTCTTAAATAATTGAACAAAAATAAATACCATTGTCAACGCAAGGACTCGAACACAGGACCTCCACACAACACACAAACTCCCTTACCACTTGAACCAGCAGGCTCATTCTGATATGGTTCTACAATTAATTCAATATAAGCTCATTGAGTAAATAGAAGGCTTAAGTTAGAAAAATACCAAAAATTACCAAAGGTAAGGCTTGATCTTGGGACCTCTCACACATACCCAGAACACTTAACCACTGAAGCAGACAGATAACTGTGTCACATTTTAACAGAAACAAAATAAGAATTTTGGGGCATTACACATAAAAAAAGGAGACACATGGAAAGTTTATAACTCTACTTGTGGAGTTAAAAAAGTATATTACTATTGTACCAAATACTTACCCTTATAATTAATTAATAATCTCAATTGTGTAGTTCAAATGAATAAAAATACTATTATACAAAATAAAAAAACTATTACTGATAAAATTTTATCTATTACTAATAATTCATTAATATGCCGGTTGAGTCTTATCTCGATTGGCATCGACATTGTTGCCAGTGCATGAGGACATGGTTCGAGTGCGCTGGAGCGCATTATCCTCCTATTTAAGGGTCTGGAAGGGGCTATGGGTAGTTCTAAGCATTTATCAAAAAAAGCATATATGATAAGAACCTATAATGGTATTGATGTTCAAATAAAATAATTCATTAATATTACTTATTCTTAATTTGTTAAATTCAATACTTTAACTCAATTGTAATTGTTAGCTTGAAAGATCAACTCGAAATTACCAAGAGGGGGTGAATTGGTTTCTTAAAAAATTTGTGGAAGAAACGAAAGAATGAGCAACAATGAACGCAACGATATATAGTGGTTCAGCCCCAATTGCCTACTCCACTACCTTAGCTTTCCACAACTAAGGATTTTCCCAAATTCACTAATTTGATCAACTTTTGAGGACAAGGTTTAACCTTACAACTCCTTTAAGATTTCTACCCAAAATCTTAAGATTGCAACTAATTTAAGCTTTCTACCCAAACCTTAAAACTCAACCCTCTCAAAGAGTATAACAAAGAAGTAAATAAGAAATAGATCTTAAAATATCAAAATGTTTGCTAATTAAGCACAATTACAATAAAGAACACTTGAGCTAAAGAGTAACAATGAAAGCTTTCAAGTGTGCACAAGAAAAGTATGAAAAAATTAAGCACTAAGGTTTTATTGACTGATCTTTAATATTGTTAATCTCTCTTTTTGTTGTAGGACCTTTGGAACATGGTATTTAAACCCTCTAATACATTTCCAACCATTGGTGTTGCTGTGAAAGTTAATAGAGCCATTGGGGATGAAAATACTAGATCATTAAATTCAACTGCAATAAAAGGTATCGATACTTTTTCTACGAGTATCGATACTATTAGTATTTAATGCCTGATTCAGCGACCATTAAATTTAGTTTACAACGATACCAAATGCAATTTATCGATACTTGGTCAAAAGTATCGATGCTTTTCGTAAAAGTATGATACTTTTTGTGTAAATTGAAAACAGAATGTCAATTTGGTACATTCCAATCTTTGGAGATGCATTGCACGTACCTACGGGACCCATTATGAGGGCGAGGGCTAGAAAGCTTAAAGAGGTGCTTAATGTTTTCGTACAAGCCATTTGGGCTGAATTGGAACAATCTACATTTCAATCTGAATTAAATAAGGAGCATCAAATTTGCAACATTTTATACATTGTTCAATAAGCATTTTAAAGAATACTTGCATTCATAAATAAATTTGCTTTATTTATGCTTCATTGATTGTTTTGCTGCATTCATAAATCAAGTTGTTTTATTTATGCTTAATTGATTGTTTTGCTGCATTCATAAATAGAGTTTCTTTACTTATGCTTCATTCATTGTTCTGTTGCATTCATAATTAAAGTGGTGTTTTAATTATGCCTCATTGATTATTTTGTTGCATTCATACATAGAGTTGTTTTATTTATGCTTCATTCATTGTTCTGTTGCATTCATAAATAAAGTGGTGTTTTAATTATGCTTCATTGTTTTTTTTTTTTTGTTGCATTCATTTTGGTTATGCATTTGTTTGTTTAATTATGCATTGAAGTTTTATTTAAATTATTTTTCAGGTTACTTTTGTTGAAAACCTTTCATCTTCAACCCAGAATTCAATGGAGGGAAGACAAAAGAAACTCAATCATTCAAAGGTGATTTAATGGTCGAATTTAATAGAGCATTCAAGATGGAAGCTGAACATGACCTTTGGAAAGCAAGTGATTTTTCATCAACTTCATGACTATTAGAATTCCAGCCTTGAATAGATGCATTCAATGGGGGAGACTTAAAGACACAAGAATTCATTGGCTGAATTTAATAGAAGAATTATCAAAGGGTTCACATTCATTTTAAGTGACCATTCAGCTAGCTAAAGTCCCTTTAATTGCCAACATTCAAGATGGGATTTTTGTGACTATTTGTGTGCTTCATGAGTTCATGCACAGTTAAGACATTCAATTTCATGTTTGATATTGGTTGTTCATATGCCTAAGAATTGACTATAAATAATTGCTCAGTTTGTACTTTGGTGGATGATGAATGAATGATCGTTGTTTTCGCGATGTCAAAGTCTTAAAATTTATAAAAAGAATGATCGAACCTGGAAACTAACTATGACAACGATTTGATGTAAGCACACCTATCGAACAGTAGTTAGTTTAGTGGCAAGACCGGAATGTCGAACCCAAAGGAACTAAAAGTACTAATACTAACTCTCTTTTTATTATCTAGCCTAAAATAAAGGGAATTTGTTGTTTAATCTAAATTAATTAACTACTAAACCAAAGACTCTAAGACAAAGAAGAATGAATTTGGGGAAAATAACTTGAGGAAAAACCAATTGATTAAGACGACACCCAAGGAAGAATCCACCTAGACTTCACTTGTTATCTAACTCTGAACTAGATAATTTATTCATTTGACTTGATCTGTAAGATTCCCTAATGCATATTAAACCCTCTCTCGAAGTGAATAATGTCTAACCCTAGGTTGATTAATTGAAATCTCTTTCTAATTAAAACCCCTAGAAATGCATTAACTCGATCTATGGAATCCCATATTAGGTTTCACCCTAATCCGACAAAATCTCGTCACCCCATCTCTAGGCGCGCGATCAACTCCGCTTAACTATGCTAGATCTACTCTTAGACAGGGACTTTTGCTCCTCCACCTAAGCACATCAAACTTGAATCAATATCCAGGAAATATCAACACAAGAATTAAGCACACATAATTAAGAACAAGTCAAATATTTATCATATAGTTCAAAGAAACGATAACAAGATTCATCTAAGTTTCATCCCCTCGTATCCGAGGGTTTAGTTCATAACAATAAAAGAAAACATCTCGAAAGAAAAGATAAAACAAAACATAAGAAATCCCTAAAACCCCCTGAAGGACTTGAAGGAGAGATCCTCCGTCTTGAGTATAATTCCGGCTTCTAGAGATGAATCAACTGGCTATCCTCGAGTGAATCCCCACAAATCTGCCTTCTCTGGCCTAGCGAGACGCCCCTAGATGATAGCCTTGGGCTCCCCCTATTAGGTCATATTTAGGGTGTATATATAGACTTTTGGAATGTGTTTCTTTGCCCCTAAGTATCCCAATCTGAATGAAACTTCTCTTTGCCACAGCAGGGGCACGGCCATGGCACACGCCCGTGTGAATCGTGGCAAGGCCGTGTTGGACTTCATTAATGAGGCACGGTCGTGTGGTCTTGGGTCCAGGCCGTGCCGATTTTGTGATCTAGCCCATTTGGCCCTTTTTAAGCCCGTTTCTTGTTCTTTTCATCCTCTGGTGCTTCCCTGAGTATAAAACATGAAAATAAAGGATTAAGAGCACTAAATTACATAAAATAAGGGATAATTCATCCAAAAGCATGCTAAATGTGGGATTAAAATATGTTACTTTTACGGTTTATCAAATACCCCCACACTTAAGCTTTTGCTTGTCCTCAAGCAAAATTCTCAACTCATAATTAAAACAAACTTCCCTCAATTCATGATAGTTATTGATAATGTTTCATTATAATTCAAAGATAATTTATACATGGATAATTCAACTCAAAGAGTCCTAAAGATTCAAACAATCTAAGTCATATGTTTGTAGCATAAAACATAGGTGTTTCCCTTCATCTAAATAATTACCTTTGATTCAAAACCAACAAGGATTGACATCCTCACTAAAGATTCACTCAAATCACTCAAAGTGTTTAAGGTTCAGAATTAAGCAATCAAAAGTCAACATGAAGAGTTAATCCCATAGGCTTGCATGAAAATCAGATCTCCACCACTATAATATGAGATGATGCGCAAATCAAAAGGTCTTTAACAGGTTGTAACGGGGCTTGGGTTAAGGTATGGATAAAGGCTGAATTAGAGGGTTAGAATCGAGATTGAATTGACAAATTACCTAACCAGAAACAACAAACTGAATATAAGTAATTACATCAATTGAAAACTAATAGTACTAATAATTCGAGCTTCTTCTTCAATATTCAAACGTATAAGCTCATTTAATCACAAAACTAATAATGAATATACTTCGGATTTTTTTTCATAAGTACATACATAATAAAGGATAAATTACTGAAATAAAAATCATAGTTAGGCAACTAATCAAATCAAATCTCGATATAAGGGTAGTTAAAAAGGATGGTGATAATAAATAAAAAGGGTTTTGGGTTAATATTAGCGGGTAAGTCAATAAATGGGGTTGTTAGGATTAAACAGGGTTCACTAAGGGTTAATTATGAAGGTAGGTTTTTAATGGAGTAAGTGGGTTAAATCCTAGGTGCCTTCATCATCTTTGTATATCAAATCAAAGGTGTGGTCTCGACATGTATAATCGATGCAAGTTCTAGAATAACAAATCAATGTTGACACACTCATAATCAATAAGGTGAGCAAGAAAAAGAATATATGCTCTATAAGGATTAAAATCTCACAAAAATTATGGGTATTTTGATGTCAACCTCTAAATTTCAAATTTCAAAGTAATATTCAGATTCAGGTAGACAACCTAGAAAAATTTTTAATTTCTGAAAAATAGACTTATCATGCTTGATTCTCTAGTATCTTAGAATTTAATTATCAATGCACAATTATCAATGACTTAATTCAAGACACATCAACAAAAATCATAAATCAAAGGAATTTCATTCTAATCATAATAAGAGAAACTTACTTAAGAAACAAGACATAATTCAGGATTTGAGAATAATGCAAAAAGTTTGGCACCTAATTTCAGGAATTTGAAAATAATGAAAAAAATTAGGCACCTTTTTAGGTTGTTCACCCCCCCACACTTAAGATGTACATTGCCCTCAATGTACAAAGATATATATATATAGACAATTAAGTATAAATTCAAAAGATATGGATAGAGGTGAAACTCCTTGAATTATGGATGAAATCCTTGCATTGGATGTGAAAAATAAGTTGGAGGAGGCGTTTCTGGTGGTGGTATGGTGGCCATCCACAGTCTCTGCGCTAGATGAAGAAATTGGGTAGCTCGTGCGCAGTAGCTTGAAAAAATGATAATAATAATTCAAACTATACTAATTATATATTTAAAGAAAAACAAGCTAAAGTGAAGGAAAATAAAAAATGAAATAAAATTAAAAGAAAAGATTAATAGACCGAAGAGTCCTTATTGTTGGATGGTTTGCGAGGTGGGTGTGATTTCTAAGGCTGTGGTGGAGTGGTGGTCGTGGTCGAGGTGTGATTCCCTAGCAGCCTTTAGAACCTAAAACCAAGAAACTAAGATAAAATAAACGAAATTAAACATAAGCGAAATAAAGAAAAGGAAAATAAAGGAGAAGAGTAAAGAAGAAGAAAAATTAAATGGTCTCAAAGACCCTTGGCTTGTAAAGTAAATGAAGCGGCCGGCATGAACTTATGTAGATCTGTCTCCCGTGGGGAGATTGTGCTTGGTTCCTTCCGCTTATTTGACATCGATGTGGTAGATCAAGGGTTTTGTTAGGAGAGGAATGGGAAAAATGAAAATGGTGGAAAGTTGAGAGTTAGTAGGAGAAGAGAAAAAGGAGTGGGTTTAAATAGATTTTCAAGCCTGGTACAACCCCACGCCCGTGTACCGTGGGCGTACTAAGTCACACGGCTACCTTACACGGCCGTGTTGAGCATCATATCATTTCTCCCACGCCCATGTTCAGGTTGCCACGCCCGTGTGTAAACTACCAGTGTCGACCACGGACGTATCGCACAGTCATGGGGTTTTGTCAGTGCCCGTGGTGCGGTGGTTGGAGTCCGTGATTTGAAAATTGATTCGCTCTGGCTTGTACCATCTCTGCCATGTCAGTACGACGATTCGATGCATCCACACGGCCATGGCCACGGTCGTGTGCAAGGCCGCATGGCCTGGAATTCTGTACTTTTGGTTAGTTTATAGTTAGGTACTATAAAGAAAAGATAAAATAGAATAAATAAGACAAAATAAAAATGTAAAAGTTAATGGGGTTAGTACTCGGGTTGCCTCCCAAGAAGTGCTCGTTTAAAGTCTTAAGCTAGACTCACCACTCATTCGCTTAATCAGGGTGGTTTGAGGAGTTGAAAGTCCTTCCTCATGCTATCAGTTTCATTATCATAATATAGTTCAAGTCGAGATGCGTTTTTATTGAAAGTACCAAAAATAGGATTACTTACCTCGACTGTTCCGTATGGGAAAACACTGATTACCCTAAAAGGGATTTCTTTGTTAGTGTTAGGGTCAGGAGGAGATATTCGAGGGTCTGCTTTATCAATCAATACTTGATCTCCGATTTTGAACTTGTTTGCCGCGTGGAGTGGCTCTGGTTCTGCTTTGTGTATCCCTAATTTTTCTTTAAAATGTGTCTTCCACTCGTCTAGATCATCGATCTGAATCCCTCGTTCCTCATGAGTTATTTCTTTGTTGGCACACAGTATAGGATCGGGTTCAATTGTATTCTTTTGTGGTGCTTCCTGAAAAGAAGGGTTAATCGAATGGTTATCATTCGAATTTATTTTCTCACCTTGATTATTCGATGTTCTAGTTGAATCGAGGGCTTGAAGAGTGATTGTCTCGTCACCTACACAGAGTATAAGCTCGCCTACATCAACATCGATTTTAGTTCTAGCAGTTGCTAAGAAGGGTCTTCCTAAAATTAGGGGGATCGTGTTGTCCTCATCCATGTCTAAAACGACAAAGTCTACTAGGAATACAAATTTGTCAATTTTTACGAGTACATCTTCAATTATGCCCCTAGGAATTCTAACAGTTTTATCAGCTAATTGAATGCTCATCCTAGTTTGTTTGGGCCTCCCTAGACCTAGTTGTTTAAACAATTTATAAGGCATGACATTTATGCTTGCCCCTAAATCAGCTAACGCATTATCAATAGATAAACTACCAATTAAGCATGGAATTGTAAATCTCCCTAGATCTTTTAATTTTCGTGGTAGTCTATTTTGCAATACTACCGAGCACATTGCGTTTAGTTCCACATGTGATGCTTCGTCTATCCTTCGCTTTTTCACAACACTCTTTTAGGAATTTTCTAGAGTCCGCATCTGCGTAAGAGCTTCAAGTAATGGTAAGTTAATATGTAATTTTTTAAAAGTTTAAGAAACTTACCGAACCATTCCTTTTGTGTCGCTCTCCTTAATGCTTCGGGATATGGTATGCGAGGTTGGTACTCTTTGATTACCGGTTTTGGCTTATTATTACTTACCTCAACCTTACCTTCTTCAACCACGTTCTCTTGCCTCGAATTGGGCTCGTCTAACCCTTCACTATCTTGAGCTGTTATGGCTTGAACTTGCTCCCTTGGGTTAGTCTCGATGTTGCTCGGTAGTCTTCCATGTGGTCTCTCGGAGATTTGCTTAGCGAGTTGCCCGATTTGATCCTTGAACTCTTGTGTCAATGCCTCAAGTTTTGTTTCTATCTTTTGGAAACGTGTTTCCGTATTTTGGGAACATATTTCTGAGGCTGCTATGAAGTTTGTCAGCATCTCTTCAAGGTTTGCCTTCTTTTCCTGTGGGTAAGGCTGTTGTTGGAAGTTTTGGGATGGTTATTGCCTTTGATTTCTTTGACCGCCCCATGAGAAATTGGGGTGGTTCTTCCAACCTGGATTATAAGTATTACTATAAGGGTTATTGTTAGATCGGAAATTGTTACCCATATAGTTCATTTGTTCGCTTTCCATGCCCTGTCCGTAGGGTGGGTACTCAGGATTCACCACTCATTCACTTGTGTCGCACTGCATAACTGGATGTGCTTGCGAAGAACCACATAAACTATCAAATTTTTATGTAGTAATTCTACCGGTTTGAAAGCGCGTCCATCGCATCGATGTTGAAAACTTCACCGCTTTGGTGGCCTTGTCCTTGTAACTTGCCACCGATAGTTATTCGTGACATCTCTTCTATAAACTCATAGGCCGCCAGAGTTTTGTTGTTTAGGGTTCATTTGGAAGTGAATCGATTAGTTGCCTTGTTGAAGGGTTCACACCATTGTAAAAAGTTTGGACCTGTAATCGCTGTGAATCAGAGCTTTAAAATTTATAAAAAGAACGATCGAACCTGGAAACTAACTCTGACAACGATTAAAGGCAAGTGTACCTATCGAACAGTAGCATAGCTTAGGCAAGACCGGATTATCGAACCCAAAGGAACTAAAAATACTAATACTAACTTTCTTTTTATTATTTAACCTAAAATACGTGAAGTTGCTTTTAATCTAAATTTAACGAATTACTAAGCTAAGGACACAAAGACAAAAAAAGACTAAAATTGGGGAGATAACTTTCAGAAAAACTCAGTTGATTTAGACGATACCCTCAGGAAGAATCCACCTAGACTTCACTTGTTATCTATCACTGAACCATATGATTTTATTTACTTAGTTTAATCCGTAAGACTCCCTAATGTATATTAAACCCTCTCTCGAGGCGAATAATGTCTAACCCTAGGTTAATTAGTGGAACTCTCGTTCTCTTATAATAACCCTCTAGAATAGCAGTAAATCAATCTATGGACTCCTATATTAGGTTTCACCCTAATCCGGCAAAATCTCGTCACCCTATCTCTAGGCGTGCGTTCAACTCCGCTTAATTATGCTAGATCTACTCTTAATTAGGGTCTATTCCTCCTCCACCTAAGCACATTAAATTTGGATAAAGCTCACATATTTAAGAACAAACTAAGTATTTATCATATAATTTAGAAAATAATAACAAGATTCATCATAGGTTTCATCCCCTTCAGGTATCTGAAGGATTTAGTTCATAACTAAATAAGAAAACATCTCAAGAGAAAAGATAAAACAAAACATAAGAAATCCCTAAAACTCCCTGAAGGAATTGAAGGAGATATCCGCCGTCTTGAGTAGAATCCCGGCTTCTTGAGATGGATCAACTGGCTATCTTCGAGTGATTCCCACAAATCTGACCTTTCTGGCTTGGCTCTTTGGCCTAGCTAACCGCCCCCTTTCTAGGTCATACTTAGAGTGTATTTATAGGCTTTTGAAATAGGTTTCTTTGCCCCTAAGTATCCTTTCCCAAATGAAATTACTCTTCTCCACAGCAGAGGCACGACCATGGCACACGCCCATGTGAATCGTGGTCAGGCCGTGTTCGGACTTCTAATGAGGGCACGCCCGTGTGGATCGAGGGGAGACCGTGTTCTAGATGATCAGTGAGGCACGGCTGTGTGGGCTAAGGTCCAGGCCGTGTCGATTTCTTCTTTGGCCCATTTTGGTCCGTTTTGAGCCCATTTCTCGTTCTTTTTATCCTTGGGTGCTTTCCTGGGTATAAGACATGAAAAGAAAGGATTAAGAGCACCTTTTTACATAAAATAAGGGATAAATATCCAAAAGCATACTAAATGTGGGCCTAAAATATGTTACTTTTTCAGTTTATCAAATACCCCCCACACTTAAGCTTTTGCTTGTCCTCAAGCAAAATTCTCAACTTACAATTAAAACGAACTTTCTATAATTCATAATTCCTATCAACAATGTTTTATCATAATTCATAGATAATTCATACATGGATAATTCAATTCAAAGAGTTCTAAAATTTCAAGCAATCTAAGTCATAGATTTGTAGCTCGAAAATATAGGCGTCTCCCCTTATCTAAATAATTACCTTTAATTCAAAATCGACAAGGATTGACATCCTCACTAGAGATTCACTCAAATCACTCAAAGTGTTTAAGGTTCAAAATTTAGGCACTCAAAAGTCGAACACAAAAAGTTAATCCCATAGGCTTGCCTGAAAATCAAGTCTCCACCACTGTAATATGAGATGAAACACAAATCAAAAGGTCTTTAACAGGGTTGTAACGGGGCTTAGGTTAAGGGTGTGGATATAGGCTGAATTAGAGGGTTAGAATCGAGACTGAATTGACAAATTACCTAACTAGAAAAAATGAACTGATAAATTACATGAATTGAAACTTTGAAACTAATAATACGAGCTTCTTCAATATTGGGAATTCAAACGTATAAGCTCATTTAATCACATAACTAAAACTAATAATGAATATACTTCGTTTTTTTTTAAGAACAAACTAAGTAATAATAAAGAACTTTAACAACTGAAATATAGAACATAGTTAGACAACTGCTCAAAATCAAATCTCGACAAAAAGGGAGTCAAGGAATGGTGATACAAATATACAAAGGGTTTTGGGTTAAAATTAGTGGGTGAGTCAATAAAAAGGGTTGTTAGGATCAAAGGGGTTCACTAGGGGTTAATTGTGAAGGTAGGCTTTTTAATGGAGTTAGTGGGTTAAAACCTAAATGCCTTAATCATCTCTGTATATCAAATCATAGGTGTGGTCTCGATATGCATAAACGAGGCAAGTTCTAGAATAACAAATCAATGTTGACACACTCATAATCAATAAAGTGAGCAAGAAAAAGAATATATGCTCTATAAGGCTCAAAATCTCACAAAAATTATGGGTATTTTGACGTCAACCTCGTAAATTTCAAACTTCAAGATAATATTCAGATTTAGTTCAACAACCTAGAAAATTTTGATTTTGAAAAATAGACTTATCATGCTTGATTCTCTAGTATTCTTCAATTTTAATCATCAATGCACAATTATCAATGACTTAATCTAAAACATATCAATAAAAATCATAAATCATGGAAATTTCATCCTAATTAGTAATATGAGAAATTTACTTAAAAATAAGACTAAATTCAGGATTTTGAGAACAATGCAAAAAGTTTGGTACCTAATTTCAGAAATTTGAGAATAATGAAAAAAGTTAGGCACCTTTTTAGGTTGTTCACCCCCCACATTTAAGATGTACACTTTCTCAATGTACAAAGATAGATAATATAAATGTAATGTTGGATCGGAAGATATGGGGATAAGTAAAACTCCCTGAATTATGGATGAGCTCCTTGGAGGATGTGGAAAATACGTTGGAGAGGCCGGTCTGGGTGACGATCCTGCGCTAGATGAAGAAATTGGGAAGCTCATGCAGGATTAGCCAGGATATACTAATAATAATTAAAACTATACTAATCAACTACTTAAGGAAAAGCAATCTAAATTGGAGAAAAATAAAGATGAAACTAAAATTAAAAGAAAAGATGGATAGACCGTAGGGTCCTTATTGTTGGATGTGATTTCTAAGGCTGAGGATATGGTGGTGGTCGTGGCGTGATTCCCTAGTAGCCTTTAGAACCTAAAATTAAGAAACTGAGATAAAATAAACTATATTAGGCATAAGATTTTTAAAGGGAAGGAAATTGAAGAAAAAGAGAAAAATGAAATAAAAACTAGATAGCCTCAAATATCCTTGGCTTGTCGTTTGGATAAAGCTGCCGGCATGAACTCATGTGAATCGGTCTCCTTTGAAGAGACTGTGATTGGCCTTTTCACGCTTCTTTGCCATGGATATGATGTTGTTGTGGCTCAAGAGTCTAAGGATTTATTAGGAAGAAGGAAAAAGAGAGAGGGAGAAAGAAAGAAAGAAGAAAGAAGGGAAGTGGGTTAAGAAGAGAAAGGAGATGGGTATGGTGTTTAAATAAAATTTCAGGTCTGGCAGTTTCCCCACGCCCGTGGGTTGAGGGTGTGTCGATTCACACGGCCGCCTCGCACGGCTGTGTTCTAGGGCGTGTTGGTTCCCCACGCTCGTGTCTAGCCTGTGTTTGACAAGTTAGTATGTTGGCACGGTTTTAAGGCACAGGCATGTTAAGCCCGTGGTTGGTAAGTCAGTAGCTTCACACGGTTATGGGGCACGACCGTGCCACTTTGTCGGTGCCCGTGGGGGAGTGGTTGAGTCCGTGAGTTCTAAATTTAGTTGCTCTGACTTGTACCATCTTGCCATGTTAGTACCAAGATTCTTGAGGTACACACGGCCACGGCCACGGCCGTGGGCAGGGCCGTGTGGCCTAGAATTCTGTACCCCTTGTTAGTTTAAAGCTAAATATTATAAAGAAAGGATAAGAATAAAATAAAAAATTAATGGGGTTAGTACTCGGGTTGCCTCCCGAGAAGTGCTCGTTTATAGTGTTAAGCTAGACTTTACCTCTCATTTGTATGGTCAAGGTGGTTTGAGGAGGTGAAAATCCTTCCTCATCTATCATTTGTGTCATTGTGAAAAAATTTAAGTCGAGATGTGTTTACAGTAAAATTTCCAAAAATAGTGTTGCTTAACTCGACTGTTCCGTATGGGAAAACACTGGTTACCCTAAAAGGTATTTCTTTATTTGTGTTAGGGTCCGAAGGAGATATTCGAGGATCAGTTTTTTCTATCAACACTTGATCTCCTATTTTGAAGTGGTTTGTTGTTCCTATGAGCTCTTCTGGAGGCTCTTTCGGTTTTACCTTGTGTGGTTCCAGTTCTTCTTCGTGTAACCCTAATTTTTCCTTGAAGTTTGTCTTCCACTCGTCTAGAGCATCGAACTGAATCGCTCGATCTTCATGAACTACTTCCTTGTTGGCTTGGGGTTTAGGATCGGGTTCAGTTGTATTCTTTGGTGGTGCTTCCTGAAAATAGGGGTTAACCGAATGGTTATCAGTAGAATTTACGTTCTCACCTTGATTATTCGATGTTCTAGCCAAGTCGAGAGCCTTGATGGTGACTGTCTCATTACCTATACAAAGTATGAGTTCTCCTGCATAAACATCAATTTTAGTCCTGGCAGTTGCTAAAAAGGGTCTTCCTAAAATTAGGGGGATCGAATTATCCTCATCCATGTCTAAGATAACAAAATCTACTGGGAAAACGAATCTATCAATTTTTACAAGAACATCTTCGATAATACCCTAGGAATTCTAACGGTTTTATCGACTAATTGAATGCTCATCCTAGTTTGTTTGGGTTCCCTAGACCTAATTGTTTGAACAATTTGTAAGGCATGACATTTATGCTTGCCCTAAATCAAATCTAACGCATTATCAATAGTTAGTCTACCAATTAAACATGGAATTGTAAAACTCCTGGATCTTTTAATTTCCGTGGTTGTTTATTTTGCAAGATTGCTTTGAGCACATTGTGTTTAGTTCCACGTGTGATGCCTCGTCCTCCTTAAACTTGTTCGTCAAAAGTTCTCTTAAAAATTTTCTAGAATCTGGCATCTATGAAAGAGCTTCAAGTAACGATAAGTTAATATTTAATTTCTTTAAGAGTTTAAGAAACTTACCGAACTGTTCCTCTGTGTCGTCTCTCGTTAACGCTTCGGGATATGGTATGCGAGGTTGGTACTCCTTGATTACCGGTTTTGGCTTTTCTTGTGTTACCTCAGCTTTACCTTTTTCTACCTCGTTTCCTTGTATTGGACTGGGTTCGTCTACTCCTTCACTTTCTTGAGCGGTTATGGCTTGGATTTTCTCCTTTGGATTAATCTCAGTGTTGCTTGGTAGACGCCCTTGCTGTCGTTCAGACATCAGTTTGGCAAGCTGTCCCACTGACTTAGTGACTTTCCCTACTTGATTCTCGATTACTTTAATCGATGCTTGTTGGTCAATAAGTGTTGTCTCAGTCTTTTGGCAATGGGCTTCAGTAGCTGCCATGAATTTTGCCAATATCTCTTCGAGGTTCGGCTTCTTCTCTTGTGGATAAGGCTGATTTTGGAAATTTTGAGGAGGCTGTTGTCTTTGATTTCCTTGATTTCCTTGTCCTCCCCACGAAAAATTTGGGTGGTTCCTCCAACCTGGATTATAAGTGTTACTATAAGGGTTATTATTTGATCTGAAATTATTACCTATATAGTTCATTTGTTCGCTCTCTGTGCCCGGTTGGTAGGGTGGGTACTCAGGATTCGCCACAGTTCCACTTGCGTCACGCTGCATGACAGGATGTACCTGCGAAGAACACAAACTATCAAGCTTTTTATTCATCAACTCTACCTGATTTGATAGAATGGTTACTGCGTCGAGGTTGTAAACTCAGGCTATTTTTGTTGGCCTTGTTCTTGTAACTTGCCATCGATAGTTATTCAAATGACATCTCTTCTATAAATTCGTAGGTCGCTTGTGGAGTTTTATTATTCGAGTTCCACCAAGGCCGTGAGTCAATTAGTTGCCTCGTTGAGGGGTTTACGCCGTTATAGAAAGTTTGGACTTGGAGCCACAAGGGTAAGCCATGGTGCGAACACCTTCTCAAGAGATCCTCATATCTCTCCCATGCATCGTATAATGTCTCTAAATCCATCTGCACAAAAGAAGATATATCATTGCGTAATTTGCCCGTTTTCGCCGGTGGGAAATATTTTAATAAAAAAATTTCGGTCATTTGTTCCCATGTAGTGATTGACCCTCGTGGTAATGAGTTTAACCACTGTTTGGCTTTATTCCTTATTGAAAAGGGAAATAACTCAAGACGTATGGCATCATCGAAACGCCATTTATTTTAAAGGTATCACGTAACTCTAAAAAGTTGGCTATATGAGTATTTGGATCTTCGTCCTGTAAACCATCAAATTGAACAAACTGTTGAATCATTTGTATAGTGTTAGGCTTTAATTCAAAATTATTAGCAGCTATAGCAGGCCTAACAATACTAGATTCGGCTCCTGTTAAATGCGGCATAGCATAATCATACATAGTACGCGGCGCATTATTTTCTGCCACATCTTGTGGTGGAAGATTATTTTCGTCCATCCCTTCAGTAGGATTGGATCTGTCTTCTCGCTCTTCTTCTTTGTAATTTAGGGCTCGCCTAATTTCTCTGCAATTTCTCCGAGCGGTAGCTTCAATATCGCTGTCGTATTCTAAAGGTCCTCTCGGGTTCCTTCTAGTCATAAACTAGAGGTACCTACTAGGAAAAGAAAAAAAAAGAATTTAGCAAAATTAAAACTAAAAATAAAAATAAAAATAAATTGCGGAAAATAAAAATATAATGGCTAAAGTAATAAAAATAGAGCTTTCTTAATATTTTAGTTCCCCGGCAACGGCGCCAAAAAAACTTGATCATTTGTGAACGAGAGCTTTAAAATTTATAAAAGAACGATCGAACACGAAACTAACTCGCAACGATTAAAGGCAAGTGTACCTATCGAGCATGAGTATAGCTTAGGCAAGACCGGATTATCGACCCCAAAGGAACTAAAAATACTAATACTAACTTTCTTTTTATTATTTAACCTAAAATACGTGAAGTTGCTTTTAATCTAAATTTAATGAATTACTAAGCTAAGGACACAAAGACGAAAAAAGACTAAAATTGGGGAGATAACTTTCGAAAAACTCGGTTGATTTAGACGATACCCTCGGGAAGAATCCACCTAGACTTCACTTGTTATCTATCAACTTTGAACCATATGATTTTATTTACTTAGTTTGATCCGTAAGACTCCTAATGTATATTAAACCCTCTCTCGAGGTGAATAACGTCTAACCCTAGGTTAATTAGTGGAACTCTCGTTCTCTTATAATAACCCCCTAGAATAGCAGTAAATCGATCTATGGACTCCCATATTAGGTTTCACCCTAATTCGGCAAACTCTCGTCACCCTATCTCTAGGCGTGCGGTCAACTCCGCTTAATTATGCTAGATCTACTCTTAGGCAGGGTCTATTCCTCCTCCACCTAAGCACATTAAATTTGGATAAAGCTCACATAATTAAGAACAAACTAAGTATTTATCTTATAATTTAGAAAATAACAACAAGATTCATCATAGGTTTCATCCCCTTCAAGTATCTGAAGGATTTAGTTCATAACTAAATAAGAAAACATCTCAAGAGAAAAGATAAAACAAAACATAAGAAATCCCTAAAACTCCTTGAAGGAATTGAAGGAGATATCCGCCGTCTTGAGTAGAATCCCGGCTTCTTGAGATGGATCAACTGGCTATCTTCGAGTGATTCCCACAAATCTGACCTTTCTGGCTTGGCTCCTTTTCCTAGCTAACTGCCCCCTTTCTAGGTCATACTTAGAGTGTATTTATAGGCTTTTGAAATAGGATTCTTTTCCCCTAAGTATCCTTTCCTGAATGAAATTGCTCTTCTCCACGGCAGAGGCACGGCCAGGGCACACGCCCGTGTGAATCGTGGTCAGGCCGTGTTCAGACTTCTAATGAGGACACGCCCGTGTGGATCGAGGGGAGACCGTGTTCTAGATTATCAGTGAGGCACGGCCGTGTGGGCTAAGGTCCAGGCCGTTTCGATTTCTTCTTTGGCCCATTTTGGTCCGTTTTGAGACTGTTTCTCGTTCTTTAATCCTTGGGTGCTTTCCTGGGTATAAGACATGAAAAGAAAGGATTAAGAGCACCTTTTTACATAAAATAAGGGATAAATCATCCAAAAGCATACGAAATGTGGGCCTAAAATATGTTACTATTTCGATTTATCAACCTGCAGCCACAAAGGTATTCTGTGGTGTGGGCACCTTCTCAGCAAATCTTTGTATCTCTCCCATGCGTCGTAAAGTGTCTCTAAATCCATCTGCACAAAAGAAGAGATATCATTCCTCAATTTGGCCATTTTGGCCGGTGGAAAATATTTTAGTAAAAATTTTTCGGTCATCTGATCCCATGTAGTGATTGACCCTTGTGGAAGAGAATGTAACCACTGTTTGGCTTTATTCCTCAAAGAAAAGGGAAATAACTGAAGACGGATGGCATCATCAGAAACGCCATTTATCTTGAAGGTATCACAGAATTCTAGAAAATTTTCTAAGTGTGTGTTAGGATCTTCATCCTGCAAACCATCAAACTGAACAAACTGTTGTACCATCTGTATAGTGTTAGGTTTCAGTTCAAAATTATTTGCAACAATAGTGGGCCTAACAATACTAGATTCAATTCCTGTTAAACTAGGTTTAGCATAATCATACATAGTACGTGGAGCATGATTTTCGGCTATCTCTTGAGGTGGCGGATGATTCTCAGCCATCCCTTCAGTAGGATTGGTTTCACCTTCTTGCTCTCCGTCTATGTAGTTTAAGCTTCGCCTTATCTCTCTACAATTTCTGCGAACTTTTCTTTCAATATCACTGTCGTAGATTAGGGGTCCTGTCAGGTTCCTTCTAGTCATGAACTAGAGGTACCTGAAAGGAGGAACAATAACAGAAGAAAAATTAGCTAAGTTAAAAATTAAAATTAAATTAAATTGTAAAAAATAAAAAATAGCTAAAGTAATAAAAATTAAGCTTTCTTAATATTTTAGTTCCCCAGCAACGGCGCCAAAAACTTGATCGTTGTTTTCGCGATGTCAAAGTCTTAAAATTTATAAAAGGAATGATCGAACCTGGAAACTAACTATGACAACGATTTGAGGCAAGCGCACCTATCGAACAATAGTATAGTTTAGTGGCAAGACCGGAATGTCGAACCCAAAGGAACTAAAAGTACTAATACTAACTCTCTTTTTATTATCTAGCCTAAAATAAAGGGAATATGTTGTTTAATCTAAATTAATTAACTACTAAACTAAATACTCTAAGACAAAGAAGAATGAATTTGGGGAAAATAACTTGAGGAAAAACCAATTGATTAAGACGACACCCAAGGAAGAATCCACCTAGACTTCACTTGTTATCTAACTCTGAATCAGACGATTTATTTATTTGACTTGATCTGTAAGATTCCCTAATGTATATTAAACCCTCTCTCGAAGCGAATAATGTCTAACCCTAGGTTTATTAATTGAAATCTCTTTCTAATTAAAACCCCTAGAATTGCATTAACTCGATCTATGGAATCCTATATTAGGTTTCACCCTAATCCGGCAAAATCTCGTCACCCTATCTCTAGGCGCGCGATCAACTCCGCTTAACTATGCTAGATCTACTCTTAGACAGGGACTTTTGCTCCTCCACCTAAGCACATCAAACTTGAATCAATATCCCAGAAATATCAACACAAGAATTAAGCACACATAATTAAGAACAAGTCAAATATTTATCATATAGTTCAGTAAACGATAACAAGATTCATCTAAGTTTCATCCCCCTCAGATATATGAGGTTTTAGTTCATAACAATAAAATAAAACATCTCAGAAGAAAAGATAAAACAAAACATAAGAAATCCCTAAAACCCCCTGAAGGAATTGAAGGTGTAACAGCCCGATTCAGGGTCTAGTCGGAATAGTGGTGCGAGACCACAAATCTGAGTTAGTAAATTGATTTCTTAAGGTTTATGACATGTTTGCATGATAGTATTAAAGTTCCATGTAGAAATTTTGTGAAATTTACATGGAATGATCAAATAGGACTAAATTGCAAAAGTTGCAAAATATGAGTTTCTAGAAGCTTTTTGTATGAAATAGCTTTAGAATATTAATTAGAAGTCCTTAAATAGCAATTTGCCCAAATTATAAGTTTTGGAGAAAAATTGACATGAGTTAGTAAATTGTAAAATTTTAAAGAGAAGGGCATTTTGGTCGTTTACCAATTAAATGATTGAAATAGGAAAAAGACGATAAAAATTTCATTCATCTTCTTCCTTGTGCCGAAAATTGGGAGACTCCATAGCTAGGGTTCTTCAAATTTTTGAAGCTTGGAAGTAAGTCATCCTAGCCCCGTTTTTAATATTCTTCGTATTTTTGGAGTCCTCGTATTATGAATTAGCTATTTTTAGCTATAAGATGAGCTAAGAAGCATGTTCAAAAATCTACCCATGTGTATCATGCATGTAAAATGATATTTTATGGAAGATTATGGGAGTTTGATGTTAGATAAACATCTTTTCCTTAGTGAATTTCATGAAAAATGATAGTATGGACTAATTTGTAATAGTTATGAAATTGGTCATACCTATTAGAAATAGTGAGAATTTATGATTGTTATAGTAGAGAAAATGAATCAGCTAAACATGATGTTTAATAAAGTTGAATGAGAATTATTTTACGAGCCTAGGGGCAAAAGTACAAATATGAGAAAGTTTAAGGGCAAAATAGTAATTTTTCCAAAGTATCAGTTAAGAGTCAATTTAGTCAATATGAGTATTAAATGATCTAATTATTATTATAGATCAAGAAAAACGAAGCCTGGATCAAAACCGAGGCAAGAACAAAGTCGAGGACTAAATTGCATATCTACATACATTTTGTATATTGAGGTAAGTTTGTATGATTTCTAAGCTTTATGATTATTATCATTGAATTGCTTAGAATAATGTACATTATTTCCATAGAAATGCTTATTGCTATGCTAAATAAAGAAATCAATGAGATTAAGCATGAGAAAGTCCCGATTGAAGTTGAATTACTTAGGATACTCGATCTACCACACGAGATAAGAAAGTCCGTATAAGACCAAGCCAAGGCATGGCATCGGCAATCAAGCAAGTTATCATGTAAGTCAAAGACAAGTCTTGGCATTAAAGAGTTATTATGAGATAAAGACCCATGTAAGCCCAAGCTAAGGCATGGCATTGGTGAGTCTCCAAGCAAAGATGTCATGTAAGTCCAAGACAAGTCTTGGCATTGAAAAGCTATCATGAGGTAGAGATTCCATGTAAGTCCAAGCCAAGGCATGGCATTGGTGAGTAACAAGAAAGATTTCATGTAAGTCCAAGCCAAGGCTCGGCATTGACCGGTTCATGAGTAAAGATACCAAGTAAGACCATGTCAAGACATGGCAATGGTAAGTTCCCAAGGGAACACACAAGGAAGACTTTGAGTAAGACCATGTCAAGACATGGCATCAATACCAAGATGAGAGATCCCATGTAAGACCGTATCGAGGATATGGCTTTGGCATCGAGTTATGTGGGATGAGATTCAGTATCCTCGGTTATTCATAGAAATTCATCGGGCAAGAGAGTAAAGCTCAAATGATATAGTAAGAAAGTAAAGTTATTATCAAGATATGCTAGTTAAGAGTACTATTAATGATATGAATGATGAAGTTGAGGTTATACTTATCATAGTAAAGTATATTGATCTATGTGATCAAGTGATACAGGTATATTGTTTACTGTACGAGCATGAGAATAGTAAGTACCATGAGATATGTAAGAATCAGTATGAGTAAGTAAGCTTAAATAGCTGAAATTTATGATACCATTTTTTATGTTAAATGGGTTATATTGAGCAAGTATGTTGCTATGTTCATTATATGCAAACTTACTAAGCTAAATGCTTACATCCTTTATTCTTTCTTTCCATGTAGTCCCGCCAAGCTAATCTCGTGGATCATCGTCATCGGAGCTCGGAGCACACTATCAATCGCTATTTTGGTATAGCCAAGTTGTTTATATTAAGTATGGCATGTATAGGAAACATTTCATTTTGAGTTATGTTTTAAAAATAGCCAAAGTGTTGGCTATCAAGCTTAGTATTCTTTTTGTATATTGCCAAAGAGATGAGTCATGAATGATTAAGTATGTATGTTTTAATCTATCAATGAAGTATGCATCCTTGTTCATGTTAGATGTAATACTTGAGTTGCTGAATTGAGCATGAGTTTGGTCTTGATTTCAGGGTGGTAATTGGCTTGGTAAATAGCCTCTAAGTGTCCACACGGATGGACACACGGGCGTGTGTCTAGGCCGTGTGCACCCTGTACCTTAGTGTCTTAAGTCAAAATAGACCACGGGCTAGCTACATGGGCGTGTGTCTAGACTCTAGGACGTGTTAAGGTAGTTAGTGTGCACCACGGGTGTTAAGCACGGGCGTGTGCCTTGGCCATGGGGCATTCGCAGAATTTTGGGGTTTTAGGCACGATTTGGGGCCATGGGCATGTCCAGGCCGTGTGTAATTTGCCAGTATCCACCACGAGTGAAAGACACGGGCATGTTTTAGGGGTGCACGGGCGTGAACCAAGCCACATGGGCGTGTGACCCCTGTTTCGAGGAAAAGTTCCCGATTGAATTCCGAAAGTTTCGGGACGTAAGTCTGAGGCCTCGTAGGACCATGTTATGTATGTTTTGATTAAGAAAGAAGAGTTTCTATTTCGGAACAAAATTTTACAGCCCGTAAGTACATGTTTAAGTGAGTTCAATCATGGTAATGTCTCATATCCAGTCTTAGCCCTGGACTCGGGTATGGGGTGTTACAGAAGGAGAGATCCTCCGTCTTGAGTATAATTCCGGCTTCTAGAGATGAATCAACTGGCTATCCTCGAGTGAATCCCCACAAATATGCCTTCTCTGGCCTAGCAAGATGCCCCTAGACGATAGCCTTGGGCTTCCCCTTTTAGGTCATACTTAGAGTAAATATATAGGCTTTTGGAATGTGTTTCTTTGCCCCTAAGTATCCCAATCCGAATGAAACTTCTCTTTGCCATGGCAGGGGCACGGCCATGGGACACGCCTGTGTGAATCGTGGCATGGCCGTGTTGGACTTCATTAATAAGGAACGGCCGTGTGGTCTTGGGTCCAGGCCGTGCCGATTTCGTGATCTGGCCCATTTGGCTCGTTTTAAGCCTGTTTCTTGTTCTTTTCATCCTCCGGTGCTTCCTGAGTATAAAACATGAAAATAAAGGATTAAGAGCACCAAATTACATAAAATAAGGGATAATTCATCCAAAAGCATGCTAAATGTGGGATTAAAATATGTTACTTTTACGGTTTATCAAATACCCCCACACTTAAGCTTTTGCTTGTCCTCAAGCAAAATTCTCAACTCATAATTAAAACAAACTTCCCTCAATTCATGATAGTCATTGATAATGTTTCATTATAATTCAAAGATAATTTATACAAGGATAATTCAACTCAAAGAGTCCTAAAGATTCAAACAATCTAAGTCATACATTTGTAGCATAAAACATAGGTGTTTCCCTTCATCTAAATAATTACCTTTGATTCAAAACCGACAAGGATTGACATCCTCACTAAAAATTCACTCAAATCACTCAAAGTGTTTAAGGTTCAGAATTAAGCACTCAAAAGTCAACATGAAGAGTTAATCCCATAGGCTTGCATGAAAATCAGATCTCCACCACTATAATATGAGATGATGCGTAAATCAAAAGGTCTTTAACAGGTTGTAACAGGGCTTGGGTTAAGGTATGGATAAAGGCTGAATTAGAGAGTTAGAATCAAGATTGAATTGACAAATTACCTAACCAGAAACAACGAACTGAATATAAGTAATTACATCAATTAAAAACTAATAGTACTAATAATTCGAGCTTCTTCTTCAATATTCAAACGTATAAGCTCATTTAATCACAAAACTAATAATGAATATACTTCGGATTTTTTTTTCATAAGTACATACATAATAAAGGATAAATTACTGAAATAAAAATCATAGTTAGGCAACTAATCAAATCAAATCTCGATATAAGGGTAGTTAAAAAGGATGGTAATAATAAATAAAAAGGGTTTTGGGTTAATATTAGCGGGTAAGTCAATATATGGGGTTGTTAGGATTAAACGGGGTTCACTAGGGGTTAATTATGAAGGTAGGTTTTTAGTGGAGTAAGTGGGTTAAATCCTAGGTGCCTTCATCATCTTTGTATATCAAATCAAAGGTGTGGTCTCGACATGTATAATCGATGCAAGTTCTAGAATAACAAATCAATACTGACACACTCATAATCAATAAAGTGAGCAAGAGAAAAAGAATATGCTCTATAAGGCTCAAAATCTCACAAAAATTATGGGTATTTTGATGTCAACCTCGTAAATTTCAAATTTCAAGGTAATATTCAAATTCAGGTAGACAACCTAATTTTTTTTTGTTTTCTGAAAAATAGACTTGTCATGCTTGATTCTTTAGTATCTTAGAATTTAATTATCAATGCAAAACTATCAATGACTTAATCCAAGACACATCAATAAAAATCATAAATCAAAGGAATTTCATTCTAATTATAATATGAGAAACTTACTTAAGAAACAAGACATAATTCAGGATTTGAGAATAATGCAAAAAGTTTGGCACCTAATTTCAGGAATTTGAGAATAATGAAAAAAAGTTAGGCACCTTTTTAGGTTGTTCACCCCCCACACTTAAGATGTACATTGCCCTCAATGTACAAAGATATATATATAGACAATTAAGTATAAATTCAAAAGATATGGAGAGAAGTGAAACTCCCTGAATTATGGATGAAATCCTTGCATTGGAGGTGAAAGATAAGTTGGAGGAGTCGTTCTTTATGACGATCCTGCGCTAGATGAAGAAATTGGGTAGCTCATGGAGGATTAGCCAGGATATAATAATTAAAACTATACTAATTAAATAATTAAAGAAAAGCAAGCTAAAGTGAATAAAAATAAAAATAAAAAATAGAATAAAATTAAAGGAAAAGATAAATGGACCGTAGAGTCCTTATTGTTGGATGGTTCGCGAGGTGGGCGTGATTTCTATGGCTGCGGTGAGTTGGTGGTCGTGGTTCCGGTGTGATTCCCTAGCAGCCTGTAGAACCTAAAATTAAGAAACTAAAATAAAATAAACTGAGTTAAGCAGAAGAGAATTAAAGATAAGGAAATTGAAGCAAAAGAGAAAAATGAAGTAAAAACTAAATGGCCTCAAATGTCCTTGGCTCGTCGAATGATTAAAGTAGCCGGTATGAACTTATATAGATCGGTCTCCCTCTGGGAGACTATGCTTGATTCCTTCCGCTTCTTCGGCATTTGGTGTAGCTCAAGCGTTTTGGGAATGTACTGGAGAAGAAAAGTAGGGGGAGGTCTGAATAAGGGGATAGAATAAAGGGGATAGGGAGTAGGAAAGTGAGTAAAGGAAGAGAAAAAGGCGGGGGTTTAAATAGATTTTCAAGCCAGGTACAACCCCACGCCCGTGTATCGTGGGCGTGCTAAGTCACACGGCTGCCTCGCACGGCCGTGTTGAGCATCGTATCATTTCTCCCACGCCCATGTTCAGGTTGCCACGCCCGTGTGTAAACTACCAGTGTCGACCACGGCCGCATCGCACGGCCGTGGGGTTTTGTCGGTGCCCGTGGTGTGGTGGTTGGAGTCCGTGATTTTAAAATTTACTCTCTGACTCGTACCATCTCTGCCATGTCAGTACGACGATTCGATGCATCCACACGGCCACGTCCACGGCCGTGTGAAAGGCCGTGTGGCCTGGAATTCTGTACTTTTGGTTAGTATATAGTTAGGTACTATAAAGAAGGGATAAAATAGAATAAATAGGACAAAATAAAAATGTAAAAGTTAATGGGGTTAGTTGATAAACCGAAATAGTAACATATTTTAATCCCACATTTAACATACTTTTTGATGAATTATCCCTTGATTTATGTAAAAAGGTGCTCTTAATCCTTTCTTTTCATGTCTTATACTCAGGAAAGCACCCAAGAATAAAAAGAACGAGAAACGGGCTTAAAACGGACCAAAATGGGCCAAAGCATGAAATCGACACGGCCTGGACTAAAGTCCACACGGCCGTGCCTCCTCAATATACTAGAACACAGCCTAATCACGATCTACACGGGCGTGTCTTCATTAGAAGTCTGAACACGGCCTGACCACGATTCACACGGGCGTGTGCCATGGTCGTGCCTCTGCCGTGGAGAAGAGCAATGTCACTCGGAAAAGGATACCTTGGGGCAAAGAAACACATTCCAAAAGCCTATAAATGCACCCTAAGTATAACCTGAAAGGGGGGAGTCGACGGGCGGCCAGCTAGGCTAAGGAGCCGAGCCGAAAAGGTCAGATTTGTGGGAGACTCTCAAGGGATAGCCAGTTGATCCATCTCAAGAAGCCGAAATTCTACTCAAGACGGAGGATCTCCTCTTCAATTCCTTCAGGGGGTTTTAGGGATTTATTATGTTTTGTTTTATCTTTTCTTCTGATATGTTTTCTTTTGTTATTATGAACTAAACCCTTCATATACCTGAAGGGGATGAAACCTAGATGAATCTTGTTATTATTTTCTGAATTATATGATAAATACTTGATTTGTTCTTAATTATGTGTGCTTAATTCTTGTGTTAATATTTCGTGGATATTAATTCAAGTATGATGTGCTTAGGTGGTGGAGCAAAAGTCCCTGCTTAAGAGTAGATCTAGCATAATTAAGCGGAGTTGATCGCACGCCTAGAGATAGGGTGACGAGATTTTGCCGGATTAGGGTGAAACCTAATATGGGATGTCCATAGATCGATTTATTTGCTATTCTAGGGGTTATTATTCGAGAAAGAGATTTTCGTTAATTAACCTAGGGTTAGACGTTATTCGCCTCGAGAGAGGGTTTAATATACGTTAGGAGTCCTACGGATCAAGTCAAGTGAATTAATCATTCTGGTTCAGTGTTAGATAACAAGTGAAGTCTAGGTGGATTCTTCCTAAGGGTATCGTTTTAATCAACCGAGTTTTTCCCAAGTATTTCCCCAATTCATTCTTTTTGTCTTTGCGTCTTTAGCTTAGTAATTAGTTAATTTAGATTAATAAACAGCTTCACTTATTTTAGGCTAAATAATAGAAAGAAAGTTAGTATTAGTACTTTTAGTTCCTTTGGGTTCGACAGTCCGGTCTTGCCTAAACTATACTATTGTTCGATAGGTGCACTTGCCTCAATCGTTGTCATAGTTAGTTTCTAGGTTCGATAATTATCTTTATAAATTTTAAAACTCTGACTTCACAGCGATCAAGTTTTTGGTGCCGTTGCTGGGGATCGAAAATATTAAGAACACTCTATTTTTATTACTTTAGCCATTATTTTTTTATTTTCTGCAATTTACTTTTATTTTTAAGTTTAAATTTTAACTTTGGTAATTTTTCTTTCTTTCTTTTCCTAGCAGGTACCTCTAGTTTATGACTAGAAGGAACCCGAGAGGACCACTAGTTTACGACAGTGATATTGAAGCTACCGCTCAAAGAAATCACAGAGAAATTAGGCGAGTCCTAAATTACCAAGAAGAAGAGCGAGAAGATAGATCCAATCCTACTGAAGGGATGGACGAAAATAATTCTACCACCCAAGATGTGGCAGAAAATAATGCTCCGCGTACTATGTATGATTATGCTAAACCTCATTTAACAGGAGCCGAATCTAGTATTGTTAGGCCTGCTATAGCTGCTAATAATTTTGAATTAAAGCCTAACACTATACAAATGATTCAACAATTTGTTCAATTTGATGGTTTGCAGGGCGAAGATCCAAATACTCATATAGCTAATTTTTTAGAGTTCTTTGATACCTTCAAAATAAATGGCGTTTCTGATGATGCCATAAGGCTTCGGTTATTTCCCTTTTCATTAAGGAATAAAGCCAAACAGTGGTTAAACTCGTTACCACGAGGGTCAATCACCACATGGGATCAAATGACCAAAAATTTTTATTAAAATATTTCCCACCGCCAAAACGCCAAATTACTTGAATGATATCTCTTCTTTTGTGAAGATGGATTTAGAGACATTATATGACGCATGGGAGAGATACAAGGATCTCTTGAGAAGGTGTCCGCACCATGGTTTACCCTTGTGGCTCCAAGTCCAAACTTTCTATAACGGTGTAAACCCTTTAATGAGGCAACTAATTGATTCAGCCGCCGGTGGAACCCTGAACAACAGAACTCCTGAAGCAGCTTACGAGTTTATTGAAGAGATGTCACTGAATAACTATAAGTGGCAGGTTACAAGAACCAAACCAACAAAATCCGCCAGAGTTTTCAACATAGATGCAGTAACCAAGCTATCAACACAGGTAGAGATGATGAATAAAAAGCTTGATAGTTTGTGTTCTTCGCAGGTACATCCAGCAATGCAGTGCGACGTAAGTGGAACCGTGGCGAATCCTGAGTACCCACCCTACCAACCGAGCACCGAAAGCTAATAGATGAACTATATAGGCAACAATTTCAGATCTAATAATAACCCATATAGTAATAATTATAATCCAGGTTGGAGGAACCACCCAAATTTTTCGTGGGGAGGTCAAGGAAATCAAGGAAATCAAAGACAACAACCTCCTCAAAATTTCCAAAATCAGCCCTATCCACAGGAGAAGAAGCCGAATCTTGAAGAGATGCTAACAAGATTCATGGCATCCACAGAAAACTGTCTCCAAGACACTGAAACCACCCTTAAGACCCAACAAGCATCGATCAAAGGGATCGAGAGCCAAGTTAGGGAAGTTACTAAGTTAGTTGAGGAAGTTTCTAAGTCAGTTGGACAACTCGCGAAGCTGATGTCTGAACGATCGCAAGGGCGTCTACCAAGCAACTCTGAGATTAATCCAAAGGAGCAAATCCAAGCCATAACAGCTCAAGAAAGTGAAGGATTAGACAAACCCAGTCCAATACAAAGAAACAAGGTAGAAGAAGGTAAAGTTGAGGTAACACAAGAAAAACCAAAACCGGTAATCAAGGAGTACCAACCTCGCATACCATATCCCGAAGCATTAAGGAAAGACGACACAGAGGAACAGTTCAGTAAGTTTCTTAAACTTTTAAAGAAATTACATATTAACTTACCATTACTTGAAGCTCTTTCACAGATGCCAGAGTCTAGAAAATTTTTAAGAGAAATTTTGACGAACAAGCGAAGGATAGACGAGGCATCACACGTGGAACTAAACGCAATGTGCTCAGCAATCTTGTAAAATAAACTACCACAGAAATTAAAAGATCCAGGGAGTTTTACAATTCCATGCTTAATTGGTAGTTTATCTATTAACAATGCGTTAGCTGATTTAGGGGCAAGCATAAATGTCATGCCTTATAAATTGTTTAAACAATTAGGTCTAGGGAAACCCAAGCAAACTAGGATGAGCAATCAATTAGCTGATAAAACTGTTAAAAGTCCTAGGGGTATTATCGAAGATGTTCTTGTAAAAATTAACAAATTCGTTTTCCCAGTAGATTTTGTTGTTTTAGACATGGATGAGGATAATTCGATTCCCCTAATTATAGGAAGACCCCTTTTAGCAACTACCAGGACTAAAATTGATATTGATGCAGGAGAACTCATACTTCGTGTAGGTAACGAGACAGTCACCCTCAAGCCTCTCAACTCAGCCATAACATCGAGTAATCAAGGTGAGAACGTAAATTCTACTAATAACCATTCGGTTAACCCTTATTTTCAAGAAGCACCACGAAAGAATACAAATGAGCTCGATCCTAAACCCCATGCCAACAAGGAAGTAGTTCAACAAGGGATTCAGATCGATAAGCTAGACGAGTGGAAGACGCACTTCAAGGAAAAATTAGGAATACACGGAGCAGAACCAGAACCACTTCACGAAGCAAACCACTTCAAAATAGGAGATCAGGTATTGTTAGACAAGGTAGATTCTCGAATATCTCCTTTGGACCCTAACACAAACAAAGAAATACCTTTTAGGGTAACCAGTGTTTTCCCATATGGAACAGT
This sequence comes from Gossypium sturtianum, assembly GCA_025698515.1. NCBI lineage: Eukaryota > Viridiplantae > Streptophyta > Magnoliopsida > Malvales > Malvaceae > Gossypium > Gossypium sturtianum. Next base: position 25,173,338 of record CM046952.1, read on the forward strand.
CGAGGTAAGTAATCCTATTTTTGGTACTTTTACTATAAACGCATCTCGACTTAAACTTTTTCACGAGGATAAAACTGATAGCATGACGAAGGACTTCCAACTCCTCAAACCACCCTGATGATGCAAATGAGGGGAAAGTCTAGCTTAAGACTATAAACGAGCGCTTCTCGGGAGCCAACCCTAGCACTAACCCCATTAACGTTTACATTTTTTATTTTTTCTTATTTATTCTATTTTTATCCTTTCTTTATAGTATTTAGCTTTAAACTAACCAAAAAGTGCAGATTTCCAAGCCACACGGCCTAGCACACGGTCGTGGTCGTGGTCGTGTGGATACCCCGGATCACCGTACTGACATGGCAGAGGTGGTACAAGTCAGAGAGAATCAAATCTTTGAAGTCACGGACTCTAACCACCGCCTCACGGGCACCGATAGAATGCCACGGCCATGCAACGTGGCCGTGGACGACACTGACTTATCACCAACGGGCGCGACAATCTGTAAAATGGGCGTGGGTGAACCAACACAACTAGACACACGGCCGTGCGATGCGGCCGTGTGAATCGACACGCCCAAGGAGCACAGGCATGGGATGGTACCAGGTTTGAAAATCTATTTAATCCCCCCTCCCTTCCCTCTTCTCCTACTACCTTCCAACCTTCAACTTGTCATTTTCTTTTTCTCTATATCCTTGAGCTAAACCAAAACAATGCCAAAGAAGCGGAAGAAGCCAAGCACAGTCTCCCTCACGGAGATCAATCTACATAAGTTCATGCCGGCCGCTTCAATCACTCACCAAGCTAAGGGTCTTTGAGACCAATTATCTATTCTTTTATTTTTATCTTCTCCTTTATTTTCCTTCTCTTTAACAATCTTATGCTTAATCTAGTTTATTTTATCTTAGTTTCTTGATTTTAGGTTCTAAAGGCTACTAGGGAATCACGCCACGACCACCACCATATCCTCAGCCTTAGAAATCACACCCAACAATAAGGACTCTACGGTCCATCCATCTTTTCTTTTAATTTTAGTTTCATCTTTATTTTTCTTCACTTTAGCTTGCTTTTCTTTAATTATTTAATTAGTATAGTTTTAATTATTATTATTATATCCCGGCTAATCCTCCACGAGCTACCCAATTTCTTCATCTAGCGTAGGATCGTCATCCAGACCGGCCCCTCCAACTTATCTTTCACCTCCGACTCAAGGAATCCATCCAAAATTCAGGGAGTTTCACCTCTCTCCATATCTTATGATTTTAGTATTATTGTCAATATATCTATCTGTGTACATTGAGGGCAATGTACATCTTAAGTGTGGGGGGGTGAACAACCTAAAAAGGTGCCTAACTTTTTTCATTATTCTCAAATTTCTGAAATTAGGTGCCAAACTTTTTGCATTGTTCTCAAAATCCTGAATTTAGTCTTGGTTTTAAGTAAATTCCTCATATTACTAATTAGGATGAAACTTCTAATGATTTATGATTTTTATTGATATGTTTTAGATTAAGTCATTGATAATTGTGCATTGATAATTAAATTCTAAGATTACTAGAGAATCAAGCATGATAAGTCTATTTTTCAGAAATTAAAAATTTGCTAGGTTGTCGAACTGAGTTTAAATATTACTTTGAAGTTTGAAATTTACAAGGTTGATGTCAAAATGCCCATAATTTTTGTGAGATTTTGAGCCTTATAGAGCATATATTCTTTTTCATGCTCACTTTATTGATTATGAGTATGTCAACTTTGATTTGTTATTCTAGAACTTGCCTCGTTTATACATATCGAGACCACACCGAATATTTGATATACAGAGATGATTAAGGCACCTAGGTTTTAACCCACTAACTCCATTAAAAAGCCTACCTTCACAATTAACCCCTAGTGAACCCCTTTGATCCTAACAACCCTTTTTATTGACATATCCGCTAATATTAACCAAGAAACCCTTTGTTTTTGTTATCCCCATTCCTTTTGATGACCCTTATATCGAGATTTGATTTGACTAATAGCCTAACTATGTTTTTATTTCAATAAATTATCCTTTGTTATGTATTTATGATTTGCTCTTAGAAAAAAATCAAAGTATATTCATTATTCATTATTAGTTTGTGATTAATTGAGCTTACACATTTGAATTCCAAATATTGAAGAAGAAGCTCGTATTATTAGTATTATTAGCTTCCAGTTGATGTAATTACTTTTATTCAGTTTATTCTGGTTAGGTAATTTTTCAGTTCGATCTCGATTCTAACCCTCTAATTCAGCCTTATTCCACACCTTTAACCCAAGCCCCATTACAACCATGACAAAGACCTTTTGATTTGTACATCATCTCATATTATAGTGGTGGAGATTTGATTTTCAGGCAAGCCTATGGGAGTAACCTTTCATGTTCGACTTTTGAGCGCTTTTTCTTAAACCTTAGACACTTTGAGTGATTTGAGTGAATCTCTAGTGAGGATGTCAATCCTTGTCGGTTTTGAATTAAAGGTAATTATTTAGATAAGGGGAGACGCCTATATTTTTTAGCTACAAATCTATGACTTAGATTGTTTAAATCCTTAGGACTCTTTGAATTGAATTATCCATGTATAAATTATCTATGAATTATGATAAGACATTGTTGATAGGAATTATGAATTATAGAAAGTTCGTTTTAATTGTAAGTTGAGAATTTTGCTTGAGGACAAGCAAAAGCTTAAGTGTGGGGGTATTTGATAAACCAAAATAGTAACATATTTTAATCCCACATTTAACATACTTTTGGATGAATTATCCCTTGATTTATGTAAAAATGTGCCTTAATCCTTTCTTTTCATGTCTTATACTCAGGAAAGTACCCAAGAATAAAAAGAACGAGAAACGGGCTCAAAATGGACCAAAATGGGCCAAAGCATGAAATCGACACGGCCTGGACTAAAGTCCACACGGTTGTGCCTCCTCAATATACTAGAACACGGCCTAATCACGATCTACACGGGCGTGTCCTCATTAGAAGTCCAAACACGGCCTGACCACGATTCACATGGGCGTGTGCCATGGCCGTGCCTCTGCCGTGGAGAAGAGCAATTTCACTCGGAAAGGATACTTTGGGGCAAAGAAACACATTCCAAAGCCGATAAATACATCCTAAGTATAACCTGAAAGGGGGGAGTCGACGGGCGGTCAGCTAGGCCAAGGAGCCAAGCCGAAAAGGTCAGATTTGTGGGAAACTCTCAAGGGATAGCCAGTTGATCCATCTCAAGAAGCCAGAATTCTACTCAAGACGGAGGATCTCCTCTTCATTTTTTTCAGGGGGTTTTAGGGATTTCTTATGTTTTGTTTTATCTTTTCTTCTGAGATGTTTTCTTTTATTATTATGAACTAAACCCTTCAGATACCTGAAGGCGATGAAACCTATATGAATCTTGTTATTGTTTTCTGAACTATATCATAAATACTTGATTTGTTCTAAATTATGTGGGCTTAATTCTTGTGTTAATATTTTGCGGATATTAATTCAAGTATGATGTGCTTAGGTGGTGGAGCAAAAGTCCCTGCTTAAGAGTAGATCTAGCATAATTAAGCGGAGTTGATCGCACGCCTAGAGAGAGGGTGACGAGATTTTGCCGGATTAGGGTGAAACCTAATATAGGATGTCCATAGATCGATTTACTGCTATTCTAGGGGGTTATTATTCGAGAAAGAGATTTCCGTTAATTAACCTAGGGTTAGACGTTATTCGCCTCGAGAGAGGGTTTAATATACGTTAGAGAGTCCTACGGATCAAGTCAAGTGAATAAATCGTCTGGTTCAATGTTAGATAACAAGTGAAGTCTAGGTGGATTCTTCCTAAGGGTATCGTTTTAATCAACTGAGTTTTTCCCAAGTATTTCCCCAATTCATTCTTTTTGTCTTTGCGTCTTTAGCTTAGTAAGTAGTTAATTTAGATTAATAAATAGCTTCACTTATTTTAGGCTAAATAATAGAAAGAAAGTTAGTATTAGTACTTTTAGTTCCTTTGGGTTCGACAATCCGGTCTTGCCTAAACTATACTACTGTTCGATAGGTGCACTTGCCTCAATCGTTGTCATAGTTAGTTTCTAGGTTCGATCATTATCTTTATAAATTTTAAAACTCTAACTTCACATCGATCATTAGTGCTCGGGTTGCCTCCCGAGAAGCGCTCGTTTATAGTCTTAAGCTAGACTCTCCTCTCATTTGTATATTCATGGTGGTTTGAGCAGTTGAAAGTCCTTCCTCATGCTGGCAGCTCCATTATCATGATAGAATTTAAGTTGAGATGCGCTTATATTAAAAGTGCCAAAGATAGGATTACTTACCTCGACTGTTCCGTATGGAAAAACACTGATTACCCTAAAAGGGATTTCTTTGTTAGCGTTAGGTTCAGGAGGAGATAGTCGAGGGTCTGCTTTATCAATCAATACTTGATCTCCGATTTTGAACTTGTTTGTCGCGTAGAGTGGCTCTGGTTCTTCTTTGTGTATCCCTAATTTTTCCTTAAATTGTGTCTTCCACTCGTCTAGATCATCGATCTGAATCCCTCGTTCCTCATGAGTTATTTCTTTGTTGGCACATGGTATAGGATCGGGTTCAGTTGTATTGTTTTGTGGTGCTTCCTGAAAAGAAGGGTTAATCGAATGGTTATCATTCAAATTTATTTTCTCACCTTGATTATTCTATGTTCTAGTTGAATCGAGGGCTTGAAGAGTGACTGTCTCGTCACCTACACAGAATATAAGTTCGCCCGCATCAACATCAATTTTAGTTCTAGCAGCTGCTAAGAATGGTCTTCCTAAAATTAGAGGATCGTGTTGTCCTCATCCATGTCTAAAACGACAAAGTCTCACTGGGAATACAAATTTGTCAATTTTTACGAGTACATCTTCAATTATGCCCCTAGGAATTCTAACAATGATTTTATCACCTAATTGAATGCTCATCCTAGTTTGTTTGGGCCTCCCTAGACCTAGTTGTTTAAAAATTTATAAGGCATGACATTTATGCTTGCCCTAAATCACCTAACGCATTATCAATAGATAAACTACCAATTAAGCATGGAATTGTAAAACTCCTGGATCTTTTAATTTTCGTGGTAGTCTATTTTGCAATCTTTAGAGCACATTGCGTTCAGTTCCACATGTGATGCTTCGTCTATCCTTTGCTTTTTCGTCAACAGCTCTTTTAGGAATTTTCTAGAGTCTGGCATCTGCGTAAGAGCTTCAAGTAGCAGTAAGTTAATATGTAATTTCTTTAAAAGTTTAAGAAACTTACCGAACTGTTCCTCTGTGTCGTCTCTCCTTAATGCTTCGGGATATGGTATGCGAGGTTGGTACTCTTTGATTACCGATTTTGGCTTATTATTATTTACCTCAACCTTACCTTTTTCGACCACGTTCTCTTGCCTTGAATTGGGCTCGTCTAACCCTTCACTATCTTGAGCTGTTATGGCTTGAAATTGCTCCCTTGGGTTAGTCTCGGTGTTGATCGGTAGTCTTCTATGTGGTCTCTCAGAGATTTGCTTAGTGAGTTGCCCGATTTGATCCTTGAACTCTTACGTCAATGCCTCAAGTTTTGTTTCTATCTTTTGGAAACGTGTTTCTGTATTTTGGGAACGTATTTCTGAGGCTGCTATGAAGTTTGTCAGCATCTCTTCAAGGTTTGGCTTCTTTTCCTGTAGGTAGGGCTGTTGTTGGAAGTTTTAGGATGGTTGTTGCCTTTGATTTCTTTGACCGCCCCATGAGAAATTGGGGTGGTTCTTCCAACCTGGATTATAAGCATTACTATAAGGGTTATTGTTAGATCAGAAATTGTTACCCATATAGTTCATTTGTTCGCTCTCCATTCCCTGTCCATAGGGTGGGTACTCAGGGTTCGCCACTCCTTCACTTGCTTCGCACTGCATAACTTGATGTGCCTGCGAAGAACCATATAAACCATCAATTTTTTTATGTAATAATTCTACCTGGTTTAATAGCGCGGTCACTGCATCAATGTTGAAAACTTTGACTGCTTTGGCTGGCCTTGTCCTTGTAACTTGCCACTGATAGTTATTTAGTGACATCTCTTCTATAAACTCGTAGGCCGCTTCAGGAGTTTTGTTGTTCAGGGTTCCACCGACAGCTGAATCGATTAGTTACCTTGTTGAAGGGTTCACACCATTGTAAAAAGTTTGGAGCTGTAGCCACAAAGGTGATCCGTGGTGTGGGCACCTATTTAACAGATCTTTGTATGTCTCCCATGCATCATAAAGTGTCTCTAAATCAATCTGCACAAAAGAAGAGATATCATTCCTCAATTTGGCCGTTTTGGCCGGTGGAAAATGTTTTAGTAAAATTTTTTTGGTCATTTGATCCCATGTAGTGATTGACCCTCGTGGAAGAGAATGTAACCACTGTTTGGGTTTATTCCTCAAAGAAAAGGGAAATAACCGAAGACGGATGGCATCATCAGAAACGTCATTTATCTTGAAGGTATCTGATCGTGTGTCAGAGTTTTAAAAATTTAAATAATGAGAATGATTAAACCTGGAAACTAACTATGACAATAATTGAGGCAAGTGTACCTATCGAATAGTAGTATAGCTTAGGCAAGACCAGATTGTCGAACCCAAAGGAGCTAAAAGTACTAATACTAAATTTCTTTTTGTTATTTAGCCTAAAATAAAGGGAATTTGTTGTTTTAAATCTAAATAATTAACTACTAAATTAAAGACTCTAAGACAAAGAAGAATGAATTTGGGAAAATAACTTGAGGGAAAACCAATTGATTAAGACGACACCCAAGGAAGAATTCACCTAGACTTCACTAGTTATCTAACTCTTAACCAGACGATTTATTCACTTGACTTGATCCGTAAGATTCCCTAATGTATATTAAACCCTCTCTCGAGGCGAATAACGTCTAACCCTAGGTTGATCAATTGAAATCTCTTTCTAATTAAAACCCCTAGAATCGCATTAACTCGATCTATGGAATCCCATATTAGGTTTCACCCTAATCCGGCAAAATCTCGTCACCCTATCTCTAGGCACGTGATCAACTCCGCTTAACTATGCTAGATCTACTTTTAGGCAGGGACTTTTGCTCCTCTATCTAAGCACATCAAACATGAATTAATATCCGTGAAATATCAACACAAGAATTAAGAACACATAATTAAGAACAACTCAAATATTTATCATATAGTTCAGTAAACGATAACAAGATTCATCTAAGTTTCATCCCCCTCAGGTATCTGAGGGTTTAGTTCATAACAATAAAAGAAAACATCTCAGAAGAAAAGATAAAACAAAACAAAAGAAATCCCTAAAACCCCCTGAAGGAATTGAAGGAGAGATCCCCCGTCTTGAGTATAATTCCGGCTTCTAGAGATGAATCAACTGGCTATCCTCGAGTGAATCCCCACAAATCTGCCTTCTCTGGCCTAGCAAGATGCCCCTTGTCAAAGGTACTGGGCTCCACCCTTTAGGTCATACTTAGGGTGTATATATAGGCTTTTGGAATGTGTTTCTTTGCCCCTAAGTATCCCAATCCGAATGAAACTTCTCTTTGCCACGGCAGGGGCACGGCCATGGCACACGCCCATGTGAATCATGGCCAGGCCGTGTTGGGTCGACTAATGAGGCACGACCGTGTGGTCTTGGGCTCAGGCCGTGTTCGAGATTATTAAGGAGGCACGGCCGAGTGGTCTTGGGTCCAGGCCGTGTCAATTTCGTGATGTGGCCCATTTTGCCCATTTTAAGCCCGTTTATTGTTCTTTTCATCCTCCGGTGCTTTCCTGAGTATAAAACATGAAAATAAAGGATTAAGAGCACCAAATTACATAAAATAAAGGATAATTCATCCAAAAGCATGCTAAATGTGGGATTAAAATATGTTACTTTTACGGTTTATCAAATACCCCCACACTTAAGCTTTTGCTTGTCCTCAAGCAAAGTTCTCAACTCATAATTAAAACAAACTTCCCTCAATTCATAATAGTCATTGATAGTGTTTCATCATAATTCAAGGATAATTTATACATGGATAATTCAACTCAAAGAGTCCTAAAGATTCAAACAATCTAAGTAATACATTTGTAGCATAAAACATAGGTGTTTCCCCTCATCTAAATAATTACCTCTGATTCAAAATCGACAAGAATTGACATCCTCGCTAAAGATTCACTCAAATCACTCGAAGTGTTTAAGGTTCAGAATTAAGCACTCAAAAGTCAAACATGAAGAGTTAATCCCATAGGCTTGCATGAAAATCAAATCTCCATCACTATAATATGAGATAATACACAAATCAAAAGGTCTTTAATAGGGTTGTAACGGGGCTTGGGTTAAAGGTGTGGATAAAGGCTGAATTAGAGGGTTAGAATCGAGATTGAAATGACAAATTACCTAACTAGAAAAAATAAACTGATAAATAATTACATCAATTGAAAACTTGTACTAATAATACTCTAATACGAGCTTCTTCTTCAGTAATTGGAATTTAAACGTATAAGCGCACTTAACCACAAAACTAATAATGAATACACTTCGATATTTTTTTTAAGAACAAGTTGCAAATAATACTAAAGAACTTTAACAACTGAAATATTAAACATAGTTAGGTAACTGCTCAAAATCAAATCTCGACAAAAAGGATAGTCAAGAGGAATGGTGATAACAAATACAGACTGGGTTTTGGGTTAATATTAGTGGGTGAGTCAATAAATAGGGTTGTTAGGATTAAAAGGGGTTCACTAGGGGTTAATTATGAAGGTAGGCTTTTTAGTGGAGTGAGTGGGTTAAATCCTAGGTGGCTTCATCATCTCTGTATATCAAATCAAAGGTGTGGTCTCGACATGTATAATCGATGCAAGTTCTAGAATAACTAATCAATGTTGACACACTCATAATCAAAAAGTGAGCAAGAAAAAAAATATATGCTCTATAAGGCTCAAAATCTCACAAAAATTATGGGTATTTTGATGTCATCCTCGTAAATTTCAAACTTCAAAGTAATATTTAAATTCGGGTAGACAACCTAGAAAATTTTTAATTTCTAAAAATAGACTTATCATGCTTGATTCTCTAGTATCTTAGAATTTAATTATCAATGCACAATTATCAATGACTTAATCCAAGACACATCAATAAAAATCATAAATCAAAGGAATTTCATTCTAATTATAATATGAGAAACTTACTTAAGAAACAAGACATAATTCAGATTTGAGAATAATGCAAAAGTTTGGCACCTAATTTCAGAATTTGAGAATAATGAAAAAGTTAGGCACCTTTTTAGGTTGTTCACCCCCCACACTTAAGATGTACATTGCCCTCAATGTACAAAGATATATATATAGACAATTAAGTATAAATTCAAAAGATATGGAGAGAGGTGAAACTCCTTGAATTATGGATGAAATCCTTTCGTTGGAGGTGAAAGATAAGTTGGAGGGGTCGTTCTTTATGACTATCCTGCGCTAGATGAAGAAATTGGGTAGCTCATGGAGGATTAGCCAGGATATAATAATTAAAACTATACTAATTAAATAATTAAAGAAAAGCAAGCTAAAGTGAAGAAAAATAAAAATAAAAAATAGAATAAAATTAAAGGAAAAGATGAATGGATCGTAGAGTCCTTATTGTTGGATGGTTCGCGAGGTGTACGTGATTTCTAAGGCTGCGGTGAGTTGGTGGTCGTGGTTCTGGTGTGATTCCCTAGCAGCCTGTAGAACCTAAAATTAAGAAACTAAGATAAAATAAACTAAGTTAAGCAGAAGAGAAGTAAATATAAGGAAATTGAAGCAAAAGAGAAAAAAGAAGTAAAAACTAAATGGCCTCAAATATCCTTGGCTCGTCGAATGATTGAAGCGGCTGGCATGAACTTATATAGATCGGTCTCCCTCTGGGAGACTATGCTTGATTCCTTCCGCTTCTTCGGCATTTGGTGTAGCTCAAGGGTTTTGGGAATGTATTGGAGAAGAAAAGTAGGGGGAGGTCTGAATAATGGGATAGAATAAAGGGGATGGGGAGTAGGAAAGTGAGTAAGGGAAGAGATAAATGAGGGGGTTTAAATAGATTTTCAGGCCTGGTACAGCCCCACGCCCGTGTACCGTGGGCGTGCTATGTCACACGGCTGCCTCGCACGACCGTGTTTAGCGTCGTATCGTTTCTCCCACGCCCATGTTCAAGTCACCACGCCTGTGTATAATCTAACAGTGTCGACCACGGCCGCATTGCACGGCCGTGGGGGTTTGTCGGTGCCCGTGGTGTGGTGGTTTGAGTCCGTGACTCTGAAAATTTATTCACTCTGACTCGTACCATCTCTGATGTGTCAGTACGACGATTCGGTACATCCACACGGCCACGGCCACGGCCTTGTGCAAGGCCGTGTGGCCTGGAATTCTGTACTTTTTTGTTAGTTTATGGTTAGGTAATATAAATAAAAAAATAGAATAAATAAGAAAAAATAAAATGTAAAAGTTAATGGGGTTAGTACTCGGGTTGCCTCCCGAGAAGCGCTCGTTTAAAGTCTTAAGCTAGACTTACCTCTCGTTTGCATCACCATGGTGGTTTCAGGAGTTGAAAGTCCTTCCTCATGCTATCGGTTTCATTATCATGATAGAGTTTAAGTCGAGATGCATTTATATTGAAAGTACCAAAAATGGGATTACTTACCTCGACTGTTCCGTATGGGAAAACACTGGTTACCCAAAAGTGGATTTCTTTGTTTTTGTTAGGGTCAGGAGGAGATTTTCGCGGGTCTGCTTTATCTAATAATACTTGATCTCTAATTTTGAATTTGTCTGCTTCGTGGAATGGCTCTGGTTCAGCTTTGTGTATCCCTATTTTTTCCTTGAAATGCGTCTTCCACTCGTCTAGATCATCGATCTGAATCCTTCATTCCTCATGAGTTATTTCTTTGTTGGCACAGGGTATAGGATCATGTTCAGTTGTATTCTTTCCTGGTGTTTCCTGAAAAGAAGGGTTAACCGAATGGTTATCAATAGAATTTATTTTCTCACCTGGATTACTCGATGTTCTAGCCGAATCGAGAGCTTGGAGAGTGATTGTCTCATTACCTACACGAAGTATTAGTTCTCTTGCATCAATGTCAATTTTAGTCCTGGCAGTTGCTAAAAATGGTCTTCCTAAGATTAGGGGGATACTATTGTCCTCATCCATGTCTAAAACGACAAAGTCTACTGGGAATACGAATTTATCAATCTTTATGAGTACATCTTCGATTTTACCCCTAGGGATTCTAACTGTTTTATCAGCTAATTGAAGGCTCATCCTAGTTTGTTTGGGTTTCCCTAGACCTAGTTGTTTAAACAATTTATAAGGCATGACATTTATGCTTGCCCCTAAATCAGCTAACGTATTATCAATAGATAAACTACCAATTAAGCATGGAATTGTAAAACTCCCTGGATCTTTTAATTTCCGTGGTAGTTTATTTTGCAAGACTGCCGAGCACATTGCGTTTAGTTCCACGTGTGATGCCTCGTCTATCCTTCGTTTGTTTGTCAAAAGCTCTTTTAAAAATTTTCTAGAATCTGGCATCTATGAAAGAGCTTCAAGTAACGGTAAGTTAATATGTAATTTCTTTAAAAGTTTAAGAAACTTACCGAACTGTTCCTCTGTGTCGTCTCTCTTTAATGCTTCGGGATATGGTATGCGAGGTTGGTACTCTTTGATTACCGATTTTGGCTTATTATTACTTACCTCAACCTTACCTTCTTTGATCACATTCTCTTGCCTTGAATTGGGATCGTCTAACCCTTCACTTTCTTGAGCTGTTATGGCTTGAATTTGCTCCTTTGGGTTAATCTCAGTATTGCTTGGTAGACGCCCTTGCGGTCGTTCGGAAAGTAACTTTGCAAGTTGTCCAACTAACTTAGTAAGTTCCCCGACTTGATTCTCGATCCCTTTGATCGATGCTTGTTGATCATTAAGCGTTGTCTCAGTTTTTTGGAGACGGGTATCTGTGGCTGCCATGAATTTTGTCAGCATTTCTTCAAGGTTCGGCTTCTTCTCCTGTGGATAGGGCTGATTTTGGAAATTTTGAGGAGGTTGTTGTCTTTGATTTCCTTGATTTCCTTGACCTCCCCATGAAAAATTTGGGTGGTTCCTCCAACCTGGACTATAATGATTACTATAAGGATTATTATTAGGTCTGAAATTGTTACCTATATAGTTCATCTGTTCGCTCTCTGTGCCCAGGTTGGTAGGGTGGGTACTCAGGATTCGCCACACTTCCACTTGTGTCACACTGCATCACTGGATGTACCTGCGAAGAACACAAACTATCAAGCTTTTTATTCATCATCACTACTTGGTTTGATAGCATGGTTACTGCATCGAGGTTGAAAACTCTGGCTGTTTTTGTTAGCCTTGTTCTTGTAACTTGCCACTGATAGTTATTCAATGACATCTCCTCTATGAATTCGTAGGCTGCTTCAGGAGTCTTGTTGTTCAGGGTTCCACCAGCGGCTGAATCAATTAGTTGCCTCGTTGAGGGGTTCACACCATTGTAGAAAGTTTGGACTTGAAGCCACAAAGGTAATCTGTGGTGTGGGCACCTCCTCAAGAGATCATTGTATCTCTCCCATGCATCGTATAAAGTTTCTAAATCCATCTACACAAAAGAAGAGATATCATTCCTTAATTTGGCTGTTTTGGCCGGCGGAAAATATTTTAATAAAAAATTTTCGGTCATTTGATCCCATGTGGTGATTGACCCTCGTGGTAACGAGTTTAACCACTATTTGGATTTATTCCTTAATGAAAAGGAAAAAACCGAAGCCGTATGGCATCATCAGAAACGCCATTTATTTTGAAAGTATCACGTAACTCTAGAAAATTAGCTATATGAGTATTTGGGTCTTAAATCCCGCAAACCATCAAATTGAACAAATTGTTGAATCATTTGTATAGTGTTAGGCTTTAATTCAAAATTATTAGCAGCTATAGCAGGCCTAACAATACTCGATTCGGCTCCTGTTAAATGTGGTTTAGCATAATCAAACATAGTACGAGGAGCATTATTTTCTCCCACATCTTGTGGTGGTGGATTATTCTCATCCATCCCTTCAGTAGGATTGGATTCGTCTTGTTGCTCTTCTTTTTAGGGCTTGCCTGATTTCTCTGCGATTTCTGCGAGCGGTAGCTTCAATATCACTGTTGTATACTAAAGGTCCTCTCGGGTTCCTTCTAGTCATAAACTATAGGTACCTGCTAGGAAAAAGAAAGAAAGAAAATTAGAAGAGTTAAAACTAAGGTAAAAATAAAAATAAAAATAAAAGTAAATTGCAAAAAAAAAATAAAAAATAAAAAAATGGCTAAAGTAATAAAAATAGAGATTTCTTAATATTTTAGTTCCCCGGCGACGGTGCCAAAAACTTGATCGTGTGTCAGAGTTTTAAAAATTTAAATAATGAGAATGATCGAACCTGGAAACTAACTAGGACAACGATTGAGGCAAGTGCACCTATCGAATAGTAGTATAGCTTAGGCAAGACCGGATTGTCGAACCCAAAGGAGCTAAAAGTACTAATACTAACTTTCTTTTTTTTATTTAGCCTAAAATAAAGGGAATTTGTTGTTTTAAATCTAAATTAATTAACTACTAAATTAAAGACTCAAAGACAAAGAAGAATGAATTTGGGAAAATAACTTGAGGGAAAACCAATTGATTAAGACGACACCCAAGGAAGAATCCACCTAGACTTCACTTGTTATCTAACTCAAACCAGACGATTTATTCACTTGACTTGATCAGTAAGATTCCTAATGTATATTAAACCCTCTCTCGAGGCGAATAACGTCTAACCCAAGGTTGATTAATTGAAATCTCTTTCTAATTAAAACCCCTAGAATCGTATTAACTCGATCTATGGAATCTCATATTAGGTTTCACCCTAATCTGATAAAATCTCGTCACCCCATCTCTAGGCGCGCGATCAACTCCGCTTAACTATGCTAGATCTACTCTTAGGCAGGGACTTTTGCTCCTCCACCTAAGCACATCAAACTTGAATTAATATCCGCGAAATATCAACACAAGAATTAAGAACACACAATTAAGAACAAGTCAAATATTTATCATATATTTCAGTAAACAATAACAAGATTCATCTAAGTTTCATCCCCCTCAGGTATCTGAGGGTTTAGTTCATAACAATAAAAGAAAACATCTCAGAAGAAAAGATAAAACAAAACATAAGAGATCCCTAAAACCCCCTGAAGGAATTGAAGGAGAGATCCCCCGTCTTGAGTATAATTCCGGCTTCTAGAGATGAATCAACTGGCTATCCTCGAGCGTATCCCCACAAATCTGCCTTCTCTGGCCTAGCAAGACGCCCCCTGTCAAAGGGACTAGGCTCCCCCCTTTAGGTCATACTTAGGGTTTATATATAGGCTTTTGGAATGTGTTTCTTTGCCCCTAAGTATCCCTATCCGAATGAAACTTCTATTTGCCACGGCAGGGGCACGGCCATGGCACACGCCCGTGTGAATCGTGGCAAGGTCGTGTTGGGTCGAGTAATGAGGCACGACTGTGTGGTCTTGGGCTCAGGCCGTGTTCAAGATTATTAAGGAGGCACGGCCGTGTGGTCTTGGGTCCAGGCCGTGTTGATTTCGTGATGTGGCCCATTTGGCCCGTTTTAAGCCCGTTTCTTGTTCTTTTCATTCTCCGATGCTTTCCTGAGTATAAAACATGAAAATAAAATATTAAGAGCACCAAATTACATAAAATAAGGGATAATTCATCCAAAAGCATGCTAAATGTGGGATTAAAATATGTTACTTTTACGATTTATCAGTATCACAGAATTCTAGAAAATTTGCTAAGTGTGTGTTAGGATATTCATCCTGCAAACCATCAAACTGAACAAACTATTGTATCATCTATATAGTGTTAGGTTTCAGTTCAAAATTATTTGCAGCAATAATGGGCCTAACAATACTAGATTCAGTTCCTGTTAAACTAGGTTTAGCATAATCATACATAGTACGTGGAGCATGATTTTCGGCCATCTCTTGAGGTGGCGGATGATTCTTAGCCATCCCTTTAGTAGGATTGGTTTCGCCTTCTTGCTCTCCTTCTATGTAGTTTAAGTTTCACCTTATCTCTCTATGATTTCTGCGAACTGTTCTTTCAATATCACTGTCGTAGATTAGGGGTCCTGTCGGGTTCCTTCTAGTCGTAAACACCTGAAAGGAGGAAACAATAACAGAAGAAAAATTAGCTAAGTTAAAAATTAAAATAAAATTAAATTACAAAAAATAAAAAACGGCTAAAATAATAAAAATTAAGCTTTCTTAATATTTTAGTTCCCCGGCAATGAAGCCAAAAACTTGATCGGTGTGTCACAGTCTTAAAATTTATAATGAGAATGATCTAGCCTAAAAACTAACTATGACAACGATTTGAGGCAAGCGCACCTATCGAACAGTAGTATAGTTTAGTGGCAAGACCGGAATGTCGAACCCAAAGGAACTAAAAGTACTGATACTAACTCTCTTTTTATTATCTAGCCTAAAGTAAAGCGAATTTGTTTTAAAGAAATTACATATTAACTTACCGTTACTTAAAGCTCTTACGCAGATGCCAGACTCTAGAAAATTCCTAAAAGAGCTATTGACGAAAAAGCGAAGGATAGACGAAGCATCACATGTGGAACTAAACGCAACGTGCGTGCTCGGCGATGTGCAAAATAGACTACCACGAAAATTAAAAGATTCCCGGGAGTTTTACAATTCCATGCTTAATTGGTAGTTTATCTATTGATAATGCGTTAGCTAATTTAGGGGCAAGCATAAATGTCATGCCTTATAAATTGTTTAAACAAGTAGGTCTAGGGAGGCCCAAACAAACTAGGATGAGCATTCAATTAGTGATAAAACTCATTAGAATTCCTAGGGGCATAATTGAAGATATACTCGTAAAAATTGAAAAATTTGTATTCCCAGTAGACTTTTTCGTTTTAGACATGGATGAGGACAACACGATCCCCCTAATTTTAGGAAGACCATTCTTAGCAACTGCCAGAACTAAAATCGATGTTGATGCAGGCGAACTTATATTCTGTAGGTAGGTGATTTAGACAATCACTCTTCAAGCCCTCAATTCAACTAGAACATCGAATAATCAAAGTGAGAAAATAAATTTGAATGATAACCATTCGGTTAATGATCGCTGTGAATCAGAGTTTTAACATTTATAAAAAGAATGATCAAAACTCTGATAACGATTGAGGCAAGTACACCTATCGAACAGTAGTATAGCTTAGGCAAGACCGGATTATCGAACCCAAAGGAACTAAAAGTACTAATACTAACTTTCTTCTTATTATCTAGCCTAAAAATAAAGAGAGATTATTTATCTAAATTAATTAACTACTAAAGACTCCAAGACAAAGAAGAATGGATTTGGAAAATAACTTGGGAAAAACTTAGTTGATTTAGATGATACCCTAGGAAGAATCCACCTAGACTTCACTTGTTATCTAACACTGAACCATACGATTTATTCACTTAGTTTGATCCGTAAGACTCCCTAACGTATATTAAACCCTCTCTCGAGGCGAATAACGTCTAACCCTAGGTTAATTAGTGGAACTCTGGTTCTCTTATAATAACCCCCTAGAATAGTAGTAAATCGATCTATGGATTCCCATATTAGGTTTCACTCTAATCCGACAAAATCTCGTCACCCTATCTCTAGGCGTACGATCAACTCCGCTTAATAATGTTGGATCTACTCTTAGGCAGGGTCTATTCCTCCTCCACCTAAGCACATTAAATTTGGATTAAGCTCACATTATTAAGAATAAACTAAGTATTTATCATATAATTCAGAAAACAATAACAAGATTCATCACAGGTTTCATCCCCTTCGGGTATCCAAAGGGTTTAGTTCATAACAATAAAGGAAAACATCTTAAGAGAAAAGATAAAACAAAACATAAGAAATCCCTAAAACCCCTAAAGGAATTGAAGGAGAGATCCTCCGTCTTGAGTATAATTCGCTTCTTGAGATAGATCAACTGGCTATCCCTGAGTGAATCCCCACAAATCGCCCTCTCTGGGCCTAGCACGACGCCCCTAGACGATGGCTTTGGGCTCCCCCTCTTAGGTCATACTTAGGGTGTATTTATAGGCTTTTGAAATATGTTTCTTTCTCCCTAAGTATCCTTTCCGAATGAAATTGCTCTTCTCCACCACAGAGGCATCACGGCCATGGCACACGCGCGTGTGAATCGTGGCGCTGTGTTTGGATTTCTTAAATGAGACACGGCCGTGTGAGTCGGGGTTAGACCGTGTTCTAGATGATTGACTTGGCAGGGCTGTGTGGGTCTAAGTCCAGGCCGTGTCGATTTCCTCATTGGTCCGTTTTGGTCCGTTTTGAGCCTGTTTCTCGTTCTTTTTATCTTTAGGTACTTTCCTGAGTATAAGACATGAAAAGAAAGGATTAAGAGCATCTTTTTACATAAATCAAGGGATAATTCATCCAAAAGCATACTAAATGTGGGATTAAAATATGTTACTATTTTGGTTTATCAAATACCCCCACACTTAAGCTTTTGCTTGTCCTCAAGCAAAATTCTCAACTTACAATTAAAACAAACTTTCTATAATTCATAATTCCTATCAACAATGTTTTATCATAATTCATAGATAATTTATACATGGATAATTCAACTCAAAGTGTCCTAAAAATTCAAACACTATAAGCCTTATATTTTGTAGCACAAAACATAGTTGTTTCCCTTCATTTAAATAATTACCTCTGATTCAAAATCGTCAAGGACTGACATCCTCACTAAAGATTCACTCAAATCACTCAAAGTGTTTAAGGTTCAAAATTTTGGCACTCAAAAGTCAAACATGTAGAGTTTATCCCATAGGCTTGCATAAAAATCAAATCTCCACCACTATAATATGAGATGAAACACAAATCAAAAGGTCTTTAACAGGGTTGTAACGGGGCTTAGGTTAAGGGTATGGATATAGGCTGAATTAGAAGGTTAGAATCGAGATTCAATTGACAAATTACCTAACTAAGAACTAATGATAAAATAATAATAATTACATCATTTGAAAACTAATAATACTAATAATACGAGCTTCTTCTTCGATATTTGCAATTTAAATGTATAAGCTCGTTTAATCACATAACTAATAATGAATATACTTCATTTTTTTAAGAACAAACTAAATACATAATAAAGGATAAATTACTAAAATTCATAATTAGGCAACTAATCAGATCAAATCTTGATATAGGGGTAGTTAGAAAGAATGGTGATAACAATTACAAAGGGTTTTGGGTTAATATTAGTGGGTGAGTCAATAAATAGGGTTGTTAGGATTAAAAGGGGTTCACTAGGGGTTAATTTGTGAAGGTAGGCTTTTAATGGAGTTAGTGGGTTAAAACCTAGGTGCCTTTATCATCTCTGTATATCAAATCAAAAGTGTGGTCTCGACATGTATAATCGATGCAAGTTCTAGAATAACAAATCAATGTTAACACACTCATAATCAATAAAGTGAGCAAGAAAAAGAATTTATGCTCTATAAGGATCAAAAACTCACAAAAATTATGGGTATTTTTGACATCAACCTTGTAAATATCAAATTTCAAGGTAATATTTAAATTTAGGTAGACGACCTAGAAAATTTTTAATTCAGAATAATAGACTTATTATGCTTGATTCTCTAGTATTCTTAGAATTTAATCATCAATGCACAATTATCAATGACTTAATCTAAAACATATCAATAAAAATCATAAATCATCAGAAATTTCATCCTAATTAGTAATATGAGGAATTTACTTAAAAACAAGACTAAATTCAGGATTTTGAGAACAATGCAAAAAGTTTGGAACCTAATTTCAGAAATTTGAGAATAACGAAAAAAGTTAGGCACCTTTTTAGGTTGTTCACCCCCCACACTTAAGATGTACATTGCCCTCAATGTACAAAGATAGATAATATAAATGTAATGTTCAGATCAGAAGATATGGGGATAAGTAAAACTCCCTGAATTATGGTTGGAATCCTTGGAGGAGCCGGTCTGGATGACGATCCTGCGCTAGATGAAGAAATTGGGTAGCTCATGCAGGATTAGCCAGGATATTAAAATTATACTAATTCAATAATTAAAGAAAAGCAAGCTAAAGTGGAGAAAAATAAAGATGAAACGAAAACTAAAGGGAAAGAAAAATGGACTATGGAGAACTTATTGTTGGGTGTGATTTCTAAGGCTGTGGATATGGTGGTGGTTGTGGCGTGATTCCCTAGCAACCTTTAGAACCTGACACTAAGAAGTTAAAATAAAATAAACTAATTTAAGCAGAAGAGAAGTACAGATAAGGAAATTCAAGCAAAAGAGAAAAATGAATTAAAAACTAGATAGCCTCAAATATCCTTGGCTTGTCGTGAGAATGAAGCGGCCGGCATGAACTTATGTAGATCGGTCTCCTTTGAGGAGATTGTGCTTGATTCCTTCCGCTTCTTTGGCATGGCTCTAGCGTAGCTCAAGAGTGATGGAGGATTTGTTTCTAAGGAAAGGAGAGAGATTTTTTTGAAAGAAAAAGAAGATGGAAGAAGGTGGGGAGAAGGGGGAGGGGAGGGGTGGGTTAAATAGATTTTCAAACCTGGTACCATCCCACGCCCGTGCTCCTTGGGCATGTCGATTCACACAGCCGCATCGCACGGTCGTGTGTCTAGGTGTGTTGGTTACCCCACGCTCATGTCTAGCCTGTGTTCGACAAGTTAGTATGTTGGCACGGTTTTAAGGCACGGACGTGTTCTGCCCATGGTTGGAAAGTCAGTAGCTTTACACGGTCATGGGGCACGGCCGTGCCCCTTTTTCGGTGCCCGTGGTGTAGTGGTTAGATCCATGACATCAAAAAGTGGTTGGAACTGATTCGCACGGCCTCTGCTATGTCAGTACTGGGATTCTTATGGTCCATACGGCCACGGCCACGGCCGTGTGCAAGGCCGTGTAACTTGGAAATCTGCACTTCTAGTTAGTTTATAACTAGGTGTAAGGAAAAGAAGAAAAAGAAAAATAAATTTAAAGCAAAATGTGAGAATAAATTATGTTAGTGCTCGGGTTGCCTCCCGAGAAGCGCTAGTTTATAGTCTTAAGCTAGACTCTCCTCTCATTTGCATTGTCAGGGTGGTTTGAGGAGTTGGAAGTCCTTCCTCATGCCATCATTTGTATCCTCGTGAAAAGATTTAAGTCGAGA
The DNA here is from genome assembly GCA_025698515.1 of Gossypium sturtianum. Classification (NCBI taxonomy): domain Eukaryota; kingdom Viridiplantae; phylum Streptophyta; class Magnoliopsida; order Malvales; family Malvaceae; genus Gossypium; species Gossypium sturtianum. The sequence goes on from CM046952.1 coordinate 25,193,591, forward strand.
TGTGTTTATAATAAAAGTACCAAAAATAGGATTACTTACCTCGACTGTTCCGTATGGGAAAACACTGGTTACCCTAAAAGGTATTTCTTTGTTTGTGTTAGGGTCCGGAGGAGATATTCGAGGATCTGCCTAATCTAACAGTACCTGGTCCCCTATTTTGAAGTGGTTTTTTTTTCCTATTAGCTCTTTTGGGGGATCCTTCGATTTTATCTTGTGTGGTTCCGGTTCTACGTCGTGTATCCCTAATTTCTCCTTGAAGTGTGTCTTCCACTCGTCTAGATCATCGATCTGATTCCCTCGTTCCTCATGAATTATTTCTTTGTTGGCATGGGGTTTAGGATCGGGTTCAGTTGTATTCTTTGGTGGTACTTCCTAAAAATAAGGGTTAACCAAATGATTATCAGTAGAATTTACGTTCTCACCTAGATTACTCGATGTTCTAGCCGGGTCGAGAGCCTTGAGGGTGACCGTCTCATTACCTACATAAAGTATGAGTTCTCCTGCATCAACATCAATTTTAGTCCTGGCAGTCGCTAAAAAGGGTCTTCCTAAAATTAGGGGAATCGAATTATCCTCATCCATGTCTAAGACAACAAAATCTACTGGGAAAACGAATCTGTCAATTTTTACAAGAACATCTTCGATAATACCCCTAGGAATTCTAATAGTTTTATCAGCTAATTGAATGCTCATCCTAGTTTGCTTGGGTTTCCCTAGACCTAGTTGTTTAAATAATTTATAAGGCATGACATTAATGCTTGCCCCTAAATCAGCTAACGCAATATCAATAGTTAGTCTACCAATTAAACATGGAATCGTAAAACTCCTTAGATCTTTTAGCTTTTGTGGTAGTCTATTCTGTAACATTGCTGAGCACACTATGTTTAATTCCACATGTGGATCTTCGTCTAATTTGCGCTTGTTCGTCAAGAGATGTTTTAAAAATTTCCTCGAATCTGGCATCTGTGAAAGAGGTTCATGTAGCGGTAAGTTAATATGTAATTTCTTTAAAAGTTTAAGAAACTTATCGAACTGTTCCTCTATATCGTCTCTTGTTAACGCTTCGGGATATGGTATGCGAGGTTGGTATTCCTTGATTACCGATTTTGGCTTGTCTTGTGTTTCCTCAACTTTACCTTTTTCTACCTCGTTTCCTTGTGTTGGACTGGGTTCGTCTACTTCTTCACTTTCCTGAGCCGTTATGGCTTGGATTTGCTCTTTGGATTAATTTCAGATTACTCGGTAGACGCCCTTGCGGTCGTTTCGGATAATAGCTTCGCAATTTGTCTTACTTGATCGGGTAATTTCCCGATTGCCTTTGTAAGTCCTCCAACTTGGTTCTCGATCGCTTTGATCGATGTTTGTTGGGTGTCGAGTGTTACCTCGCTTTTTGAGACGGGCTTCGTGGATGCTATAAATTTGTTCAACGTCTCTTCAAGATTCGCTTCTTTCCCGTGGATAGGGGCTGATTTTGGAAATTTTGAGGAGGTTGTTGTCTTTGATTTCCTTGATTTCTTTGACCTCCCCACGAAAAATCGGGTGGTTCCTACAACTGGATTATAATTATTACTATATGAGTTATTATTAGATCTGAAATTATTACCTATATAGTTCATCTGTTCGCTTCGTGCCTTGCCAGGGTGGGTACTCGTGGATTCGCCACGCTTCCACTTGCGTCGCATTGCATTCATGGATGTACCGCGAAAAACAAAAACTATCAAGCTTCTTATTCATCATCTCTACCTGGTTTGACAGCATGGTTACTACGTCGACGTTGTAAACTCCGGCTTATTTTGTTGGCCTTGTCCTTATAACTTGCCACTCATAGTTATTCAGTAACATCTCTTCTATAAACTCGTAGGCTGCTTCAGGAGTTTTATTATTCAGAGTTCCACCGGCGGCTGAGTCTATTAGTTGTCTTGTTGAGGGGTTTACACCGTTATAGAAAGTCTGGACTTGGAGCCATAAAGGTAAACCATGGTGCGGACACCTTCTCAAGAGATCTTTATATCTCTCCCGTGCATCGCATAATATCTCTAAATCCATCTGCACAAAGGAAGAGATATCATTACGTAATTTAGTCGTATTGGCCGATGGGAAATATTTTAATAAAAAATTTTCGGTCATTTGTTCCCATGTAGTGATTGACCCTCGTGGTAACGAGTTTAACCACTGTTTGGCTTTATTTCTTAATGAAAAGGAAAATAACCGAAGTCGTATGGCATCATCAGAAACGTCATTTATTTTGAAGGTATCACAGAACTCTAAAAAGTTAGCTATATGAGTATTTGGATCTTCGTCCTGCAAACCATCAAATTGAACAAACTGTTGAATAATTTGTATAGTGTTAGGCTTTAATTCAAAATTATTAGCGGCTATAGCAGGCCTAACAATACTAGATTCGGCTCCTATTAAATGAGGTTTAGCATAATCATACATAGTATGCGGAGCATTATTTTCTGCCACATCTTGTGGTGGAAGATTATTTTCGTCCATCCCTTTAGTAGGATTGGATCTGTCTTCTTGCTCTCCTTCTTGGTAATTTAGGGCTCGCCTAATTTCTCTGCGATTTCTCCTAGCGGTAGCTTCAATATCACTGTCGTATTCTAAAGGTCCTCTCGGGTTCCTTCTAGTCATAAACTAGAGGTACCTGCTAGGAAAAGAAAGAAAGAAATTTTAGAAAATTTAAAATTAAAACTAAAAATAAATTACGGAAAATAAAAAAATAATGGCTAAAGTAATAAAAATAGAGCTTTCTTAATATTTTAGTTCCCCAAAGAACTAGCGCCAAAAACTTGATCATTGTGAATCGAGTTTTAACATTTATAAAAAGAATGATCGAACACGAAACTAACTCGACAACGATTGAGGCAAGTGCACCTATCGAACGAAGAGTATAGCTTAGGCAAGACCGGATTATCGAACCCAAAGGAACTAAAAGTACTAATACTAACTTTCTTCTTATTATCTAGCCTAAAAATAAAGAGAGATTGTTTATCTAAATTAATTAACTACTAAAGACTCTAAGACAAAGAAGAATGGATTTGGAAAATAACTTGGGAAAAGCTCAGTTGATTTAGATGATACCCTAGGAAGAATCCACCTAGACTTCACTTGTTATCTAACACTAAACCATACGATTTATTCACTTAGTTTGATCCGTAAGACTCCCTAACGTATATTAAACCCTCTCTCGAGGCGAGTAACGTCTAACCCTAGGTTAATTAGTGGAACTCTCGTTCTCTTATAATAACCCCCTAGAATAGCAGTAAATTGATCTATGGATTCCCATATTAGGTTTCACCCTAATCCGGTAAAATCTCGTCACCCTATCACTAGGCGTGCGATCAACTCCGCTTAATTATGTTGGATCTACTCTTAGGCAGGGTCTATTCCTCCTCCACCTAAGCACATTAAATTTGGATTAAGCACACATAATTAAGAACAAATTAAGTATTTATCATATAATTCAGAAAACAATAACAAGATTCATCATAGGTTTCATCCCCTTCGGGTATCCAAAGGGTTTAGTTCATAACAATAAAGGAAAACATCTCAAGAGAAAAGATAAAACAAAACATAATAAATCCCTAAAACCCCTGAAGGAATTGAAGGAGAGATCCTCCGTCTTGAGTATAATCACGCTTCTTGAGATGGATCAACTGGCTATCCTCGAGTGAATCCCCACAAATCGCCTTCTCTGCCTAGCACGACGCCCCTAGACGATGGCTTTGGGCTCCCCTCTTAGGTCATACTTAAGGTGTATTTATAGGCTTTTGAAATACGTTTCTTTCTCCCTAAGTATCCTTTCCCGAATGAAATTGCTCTTCTCCACGGCAGAGGCATGGCCATGGCACACGCCCGTGTGAATCGTGGCCAGGCCGTGTTCGAATTTCTTTTAATGAGACACGGCTGTGTGAGTCGGGGTTAGACCGTGTTCTAGATGATTGACTTGGCACGGCCGTGTGGGTCCAAGTCCAGGCCGTGTCAATTTCCTCATTGGTCCATTTTGGTCCGTTTTGAGCCCGTTTCTCGTTCTTTTTATCCTTGGGTGTAACACCCCAAACCCGGTCAACACACCATGACCGAATCTGGCATGTCACAGAGGGAATTGTTTGAAGAAAACAGGTTACCGGTTAATTTTTCTAGTGAAAAATTCTTTGTTGTTTTATGTTTGTAGAAAACAGGTGCATGATTAGTTAAAAACCGATATTTGGAAATCCTGGAATAAATCTTTAAAACTTAGTTGATGATTCATAGGCTTGAAAAAAAAATGTTTATGTCATTCTAAAACCCGATGTTCCTTCCTTAACTATTTAGAAATCAGTTAAGTTGAATGTGGAAAACTTAAGTTTGAAATCCATTTGAGTTGTTGATGTTATCAATCGATTTGTTTTACCCGATGGTAAACACTTGGAAACCATTGCGTTTTTTAGTTTAGAAAATCTTGGGCTCAAACTTATTTAGTTAACCATGTAATTTATTTAGCCTAGTTCAAAACAAATCCAAAGCATAAAAATAATTCAAACATAATCAAAAAGCCTTATTACAACCCATAATAAAAGTGAAACGGAATTGAAATAAAACAAAGTACCCAAACCAAAGTCCACGTAAAAACCGAGTTTATTTAATGCATGGCCACCTCGAGTCCGCCCGGCTCCTCATCCGCGATCTATGAATCACCTGAAAAGATAAGGGAGAAGGTGAGTCACCAAGACTCGAGTGCATATCCCCCTCGATTAATGCAACATACTTACACAAATCATAACCAAGCAATATACATAATGCACCCAAACCTAGCCATCCATAACTCCTTTTCTACCCCGTGTGGTACCAAACCACTGGTGGTGCCAAACCACTGGTGACCCAAAGTCACGATATCCAATAATAATGTGGTGTCAAACCACTGGTGACCCAAAGTCACGAATAATCCATCTGTGGGGCCAACCCACGCAGTGATACCAAATCACCGGCGTCAATCCCGTTATATCAAATGTGGGGCCAACCCATGCGTGGTGCTAAGCCACTGGGACGAGACGCTATGAGGTGCCAAACCTCTGGTGACCCAAAGTCACGAAATATCAATAATCTGAGTGTGGGGCCAACCCACGTGTGATGCCAAATCACTGGCGACGATCCCAAAATATCATCTGTGGGGCCAACCCACTGTGGTGCTAAGCCACTGGGACAAGTCGCTATGAGGTGCCAAACCTCTGGTGACCCAAAGTCACGGATATCATCTTCCCCCTCCTCTCATATCACCCATACCAATGCATTACAAGTGCAAATCATGCCATCATGCTTTAACGTGCAACATAAAGCAAATATATCATAAATCATATTATTATGCACCATATCGCAAAAGTCATATCGAAACGGACTTACCCGAATCCTTGCTCACACCCATAAGGCATCATATCAAGATCTCACAGTATTCAGCTTTTAATCACGATTAGGTTATTAATATATTACCAAGTTATAAAGTTTGTAAGTTACACACTTGTTACTAACGCAAGCACTAAATCCCGAAGACCCGATCTACTGCACTAGATCTCCTTGTCCTACATTCGGCCAACACTCAAAACCATTAACAAGGCCATTCGCCACACCAATAAATCCCGAAAGATGAGGTAACGCATAACTAACACCATCCTTACCTTTCTGCCTTACGAATGCTAACCACAACACAAAGTATGTGAGACTGATCTTCCCCCTACAATCGGCCACCAACACAACTTAGTCTCAATAGCCTTCGGCTTTTCCAAATAACTTAAAGGATGAATAAACCGTGATGTAACCTTACCACAGACTTTAATGAATCGCTTGCCAGAGAAAAGATGGCTCAGATCTACTGCTTCCAAAGTCCCGAATATCCTATAAGAAATCGATTCCCATTAATAATTAATAATATTATCAACAAATGCTGGATTAGGCTTTTTCTCTCATGAGAGTCGGCAGAGAGAAAAGAAAAGGGAATAAAGAAATTCGGCCAACAACACTTACCCTTCTTCAAAACCGATTAGAGAAGAACCCAAAGAAGATCTAGGCTTGATTGATATTCGGCCAAAATAAAACAAGAAAGAAGAAGGGAGATTCGGCTATGGTTGATTGAAGACAAACAAATGGGATTCGGCTAGATTGGAGGAAGAGCAAGGAAAAGAAAGTGAAAGGGAAGAGGGAGGATTCGACAAAGGAAGATGGATGGGATTTCGGCACAAGGGTTGGAGAAAAGAAAAAGATGAAAGGAGGAGGGTTACTTTTCGGCTATAGAGAAAATAAAAGATGAGAGAGGGCTCAAATGGAGATTCGGCCAAAATGCTTAAGAGAGAAAACGACAGGCACCCATGGACTTTCGGCTTTTGATAACACAAGACACCAGGGAAGAAATCGGCACAAGCTAAGAGGGTTTTTGGCTTTGACACAAAACAAAGAATGAGGCCTTCCAAGCTAGCCGAAAAATGTCACCTAGCTAACTAAGGAATTTCGGCACTTCCCCTACTCAGCTTCCCAAACCGAACACTCCTCTTCAAACAGAGTTTCAAATTTCTACAATCGCTTCAAAGCTTCTCCCGCCACTTATTCAAATGAGTTTGAAATATTCAAACTCCTAAATTTTTTCTCTGCCACCTATTTGAATTAATTTGACTTAGTCCATGCTTATCTGACAGAGTTTGTGCTGAGCACAACTCCTCCCCCTTGGCGTCAAAATGTAAAGCAGAAAATGGGATTTCTGCTGCTCGAACCTGAGTTCTCCCACCTGCTTGTGGCGTCATTCTTAGGGCCCTAAGTGGCGCCTCCTTGCCACTCTGCCAAGCCAATTCTTGTGCTACAATACCCCACGAATTACACTTAAGCCCTAGCTCCTTCAGCTCCCCTTACTTACAACTTAAAAACAAAAATTTCCTGCAACTCGGGCCCACTCTAAACTTATAACTAGGTCTTAAAACACTACAAATAATAACACAACAGTCCAACTCATGCAAAACAATTCCATCACAACTAACCCCTATTTTAGGATATTACTTTGGGTACTTTCCTGAATATAAGACATGAAAAGAAAGGATTAAGAGCACCTTTTTACATAAATCAAGGGATAATTCATCCAAAAGCATACTAAATGTGGGATTAAAATATGTTACTATTTCGGTTTATCAGTTAACCCTTCTTTTCAGGAAGCACCACAAAAGAATACAACTGAACCCGATCCTATACCATGTGCCAACAAAGAAATAACTCATGAGGAACGAGGGATTCAGATCGATGATCTAGATGAGTGGAAGACACATTTTAAGGAAAAATTAGGGATACACAAAGCAGAACCAGAGCCACTCTACGCGGCAAACAAGTTCAAAATCGGAGATCAAGTATTGATTGATAAAGCAGACCCTCGAATATCTCTTCCTAACCCTAACACTAACAAAGAAATCCCTTTTAGAGTAATCAGTGTTTTTCCATACAGAACAGTCGATGTAAGTAATCAAAAACTTGATCGTTGTTTTCGCGATGTCAAAGTCTTAAAATTTATAAAAAGAATGATCAAACCTGGAAACTAACTATGACAACGATTTGAGGCAAGAACACTTATCGAACAGTAGTATAGTTTAGTGGCAAGACCGGAATGTCAAACCCAAAGGAACTAAAAGTACTAATACTAACTCTCTTTTTATTATCTTGCCTAAAATAAAGGGAATTTGTTGTTTAATCTAAATTAGTTAAATACTAAACTAAAGACTCTAAGACAAAGAAGAATGAATTTGGGGAAAATAACTTGAGGAAAAACCAATTGATTAAGACGACACCCAAGGATGAATCCACCTAGACTTCACTTGTTATCTAACTCTGAACCAGACGATTTATTCATTTGACTTGATCCGTAAGATTCCCTAATGTATATTAAACCCTCTCTCGAAGCGAATAACGTCTCACCCTAGGTTGATTAATTGAAATCTCTTTCTAATTAAAACCCCTAGAATTGCATTAACTCGACCTATGGAATCCCATATTAGGTTTCACCCTAATCCGGCAAAATCTCGTCACCCTATCTCTAGGCGCGCGATCAACTACGCTTAAATATGCTAGATCTACTCTTAGACAGGGACTTTTGCTCCTCCATCTAAGAACATCAAACTTGAATCAATATCCCGGAAATATCAACACAAGAATTAAGAACACATAATTAAGAACAAGTCAAATATTTATCATATAGTTCAGCAAACGATAACAAGATTCATCTAAGTTTCATCCCCCTCAAGTATATGAGGGTTTAGTTCATAACAATAAAAGAAAACATCCCAGAAGAAAAGATAAAACAAAACATAAGAAATCCCTAAAACCCCCTGAAGGAATTGAAGGAGAGATCCTCCATCTTGAGTATAATTTCGGCTTCTAGAGATGAATCAACTCGCTATCCTCGAGTGAATCCCCACAATCGCCTTCTCTGCCTAGCCGACACACCCTAGACGATAGCCTTGGGCTCCCCCTTTTAGGTCATACTTAGGGTGTATATATAGGCTTTTGGAATGTGTTTCTTTACCCCTAAGTATCCCAATCCAAATGAAACTTCTCTTTGCCACGACAAGGGCACGGCCATGGCACACGCCCGTGCGAATCTTGGCCAGGCCGTGTTGGACTTCATTAATGAGGCACGGCCGTGTGGTCCTTGGTCCAGGCCGTGCCGATTTCGTGATCTGGCCCATTTGGCTCGTTTTAAGCCCGTTTCTTGTTCTTTTCATCCTCCGTTGCTTCCCTGAGTATAAAACATGAAAATAAAGGATTAAGAGCACCAAATTACATAAAATAAGGGATAATTCATCCAAAAGCATGCTAAATGTGGGATTAAAATATGTTACTTTTACGGTTTATCAAATACCCCCACACTTAAGCTTTTGCTTGTCCTCAAGCAAAATTCTCAACTCATAATTAAAACAAACTTCCCTCAATTCATGATAGTCATTGATAATGTTTCAATATAATTCAAAGATAATTTATACATGGATAATTCAACTCAAAGAGTCCTAAAGATTCAAACAATCTAAGTCATACATTTGTAGCATAAAACATAGGTGTTTCCCTTCATCTAAATAATTACCTTTGATTCAAAACCGACAAGGATTGACATCCTCACTAAAGATTCACTCAAATCACTCAAAGTGTTTAAGGTTCAGAATTAAGCACTAAAAAGTCAACATGAAGAGTTAATCCCATAGGCTTGCATGAAAATCAGATCTCCACCACTATAATATGAGATGATGAGCAAATCAAAAGGTCGTTAACAGGTTGTAACAGGGCTTGGGTTAAGGTATGGATAAAGGCTGAATTAGAGGGTTAGAATCAAGATTGAGTTGACAAATTACCTAACCAGAAACAACGAACTGAATATAAGTAATTACATCAATTGAAAACTAATAGTACTAATAATTCGAGCTTCTTCTTCAATATTCAAACGTATAAGCTCATTTAATCACAAAACTAATAATGAATATACTTCGGATTTTTTTTCATAAGTACATACATAATAAAGGATAAATTACTGAAATAAATATCATAGTTAGGCAACTAATCAAATCAAATCTCGATATAAGGGTAGTTAAAAAGGATGGTGATAATAAATAAAAAGGGTTTTGGGTTAATATTAGCGGGTAAGTCAATAAATGGGGTTGTTAGGATTAAACGGGGTTCACTAGGGGTTAATTATGAAGGTAGGTTTTTAGTGGAGTAAGTGGGTTAAATCCTAGGTGCCTTCATCATCTTTGTATATCAAATCAAAGGTGTGGTCTCGACATGTATAATCGATGCAAGTTCTAGAATAACAAATCAATACTGACACACTCATAATCAATAAAGTGAGCAAGAGAAAAAGAATATGCTCTATAAGGCTCAAAATCTCACAAAAATTATGGGTATTTTGATGTCAACCTCGAAAATTTCAAATTTCAAGGTAATATTCAAATTCAGGTAGAACACCTAAATTTTTTTTTCTTTTCTGAAAAATAGACTTGTCATGCTTGATTGTTTAGTATCTTAGAATTTAATTATCAATGCAAAACTATCAATGACTTAATCCAAGACACATCAATAAAAATCATAAATTAAAGGAATTTCATTCTAATTATAATATGAGAAACTTACTTAAGAAACAAGGCATAATTCAGGATTTGAGAATAATACAAAAAGTTTGGCACCTAATTTCAGGAATTTGAGAATAATGAAAAAAAGTTAGGCACCTTTTTAGGTTGTTCACCCCCCCACACTTAAGATGTACATTGCCCTCAATGTACAAAGATATATATATAGACAATTAAGTATAAATTCAAAAGATATGGAGAGAAGTGAAACTCCCTGAATTATGGATGAAATCCTTGCGTTGGAGGTGAAAGATAAGTTGGAGGAGTCGTTCTTTATGATGATCCTGCGCTAGATGAAGAAATTGGGTAGCTCATGTAGGATTAGCCAGGATATAATAATTAAAACTATACTAATTAAATAATTAAAGAAAAGCAAGCTAAAGTGAATAAAAATAAAAATAAAAAATAGAATAAAATTAAAGGAAAAGATAAATGGACCGTAGAGTCCTTATTGTTGGATGGTTCACGAGGTGGGCGTGATTTCTATGGCTGCGGTGAGTTGGTGGTCGTGGTTTCGGTGTGATTCCCTAGTAGCCGGTAGAACCTAAAATTAAGAAACTAAAATAAAATAAACTGAGTTAAGCAGAAGAGAATTAAAGATAAGGAAATTGAAGCAAAAGAGAAAAAGGAAGTAAAAACTAAATGGCCTCAAATGTCCTTGGCTCGTCGAATGATTAAAGCAGCCGATATGAACTTATATAGATCGGTCTCCCTCTGGGAGACTATGCTTGATTCCTTTCACTTCTTCGGCATTTGGTGTAGCTCAAGCGTTTTGGGAATGTATTGGAGAAGAAAAGTAGGGGGAGGTCTGAATAATGGGATAGAATAAAGGGGATAGGGAGTAGGAAAGTGAGTAAGGGAAGAGAAAAAGGAGGGGGTTTAAATAGATTTTCAAGCCAGGTACAACCCCACGCCCGTGTACCGTGGGCGTGCTAAGTCACACGGCTGCCTCGCACGGCCGTGTTGAGCATCGTATCGTTTCTCCCACGCCCATGTTCAGGTTGCCACGCCCGTGTGTAAACTACCAGTGTTGACCACGGCCGCATCGCACGGCCGTGGGGTTTTGTCGGTGCCCGTGGTGTGGTGGTTGGAGTCCGTGATTTTAAAATTTACTCTCCGACTCGTACCATCTCTGCCATGTCAGTATGGCGATTCGGTGCATCCACACGGCCACGTCCATGGCCGTGTGAAAGGCCGTGTGGCCTGGAATTCTGTACTTTTGGTTAGTTTATAGTTAGGTACTATAAAGAAGGGATAAAATAGAATAAATAGGACAAAATAAAAATGTAAAAGTTAATGGGGTTAGTTGATAAACCGAAATAGTAACATATTTTAATCCCACATTTAACATACTTTTTGATGAATTATCCCTTGATTTATGTAAAAAGGTGCTCTTAATCCTTTCTTTTCATGTCTTATACTCAGGAAAGCACCCAAGAATAAAAAGAACGAGAAACGGGCTCAAAACGGACCAAAATGGGCCAAAGCATGAAATCGACACGGCCTGGACTAAATTCCACACGGCCGTGCCTCCTCAATATACTAGAACACAGCCTAATCACGATCTACACGGGCGTGTCCTCATTAGAAGTCTAAACACGGCCTGACCACGATTCACACGGGCGTGTGCCATGGCCGTGCCTCTACCGTGGAGAAGAGCAATTTCACTCGGAAAAGGATACTTTGGGGCAAAGAAACACATTCCAAAAGCCTATAAATGCACCCTAAGTATAACCTGAAAGGGGTGAGTTGACGGGCGGCCAGCTAGGCCAAGGAGCCGAGCCGAAAAGGTCAGATTTGTGGGAAACTCTCAAGGGATAGCCAGTTGATCCATCTCAAGAAGCCGAAATTCTACTCAAGACGGAGGATCTCCTCTTCAATTCCTTCAGGGGGTTTTAGGGATTTATTATGTTTTGTTTTATCTTTTCTTCTGATATGTTTTCTTTTGTTATTATGAACTAAACCCTTCAGATACCTGAAGGGGATGAAACCTAGATGAATCTTGTTATTATTTTCTGAACTATATGATAAATACTTGATTTGTTCTTAATTATGTGTGCTTAATTCTTGTGTTAATATTTCGTGGATATTTATTCAAGTACGATGTGCTTAGGTGGTGGAGCAAAAGTCCCTGCTTAAGAGTAGATCTAGCATAATTAAGCGGAGTTGATCGCACGCCTAGAGATAGGGTGACGAGATTTTGCCGGATTAGGGTGAAACCTAATATGGGATGTCCGTAGATCGATTTCTTGGCTATTCTAGGGGTTATTATTCGAGAAAGAGATTTTCGTTAATTAACCTAGGGTTAGACGTTATTCGCCTCGAGAGAGGGTTTAATATACGTTAGGGAGTCCTACGAATCAAGTCAAGTGAATAAATCGCCTGGTTCAGTGTTAGATAACAAGTGAAGTCTAGGTGGATTCTTCCTAAGGGAATCGTTTTAATCAACTGAGTTTTTCCCAAGTATTTCCCCATTTCATTCTTTTTGTCTTTGCGTCTTTAGCTTAGAAATTAGTTAATTTAGATTAATAAACAGCTTCACTTATTTTAGGCTAAATAATAGAAAGAAAGTTAGTATTAGTACTTTTAGTTCCTTTGGGTTCGACAATCCGGTCTTGCCTAAACTATACTACTGTTCGATAGGTGCACTTGCCTTAATCGTTGTCATAGTTAGTTTCCAGGTTCGATAATTATCTTTATAAATTTTAAAACTCTGACTTCACAGCGATCAAGTTTTTGGTGCCGTTGCTGGGGATCGAAAATATTAAGAACACTCTATTTTTATTACTTTAGCAATTATTTTTTTATTTTCTGCAATTTACTTTTATTTTTAAGTTTAAATTTTAACTTTTCTAATTTTTCTTTCTTTCTTTTCCTAGCAAGTACCTCTAGTTTATGACTAGAAGGAACCCGAGAGGACCACTAGTTTACGACAGTGATATTGAAGCTACCACTCGAAGAAATCGCAGAGAAATTAGGCGAGTCCTAAATTACCAAGAAGAAGAGCGAGAAGATAGATCCAATCCTACTGAAGGGATGGACGAAAATAATCTACCACCACAAGATGTGGCAGAAAATAATGCTCCGCGTACTATGTATGATTATGCTAAACCTCATTTAACAGGAGCCGAATCTAGTATTGTTAGGCTCGCTATAGTCGCTAATAATTTTGAATTAAAGCCTAACACTATACAAATGATTCAACAATTTGTTCAATTTGATGGTTTGCAGGGCGAAGATCCAAATACTCATATAGCTAATTTTTTAGAGTTCTTTGATACCTTCAAAATAAATGGCGTTTTTGATGATGCCATAAGGCTTCGGTTATTTCCCTTTTCATTAAGGAATAAAGCCAAACAGTGGTTAAACTCGTTACCACGAGGGTCAATCACCACATGGGATCAAATGACTGAAAATTTTTTATTAAAATATTTCCCACCGGCCAAAACGGCCAAATTACGGAATGATATCTCTTCTTTTGTGTAGATGGATTTAGAGACATTATATGACGCATGGGAGAGATACAAGGATCTCTTGAGAAGGTGTCCGCACCATGGTTTACCCTTGTGGCTCCAAGTCCAAACTTTCTATAATGGTGTAAACCCTTCAACGAGGCAACTAATTGATTCAGCCTCCGGTGCAACCCTGAACAACAGAACTCCTGAAGCAGCTTACGAGTTTATTGAAGAGATGTCACTGAATAACTATAAGTGGCAGGTTACAAGAACCAAACCAACAAAATCCGCCGGAGTTTTCAACATAGATGCAGTAACCATGCTATCAACACAGGTAGAGATAATGAATAAAAAGCTTGATAGTTTGTGTTCTTCGCAGGTACATCCAGCAATGCAGTGCGATGTAAGTGGAACTGTGGCGAATCCTGAGTACCCACCCTACCAACCGAGCACCGAAAGCGAACAGATGAACTATATAGGTAACAATTTCAGATCTAATAATAACCCATATAGTAATAATTATAATCTGGGTTGGAGGAACCACCCAAATTTTTCATGGGGAGGTCAAGGAAATCAAGGAAATCAAAGACAACAACCTCCTCAAAATTTCCAAAATCAGCCCTATCCACAGGAGAAGAAGCCGAATCTTGAAGAGATGCTGACAAGATTCATGGCATCCACAGAAAACTGTCTCCAAGACACTGAAACCACCCTTAAGACCCAACAAGCATCGATCAAAGGGATCGAGAGCCAAGTTAGGGAAGTTACTAAGTCAGTTGAGGAAGTTTCTAAGTTAGTTGGACAACTCGCAAAGCTGATGTCTGAACGATCGCAAGGGCGTCTACCAAGCAACACTGAGATTAATCCAAAGGAGCAAATCCAAGCCATAACAGCTCAAGAAAGTGAAGGATTAGACAAACCCAGTCCAATACAAAGAAACAAGGTAGAAGAAGGTAAAGTTGAGGTAACACAAGAAAAACCAAAACCGTTAATCAAGGAGTACCAACCTCGCATACCATATCCCGAAGCATTAACGAAAGATGACACAGAGGAACAGTTCAGTAAGTTTCTTAAACTTTTAAAGAAATTACATATTAACCTACCATTACTTGAAGCTCTTTCACAGATGCCAGAGTCTAGAAAATTTTTAAGAGAACTTTTGACGAACAAGCGAAGGATAGACGAGGCATCACACGTGGAACTAAACGCAATGTGCTCAGCAATCTTGTAAAATAAACTACCACAAAAATTAAAAGATCCAGGGAGTTTTACAATTCCATGCTTAATTGGTAGTTTATCTATTGACAATGCGTTAGCTGATTTAGGGGCAAGCATAAATGTCATGCCTTATAAATTGCTTAAACAATTAGGTCTAGGGAAACCCAAGCAAACTAGGATGAGCAATCAATTAGCTGATAAAACTGTTAAAAGTCCTAGGGGTATTATCGAAGATGTTCTTGTAAAAATTGACAAATTCGTTTTCCCAGTAGATTTTGTTGTTTTAGACATGGATGAGGATAATTCGATTCCCCTAATTTTAGGAAGACCCTTTTTAGCAACTACCAGGACTAAAATTGATATTGATGCAAGAGAACTCATACTCCGTGTAGGTAACAAGACAGTCACCCTCAAGGCTCTCGACTCAGCCAGAACATCGAGTAATCAAGGTGAGAACGTAAATTCTACTAATAACCATTCGGTTAACCCTTATTTTCAAGAAGCACCACAAAAGAATACAAATGAGCTCGATCCTAAACCCCATGCCAACAAGGAAGTAGTTCAACAAGGGATTCAGATCGATAAGCTAGACGAGTGGAAGACGCACTTCAAGGAAAAATTAGGAATACACGGAGCAAAACCAGAACCACTTCACGAAGCAAACCACTTCAAAATAGGAGATCAGGTATTGTTAGACAAGGCAGATTCTCGAATATCTCCTTCGGACCCTAACACAAACAAAGAAATACCTTTTAGGGTAACCAGTGTTTTCCCATATGGAACGGTTGAGGTAAGTAATCCTATTTTTGGTACTTTTACTATAAACGCATCTCGACTTAAACTTTTTCACGAGGATAAAACTGATAGCATGAGGAAGGACTTCCAACTCCTCAAACCACCCTGATGATGCAAATGAGGGGAAAGTCTAGCTTAAGACTATAAATGAGCGCTTCTCGGGAGGCAACCCGAGCACTAACCCCATTAACTTTTACATTTTTTATTTTTTCTTATTTATTCTATTTTTATCCTTTCTTTATAGTATTTAGCTTTAAACTAACCAAAAAGTGCAGATTTCAAGGCCACACGGCCTAGCACACGGCCGTGGCCGTGGTCGTGTGGATACCCTGGATCGCCGTACTGACATGGCAGAGGTGGTACAAGTCAGAGAGAATCAAATCTTCGAAGTCACAGACTCTAACCACCGCCTCACGGGCACCGATAGAATGCCACGGCCGTGCAACGCGGCCGTGGACGACACTGACTTATCACCAATGGGCGCGGCAATCTGTAAAACGGGCGTGGGTGAACCAACACAACTAGACACACAGCCGTGCGATGCGGCCGTGTGAATCGACACGCCCAAGGAGCACGGGCTTGGAATGGTACCAGGTTTGAAAATCTATTTAATCCCCCCTCCCTTCCCTCTTCTCCTTCTACCTTCCAACCTTCAACTTGTCATTTTCTTTTTCTCTGTACCCTTGAGCTAAACCAAAACAATGCCAAAGAAGCGGAAAAAGCCAATCACAGTCTCCCTCACGGAGATCAATCTACATATGTTCATGCCGGCCGCTTCAATAACTCACCAAGCCAAGGGTCTTTGAGACTAATTATCTGTTCTTTTATTTTTATCTTCTCCTTTATTTTCCTTCTCTTTAACAATTTTATGCTTAATCTAGTTTATTTTATCTTAGTTTCTTGATTTTAGGTTCTAAAGGCTGCTAGGGAATCACGCCATGACCACCACCATATCCTCAGCCTTAGAAATCACACCCAACAATAAGGACTCTACGGTCCATCCATCTTTTCTTTTAATTTTAGTTTTATCTTTATTTTTCTTCACTTTAGCTTGCTTTTCTTTAATTATTTAATTAGTATAGTTTTAATTATTATTATTATATCCGGGCTAATCCTCCACGAGCTACCCAATTTCTTCATCTAGCGCAGGGATCGTCATCCGGACCAGGCCTCAACTTATCTTTCACCTCGACTCAAGGAATCCATCCAAAATTCAGGGAGTTTCACCTCTCTCCATATCTTATGATTTTAGTATTATTGTTAATATATCTATCTTTGGACATTGAGGGCAATGTACATCTTAAGTGTGGGGGGTGAACAACCTAAAAAGGTGCCTAACTTTTTTCATTATTCTCAAATTTCTGAAATTAGGTGCCAAACTTTTTGCATTGTTCTAAAAATCCTGAATTTAGTCTTGGTTTTAAGTAAATTCCTCATATTACTAATTAGGATGAAACTTCTAATGATTTATGATTTTTATTGATATGTTTTAGATTAAGTCATTGATAATTGTGCATTGATAATTAAATTCTAAGATTACTAGAGAATCAAGCATGATAAGTCTATTTTTCAGAAATTAAAAATTTGCTAGGTTGTCGAACTGAGTTTAAATATTACTTTGAAGTTTGAAATTTACAAGGTTGATGTCAAAATGCCCATAATTTTTGTGAGATTTTGAGCCTTATAGAGCATATATTCTTTTTCATGCTCACTTTATTGATTATGAGTATGTCAACATTGATTTGTTATTCTAGAACTTGCCTCGTTTATACATATCGAGACCACACCTAATATTTGATATACAGAGATGATTAAGGCACCTAGGTTTTAACACACTAACTCCATTAAAAAGCCTACCTTCACAATTAACCCCTAGTGAACCCCTTTGATCCTAACAACCCTTTTTATTGGCATAACCGCTAATATTAACCCAGAAACCCTTTATTTTTGTTATCCCCATTCCTTTTGATGACCCTTATATCGAGATTTGATTTGACTAATAGCCTAACTATGTTTTTATTTCAATAAATTATCCTTTGTTATGTATTTATGATTTGCTCTTAAAAAAAATCAAAGTATATTCATTATTCATTATTAGTTTGTGATTAATTGAGCTTACACATTTGAATTCCAAATATTGAAGAAGAAGCTATTATTATTAGTATTATTAGCTTCCAGTTGATGTAATTACTTTTATTCAGTTTATTCTGGTTAGGTAATTTTTCAGTTCGATCTCGATTCTAACCCTCTAATTCAGCCTTATTTCACACCTTTAACCCAAGCCCCGTTACAACCCTAACAAAGACCTTTTGATTTGTACATCATCTCATATTATAGTGGTGGAGATTTGATTTTCAGGCAAGCCTATGGGATTAACCTTTCATGTTCGACTTTTGAGTGCTTTTTCTTAAACCTTAAACACTTTGAGTGATTTGAGTGAATCTCTAGTGAGGATGTCAATCCTTGTCGGTTTTGAATTAAAGGTAATTATTTAGATAATGGGAGACGCCTATATTTTTGAGCTACAAATCTATGACTTAGATTGTTTAAATCCTTAGGACTCTTTGAATTGAATTATCCATGTATAAATTATCTATGAATTATGATAAGACATGTTTGATAGGAATTATGAATTATAGAAAGTTCGTTTTAATTGTAAGTTGAGAATTTTGCTTGAGGACAAGCAAAAGCTTAAGTGTGGGGGTATTTGATAAACAGAAATAGTAACATATTTTAATCCCACATTTAACATACTTTTGGATGAATTATCCCTTGATTTATGTAAAAAGGTGCCCTTAATCCTTTCTTTTCTTGTCTTATACTCAGGAAAGCACCCAAGAATAAAAAGAATGAGAAACAGGCTCAAAATGGACCAAAATGGGCCAAAGCATGAAATCGACACGGCCTGGACTAAAGTCCACACAGTCGTGCCTCCTCAATATACTAGAACGCGGCCTAATCACGATCTACACGGGCGTGTCCTCATTAGAAGTCCAAACACGGCCTTACCACGATTCATATGGGCGTGTGCCATGGCCGTGCCTCTACCGTGGAGAAGAGCAATTTCACTCGGAAAGGATACTTTAGGGCAAAGAAACACATTCCAAAAGCCTATAAATACACCCTAAGTATAACCTGAAAGGGGGGAGTCGACGGGCGGTCAGCTAGGCCAAGGAGCCGAGCCGAAAAGGTCATATTTGTGGGAAACTCTCAAGGGATAGCCAGTTGATCCATCTCAAGAAGCCAGAATTCTACTCAAGACGGAGGATCTCCTCTTCATTTTTTTCAGGGGGTTTTAGGGATTTCTTATGTTTTATTTCATCTTTTCTTCTGAGATGTTTTCTTTTATTATTATGAACTAAACCTTTCAGATACCTGAAGGGGATGAAACCTAGATGAATCTTGTTATTGTTTTTTGAACTATATCATAAATACTTGATTTGTTCTAAATTATGTGGGCTTAATTCTTGTGTTAATATTTTGCAGATATTAATTCAAGTATGATGTGCTTAGGTGGTGGAGCAAAAGTCCCTGCTTAAGAGTAGATCTAGCATAATTAAGCAGAGTTGATCGCACGCCTAGAGATAGGGTGACGAGATTTTGCCGGATTAGGGTGAAACCTAATATAGGATGTCCATAGATCGATTTACTACTATTCTAGGGGGTTATTATTCGAGAAAGAGATTTCTGTTAATTAACCTAGGGTTAGACGTTATTCGCCTCGAGAGAAGGTTTAATATACGTTAGGGAGTCCTACGGATCAAGTCAAGTGAATAAATCGTCTGGTTCAGTGTTAGATAACAAGTGAAGTCTAGGTGGATTCTTCCTAAGGGTATCGTTTTAATCAACTGAGTTTTTTCCAAGTATTTCCCCAATTCATTCTTTTTGTCTTTGCGTCTTTAGCTTAGTAATTAGTTAATTTAGATTAATAAACAGCTTCACTTATTTTAGGCTAAATAATAGAAAGAAAGTTAGTATTAGTACTTTTAGTTCCTTTGGGTTCGACAATCCGGTCTTGCCTAAACTATACTACTGTTCGATAGGTGCACTTGCCTCAATCGTTGTCATAGTTAGTTTCCAGGTTCGATCATTATCTTTATAAATTTTAAAATTCTAACTTCACATCGATCATTAGTGCTCAGGTTGCCTCCCGAGAAGCGCTCGTTTATAGCCTTAAGCTAGACTCTCCTCTCATTTGTATATTCATGGTGGTTTGAGGAGTTGAAAGTCCTTCCTCATGCTGGCAGCTCCATTATCATGATAGAATTTAAGTTGAGATGCGCTTATATTAAAAGTGCCAAAGATGGGATTACTTACCTCGACTGTTCCGTATGGAAAAACACTGATTACCCTAAAAGGGATTTCTTTGTTAGTGTTAGGTTCAGGAGGAGATATTGTAGGGTCTACTTTATCAATCAATACTTGATCTTCAATTTTGAACTTGTTTGTCGCGTAGAGTGGCTCTGGTTCTTCTTTGTGTATCCCTAATTTTTCCTTAAATTGTGTCTTCCACTCGTCTAGATCATCGATCTGAATCCCTCATTCCTCATGAGTTATTTCTTTGTTGGCACATGGTATAGGATCGGGTTCAGTTGTATTCTTTTGTGGTGCTTCCTGAAAAGAAGGGTTAACCGAATGGTTATCATTCAAATTTATTTTCTCACCTTGATTATTCGATGTTCTAGTTGAATCGAGGGCTTGAAGAGTGACTGTCTCACACTACCTACATGAATATAAGTTTGCCTGCATCAACATCGATTTTAGTTCTAGCAGTTGCTAAGAATGGTCTTCCTAAAATTAGAGGATCGTGTTGTCCTCATCCATGTCTAAAACGACAAAGTCTCATGGGGAATACAAATTTTTCAATTTTTACAGTACATCTTCAATTATGCCCCTAGGAATTCTAACGAGTTTTATCAAAGAAATTGAATGCTCATCCTAGTTTGTTTGGGCCTCCCTAGACCTAGTTGTTTAAACAATTTATAAGGCATGACATTTATGCTTGCCCCTAAATCACCTAACGTATTATCAATAGATAAACTACCAATTAAGCATGGAATTGTAAAACTCCCGGATCTTTTAATTTTTGTGGTAGTCTATTTTGCAATCTCGCCAGCACATTATGCGTTCAGTTCCACATGTGATGCTTCGTCTATCCTTCGCTTTTTAGTCAATGACTCTTTTAGGAATTTTCTAGAGTCCGGCATCTCACAGTAAGAGCTTCAAGTAACATAAGTTAATATGTAATTTCTTTAAAAGTTTAAGAAACTTACCGAACTGTTCCTCTGTGTCGTCTCTCCTTAATGCTTCGGGATATGGTATGCGAGGTTGGTACTCTTTGATTACCGATTTTGGCTTATTATTACTTACCTCAACCTTACCTTTTTCGACCATGTTCTCTTGCCTTGAATTGGGCTCGTCTAACCCTTCACTATCTTGAGCTGTTATGGCTTGAACTTGCTCCCTTGGGTTAGTCTCGGTGTTGATCGGTAGTCTTCCATGTGGTCTCTCAGAGATTTGCTTAGTGAGTTGCCCGATTTGATCCTTGAACTCTTGCGTCAATGCCTCAAGTTTTGTTTCTATCTTTTGGAAACGTGTTTCTGTATTTTGGGAACGTATTTACAGGTCGCTATGAAGTTTGTCAGCATCTCTTCAAGGTTTGGCTTCTTTTCATGTGGGTAGGGCTGTTGTTGGAAGTTTTAGGATGGTTGTTGCCTTTGATTTCTTTGACCGCCCCATGAGAAATTGGGGTGGTTCTTCCAACCTGGATTATAAATATTACTATAAGGGTTATTGTTAGATCAGAAATTATTACCCATATAGTTCATTTGTTCGCTCTCCATTCCCTGTCCATAGGGTGGGTACTCAGGGTTCGCCACTCCTTCACTTGCTTCGCACTGCATAACTTGATGTGCCTGCGAAGAACCATATAAACCATCAAATTTTTTATGTAATAATTCTACCTGGTTTAATAGCGCGGTCACTGCATCAATGTTGAAAACTCTTACTGCTTTGGCTGGCCTTGTCCTTGTAACTTGCCACTGATAGTTATTTAGTGACATCTCTTCTATAAACTCGTAGGCCGCTTCAGGAGTTTTGTTGTTCAGGGTTCCACCGACAGCTGAATCGATTAGTTACCTTGTTGAAGGGTTCACACCATTGTAAAAAGTTTGGACCTATAGCCACAAAGGTAATCTGTGGTGTGGGCACCTCTTTAATAGATCTTTGTATGTCTCCCATGCATCATAAAGTGTCTCTAAATCCATCTGCACAAAAGAAGAGATATCATTCCTCAATTTGGCCGTTTTGGCCGGTGCAAAATATTTTAGTAAAATTTTTTTGGTCATTTGATCCCATGTAGTGATTGACCCTCGTGGAAGAGAATGTAACCACTGTTTGGGTTTATTCCTCAAAGAAAAGGGAAATAACCGAAGACAGATGGCATCATCAGAAACGTCATTTATCTTGAAGGTATCTGATCGTGTGTCAGAGTTTTAAAAATTTAAATAATGAGAATGATCAAACCTGGAAACTAACTATGACAATGATTGAGGCAAGTGTACCTATCGAATAGTAGTATAGCTTAGGCAAGACCAGATTGTCGAACCCAAAGGAGCTAAAAGTACTAATACTAAATTTCTTTTTGTTATTTAGCCTAAAATAAAGGGAATTTGTTGTTTTAAATCTAAATTAATTAACTACTAAATTAAAGACTCTAAGACAAAGAAGAATGAATTTGGGAAAATAACTTGAGGGAAAACCAATTGATTAAGACGACACCTAAGGAAGAATCCACCTAGACTTCACTAGTTATCTAACTCTTAACCAGACGATTTATTCACTTGACTTGATCCGTAAGATTCCCTAATGTATATTAAACCCTCTCTCGAGGCGAATAACGTCTAACCCTAGGTTGATTAATTGAAATCTCTTTCAAATTAAAACCCCTAGAATCGCATTAACTCGATCTATGGAATCCCATATTAGGTTTCACCCTAATTCGGCAAAATCTCGTCACCCTATCTCTAGGCGCGCGATCAACTCCGCTTAACTATGCTAGATCTACTTTTAGGCAGGGACTTTTGCTCCTCCATCTAAGCACATCAAACTTGAATTAATATCCGTGAAATATCAACACAAGAATTAAGAACACATAATTAAGAACAACTCAAATATTTATCATATAGTTCAGTAAACGATAACAAGATTCATCCCCCTCAAGTATCTGAGGGTTTAGTTCATAACAATAAAAGAAAACATCTCAGAATAAAAGATAAAACAAAACAAAAGAAATACCTAAAACCCCCTGAAGGAATTGAAGGAGAGATCCCCCGTCTTGAGTATAATTTCGGCTTCTAGAGATGAATCAACTGGCTATCCTCGAGTGAATCCCCACAAATCTGCCTCTCTGGCCTAGCAAGACGCCCCTTGTCAAAGGTACTGGGCTCCACCCTTTAGGTCATACTTAGGGTGTATATATAGGCTTTTGGAATGTGTTTCTTTGCCCCTAAGTATCCCAATCCGAATGAAACTTCTCTTTGCCACGGCAGGGGCACGGCCATGGCACACGCCCATGTGAATCATGGTCAGGCCGTGTTGGGTCGACTAATGAGGCACGGCCGTGTGGTCTTGGGTCCAGGCCATGTCGATTTCGTGATGTGGCCCATTTGGCCCATTTTAAGCTCGTTTATTGTTCTTTTCATCCTTCGGTGCTTTCCTGAGTATAAAACATGAAAATAAAGGATTAAGAGCACCAAATTACATAAAATAAGGGATAATTCATCCAAAAGCATGCTAAATGTGGGATTAAAATATGTTACTTTTACGGTTTATCAAATACCCCCACACTTAAGCTTTTGCTTGTCCTTAAGCAAAATTCTCAACTCATAATTAAAACAAACTTCCCTCAATTCATAATAGTCATTGATAGTGTTTCATCATAATTCAAGGATAATTTATACATGGATAATTCAACTCAAAGAGTCCTAAAGATTCAAACAATCTATGAAACACCCCAAACCCGGCCCACGAGCCCAGACCGGATCTGGTATGTTCCTCGAGTAAAACGTTTCAATTTCATGTTTATTACCTTGGAAAATTTGGGGTGGTTTTATAAAAATACCGAGTTGTTTTGGGGTTAATCTTTAATTCGATAATCGTTTGTGTTTAGGTGTCTAAACATTTAAAATTTATTTTTAAGAAAAGTTGCTTAAACTTTAAATTGATAAAATTCGTATCATACTAAATAATTAAAATGCATGCATAAACAGTTTCATACTAGTGGCCTTATTACATCAAAGAAAACCCGAAATAAATTAAAAACTTAATTATAAGTCTCAAAATAAAATAAATGCTGAGCTGAGCATGGCCACCACTGAGCTCCTGCCGACCCGGTCCATCACTGAGTGTCACCTGAAAAGATATCCCACAACGGGGTGAGTCAAACAGACTCAGTGTGTACAACCAACACTAAGTCCCAACGATTTAGGCATGTCAATTCATACATATACAAATAGAAATTAAGTATAATGATGCAATCCCAAACCCAAACCTAGATGCCATCCGCTACACATCACCCGTACCAACCATCACACCGTGGGGACTACTAAGTCGACCCTCCATCCGCTACACATCATCGGTTGCGCGATTGCTTTGCGCACGCGTGCTCATCGTCCTTATAAATTGTGGCACAACCACCGGATCATATATTTTGTGACATAAGTCACCACATTCGATTTATGTGACCGGTCACCACATTCGAATATTGTGGTATAAACCACCGATCACTTCCCTTTCCATATAACCCATATGCCCCATGTCATACAAATATGCATAAACCATGTCATATTCCTCATTCACATTCTTATAGTTTCACATATGTGCCATAACAGATCATATTATACTCATGGTAGGAGTAGGTAAACGTGCTGAGCACTTTGTACCATTGCATGGTACCTTAGCCATATCTTTCACATTCTTATTAACACATGCATTAAAACAATACCATAAATCTATTAAGAGATAGTGTGGGGTACACACTTGGTATACTTAGCGAGTTCACTGAAATCCCGAAGAATCCCGATCTAATGCTCTAGATCTTAGTTCATACATTCGGCCAACACTTAATATTTTAGCAAAAGCCTATTCGGCTATATAGTCAATTCCCAAGGATTATCGCAACCAAAATCTTACCTTGTTGCCGATTTGATTACTAATCAAATCCCAAATTCGTGATATCCCTACCTTTCAATCGGCCAATGCTAAATCACTTAACTTGGTTAGTTTCGCTTTTAAACGAATAAGAAACATATCTAAATCACTATTTATGGCCTTGGCCGAATATCAGATTCACTTACCTTGTGGATCTAAAACCCAAAATTGATCCTTGCTCTTGGTGATGTCGAGATTCCTATAGGCATATGTTAGATCTAATCTAACGTTTAAACACAATAAAATGGCCTTCGGCCTAAAACCATACTTGCTTACCAAATCCCGAATGATTTCCTCCTTGTAGTCGACAACTCCAAAAATCCCGATAGATCCTTCCAAGTTTCGGCAGACAAGAATATTAATGAAATTAATACCTTGATTTCGATAGTTAGTGAAAGAAAGTGAATAGTGTTCCGACATAGAAGATATTCCTTACCACTTAATCAATTGTCCTTCCCTGAAGTAGAGAGATTCGGCTCTTGCTTAAATGATCAAATCGACACCAAAAAGGGTAGAGGAGCATTCGGCTATGGCCACCAAATAAAGAATTCGATTGAGGCAATAGGTGGACAATCGGTTATGGCTAAGAACACTGCCTCTTAGGCTTTTGAGAAACTATGAGAAGAAGAGAAAGTTGATGATGGAGATTCGGCTAGAACACAAAGTTATTTTGGCTTGGCAAAATAAAAGAGAAAAGAGAAGGTTTCCTAGAGAATTCGGCAGAGACACGTAAGAAGAGAAAGAATGAATAATGGCCTTGCTCTCCCTCCTTGGCCGAAAATACCACCACAAGAGCCCCACATTCGGCCATTACATCCTTCCCTATCAAATCCCTTATTCTTCTCTTTATCACCTTATTCAAATTAATAAAAATTAATCCAACATTTATCTCTTATCCCAGCCAAATTTTAAAAAGATAATCCCCTTCTAAAAGAAGTCCCCATGCCGTCCACCTCTCTCCCTTTTTGCCGAAAATAAAAGCCCCCTTTTTGCTTCCCTTGTGATTCGAACCTAGGCCCATTTAACTGCTTGTGGCGTCACTTATAGAGGCTTTAAGTGGCGCCTCCAAGCCACTTTACCAAGCCCATTTTTATGTCCAATTCCCCCTATAAGTTTTCTTAAGGCCTATCAAGTTTAGCTCCACTTCAAGACTTAAAATCTAATAATTTCTAAGACATTCACCTACACTCTAAAGTTCCCAAAATTCATAAAAACACATTCAAAACACTCATAGGCATACTAGCACATGCAAAAATGCACAAGCCCTAAATCCCGGATATTACAGTTCTACCCCCCTTAAAAATAATTTCGATCTCGAAATTACCTGGCTAAAATAGGTGAGGGTATTGCTGTCGCATTGTTTCTTCCGGCTCCCACGAAGCTTCTTCCGATCCATGATTGCGCCATAACACTTTGACTAAAGGAACTGACTTCCTCCGTAACACTTTCACATCTCTTTCTAAGATCTGAATCGGCTCTTCCTCGTGGGACGATGATCCGCCTTAGTTCCACCTCTTCAACTGGCACTATATGAGATGGGTCCGATCGATAACGACGTAGCATGGAAACATGGAATATGTCATGCATCTGCTTCAACTCCGGTGGCAACTCTAACTGGTATGCCACTGGTCCAACTCGCTTCAATACCCGATAAGGTCCTATAAACCTGGGACTTAACTTCCCTTTGCGACCAAATCTCATCACCTTCTTCCAAGGCGAGACTTTAAGAAACACTTGATCTCCCACATCAAATTCTATCTCCCTCCGTTTGAGATCTGCGTACGACTTCTGCCTGTTGGATGCCTCCTTTAACCGTGTCCGAATTTCCTTGACTTTTTCCTCGGATTCTGCCACAATCTCTGGACCCAAAACTTGACGTTCCCCTAATTCCGTCCAACACGTAGGTGTGTGACACTTCCGTCCATACAACGCTTCATACGGTGCCATCCAAATACTGGCTTGATAGCTGTTGTTGTATGCAAATTCCGCTAACGGCAAATATTCTTCCCAACTTCCTCTAAAGTCTATCACACAGCCCCTTAACATATCCTCTAACACTTGGATCACTAGCTCAGACTAGCCGTCCGACTGCGGATGAAATGCCGTAGTGAAATCCAATCTAGTGCCTAAAGCTTGATGTAGTGCTTTCCAAAACCGAGACGTAAACCTTGGATCCCTATTTGAAATAATTGACACCAAAGACTCCATGCAACCTCACAATTTCTCGCCACATACAACCTTGCTAACCTCTCGCAAAGAATAGTCAACCCGCACCGAATGAAATGAGCGGACTTTGTCAATCGATCCACTATCACCCATACCGAGTCCTTCTTAGTAGGCGTGCGGGAAGCCCACTAACGAAGTCCATGGTGATTCTCTCCCACTTCCATCGCGGAATCTTTATCTATGAAGCAATCCTCGACGGAACTCGTGTGTTCACCTTAACTTGTCGACACGCCAAACACTTCCCTATAATTTCTGTAACTTCCCTTTAAGACCAGGCCACCAAAATCTGTTCTCTTAGATCCTCTGTACAACTTGGTACCTCCAGATGCATAGCATAAGGGTGCTATGCGATTCTCAAGAATTCTCCGCCTTAACTCCTTATTCTTAGGCATACAGACCTTACCCTTGAAACACAATACTCCCTCGTCATTAATACCATAGTCTTCCAACTCCCCACTCTGCACTTGTCGCAACTTAACACTTAGATCATCATCTGCCAGCTGTCCTTCTTTCACCTCATTCAACCATGACGGCTTAACTTGCAATTCTGCCAGCAAACTTCCATTGTCATACAAGCTCAGATGTGCGAACATCGCCCTCAGATCCGACACTACCTTCCAACTTAGGGCATCTGCCACTACATTTGCCTTGCCCGGGTGATACTCTATAGAGCAATCATAGTCTTTCAATAATTCCACCCACCTTCTCTGTCTCAGATTCAACTCCTTCTGAGTCAACAGATACTTAAGGCTCTCGTGGTCTGTGTAGATCACTGACTTTTCTCCATATAAATAATGCCACCATACCTTAAGAGCAAAGACCACTGCCGCCAATTCCAAATCATGTGTCGGGTAGTTAACCTCGTGTGGCCTTAATTGTCAAGACGCATAAGCGACTACCTTCCCGTCTTGCATCAGGACACATCCTAATCCTGTGTGAGAAGCATCACAGTACACCACAAAGTCATTCCCTGCCTCAGGCTGAATTAAAACTGGAGCTTCAGTCAAAACCCTCTTAAGCTTCTCAAAGCTCTCCTGTTGCTTATCTGTCCATACAAAAGGTACTTCCTTTCTCAACAACTTCGTCAACGGTGTGGCTATTGACGAGAACCCTTCTACGAACCTTCTGTAGTAGCCTGCCAATCCCAAGAAACTGCGAATCTCTGCCACCGACTTAGGTGGTTTCCAATCTAGCACTGCCTCGATCTTCCTAGGATCCACCCTTATCCCTTCTGCAGACACTACATGCCCTAAGAATGCGACTTCCTTCAGCCAAAATTCGCACTTGCTGAATTTGGCATAAAGCTTCTTCTCCTTAATACTTGCAACACAACCCGAGATGCTCATCATGTTCCTCCTCGCACTTGGAGTATACTAGGATGTCGTCGATGAACACAACGACGAACCGATCCAAGTAGGGTTGGAAAACCTCGCTCATCATATCCATGAACGCGGGTCAAGCGTTCGTCAATCCAAACGGCATTACTACGAACTCATAATGCCCGTATCTTGTCCGGAAGCCGCCTTATGGATATCCACCTCCTTGACCTTAAGCCGATGATACCTGCACCTTAGATCTATCTTCGAAAACACCGCGCTCCCTTTGTCGATCGAACAAGTCGCCTATCCTTGGCAACGGTACTTGTTCTTGATGGTCACTTTATTCAATCGACGGTAATCTATGCACATATGCATAGTCCTGTCTTTCTTCTTCACAAACAAGACCGGTGCTCCCCATGGAGACACACTGGGTCGAATGAACCCACGGTCAAGCAACTCCTGAATTTGAGCTTTGAGCTCCACCAACTCCTTTGGTGCCATTCTATACGGAGCGATAGATACTGGCATCGTTCCAGGCAACAAGTCAATTCTGAACTCCACCTCCCTATCAGGGGGTGTTCCAGGTAATTCCTCCGAAAAGATATCCACAAATTCCCTTACTGTTCTAACCCCTTCAACACTTGTTTCCTTAGTGTCCAAGGCACTGACCCACATCAGAAAAGCCAGACATCCTTTCCTTACCATCTTCTCCGCCTTAAGAGCGGATACTACATTCGACAAATAGTTCCGTCTTTCGCCCATCACCACAACTTCCTTATCGTCGGGAGTTCTCAACGACATGCATTTAGCGGCGCAATCCACATTCGCACGGTACTTCACTAACCAATCCATGCCTAAGATTAGATCAAATTCCCGAATGGTAGTTCCACTAAGTCACCGGGAACTGCGTCCCCGAACTTCTAAAGGCACTTCCTTAAAGAGTTTATCTACTATCACAAATGCGCCTAAAGGACTAAGTACAGTCATCTTCCTAGGTACAGTCTCAGAGTTCACATGCAAAGTTTCGGATACTTCACTAGCAACATAGGAATGAGTTGACCCTATGTCTATCAAAGCAATAAAGGGTAACCCCAAATAAGGAACGTACTGTTACAACATCGTGTGCATCGTTGTCTTCCTCCGACGAATCGCATATACCGATCCCCGGCCGTCTAGCCTCGATGATACCAACACCTCTCGCTCGGTGTTCCACGCCCTCTTCCAAAGATCAAGCTTTCTTCTCGCTAATCGGACCACGACTCGCCGAGGCCGTTGTCCCCTCTTCTAGCCTGATTAGAACCCTAACCTGATGGTCGACTCCCGTCTATCTTAATAGGACAGTCCTTAATCATGTGTTCCTTAGATCCACACTTAAAGCATCCTCCCGTCTTCTTCCAACACTCTCCTAGGTGCATCATTGTACATTGCGTACAAGTACGGTACTGCCCTCCTGTCACAACTTGCTGACCTCGCGGCCCATCAACTCTAGGCCTCTTCTGCGCATTCCCAGATGACCCTGACGACCCAAAACCTCTCTTTTGCCTGTTCTGGTCCGTATTCTACCTTACAGATTCCTTAACTCCTTCGGCTACCTTAGCCTTTTCCACCAACATCAGAACTCCCGCTCTCCGCTGTGGAGCTATCAACAACCTCGTGTCATCCTCACCCGTCCTCAAACCGACACATCGCTCATGCTCAGAGCCACGATACCTCGAGCATACCGCTCAACCTTAAGAATTCACCTGCGTACTCCGCTACGAACTTGTTCCTTTGAACCACCCGAAATGCCTTCCTCTGTGCATCAAGATAACTAGTTCCAACATCTTCTGGTACGCCACCTTAACATACTCCCAAGTGAGATCTCACCGTGTGGCACCATTCCGAATCGTGAGCCACCATTGATATGCCTCATCGCGAAGTAGCGACACCATTCCTTTCGGTTTCTCCTCGGCGGTCGATCCACTCATCCTTAATTGCTCCGTCGCCTCAAACCAATACTCACCGCGGCCGGGTGCCACACCGAGATACGCCACGGAATACCTCACTCCATTGGCTCGTAGTCGCCGAGTACGATTTACGAGCTCCCATACCTCCACCGCTCCACCACCATCTCAAGAACTCGCAGGCATTGCTCGCGATATCGCATCATCCCCGTCCCGATCTTGTCGCTCAACACCAACACCGGTGGTGGGGTGGTGGTACCTCATTTTCGGACCCTTGTCCGACTTCTAACTGCTTTCGATACGGCCATTCTCGCCTCTACCACATCCTCGCACATTACGACCGCGCCCCTAAAACTCATTTCTACGATCGCGCTTTAACTGCTTTTAAGGAATTTTATGCATTAGTCTTTGTTCCACTTGATTATCCGCGAAGAAATTTTATGAAAAGAAGTTTAATAGCGCTTCTTTCGATCATTTCAAAGTTTTCGCTCCAAGTTTTCTATCCTAATTCGAGAAAAACACAATCATTCAATGAGTACCTATCGCACACATTCACTATTCAAACATTTTCGCTCTGCTCTTCTATCCTAGGGGTATTTTCGCCATTTCTTCTACTGGGGGTATTTTGGTAATAAATCGGGGTCAATTTGAAAATTTTGTAAATCGTGGGTAATTTCAGAAATTTTCCAATTCAGTACCTTAATGTTTTGCAAAATAGGGGTTTCGTATTTTGGAAAAATATATTAGTAAAAGTCAAAGGTAGTATGGTAGTTTAAAATTTTCAAACCAAGGGCATTTTAGTAATTTTACAACCAGGGGTACTTAGGTAATTTTGTAAGTCAGAAATATTTTGGAGAAATTTTGTAAAAGAGTTTTTACAAATCAAAGGGGTAATTTGGTGCTTTTAAAACTAAGGTTTTTATAAAAATATGGCTAGTCCCTTTTGGGTTTTAATTATTGAGTTTAGCTTTGTGAATGAGTCCTCTTGGTTAGGGTGAACCGTTACTACACCACTGTAGGATTCGAGTGAAGAGGAGGTGAGTCACTAGGATCGCTTAAATACCGTGCTCTCCCGAAATCCAATCCTAGACATGCGCACAATGGTTGCCACACCCTAACTCCTCGCGACTTAACCATAGGTTTGTTTAGTTAGGCCTTAAAGTTTTATGTAATTCTTGTGTTGAAGTAAGCTAATCCTAGGGTTCAATAACTTAATATGCTAATCTACGTTCCCGTTATTCCCATATACAAATCATACAATAAATCATACAACAGTTAGGGCTACTTACCTGGTGGACTTCGGGTCGGAGACTTAGGTGCCATGCCAGAAAAACCTGCTCATTTCACAAAAATTTTCACAAAACTTATTTGGGCTCTATTTTGAAAACATTATGGGCTTTAAACCCAAGGCCGAGAGTTTAAAAATGGGCTCTGATACCAAACTGAAACACCCTAAACCCGGACCACGAGCCCAGACTGGATCTGGTATGTTCCTCGAGTAAAACGTTTCAATTTCATGTTTATTACCTTGGAAAATTTGGGGTGGTTTTATAAAAATACCGAATTGTTTTGGGGTTAATCTTTAATTCGATAATCATTTGTTTTTAGGTGTCTAAACATTTAAAATTTACTTTTAAGAAAAGTTGCTTAAACTTTAAATTGATAAAATTCGTATCATACTAAATAATTAAAATGCATGCATAAACAGTTTCATACTAGTGGCCTTATTACATCAAAGAAAACCCGAAATAAATTAAAAACTTAATTATAAGTCTCAAAATAAAATAAATGCTTGAGTGAGCATGGCCACCATCGAGCTCCCGCCGACCTGGTCCATCACCGAGTGTCACTGAAAGATATCCCACAACGGGTGAGTCAAACAGACTCGGTGTGTACAACCAACACTAAGTCCCAACGATTTAGGCATGTCAATTCATACATATACAAATAGCAATTAAGTATAATGATGCAATCCCAACCCAAACCTAGATGCCATCCGGTACACATCACCCGTACCAACCATCACACCGTGGGGACTACTAAGTCGACCCTCCATCCGCTACACATCATCGGCTGCGCTTGTCGCAGCACGACAGCGTGCTCATCGCCTCTTATAAATTCGTGGCATAGCCACTGCACCATATATTTTGTGACATAAGTCACCACATTCGATTATGTGACCGAAGTCACCACATTCGTATATTGTGGTATAAACCACCGATCACTTCCTTTCCATATAACCCATATGCCCCATGTCATACAAATATGCATAAACCATGTCATATTCCTCATTCACATTCTTATAGTTTCACATATGTGCCATAACAGATCATATTATACTCATGGTAGGAGTGGGTAAACGTGTTCTGAGCACTTTGTACCATTGCATGGTACCTTAGCCATATCTTTCACATTCTTATTAACACATGCATTAAAACAATACCATAAATCTATTAAGAGATAGTGTGGGTACACACTGTATACTTAGCGAGTTCACTTTGAAATCCCAAGAATCCCGATCTAATGCTCTAGATCTTAGTTCCTACATTCGGCCAACACTTAATATTTTAGCAAAAGCCTATTCGGCTATATAGTCAATTCCCGAAGGATTATCGCAACCAAAATCTTACCTTGTTGCCGATTTCATTACTAATCAAATCCCGAAATTCTATGATATCCCTACCTTTCAATCGGCCAATGCTAAATCACTTAACTTGGTTAGTTTCGGCTTTTAAACGAATAAGAAACATATCTAAATCACTATTTATGGCCTTGGCCGAATATCAGATTCACTTACCTTGTGGATCTAAAACCCGAAATTGATCCTTGCTCTTGGTGATGTCGAGATTCCTATAGGCATATGTTAGATCTAATCTAACGTTTAAACACAATAAAATGGCCTTCGGCCTAAAACCATACTTGTTACCAAATCCCGAATGATTTCCTCCTTGTAGTCGACAACTCCAAAAATCCCGATAGATCCTTCCAAGTTTCAGCAGACAATAATATTAATGAAATTAATACCTTGATTTCGACAGTTAGTGAAAGAAAGTGAATAGTGTTCCGACATAGAAGAGATTCCTTACCACTTAATCAATTGTCCTTCCCTGAAGCAGAGAGATTCGGCTCTTACTTAAATGATCAAATCGACACCAAAAAGGGTAGAGGAGCATTCGGCTATGGCCACCAAATAAAGAATTCGATTGAGGCAATAGGTGGACAATCGGTTATGGCTAAGAACACTCACTTCCGACTTTTGAGAAACTATGAGAAGAAGAGAAAGTTGATGATGGAGATTCGGCTAGAACACAGGTTATTTCGACTTGGAAAAATAAAAGAGAAAAGAGAAGGTTTCCTAGAGAATTTGGCAGAGACACAGAAGAAGAGAAAAGAATGAATAATGGCCTTGCTCTCCCTCCTTGGCCGAAAATACCACCACAAGAGCCACACATTCGGCCACTACATCCTTCCCTATCAAATCCCTTATTCTTCTCTTTATCACCTTATTCAAATTAATAAAAATTAATCCAACATTTATCTCTTATCCCAATGAATTTTAAAAGATAATCCCTTTCTAAAAGAAGTCCCCATGCCGCCCACCTCTCTCCTTTTGCTGAAAATAAAAGCCCCTTTTGCTTCCCTTGTGATTCGAACCTAGGCCCTTTTAACTGCTTGTGGCGTCACTTATAGAGGCTTTAAGTGGCGCCTCCAAGCCACTTTACCAAGCCCATTTTTATGTCCAATTTCCCCTATAAGTTTTCTTAAGGCCTATCAAGTTTAGCTCTACTTCAAGACTTAAAATCTGATAATTTCTAAGACATTCACCTACACTCTAAAGTTCCCAAAATTCATAAAAACACATTCAAAACACTCATAGGCATACTAGCACATGCAAAAATGCACAAGCCCTAAATCCCGGATATTACAATCTAAGTAATACATTTGTAGCATAAAACATAGGTGTTTCCCCTCATCTAAATAATTACCTCTGATTCAAAATCGACAAGAATTGACATCCTCGCTAAAGATTCACTCAAATCACTCGAAGTGTTTAAGGTTCAGAATTAAGCACTCAAAAGTCAAACATGAAGAGTTAATCCCATAGGCTTGCATGAAAATCAAATCTCCATCACTATAATATGAGATAATACACAAATCAAAAGGTCTTTAATAGGATTGTAACGGGGCTTGGGTTAAAGGTGTGGATAAAGGCTGAATTAGAGGGTTAGAATCGAGATTGAATTGACAAATTACCTAACTAGAAAAAATAAACTGATAAATAATTACATCAATTGAAAACTTGTACTAATAATACTCTAATACGAGCTTCTTCTTCAGTAATTGGAATTTAAACGTATAAGCTCACTTAACCACAAAACTAATAATGAATACACTTCGATATTTTTTTTAAGAACAAGTTACAAATAATACTAAAGAACTTTAACAACTGAAATATTAAACATAGTTAGGTAACTGCTCAAAATCAAATCTCGACAAAAAGGATAGTCAAGAGGAATGGTGATAACAAATACAGACTGGGTTTTGGGTTAATATTAGTGGGTGAGTCAATAAATAGGGTTGTTAGGATTAAAAGGGGTTCACTAGCGGTTAATTATGAAGGTAGGCTTTTTAGTGGAGTGAGTGGGTTAAATCCTAGGTGGCTTCATCATCTCTGTATATCAAATCAAAGGTGTGGTCTCGACATGTATAATCGATGCAAGTTCTAGAATAACTAATCAATGTTGACACACTCATAATCAAAAAGTGAGCAAGAAAAAAAATATATGCTCTATAAGGCTCAAAATCTCACAAAAATTATGGGTATTTTGATGTCATCCTCGTAAATTTCAAACTTCAAAGTAATATTTAAATTCAGGTAGACAACCTAGAAAATTTTTAATTTCTGAAAAATAGACTTATCATGCTTGATTCTCTAGTATCTTAGAATTCAATTATCAATGCACAATTATCAATGACTTAATCCAAGACACATCAATAAAAATCATAAATCAAAGGAATTTTATTCTAATTATAATATGAGAAACTTACTTAAGAAACAAGACATAATTCAGATTTGAGAATAATGCAAAAGTTTGGCACCTAATTTGAGAATTTGAGAATAATGAAAAAGTTAGGCACCTTTTTAGGTTTTTCACCCCCCACACTTAAGATGTACATTGCCCTCAATGTACAAAGATATATATATAGACAATTAAGTATAAATTCAAAAGATATGGAGAGAGATGAAACTCCTTGAATTATGGATGAAATCCTTTCATTGGAGGTGAAAGATAAGTTGGAGGGGTCGTTCTTTATGACGATCCTGCGCTAGATGAAGAAATTGGGTAGCTCATGGAGGATTAGCCAGGATATAATAATTAAAACTATACTAATTAAATAATTAAAGAAAAGCAAGCTCAAGTGAAGAAAAATAAAAATAAAAAATAGAATAAAATTAAAGGAAAAGATAAATGGATCGTAGAGTCCTTATTGTTGGATGGTTCGCGAGGTGTGCGTGATTTCTAAGGCTGCGGTGAGTTGGTGGTCGTGGTTCTGGTGTGATTCCCTAGCAGCCTGTAGAACCTAAAATTAAGAAACTAAGATAAAATAAACTAAGTTAAGTAGAAGAGAAGTAAAGATAAGGAAATTGAAGCAAAAGATAAAAACGAAGTAAAAACTAAATGGCCTCAAATATCCTTGGCTCGTCGAATGATTGAAGCGGCTGGCATGAACTTATATAGATCGATCTCCCTCTGGGAGACTATGCTTGATTCCTTCCGCTTCTTCGGCATTTGGTGTAGCTCAAGGGTTTTGGGAATGTATTGGAGAAGAAAGGTAGGGGGAGGTCTGAATAATGGGATAGAATAAAGGGGATGGGGAGTAGGAAAGTGAGTAAGGGAAGAGATAAATGAGGGGGTTTAAATAGATTTTCAGGCCTGGTACAGCCCCACGCCCGTGTACCGTGGGCGTGCTATGTCACACGGCTGCCTCGCACGGCCGTGTTGAGCGTCGTATCGTTTCTCCCACGCCCATGTTAAAGTCACCACGCCCGTGTATAATCTAACAGTGTCGACCACGGCCGCATTCCACGGCCGTGGGGGTTTGTCGGTGCCCGTGGTGTGGTAGTTTGAGTCCGTGACTCTGAAAATTTATTCACTCTGACTCGTACCATCTCTGATGTGTCAGTACAATGATTCGGTACATCCATACGGCCACGGCCACGGCCTTGTGCAAGGCCGTGTGGCCTGGAATTCTGTACTTTTTTGTTAGTTTATGGTTAGGTAATATAAAGAAAAAAATAGAATAAATAAGACAAAATAAAATGTAAAAGTTAATGGGGTTAGTACTCGGGTTGCCTCCCGAGAAGGCTCGTTTAAAGTCTTAAGCTAGACTTACCTCTCGTTTGCATCATCATGGTGGTTTCAGGAGTTGAAAGTCCTTCCCCATGCTATCGGTTTCATTATCATGATAGAGTTTAAGTCGAGATGCATTTATATTGAAAGTACCAAAAATGGGATTACTTACCTCGATCGTTCGTATGGGAAAACACTTTGGTTACCCTAAAATGGATTTCTTTGTTTGTGTTAGGGTCGGGGAGGAGATTTTTGCTTGCATGTCCGCTTTATCTAATAATACTTGATCTCCAATTTTGAATTTGTCTGCTTCGTGGAATGGCTCTGGTTCAGCTTTGTGTATCCCTATTTTTTCCTTGAAATGCTTCTTCCACTCGTCTAGATCATCGATCTGAATCCTTCATTCCTCATGAGTTATTTCTTTGTTGGCACAGGGTATAGGATCGGGTTCAGTTTTATTCTTTCCTGGTGTTTCCTGAAAAGAAGGGTTAACCAAATGGTTATCAATAGAATTTATTTTCTCACCTGGATTACTCGATGTTCTAGCCGAATCGAGAGCTTGGAGAGTGACTGTCTCATTACCTACACGAAGTATTAGTTCTCCTGCATCAATGTCAATTTTAGTCCTGGCAGTTGCTAAAAATGGTCTTCCTAAGATTAGGGGGATACTATTGTCCTCATCCATGTCTAAAACGACAAAGTCTACTGGGAATACGAATTTATCAATCTTTATGAGTACATCTTCGAATTTAACCCTAGGGATTCTAACCGTTTTATCAGCTAATTGAAGGCTCATCCTAGTTTGTTTGGGTTTCCCTAGACCTAGTTGTTTAAACAATTTATAAGGCATGACATTTATGCTTGCCCCTAAATCAGCTAACGCATTATCAATAGATAAACTACCAATTAAGCATGGAATTGTAAAACTCCCTGGATCTTTTAATTTCTGTGGTAGTTTATTTTGCAAGACTGCCGAGCACATTGCGTTTAGTTCCACGTGTGATGCCTCGTCTATCCTTCGTTTGTTCATCAAAAGCTCTTTTAAAAATTTTCTAGAATCGCATCTATGAAAGAGCTTCAAGTAATGTGATGAGTTAATATGTAATTTCTTTAAAAGTTTAAGAAACTTACCGAATCGTTCCTCTGTGTCGCTCTCTTTAATGCTTCGGGATATGGTATGCGAGGTTGGTACTCTTTGATTATCGGTTTTGGCTTATTATTACTTACCTCAACCTTACCTTCTTTGATCGCATTCTCTTGCCTTGAATTGGGATCGTCTAACCCTTCACTTTCTTGAGTCATTATGGCTTGAATTTGCTCCTTTTGGTTAATCTCAAGATTGCTTGGTAGACGCCTTGCGGGTCGTTCGAAAGTAACTTTGCAAGTTGTCCAACTAACTTAGTAAGTTCCCGACTTGATTCTCGATCCCTTTGATCGATGCTTGTTGATCATTAAGCGTTGTCTCGCTTTTTTGGAGACGGTATCTCGTGGTCGCCATGAATTTTGTCGAAGATCTCTTCAAGGTTCGCTTTTTCTCCGTGGATAGGGCTGATTTTGGAAATTTTGAGGAGGTTGTCGCCTTTGATTTCCTTGATTTCCTTGACCTCCCCATGAAAAATTTGGGTGGTTCCTCCAACTCGACTATAATGATTACTATAAGGATTATTATTAGGTCTCAAAATTGTTACCTATATAGTTCATCTGTTAGCTCTCTCTGTGCCCAGTTGGTAGGGGTGGGTACTCGTGGATTCGCCACACTTCCACTTGTGTCACACCGCATCACCGGATGTACCGCGAAGAACACAAACTATCAAGCTTTTTATTCAACATCACTACTTGGTTTGATAGGATGGTTACTGCATCGAGGTTGAAAACTCCGGCTATTTTTGTTGGCCTTGTTCTTGTAACTTGCCACTGATAGTTATTCAGTGACATCTCCTCTATGAATTCGTAGGTCGCCCGGGAGTTTTGTTGTTCGTGGTTCCACCAATGGTTGAATCAATTAGTTGCCTCGTTGAGGGGTTCACACCATTGTAGAAAGTTTGGACTTGAAGCCACAAAGGTAATCGCAGGTGTGGCACCTCCTCAAGAGATCATTGTATCTCTCCCATGCATCGTATAAAGTTTCTAAATCCATCTACACAAAAGAAGAGATATCATTCCTTAATTTGGCTGTTTTGGCCGGCGGAAAATATTTTAATAAAATTTTTTTGGTTATTTGATCCCATGTGGTGATTGACCCTCGTGGTAACGAGTTTAACCACTGTTTG
This sequence comes from Gossypium sturtianum, assembly GCA_025698515.1. NCBI lineage: Eukaryota > Viridiplantae > Streptophyta > Magnoliopsida > Malvales > Malvaceae > Gossypium > Gossypium sturtianum. Next base: position 25,232,504 of record CM046952.1, read on the forward strand.
GATTTATTCCTTAATGAAAAGGGAAATAACCGAAGCCGTATGGCATCATCAGAAACGCCATTTATTTTGAAAGTATCACAGAACTCTAGAAAATTAGCTATATGAGTATTTGGGTCTTCGTCCTACAAACCATCAAATTGAACAAATTATTGAATCATTTGTATAGTGTTAGGCTTTAATTCAAAATTATTAGCAGCTATAGCTGTAACATCCCAAAAATGGGGTTATTTGGAATTTAATTATTTTCTTCTTATGAACTGCTGTGATATTATTAATGGAATAATAGAGCTTAATTTCAGGCTTTGAGTGTGCCCGGTTTGATAGAAAAATTTCAGTTTTAACTTTAAAAGTAGGGAGCCTTAACAAGTGGGTGTTATAAGAATAAATGGGGATAATTTGGACATAACATGAGCCTAGAATAAGTGGCAAAGCAAGCCCACTTAAGAGCTAGCATGTGACGCCACCAAGGAGCAAGGGAGAGCCTTGGTTCGAGTCACAAAATCCCTTCCTTTTTGCTCTTTATTTGGACGGCACAAGGGGAGAGAAATTCTCTCCTTGAATTCTTTTTATTATTATTAATAAGAGATAATATGAGCTTTTAAAATTTGGTTTTTATTTGGATAATAAGGAGGCTATTTTACTCATGGATTATCATGGGATTAATTAGAGATGGCAAGAGGAAAAATAGGTATTTGGGGTATTCAAATTAATTGGAATACTTTCAAGGGAGTTTAGCCGACTTTGAACTCCTTGTTGAAAGGAGTGGACGGCAAGGTGTTGGGGGGGATAAGGCCGAATTTGCCTAGTGAGTTACTTCACAAAATTCGGCTAGCCTTCACTTCTTTTAGATTTTCTCTCATTCTCCCTCAAGCAAAAACATCATTTCCATATAACTTTTCCTTCCTTTTGGCCGAATTCTCTACACCCTCTCCAACCTATTTCCTTTTCTTTCCTTCTCAAAGTCCAAATTGATTGATATTGGAATCAACCATAGCCAAACCTACACCTTACCCTTTGCCAAATCCCTTTTCTCCTCTGTTAAACTCTCTCTAGCCGAATATACATCTCATCTTGGTGCCGAAGTTTCTTTTCCTATCTTGAAACACCTTGGCCGAACAATAAAGGTAGGATAGATCTCTTGAATCTTCCTTGGCAAACGATTTAAGAAAGTAAGTATCTAGGCCGAATGCCTATTGTTCTTCTCATTCATATTCTCATCGACTTTTACAAGAGTAAGTGCCGATTTCGGAGAAAGGCTCCTAAACACTTTGGTAATCGATTCCTTTTAGGTACTTCGATCTCAAAGTAGTGAGATCGGATCTTTCATTCCTTAACAATCGGATTTGGGTAAGTAGTGGTAAGGTTCTATTCTTAGTATTTAATTAGTATTCAATTAAGCCAAGGCTATTAGTTTTACTTACTAATCAATGGTGATTGACGAGCGATTTGGGAATCAAGTATTGCGATTAGTATCCAAAAGTGTGAAGGTAAGAATTCGGGTTCACAAGGAACCCTCTCAAATTAACTGGTTGGCCGATTAGGCCATAGTACTAATATGGGTATTTGGCCGAATATAGGGATCAAAGCAGATCTAGGGTGGCCAATGTTTCTTTTCTGATTTAGAACATCCAAGGGTGACAGTGTGTACATACACACTTATAATTAATTAAATGTACTAAATCATTGTGTGTGCTAACCGGGATCTGTAGATTCGGGATTAATACCATGAATGGTATAAGCAAGGAAACAGTAAGTCCTTGTTGACTATGAAATATTTTAAGATGCTTTTGGGAAGCATGGTGTGTCCGTACACGTTGCTTATTGCTGATGATAAAACCTGTACATGTGATTAAGTACATGGTAGCATAAATTATGTGATATAAATGTTGATGTGGGATTGATGAGTGGAGGGGCGCAGTGATGTTTCGTCTTGTGAGCACCGGTGTTTTGGTAACACATCGTGACTATATGTCACCAGAGGTTTGGTACCTCCGAGGTTTGGTACCTCATAGCGACTTGTCCTCTGTGGTTAACACCACCGTGGGTTGGCCCCACTTGAGATATGGGATCGCCCGCGCGGTGATTTGGTATCACACGATGGGTTGGCCCCATCACCCGATTTGTGTCTACGGACACCGTGCTTTGGTAGCACATCGTGACTATATGTCACCAGTGGTTTGGCACCACCAGTGTTTTGGTAACACATTGTGACTACGGTCACCAGTGGTTTGGTACCACATGGGGTAGACAAAGGCGTTTGGTTGGCTAGGTTGGGCACATGATACTCTGCATATTAACTGTTATATGTTGTGTATGAAATGTTTTTTTTTTTTAAAACGGGGGAAGGGTTACATACTGAGTCTTGGTGACTCACCTTCTCCTTTAACATTTTTCAGGTGACTCGTAGATGGCGGTTGAGGAGCCGGTTGGACTCGAGGTGGCCATGCAGTGGACTTGCATAAACTGAACTTAAACTTAGTTATTTTATTTTATTGGGTTGTTTTTATTTTGGTTGTAATGAGGCCTCCATAAACTTTATTTGTGTTATTTCTTATATGTTGGATATTTACTTTAAACTATACTATTAAAACTGAATTAAAATCACATGTTTTCTTAAATTAACACGAAAATGTTTTATCGTGCCATCGGGCACACTTGAAATTTGTATAATAACCGGACTTAATTAAACTTCCAAATTAAATCTAGGTATAGTTTTGGCAAGATAACCAAAAACGAGGGTTTTCAACAAAACTTAAATTGGTTCTAGATGGTGTTCAAAAGTTTTTCTCCGTAGCAAATCAAATTCGGTTCGTAATGTTTGGGCCGGGTTTGGGTTGTTACAAAATTGGTATCGAGCCAAGTTCAAAGCTCACTGTAGGGCCCAAGGCCCAAAAATGTTTTGGTAGGCCTTATGGAACGATTTTTGGTTTTTGAACAAAGATGGCCCGAGTCTCCCGCACCAATCCGCCTGTAAGTATATCTAAACCTCTTGGTGAATTATATTCGTAGAAGGGTAGGAAGCATGGAACGTAGATAGACTTATAGGACTTGGACCCTAAGGTTAGATTACTCAAACACAAACAGAGCATAAGACTTAAGGAACTAAACCAACCTATGATTTAGTCGGTGAGCTAGGTGTGGTAACCCCTGTACGCATGTCTAGGATTGGATCCGGAAGAGCCTGGTATTTAAGCAGTTCTCGTGACTCACCTCTTCTTCGCAGGTATCCTACCTGGTGCGTAGCTTCGGTTCACCCTAACTCAGAAGGCTCAGTGGTGTGGTAACCTCAGGCGCATGTCTAGAAAGGTTCAAAGGTGAGAGCTTGGTATTTAAGTGGTCCATGACCCACCTCCTCTTCACTCGACTGCACTGGTGCGTAGCTTTGGTTCACCCTGACCAGGAGGGCTCGGTCATAGGCTAAACACAATGATTAAAACCCGAAAAGGGAATTAGCCTTGTTTTTTTCGAAATAGAATGAAACAACAACCCTAATGTTTTCAAAACTTGTGCAATAACTTTCTCAAACCCTAGAACATTACTTTTACAACGTTTTTCTCGAAAAACTTGACTTGTGAAAATTACAGAAATACCCTTAGGAGTAAAATTACCAGAATGCCCCTGACCCATAGAATATTAATTCAATGGTTTTGCCAAGAATTTCAACTATTTTACAAATATTCAACAACTTAGCTTTGGAAATCATCAACAAAATATTTTGGTTCTAGAAAATTACGAAAATGCCCCTGTAGGAAAAAAAAAGACGAAAATACCCCTGGGTTAGAAATGGGCAAAAATGTCCGGTGAGCGAATAGGTATGGAAAGTATTAAGGAATGGATGCATGAACTTCTTTGTGTGAACTAGGATAGGAAACTGAAACTTTGTTTGCTCGAAAGAATCTCTGATTAAACCTTATCCATAAAATTTCGTCGCGAGTAATAAAGTGAAACAAATGCTAACGCATAAAATTTTTCTTAACCGATTAAAAGCGCGGTAGATAGAATGAGTTCTAGAGGACGTGGGCGCCGTGGACGTGGTAGGGGTAGGATGACGGTGTCCGAACCCGTCGTCGTGACAAGGTTCTCAAAATGAGGTACCACTCGCCACCACCACCTCCTACTTTTAGAGCCGAGGAGCCGGATCGGGCCGGTGGCGGCGGTATCGCAAGTCGTGTTGCGAGTCTTGGAGATGGTGGTCAAATGGGGTGGTGGAAATGTAGGAGCTCGAAATCGTCCCCGAGCGACTCGATCTAACGGAGCGGAGGTATTCCGAGGTGTGTCGAGTGGCACCCAGTCAATGAATCTGGCTAGAGTCAATCGAAAGAATCATGGATGACCTTAACTTTGTTGAGGAAGAAAAGCTAAAAGGGCGTGTCGCTTCTAAAGGATGAAGCGACGTCGGTGGTGGCTTACGGTTCGAGATGGGGCGACAAAGAGATGATTTGACTTGGGAGTATTTCAAACCACCTATCGTAAAGAAGTATGTGGGTATCGGCTACACCGACGCCGCCAGAAAGGCTTTTCGGGATTAGTGCAAGGAACTAAGTCCGTGTCGGAATATGAGGCGGAATTTTTAAGGCCGAGTAGGTATGCGAGAGGCATCGTGTTCATCGAACATGAGCGCCGTGGTCCGCTTTGAGGACGGACTCGAGATGATTTAAGGTTACCGATTGCCCCCACAAAGAAGTTCGTGAGTTCTCATCCCTAGTGGAGAAGGCTAAGGTAGCCGAAGGGATCAAGGAGGTCCGTGAGGCAAAGCTATAGTAGGAACAATCGTAAGAGAGGATTTGGGTCAAGTGGATCAAGCGGTAGTGCTCGAGAAGAAGGCTAGGCCAAGTGGGCCCAATCAAAGCGGCAAGGCCCACGACTACTAATCGTGAGGCCGACTCGTTGTAATCGCTGTGGAAAGACCCATTGGGAGGTTGTTGGACCGGTGGCAAAGGATGTTTTGAGTGTGGGTCTTTGGAGCATCGTGTCGAGATTGTCCCCAAAATCGGCTAAGAATCACCAGAGGGGCGTAACTGCGCTCGTGATAGAAATGTAGGACCACGGAGGGTCGTGGTAATGGCAGAGAAACAACGGTCCCTAACCGAGGTCGTGGAACTCAAGGCGAGGCTCAGTAAACACAGAGGCTAGGCAGCTGGCTTAGTTTATGCAGCAAGGTGTCGCGAGGAAGGTGACGCACCTGGATGTCATAACCGTGCGCTTCTAATTTTTGGTTTTCCTTATGTTGCATTGATTGATGTGGGCTCGACGCACTCGTACATTGCTAGTAGTGTGGTAGGAACCATGGACCTAAACTCAAATCGCTTCTAGGAGATGACCGTAGTTAGCCCTTTAGGTCACTCCGTAGTCGTAGATAGACTTTATAGAGGCGTACTCTCTAGAACTTCAAGGGGTAGTATTTGTGGTCGATCTAATGGAACTACCGTTCGGGAGTTCGATTTGATCCTTGGAATGGACCGGCCGGTTAAGTATCAAGCAAATTTGGATTGCGCGCTAAGCGCATGGTTCTTAAGACAGTGAAGGTGATGAAGTGGTTATGATAGGAGATAGAAGGAACTACCTATACAATGTAGTGATCGCCTTGAAGGCTGAAAAGATGGTCAAGAAGGGTTGTGAGGCGATTTGGTTCAAGTCCATGCTTTGGAAGCTAAGGGGTTAGTAGTCGAAAAGGTCCGAACGGTTGGGGAATTTGTCGATGTGTTCCCGCAAGAACTTCCGGTCCGCCTCCGATCGGAAGTCGACCCGGTATAGACTTGCTACCGAACGGCACTGTGTCTATAGCACCATACCGAATGGCACCAAAGGAATTGGTGGAGCTAAAGGCTCAAATTCAGGAGCTCTTGGATAGAGGGTTCATTCGACCAAGTATATCTCCGTGGGGAGCACTTGTGTTGTTTGTCAAGAAGAAGGACGGTTCTATGCGGATGTGCATCGACTACCGTCAGTTAAACAAGTTAACGATCAAGAACAAATACCCGTTGCCTCGGATTGATGACTTGTTTGATCAACTGAAAGGCGCGTCGGTATTCTCAAAGATAGACCTTAGGTCAGGTTACCATCAACTTAAGGTGAAGGAGGTTGATGTGCACAAGACGGCATTCCGAACTCGGTATGGGCATTTCGAGTTCTTAGTGATGCCATTCGGGTTGACCAATGCACCGGCAGCATTTATAGACTTGATGAATAGAGTATTTCAACAGTACTTGGACCAATTCATCGTGGTGTTCATCGACGACATATTGGTTTATTCAAAGACAGAAGAGGAGCATGACAAGCATTTACGGATAGTTCTGCAAGTATTGAGGGAGAAACAATTATATGCCAAATTCAGTAAGTGCGAATTTTGGCTGAGGGAAGTAGCTTTCTTAGGGCACGTGGTCTCGGCGGAAGGAATTAGAGTTGACCCTCGCAAGATTGAAGCAGTATTGGAGTGGAAACCACCTATGTCGGTGGCTGAAATACGAAGTTTTCTGGGTTTAGCAGGGTACTATCGGAGATTCGTGGAGGATTCTCTCTAATAGCAAATACCAAGTTAACTAAGTTGCTTAGGAAAGGTGTCCCATTTGTATGGACGGAGAAGCAGCAAGGAAGCTTTGATAAGCTAAGGAAAATTTTGACGGAAGCTCCGGTTTTGGTACAGCCTGAAGCAGGAAAGTTATTCACAGTCTATTGTGATGCATCTCACACCGGTTTGGGATGTGTGTTGATGCGAGGATGGGAAGGTAGTAGCCTATGCATCCCGTCGCTTAAGACCGCATGAGGTTAACTACCCAACGCACGACTTGGAGTTAGCAAAGCAGATGCGTCTTTGCTCAAGATATGGAGACATTACTGTATGGGGAGAAGTCGATAGTCTACACGGATCACAAAAGCTTGAGGTATCTTCCGACTCGAAGGATCTCAATCTGAGACAAATACGGTGGATTGAACTACTAAAGGACTACGATTGTTCAATCGAGTACCATCCGGGTAAGGCTAATGTGGTAGCTGACGCATTGAGCCGGAAGGTTGTAACGGACTTAAGAGCAATGTTCGCTCGGTTGAGTCTATATGATGATGGGAGTCTTTTGGCGGAACTTCAAGTAAAGCCAACATGGATTGAGGAGATTAAGGAAAAGCAGTTAGTGGATGAAGGCTTGAGCGCTAAGAGGGTACAAGTACAGGATGGTGGTTTGGAAGGGTACAGTCTGTCTAGTGAGGGAGTGCTTTGTTTTCAAGGACGAGCTTGTATGCCAAGGGATACAGAATTAAGGCAGAAAATTCTCCAAGATGCACATAGCAGCCCATACGCTATGCATCCTGGGGGAAGCAAGATGTATGGAGATTTGCGGCGCGCTAGTGTGGCGGGTTGAAGCGTGAGATAACCGAGTTCGTAGGGAAGTGTCCGACGTGCCAGCGAGTTAAGGCTGAACATCGCTTACCATCGACTACTTCAACCAATAAAGATCCTCAATGGAAATGGGAGAGGATCACCATGGATTTTGTTAGTGGGCTACCCCACGCCCGAAAGAAGAAGGATGCGCTTTGGGTAATTGTGGATCGCTCGACTAAATCACTCACTTCATGCCTGAGAATGGATTACTCACTCTGCAGCTAGCGGCCGTATGTGAGTGAAATAGTGAGGTTGCATGGTGTGCCAAGATCGATTATCTCGGATAGGGATCCCGATTCACGCTGAGGTTCGAAAGCGTTGCATCAAGCTTTGGGTACACGGTTGGATTTCAAGACGGCTTTCCATCCACAAATCGGACGACAATCGAGAAAGGGTGATACTGATTTTAGAAGACATGTTAAGAGGTTGTGTCCTGGATTTTAGTGGTAGTTGGGAGGAGTACCTCCCATTAGCGAATTCGCTTATAACAATAGTTATCAAGCGAGTATTCGAGATGGCTCCATATAAGGCCCTATATGGACGAAAAATACCGCACTCCTACATGTTGGACTGAGTTGGGGAAAGACAAGTTCTGGGTCCGAATTGGTAACAGACCAAGACAAAGTCAAGGTGATTAGGTCTCGTCTCAAAGAAGCATCGAGATAGACGTAAGTCTTATGCCGATCTCAAACGCAAGGAAATGGAGTATCTTTGTGGGAGACAAGGTCTTTCTCAAGGTGTCGCCTTGGAAAAAGGTGTTGAGATTTGGACGAAAAGGGAAGCCGAGCCCAAGGTTCATCGGGCCATATACAGATTGTAAAGCGAGTAGGACCGGTAGCTTATCGCCTAGAGTTGCCGCAGAATCGAATCGATCCATGACGTATTTCATGTGTCGATCTTTGAAACGGTATCGGTCGATCCTTCGCACGTTGTGCGATGAGCAGAGATTGAGGTGAACTCGGATTTATCTTTTGAAAAAGAACCGCCAGATTGTAGACCGAGATGTGAAGGTTCTACGTGAGGAAGGCAAAGCCTTTAGTGAAAGTGCTATGGCGGAACCACGGAGTGGAAGAAGCTACGTGGGAGCCCGAGGAGGTGATGCGGCAAAGAATACCCCCATCTCTTTTGATCAAGGAATTTCGAGGACGAAATTTATTTTAAGGGGGTAGAATCAGAACATCCCAAAAATGGGGTTATTTGGAATTTAATTATTTTCTTCTTATGAATCTTTGTGATATTATTAATGGAATAATAGAGCTTAATTTCAGGCTTTGAGTGTGCCCGGTTTGATAGAAAAATTTCAGTTTTAACTTTAAAAGTAGGGAGCCTTAACAAGTGGGTGTTATAAGAATAAATGGGGATAATTTGGACATAACATGAGCCTAGAATAAGTGGCAAAGCAAGCCCACTTAAGAGCTAGCATGTGACGCCACCAAGGAGCAAGGGAGAGCCTTGGTTCGAGTCACAAAATCCCTTCCTTTTTGCTCTTTATTTGGACGGCACAAGGGGAGAGAAATTCTCTCCTTGAATTCTTTTTATTATTATTAATAAGAGATAATATGAGCTTTTAAAATTTGGTTTTTATTTGGATAATAAGGAGGCTATTTTACTCATGGATTATCATGGGATTAATTAGAGATGGCAAGAGGAAAAATAGGTATTTGGGGTATTCAAATTAATTGGAATACTTTCAAGGAGTTTAGTCGAATTTGAACTCCTTGTTGAAAGGAGTGGACGGCAAGGTGTTGGGGGGATAAGGCCGAATTTGCCTAGTGAGTTACTTCACAAAATTCGGCTAGCCTTCACTTCTTTTAGATTTTCTCTCATTCTCCTCAAGCAAAACATCATTTCCATATAACTTTTCCTTCCTTTTGGCCGAATTCTCTACACCCTCTCCAACCTATTTCCTTTTCTTTTCTTCTCAAAGTCCAAATTTGATTGATATTGGAATCAACCATAGCCAGAACCTACACCTTACCCTTTGCCAAAATCCCTTTTCTCCTGTTAAACTCTCTCTAGTGAATATACATCTCATCTTGGTGCCAAGTTTCTTTTCCCTATCTTGAAACACCTTGGCCGAACAATAAAGGTAGGATAGATCTCTTGAATCTTCCTTGGCAAACGATTTAAGAAAGTAAGTATCTAGGCCGAATGCCTATTGTTCTTCTCATTCATATTCTCATCGACTTTTACAAGAGTAAGTGCTGATTTCGGCAGAAAGGCTCCTAAACACTTTGGTAATCGATTCCTTTTAGGTACTTCTGGATCTCAAAGTAGTGAGATCGGATCTTTCATTCCTTAACAATCTGATTTGGGTAAGTAGTGGTAAGGTTCTATTCTTAGTATTTAATTAGTATTCAATTAAGCCAAAGGCTATTAGTTTTACTTACTAATCAATGGTGATTGACGAAGCGATTTGGGAATCAAGTATTGCGATTAGTATCAAAAAGTGTGAAGGTAAGAATTCGGGTTCACAAGGAACCCTCTCAAATTAACTGGTTGGTCGATTAGGCCATAGTACTAATATGGGTATTTGGCCGAATATAGGGATCAGCAGATCTAGGGTGGCCAACGTTTCTTTTTCGGATTTAGAACATCCAAGGGTGACAGGGTGTGTACATACACACTTATAATTAATTAAATGTACTAAATGTTGTGTGTGCTAACCTGGATCTCGTGTAGATTCGGGATTAATACCATGAATGGTATAAGCAAGGAAACAGTAAGTCCTTGTTGACTATGAAATATTTTAAGATGCTTTTGGGAAGCATGGTGTGTCTGGTACACGTTGCTTATTGCTGATGATAAAACCTGTACATGTGATTAAGTACATGGTAGCATAAATTATGTGATATAAATGTTGATGTGGGATTGATGAGTGGAGGGGGCAGTGATGTTTCGTCTTTGACGAGCACCGTTGTTTTGGTAACACACTCGTGACTATATGTCACCGAGGGTTTGGTACCTCCGGAGGTTTGGTACCTCATAGCGACTTGTCCTCGTGGTTAACACCACCGTGGGTTGGCCTCACTTGAGATATGGGATCGTCTCGCGGTGATTTGGTATCACACGATGGGTTGGCCCCATCACCCGATTTGTGTCTCTGGACGGACACCAGTGCTTTGGTAGCACATCGTGACTATATGTCACCAAAGTGGTTTGGCACCACCAGTGTTTTGGTAACACATTGTGACTACGGTCACCAAGGTGGTTTGGTACCACATGGGGTAGACAAAGGCGTTTGGTTGGCTAGGTTGGGCACATGATACTCTGCATATTAACTGTTATATGTTGTGTATGAAATGTTTTTTTTTTTTTAAAACGGGGGAAGGGTTACATACTGAGTCTTGGTGACTCACCTTCTCCTTTAACATTTTTCAGTGACTCGTAGATGGCGGTTGAGGAGCCGTTGGACTCGAGGTGGCCATGCAAAGGACTTGCATAAACCGAACTTAAACTTAGTTATTTTATTTTATTGGGTTGTTTTTATTTTGGTTGTAATGAGGCCTCCATAAACTTTATTTGTGTTATTTCTTATATGTTGGATATTTACTTTAAACTATACTATTAAAACTGAATTAAAATCACATGTTTTCTTAAATTAACACGAAAATGTTTTATCGTGCCATCGAGCACACTTGAAATTTGTATAATAACCGGACTTAATTAAACTTCCAAATTAAATCTAGGTATAGTTTTGGCAAGATAACCAAAAACGAGGGGTTTTCAACAAAACTTAAATTGGTTCTAGATGGTGTTCAAAAAGTTTTTCTCCGTAGCAAATCAAATTCGGTCGTAATGTTTGGGCCGGGTTTGGGTTGTTACAATAGCAGGCCTAACAATACTCGATTCGGCTCCTGTTAAATGTGGTTTAGCATAATCAAACATAGTACGAGGAGCATTATTTTCTCCCACATCTTGTGGTGGTGGATTATTCTCATCCATCCCTTCAGTAGGATTGGATTCGTCTTGTTGCTCTTCTTTTTAGGGCTTGCCTGATTTCTCTGCGATTTCTGCGAACGGTAGCTTCAATATCACTGTCGTATACTAAAGGTCCTCTCAGGTTCCTTCTAATCATAAACTATAGGTACCTGCTAGGAAAAAGAAAGAAAGAAAATTAGAAGAGTTAAAACTAAGGTGAAAATAAAAATAAAAATAAAAGTAAATTGCAAAAAAAAATAAAATAAAAAAAATAAAAAAATGGATAAAGTAATAAAAATAGAGATTTCTTAATATTTTAGTTCCCCGGCGACGGCGCCAAAAACTTGATCGTGTGTCAGAGTTTTAAAATTTTAAATAATGAGAATGATCGAACCTGGAAACTAACTATGACAACGATTGAGGCAAGTGCACCTATCGAATAGTAGTATAGCTTAGGCAAGACCGGATTGTCGAACCCAAAGGAGCTAAAAGTACTAATACTAACTTTCTTTTTATTATTTAGCCTAAAATAAAGGGAATTTGTTGTTTTAAATCTAAATTAATTAACTACTAAATTAAAGACTCAAAGACAAAGAAGAATGAATTTGGGAAAATAACTTGAGGGAAAACCAATTGATTAAGACGACACCCAAGGAAGAATCCACCTAGACTTCACTTGTTATCTAACTCTGAACCAGACGATTTATTCACTTGACTTGATCTGTAAGATTCCCTAATGTATATTAAACCCTCTCTCGAGGCGAATAACGTCTAACCCTAGGTTGATTAATTGAAATCTCTTTCTAATTAAAACCCCTAGAATCGTATTAACTCGATCTATGGAATCTCATATTAGGTTTCACCCTAATCCGATAAAATCTCGTCACCCCATCTCTAGGCGCGCGATCAACTCCGCTTAACTATGCTAGATCTACTCTTAGGCAGGGACTTTTGCTCCTCCACCTAAGCACATCAAACTTGAATTAATATCCGCGAAATATCAACACAAGAATTAAGAACACACAATTAAGAAAAAGTCAAATATTTATCATATAGTTTAGCAAACAATAACAAGATTCATCTAAGTTTCATCCCCCTCAAGTATCTGAGGGTTTAGTTCATAACAATAAAAGAAAACATCTCAGAAGAAAAGATAAAACAAAACATAAGAAATCCCTAAAACCCCCTGAAGGAATTGAAGGAGAGATCCCCCGTCTTGAGTATAATTCCAGCTTCTAGAGATGAATCAACTGGCTATCCTCGAGCGAATCCCCACAAATCTGCCTTCTCTAGCCTAGCAAGACGCCCCCTATCAAAGGTACTAGGCTCCCCCCTTTAGGTCATACTTAGGGTTTATATATAGGCTTTTGGAATGTGTTTCTTTTCCCCTAAGTATCCCTATCCGAATGAAACTTCTATTTGCCACGGCAGGGGCACGGCCATGGCACATGCCCGTGTGAATCGTGGCCAGGTCGTGTTGGGTCGAGTAATGAGGCACGACTGTGTGGTCTTGGGCTCAGGCCGTGTTCAAGATTATTAAGGAGGCACGGCCGTGTGGTCTTTGGTCCAGGCCGTGTCGATTTCGTGATGTGGCCCATTTGGCCCATTTTAAGCCTGTTTCTTGTTCTTTTCATCCTCCGATGCTTTCCTGAGTATAAAACATGAAAATAAAAGATTAAGAGCACCAAATTACATAAAATAAGGGATAATTCATCCAAAAGCATGCTAAATGTGGGATTAAAATATGTTACTTTTACGATTTATCAGTATCACAGAATTCTAGAAAATTTGCTAAGTGTGTGTTAGGATCTTCATCCTGCAAACCATCAAACTGAACAAACTGTTGTATCATCTGTATAGTGTTAGGTTTCAGTTAAAAATTATTTGCAGCAATAGTGGGCCTAACAATACTAGATTCAGTTCCTGTTAAACTAGGTTTAGCATAATCATACATAGTACGTGGAGCATGATTTTCGGCCATCTCTTGAGGTGGCGGATGATTCTTAGCCATCCCTTCAGTAGGATTTGTTTCGCCTTCTTGCTCTCCTTCCATGTAGTTTAAGCTTCGCCTTATCTCTCTATGATTTCTGCGAACTATTCTTTCAATATCATTGTCGTAGATTAGGGGTCCTGTCGGGTTCCTTCTAGTCATAAACTAGAGGTACCTGAAATGAGGAAACAATAACAGAAGAAAAATTAGCTAAGTTAAAAATTAAAATAAATTTAAATTACAAAAAATAAAAAACGGCTAAAATAATAAAAATTAAGCTTTCTTAATATTTTAGTTCCCCGGCAACGGAGCCAAAAACTTGATCGGTGTGTCACAGTCTTAAAATTTATAATGAGAATGATCGAGCCTAAAAACTAACTATGACAACGATTTGAGGCAAGCGCACCTATCGAACAGTAGTATAGTTTAGTGGCAAGACTGGAATGTCGAACCCAAAGGAACTAAAAGTACTAAAACTAACTCTCTTTTTATTATCTAGCCTAAAGTAAAGCGAATTTGTTTTAAAGAAATTACATATTAACTTACCGTTACTTAAAGCTCTTACGCAGATGTCAGACTCTAGAAAATTCCTAAAAGAGCTATTGACGAAAAAGCGAAGGATAGACGAAGCATCACATGTGGAACTAAACGCAACGTGCTCGGCAGTATTGCAAAATAGACTACCACAGAAATTAAAAGATTCCTGGGAGTTTTACAATTCCATGCTTAATTGGTTGTTTATCTATTGATAATGCGTTAGCTAATTTAGGGGCAAGCATAAATGTCATGCCTTATAAATTGTTTAAACAACTAGGTCTAGGGAGGCCCAAACAAACTAGGATGAGCATTCAATTAGTTGATAAAACTGTTAGAATTCCTAGGGGCATAATTGAAGATATACTCGTAAAAATTGACAAATTTGTATTCCCAGTAGACTTTGTCGTTTTAGACATGGATCAGGACAACACGATCCCCCTAATTTTAGGAAGACCATTCTTAGCAACTTCCAGAACTAAAATCGATGTTGATGCAGGCAAACTTATATTCTGTGTAGGTGACGAGACAGTCACTCTTCAAGCCCTCAATTCAACTAGAACATCGAATAATCAAAGTGAGAAAATAAATTTGAATGATAACCATTCGGTTAATGATCGCTGTGAATCAGAGTTTTAACATTTATAAAAAGAATGATCAAAACTCTGATAATGATTGAGGCAAGTACACCTATCGAATAGTAGTATAGCTTAGGCAAGACCGGATTATCGAACCCAAAGGAACTAAAAGTACTAATACTAACTTTCTTCTTATTATCTAGCCTAAAAATAAAGAGAGATTGTTTATCTAAATTAATTAAATACTAAAGACTCCAAGACAAAGAAGAATGGATTTGGAAAATAACTTGGGAAAAACTCAGTTGATTTAGATGATACCCTAGGAAGAATCCACCTGGACTTCACTTGTTATCTAACACTGAACCATACGATTTATTCACTTAGTTTGATCCGTAAGACTCCCTAACGTATATTAAACCCTCTCTCGAGGCGAATAACGTCTAACCCTAGGTTAATTAGTGGAACTCTCGCTCTCTTATAATAACCCCTAGAATAACAATAGAAATCGATCTATGGATTCCCATATTAGGTTTCACCCTAATCCGACAAAATCTCGTCACCCTATCTCTAGGCGTACGATCAACTCCGCTTAATTATGTTGGATCTACTCTTAAGCAGGGTCTATTCCTCCTCCACCTAAGCACATTAAATTTGGATTAAGCTCACATTATTAAGAACAAACTAAGTATTTATCATATAATTCAGAAAACAATAACAAGATTCATCACAGTTTCATCTCTTCTGGGTATCCAAAGGGTTTAGTTCATAACAATAAAGGAAAACATCTTAAGAGAAAAGATAAAACAAAACATAAGAAATCCCTAAAACCCTTGAAGGAATTGAAGGAGAGATCCTCCATCTTGAGTATAATTCTGGCTTCTTGAGATAGATCAACTGGCTATCCCTGAGTGAATCCCCACAAATCTGCCTTCTCTGGCCTAGCACGACACCCCTAGACGATGGCTTTGGGCTCCCCCTCTTAGGTTATACTTAGGGTGTATTTATAGGCTTTTGAAATATGTTTCTTTCTCCCTAAGTATCCTTTCCCGAATGAAATTGCTCTTCTCCACGGCAGAGGCACGGCCATGGCACACGCCCGTGTGAATCATGGCCAGGCCGTGTTTGGATTTCTTAAATGAGACACGGCCGTGTGAGTCAGGGTTAGACCGTGTTCTAGATGATTGACTTGGCACGGCTGTGTGGGTCCAAGTCCAGGCTGTGTCGATTTCCTCATTGGTCCGTTTTGGTCTGTTTTGAGCCTGTTTCTCGTTCTTTTTATCCTTAGGTACTTTCCTGAGTATAAGACATGAAAAGAAAGGATTAAGAGCACCTTTTTACATAAATCAAGGGATAATTCATCCAAAAGCATACTAAATGTGGGATTAAAATATGTTACTATTTCGGTTTATCAAATACCCCCACACTTAAGCTTTTGCTTGTCCTCAAGCAAAATTCTCAACTTACAATTAAAACGAACTTTCTATAATTCATAATTCCTATCAACAATGTTTTATCATAATTCATAGATAATTTATACATGGTTAATTCAACTCAAAGTGTCCTAAAAATTCAAACACTATAAGCCTTATATTTTATAGCACAAAATATAGGTGTTTCCCTTCATTTAAATAATTACCTCTGATTCGAAATCGTCAAGGACTGACATCCTCACTAAAGATTCACTCAAATCACTCAAAGTGTTTAAGGTTCAAAATTTTGGCACTCAAAAGTCAAACATGTAGAGTTTATCCCATAGGCTTGCATGAAAATTAAATCTCCACCACTGTAATATGAGATGAAACACAAATCAAAAGGTCTTTAACAGGGTTGTAACGGGGCTTAGGTTAAGGGTATGGATATAGGCTGAATTAGAAGGTTAGAATCGAGATTGAATTGACAAATTACCTAACTAAGAACTAATGATAAAATAATAATAATTACATCATTTGAAAACTAATAATACGAGCTTCTTCTTTGATATTTGCAATTTAAATGTATAAGCTCATTTAATCACATAACTAATAATGAATATACTTCGTTTTTTTTAAGAACAAACTAAATACATAATAAAGGATAAATTACTAAAATTCATAATTAGGCAACTAATCAGATCAAATCTCGATATAGGGGTAGTTAGAAAGAATGGTGATAACAATTACAAAGGGTTTTGGGTTAATATTAGTGGGTGAGTCAATAAATAGGGTTGTTAGGATTAAAAGGGGTTCACTAGGGGTTAATCTGTGAAGGTAGGCTTTTAATGGAGTTAGTGGGTTAAAACCTAGGTGCCTTTATCATCTCTGTATATCAAATCAAAAGTGTGGTCTCGACATGTATAATCAATGCAAGTTCTAGAATAACAAATCAATGTTAACACACTCATAATCAATAAAGTGAGCAAGAAAAAGAATTTATGCTCTATAAGGATCAAAAACTCACAAAAATTATGGGTATTTTTGACATCAACCTTGTAAATATCAAATTTCAAGGTAATATTTAAATTCAGTAGACGACCTAGAAAATTTTTAATTCGTAAAAATAGACTTATTATGCTTGATTCTCTAGTATTCTTAGAATTTAATCATCAATGCACAATTATCAATGACTTAATCTAAAACATATCAATAAAAATCATAAATCATCAGAAATTTCATCCTAATTAGTAATATGAGGAATTTACTTAAAAACAAGACTAAATTCAGGATTTTGAGAACAATGCAAAAAGTTCGGAACCTAATTTCAGAAATTTGAGAATAACGAAAAAAGTTAGGCACCTTTTTAGGTTGTTCACCCCCCACACTTAAGATGTACATTGCCCTCAATGTACAAAGATAGATAATATAAATGTAATGTTCAGATCAGAAGATATGGGGATAAGTAAAACTCCCTGAATTATGGATGGAATCCTTGGAGGGGCCAGTCTGGATGACGATCCTGCGCTAGATGAAGAAATTGGGTAGCTCATACAGGATTAGCCAAGATATTAAAATTATACTAATTCAATAATTAAAGAAAAGCAAGCTAAACTGGAGAAAAATAAAGATGAAACGAAAACTAAAGGGAAAGAAAAATGGACTATGGAGAACTTATTATTGGGTGTGATTTCTAAGGCTGTGGATATGGTGGTGGTTGTGGCGTGATTCCCTAGCAGCCTTTAGAACCTGACACTAAGAAGTTAAAA
This sequence comes from Gossypium sturtianum, assembly GCA_025698515.1. NCBI lineage: Eukaryota > Viridiplantae > Streptophyta > Magnoliopsida > Malvales > Malvaceae > Gossypium > Gossypium sturtianum. The sequence continues at coordinate 25,250,080 of CM046952.1, forward strand.
TAAAATAAACTAATTTAAGCAGAAGAGAAGTACAGATAAGGAAATTCAAGCAAAAGAGAAAAACGAATTAAAAACTAGATTGCCTCAAATATCCTTGGCTTGTCGTGAGAATGAAGCGGCCGGCATGAACTTATGTAGATCGGTCTCCTTTGAGGAGATTATGCTTGATTCCTTCCGCTTCTTTGGCATGGCTCTAGCGTAGCTCAAGAGTGATAGAGGCTTTGTTTCTAAGGAAAGGAGAGAGATTTTTTTGAAAGAAAAAGAAGATGGAAGAAGGTGGGGTGAAGGGGGAGGGGAAGGGTGGGTTAAATAGATTTTCAAACCTGGTACCATCCCACGCCCGTGCTCCTTGGGCGTGTCGATTCACACGGCCGCATCGCACGGTCGTGTGTCTAGGTGTGTTGGTTACCCCACGCTCATGTCTAGCCTGTGTTAGACAAGTTAGTATGTTGGCACTGTTTTAAGGCACGGGCGTGTTTTGCCCGTGGTTGGAAAGTCAGTAGCTTCACACGGTCATGGGACACGGCCGTGCCCCTTTTTCGGTGCCCGTGGTGTAGTGGTTAGATCCATGACATCAAAAAGTGGTTGGAACTGATTCGCACGGCCTCTGCTATGTCAGTACTGGGATTCTTATGGTCCACACGGCCACGGCCACGGCCGTGTGCAAGGCCGTGTGACTTGGAAATCTGCACTTCTAGTTAGTTTATAACTAGGTGTAAGGAAAAGAAGAAAAAGAAAAATAAATTTAAAGCAAAATGTGAGAATAAATTATGTTAGTGCTCGGGTTGCCTCCCGAGAAGCGCTAGTTTATAGTCTTAAGCTAGACTCTCCTCTCATTTGCATTGTCAGGGTGGTTTGAGGAGTTGGAAGTCCTTCCTCATGCCATTATTTGTATCCTCGTGAAAAGATTTAAGTCGAGATGTGTTTATAATAAAAGTACCAAAAATAGGATTACTTACCTCGACTGTTCCGTATGGGAAAACACTGGTTACCCTAAAAGGTATTTCTTTGTTTGTGTTAGGGTCCTGAGGAGATATTCGAGATCTTCCCGATCTAACATGCACTGTCCCCTATTTTGAAGTGGTTTGTTGTTCCTATTAGCTCTTTTGGGGCTCCTTCGGTTTTATCTTGTGTGGTTCCTGCCTCTACATCGTGTATCCCTAATTTCTCCTTGAAGTGTGTCTTCCACTGCCTAGATCATCGATCCGATTCCCTCGCTTCCTCATGAATTATTTCTTTGTTGGCATGGGGTTTAGGATCGAGTTCAGTTGTATTCTTTGGTGGTGCTTCCTGAAAATAAGGGTTAACCAAATGGTTATCAGTGTAATTTACGTTCTCACCTAGATTACTCGATGTTCTAGCCGGTCGAGAGCCTTGAGGGTGACCGTCTCATTACCTACACAAAGTATGAGTTCTCCCGCATCAACATCAATTTTAGTCCCGGCAATGCTAAAAGGGTCTTCCTAAAATTAGGGGAATCGAATTATCCTCATCCATGTCTAAGACAGCAAAATCTACTGGGAAAACGAATCTGTCAATTTTTACAAGAACATCTTCGATAATATCCCTAGGAATTCTAATAGTTTTATCAGCTAATTGAATGCTCATCCTAGTTTGCTTGGGTTTCCCTAGACCTAGTTGTTTAAATAATTTATAAGGCATGACATTAATGCTTGCCCCTAAATCAGCTAACGCAATATCAATAGTTAGTCTACCAATTAAACATGGATTCGTAAAACTCCCTAGATCTTTTAGCTTTTGTGGTAGTCTATTCTGTAACATTGCTGAGCACACTGCATTTAATTCCACATATGGATCTTCGTCTAATTTGCGCTTGTTCGTCAAGAGATGTTTTAAAAATTTCCTCGAATCTGGCATCTGTGAAAGAGGTTCATGTAAGCGGTAAGTTAATATGTAATTTCTTTAAAAGTTTAAGAAACTTACCGAATCGCTCCTCTCTGTATCGCCTCTTGTTAACGCTTCGGGATATGGTATGCGAGGTTGGTATTCCTTGATTACCAATTTTGGCTTGTCTTGTGTTTCCTCAACTTTACCTTTTTCTACCTCGTTTCCTTGTGTTGGACTGGGTTCGTCTACTTCTTCACTTTCTTGAGCTGTTATGGCTTGGATTTGCTCCTTTGGATTAATTTTAGTATTACTCGGTAGACGCCCTTGCGGTCGTTCGTATAATAGCTTCGCAATTTGTCTTACTAACTGGGTAATTTCCCCGATTGCCTTTGTAAGTCCTCCAACTTGGTTCTCGATTGTTTTGATCGATGTTTGTTGGGTGTCGAGTGTTACCTCAGTTTTTTTGAGACGGGCTTCTGTGGATGCTATAAATTTGTTCAACGTCTCTTCAAGATTCGGCTTCTTTTCCTGTGGATAGGGCTGATTTTTGAAATTTTAAGGAGGTTGCTGTCTTTGATTTCCTTGATTTCTTTGACCTCCCCCCGAAAAATTTGGGTGGTTCCTACAACCTGGATTATAATTATTACTATATGAGTTATTATTAGATCTGAAATTATTACCTATATAGTTCATCTGTTCGCTTTCTGTGCCCGGTTGGTAGGGTGGGTACTCAGGATTCGCCACAATTCCACTTGCGTCGCACTGCATTACTGGATGTACCTGCGAAAAAAAAAACTATCAAGCTTCTTATTCATCATCTCTACCTGGTTTGACAGCATGGTTACTGCGTCGACGTTGTAAACTCCGGCTGATTTTGTTGGCCTTGTCCTTATAACTTGCCACTGATAGTTATTCAGTGACATCTCTTCTATAAACTCGTAGGCTGCTTCAGGAGTTTTATTACTCAGGGTTCCACCGGCGGCTGAGTCTATTAGTTGTCTTGTTGAGGGGTTTACACCGTTATAGAAAGTCTGGACTTGGAGCCACAAAGGTAAACCATGGTGCGGACACCTTCTCAAGATATCTTTATATCTCTCCCGTGCATCGCATAATGTCTCTAAATCCATCTGCACAAAGGAAGAGATATCATTACGTAATTTGGCCGTATTGGCCGGTGGGAAATATTTTAATAAAATAATTTCGGTCATTTGTTCCCATGTAGTGATTGACCCTCGTGGTAACGAGTTTAACCACTGTTTGGCTTTATTTCTTAATGAAAAGGAAAATAACCGAAGTCGTATGGCATCATCAGAAACGTCATTTATTTTGAAGGTATTACAGAACTCTAAAAAGTTAGCTATATGAGTATTTGGATCTTCGTCCTGCAAACCATCAAATTGAACAAACTGTTGAATCATTTGTATAGTGTTAGGCTTTAATTCAAAATTATTAGCGGCTATAGCAGGCCTAACAATACTAGATTCGGCTCCTATTAAATGAGGTTTAGCATAATCATACATAGTACGCGGAGCATTATTTTCTGCCACATCTTGTTGTGGAAGATTATTTTCGTCCATCCCTTCAGTAGGATTGGATCTGTCTTCTCGCTCTCTTTCTTGGTAATTTAGGGCTTGCCTAATTTCTCTATGATTTCTCCTAACGGTAGCTTCAATATCACTGTCGTATTCTAAAGGTCCTCTCAGGTTCCTTCTAGTCATAAACTAGAGGTACCTGCTAGGAAAAGAAAGAAAGAAATTTTAGCAAATTTAAAATTAAAACTAAAAATAAATTACGGAAAATAAAAAAATAATGGCTAAAGTAATAAAAATAGAGCTTTCTTAATATTTTAGTTCCCCAGCAACGGCGCCAAAAACTTGATCGCTGTGAATCAGAGTTTTAACATTTATAAAAAGAATGATCGAACCTGGAAACTAACTCTGACAATGATTGAGGCAAGTGCACCTATCGAACAGTAGTATAGCTTAGGCAAGACTGGATTATCGAACCCAAAGGAACTAAAAGTACTAATACTAACTTTCTTCTTATTATCTAGCCTAAAAATAAAGAGAGATTATTTATCTAAATTAATAACTACTAAAGACTCTAAGACAAAGAAGAATGGATTTGGAAAATAACTTGGGAAAAGCTCAGTTGATTTAGATGATACCCTAGGAAGAATCCACCTAGACTTCACTTGTTATCTAACACTGAACCATACGATTTATTCACTTAGTTTGATCCGTAAGACTCCTAACGTATATTAAACCCTCTCTCGAGGCGAATAACGCCTAACCCTAGGTTAATTAGTGGAACTCTCGTTCTCTTATAATAACCCCTAGAATAGCAATAAATCGATCGATCTATGGATTCCCATATTAGGTTTCACCCTAATCCGGTAAAATCTCGTCACCCTATCTCTAGGCGTCATTTATCAACTCCACTTAATTATGTTGGATCTACTCTTAGGCAAGGTCTATTCCTCCTCCACCTAAGCACATTAAATTTGGATTAAGCCCACATAATTAAGAACAAACTAAGTATTTATCATATAATTCGAAAACAATAACAAGATTCATCATAGGTTTCATCCTTCTTCTGTATCCAAAGGGTTTAGTTCATAACAATAAAGGAAAACATCTCAAGAGAAAAGATAAAACAAAACATAAAAATCCCTAAAACCCCTGAAGGAATTGAAGGAGAGATCCTCCGCCTTGAGTATAATTCTAGCTTCTTGAGATGGATCAACTGGCTATCCCGAGAGTGAATCCCCACAAATCGCCTTCTCTCGGCCTAGCACGACGCCCCTAGACGATGGCTTTGGGCTCCCCTCTTAGGTCATACTTAAGGTGTATTTATAGGCTTTTGAAATACGCTTTTTTCTCCTAAGTATCCTTTCCCGAATGAAATTGCTCTTCTCCACGGCAGGAGAGGCATGGCCATGACACACGCTCAGGTGAATCGTGGCCAGCCGTGTTCAAATTTCTTAAATGAGACACTACCAGTGAGTCGTGGTTAGACCGTGTTCTAGATGATTGACTTGGCACGGTCGTGTGGGTCCAAGTCCAGGCCGTGTTGATTTCCTCATTGGTCCGTTTTGGTCCGCTTTTGAGCCCGCTTTCTCGTTCTTTTTATCCTTGGGTACTTTCCTGAATATAAGACATGAAAAGAAAGGATTAAGAGCACCTTTTTACATAAATCAAGGGATAATTCATCCAAAAGCATACTAAATGTGGGATTAAAATATGTTACTATTTCGGTTTATCGCTTAACCCTTCTTTTCAGAAGCACCACAAAAGAATACAACCAACCCGATCCTATACCATGTGCCAACAAAGAAATAACTCATGAGGAACGAGGGATTCAGATCGATGATCTAGACGAGTGGAAGACACATTTTAAGGAAAAATTAGGGATACACAAAGCAGAACCAGAGCCACTCTACGCGGCAAACAAGTTCAAAATCGGAGATCAAGTATTGATTGATAAAGGCACTTCGAATATCTCTTCCTAACCCTAACACTAACAAAGAAATCCCTTTTAGGGTAATCAGTGTTTTTCCATACAGAACAGTCGATGTAAGTAATCAAAAACTTGATCGTTGTTTTCGCAATGTCAAAGTCTTAAAATTTATAAAAAGAATGATCAAACCTGGAAACTAACTATGACAACGATTTGAGGCAAGAGCACCTATCGAACAGTAGTATAGTTTAGTGGCAAGACCGGAATGTCGAACCCAAAGGAACTAAAAGTACTAATACTAACTCTCTTTTTATTATCTTGCCTAAAATAAAGGGAATTTGTTGTTTAATCTAAATTAATTAAATACTAAACTAAAGACTCTAAGACAAAGAAGAATGAATTTGGGGAAAATAACTTGAGGAAAAACCAATTGATTAAGATGACACCCAAGGAAGAATCCACCTAGACTTCACTTGTTATCTAACTCAACTGCACGATATATATTCATTTGACTTGATCCGTAAGATTCCCTAATGTATATTAAACCCTCTCTCGAAGGCGAATAACGTCTCACCCTAGGTTGATTAATTGAAATCTCTTTCTAATTAAAACCCTAGAATTGCATTAACTCGACCTATGGAATCCCATATTAGGTTTCACCCTAATCCGCAAAATCTCGTCACCCTATCTCTAGGCACGCGATCAACTACGCTTAAATATGCTAGATCTACTCTTAGACAGGGACTTTTGCTCCTCCATCTAAGCACATCAAACTTGAATCAATATCCCGAAAATATCAACACAAGAATTAAGAACACATAATTAAGAACAAGTCAAATATTTATCATATAGTTTAGCAAACGATAACAAGATTCATCTAAGTTTCATCCCCCTCAGGTATTTGAGGGTTTAGTTCATAACAATAAAAGAAAACATCTCAGAAGAAAAGATAAAACAAAACATAAGAAATCCCTAAAACCCCCTGAAGGAATTGAAGGAGAGATCCTCCATCTTGAGTATAATTTCGGCTTCTAGAGATGAATCAACTCGCTATCCTCGAGTGAATCCCCACAAATCTGCCTTCTCTGGCCTAGCAAGACACCCCTAGACGATAGCCTTAGGCTCCCCCTTTTAGGTCATACTTAGGGTGTATATATAGGCTTTTGGAATGTGTTTCTTTACCCCTAAGTATCCCAACCCAAATGAAACTTCTCTTTGCCACGGCAATGGCACGACCATGGCACACGCCCGTGCGAATCATGGCCAGGCCGTGTTGGACTTCATTAATGAGGCGCGGCCGTGTGGTCTTGGGTCCAGGCCGTGCCGATTTCGTGATCTGGCCCATTTGGCTCGTTTTAAGCCCGTTTCTTGTTCTTTTCATCCTCCGTTGCTTCCCTGAGTATAAAACATGAAAATAAAGGATTAAGAGCACCAAATTACATAAAATAAGGGATAATTCATCCAAAAGCATGCTAAATGTGGGATTAAAATATGTTACTTTTACGGTTTATCAAATACCCCCACACTTAAGCTTTTGCTTGTCCTCAAGCAAAATTCTCAACTCATAATTAAAACAAACTTCCCTCAATTCATGATAGTCATTGATAATGTTTCATTATAATTCAAAGATAATTTATACATGGATAATTCAACTCAAAGAGTCCTAAAGATTCAAACAATCTAAGTCATACATTTGTAGCATAAAACATAGGTGTTTCCCTTCATCTAAATAATTACCTTTGATTCAAAACTGACAAGGATTGACATCCTCCCTAAAGATTCACTCAAATCACTCAAAGTGTTTAAGGTTTAGAATTAAGCACTCAAAAGTCAACATGAAGAGTTAATCCCATAGGCTTGCATGAAAATCAGATCTCCACCACTATAATATGAGATGATGCGCAAATCAAAAGGTCTTTAACAGGTTGTAACAGGGCTTGGGTTAAGGTATGGATAAAGGCTGAATTAGAGGGTTAAAATCAAGATTGAATTGACAAATTACCTAACCAGAAACAACGAACTGAATATAATTACATCAATTGAAAACTAATAGTACTAATAATTCGAGCTTCTTCTTCAATATTCAAACGTATAAGCTCATTTAATCACAAAACTAATAATGAATATACTTCGGATTTTTTTTTCATAAGTACATACATAATAAAGGATAAATTACTGAAATAAAAATCATAGTTAGGCAACTAATCAAATCAAATCTTGATATAAGGGTAGTTAAAAAGGATGGTGATAATAAATAAAAAGGGTTTTGGGTTAATATTAGCGGGTAAGTCAATAAATGGGGTTGTTAGGACTAAACGGGGTTCACTAGGGGTTAATTATGAAGGTAGGTTTTTAGTGGAGTAAGTGGGTTAAATTCTAGGTGCCTTCATCATCTTTGTATATCAAATCAAAGGTGTGGTCTCGACATGTATAATCGATGCAAGTTCTAGAATAACAAATCAATACTGACACACTCATAATCAATAAAGTGAGCAAGAGAAAAAGAATATGCTCTATAAGGCTCAAAATCTCACAAAAATTATGGGTATTTTGATGTCAACCTCGTAAATTTCAAATTTCAAGGTAATATTCAAATTCAGGTAGACAACCTAAATTTTTTTTTTCTTTTCTGAAAAATAGACTTGTCATGCTTGATTCTTTAGTATCTTAGAATTTAATTATCAATGCAAAACTATCAATGACTTAATCCAAGACACATCAATAAAAATCATAAATCAAAGGAATTTCATTCTAATTATAATATGAGAAACTTACTTAAGAAACAAGACATAATTCAGGATTTGAGAATAATGCAAAAAGTTTGGCACCTAATTTCAGGAATTTGAGAATAATGAAAAAAAGTTAGGCACCTTTTTAGGTTGTTCACCCCCCACACTTAAGATGTACATTGCCCTCAATGTACAAATATATATATATATAGACAATTAAGTATAAATTCAAAAGATATGGAGAGAAGTGAAACTCCCTGAATTATGGATGAAATCCTTGCGTTGGAGGTGAAAGATAAGTTGGAGGAGTCGTTCTTTATGACGATCATGCGCTAGATGAAGAAATTGGGCAGCTCATGGAGGATTAGCCAGGATATAATAATTAAAACTATACTAATTAAATAAAATAAGAAAAGCAAGCTAAAGTGAATAAAAATAAAAATAAAAATAGAATAAAATTAAAGGAAAAGATAAATGGACCGTAGAGTCCTTATTGTTGGATGGTTCGCGAGGTGGGCGTGATTTCTATGGCTGCGGTGAGTTGGTGGTCGTGGTTCCGGTGTGATTCCCTAGCAGCCTGTAGAACCTAAAATTAAGAAACTAAAATAAAATAAACTGAGTTAAGCAGAAGAGAATTAAAGATAAGGAAATTGAAGCAAAAGAGAAAAAGGAAGTAAAAACTAAATGGCCTCAAATGTCCTTGGCTCGTCGAATGATTGAAGCAGCCGGTATGAACTTATATAGATCGGTCTCCCTCTGGGAGACTATGCTTGATTCCTTCCGCTTCTTCGGCATTTGGTGTAGCTCAAGCGTTTTGGGAATGTATTGGAGAAGAAAAGTAGGGGGGTCTGAATAATGGGATAGAATAAAGGGGATAGGGAGTAGGAAAGTGAGTAAGGGAAGAGAAAAAGGAGGGGGTTTAAATAGATTTTCAAGCCAGGTACAACCCCACGCCCGTGTACCGTGGGCGTGCTAAGTCACACGGCTGCCTCGCACGGCCGTGTTGAGCATCGTATTGTTTCTCCCACGCCATGTTCAGGTTGTCACGCCCGTGTGTAAACTACCAGTGTCGACCACGACCGCATCGCACGGCCGTGGGGTTTTGTCGGTGCCCGTGGTGTGGTGGTTGGAGTCCGTGATTTTAAAATTTACTCTCTGACTCGTACCATCTCTGCCATGTCAGTACGGCGATTCAGTGCACCCACACGGCCACGTCCACGGCCGTGTGAAAGGCCGTGTGGCCTGGAATTCTGTACTTTTGGTTAGTTTATAGTTAGGTACTATAAAGAAGGGATAAAATAGAATAAATAGGACAAAATAAAAATGTAAAAGTTAATGGGGTTAGTACTCGGGTTACCTCCCGAGAAGCTCTCGTTTAAAGTCTTAAGCTAGACTCACCTCTCGTTCGCTTAATCAAGGTGGTTTGAGGAGTTGAAAGTCATTCCTCATGCTATCAGTTTCATTATCATAATATAGTTCAAGTCGATATGCGTTTATATTGAAAGTAGCAAAAATAGGATTACTTACCTCGACTGTTCCGTATGGGAAAACACTGATTACTCTAAAAGGGATTTCTTTGTTAGTGTTAGGGTCAGGAGGAGATATTCGAGGGTCTGCTTTATCAATATGCATTAGGATGTTATCGCACTTAGCCTGCCATCTAGCATTATCACTACACATTCACATGTCTACTTACTCAATTAAACATCCATTCACAATTCTACTACATTCATTCTACTTGAACCACATAGGTTCTCAATCAATCTCGAACAAGCTACACACTAGCTATCATCAACAAATTGTAAGTATGAATGCATTGTTTATGCATAGACTTACCTCGGTACTCAAAAGTATTGAGACTTGCAATTTAGTCCAACACCTTACTTTTGCCTCGGTTTCGATTCGGGCTTTGCCTTTCTTGATCTATAATGAATAAATCAGCTTATTCAATACACACATTGACTAGATTGACCTTTATCTCATACTTTAGCAAAATTACTATTTTGCCCCTAAACTTTCTCATATTTACACTTTAGCCCCAAAGGCTTGTAAAGTGATTTTTATTCAACTTTCTAGTCTTTCATGCTTAGTCGAACCACTTATTCAACTAAAGCTATCATCAATTCTCACTAAAACACACATGTATGACCAAACTTAAGATTTTCACAATCAAGTCCCTACATGCATTTTTCATGGAAAATCACTTAACAAAAGATGTTTCTACTACATCAAACTTTCATAATCTTCCATAAAATATCAACATACATGCATGTCATACATGACCACATTTTTGAACATCCATTTTAGCTCATCAAATAGCTAAAAATAGCTTACTCATGCTACTAGGACTTCAAAAATACAAAGAATATCAAAAACGAGGCTAGATGCACTTACTAGCAAGCTTGAAAAATTTAAAGAACCCTAACAATGGCTCTTGGAATTTTCTGCAGCCTTGGGGAAGAAGATGAATGAATTTTGTGATCTTTTCGCCTATTTTAATCACTTAATTGATAAATGACCAAAATGCTCTTTTTGATAAACTTTCTATTTTAACCCATTCATGCCCAATTTGGTCCAAAAATTAGAATTTGGATAAATTGCTATTTAAGGACCTCTAATTAATAATCTAAAGCTATTTCACACAATTAGCTTCTAGAATCTCACATTTCGCAACTTTTACAATTTAGTCCTTTTGGACAATTCAACCACAATTTCACAAAATTACTTCATGAAACTTTCACACTAGCATGCATACATAGCATAAACCTCAAAAACTCATTCATAAACCTCAGATTTGTGGTCTCGCACCACTATTCTGACTAGGCCCTTAATCAGGGTGTTGCATATCTGAGGGTTTAGTTCATAACAATAAACGAAAACATCTCACAAGAAAAGATAAAACAAAACATAAGAAATACCTAAAACCCCCTGAAGGAATTGAAGGAGAGATCCCCACAAATCTGCCTTCTCTGGCCTAGCAAGACGCCCCCTGTTAAAGGTACTGGGCTCCCCCTTTTAGGTCATACTTAGGGTGTATATATAGGCTTTTGGAATGTGTTTCTTTGCCCCTAAGTATCCCACTCCGAATGAAACTTCTCTTTGCCACGGCAGGGGCACAGCCATGGCACACGCCCGTGTGAATCGTAGCCAGGCCGTGTTGGGTTGGCTAATGAGGCACGGCCGTGTGGTCTTAGGCTCAAGCTGTGTGGTCTTGGGTCCAGGCCATATCGATTTTGTGATGTGGCCCATTTTGCCCGTTTTAAGCCCGTTTCTTGTTCTTTTCATCCTCCAGTGCTTTCTTGAGTATAAAACATGAAAATAAAGGATTAAGAGCACCAAATTACATAAAATAAGGGATAATTCATCCAAAAGCATGCTAAATGTGGGATTAAAATATGTTACTTTTACGGTTTATCAAATACCCCCACACTTAAGCTTTTGCTTGTCCTCAAGCAAAATTCTCAACTCATAATTAAAACAAACTTCCCTCAATTTATAATATTCATAAATAGTGTTTCATCATGATAAATCGAAATAGTAACATATTTTAATCCCACATTTAGCATACTTTTGGATGATTTATCCCTTGATTTATGTAAAAAGGTGCTCTTAATCCTTTCTTCTCATGTCTTATACTCAGGAAAGCACCCAAGAATAAAAACAACGAGAAACGGGCTCAAAACGGACCAAAGTAGGCCAAAGAAAGAAATCGACACGGCCTGGACTAAAGCCCACACGGCCGTGCCTCCTCAAATATACTAGAGCACGGCCTGATGTCGATCTACACGACCGTGCCTCACTAACGGAGTCCAACACGGCCTGGCCACAATTCTCACGGGTGTGTGCCATGGTCGTGCCCCTGCCGTGGAGGAGAGTAATTTCACTCGGAAAAGGATACTTAGGGGGAAAGAAACCTATTTCAAAAGCCTATATAAAGACCCTAAGTATAGCCTAGAAGAGGGCGTTTCGCTAGGCCAAGGAGCCGAGCCAAAAAGGTCAGATTTGTGGGAAACTCTCAAGGGATAGTCAGTTGATCCATCTCAAGAAGCCGAAATTCTACTCAAGACGGAGGATATCCTCTTCAATTCCTTCAGGGGGTTTTAGGGATTTCTTATGTTTTGTTTTATCTTTTCTTCTGAGATGTTTTCTTTTATTGTTATGAACTAAACCCTTCAGATACCTGAAGGGGGATGAAACCTAGATGAATCTTGTTATTGTTTTCTGAACTATATGATAAATACTGGATTTGTTCTTAATTATGTGTGCTTAATTCTTGTTTTATTATTTTGCGGATATTGATTCAAGTATGATGTGCTTAGGTGGTGGAGCAAAAGACCCTGCCTATTCATAGATCTAGCATAATTACAACGGAGTTGTTCGCGCGCCTAGAGATAGGGTGACGAAGCGTTGCCGGATTAGGGTGAAACCTAATATGGGAATCCATAGATTGAGTTAATGCGATTCTAGGGGTTTTAATTAGAAAGAGATTTCAATTAATCAACCTAGGGTTAGTCGTTATTCGCTTCGAGAGAGGGTCTAATGTACATTAGGGAATCCTACGGATCAAGTCAAGTGAATAAATCGTCTGGTTCAGTGTTAGATAACAGGTGAAGTCTAGGTGGATTCTTCCTAAGGGTATCATCTTAATCAACTGAGTTTTTCCCAAGTATTTCCCCAATTCATTCTTTTTGTCTTTGTGTCTTTAGCTTAGTAATTAGTTAATTTAGATTAATAAACAACTTCACTTATTTTAGGCTAAATAATAGAAAGAAAGTTAGTATTAGTACTTTTAGTTCCTTTGGGTTCGACAATTCGGTCTTGCCTAAGCTATACTACTGTTCGATAGGTGCACTTGCCTCAATCGTTGTCATAGTTAGTTTCCAGGTTCGATCATTCTCATTATAAATTTTAAAACTCTGACTTCACAGCGATCAAGTTTTTTGGCGCCGTTGCCGGGGAACTAAAATATTAAGAAAGCTCTATTTTTATTACTTTAGCCATTTTTTTATTTTCTGAAATTTATTTTTATTTTTATTTTTATTATTTTTTACTTTGCTAATTTTTCCTCTATTTTGCTTTTGACAGATAATTTTAGTTTATAGAGAAGATGGCACTGAATAATTATCAGTGGCAAGCAATGAGGATAATTCCTACTAAAGCAGCCAGTGTCTTCAACCTTCACATACATCCAGTTATGCAGTACGAAACAAGCGGAGGCGTGGCGAACCCTGAGTACCCACCCAACGGATATGGCATGGAGAACGAACAAGTCCACTATATGGGTAACTATTCTAGACCTCAAAATAATTTTTATAGTGACACTTATAACGCAGGTTGGAGGTACCATCCTAAATTCTCGTGGGATGATCAAAGTAGCCAAGGACTGGAACTTCCTCCAGATTTTCAACAACCACCTAACCAACAAGAAGAGGAGTCGAACATTGAAGAGATGATGACAAAATTCATGGTATCCACAGATACCCGTCTCCAACACACTGAGACAACACTTAAAAACCAACAAACATCGATTGAAGGGATCAAGAACCAAGTTGGGGAACTTACTAAGTCAGTTGGGGAAATTACTAAGTTAGTTGGACAACTTGCGAAGCTGATTTCTGAACAACTACAAGAAAGCTTGCCAAGCAACACTGAAACTAACCCAAAAGCAAATTCAAACCATAACAGCTCATGACAGTGAAAGGTTAGTGGAATCTGACCCAAGGCAAGAGCCTGTGGTGAGTGGAGATAAGGTTGAGGTAAGCCAGGATTTACCAAACCCGATAATTACAGAGTACCAAGCTCATGCGCCATACCCCAATGCGACAAAGAAAGACCACACAGAGGAAGAATTCGGTAAGTCTCTTAAACTTCCAAAGAAATTTCATATTAACTTGCCATTTCTTGAAGCTCTTTCGTAGATGCTAGATCCTAGACCTCGTATCAATAAAGAAGAAATTCATGAGGATCGAAGGCTTTGGATCGATAAACTAGACGAGTGAAAGACACACTTCAAAGAGAAACTAGGAATACACGAAGTAAAACCGAAGGAACCCCCAGACGAGCTGATAGGAACAACAAATCACTTCAAAATAGGGGATCAGGTATTGGTGAATAAGGAAGACCCTCGAATCACCACTTCAGACATCAAAACAAACAAAGAAATCACCTTTAAAGTACTTAATGTCTTCCTATACGGGACAGTCGAGGTAAGCAATCCTAAATTCAGCACTTTTCAGGTAAACATTACTCGACTTAAACTATTTATCAAAAACCGAATTGATCGCATGAGAAAGGATTTTCACCTCCTCAAACCACCATGACCATATGAATGAGAGGTAAAGTCTAGCTTAAGACTATAAACGAGCGCTCCTCGGGAGGCAACCCGAGCACTAACCCCATTAATTTTTACATTTTTCAATTTTTTTTACTTTTATTTTTTCCTTTTAGCACCTAACCATTAACTAACCAGAGTGCAGATTTCCAGACCACACGGCTTTACACACGGCTGTGGCCGTGGCCGTGTGGCCACCACAAGAAGGTACAAGGGCGGGGGCAACCACCAGATCCATAATCTCTATTTAGACCCCCTTCTTCCTTTTTCTTTTTTAGTTGTCTTTCTTCTTTCATTTTCCATTATTTACTTTTATTCTTACTTTTATTTTTATTTTTATTTTTATTTTATTTATTATCTTCTTCTTATTCTTCATACCATTTAGATTTAGCTTAGGATACAATAAAATTAGGACGGCTGCTTCGAGGACTCAATTTCAAACAGTTCGAGACGCTTCCCCATGTTCACCTCCAATCCTATCCGGTTTCTTTTCAAGGATTTCATCCATAATTCAGGGAGTTTCACCTCTCTCCATATCTTTTCAATTTATACTTAATTATCTATATATATATATATATATATATATATATATCTTGTACATTGAGGGCAATGTACATCTTAAGTATGGGGGGGTGAACAACCTAAAAAGTGCCTAACTTTTTTGCATTATTCTCAAATCCCTAAATTAAGTCTTGTTTTTAAGTAAATTTCTCATATTATCATTAGAATGAAATTTCCATGGTTTATGATTTTTATTGATATGTTTTAGATTAAGTCATTGATAATTAAATTTTAAGATACTAAAGAATCAAGCATGATAAGTCCATTTTTTTCAATTAAAATTTGCTAGGTTGTCAAACTGAGTTTGAATATTACTTTGAAGTTTGAAATTTACGAGGTTGATGTCAAAAATACCCATAATTTTTGTGAGTTTTTGAGCCTTATAGGGCATATATTCTTTTTCATGCTCACTTTATTGATTATGAGTATGTCAACATTGATTTGTTATTCTAGAACTTGCCTCGTTTATACATATCGAGACCACACCTATGATTTGATATACAGAGATGATTAAGGCACCTAGGTTTTAACCCACTAACTCCATTAAAAGCCTACCTTCACAATTAACCCCTAGTGAACCCCTTTTAATCCCAACAACCCTTTTTATTGACATATCCACTAATATTAACCCAGAAACCCTTTGTTTTTGTTGTCCCTATTCCTTTTGACGACCCTTATATCGATATTTGATTTTATTAATAGCCTAACTATGTTTTTATTTCAGTAATTTATCCGTTGTTATGTATTTATGATTTGTTCTTGAAAAAAAAATCGAAGTATAGTCGTTATTCATTACTAGTTTTGTGATTAAGTGAGCTTATACGTTTGAATTCCAAATATTGAAGAAGAAGCTCGTATTATTAGTTTAAAGTTTCAATCCATTATGTAATTATTCAGTTTATTGTTTCTAGTTAGGTATTTTATGAATTCAATCTCGATTCTAACCTTCTAATTCAGCCTCTATCCACACCTTAACCCTAGCCCTGTTACAACCCTAATTAAAGACCTTTTGATTTGTGCATCATATCATATTATAGTGGTGGAGATTTGATTTTCAGGCAAGCCTATGGGATTAACTTTTCATGTTCGACTTTTGAGGGCTTTTTCCTGAACCTTAAACACATTGAGTGATTTGAGTGAATCTCTAGTGAGGATGTCAATCCTTGTCGGTTTTGAATTAAAGGTAATTATTTAGATAAGGGGAGACGCCTATATTTTCGAGCTACAAATCTATGAATTAGATTGTTTGAATCCTTACGACTCTTTGAATTGAATTATCCATGTATAAATTATCTATGAATTATGATAAGACATTATTGATAGGAATTATGAATTATAGAAAGTTCGTTTTAATTATAAGTTGAGAATTTTGCTTGAGGACAAGCAAAAGCTTAAGTGTGGGGGTATTTGATAAACCGAAATAGTAACATATTTTAATCCCACATTTAGCATACTTTTGGATGATTTATCCCTTGATTTATGTAAAAAGGTGCTCTTAATCCTTTCTTTTCATGTCTTATACTCAGGAAAGCACCCAAGAATAAAAACAACGAGAAACGGGCTCAAAACGGACCAAAATGGGCCAAAGAAAGAAATCGACACGGCCTGGACTAAAGCCCACACGGCCGTGCCTCCTCAAATATACTAGAACACGGCCTGATGTCGATCTACACGGCCGTGCCTCACTAACGGAGTCCAACACGGCCTGGCCACGATTCACACGGGCGTGTGCCATGGCCATGCCCCTGCCGTGGAGGAGAGTAATTTCACTCGGAAAAGGATACTTGGGGGCAAAGAAACCTATTTCAAAAGCCTATATAAAGACCCTAAGTATAACCTAGAAGAGGGCGGTTAGCTAGGCCAAGGAGCCGAGCCGAAAAGGTCAGATTTGTGGGAAACTCTCAAGGGATAGTCAGTTGATCCATCTCAAGAAGCCGGAATACTACTCAAGACGGAGGATCTCCTCTTTAATTCCTTCAGGGGGTTTTAGGGATTTCTTACGTTTTATTTTATCTTTTCTTCTAAGATGTTTTCTTTTATTGTTATAAACTAAACCCTTCAGATACCTGAAAGGGGATGAAACCTAGATGAATCTTGTTATTGTTTTCTGAACTATATGATAAATACTTGATTTGTTCTTAATTATGTGTGCTTAATTCTTGTTTAAATATTTTGCGAATATTGATTCAAGTATGATGTGCTTAGGTGGTGGAGCAAAAGTCCCTGCCTATTCATAGATCTAGCATAATTACAGCGGAGTTGTTCGCGCGCCTAGAGTTAGGGTGACGAAGCGTTGCTGGATTAGGGTGAAACCTAATATGGGAATCCATAGATCAAGTTAATGCGATTCTAGGGGTTTTAATTAGAAAGAGATTTCAATTAATCAACTTAGGGTTAGTTGTTATTCACTTCGAGAGAGGGTCTGATGTACATTAGGGAATCCTACGGATCAAGTCAAGTGAATAAATCGTCTGGTTCAGTGTTAGATAACAAGTGAAGTCTAGGTGGATTCTTCCTAAGGGTATCATCTTAATCAACTGAGTTTTTCCCAAGTATTTCCCCAATTCATTCTTTTTGTCTTTGCGTCCTTAGCTTAGTAATTAGTTAATTTAGATTAATAAACAACTTCACTTATTTTAGGCTAAATAATAGAAAGAAAGTTAGTATTAGTACTTTTAGTTCCTTTGGGTTCGACAATCCGGTCTTGCCTAAGCTATACTACTGTTCGATAGGTGCACTTGCCTCAATCATTGTCATAGTTAGTTTCCAGGTTCGATCATTCTCATTATAAATTTTAAAACTCTGACTTCACAGTGATCAGATCATAATTCAAAGATAATTTATACATGGATAATTCAACTCAAAGAGTCCTAAATATTCAAACAGTCTAAGTCATACATTTGTAGCATAAAACATAGGTGTTTCCCCTCATCTAAATAATTACCTCTGATTCAAAATCGACAAGAATTGACATCCTCACTAAAGATTCACTCAAATCACTCAAAGTGTTTAAGGTTCAGAATTAAGCACTCAAAAGTCAAACATGAAGAGTTAATCCCATAGGCTTGCATGAAAATCAAATCTCCATCACTATAATATTAGATGATACACAAATCAAAAGGTCTTTAACAGGGTTGTAACGGGGCTTGGGTTAAAGGTGTGGATAAAGGTTGAATTAGAAAGTTAGAATCGAGATTGAATTGACAAATTACCTATTTAGAAAAAATGAACTGATAAATAATTACATCAATTGAAAACTTGTACTAATAATACTCTAATACGAGCTTCTTCTTCAGTAATTGGAATTTAAACGTATAAGCTCACTTAATCACAAAACTAATAATGAATACACTTCGATTTTTTTTTAAGAACAAATCACAAATAATAATAAAGAACTTTAACAACTGAAATATAGAACATAGTTAGGTAACTGCTCAAAATCAAATCTCGATAAAAAGGGTAGTCAAGAGGAATGGTGATAACAAATACAGACTGGGTTTTGGGTTAATATTAGTGGGTGAGTCAATAAATAGGGTTGCTAGGATTAAAAGGGGTTCACTAAGGGTTAATTATGGAGGTAGGTTTTTTTTAGTGGAGTGAGTGGGTTAAATCCTAGGTGCCTTCATCATCTCTGTATATCAAATCAAAGGTGTGGTCTCGACATGTATAATCGATGCAAGTTCCAGAATAACTAACCAATGTTGACACACTCATAATCAAAAAGTGAGCAAGAAAAAGAATATATGCTCTATAAGGCTCAAAATCTCACAAAAATTATGGGTATTTTAATGTCATCCTCGTAAATTTCAAACTTCAAAGTAATATTTAAATTCAGGTAGACAACCTAAAAAAATTTTAATTCTGAAAAATAGACTTATCATGCTTGATTCTCTAATATTCTTAGAATTTAATCATCAATGCACAATTATCAATAACTTAATCTAAAACATATCGATAAAAATCATAAATCATGGAAATTTTCATTTTAATCATAATATGAGAAACTTACTTTAAGACAAGGCATAATTCAGGGATTTGAGAATAATGCAAAAAGTTTGGAATCCTTAAGATTCACCCCCCACACTTAAGATGTACATTGCCCTCAATGTACAAAGATATATAATAGCAAAAATAATAATAAAATCATAAGATATGGGGAGAAGTGAAAATTCCTGAATTATGGATGAAAATCCTTGGAGGATGTTCCATGACAAAGACGTTGGAGGGGTTGTGGTGGCTATGGTTGTGGTTGTGGTGGCTACCCACTATTGCTGTGCTAGATGAAGGAATTGGGTAGCATGTGAAGGATTAGCCAAGATATACTAATAATAATTAAAACTATACTAATTAAATAATTAAAGAAAAGCAAGCTAAAGTGAAGAGAAATAAAATATGAAGTAAAATTAAAAGAAAAGATAAATGGACCGTAGGGTCCTTTTTTGTTGGATGGTTCGCGAGGTGGGCGTTATTTCTAAGGCTGCTGTGGTGCTGGCGGTGGCGGAAGTGGTGTGATTCCCAAGCAGCCTGTAGAACCTAAAATTAAGAAACTAAAATAAAATAAACTAAATTAAGCATAAGATAGTCAAAGAGAAGGAAAATAAAGGAGAAGAGTAAAGAAGAAGAAAAATTAAATGGTCTCAAAGACCCTTGGCTTGTCAAATATTTGAAGCGGTCGGCATGAACTTATGTAGATCGGTCTCCCACAGGGGTGCTGTCCTTGGATCCTTCCGCTTTTTCGACATAGTTATGGTGTGGCTCGATAGTTAATGAAATATTAGAGAGGAAAAATAGGGAGAGGGTTAAGAAAGAAAAGGAAAACTAAATGGGCTGAATGGGTGAGAAGAGGGAGGGGTGGGTGGTTTAAATAGAATTCTCAAGTCAGGTACATTCCTACGCCCGTGTCTCGTGGAGTGGCATCTCACACGGCCGCATCGCACGGCCCTGGTGGGCTTCGTTCGTTTCTCCCACGCCCATGTTCAGGTTGCCACGCCCGTGTGTAAATTACCAGTGTCGACCACGACCGTATCGCACGGCCATGGTGGGCTTCATTTGTTTCTCCCACGCCCATGTTCAGGTTGCCACGCCCGTGTGCAAATTACCAGTGTCGACCACGGCCGCATCGCACGGCCGTGGGGTTTTTTCGGTGCCCGTGGTGTGGTGGTTGGAATCCGTGATTTGAAAATTGATTCGCTCTGACTCGTACCATCTCTGCCATGTCAGTACAGTGATTCGGTGCATCCACATGGCCACGGCCATGGCCGTGTGCAAGGCCGTGTGGCCTGGAATTCTGTACTTTTGGTTAGTTTATAGTTAGGTACTATAAAGAAAAAAATAGAATAAATAAGACAAAATAAAATGTAAAAGAAGAATTAAAAATGTAAAAATTTATGGGGTTAGTGCTCGGGTTGCCTCCCGAGAAGCGCTCGTTTATAGTCTTAAGCTAGACTTTACCTCTCATTCGTATGGTCATGGTGGTTTGAGGAGGTGAAAATCCTTTCTCATGCGATCAATTCGATTGTGGATATAAAGTTTAAGTCGAGTAGTGTTTACCTTAGAAGTGCTAAATTTAGGTTTATTTACCTCGACTGTTCCATCTGGGAAGATTTTGAGTACCTGATCTCCTATCTTAAGTTGGGTTGTCCCATCGTCAAGTTTGTCGTGGAGTTGCCTCATTTTTGCTTTGTGTATTTTAAATTTCTCTTTGAAGTGTGTCTTCCACTCGCCTAGTCCTTCGGTCTGAAGCCTTCGTTCCTCATGCATTTCTTCTTTATTGACACGAGGTCTAGGATCTGGCATCTGCGAAAGAGCTTCAAGAAACGACAAGTTAATAAGAAACTTCTTTGGAGGTTTAAGAAATTTACCGAATTGTTCCTCTGTGTGGTCTTTCTTTATCGCATTGGGGTATGGCATATGAGCTTGGTACTCGGTAATTACCGGGTTTGGTAAATCATGGCTTACCTCAACCTTACCTTCACTTACTACAGGCTCTTGCCTTGGGTCAGATTCCACTAACCTTTCACTGTCATGAGCTGTTACGGCTTGAATTTGCTCTTTTGGGTTAGTTTCTGTGTTGCTTGGTAAACGCCCTTGCGGTCGTTCAGAAATTAACTTTGCAAGTTGTCCAACTGACTTAGTAAGTTCCCCAACTTGGTTCTCGATCCCTTTGATCGATGCTTGTTGATTATTAAGCGTTGTCTCAGTTTTTTGGAGACGGGTATCTGTGGCTGCCATGAATTTTGTCAGCATCTCCTCGAGGTTCGACTCCTCTTCCTGTTGGTAAGGTGGTTGTTGAAAATTTGGAGGAAGTTCCGGTCCTTGGCTACTTTGATCATCCCACGATAAATTAGGATGGTACCTCCAACCTGCATTATAAGTGTCACTATAAACATTATTTTGAGGTCTAGAATAGTTACCCATATAGTAGACTTATTCGTTCTCTATGCCATATCCGTAGGGTGGGTACTCAAGATTCGCCACGCCTCCGCTTGTTTCGTACTGCATAACTGGATGTATCTGCGAAGAACACAAATCATCAAACTTTTTTATTTAACATCTCTAACTGGTTTGATAGCCTGGTTATTGGGTCGAGGTTGTAGATATCGGCTGCTTTTGTTGGCTTTGTCCCCATAACTTGCCACTGATAGTTATTCAGTGACATCTCCTCTATCTCCCAAAATCAAATAAAAGAAAATTTAGCAAAGTAAAAAAAAGATAATAATAATAATAATAATAATGGCTAAAGTAATAAAAATTGAGCTTTCTTAATATTTTAGTTCCCCGGCAACGGCGCCAAAAACTTGATCGTGTGTCAGAGTTTTAAAAATTTAAATAAAGAGAATGATCGAACCTGGAAACTAACTATGACAACGATTGAGGCAAGTGCACCTATCGAATAGTAGTATAGCTTAGGCAAGACCGGATTATCGAACCCAAAGGAACTAAAAGTACTAATACTAACTTTCTTTTTATTATTTAGCCTAAAATAAAGGGAATTTGTTGTTTTAAATCTAAATTAATTAACTACTAAATTAAAGACTCTAAGACAAAGAAGAATAAATTTGGGAAAATAACTTGAGGAAAAACCAATTGATTAAGACGACACCAAAGGAAGAATCCACCTAGACTTCACTTGTTATCTAACTCTGAACCAGACGATTTATTCACTTGACTTGATCCGTAAGATTTCCTAATGTATATTAAACCCTCTCTCGAGGTGAATAACGTCTATTCCTAGGTTGATTAATTGAAATCTCTTTCTAATTAAAACCCCTAGAATCGCATTAACTCGATCTATGGAATCCCATATTAGGTTTCACCCTAATCCGGTAAAATCTCGTCACCCTATCTCTAGGCACGCGATCAACTCCACTTAACTATGCTAGATCTACTCTTAGGCAGGGACTTTTGCTCCTCCACCTAAGCACATCAAACTTGAATTAATATCCGCGAAATATCAACACAAGAATTAAGAACACATAATTAAGAACAAGTCAAATATTTATCATATAGTTCAGTAAACGATAACAAGATTCATCTAAGTTTCATCCCCCTCAAGTATCTGAGGGTTTAGTTCATAACAATAAACGAAAACATCTCAGAAGAAAAGATAAAACAAAACATAAGAAATCCCTAAAACCCCCTGAAGGAATTGAAGGAGAGATCCCCCGTCTTGAGTATAATTTCGACTTCTAGAGATGAATCAACTGGCTATCCTCGAGCGAATCCCCACAAATCTGCCTTCCCTGGCCTAGCAAGACGCCCCCTATCAAAGGTACTGGGCTCCCCCTTTTAGGTCATACTTAGGGTGTATATATAGGATTTTAGAACGTGTTTCTTTGCCCCTAAGTATCCCAATCCGAATGAAACTTCTCTTTGCCACGGCAGGGGCACGGCCATGGCACACGCCCAAGTGAATCGTGGCCAGGCCGTGTTGGGTCGACTAATGAGGCACGGTCGTGTGGTCTTGGGCTCAAGCCTTGTTCGAGATTATTAAGGAGGCACGGTCGTGTGGTCTTGGGTCTAGGCCGTGTCGATTTCGTGATGTGGCCCATTTGGCCCGTTTTAAGCCCGTTTCTTATTCTTTTCATCCTCCGGTGTTTTCTTGAGTATAAAACATGAAAATAAAGGAATAAGAGCACCAAATTACATAAAATAAGGGATAATTCATCCAAAATCATGCTAAATGTGGGATTAAAATATGTTACTTTTACGGTTTATCAGACAATTTCACAAAATTGCTTCATGAAACTTTCACACTAGCATGCATACATAGCATAAACCTCAAAAACTCATTCATAAACCTCAGATTTGTGGTCTCGCACCACTATTCCGACTAGGCCCTAGAGATTTTTGCCCCCGAAAATCTTACCAGTAAAGAGGTGTGGATGTTGCTCTCTCATAGCTTCTTCCGTTTCCCACGTAGCTTCTTCCACACGATGTTTCTGCCATAACACTTTCACTAGTGCTATGCTCTTATTCCTCAACTGCTTCACTTCTCGAGCCAAGATCTTAATCGGCTCTTCTTCATAAGACATATCCGGTCTTATCTCAATTTCCGCCGAAGGAATTACATGTGAAGGATCGGAGCGATACCGTCGCAACATCGACACATGGAACACATTATGAATCTTTTCCAACTCTACCGGCAAAGCCAACCAGTACGCTACAGGCCCAATTCTGTCTGTAATCTCATACGGCCCTATGAATCTTGGACTCAATTTCCCTTTTCGTCCAAATCTCATAATCTTCTTCCACGGGGACACTTTCAAAAACACATTGTCGCCCACTTTAAACTCAATTTCTTTTCTTTTCAAATCCACAGCGTCGACTTACTCGTTTGGTCCGAACCACTCTCGAACTATTACGGATTACTTTCACCTTCTCTTCGGTTTCTTTCACTAGATCGACCCCATGGATCCGCTTCTCACTAAGCTCGGTCCAATACAAAGGAGTCCGACACTTACGACCATACAAAGCCTCATACGGTGCCATCTATATACTTGACTGATAACTGTTGTTATAGGCGAATTCGACCAAAGGTAGATATCTCTCCCAGCTACCTTTGAATTCTAACACACAGCATCGAAGCATATCTTCCAGAACTTGAATCACTTTTTCAGACTGACCATCGGTTTGCGGATGGAATGCAGTGCTGAAATTCAATCTCGTACCCATGGCCTCTTGCAACTTCTTCCAAAATATCGAATTAAACCTCGGATCTCTATCCGATATAATAGACACAGGTACACCATGCAATCTCACTATCTCTGCCACATACAACTCAGCTAACTTATCCAGTGAATAATCAACACGTACTGGAATAAAGTGAGCCGACTTTGTCAATCTATCCACAACAACCCACACAACATCTTTCTTTCTCGGAGTCATCGGCAACCCCGTCACAAAATCCATGGTAATCCGATCCCACTTCCATTCGGGTACCATTACTGGCTGAAGCAATCCCGAAGGCACTTGATGCTCAGCTTTCACTTGTTGAAAAATTAGACACTTTTTCACGAACTCTGAAATATCTCTTTTCATACCCGGCCACCAATAAGACTCCTTCAAGTCATTATATATTTTCGTATTGCCCGGATGTACTGACAAACATCCACTGTGGGCCTCATGCAAAACCTTTTGGATTAAATCCTCATCTCTAGGTACACAAATTCTGTCACGGTACAACAAACAACCATTCGAGTCCACTCGAAAATCAGAATCACTTTCTGATCCACACTTAGCTCTCTTAGCTTGCATCTCACTGTCATACTTCTGAGCCTCACATATCTGTTGAACAAATAGTGGCTTAGCTCTCAACTCTGCCAAAATAGCACCATCATCAGAAATGCTAAACTCGTCCTCATAACTCTTAGAGCATACAAGGATTTCCTGCTCAGGGCATCCGCAACCACATTTGCTTTTCCCGGGTGGTAGTCAATGACTAACTCATAGTCTTTCAACAACTCAAGCCACCGTCTCTGTCGCAAATTCAGATCCTTTTGATCCATCAAATATCTCAAACTCTTATGATCTGTAAAGATTCGGCACTTCTCACCATATAAGTAATGTCACAAAATCTTTAACGCAAAAACAATCGCAGCCAACTCTAAATCATGAGTCGGATAATTCTTCTCGTGCGGTTTCAACTGTCTCGAGGCGTAAGCGACTACCTTACCCTCTTGCATCAACACGCAACCGATACCATTAAACGACGCGTCACTGTAAACCAAAAACTCTTTTCCCGATTCTGGTTGAACCAAAATCGGTGCCTCAGTCAATAATGTCTTCAGTCTCTCGAAACTCTGTTGACATGACTCAGTCCATTCAAACTTGACATCTTTGTGAAATAGTTTCGACATCGGGGTAGCAATCATAGAGAACCCTTTTACGAAACGTCCATAATATCCTGCTAATCCCAAGAAACTTCTGATTTCTGACACGTTCCTCGGTGATTTCCAATCCACAATAGCCGATATCTTACTCGGGTCAACTCTAACACCATCACCCGACATAATGTGTCCTAGGAATCCAACCTCACGGAGCCAAAACTCACTCTTGCTAAACTTAGCGTACAACTGCTTATCTTTTAAAGTTTGCAAGACAATTCTCAAATGTTCTTCATGATCATTCCCATCCCGAGAATAGATCAATATGTCGTCAATGAAGACAACTACAAACTTGTCCACATATGGTCTGAAAACACGGTTCATCAGATCCATAAAAATCGCAGGTGCATTCGTCAAACCAAACGGCATAATCAAAAACTCATAATGGCCATACCTCGTCCGAAATGTAGTTTTCAACACAAAAGCAAGATAGGACTCACACCCTTTTCTCAAGCATTTATCAGCCACTAAGGAAGAAATCATCACTGGTAGACTATCTGATCCACCTGATTCAACCCGAACCACATCTCTACTCTCACCTTTCAAATCAATAAACTTATTACCACAGTTCACTAAGACACTATGGGTGGTCAACCAATCCATGCCTAGGATTAAATCAAACTCATCAAACGGCAACAACATTAGGTTTACCGGAAAGCAATGATTCTCAATCAATAAAGGACAATTCTTACACACTCTGTCCACAAACACATGCTTTCCTAACGGGTTTGACACCTTAACCACTATGTCCGTAGTCTCAACGGTCATACTCAAACTAGATGCTGATCTCACGAAAATATAAGAATGAGTAGACCCTGGATCTATTAAAGCAATAACAAAGGTGTCAAAGAGAGAAAAAGTACCCGTTATCAAGTCAGGGGAGGATGCTTCTTCGCGAACGCGAATAGCATACGTCCTTGCAGGTGCCCGACCCTCCGGTCTCATAGCAGAGTCTCTGGACGCACCCCCACCACTATTCCCACCTCTAGGGTTTCTTGGTGGTCTACCCCTTGCAGACACATCACTAGGTCTCATCTCTTGCTTCTCTTCCTTATCATCCCTCTCGGGGCAGTTCCGGATAAAGTGGTCAGGGGAACCACACTTATAACATTTCCAATTATTTCCCCAACACTCTCCGGTGTGATATCTACCACAACTTGGACACTCTAGTTTGCTCTTCGTGTTGCCCACACTTTCCATTGAGGGGGCATGGACTCTCGAACCCGAGCGAGTATTGCCCAAGTCTCGATGCAAATAACCCACTGGTGTCGTCGTCCGAGGATTCACTTCCTTGGATCTTTTCGACTGGGCTTGGTATGACTTGCCCATCGACCTCTTTCTAGCATCTCGGGCTTCAATCACAGCCCTCCTCTTTTCTGAACTTAACTCTTCGGCCTTGCTTGCCCTTTCAACTAACACCACAAATTCTTTCAACTCCAAAATACCAACTAGGAGTTTGATGTCCTCATTCAGTCCGTCTTCGAACCTCTTACACAAGATGGTCTCTGTCGACACACATTCTTGAGCGTATTTGCTAAGCCTAACAAACTCACGCTAATACTCTGCTACTGACATTCTTCCTTGCTTCAACTCAAGGAATTCCTTCCTTTTCGATCGATGCGTCGTTGGCTTATATACTTCTTTTGGAATTCTTCCGAGAAAGAGTCCCACGTCACCCGCTCTCTCGAGACCACTGACGTCAACATCTTCCACCAATGGTATGCCGAGTCCCTCAGCAAGGATACGATACACTTCAAGCTCTCTTCAGGCATACAAGAGAGTTCATCGAATACTCTCATCGAGTTCTCTAACCGAACTCGCCTCTCGGGGTCATCATCTACCTCGACTCTAAACTCCTCACTCATGCTTCCTAATCTTATCCACCTGGGGTTTCGATATCCTCACTACATCCATACCTTGAGGAGCCACTAGATTTGGCTGAGGTATAGGAGGAGGTGGAGGAGGTTGAGCATTAGGGTTCGCTCGAACATAGTCCGAGTACCAATTGCTCATCATCTGGAGAAAAGCTTCTCGAGCCCCTTTCCGAGCCCCTTCCCCTTAACCCCTAGCCTCGGGTCCACTTTGAACAGGCACGGTTCCTTGCGCAAGAGCCACAAGCATAACTAGTCAGCTTCATCGCCATCAATGGATCAGAATCCATATACTATATAAAACAAGATTTAAAATCATCAGAAGCCACCACACTATCATTGTACACTTATGGCATGTATAGCTAGACTCTTACATCAGCTATGGTAGTCTTAGAACCGACAAAACCATAGCTCTGATACCACTAAATGTAACACCCCTTACCCGGGTTCTACGCCGAAATCGGGCCCGAGGTGTTACCGAACTCAAACCACTTGATCGCCACTTAGGCTCGTCATAACTACTCTCTGAAGTCATCTCAACAACCTCATTCTCGACTTACGAGGCCTCACTCATACACACGACGGCTCTCGAGACTAAACCAAAACTTTTTCCAATCTTAAAATTTTTCTTTTTTATACAGATCTCACATGCCCGTGCAAGATTAGACACGCCCGTGCATGGACACACACGCCCATGTCCCCAAACCGTGCCCAAAAACCCCAGCATTCTGCCAATGCCCCACAGCCAAAGGCACACGCCCGTGCTTACCACCCGTGGTGCACACTGACTACCTTAACACGGCCTAAAGTCTAGACACACGCCCATGTAGCTAGACCGTGGCCAACACTGATTAACACACATGTTCTAGGCACACGCCCGTGTGACTAGTCTGTGGTCTATTCTAATAGACAATACTAACATGCAGGGGACGCACGGCCAAGTTACACGCCCGTAGACTGACCATGTGTCTCACATGGTCTAGACACACGCCCGTCTGTCTATCCACATGGACAAGAACAAAGCTATGTGCCAAGTTCTTTTCACCCCTCTAGCATACACAACATATACTCATCTAACACAATCATAATCAACTCAAATTGAATTGCAATCTCACATAGACAACTATAACTTTTCATATAACATAAAATAGCCAACAACTATGGCATTATACAAAATAAGCTATCCATCTAAAGGCCAACACATCTTAGCCATTTACAACAAAATTCACTAACTTGTCTAGCCCCTATACATGCCATATACAAAACATTGAGTCTCATGTACCAGAGTGTGCTGATAGTGTGGGCGATCTTCCAATTGATCCTCATATCTCGGTTCAACACTTTTACTCTATAAGACAAGGGAAAAGAAAAGGAGTAAGCTTTGAGCTTAGTAAGTTTAGACATAAACAATTAAGCATCATAGTATAAGCTAAACAACAATTAGCATTATACTACCAAAAGTAATGAACAACTATGCTTACTCTTTCTAACCCTTACCACATTTCCAACACATCATGAGTCACATACTCATAACCATCGAAATGCACCCCTGCATCCAATGTCACATTTACACAATATACAACACATCATTATTTCTCGATAATACATCCACACAGCTAATCCACACATCTAATTCACACAGCTAATCCACACAGCTAATGTCTCGGTGGTTTCGCACTTAGCCCACCACAATCAATTGATAAGGTAGTATCGCACTTAGCTTACCAACAAGGTATTCATAGTGGTTTCGCACATAGCCCACTAGATAATATACCTAACGATAGCATCGCACATAGCCAGCGCGTCATCAATATGCATTAGGATGGTATCGCACTTAGCCTGCCATCTAGCATTTTCACTACACATTCACATGTCTACTTACTCAATTAAACATCCATTCACAATTCTACTACATTCATTCTACTTGAACCACATAGGTTCTCAATCAATCTCGAACAAGCTACACACTAGCTATCATCAACAAATTGTAAGTATGAATGCATTGTTTATGCATAGACTTACCTCGGTACTCAAAAGTATTGAGACTTGCAATTTAGTCCACCACCTTGCTTTTGCCTCGGTTTCGATCCGGGCTTTGCCTTTCTTGATCTATAATGAATAAATCAGCTTATTCAATACACACATTGACTAGATTGACCCATATCTCATACTTTAGAAAAATTACTATTTTGCCCCTAAACTTTCTCATATATACACTTTAGCCCCAACAGCTCGTAAAGTGATTTTTATTCAACTTTCTAGTCTTTCATGCTTAGTCAAACCACTTATTCAACTAAAGCTATCATCAATTCTCACTAAAACACACATGTATGACCAAACTTAAGATTTTCACAATCAAGTCCCTACATGCATTTTCATGGAAAATCACTTAACAAAAGATGTTTCTACTACATCAGGCTTTCATAATCTTCCATAAAATATCAACATACATGCATGTCATACATGACCACATTTTTGAACATCCATTTTAGCTCATCAAATAGCTAAAAATAGCTTACTCATGCTACTAGGACTTCAAAAATTCAAAGAATATCAAAAACGAGGCAAGATGCACTTACTAGCAAGCTTGAAAAATTTGAAGAACCCTAACAATGGCTCTTGGAGTTTTCTGCAGCCTTGGGGAAGAAGATGAATGAATTTTGTGATCTTTTCTCCTATTTTAATCACTTAATTGATAAATGACCAAAATGCCCTTTTTGATAAACTTTCTATTTTAACCCATTCATGCCCAATTTGGTCCAAAATTTAGAATTTGGATAAATTTCTATTTAAGGACCTCTAATTAATAATCTAAAGCTATTTCACACAATTAGCTTCTAGAATCTCACATTTCGCAACTTTTGCAATTTAGTCCTTTTGGACAATTCAACCACAATTTCACAAAATTGCTTCATGAAACTTTCACACTAGCATGCATACATAGCATAAACCTCAAAAACTCATTCATAAACCTCAGATTTGTGGTCTCGCACCACTATTCTGACTAGGCCCTTAATCGGGATGTTACATATCTGAGGGTTTAGTTCATAACAATAAAAGAACACATCTCAGAAGAAAAGATAAAACAAAACATAAGAAATCCCTAAAACCCCTGAAGGAATTGAAGGAGAGATCCTCCGTCTTGAGTATAATTCTAGCTTCTAGAGATGAATCAACTGGCTATCCTCGAGTGAATCCCCACAAATCTGCCTTCTCTGGCCTAGTAAGATGCCCCTAGAAGATAGCCTTGGGCTCCCCCTTTTAGGTCATACTTAGGGTGTATATATAGGCTTTTGGAATGTGTTTCTTTGCCCCTAAGTATCCCAATCCGAATGAAACTTCTCTTTGCCACGGCAGGGGAACGGCCATGGCACATGCCCGTGTGAATCGTGGCCAAGCCGTGTTGGACTTCATTAATGAGGCACGGCCGTGTGGTCTTAGGTCCAGGCCGTGCCGATTTCGTGATCTGGCCCATTTGGCCCGTTTTAAGCATGTTTCTTGTTCTTTTCATCCTCCCGTGCTTTCCTGAGTATAAAACATGAAAATAAAGGATTAAGAGCACCAAATTACATAAAATAAGGGATAATTCATTCAAAAGCATGCTAAATGTGGGATTAAAATATGTTACTTTTACGGTTTATCAAATACCCCCACACTTAAGCTTTTGCTTGTCCTCAAGCAAAATTCTCAACTCATAATTAAAACAAACTTCCCTCAATTCATGATAGTTATTCATAATGTTTCATTATAATTCAAAGATAATTTATACATGGATAATTCAACTCAAAGAATCTTAAAGATTCAAACAATCTAAGTCATACATTTGTCGCATAAAACATAGGTGTTTCCCTTCATGTAAATAACTACCTTTGATTCAAAACCGACAAGGATTGACATCCTCACTAAAGATTCACTCAAATCACTCAAATCACTCAAAATGTTTAAGGTTCAGAATTAAGCACTCAAAAGAAAACATGAAGAGTTAATCCCATAGGCTTGCATGAAAATCATATCTCCACCACTATAATATGAGATGATGCACAAATCAAAAGGTCTTCAACAGGGTTGTAACAGGGCTTGTGTTATGGTATGGATAAAGGCTGAATTAGAGGGTTAGAATCGAGATTGAATTGACAAATTACCTAACCAGAAACAACAAACTAAATATAAGTAATTACATCAATTGAAAACTAATAGTACTAATAATTCGAGCTTCTTCTTCAATATTCAAACGTATAAGCTCATTTAATCACAAAACTAATAATGAATATAATTCGATTTTTTTTCCATAAGTACATACATAATAAAGGATAAATTACTGAAATAAAAATCATAGTTAGGCAACTAATCAAATCAAATCTTGACATAAGGGTAGTTAAAAAGGATGGTGATAACAAATAAAAAGGGTTTTGGGTTAATATTAGCGGGTAAGTCAATAAATAGGGTTGTTAGGATTAAACGGGGTTCACTAGGGGTTAATTATGAAGGTAGGTTTTTAGTGGAGTAAGTGGGCTAAATCCTAGGTGCCTTTATCATCTCTGTACTTCAAATCAAAAAGTGTGGTCTCGACATGTATAATCAATGCAAGTTCTAAAATAACAAATCAATGTTGACACACTCATTATCAATAAGGTGAGCAAGAAAAAAGAATATATGCTCTATAAGGCTTAAAATCTCACAAAAATTATGGGTATTTTGATGTCAACCTCGTAAATTTCAAATTTCAAAGTAATATTCAGATTCAGGTAGACAACCTAGAAAAAAATTTAATTTCTGAAAAATAGACTTATCATGCTTGATTCTCTAGTATCTTAGAATTTAATTATCAATGCACAATTGTCAATGACTTAATCTAAGACACATCAACAAAAATCATAAATCAAAGGAATTTCATTCTAATCATAATATGAGAAACTTACTTAAGAAACAAGACATAATTCAGGATTTGAGAATAATGCAAAAAGTTTGGCACCTAATTTCAGGAATTTGAGAATAATGAAAAAAGTTAGGCACCTTTTTAGGTTGTTCACCCCCCCCCCCCACACTTAAGATGTACATTGCCCTCAATGTACAAAGATATATTTATAGACAATTAAGTATAAATTCAAAAGATATGGAGAGAGGTGAAACTCCCTGAATTATGGATGAAATCCTTGCATTGGAGGTGAAAGATAAGTTGGAGGAGGCGTTTCTGGTGGTGGTATGGTGGCCATCCACAGTCTCTGCACTAGATGAAGAAATTGGGTAGCTCGTTAAGAATTAGCCAGAAAATAATTCAAACTATACTGATTATATATTTAAAGAAAAGCAAGCTAAAGTGAAGGAAAATAAAAAATGAAATAAAATTAAAAGAAAAGATTAATGGACCGAAGAGTCCTTATTGTTGGATGGTTTGCGAGGTGGGTGTGATTTCTAAGGCTGTGGTAGAGTAGTGGTCGTGGTCGAGGTGTGATTCCCTAGCAGCCTTTAGAACATAAAACCAAGAAACTAAGATAAAATAAACTATATTAAAAATAAGAGAAATAAAGAAAAGGAAAATAAAGGAGAAGAGGAAAGAAGAAGAAAATTTAAATGGTCTCAAAGACCCTTGGCTTGTCGAGTAAATGAAGCAGTCGGCATGAACTTATGTAGATCGGTCTCCCGTGGGGAGATTGTGCTTGGTTCCTTCCGCTTCTTTGACATCGATGTGGTAGATCAAGGGTTTTGTTAGGAGGGGAATGGGAAAAATGAAAATGGTGGAAAGTTGAGAGTTAGTAGTAGAAGAGAAAAATGAGGGGGTTTAAATAGATTTTCAAGCCTGATACAACCTCACGCCCGTGTACCGTGGGCATGCTAAGTCACACAGCTTCCTCGCACAGCGGTGTTGAGCATCGTATCATTTCTCTCATGCCTATGTTCAGGTTGCCACGCCCGTGTGTAAACTACCAGTGTCGACCACGGCCGCATCGCACGGTCGTGGGGTTTTTTCGGTGCCCGTGGTGTGGTGGTTGGAGTCCGTGATTTGAAAATTGATTCGCTCTGACTTGTACCATCTCTGCCATGTCAGTACGGTGATTCGGTGCATCCACACAGCCACGGCCACGGTCGTGTGCAAGGCCGTGTGGCCTGGAATTCTGTAATTTTGGTTAGTTTATAGTTAGGTACTATAAAGAAAGGATAAAATAGAATAAATAAGACAAAATAAAAATGTAAAAGTTAATGGGGTTAGTACTCGGGTTGCCTCCCGAGAATCGCTCGTTTAAAGTCTTAAGCTAGACTCACCTCACGTTCGCTTAATCAGGGTGGTTTGATGAGTTGAAAGTCCTTCCTCATGCTATCAGTTTCATTATCATAATATAGTTCAAGTCGAGATGTGTTTATATTGAAATTTTTCTCAAAAACAGGGGACACACGGGCGTGTGGCCCGGCCGTGTGTCTCACACGGCCAAAGACATGCCCGTGTCACAGGCCGTGTGGACATTCGAAATGGGAGCACATGGTCGTATCCCAGCCCGTATCCGACCCAGTGTAACTCTCTGACTTGGGTCACACGACAAACACACACGCCTGTGTGGCTAGCCCGTGTGCCCTAAAAATGGCCATACACGCTCGTGTGTCAGGCCGTGTACTAGGCCGTGCCAAACCTGTAGGGTATACTGACTTATCCACACGGCCAAGTCACACGCCCGCGTGTGAGGCCGTGTGGAGCATACTGACTTAGTTTATAATTCAAAACCGGGGGACACACGGCTGTGTATATGACCGTGTATCACACACGGCTGAGACACACGCCCGTGTCTCTGCCCGTGTGGACAAAAATAGGCTATTTACCAAGCCAATTTTCCACCCACACTTTGGTACCCTACATCAAACTCAATGGCACTTAAACATAGCTTATAAGAACACTTAAATTAACTCCAACAAGCATAAGCCATACCATCCCATTTCCAACCAATCTAAAAACAAATTCATACCATAATATACCACTCAATTCATATCCAATCTAATTAACTCAAATCAACAATATGAACACTTACAAATTTTGCATCATTTAGCCTAATCTCATAAACATGCTAAGTTTATTTAAATCCATCTAGTACTTCTAATTTCCAAATATCAACCAACAATACATTACCATATTCAAACACATAATAAGAGCCATATGCACAAATATATACACAACCACATCAACCAAAATGAACCAACTCTCATGGTTAAATACAAACCAAAACATTTAATATTTACAAGCCATTTCAAATGACCAAAATCATTATCAACTTATAACCAAAATGACCAAAGTCCCTATACATTCCATATACCAAAATACCAAAGTTCAAAAGTACCAAGTGATAGTAAGATAGTGTGACGTAGTCTCCGACGATCCCTGAATCTGACCTAGCTTTGAAATTACTGTACCATCTCATATCAATCTCATATTTCAACCACATCTTTCATTTACCCGTTGAAACATTTGGAATACTATCAGATACTCGGGAAACTAGCACCGAAGTGCCACATATATAGCCAATGCTATCTCAATCTCATATCACATATATGCCGCGTGGAGTGGCTCTGGTTCTACTTTGTGTATCCCTAATTTTTCCTTAAAATGTGTCTTCCACTCGTCTAGATCATCGATTTGAATCCCTCGTTCCTCATGAGTTATTTCTTTGTTGGCACACGGTATAGGATCGGGTTCAGTTGTATTCTTTTGTGGTGCTTCCTGAAAAGAAGGGTTAACCGAATGGTTATCATTCGAATTTATTTTCTCACCTTGATTATTCGATGTTCTAGTTGAATCGAGGGCTTGAAGAGTGACTGTCTCGTCACCTACACAGAGTATAAGTTCGCCTGCATCAACATCGATTTTAGTTCTAGCAGTTGCTAAGAATGGTCTTCCTAAAATTAAGGGGATCGTGTTGTCCTCATCCATGTTTAAAACGACAAAGTCTACTGGGAATACAAATTTGTCAATTTTTACGAGTACATCTTCAATTATGCCCCTAGGAATTCTAACAGTTTTATCAGCTAATTGAACGCTCATCCTAGTTTGTTTGGGCCTCCCTAGACCTAGTTATTTAAACAATTTATAAGGCATGACATTTATGCTTGCCCCTAAATCAGCTAACGCATTATCAATAGATAAACTACCAATTAAGCATGGAATTGTAAAACTCCCTGGATCTTTTAATTTCTGTGGTAGTCTATTTTGCAATACTGCCGAGCACATTGCGTTTAGTTCCACATGTGATGCTTCATCTATCCTTCGCTTTTTCGTCAACAGCTCTTTTAGGAATTTTCTAGAGTCTGGCATCTGCGTAAGAGCTTCAAGTAACGGTAAGTTAATATGTAATTTCTTTAAAAGTTTAAGAAACTTACCAAACTGTTCCTCTGTGTCGTCTCTCCTTAATGCTTCGGGATATGGTATGCGAGGTTGATACTCTTTGATTACCGGTTTTGGCTTATTATTACTTACCTCAACCTTACCTTCTTCGACCACGTTCTCTTGCCTCGGATTGGGCTCATCTAACCCTTCACTATCTTGAGCTGTTATGGCTTGAACTTGCTCCCTTGGGTTAGTCTCGGTGTTGCTCAGTAGTCTTCCATATGGTCTCTCGGAGATTTGCTTAGCGAGTTGCCCGATTTGATCCTTGAACTCTTGTGTCAATGCCTCAAGTTTTGTTTCTATCTTTTGGAAACGTGTTTCTGTATTTTGGGAACGTATTTCTGAGGCTGCTATGAAGTTTTTCAGCATCTCTTCAAGGTTTGGCTTCTTTTTCTGTGGGTAGGGCTGTTGTTGGAAGTTTTAGGATGGTTGTTACCTTTGATTTCTTTGACCGCCCCATGAGAAATTGGGGTGGTTCTTCGAACCTGGATTATAAGTATTACTATAAGGGTTATTGTTAGATCAGAAATTGTTACCCATATAGTTCATTTGTTCGTTCTCCATGCCCTGTCCGTAGGGTGGGTACTCAGGATTCACCACTCCTTCACTTGCGTCGCACTGCATAACTGGATATGCCTGCGAAGAACCATATAAACCATCAAATTTTTTATATAATAATTCTACCTGGTTTGATAGTGCGGTCACTGCATCAATGTTGAAAACTCCGGCTGCTTTGGCTGGCCTTGTCCTTGTAACTTGCCACTGATAGTTATTTAGTGACATCTCTTCTATAAACTCGTAGGCTACTTCAGGAGTTTTGTTGTTTAGGGTTCCGCCGATAGCTGAATCGATTAGTTGCCTTGTTGAAGGGTTCACATCATTGTAAAAAGTTTAGACCTGTAGCCACAAAGGTAATCCGTGGTGTGGGCACCTCCTTAACAGATCTTTGTATCTCTCCCATGCATCATAAAGTGTCTCTAAATCCATCTGCACAAAAGAAGAGATATCGTTCCTCAATTTGGCCGTTTTGGTCGGTGGAAAATATTTTAGTAAAAAATTTTCGGTCATTTGATCCCATGTAGTGATTGACCCTCGTGGAAGAGAATGTAACCACTGTTTGGCTTTATTCCTCAAAGAAAAGGGAAATAATCAAGACGGATGGCATCATCGAAATGCCATTTATCTTGAAGGTATCACAGAATTCTAGATAATTTTCTAAGTGTGTGTTAGGATCTTCATCCTGCAAACCATCAAACTGAACAAACTGTTGTATCATCTGTATAGTGTTAGGTTTCAGTTCAAAATTATTTGCGGCAATAGTGGGCCTAACAATACTAGATTCGAGTTCTGTTAAACTAGGTTTAGCATAATCATACATAGTACGTGGAGCATGATTTTCACCATCTCTTGAGGTGGTGGATGATTCTCGACCATCCCTTCAAAGAGGATTGGTTTCACCTTCTTGCTCTCCTTCTATGTAGTTTAAGCTTCGCCTTATCTCTCTATTTGATTTCTGCGAATTATTCTTTCAATATCACATCGTAGATTAGGGGTCTGTCGGGTTCCTTCTAGTCATAAACTAGAGGTACACGAAAGGAGGAAACAATAACAGAAGAAAAATTAGCTAAGTTAAAAATTAAAATAAAATTAAATTGCAAAAAATAAAAAATGGCTAAAGTAATAAAAATTAAGCTTTCTTAATATTTTAGTTCCTCAAGAACGCAGTGCGAAAAAAACTTGATCGTTGTTTTCGCAATGTCAAAGTCTTAAAATTTATAAAAGAATGATCAAACTGAAACTAACTATGACAACGATTTGAGGCAAGCGCACCTATCGAGCAGTAGTATAGTTTAGTGGCAAGACCGAATGTCGAACCCAAAGGAACTAAAAGTACTAATACTAACTCTCTTTTTATTATCTAGCCTAAAATAAAGGGAATTTTTTGTTTAATCTAAATTAATTAACTACTAAACTAAAAACTCTAAGACAAAGAAGAATGAATTTTGGGAAAATAACTTGAGGAAAAACCAATTGATTAAGACGACACCCAAGGAAGAATCCACCTAGACTTCACTTGTTATCTAACTCTCACTGCATTTATTTATTCATTTGACTTGATCCGTAAGATTCCCTAATGTATATTAAACCCTCTCTCGAAGCGGATAACGTCTAACCCTAGGTTGATTAATTGAAATTTCTTTCTAATTAAAACCCTTAGAATTTCATTAACTCGATCTATGGAATCCAATATTAGGTTTCACCCTAATTCGGCAAAATCTCGTCACGCTATCTCTAGGCGCGCGATCAACTCCGCTTAAATATGCTCGATCTACTCTTAGACAGGGATTTTTTCTCCTCCACCTAAGCACATCAAACTTGAATCAATATCCCGGAAATATCAACAAAAGAATTAAGAACACATAATTAAGAACAAGTCAAATATTTATCATATAGTTCAAAGAAACGATAACAAGATTCATCTAAGTTTCATCCCCTCGTATCCGAGGGTTTAGTTCATAACAATAAAAGAAAACATCTCGGAAGAAAAGATAAAACAAAACATAAGAAATCCTAAAACCCACTGAAGGAGAGATCCTCCGTCTTGAGTATAATTCCGCTTCTAGAGATGAATCAACTGCTATCCTTGAGTGAATCCCCACAAATCTACCTTCTACTGCCTAGCAAGACACCCCTAGGCGATAGCCTTGGGCTCCCCCTTCGTGTCATACTTAGGGTGTATATATAGGCTTTTGGAATGTGTTTTTGCCCCTAAGTATCCCAATCCGAATGAAACTTCTCTTTGCCACGCAGGGCACGGCCATGGCACACGCTCGTGTGAATCTTGGCGGTAGTGTTGGACTTCATTAATGAGGCGCGGTCGTGTGGTCTTGGGTTTAGGCCGTGCCGATTTCGTGATCTGGCCCATTTGGCCCTTTTTAAGCCCATTTCTTGTTCTTTTTATCCTTCGATGCTTCCCTGAGTATAAAACATGAAAATAAAGGATTAAGAGCGCCAAATTACATAAAATAAGGGATAATTCATCCAAAAGCATGCTAAATATGGGATTAAAATATGTTACTTTTACGGTTTATCAAATACCCCCACACTTAAGCTTTTGCTTGTCCTTAAGCAAAATTCTTAACTCATAATTAAAACAAACTTCCCTTAATTCATGATAGACATTGATAATGTTTCATTATAATTAAAAGATAATTTATACATGGATAATTCAACTCAAAGAGTCTTAAAGATTCAAACAATCTAAGTCATACATTTGTAGCATAAAACATAGGTGTTTCCCTTCATGTAAATAATTACCTTTGATTCAAAACCGACAAGGATTGACATCCTCACGAAAGATTCACTCAAATCACTCAAAGTGTTTAAGGTTCAGAATTAAGCACTCAAAAGTCAACATGAAGAGTTAATCCCATAGGCTTGCATGAAAATCAGATCTCCACCACTATAATATGAGATGATGCACAAATCAAAAGGTCTTTAACAGGGTTGTAACGGGGCTTGGGTTAAGGTATGGATAAAGGCTGAATTAGAGGGTTTGAATCGGGATTGAATTGACAAATTACCTAACCAGAAACAACGAACTGAATATAAGTAATTACATCAATTGAAAACTAATAGTAC
Organism: Gossypium sturtianum; assembly: GCA_025698515.1. Taxonomy (NCBI): domain Eukaryota; kingdom Viridiplantae; phylum Streptophyta; class Magnoliopsida; order Malvales; family Malvaceae; genus Gossypium; species Gossypium sturtianum. The sequence goes on from CM046952.1 coordinate 25,289,271, forward strand.
TAATAATTCGAGCTTCTTATTCAATATTCAAACGTATAAGCTCATTTAATCACAAAACTAATAATGAATATACTTCGATTTTTTTTTCATACGTACATACATAATAAAGGATAAATTACTAAAATAAAAATCATAGTTAGGAAACTAATCAAATCAAATCTCGATATAAGGGTAGTTAAAAAGGATGGTGGTAACAAATAAAAAGGGTTTTGGGTTAATATTAGCGGGTAAGTCAATAAATGGGGTTGTTAGGATTAAAAAAGGTTCACTAGGGGTTAATTGTGAAGGTAGGCTTTTAGTGGAGTAAGTGGGTTAAATCCTAGGTGCCTTCATCATCTCTGTATATCAAATCAAAGGTGTGGTCTCGACATATATAATCAATGCAAGTTCTAGAATAACAAATCAATGTTGACACACTCATAATCAATAAAGTGAGCAAGAGAAAAAGAATATGCTCTATAAGGCTCAAAATCTCACAAAAATTATGGGTATTTTGATGTCAACCTCGTAAATTTTAAATTTCAAGGTAATATTCAAATTCAGGTAGACAACCTAAAATTTTTTTTTTCTTTTCTGAAAAATAGACTTGTCATGCTTGACTCTCTAGTATCTTAGAATTTAATTATCAATGCACAATTATCAATAACTTAATCCAAGACACATTAATAAAAATCATAAATCAAAGGAATTTCATTCTAATCATAATATGAGAAACTTACTTAAGAAACAAGACATAATTCAGGATTTGAGAATAATGCAAAAAGTTTGGCACCTAATTTCAGGAATTTGAGAATAATGAAAAAAAGTTAGGCACCTTTTTAGGTTGTTCACCCCCCCAAACTTAAGATGTACATTGCCCTCAATGTACAAAAATATATATATAGACAATTAAGTATAAATTCAAAAGATATAGAGAGAGGTGAAACTCCCTGAATTATGGATGAAATCCTTGCGTTGGAGGTGAAAGATAAGTTGGAGGAGTCATTCTTTATGACGATCCTACACTAGATTAAGAAATTCGGTAGCTCATGGAGGATTAGCCAGGATATAATAATTAAAACTATACTAATTAAATAATTAAAGAAAAGCAAGCTAAAGTGAAGAAAAATAAAAATAAAAAATAGAATAAAATTAAAGGAAAAGATAAATGGACCGTTGAGTCCTTATTGTTGGATGGTTCGCGAGGTGGGCGTGATTTCTAAGGCTGCGGTGAGTTGGTAGTCGTGGTTCCGGTGTGATTCCCTAGCAGCCGGTAGAACCTAAAATTAAGAAACTAAAATAAAATAAACTGAGTTAAGCAAAAGATAAGTAAAGATAAGGAAATTGAAGCAAAAGAGAAAAACGAAGTAAAAACTAAATGGCCTCAAATGTCCTTGGCTCGTCGAATGATTGAAGCGGCCGACATGAACTTATATAGATCGGTCTCCCTCTGGGAGACTATGCTTGATTCCTTCCACTTCTTCGGCATTTGGTGTAGCTCAAGGGTTTTGGGAATGTATTGGAGAAGAAAAGTAGGGGGAGGTCTGAATAATGGGATAGAATAAAGGGGATGGGGTGTAGGAAAGTGAGTAAGGCAAGAGAAAAAGGAGGGGGTTTAAATAGATTTTCAAGCCTGGTACAACCCCACGCCCGTGTACCGTGGGCATGCTAAGTCACACGGCTGCCTCGCACGGCCGTGTTAAGCATCGTATCGTTTCTCCCATGCCCATGTTCAGGTTGCCACGCTCGTGTGTAAACTACGAGTGTCGACCACGGGCGCGCATCGCACGCGGCCGCGTGGGGTTTTTTCGATGCCCGTGGTGTGGTGGTTGGAGTCCATGATTTGAAAATTGATTCGCTCGACTCGTACCATCTACTCGCCATGTCGATGACGCGGTGATTCGGTGCATCCACACGGCGGCCACGGCCACGGCCGTGCAAAAGGGCAGTGTGGCTGGAATTTCATACTTTTGGTTAGTTTATAGTTAGGTACTATAAAGAAAGGATAAAATAGAATAAATAAGGCAAAATAAAAATGTAAAAGTTAATGGGGTTAGTACTCGAGTTGCCTCCCGAGAACCGCTCGTTTAAAGTCTTAAGCTAGACTCACCTCACGTTCGCTTAATCAGGGTGGTTTGAGGAGTTGAAAGTCCTTCCTCATGCTATCAGTTTCATTATCATAATATAGTTCAAGTCGAGATGCGTTTATATTTAAAGTACCAAAAATAGGATTACTTACCTAGACTGTTAGGTATGGGAAAACACTTATTACCCTAAAAGGGATTTCTTTGTTAGTGTTAGGGTCAGGAGGAGATATTCGAGGGTCTGCTTTATCAATCAATACTTGATCTCCGATTTTGAACTTGTTTGTCGCGTGGAGTGGCTTTGGTTCGGCTTTGTGTATCCCTAATTTTTCCTTAAAATGTGTCTTCCACTCGTCTAGATCATCAATCTGAATCCCTCGTTCCTCATGAGTTATTTCTTTGTTGGCACACGGTATAGGATCGGGTTCAGTTGTATTCTTTTGTGGTGCTTCCTGAAAAGAAGGGTTAACCGAATGGTTATCATTCGAATTTATTTTCTCACCTTGATTATTTGATGTTCTAGTTGAATCGAGGGCTTGAAGAGTGACTGTCTCGTCACCTACACAGAGTATAAGTTCGCCTGCATCAACATCGATTTTAGTTCTAGCAGTTGCTAAGAATGGTCTTCCTAAAATTAGGGGGATCGTGTTGTCCTCATCCATGTCTAAAACGAAAAAGTCTACTGGGAATACAAATTTGTCAATTTTTACAAGTACATCTTCAATTATGCCCCTAGGAATTCTAACAGTTTTATCAGCTAATTGAACGTTCATCCTAGTTTGTTTGGGCCTCCCTAGACCTAGTTGTTTAAACAATTTATAAGGCATGACATTTATGCTTGCCCCTAAATCAGCTAACGCATTATCAATAGATAAACTACCAATTAAGCATGGAATTGTAAAACTCCCTGGATCTTTTAATTTCCGTGGTAGTCTATTTTGCAATACTGTCGAGTACATTGCATTTAGTTCCACATGTGATGCTTCGTCTATCCTTCGCTTTTTCGTCAACAGCTCTTTTAGGAATTTTCTAGAGTCTAGCATCTACGTAAGAGCTTCAAGTAACGGTAAGTTAATAAGTAATTTCTTTAAAAGTTTAAGAAACTTACCGAACTGTTCCTCTGTGTCGTCTCTCCTTAATGCTTCGGGATATGGTATGCGAGGTTGGTACTCTTTGATTACCGGTTTTGGCTTAATATTACTTACCTCAACCTTACCTTCTTCGACCACGTTCTCTTGCCTCGAATTGGGCTCGTCTAACCCTTCACTATCTTGAGCTGTTATGGCTTGAACTTGCTCCCTTGGGTTAGTCTCAGTGTTGCTATGTAGTATTCCATGTGTTCTCTCGGAGATTTGCTTAGTGAGTTGCCTGATTTTATCCTTGAACTCTTGTGTCAATGCCTCAAGTTTTGTTTCTATCTTTTGGAAACATGTTTCTGTATTTTGGGAACGTATTTCTGAGGCTGCTATTAAGTTTGTCGACATCTCTTCAAGGTTTAGCCGTTTCACATGGGTAGGGTCATGTTGTTGGAAGTTTTGGGATGGTTGTTGCCTTTGATTTCTTTGATCGCCCCATGAGAAATTGGGGTGGTTCTTCAAACTGGATTATAAGTATTACTATAAGGGTTATTGTTAGATCGTAAATTGTTACCCATATAGTTCATTTGTTAGCGCTCTCCATGCCCCAATCCGTAGGGTGGGTACTCGAGATTCACCACTCCTTCACTTGTGTCGCATTTGCATAACCGGATGTGCTGTGAAGAACCATATAAACCATCAATTTCTTTATGTAATAATTCTACAGTTTGATAAGCGCGGTCACTCAATCAATGTTGAAAACTCATTTTGCTTTGGTGGCCTTGTCCTTGTAACTTACCACTGATAGTTATTTAGTGACATCTCTTCTATAAACTCGTAGGTCGCTTCAGAGTTTTGTTTTTCTGGTTTCATGCCGTGGTGAATCGATTAGTTGCCTTGTTGAAGGGTTCACACCATTGTAAAAAGTTTGGACCTGTAGCCACAAAGGTAATCCATGGTGTGGGCACCTCCTTAACAGATCTTTGTATCTCTCCCATGCATCATAAAGTGTCTCTAAATCCATCTGCACAAAAGAAGAGATATGGTTCCTCAATTTGGCCGTTTTAGCCGGTGGAAAATATTTTAGTAAAAATTTTTCGGTCATTTGATCCCATATAGTGATTGACCCTCGTGGAAGAGAATGTAACCCCTGTTTGGCTTTATTCCTCAAAGAAAAGGGAAATAACCGAAGACAGATGGCATCATCAGAAACGCCATTTATCTTGAAGGTATCACAGAATTCTAGATAATTTGCTAAGTGTGTGTTAGGATCTTCATCCTGCAAACCATCAAACTGAACAAACTGTTGTATCATCTGTATAGTGTTAGGTTTCAGTTCAAAATTATTTGCAGCAATAGTGGGCCTAACAATACTAGATTCAGTTCCTGTTAAACTAGGTTTAGCATAATCATACATAGTACGTGGAGCATGATTTTTGGCCATCTCTTGAGGTGGTGGATGATTCTCAGCCATCCCTTCAGTAGGATTGGTTTCGCCTTCTTGCTCTCCTTCTATGTAGTTTAAGCTTCACCTTATCTCTCTACGGTTTCTGCAAACTGTTCTTTAATATCACTGTCGTAGATTAGGGGTCCTGTCGGGTTCCTTCTAGTCATAAACTAGAGGTACCTGAAAAGAGGAAACAATAACAGAAGAAAAATTAGCTAAGTTAAAAATTAAAATAAAATTAAATTGCAAAAAATAAAAAATGGCTAAAGTAATAAAAATTAAGCTTTCTTAATATTTTAGTTCCCCGGCAACGGCGCCAAAAACTTGATCGGTGTGTCACAGTCTTAAAATTTATAATGAGAATGATCGAGCCTAAAAACTAACTATGACAACGATTTGAGCCAAGCGCACCTATCGAACAGTAGTATAGTTTAGTGGCAAGACCGGAATGTCGAACCCAAAGGAACTAAAAGTACTAATACTAACTCTCTTTTTATTATCTAGCCTAAAATAAAGGGAATTTGTTGTTTAATCTAAATTAATTAACTACTAGACTAAAGACTCTAAGACAAAGAAGAATGAATTTGGGGAAAATAACTTGAAATGAATTTGGGGAAAATAACTTGAGGAAAAACCAATTGATTAAGACCACACCCAAGGAAGAATCTACCTAGACTTCACTTGTTATCTAACTCTAAACCAGATGATTTATTCATTCGACTTGATCTGTAAGATTCCCTAATGTATATTAAACCCTCTCTCGAAGCGAATAACGTCTAACCTTAGGTTGATTAATTAAAACCCCTAGAATTGCATTAACTCGATCTATGGAATCCCATATTAGGTTTCACCCTAATCCGGCAAAATCTCGTCACCCTATCTCTAGGGGCGCGATCAACTCTGCTTAACTATGCTAGATCTAGTCTTAGACAGAGACTTTAGCTCCTCCACCTAAGCACATCAAACTTGAATCAATATCCCGGAAATATCAACACAAGAATTAAGAACACATAATTAAGAACAAGTCAAATATCTATCATATAGTTCAGCATACGATAACAAGATTCATCTAAGTTTCATTCCCCTCAGGTATTTGAGGGTTTAGTTCATAAAAATAAAAGAAAGCATCTCAGAAGAAAAGATAAAACAAAATATAAGAAATCCTTAAAACCCCCTGAAGGAATTGAAGGAGAGATCCTCCATCTTGAGTATAATTCTGGCTTCTAGAGATGAATCAACTGGCTATCCTCGAGTGAATCCCCACAAATCGCTTTTCTCTCGCCTAGCAAGACACCCTAGACGATAGCCTTCGGCTCCCCCTTTTAGGTCATGCTTAGGGTGTATATATAGGCTTTTGGAATGTGTTTCTTTGCCCCTAAGTATCCCAATCCGAATGAAACTTCTCTTTGCCACGGCAGGGGCACGGCCATTGCACACGCCCGTGTGAATCGTGGCCAGGCCGTGTTGGACTTCATTAATGAGGCACGGCCGTGTGGTCTCGGGTCCAGGCCGTGCCAATTTCGTGATCTGGCCCATTTGGCCCATTTTAAGCCTGTTTCTTGTTCTTTTCATCCTCTGGTGCTTCCCTGAGTATAAAACATGAAAATAAAGGATTAAGAGCACCAAATTACATAAAATAAGGGATAATTCATCCAAGAGCATGCTAAATGTGGGATTAAAATACATTACTTTTACGGTTTATCAATGAATTTGTATATTGTGACAAATTTTCTCTTGAGTTCTTTAGAACACACAATCTGAACTTATCAAGGCTCTTTGCTTTGTGGCGTTCTTTTTCATTTTACACCTTCGGTTCTTGTTTTTTTCATAAACAACGGGTCGAGGTTTATTCGATTCTAATTCTTGTTTCAATTTTTTTTCGTATAAAAAATGGTTTGCGTTCTTTAACGTTGGTTCTTTTCTCGTACAAGCCTTTGTTTTCAAGATTCTTATTTTTATTTCTTTAGCAACAAGTACCTGTTTGGAAATGGTCAGACAATCAAGTGACTTGTAATTCTAAATCGATTACGAGCTCACATCATTTGGTATCAGAGCCATTATTCTTCACAGGTATCGTTTTAATTATATTTCCCAATTTTGAAGAAAAAAACTTCAAAAAAATAAAAAAATTTGTAGCAAAAAGAGAATAAGTGTGAAAAAAAACAAAAGAAAGAAAAAAACGAGATTGAGATTAAAAAAAAGTCTAGAAACCCTTCTCGAAAAATTTCATTTGATTCTTGTTTTTAAGCTTTTCTTATACATTATGGTAATATTTCGCGATAGTAAAAAAATTGTGTAAAAAAAATTACAGTTTATTCGAACACCCGAAAGAGATTTTAGTTTTCATTTTGAGTCCATTTTGTCAAAGTTGTACAAGCCTTTCATAATTTTTTTTCTTCGTATTCGAGTCATTTTCATCTATTTTGTTTCTATTTCCTTCCATTGTCACATCCTATCATCGTTCACAAGGTTACGGGGTTTTGCTAAGTTCATTTCCAGCTTTCTTGAAGAGCTTAAGAGAATTTTTTAGTGAAAAAAGGCAAGAGCGAGTGTGATTAACCGAGTGATAAAAGCCTGAATTAAGTGAAACACGATAGGAGTGATTTTCCTTTCTAAGCGAAAATCGTGAGGTTTGAATTGGTGAGGTACATTTGTTTTCTTTTTCTTTTTAAAAAGATTATCCTTTTGGTTACTAATCATCTAAAGAATGTCTACTAACGAACGTGATGGAGGTGAAAGGGGTGGCGTTCCTAATATTCAAATGCAAGCCATGATGCAAGAGATGTGAAGGATGATGCAAAAGGGGTTTGATCAGCTTAGTGAACCTGTTGATCGTATGGAGGAAATGAATTAAAGGGAAAGGCCTTGAAGGGGAAGATCACCAACAGCCCTTAGTGTGCGAGAAGGTGAAGCATCCAACCGATTAGATGTTGATGGATACTATGGTAATGACGATGATGATAGGGCATTTGATCGAAGTGTAAGGCGAAATGAACGAAGGCTTAGAGAGAGACGAGAGAGAGGACGGATTGATGGCGACCTTGGATTTATCAAATTGAATATTTCATCATTCCAAGAGAGAAATGACCCTGAAGCTTATCTCGAGTGGGAGAAGAAGATTGAATTGGTGTTTGATTGTCACAACTATTCAGAATTGAAAAAGGTAAAGTTGGCTGCCATTGAATTCACCGATTATGCTATAAATTAGTGGGATCAACTAACCATGTCTAGGAGAAGAAATGGAGAGCATTCGGTGGAGACATGGGCCGAAATGAAAGCCATAATGAGATGAAGGTTCATTCCAAACCATTACCAAAGAGATCTTTATCAAAAGCTTCAAACTCTTACCCAAGGGAACAAGAGTGTGGAGGACTATCACAAAGAGATGGAAATTGCAATGATCTGTGCCAATGTTGAGGAGGATCGAGAGGCTACAATGGCAAGGTTCTTGGTTGGATTATACCGAGAGACTACCAATGTTGTTGAGTTGCAGCATTATGTTGAATTAACCAGAAGGTAATTAAAAGAAAAGGTTCTACTAGGGTGATACACCATTCGGGTTCATCCTCAACATGGAACCAAAGCTCCAAAAAAAAGGATGTGAGGCCTCAAGTGAAAGGTAAATTTGAAACTTTTAAAGATACTAAAAAAGATTTTGTTTATAATAAGAACAATATAGAAGGGTCAACTAATTGTTCCCGAGATTTCAAATGTTTTAAGTGCTTGAGAAGAGGGCACATTGCCAGCCAATGCCCAAATTGAAATGTTATGATTCTCGAGGACAATGGAGAGATTGAAACTGAGGGAGAAACAGATGATGACATGCCACCAATGAATATGAGAGTGAAGTTGAGTATTCGGTTGAAGGTGAGCTACTTGTAATAAAACGTGCATTAAGCACACAAGCTAAATAAGAGGTGGAGCAAAGGGAGAACATATTCCACACCCATTGCCACATCAAGGGAAAAGTGTGTAGCATGATTATTGATGGTGGTAGTTGCACGAATGTAGCAAGCTCGAGTTTGGTGGAAAAACTTAGATTGGTCACAATTAAACACCCACAACCATACAAACTGCAATGGTTGAATGATGGAGGTGAGATCAAGGTGGTAAAACAAGTGAAGCCATCATTTACCATCGGAAGGTACAAAGATGAGGTGTTATGTGACGTTGTTCCTATGCATGCGGGCCACATCTTACTTAGGCGTCTATGGCAATACGATCGGAAAGTTATTCACAATGGATTCACCAACCACTATTCTTTCAAATTCAATGGATAACCCATCACACTTGTACCCATGACACCAAAAAAAGTGTATGAAGATCAAATACGTTTGAAGGAAGAGAGTGGAAAAAAAAGAGAATGAGGTTACAGCAAAAGAAAAAGAGAAAATCATGAGAGAATGCAAAAAAACAAAAAAAGAGAAAGAAAAAGAGCATGAGGGAAAAGAAAAAGAGAGTGAAAAAGAAAAATAAAAGAGCAAGAAAAAGAAGTTGCAGTAAGAAAAGAGAGTAAAGGAAAAAATAAATTGAATTTTTATGCAAAAAATTGAGAGGTTGAGAGAGTTGTTTTGTCTTACCAGCCACTACTTGTACTTTTGTACAAATAGGCATATTTTAGCACTAACGAACTTAACAAAAATCTTCCTAGTGCGATTGTTTCTCTCTTGCAAGATTTTCAAGATGTATTTCCCGATGAGTTTCCCGATGGACTACCACTGCTAAGGGGAATTGAACACCGAATTCACTTTATCCTGGGAGCTACAATTCTGAATTGACCTACTTATCGAAGCAACCCGAAGGATACCAAAGGGTTACAATGGCAAATTCGCGAGCTTATGGAAAAAGGTTATGTATGAGAAAGTTTAAGCCCATGCATTGTTCCTGTTTTGCTAGTTCCAAAGAAGGATGGAACTTGACGAATGTGTATTGGTTGTCGTGCTGTAAATAAGATCACGGTAAAGTATCGACAACCTATACCTCGATTAGATGACATGCTCGATGAGCTACATGGGTCCATCATTTTTACCAAAATTGATCTTAAAAGTGGATATCACCAAATTCGAGTGCAAGAAGGTAATGAATGGAAAACCGCTTTCAAGATAAAACACGATTTGTATGAATTGTTGGTAATGTCGTTTGGCTTAACCACTGCACCCAGCACGTTTATAAGACTTATGAATCATGTATTGCAAGCATTCATCGGTAGGTTTTGTGTAGCCTACTTTGATGATATATTAATTTACAACAAGTGTTTTGAAGATCATGTTAATCACTTGAAACTTGATTTGGAAGTGCTTCGAAAAGAGAAATTGTTTGCAAATTTTAATAAATGTTCTTTTTGTACTAATAAGTTGGTGTTTCTAAGTTTCGTCGTGAGTTCAAAAGGAATTGAAGTGGATGATGAAAAGGTTAGTGCAATCAAGGATTGGCTAACACCCACAAGCGTAAGTAATGTTAGAAGCTTTCATAGACTTGCTAGCTTCTACCGCAGGTTTGTTAAAGATTCTAGTAGTATAGCCGCTCCTTTAACTGGAATTATTAAGAAAATTGTGGGATTTAAGTGGGAAGAGCCACAAGAAAAAGCTTTTAATTTGCTTAAGGAAAAATTGATTAATGCGCCATTGCTTGCCTTACTTGATTTTGCTAAAACTTTTGAAATAGAATATGATGCATCAAGAATAGGTATTGGAGCAGTTTTGATGCAAGAAGGACGACCAATTGCGTATTTTAGCGAAAAGTTAGGTGGAGCCACATTGAACTACTCTACGTACGATAAGGAATTATATGATTTGGTTAGAGCTTTAGAGACTTGGCAGCATTATCTTTGGCCGAAAGATTTTGTGATCCACATCGATCATGAATCTCTTAAGCACTTGAAGAGCTAACACAAACTTAACAAGTGACATGCCAAATGGGTAGAATTTATTGACACTTTTCCTTATGTCATTAAATACAAACAAGGTAAAGAAAATGTAGTTGTTGATGTATTATCTCGACGGTATGTATTGCTTACTACTTTGGATGCTAAATTGCTTGGATTTGAGCAGATGAAAGATTTGTATGAACATGACTTTGATTTTGGCAATGTTTTTGTAGCTTGTGAAAAAGAAGCTTTTAGTAAGTTTTTCAAGCATGATGGATTTCTTTTTTGAGAAAACAAGCTTTGTATACCAATGAGTTCTGTTCGAGAGCTACTTGTAAAATAAGCTCACGGGGGAGGCTTAATGGGACATTTTGGAGTTGCAAAAACTCTAGATGTTTTGCATGAACATTTTTTTTGGCAACATATGAGGCGAGACGTCGAGCGTCTTTATCAAAATTGTATAATTTACAAAAGGGCTAAATCGCGAGTAAATCCCCATGGTTTGTACACCCCATTACCTATACCCATGGAACCTTGGATAGACATTTCAATGGATTTCATGTTAGGTTTGCCAAGGTCTAGTAGTGGGAAAGATTCCATTTTTGTTGTGGTGGACCGTTTTTCCAAAATGGCTCATTTTATACCTTGTCGAAAAACTGATGATGCTAAGTACATTGCTAATTTGTTTTTCAAGGAAATTGTCAGGTTACATGGGATTCCAAAAAGTATTGTGTCTAATCGAGATACCAAGTTTTTGAGCTATTTTTGGAAGACCTTTGGGGTAAGCTAAGCACTAAACTTTTGTTCTCCACTACATGTCATCCCCAATCTAATGGACAAACCGAAGTTGTAAATTGTACATTGTCAACACTACTTTGAGCTATCATTCAACGAAATTTAAAGACATGGGAAGAGTGTTTACCACATGTTGAATTTGCATACAATCGAAGTGTGCATTCTGCCACTAGATTTTCTCCTTTTGAGATAGTGTATGGTTTTAATACTCTTACACCTTTGGATTTAATTCATTTGCCTACTAATGAATTTATCAATTTAAATGGTAAGAGAAAGGCTGAATTTGTTAGACAACTTCATAAGAAGGCTCGGGATAATATTGAAAAGAGGACGGAGCAGTACGTGGAACATGCTAACAAAGGACGAAAGAAAGTTGTATTTGAACTCGGAGATTTGGTTTGGGTACACATGCGAAAAGAACGGTTTCCTGCCCAACGAAAATCTAAACTCCTTTCAAGAGGAGATGGTCTTTTTCGAGTTGTGGAGAAAATTAACGATAACTCTTATAAGATAGATCTCCTAGGTGAGTACAATGTTAGTACAAGTTTTAATGTTTCTAATTTGAGGATAAATCCTCTTGAAGAGGGAGGGGATGATGTGAGCATAGGAACGTCCTTAGTTCCAAACGTGAAGGTTCCAATATTTGGAAATGTGTTGCACGTACCTATGGGACCCATTATGAGGGCGAGGGCTAGAAAGTTTAAAGAGGAACTTAATGTTTTTGTACAAGCCATTTGGGTTGAATTGGAACAATCTACATTTCAATTTGAATTAAATAAAGAGCATCAACTTTGCAACGTTTTATACATTGTTCAATAAGCATTTTAAAGCATACTTGCATTCATAAATAAAGTTGCTTTATTTATGCTTCATTTATTGTTTTGCTGCATTTAGAAATAAAGTTGTTCTATTTATGCTTCATTGATTGTTTTGCTGCATTCATAAATAGAGTTGCTTTATTTATGCGTCATTCATTGTTCTGTTGCATTCATAAATAAAGTGGTGTTTTAATTATGCTTCATTGATTTTTTTTTGCATTCATACATAGAGTTGTTTTGTTTATGCTTCATTCATTGTTCTGTTGCATTCATAAATAAATTGGTGTTTTAATTATTCTTCATTGTTTGGTTGTTGTTTTTTTTTTGTTGCATTCATTTCGGTTATGCATTTGTTTGTTTAATTATGCATTGAAGCTTTATTTAAATTATTTTGCAGGTTACTTTTGTTGAAAACCTTTCATCTTCAAACTAGAATTCAATGAAGGGAAGACAAAAGAAACTCAATCATTCAAAAGTGATTTAATGGACGAATTTAATGGAGTATTCAAGATGGAAGCTGAACATGAGCTTTGGAAAACAAGTGACTTTTCAGCAACTTCATGACTATTAGAATTCCAGCCTTGAATAGATGCATTCAATGGGAGGAGATTTAAAGACACAAGCATTCATTGTCTGAATTTAGTAGAAGAATTATCAAAGGGCTCACATTCATTTTAAGTGACCATTCAGCTAGCCAAAGTCCCTTTAATTGCCAACATTCAAGATGGGAGTTTTGTAAGTATTTGTGTGCTTCATGCATTCATGCATAGTTAAGACATTCAATTTCATGTTTGATATTGGCTGTTCATATGCCTAAGAATTGACTATAAATAATTGCTCAGTTTGTACTTTGGTGGATGATAAATGAATTTGCATATTGTGAGAATTTTTCTCTTGAGTTCTTTAGAACACACAATCTGAACTTATCAAGGCTCTTTGCTTTGTGACGTTCTTTTTCATTTCTTATACCTTCGGTTCTTGTTTTTTTCATAAACAATGGGTTGAGGTTTGTTCGATTCTAATTCTTGTTTTAATTTTTTGTTGTATAGAAAATGGGTTGTGTTCTTTAACGTTGGTTCCTTTCTCGTACAAGCCTTTATTTTCGAGATTCTTATTTTTATTTCTTTAGCAACAAGTACCTGTTTGGAAACGGTCGGGTAATCGAGTGACTTGTAATTCTAAATCGATTACGAGCTCATATCAGAAAGTTAATAGAGCCGTTGGCGATGAAAATACCAGATTATTAAATTCACCTGCAACAAAAGGTATCTATACTTTTTCTACGAATATTGATACTATTAGCATTTAATGCCTGATTCAGTGACCGTTAAATTAGTTTACAACGATACCAAATGCAATTTATCGATACCTGGTCAAAGGTATCGATACTTTTCGTAATCGTATCGATACTTTTTGTATAAATTGAAAACAAAATGTCAATTTGATATCGATTTTAGGATGGGTATTGATATCTTGAAAACTATCGACACTTGGCCAAAAGGTATGGAGCAATATTGACTTGTTTAAATACAGTTTTAACATGGTTAAAAATGTTTAACTCAATTGAAACCATTTTAACTTGATTTTATCAATTTTGTTCAACTTGAACTTTTATTCAAAAACACTTTAATTTATTATATCAAAACATATTATCAAATAAAGATTAGTTTAACAATAATAGTTTAAATGAATATAACTCTATTATTAAAAATAAATATATATTTTTAATATTAATTTAATAATATAATTAATAATAAATAAAAAAATTCATCGTCCCAAATTTATACTTATTTGTTCAACAGTTGCCCGGTGAACTGATTCTTACTGTGCTACACTTATAATTTCTCACCGGTGATTTTTGCTTCAATGCATTCAATACAACCTTTTTTTCTTTACAATTTTACCCATGGCCCTTTCTATTTTTTAAGGTTTCTTTTCCCTTTTAATGTTTAAAGTTGAAAAGCCAAAGCAATTTTAATTCTAGGTTAAGTTGGATAAATACTTATATTATATAATAATTTAATAAATATTATAATTTATAGGATAATAAGTAAATAACAATTGAGGTGTTTTAATATTATAACTATCATTTAAATATGTACAAATATTTTCCTGTGCCGTTATTCATTTTTAATTTTTTTTAACTACTTGCTTTTATTTTAATAAATACAATTTTAATCTAGAAAATTTTAATTATTATTTAATAAAGCAAAAATCTATGCATAAAAAACAAAAGCCTAATGTATCTCACAGCATCCCAGGAAACAGGATTTGAAAGAAATATTAAGGCAACATTTGTGTCATAGAAAATAATTTGATTTCCATATAATATTAAGGATAAAGAAATCGAGCTTGTGGATCACTACCGGTGGCCATCAGGAACTCGCCTTCGCATACCAACTCACTCCCAACATACGCTTTCCCTTCAAGCTTTGCTACTCCAAATCGCTTATGCATCTTCATAAGTGTCATCCTCATAACCAAAGTATCTCCGGGAATGACCGGTTTCCGAAACCTCACTTTGTCGACTCCGGCCAAAAAGAAAACTTCCCCAGAAGTTCCCTTCACATCGGGTTCCAGAATAACTGCTCCTCCAACTTGTGACATTGCCTGGACCCAGCAAAATACTTTTGTTAGTACATACTAATAGTAAACATGCAGTCATCGGTTTAGTATACAGGAAATAGATCATCTAAAAACCATTGACTTTTAGTAATCTGTAAACATGTATATTAAAAATTAGGAAAGCTGAATATATATCGTATTTGACACACTTATTTTAGTTCAAGTAATATAATAAGTAATTATAAAGATGGCTTCATGTGATACTAAAACATGCACATAGCTAATAAGAAGCTAAGTCAAATCAATTTCATTTTTTGTTTTTTGGTCGCACACAATGATTACAATAGTAAAATTCTCCAACGTTCTGTTAGTGTTGTGAGTTGTACTTTCAGTTGTAATTCATTTTGTAATTGCTGATCCAGATACTTCAATTATTTTTTATATTTTCTTAAAGTCGTCAAATTTGAAAAAGTTAAAAGGAAAGAACATCTCTTTTTCAAGTACTCAATTCAACACAATTTTAAAGGTTTGGTTCAATCAAACTAGTTAGAGAATCACAATTTTATCACTGCTTATATTATATAAAGACTTGATTATTGGTTTATGCATGTGATTGAGAGAGAATTATTCTATTCATTAGAGGAATTTGTTAAAGTGTAAATTATTTGGTAAATAAATTGTTTTTTGTTTAGTTTTTAACTAAATTTTTAAGGGGAGAAAATTAGTGGGAGAGTGAATCTAGTGAAATATATAGACGCGGTGCTACAATATGTTGAGTGAATTAGATTTAAATGACATTTGGACTATTAATTTATTTTGGATTATTCTCCAAATAAAACTTAACAAACACAATAAAAAATTTCGAATTGTATTTTGAATTATTGTGTAAATTATTTTTACTTTCCAATTTTAATTATATATTTAGAGCTCAAAATCCAAATTTAATTAACTCTATCAAGGTCCTGAAAAAAAAATTTTTTTTTAAAAGACACTAAATACATCCGTTTCAACGTATATTCATATCTACTACAGAGCAAAGAAGAACTAATTAACTAAAAGGCAAAAAGAAACAAAAAAAGAAAAAGAAAAAGTTGAGTACCTCAATCATAAGAACACCGGGCATTATAGGCCTCTCAGGGAAATGGCCAGGAAAAAAGTTATCATTTATAGTCACATTCTTTATACCAACAACTGAAACGCCTGGATTATATTCTATTATTCTGTCCACCAACAAAAATGGGAACCTACAAAATAAAAACAAAAAATAATAATACGCCATTTCATATTTGAGTTTGGTAAAGCTAAGGTACCAAATAGTATATTATTCCAAATTTATAATAAATAAACAAATAAAAGCTAAACAGAAACTATTAATCAAAACTTGAGAGTTTAACTTCACCTGTGTGGTAATCTTTCTCTTATTTGATTAATGTCCATAACAGTAGGATAAGGTGGGAACCCTGAAACAAATAAACAAACCCAGCTTTAAGAAATAATAATTGGGATGAAAAGGGGGGAAAAGGGTCTACTTTTCTCCATCGGGGTGTCCTCGTGTGTGTTTTCGGGTACATTTAACGAGCAATGAAGAGATGAATTAGAGGGGTGGGTGAGTTTAAGAGAGAGTGATGGACATCCGAGCGAACGCCTTCCGAGTTGACTCAGTGCGCCGAGGGTTAAAGATGGGATGCAGTTGGAGGAAACTACCGCCATTGGTTGAGA
The DNA here is from genome assembly GCA_025698515.1 of Gossypium sturtianum. Classification (NCBI taxonomy): domain Eukaryota; kingdom Viridiplantae; phylum Streptophyta; class Magnoliopsida; order Malvales; family Malvaceae; genus Gossypium; species Gossypium sturtianum. The sequence continues at coordinate 25,305,620 of CM046952.1, forward strand.
GCAGCTGAGGAAAGGTGGAAGTTGCATGTGTTATTGAATTTAGATGAGATGGGTAAAACTGAAACCTGCTCATACTCATGTCATGTTTATAATTAATATTTTTTTATCAGAATTTATAATTAGTATTAGACACGACAATATAAATATTTGAATATCTCCGCTAAATTAGGTGACTAAATGACCAGAAAAGGCCCATTTAAAAAAAAATATTATAGAAATGGGCTGTTTTTCTTCATAATTACAGAAATGGTCCGATTTCTCAAAAATGTGTTGAGCTGGAGTCGTTTTCAGGAAAAACACAAAAAAGCATGTCCAGTTCAACGCTTTTTTTCCTACTGACATGTAAAATGCACCCACGTCAGCGCACTTTAGTAAAGCGCTTCCACGTACGCACGCTTTTGCCTGTGCTCCAACGGTCAATTCCAATGACTATTTCAACTAGCCGTTGGCCCCCCAACAATAAAAAAAAAAAGAAAGTATAACCCCCCCCCCCCACACTGCACACACACATTTCTCACAATTCTCTCCTAAATCTTTCAATTTTCTAAATCAACTCTAAAAAATCTCTCAAATAGTCTCTTAAATTTTTTTCCTGAATTCTATTTTTATCTAAATTATTCTTTTTGTTATTTTTTTATTAGTAATTTCAAGAAATAGGTTTTTTATTAAAAATTTGTTCGTGTTCAACTATATATTTAGCAATGGCCGGGTCTCTAATCCATCTTGATAACAAGCACATCTCTGTCAACCAATTGCAAATTGTAAGAATATTTTTTAATATTTTTTAATTTTTTTATTTCATAGTTATAATTGAACTTAATATTTTTTATAACTTTTATGTAAATAGCCAGAAGATCGAATTTTGCAATGTCATATTCATAATCTACCAGGTCCTCCATCACCGTTGATCAAAATATACCTGAGGGAAGCCGGTTTTTTACGCGTAGCCCTTGTAGGTCGAGGGTGTAAGTTGGACCCGAAACTCATAAGCGCGTTGGTGGAGAGGTGGAGACCCGAGACGCACACATTCTATCTTCCTTGCGGTGAGTGTTACTATCACTCTAGAGGACGTGCATTTACAGTTGGGGTTACCCGTGGACAAGTTAGTAGCCATCGGGTCTGTTCAGTCTATTGATTCGAGAATCATATGCTACAATCTTTTGGGTGTGGTTTCGGAGACGATTTACGGAGGTCAGATCGAAATGCCTGGTTATGAAATAATTTCGTGGAGCTAGCGGAGGATTCGACTAAAGAGAGAAGAGAACAATAAGCTCGAGCGTACAACCTTCAGATTATCGGGGGTATTCTGATACCGAATAAGTCACGAAACCTTGTACATCTAAGGTGGCTGTTGAAACTCGTCGATTTTAGAAGAGCTGGCGAACTCAGTTGGGGGTCCGCCTTGTTGGCGACATTTTACGTAGAGATGTGTCAGGCAACGAAACCAGAAAAATCAAAATTGGTCGTTTCCTTTTACTACTACAATCATAGGCTCGGTACTGCTTTATATTTTTACGTCCTCGAGTGAACTACCCGTATGCATTCCCACTCGTAACAAGGTAAAATTCAGTAGATATTACCATTATTAAATTGATTTAAAATAAAACTATTATGCTAATAAGTTATTTAAATAGGTGGAACCATACCCAGAGTCATGTATGATTACCTACCGAGCTTGAAGATATACGGCTTCTATTAGACCAACGATTGGAAGCGGATGTATGTATTCATTTAATTTTGAACTATATACAAATAACGTAGTCGATTTCGTATTTAGTATTCAGTAGTATGTATATAACTAATGTTTTGATCACGTTCATATAGATTGAATGGACACCAAACAAGGACCCGGCATTCGGGCAGTAATTCTTGAGGAATTCTTTGTAAATCCCAACGTCTGACACGTTAATGATCCATTAGTAGTATATGCTACCGTCGAGATGCACGAGGCAAATAGACTGTTGCGACAATTTGGATTCCAACATCTGATTCCCGTGGCACCTCAAAAGCTTAATGATCTGCATTGTATCGACTTACAGCGATCGGATACGAATTGGCTGGCATTCCACTTGCAATATATCAACATGTGGAATAATCAGTATGATTTTTTACTTACTCGTTACGCAATTCTCGTTCTGGAGTTAGCATGCGATCTGGATTACATGCCATGGTTTAGGATTCATGGCAAGCCATATTTGTTAGGGGAAGAGACGAGGCGTCGGCATCCCCATACGAGTAGTCCACGACAGCCCCCTTTAAATCCAAGGGGTGGCGAGGCGAGCCCATCATCGGTGCTCACGTAAGAACTGACCCCGACGACCTCAGCACCGATGCCCTCACCATACCCCATTCAGTATTTACCGCCTTATTTTGGTCTATATCCTAACCTCTTTATTTTCACACAAACACAAAATGTTGTACCACATTTTTCTGCTCCTAGTCATATGTCAGGTTGGACTATTGGTCATCCATCCTCAATGTGGTACACACCTCGGCCATCTCATTTCTCGATAACGGCGATGCCTATGACAATGTATAGCCTTTAGAAAGTAACCATGTTGGTCACTTGTCGTCGCTCAGCAGTAGACCGATACTACTGGTAGTAGTTGGATGCAACGTGCATTAGACAATACCGATGGTATGTGCGATCCCAGAGGCTTTCCTATCATTCAATTGCGAATAGTATTCTAGTTCCCCGATCCGATATGACGTATATTTCAGGTTGGAGGCAGACATGCCTCCTTAACGTAGACAGAAAGAAATCTCATTCGTCTACTTTCTCCCCCAGTGTTGTTACAAACACAATTGAAAGGATCCTCCGATTACCAACCTGTGCCACAGCCAACAACAACTGATAGGTATATCTACCATATATAAAGGTATTGTCTATTTGTACCAATGACTTGCAGTACTAGAATGCATATCGGTATTGCTTGAAGGTCCAAGGCCTTCTGATTAGCTATCCACGCCTTACTGTACGAAGGTGTGTAATTGAATTGGCTATGAATATTGGCAATTAAAACCGACACAGAAGTGCTTGGATCTACTTTCACCCGGTAGTATTAGGCCCACGATCATATCTGAATCAAACTTCGAATGATCCCATGAAACACCTGCAACCCCACAAGTACGTTATTAATTGGAAATAACCCTAAACCCTAAATAAAACCCTATTAACCCAGTGATATTGTACTAAAGGTAACACATGTATGTAGACCGGTGAACTTTTTTATCATTCATAACCCCATCTTCTTCTTAACAAAAGCCATGATTTTTCATGAGCAGCTATTGTCTCGTATTTCATACTTTCTCTCGAACTTCTTAGATTTGGATTTAACCACGTGGAAGTTAACCCCGTTCATAATGATGTATCACTTCAATGCTGCGAGAAAACCATCTTTATTGGAAAACTCCCTGCCCACTTCCAAATCATCTGAATCCAATGATGCACTTCCGTGGTCAGGCCTTCTATGTAGTAGTTTTGCAAACTCCAATGCATCCTCTACAAGATCGACATTATGCATGTGGGTTGGCAGCGAGTACACTTTAAATCGTGGATCTTCTTTTTCTTCATTTTTCACCCCCATCATCGTCTTCAATTTAATTGGAATAGGCTCCAGTTCAAAAAATAATGTAACTTCTGAACCGTCGACATTGAGTTCTCGGGGTGGATCCACATTGTTGACATCGACCCACTGAGGTGCATGTCCCATCCACTAACTGAGTGTCGTGCAAGGGTCGTGTATTCTGTTCTACCACCAAAACTCAATGGTTCAGTGTTCTGCCTCCCACGATTGAAATCTAAGGCTGAGAAGGATGAGTGTCTTCCCATTAATGATTCCGGGATATCATAATGGAAACTTTCTAACAAAGTGATTAGACTATTGACATTTTCAACCATTCTCGCCTCTCGAACAGGAAGAGATGTTGAAGTCACAAGTCCTTCATCTAGCCTTAAAAATTCCACATATAACTCAAGAAACGGTGATCCACTATCGAGGTGCATCTGCACCATCACCTCTAAGCCCCGAGCACATTTGAAATCAAATGAGTCATATCTCACGGGATCGACCAAAACAAAAAATTAATACTTAATAGATGAAACTCTCATTGCCATAGATCCGAAGATTTTTCGCCTAATTCTTTTACGAAGTTCTGTCAACTCTATGTTCTGGTTAAAAGCTAGTCGCATTGTGTTCTCTGATAAAAAAATCACGCCGTTCTCAGTGTCATAGACCTCACCATCGTAATAAATAATAGCACTAATTCATCCACTCATTTTCATCCAAATTATCTGTTGAGAGAAATTTGAAACATGAAATATTAACACGAAAAATCAAAGCATTATGCAATAAAAATAATACTTCATATAAATATTAACACAAAAAATCAACTTATACCTTCCCTACGAACTTTTATTCTTCTGAACTTTTTCAATTTCTAGTGCTCCAACCTATGCCACCAGAGGCTGAAATATGGGTTATTTATAACCTAAGGCATAGCATCCCACTCCATTCTGTAAAATACCCCGAATAGTGGGGGTTGAAATTTGTAGAGGAAAAACACTCCAAGCAGGACGCACTATCAGAAGTACTACTGAAAAGGGCGTTCAGCTGGAAGCGTTTTTAATACTTTTGCTGACAGTGCATCCTGCTTGGAGCGTTTTTCCTCTACAAACCTCAACCCCCACTATTTGGTGCATTTTTCACAAACCTCATCCCGAGAATCCCGGGATATTTTTTCAGAACCATCTCCTCAAATTTATTTTTTCAAAAGCGATCTTGATCAAAAAGGCGTCCACTGAATCGTGTTCGATGATTTTTGTTGATCACATCCTACTTAGAGCATTTTTCTCTACAAAACTCAACCCATCTTGTCAAATTTTTTTACTCAGAACCCATCCCCTCAAAATTATTTTTTCAAAACCCACCTTGTGCACATCTTTTTAGAATTCCTAAACCCTAAAAATTAAATAAAACCATAAACTCGTAATTAATAAACACTTAAAAATAAATAAAACTCTAAACCCATAATTAATAAACACTTAAAAATAAATAAACCCCTAAACCTAAACACTTAAAATTAAAAAAACTTAAATCCTAAACCTAATTTCATAAATCTTAATTAGTGATTAGGGCACTGGGAGAAAATGTAATGACCCAAAATTCACGGGCATCGAAAAAGTGCAATATCGGGCCTCCGTCTTAGTAAACTGAATTAGTAAATATTATTAGAAATATTTATGAGTCTAGTGGTGTGTCTAATTAGGTTTTTATTAAGTGAATTTAGCTTAATTTAGAGTAATTAGTAAAAAGGACTAAATTGAATAAAGGGTAAAAGTTTAATTATAGATTAAAATAAAATAAAGGGGATTAAATAGGGAATTATGCCTATTTCATCAGGTGAGGCTGCAAATGGGAAGAAAAATCTAAGATTATTCTTAGATTATATATTATATATTATATATAATAATATATAATAATAATTATTATTATTATTATGGTTTTATATTAAATTATTATTATTATTAAATTAAATTAAAATAGTGAAAATGTATGGTAATGATGATAAACATGTGTAAAATACATGAAAATACACTTGTAATATATTTGTATATTTTCTTAAATAATAAGTAAAAGATATTTATTAATTATTATTATATTATGAAATAAAATAAATAAAGACAAGTGTAAGGTGATGACAAAACACAAGTGTGTTAATTAAAATATGAACATTTGTAATATATGTATTTAATTTACTTATTATTTAAGTAATAGATATTTGTTATAATTATATATTATATTATTATTAAATTAATAAACAAATATAATATAAAGAAAGTAAATAAAACAAAGGTTAAAAAGAAACAAAGCATAAAAGAAACAGAAAGCTCAAACGAAAAGGGCGAAAGAAAGGAGAAAGAAAAGAAAAAGGAAAAACTAGGGTTTTGATGCTTAAAGCTTATTTTGGTAAGTCAATTAAGTCCTTTTCTTTTAATTTTGATGTTTTAGAAGCTTTAGAACAAAGTTTTGTTAAAATTAAGTTGAAGTTTTGGAAGTTCTTAGGTTTTTTAACATAATTCATGTTGAACAAAATGATGAATTAGGGGTTTAATTGATAGAATTTCTAGTTAGAATTGATAGAGGGATTAAATTGTAAAAGAAGCTATAAGTTTTGTGTTAGAGGGACTAAATTGAAATAAATTTGAATTTAGGGTTTTAATATGAACATTGGATAGCCAAGTTGAATATGGCAAGAGATTAAGTAGAAATGAAGTGTGAATTGAGTTAGAAAAGTAAATGAGTTTAGTTAGGACCAAATTGAAATTAAGATAGAAATTGAATAGAAATTCAATTATTTAATATAGATTGGTGCTGTATTAATAGTGAAAAATTATTTTAATTTTTCGTAGCTAACAAAGAACCTGAGGCATCGGCACAGAAAGGAAAAGAGAAGATCATCGAGGAGTAATCGCGAATTTCGGGTTTGTATTACTATAATTCAAACTACTATTTAGTTAATGTTATATTTAAATTTTTATGTATGGTAAGTAAATTATAAGGTAAGTATTACTATTGACATTAATGAAATTGAAATGAAGTATGAATATGTTTGAATATTTAAATCGTTTATTGATTGGAAAGTGGGAAAAAATGTATTAAATTGAATTGTGATTAAATTGAAAGGTGTGTTTTGAATTGAAATGAGATTGAATTGAGAAATGATTTGAATACCCTATTAACTAGTCGGGCTGAGTCGGATATAGTTGGCATGCCATAGGATTTGGAAGAGTTCAGGGGACTTTTCGGTTTGGCCGAGGAGATGCTGATGTTACTATATTTCTTCGAATTATCCGAAGAGGCATTTAATGCCTTTTTGGTGTGTTTGGGAGGATTATTTATTCTGGTGTGTTTGGGAGGATTATTTATTTTGGTGTGCTTGGTTGGATTATTCTAGTGTGTTTGGTTGGAATCCGTGTATCCGCTAAGGTCCGAGTCTTGTTAATATGGGTAATTAAATGAAAAAGAAAATAAATAAATCTTGATTTGAATGAGTTGATGGAAGAAATGAGATAGTGAAATTATGAATCGAAATGTGAAGTGAAAATGAGATATGAGATTTGAAAGCATGAACTTAAGGTTCATGAATTGATCAAAAATGCAAATTGTTGATATATGATATTTGTTGATAGACTATTATAAATGAGATATTAAATTGATTGTAAAATTTATTCTTATGATTTTCTATATTACAAGTTGATGTTATAATTTATTAATGTTATATAATTTGAATTATGGTAATACCACTGAGTATAGACATACTCAGCGTACGATTGTTTCCGTACGCAGGTTAGTAGAAGTTAAAGGTCCCGGTTCAGCATCCAGATCAATCCCGACTTCAGCACAGCTTTGGTGATGTACTTTTCCTTTTGGTAAATGTGGCATGTACCTAGGTTATATACATGGGTCATATGATTTTAATTATAAAGTATGAGTGGTTTGTAATGTTTTGAACTTAGTCTAAGTGAAATGGTAAATAGTATACTATAAAATTTGGTATTAAGATTGAATGGAAAATGAATGAAGTTATTAGTAAATTTTGAATGATATTATGAATGTTTAATTATTAAATTATAGTGTTAATGAATTGGTTATGATTTAGGTGTATTTGAGTATAAATTGTTTTGGTTGTGCCATTGGTTTTGGATTGGTTGTGGTTTAAAACTGCAAGGAAGGTTAGATGTTTATATAGGGGTTATATTGAGTTCAAAAAAAAATTACGAAAAATTTTTAGAGCACCCGATCAAGTCTCGGTTCACTTCTAATTCGTATTTTGGGCTTCGAGGGTCCATGAAAGGGACTTAATGAATGTATTAAATTATAAATGTTAATTAATTGTATAATATTCGTAAGTTGTCTGCAATGTTCGGTAATGCTCCGTAACCCTATTTCGGCAACAGTTTAGGGTTAGGGGGTGTTACAGTTGTTGGTATCAGAGCTATTTAGGTTTAGCCAATTCTTGGGCTAAATCAAGCTCGGAAATGATTTTAGAGGTACATGCCACTGTTAAGTCGAAACTGAGTCGGGATTTGGATGCTAACCTATTTGTTTATTTCTGTTTTATAGATTAAAGATGTCAAATGAACGAATAGTTGATACTGATCAAGAGATGTATACCGGAGATGAAGAATCGTACGGATTAGATGAAACTGAATCAGTAACACCTAGTGTAAACCCGATGAGAAATCAACCTTCTAATGTAGATAGAAGAAATGATAGAGATAGAGATGATTCTTACTTATTACGAGTCATTGCTGATGCCTTACAAAGAGTAGCGGGGACTGTTCCTACTACGACATCCGTACCTACTCAGAGACGGGCCCCGATAAAAGAACTAAGAAAATACGGTGCCACTGAATCCGCAGCAGAGAACTGGATGGAATTAACTAAAAGAGTTTTGCAACAATTGTATTGTACCCCCCGAAAATGTTTAATCTGTGTTGTTTCTCTACTGCAAGGTGAGACATGTTTATAGTGGGAATCTGTAATACGACATCTGCCTACAGAGCAGGTAACATGGGAATTATTTCAGAAAGAATTCCAGAAGAAATATGTCGGGGAAATGTATGGTGAAGACAAAAAGCAAGAATTCCTAATGTTGAAACAAGATGACTTATCAGTGGTAGATTATGAACGGGAATTTTCTAGACTCGGCCGGTATGCTTCAGAGTTTATACCGACTGGAACGATGGAAATGTGCAAGTGTACACAATTGCAACAAGTAATAAAGTGACAAGTAAATGTCGAGTTATCGTACCCACAGGGACTGCGAAAAGAATTATTTATGAATGCAATTTAAAACACTTTGGTGAAGAAAAATATTTTGATTTGAGAAATGATTAAAAACTAGAAAACAAAATAAATAAAATAAAAATAAATTCTAATGCACGATTTCAAAAGCTGATTTTAATCAAGATGACATAATTGTGTTAGATTAATTACATTTCTTAACTTAGAATTATTAAACTCATGTTTATGTTGTTACGAATAAATTCACGGCAACTCGGTAATTTGCTAACTTATGAACATATTTACAAATCAAAAATCCATTCATCTCTTGTACATATTTCTATGTCAATTCGACCGATTAAACAGATTTATAAAGGTAAACATGTTATTGCACATACATACTTATTAAATTAAACAATCTCTCGCATATTCCTATGTCGATTCAAACGATTAATTCAATCTAATAATCATATAAAAGACTATGTGAGGTAACAAAGTATCCTTACCTTGAAACAGTTTAATCACAATAATCTTGCAAGTTATGCAAGGCATGTGTATCGCCAAATACAATGCTAATCTAATCTTCAGCTACCTTAGAAGAATTAAACATGCACTGATTAAGTACTGTGTCCATTAATTACAATTTCAATGCGTTTAAATAATTAATTCTTTAGTTATCTAAACAATTATAATGCCAGAATAACTTAGGCATGATTTTACTTAATCAAGCATTTTACCGAGGCCTATAACAGCATAAACACAATTTTAATAATTCAAGATGACAAAATGCAATCAATCCAACACGAATTAAATTTAAGCTAAATTGATTAAATTAACCATTCCAACAACGTAAATATTCATAGATATGTTCATCATAAAAACAACAAAAATTAAGAGATAGGGAACAAGAATCAAATCCGGTGGTTTTCCGTGGCTTGACTAGGTTGCTCTGTTCTTCCTTCTTTGTTGTCCTCACCGATCAAGGCTGCTATGAATACTCAATTGCTGCTCCAAAATTGCTGAAGAATATCCCTTTCCCAAGAGGAGAAATCGACACAAGAGCAATGGGAAAATGAGAGAAAAAGTGAGAGAGGAGAGAAGAGTTGTGAGAGAAGATATGTGAATTGAGGGATGCTTTGAATGATCAGCCAAGGGGGGTTTTTATAGCTGAATGTGGCAGCTGAAATTTGCTAAAAATAGCAGCCAAAGAGCCACCCCTTGGCCGGCCACCTATGTGGCAAAGTTGATGGCTTCAACTTTGCTAAATATGGCTTGGGGCAAATCTACAAAGCCACTAATTGTGGAGGGGGTTGAATGCAACTTTGACAAATCTTCAAGCGCCTCTTTGCAAGCTCAATTATCAGCTAATAAGCTGATTTGGGTCAGCATATGGATGGTTCTGGGTAGCCCAATTGGTGGCTGGTTCGGTTCACTAAATTTGGTTCAACCAGTGCGGTTTAACTGGACCCTTTTTTCCATAATTAATTAATAATAATTTATTTAGCCCAAATTAAATTGGGAATAAATTAAAATTAATTATATTATGATTTAATATTCATAATCGGACCGTCTTGGGCTGGAAATAAATTTGCCTCGATACTTCAAATTGCTTCTCGGGTTCATTCTTCGAGAAGTGTCTGCCGAGTCAATTTTTGCTCTTTGTGCGAATCTGTCGAAAATAGTCAAAATTAATCAAAATTAACTATAAAATTAATTAAAATCCATCATGTTCATATTTTTAACACAATTTAATTATTTTATAATATTTAATTATTTTTCGACAAGAATTTAACCGAAATAGCATGATTTTAAGTTAAAAAGGGCATGTAAAAACACGTAAATTTTTGTGTTTCCACACCCCCAAACTTAATTCATTGCTCGTCCCAAGTAATGCACAAATTTGAAAAGAATTTTCTAAAACACTTTTGAAAAACTCCTTCGAACAAAGATTCTTCCCAAAATCATGAAATCAATATACTTTATGCTCAAAAACAAGAAATTTGATAATTATGCTACTCAAGTATATATGTCGTTTAAATTAATCTCAAAAATTACTATAATAGCAAAATTAGGCTAAATGTTTCTTAATAAAGACATGTTAATCCCTACCATTTTGATTTTAATCCCTTATTCAAAATTAAACTGCAATCATTAAGCTTAACTGATGTCTTCATATGTTGAACAGAGCAATTTCTCTCCACTAATGTAGGTAACATTGGAACTTTAGGTCTTTAACAGCGTTGTAACGTGGCTGGGCTTAGGGGTAGGTAAAAGATAGATAATTTTAGGTTTTAAAACCCTAGACTCAGCGTAAAATCGAACCTTCAGAATTTTTACCCTTGATACACCAACTTATGCTCTTTCGCACATCTATTTTATTTCGAGTGCATTTTTTTTTTAAAATTCAATTTCGAGCACTCGCTTCATGTACTACAATTTTCGAGCAATTGATACCTCTTTTCAACTCCCCCAAACTTATTTTCAAAGAATACTCTGAATAGTGCTGAGTCTAGTGTTTGGGACATTTTTAAGATAATTAAGAGAAGTGATGGCTAATTTTGTAAGGGTTCAAATAAAATTAAGCCATGAAGTCTCAAAGTTGGGTTTCAAAGGATAAAAATTTCATCATGGTTAGCTTGAAAGGCTCAAATGGTCCAAACAACAATTGCCTAAATCATTTTCAACGCTCCGCTTCCTAGTATTTCGCCTCAAGAAACTACTAAGTCAATTCTAAAGGCTTAAACTGTAACGCCCCTAACCCGTATCCGTCACCGGATTAGGGTTACAGGCGTTACCGGACAGATCAGAGACTTTTACCAATAATTCATAACTTAGTCATCATTTCACATCAAAGCGTCCCTTAATTAGGTCAACAAGACCTCAAACATGCTTTATAATTGGGCCGGGATTGAGCCGATCACTTAGACAATTTTCCAAAGTTTTCAACATTTTTCAAAACTGTAAGGTCACACGCCCGTGCGATCGGGCCGCAGTGTGCCTTCCACGGCTACTGACACACACCCATGTGTCCTGGCCGTGCCAAAACAAAGATACCTACTGACTTGTCCACACGGCCACCAGACACGCCCATGTGCCATGGCCGTGTGAAACTATGCTAGCTACTGACTTGATCACATCTAGCTACTAGGCACGCCTGCAGTGCCGCGTAGCCGTAAGCAAAACAGGCCATTTGCAAGGCCATAATGCCACCCACATTAGGGTCATACCTACAAGCAATATACCAATTCATCTCATGCACAATTGACAACCAAAATCATGTCAAAAGATCAACATGCCATCTTATCCAATTTCAACTCAAATCATGCAAACTTATCTATCAATTTGCACAACCAGAACACTTATACATTCAAGTATGATTCATCTACATTTACCTTTCATATAACCATTTATTTGATCAAACATACATACTCAAAATTTCATCTAAATGCTTACCATAAACATGTCCATTTCATAGTCATAAGATCATGCTAAAACCAACATCATATACCATATTCACAAATGCATAATACCAACATATAACTAGCCACATCACATGGCTAAATTCATATCTCAAACTTATACCAAATAACTAGCCTATACATGCCATATTTAGCTATATACACATTTTCAAAGTACCAAAACAAGTTTGATTAGTGTGATTACAATCCTCGACGGTCCCCGAGCCTTCAGTAGCTTCGACGATCTATAAAACAGAGCAAACACACACAGAGTAAGCTTTCAAAAGCTTAGTAAGCCATATACAAATAAACTTAGCATAAAATACACATAATCAAATTAATACAATGGTATTTATAGTTTTCATAGCAAATTCATCACATATTCCTTGGCTCATATGCTTAGCCATATCTTACCACATTCTTCAACTCAAATATCACTTATTCACAAAGCTCATTCAAGCATATCTTCACATATTATCTCATCATTTCAATATACATATTCATCTTAATAAGTTCATATAGACACTTACCTTTCATACACACATAGTGTACTTTGCGAACGTACCTGAAACAGATATACCACTCACATAGTCATTCATTTCTCGGATTTGCCCGTTGAACCGTTTGGAATCTAATAGGATACTCAGAGTGATTGGAATAGTCGTACAATGCCAACGTCCCAGACGTGGTCTTACATGTAACCAGATATCGATGCCACTGTCCCAGACAGGGTCTTACACGAATCAATACGATGCCAATGTCTCAGACATGGTCTTACACGTAAATCTCATATCGATGCCAACGTCCCAGACGTGGTCTTACACGATATCTCAAATCAATGCCAATGTCCCAGACGTGGTCTTACATGATATCACATATCGGACACCTATGTCATGACATATACTATCCTATCTATTCCTAGGTTCAAACAGGACTTCTCGGACGTTGACACTATGTCGATTCTATCTCGAAATTCATGTATACATCGTCTCATGTGCATTCATCCTTATCAATAGTCATATGAACATATATAATTCAATACAAATACATTTATTTGTATATCAACTTACCTCGAGTTCGATTTAACGGAAACGTATACGACTACTCGATTACTTTCGATTTCCCGTGATCTAAGTCTGTTTTCTTCGGTTCTTGATCTTGAATTTGAATCAAAAGCTAGCCGAAACCTAGCTTCTTTCTCCTTTCTTTTTCTTTGCTATTTTCGGTTAACTATGGATGATAATGGCTTATTTTTAAGCCTTTATTTTATGTAATTATAACTTAATAACCAATTTCCAATTTTAACCTTTCTATTAACATATAAGACAAATAATCAATAAGGCTATTTTGTCATTTAATCATCCACCAACTAGATAATGGATTAATTGCCTCATAAGGCCACAACATTTAAAAGCCACAACATATAGGTACTTTAACAAATCGCATGCAAATATTGCATTTAATGCAATTTAACCCTTTTCTCAAATTAAGCACACAAACGGATAAATTAACTTACGGGACTTTAACACATGCTTAATCACATATCAAAGACACAGAAAATAATATTAAAATATTTTACTGACTCGGAATTGTGGTCTCGAAACCACTGTTTCGACTAGGGTCTAAACCGGACTGTTACAATTCTCCTCCCTTAGGGATTTTCATCCCCGAAAATCTTACCGTCAAATAGGTTCGGATACTGCTGTCTTATAGAATCTTTAGGCTCCCATGTAGTCTCTTCAATTCCGTGTCGATGCCACAACACTTTTACTAACGGAATTTTCTTGTTTCTTAATTCTTTCACTTTCCGAGCTAAGATACGGATCGGTTCTTCTTCGTAATTCATATCAGATCAGATTTCAATTTCAGACGGAACAATCACATGTGATGGATCAGATCTGTATCGACGGAGCATTGACACATGAAATACATTATGTATATTTTCTCGCTCAGAGGGTAACAACAATCTGTACGCAACTGGCCCAATATGCTCAATAATCTCATATGGCCCGATGAACCTCGGACTCAACTTGCCTTTATGTCCGAATCGAAGTACTTTCTTCCACGGAGACACTTTCAAGAACACTTTTCACCGATCTCAAATTTGATATCCTTTCGTTTCATGTCCACATAGGACTTCTGACGATCAGACGCTGCTTTTAGACTGTCACGGATCACTCTCACTTTTTGTTCAGTATCTTTTATCAAATCAACCTCGTGTAGCTTATTTTCACTGAGCTCGGTCCAATACAGAGGTGTACGACATTTGCGTCCGTACAAAGCTTCATAAGGTGTCATTTTGATACTTGACTGGAAACTGTTATTATACGCAAATTCAATCAATGGCAGGTACTGTTCCCACGTACCGTCAAACTCAAGAATGTAACATCTCAGCATATCCTCTAGTATCTAAATAATTCGCTCAGACTGACCATCTATTTTCGGGTGAAAATCTGTACTGAAATGCAATTTCGTGCCTAAAGCTTCTTGTAATTTCCTCCAGAATCGTGATGTAAACCTCGAATCTCTATCAGACACAATAGACAGTGGCACTTCGTGCAATCTCACAATCTCAGAAATATAAAGCTTGGCTAATCTATCAAGTGAGTAATTAGATCGTACCGGAATGAAATGGGTTGATTTTGTCAATCTATCAACCACAACCCAAATTGCATCTTTCTTTCTCAGAGTCAGTGGCAAACCAGAAACAAAATCCATTGTCACTCTATCCCATTTCCATTCGGGAATCAGAATCGGTTGTAACAAATCGGATGGAACCTGATGTTCAGCTTTAACTTGCTGACAGACTAAACATTTCGAAACAAATTCAAAAATGTCTCGTTTCATACCAGACCACCAATAGTGTTGCTTTAGATCACGGTACATCTTAGTACTTCCCGGATGAATAGATAGACGACTACTATGAGCTTCATTCAAAATCAACTGAATCAACTCTGGATTTCTCAGCACACAGATTTGATCTCGAAATCTCATGCAATCATCATTATCAATTCGAAATTCAGAATCAGAGTTCGGATCACACTGAGTTCGCTTTGCTAACAATTCGTTATCAACTTTCTGAGCTTCACATATTTATTGTATAAACAACGGTTTCGCTTTCAATTCAGCTAACACTGAACTATCATCATTCATCTCTATTCAAACACGCAATTCAATTCTGGTTTCAACGAACTAGCGGAGGGACCGATTGGACATATGTGGTTGAGGCTCAAATGATTTATAATTAAGTTCTTGATTTTCTCCTATTAATTATAAACTCATTTAGTCATGAAGTCATTCCACTATAGTATCGTGATTGAGCTCTCCTCAACGACACACCATTACGAAAGCAACTACTCAATGCTCGTCCAATGACCTTGTCATAAGTGTGTTACCCTTATAGGATATATTTGATCTCATTGAGATAATATACATTCTCCCAATATGATTCTATTTTATCTCATGATAACTATTACATCTTCATTCATGAAAATTCCATTATCATCAAATAGTGATCAAGTCATCTATCACAAAGACGGACGACCAGTGGCCATGTTTATTTTTCATCAACCATGCAATGCCAATGAGAGGATATCATTACCCATTTTTTCGGCTATGAATTCCATTTTTTGTGAATGACGCTACATACTATAGAAGTCGTACACCCAACGCATTAGCTTTCGGTTCCTTATCTATTTGAAACTCAGGCTTTTACTTACATTAAGGTGTACGAGTTACGCATACATATTCTACCATCCACTTAGGATTTAGGTATGTCGCACTATGAACGTCACAAGTGAATAAATCTATAAACGGATTCAGGATCTATTCCACTTGGGTCTTGTCTGATGTACTGTCAGTCCAGTCAATCAAAGCTATGTCTCTATCTTCTGGGAGTCATCCGCTCCGATGCCCAAGACAAGACATCTCCCCAATTGGACTTGATAGACGACATATTAGTTTTTTAATCGGTTTGCTCATTTCCAATTAGACTAAGGACATGTTTAGGTTCACCTGCTAATACAAGTTGTCTTTCTGTACTACGATCCAACCACGTAATACCGCTTAGTATTAGTTAAACATTTAGACAACCAATGAGCAACATTTGCTTTTATTTTTCTTTGCGTGCAAAAACCATGTGAGGACAATAATACAAAGTATATAAATTAAATTCATGAATAATTTTATTAATCAATTTGTTCGAAAAAATTACAAGTGTATTTAGACAAAAATACTACATTCAAGGCACCGAATCCAACATATCTAACTTTGAACGATTGGTTATGTTTTTTTTCACTTTGTTCTTAAGAAAAATTTGTTGACAAAATTAAACTAATTTATCCATTCACAGTATAAAGGTAAATTGAAATATAATTTCTAAATATATACCTTTCCTTTATCATTCGACCAATGTGCAACAATTAATTTAAATCGTTATTCTTCGACTTGATGGTCAGAAATATTTGCAGCCATTTCCATTGGTGATTTGAGTTCATCAAAATATTTCAATTTCAAATCATTCTTCCATTGCCTTCGCTTTATAGCCTTGTTCGTAATTGTCTAAGCCTTAACTTCTTGAAAACATTTTCATTAACGAGCTTATTATAATCATATTTGTGAAATATGAATTTGGACTACAATTTTGAAAAATATAATGTCAACTTTTTTTTCTTTTTCTTTTTTGGTACACTAAGAAGAACATAACAATTCCTAAAGGATGTTTTACATACCTCTATTGTTTTCCACATTTCTTCTTTTTTCAAATTCAACATGTCACGCCAACTTACCTTCTAAGCTACAATAACAACAATCAAAGTAGAAGAGACAAGAGGCGGCAACGACAATCGATGTGCTCCGACAATAGCGATATTCAGTTAATGTCAGAGATTTGAGTGTTGTTGATCACTCAAAAGAAGAATCAAGATGTAATAGATATGCAAGCATTGATTTGGGAAAGTAAAATGGTGTTGAACCACAAAGAGGGATAAAAATTCATGTTATTGACACCTTAAATTGCCGAGACGGAGAGAACTTCGGCAAATCTCCGAGTTTTCAACAACAATAGGCCCATTGAAATTAAATCGTAACACGCCATTTTTAATTCCTTTTAATTGATGGACTAGCCCAAATCCAATAATGAGAAAGTAACATTTCATTTCATCTCTTTCAGAAATATTTTGCGATTAAAGTCGTTTCCATAGTATTGTTTTGGGATTTGGTTATTGGTTGTAAAATAGTGACAATAAACATGAATACATATTCCTTTTAAGATTTTGTTCACGAGTTAAAAATGCAATAAATACTTTGAAGATTTTTCTACTATTAAGATCACAAATAATTTAATTCTCTTCAACATAAACAAAATAGTTTTTTTTTTTCAAATTTTTTACTATATCGACGGTACAAATAAAATTGTTTGTATATACAATACCTATATTGAAAGATAAATTTGGTTTGTCAGTGTAGACGATCTTATACCAACGGTAACAATATGTGTTGGTATAAATTTACAATATGTTGAGGGATAAAGTAATTTGTTGGTATAAATGTACTTGTACTCACAGAACTATCAGTAAAACAAGTTATATTATTCGAGGGTAATTTAGTTTTTTATTTAAAAAATCGAATAAAAATATGCATATTATAAGATTTAAACTCGAACCAATTGTATTAGTAAAATATTTAATTTACCATTCAGTTAAAGCTTTATTTTCATATTTTTATACATTTCAATTTTTATTATGATCATTTTATTACCTCCATCAATTGTGTGTGTATATATATATATATATATATTAATGTACTTAATTGAGATGGTGTCATAAATTAACTCAAAACCGATTCAAGATTGATGACAATACCACGATAAATAATTTTAATCTAGTTTTTTTTTTATTTTAATATCGTTCATATTTCATGTTTTATTATTAAATAATTTTAAATCATACTTTTTATTATTTATTATATATTATTTTTAAATGCATTTGTAATCTAAATTTTTTATTCCTGTGATAATGTTTTTAATTTACAATAATTTTGAAACTAACTTATGCATCACCAATAAAGTATCACTTATATATTAAATTGTAAAACTAACCTATGCATCCAATTTGTAATAAGTAATTTTAAATAAAATTTATTGATATATGTTACTTGTTTTTAAAAAATTGTAATCTATTAGTGATATATGTTTAGACTTTTTTTTTTTTTTTAAATCTGTAATTCTAAAAATTGCTTTCTTAAAATCTGGAATCTATAATTTTAAACTAAAATCAACTTTTAAAAACTGTAATATGTAAATTTGATTTTACTTAAAACTTGAATAAAATTTATAATCTGTAATTTTTTTTTTGCTTTTTAAATTGCTTAATTATATGTCAATTAAAGAGAATATTCAGGTCTCATTAAATACAATTATACATGTAAGCATGTAATTTGTTTTATATATAATTAGTTTTTTATTTTGTATGATGCACGAAGTTGTATGTACAATTTTAATATTTTATATTTAGGGATAAAGTTCAAAGCTACATATGAATATTGGTTCAATGACCAATATTATATATGGACTTTGATTTTGTACAATTTTATACAATAAATATTGATTCAATTCAATTTTCACAAATCACTAATATAATTATCGATATAATATCATTTTATGTTAATACATTGCATGCAAAAATAATTATATTTATTTAATATAAAAGTAAATTGAAGTATTTAGTTCTTTAAATATTAATTGAATCAAAATCATAATTTTAAGTATACATTTGAATCACAATAAATGTATTATTTGTATAATTACACCAAATTAAAATTTATGTATTAAATTACACTTAGGTACAAAATTTATGTGTTATTTTGATTTTATCCATTTTTATTTATTTGTTAAAAATTTGTGATGCCAACTTTAAAACAAAGGTTTAAATGATACAATATTACCAACGGAAACATTATCATCTAAATTGTCTTAATCCTCTAATTAATTATTGGTAGAGAAAAATAGGCTAAGGGTAAAGGGGTTACATAAAACTTGCACGGGACACATAACTGCAATATGAGACCTTCGCCGCTTCGCCCACAAATCCCGGTTAAGTATGTCATATATTTCTGTAATTTTCAAAAATATGAAATTTACTCTCTTTTTCAAATTTTAAATTTTAAGTCGAACTATTAGTATTATTAAATTCTTTATTGTTAAATTTATTATTATGATATTTTGAAAAAAAATTATTTGGTAATTATTTAATTTAAAAATAATGTAATTAATTTAAATTTAACAATGTTACAATTAGACCTAAATTTTGAAATCTAAAAAAATAAAAAGACTAAATTTTATAAAATAAGAATATGAAACTAAATTCTTAATTTTCGAAAAGTATACGTTTTATCCTTTTTAGTGGGTCCATTTTTAATTTATCTGAATAAATTTGTTGAGAGGCAAATAATAAATAAACATTACTATATATTTATAAAAATAAAAACTTATTAAACGGTTTTGATAAGTTTTAATACTTACAATTTCTATATACAAACAATTAAACTATTTACTTTTTTAAAAAATTTTAAGTTACCAAAATAATGAAAGTTTTTTTTATTTCCAAAACTAATAATTAATTGTAACAAGTAATAAAATGGAAATTGCCAACCACTTTTTCCCAGTCAAGTTAAAAGGAGAGAGATTTTTTTAGGTTTTTGGATTATTTACAATTCAGGTCCCTTGTAGTTTGTGAAACTATTACACTCATGTATAACTCGAAGGATTAGTGTCATTCGATATGAATCAAAAGGTTCAGTTATTATTATTCTTTATGATTTTAATAACTATTGAAGATTTATTATTATTATTATTATTATTAAGAAAAATATATTTAAAATTTAATTTAAAAACCGGGCCCACTTTTAATATACCAAAGAAAAAGAAGTAATTTGAAACTAAAAAAAATTATCACAAAATTCAAAATTTCCATATCTCATACCTTATTTTATAATATATATATATATATATATGTGTGTACGATGTGAAATAAAGATAAATATTTGGTAAATAATCAAGCCCTAATTTCAAAATTCTAAGGTATTTAAAACCTTGGATGACTAAACTTGTAAATTTCAAAACGAAAAACCTTGAAAAGTAAATATTATGGAATATAATTATGTAAACTAAATAATTAAAATATGTAGATATAAAAATAATGATAGATTATCTTAAGTTTAAAGTGACATCTTTATAATAACTGTTTTAAATTAATTTATATTACTTTTTAAAAAAAAAATTATTATCATCCATAATCATTATTATCATCCATAAACATTTCTAATTAAAGTGTATTCACTTGAGTCGCCATGGTTTTTTTACTTTTTTTTAAGGGGTAATAATTTTTTAAAGTATAATAAAATAAAATAATAAAAACAATATACAAATTTAAATTTTTAAACAATAAACTTTGTTTTTGAAGTTTTAAACACTATTAACAATTTAAACTTAAAACATTTTAAACATTTTTTTTAATCTTTTTTCATTATGTTTTTAGACGGATGGGAAATGTTCGAAGGATGTGGGATTTTAATAATGGTATTGATGATCCGGCTGATGGGACATGAGTGGGTTTATGTCTTGCTTGGATAGGTGGAGTTACTATTCAACTCCGTAGCTTTTCGAAGAATCGTATCAATGTTGAGATTAGTGAGGAGGGGGATAGCCAAAAATGGAGAATGACTGGGTTTTATGGGGCTCCGGGTTCTCAAGATAGAGCCAACACATGGAACTTATTGAGAGAACTTGGAAGAAAACAAGACTTGCCTTGGATGGTTTGTGGTGATTTCAATGAAATCTTATACGCACATGAAAAAGTCGGGGGAGTAGCTAGATGGAGGAGTTTCGAAGGGTTTTAAATGTATGCCATCTAGAAGATATAAGCTTTGGGGAGGCCTTGGTTCACATGGGAAAGGGAAAAATTGCCAGAAGCAAACATTCATGAAAGGATTGACAGAGGGGTCACCAATTCAACATGGGTGACTCTTTTCCCGGAGGTTTCTCTTCACCATTTGCCTCACTCTGTTTTGGATTATTACCTTCTATTGATCATTACGAATAGTGAAGAGAGGAGGTGAAAAAAGAAGAAATTATGTTTTGAAGCCTGGTGGATTTTAGAGGAATCACGTGAAGAGGATGTACGTAGCATATGGGAGACGAGTAAGGGTAATGTTTTGGAGTGTCTTGTAGTGCTAAGTAAAGGCTTGAAGGAATGGTCCGAAAAGATAAAGAAGAATAAGGTTGGATTATCAAGGCGACTTACTAGGAGACTTGAAGAATTGAACAATTGTGATAGAGATAAGGAGACTATTACTGATATGATGGAGGTCAAACTACACTTAATATGGAAATGGAGAAAGAAGAAACTTATTGTGAACAACGAGCAAGGGCAAACTGGTTACGAATAGGTGGTCGAAACACATCATTTTTTCATAATTTTGCATCCTAAAGAAAGCGGATAAATCGTATCCAGGTTTTGTAGAATGCGAATGGCCAGCTTGTTTCGAATGATAGGGAGATGGAGGAAATCACAAGAAATTATTTCATGGATCTCTTTTCTACTAGAGAGATTGGTAATCCTAATCATATCCTTATGGGAGTGGACAGGTGCATTTTAGATGAGATGAATTAGGAGTTGATTGTTGTATATTCAAAAGAGGAAATTGTTTCGACACTAAAAGGTATGGGGCCAACAGAGGCGATGAGATTTGATGGCTTACTGGCGTTATTTTTCCAAAAGTTTTGGCATATTATTGGAAAAGACATATGTCTGTTCTGCCTTGACATTCTAAACTGAGGTAACTCCTTGGAAGCCCTGAACCTCGTTTCTAATTTTTATGTTTTAACTTATTATTATTTTTACTTAATTTAATTTAATTTTTAATTATAAAATTTCAAATAAAACATATACTAATCGGCCACTAACTATAAATAGGGTAATTTTCCATATAAAACCTTAAACATTTATTAATTAACCCTTTAAACTAATAAAATTCAATAGCAATTAAATTTTATAGTTTTTACGATTTAATCCTTTTTCCTTAATTAACTATCAAGTCATCAAAATTACAAAACCAAAATTCAATCCACTTATAAAAAAACTCCTTAAATATTCAACAATAATACTTATGAGCTCTGTTTATGGAAATGAGGTCCCGATACCTCATTTTTCAAAACCACAGACTTTTTGTACGCACCACTTGTACCTTGTCAACTAACCAATTAATAAAATCTATCCAATAAAAATTCACCAGTATACTATATTTAACTCATAATTCTTAATTAAATATATCTACGGACTCTCTCTTCGGAATTATGATCCTGAAATCACTATTTCCAACACCACTTAAAAACGGGTTGTTACACTGAACTTTACTAATATAGTGCTCATTTCTAAGGTAGCTCAACATACAAATTTAATGAATTTTCGTCCTATCAGTCTTTGTAATGTTCTTTATAAAATAATTTCTAAGATTGTTGCTAACCGCCTTCAAAAGGTTTTAAATGTTTGTATTGATGAAGCACATAGTGCTTTTGTACCGGGGCATTTAATCCGAATAATGTATTGATTGCGTATGAAATTCCTCACACTTTCAATAAAAAAGAACGGGGTGAAAACGTCTCTTGGAGTTAAAATTGGATATGAGCAAGGCTTATGACATAGTGGAGTGGTCTTTTTTAAAAGAGTGTGATGCTTAAGATAGGTTTTGCTAACTCATGGGTGGACTTTATCATGTATTGCATCTGCACAGTATTGTACTCAACTGTTCTTAATGGTGAAGCAGGAAGGAATTTTAGACTTAGCAAAGGTTTAAGGCAAGGGGATCCTCTGAGTCCCTATCTTTTTTTGCTATGTTGTGAGGGTCTTTCATCACTTATGAGGATGGCTAGGAGGGAAGGATTGTTACGGGGAGCTAAAGTATGTACTAAGGGGCCTTTTATCTCACACTTGATGTCTGCAGATGACTGTATTTTGTTTGGGGATGCAACAAAGGAAGGAGCACATATTATTAAGAGGATCCTTATAGAGAATGAGGAATGCTCGGGTTAATGTGTGAATTTTGAAAAGTTTACTGTGTATTATAACTCTAATTTTTTTTATCGTGATAGAGTGTTAGTCTCCCAAGTCCTGAATGTCCATAGCTCATCAGACCTAGAAAAGTACTTGGGATTGCCAAACATGGTTGGCAGGAAGAAAAAATTGGCGTTCCAAATTCTAAAAGATCAAATGCGATAGAAGATTAATAGCTGAAGCTTAAAACATTTGTCTTAAGGTGGTAAGGAGGCTTTTATTAAATCTATTTTCCAAGCTATTCCTATATATTCTATGGCATGTTTCTTACTTCCAAATTCACTTTGTTTGGAAATGAAACATATATGTGGATCTTTTTTTGCAGCAAAAAGGTCATGGAAAACGTGGAATACATT
The DNA here is from genome assembly GCA_025698515.1 of Gossypium sturtianum. Lineage (NCBI taxonomy): Eukaryota > Viridiplantae > Streptophyta > Magnoliopsida > Malvales > Malvaceae > Gossypium > Gossypium sturtianum. The sequence goes on from CM046952.1 coordinate 25,329,331, forward strand.
GGTGTGAATGGAGGCATTTATGTGAAATGAAAGAAAACGATGGTTTGGGCTTCTGATGTTTAGTGAAATTTAATTTAGACTTACTTGCAAAATAAGGGTGGCGATTAATTACTTATCTGAATTCTTTGTTATCGCATACGTTAAAAGTGAAATATTTTTCAGATACTAATTTTTTAAGTGCGAAGCTAGGAAATATATCTTCTTATACCTGGAAAAATGTGTGGGCTGCAAAAGGACTTCTCCAAGTTGGATTGGGCTGGCATGTCAGTACTAGGGCAAGAATTTCAATTTGGGAAGATGCTTAGGTGCCAGGGCCCGTGGATTACAAAATTCAGAATCATGAAAATAACTTAAAGGTTAGTAAGGTTGCTGTAATAGCCTGTTTTTAGTGATGTCAAAAACAGTGATTTTGGGATGACAATTCAGACGAGTGAATTATTATTTTATTATTTTAATGTCTTCGGGATTATAGCAGGGTCGTATAAAAATTTCGTTAAGAAATGTTGAAGTTTAAATGGTTAATTAGGTGAAAAGGACTAAATCGTAAAAAGTATAAAAGTTGAGTTCTATTAGAAAATGGGGTCTAATGGCTATGAAATCTTAAACTAAAGGACTTGAATGGTGAATAAACCATTTAATGATTTATTGGATGTGCATGGCATGGTTTTATTGAAATTTTAATGGTTTTAAAAGGTTAAATAAGTAAATTTATAAATTAAGTGTTAATAAACTAAAAGATGAGAAAAAACCATCATCTTTCTCATTTTATCTTTTCTAACCTAAAACACCATTGAAGAAAGTTTGGAACATTCGGTTGGCTTTATCCTAGTGTAGGGTATGTGTTTTTCATCCCGTTTTTAATGATTTATATGTTTTTGATATCGTTTTAGCTTAATCTAACTAGCCCGATGGTTAATTTGCAAAACAGTTAAAGGTTGAGAGACTTACCATGAATGTTTTTGAATGAGTTTTGATGTTATTTGATAGGTTATGAATCTTGGTTGAAAAATAAACAAGTTTTGTTAAGTGATTTTTGATGAAAATGACATTTAGGGATTAATTTGTTGAAAGTATATATTCTAGGGTTTATTGTGAAATGATGGTAAATATGAGTTGTTCCAAAGCCCCTTGCATATATGGTTAATAGGATTTAGATTGAAATGGTTAGATTTTAAGTTATAGGCCTAAGGACTAAATTGTGAAAAGTTAAAATTTTAGGGGTAAATTGGTAATTTTCCATAAATATGAAATGTGGATTAAATTGAATACTAGAAGTATTTATCGCCTTCAGTCATCAATGCACGTGACGTCGACTTTGCTTTACGCGCACTATTATCCGATCTGATCCGCTTTAATCGCAACATGATCATCTGTGGATTACATCGTTGCAGCATCAGACTATACATACGCGTCGCCTTTGTCGCATACCATTATCGATCCGCCTGTACTCGCGTCTACGCGCATTGCACAAGATAAAGACATACGCTAGCCCTGCTGCGTATTATTATTTGAGTGGCTTAGTCCACATATGTGGAGTGTAGGGTTGGATGAGCCTTCTGAGGTCCTAATTGGTGTGATTGGTTGGATGAGCTTTAACAGCTCTTATGAGGTGTGATCAAGGGACGAAGAGGTGTGTTGGCTGGATGGGTGGGTTATATTTATCTGAATGCATTTCATTTGCATCTGTCTGTGTGTTCTAACTGCAAGACTAGTTGTCTGTAATTTGTTTGTCTGATCAGCATTTGAGTTGAGTATTTGAGTGAATTTGATTTGCTCTTGTTGTTAAGTTCTGTTGGGACATTAGTCCCAAGTGTGCGTTCTGACTCCATGAGTAACTGAAAATCTATTATGCTATTGTTTTGAATTTTGTATCTCTGTTTGATACTTGTTTCGGACTCACACTGAGCTCGAGTATCTCACCCCCTCTTAGTGTTTCTTTTCAGGTACCCTTTCTGAATCCTGACGTTGGACTCAGTATGCGGAGGTCTCGGACAGTCTCAGTGGAAAATAAATTATCGGTTTGGGTTTTCGGTTACTACTTTGTTAATCAATTTTGAAATATAAGGTTTTATAAAAATTATGGTAAAATTCTGTTTTAAGTTCTATACGATTTTATTTCAGTTAAATAAGTATTAAACTTAACTGTAATTTTACTGTCTGAATTTTAAACGGTTAAGTGTTTCAATTTGACGTGATAACTTGCCTTGTAAAAATTTACCTATGATTACTTCGGTGATCAATGTAACATCCGGGATTCAGTCTAAACTTCTAGGTCGGTTTTTGGAGTGTTACATTCAGTGGTATCAAAGCCAGGTTCAAAAAAACTCGGCCTGTACTTCTACGTGCCTGTATGCGCACGTGGATGTTTTAAAAAGAAATTTTTGAGAAACTTTACCACGGTAAGTTAAAATTATTTGTAGTTTAGGAAAATATTTTACGAAAATGAACTTTCTGAGACTCTGATACTAGTCCAGGTATGAATTCGAAACTATAAGATTAGAAATATAGATTTATGTGTTTAACCTGTGATCGTTTTTTGGAAGTGTAGATATCTTAAGTTAGCCACAGGGCGGATATGGATTTTGAAGGTAAGCAAGATCGCGAGAAGTCGTCCACTTCTCCGGGGTGTGTGTTTGTTCAGGAGTCGGAGGGTAGTGTAATTTTGCCAATTACGGGTGGCGATAACCCGAAGCTTGGTACTCATGCATTGACTCGAGTGGTTAGGGAAGTGCTTGAGCAGGTGCTTAAGGCTAGGTTGGACAGGCACGAAGAGTTAGTACAAAGTAGGTGTGTGGATTGTGGAAAGAAGAGAGATCGCAGTCCTCCGAGGATGGAGCCTCATTCTGCGAAGCATGCTAGAATGCATTTGAGTTGCAATAGTGGTTCTGCAGAGGGTGCTAGTGGTGGTACGAGCGTTCCATCTTGCGAGCACTGTAAGAAGCGTCATCCGGTCAATTGTTGGAAAAATGTGGGAGCGTATCTTTGATGCAGATCCACCGAGCATCGGATCCGGGAGTGTCCTCGAAGATTTTGAGACATGTATAATTTTGAATGATTCGATGCTTAGATTAGAGTATTGAAATTGTGTATCTGCTTCAGTGGTTAAGTGTTCTGGGTGTGTGTATGAGGTCTTAGGTTCGATTTGTTTTGCTTGAGTTAGAGTGCGCAGCGGGAGCGTGGTGGTATAGTTCGTGTTATACCACTGTTCTGTTAGTTGGAAATTTCAGGGATGAAATTTCTTTAAGGAGGGGTGAATTGTAACACCCTAGATTTTGGGGGCTAGAAGTTCTATGTTAGTGGTTAGTCTTGCGTGTGAGTGACAAGAATGGGCCAGCTGGTCTGGTGGTTTGGTTGTGTGAAGTTAATCTCAAGGTTCTGGGTTCGAGTCCTTAGGTGCGCATTTTGGGGGAACCTTAGTATTATGTTTCGTTTTTAGTTAGTAATAATAATTAGTTATCATTTATTTATTTATTTATTTTTATTTATTTATTTTATTTTTTCTTTCTATTCTGGTTTTCTGGACGTTCTTCTCTCTGTTTCTTTTCCTTTTTGCTTTTTCTTTGATTTTTCTTTCGTTCTTTTGGGAAACGGTTTCGCTGCGGATACTTCGAAGATTTTCGCTCCTCCATCGTCAAATCAGGTGTGGGATACGAAACTCTTCTATTTTACTTTGCGATTATTCGTTTCGGTATCTCTTGAGTGTGTTTTAATTTCGTCGATTTTGTGTGTTAGAGGTTGAATAATACGGGGTATATGCCATATTTTGCTATACTCTCGTTATTGTAAAGGTTAGGGACCAGTTTGGATGGCTAGAATGGAGTTTTAGCCTATTCCGAGGTGGTTTCATGGCCATTGGGGTTTCCACACGGGAGTGTGCTAGTTCACACGGCCGTGTGCTTTTGGGAATTAGGGTTTTCGGGCCAATTTTGGTGCCATACGGCCTAGCCACATAGCCGTGTGGCAGACTTAGGGATTTTATCGTTTCTCACATGGCCGTGTCTCCCGGGCACACGGGCGTATGAGATTAGGGGATTAGGGTTTGAGTGGTTTGGTGCCACAAGGCTTGGCCACACGGTCATGTAGCTAATTTTGAAATTAGGGATTCCACACGGGCGTGTGTGTTATGGACACACGGCCATGTCTGATGGGTACATGGGCGTGTGAGACCCTCACATGGTCGTGTCAGCCCTATACTCAAATTTAGTGCAAATGGACAGAGAGTTACACGGCCTGTCCCCACGGAAATGTCCCTGGTCCACACAGACGTGTGCCTCTCTTCACACGGGCGTGTGCCTCTGTCACACGGCCGTGTGCCCCTCTTCGCACGAGCTTTTGATTTCCCACATGGCCTAGGCAATCCACACAGCCAGAGCACACGGGCGTGTGGTCTTAAGACACTTATAATGGTTTTGTATGCATTTCTGATCTGAATATGTGTTTGTGTGTGCTCCGAACCTTAACTAAGTTTAGTGAGGGTGTTCAAGACTCGATATCTGTGATAGTTGTGTGTGATGTATGATTTTGAATCTGGTCTGAAGAGTGTGCTACGAATCGTTTCTAACCGATCGCCATGTTATGTGTCTCTCGCTTCGTTAGCTTGAATGTATTCATGCATTTGCATAAAATATTTTGGGTTGGGTTGTGAAGAGAAGGAAGATCAGACTGCTTTTTGAATCGCGCTTTAATCGCAAACCTATACGTCTGACAATTTATCACATCAGATCAGTCGTGCATCGCCTTTCATTTGCACTATTATCTCGATCTGCGCTTTAATCGCAACATGATCTGTCTGCGGATTACCACATTGCATCAGATCAGACGTGACGTCGTCGGCTTTGCTTTGCGTACCATTATCTCGATTCGCCTGTATCACGCGGTCTACCGCATTGCACAAGATGAAGACATACGCTAGCCCTGCTGCGTATTATTATCTGAGTGGCTTAGTCCACATATGTGGAGTGCAGGGTTGGATGGGCCTTCTGGGGTCCTAATTGGTGTGATTGGTTGGATGAGCTTTAACAGCTCTTATGAGGTGTGATCGGGGGACGGAGAGGTGTGTTGGCTGGATGGGTGGATTATATTTATCTGAATGCATTTCATCTGCATCTGTCTGTGTGTTCTGACTGCAAGACTAGTTGTCTGTAATCTGTTTGTCTGATCAGCATTTGAGCTGAGTATTTGAGTGAAATTGATGTGCTCTGGTTGTTAAGTTCTGTTGGGACATTAGTCCCAAGTGTGCGTTCTGACTCCGTGAGTAACTGAAAATCTATTGTGCTACTGTTTTGAATTTTGTATCTCTGTTTGAGACTTGTTTTGGACTCACACTGAGCTCGAGTAGCTCACCCCCTCTTAGTGTTTCTTTTCAGGCACCCTTTCTGAATTCTGACATTGGACTCAGTATGCGGAGGTCTCGGACAGTCTCGGTGGAAAATAAAATATCGGTCTGGGTTTTCGGTTACTACTTTGTTAATCAGTTTTGAAATGAAAGGTTTTATAAAAATTGTGGTAAAATTCCGTCTTAAGTTTTATGCGATTTTATTTCAGTTAAATAAGTATTAAACTTAACTGTAATTTTACTGTCTGAATTTTAAAAGGTTAAGTGTTTCAATTTGACGTGATAACTTGCCTTGTAAAAATGTACCTATGATCACTTTGGTGATCAATGTGACATCCGGGATTCGGTCTAAACTTCTAGGCCGGATTTTGGGGTGTTACATAAAAAGTTTCTTTTGAAAGTTTTTAAAAAATATTTTTATTTTTATTAAAAGAATATTATGTAAAGAAGTGATATATTTGAAAGAAATATATATATATATATATAAAACATGTTGGAAGACTTATTAAGAAATATGGAATATATTATTTTTTTTAACATATTGGAGGATTTATTATGAAAAAAATTTAAAAAGTAGCAAACATTATATTAGTAGGGTTTATTATGAAATATAATTTGCATAAAAACATTAAAATATAAAAAATGGAGAGAGGTTTATGTTGTAATTTTCCCCTCCACAAATGTTTTATCTCTTTTGCTTCATGTCAAATATTTATAGTGCAAACACATTAAAATTTGAGAACCTTATAAAATATATATTAAATTACCCAAATAAAAAATAGGGTAAACTATACAAATGGTCACTTAATTATGCCTACATTCTTGTTTTGGTCACTCAATCTTAAAAAAATTTCAATTTAGGCACTAAACTTTGTATTCATTCTTGTTTTGATCATCGGTCATTAAATTGATAACGGAAGACCTTTTTCTTATTGGTATAATAATACATTTAGTTCTCAATACTTTGTAACACCCCAAACCCGGCCCATTCGTTACGACCGAATTTGAGATGCCACTGCGGAAAAACGTTTGAAGACTGATTTCACTTTTGGGAAAAACATTAAATATTTTGTTATTTGAAAACCATGTCCAATTAAAAATTCTAAATAATATAAGCTTGACAAAAATATCCAAATTAAAAGCACTTCCAAATAATAATTTAATGGTCGTCTAGCTTAAACATAATAAAAATGCTCAAATAGAAATACTTAAATACTTTAATCGGGCCTTATTACAATAAATAATTAAACAAAAGTTCTTAGTAATAAATCGAATAAAATAAAGAAGATGTCTTCTGCATGGGCCACCTCGTATCCACTCTAACCCGGTCCAATCACCACGAATCATCTGCGATGTTTAATAAAAATTGGGTGAGTCATACAGACTCAGTGTGTAATTAATCCACTGAATTCCACCCACATGTTAACCACATATTAACCCATATATCAGATAACAAATATCTTATTCACATGTTAACACATTCTGGCTTGGCCCATATTCATATCACATTCATCTAATAGGGTAGTTAACCACATAATTTCCACATACTTTGGGCTTAGCCCATTTCCACACCGATCCACATTCATATACTGGGCTTTGCCCATTTCCACATTAATCCACATATCATATTGGGCTTGGCCCATTTCCACATATGTTCACATACGAAATCATGCAATTATGAAGCCCAACCCAAACCTAGGGTCCATCCGCTACACACCCCCTTATCCAAATACCACACACCGGGGATTATCAAATCACCCTCTCCTTTTCACTCCAAAGGCAATCACTCGCCGTCCACGTGCAATTAAGCACAATAGTCCACAACACGACCTCGATCGGCGCCAATCCACGATGTACCCGTAGCTAACACCAAAACCACGATGGGACACATAGTCACTCATCAACCACGATATGGCACATAGCCGATATCAACCACGATGAGGCACATAGCCACTCATCAAGCCACGCAAACTAAATCGCAATTAATCCACAACGTGACCTCGATCCAACGTCAATCCACGATGTAGCTCAGGCTAACATCAAAAACCACGATGGGACACATAGTCACTCATCAACCACGATATGGCACATAGCCGATATCAACCACGATGAGGCACATAGCCACTCATCAAGCCACGCGAACTAAATCGCAATTAATCCACAACGTGACCTCATCAACGTCAATCCACGATGTAGCTCAAGGCTAACATCAAACCACGTACTCGAAGTACACCCGCACCTTCTTTCATATCCCAACCCATGCACATGCCACATAAAATAATGATACAATGTAATGATGCATGAGCATGTTCATCAAGCATATTATCACATATTCATATTAATAATCACATATCATCGGGTTTGGTACTTACCGGATTATCGACATACCCCTTAAGGGTATCCTTATCACAATTTCCACTTTGCACTAGTTAGCACATTCATAATACATACACATTTTACATACATATCATATACCCGAAAACGATGGGTTAATCACACACCGATCACTTGGAGAACTATGCTTTCGATCACGATGCTATCACTAGGCGATACTACGGCTATTTGCCTACTTTCTTGTTCCGACGCTGGTCCACACCCCCCGGCCAATCCCCTAATGCGAGACAGATCTCTTCTTAAACTTCGGGATAGGGACCTTCCCTTTCCCTTCTTGAATGGTATTCGCCTCCATCAACAAACTTAATCGTAACAATCGATTTAATCATCAATATACGAATTCTTAACCAAATATCCACAACTTATCATACTTACCGAAAGGGTCTTGAAATCCTAAAAGCTTGATCTAATGCTTAGATCCTTAATCCCTACATTTGATTAATCACCTACTACTTTAATAAAAAGCCATTCGCCATAAATCCAAATCCTAGTAGGATTAGTATACTTAAACTTACCTTGTTGCCGTTTGACTTAAGAATCAAGTCTTGAAATCTCTGCTATACTCTTCTTGCATTCGCCAAGCATTGAATCAATTAACTTGGTTAGTTTTCGCTTTTGAATAATTAATGAACACATATATTTACCAAACATGGCCTTGGCCGAATGCTATAGACACTTACCTTGTGGATTTTAAATTCAAACTCACCGAATAACTAGGGAACACGTGGCCTATGGTGTACCTTCGGGAAAAGAACTTCTCCTTCCTTGTAGTCGACACTTAGTAAATCCCGAAAGATCTCTTCAAAGTTTCAGCAACAAGATATTAATGGGGTTAGTCCTAGATTTCGGCAAATCTTAAGAAAAAGGATGAAACCGAATGAGATCTTACCCTTACTTGAAGAAATCGATTGCACCTTCACTTCAACCTTCAGAGATTCGGCTATGGCTAGATGATGATCTCACAACTTTCGGCTTTTGGAGGGATTAGAAAGAAAAGAAAAGGAAGAATAAAGATGGAGGATTCGGCTAGAACACAAGGTATTTCGGCTTGGCAAAAATAAAAGAAGAAGAAGATTTGGTGAAGAGAATTCGGCAGAGGCTTTCAAAGAACAGATAATAATGCAGAATGGCCTCTCTTTTCCTTTTATAGCCGAAATTATCATCTAAGGAGTCCCTTACTTGGCCATCACTCTTCTATTTTAATAGCTTTATCTCTTTAATTATCACTAAAAGATAAAGATAATTCAGCAACTATCCTTACTTAGCCAAAATTATTAAACTCAAAGTCCCTTACTTGGCCATCACTTCTCCCTTATTTTCCTCTTTATCTCTTTATTCAAATTAAAAGAATTTAATCCAACAATTATCTCTTGAAAATAATGATAAATAAATCCCTTATTTATCCACTATTTATAAAATAATAAAAGCTCCTAATTTATAGCCATGTGCCGTCCACCTCTCTGCTCCTTGTAGCAAAATAAAATTTCTTTTATTTGCTTCCCATGTGACTCGAACTTAGGCCCATTCCTCTTGCATATGGCGCCATTTCCATAGGCCCTAAGTGGCATCTTGGACCACTTTTCCAAGCCTGTTTGTGTGTCAAATTTCACAAACTTTTTCTTTTAAGGCCACCTTGCCTTAATTTCCCCTTTTAAACCTTAAAACTCGTCATTTCTAGGTCATTTCTAAGTTTCCAAAATTTTCGATCGGCTCTGTAAACTTGACATTTCCTTACATTTCCATGACATTTCCTTACAAGACATTTCCTTACATTTCCAAGACATTTCCTTACAAGACATTTCCTTACATTTTCAAGGTTCTAAAAATGTTCACTTTCCTCTTTTAAACTTAACATTTCCATACATTTCCAGGTTTCCAAAAGTGTTCAAAATATATTCATAACACATAAATATGTCATTTCGTACAATTAAACCAAAAATGCATAGGCCCTTTTCAGGATGTTACATACTTACGTATACTATCATTTTGATCCTAATTGTAAATAATTCAATAAATTTAACCTTTCACATTTACAAATTCTATCACTTTGATAGTCAAACTTCCTAACCAAAGCTTTCAGCTTTTAAAACAGAGACATTCACATCTATAATTTTGTAAAACCCAAAAAAAGAAAAAAAAAACTTCTCCAATTGTACAAATGTAACATAGTTCTAATATAAATATTTGGCACCACATAATACCATATCCATTTCTCCATCACTAGGCTTTTCAATAAAATCCCTTACTAATGAAGAATTTTGGGAAATGCATGCATGTACATATTTTTGTCCATTAAGATTTTTCAATCTAAAACTATTCAAGAGCAAATTATAATAATAAGCATAAATCAATAAATCGTAAGAGATAAGTTATAATGTTTCCACTATAAAAAACATAAAATTAAGATGATCAAGTTTTCTATTTCTATATAATTAATATTAATTTGAATTTTGTGTAAATTTGAACTTGTTATAAAATTTATGGTTTTCGGATATTAGAATTGAGAAAAGAACCAAGTACGGATATTAAATCAAAGATTATCATTGAGTTTAGTATTTCTACAAGTAAAATAAAAAGATAATTATATAAATATATTTAATAAAAGAAAAAAGTAAAAAGTAAATTAAACATGTGATATATATTTTAAACCTTTTCATTATCTATGTGATGATAATTCTTTTGCTAGCATATTTGGAAGAACTTGAAAAGTTCTTTTTTCTTTTTTTTGGGGGGGAGTTTTACAAATTTATAGACATGAAATGCTTCTATTTTAAAAGTTGAAATCTTTGTGTAGGAAATTTGAGGATAAAATTAATAGAATTTATAAATGTGAAGGGTTAAATTTATTGAATTATTTAGAATTAGGATCAAATTGATAGAATATGTAAATATTGATGACTAAATGTGTTATTATACTAGTTAAACAAAGATCATGTTATTATTTTCATTATCAATTTAATGATGGGTGACCAGAATAGGAATGAATGTAAAATTTAGTGGCTAAGTTAAAAAAAAAATTAAAATTAAGTGACCAAAAACATAGTTAAATAAATCATAATGGACTAATCTAATTGACTCAATTATTTAAATTTAAAAAAATCTCTATATTCTATTTTATGTCTTTGTTCGATTCTTATAACAATGGCTCATTGCTTTGGTTGGATATATTATAACTATTTTTTTCTTGACCTAAACTAAAGATTATTTGATTATAATTGTAAATTTTACTTTTCCATGTAATTTCATCACAAAATAATTCATCGTTTTTCTTTATTTTCTTCTTAATTTTGATATCTCTCATTTATCCTTTAATTTTCTTTTCTAAATTTCAGAAGGATGTATTGAGATTTTTTCGTGATTATTTTTTTTAACAATGTAATGGTTAGGGTAACTATTTTTTTTACTTGGGAATGGAATCCAACATTTATTGATAGTATTAAATAAATATTAATATATATTGGATATTGATATTAAATTTTAATTTCTTTTATGGCTTAAATTTACCTATAACTCCTCCCCAACCATTAAATAAGAGTATAAACGTCCTTCAACATGTTTAAACTCACATCTTCCTACATTGACAACAATATTAATGTCAACTGAGCTGATTCTCAATCGACATCTTAAATTTTAGTATTACTATATCTCTATTAATGAATAGGATTAAGTAAAAAAACAAACCAATTGAAAACGACCTGAATCGAGCTGTTTGGACGGTTTATGGAATATAAATTAAACAATCGTTATAATTAGAATCTAAACAAAATTCTATATTTATTTGATTTATATTTAATTTTAAATTTTATGATGTAAAAATAAATATTTTATTTTTAAAATAATGAAAAATACTTAAAAGTTTTATATAATTTTTTTAAAAATATCATATAAAAATTATTAATTAATTATTTATTTACTTGAAAATTTATTATTTTTAAAAATATTTACGAAAAGAAGTTTTAAAATATTGTTGACCAAATGAATTTGGTCAAAATAAATTTAAAATTTTAAAGAAACTAAAAAATTTAAAATCAAACTAATTCAAATTATTATAAACAATTTAAAAAATTCCAAAAAATAAAAACTTAACCTAATCAAACACGATACCACTTTTATTAATTAATGCATTAGTTAAACGTTTTGTCACTATATTGGAGCTTAAATGATTTAGCCGCACCATCAATAATGGGTAAAATACCCAAATATACTAAAAAAAAAAACAAAATTTACGGAAAAGGGCCATTTTCCCACAAAACGTGTTCACGTCAGCGCGTTTTGTGGGGATAAACCAGGAAAGCGCGCCCCTGGGGACGCGCTTTGTGCCACATCAGCAAAAGCGCGCTGACGTGGACGCGCTTTGCTGATGTGACACAAAGCGCTTTAGCCCTGCAACGGTCAAAATTTTTTTTGACCGTTGGGCCTCCAACGGTCAAAAAATAAACCTATAAAAACCCCCAACCCTTTTATTTTTTTCACACTTTAGTCCTTACTCATTCTTCTCTCAAATTTCTCTTTAAGTCCTTGAAACTTCCTCTGAAATTTCGAAATAGTCCTTTAATATTTACAAAAAAACCCTTTTTTAATTTTTTTAATATATTTTTTTTGAAACTTTTAAAATTTTCGATCGTATTACCAATGGCCGGGGAATTAACTCGTCTAGACAACAAGCACATCTCCGTCGATCAAATGCAAATGGTAAGTTTTAATTTTAATTTTTCAATATTATTTAATATTTTTTAGGTTCATGCAATTTTAATTAATTTTTATTTTATAATTTTTTAAACAGTTTGTAGATCGGGTGTTGCAATGTTATATTCGCAATATGCATGGTCCCCCATCGCCGTTGATCGAGAATTACCTGCGGGAAGCGGGTTTTTGGCATGTGGCCACGATAGGCCGGGGGTTCAAGTTGGAGCCGACTTTGATCAGTGCGTTGATAGAGAGGTGGAGACCCGAGACGCACACTTTCCATCTTCCATGCGGAGAGTGTACCATCACTCTGGAAGATGTGTAGTTGCAGTTGGGATTGCCGGTAGACGGGTCGGTAGTCACCGGGTCCGCAACTTCTACCGATTGGATGACCGTATGCTACGAGCTTTTGGGTGCCATTCCGATAACATTCATGAAGGTCGGATCGAGATGGCCTGGTTACGAGACACATTCCCGGAGCCGAATGATGGTTCGACAGAAATAGAAAGAATACGGTATGCTCGGGCATACATTCTTGAGATAATTGGAGGTTATCTGATGCCAGACCTGTCTAGAAACCTCGTACACTTGAGATGGCTGCTGAAACTTGTTGATTTTAGAGCAGCCGGTGAATTGAGTTGGGGGTCTTCCGTGCTATCGAAGTTGTATCGGGAGATGTGCGGGGCGACGCGGCCGAGTAAAGCGAAAATCGGAGGTTGCCTATCACTACTGCAGTCATGGGCACGATTTCGATTTCCATTTTTACGTCCTCGACTCGACCACCCATATTCATTCCCACTGATAACGAGGTAAATTTAATGTTATATTTTACAATTATTACGTAGATTTATAGTATAATTGTATGCTAAAAATTTATTTAATTAGGTGGAACCATTCGGCGAGTTATGTTGGAATACCTACCGAGCTTGAAGATATACGGCTTCTATTAGACCAACGGTCGGAATCACAAGTAAGTTTCGAATTTCGTATTTATAATTTAGTATTTCAGATTTTAGTGTTTAGTATTATGTATATAACTAATATTTTGGTCATGTTAATATAGTTTCAATGGACACCATACGAGGATCCGGCAATTCGGGCAGTAATTCCGGAGGAGTTCTTGCAAAATCCAAACATTTGGCACGTGAAGGTCCCATTGATCAACTATGCGACCGTGGAGATGCACCAGTCAGATCGAGTTCTGTGACAATTTGGATTCCGACAACCGATTCCCGTGCCACTTAAGGTGCTCGATGATGAGCACAAAGTCGACTTACTGGCGATTGCACTGCGGATTGGCCAAGATTTTGGTCAAGATATATCGAGATGTGGGAGAACCAAAGTATGAATATTTACCTATCCGGGAACCGATCGTGCGTTTCTGAGTTAGCGTGCGTGTTGGAATACATGCCATGGTTTAGGATCCATGGTAATCCGTATTTGTTGTCGAAAGAAGAGAGGCGACGGCAACTTCGTCAACAAAGGAAACGTCCGGGCCCTTTAAATCCAAGGAGAAGGGGTGATGAGATCGGGCCATCAACGGGCGCAACACGATCCACGGGCCCATCAACGCGCCCACACAAATCCACGGGCCATCAGTTCGGCCGAGCGAAAATCGACATCACGCCTTTTAGCCTTTATGCCAAGTGCGTACCTAGCCCTTATATGTATCCTAACCCATATATGTTTCCTTTTCCCAGTCCCCACCCAGTTTGGAATGCATGGCGGGTTCGAGTCCGTTCCCGACTACTCCGATCGCTAGCCGATCTTGAGGCCGCCGTCGCGTGAGGATCACGGGAGGCGCCGCCGTCGGGAGCACTTCTTTTACCAGTCTCCTTCGCCATACGGATTCGAGACACCCCGCCGTGGTTTATGCAAACACCTCCGGGTCGTTATTTTATCAAGGTGGGTCATCCTCGCAACACCCACAACCGGACCCCACCGCCGAGGAACTGGAATCCCGCCCGAGGTTCCACGACCATTGGAAGCTAGAAGAAGGAGGAATCCAGCACAGAATCGCGACCACCCCGTGTGTACTCGATTCTCGACTGCATCAACATTGATTCGGATGGGCTTTTTTATTTTTTAAATTGTAATAATTTTTTTATTTTTTTAATAAAATAAAAGTTGTTTTTTATTTGTGTTTGTAATTTAATTTTAATATCTTCACTAAAATAGAAGTTGTTTATTTTTTTTTTATGTAATTTAATTTGAATTTTTTAATAAAATAAAAAGTTATTTTTTATTTTTTATTTTTTGTAATTTAGTTTTAATATATTTAATAAAATAATAGTTGTTTAATTTTTTTATTGTAATTTAATTTTAATATCTTTAATAAAATAGAAATTGTTTAATTTTTTATTGTAATTTAATTTTAATATATTTAATAAAATAAGAAGTTGTTTTTTATTTTTTATTTTATTGTAATTTAGTTTTAATATATTTAATAAATAAGATGTTGTTTTTTATTTTTTATTTTTTGTAATTTAGTTTTAATATATTTAATAAAATAAGAAGTTTTTATTTATTTATTTATTTTCTTTTGTCATAATTAGTAAAATAGTTGCATTTGGACCCACTTAAATTAATTTGTGATCTAGAATAATGTTGAAAATTAATATTAAATAAATAAGATTTCATAGGACCTATTTGTTAGAATTTTAAGATCTGGTAGAACTTTCTGGGTTTTAGCAAATTTAAATCCATTATTTTATATTAGAGATGGTGATGGATCGTGTTGGATGTAATCGCAACTTAAATTAAAACTATTTAAATAGTACATTTTATTATTTAAAAATAACAAAATATTAAAAAGATATTTTTACGCTAATGTTTATATATTTTAAAAATATTTAAATTTAGGCTGGTTCAAAGATAAAAAAAAAAAAATTATTATCTAAATTTAACCCATGAATATGTAGATTTTAAATTAAATTGAATATTCAATGGATTGATCAGACGTGGTTAATAATTGTAAAATTCATACTCGAATTAATATATATATATATTTTAAAATTTAGATCCACTAATTATTTGTATTAAACACGAGAGTTGTTATAAGGATTCGAGCCCGATTGCTTAAATTATTTATATGATATTCAAATGTGATTAATAATTGTAAAATTTTTTACTGTTGCAGGGCTAAAGCGCGCCCTTGGGGACGCCCTTTTCTGGTTTATCCCCACAAAATGCGCTGACGTGGACGCGTTTTGTGGGGAAATGACCCTTTTCCGTAAATTTTCAAGAAACCGGCCCTTTTTCGTAAATTTTGTTTTTTTTTTTGGTATATTTGGGTATTTTACCCATCAATAATTGCATAATTGAAAATTTGAATTTGATGTGACATTTTGATAATTCATTTATTAATTTTAGATAACAATTTATTTTATTAAAATAATTATTTATATTTGAAATTTTTATCTTAATAATATAAATTATTTAATAAATTATATAGGTAAAAAATTAATTACTGAAATAGGTAAATACAACAGCCCCCGCCGATGCCACCTGACACACCAGCGGCACCACTCCCACTTTCCCCCAATCATTCGACTATCATTAATTTTTTTCAAAAAAAAAACTTTTTTTGTACCGCCATTATGTCAAGCGAAACCTGTAATATGTTTAATATTTTTTTAGTTGATAAATTAATAATTTAATTCTTTTGGTAAGATGATTAAATGTTAATATTTTCACTACAACAAAACAGTCCTATAGCGACACTTTTTTTGACATAAGACGACGCAAAAAAGGTTGCCATAGGTTTCGCGACGCTTCGTCCGACGCTTCCAAAATGGTCGTATATAGTGGGGTTGGTATATGCATTGCGACGCTTTTTCAAAAGCGTCGCTATAAGTCAACATAAGCCGACGCTTATTGAAGGGTTGTGAAAAGTTTAGTCAATACCGACCTTTAAAAAAGGTTGGGAAAGACCTAGTCAAGTCCAACCTTTGAAAAAGGTTGTTATAGACATGTTTAAGGCAACCTTAAAAAGGTTGGTATAGTTCTTGTCTAAGGCAACTTTTAAAAACGGTTGAGATAGAGTCGTCTAAGGCAACCTTAAAAAAGTTGGGATAGACATTGTCTAAAGCAACTTTTAAAAACGGTTGGGATAAAGCCGTCTAAGGCAACCTTAAAAAGGTTGGGATAGACCTTGTCTAAGACAACGTATAAAAAATGTTGGTATAGACTTATCTAAGGCAACCTTAAACAAGTTGGGATAGACCATGTCTAAGGCAACCTTTAAAAAGGATTGGGATAGACCCGTCTAAAGCAACCTTAAAAAGGTTGGGATAGACCTTGTCTAAGACAACCTTTAAAAAAGGTTGGGATAGACCCGTTTAAAGCAACCTTAAAAAGGTTGGGATAAATCTTGTCTAAGGCAATCTTTAAAAAGGGTTAGGATAAACCCGTCTAAAGTAACCTTAAAAAGATTGGGATAGACACGTATGATGTAATTTTTTTTATTTCAATATTAATATATTTTTATAAATATTTACAGTGAATAATGATAGGAATTGTGCTTTAAATACAACTAAAAAATATAAAATTAAAATTAAAATTAAAATAAATATTGAATATTCACTACAAAAATCGATCCAACAATTAAAATATACTAACATTTAGCTGAAATGTATACTACTAACATTCAACTCAATGTACAAAAGTGAACAAATAAAAAACTACCTAAGATGATGGACATTGATATTGATGTTGTACTACATAAAGCTAATACATTTTGAAACTGCAACTTCAATTTCAAGAAACTCTATTGATCTCTTATTTCTCTGAAGGTAGCCCCAAGAAACTTCAATTCCTTTCGTTAAGTTTTTCCTTCTCATAATCCCGTCCCTGCACTGCATTAAAGTAATTAAACGATGATGGAGTACAATTAGGAACCTTCTCCCAAACAATTTATTCGAAACAAGATACAAACCTCAACTCCATGAGGCCCAATGCGGTTCTGAGATATAAAATTGATTATCAAGGTAGCAAATTCATCGGTACATCCTCCTACAAATTCAACATTTAGAAGTTTCAATTAAAGATAAATAAATATGCCAAAAAGAACATCCGAGGAAATATAATTGATGTGAACTCAGATAGCATGCCCCAGTATGTCTAACAACCACCATTTGAAACTTGCCTTGCATTTGACCTATTGTGAGCGCTCATTACCCAAAAAAATGCAAAGAAATTAACAAATTGTTAACCAAGAGTAAAGAATATGCTATATCCTTAAGAATCTATCATTTGTTACGTTTGCACCTAATGCCAAAGAATTAGAAAAACTTCCATTGAACATCTTTCAAGAATAATATCAGACAACTATGAGTCAAGGGTAAGTAATGTTCAACTTATTTTTAACTTATAGTATATTTGGAGGACCAAACCTTGATACCCATGTCCATTGATGTGACTTGGACATAAATGTATCATGAAAAATGAAGAATTGGACCAACATAAACCATTGTACCTCAAATATCGAAAATGATATAATAGTAAAAATCACTAAAGGTACTTTTTTTATTTGAATATTTTAAACACGACTATGACATGAAAAGTTAATACAAAGACGATACAAATACATGGATTAGTATCTCGCTTATATTCTCTAACATGAATGGGCATGAATCAATAACGTCCAAAAGTCAAGGTTGAATTGCGGTTCCAAAACACTCTTAATCTCTATTCGAAACTCCTTATAACCCTTGTAGAACTAACCATAGTCCAAGCTTTGCGCTATACTCTACAACATCTCTCAAGCGATTCAAATGATTTAAGTTCATAAACTCATTCCATCGAGATTGTACACCACCCGCTTGTGCCATCATAAAAACATAACGTCGGTATCAAGAGTCATTGGCATCAACATTCATGCCACTGAAATTTCCGTGACATTCAAAGGATGCAAACACATTGTTTTTCAACTTTCTCGACTCGAAGATATAATGAAGTTAACGGCAAAACTTCGGAGGAAGCAATATTCATCGCTTTATCATCTTCCTCACAACTATGAAGGTTTTGCTTTCCGTCCAACTTGTGACACTCATCTTAGCACTTGGGTTAGCACCAATTAATAACATTATGCCAAATTAAACTAAATAAATTAATCCCAAATTTCAAGATAATAGATGGCCTAAAACAATAATTAGACCATTAAACAAATAAGAAATTAGGTAAAAAACACCTCATCGATCCGAAAAATAGTTGCAAAGCACGAGCAATTTGACTCGCTAATCGAAAAAAAAAAGGAGAAATTAAATGAAAATTTGTAACAGAGGGCGAAAGAGTGAAGAAAGCAGAGGGATTTTCCATTACTCGAGTGGCGAGCTCGAGAGATCGAGTTATTGTCGACGATGGAACCAGCGATAGCTACGGTGACATGGGGGATATCGTCGGCTTTTTTGGTTTCACCGTTGGTTTCTTTCTCGGTTTGGTTTTTGGCTTCTTTTTACGGTGAGAATCGCCGCGGGCGTTGAGAAGAATGAGGTTTGTTTGGGTTTCTACTGGGTGTTGGTTTCGCTTCCCTTTCCAATCTCTTCTTATCTTTCTTCTTCCCATTTCATTTCGAGTTAGTGTGTGTGCTTGTGACTGCGGCTAAACAGTGACACTGAACCCTGCGTTCGACAAAAAAGGCTTTGGGGGAAAATTGGGGGAAAATAAAAGTGGTATACATGAACCAAGAGTGGGAAATTGGGGAAAATAAAAGTGGGAAATTGGGGGAAAATAAAAGAAGAAGAGATTTCAGTGGGATTTATGGAGTGGGGGAATCAATTTTGGGAAAAAGAAGGAAAGAAAGAAGAGATTTCATTTGAAATTTTGGGATAAAAACACCTAATTACAAAACGACACCGTTTTGCAAAAAAAAAATTATACTATTTAAACCAATTAAATAAATCTAAATTGTATTAGAATTAACATTTTTAATATAAAAAATATTTTTTTCAATTCCAATTCAATTAAAAAAAAACAAAAATTCCATTTACAAAACTATAAAAAATATTATTATTTTAAACAGTAAATGTTAATTCTATTTTAATTTAAATTTATTTCATAACACAATGAATAAATAGATCCATTTAATAATACAAAGACTAAAATAGAAATTTGTTAGACTTTCACCTTATTTGATAAGGTAATTCTTTTTTATTGAGCGAGTATAAGTATAAAAATAAACATTAAAAACATGACTCAATCATGACTTTCCTAGACCATAATAACATTGGACAAAACCGACATATTGAAAGATCTAAGCTAAATATAAATCTCAATATTTATCCAAAATGAGAGACTTAAAGTCGAGCATTACATCACGGACATCAATTTTTATCAAGAATGCTTAGTGATATGTATTTTAATTTGGACTGATTGTGTGGTTGATTTTTAAGTTTTTTTAAAATTTCTAAATCGAATAACTAAACAAACCAACACTAATGTTTTTAAAACCAACCAGTTCAGCCACCAATTCACTAATCCGACCGGTTCGATTAAAAATCGTTAAAAATTAAAAATAAAAACCCCAATTCAATCACAATTTAATCGGTCCATGCCGCTTACTAGTTTAATCGAATCAAAGCCATTCTTCGGACTAGTAACCTCGGCTAGCTCCCAATCCGACCAGCCAATATTGTCCGGTTCAAACATCATTGACCAACACTTAAATAGTAAATTGATTTCTAGAATGGTATCATTATCCACCTTTAACAATGAATGAGAAACCAAAAACCTGGTCAAACCGAATCGATTAATTCTAATTAGATTAGTTCGATTTCTAACACGAAACACGAACATATGACATTCTAAGAACCCTACAAATAAGGGTGAAAAAGGCTTGATTAAAAATAGCTCGATTCCGATTGACATCGCTTAACGATTCTGAGACCAAACCGCTTTTTAGTAGCATTGGCCTCTCCTTCACTCACGTCTTCATTTGATCTACCCTAAACCCTAAACCTTATAATTCTAAACCCCAAATTCTAAAACAACCAAATTCTAAAACACTTACTCTGAACAATAAACCATAACCCTTAAATATTGGAACCCTAAACTCAAAACCATATCACATAAACTACAAACCCCTAAACCCTTAACTCCAAACCTTAAACCCTAAATTAATAGATAAAATTTTAATATTATATATTCTTTCAATATTTTAGGAAATTTAAATTAACATTTTCAATTTACTAATTAATTTTGTTTCTCTAGAGATGCATGAGTTACCAATTTTTTTAATTTTAATTTTGTTTCCCTAAATTAATTTTGTTTCAAATTATGTTATATCAATAATTGTGTTAATAATTTACAAGAACTGGATCAAATTAAAGTTCATATATTCAATTGTACATTAAACCATTGTTCATGTATGCTTTTGGGATTTATCTCATTTTGATATTTTATTATTTGAAAAATAATAATTTATATTTATCTTATTTATGATAAAAAAATTTAAATATATATAACATAAATTTTGAAACATTTATATTAAAAAAACCCTAAAATCTTAAACCCCAAACCCATAATCACAAAATCCTAAAATCATAAACCCCAAACCCATAATCCCAAAACCCTAAAACCTTAAACAATAAACTATAATCTCTAAACCATAAACTATAAACACTAAACCTTAAACCCTGAACTAAATTAATTTTTTGCGGTATTTTTATTAAAAACCTTATTCACACTCGAAGCTATTAAGTTATTTTTGATTTGAATATATATAAATATTCACAAACCGATGATGTAAAATTTTAAGAATATTCATATTTTAAATCCAATTTTTGGTGCTACACATTTAAAAAAGCCGGAATTAAGGAAATTTGGGACGTTACACCTTTATACAAAGAGTTAGCCAGAGCGTATGTTGACAAGTCTATCCCAACACTTAGGAAAGTGTCGCCCAAAACTGTCGCCTTAGGACTAGACAAAAGCCAACTCTTATTCAAGTGTTGCCTTAGGCATACATATCCCAACCCTTATACAAAGAGTTGGCTAAAGTGTAGTCTATCGCAACACTTAGGAAAGTGTCGCCACAAAAGTGTCGTCTTAGGACTACACAAAAGCCAACTCTTATTCAAGAGTTGCCTTAGGCATACATATCCCAACCCTTATACAAAGAGTTGGCCAAAGCATAGTCTATCCCAACACTTAGGAAAGTGTCGCCACAAAAGTGTCATTTTAGGACTACACAAAAGCCAACTTTTATTCAAGCGTTGCCTTAGGCATACATATCCCAACTCTTATACAAAGAGTTGGCCAAAGCATAGTGATCGCTGCAATCAGAGCTTTAAAATTTATAAAAGAATGATCAAAACCCGAAAACTAACTCTGACAACGATTAAAGGCAAGTGTACCTATCGAACAGTAGTATAGCTTAGGCAAGACCGGATATCGAACCAAAAGGAACTAAAAGTACTAATACTAACTTTCTTTTTATTATTTAGCCCTAAAAATAGAGTGAAGTTTGATTTAGACTAAATTGACGAAGACTAAGCTAAAGACACAAAGACAAAAAGGACGAATAGGAAAATAACTTTGAAGAAAAACTCAGTTGATTACGACGATACCCTCAGGAAAAATCCACCTAGACTTCACTTGTTATCTAACCCTAAATCATATGATTTCTTTACTTAGCTTGATCCGTAAGACTCCCTAACCTATATTAAATCCTCTCTCGAGGCGAATAACATCTGACCCTAGGTTAATTAGTGGAACTCTCATTCGCTTATAATAACCCCCTAGGATAGCAGTAAATCGATTAATGGACTCCCATATTAGGTTTCACCCTAATCCGGCAAAATCTCGTCACCCTATCTCTAGGCGTGCGATCAACTTCGCTTAATTATGTTAGATCTACTCTTAGGCAGGGTCTATTCCTCCTCTACCTAAGCACATTAGATTTGGATTAAGCAACATAATTAAGAACAAACTAAGTAATTATCATATAACTTAGAAATCAAATAACAAAATCCATCTAGGTTTCATCCCCTTCGTGTCTCGAGGTTTTAGTTTATAATGAATAAAAAGAACACCGCAAGAGAAAAGATAAAACAAAACATAAGAAATCCCTAAAACCCCCTGAAGGAATTGAAGGAGAATTCCACCGTCTTGAGTATAACTCCGACTTCTTGGGATGGATCAACTGGCTATCCTCGCGTTATTCCCTAACTCTGACCTTCTCGGCTTGGCTCCTTGGCCTAGCTTTGACGCCCTGGACAAAAGCCCTGGCAGAAGGCTTCTGCCGAACTCCCATTTCAAGTTGCCCTCTTGGGTGTTTATATAGGCTTTATGATGCCTTGCTTGGCCCCTAAGTATCCTAATTTAAGTAGAATTCCTACTAGGGTGTTTGAATAGGCTTTGGAATGTGTTTCTTTGCCTCCAAGTACCCTTTCCCGAATGAAATTGCTCTTTCCAGCGATAGAGGCACGGCCATGGAACACGCCCCGTGTGGATCGACTTCTGGTCGTGTTCGGATTTCTAACTTGAGGCACGGCCGTGTAAGGCAGGGTTGAGGTCGTGCTCTAGGTGATCGGTGAGGCACGGCCGTGTGGGCTTTGGGCCAGGCCGTGTCGATTTCGTGCTAAGGCCCATTTAGGTCCGTTTTGGGCCCGTTTTGTGTTCTTTTCATCCTCGGGTGCTTTCCTAGGTATAAAACATGAAAAGAAAGGATTAAGAGCACCTTTTTATATAAATCAAGGAATAATTCATCCAAAAGTAAGCTAAATGTGGGATTAAAATATGTTACAATTACGGTTTATCACATAGTCTATCCCAACACTTAGGAAAGTGTCGCCACAAAAGTGTCATTTTAGGACTACACAAAAGCCAACTTTTATTCAAGCGTTGCCTTAGGCATACATATCCCAACTCTTATACAAAGAGTTGGCCAAAGCATAGTCTATCCCAACACTTAGAAAAGTGTCGCCACAAAAGTGTCGTCTTAGGACTACACAAAAGCCAACTCTTATTCAAGCGTCGCCTTAGGCATACATATCCCAACCCTTATACAAAGAGTTGCCCAAAGCGTATGTTCGCAACTCTATCCCAACACTTAGGAAAGTGTCGTCACAAAAGTGTCGTCTTAGGACTATACAAAAGCCAACTCTTATTCAAGCGTCGCCTTTAGGCATACATACCCCAACCTTTATACAAAGAGTTGCCCAAAGCGTATGTTCGCAACTCTATCCCAACACTTAGGAAAGTGTCGCCCCAAAAGTGTCGTATTAGGACTAGACAAAGCCAACTCTTATTTAAGCGTTGCCTTAGGCATGCATATCCCAACCCTTATAAAAGAGTTGGCCAAAGCGTATGTTGGCCAGTCTATCCCAACACTTAGGAAAGTGTCGCCCCATAAGTGTCGTCTTAGCACTGTTTTGTTGTAGTGTTTTGTCCTTGAGTCTTGCATTCGATTTCTCTCCTACTCACATTTGTATTTTTTATTTCATGTTATTTTTAGTTTTTTTAATTAATATTTTTTAACATATTAGCTATTTTGATTAGATGGTTAGATAATTGTGATTTCATTCTTGAGTCCCATATTTGATTCCTCTTATAAACATTTTAATATGTCTTTTTTATTTCATTGTTTCAAACTTTTTTATTTTTAATTAATGTTTATAATTAATAAATAAATCATTTTCAATTTTTAATATTAAATAATTACATATTTATTATTTGATTTTATAAATAAAAGAGTTATTAATTAAAAACAAAAAATTGAAAATAATATATTTATTAATTATAAAAATTAATTAAAAATAAAAAAAGCTTGAAACAATATGAAATAAAAAATACATATTAAAATGTTTATAAGAGGAATTTGACTTGAGACTCAAAAATGGAATCACATTTATTTTACATCTAACTAAAATAACTAATGTATTAAAAATATTACTTAAAAATATTTAAAAAAAAACTTGAAAAAATGAAATAAAAAATATAAATGTGAGTAGGAGAGGAATCAAACCCGGGACTCAAGGACAAAAACATTAACATTTAACCATCTGAGCAAAAAAAACTAAATTATTAATTTATCAACTAAAAAATATTAAAAATATTACTGGTGCCGCCACTGTGCTGTTTGACATAGTGGCGGCACAAAAAATAGTTCTTTAAAAAAAAAACTAATGATGGTCGAATGATGAGGGGAAAATAGGGGTGGTGCCGCCTGTGTGTCAGGCGGCATCGACTGGCATTTTTACATTTGCCCATTTCAGTAATTAATTTTTCACCTATCATACTTTGGTAATTATTTATTTACTTTATATTATTAGGGAAAAAAAGCCTTTATATTTGTAGAAAAACGATTTATATGGAACAAATATAATAAATTTATTATTGTTGAGGTGTCGACTTTTTTTAAAGAAATTCTCGAAGTGTTGTTCACCAGACAGTTGACTAATTCTCAACAAGTGAAGATATTGTTCACCCATAAGGGTTTGTCTCTTGTGCTCCACTGAAAGTTAGCGTGTCGTGAACTGCTGCCCAGAGGGCCTAGTAATGATTATGAACCTCACCTACACAGGGGCAATTTTAGGAAATTTGGATTGTGAGATCAATATTTTGAAAATTAAAACATTTATAAAAAGCTATATAAACTAATACATAATATTAATTCTTGATAAATTGATGTATATGTTAAATATAAGACTATTACAGAACTATTACAACAATAACTAAAAGAAAAGATACATCAAATAAATTCGAATAACGCGTACCTCTTTGCCAATATTGTTAAAAACATCTTTCTCAATATATGTAATCAAACAATCTTTGCCAATGTTGTTAAAAACATCTTTCTCAATATATGTAATCAAACAATCATTCATCCATTGATCTTCAATTTGATTCCTCAAACAATTTTTTAAAATTTTCATTACAGAAAAGAATCTTTCCACACTTGTTGTAGCACCTGGCAAAATCAATGCTAACTTAACCAGACAATATACCAATGGATAAACCATGTTCTTTTTTGTATCAACCATATTATTAGCAAGATCTTGAATTCCTTTCAAATTTGAGAACTCCCTATTTGGTTGCATGACAATAATGTATGTCTCTAGTTGGTTATCAAGTGCAAGAACTTCAATCGGAGAAAAATCAAATGAATACATTTGACTTAAATGAATCAACTTTTGTTTGTCAAAAGATGCAATAAAACTTGAAAAGAAAAGAAATTGTTACCAAATTAAGGAAACTCACTTGGAAGTATTAAAAGATTGATTACATTTTTTGATGAAATTTTAGGGAATAAGAGAAATAGAGAGAGAAGTGAAGAGTGTTAAAAGAAAATAAAAGGGTTAGAGATTTTTGGGAGTTTGAGTGGAGAGAGATTCATTTATTTTTATATAAAATAATTATTTTTCAAAAATTTCGGTGGGGTCAAATTTTTGGTGGGTCAATTTTTTTATGGGTCATTTTTACAATTTTTGTGAGGTCAATTATATAAAATTAAAAAAGAATTATAACTAATTTTTTCTTTTTTTTTGTGTGTGAGGTCAATTGACCTCACAACCATTCAAGTGGCTTTGTCATTGCACCTACACGCGGAGACTAAAATTCCCACCATGAGGCTTATATGGTCCTTACATCCAACCATGGTGCCACTTGGGTTATAAGCCTCAGGTTGGTGATTAGAGTCTCAGCACGCCTCGGTGAGCTCCATAATTATTCGCATGTCCTATATTAACATATCTCCCTAGAGCTTTGTAGGTATCATTAACCAAAGTGCCCTCGGCTCTGCGAACCAGGTCTTTGGGAAGCCACTCATTGCACATTAGTTCTTGCCAAAGTATGAGAGACAAAACCCTAATTGGGGAACAATACTTTCTGCTGTTGAGGACTAATCGATTGCCCAGTCGATCCCCTCAATAACTACATTTTGAATTGTAGTTTTTTTATTCAAAATAAAATTTAAATAAACCAATCCAATAAGATGAACAATCCTTTTTTAAAAAGAATAATTCATCTTTAAACAAGTGTGGAAAAGGGACTCACATGGGAAGAATAGCTTTAGGCTAATTCTTTATTGCGATTGAAAAGTGCTTTTAGAAAAAAAAAAGTACTTTTGAAAAGTGTGATAGAAAATTGTTATGAAAATGTGTGGTTTGTTAATTTTTAGTGTTCTTCACTATTATCAAAAATTGTGGTTAAAAGTTAAAATATCATTTTTGGACATGATAGTGAAAAGTTAAAAATTAGTTAAGTTATATGATATTTGAATAATTTGATATAATGGTACATGAAGTATAAATTTTAAATACCTTTTAAGTAATTAATATAAATTATTTTTAAAATTAATAAAACATAAAATATTTTGAAAACTTAAATATAATAATAAATATATTTAAATAATTTAATATAATGACATATGAAATATTTAAATAATTTAATATAATGATACATAAAATATAAATTAATTTAATTTTTATATGCTTTTAAATAAATAATATAAATAAGGGTATTTTGATAATTTTCCTTTCAAACACAAAATCTAAAAGCACCTAAATCTCAACTTTTGCGTCTAGGTGGAAAAGTACTTTTCATCGAAGTTTTAACCCAAAAAGTAGGTGTTCTTCGTTGCTTCTATGGTAAAAAATCACTTTTAGAACCCTAAATGCAATGAAGAATGGTGTCGTAGTTGTTTTCCTAACAAGACGTTTTCACAAGAAGATATTACGGAAAGAAATCTTAAAATAAGTAGGGAGTGATAAAGTCATGGTTGTTTGAACCGAATCAGTCGGTCAGACTAGTTAGATCAAGAATCGGTTGGAATACTATTTCAGAATATTGCATTAGATCAATTGATTTGAGAATCCGTAAAAATTATTGAACTTGACTAAAAATTGATTGAATCAAACTTATTTATTTTCTATAAACTTGTGTGTCGCATGGAGATACAAACTAGTTTTTAATGTGCAATGTCATACGTAAACTTGGATTTTGTGCAATTTTATATATAGAATTTTGATTTGATTCAATTTTCACAAAGTATTAACAATATTATTAAATTAGCACAATTTTACGCTGATATATTGTATGTACAAACAATTATATTAATCCAATGTGAAAATAATTTGTATGTACTCATTTCTTTAAATGCATATAATTGAACCAAAATCAAAGTTTTATATACATATGAATATGAACCTCATCGTGTAACTTAATTTCTTTAATCTACCCACGTCTTGCAACATTAAATAAATTTGTTTTAGCCAACAACCTTTTGACCCAGTGACAAAAATATTATGTTATAGGTATGAGAGCTTAAGTCCAATATTAAATAATACTAATCCCCTCCACAATTTTAAGAAAAAAAAGTTAATACATATTCTCAAGTCATTCTATTTTTAATAAATAAATAAAAATTTTATTCGTATTTTATTCATTCATCCACACCAAATAATAATTTATCATATTTAAAGCTACCATAATAATATTTGAATATTGCACTTTGATAACAAATAAAAAGTTTACTTATTAATTTAATTTTTTTTCATTTTCACTAATCCACTTAGTAAAAGACTAGATTATGATTTAAATATGATAATAATATAAAAAAAACTAGATTATGACTGAAGTGAAAAATATAATTATATAATAAATATATTTATAAAAATATTGATATAAAAATTAAAAGATACATTAATTGCAATGTTTTTAGAATTAGATCGATGATTGAATTATTTAAGCCATCAGTTCATCAGTTCAATAAAAAATTCATAAAAATTTAAAAATTTAAAATCATATTTAATCACTGATTCAAATAGTTTTTAACCGGTTCAACCGGTCTGAACTAGTTTGTAGTTCAACCTATTCAAAGCCCTTCTCTGGATTGGTTACCTAATCGATTCCCGATCTAATCAATCCGATTGGCAGGTTTGGTCAGGTTCAAACAACCTTGATTATAGTCGGCCCTCTCTATAACAACCATCCGCCATACCAACATTTCTCTATAACAACCAAGTTCCAAGTAGAACCGATTTTTTATATATTTTTTTAACCTTCTATAATAGTTTTTCATTTATAAAAACAACAACCATAGTTATGAAGTACATTCTTTATTAAATTTGTTCTCAACATATTGTCTAACATTCCAAGTAAAATTATAACTATTTCATATAAGCCGCCTGTTAATTATAATTTATTAAAGAAAAATGATCTTAATTAAAATACTATTTCCATAAAATGTTTAAATTTCACATGAAAAAATCTATTAATAATATTTTATTAAATGAAATAATCTTCAATTAGTGGAATTAAAGGTATGAATTCGATAAACTACTAAATTCCCTAATTAAATATTTTACTATTTATTTGGAACATTACAAAATTTATAAATTTATTACTTGAATTTAATAACTCATTATTAATTAATTAATTTGATAACTCAAACTAATTAATTGAACTTATTGGATTTATGAATTTTATAATTAGTAATGTGAACGAATGTAAAATAAAATATGCATAAAAACAATAATGCATGCACCTACATACGTCTTTTAATTTTTTTGATTTGATTCCCGCTTTATTTTTTTAGCATAATTCTCACTTCCTTCATTTGATTAGAATTAACTATATGAATTCTATGGTAAACTTACAACAATTATATCTCTATAATAGCATGTTGTTATACTTGTATAATAGCCACCTCTCTATAATAGGCAAAATCTTGACACACAAATGAGACTGTTATAGACAGAGTTGACTGTAGTTGAAATGATAAAGTAAAAAGCTAAAAAAGTGTTAGATTAAAATCCAATTTATTTGTTTGTAATTTCTATTTTTATACAAGAGATATAAAATATCGGGAACCGATTAATGGATGACACTGACTGAATCAATATATTAACAAATAATATAAATGGCTAAATTTGATAAAAATGTCAAATTTTTTTAAAAAAAATAGGGAAATGGGCCCATTTCTTGGATATTTAAGGGAATAGGCCAATTTTGAAGAGAGAAAGAGAAAATGCGTCTAGCATAACATGCTTTCTTGCCATGTCAAATGAAAACGCATCCTGTTGGACGCGCTTTCGATTTCTCTCTCCTCGACCCTTTTTAAAGGGTTTAGGGTTTTTAAGGGTTTAAGGTTTTTTAAGGTTTAGGGTTAGAAATTTGGAGAGAAAGACCCAACTATGTTTGTATTTGAGGTAGACTTGTGATAGCTTAAAGGTATATTTGAGTTGACGGCGATGCGATAGCGCTCAAAGACTCACACATTTCATTTACCATGTCGAGATAGAACCATCACTTTAGAAGCCCATCGTATTGCAATTCAAGCTCGGAGTTCACGGTGCTTATACGATCACAAATTGATGTATAAGTAGAGGTCCTAGTTGATGGTGCTTAGTAGTGGTTAGGCAATCACGGGTTCAAGTTTTACGTTACTTGAAGAGGATGCTTTATAAGCTCAATACATAAGTTTGAGACCATAATCATAGGGAAAAAAAATGGGCTTTCGAGTATAATCAACTTATTCTTTTTCGCCATCTCCACCAAAAGTAGTATCGTAAACCTAATTACTCGAAACCTATGACAGAGTTGGATACAAGAGGATTATCATGGGTGATTGTGGCGGTGGAAAGAAGGTAAAACTAGAGTTAAACCAGCATCGATTGTAGTTATTAAAGAGGTTTTTAATCACAACAATTGCTTTCACCCTGAAAGGACCTTTAGCTTTTCTCCACTGAAATAGTCACTCCTCTCCATGAAAGTCCACTTGCCCCTAACTCCGTCATAGGTTTCAAATAGTGAGGTTAAGGATACTATTTTGGTGGACATGGAGAAAAAGAATAAGCTGATTATACTGGAAAATCCCTTCGTTTTTCCCTATGATTATGGTCTCAAACTTATGTAACGGGTTTATATAGCATTCTATTTCGGTAGCATGAAACATGAACCTATGACCACATGACCACTATCAACTGGGCTCAGAAATTATACTCCAACCCGTGACCGCATAACCACCATCAACTAGGACCCCTATTTATACTTCAATCGGTGACCGTATAACCACAAAAATTAGAGGTCGAGTTGCAAAGTGACGGACTTCTAAGGTGATGGTTCAATCCCCATACTACAGATGAAATATGGGGGGTCTCCGAGTATCACCGCATCATCGTGAACTCAAACACACCTTAAAATTATCACATCGTCTTCCTCAAACACAAATTAATCTTTCTATCAAAAAAATTCAACACTCAACCAAAAGAAAAAAATTTAGGAGATATTTTTTAGGGTTTAGGGATGGTGGTCGAGAGAGTGATGGAGTAGGGGAGAAAAACCCCCTTTATATAGGCAACCAAATGGAGAGAAAGAATATGAAAAACAAACAAACAATGTACCACTTGAATATGAAATTACCTCATAATTTTCAATGTGTCTAAAAACTATCCCAATGTCACATCCCAAGATCGAGGCTGGAAGTCTTGGTCGTGCAAATTGAAGGTTCGCCAGTGTTCCGGTGAACTGGGATCACCAATCAGTTGGGTGAATTGAGGGTTCGGCAAGATTTAGGGAAGTTGGGTGTTTGCTAAGGAAGTTTTAGCAAGGGTGTTCGTTGAGTAGCAGTGTATGCCAAAAGAAGTGGTAAGGGGTGCGCCAGTTTCACTGCGAGGCAGGTTCACTAATGTGTTGGCAAGTTAGGGGTTCACCAGTCTGTTTGGCAAGCTAAGGTTCGTCGGTCAAAGATACAGTCATACTCAAATTAGGAAAAAGTGATTTAGTGTATCTAGGAATACTTTACGTGCAAATAACAACTTTCTTAAGTCAGATAGGGTATCCAAAGATATCTAGAACTCTTAGGTATATAAATAAGACTCTTGATTCTGTGAAATTCTTCACTGAATATTCTTCCATTAAAGTATCTTTTCTAAGTTCTGTCTGTAGCAATCCAGGTAAGTCCTTATGTTGTTAGGGTTAATTTTCTTTAGAGCTAGGTTCGCATACTTATGAGAAATCTATATGTTCTGTTAATAATATGTTTGTTTATTGCGAACCAACTGGACCATCTTCTAGTAAGGACAAGGGCAAAGCCAGAATCGTTTAAGTTCCCCGTTTCTGGTGAGTGATTAGGTTTCGTTATGAGTATATTCCTTACTAAGTTTTCAAAAGTGTGAGTGATCGGTAACTGTCGGTTTATAGGTTCTTCAAAGGTATTCTGATTATGATTGCTAATGGCTATGGTTTTCTAAAGGAAACCTTATTTTCAAAACCCAAAAGTAAGATTTCGGAAAAGCTCTATTTTAAGCTACGAACTCTATTTTCAAAATTACAATTTTGAAAAGATAATTTTAAAGCACAGTTTTATGTGAGCTCCTATGCAAGCATTTGATTATAAGAATGTTTTGAAAGAATGGTTTTAAGTTGTGTTTTTGAAAGGCACTTAATGTGCGAGCTTTTTATAAGCAAATGTTTTAGTTCTGCTTTATGTGAGCTCTCTGCTAAGTTTGTTTTGTGTGATCTCTCTGTTTGGCTTTGCTTTGTACGAATTCTCTGTTTGGCTCTGTTTTGTGCGAGCTCTTTGTTTAGCTTTGCCTCAGTGCAAGCTTTCTATTCTATGTGCTCCTTAGTGAGCCTTCTAACTGGTATACCAATAGTGTGAATATTTACCCATGTTAAGTCTCACTTTGCATGTTACCTTGAGAGCATGAGCTTTTGTGAGCCTCACTCTGCATGTTCCTTGAAAGTATGGGCTTTTGTGAGAATTGTGATATATCTCATTCTGTGTGCTCTTCGTGAGCTAGGTTAGATATAACTTATTCAACGAGACATGTCTTCTGTTTGACAACCCAGTAGTGCGACCTAAGGCTGACTTTGTTCATGAATTCTGTTATGTGCTAGCTGGTCTCACGACTCTATTATAAACTCATATTCGATTTTGTTTTTGAAAAGAAATATAGCATTGCAGGATTTTAATGCGAGTCCCTTTTAAAAATAAGTTTTTAAAAGAAAAAATTTCTAAGCATTTTTTTTAAAACTGGTTTTACAAAAATAAGGTTTTCCGATGCGAACTGGGTCTCGCATCCTCACCTGCGTACCCAACATACGAAACATTTTCAAAACTAAAGTTTTCTACTGTTTTCAAATGTTGTTTTTAAGGCATAATCTAATGGTTTCTGATTATTCACTGAGTTCTCCCTCGAACTCACCCACTCCTCTCTTACTTCTCAGGTAAGTAGATCGCGGATAGCATAAGCGAGGTCGATGATCCGGTGAGGCACTTGACTGATACAGTCGAACCATAAAGATGGGCGATGGGCTTTTGTTATGCTATTTAGAACAATAAATTACATTGTTAATTTATTTTCGAATTATTTTCTTAGTATAAAAGTACAATATGCTATATATATTTAAGTTTACTCTATTTTTGCAAACTTGTTATGGATTTTGACTTCTGTTTTATAAGTAATAAATCAATGTTATTCATGCATGTCTATTTGTAAATTACTTGCGTACCCTTGTAGCGTTAGAATTATTACATGCAAAACCCTAGATATGTTTACCATATTTACATACGTACCCATAGCTTTGCAAACCCTTACATGTGTGTGAACCCATGGATTTATGCCAACCTTGTTTAATTGTGATAGTCTTTTGGATGCATGTTTCCTTATTTGCGAAGCCTAATAATTAGTGAATCTACGATGTATGAGCAATTTAAGTGTTAAGTGAACTATTAGTGTTTTGAGAATTTAAGATTTAAAAATCACTATATACGAGCTATGTATGATTGTGATGCGAACCTGTAAATATTTTTAAGTGTTTGAAATTATTGTTTCGCATAATAGTGAACTCTAATTTATTTTGCATGCGAACCCTTGTGTTTTATGAATGTATGGTTTTCCACTACTTTATCTTCATCTTCTTTATCTTGATCTTCACATCAAGCTATATCTTCATCTTGTTCCTTCTTGGTTGAGTGTGGCGTTGTCCTAGGTTGCCATCGTATGTCGTCTGTTCTACTAACAGGTGGTTGCCAAGATGAGCCACCTTGGTAAAACAATAACGTCGGGGGTGTTTGCAACATTATCGGCAGATAAGTGTATGATGTCGCGTAACTTGATTGTGGATAAAATGTTGGAATTATCGGCGATGTGAGATACATCGATGTTGTTGTAGGCATTGTCATGTAATATAGTGTTGGGGACAGAGGTGGTGCAAAAAATATACCTGCATGCAGGGTACGATGGTGCATAGTGTGATGCTTGTGTAAAAATAACGGGGTTAGTGAAAACACCAAAATAATATGAACCATACTGACCAGAAGTGGTGTAACCATCGGTGCCTCATGTTGGGTTGGAGCTTATGATGACTTTGCTGAGGTGGCATGTACTCATGATCTAGAATTCATGCGGAATCGTCTTGGCCTCCTATGACGACGTTGCCCAGCCCTTTCCCCCTCCGACAGTAGATATGACTTGTCGTGATGTCTAAATCATCTCATGTAGTCCAGAGAGGCAACCGATTCTAGTGCAAGAACAAGTTTGTGTATAGGTATGAAATTATACCTATGCTCCTAAATGTTGATATATTTCTCGTGGAATTTCGCCCAATCTTTGTCGGTCTTCCCCCGCAAGTTGACCTTGTGCAGTTCTTCGAGGTCCTGGGGTGACGGCGGAATAATTTGCCTAAACCCGAATTGGCACAGCACTCAGTTGGATTCGTGTATCTCCACTGTCGCGAAAACTATCAATGACACCTTGACGTGCTAGATATTGCAATTGGCAAAAAATTCGTCCGAGATGCATTCTTGAATTTTTGGATCGACGTATGATATCCATTCAAACTATAGTATGAAATTATAAATTTTATTATCTATCTAATATTAAGTTTCAAATCCTTACGTAAATATTATATAATTGAAAATTTCAAAAACTATTCTTCGCTTCCGATCATTGATCTAACAGTAGCCGAATGTCTTCGAGCTCGCCCACTATACCCACATGACTTACCCCATTGTTTCACCTATTTAAATTATATGTTATTTCAAAAATATAATAATGAATAAATATTATGATAACTATATTATCAAATGATATTTACTTTGTTACGAGTGGGGATCAATAAAGGGTGTTGACTCAAGGACGTAAAAATGGTAACCGGTATCATGCTCATGACTGTAGAAGGAGTATGCAACCACTGATTTTAATTTTTTTATGGTTGCGTCGCTCGACACATCTTTCGGTATAGTGTGGCCAACACAGTTGATCCCTAACTGAGTCGCCTCACTTCTTTCAAGTTGACAAGTTGTAGTAGCCACCTTAGATGTACTAGATTTCGAGATTTATCGAACATTAGAATACCCCCGGTTAACCTCAGGATGAATGCTCGGGGGTATTGTTGTCTTTCAATGGCACTTGCGGAGTTGTTGCGATAATTGAAAATTTCTTCCAACCATTTCATCTCTATTCGGCTACCAAAAAACTTTTCCAACACCTTGCCTACTAGTGCATCGCAAATGTCGCTCCAATCGCCAATCCTTACGATTGGCCTATCCACCGATAAATTGATTTGTAACGCTACGTCCCTAAGTGTGATTGTACACTCACTGCATGAAAGATGGAATATGTGTCTTGGGTCTCTATCTTTCCACCAATGCGTTGATAAATGTGGGATCCAGTTTACACCCCCTGAGCATATGAGACACATGCAAAAATCCTACCTCTTGCAAGTCTTCTTCAATTACACGCAGTGCCCTCGCAAATAAATTGAGGATGTACGTCTCTAAAATTAGATCTTCGGCCTAATTATATTAACATAAAAAAATTATAAATTTAATTATATTAACAACTTAATAATGAACTTAATTAAAATTAAAAAATTAAAAAAAATATTTTCTTACCATTTGCAATTAAACGCCAAAAAAGTGCTTGCCATCGAAATGAATTAGCAGAATTGTCATTATAAAAACTAATTAAAAACAAATAAGTTACGAAATATAAAATTAAAACAACAATATCTTTAGAGAAATTATCTTTTAAAAACTGAAAACTGAAAACTTTAACGAATTGAGAGAATTAAAAAAATGAGATTTGAATGCAAAAAGAAAAAATAGCTTGAGTTTATATAATAAATAAACTAGCTGTTTTTAGCCATCGGAAATAATTTGCCCATTGAAAATTTTTATCCTTGGAAATAAGTTGCTGTTTTTAGCCTATTTCCCTTTTTTTTTTTTAAAAAAAATACATATTTCTCTAGTTTAGCTAATATAAATAACTAAATTAATTATAAATATTAAAAAGCTAAAATTTGAATTATTTTTTATTTTCGTAATAATTTTCAGAAAAAAATAATTACTATTTTTAAAGGATAAAATTAATATCGCATAAATTGTATTATTTTTTAAAATAGATAAACCAAATATGTGTGAGAAAAACCAAAGTTTATCCATTCTGCGTATATGGGAAGATAAGAATAAACAGGACAAAACAAACTCAAAAGGTCAAATCCCACTCTGTCTCAAAACCTGCCACGTCATCACTATATCCATTCCCCCAAGTCCCCGCACTAACTTAACGACTTTCCTTTCTTCCAATAAAAAATTGCCATGTCACCATGACTTTTATGTTTAAATTACTCAGTCCCCTCCTTTTCTTCACATTGTAAGAAGACAAACCACCGCTTAAAAAAAAAAAAATTCCCCCGTTGTCGTAAAAACATGAACCCAAATCAGACGGTGGAGGATGAATCCCATCCGTCCATCACCGCCGCGAGCTGCCGTATCCAGCGTCTGTCCCTTCACCTGACCCCGCTTCCACCTTCTCAACCTTCACCCCAACTCAACATGCTAACATGCGCCAAGGCGGCCAATAAACTGGAGGTTGACAAAGTCTCTCTCTCAACCTACATGAGAGGGAAAAACAGGGATATTCAAGAGAAAATCATTGAATTTTTCGAGTCAAGGCCCGATTTACAAACCCCGGACGGGGTTTCAATGAATGAACATAGGGAGCTTTGTATGAGACAGCTGGTTGCGTTGGTTAGAGAAGCAAAGATCAAGCCTTTTAGATATGTTGTTGATGACCCCGCTAAGTATTTCGCCATTACTGAAGCTGTTGGGAGTATTGATGTATCTCTTGGGATCAAACTTGGCGTCCAGTTTAGGTATATTAAAGATTCAATCTTGGCTGCTTTTTGGAGTTTGGGTATTTAAATTTATGAAAGTTATTCATGTTTAAAGTTTTGGAATCTGGGTTTTATGGTGTGTGTTGTTATTTTTTTATTTTTTTTTTGTAAATGAGGAATTTATTGGTTTTGGATTAATCGTAGTGAGTTGGAATGCTTAAAATTGTGCAGTCTTTGGGGAGGTTCAGTGCTGAACTTAGGAACTGAAAAGCATAGGGATAAATATTTTGATGGAATCGACAATCTGGATTATCCTGGGTGTTTCGCCATGACAGAACTACACCACGGTAAGCTCTCAGTTTCAACCATGACAATCTGGATTTTCTTGTTATAAATTATGGTGGTGTTTTTTATGTATAAAAAACTAAACTGTAAAATTTATGTGGATTTTGAAAGGCTCAAATGTACAAGGTCTTCAAACCACGGCAACATTTGATCCAGTTACAGATGAATTCATCATTGACACACCAAATGATGGAGCCATCAAATGGTGGATTGGGAATGCTGCAGTTCATGGCAAATTCGCAACAGTTTTCGCTAAACTCATTTTACCAACTCATGACTCCAAAAAAGTTTCCGATATGGGAGTCCATGCTTTCATTGTCCCAATAAGGGATTTAAACACTCTCCAAACACTTCCCGGAATCGAAATCCACGATTGTGGCCATAAAGTTGGCTTGAATGGAGTTGATAATGGAGCACTGCGATTCCGTTCTGTTCGAATCCCCCGAGATAACCTTCTTAATCGATTCGGCGATGTTTCTCGAGATGGAAAATACACTAGTAGTCTCCCTACTATAAACAAACGATTCGCTGCCATGTTAGGTGAACTTGTAGGTGGGAGGGTCGGCCTTGCATATGCTTCCGTTGGCTTCCTCAAGATTTCGGTCACTATCGCTGTTCGATACTCCTTACTACGCCAGCAATTTGGTCCTCCCAAACAGCCTGAAGTCAGCATTCTTGATTATCAATCTCAACAGCACAAGCTCATGCCGATGCTGGCTTCATCGTATGCATTTCATTTTGCTACTCAGTATTTGGTCCAGAAATATTCGGAGATGAAGAAGATGCACGATGAACAACTCGTTGCTGACGTACATGCACTTTCCGCAGGCCTTAAGGCCTACGTGACATCATATACAGCAAAGTCATTGAGTACCTGCAGGGAAGCCTGCGGAGGCCATGGATATGCCGCTGTCAACCGGTTTGGTAGCTTGAGGAACGATCACGATATTTTCCAGACATTTGAAGGAGACAACACAGTACTTATGCAACAGGTTTCAGACAAATCAACCTTGCTTGAAAACTTACAATGTCTTTTTTCAGTTTTCCTTCATTAGACCTTGAATTTACTTTTTGATACAACTTAATGAGAATTCTTCTTGGGATCTATCTAGGTAGCTGCTGATCTATTGAAGCAATATAAAGACAAGTTCCAAGGTGGTACTCTTTCTGTTACATGGAACTACTTGCGAGAATCTATGAACACATACTTGTCGCAGCCGAATCCTATAATTGCTCGATGGGAAAGTGCTGATCACTTGCGAGACCCTAAATTCCAGTTGGATGCCTTCAGGGTGAGTGTTATCTTTGTTATTGTACATTATCGTTTCATAGTGTAAATTGTAACAATAAGATTTCTCCAATTTTGGTTTTTAGTACCGAACCTCGAGACTGCTCCAAAGTGTAGCAGCACGGCTCCGGAAGCACTCGAAAACTCTAGGCAGCTTTGGTGCTTGGAATAGGTGCCTGAATCACCTTCTGTTGCTTGCAGAGTCTCATACTGAGTCTGTCATCCTTGCAAAGTTTATCGAAGCTGTGCACAAGTACATCCTCAACTCTAATATTTTCCGCTTGCCATGCGCATACTTTCTGAGTTTCTAACTGAGCTTGAAATTGAATTCCAGTTGTCCTGATGCAAGTAGTAGAGCTGCTCTAAAACTCGTTTGCGATCTTTATGCGCTGGACCACATCTGGAACGACATAGGAACTTACCGTAATGTTGATTATGTTGCTCCTAACAAAGCCAAGGTATAGAGTTCAAATCAGAAAGAAGTATAGAGCATATGTCCCGAGTATTGGTGTTTCATTAGTAACTCTGTTTTCCTTTATGCAGGCAATCCACAAGCTCACAGAGTACCTATGTTTTCAAGTGAGAAACATTGCAGGGGAACTTGTCGATGGATTTGATCTTCCGGCATCTGTTACACGAGCCCCGATTGCGATGCAGTCAGAAGCATATGCGCAGTACACGCACCATATTGGGTTCTAATGACTTGCCCCCCGCCTCCCCACCCCCCAAGCCAAAAAAGAAAATATGCAATGTCAATCGCCATATGTAAATAAATTTAACCCAAAAAGATACCCAAGTGGTTTCCTTGACTGATAGGATTTTTTTTAGCCTTTTTATCATATTGTTTTCTTTTTTAATATCAGAAATTTTATACTACGTCACATTTCATTAAAAAAAATTAATGTAAAATATATTTTATTTATGACAAAATATTTAATAATTATTATTAGTGGAATGATAAAAAATTTGTGTTCAAATTTTGTTAATATAGATTCAATTTTTGAAGACATCATTTTTAAAAACTTGAAAAAGATAAAACACCATCATAATAAATATAAATTAATATTAGTTATTATTTAAAAAAATAAATAAAATTTTTACCAATTTAGCTAACATTCACTTTAGAGAAAAGCTATAAAATAAGTATAAATATGTGACCATTGTGTTCATTAACATGTTAGATTGTTAGTTAGTGCTCCTATTGAAGGATGTTGACTACAAGTAACTGTATATATACCATGATCTCTTTATATGGTGTTTCATTACCGTTCTTTATAAAATTTCATGTTTTTTTTTTTAATGCTAAATACGCCTATAAAATTTTTCAACCAAAATTTTGAAGTCATACATTTTGAAAATGTACATTCAATAATTATTTATTGTAATATAAATAACTTTTTAAAATTTATTTAACAATTACTTATAAGCCTTCTCCAAAATTCTTAATAAAAACCATTTGCTTATAATAAAATAATTTTAAAAATTATCTATAAAATGATTTTGATAATTATTGGCATGAATTTATCAAATCATCATCGTCGTCGTTGTGGTCGCCACCATCTTAAAAATAGTTCAACAATTATAAGGTAATTTTTTTTGTCACGATAATAGTATTGAAAGTATTCAATAATTATTTATTCTGATGGAAAATAAGTTTTTTTTTTAAAAAAAAAATTATCTCAGAACTACTATGGGGTTTCTCGTCCTGAAATCGTAGTTATTCATATATATATATATATATATATATTGTGTGTTTTTTTTCTCGACAAATAATTTTAAAAAAATGTTTTCTCATTTGTTTATGTTTTATTTTGTAAAAAGTAATTTGATTAATGAAAATTGACTTAAAAAATAAGTTTCTTTTTTGGAAAATGATTTTTGCCAAAAGCACAAGTCATTTTCCTACCTAAATTTTTATATAAAATTTGGATTAATTACACTTAAAGTTATTAAATTATTAATAATATTACATTTTTATCTTTTAATTTTAAAAAATTATAAAATAATTACTGAATCATTTAAAAGTTTTCATTTATTAAAGAATTAACCTAGAAAAATCTGCTAGCTATTATGTTTCTGTCATACAGATAGTTCAGTTGTAGTTAAGAGTTAGTAAGGTCAATTAGTTAGTTAAGTTGGTTAACTATTGTAATTGTTTTCTATTTCAGCTGATAGACAATTGAGGGTTAGGAGAGTTGTTGGTACTTCTCAGCTTACCAATGAGTAGACCCTTTTATTCTTTGATTGTTGTTTCATTATTCTGACATCATTTAAGTCAAATATTTTTATTTAAGTCATTAGAATATTTTTATTTAAGTCATTAGAGTAACCTTTTGATGTTGAGTGACCAAAACGTAAGCTTATTAATAGTTTAATGATCTTGGATGTAGTTTACTCATAAAAATTATATAAAAATTAACTGAAATAAAGCCAAATATTATTATAATAAATTTTTTATTTTTTCAAAATATTAAAATATTAATCTCAAATATTATAATTTTTAGTACTATTAAACATACATAAGCATATTAATAATGTAATAAAATTATTAATACAGTTTATTATTTTAATAAAATTATTTACTATTAAAATTGTATTTTAATAATAAAATTTAAAATTATTAAGTAATATTCTTAATATTTTATTTTAAAAATTGTATTAATACTTTAATAATAAATATATAATACAATTTATAAATATTTAGTAACAATTTTTTTATTATATAAAATATAGATATTTTTAATAAATATGGGTACTTTTTAAAACCTTATTTAGCTTCATTTATCCATTTCACCTCAATGTCTCACTATTCACTCTATATACATAAATACATACATACGTATGTACATGTCACGGGGCTAGACCTTTCATCTCGTAATCAATGTAGCCTTAAGCGATTTCTTCGATTCAAATATGCCTAAGTCAGTTTAACTCTTGCAAAGTGAAGAATTCTCGCATAATTTCTCTAAGGCATAGAATTATAAAGCGAAAGTAACTCAAAGACAAAAGAAAGCTCGAAAGAACAAAATAGCCACAGAAAAGCAAAGTACATAAGGTGTTTGAGTACATGCTCTCAATTAGTATTCGCTACTAAAGAATGAAATATAATTGATGATTATAAATGAAGAGGAGGCCTTCTATTTATAGTTGAGCTCCCCCAAACCCAACAGTACAACTAGCTTCACATCGATGGACGAGGTCGAAGCATATCTACAATTAAGGGATTTACATAATCCCCAAGATTACAAAATCAAATTTTATCATATTACAAATCTTCTGAGATTACTTCCCAAATTTACCAAGGTAGCCCAAATTTTCCGTAAGTGCTTCGATGGGCCACCAAGGCTTCAAGTAGATGGGCTTTGTCACTTGTTCTTCAAATCGGCCCAATACAAGTGGGTCAAATGAGCCCCATTTAATAGATAGACCTCTATGAGACGCTTTTGTTGCAATGGTCATAGGCTTTGAACCGTGGCCGTGACATTCTCCCCCACCCATTCTCGTAACGCCTTTGTTGCCTCCTCAAAATGACACAGGTTTGACTCGCATCAGAGCTTTGAAAGGGCCTCTGTGTCTTTGCAAAGCCAACGGTAAGTTAAAATGAAAAACACTAGATAAGTGTTTGAGATGTACCTCGCTCGTTACATTTACTCGCTCCAATTTTCGAGTTTACATCACTACTTTACCTCCAAAATTTGATGCACAATCCACCTCTCTCATAAGTGGTAGCCCCACCGATGACTCAATAGGCTTCATATCGGTTTTCCTCGCTCCTAGTATTTCCAAGGGGGTTTTCGTAGCACTCCGATCTACCGAGTCAATGTTCCCCCTATACAAAACATCCTAGGCTAGCTAGATTACCGACAATACCTTGGTTCCAACTTTTATGTCTCGAGTTGCCCTTAGAACAAAAAATTGTTTTCGATTATCCAAGATATAAATGCAATCGACATAAGGAACCAAGACAACATGGATTCATTCAAGGAAGTTCAAGCCCAGAACGAAGTTGCAATCATCTAGATGAATTACCTCGAAATCTTCCTTACCTTTCCACTCCTCGATTTGTAGCTCAACTTTTTGTGCTACTCCCATAGTTGAGACCTATTTGGAATTCATCGTCTTGATTGTCTTAGACGATTTGTTAACCTGGCGACCAATTTTACCCATGACTTTCTCCACTATGAATAGGTCCAATACCCCCATATCAACAAGAGCACTCATTCTCCGACCTGAGATATTGATGTCCACAAACATCAATCTTTTTTGCTTGTGCTCCTTCGCTATTTTAGCAAAAATTAGTATCATTGTTCCAAGCTCATATAGCCTTTCCTCCTTATGCTCTATTTTCTTCTCTTTATTGATCACAGATATCTTGGATTGCATGTCACACCCGAAAATATTAAAGGTTAAGGGCCACGACCACTATGGGTATTAAATTAGAAAATTTTAATGTTTAAGAGGGCTCTAGTGTGAATCTTACAGACTGATTGGTAAAT
Source organism: Gossypium sturtianum (assembly GCA_025698515.1). Taxonomy (NCBI): domain Eukaryota; kingdom Viridiplantae; phylum Streptophyta; class Magnoliopsida; order Malvales; family Malvaceae; genus Gossypium; species Gossypium sturtianum. The sequence goes on from CM046952.1 coordinate 25,371,941, forward strand.
AGTTAGATTTCAATTGTTGGTTTCGTTACATTTAAACCAGGAGTTTTCTTTTAGTGGGAAACAATATGATTAAGGGTATTAATAATACTGACAGACTTGGGATTTAGAGAGACGGTAGTGGAAAGATTATATATAAGAGGATTCTTTCATTCTGGTATTCATTTTCATTCTTCTATCTTCTTCTCTGGTTTGTTCTGTAAGAGAGAAAGGTTATGAAATGGTCTGCATGGAAGGAGAAAATAATGTATCAATGATGTAGTCGTAAACAAACTAAAAATCTGATTAATGCAAGTGTACCTATGAATTAATAGTATAGCTACGATGAGCAAAGATATCGTTCCCACGAAGACTAAAAGTACTAGTAATTACCGTCTTTTTATTATTTAATTGATAAATTCGAGTGATCAATTAAAACTAAAATTAACTAATTTAATTAACTAACGAACACGACAAAGAACAAATCAGGAAAATAATTGAGTAAACAACCAAGAAGCAAAACAATACCCAAGAGAGAATTCACTTAGATTTCATCTGCCAATATCAAACTAAATTACGCAATTTCTTCACTTAGTATATTGATCTGTATAAATCCTTAAATTATGTTAATATCTCTTTCGAGAGTAAGAGTAACTAACTCTAGGTTGATTAATTGAAGTTTCTTTCTAATTAAAAACCATATTATGACATTAACTCGTGCTATGGAATTTCCTATTAGATTTGACTCTAATCCGATAGATTTATGTCATCCTATTTCTAGGATTGCATGCAACTCCACTCAATTACGCAAGATCTACTCTTAAATAGTGTCTATTCCTCCTTTGATTTAAGCACATCAAATGTAACACCCATAATCCGTTTCCGTCGCCAGAATAGGGCTACGGAGTATTACTGTACATCTCAGAACTTTTCATATAAATTGACATCCAATTATTAAATAAATTTCATAAATACATATATGATTCAGAATGAAATAGAACATACGTTTATGGCCTTAAATTGAGCCTTCGAAACCCTAAAAATAGGTTAGGAACATTTAGGGACCAAATCAAAACAAATCAGAACATTCAGGAAAAAATTGAAAATTTTCACTATGGGGGTCACACGAGTGTGTGGCTATCCCACACGCCTGTGTGTCTACCCTACACACCCATGTGCTCAACCGTGTGCTCACCCGTGTAACTCACTGACTTAGGTGACACACCCGTGTGCCAGCTCGTGTGAACCCTGCACCTAACACGCTCAGGGCACACGCCCGTGTGGGCTGCCCTTGTGTGACACACGGCTGTGTGGCAGCCCGTGTCTCAAGTCGTGTGTGTGTAAAAGTGACCAAATCCAAGCCTATTCTTCAGGAAATTGTTTATAGGTATCTATACCAACTCATTTCACATATTCACAAGTTTATAAACACACTTTAAATCAACCAAAACATGGCATCTCTATTCATGTAAAACCAACCAAAGTATCATGTACCAAACACATTATAATGCTCATGCTACTCATTATCAAACAACTATCTATAAGCCATAATATACACCAACTAACACATTCCAAACACATCATTCCAACTTAATATGACACTTACCATCTTGACCTCCTAATCAAGTTTACTTAAGGTTAATAATCATACCACAAAGACTACCATTCATTCATCAAGTACAAAACATCACACATAGCCATGAATTATAGCATAATAACCATTTGCCCTACTACATGCCATATAAGCCAAATGTTTACAAAATCTACCAAAAAAGTCCTCGGGATAGTGTGATTCTGCGAGTTGATCCGATCTCCCAACAACAAAATGTAGTCTACAAAACAAGGACAAAGCACGAGTAAGCTTACTTGAAGCTTAGTAAGTTCGTTAAATCAAACAATAAATCTTACCAAATTTAACATAAAAAAATCAAATTATAAAATTAAATAACAAAGTTCTAATTAATCACAGCTCACAACAGGTGAGTACTGTACAGTACATTAATTCAAATCATATTTCAAAATCATCGTTTAATAAGATCTCATTTTAGGTAATTTCAAGGTATCACTCATTCGAGTTAACTTTAGAACTTTGATCGGCTCACGATGCTGCTCACACAAGTTGCAGAGAATCCGCAACACATGCAGGATCTCAACCCATCGCTACGGTTTGTATCACCGGTACATAGTACCTGCTAAATAATCACCGGCTTAAGGCCTGATAGACAACACCGGCTCAAGGCCTGATAGATAACACTGGCACGAAGCCAGCTAGGCACAAAGCCCGATAAACACATCGACACAAAACCTGATAGATAACATCGGCTCGAAGCCTGCTATTCAGAAACATCACGTGTTCACCATATTCATTTATTATTTATTCTCAAATAATTCAATAGTTAAGTTTAACGTTGGATCTAATTATAATAAACATATAATATATATGGAAGCATTGTAACATAAAAGAAATATTATGAACTTACCTGACTAAATTGCAACACGATAAGGTACAAGGACTATTCTGTAACTTCTTTATGCCTCGATTTTCAACCTACCCTTGATCTAGAATAATAATTTCATTCAATCAACTAATTCCAACAATAAAATTAACTCATTTTATACAATTAAGCCCTTTTTAACATTTTTACAAAATTGCCCTCAATATTTTACTTTTATGCAATTTTATCCCTAACCAAAAACATGCAATTTAACCATTTTTATTCAAATTTCAGCTTAGAAGAATATTCAAGTGCCTTTCTACAGCCCATTTTTGCAATTATTTCACATCAAGTACAAGTAACTTTTTCATTTTAACATTTTAGTCCTTAAACGCTAAAATCATCAAAAACTACTTTACAAAATTGCCCTATTTAACAACCAAACTTAATAATCCATCATAAAATTCCAAGAATATACAAAACTCATCAATGGAATAATCCACAACATTTAACAATTTTACAAATTAGACACCGAATTAGCTAGATCGAGCTAATACGAGCTCAAAAACATAAAAATTACTAAAAACAGGCAAGGTTTACTGACCCAATCGAAGAACTCAAGCTTGACTGAAGCTTCCATGCCCTAGCTATGGTGTTTCGATTCTCTCCCCATGAAGAAGAAAGGAAATGCTAATTTTATCTTTTAATTTCTTTAATTTAACTTACCTTTTTAACTATTTACTAAATTAACCCTTAAATATAACTTATGAAATTACTAAATCATGTCCATATTTGTCCATCAAATGAGATTATGGTATAATTACCATCTAAGGAGGGTTTAATTGCACAATTGGTCCTTCAAAATTTTTAATTATTGATTAATTAAACTTTATTTCAATTTATTTTTAAACTAATTAGGACTAAATGAACAAATAGTCCAAACATTATTAGATTTAATCATGTCACCACTGCTTGGACTTTTTGGCCATGGTTTAATCATCATTTTGGTCCTTTTAGTATTTTAAATCTATAGCGATTAACTTTTACCTCTTTTACAATTTAGTTCTTTTAGCTAAATTAAGCAATCAATCATCAAAATTACTGGACCAAACTTCAATTCACCAATAATACGACTCTGTAATGATTTAATAAAAAGATTTACGACTTTAATTTACGGAAACGAGGTCCTAATACATCATTTTCAATAACCACATGACTTTTGAACTGAACCACTTATACTAACTTTTAATTCAATTGGTTAAAATTCTTCAAATCAAAATTCATTATAAAATTACTATTGACTCGTATAATTAAAATACTAATTATACGAACTTACTCGTTGGATTTGTGGTCCTGAAACTGAATAAGCATAATATCATAAGGGAGGGAGTGAACTGAAATTGCCCTGAATATTGATGAATTCGTCGGAATAGAGAAAATCGAAATCGTGAGAAATTCTAAATGAAGTACATTTTTTGAGCAAATTAATAAGAAAATAGAAAAAATAAATAAGATAAACAAATTACTAACTAGAAAAAAAAATTGAAAAATTATAAAAAAATGCATAATAAAATAAAATATATAAATCTAGAAAAAAAATAAAAAATAAAAATAGGGTTTAGGGCAAGGAGGATCAAAGGAACAAAAAGACAAAAGAAAAAGGGAAAAAAAAACTAGCTTTAAAGAGGAAAAAAAGTACATGGCTATGTGAGCCACATGCTAGTGTGGCCAGGCCATGTGTGCCACACGGCCGTGGGGAATCACCCAGACCGTGTGATTAAAAAAATAGGTAAAAATAAGTCCAGTATCCACACGGCCTAGGACGCGCTCGTATGTCCAGGCCGTGTGTCCCACACGATTGTGGGGTGTTCATTCGTTTCTCCCACACCCGTGTGCCAGGCCGTGTAGGTCACACGGTCATGTCGCAGGCTATGTAAAACTCTATGCTTGTATGAGTTAAAAGAAAATTGAAAAAATTAGCTCTAGCTTTCACATGGCCTGTGACACGCTCGTGTGTCACATACGGCCGTGTGGATCACCCTAGACCATGTGGATCAATTTTTTTTTCAATTTTTTAAGTAATAATAAAAAATAAGTGTACTAAGCATGCAACATAAATAAAATAAAATAAAATAAAAACACACTCGGGTTGCCTCCCGAGGAGCGCTTATTTAAAGTCTAAGCTCGACTTCCCTTTTCAAGCTAACGGTTAAGGTGGATCTTGGAGCTGGAGCTTTTTTCTCTTATTATCTGCATTACAAAAAAAAAAAATAAAGTTTGAGACGATGATTGTTTATCTTGAATGTGTCAAAATCAGGGTGTGTTACCTCAATGGTTCCGTATGGAAATACGTTCTGTACCACAAATGGCTTCGACCCTCTTGACTTAAGCTCTGAAGGGAACATTTGTAGATCTGATTTATCTAGCAGCACTTTGTCTCTAACTTTGAATTTGTTTGTCCTCTTTACATGCACACTATGGCATTGCTTAGTTATTTCTTTGACCATTCTTGGGTTCTCATTAGCCTTTGCTCATCATTCATCTAATTCATCGAGCTGTACCATTCACTCTCTACTCGTCCCTTGATTTTTTTCACCTTGAGATGGATACTGTTCGAACACGTATTAATTAGTAAATTCCTGCAAAGAATGTCAAGTCACATGATTACTAACATTAACAGAATAACGAGTATCATCCCGCTCCCTAGGAACTCTAACAAAATTACATGCTTGAAGAGTAACCTATTCATCACCTACATTCAGCACAAGTTCACCACTACCCACATCAATAACAGTTCTAGCAGTGGCTAAAAATGGTCGACCTAAGATCATGGGTACCTCAATATCCTCATCCATTTCCAATACAACAAAATCATCAGGGAATATAAATTTATTGACTTTAACAAGTACATCTTCAACAATACCCCTAGGATACCTAATTGATTTGTTAGCTAATTGAATATTCATCCTAGTGGGTTTTGGTTCCCCGAGACCAAGTTGTTTGAACATTTTATAAGGCATAACATTTATACTAGCCCCCAAATCAGCCAAAGCTTTTTCAACATTTAAACTACCAATAAGACAAGGAATAGTAAAACTCCCTGGATCTTTAAGCTTGTTGGGTAGTTTGTTTTGGAGAATGGCCGAGCAATCCTCATTAAGTTCCACAGTTGACAAGTCCTCTAACATTCTTTTATTTGTTAACAATTCCTTTAAAAATTTTGCGTATTTGGGTATTTGCAAAAGAATTTAAAAAAAGGTAAATTAATATGCATTTTTTTTTAAAAGCTCAAGAAATTTACCATATAGTTCTTTTATGCGATCTTGCTTCAATGTTGTCGGATATGGAATTCATGATTTGTATTCTTTAACCACCGACTTATGCTCTTTCTTGCTTTCCCCAACCCCATCATTTTTCTGAAAAGCTTCTTTTTAGGATCGACTAACCCTTCCACGCTTTGAACAATGATTGCGTGGACTTGCTCTTTTTTGGTTAGTTTCAGTGTTACTAGGTAAGCTACCTTATTGTCTTTCTGAAACCAGTTTAGCAAACTATTCAATTTGATTTTCAAGCCCTTTAATTGATGCTTGCTGATTTTTTAGAGTTGTCTCTGTAACACCCCAAACCCGGCCCATGCGTTATGACCGGATCTGACATGTCACATGAGGAAAACATGTTAAGTCATTTTTATTCGTTCGGAAATAAGTATTTATTTGTTAAAATCAAGAAAACAAGTTTGATTTGAAATATTTGATAAAATTTTACTAATTTCAAGATTGATTGATAAATCGATAAATTTAAACTAGTGATTTTTCAAACCGAGACTTTTAAAAATATTGATAATAATTCAAGAGAAAACTTCCGAGTTAAAATATTTGTAAAAGTTTATTATGAAATCCATTTATGAATTCATTTTAGAAAAAAAAAACTTTATTTAAGTTTCTAGAAAAATCCCAATTAAAGTAATTTGAGCAAGATATAAGTACGTCAAGCATAAAGCAAAAATAAAAATAAATCCAGAGGCCTTATTACATCATAAAACTCAAAATAGTAAAAGTAATAAGTAAACGAAATAGAAACCTAAAGTCCAATAAAAACCATTTCTGAAGTATGGCCCCCACCGAGTCATCCATGGCCCAAGTCCACGTCATCGAGCATTACACCTGCAGGGTTAAGGAAGCGGGGTGAGTTACTAGAACTCAGTGTATAATTCCCTTACCGTTGTCCACTGGGCTTGAACCCATATTTCAATATCTTGGGCCTAAGCCCAATTACATATTAGAATTTATAAACATTTATATAAGCAAAGTATGCAACTCAACCCATCCATCCAACACACCCCCGTACCAACCATCACACCTGTGGGGATCAAGTCAACCCACCCCGCCATCACACCAAAACGCAGGCAATTTGCCATTTAATAAAATTTATTGTGGCCAAGCCACCGATATCATATGTAAAAATTATGGTAAACAATTTATTGTGGCAATGCCACCAGGCTACACTTCTCTTCCACATTTTTCCCAACCCATGCAATATATGAAAATGCAATAACATAATAAAATGTTCGCATATAAATAGCAACCATTTATCAAGTAATTTATTACAGTGACTAGGCCCATTTAAGCAAAAATAATCGGCCCATTAAGGCATTCCAACATAAGGGCTCATTAAGGGCAATTCCATAATTTGGCCCATGAGGGCATTTTCGTAATTCGGCCCATGAGGGCATTTTCGTAATTTTAACAATCTAAATGCTAATCTTGTCGAATCTTTCAAAATAGTATACTTTAAACATATTCCTCGTTTTATGCCAATTTTACGATTATAGTCTTATAATGATAGCAATCTACTTATTCGTCATGTTACCGAATCATAAACCTACGGAATTACGGTGTGAGATTACACACCTGATTACGGTAAGTACTAGGCCTTCTTGATCGTCAACACCTAAAATATCATAACACTCGATTAATCGAAATACGTGATTTTATTAATCCAACTCTAAAATAAATGATCTAAAGTGTTTACCCTTAGAATCGTGAACGACCATGATTTGTCTATTTTCACCGGATGATGGTCCACAACCCGGTGGAAAATCCCGAACCGCCGATACCGCCCTTCGTTTGAATTTAGGAGTAGGAATCGCTAATCCGCTCCTTTTGTGATCTCTAAACGCTTTCCCTTTCAATTTGGTACCGCTTGCCTCCATTGAATAAATTCTTAGTCAAAACGATATTTCGTTGATATGGAATGATTGACTAAGGAAAAAGGGTCGGCTTACCACTATTTTCGTATGATCAACGAGTGGATAGATCGAGCGATTTAGTCCCTAAAATTATAATCAATTAGTCAACCACTATTCCGATAACAACTTAAACGAATAAAGAACGATTTCATATAATCCATGAAGAACTCCTTACCTTATCGATATTGGATCCGATTTCCATCGTATGACTTAGGCTAGAATGATTCACGGCCACCCACTTAGAATACTACGAAAAAGAGGGTGATTAAAAAATATGAAGGAGTGGAAGGTAAGACCCTTTTGGTTAAAATCAAGATTTACAACGAAATAGTGATAAATACCTATTCGGCTAGAAGGAAAAGAATATGGAAATAGAAAAGAAATCACTTACCGATTAAATCAAAGAAAAGAGTGTCAACCCGAATGAGAAAGAAATTGCAAAGGAGAGATTATGGATTGAAAAGTTCGGCTATGGAGGAAAAATGAACAATAATAATTTCGGCTATGAGAGTATAGATTAGAGAAGAAGAAAGAAGGCTTGAAGAGTTTTGTGAAAAAGAAAAGAAAAGTGGAGAAGGAATGCTTAACTAGTTTCAATTTTCAAGAGAAGATGAGTGAAAATAATTGGTCACAATGGCTAGGTGTTTTCGGCAAGACAAGAAAGAATTGAGAAAAATGCTCACTATTGTCTTGAGGTTGTGGCAATGGGAGGAGAAGTTGGAGGAATAAACACAAAGGATGCCAAAAGGAATTAGGCCTAACAAGCACCAAAACTATCAAAATGCTCCTAGCAAAATTTGGCTACCCTCTCCCTTTACCAAAACCGTGTATACCTTGACAATAATGTCAAAAATTGGCCAACAAAACTTCCCAAAACACTCTTCCCAAAACCGGCCAACATATCCCCCTTCTTGCTCCTTTTCTTTCTTTTCTTTCCTTACCCTCATTCTTACCTTATTTCCTTAGCCACCTTTCCAAAATTTAAAAGTCCAACTTGCCTTAAATACCACCTTGGCCGACACTTAGGGAAAGGACACAAAAAAAAAAAAATAGTCAAAATTTTGCACCAAGTGGGATTCGAACCTCTTCCCTAAAGTCCCTTCATGTGACGCTTCAATCTCCTTGCCATAAGCTCAATTATGTTAGCAAGTTACTCACTTATTTCCATAAGCTTTGGTGCCACTTACTATCTCTCCTTAAAGTGCTAAAACACAAAATTTTTACTAAGGCCCAATTAATCCCCGAGCCTTCTTAGGACCTTAAAATATAAACGATTAATAATTTAACTAGCCTCACACAAGATATCATGTAACACATAAAATTTTAAATTTTAGGATGTTACAATTCTAACCCCCTTAAAGAAAATTTCGGCCTCGAAATTTACCTGATTAAAAGAGATGAGGATATTGCTGCCGAATTGCGTCCTCTGGCTCTCATGTAGCTTCCTCTGATCCGTGATTATGCCATAGAACTTTGACTAATGGTACCGACTTCTTTCTCAGCACTTTAACGTCCCGATCTAAAATCTGCACTGGCTCCTCTTCAAAGGACAAGTCAGGTCTTATCTCAATTTCCTCTACCGGGACTATATGAGACGGATCCGAATGATAACGCCTTAACATCAAGACATGAAATACGCTATGTATCTGGCTTAACTCCGGAGGTAACTCAAGCTGATAAGCCACTGGCCCAACACGTTTCAGTACATGGTATGGTCCGATGAACCTAGGGCTCAACTTGTCCTTTCGTCCAAATCTAAAGATCTTCTTCCAAGGTGAGACCTTTAGAAAGACCTGATCTCCCACCGCAAACTCTATATCCTTACGCTTCAGATATGCATACGATTTTTGTCTATCCGAAGCTTCTTTTAACCGTGCCCGAATTACCTTTACTTTATCCTCCGTCTCCGAGATCAATTCGGGACCCAATAACTGCCGCTCCCCACTTTCGGTCCAACAAGTAGAGTCGACACCTCACGACCATACAACGCCTCGTAGGGTGCCATCTGGATGCTGGATTGATAACTGTTGTTGTATGCAAACTCCGCCAAAGGTAGAAAATCTTCCCAACTACCACTGAAATCGATCACACAGCCCCTTAACATGTCTTCCAGAATCTGGATTACTCTCTCCGATCGACCATCCGTCATGGATGAAATGCCGTGCTGAAATTTAACCTTGTTCCCAAAGCTTCATGTAAAGCCTTCCAAAACCGTGATGTAAACCTAGGGTCCCTGTCCGATATAATAGGCACTGATACTCCATGTAACCTCACGATCTCTACTACATACAACTTGGCCAACTTCTGCAATGAATAATCCGTACGAACAGGTAGGAAATGAGCAGTCTTTGTCAACCGATCCACTATTACCCAAACAGAATCCTTCTTAGTAGGAGTTAAGGGTAACCCACTAACAAAGTCCATCGTTATCCTTTCCCATTTCCATAATGGAATTTTCACTGGTTGTAGCAACCCTAATGGCAATTGATGTTCCGCCTTCACCTGCTGACATGTCAAGCACTTGCTTACGGAATCAGTAACCTCCCGTTTCAACCCTGACCACCAATATTGCTCACGAAGGTCTCGGTACATCTTATTTCTCCCGGGGTGCATAGCATATGGACTACTATGCACCTCACGCAGGATCATTTGTCTCAATTCTGAATCTTTGGGCATACAAATTCTTCCGCGGAAACACAATACTCCATCACTATTCAATCCAAAATCCCCTATCTCACCACCTTCCACTTGTTGAAGTCGAGAACCTAACACTTCGTCTATCAACTGCTTTTCCTTAATCTGGCTTATCCAAACAGGCTTCACCTGAAGTTCGGCTAACAGACTACCATCTTCATAAAGGCTAAGATGAGCGAACATCGCTCTCAAATCTGATATCACCTTACGACTCAACGCATCTGCCACTACGTTAGCCTTTCCGGGATGATACTCAATTGAGAAGTCATAATCTTTCAACGATTCTATCCACCTCCATTGTCTTAAGTTCAACTCCTTCAGGTAAGGAGGTACTTGACTTTTATGATCCGTATAGATAATCGACTTCTCACCATACGAGATAGTGTCTCCAAATCATCAGAGCAAACACCACTGCAGCTAACTCCAAATCATGAGTAGGATAATTCACCTCATGTGGCCTTAATTGACGAGATGCATAAGCCACCACTTTTCCTCCTTGCATCAACACATATCCCAAGCCCGTGTGAGACGCATCACAATAAACAATAAACTCTTTTCCACCGGGTTGAATCAATACCGCGCTTTTCAGCCGAGAATCTTCTTCAATTTCTCAAAGCTCTCTTCTGCTGCGATCGACCACACAAATGGTACTCCCTTACGCAACAGCTTAGTTAGGGGTGCAGCAATCAACGAAAACCCCTCAACGAAACGCCTGTAATATCCAGCCAACCCAAGAAAACTCTAAATTTCGGCCACTGTCTTCGGTGGTTTCCAGTCTAACACAGCCTCGACCTTCCGGGGATCAACTCTAATTCCTTCAGCAGACACAACATACCCCAAAAAGGTTACTTCTTTCAACCAAAATTCACACTTACTGAATTTGGCATAAAATTGCTTCTCCCTTAGTATCTGCAATACTACCCGCAGATGCGAATCATGCTCTTCTTCATTCTTCGAGTACACCAAGATATCATCTATGAACACCACCACAAACCGATCTAAATAGGGTTGGAAGACCCGGTTCATCATGTCCATAAATGCAGCTGGTGCATTAGTCAACCCAAACGGCATCACCAAGAACTCATAAAACCCATAACGAGTTCGAAACGCAGTCTTATGAATATCCGCCTCCTTGACTTTAAGCTGGTGATAACCCGATCTCAAATCTATCTTCGAGAAAACCGAAGCTCCTCGCAGTTGATCAAACAGATCATCGATTCTCGGCAATGGATACCTGTTCTTGATCGTCAGCTTATTCAATTGCCTATAATCGATGCACATACGCATCGACCCATCCTTCTTCTTTACGAATAAAACCGGCGCTTCCCACGGTGACATACTTGGTCGAATGAATCCGCGATCCAACAACTCCTGAATTTGAGCCTTAAGCTCCGCTAACTCTTTCGGCGCCATTCTATAAGGAGTAATGGACACTGGAGCCGTTCCTGGCATCAGCTTAATGCCAAATTCTACTTCCCGATCCGGAGGCAATCCTGGGAGCTCCTCGGGAAAGACGTCCAAAAACTCTTTCACCGTTTTAACACTTTTCACTGACAACTCCTTGGCATCCAAAGCACTAATGAAGGCTAAGAATGCTCCACATCCCTTTCGTACCAACCTTTCTGCCTTTAAGACAGATACCACATTAGACAGATAGTTTCTTCTTCCACCTATCATCATCACTTCCTTATCCTCCGAAGTTCTTAGTATCATCTGCTTTGCAGCACAATCCAAGTTCGCACAGTGTTTCACCAACCAGTCCATGCCCAAAATAAGGTTGAACTCACCGAATGGCAGTTCCATCAAATCCGCTAAAAATATTTCCCCCTGAATTTCTAAGGGCACATCCCTAAACAACTTATTTACTATCACCGACTGTCCTAGAGGACTAATTACAGTTGTTTCTTTAGTAGAAATCTCAGATCTAATGTTTAAGGTTCCAGACACATCACAAGCAACATACGAATGGATGGATCCAATATCTATCAAAGCAGTAACAGGTACATCTGGTACATCGCCATCCTCCCGACGTCTGACCGCATAGACCAACCCTGGCTGTCTCGCCTTCGTGTTACCCCTATTATCGGTACCTCTACCCGGTGCACCCTGACCTCGTCCTATGCCATTACCACCTCGTCCTGGCTTACGGCCTCTCGGTGGCTGCTGAGCGCCTCTGGCTGTCTGCGCAACATCATTACGAACACCCTGAGTCTGAGCAGGCTGTCGAGGGCAATCTCTAAATCGATGATCTTTGGATCCACATCTGTAACAACCACCGGTTCTCCTCCAGCATTCATCCGGGTGAAATTTTCCACAATCCACACATGGCTGTAACTGACTAGTAGCAGTTGGTACTCTCGCTCGAGCTGACTCCTCATTCCTGGGCCTCTTCGGAAAACCTCTAGCAGGACCTGAATACCCAGAGTCTCTCTTGCTTCTGCCCCTATCCTTGTCTCAGTTTTGCCTCTCCGAGTGTTTAACCTCTTCAGCTATCTTGGCTTTCTCCATCAGTGTGGTAAAATTCCTCTCCTTTTGTGGGGCTATCAGTACCCGCAACTCATCACGCAACCCGTCCTCAAAACGCACACAACGTTCGTAGTCAGTCGACACTATTCCCCGGGCATACCGACTCAGACGCAAAAATTCTGCCTCGTAAGCTGTCACAGTCTTACCTCCTTAGACCAGCTTTAGGAATTCCTTCATTCGGGCATCCACATAGCTAGCTCCGACATACTTTTCCTGGAATGCCGTCTTAAAGAAATCCCAGGTAATACGATCGGCCTGAGTGCCTTCCCGAATAGTGAGCCACCACTGATACGCCTCGTATCTCAGCAAGGACACCACCCCTTTCAGTTTCTGCTCGGCGGTGCAATCCAGATCGTCCATGATCTGCTCCACAGCCTCAAGCCAGTACTCCGCTACATTTGGGGCCACACCCGAGATACCCCTAAAGACCTCAGCTCCATTCGATCTGAGTCGCTCCGATATTGACCCACGAGCTCCTGACTCAGTTCTTGCCCCAGCAACCCTTTTCAGAACTCGCAACATTGCTTGGTACAGAGCGTCGTTCTCTCTCATACGATCATGTGACCCAGCTTCAGTTACAGGTGACGCAGGTGCGTCCATTTCAGGCATATGTCCCGATGCCTCAGATACAACTCTAGCGCCTCGGCCTCTACCACAGCCACGTCTACCGCGTCCACGTCCTCCAGCGCTCATATTCGCTAATTCAATTTAATCTGATTATGAGTCTTATGAATCAGTATGCTGTTTCAGTGTTTATTAAACAATGTTTTATGAAGTATAGAGAGTAAGGTTGTTTTCACAAATACGCATCCTATAGTCTCAATATCTATAGTTTCAGCTCCTAAGGCTAAAAGTTCTATAGTATTTCTACCGTCATACCACAATAATCATAATCATAAAACATATACTTACTTGACTTGGTGCCGGATACCCGTGGTGCCATACTTCCTTTAAAACATGCATTTTTAACTTAAAATTCAAACAGCTTTGGAAAACATTTTTGAACCCAAACCACAACCGAGTTTTGGAACCGGGCTCTGATACCATAAAATGTAACACCCAAAACCCGGCCCATGCGTTATGACCGGATCTGACATGTCACATGAGGAATACATGTTAAGTCCTTTTTATTCGTTCAGAAATAAGTATTTATTTGTTAAAATCAAGAAAACAAGTTTGATTTGAAATATTTGATAAAATTTTACTAATTTCAAAGATTGATTGATAAATCGATAAATTTAAACCAGTGATTTTTCAAACCGAGACTTTTGAAAATATTGATAATAATTCAAGAGAAAACTTTCGAGTTAAAATATTTGTAAAAGTTTATTATGAAATCCATTTGTGAATTCATTTTAGAAAAAAAAATTATTTAAGTTTGTAGAAAAATCCCAATTAAAGTAATTTGAGTAAGATATAAGTACGTCAAGCATAAAACAAAAATAAAAATAAATCCAGAGGCCTTATTACATCATAAAACTCAAAATAGTAAAAGTAATAAGTAAACGAAATAGAAACCTAAAGTCCAATAAAAACCATTTTTGAAGTATGGCCCCCACCGAGTCATCCATGGCCCAAGTCCACGTCACTGAGCATTACCTGTAAGGGTTAAGGAAACGGGGTGAGTTACTAGAACTCAGTGTATAATTCCCTTACCGTTGTCCACTGGGCCTGAACCCATATTTCAATATCTTGGGCCTAAGCCCAATTACATATTAGAATTTATAAACATTTATATAAGCAAAGTATGCAACCCAACCCATCCATCCAACACACCCCCGTACCAACCATCACACCTGTGGGGATCAAGTCAACCCACCCCGCCATCACACCAAAACGCATGCAATTTGCCATTTAATAAAATTTATTGTGGCCAAGCCACCGATATCATATGTAAAAATTATGGTAAACAATTTATTGTTGCAATGCCACCAGGCTACACTTCTCTTACACATTTTTCCCAACCCATGCAATATATGAAAATGCAATAACATAATAAAATGTTCGCATATAAATAGCAACCATTTATCAAGTAATTTATTACAGTGACTAGGCCCATTTAAGCAAAAATAATCGGCCCATTAAGGCATTCCAACATAACGGCTCATTAAGGGCAATTCCGTAATTCAGCCCATGAGGGCATTTTCGTAATTCGGCCCATGAGGGCATTTTCGTAATTTTAACAATCTAAATGCTAATCTTGTCGAATCTTTCAAAATAGTATACTTTAAACATATTCCTCTTTTTATGCCAATTTTACGATTATAGCCTTATAATGATAGCAATCTACTTATTCGTCGTGTTACCGAATTATAAACCTACGGAAATACGGTGTGAGATTACACACCTGATTACGGTGAGTACTAGGCCTTCTTGATCGTCAACACCTAAAATATCATAACACTCGATTAATCGACATACGTGATTTTATTAATCTAACTCTAAAATAAACGATCTAAAGTGTTTACCCTTAGAATCGTGAACGACCACGATTTGTCTATTTTCACCGGATGATGGTCCACAACCCGGTGAAAAATCCTGAACCGCCGATACCACCCTTCATTTGAATTTAAGAGTAGGGATCGCTAATCCGCTCCTTTTGTGATCTCTAAACGCTTTCCCTTTCGATTTGGTACCGCTTGCCTCCATTGAATAAAATCTTAGTCAAAACAATATTTCGTTGATATGGAATGATTGACTAAGGAAAAAGGGTCGGCTTACCACTATTTTCGTATAATCAACGAGTAGATAGATCGAGCGATTTAGTCCCTAAAATTATAATCGATTAGTCAACCACTATTCCGATAACAATTTAAACGAATAAAGAACGATTTCATATAATCTATGAAGAACTCCTTACCTTATCGATATTGGATCCGATTTCCACCGTATGACTTAGGCTAGAATGATTCACGGCCACCCACTTAGAATACTTCGAAAAAGAGGGTGATTAAAAAATATGAAGGTGTGGAAGGTAACACCCTTTCGGTTAAAATCAAGATTTACAATGAAATAGTGATAAATACATATTCGGCTAGAAGGAAAAGAATATGAAAATAGAAAAGAAATCACTTACCGCTTAAATCAAAGAAAAGAGTGTCAACCCGAATGAGAAAGAAATTGCAAAGGAGAGATTATGGATTGAAAAGTTTGGCTATGGAGGAAAAATGAACAATAATAATTTCAGCTATGAGAGTATAGATTAGAGAAGAAGAAAGAAGGCTTGAAGAGTTTTGTGAAAAAGAAAAGAAAAGTGGAGAAGGAATGCTTAACTAGTTTCGGTTTTCAAGAGAAGATGAGTGAAAATAATTGGTCACAATGGCTAGGTGTTTTCGGTAAGACAAGAAAGAAAAGAGAAAAATGCTCACTATTGTCTTGAGGTTGCGGCAATGAGAGGAGAAGTTAGAGGAATGAACACAAAGGATGCCAAAAGGAATTAGGCCTAACAAGCACCAAAACTATCAAAATGCTCCTAGCAAAATTCGGCTACCCTCTCCCTTTACCAAAACCGTGTATACCTTGACAATAAGGTCAAAAATTGGCCAACAAAACTTCCCAAAACACTCTCCTCAAAATCGGCCAACATATCCCCCTTCTTGCTCCTTTTCTTTCATTTCTTTCCTTACCCTTATTCTTACCTTATTTCCTTAGCCACCTTTCCAAAATTAAAAACTCCACCTTGCCTTAAATACCACCTTGGCCGACACTTAGGGAAAGAACACAAAAAAAATAGTCAAAATTTTGCACCAAGTGGGATTCGAACCTCTTCCCTAAAGTCCCTTCATGTGACGCCTCAACCTCCTTGCCATAAGCTCAATTATGTTAGCAATTTACTCACTTATTTCCATAAGCTTTGATGCCACTTACTATCTCTCCTTAAAGTGCTAAAACACAAAATTTTTACTAAGGCCCAATTAAACCCCGAGCCTTCTTAGGACCTTAAAATATACACGATTAATAATTTAACTAGCCTCACACAAGATATCATGCAACACATAAAATTTTAAATTTTAGGATGTTACAGTCTCAGTGTTCTGAAATCGAGTTTTGGACACCAAAATAAACTTAGCTAACATCTTCTCAAGGTTCAGTTTCTTTTCATGCTGATAAGGTTGCTGAAAACCTGGAGGGGGTTGTGACTTTTGATTACCTTAACCACCCCAAGAAAAATTTCCTAGATTATAGTTATTGCTATAGGGGTTATTTTGAAGTCTAGAATTGTTACACATAAAGTTGACTCGCTCATGCTTCATGTTAGAACCGAAGGGTAAACATTTCGGATTGATTACCCTCGCTCCAATTGCATCACATTGCATTACCAGATTCATCGTGTTATTGCAACTCAAACCATCAATCTTTTTACTCAGTGCTTCCACTTAACTTGCCAACATAGCAATTGCATCTATATTAAAAACATCGGTTGCTTTAATTGGTTTTGTTCTCATGACTTGCCACTGATATTTATTCGGTGCCATCTCTTCAATAAACTCTTGAGCTGCCTCAGGTGTCATATTATTCAATGTTCCGTCAGCTACTGCATCAATTAGTTACCTACTCGAGGGGTTTAAACTGATGTAAAAGGTTTGAACTTGTAACCAAAAATGTAACCCATGATGAGGAAACCTTCTCAAAAGATACATAAATCTCTCTCATGCATCATATAATGTCTCCACCTCAATTTGAGCAAAAGAAAAGATGACGTTCCTCAACTTAGTTGTTTTAGCTGGTGGGAAGTACTTCAACAGAAACTTCTCAATCATCTGATCCCAAGTCGTGGTAGAACCCCATGGAAATGAATTCAACCACTTTTTTGCCTTGATCCTCAAAGAGAATGGGAACAACCGTAAGCATATGGCATCAGCAGAAACACCATTAATCTTGAATGTGTCACAAATATGTAGAAAGTTAGTCAAATGAACATTCGAATCTTCATATTGTAACCCATCAATCTAGACATATTGTTGTACCATCTAAATTGTGTTTGGCTTTATCTCAAAATTGTTTGCATCAATAGTCGGTCTGACGATACTCGATTCAGCCCCAATTAGAGTAGGCTTAGCACAATCAAACATAGTACGAGGAGCAAGAGGCACAAGAGGCTGCTGATTATTTTGATTATCATCTATCTCCATAGTAATATCCTTTTCCTCTTGATCTTCTATTAAAATCTGCTGACCTTGATTTGCTTCTCTAACCTCTCTACGATTTCCTTGAGTAGTCTTTTCAATTTCACTATCAAACACTAACGGTTCCAACGAGTTTCCTCTAGTCATAAACCAAAAGAACCTATCAGAATCAAACTAACAAAAAATTAAAATGTAAAAATTAAATTAAAAACAAAAAAAATTAAAATTAAAATAAAAAATGGCTAAAGTAATAGAGATAAAGTTTTCCTAATATTATAGTCTCCGGCAACGGCACCAAAAAATTTGGCGCAGTCGTAAACCAACTAAAAATCTAGCTAAGGCAAGTGCACCTATCAATTTATAGTATATCTACGGTGAGCAAAGATATCGTTCCTACGAAGAGTAAAAGTACTAGTAAATACCATATTTCTATTATTTAACCAATAAATTCGAGTGATTAATTAATACTAAAATTAACTAATTTAATTAACTAACGAACATGACAAAGAGCAAATCAGGAAAATAATCGAGTAAGCAACCAAGAAGAGAAACAATACCCAGGAGAGAATTCACCTAGATTTCATCTGTCATTATCAATCTAAATTAGGCAATATCTTCACTTAGTATCTTGATCTGTAGAAATTCCTAAATTATGCTAATATCTCTTTTGAGAGTGAGAGTAACTGACTCTAGGTTGATTAATTGATATTTCTTTCTAATTAAAACCCCTATTATCGCATTAACTCGTGTTATGGATTCCCTTATTAGATTTGACTCTAATCCGGTAGATTTATGTCATCCTATTTCTAGGATTGCATGCAACTCCACTTAATTATGCAAAATCTACTCTTAAACAAAGTCTATTTCTCCTCTGATTTAAGCACATCAAACATGGATCAATAGTTTAGAAATATTACACCAAGAATTAAGCACACATAATTGAGAACAAGATCTAAGTATTTATTGTGTAAAATAAAAATCAAACGACAGAATCCATCACAGGGTTCATCTCCCTAGGTATTTAGAAAATTAGTTCATGCTTGCAAATAAAAACATCCAAAATACAGTATAACCATAGGAAACAAAGAAACTCATAATAATATCCAAAGAAATCAAAAGGAAATCTTCAATCTTGATGGAAATTTGCTTCAGAATCCGCTTTAATGGTATTTTTTGAGTTCTTTTCTTGAGTATTCTATGACGGCTCCTTTCCATCTTCTTAATTTTGTCATATATAGGTCTCAGAATGCCCAAAAAAACCCTAAAAATGGTGTTTTCCCACTTTTCGGAGGGCAATTCATGAAATCGACACAGCTTGCCACATGGCTATGTGGCTCTTGTAACTCACTCTAATTTTTTTGATTTTCGTTCGTTTTTTTGCTCCTTTTGCTCCCAAATGCTCTCTTAAGTATAAAAACATGAATTTAAAGGATTAGGAACATAGAATTCACCATTTACATCGAACATTCATCCAAAAATGCATTAAGAACGAGGATAAAAAATGTTACTTTTGGCACTTATCAATCGGCTTAAGTGATTGAGGATTTAGTAAATTTGTAACATTTTAAAGCTTTTTTCGTGTCTTTTGATTTAAGAAAAGGGAAGGAAAATTGAAGATTTTAGTTTAATTCATTGAGCTTGTACTGAAATGTTTATGGTTGCAGCTAACCTTTAATATTTATGCTTGCAAATGAATTATGGTTTTCTTACAACTGAATGTCTTCATTTTGATCTTGATATGATTATTATGTTTGGCTAACCGAGAAGGACGAGGCTCAGGTGATGAGAAAAACCTAACCAAGTGTAATCGGTACCAACTTTCAGCTATTTTGCTAGTGAGTTTCTGAACTTAAACCCTCTGTGGTTGTTTTATATATATTAGTACTATGTTAGTTGTCTTCATGTTCTACTGATGATGAGTTGAATTATAATGGGTTGTTTTTTGTATGGTTGATGTATACAAAGTGATGATTTATGAGGCATGTTTAATTGTATGTTTCAGTTCATTGTTTTGTTAAAATTTTACTGGTAAAATAACTACTGAAGAAGTTATCATTGAAATGGTACGCTAAATGATATGTTTGGTATGATCTATGTTATGTTATCAATAGAATGATCAATCGAATGCTTGTTATATGTCTGTCATAAATATGAATGATATGTGGAGTTGGGAGGGTTGTTTCAGTAGATGGAAGATGAAGAAATGACATGTTGTGCACTCTGTGCCTCATGATATTGGTTTTGTGGAGGTTTGATTGGATTGTATGGAGATATATGTGCAAATTAATATGATAACCTTACATGGGATCTATGTAAGTATGAGACTTTGCGGAGTCTAAGGCTTAAAGCCTCATATGTGTTAGTAAGTTCATGGCCATGGCATATGTAAGTTATGAAAGTCCGTGGGACTTATTCTTTAAGTGTACATCAAAGTTATATGTACGAAGTCCACCAACAAAATTTGCATGTGTGAATTTGCCATATTCATGAATTTACTTCTATTAATTTGTATGCATGACAATCCATTGGACTTGTTCTCTGAGTTTCATGACAAAGTTATTCGTGGAATTCCTTCATGCAAAAGTTCGTGGAACAGTCTGCGTGTAAGAATCCACATCTATATGTAAATATTCTTTTATGGATTCACATGTACGAGACTGTCATATATGAGTTCACACCCATGAATCTTCAATATGAATCTTTATGTTTGACAGTCCACTGGATTTATCTTTATGATTAAAGTTATAGCAGTCTGTTGATCTTATAAACATGTTTCAAGTTTAAGATATCAAAGAAACTATCCTTCATAAGAATCAACATGGACTATTATCCAAGTAAGAGACCACATGAGTTTATTCTTATGTTCAAGCTACGAGAGTTTGCACGAACTAGTTATATAAAGCCAAAATCGTAGGGATCTTCTTCACATAGGAGCCCATCAATGACCATCATTAAATCGAGAGTCTGCAATAACTATCCGCCAAATGAGAGTTTGACATCATCTATTATTTAAGACAGAGTTCAAGTAAGTACTCGTATGTATGAATTTGCGATTATAATTTTGCTTATAGAGGTTCGTAAATAAAGTCTGTAGGTATATGTTAGTCAAGCTCAAGTCCACGTATAAATGACTTAAAGTGTAAATTCACATGTAAAATAAATTCTCCAAGTGTGAATCTCCACAAATGAGTCTGATCTGTCATAATTTAATATGGAAAATTAGGCTTTTTTGATATGCTTGAGGAGCTTGTTTTCGAGCAAAATAGTTTCGCTTATGTAGATTTTCGTAGTTTTTAGGATTTCAATTTAACAAGTGTAAATGCCTTTTTTTTTTTACTTATTTTGAGACCCAAATTGGCCAATAGTGTCATTGGGGCTGACCACCACCAAACCTGTGAACATTTTACTGGAAAATACTACACCAAATATATATGAAATTAAAACAGCGATGTCTGTAAGTATACAGGTCAAATTCTAGTATAGTATTGTGTTACAACAGAACACAATGAAGTATTTTGAGGGTCGTGCCTAAGGGAGGATGAATTAACTCTATTGAAAACATCTTTACAATAATAAGTCTAAATAATAGTAATTGAATTCTATATTACGATAATTCATAAAAGAGATAAATATTAGGAACTAGATAGTTAAAATAAATAAACAATAAAATAAACAAACAACTAAACCAATTAAATCAATTAGGAAAATTAACTCATTTTAGGGGTTGTAATTAACTTCGAATTCAGATTTTAGGGTGAATTAGCTATTAACTAACCAATCATTACCTCTTGGCGTCTAACTGATTAATTAATTGATTGATATCCACTTATCTCCTGACCTCACTTCTCAACCAGGATAAATTACAATTTACTTGGCAAACTTATCTCCCGACCTCGTTCAACCTTTGAGTACTTCCTAAGGTTGTCAAGCCTAGGGTTTAAGAATGTGTAATTTATACCAACTAATTCTATAGGAAACCCTTAATCCTCCATTAATGACTTCCCCATCCATTCGTTAAGCTCCCTTAAGGGAATTGGCTACTCATGATTTTATTCATCATCTCAATCTCAATTGAAATAAACAAGTAAATAACACAAATAAACCAAAAGAGAAAAGAGATATAGAATAATCTTGTTGATGTTGATTGAAGCGTGGAGTAGGAAATCTCTCGATTGGGATAACAAGAATCGTCGCTTGAAAAAGAAAATAAACTGAATAACTTCGATATTATAAAAGAAATCTTGGATCAAAATTGATTCCAAGAGAAAAAAAAAACAAAGTGTTTTAAGAAAATAAAAGAAAACTAAACCTAAATGTTACTCCTAAACTACGAGGGTTTTTGGATGCGTCTAAGATGACTTAGTTACATCAAACCACTAAGGTTTTATTTATAGAAGTGTTAGCAGCCCGAATTAGGTCTTCAGTACGTCCAGACATTCGTATAAGTTTCATTGTGTGGACGAAAATAACCTTGAAAGACTTGGGCTCCACGTTGGTCCTATGTTGCGCCATGCACAAGCCATGACACAACAATACATGTAATTTGTGAGTTCTTGAGTCTGTGTCATACTTTAGCGGCTCGAGAAGCTTGTACATCACTCGTCCCAAGTTCCTATGTCCATTGAGCCCAAAATTCAACATCATGCACACTTAAATTAACATATTAGAACTACATAAGGCCTGTGTCAGCCTAATAGGTTACTAACACTCACCAAATGTGTTAAAAACACTTATTTTATTAAATTTTACTACCCAAGTACTAATTACTGAAAATGCAATAAATAAATATAAAAATACTAGACAACAAGCTCCTTAAGCGTGGAAATATACTAAAATGACTACTACATTTGGCGGCAGGTTAGGGGCCCTAATATATCATTGAGAGTTGTAGGGACATGTTAGAGGCCGAAATTGAGCGAGAACATCACTAAAGGAGCAGATATCGCGATATCTACCCTAGGAATCATAATACCTTTAACAGGCTCCAAAGATGAAGACCACTTATAGTGGTATCGCGATGTCCACTGTGAGTATTGCGATACCCACCTGCCCAAGGAGCACCCCAAGTCAAGTGTGTTGACGGTATCGCGATATCCTGTCCTTGGTAATCACGATACCAACATTGTAAGAGGACAAAAAATGACGCCAAGGGTAGTTTTTATCCAATCGAAGCACCAATCATTGAAGGCTCGTTCAAGGGAATTTTGGGC
The DNA here is from genome assembly GCA_025698515.1 of Gossypium sturtianum. Taxonomy (NCBI): domain Eukaryota; kingdom Viridiplantae; phylum Streptophyta; class Magnoliopsida; order Malvales; family Malvaceae; genus Gossypium; species Gossypium sturtianum. Next base: position 25,395,156 of record CM046952.1, read on the forward strand.
ACATTGAGGGTAAAAAATTTATTGCTAAAAATAGCCAAATTTGGTTGAGGAGAGAGGATACACACACTTTAGATTAGTTTAGCTTTAATTCCTCTTAGGTTTGAAAAAATTAGTAACTAACCTTGGCTTCTGAGCATTGATCTAACAACAGCCTGATATCTTTGAGTTGCTATGATAGTCCCACGTAACTCGGCCTATGGTTCCACTTATTCAAGCGATATGTTAATTCAAACATATAATAAATAAACAACATTTACTATACTAACTACATATTATTATCAAATGATTTTTACCTTTTCACCAATAGCAACATATATGAGTCGTTCACTCAGGGATGTAGAAATGGTAGCCGCCACATGCTCATGACTACAACAGGAGCAAGAAACCATCGATCAACATCTTATCCGATTTCGTCGCCCAACATAACTCCCGGTACAACGTGGTCAACACGGTTGATTCCCAACTTAGTCATCTGCATTCTTTGAAGTTGAATAAGTGTAGTAGCCACCATATGTGTACCAAATTTCAAGATTTATCGGACATTAAAATGCCCCCAATTATCCTCAAGATGAATGCTCGGGCATATTATTCTTTGATGATGTCAGGCGCATTCGGAGGAAGGTCATTGAAATTGGTTTCCAACCACTTCATATCTATCCGACCACCTTGAAAATTATTCAACACCTTTCCTAAAAATGCCTCGCAAAGATCCTCTTTACCGGGAACGATCGCTGACCCCATAATGACTAGCCAATCCACCGGTAAACCGAGCTGTAAAGCTACGTCCTTTAGTGTGTTTGTACACTCGCCGCATGGAAGATGAAAAGTATGTGTCTCGGGCCTCCATATTTCCACCAACGCGCTAATGAGTGTAGAATCGAGTTTGTAGCCCTTGAGCATATGAGACACATGCAAGAATCTCACGTCTTGCAAGTAACCTCGAATTTTGATGTCTTTGCTCTTTGACAAGTTATGTTTGAACCATTCCAAAACATGATCATCCGCCTATTTATATAAAAAAAATAAATTAATTTAAAATATTTTAAAAAATAAATAACTTCAAATTTAACTTAATTGAAAAAAAACGAAATTTAAAAGTTCGTCTTACCATTATCGCTTCAGCAGCGAAAATGTGCTTGTCATCGAAACGAATTAGAGAGCTTGCCATTTCTTGAAAATTTAATTGAAATGAATAATATATGAAATAACTAAATAAAACTATAATATTTTTAAACAAGTGTATCGAAAAATTTAGAACAAAACTTCATAAAATTGAGAGAGTTGAAAGTTTAGAGAGAATAGAGAGAGTTGAATTTGAGTGGAAAGAATTAAAAATGGTCTGATATTTACAGGAAACAAAAAGTTACCATTGGCCCTTAAAAAGTTTTATCGTTTCCAACGTTTAAAAAGTCGTTGGGAAATTGACTGTTGGAGGAAAGCGTACCCAGTTAGACATGCTTTCACACACTCTCTCCAAAAATGACCTATTTCCTTAATTAAAAAAAAAAGAAGCTAAAAGATGAATTAAAAAAAATGTCATAAATGCCTAATTTGACTAAATGATCAGAAAATGCCCATTTCAAAAAAAAAAAATAATAATACGGAAATGGGTCATTTTTCTTCATAATTACAGGAATGATCTGATTTCCCTAAAATGTGCTGAGTTGGAGTCATTTTCAGGGGGAATGTAGAGAAGTGCATCCAGCTCAGCGCTTTTCTCCCTGCTAACATGTAAAATGTGCCCAGGTTAGCACGCTTTAGTAAAGCGCTTCCACGTAGGCACGCTTTTGCCCTATTTTTCTGTAACACCCCCTAACCCTAAACTGTCGCCGGAACAGGGTTATGGAGTATTACCGGACATTGCGGACAACTTACGAATATTATACAATTAATTAATATTTATAATTTAATACATTCATTAAGTCCCTTTCATGGACTCTCGAAGCCCAAAATACGAATTAGAAGTGAATCGAGACTTGATCGGGTGCTCCGAAAATTTTTCGTATATATTTTTTTTTGAACTCAATATAACACCTTTATAAACATCTAACATTCCCTGCAATTTCAAACCACAACCAATCCAAAACCAATGGCACAACCAAAACAATTTATACTCAAATACACCTAAATCATAACCAATTCATTAACACTATAATTTAATAATTAAACATTCATAATATCATTCAAAATTTACTAATAACTTCATTCATTTTCCATTCAATCTTAATACCAAATTTTATAGTATACTCTTTACCATTTAACTTAGACTAAGTTCAAAACATTGCAAACCATCCATACTTTATAATTAAAATCATATGACCCATGTATATAACCTAGGTACATGCCACATTTACGAAAAGGAAAAGTACATCACTAAAGTTGTGCTGAAGTCGGGATTGATCTGGATGCTTGAATCGGACCTTTAACTTTACTAACTGCGCATTTTAAACAACTGTGATTTACGAGTATGTCTATACTCAAAGTGGTATTACCATAATTCAAATTATATAACATTAATAAATTATAACATCAACTTGTAATATAGAAAATCATAAGAACAAATTTTACAATCAATTTAATATCTCATTTATAATAGTCTATCAACAGATATCATATATCAACCATTTGCATTTTTGATCAATTTATGAACCATAAGTTCCTGCTTTCAAATCTCATATCTCATTCTCACTTCACATTTCGATTCAGAATTTCACTATCTCATTTCTTCCATCAACTCATTCAAATCAAGATTTATTCATTTTCTTTTTCATTTAATTACCCCTATTAACAAGAATCGGACCTTAGCGGATACACGGATTCCAACCAAACACACCAGAATAATCCAACCAAACACACCAGAATAAATAATCCTCCCAAACACACCAGAAAGGCATTAAATGCCTCTTCGGATAATCCGAAGAAATATAGTAACATCAGTATCTCCTTGACCAAACCGAAAAGTCACCTGAACTCATCCAAATCCTATGGCATGCCAACTATATCCGACTCATCCCGACTAGTTAATAGGGTATTCAAATCATTTCTCAATTCAATCTCATTTCAATTCAAAACACACCTTTCAATTTAATCACAATTCAATTTAATACATTTTTTCCCATTTTCCAATCAATAAACGAGTTAAATACTCAAACATATTCATACTTCATTTCAATTTCATTCATGTCAATAGTAATAATTACCTTATAATTTACTTACCATACCAAAAAATTTAAATGTAACATTAACTAAATAGTAGTTTGAATTATAGTAATACAAACCCGAAATTAGCGATTACTCCTCGATGATCTTCTCTTTTCCTTTCTGTGCCGATGCCTCGGGTTCTTTGTTAGCTACGAAAAATTAAAATAATTTTTCACTATTAATACAGCACCAATCTATATTAAATAATTGAATTTCTATTCAATTTCTATTTTAATTTCAATTTGGTCCTAACTAAACTCATTTACTTTTCTAACTCAATTCACACTTCATTTCTACTTAATCTCTTGCCATATTCAACTTGGCTATCCAATGTTCATATTAAAATCCTAAATTCAAATTTATTTCAATTTAGTCCCTCTAACACAAAACTTATAGCTTCTTTTACAATATAATCCCTCTATCAATTCTAACTAGAAATTCTATCAATTAAACCCCTAATTCATCATTTTGTTCAACATGAATTATGTTCAAAAACCTAAGAACTTCCAAAACTTCAACTTAATTTTAACAAAACTTTGTTCTAAAGCTTCTAAAACATCAAAATTATAAGAAAAGGACTTAATTGACTTACCAAAATAAGCTTTAAGCATCAAAACCCTAGTTTTTCCTTTTTCTTTTCTTTCTCCTTTCTTTTGCCCTTTTCGTTTGAGCTTTCTGTTTCTTTTATCCTTTGTTTCTTTTTAACCTTTGTTTTATTTACTTTCTTTATAGTATATTTGTTTATTAATTTAATAATAATATAATATATAATTATAACAAATATCTATTACTTAAATAATAAGTAAATTAAATACATATATTACAAATGTTCATATTTTAATTAACACACTTATATTTTGTCATCACGTTACACTTGTATTTAATTATTTTATTTCATAATATAATAATAGTTAATAAATATCTTTTACTTATTATTTAAGAAAATATACAAATATATTACAGGTGTATTTTCATGTATTTTACACATGTTTATTATCAGTACTATACATTTGTCACTATTTTAATTTAATATAATAATAATTTAATATAAAACCATAATAATAATTAATAATAATAATGAAATAGGCATAATTGCCTATTTAATCCCCTTTATTTTAATTTAATCTATAATTAAACTTTTACCCTTTATTCAATTTAGTCCTTTTTACTAATTACTCTAAATTAAGCTAAATTCACTTAATAAAAAGACACACCACTAGACTCATAAATATTTCTAATAATATTTACTAATTCGGTTTACTAAGACGGAGGCCCGATATTGCACTTTTCCGATGCCCGTGAATTTTGGGTCACTGTATTTCTCCCCCTTAATAAATTTCGTCCTCGAAATTTACCTGAGAAGAGATGAGGATATTGAATTCTCATTGTCTCCTCCGGTTCCCAAGTTGCTTCTTCCACCTTATGATTTCTCCATAACACTTTTACTAGAGGAACCCGTTTATTTCTCAAGCTAATATCTGCACTGGCTCTTCTTCATAAGATAAGTCTGATTGAATTTCAATGTCTTCAGCGGGAATAATATGGGAAGGATTTGATCTGTATCTCCGAAACATAGAAACATGAAAAACATCGTGAATCTTCTGTAACTCTGGAGGCAAGGCTAGTCGATAAGCAACCGGTCCAATTCTTTCTACTATTTCATACGGCTTGATATAACGAGGACTTAATTTTCCCTTCCGGCCAAATCTCAGTACCTTCTTCCAAGGTGATACCTTAGGAAAAACTTTATCACCAATGGAATACTCTATGTCTCGCCATTTCAGGTCCGCGTAAGATTTCTGTCTATCAAATGCTGCTTTCAGTCTGTCTTTTATCTTCTTAACTATTTCCTCTGTTTCTTGAATTAATTCCAGCCCAATCACTTTTCTTTCATTTAATTCTGTCCAACATATCGACGATCTACACCTTCGACCATATAGAGCTTCATACAGGGCCATTTGAATACTAGATCAGAAACTATTATTATAAACAAATTCAGCTAGCGGTAAATAACGTTCCCAACCTGATTCAATGTCAATAATACAAGCTCTCAACATGTCTTCTAGAATCTGAATTACCCGCTCAGACTGTCCGTCAATTTGCGGATGAAATACAGTGCTGAAATTGAGCCTGGTACCCAGAGAATCATGTAATTGCCTCCAAAATCTAGATGTAAATCGTGGATCCCGATCTGAAATTATCGATGTAGAAATACCATGTAGTCTCACAATTTCCCGAATATAGACTTCGGCAAGCTTTTGTAAAGACCAATCAGTTCTAATTGCTATAAAATGAGCTGACTTTGTGAGTCGATCGACAATTACCCATATGACATTCTTTTTACTCGCCGACAGTGGCAATCCTGTAACAAAATCCATAGTAACACAATCCCATTTCCACTCGGGAATACTAATAGGCTGTAACAATCGTGTCGGTACCTGATATTCTGCTTTTACCCGCTGACATGTTAGACATTTATCGACATACTCAACTATATCTTTCTTCATCCCTGGCCACCAATATAGTTCTCGTAGATCACGAAACATCTTCGTTCCACCAGGGTGCAACGTAAAAGTGCTATCATGTGCTTCTCGAAGAATCAACTCTTTTAACTCAGAAGTAGTTGGAATACAAAGCCGATTTTGGAACCTCAAACAATCATGTTCATCAATACTAAAATTTTCCATCATACCTTGCTGTACCATCTCTTTTTTCTTCATTAAATTTTCATCTTCTAACTGGACTGCTCTAATCTGATCAAACATTACCGGCTTAACCCTTAGTTTAGCTAACAACCTTCTATCATCATTAATACTAAGCCGAGCAAACATTGCCCTTAATTCAACCGCAACTTTTCTGCTCAATGCATCAGCTACTACATTTGCCTTTCCCTAATTATAGTCTATAACATAGTCATAATATATTAGGAGCTAAATCCAACGTCTTTGTCTCAAGTTCAACTCTTTTTGCGATAGAAGATATTTGAGACTTTTAAGATCAGTGTAAAGGTAACATTTTTCACCATATAGGTAATGCCTCCAAATCTTCAATGCAAAAATTACTGCAGCTAACTCCAAATCGTGTGCCGGATAGTTACGTTCATGTGGCTTCAACTGTCGAGATGCATAAGCTATGACCTTTCCGTCTTGCATCAATACACAACCTAAACCGCTCAGGGAAGCATCACTATACACAACAAAGTCTTTTCCTGACTCTGGTAAGGTTAAAACAGGTGCCTCGGTCAGCATCTGCTTCAATGTCTCAAAACTCTTCTGGCACTGATCATCCCAGATAAAAGGAACATTCTTTTGTAGCAGCTTTGTCACCGGCAATGCTATTTTCAAAAATCCATTAACAAACCTCCGGTAATATCCAGCTAACCCTAGAAAACTACGTACCTCGGATACATTCTTTGGTGTTTTCCACTGGACAATTGCTTCGATCTTCTTCGAATCAACTCTAATCCCTTCGGCAGATACCACATGTCTCAAAAATACTACCTTCGATAACCAAAATTCACATTTACTCAGCTTCCCGTATAACTATTTTTCTCGCAGAATCTGTAGAACTGTTCTGAGATACTGATCATGTTTCGCCTCTATCTTCGAATAAACCAATATGTCATCAATGAAGACTATAACAAACTGATCTAAATACGATTGAAAAATGCGATTCATCAGATCCATGAAAGTAGCTGGGGCGTTAGTCAACCCGAACGGCATCACCAAAAATTCATAATGGCCATACCGAGTACGGAATGCAGTTTTCGGCACATCACTTTCTTTTACTTTCAGCTGATAATACCCGGATCTCAAGTCAATCTTTGAAAATATCGAAGCTCCCTTTAACTGATCAAACAAATCATCTATACGAGGTAACGGATGCCGATTCTTGATTGTCACTTTGTTCAACTGCCGATAATCGATACAAAGCCGCATTGAACAATCTTTCTTTTTAACAAATTGTACTGGAGCTCCCCAAGGTGAAATGCTCGGTTGGATAAAGCCACGGTCTAATAAGTGTTGTAACTGTACCTTCAATTCTTTTAATTCGATAGGCGACATTTGGTTCGGAGGTATAGAGATTGGAGCTGTACCCGGATAAACCTCAATCGCAAATTCAACCTCCCTATCTAGTGGCAAACCCGGTAATTCTTCAGGGAATACATCTGGAAACTCACATACAGTTCTGATCTTACTGCACTGACTACCAACTGAATCTGAATTAATGACATAAGCTAGATATGCTGTACAACCCTGCTGAAGTAATTTGTTAACTTTTATCGCTGAAATGATACGTGTCGAGCCACTGGTACGGATGCCATTTACCTCAATGATGTCCCCATCTTCTGTCTGAATACTGAATCTCTTTTTATAACAATCCAATACTACCCCATGTTTAGACAACCAATCCATGCCCAAGATTACATCAAAGTCACCGAAAGGCATAATTAACAAATCAACAGGAAACATTTTATCCTGTATTATCAACGGGCATCTTCGGCACACTCGGTCCATAGACACAGTTTGTCCCAAAGGGCTAGACACTTCTATTAAAACTCTAGACATCTCAGACTTTAACTTTCCCGACTCAACCAGTTTTGAATTAATATATGAATGTGATGAACCCGGATCAATTAAAACATATACAGGTTCAGACTACAGTAAAAATATATCTGTTACAACGTTGTGTACATCACCTTCTTCCCGAGTTCGAACAACTACGCCCTAGTTGGTGCTCTAGCCTCCGACTGCTGTGTAACTATATAACTGCCCTTTCGTACGCCTCCACCTCTGGATACAGAACCACCTCTGCCCAAATCTCTACCTCGAGCAGTAGACACTGATCTCTGTGATGTTACAGGTGCAGTATTTTCTCCTTTCGGGCAGTCTCTGATGAAATGATCTTTGGACCCACATCGGAAGCATCGTTTGGTTATTTTCCAACATTCACCTAGATGCTTTTTCCCACAATGCTCGCATTTTAGAAAATCAATGTTTCGTGAAGGCCTTTTTACACTGCCAGTAGAAACCGTAGTTTGCTTTCCCCGGCTTCTATCTCATCGGTTCGATCTAAAACTCGACCTCCAACCACCTCTGGATTCTCTGGATATTTTTGGTAGAGGATTTGAAATAGTGGTTCCAACTCGTTTCCCAATCGATCTAGCTATTTCTGACTTTTTATCCAGACCCAAACTTGCTCTACCATCTTTGCTCTCTCAACCAAGTCCACAAATTCTGTAATTCGGTGTGTTCCTAATTGTACTCTGATTTCATCTCGTAAGCCCTGTAAGAATCGCTTGCAACTATCAGCCTCTGTCGGTGGAAACATGAAAATTTACGTGTTTTTACATGCCCTTTTTAACTTAAAATCATGCTATTTCGGTTAAATTCTTGTCAAAAAATAACTAAATATTATAAAATAATTAAATTCTGTTAAAAATATGAACATGATGGATTTTAATTAATTTTATAGTTAATTTTGATTAATTTTGACTATTTTCGACAGATTCGCACAAAGAACGAAAATTGGCTCGGCAGACACTGCTCGAAGAATGAACCCGAGAAGCAATTTGAAGTATTGAGGAAAATTTATTTCCAGCCCAAGACGGTCCGGTTATGAATAGTAAATCATAATATAATTAATTTTAATTTATTCCCAATTTAATTTGGGCTAAATAAATTATTATTAATTAATTATGGAAAAAAGGGTCCAGTTAAACCGCACTGGTTGAACCAAATTTAGTGAACCGAACCAGCCACCAATTGGGCTGCCTAGAACCGTCCATATGCTGACCCAAATCAGCTTATTAGCTGATTAATTGAGCTTGCAAAGAGGCCCTTGAAGACTTGTCAAAGTTGCATTCAACCCCCTCCACAATTAGTGGCTTTGTAGATTTGCCCCAAGCCATATTTAGCAAAGTTGAAGCCATCAACTTTGCCACATAGGTGGCCGGCCAAGGGGTGGCTCTTTGGCTGCTATTTTTAGCAGATTTCAGCTGCCACATTCAGATATAAAAACCCCCCTTGGCTGATCATTCAAAGCATCACTCAATTCACATCTCTTCTCTCACAACTCTTCTATCCTCTCTCACTTTTTCTCTCATTTTCCCATTCAAAATTCCTTGCTCTTGTGCCGATTTCTCCTCTTGGGAAAGGGATCTTCTTCAGCCATTTTGGAGCAGCAATTGAGTATTCATAGCAGCCTTGATTGGCGAGGACAACAAAGAAGGAAGAACGGAGCAACCTAGTCAAGCCACGGAAAACCACCGGATTTGATTCTTGTTCCCTATCTCTTAATTTTTTTTTTGTTTTTATGATGAACATATCTATGAATATTTAAGTTGTTGGAATGGCTAATTTAATCAACTTAGCTTGAATTTAATTCATGTTGGGTTGATTGCATTTCGTCATCTTGAATTATTAAAATTGTGTTTATGTTGTTATAGGCCTCGGTAAAATGCTTGATTAAGTAAAATCATGCCTAAGTTATTCTGACATTATAATTGTTTAGATAACTAAAGAATTAATTATTCAAACGCATTGAAATTGTAATTAATGGACACAATACTTAATCAGTGCATGTTTAATTCTTCTAAGGTAGCTGAAGATTAGATTAGCATTGTATTTGGCGATACACATGCCTTGCATAACTTGCAAGATTATTGTGATTAAACTGTTTCAAGGTAAGGATACTTTGTTACCTCACATAGTCTTTTATATGCTTATTAGGTTGAATTAATCGTTTGAATTGACATAGGAATATGCGAGAGATTGTTTAATTTAATAAGTATGTATGTGCAATAACATGTTTACCTTTATAAATCTGTTTAATCGGTCGAATTGACATAGAAATATGTACAAGAGATGAATGGATTTTTGATTTGTAAATATGTTCATAAGTTAGCAAATTACCGAGTTTACGTGAATTTATTCGTAACAACATAAACATGAGTTTAATAATTCTAAGTTAAGAAATGTAATTAATCTAACACAATTATGTCATCTTGATTAAAATCAGCTTTTGAAATCGTGCATTAGAACTTATTTTTATTTTATTTGTTTTGTTTTCTAGTTTTTAATCATTTCTCAAATCAAAATATTTTTCTTCACCAAAGTGTTTTAAATTGCATTCATAAATAATTCTTTTCACAATCCCTGTGGGTACAATAACTCGACATTTACTTGTCACTTTATTACTTGTTGCGATTGTGTGCACTTGCACATTTCCATCATTCAAAGTTTTCGGCGCCGTTGCCGGGGACTTTTTTTTACAAGCCATTATTTGTGAATTTGTTAGTCGTACATTTTGGTCTAATTTTCTGTTTAATTTTTATCTTAATTAATTTTTCTATGAATATTTCAGGTGTTTATGAGTATTGACCAAATTATCGATTTACTCCCTGTAGACCCTGAGATAGAACGAACCTTTCAACAAAGAAGAAGACAAGCGAACCAGAGAAGGACCGAAGAGATGAACTTCGAGAATATGAATCAAGAAAGTGGGCCAAACCTTGCTCAGAATCCTATCCTTATTGCTGATGATAGGGATAGAGCTTTACGACCGTATGCTGTGCCAGTATTTAACGATCTTAATCCGGGTATTAGGAGACCCGAAATCGAGGCACAACAATTCGAGCTAAAGCCAGTCATGTTCTAGATGCTTCAGACAGTGAGCCAATTCAGTGGAATGCCTACCGAAGACCCTCATCTGCACTTGAGACTATTCATGGAGGTGAGCGATTCTTTCAAGTTAGCCGGAGTACCCGAAGATGCATTACGACTGAAGCTGTTTCCATATTCGCTAAGGGACAGAGCTCGTGCCTGGTTGAACTCATTACCACCGAACTCTATTTCTACATGGCAAGAGTTAGCCGAGAGATTCATCATGAAGTATTTCCCGCCGAGCAAGAATACCAAGTTGAGGAATGAGATCACTACCTTCCAACAAATGGATGATGAGTCCCTGTATGAGGCATGGGAAAGGTACAAAGAGTTATTACGAAAATGCCCTCATCATGGAATCCCACATTGCATTCAACTTGAGACATTCTATAATGGTCTCAACGCTCACATGAGGATGGTAGTGGATGCCTCTACTAATGGTGCTCTCATTTCTTAGTCTTATAATGAGGCTTACGAAATTATTGAGAGGATTGCCAGCAACAATTATCAATGGCCAACCAATCGAGCAGCGTCAGGAAGACGAGTCGCTGGAATACATGAAGTGGATGCTCTCACTTCACTCGTATCTCAGGTATCTTCAATTTCCACAACGCTTAAGAATCTTACCACTAATGGGTCTAACAGTTTTGCAGCCCAACCACCTAACCAAATTGAGAATATAGCCTGTGTGTACTGTGGGGAAGGACATTTGTTTGAAGAATGTCCATCGAACCCCGAATCCATTTATTACATAGGTAACCAGAACCAAAACCGAGGGAGGCAAGGACTGCAATCCAATTTTTATAATCCATCATGGAGAAACCACCCGAATTTGTCCTGGAGTAACCAAGGGGCTGGAACCAGTAACACTTACACCCAACCCAGACCAATTCAGCTGCCTAGCTTCCCCAACAAGTTTAGAAACCAACCCAAGCGGAACTATCCAATAGCTTAGAGAATCTATTGAAGGCATACATGGCGAAAAATGACGCCACCCTAAGGAATTTAGAGAATCAAGTGGGCCAGCTTGCTACTGAACTTAGGAACCGACCACATGGTGCTCTACCTAGTGACACGGAGAATCCAAGAAATTCGGGGAAGGAACATTGTAAAGCGTTGACGTTGAGGAACGGAAAGACAGTAGAGCCCAACACTGTCGAAGCTTAAAATGGGCCAGTTGACGCTCAAGATTCAGAAGAAGTTCAACCAAGTGTTGAAATCCCAGTTTCACCAGAACCAGAATCTGCAAAACTCGACAAAGTAACCTCAGGACCAGCTAATTTTGATCAACTAACAACTTCGTTAGGTGCAGAATTGCCACCAAAGACGAATTAACCAAAATCAGTTCCAGTAATGAAACCACCACCACCCTACCCTTAAAGACTTCAGAAGCAGAAGCAGGAGATTCAATTCAAGAAGTTCCTTGACGTACTTAAGCAACTTCACATCAACATCCCGTTGGTTGAAGCACTTGAGCAAATGCCGAACTACGGCAAGTTCATGAAAGATATCTTGTCTAAGAAAAGAAGGCTTGGAGAATTTGAGACGGTAGCTCTGACGAAGGAATGCAGTGCATATCTTCAAGACAAACTACCCCCAAAATTGAAGGATCCTGGATGTTTTACCATACCGTGCAACATTGGAGCAACATATTGTGGTAAGGCATTATGTGACTTAGGTGCAAGTATCAATTTAATGCCTATGTCAATATTTAGGAAGTTGGGGATAGGAGAAGTTAGACCAACTATAGTTAAGCTTCAACTAGCAGATCGATCCTTAGCACATCTAGAAGGAAAAATCGAGGACGTATTGGTACGTGTAGATAAGTTTATCTTTCCTGCTGACTTTGTAATTCTAGATTTTGAAGCAGACAAAGAAGTACCAATCATCCTAGGAAGGCCGTTCCTAGCAACTGGAAGGACCCTTATTTATGTGCAAAAGGGCGAGCTCACTATGCGTGTTCAGGATGATCAGGTAACATTTAACGTCTTTAAGTCTATGCGATTTCCTGACACAATTGATGGTTGCTCTGCAGTGTCCGATTTAGAGGATTTAATAGTGGAGAAGGAACTCAACTGTGTTGAGGACCCACTGGAAAGAATTTTTACATCGGATCCCCCAAATGATGAAGAGGATGATGAATACTTAGCTTTGCTAGAAGCTAATCAAAGGGGATTTCATCCGCAATCCCGTTTGGAATCTTTGGAGTTAGAAAAGAGGGACTATTTCTAACCAAAAGCGTCGATCGAGGAGCCACTTAAATTAGAACTCAAGGTATTACCTTATCATTTAAAATATGTCTATTTAGGTAACGCTTCTACTCTGCCTGTGATTGTTTCAGCAAAATTGACCACTAAGCAAGAAGAGAAACTTATCTTAGTTTTGAAACAATTCAAGAAGGCCATCGGATGGACCATAGCTGATATTCACGGTATTAGTCCGTCTATATGCATGCACAAGATTATCCTAGAAGATGGCGAAAAAGGGACAATCGATGGACAGTGGAGACTGAACCCCATCATGAAGGACGTAGTAAAAAAAGAGATCATCAAGTGGTTAGATGCGGGTATTATCTATCCCATCTCAGACAGTTCATGGGTAAGTCCGGTCCAGTGCGTGCCAAAAAAAAAGAGGTATCACAGTCGTATAGAACGAGAACAATGAGTTGATACCGACTAGAACGGTTACGGGATAGAGAATCTGCATCGATTACCGGAAGCTGAACAAGGCGTCTAGGAAAGATCACTTTCCTTTGTTGTTCTTGGAGCAGATGCTGGATAGACTCGTGGGACGAGATTACTACTATTTTCTCGATGGAAACTCAGGGTATATTCAGATTACAGTAGCACCAGAAGATCAACACAAAACGACATTCACCTGCCCGTACGGTACGTTTGCATTTAGACGCATGCCATTTGGTTTATGTAATGCACCTGCTACATTCCAAATATGTATGATGTCTATTTTTACTGACATGGTTGAGAAGTATATGGAAGTTTTTATGGTCAATTTTTCAGAATTCGGAGATACTTACGATGATTGCTTAGCCAATCTAGCTAAGGTACTAAAGCGATGCAAAGAAACGAATCTCGTACTCAACTGGGAAAAGTGCCATTTTATGGTACGAGAAGGAATTGTTCTAGGCCACCAGATAACGAGACATGGGATCGAGGTAAACAAAGTAAAGGTAGACGTTATTGAGAAACTCCCACCTCCAACATCTGTAAAAGGTGTTAGGAGCTTTTTGGGCCACGCCGGTTTTTATCGAAGATTTATCAAGGACTTCTCCAAAGTGGCTAAACCCTTATGCAAACTATTGGAGAAGGACTCAATATTCAAGTTTGATGAGGAATGCTTAAAAGCCTTCAATGATTTGAAGAGTCGATAAGTCACGGCACCCATAATCGTCACACCAGATTGAGATTTGCCATTCGTATTGATGTGTGACGCAAGTGACTTCGCAATTGGAGCTGTCTTGGGCCAGTGAAGGAACAAAGTTTTTCATCCCATCTACTACGCAAGTCGAACTCTAACCGGAGCTCAACTGAATTATACGGTAATAGAAAAAGAGTTACTTGCTATTGTGTTTGCTTTCGACAAGTTTTGATCATATCTTATAGGTACCAAAGTGATTGTCTATACGGACCACTCGACAATTAAATATTTACTGGCCAAGAAAGACGCTAAGCCAAGATTGATCCGGTGGGTACTACTACTTCAAGAGTTTGATCTAGAAATTCAAGATCGAAAGGGAGTAGAGAACTAAGTAGCAGATCACTTGTCTAGATTGGAGCCGCAAGAGGGAAATTCTCCACTTGTACCGATCCAGGAGACATTTCCAGATGAACACATACTGAAGGTAAATCATGTCCATAATATTCCTTGGTTTGCTGATATTGCTAACTATTTAGCTTGTGGTTTGATGCCGATTGATAAAACATATCAGCAAAGGAAAAAGTTTCTTCACGATGCGAAGTACTATTTCTGGGAAGAGCCATATTTGTTTAGAAAGTGTACAGATCAGATGATCAGGAGATGTGTGGCAGAAGATGAAATATCGAAGATTCTATACCACTGTCACTCAGCTCCGAGTGGGGGACACTTCGGAGGTACACGTCATGACCAAAGTATTGCAAAGTATTGCAAGCTGGATTCTTTTGGCCAACGCTATTCAAGGATGCATACGCTTACGTAAAGAGTTGTGATCGATGTCAGAGGGTTGGAAATGTCACCAACAGAAATGAGATGCCTCGAACAAATATCATTGAGGTAGAATTGTTTGATGTTTGGGGTATTGACTTTCTTGGTCCTTTCCCTCTGTCTTTTGGTCACAAGTACATATTGGTAGCAATATATTATGTGTCCAAGTGGGTCGAGGCTGAAGCTTATCCGACGAACGATGCTAAGGTTGTGATGAAGTTCTTGCAGAAACACGTGTTCACAAGGTTTGGAACCCCAAGAGCTATTATCAGCGATGAAGGAACCCATTTTGTGAACAAGTGGTTAAAATGGTTGTTAGATAAACATGGAGTAAAACATAAGGTTGCTACAGCTTACCATCCGCAGAAAAATGGGCAAGCTGAGCTGGCGAATAAGGAGATTAAAGGCATACTTGAGAAGGTAGTTTGCCCGAACCGACGAGATTGGTCCAAGAGACTAGATGATGCTTTATGGGCTTACAGAGCGACAGATACAAGACACCTTTAGGAATGTCACCCTACAAAGTTAGTCTTTGGGAAAGCCTGTCATCTACCTCTGGAGTTAGAGCACAAAGCTTACTGGGCTCTGCGACGACTCAACTTGGATCTTAAGCTTGCTAGAGAGAAACGGATGCTCCAACTCAACGAGCTAGAAGAATTCCGAATGTTCTCATACGAAAATGCCAAATTACTCAAAGAAAGATTCAAGAAATGGCATGACAAGCACATTCGAGTTAGAGAATTTGAAGTAGGTCAGTAGGTCTTGTTATTTAATTCCAGATTGAAGTTCTTCCCAGGTAAGTTAAAATTACGTTGGTCTGGTCCATTTACGATTCATCGCGTCTATCCATATGGAGTTGTTGAACTCCAAGGTAAGGGAGGTAATTTTCAAGTCAACGCCCAGCGTTTGAAACATTAGTACGGAGAAAAACCTAAACGGGATCAAATCTTGTTTAGTTTATCAGATATTTAAATTTTCTTGTTTTTAATAAATTATTTAGGGTATATTTTTTTCGGGGTATTATGTTTAAATAAATTCTATCTAGGAGATTGGAACTTAAGCGGGACCGCTTGTGACCCCTCCAATCTTTCCTGGGAATTGATTTTTACATAATTTTCCGAGAAATTAGTCCCTAAATGACAAAATAAATTTTTGGTTTTTCAAATAAAAGGGTCAATTTTGATCCAAGTTTTAATTTGCAACTCAATTTCAAATTTTCATTAAGTCTAAAGACTTAATTGAATTATTTTTAAATTTTGGTTGCTATTTTTGTAAATAATAAAAACTAGGTACCTCTTTTTGTAAATATTTCCAAAAGGCATCTAAAATAAATATTTTTACTTAATATATATATATTTTTATATGATAATAATAATATGATAAACTTTAATATATAATTATATCCATTATAATTTATATATTAAACTTTTATCAACTTAGCTTAGAATTAGGATTAATTTTATTTAATTATATTTTATGTTTATCTTAATAATTCAATAGCAATTGATAATTTCATATGCATATATTTAAATATTAATTGTTGTTAACTTTGAGTAGGATTAGAATTAGAATATTTTAATTCTTAAATTACTCTAAGAGTTCTACTCTAATTCCTATTACTCTCACTATAAATTCCTGTAACGCCCCAAAAGTGAGGGGTTAGTAATTTTGCTTAATTTCCATGTTGTGCATGAATAGCTAGCTTTTTTAGTGTATTTGGGTGTTCTAAGGTGGCCTGGGTTCGAGTCTAAGCTTTGAAAAAATTTTAGTTTTTGGCCCTTAAGAGGAGAGGGCTGTTAGCAGTAGGACTTAAGTATATTTATGTGTGTTTGGTGACGCAAAGAGCCTGTTGGGACTTAGTGGTGTGGCGCCAATGGGATAACAAGGAGGAGTGGGATTCGAACCCCACGAATAGCAATTTGGGGACTTTTATTTTGTGTCTTGAGAGTGGAAGAAGTAGAGTTGGGATCAAACTCTACAAGGGAAGATGAAGACTTGGTCAAAGATTTTAAATGGAAGGATGGGAGCAATTCTAGGACTTGTTGGTGGAGGAAATCAAGGAAGTGATGTATGTGGGAGAGTTGGCCGAATTTGGGAGTGTGGCTAAGTGGGAGATTTCGGCTAGAGGGGGGTCTTTTGGGGGGCATTTCGGCAACCTTGAGTGTGAGTAGAAACCAAAATCCCTTTTTGCCTTTCAAGTTCATTTTTTTGTTCATTTCGGGTCTTCTTTCTGTGGTGGCGTCTCAAGCAACATTGTTACCTTTCAGGTCTTCTTCTCGTTCTCTATTACCCAACTGCTGCCCACTCCCCACCGAAACGTTCTTTATTCTTTTAGTCTTCTTGGCCGAACCCAACTTTCTCCTTCCCTCTCATTCTTCTTTTCTGTTCCTGTCAAGATAGCCGAATCCATCTTTCTCCCTTGTTCTCAACACTTCT
This sequence comes from Gossypium sturtianum, assembly GCA_025698515.1. Classification (NCBI taxonomy): domain Eukaryota; kingdom Viridiplantae; phylum Streptophyta; class Magnoliopsida; order Malvales; family Malvaceae; genus Gossypium; species Gossypium sturtianum. The sequence continues at coordinate 25,412,657 of CM046952.1, forward strand.
CCTCTTGTTCTTTAAGTTGTGTAAGCCGAAGTTAATCTCTTCTTTCCTTCTAGTATACTTGCATCTTTCGGGCCATCTTTTCCTGCTACTCGAAGAAAGCTATTCTTGCCGAATTTGAGAGTAAGTAAATATTGACTTTCTTTTAGTCATTGGTCGTATAGTACTATTCTTTCCTCTACTTTCTTGAATCTCCCCTTTCTTCTGGAGTCTAACGTTGATTTGTATTTAGGTACTCTCGAAGCGTAAAAGGGGCAAGCGTCCGGAAGCAATCGTTACGATACTCTTAGCCTTGATCAAGTATGTATTCATGCCTTGTGTTTGGTTTTAGGATTGACCTTGCCTGAGGGTTTTGTTTTTGTCAAGGGTGGATGTTAACCACATCTTTATTCAAACTCTTTTAATAAGTGTGTATTGTACGCAGAATCCATTCAGGGGTTCTTGTTCTTCGTTGATATTTGGAGAGGACTTAGCAAACTTGGTAATCAAGGTATGAGTAAGTGTGGTTTCGGTTTGTGGGGTATTAGGAGGATAACTCTTTTGATCGATTGACTAACTATTAATCTTACCCAATGTAGGATCGGTGCTAAGAGATACTGTGGCACGTTCGTAATCAAGGTGTGTAATCGAACACCCCTTTACTGTATCGTTCAAACTTGGATAACGATGTTTCATACCTTTTGCGCTACTGTTTATCGGCTAAAGCCGAATAGCCGCAACTCTGACATCTGAAGGCCCTTAAGCGAACGAACGCTCTTGGGGATAAATCGAGCCACAATCATTGGCGTTAGATTTGTAGAGGCTGCCACGAGCATTGCCGTGGGTTAGGTCGTAATGGGCCTCGATGGGCCACGGGGCCCAATGGGCCCCATATGGTCAAAGACCCTGATAAAAAGATAGCATTAAATTAGGCTGCGGGATTCACATAGCCGCGACCGATATTAGGCTGTGTGGGCCACACGAGCGTGTGGGCCTACTTAGGACAGAAGTTGGGCTTTGGGCCCAATTGCACCGTTTTGACCAAAAAGGGTATCTGTGTCGCTCGAGGCGACTGTAGGCCTCTGGAGAGGTCGTTAGATGGCTAAATTACTGAAATACCCTCAGTGGGTGAAATTACTGAAATACCCTCAGTGGGTGAAGTTACTGAAATACCCTCAGTGGGTGAAATTACTGAAATACCCTCGATGGGTGAAATTACCGAAATACCCCCGAGGGGTGAATTATCGTTTTACCCCCAACCGACCAAATGACCGTATACCCTTAGGGGTAGTATAAGTGATGTATGTGTATTTTGTATGATTGATTATGATTGTGATATACTGCATACATGGGTTATATATGACATGACATGCTGGATTGGGTTGGGTTTTGTATTTTGGGGGAAGTACTGTACTGGTGGCTATGCCACGATTTACTGCTTTAGTGGCTTTGCCACATATACTGAATCTAGTGGCTCAGCCACGTTTACTGTTATTAGCAGCATTGCTGCGTTGATATTAGCAGCTCGGTTGCGTTATTGGTGTGTAGGGCTGAGTGGGTCGACTTGGTCCCCCCATGGTGTGTAGGGTTGGTACGGGTGGTGTGATGTTTGGACTGGGTTGGGTTGCATTCTGTTTGCATTGACATGATTTAGGGCTTAGGCCCAGACTGTTACCGTAATGAGGGATTACACACTGAGTTCTCGTAACTCACCCTTTCCTTAACTGTACAGGTAATCCCCAGTCTTAGACGATTTGGAGCCGTGAGGGACTCGGAGGTGGACACACGCTCGATATGTTTTACTCGTAAACTTAGTTCTTTTATTTAATTTAATTTTAATATATTAGGTTAATGAATCTGTAATAAGGCCATTTGGGATTTTTAACTTTTAATTGGTATTTTCTTTTCACTACTACCTGCTAGACCAGGAAACGCGAGTTTTAAAAACGACAACGATTTTTAAAGGAAATTACGATTTTCAAACCTTAAAAGAAATAAAAATACAACTCAAACTAGCTTCTGCGGTATTTAATTCTATTTAATAAATGCTTTGATTAATAAGGAAATAATGTGTTTACGAAAATACTATTCTAAAATTATCACAGAGAACAATGTTTTGTATTGAGTTTTTCCGAACTTGTCGGTTTACAAACGTCACTTTGATGTGACACGTCAGATTCGGTCGTAACGTCTAGGCCAGGTTTGGGGTGTTACAATTCCACCCTTACTTCTTCCCATTCATTCATCACTCAAAACCCCAAAGCACCAAATCCCTTAAGTGCCGCAAGCCTCAATCGCACATTGCTTGGCTAGCGACCTCGACCTGCCGCACGCCCCAAATTTCAGCGATCATCCAAGCCGTGTCCTGCTCCTGTGTGCCACATCTGCGCACGTCCTAGCAGCCCAGGCCTGCTTGCCGAAAGGTCTTGCCTGCTGTTGCTTGCCCCCGAATGCCCCACTGCGCGTTGCTACCTGCTCCCGCGCTCATCCGCCCGCGCACCTAGCAGCATCCGTGCAGCACACCAATACCGCACCAAGCCTTTTAGCCAAACCCTCCAATCTTTTCTAAATTTCCATCTTTTGTTTCATAAGTATATTTTATTTTAGGCGTTCTTAATTTTTACAAGAAAGGTGGTAAGAACAATTTTTTTCCTTAAGTTTTAATTTTATTCAATTATTTAATTTTTCAATTTATTGAAATATTAGTAATTTTTATTATTTAAATTTTTGAGAAAATATTTTTTCCCATCTTATGTTCAGGTCAATCATGCCTCGCAAGAGAACTCGTGCTTCCGCTCAAATCGATGAAACACAAAATAAGTTCCACTGTGAAGAAGCCAAAGTAAGATACGAAAGTATCTTCAAAAATCAACAGATGCATCCAAAGAAAGGCTTCACATTGAAGGAAAGCAACTACAGAGACTTTATGGCACGTATTTGTCAAGTTGTTGAAGCCCTCAATTGGGAGTTGTTTTGTGAAAAGAGACCAAGTGTGGATGAGGAACTAGTTCGTGAATTTTATGCGAACTTAACCTCAAGCGAATTGACCGAAGTTCCAGTTTGCAGAATCAAGGTACCAATAAATTCAAATGCTATTAATGAGTTCTTTGAATTACCTGATTTCGAAAACGATGAATATTCTTCTTTGTTGAGCAACATTAAGCCCGAAAATTTGCAAGAAATTCTCGAGGAACTTACGCCTCGGTTCTAAGTGGATGTGTCAAAGCAAGGAATCCACACGTGTCGAAGAGAATATTTGACACCACTTGCGAAGGTATGGTTCTATTTCATCCGTTTCAGCCTTATGCCTAGTTCGCATGGGACTACAATCTCATTAGAGTGAATGGTCCTATTATACTCGATTCTAACTGGAAAGACCATTGATGTGGGCAAAATCATCCTAAGAGAAATGCAAAATTGTGCCATTAGAAGTTCTGGCCCAGCCTATTTCCCATTTACGATAACAATTCTGTGCTTAAAAGCAAAAATTCTTACGAACGTAAAGAAGATAGGGTATAGTCAGGGCACAATCACCAATTGGGACCTCTACTGAGTAGCTGGAGATTCTGTTCTACTGCAATGAGTTGAAGAAAGTGAGGATCCCGTAAAAGCAGAAGATGACCCCACAGAGATCCCGCCAGAGCAATCAACTGAAGTCCCTAATGAGGCAGAACCAATGGAACCAGAAGCTGAACCTGATAGCGAAACCTCAATGTTTGGAGCTCCACCGCCTAGCCCGGATCTTCGTGATGAGTCACAAAGCCGATGGACTTAATGCAACACATGCAATGACAGCAACAAGCCTACTGGAGATACTCAAAAATAAGGGATGACGCGATGAGGAGTGCCCTTAGGAAAATTTATAATGACCCATTTATTTTTGTGCCTGAGTTTCTAGATTTCATATTTGAACCATGGAGTTCATTATCGAAGAGGGAGCAAAGCAATTCATGCAAAGGCAATAACGATGAAGCAAAAGATGAGTCAAATTCGGAAGGATCGGCAAACAAATAAAAAAAGGGAAGACCTCAACTTTATTTTATTTTTATTCTTAAGTTATTTTAGGATTAGGTTAATTAGGAATTTTTATTTTTGCACAATAAAACAAGAGATAGGAATCATGAATAAAATCTCAACAAGTCACAAAGGCTAAAGTGTGGCAATAGGTATATACATGTCTAGGATTGGATTTAGAGAGAGCTTGGTACTTAAGCAGTCAATTTGGCTCACCTCCTCTTTCTTAAAATCCTACCTGGTGTATAGTATCTATTCACTTTAAACAATTAGGACATTGTTCACTTTAAGTAGGGGGACCAAAAATTTGAATTAATTCCGCTCAGAATAATATTTTCTTTTAATTATGATTAGGATATATTTTGTTCAATAATTTGAAATTTTGATTAAGTATGCTAAACTTCAGTATTAATAAAGTTCTATTATTTCAATAAGTTATTATGTTAGCTTAATAATGATATAATGTAATTTTAATAAAGCATGCAAATTCGTACCATAAAATTTTTAGTTCCCTATGAAAAAAAATTAGACATGCCTGAAAGTTTATGTAACAGTTCGGTTTAGACCCTAGTCGGATCAGTGGTTTCGGGACCACAAATCCGAGTCAGTAAAATATTTTAATATTATTTTCTGTGTCTTTGATTTGTGATTAAGCATGTGTTAAAGTCCCGTAAGTTAATTTGTCCGTCTGTGTGCTTAATTTGAGAAAAGGGTTAAATTGCATTAAATGCAATATTTGCATGCTATTTGCTAAAGTACTATGTGTTGTGGCTTTTAAATGTTGTGGCCTTATGAAGCAATTAATCCATTATCTAGTTGGTGGATGATTAAATGACAAAATAGCCTTATTGATTATTTGTCTTATATGTTAATAGAAAGGTTAAAATTGGAAATTGGTTATTAAGTTATAATTACATAAAATAAAGGCTTAAAAATAAGCCATTATCATCCATAGTTAACCGAAAATAGAAAAGAAAAAGAAAGGAGAAAGAAGCTAGGTTTCGGCTAGCTTTTGATTCAAATTCAAGATCAAGAACCGAAGAAAACGGACTTAGATCGCGGGAAATCAAAAGTAATCGAGTAGCCATATCCATTTTCGTTAAATCAAACTCCAGGTAAGTCGATATACAAATAAATCTATTTTTATTGAATTATATATGTTCATATGACTATTGATAAGGATGAATGCACATGAGACGATGTATACATGAATTCCGAGATAGAATCGACATAGTGTCAACGTCCGAGAAGTCCCGTTTGAACCTAGGAATAGATAGGATAGTATATGTCATGACATAGGTGTCCGATATGTGATATCATGTAAGACCACGTCTGGGACGTTGGCATTGATTTGAGATATCATGTAAGACCACGTCTGGGACGTTGTCATCGATATGAGATTTACGTGTAAGACCATGTCTGGGACATTGGCATTGTATTGATTCGTGTAAGACCCTGTCTGGGACTGTGGCATCGATATCTGGTTACATGTAAGACCACGTCTGGAACGTTGGCATTGTACGATTATTCCGATCACTCTGAGTATCCTATTAGATTCCGAACGATTCAACGGGAAAATCTGAGAAATGAATGACTATGTGAGTGGTATATCTGTTTCAGGTACGTTTGCAAAGTACACTCTGTGTGTATGAAAGGTAAGTGTCTATACGAACTTATTAAGATGAATATGTATATTGAAATGATGAGATAATATGTGAAGATATGCTTGAATGAGCTTTATGAATAAGTGATATTTGAGTTGAAGAATGTGGTAAGATATGGCTAAGCATATGAGCCAAGGAATATGTGATGAATTTGCTATGAGAACTATAAATACCATTGTATTAATTTGATTATGTGTATTTTATGCTAAGTTTATTTGTATATGGCTTATTAAGCTTTTGAAAGCTTACTCTGTGTGTGTTTGCTCTATTTTATAGATCGTCGAAGCTACTGAAGTCTCGGGGATCGTCGCGGATTGTCATCACACTACTCAAACTTGTTTTGGTACTTTGAAAATGTGTATATAGCTAAATATGGCATGTATAGGCTAGTTATTTGGTATAAGTTTGAGATATGAATTTAGCCATGTGATGTGGCTAGTTATGTGTTGGTATTATGCATTTGTGAATATGGTATATGATGTTGGTTTTAGCATGATCTTATGACTATGAAATGGACATGTTTATGGTAAGCTTATGGATGAAATTTTGAGTATGTATGTTTGATCAAAGAAATGGTTATATGAAAGGTAAATGTAGATGAATCATACTTGAATGTATAAGTGCTCTGGTTGTGCAAATTGATAGATAAGTTTGCATGATTTGAGTTGAAATTGGATAAGATGGAATGTTGATCTTTTGACATGATTTCGGTTGTCAATTGTGCATGAGATGAATTGGTATATTGCTTGTAGGTATGACCCTAATGTGGGTGGCATTATGGCCTTGCAAATGGCCTATTTTGCTTACACGGTCGTGGCACACGGGCGTGCCTAGTAGTCGTTTGATCAAGTCAGTAGCTAGCATAGTTTCACATGGCCATGGCACACGGGCGTGTCTGGTGGCCGTGTGGACAAGTCAGTAGGTATGCTCTGTTTTGGCACGGCCAAGACACATGGGTGTGTCTGGTAGCCGTGGAAGGCACACGGCCTGACTGCACGGGCGTGTGACCTTTACAGTTTTGAAAAATGTTGAAAACTTTGGAAAATTTTCTAAGTGATCAGCTCAGTCCCGGCCCAATTATAAAGCATGTTTGAGGTCTTGTTGACCTAATTAAGGGACGCTTTGATGTGAAATGATGACTAAGTTATGAATTATTGGTAAAAGTCTTCGATTTGTCCGGTAACGCCTGTAACCCTAATCCGGCGACAGATACGGTTGTTATTAGAGCTACAGTTTAGTTGATTCTCGGACTAACGTAGCATGTCAGAGTCTAGCTATACATGCCATATATCTGAATTGTGATAGTGTGATGAATCCTGATGTGAAAAATGTGATTTTTGTATAGTAATGGATCCCAAAAGAGCCGTAGCTGATGATGTAGAAAGCAATGCGCCTGCTCCCGCTCAAGGGATAGCGTCCTCTGATTCGAGACCGGCTACGAGCGGTCCAGAGGGAGAAGCTAAACAAGCTTTCCTCCAGATGATGAGTGAGTGGTTCACTCAGTTTGTGAGAAATAATCCGACTGTTTCATAACCTCCGCCCCTGCCTAATCTCCCTCAGACATCTGCTATGCCTCCGGCTATGAATCTGAATCTGTTGAATAAGCCTCCAATTGACAAAATCCGTAAGTATGGGGCTGAAGAGTTCAGGGCTACCAGTGATGACGATGCCGAGAAAGCCAAATTCTGGTTAGAAAACACTATCTGGGTATTTGATGAGATGACCTTGACTCCGGAGGAAAGTATTAAATGTGTTGTATCATTACTACGAGACGCGGCCTATCAGTGGTGGAAGACTCTGATTTCTGTTGTTCCGAAGGAACGAGTTAATTGGGATTTCTTTCAGATTGAGTTCCGGAAGAAATACATCAATGAGAGATTCATTGATCAGAAACGAAAGGAATTTCTAGAATTGAAGCAGGGCCGTATGTCTTTCACCGAATTTGAACAAGAGTTCGTGAGGCTAAGTCAGTATGCTCGAGAATGTGTATCATCAGAAGCGATAATGTGTAAAAGATTTGAAGATGGCCTCAACGAAAATATCCGTTTGCTAGTTAGGATTCTAGAGATAAAAGAGTTCGTTGTGCTTGTTGATCGAGCGTGCAAAGCTGAGGCACTCGAGAAAGATAAAAGAAAAGTTAAATCTGAAGTTAAAGATGTGAGGAAAAGATTTCTGAGCAAATCATTTCAGTCTACTTCAAAGAAATTCAGAGATGAATAAAGTCGTTCGAGAGTTAATGTGGGATATTCTAATAGAGATCGAGCTAGATCACATTTGAGTTCCAAAGCTCGGACAATATCAATGTCAAGTGTTGGAAATGTTCGATCTGAACGACCTGAGTGTAAGCATTGTGGTAAAAGACATCCGAGAAGTTGTAGATTGAATGATCGGGCTTGCTTCAGATGTGGATGGTTAGATCATTTTATTCGTGATTGCTCAGAGTCTGTTGAGCAAGAGACTGCCCAGAATCCGAGATCCGATAATGCTCCAGTGAGAGGTAGACCTTCCCGAAATGCAACGAATGTTAGTGGTAGTCAGAGAACTACGAGAGATACTATTGCAAGATCTGAAGCTAGAGCTCCTGCTAGAGCGTATGCCATCCGAGCTCGTGAGGAAGCTTCATCTCCCGATGTTATTACAGGTACTTTTACTCTTTATGATACTTCTGTGATTGCATTAATAGACCCTGGTTCTACTCACTCATATGTATGCTTGAATTTAGTATCCAGTAAGACTTTGCCTGTAGAGTCTACTGAGTTTGTTATAAAAGTATCGAACCCCTTAGGTAAAAGTGTCCTGGTTGACAAAGTATGCAAGAAATGTCCGTTAATGTTTCGAGATATCGTTTTCCTGCTGATATGATGCTATTACCATTTGCTGAGTTTGATATTATTCTGGGTATGGACTGGTTGACATTATATGATGTTGTTGTGAACTGTAAAAGAAAGACTATTGATTTGAGATGTCCGAATGATGAAATAGTTAGGGTTGAGTCTAATGATTTAAATGGATTGCCTGCTGTGATATCTGTATTGGAAGCACAAAGATATATGAAAAAGGGATATGAGGCATATTTTGCTTATGTGATTGATTCAAAAGTATCTGAAAAGAAAGTTGAATCAGTGCCAGTAGTTTGTGAATTTTCTGATGTATTCCCTGAAGAATTGTCGGGTTTACTTCCAATACGTGAAGTTGAATTTGGAATTGATTTGTTGCCTGGTACGACACCTATTTCGATAGCTCCGTATAAAATGGCACCAACAGAGTTGAAAGAGTTAAAGTCACAGCTGCAAGAGTTGACTGACAGAGGATTCGCTAGACCGAGTTTCTCGCCTTGGGGTGCTCCAGTTCTGTTTGTGAAGAAGAAAGATGGCACGATGAGAATGTGCATTGATTATCGTCAGTTGAATAAAGTAACCATAAAGAATAAATATCCGTTGCCCCGGATTGACGATTTGTTTGATCAACTTAAAGGAGCTACTGTGTTTTCTAAAATAGATCTGAGATCGGGATACTAGAATGAATAGAAAAAGTGAAATGGGAAACATTCAGGAATTATTATGGTTTTCTTCAAAATAGAGAAATAAAATTATTTGGAAATGAATGTAGGTTTCCAAAAATAGAAATGAAAATGGAAACTTGCAATCCTATATAGGATTACTTAAAAAATGATGGAAGAATGAGTTTATGTTTATAGACTATTTTGAAGCCCGAAAATAAAAATAAATCATTCGGTCATAGTGAACATGTTGAGTTGTGACATATTGAATGAATTTTCTCAAAATTTTATCGAGGATAAAATCGTTAAAATTTTACCAGGGGTAAAATTGTAAAAAAAATTTACTGAAGTAAATTTGGGATGAGAAAATTATTTAATATGTAAATACTAAATTTTATTTTGGGAAATAGAAAAACTGAATCGGGTTGGATCATATTATAGAGTACTGGGTTAAAAAGGCCCAAGAAGTACTCGTAATTGGACCCGATGTGAGAGAGGCCCAAAACCCCTCATGTAAGGATATATGATGACAAAACACCAGTATCATTAACTAGGGTTGCTGCCCCATATATCCTAGTTAAACTAGGATATCGCTTTTCTAGTGGAAACAAACTTTTACAACACTACAAGGGTTGTAACTTCTCATCCTATAAATAGATGGCATCGATAGAGCTATTGTTAACTACTTGAAGTTAGGCCCGAATCTGGCGTGTCACATGGAAAAACTTGTTTGAGAATTACAGCCTCTTTGTTAAACCCAAAACACTTAAGCAATTGTTAACTACTTGAAAACGTAATTATCTTTAAAAAAAACCTTTTTGGTGGCGAAAGCATATTTGAAATAAACATTTTACAAAAATGTGATGTTTAGAAATAGAGTTGCAGAAGAATTTTTAAATCGTTGCGGAAACGTAGATAAAATACAAGTATTTTTGAGAGATTGATTGATGAGTCAACCATCAAGGTAGTGAACTTTGAAACCGTGACTTTTGAAAATATCGTTGATAATTTGTAGGAAAAATTCAAGTTAAATTATTTGTACAAGTTTGTTTAAAAATCCATTTGTTGATCAATTTTTTGGAAAACCATATTTATGATTTTAGAAAATCCCCGTTAAAACAATTCAAGCAATATAATGAGTACGACTAAACATAAAGCAATTTAAAACATATCCCAGAGGCCTTATTACAACTTAAACAAAAATAGCAAAATAATAAAATAAACGGAAATTTAAAATTCAATAACACCATTTTTTTGAATTATGGCCTCCACCGAGTCATCCATGGGCCCAAGTCCTCATTACGGAGCATTACCTATAGAGATTAAAAAGGAGGGGTGAGTTACTAGAACTCAGTGTGAAATCCCTTACCGTCATCCACTGGGCCTGAACCCATATAGCAACATCTTGGGCCGGAGCCCACTATCATAACAGAACATATATATATATGAAGAAAATGTGTGCAACCCAACCCATCCAACCGCCTCTCCCCTGTACCAACCGGTCTCTCTGTGGGGATCAAGTCAACCCACCCCGCCGTCTCTCGGTTTGCGACAAGCCGCCATTTATAATAATTTTGTGGCTTAACCACGAGTATCATATACGGTAACATAATCGGCACATAGCCTTAATCACGATGGCACAAAGCCATATTTAAATTGGCACATAGCCCATATCAGAATTTGTGGCAGAGCCACCGGAATCATATACGGTAATATAATCGGCACACAGCCTTAATCACGATGGCACAAAGCCATATTTAAATTGGCACATAGCCCATATCAGAGTTTGTGGCAATGCCACCGGTCTATACTTCTCTTCATTCAAGTTTCCCATCCCATGCAATATGTGATGATGTAATACACATAATAACATAAAATATCCACATGTATAACAACCATTAGTCTAGTAATTTATACGATGAATCGGGCCATTATTGAGCTTTGTAATTCAGCCCACTAAGGCATTCTATCAATTCGGCCCATAGGGGCATTTCGGTTAATCGGTAATATTACCCACTAAGGGTAATTCGGTAATCTCGCAACCCAGGGGTATTTCGGTAATTTACCCTTCAAGGGTATTTTGGTAATCCGGCAACCTAGACTTAACTACCAATGTGAGGTATAAAAATCGAAACTGTCCATTTACGTTATACTGACTAAATTGACTATAACTCGAGTTAGGAAACTCGAAATTTAGATCCGTAAATTTTCCTTGAAACTAGACTCATATATATTCTTACTACAATTTTTCCAGAATTTTTGGCTTATCCGTTTAATACAATTTATTCTTTAAAGATTCCCTTGTTTCACTGACCAACGGTTCTGACCTCTCTTACCCAAAATTCAAATATCTCTCTGTACGGTTTTCATATGTTGCTCCCACTTGTTTCTATTGAAAATAGGCTCACTAAGGAATCTATACATATAACTTATAACTCATAATTCAAATTTTACAATTTTAACCGATTTTTCCAAGACAGAACAGGGAACCACGAAGTCAATCAGAACCGGTCTCACTAAAATTAAGATATCACAGACTATACAATTCCTCTTCCTCTTCTGTTTCTTTCATATAAAAATAGACACAGTAAGCTTTATTTCGATATCTTTTTCACTTTCTAACTTCCTTTATCCTATTTTTCGTGATTTTTAAAAATCACATCACTGCTGCTGACCAAACTATTTCATTGCAAATTATGGTTACTACTACGAACATACGCACGCCCGAGTGGTCACGGATGCCAGTTTCTGGTTTTCTTCGGTATTTTGACCGAATCATAGAATATTTCATGCAAACTTTCAGAGAGGTATGAGATTACACACCATTTCAAACAGGTATTCGGAAGGGTACGGGATTACACACCTTATTCGAATTGTAACACGATACTCTCATGGCACCTAAAGGTACAATCGGTTAACAATTAGTCCAAAGCCCAATTTTCAACTTCAACCAAGTATTGCGATTGATTAACAATCTATATCACTTACCAACAATCCGAGTCTCTTATTACGAGGGATAGGTGATTGGGCGATTTGGTTCCTATAGTGACCGATTAGTCCAAACTATTAATCCATTTAGCAACCAATCGAATAATGAACGATATCAAATAATCCATAAAGAACTCCTTACCTTGTTGCGATTTCCACCACTTGACTTATGGCTAGAATGATTTTCAGCCACCCACTAAGATCACTACGAAAGAGTATTGATCACAACATGAGAATGATGGAGAGAGTGACGTTTTGATAAGAAACAAAGTTGACTAACCGAATAACGATGAACATTCATATTCGATTAGGAAGAAAAAGAACATAAAAATAGATAGAGGGATATAAGATCACTTACCGATTTGATTAAGAAGAGATTTTCCTACGATGGGGAAACGAAATGATGAAGAAATAGGATGATAAGGGGTTCGGCTATAGAGAAAATCGAGCAGAAATGTGATCACAAAGTGATGTCGATTAAAGAAGAAGAAAAGGTTGATGAAATGGTCAAAAGAGAAAAAATGAATGGAGAAAAGTGCTTTGGTAATTTCGGCTATCAAAGGGGAGATGAGCAAGGTGAGTGTTTCGGCCAAACAAAAGAAAAGAATGCACAAATGTGTTGGGAGATTTCGGCCAAAGCTAAGAGGAAGATGGATTTGAAAAGAAGACACAAATGTTCAAAGAGAAAAGTGTACCTCTCATGCACCCAAAAACTAACAAAATGATCTAAAGAGAAAAGAGAAATTCAGCTCTTCCTTTCCCCCTAACAAAACCGTACATACCTTGGCAAAAGGTCAAACATTTGCCAACCAAAACTTTCCAAAACACTTTCCTCTCTTTGTGCCAACATGTTCCCTATACTTTCCTTTTCTTTTGATTTCTTTCCCTACCTTCATCCTTTCCTAATATCCTTAGCCATCTTGCCAAACTTAAAAAGTCCAACTTGCCTTATTTATTAGCTTGGCCGACACTTAGGAAAGAATACAAAAATAATAGTCAAAATTTGCAAAAGATGGGATTTGAACCCCTTCCTTCCATGCTCTCCACTTGATGCCTTAACCTCCTTGCCATATGCTCATTTATGCTAGCACATTACTCATTTAATTCCATAAACATTGAGGTCACTTACTATATCTCCTTAAAGTGCTAAAACATAAAATTTACCTATAGCCTAACTTGAACCCGGAACTTCCTAGAAGCCTCGTAACTTTCCAAAATCACCCTCCTAATAAGTCCAACTTGAAATAATGTCGTTCTCAAATTCCCATAAATTTTAAACACTCCTACGCCCAAGGCCCATTGGGCCCAATCCTACTAGGCCCAATTTCAGGTCGTTACAGCTATGAACACAACTTTTGAGAGATTGTTATTCTGCCGAAAAATAGAGAGAATTTATTTTCAATTTTTAAATATATGTTTCCAAAATAAAAATTTTACCAGTTTATTTTAAATAAAGAGTTTCCGTTTTCACCCCCAAAAGAAATTTTTTTCTAATTCTGTGTTTTAATTTAATTGGTTCAAGCCCACACTCAAAGAAGTTTGTGATAAAAGAAAAACAGAGAAGATCGTTTGGTTGAAAGCAGAAAAGCATCAAGGATCCATTTATCCAAAAACATAGGTATGATTTCGGTCTAAGATTTATTGCTATAAATATCACAAACCAGGTCGATTTTTAAAATTTTAATTTTCCACATTGCAAGAAAACCATTTTCAAACCGAATTTTTTCCAACAAGATTAGCCTCATTGCATTGGAACAAAATCATTTTCTATGGTCATCATTTTTAGGGTACTTGTATTTTTGTTTCCATCTCACTTAAATTGATATGAACCTTACATATATTTTCTTATTTATGTGGTTAATAAATGTTTTTTTTTTAGACTGAAAAAGGCAATGGAGTTAAACCATCACGTGCTGAGGTTTATATTTATAGCTATGCACATAAAGATGGAAGTGTTGTGAATGCAACGACAGTTGGAATTTTTGTATTAAATTATTGTACTTTTTGGCAAGTTTATGGTTATGTTTGTGTTGTAGTTTTTGGTTAGCTTCAAGCAATGTTGTGTTGGAAATTGTAGATTGCAAATTCATAATTATTCATGATCACTTATTAGAAAGTGATGATTTATTCAAAGGATACATTTGATTCCATGAGACATATTTTTCTAAGAAGTATGTCCAATGGAAATCAAATGTAAAGGGTTGTGACTCTTTAACATAGTGTCATTGAGTATATATAAATAGAGGGTCTACAGTGCTAAAAAATACAATTACAATCAATCCTTTTTTTAGAAATTAGAGTAAGATTTAGGGAATTCCTTGATTTTTCTAATCAAAGGAAATTTAAAAGCTTCGTTGTATCTTGGAAGGACCTTTGTCTTAGCCCTCTAGTAACTTTGTGTGGAGACAAATAGTTCTTTTTGGAAAGCGTCACCCGCACCTCAAAGTCTACTGTTTAATTCAATATCGTCTTCGGACCTATCTTATCCACTCAATATTTTCCAGCAATCAAAGAGAACTATTTCGGATATAGCGACGGAGGCTACCACCGCATTCAAAGTGATGAACCAAGAGTTTGTGAAACTTGATCGATTTGATGGTTCAAACTTCAATCACTGGAAGAACAAGATGTTGTTCCTTCTTACTATCTAAAATGTGGTATACATTATGGATCCAAACCTATAACTCATGAAGGATCTCGCCTCCAATACAAACCCCGAGGAAATTACAAAAATGGTTGAACTCAAGAAGAAGCGCGAAAAAGACAATTTCACATGTTGATGACACATCCTCAACACCTTGACTGATCGATTGTATGATCTCTACATGTCGGTGCAATCCCCGGTGGAAATATGGAAAACTATTGAAGAGAAATATAACACCGAGCGATAAGGTACTGATAAATTTTTAATGATGAAGTATTTCAAATTCAAAATGCTCGATAGTATTCCGATCATGGATCAAGTCCATGAATCACAAGTCCTTGTAAGCAGGCTTTGTGACTTGAAAGTTATTATTCTGAAATTGTTACAAGTCAGGGCTATCATCTCGAAGTTGCCGTCGTCTTGGAACAATTATTGAAAGAAACTTCTACACATGGCAGAGGACTTCACTGTGGAGAAAATACTTAGGCATTTGTGTATTGAAGAGGAAACTCGGAAGCGTGATGCAGTGTATCTTCCCCAAAGTTCTAAAGTGAACTACGTGAGAGACTCCAAGAACTCTCGAAATGGTAAGCGAAAGGCCACATCCGAGACCAAGGACGTGCAAGATAAGAAGAAAAAATTTCACAATTGTTATAATTGCAATAAGAAAGAACGTTATATTAAGGATTGCAAACTTCTCTAAAAGAAGTAAGAAACCACAACTTTTAAAACTAATATGGTGGAGGATATGGACTTAGTGGCCATGGTTACGGAAGGGATCGAGAGTTTGGAGATTGGTATGATTACCGAACTCAACATAACCATGACCGATAAATCCTGTAATTGGTGGCTCGACTCTGGAGCTACTGTCCGTGTGTGTAATGACCAACAACAATTTAAGAGTTATGAACTAGTGGCAAACCGTGAAGTGTTTATGCACAACTATCAATCGGTTAAGGTGCTCGGCCAAGGGATAGTGTAACTCAAATTCACATCTGAGAAGAAATTGACTTTGATCAATGTGTTGCATGTTCCCGATGTGAGAAAGAATTTAGTGGCCACGAGTATTCTGTGTATCAAGGGGTTCAAGATTATCTTGGAATATGATAAGTTTGTCTTGCTTTAGGGTTATATATATGTAGGAAAATGATATTGTAACGATGGTATGTTCAAGTTGAGCATTGATATGAATAAAGTCAATTCTTCTGCTTATATTGTTGAGTCTTACACTGTGTGGCATGCGCGTTCAGCGAATTTTAATTTTAAAACTTTACAATATATGCAAAAGAATGGTTATATCAATCTAAGTAGTGATGAGTTTGTGGATAAATGTGAAATTTGTATTCAATAAAAAATTACCAAGAAACCATTTCCTAATAAGTTTGAAAGGAATTAACAAGTGTTAGATTTAATCCATTCAGATGTTTGTAAATTAAATGGAACTCTAACAAGAGGTGGAAAACGATATTTTATCACTTTTATAGACAACTTCTCTAGATTTACTTATGTGTATCTCATGAAAAGTAAAGACGTGGCTTTTGATATGTTTAAACGTTTTAAAAATAAGGTTGAGAATTTGTTTAGTAAGAAACCAAAGTGCTTCGTAGTGATATAGGTGGTGAATATTTTTCAAATGTATTTAATGTATTTTGTGAGGGACAAGGTGTGGTACATGAGCGTTCCGCGCCTTATATTCTATAACAAAATGGTTTGGCGGAAAGAAAGAACTGTACTTTAGTGATATGGTTAACTCAATGTTGTTAAATGCTAAACTTCCATATATTCTATAGGGTGAAGCATTATTGACTGCGTGTTATATCCTTAACAGAATACGATTGAGAAAATTCAAAGTATCTCCATATGAGTTATGAAAGGGTCGGATGCCAAAATTAGATTATTTCAAAGTGTGTGGGTGTTTGGCTTACTACAGAGTTCCCGACCAATGGAGAACAAAGTTAGGACCAAGAGTCGTCAAAGGTGAATTCGTTGGATATGCCCAACATTCTAAGGCTTATCGTGTTCTTAACTTTGTCAAATACGATAATTGAAATAAGAGATGTTGTATTCATTGAAAATAAATTTTTCAATGATTCAACAAATGCAAAAAAGAATATCAACCAATGATCTCAAGTGATCAAACCAAAAGAAGTCTTTGGGACAATAAGGATACGGAGCAGAGGAAAATTCAAAAAGTGAGAAAAGTGAAGGAATTTGGTTCTGATTTCATTTCCTCGCAATCTCTAGCATTCCTTGTTGAGGGAAATAGAGAATCCGTAATTAGGAAGATCCCCATAATGTTTAATGTGGATGGTGATCCACAATCCTATGGTTAAGTCATGACTTCTAGGGATGCAACATTTTTGAAAGAGGCGATCAATGATGAAATGGATTTAATATTGTCCAACAATACTTGGATTCTAATTTATCCTCCTCAAGGATTGAAGCCTATCGGGTGTAAATGAGTGTTTAAAAGGAAGAATACTCCATCAGAGGGTTCTCTAATCTTTAAGGCTAGGTTGGTGGCTAAAGGATTTAGGCAAAATGAAGACCTAGATTATTTTGACACATATGCTCCAGTGACTAGGATGACCTCCATTCAAATTCTTATAGCACTGGCATGTATCCATAAGTTACATGTACATCAAATGGATATTAAGATGGCTTTTTTGAACGGAAATCTCGAAGAGGAAGTCTACATGGAGCAACTAGGAGGCTTTGTGCTTTCTAGGAATGAACATAAGGTGTGTAAGTTGATCAAGTCATTATATGGTTTAAAACAAGCGCCTAAACAGTGGCATAAGAAATTTGACTCGGTTATCTTGTCATATGGTTTTTTACATAATGGTGCGGATAAATGTATTTACACTAAATTCACCGACAGGTACGGTGTAATTATTTGTCTTTATGTAGACGATTTGTTAACTTTTGGGACAAACATGGAAGGTGTTCGTGAGACCAAAGAGTATCTAGCCTCGAATTTTAAGATGAATCTTAACGAGGTAGATACAATTCTAGGTATAAAGGTGAAAAACCATGAAAGAAGCTTTTCACTAAGTCAATCTCACTACAATGAGAAAGTATTGGAAAAGTTCAAACACATGAATATCAAGGATTCAGACACTCCATACGATTTAAACTTCAAGTTAAGTGAGAATAATGACATGGCTATAGTGTAACTTGAGTACGCCAGCGCAATTAGAAGTCTAATGTATGCAATGCATTGCACTATACCCTATATCACATTTTTTGTGTACAAATTGACGACATTTACAAATTGTCCTAGTACCGATCATTGGAAAGGAATTTTTAGGATTTTTGGCTATCTTAAGAAAACAAAAAATTTGGGATTATTCTATAATAATTATCTCGCGGTACTAGAAGGTTACTTAGATGCAAGTTGGGTTACAAGTCTAAGTGACAATAAGTCCACATTGAGATGGATTTTTACGATCGAAAGTGGAGCCATTAGTTGGGCCTCCAAGAAACAAACTTGTATCTCGCATTCAACTATGGAGGCTGAATTTATATCCTTGGCGGTTGCTGGCAAGGAAGCGGAATGGCTAAGAGATCTCTTACTAGATATAAAGTTGTGGCCACAATGTAGGTTTGCCATTTCCATATATTGTGATAGTGAATCCACCATGTCTCGAGCCTACAATAAGGTGAACAATGGAAAGTCTAGAAATATAAGTTTGAGACATGAGTATGTGAGACAATTGATTATGGACGGTGTGATAACTATTACTTATGTTAAGTCAATTGACAATTTAGCGGATCCATTGACAAAAGGTTTGTCAAGGGATTTGGTTAAGAGTACCACCACTAAGATGGGATTAAAACCATTCTAATCGCGTCATTGATAATGGAAACCCTATCTTATTCTAGCCAAAAGTTAGTTTCGAGGTTCAAAGGGTAATAACAAGTTATCGAATGGCAACGTGCACTAAGAATCAGGATTTAGTGTTTATATTTTAAGAGGATGAGTTTTACTCTTAATGGATGGACATTAATTGTCATGAAATCTAGCTATATGGACATGAAGTGGTGCCGCTTCAATGAGAGTTTCTTTATGATTTTCTCTCGTATATGTTCATGAAACAGGATGAGCACATGGTCATAACGGTGCTAAAGCAAATAAACTCTTACTCTAATACTTTACGGTTATGTGTAAAAATTTTCCGATATTGAATTTAAGAAGTGATGGTTCAAGTGACTAGCCAGCATTCACTTTGTTGATACTTTGAGGAGTTTTCATTAAAAGAAGGTTCAATCTGCGGACACCCTTTTTTATGCATAGTCGTTGTGTACTTATTTTCTAGAATTAGCAATCTAGTTGGGGATTGTTGGAAATTGCAGATTGCAAATTCATAATTATTCATGAGCACTTATTAGAAAGTGATGATTTATTCAAAGGATATATTTGATTCCATGAGACATGTTTTTCTAAGAAGTATGTCCAATGGAAATCAAATGTAAAGGGTTGTGACTCTTCAAAATAGTGTCCATTGAGTGTATTATACATAAAGGGTCTATGGTGCTAAAAAATACAATTAAAATCAATCCTATTTTTAGAAATTAGAGTAAAAGTTAGGGAATTCTTCGAATTTTCTAATTAAAGGAAATTCAAAAACTTCGTTGTATCCCGGGAGGACCTTTATCTTAACCCTCTAGCAACTTTGTGTGGGGGCAAATAATTCTGTTTGGAAAGCATCACTCGCGTCTCGAAGTCTACTGTTTAATTCAATACCGTATCCAGATCTATTTTCTCCACTCAATATTTTCCAACATGTTGTATTAGACAAGTTTGTGATTATGTTATCTTCGAATTCCATTTTAGAAACGTATGAGAAGAGGTTTTATTGAAAATAGTTCTAAAAATGATCAACAGTCATGGAATGATTGTGTATGCAGAGGTTAAAGGACCGAAATAAAAGGGCGTGTTTATTGTACGGGAACAATATCTACTTTATCTCATAAGTTTGTTCCTTCATCATCTCAATCCCAAATACAACAAAATGAAAAGGTAGAACGGTTAGGAATATAGGTTTAAGATTTGAGGGAAGTTTTGGGTAATGTTTTAATGTTACTTAAAACAAAGTTTCCTGACGGCAATGTGAATGTTCTAACTGTTACTCGTGTGCCCAACAAAGAGGTAATATAGTTTAGGATTTTATTTATTTTTTTATGTAAAATTCTGAATATTGAATATCTTTTCTTCGTAATAATTTTTAGGTACCTAATGATAGTAGTGGTCCAAATTTATCACAACGTCCGAAAAACCGATCTTCAAGTTACATCATCAACTTGATGAAGATGAAGATGATTAACTATGTCATAACTTCATTGTTATATATTAATTTCACTACACCAAAACATACTTTTACCGGCGTTTTTAGTGGCGTTTTAAATCAAAACGCCGCTAATTTTATACATTCGCGGCGTTTGAAGTAAACCACCGCTAAAAAATGAGTAATAGCGGCGTTTATTTTAAAAACGCCGCTAAAATGATATATATAGCGGCGCTTACTACACAAACGCCGCTATAAGTAAGACTGTGTGCGGTAGCTTCTTTAACAACGCCGCTAAAAGCCGACTTTGTAGCGCGCTTCTTCACAAACGCCGCTAAAAGTCGACTCAGTGCGCGCTTTTTAAAAACGCCGCTAAAGTCGAGACTCAGAGCGCGCTTCTTTAAAAACGCCGCTAAAAGTCGGACTCAGAGCGCGCTTCTTTACAAACGCCGCTAAAAGTCGGACTCAGAGCGCGCTTCTTTAGAAACGCCGCTATAAGTCGAACTCAGAAGCGGAGCTTGTTTACAAACGCCGCTAAAAAGTCGACTGTCTTTATCTTCACGTCGTCGCTTTATCAACGATGTAATGTTCATTAAGGTGGACGACGTCGTTTTCGAATGATTAGTGGCGCTTGTTACAAACGCCAAAAAAACATAAAGCGCCTTTGAGCAAAACGCCGCGTCGTTCGGCTCGCTCGGTTTTATCCCCTTTTTCCCCGAAATCCCTAAGTGTTGCTCCTAAAATTTTTCTTGTCTTGGTTTTCTGCTTCAATTTTTCTGCCGAAAGTCCATCTCCCCTAAATTCCCTCGTCCCTAAAATTTTCTGCTCAAACTTGGTGGATTTCGCAATATCCGCTGCTCTGTAGTCCTTTGTTTGCTCATATTTCGCAATATCCCTACATTCAACCAACAACGACGGTATGGAATTTGTAAATAGAAACTGCTTTGATTTAGGGATTTTTTTTTTTTTAACTTCTTCATTTTTGTGATGCTGAGTATGATTTAGGTAGAAAAAAAACTTGGTGGATTTCGTGGCCTGTATCGTCGTCTTCAGCAAAGGTACGAGGCTGGTTCTCTTCATCTTCTCTGTCAATTTAAAGATTAGAAAATATCGTTAATTCTATTTTGTTTTGTTCTACTGTTCTTAATTTTGTTTTTATTTTGCTGTGAATTGGGTTTCTCTGTTTCGATTGAAATCGCAAAGTAAGGAGGCCTCTGTTTCAATTACGGTTAAGTTGCCGAAAAGGTAAGCACACTCTTTTTGTTCTTATTCTTGGATATAGGCATTCAATTTTGGTAATAACTTAGCCCCAATAAGTCAATTGAATCAGTTTGATTTCTCCTGGTATTGGAATTAAGTTTGCTTCATGATCCCAATTGCTTTCGAACCGAAGTTGCAGTTCTCATAATTTTTCCTCCTGTTATAATTGTTTAGTAATTTTAATCCTCTGTTCAGTTTCCGAATTAGGTCTACATTTGCGAACAGTGTTTTGTTTACCCCAAATTCCAATTTTCTAATACCCTATTACAATATATGCTGATGATTTTCCATTAATTCTAAAAAATATTAATTTATTAATATTAATTTAGTGCAGTACTAACATTTTCATGATTTTTAATGATTTTCTTTTCTGTTTTTAATGATTTTTCTTTTCTGTTTTTTTGTGTGCTTGAATTCACATTGCAGACTTGTTTGTATTGGGACTAATTAGGAGCGGACTGAATCGATTCTGAAAACATTTTTGAAGGAAATGAAACCGAACAAAACTTCTTCACTTGTGGATTTATACGGGTGGATTGCGGCTTTATCTTTTCATCCGAGGTGAGTTGATTGAGTTGAAATTATTTCAACTAATTTTAGTTTCTAAATACGATCTTTCTACATCTTTGGACCCTTGATTTTTCTAAACCGCTATGTCAATTTTTGTAGCATTGGTTTGAACTTAAGTTGTATGTTTTGGAGTATGCATGGTAAGTATCGCACTCTTACTCCTAAGTCTTGGTACTTCCGAAGTTGGTTGCCAAAATTTTGAAGTTGGACTTACTCGTATTGATACAGGGCTTACAAAATTTCAATATATATATATTTATAAGTATATGTACATCGTTCAGTTACCTCAAAACATTGGTTTGATTGAAGAAAACATTTAATATATATTTGTAATATATACGTTTTTAATATACGTTTTTAATATACTTGAGCTTGAAGCCTAGATGCTTGTTAAGCAAACAAAAGAAATCAGATATGAAGCTTAAGCTTAATAATTATGATTAAAGTAGTAATAATAATAACAATAATGATTAAAGTATTAATAATAATAATAATAATAATAATAATAATAATAATAATAATGATTAAAGTAATAATAATAATAATAATTAAAGTAATAGTAATAATAATAATAATGATTAAAGTAATAATAATAATAAATAAAGTAATAGTAATAATAATAATGATTAAAGTAATAGTAACAATAATAATAATAATGATTAAAGTAATAATAATAATAATAATAATAATAATAATAATAATGATTAAAGTAGTAATAATAATAATAATGATTAAAGTAATAGTAATAATAATAATAATAATGATTAAAGTAGTAATAATAGTAATAATAATAATTAAAGTAATAGTAATAATAATAATAATAATGATTAAAGTAGTAATAATAGTAACAATAATAATAATAATGATTAAAGTAGTAATAATAGTAATAATAATAATTAAAGTAATAGTAATAATAATAATAATGATTAAAGTAATAATAATAATAATAATAATAATTAAAGTAATAGTAATAATAATAATGATTAAAGTAGTAATAATAATAATCTTGATTCTCGATTTGAAATTTTAATTTAACTTACATAATACGTAATACATACCTAACATAAAATTATTTAACTTACATAATACATAACTTACATAATAATAAGATTCAAAGTATATAGGTCGGAAACTTTGACGGGTTGCCTTATATCTCACCGGAAGATATAACGGATCCTCCCGTGTGTAACAATGCCACGTATGAAGAATCTTGAATAATACATGCAATTTAAATAATACTTACAATGCCATGTATGATGAAGCTTAAATAAATCTTTGTTTTAAAAATCAAATTCTTGTCAATTAACAATTAACAATTTAGCCGTGTAAATTACTGTCAACTTTAGACTTCAACAACAACGAAATGGATAGGAGTTGGATGAAACTGTCAAGGGTAAGCAACGGCTATCGAAATGGAGTAGAAACTTTTCTGAATTTCGCATTTCAAAATGGAAGCCAAGAGAATATGATTCTTTGCCCGTGTAAGAAGTGTTGCAATGGTTTATGGCATTGTCGTGAAGTGGTCTACGAACATCTAGTTGTTGATGGCTTTGTCCGGGGGTACAAAATATGGTTTTTCCATGGAGAGTGTACACCTAGTGTAGCATCTTCATCGATGAATCAGGGGTATCATCATAGTGCTTTCAATCAGAATGTTAGAGACGATAACATGGAAAACATGTTGCGGGATGCTTTTAATATGCGTAGTGATGGTTTCGGGTCGTTTCCACCTGACTTGGGTGCAACCGATGATCATAATTTTGTTGGAAATACTTTCACCGAAGGGGGAAGAAGTGTACCGATGAACAACCAAATGAAGAAGCGGCAAGATTCTACACGTTACTTGGTGAAATGAGCGATGAACTGTATGAGGTTCAAAATTTTCCAAACTATCATTCTGTATTCGTCTTTTTCACTTGAAATGTTTGGGGGGGTGGACCGGAAACTCGTTGACAATGCTGTTAGAGTTTCTGCAAGAAATGTTCCCTTTTGCAAAAATCCCTCGATCTTCCAAAGATATGAAGAAATTGATAAAGGATTTAGGCCTTGGCTACAACAAAATTCACAGTTGCCGAAATGACTGCATGTTGTATTGGGGCGGCGGATAAACCAACAATCTTTGTCATGTATGCGGCCAATCCCGTTGGATTAATAGAAATACGAGAGGGGACGGTAACAAGGATGAACACGATACACAAAGTCAAGAAGCGGCCGATTAAGATTTTGCGGTATTTTCTCGCTAATACCAAGGCTTCAACGGCTTTTCATGTCCTCGAAGACAGCCAAATCAATGACGTGGCACCGGATGGACGAACGGATGATGGGTTGTTAAGGCATCCCGCGATTCTTTAGCTTGGAAATCTTTTGACTCAAAATTTCCAAGCTTTGCAAGCGATCCTCGGAGTGTGAGGCTTGGGCTAGCATCCGATGGATTTAACCCTTACAAACTCATGAGCACAACGTCATGATGCCTTGGCACGTGGTGCTTGTTCCCTACAATTTGCCTCCATGGGTTTGCATGAAACAATCTTCTTTTATCTTGTCTATGATTATACCCGGAGAGAAAGGGTAGGGAATGATATTGACGTCTATTTGCAGCCACTTGTTGAGGAGTTAAAACAACTATGGGCTGGTGTTCGGACATACGATGCAATGAGAAAAGAGAACTTTAATTTACGTGCGGCTTTAATGTGGACTATTAACGACTTCCCGCTTATGCTAATTTATCCGGTTGGAGTACGGGGGCGTTATGCTTGTCCGTGTTGTCTTTGCCTGAACATGTTCGCAATGGTTATATAATGGGAAGAAGTTCTCGTACATGGGGCATCGCCGGTGGTTACCAAAAAATCATACATTTAGATTTCAGAGTGCTCGGTTTGATGGTACTCAAGAGTTCGCACCAGTTCCTCCATGCGGACTGTGGATCCGAAATATTCTTAATGTTGAAAGATATGAATTTCATTTATGGGAAGGTGAATCAACCGGCTAACCCGCAAAGAAATAGAAGATCTAGGGATGAATCTGATGATGAATCTGATGAAGAGGATGATCCTCATGAGGCGGACTTGTGGAAAAAAAGAAGTATTTTTTTCGAGTTGCCTTATTGGAAGCATCGATTTTTTACGCCATAATCTTGATGTCATGCACATAGAGAAAAATGTCTGCGAGAACATCATTGGGACTATTTTGAATGTCGATGGAAAATCGAAAGATAATCTTCAGAGTCGACTTGATTTAGTCCACATGGGAATTCGGCGTGAGCTTCATCCCCGAGAACTTCCGAATATGAAATATCGATTGCCGCCTACTATTTTTTCAATGTCAAAGACGGAGAAAGAAGTGTTCTGTACGGTGTTGAAGGATATAAAGGTCCCGGATGCGTATGCATCAAATATTTCGCGATGTGTGAGTCTTAAGGATCGAAGACTATATGGCTTAAAATCGCATGACTATCACATCTTGATGCAAGACTTACTGCCAGTTGCTATGCGGTGTTGTATGTCGAAAAAGGTGTGACTCTCCTATAATTGAACTATCAAATATAATGAAAGGTATTTGTGGTAAAGTTTTGCAAGTTCAAGAACTTGAGAGACTACAAGATCGAGTCGCATTGACTTTATGCAATCTGGAGAAGATCTTCCCGCCTTCCTTCTTCACTATTATGGTGCACTTGTTAATTCATCTCCCGCGAAAGTTACTTCTTGGTGGACCCGTTTTCTATCGATGGATGTATCCCATTGAAAGGTCTTAATTTATTTGCAACATATTCCTTCATTCACTCAATGCCTTTAGTTGCAACTTTTGTTAATGTTGTATACCGTGTTTAGGTTCCTTTCCAAATTGAAGTCATCTTGCGCGCAATAAGCGTTATCCTAAGGATCAATTGCCGAGGCTACTTGGCGAGAGGAATGTATGACTTTACTGTTCGAGGTATTTGGAAGATGTTGAAACAAGAATGAATGCACCAAGTAGAAATGCTTGGGCTCACGCGGATCATAATTTGGTCGACACTTATTTATTTCAAAGTTTCGGAGAACCGATCGGCAAAGTCGAAATTGTAGAATTAGACGATAGATCGTGGGTCCAAGCACATCGATACATTCTTTTTCATCACGATTCAATGGAACCATTTCTGACGTAAGTTCTAGAATTTGATAAATACTCATCAATTATAATTTATTTGTCTTCTAACAAGGTAAAACCTTTTTTACCGTACAGTGAGTACAAACAAATATTAAGAGCTCGTTCACGATCCCGAAGATTAAATCGACGAGAAATTAATAAGTTGTTCACAGAAACATTCCATGAATGGTTAAGCCAAATGGTATGTAATTTAAGTTTTCATTGACAAGTCATAATGTTCTCTCATAACATTCATAATTTCTCGGTTTACTTTCCATCAATAGGTTTGGAGCCGGAATGAAGTAAATGACGACGTTAAATGGCTTTCACAAGGTCCAAACAGAATAGTTAAAAGATATAATGGCTTTCTCATCAACGGATACAGATTTCATACAAGGTATCGCGAGAGATTGAGAAGAACCCAAAATTGCGGAATTGTTGTTAATTCTTCGATTATAAGTTATGCTAGTGCTAGGGACAATGTCCGGTCGAGGGAATCTGGAGTATTACGGACTTATTCATCGACATCATTGAGTTGGATTATTATGGCAATTGCAAAGTTGTCTTATTTCGAGGTGATTGGGCTGATGTGAATACGGCTCGCGAATTAAAAACGATCAATATGGCTTTACAATGGTGAATTTCTCTCGATTGATTCACACCGGAGAACAACCGATGGACGAGCGTATGTGTTTTCTTCTCAAGTTAAACAAGTTTTTACTCAGAAGATCCAATCGATGAGGGTTGGTACGTTGTACTTGAAACACCCCTAGAGACTTGTTTGACATTGGCGTTGGAAGTAGAGATGACATAGTCGAAAGATCGAAACTTTGCCTTTTCGAACAAGACTTAACGAAAAATATCCCTAGTACGAGTCAACAATTTCAATGGGTTCGTCAGGGATGTGGACGAAGATATTTACGAAATATGATGTAGTAAGATTTAATGATTTATTTTCTATATGTAATATTATAATTTTCATGTTGGTCATGTTATATAATTTAACTATTTTAAATGTCCTATTATTGTTGTTATTTGTTACTAAAATTTTGAACTCTTTTATGTGTTTTGCGAAAAAATGCCTAGAAGACGATTACGAGGTTTAAATATTACAAATTATACCGCAAATTCAAAGCAGAGACGTAAATAGTGGATGGAATACGGTTGTTGGATCTTCTAGTCTGCAGGACATAGATGACGAGCATGGAGAATTCCAAAGTAATGTTAAGTTTATTTTACATGCATGTTGAATTTTATTATTGATTCATTTTTCAATTTTAATATAATAATATATCATTTTTCACCGAGGGTGGTGGGGCCTTGTGAGCTCGGGGCGTCGTTGCTTACAGATTTATATGACTTACAACCTACCCAAATATGTGTTATAGTAAGGAGAAAAGCGATCATGGCCAGCCTATCGGATCTGAAGCTCGATTGTTGGCGAGCTATTTGGGCGTTATAGCACGAAAATTCGAATATGTTGCCCATTAACTATGAATCATGGCATCACATGCCCGATGCCAACAAAAATCGGGCTCTCGAAAATATTAAGGTAATAGAAGGTGAATGTAATTTATAATACTTTCATTTAACCTTCATTTATATTAACTTTTTAAAAAAAATTCAGGTAGATTTGATTTAGAGGTCTCCGATGACTATATTAAGAAGACGTTGGGTAAAAAATGGAGAGACAATAAAAGCACCTAAAAAAACAATATTTTAAAAAGACATCACCCTCGATTTAAAAAGCTGAAATGTCCCACGGAATGTTGAGGTACCAATGGGAAGATCAAGTTAGATTCTGGAATTCAAAGAAAGGAGAGGTATTACGTACTTTCAAAGTCTTAGAAATTTTTCGGTTTATCGTATTTACTATATAAATAATTCAAATCCCATTATGTAGGACCGTGGCGAGTTGGAACAAGCGTGACGAAACAACAATTCACGCACACACGCGAGTTCCGTAAGTTTTGCTCGTGTGGTCGAGGTGAGGTATTATAATTTATTACTTCTTTCAAATATTAATGATTTATACTATTAACTTATATTTTTTCTCGCTATAATGTAGGAAGTTTAAATCGAGGTCAAAAAGTTGGGCGGCTTCAACTTTTTGACATTACGCATAGGAAGAAGGATGGATCTCCGATGACATCCAAGGTCATGAGAAATTTTGGTATATTTTTTTAATAAATGTTGATTTTTTATAAATATTTATAATGCTTAATTATAATGGTTTAATTCATCGTTTGTAGTTTTAAATTTCTAATTTTAAGTTATGTTCCATTCATTTTTATTATATATTTCGTTTCTAACTCTTTTATTGATTTATTAGGATAAACTAAAGGAGAAGAAGGCGGAGTATGAAGCGGTTGTTTGTCGACGATTCTGTTAATCTCGGCGAGATTGATAACGAGAATTATTACGATGTTTTGGGTCCGAAAAGGTACATTTGCCGATTGATAGTTTTGTTAATCTTGAGTATATTTATAACAGAATTATCACTAATGTTTTGGGTCTTACAAGGTATGGTCGGGTTCGATGTCAAGGATCAGGTGTTACTCCGACCCAATATTTTGGATCCGGCTCCCGGCAATACATGCCTTCCGGGAGTCAATCTCGTCTTCGAAGTTGACCGAAAGAACAGATATCCTCGATGGAAGCGAGCACACTGAGCAAATTTCTCGGCTTAGAGCGAGACGGCAGCGAGGAGGCGGAACAAATTTCTAAGCTTAGAGCGGCAAGCGTGAGAGAGGCGAGCATGTTGCTCAACTTAGAGCTTTAGCGGCAGGCGAGGCGGCGAGCGAGTAGAAAGTATGAAGAACTCCAACTACATTGCGGTTATGATGAATTTGTTCAAGCGGCGAAACGCAGAGGCCGCCATCTTAGACATTGTTACTGATTAAACATTATTCTAAGAATTGTTTGAATTATGATTCATTTTTAATAAATATCATCTTTTATTAAATTTGAAGTATTTGTTTAGATTTAATGCTTTTCTTGAGATTTAAATGTTTTATTTGTTTGCATTGGGTTGGAATTATATGCAATTGTTCTTTGTTATTGGTGGTTTTTTACTGCGGGGAGGGTAGGATATTGGGAAAAAAAGTGCAGCAGATCAGTGCAAATTAGTGGCGTTTTTAAAAAGCGCGCTAAAAGCCCCTACCTTGCGGCGTTTTTTTAAAAGCGCTAAAAAGCCCCACCTGCTGCGGCGTTTTTTTAAAAGCGCCGCTAAAAGCCCCTACCTTTGCGGCGTTTTTTTAAAAAGCGCCGCTAAAGCCCCCACCGTTGCGGCGTTTTTTAAAGCGCCGCTAAAAGCCCCTACCATTGGCGTTTTTTTAAAGCGCGCTATAAGCCCATACCAGTGCGGCGTTTTTTTTAAAAGCGCCGCTAAAAGCCCATACCTGTAGCGGCGTTTTTTTAAAAGCGCCGCTAAAGCCTATACCAGAAGCGGCGTTTTTAAAAACGCCACTAATTTTTTGCGGCGGTTTCCGTGGCGGCGTTTTTTGCGGCGCTTTTAAAAGCGCCGCGAGTACTATTAGTGGCGCTTAAAAACGCCGCTAAAGGCCCAAAAAAACGCCGCTAAAAGTCTGTTTTGGTGTAGTGTTTCATTATTTGGTTTCTTTTAATTCATTTATATATATTTCATTTTTATACAGTTGATACTCCAGAGGAATATGTAAAAGACTTTATTTGGACTGTATATTTGGTTTGGTTGATGACAAGCTGAAGATGAAGACAGTAAACCATGTCATAACTTCATTATTTTATATTGATTTCTTTTAATACATATACATTTTTCAATTTTATACAGGTGATCCATAGGAATATGTGCAAAGCTTTTGGACTATATATTTGGTTTGGTCGATGACTTTAGTCTGGACTATGTATTTGGTTTATGTGTGGATTATATTTGGATTATGAACTATGTTTGGATTATAAATTTTGCTTAGCTGGATTTTAAATAAAGTATGTTTGGGTTATATGTAGGGTTATATTTGGACTATTTTAGGATTATATTCGATTTATGTTTAGATTATGTTTGAGTTATATATTTTTTACTTTAAATAAATTATATAGAATTAAGATTATAAATAAATTAAAATTTTAGATTGAACCAAAAAAAATAAAATTTTAGCAATTGGATACTATTCAACCCTTTATTGACAGTTTTAATTGTCGTTATATGTTTAAGGATATTATTGGAAATTCATTTATAGAACATTTACCGACGATCCATACTAGCTATAAGTTCAATGAGATAATAGGAATTTCACTCCACTGCCCTTTTACCAACGGCACCGTTGATATAGGTATTATCAAGTCAAC
Source organism: Gossypium sturtianum (assembly GCA_025698515.1). Lineage (NCBI taxonomy): Eukaryota > Viridiplantae > Streptophyta > Magnoliopsida > Malvales > Malvaceae > Gossypium > Gossypium sturtianum. Next base: position 25,443,008 of record CM046952.1, read on the forward strand.
ATAGCAGATAATGTCTATACCGTCAATTGTTACTTTAGTTATGCTCAAACTGTCGATATACACCTTTAGACTTATTTCGGATGGTCATGTATTTCACGATAAAAGGGTATATTGATGTTACATGTTTCAACTCTTTTGATTGTCAGAATAAAGTTATTAGACCTATATTGACGGAGTTTTATTTTTAGTGACAATTTGTGGTAATTTGTTTGTAGTGATTTACATTATAATTCCGTAATCATTTTATTTATTATTATATTTTAATGTAAAAGTTTTAAACATTTTAGCAGAATGAATGTTCAACTTCCTTTTAATTTTACAAATGCGGTTAGCATCTCGATTTTATTTAACGAAAATAATTTTATTATCATATAAGTTTTACAATTTAATCATAACTAAATTTTACTAATAGTAGGCATGTCCACCGAAACCTACTTGTCTGTGCCGCAAGTCAAGTCTGTCAACATGTCCGTGTGAAACTAAAGCTTCAATTACTCCGTGCCTTTTTAAACTAGCATTAAGATTTGATTGCTTTCCTATGGAATATATTATGTAAATAATTTAAAGACAACATACATATAAGAGAACCATCCCATTAATTTACACCATATCAACATTTATTTCCGTTTCATCCCAACTAAAATTGGAGAAAATATTTTGTCTGAAACTTTTGAAACCGACAAAGAAAAAAAAAAACAAGAAAATTCAAACTAACCATTTTCAAAAAAAAAAAATCAAAGCCTTGATATCTTTAACTATTATTGATAGAATAGATGATGATGATGATGAAGACAAAAGAAATTTAATATCTTCAACAAGATCTAAAGAAGCGAGTAAGAGAGTCATTAAGCAAACTTGGGGAAGAGAAATGAGAATGTTGGTAGGATCATCAATTAAGAACGAGGATTGCTCAAAAACAAATCAATTAAGTCCAGTGAGATTTGGGTTAAATTTTGACCAAACAAGAAAAGGTTCATGTGCAGGCATGGTGTTGCAATTATGCAGCCACTTTCAAGAAAGAAAAAAGTGATGATATTTTCTATGAATTGATTTGAGACCCAAATGGCGAAATAAACAATCAATCTTTGATCAAATTTAGTACTGCATTTATAATTTTTTATGAATAAAAAATGCAAATTTTCAATGAATATGCGGGTCTCCCAACGAGCAATACCCAATAGGTTTTTTTTTTACAAAGTTTTTAGTTGCTTTTATTTTTGCCTAGTTGTAAGTGTAGCATGGAAAAAAAAAAGTGATGTGGATAAATTTAATTGGTTGTGTTAGAGTACGTTAGGTTGTTAATCTGTTATCAAGTCTGGTATATTGTTAGTGAATTAGTTAGCAGTAGTTAGTCACTCACTCCTGTATATAAGTCCTATCTTTATACTGATGTAAGCAGATTAAGAATACAAGAATACTCAGTCATTTCATTCAATATTTCTATTTGATATAGTTTCTAACATGGTATCAGTCGCCTGATTTCCTGGAAGTTCTTCCCGCTACCGATCCATGGCCAATTCCGCTGATTCTACTGATGCTGACCGTGGCAGTCCTGCATTCTCCAGCTCTCATTTGGTTCAGACGTTTCCTCATCATGATACGGTGAAATTGGATGAAGGAAATTTTGTGCAATGGCAACAACATATACGATTAATAATTGAAGGATATGAGTTGCTCTGATATTTAGAAGGGATGTTACCTGCTCTGCCTCGATTTGTCGCTTCTCCTGATGGTGTTCTAACTTTGAATCCCGATGCCTCTCTATTCGTTCAATAAGATAATCTTATTCCTTCTTGGTTACTTTTTACCATTAGCTCTTCCTTGTTGTCTTGTTTTACAGCTACAAAATTGGCGTGTGATGTTTGGAGCACGGTCAATCGTCTCTTCGCCGCTGCCATTGGAGCAAAGTTGTCACGAATAAGAAACGAACTTCACTCCATCAAGAAAGGCGTCATGTCTGTCAAAGAGGATGTAGCTAAAATACAAAATACCTGTGCGTTGCTCGAGGCATCCGAATCTGCGGTAACGAAGGCGAAAAAGGTGGAGATCATCCTTGCCGGACTCTCGTCGGACTATGACGCTGTTTTAACATTGGCCTCGTTATCGACTGAATTTCTCACTCTACAAAAGCTTATCGATGTGCTTATAGAGTTTTAGAATCGTCAAACTCGTGCGGTGATTGACGCGTCCTTTCATGCGCATCTGGTTGAAGCCGCTCTAACGACACCGGTGGCGAACTCCGTGCGTGGTGGCCGTTCATCTTCTTTTGCTCGTGGGCAAGGTTTTCGGCCCTGGATCCAGTGCCAGATCTGCGGTAAATCTGGCCATATGCCGCAAAGATGTTATTACCGTTTTGATCGCGAATACAATAGCTCATCTACTCCGACCGTGGCGCCATCTGGACGTGCTAGTCAAGGACTGGGCGAAGAAACCTTTGGCGAGCCTAGATGGTGGTCGTCAGCTCACGGTGGTCCAGTCTCATTCGGTGGACCTGGGCGTTGCGTCAGCCCTTCGGTGGCGGCCCCGATGGCATTTCCATCTGGCCCTTCGTCCCTTCGTAGGGAAATTTGCAAAATAACCTTTCTGTGCCTACTCAGCCACCTGCTAGGGTTTCTAACCCTTTTACCACTACTCATACTACTGACGCAAGCCACATGGTTAGGCCCACTAGTGGACGAGGCCCATCCTACGGTGCTCCTTCAATGCCTTCAATGTCGCCAGCCTTGGGTCATCAAATTGGGCTACATGCTTTTGGTTATTATGGTGCGTCTAGGCCACATACTTCAGGCCATAGGTTTGGGCCATATCTGTAACACCCCTTACCCGTATTCAACGCCAAAATAGGGTTACGGAGCATTATTGGATGTACAACACTTTTAAACATACATTTCATTTACAATTTATCAAGTCAAATACAATTCAATCATAAATAATCATAGTGTCCCTTAAACGAACCTACGATTAAACATGCATTGAGAGTGGTTCGGGACTAAACTGGATACTCGAGAAATTTTTCAATACTTAGTAAATTTTGCTTTAAACAAGAGACACACGCTTGTGTGGGCAGGCCGTGTGTCTCACACGGCCACTAGACACGCCTGTGTCACCAGCCGTGTGAAAATAGGGGGTACATACTGACTTGGGTCACACGGCCGACCACACGCCCATGTGTCTAGCCCGTGTGCCCTTCGAAGTGGCCACACACACCCGTGTGCCAGGCCGTGTGCTAGGCCGTGTCAAACCTGTAGGGTATACTGACTTATGCAACACGGCCAAGTCACACGCCCGTGTGCTATGCCGTGTGCCAATTAGGGGGTATACTGACTTGTGTCACACGGCCGATCACACGCCCGTGTGTGAGACCGTGTGGAACATATTGAATTCACTTCAATTTCAACACCAGGGGACACACGGTCGTGTAATATGACCGTGTGTCACACACGGTTGAGACACACACCCGTTTCTCTGCCCGTGTGGACAAAAATAGGCTATTTACCAAGCCATTTTGCCACCCCATTTGGTACACATTTTCACCTACACAATTGACACCAAACCATAGCATAATATCCTATCCAAAACAACCAAACCAAGCCTAAATCTTACCATTTCAATACTAACCAATTCAAGGCACATAAGTACCACAATATACTAACTAAACTCATACCAATCCTTGTCTACTCAATCATCAAAATGACCATTATCAAAGATGCATTATTAGGCCCAATTTCACAAGCATACCTATTCCCACAAGTCATCAATTTACCATTCAAAGTACCTATTATCATCAATCATCACAACCAACTCAATGAGCACAAGTCATAAACATATATATGCACATGATTCAAACAGACCAAATATACCAAAATTAAGCAATCACCCATGGCTATATATACAAACCAAAATATATACATTTACAATGCCAGTTCATTTGGCCAACATCATTACCAAAACATAATCAACATGACTCAAATACCTATACATGCCATATACTTAAAACATAGTTTCAAAAGTACCAAAGAGTCAGTGGATAGTGTGGTGAAGTCTCCGACGATCCCCGAATCCGAGCTAGCTTTGAAATCACTATAAAACATGGAAAAACAACAAAGTAAGCTATATAGCTTAGTAAGCTCATATGTTAACAATGAGAAACTATCATCAATCATTAATCATTCATATAATGGAAAACAATGTGCAATAATTTTATTAAATCTCAAGCTATCAAATGATCATTCATATAACTTACCAAGGAACTCATCAATTTCATAGTTTTCATTACTCAATTCATTTTCGTACGTACCTGTACCACCTTGTACCAATCTCATACTCAACCACATCCTTCATTTAACCGTTGAACCATTTGGAATAGAAGTTGGATACTCAAGGTCTCACTCAATAAGTACCTATACCATGGCCCGTAGCCAAATCAAGGTAACTTATCCAAAATTCTTATATCATGGCCCGAATCCAAATCAACCGATATGCATGGCCCGAAGCCAAATCGGTTTATCTTGCACACATAGTGCTAAATCATGGCCCGAAGCCAACTCAAGTATACCTAATGACATGTCACTAGCATCCTAAACTATTCCTAAGGTTCAACCGGGATTCCAACTGCCGAATCGTCGTCAAATCATTTTCAAACTCGTATGTAATCACATAAACACAATTCATGCTATATCGAAGCATATAAAATACATTTGAAATGAATTTATAACATACGTGATAAATCGTAATTTATACATATTTTAATCCCACATTTAGCATGCTTTTTAGATGATTTATCCTTTGAATTGTGGAATTTGATGCTCCTAATCCTTTAATTTCATGTTTTATACTTAGGAGAGCATCGGAGGTCAAAAGGAACGAGAAACGGGCCGAAAATAGAGAAAATGGGCTTATCTTAGAGACTCACACGGCCTGGACTATGACCCACGGCCGTGTGTTTCGAGTAACAACCACACGGCCGTGCCCCTTTAGCAGGCTCGACCACGGCCTGGATTCGATTCACACGGGCGTGTCCCTGCCGTGACAAAGAGGAATTTCACTCGGAATAGGGTACTTAGAGGCAAAGAAGGACATTCCAAAATCCTATATAAACACCCTTAAGGCCAACTTTCAGGGGTGTCGACAGAAGCCTTCTTTCGGGGGCGTCTAGCTAGGCCAAGGAGCCAAGCCAGAGAGGTCAGAATTGTGGGATTTACTCGAAGAAAGCCAGTTGATTCATCTCAGGAAGCCGAAATCATACTCAAGACGGAGGATCTCTCTTTCAATTCCTTCAGGGGGTTTTATGGTTTTCTTATGTTTTGTTTTATATTTTCTTACGAGATGTATTCTTTTATGATTATGAACTAAACCCCTCGAGATACACGAGGGGATGAAACCTAAGACGGATCTTGTTATTGTTTTCTCGAACTATCTCGATAAATACTTGATTTGTTCTTAACTATGTATTCTTAAATCTTGTTTTGATATTTCAGGATATTGATTCAAGTATTGATGTGCTTAGGCGGTGGAGGAATATTCCTGTTTAAGAGTAGATCTAGCATAGTTAAGCGGAGTTGATCGCAACCCAGAGATAGGATGACGAAAATTTGCGAATTAGGGTCAAACCTAATATGGGAGTCCATAGATCGAGTTAATGCAATCCTAGGGGTTTTAATTAGAAAGATATTTCAATTAATCAACCTAGGGTTAGACGTTAGTAGCCTCGAGAGAGGTATTAATATAAATTAAGGAATCCTACGGATCAAGTCAAGTGAATAAATCGCGTGCAGTTCGAGTTAAATAACGAGTGAAGTCTAGGTGGATTCTTCCTTGGGTATTGTCTTAATCAATTGGTTTTTCCCACAAGTATTTTCCCAATTCATTCTTTGTGTCTTAGCATATTTAGCTTAGTAGTTAGTTAATTTTAGATTAAACAACAATTCCCTTAATTCTTAGGCTAAATAATAAAAAGAAAGTCAGTATTAGTACTTTTGGTTCCTTTGGGTTCGACATTCTGGTCTTGCCACTAAGCTATGCTACTATTCGATAGGTGCGCTTGCCTCAATCGTGGTGATAGTTAGTTTCTAGGCTAGATCATTCATTATATAAATATTAAGACTCTCGACACACGATCAATACGAACTTACCTTGGATGTTAAAACGGCGAATCGAGTCGATTAGTCAATAGCTTTATCTTTTCCCCGATCCAAGTCCGTATTTCGCTTTTCTTGATCTAAATATATTCAAAATTAACTTATTTAATCATCTATTCATTCAATTTAGTCCAAAACACTCTTTAAGGCACATTTACACTTTTACCCCTAAACTTTCACATTTTCAAAATTTAGTCCTTATTTCATAAAATCACAAATTCATGAAATTTAGTCACCACCCATGCTAGCTGAATTTCTCTGGTACTCATATTAGCCCATATTTCTCATTTATTTCACATTTTAACCACTAGCTTTACACATTTCTCAATTTAATCCCTTTTTGACATTTTTGTCAAAAATCACTTTACAAAAGTTATTAATCTAACATTAAACTTTCCGAATCTATCATAAATCATCAAATTACTCAAGCATTCAAAAATGGAAACATGATAAATCTTTAACAGTTTCGAAATCTAGGGTATGGGCTAGCTAGAATACGAAGCAACGATCTCAAAAACGTAAAAATCATTAAAAACCGAGCTAAAACCATACCTTATTCTAGCCTTCAAAGTATCCGAATGTTCAAACTTGTTTAATAGCTTTCTCAACCTTTAGTTTCGGTGGAGAAGATGAACATTTCCATGCCTTTTCATGTTTTATTTGTTTAATATAACATTATTCATAAATTACTAAATTAACCTTAGTATTAAACCATTAAAACACCTTAATAATGTCCATATATGTCCACTCATGTGTCAAATGGTCAAATTACAACATAAAGACCTCTATTTTAATGATCCATAGCTAATGGATACATTTAACTAATAGAACATGCATTTTACACTTTACGCGATTTAGTCCTTTTTCTCAAATTGACCATTTAAACGATAAAATTTCTTAACGAAATTTTCATACAATCATATATTCATACTGTAGACATTAAAATAATAAAAAAATATTTTGACATCGGATTTGTGGTCCCGAAACCACTGTTCCGATTTGACAAAAAACGGGCTGTTACAACTCTATCCCCTTAGGGATTTTCGTCCCTGAAAATTCTTACCAGTGAATAGGTTAGGGTACTATTTTCGTATAACTTCCTCGGGTTCCCACGTAGCTTCTTCGATCCCATTTTTATGCCAAAGAACCTTCACTAGGGCTATGCATTTATTTATCAATTTTTTGATTTCACGAGCTAAAATCCTGATCGGTTCTTCGTTGTACGTCATATCAGGCTGAATCTCAATCTCTGATGGAGAAATCACATGAGAGGGATCCGATCGATATCGACGCAACATCGATACGTGAAACACATTATGGATATTTTCTAACTCTGATGGTAAGGCTAGTCGATATGCTACTGGCCCTATTCTTTCGATGATCTCGTACGGCCCGATGAAACGCGGACTCAACTTACCTTTCTGACCAAATCTAAGGACTTTCTTCCAGGGAGATACTTTCAAAAACACTTTATCATCGATCTGGAATTCAATGTCTTTTCGTTTCAAATCCGCGTACGATTTTTGACGATCTGAAGCTATTTTTAATTTGTCGCGAATCGTTTTCACTTTTTTTTTCAGTTTCTCTGATCAACTCAACCCCGTGAATATTTTTCTCACTTAGTTCAGTCCAGTATAACGGATTTCGACATTGCGACCGTATAAATCTTCGTACGGTGCCATCTTTATACTCGTTTGAAAACTGTTGTTATACGCGAACTCAATCAACGGTAAGTATTTTTCCAAACTGCCCTCAAACTCTAAAATAAAACATCTCAACATGTCTTCGAGAATCTGAATAACTCTCTCGGTCTGACCGTCAGTTTGAGGATGAAAAGCAGTACTGAAATTCAACTTTGTTCCCAGATCTTCTTACAGTTTCTTCCAGAATCGCGACGTAAATCTCGGATCTCTATCACAAATAATAGATAGTGGCACACCGTGTAATCGAACAATCTCAGTAACGTACAATTCAGCTAGTCTATCAAGTGAATAATCTGTACGTACCGGTATGAAATGAGCAGATTTCGTTAGTCGATCAACAATAACCAAGATAGCATTTTTTTTTCGGAGTTAAGGGCAATCCCGACACAAAATCCATTGTATCTCTATCCCATTTCCACTCGGGAATCATCACAGGCTGCAGTAAACCCGATGGTACTTGATGTTCAGCTTTAACTTGCTGACAAATCAAACATTTAGAAACAAACTCTGAGATAGCTCGTTTCATGCCTTGCCACCAATAAAACTGTTTCAAATCGTTGTACATTTTAGTACTCCCTGGATGAACAGATAAGCAGCTATTGTGCGCTTTGTGCAAAATCTTCTGAATGAGTTCTGAATTTCTCGGGATGCAAATTCTATTCCGGAACCTTAAACAATCATCGGCTCCAATCTGAAACTCTGAATTAGGGATAGTCTCACATTGAATTCGTTTAACTTGCAATTCATGGTCATCTTTTTGAGCTTCACAGATTTGTTGAAGAAATATCGGTTTAGCTTTTAATTCAGCTAAAATAGACCCATCATCACAAATCATCAACTGAGTATTCATTGATCGTATTTCAAACAAATATTTTCGGCTTAGGTTATCAGCAACAACCTTAGCTTTTCCCGGGTGATAATCAATCACAAATTCATAATCTTTCAATAACTCAAGCCATCTTCGTTGTCGTAGATTCAAATCTTTCTGTGACATCAAATATTTTAAGCTTTTATGATCCGTATAAATGTGGTATTTTTCACCGTATAAGTAGTGTCGCCAAATTTTCAATGCGAACACAATTGCAGCCAACTCTAAGTTGTGCATCGGATAGTTCTTTTCATGCGGTTTCAATTGTAGGGAAGCATAAGCTATAACTTTTCCTTCTTGCATTAGAACACATCCCAGACCGTTTAATGACGCGTCACTATAAATTACAAACTTTTTCCCCGATTCAGGTTGAACCAGAATCGGTGCTTGATTAACATACTTTCAAGCTGCTCATGAACCTAGCGACCTTTTTCTAACCATTCGAATTTCACATCTTTCTGAAGCAGTCGTGTCATCGTTGTCACAATCATCAAAAATCCTTTCACGAATCTTTGGTAATAGCCCGCTAAGCCCAGAAAACTACGGACTTCAGACACATTTCTCGGAGGTTTCCAGTCAACAATAGCAGAATTCTTACTCGGGTCAACTCTAATACCTTCAGCTGAAACAATATGCCCCAGAAATCAAACCTCTCAGAGCCAAAACTCACATTTACTAAACTTTGAAAACAATTGCTTATCGCGTAGAGTTTGTAAAACAATTCTCAAGTGCTCGGTATGTTCAGATTCATTTTGCGAATAGATTAAATGTCGTCAATGAACACAACAACAAATCTTTCTAAATACGGTCTAAAGATCCGATTCATCAAATTCATAAAAATGGCAAGAGCATTAGTTAGTCCAAAAGACATAACAAAGAATTCATAATGTCCTAACCTCGTTCTGAACGCAGTTTTTGGCACATCTAAGTCTTTAACTCGCAACTGATAATAACCAGATCTCAAATCAATCTTTGAAAACACTGTTGCACCTTTCAACTGATCAAACAAATCATCTATTCTCGGCAACTGATATTTATTCTTTATCGTAACCTTATTGAGCTGACGATAGTCAATACACATTCTCATGGACCCGTCTTTCTTCTTAACAAACAATACTGGCACACCCCAGGGCGAAAAACTCGGTCATGCAAAACCTCTATTTGTTAACTCTTGCAACTAAGCTTTCAACTCTTTCAACACTGTCAGAGCCATTCTATAGGGAGCTATAGATATCGGTGAAGTTCCCGGTACTAATTCAATAGCAAATTCAACCTCTCTGATAGGTGGCAACCCTGGTAACTCTTCAGGAAACACATCCGGATATTCATAGACAACTGGCACTGATTCAATATTTGATTCAGACACTTTTATATCCAAAACATAAGCAAGATAAGCTTCGCAACCTTTTCTCACACATCTCTGAGCTGACACAGATGAAATTACAATAGGAAATTCATTCGATTCATTTGATTCAATCCGAAGAATTTCATTATTCTGACACTTCAATTCTATAATCTTTCGTCTACAGTTCACAACAGCGTCATGTAGAGTTAACCAATCCATTCCTAGAATCACATCGAACTCATCAAATGGTAAAAGCATCAAGTTAGCCGGAAAACAGTAACCCCGAGTCATTAAAGGAAAATTCTTGCAAACTTTATCAACTAAAACATATTTGCCTAAGGGGTTCGATACTTTAATCACAAACTAAGTAGACTCGACAGGCAGACTCTTATTAAATACCAAATTCATACATATATACGAGTGTGTCGATCCAGGGTCAATTAAAGCAATCACATTAGTATCATAAAGAAAGAATGTACCGGTAATAACATCTGGGGACGATTCTTCTTCGCGAGCGCTAATAGCGTAGGCTCTAGCAGGTGCTTTGGCCTCGGATCTCCTAGCTGAGTCCCTAGTTATACCTCTACCACTGGATACATTTCCCGTATTCCTCGGCGGTCTCCCTCTTGCAGTCATATTGCTTGATCTTACATTCTGAACTTTTTCTTTCTCTGATAACTCTGGACAGTCTCGAATAAAGTGATCTGGTGAGCAACATTTGAAACAAGCTTTAGTACTCTTATTCCAGCATTCACCAAAATGTCTTCTCCCGCACCGTTGACACTCTGGTTTGTTATTTCTCACACTTCCAACACTTGAGACGGATGTAGCTTGAGCTTTAGAATTCATAGGTTGATTTCCACGATCTCTATTCTAATATCCCATTGATGCATTAGATCTACTGTACGAATCTCAAAATTTCTTTGATGAAGAATGAGGAGGTTTATTCATCAGTCTTTTCCTCGAATCTCTAGCCATTGAATTAGCTTTCTTCTTTTCTCGGCTAAAATCTTCAGCTTTGCAAGCCCAGTCAACTAACACAACAAATTGTTTTAAATCTAAAATCCCAACCAGAAGTTTAATGTCTTCGTTTAGCCTATCGACAAACCACTTCACATTATCTCTTCAGTAGAAACATACTCTCAAGCATATTTACTTAACCGTACGAATTCTCTTTCATACTCGGTTACGATCATACAGCCTTGTTTCAATTCTAAAAATTCTTTATGCTTTTGATCAAGGAACCGTTGACTGATGTATTTCCTTCGAAACTCGGTCTGAAAGAATTCCCAGGTCACTCGCTCTCTCGGCACTACAGACACCAAGGTATTCCACCATTGATACGCAGAGTCTCTCAGAAAAGAAATAGCACACTTTAAGCATTTAGTTGGCGTACACGAAAGTTCATCAAACACTCAGATAGTATTTTTAAGCCAAAACTCGGCTCTCTCAGGATCATCATCTACATTATCCCTGAACTCTTCAGCCCTGTGTTTACGAATCTTATCAACTGGAGGTTTATTCAATCTTAAAAGCTCAACTCCTTGAGGAGCTACAGGAACCGGTTGGGGATTAGGAGAGGGTGGAGGTTGTTGAGCAGCCGGATTCGTTCGAATGAGTGAACCACTCATTCAATATTTAAAGAAGGCTTCTTTAGCCTTTCCTCCCTGGCTACCCGTCACAGGTCTAGAATCAGACGGTGTTGTCCCTTGAACGGGAGCAGACACATTACTTTCAACACATTTTTAAATGTGAGGAGTCATCACACTATCATAGTTTATATATGGTATGTATAGCTAGACTCCCACATGCGCTACGTTAGTCCTAGAATCGACTAAACTGTAGCTCTAATACCAATAAATGTAACACCCCTCTCCCGTATTCAACGCCGGAATAGGGTTACGGAGCATTACCTAACTTACAACACTTTTAAACATACATTTCATATACAATTTATCAAGTCAAATACAATTCAATCATAAATAATCATAGTGTCCCTTAAACGAGCCTACGAGGCCTTAAACATGCATTGAGAGTGGTTCGGGACTAAACCAGATACTTGGGAAATTTTTCAATACTTAGTAAATTTTGCTTCAAACAAGGGCCACTAGACACGCCCTTGTCACCAGCCGTGTAAAAACAGGGGGTACATACTGACTTGGGTCACACGGCTGACCACACACCCGTGTGTCTAGCCCGTGTGCCCTTCGAAGTCGCCAAACACACTCGTGTGCCAGGACGTGTGCTAGGCCGTGTCAAACCTGTAGGGTATAGTGACTTATGCAACACGGTCAAGTCACACGCCCGTGTGCTAGGCCGTGTGCCAATTAAGGGGTATACTGACTTGTGCCACATGGCCGATCACACGCCCGTGTGTGAGACCGTGTGGAACATACTGACTTCACTTCAATTTCAACACCAAGGGACACACGGTCGTGTAATATGACCGTGTGTCACACATGGCTGAGACACACGCCCGTGTCTCTGCCTGTGTGGACAAAAATAGGCTATTTACCAAGCCATTTTGCCACCCCATTTGGTACACATTTTCACCTACATAATTGACAACAAACCATAGCATAATATACAATCCAAAACAACCAAACCAAGCCTAAATTTTACCATTTCAATACTAACCAATTCAAGGCACATAAGTACCACAATATACTAACTAAACTCATACCAATCCTTGTCTACTCAATCATCAAAATGACCACTATCAAAGATGCATTATTAGGCCCAATTTCATAAGCATACCTATTCCCACAAGTCATCAATTTACCATTCAAAGTACCTATTATCATCAATCATCAAAACCAACTCAATGAGCACAAGTCATAAACATATATATATATATATGCACATGATTCAAACATACCAAATATACCAAAATTAAGCCATCACCCATGGCTATATATACAAACCAAAATATATACATTTACAATACCAGTTCATTTGGCCAACATCATTACCAAAACATAATCAACATGACTCAAATACCTATACATGCCATATACTTCAAACATAGTTTCAAAAGTACCAAAGAGTCAGTGGATAGTGTGGTGAAGTCTCCGACGATCTCCGAATCTGAGCTAGCTTTAAAATCACTATAAAACATGGAAAAACAACAAAGTAAGCTATATAGCTTAGTAAGCTCGTATGTTAACAATGAGCAACTATCATCATTCATTAATCATTCATATAATGGAAAACAATATGCAACAATTTTATTAAATCTCAAGCTATCAAATGATCATTCATATAACTTACCAAGGAACTCATCAATTTCATAGTTTTCATTACTCAATTCATTTTCGTACGTACCTGTACCACCTTGTACCAATCACATACTCAACCACATCCTTCATTTACCCGTTGAACCATTCAGAATAGAAGTTGGATGCTCAAGGTCTCACTCAATAAGTACATATACCATGGCCCGTAGCCAAATCAAGGTAACTTATCTGAAATTCTGATATCATGGCCCGAAGCCAAATCAGCCGATATGCATGGCCCGAAGCCAAATTGGTTTATCTCGCACACATAGTGCTAAATCATGGCCCGAAGACAACTCAAGTATACCTAATGACATGTCACTAGCATCCCAAACTATTCCTAAGGTTCAACCGGGATTCCAACTGTCGAATCATCGTCAAATCATTTCCGAACTCGTATGTAATGACATAAACACAATTCATGCTATATCGAAGCATATAAAATACATTTGAAATGAATTTATAACATACGAACTTACCTCGAATGTTAAAACGGCGAATCGAGTCGATTAGTTGATAACTTTATCTTTTCCCCGATCCAAGTCTATATTTCACTTTTCTTGATCTAAATATATTCAAAATTAACTTATTTAATCATCTATTCATTCAAATTATTCCAAAACACTCTTTAAGGCACATTTACACTTTTACCCCTAAACTTTCACATTTTTACAATTTAGTCCTTATTCTATAAAATCACAAATTCATGCAATTTAGTCACCACCCATGCTAGCCGAATTTCTCTAATACACATATTAGCCCATATTTCTCATTTATTTCACATTTTAACCACTAACTTTACACATTTCTCAATTTAATCCCTTTTTGACATTTTTGTCAAAAATCACTTTACAAAAGTTATTAATCTAACATTAAACTTTCTGAATCTATCATAAATAATCAAATTAATCAAGCATTCAACAATGGAAACATGATAAATCTTTAACAATTTCGAAATCTAGGGTACGGGCTAGCTAGAATACAAAGCAACGATCTCAAAAACGTAAAAAACATTAAAAATCGAGCTAAAACCATACCTTAAGCTAGCCTTCAAAGTAGCCGAATGTTCAAACTTGTTTAATATCTTTCTCAAGCTTTAGTTTCAGTGGAGAAAATGAACATTTCCATGCATTTTCATGTTTTACTTGTTTAATATAACATTATTCATAAATTACTAAATTAACCTTAGTATTAAACCATTAAAACACCTTAATAATGTCCATATATGTCCAATCATGTGTCAAATGGTCAAATTAAAACATAAGGACCTCCATTTTAATGATCCATAGCTAATAGATACATTTAACTAACAGAATATGCATTTTACACTTTACGCGATTTAGTCTTTTTTCTCAAATTGACCATTTAAACGATAAAATTTCTTAACGAGATTTTCACACAATCATATATTCATATTGTAGACATTAAAATAATAAAAAAATATTTTGACATCGGATTTGTGATCCTGAAACTACTGTTCGGATTTGACCAAAAACGGGTTGTTACAGTATGGTAGGCTGACTAGTGTGAACCCGACTGCTGGCCAGAATAATGGGCCGAGTGCCAACCTTGTCAGGCTTGAGGCTACTGGTAATAATTCTATACAAAATCATGGTGTACCGTGGTGAACTAAACCAAGGGCACGTGTTCATGATGTTGACGCTTCGCCGTGCGTTGGCTTGCCTCGTATTCTTAATTTTCATGCATCTGATTTTGACCACCTCGGGGTCCAATGCCAATACAACTCAATATGGATCTCACTTTGATAATGACGATTCGTATATTCCTATGTCTATAGGAACCACATCTTGGTGTCCTGATTCAGGGGCTACACATCATGTCTGTAGAGAGGCCACCGCTTTGCATGAATCCACGCCGTACTCAGGTACATCTCCTATTCTCATGGGTGATGGGTTTCCTACTGCAATATCGTGTGTTGGGAGTTCTATTTTTCCTACAACGAGTAAGATGCTTCATCTGTCTAATATTTTGTGCGTTCCAAATATACGAAAGAATCTGTTATCTGTCTCTCGGTTTGCTAAGGATAATAATGTGTTTTTTGAATTTCATCCATCTTATTGTATTGTTAAGGACATCCCAACTTGGGAAATTTTACTGCTGGGCCACACTCATGAATGGCTCTATTATTTTTCGCCAGTTACTCCTACTTCGTCTGTCGATGCTCCTTCTATCCACAATACTAGACTACAGCCTCGTAACGATGGTGATGATGTTTTTACGTTATGGCACTGCAGAATTGGTCATCCGTCTACCTCTATTGTTAAAATTGTTCTTGATAAGTGTAAAAGTGTCTCCAATAAAATGTGCATGGATAATATTTGTATTGCCTGTCAAAAGGGGAAACTCATAAACTGTCTTTTTCCATTTCTTCTACTGAATATAAGGATTTTTTTATTTGGTTGTCTCCGACTTATGGGGACCAACGTCGATTGTATGTGGTTCTAACATGTATAATGTTTCATTCATCGACACGTGTATTCAGTTTACGTGGATTTATCTCATTCAACGTAAGTCTCAGGCAGTTGAGTGTTTTCTTCAATTTCAGAAGATGGTCAAAACTCAATTTGGGAAAGATATTAAGAGCTTTTAAAGTGATTGGGGTGGTAAGTATCATGCATTCACATCGGTGCTGGCTAATCTTGGGATACTTCATAGTCGATCCTGCCCGCATACATCTGAGCAGAACAGAGTTGCTGAGAGGAAACATAGACACATTGTTGAGACTGGTCTTACTCTCTTAGCTCAAGCCAATCTGCCAATGGATTACTGGGGTTATGCCTTTTGTAGTGTTGTTCATCTTATAAATCATCTTCCTACTCCAGTTTTAAAAAGGCAGTCTCCGTATCAGGTTTTTTATGGTCATGAGCCTACATATGATCATTTAAGGGTGTTTGGATGCTGTTGTTTTTCGTATCTGCGTCCATTTGCGCATCACAAGTTGGAGTTTTATTCTCAGCCATGTACGTTTTTAGGGTACAGTTCTCAACATAAAGGTTATCACTGTCTTACACCAGATGTTCCTCTTGTTCAGTCCACTGACTCCCGTCTTGCTGTGACAATTGAGAGTTCCACCGGTACTTCGTCTTCTCCTCCTCGTTGTAGTTCCATGTCGTCTCCATCAGGTGGTTCATTGGCTGAGTTGGAGTCTACTCATGAGGGATTCTGGCTCTCCACCTCGGCAGATGCGGGTGGTTCGTCTACTCTAGGCATAGTTCCTTCAGCTCCACCGTCTGTTCCACTGGGCAATACTTATACTATGATTACTAGGTCCAAGGTCAAAATTTTTAAACCCAAGGCTCTGTCTGTCGAAGCTATTGACTATGAGCCACGTACGGTTGAGGAAGCTCTTGATGATCCAAAGTGGAGACTAGCAGTTCAAGGTGAATTTGATGCTCTCATGGCTAACTCTACTTGAGAACTTGTTTCTCTACCTCATGGAAGAAAAGTGATAGGGTGTAAGTGGCTCTTCAAAGTAAAGAAAAATCCTGATGGGACTATACTCAACGTAAGGCTCGGTTGGTAGCAAAGGGGTGTTTGCAGGTTTTTGGGTGTGATTTCAAGGAAACATTCAGTCCAATGGTCAAACCTGCTACTATTCGAACCATATTGACGGTTGCTGTCTCTCGTGGTTGGCAACTTTATCATGTCGATGTCAACAATGCTTTTTAAATGGAGATCTCATCGACGAAATGTCCATGCAACAACCTCCAGGCTATGTTCAGTCTGGTCCGGCTGGTGAGCAATTGGTGTGTCATCTGACAAAGGCTTTGTACGGGTTGTGTCAAGTGCCACGCGCTTGGTTTGATAAATTGAAACGGTTTCTTATTAATACTGGATTTCTCGTGTCCAAGTCTGATGCGTCTCTGTTTATTCGAGTAACGACAGAGTCTGTCATCTATGTTTATGTGGATGATATAATTGTTACAGGAAGTACAGCTGATAGTATAAATGGTTTTATATAGATTTTACATAATGACTTTTCCCTAAAGGATATGGGAGACCTTCACTACTTCTTAGGTATTGAAGTCACTCGATCTTCCACTAGGAGTCTACACTTATGCCAGCGCAAGTACATCAGAGATCTTCTTGACAGGAGCTTGTTGACTAATACAAAGAGTGTCCACACGCCAATGATCAGTTCGTCCGCATTGTCTAAAGATGAGGGCGAGAGTCTTGTTGATCCTACAGAATATCGAAGTCTTACTGGTACACTTTAGTATATGGTCTTGACGTGGCCTGATATTGCTTATGCTGTAAATCATGTGTGTCAGTTCATGCATGCGCCTACTTCAGTTCATTTGGTGGCCTTAAGGAGAATCTTACGGTATTTACGTGGGACTATTGATCATGGTTTGATTTTTTGTCCATCCGACATACTATCTCTCGTTGGTTATGTTGATGCCAACTAGGGATTGGATTTTGATGATCACCGGTCTACATCAGGATACTGTGTGTATTTTGGCAATACGCCCATCTCGTGGTGTTTGAAAAAGTAACAAGTTGTTTCTCGATCGACAGTAGAGGCTGAATATCGAAGTCTTGCTGTAGCTACCAGTGATATTATGTGGTTAGTTTCTTTGCTAACAGAGTTACAATTTCATTTGGTCGATTCACCTGCCATTTGGTGCGACAATTCTAGTGCCGTAGCGGTTGTTGCCAATCCGTCTTACACTCCAAGTCCAAACATGTTGAACTTGATATGTTTTTTTTCCGTGAGAAGGTAGCTGATGGCTCGCTTGTGGTAGGTGAGGTTCTAGCTTGTGACCAGGTTGCTGACATTTTTAAAAAACCTTTGTCTGTCTCTTTGTTTACTCGGTTTCGAAGCTTGCTTCGGGTCTTACCCATTGAGAAGCTAGGTGAATGTTAGAGTACGTTAGGTTGTTAATATGTTATCAAGTCTGGTATATTTTTAGTGAATTAGTTAGCAGCAGTTAGTGACTTACTCCTGTATATAAGTCCTATCTTTGTACTGATGCAAGCAAATTAAGAATACAAGAATACTCAGTCATTTCATTCAATATTTCTATTTGATATAGTTACTAACAAGTTGGGCCTATAAGTGATATGGTAGAATAATTTTTCATACACATAAAATTCAAATAGTTACGAAATATTAAAGGTCACATTCTGAGTGATATATCAAAATTTCCCATTCAAATTTCTCACAAATAACAGAAGTAACTTTTTTGTTCCATCCTAGAAGACCATCTTTTTTTAACCCTAATTTAACGTTAGTTGCCAAACAGGCGACCATACATCACGAAATCCTAGTCGGCTTGGTCCCTTTGTTTCGATGCAATTAAGCTTTCTCTTTTCTTTTTCTTTCTTTGTTTCAGTTTTTCCCATATCTGGCCCATATATTTGGTGTTCATAAGCCTCGTACTCATCCTACACTATCTTCTTTGTCTTTATACAACTTCGCCATTTTGCTTGTTGAGTTGCATTTGAGCCTGGGACAATCCCTTTTTCACCTCCTCGTTGTCTGGTGTTTCCCTTACCAAAATTGTGTAGTCTTGTATTGAAGCTTCCCATTTCTTCATCTATATTACATGTATCAAGTTGAGAATTATTAATATTAGATTATGGTACAACACAATTATTTAAAGTGTTGGGCAAGCAAGTTGTTGGAGTGTGTCACCTTGAAATTACAATCGGCTCGTCGTAGTCTAGCCTTGGTGTAGGCAGGGCAAAGGTTGAGGGCATGGGTGCAGTCATCAACTGCCTTTTCCAAGTGACCAAGTTTGGACCAACAAGCGGCTCGGTTGCACAACAAGACGGCATTATGGGGGTCATGCTCCAGCCCTTCCACGTATGCCAAGCATGCTTCCGAGAATTTTGATGCCTTGAAATGCTCATTGCCGTTGGATCGAGCTGCCACCACTGCTCTCGCTTTTCGCATTACGGTGTTCGCTTCTTTGTTGTTCGGATCCAGCTTAATGGCTCGTTGAATCGCCCCCAATGCTTCATCAAATCTTCACACCATCATTTAAAACAACAACATTATTAGTTGCTTAACAATACTATTTGAAAAATCAATTTTTAAAATGTTCTAAATTTTCCATTTTATTGATGATGATTAAATAAATTTATATTTTTAAACTAGAGAGTTAATGGTAAAAAATGCATCTTCTATATATCTAAATATTCAACTTGACAAATTTAATCCAATTTATTTATAACCAACTGATGTCTTTCATTTTATAATCTAAGACTAATCCTATTCAGTTTAAAAGTGATATACAAGTATAGTCCTCTCAATAATAACGACTTCAAAATTTAAACTTTGTTCAAATAATTGAGATATGATAATCATAAATTATATTTAAACCTTAACATCAAATAAGTTTGGGTTCAAATTTATACATTAATTTTTTTCCTAACCTAAGGTTATCTTTAGATCTTTTCGAACTTTTGAAAGAGTAAGCGGTAGATTTACATATGGACATTTCCAACGTTGTGTGTGACTTTTAATAATAAAAGGAAGGGCAATTATGTAAAAAGCCCTTAGATGCAATTATGGAAAAAAAAAAGTGGGAAAAGTAGGTGGCTTGTCATAACATTCACAGTAATTAACCGTAATCCAATCATTTATGTGCAAATTTAGCCCATTTGGTAGGTAAAGATTAAATCTTGCTACCTCTAACCTTTACCCTCTTTTTGTTTGCTCTTTTTCCAACAGAAGTTCGACTTTTGAGTTGTTTTTCAACATTCATTAAGCTTAAGATCACATATTCCCCACATTTCTCTATCATCTCATCAATCACCTTTATCTATAAACCGTTTCTGCTTTTAAAAAAAGTTATTGTAATTTAAAAGCCCCAATTAACGTGTTATTTACGAAATAAAATATAATTAAGGAATTTTTTTTTCTTGAATTTATTCAAACAAAATTCTTCTTGAAATAATATTGAAGAAAGAAACACCAACCTACCGGCGGCCATATCCACCTGAGCTCGAACAACCAGCAAATTGGCGTTACCAATTGGGCCAAAGTATTTATTTAAGTCATCAAAATTGAAAATTGGACCTCCCAATAATGTTTTATCGGCATCTTGGTGTCTGTGGAGCTTCAACAAGGCCTCAGCTTTCAATGCAAATATCTTAACAAAACCAAGAAAGCAAAGTTATATATAAAATTTATACAAGAGATCATAATATTGCTAAATTTTGATAAGATGTAAGTTACCTGTGGAGCTGAATCTGCACCATCATTAATGGCGGAATCTGATTCTTTTAGCAAACTGTTCCAATCTCGTCGCCTTTTAGCTTCAGTACATTTGTTTAAATGTGTCTGAACAGTTCTAGCTTTGGCAATGTCGTCTTGATCAGCCTCAAGGCCTGCATGCTTGTAGTGATATATAGCTTTCTCCACATCCCCTAATCTATACAATTACATATGGGAACTAATGAGTTGAGTAATATTATATGAGAAGAATTTGGGTTTGTTTTTGGTTACCTGAGATATAAGTTAGCTAAACGATGGTGAGCTCTGTGATAATGAGGTTCAATTTTAATGGCTTCTCTGCACTCGAAAACTGCTTCAAGAACCCTTCCCAAAGCTGCTAAAGCTGCACTTTTGTTGCTTCGATAAGAAGCTTTATTGGGATCAATAGCAATGGCGGCTTCATACAAAGCCAAAGCTTCTCCGAACCTCCCATTCTTATAATCTTCATTGCCCATGAATTTCAACTGTTCGGGATCCATTCTGGTTGAAAGAGCTCGACAAAGAGAAGCTGGTTGTTGTTGTTCTTCCTTGCGTTTTTCTTCAACCGGTTTCTTCACTACATTTCCCATTACGGTGTTGGGATATTTCCCATTAGGCGTCGAAACATTGTCCTTTGCAACGTTATATGAATTGGTGGTAGAGTTCCCTCCTGCAGCAGGTTGCCTCAAGTTGCCTAAATTGCCATAAATCATCATGTTACTGGATGAAGCTCGAAGGAGATTGCTGTTGCCTTTGGTTTTTTGATGATCGACGATCATGCTTTCGAGCTCGCCGGAGATACTAATGGTTTCCTTAGGCACCTTTCGACCAAGGTTGCCGTTGCCATATCCTTGGGTAGCAGTCGTTGTTGCTCTACTCGGTTCTACAACGGGTTTCTGAACCAGGTTTTGCTGGTGGGGCTTAGGATGATTTGGGACCGATTTCACGGAGGGTTTTGATGGCGGCGCTTCCGGTCCGAAAAACTCCGTCTCATCAGAGCCACTTCGTCGCCGCTTTGTGTTTGAGCTGGCTGCAGTTTTGTCGTTGATGACGTTGTTGTTATTGTTAATAATATGCAAAGAACCTGTTGAAGTAGTCCTCCTAGGCCAAAAATTACGCTTCCCAAATACTGCATTTAATATCCCACAACCTGATCTCCTTTCCGGCGAAAACTCCTCCATGTTTTTGCTGCTCAACTCTCTGATAACAATGAAGATTTTCTTATAAACAAAAAATGGTGAATTTTGAAGCAATTAAGTAGCCAAAACATGGGTGATTTTCAACATGAATTGTAAAACAAAAGAATGCATGAGAGAGAAACTATCTTGATTTTGCCTATCTTTTGTCTTTTGGCTTAAAAGATGGTACGGAATAAATTATTAAGATTCGCAAAAAGAGAAAAAAAAGTTTGAAAGAAAAGAGAATAATGATTTACAGTTGTTTTGTTTTTATTAAAATTCCAAGTGTTCTTTTTTTTTTTTTTTTTTTTGTTTATGTCGTATGATGAAGTTTATAGAAGAGCTTGAGACACGGTCCAAGATTAAATGAGGATCTCCAAATCTTTAGAAAATTTTTAAAAAATGGAGGTTTACCCTTCATTATATATTTGGGGTTATTCTTTTATGAAGGTTTTGTTGTAAAAGCCAGCCAAGATAGTGTTATTCATGACCAAATTATAAGAGAAATCATAGACAGGAGGGCACGTCTTTATGTTGGTTGGGTTTTTTTATTAAGAAATAAAAACACAGAAAAATGTGTGAAATCTATTACTTTATTATGGCCAAAAAAGAAGAAGAAAAAAATCTATTAGTTTATTAATCCAATATAAAATATAACCACAATTTCTTTTCTTTTTTTATTCTCGTTTGTGAAACTTATTCTTTTGGGAATATACTATTATAAAATAATAAAATTTCTTATTAGGTTAAAATTATATTTAGATTGTTATTTAAGTATGGAACTAAATAGAACTCAACATCATTTTAATTCAATAAATTACTAAAAATTATATTTTAAACAATTAATATATACTAGTATAAGGTATTTATGTATTTTCATACAATTATAAAATTTAATAAAAAAACTTTAAATTAAGAAAAAGAATTGACTGTAACATCTTGAGATAGGGCCTGGAAGTTTGGACTTCGCAAGCAGGGGGTTCGCCAATGGTATGATGAATTGTTGACTGTCAGAAGACTTTCAATAGAGTACGCCAGCAAGATTGGTGAGCAGTATGCACCTAAAGACATGGTAAGGAGGGTTCGCCAACAGGTTTGGCGAGCTGTGGTTCACCAGTATAAGTTGAGTTACACTTGAACTAGGAAGTTGACTTGTTTTTCAGTTAGAATACTATCCATGCACGTAACCTTTTTCCTAAGTCAAGTAAGGTGTACTAAGAGTACTAAAACACTTAGTGCCTATAAATTAAGTCATTCCGATAGAAAGTTCTCTCATCGATTATTCTTTTTGCCAAGTCTCTATTCCGAACCAAAGTTCTTAGAAACCAAGGTAAGCCTTTGTGCTACTAGGGTTAATTGTCCAGGAAACTAGGTTCGCTCATATGTTTGAATTTTGTGTGCTTGTTAAGTAATTTGTGCATGTTTATGTATGTTGCGAACCAGCCGGACCATCTACTAGCAAGGACAAACGAAAAGCAAAACTTGTTTAAAATTTCAGCTAATCGGTGAGTGTCCAGGGATCGCCATTTGTGTGTGAACCATTATGTTTTTAGGAGTTTAGGGTTTTTAAAAACTAAGTTCCAAAAGTAAGCTTTTCTATAAACTCTATTTTCAAGGTACGTGATTGTGTTTTTAAAGACATGTTTTAAAAAGGATGATTTTACAAATTGTGTTTTTGGAAGTTTTCTATGCGAGCTATATGTGAACAAGTATTTTTTTATTCAAGCTCCTTATGTGAGCCTTATGTTGGATATATTGGCATGCCATAGGATTGTGAGTACTCAGCTATAAGTTTTTTGATTTGGGCATTGAGACCTTGAGACATGTGGAGAGATAAGGGAATGTCGAGCTATGCTCCATTCAAAGGGACATATTGGTGTGCAGGAGAGTGTTTAACTTTATGCTACACTTATGGGACATGTTAAGGACTCTTTAGGTCACAAGCGAGGCAATATAAAGAGATCTGCGTATCCAACTGATATGACAAGTATAAGAACATGTTTTTTTTTTTTATATTTTCAACTATATAAGAAAAGTATAAGAATAAGAACATGAACAATCACAAGGACATGTCAAGTTTGTGATTATGTTTTCTATTTTCTAAACAAAAACAAGTAAAGTTTTTAAATTAGATTTATGCGAACATGATATGTGTTGTACAAGTACATGTGGAACTGTTTTGCAAACTTATATGTTTTTTTTGACAAGCAAGTAACTACGAATTGGGTCTCACCCCTTCATAGTGAGACCAGCTCGCGAAATGGTTTTCAGACTAAGTTTCTGATTTTAACTTCGTATTTTAAGCATACTATGATGTTTCGTGTATATTCACTGAGTTCTCTAGGAACTCACCCACTCCTCTCTTACTTCACAGGTAAGTGAATTGGGATAGACAGTGGCGAGGTGATTGATCCAAAGCGAGGCTAATCAATATGGGTACCAATGAACCCTAGGAAAAGGCGATGTGGTTATTTCTTGGGAATAGAATTGTTATATTAGATGACTTCACTGATATAGAACCCAATTTTTCCTTAGGCTTATTTTATTTTTCAAATTCATGAACCATGGAGTTAAATACTTGTTCGTTAGATTATGTTGAATTCCTTTAGTATGTATAAAGACTTAAGTTTCATTATGCTTCCTTTTGCGCGTGCCATGTTATGTTCTTTAAATTTTGACTAAGTATGGTTTAACCCCTTATGCGAGCCAATTTTTGATGCGAGATATCCATGCATGTGACCCCCTATGTGTTTGTGACCTCGTATTGTATGCGAACCCTTATTGGTAAAAGCACTACTTGTTTGTGAACCCAGTTAAAGTAAGCGAACCTTTGAAGGTATGACCTTTCTTGTTGCAAAGCCCGTATTGTATGCGAACCCATATTGTATGTTATTATGCGAACCTATATTGTTGTGCGGACCTTAATATTAAGTTCTAAGTACTTGTGTATTTTTGTTCGAATATGTGAACCCTAAAGTCTTTACTGTTTGTTGACATGCGAACCATTCCTCTTTACATAGATTTGATGTGTTTCATGTTTTACATTTTATACATGTTATTATGACATTTCGTTGCATTGTGATAACTTAGCACATTTTTATGCTGTAAATCCGTGGTGTGTTGGAGGTTAGGTTGGGAGTTAATGGAGAGTCACTTTGGTGGCTATTGTGGTACACTAGATTTAGGTCGAACCAACTCAACCAGGTTTAGGGTGTTTCATTTGTTGGTATTAGAGCAAGGTTCGCCAAATTGATTATTTTATAGGTAAGTTCGCCAAAATGGCGAAGCATGTTCGCCAAATTTGGCGTAGTAGGATCACTGTAACACCCCTAACCCGTAACCGTCGCCGAAATAGGGTTAAGAGGTATTACCAATCATTTCGTAACATTTAATTTCATTCCACATCAAAACATAGCAATTCACATTCATATAGTCCCTTAATTAGGTCAACGAGACCTTAATCATGCATTAGAAAGAGGTCGAGACTAATCCGAATACATACAAAAATTTCTAAAAATTTAACATTTTTTTAAAGCTACAGGTCACACGCCCGTGTGGGTAGGCCGTGTGCCTCACACGGCCTCGGACACGCCCGTGCGTCCAAGCCGTGGCAGAACAGGGCATACATACTAACTTGTCCACACGGCCTGAGACACGCCCGTTTGTCTCACCTGTAGTCGACACTGACTTGCACCACACGGCCAGTCACACGCCCGTGTATCTAGCCCGTATGCGAGCCTGACTTGCTTCAATTTGCAAACTCGAAAGACACGATCGAGCCACATGCTCGTGTGCTCAACCGTGTGGCAATTATAGGCCATTTGCAAGGCCAAATTGCCACCCACACTTGAGATTACCTATAAGCATCAAACCATATACATTTATACCTCAAATGGCAACCAAAACATACCTATATATACACCAATTAATCATCATCCACACCATCTATTTACATACTCAATTAAGTCCATCTAAAAACACCAATTTCACACCCCAAATCATATAAGTCAAACATCATGTAATTCATACCACAAGTTCACATTTAAACCACATTTTTCATCAACCAATTTAAGCATGAAGCATACATATCCATTTTCACTAACTCATTCCATATTTATCATTCACATAACCCACACATATGAACCAACATCATTCAACTTCCAAGCCATATCACATGGCATAGCTTGTACACTTCAAAACATGCTATACCTACTAGCCTATAAATGCCATATTCATTATATATACATCTTTCCAAAAATACCAAAATAGATAGCCAATAGTGTGATTTAGTCGCTGACGATCCCCAGATCCGAGCTAGCTTTAAAGACACTGTAAAACAGAGAAGCACTTCACACAATAAGCTTTTAAAGCTTAGTAAGTTCGTAATATAATACATTTAACTCAATAATTCAATTACAATACACAATATAAACCATCACTTAGATTAATTCACAAGAATGCACAATCTCATCCATATCCAATACTCACATCACTATCAATTCATCTATTTCCAAATTCATCAACCACATAGGTTCCATACATACCTTTGCCAACACTTAGTTAATGACAAATTTTTGCTACTCAATGTTTGATACCACATTTCTATCAATCTTCATTATTCCTTCGATTCAATCGCACACTTAGTGCCCATTTCATAGCCGAAGCTTAAATATCATTGCACACTTAGTGCCTCTACATTAAACCGAATTTATCTTGGTATCGCACACACAGTGCTATTCGCCTCTGTCCCGATTCTAATTGCGCACACTTAGTGCCACATTTCTCAATTCCACATATAGCATTTCTAATTCAATAATCACATATTCTTTCATTTCATAGCACTTAGATATAGATTTAAAAACTCATATTATATCCGAACTTACCTCGGACGTCGAAGTAACAAAACGAATCGATTAATCGAGCACTTTATCTTTGCCTCGATCTCGATCCAAATCCCTCTTTTCTTGATCTATACATATTCAAATTTAGCTCATTCAATCACCAAATCATTCAATTTAGTCCAAACACACATACTTAGGGCATTTTTACAAAATAGCCCTCACATTTTCACATTTCGACACTTTAGTCCCTATTTCATAAAATCATCAAATTCACATAATTTCACTTCACATATGCCTAGCCCAATTCTCCTTATGCTCATACAAGCCCATATATTTCATTTATTTCACATTTTAGTCCTCCAATTTCTCATTTTCATAATTTAGCCCAAATTACTCAATTTCATCAAAAATCCAAATACAAACTATGTTAACCCAACATTAAGCTTTCATATTCCACCAACTAACAACACAAAGCTCACATATTCATCAATGGCACTTCTCAAAATCTTCATCAAATTCTAAAATTAAAGCATGGGTTTGATAATACACTAAGCAACGACCACAAAAACGTAGAAATTATCAAAAATCGAGCTCAAAACATACCTTGATTAGCCAAGCTTAGTGTCGAAATTATAAAAGCTCCAAACCCTTGTTTATTCTTTCTATTTTAGGTGAAACAAGATGATAAAATTTTCACCAAATGTTTTTGTTTTATTTATTTAACATTAATAATCATTTTACCATTTTGCCATTTTATTAATTCATTTAAAATTCCACTAACTATGTACATATATGTCCATCTCCACCATCTATGGTCAAATTAAAACATAAGGACCTTTCATTTAATAAGCCATGCCAATTAAGCACTTTAACAATCAGCACACAGCTTTTGCATTTTATGCGATTAAGTCCTTTTTTGCAAATTAAGCACACAAACGTTGAAATTTTTACACAGAACTTTCACACATGCTCAATCACATATTGTAAACACCAAAAATAATTTTAAAATATTTTTTCGACCTCAAATTTGTGGTCTCGAAACCACTATTCTGACTAGGGTCTAAACCGGGCTGTTACAACTCTCCCCCCTTAGGGATTTTCATCCCAAAAAATCTTACCAGTGAATAAGTTTGGATATTGCTCTCTCATAACATCTTCAGGCTCCCACGTAGCCTCTTCAACTCTGTGTTTGTGCCACAACACTTTCACTAAAGAAATTTTCTTGTTTCTCAACTCTTTAGTCTCTCGTGCTAAAATTCAGATCGGTTCTTCACTATACGATAAATCTAAATGAATCTCGACCTCAGTAGGAGCAATCACATGAGATGGATCAGATCTGTATCGTCGAAGCATCGATACGTGAAACACATTATGAATCTTTTTTAACTCAGGTGGTAACAACAATTTATAAGCAACCGGCCCAATTCGTTCAATAATCCCATACGGCCCGATGAACCTCGGACTCAACTAGCCTTTTCTGCCAAAACGAAGTATTTTCTTCCACGGAGACACTTTCAAAAACACTTTATCACCGATCTCAAATTCAATATCTTTCCGTTTCAAATCTACATAGGACTTCTGACGATCTGAAGCCGCTTTCAAACTGTCACGGATCACTTTCACTTTCTGCTCGGTCTCTTTGATTAAATCAACCCCGTGAATCTTATTCTCGCTAAGCTCAGTCCAGTATAATGGAGTTCAGCATTTCCGACCGTAAAGAGCCTCATATGGTGCCATTTTGATGCTAGATTGAAAACTATTATTGTATGCGAATTCAATCAATGACAAATGCTTTTCCCACATACTTTCAAATTCAAGAATACAACATCTCAACATATCCTCAAGAATCTGAATGATCCGCTCGGATTGACCATCCGTTTGCGGATGAAATGTAGTACTGAAATGCAGCTTTGTGCCTAAAGCCTCTTTCAATTTCTTCCAAAACCGCGAGGTAAATCTCTGATCTCTGTCAGATACAATAGATAGTGGCACCCCATGCAATCTCACAATCTCAGAGATATACAATTTAGCTAATTTATCAAGTGAATAATCTGTTCTCACCGGAACAAAATGAGCTGATTTCGTCAATCTGTCAACTATCACCCAGATTGCATCTTTCTTTCTCGGAGATAAAGGTAGTCCCGACACAAAGTCCATCGTGATTCCCTCTCATTTCCACTCAGGAATCATAATCTGTTGTAACAAACCGGATGGAACCTGATGTTCAGCTTTAACTTGCTGACATATTAAACATTTCGAAACAAACTCTGAGATATCCTGTTTCATACCATGCCACCAATAAAATTGTTTCAGATCATTATACATTTTTGTACTTCCCGAATGAACAGCCAAACGACTATTATGAGCTTCGTTCAAAATCAACTAAATCAACTCTGAATTCCTCGGAACACAAATCTTATCTCTGAATCTCAAACAATCATCATTATCCACTCGAAATTCAGAATCATAATTCAAACCACATTGAGCTCGTTTTGTCATCATCTCATTATAACTTTTCTGGGCATCACAAATCTGATGTATAAACATCGGCCTCACTTTCAACTCATTAAAATCAACCATCATCACACGGATCTATTTGAGTACTCATTGCTCGCATAAAGCAAATAAAGACTTTTGGCTCAAAGCGTCAGCAACAACATTAGCTTTTCCCAGATGATAATCAATTACTAATTCATAGTCTTTTAGTAATTCTAACCATATCCGCTGTCTCAAATTTAATTCTTTCTGAGTCATCAGATATTTCAAACTCTTGTTATCAGTATAAATTTGACATTTCTCTCCAAATAGGTAGTGACGCCAAATCTTCAATGCAAATACAATCGCAGCTAATTCAAGATCGTGCGTTGGGTAGTTCTTTTCATGCGGCTTTAACTGTCTCGAAGCATAAGCTATAACTTTGCCCTCTTGCATCAAAGACACACACCCAAAACCGTTCAACGATGCATCACTTTGTAAACTATAAATTCTTTACCCGATTCAGGTTGGGCTAACACTGGTGCCTCTGTCAACAATACTTTCAACTATTCAAAACTCTGCTGGCACTTTTCTGACCATTCGAATTTAACATCTTTCTGTAACAATTTCGTCAACGGAGTCGCAATCATCGAAAAGCCTTTCACAAACCACCTATAATATCCCGCTAGTCCTAGAAAACTACGGACTTCAGACACATTTCTCGGAGGCTTCCACTCTAAAATTGCTGAAATCTTGTTCGGTTCAACTCGTATTCCCGCAGCAGATACAATATGTCCCAGAAAACCCACCTCACGCAACTAAAACTCACATTTGTTAAACTTTGCATACAATTTCTTTTCACGCAGAGTCTGTAACACGATTCTCAAATGCTCGGCATGTTGCGTCTCATCACAAGAATAAATCAGAATGTCATCAATAAACACCACGACAAATCAATCCAAATACGGTCTGAATATCCGATTCATCATAGCCATAAACACTGCAGGTGCATTCGTTAGTCCAAAAGGCATAACTAAGAATTCATAATGTCCGTACCTTGTTCTAAAAGCAGTTTTCGACACATCTGATTCTTTAGCTCGTAGCTGATAATAGCCCGATCTCAAATCTATCTTAGAAAACACTGTAGCTCCTTTTAGCTGATCAAATAAATCATCAATTCACGGTAGAGGATATTTATTCTTTATCGTCACTTTGTTCAACTGTCGGTAATCAATACACATCCTCATAGTTCCATCTTTCTTTTTCACAAACAACACATGAGCACCCCAGGGCGAGAAAATCGGTCGTGCAAATCCTCTATCTGTCAACTCTTGCAACTGAGACTTCAACTCTTTCAATTCTGTCGGTGCCATTCTATACGGAGCTATTGAGATAGGAGTTGTTCTCGACACTAAATCAATACCAAACTCGACTTCTCGTATCGGAGGTAATCCTAGTAATTCTTCAAGAAACACATCTGGGAACTCGCAAACTACAGGCACAGATTCAACTTTCTTTTCTTTCACTTTTGTATCTATCACATATGCAAAATAAGCTTCACAACCCTTTTTTCAAATAATTCAAGACTTTCATCGAGGATATTACTGCTGGTAGCCCATTCAAATCACTGGATTCAATTCGAACTATCTCTCCGTTCTGACTTCTCGAATCAATACTCTTCCGTTTACAATTCACAACAGCATTATGTAAGGTTAGCCAATCCA
Source organism: Gossypium sturtianum (assembly GCA_025698515.1). Taxonomy (NCBI): domain Eukaryota; kingdom Viridiplantae; phylum Streptophyta; class Magnoliopsida; order Malvales; family Malvaceae; genus Gossypium; species Gossypium sturtianum. The sequence continues at coordinate 25,473,779 of CM046952.1, forward strand.
TACCCAAAATTATATCAAATTCATCGAATGGTAGCAGCATTAAATTAGCCGGAAAATAAATATCCCGAAACATCAACGGACAATTCTTACACACTTTATCAACAAGAACACACTTGCCTAAGGGGTTCGATACTCTAATAACAAATTCAGTAGACTCAACAGGCAGAGTCTTACTAGATACTAGATTCACACACACATATGAATGAGTAGATCCTGGATCTATCAATGCAATCACATCGGTATCAAATAGAGTAAAAGTACCAGTTATGACGTCTGAAGATGACGCTTCTTCACGAGCGCGAATAGCATAGGCTTGGGCAGGTGCTCTCGCCTCGGATCTCATAGCTGTATCGGTAGTCCCTCTCTGACTTCCACTCACATTTTCGGTGTTTTTACATGGTCTACCCCTACTCATCGTATTACTCGGTCTCACACTCTGAACATTATCTTTCTCAACTAACTATAGGCAATCTCGAATGAAGTGATCTCGTGATCCACTTTTATAGCAAACTCTATTATTATACTTGCCCCAGCATTCTCCAACATGTCGTGTAACAGCCCGATTTAGGGGCTAGTCGGAACAGTGACCTCGGGATCACTAATCCGAGGCTAGAGAAAAATATTTTCATGTTATTTTATGTGTTATAACATGTTTATAGGGGTGCATGAAAATTTTGGTGCTTTAATTTTAGCGATTTCTTGCTTAATCGCGAAAAAAGACTAAATCGCATTAAGTGCGAAAGTTCTACTTTATTTGCTAGAGGTGCAAAATAGCTATAGAATATCAATTGGAGGTCCCATATAACACTCCTAACCCGCATCCATCACCGGAATGGGTTACGAGCATTACCGGAAAAGATTCAACTTTCATCATTCAAATAAATCACTCATATCACATTCGAAAGCAAACATTCGTCTAACAATATAAAATATCTAAGCCAAATATAAACATGCAAATATCACTTTTCTTGCAATGAAACCTTTATTCAATTTAAATACTTGTATTTAAAACCTAACTGACCATTTCATAATTAATGACTCATTAAACAATTATCACCTTACACATAAAAACCTATTTTTAATATCATTTGCTGAGTTCACTAGCTATTGATATTAAGTATATCTCATGCATATCATAAATATTTAACAACTGAATTACAAATGCAAATCATACAATCAATGCAATTCAAAATTTAAAACACATTAATAATTATAACTTAATCAAATATCAAACGGATTTATAATACCATGCACAGATACCTTTCAATCATATTGTAAGCTCATATATTTATACAGATGGCCGAAACTCATAGCATTTTCACAACCATCATATTTTTAATTACTCTTTCATTATAGGCTCAACCCAAAACCAACCAGACATATATATACAGCATAACCGATTCTTTTATACCACAACCGAAATTAATAACCAACCTCAAAATATAATCACATAACACAACTATAATCAATCATGGCATACCACATAATTAAGCCATTTCTATACATATAGCATTTATCATATATACCATTCATGTCAAATATATATAGCATTATAAGCAAAATGGGCTCAAACCATAACTAAAATATTACCGAAATTATCATGGAGATTAAGCCATTTTCGCATGGCTCAAATTATACATATTCAAGGTCGAACAAATATACATATTAGCCTAGATTATACATGCCATAAGTTCGGAAATAAACTTTTAAAAGTACCAAAGATTGACGATAGTGTGGATAACTTCGACGACGATCCCCGAGCTCGTAACTTACAACCAAAATCTATAAAACAGAATAACAAAAACACACAGAGTAAGCTAACTTAACTTAGTAAGCCTTAAGCAAATTAAACAATTCAAATGAACAATCAAACATTTCAAACAAAACAAATTGTATCATTAATATTAAACTTTAACACAAATAATTTTACCTTGGCCGGATACTAATATTTCTCATTTAATATAATTGTATTCAATCTTTCATTCCCAAAATAACACTATCTCAATAAAATTTACAATCATACCTATTTGATCGAATAATCATGATCCAAAATATCATCTTAAAATTACTCACTTATAAGGCCGAATACACATGGTTTATTATTTTATCACATATGGCCGAATATACAAATCACAATATGTTATAACATATGTCCGAACATACAAGCTCAATAAAACATCACTTATGCACATACCTATTTGGCCGATTATACAAGCTCAAATAAACATCACATATGTATATACCTATTTGGCCGAATATACAAGGACACATATATGCCCATATCTAAAATCAATTCCATAATATTCATACTATTTATTTACAAAGACGAATACACTTACTAAAATTCACATATATTCTTCAATTGTATCACATATAACTAGTAACAAATATCAATTTACTAATTTACCTTATCTCCAACAACCAATAGACTTACACATACCTGAACATTGAGCTCACTTACCGAATTTAAATCCCACATCATCAAGAATCTATTTAAGCATACATTTATAATAATTCACCGGCATAAAGCCTGCTAGGCATAAAGCCTGGTATCTTTCACCGGCACAAAGCCTGCTAGGCTTAAAGCCCGATATTATCCACAGGCACAAAGCCTGCTAGGCTTAAAGCCCGAATTCTTTCACCAGCATGAGGCTTGCTAGGCTCAAAGCCTGAATATCATATTTATAAAGCTGTCCCGCAACCAATTTATATATCAAACTTTTCTTGTACTTCATAATCTTCATTCGAACTTTCGAATATTATAACTCAATCGAACTAAACTTAAACATATTAATTCTATAATTAATCATACTCGGCTAATTCAAAACTAATTCCACAATTTCCAAATCAGCATATTAATAAATTATATACACAATTTACATTGTTTAATCGCTTAAAGACTTACCTCGGATATCGTCGAACGACAAAAATCGGCTATTCAACTATTTTCGCTTTTCCCCGATCCAAGTCTGATTTCTTTGGTTCTTGATCTTGAATTTAAACCAACAATGGCCGAACCTAGCTTGTTTTCCCTTTCTTTTTCTTTATTTTAGTTTCGGCAATGAGAGCTTAAGAAAAAGATGAACATGACATATTTCTTTTATGTTTTATTATAACATATGTTATTATTATATTACTAATTTAACCTTAACTTAATAACATTTTAAACATAAAATAAATGGGCATAATAGACCTTAGCCGTCCACTATCTTTTAAAGTGGGTTTATTGCATTTTAAATGCTCCCACTTAAAAAGACAACCTCAATTTAGTCCTAACACATTAAACTATCAAGTTTACAATTTACGCGATTAAGCCCTTTTTATTAAATTAAGCCCATAAACAATCAAATTTTTATACGAAACTTTCACACATGCTAATTCACATATAATTAACACAGAAATTAATATTTAAACATTTTTTTGACTCGGATTCGTGGTCCCAAAACCACCGTTCCGATTAGGGTCTAAATCGGACTGTTACAACTCTCTCCCCTTAGGGATTTTCGTCCCCGAAAATCTTATCGGTGAATAGGTTTGGATAACGCTCTTTCATTGTATCTTCTGACTCCCAAGTTGCTTCTTCAACTCCATGCTTTTGCCACAGTACTTTAACTAACGGAATTTTCTTATTTCTCAATTCTTTTATCTCACGATCCAGAATACAAATCGGTTCCTCTTCATATGTCAAATCAGGCTGTATCTCAACCTCTGTCGGGCAAATCACATGTGATGGATCAGATCGATCTCTGCGAAGCATCGAAACATGGAAGACATTATGGATCTTTTCTAGCTCAGGTGGTAATTGTAATCTATAAGCAACCGGCCCGATACGCTCTGTGATTTCATACGGTCCAATGAATCTCGGACTTAATTTGCCTTTACGACCGAATCTGAGTACTTTCTTCCACGGTGAAACTTTCAAAAACACTTGATCTCTGATTTGAAACTCAATATCTTTACGCTTCAAATCCACATATGACTTCTGACGATCTAATGCAGCTCTCAAACTATCACGGATTACTGCAACTTTCTGCTCAGTTTCTTTAATCAAGTCAACCCCGTGTATCTTATTTTCACTGAGCTCGGTCCAATACAATGGTGTACGGCATTTACGACCGTATAAAGCCTCGTAGAGTGCCATCTTAATACTAGATTGAAAGCTATTATTGTAGGCAAATTCAATCAGAGGTAAGTATCTTTCCCACGTACCTTCGAACTCAAGGATGCAACATCTCAACATATCCTCAAGTATCTGAATGATCCGTTCGGACTGGCCATCTGTCTGCGGATGAAAAGCTATGCTAAAGTGCATTTTTGTACCTAACGCATCTTGCAATTTCTTCCAAAACCACGATGTAAATCTCGGGTCTCTATCTGAAACAATAGAAATAGGCACACCATGTAATCTTACAATTTGTGATACATACAATTCAGCAAGCTTATCGAGCGAATAATACGTACGAACTAGAACAAAGTGAGCTGATTTGGTCAATCTATCCACTATAACCCAAATTGCATCTCTCTTGCTCGGTGTCATAGGTAAACCGGATACAAAATCCATAGTGACTTTGTCCCATTTCCACTCAGGTATCATGATCGGCTGAAGTAACCCAGAAGGTACCTGATGCTCAGCTTTTACTTGTTGACAAATTAAACATTTCGAAACAAAGTCAGATATGTCTCGTTTCATACCAGGCCACCAATAGAACTGTTTCAGATCGTTATACATTTTCGTGCTACCCGGATGAACAGACAATTGGCTGCTATGAGCTTCATTTAAAATCATCTGAATCAAATCTGAATTCCTCGAAACGCATATTCGATCTTTGAATTTCAAGCAGTCATTCTCATCAATTTGAAATTCTGATTCAACATTACTTTCACACTGAACTCGTTTTGCCAACAAATCTTTATCAACTTTCTGGGCATCACCAATTTGTTGAACAAACAACGGTCTTGCTTTTAATTCGGCTACTATCGAACCATCAGACATAACCATATGTGCGTTCATTGCACGTAGAGCAAATAATGACTTTCGACTTAAAGCATTCGCAACAACATTAGCTTTTCCCGGATGGTAGTCAATCACTAGCTCATAATCTTTCAACAGCTCTAACCATCGGCGTTGTCTCAAATTCAAATCTTTCTGAGTCATCAAATACTTCAGGCTTTTGTGATCTCAATAAACATGACATTTCTCACCGAATAGATAATGACGCCAAATCTTCAACGCAAACACAATGGCTGCTAGTTCCAAATCATGTGTCGGATAGTTTCTTTCGTGTGGCTTCAACTGTCTCGAGGCATAAGTTATGATTTTGCCTTCCTGCATCAAAACACAACCCAAACCATTCAAATATGCATCACTATAAATAACAAATTCTTTACCCGATTCAGGCTGGACTAACACAGGAGCTTCGGTCAAATGAGCTTTCAACTGATCGAAACTTTTCTGACACTTTTCTGACCACTCAAACTTAACATCTTTTTGTAGCAGCTTTGTCAACGGTGTAGCAATCATAGAAAAACCTTTCACAAACCGTCTGTAGTAACCAGCGAGCCCCAGAAAGCTTCGAACTTCAGAAACATTTTTCGGTGGTTTCCAGTCAAGTATAGCTGATATTTTATTCGGATCAACCCGAATACCTGATGCTGAAACAACATGGCCCAGGAAACTAACTTCACGTAACCAGAACTCACACTTACTAAACTTTGCATACAACTGTTTATCTCACAAAGTTTGTAGCACAAGTCTCAGATGCTCGGCATGCTCGATTTCATCTCTGGAGTAGATCAGAATATCATCTATAAATACTACCACAAATCGATCTAAATACTGTCTAAAAATCTGATTCATCAGATCCATAAAAACAGCAGGTTCATTTGTAAGTCCGAAAGGCATGACCAAAAACTCGTAGTGTCCGTACCTCATCTGGAAAGTAGTCTTTGGCACATCAGAATCTCTGACTCGCAACTGATAATAACTCGATCTCAAATCTATCTTTGAAAACACTGAAGCCCCTTTTAGCTAATCAAACAAGTCGTCAATCCGTGGCAACGGGTATTTATTCTTTATAGTCACCTTATTTAACTGTCGGTAATCAATACACATTCGCATAGTTCCATCTTTCTTTTTCACAAATAGAAGTGGCGCACCCCAGGGAAAAAACTCAGTCGTGCAAAACCCCTATCTGTTAACTCTTGCAACTGTGCTTTCAACTCTTTTAATTCAGTAGGTGCCATCCGATACGGAGCTATCGAAATCGGAGTCGTTCCCGGAACTAACTCAATACCAAACTCTACTTCTCAAATAGGTGGCAAACCCGGTAATTCTTCAGGAAACACATCCGGATATTCGCACACAACTGGTACAGATTTAATCTTCTTTTTAGTCACTTTACTATCAAGCACATAAGCAAAGTAAGCTTCATAACCCTTTCTCACATACTTCTGAGCTAAAATCGACGATATTACTGCTGGTAACCCATTCAAATCATTAGATTCAATCCGAATAATTTCACTGTTCTGACATCTCAAATCAATTGTCTTTCTTTTGCAATTAACAACGGCATCGTGCAAAGTCAACCAGTCCATACCCAAAATTATATCAAATTCATCAAAAGGCAACAACATAAAATCAGCTAGAAAACATGAATCTCGAATCATCAACGGGCAATTTTTACACACTTTGTCAACCAATACACACTGGCCCAGGGGGTTTGATACTCGAATCACAAACTCAGTAGACTCAACAGCGAGAGTTCTTCGGATACTAATGTTTCACACACATAGAATGAGTCGAACCAGGATCAATCAACGCAATAACACTAGTATTATAAAGAGTGAAAGTACCGGTAATAACATCTGGGGAAGAAGCATCCTCACGAGCGCGTATAGCATATGCTCTAGCAGGTGCACGAGCCTCAGATCAAACTGCTGTCTCTTTTGTTCCTCTCTGACTGCCACCTACATTACCCGAATGCATGGGTGGTCTGGCTCGCGCTGACATGTTGCTCGGTCTCGTATTCTGAATAGTATTTTGCTCGGCTAACATTGGGCACTCCCGGATAAAATGATCCATCGATCCACATTTAAAACATGACCGATCATGTAATCTACAACTTCTAGAATGCCATTTACCACAATGCTTGCACTCAACACTGTTCTGTTGAACATTACCAACACTGGCAATCGAAGTGGCTCGTGAACCCACAGGAGGTCGATCTCGGTCTCGTCTAGAAAAGTCTGAAGTAGCTTTATGTCGACTAGAATCATCTCTGAACTTCTTTGATACTGAGTGAAAAGTCTTACTCGATGATCTCTTACGGAAGTCTCTGGCTTCTAAATCAGCTTTTCTTTTCTCTTTCCTAAGCTCTTCGGCTTTACAGGATCGCTCAACAAGTACCACGAACTCTTTAATCTCAAGTATTCCAACCAGCAATTTAACGTCTTCATTCAAACCATCTTCAAATCTTTTACACATGATAGCTTTGGTTGAAACACATTCACGAGCATATCGGCTTAGTCTCAAAAATTTTTGTTCATACTCAGTTACGGTCATAAGACCCTGCTTCAATTCTAGAAATTCTTTACGTTTTTGATAGATGAATCTCTGGCTGATGTATTTCTTACGGAACTCAGTCTGAAAGAATTCCCAGGTCACTTTCTCTTTCGGAACCACCGATACTAGTGTATTCCACCAGTGATATGCGGTGTCTCGTAGTAAGGATATAGTATATTTTAAGCATTCATCCGGAGTACATGATAGCTCATCGAACACATGGATAGTATTATCAAGCCACAGCTCAGCTCGTTCAGCATCATCATCATCATTAGCTTTAAACTCTTTGGCCCCGTGTTTTCTGGTTTTATCTACAAGAGACCTGTTAAATCTCATTGGATCAATCATCGAGGGTACTATAGGTATCGGAGATGGATTATTCGGGGGTGGAGGTTGTTGTATAGCCGGATTAGTCCGGATATATTGAGTAAACCAGTCGTTCATCATTTGATAGAAGGCTTGCTTAGCCTCCCCCTCATGGCTACTTGAAATAGGTTGAGATTCAACCGGCGCGGGATTAGGCGCTACGCTCTCGACATCATCAGCTACGGTTCTATCGGGATCCATTTACTATATAAAAACACATTTCAGATGTCAGAAGTCATCACACTATCGCATTATAAATTATGGCATGTATAGCTAGACTCACACGCGCTACGGTAGTCCTAGAATCGACTAAACCGTAGCTCTGATACCAATAAAATGTAACACTCCTAACCCGCATCCATCACCGGAATGGGTTACGAGTATTACCGGAAAAGATTCAACTTTCATACATTCAAATAAATCACTCATATCACATTCGAAAGCAAACATTCGTCTAACAATATAAAATATCTAAGCCAAATATAAACATGCAAATATCACTTTTCTTGCAATGAAACCTTTATTCAATTTAAATACTTGTATTTAAAACCTAACTGACCATTTCAAAATTAATGACTCATTAAACAATTATCACCTTACACATAAAAATCTATTTTTAATATCATTTGCCGAGTTCACTAGCAATTGATATTAAGTATATGTCATGCATATCATAAATATTTAACAACTGGATTACAAATGCAAATCATACAATCAATGCAATTCAAAATTTAAATCACATTAATAATTATAACTTAATCAAATATCAAACGGATTTATAATACCATGCACAGATACCTTTCAATCATATCGTAAGCTCATATATTTATACAGATGGCCGAAACTCATAGCATTTTCACAACCATCATACTTTTAATTACTCTTTCATTATAGGCTCAACCCAAAACCAACAACACATATATATACAGCATAACCGATTCTTTTATACCACAACCAAAATTAATAACCAACCTCAAAATATAATCACATAACACAACTATAATCAATCATGGCATACCACATAATTAAGCCATTTCTATACATATAGCATTTATCATATATACCATTCATGTCAAATATATATAGCATTATAAGCAAAATGGGCTCAAACCATAACCAAAATATTACCGGAATTATCATGGAGATTAAGCCATTTTCACATGGCTCAAATTATACATATTCAAGGTCGAACAAATATACATATTAGCCTAGCTTATACATGCCATACGTTCGGAAATAAACTTTTAAAAGTACCAAAGATTGACGATAGTGTGGATAACTTTGACGACGATCCCCGAGCTCATAACTTACAACCAAAATCTATAAAACAGAATAACAAAAACACATAGAGTAAGCTAACTTAACTTAGTAAGCCTTAAGCAAATTAAACAATTCAAATGAACAATCAAACATTTCAAACAAAACAAATTGTATCATTAATATTAAACTTTAACACAAATAATTTTACCTTGGCCGGATACTAATATTTCTCATTTAATATAATTGTATTCAATCTTTCATTCCCAAAATAACACTATCTCAATAAAATTTACAATCATACTATTTGATCGAATAATCATGATCCAAAATATCATCTTAAAATTACTCACTTATAAGGCCGAATACACATGGTTTATTATTTTATCACATATGGCCGAATATACAAATCACAATATGTTATAACATATGTCCGAACATACAAGCTCAATAAAACATCACTTATGCACACCTATTTGGCCGATTATACAAGCTCAAATAAACATCACATATGTATATACCTATTTGGCCGAATATACAAGGACACATATATGCCCATATCTAAAATCAATTCCATAATATTCATACTATTTATTTACAAAGCCGAATACACTTACTAAAATTCACATATATTCTTCAATTGTATCACATATAACTAGTAACAAATATCAATTTACTAATTTACCTTATCTCCAACAACCAATAGACTTACACATACCTGAACATTGAGCTCACTTACCGAATTTAAATCCCACATCATCAAGAATATATTTAAGCATACATTTATAATAATTCACCGGCATAAAGCCTGCTAGGCATAAAGCTCCGATATCTTTCACCAAGACAAAGCTCCTGCTAGGCTTAAAGCCCGATATTATCCACCGGTACAAAGCCTGCTAGGCTTAAAGCCCGAATTCTTTCACCAACACGAGGCTTGCTAGGCTCAAAGCCTGAATATCATATTTATAAAGCTGTCTCCAAACCAATTTATGTATCGAACTTTTCTTGTACTTCATAATCTTCATTTGAACTTTCGAATATTATAACTCAATCGAACTAAACTTAAACATATTAATTCTATAATTAATCACATTCGGCTAATTCAAAACTAATTCCACAATTTCCAAATCAGCATATTAATAAATTATATACACAATTTAAATTGTTTAATCGCTTAAAGACTTACCTCGGATATCGTCGAACGACAAAAACCGGCTATTCAACTATTTTTGCTTTTCCCCGATCCAAGTCTGATTTCTTTGGTTCTTGATCTTGAATTTAAACCAACAATGGCCGAACCTAGCTTGCTTTCCCTTTCTTTTTCTTTATTTTAGTTTTGGCAATGAATGCTTAAGAAAAAGATGAACATGACATATTTCTTTTATGTTTTATTATAACATATGTTACTATATTACTAATTTAACCTTAACTTAATAACAGTTTAAACATAAAATAAATGGGCATAATAGACCTTAGCCGTCCACTATCTTTTAAAGTGGGTTTATTGCATTTTAAATGCTCTCACTTAAAAGACAACCTCAATTTAGTCCTAACACATTAAACTATCAAGTTTATAATTTACGCGATTAAGCCCTTTTTATTAAATTAAGCCCACAAACAATCAAATTTTTATACGAAACTTTCACGCATGCTAATTCACATATAATTAACACGAAAATTAATATTTAAACATTTTTTTGACTCAAATTTGTGGTCCCGAAACCACTGTTTCGATTAGGGTCTAAATCAGACTGTTACATCCCAAATGTGAAATTTGGCCTTGTTTTAAGTGAGTTTGCCGGCCATGTGACATAAGGGACAAGATCATTTAATTTTGGTCAAAATGGTGGAAATTAGGTGGAAAATGAATAAAATAAGATGAAATAAGCAAAAAGTTATCATCTTTTTATTTTTTTCTCTTCTTCCACCGAAAATACAAGCAAGAATGGGGGTTGTTGAAGCTAAAAATTTCAGCAAGCTTTTCTTCACTCAAGTAAGTGATTTTGATGATTTTAATTGATAAATTTTGTACTTTTGGAGTCCCCAAAGCTTAAGCTAGCTAATGAGGGGACTAATTTACAATATGGTTGAAAGTCTAGGGACTTGCCATGAGAGAGTTTATGTAGGTTGCTGAATTTTTATGGGAGGAAATGAATGTTAGAAAGATAAGAAACAACTTTTGTGAAAGGTGTTGTTATGAAAACACCTAATTAGGACTAATTTGTAAATGTTGCAAATTGGTAATAAGTGCATGAAATAGTTGAAATTTTGAGTTGCTATTGAAGAGAATATGATTCGGCTAGGCTTGATTAGTAAAGAAGATGGATGAAAATTATTTACAAACCTAGGGGCAAAATCGTAGTTTTGCCAAAGTATAGGGGCAAAATGGTCATTTTTGCCTAAGTAGAGATTAAGTTGTAATATGATCATTAAGTGATTAAATGAGTAAATTTTATTGTTCTAGATCGAAGAAAATGAGATTCGAACCTAGAACGGGAGAAAAGAGAAATGTGGGCAAAAAGGTCCATTTCTACCCTTTTCGGTATCGAGGTAAGTTCATGTGTTAAATTTTACAACCTTGAGTGAAGTACTTGCAATATTTCGATGTTATATAAATTGGTTATTTCCTCTATGTGTACGTCAGATATGTTTTGATATGATGTCAAGACATGAAAGTCTTGATTTAATCCATGAATAGTGGAAATGTAATTAGTATGATACGATGGTAATTAAGGTCCCGTGTAAGACCATATTTAGAATATGACCTCGATATGGGATTTCGTATAAGACCATGTCGGGGACATGGCATCGAAATGTTAATTCATGTATGACCCTATCGGGGGTATGATGTTAGTGTGACTCTATGTGTATAAGACTCAAGGGAGTTACTTAACAATTTTAATGACTCAATAAGTATTTTGAAATTGATAATGAATGTGTTGTACCATGAGAGGTACATGTATGTGTTAGAACTGAATTGAGATGAATTCAGTATATGATGAACCCATAGGGGGTTATGTGTACATGATGCACTTTGGTTGCATAAGTTATAATTATTAATGCATTGTGTGAATGCAAACGATTATAGTAGAAAGCTAAGTAAGAATGGTAGTGTGTGAGGATGTTCCGGGTAAACATTTGAAGTACATAAACTCATGTGGATAACTATCCATGAATGTACAATAACGGTGGGCTGTGTGCGTTACCACCTTATTAATTATTAAACGATGGGCTGTGTACGATACCATCGCTTATTTATTTCAGTTGGTGGGCTAAGTGCGATACCACCCTAAATGCTTAACTACGATGGGCTGTGTGCGATGTTATCGTTAAGCATATTATCTAGTGGGCTATGTGCGATACAACTATAATTACCCTTTTTGGTAGGCTAGGTGCGATACTACCCTACTATCTGATTGTGGTGGGCTAAGTGTGAAACCATCGAGTACTTTAGCATTGTGGGTGGATTAGTGAGAATTCATGATGTGTGGTATCATGAGTAATGGGCGATATGAGTGATTTATTGAAAATGTTTTACGTGATTATGTGGTGACAAGTGCAGGGATGCATGCTAATTAATATGGGCATCTGGCTCGTGGCATGGTTAGAAAGTGGTAAGAGACAGAATGAGTAAGCTTCAAGGGTGATTGTGTAGGTAACTATGAGTTTAAGATGTAAAATTCATTATAATACCTTACGGTTGGGTATAACTAATGGTCATCAATATCTGATTATTATATGCATATGAACTTACTAAGCATTATTGCTTACTCCTCTTCCTTTCTCATCTCTTATAGGTTATTTTAGCTAGCTCGGGTTGGATATCACCGGGGATGTTTTCACACTATCGAGCAGACACTTGGTATGAGGTTTCGAGTCCTTATGAGTCATGGCATGTATAGGGCTAGTATTTAAGGTTGATTAAGTCATAGTTGAGATCGCCAAATGTGATAATCCAAGATTTGTAATTGATGATATGTGGAGTTTTTGTAATGAAATTTGTATGTGTGCAATGTAGAGTGGCAAGGGCTTGGTAGATAGCTTGATAATTATCCACATGGGTAGACACACAGGCGTGTGTCAAGACCGTGTGGGAGACACGGCTAGCACATGGGCGTGTGCCCAAGTCGTGTGAAGTTTGCACTTTACATTTGGAATTTAAATTGCCCACGGCTGAAGCACACGGTCGTGTGTATATGCCGTGTGGATAAGTCAGAATGCTAAGTTTTAGCACACGGGCCATGGCCACGGGCGTGTCAAGGCCGTGTGAAATTAGTCAGTGTCACCCACGGGCTAGTCACACGGGCGTGTGCCTAGGCCGTGTGACACAAACAGAATACTCATGATTTTATACACGGGGTAGGGACATGGGCATGTGTGACCACACGGCCTGACCACACGGGCGTGTCCCACTTCACATGGGCGTGTGGCCCCTGTTTTATTGAAAAGTTTCTCGAATTCGTAAAAGTTCCCGAGATAGTTCCGGTACCTCCCGAAAGTATATGTAGGGCCTCCTAGGCTGAGTATGTACAAGTGATGAGTTTAAACAAAATTTTATAACCCCGATCAAGATGTTTAAGAAAGATCAGTTAGGTAATGCCTCAAACCCTATTCCGGCTTGAATACGGGTAAGGGGTGTTACATTTAGTTGTATCAGAGCTATGGTTTAGTCGGTTTTCGGACTAACCTAGCGTGAGTAAGAGTCTGGCTATATATGCCATATGTAGACCGTGATAGTGTGATATCTCCCGGCTCTAATGAAATTATTTCGATTAAGACAGAGATGATTCCCAACCGAGCTAAATCCAATAATGTTATAAAGTGATAAGCTTATCTGTATTGACTTGATATGCATATGGTGTTATATACTCGACCTTTGAGTTAGGTGTATATAGTGAGTAATACATATATCCAGAGAGCGGGATATGTGTGTATGTACGACTGATTGAATGATGTATGAATAATATGTCCACATAGTTGAATCTCATGTGTGACCGTTAAAGTAGAGAATGTATAATGTTTTATTTTATGACTCTGTTATGAAGCCACACATATTATAGTGTGGGAGTTAAACTGAGAAGTTTGACTAAGTAGAATGCAGGAGATGAGTACGGTCGTTCAATGATAAATTGATGAATAAGACCATTGTTGGACCATGGCAATACATGTGATCCCATATAAGACCATGTCTGGGGCATGGCATTGGCAACGATACGTGATCCCATGTAAGACCATATCTGGGATATGGCGTCGGCATCGAATAGTGACTCCGTGTATGACCACGTCCGGGACCTGGCTTCGACATGAAATCATGTAAGACCATATCTGGGATATGGCGTCGATATTGATATAAGATCTCGTGCAAGACCACATCCAGGATATGGCATCGGCATCAACATGAGTTTCCCATGTAAGACCATATCTGGGATATGGCATTGGTATTGGTATGAGATTTCGTGTAAGACCATAGCGAGGCTATGGCATCGTGACAACATGTAAGGTAATCACTGGGCTATGATGTTATGATACGAGTAAGACCATAGTTGGACTATGGAAATTAAGTAAACGACGTACTCAAACCCGTAAGACATTCTTTAATTTGATAAGTGATGGTAAGAGAAATCAGAGTTTAATGTTGAGTACTCGAGTCGACATTAATGTGGAACTTGAGTAAGTGAAGTCACAGTTCGAGATGATAGGTGATAGAAACAATTGTAGCATGTGTAAGTGTGAAAATTTGCCTGGAGTGAGTTATGTGACTACGATGATATTTCATTAATAATGAATGTTAAATCATATGTATGTAGTCATGAGAGTCAAGTTAGAGGCTTTATGACCTCACCCCCTTATTACTATTGATTTATAATGAGATCCTTACGGGGGTTAAGTTGAATAAGCTCATGAGTACGAAATGAAAGAGTTTAGTGGCAAAACAAGTAGTAACGTATAACGAAATAAGGGTAGTTAGAAAGTGAGAACAGCTTTGAGAAGAATATCTGAATGTTTTAAAGATTGCACTAATTATGCAATGTTAAGAGTAAAGACAAAGTTATCCTAGGCTATTTGACTCAATTGAGTAGGAAGCCTGAGGTGTACGCTTATCGAGACCTTCCTGATTTGATGTTCACTAATGAAAAGGAATAGTCAAGGAGTTTTGATGACGGAAATGGTTAGAGAAACAATATTTGAACTGCGAAAGTGTTCGATCATGACAACCATAGTTGTATAGATTATAATGATCTCTTTGAGTTTTACGTATTAATAACTGTTGCCTTTCAGGGGTGATGTAGTTGTCCTTTTCATGAATCATGATCGTGTGAGAATGTTAGCTGACTGTAAGATCAGACAAAACGGTTGTCGATTTAGTCAATTGAAATCGACATTCATTTATCTCTTCATAACCTTATTCTGGTACTTTGAGGAGGAAGTTGGTGATAAAACTTTATGTGAGATTTCTCTTATAATTCCGTTGATCATGATTATCTTTAAAGTGTGTGTTCTTTGAGTTGTGATAGTTATATCTACTATGGTTGCGCTTTTGTTTTAATCATAGAAAGGTGATAATTCTAGTATAAGAAGTGAAATCACAAGTTTCATGTTGTATGATGGGTTTTCGGTAAGTTTAATAGAGTTAATGCACTCGATTGAGATGTCCTCGCTATCTTGGGATATAACGTTAGTAAAGGTTTTAAACTAACACATCAAGAGAAACTCAAACGAGAGTCCATTTGAAATATATTCTCAGTGGGGAGAAAAGAGTAGATTGATGAATTGAGATACGATTCTAGTTATGTGTATATTTACGCATGAATCAATAAGGAGAATGAAATTCTAGGTGTACATGAGTAAGGAGCATGATACAGAGGTATGCTCATTGAAACATTTTAACCGTGATGGTTAAGTTGAAAGTCATTAAAGGTACTATTAACTAAAAGTTTTAGTATTGAGTTCAGTGTGAATCGAGAAAAAGAGTTTGTCAGTTTGTATGTGATTATGCAACATTTATACTAGCATGTTGAGAATGCTTGGCATTACATTGATGTATAATGCTTTACTAAATTGATTAGTTAATGTTGAATGAGATGTTGAAGTCCTAGCGGACCATATTGAATATGAAAATGCCATCATTGAGATATGAAATAGATAAGGTCCTGTATAAGACCATGTTCGGGACATGGCCTCGGCACCGAGTTGAGATTCCATATAAGACCATATCCGGGATATGGCTTCGGTAATGGAAATGAGAATCGTATAAGACCATATTCGGGATATGGCATCGATACTTGATGTGGATGTCCATATAAAACCTTATCCGGGATATGGCATTGGCATTTAGAGGTGACTCCATGTAAGACCACCTCGGAGATGTGGCAATCCTTCACCTATAGTAATGACGATTTAATATGCGTCTTTGACTATCCCTAGTGATTAATGGGATAAGTAGATGAGTTTAGAAGTAGAAATGATAATTGTCCTAAATTCATGTGAATGAGTGAATACAGGTACTCGTGAATGAGTCACGAAGAAACGAGTATGATGTGTGGCACGGTATGTGCTAACTAAAGGCAATTGTAAGTAAGTACGGCATGAAGCCTATGACTTGTGTATGGTTAGTTAATGCCATGGATGGTATTTTAAATAAGCTCTGAGTGAGTTTGACTAAGACATTAAAATTCAGGTCGAATAAGATTTCCATTGTTGATGTTACCTTAAGGTAGAATGTGTATATTGATGAATTCAGAACTTATACAGAAGGTTTTGGTATGAGACTTAGTAATAGTAGGTCTACCCATGCAAGACTAAGAAAAGATGCAATTATATGCATAAATGTTTTGACAACTGAGTACGTTTTATGATATGATTGAGTTTATGGTCAGAAGTAGTCGACCACTAAAAGCTGAATTTTCTAAGCATGCAAGTTAGGACTATTACAGTCGGTGAATATCCTAGTGATAAATTGTGATAAAATACAATAGATTTCAAAATTTAAGTGACTTGATTTCCAAGAAGGGGGTTGTCATCTAAACTTCAGTGAAGTATGTGATAAGGATCCGAATGATCATTTTGGCATGTGCCGAATCCACAGTTGTAAGATTACTGAGTATTTATGCCCTGGAGAAAGAGTAATCCAAGTTCTAAAGTTGTACTTCGACCTTACGTACTACAGCTTAAAGGTTGTTGGCGAGAGAAACTTGAGGATAAGTCAATTTGTGATTTTAAAGAGTTGGTGGAAACGTTTCAGGAATGTTAAAAGCAATTTCCCCTGGTAAGATTTTCGGGGACGAAAATCCCTAAGGGGGAAGAATTGTAACAGCCCGATTTAGGGGCTAGTCAGAACAGTGACCTCGGGATCACTAATCCGAGGTTAGAGAAAAATATTTTCATGTTATTTTATGTGTTATAACATTTTTATAGGGGTGCATAAAAATTTTGGTGCTTTAATTTTAGTGATTTCTTGCTTAATCGCGAAAAAGGACTAAATCGCATTAAGTGCGAAAGTTCTATTTTATTTGCTAGAGGTGCCAAATAGCTATAGAATATCAATTGGAGGTCCCAAATGTGAAATTTGGCCTTGTTTTAAGTGAGTTGGTTAGCCATGTGACATAGGGGACAAGAGCATTTAATTTTGGTCAAAATTGGTGGAAATTAGGTGGAAAAATGAATAAAATAAGATGAAATAAGCAAAAAGCTATCATCTTTTTATTTTCTTCTCTTCTTCCACCAAAAATACAAGAAAGAATGGGGGTTCTTGAAGCTGAAAATTTCAGCAAGCTTTTCTTCACTCAAGTAAGTGATTTTGATGATTTTAATTGATAAATTTTGTACTTTTGGAGTCCCCAAAGCTTAAGCTAGCTAATGAGGGGACTAATTTGCAATATGGTTGAAAGTCTAGGGACTTGACATGAGAGAGTTTATGTAGGTTGCTGAATTTTTATGGGAGAAAATGAATGTTAGAAAGATAATAAACAACTTTTGAGAAAGGTGTTGTTATGAAAACACTTAATTAGGACTAATTTGTAAATGTTGCAAATTGGTAATAAGTGCATGAAATAGTTGAAATTTTGAATTGCTATAGAAGATAATATGATTCGGCTTTGCTTGATTAGTAAAGAAGATGGATGAAAATTTATTTACGAACCTAGGGGCAAAATCGTAATTTTGCCAAAGTATAGGGGCAAAATGGTCATTTTTGCCTAAGTAGAGATTAAGTTGTAATATGATCATTAAGTGATTAAATGAGTAAATTTTATTGTTCTAGATCGAAGAAAACGAGATTCGAACCTAGAACGGGAGAAAAGTGAAATGTGGGCAAAAAGGTCCCTTTCTACCCTTTTCGGTATCGAGGTAAGTTCATGTGTTAAATTTTACAACCTTGAGTGAAGTACTTGCAATATTTCGATGTTATATAAATTGGTTATTTCCTCTATGTGTACGTTAGATATGTTTTGATATGATGTCAAGACATGAAAGTCTTGATTTAATCCATGAATAGTGGAAATGTAATTAGTATGATACGATGGTAATTAAGGTCCCGTGTAAGACCATATTTAGAATATGGCCTCGATATGGGATTTTGTATAAGACCATGTCGGGGACATGGATCGATATGTTAATTCACGTATGACCCTATCGGGGGTATGATGTCAGTGTGACTCTATGTGTGTAAGACTCAAGGGAGTTACTTAACAATTTTAATGACTCAACAAGTATTTTGAAATTGAGAATGAATGTGTTGTACCATGATAGGTACATGTATGTGTTAGAACTGAATTGAGATGAATTCAGTATATGATGAACCCATAGGGGGTTATGTGTACATGATGCACTTTGGTTGCATAAGTTATAATTATTAATGCATTGTGTGAATGCAAACAATTATAGTAGAAAGCTAAGTAAGAATGGTAGTGTGTGAGGATGTTCCGGGTAAACATTTGAAGTACATAAAATCATGTGGATAACTATCCATGAATGTACAATAACGGTGGGCTGTGTGCATTACCACCTTATTAATTATTAAACGATGGGCTGTGTGCGATACCATCGCTTATTTATTTCAGTTGGTGGGCTAAGTGCGATACCACCGGAATTATAAATGATTGGTGGGCTAAGTGCGATACCACCCTAAATGCTTAACTACGATGGGCTATGTGCGATGTTATCGTTAAGCATATTATCTAGTGGGCTATGTGCGATACAACTATAATTACCCTTTTTGGTAGGCTAGGTGCGATACTACCCTACTATCTGATTGTGGTGGGCTAAGTGTGAAACCATCGAGTACTTTAGCATTGTGGGTGGATTAGTGAGAATTCATGATGTGTGGTATCATGAGTAATGGGCCGTATGAGTGATTTATTGAAAATGCTTTACGTGATTATGTGGTGACAAGTGCAGGGATGCATGCTAATTAATATGGGCATCTGGCTCGTGGCATGGTTAGAAAGTGGTAAGAGACAGAATGAGTAAGCTTCAAGGGTGATTGTGTAGGTAACTATGACTTTAAGATGTAAAACTCATTATAATACCTTACGGTTGGGTATAACTAATGGTCATCAATATCTGATTATTATATGCATATGAACTTACTAAGCATTATTGCTTACTCCTCTTCCTTTCTCATCTCTTATAGGTTATTTTAGCTAGCTCGGGTTGGAGATCGTTGGGGATGTTTTCATACTATCGAGCAGACACTTGGTATGAGGTTTCGAGTCCTTATGAGTCATGGCATGTATAGGGCTAGTATTTAAGGTTGATTAAGTCATAGTTGAGATCGCCAAATGTGATAATCCAAGATTTGTAATTGATGATATGTGGAGTTTTTGTAATGAAATTTGTATGTGTGCAATGTAGAGTGGCAAGGGCTTGGTAGATAGCCTGATAATTGTCCACATGGATAGACACACGGGCGTGTGTCAAGAATGTGTGGGAGGCACGGCTGGCACATGGGCGTGTGCCCAAGCCGTGTGAAGTCTGCACTTTACATTTGGAATTTACATTGCCCACGGCTGAAGCACACGGGCGTGTGTATATGCCATGTGGATAAGTCAGAATGCTAAGTTTTAGCACACGGGCCATGGCCACGGGCGTGTCAATGCCATGTGAAATTAGTCAGTGTCGCCCACAGGCTAGTCACACGGGAGTGTGCCTAGGCCGTGTGACACAAACAGAATACTCATGATTTTATACACGGGGTAGGGACATGGGCGTGTGTGACCACACGGCCTGACCACACGGGCGTGTCCCACTTCATATGGGCGTGTGGCCCCTGTTTTATTAAAAAGTTTCTCGAATTCGTAAAAGTTCCCGAGATAGTTTCGGTACCTCTCGGAAGTATGTGTAAGGCCTCCTAGGCTGAGTATGTATAAGTGATGAGTTTAAACGAAATTTTATAACCCCGATCAAGATGTTTAAGAAAGATCAGTTAGGTAATGCCTCAAACCCTATTCCGGCTTGAATACGGGTAAGGGGTGTTACATGTCGTCTCCCACACTGTCTACACTCAGGCTTGTTGCTTTTGACACTTCCAGCACTTGATTCAATCGGAATTTGAGTTCTTGGACCAACACTTTGTCTCACACGATCTCTACTCAAATGTCCAAACGAAACATTTGAACGATTGCTTGCATCTTTGAATATCTTTGATGGAGGTTGATACGACTTGCTCATCGATATTTTTCTTTCATCTCTAGCTTCGGATTCTGCTTTCTTCTTTTCGTTGCTCAGTTCTTCAGCTTTGCAAGCTCTTTCAACTAACACTACAAATTCATTTAAATCAAGTATTCCAACCAACAATTTAATGTCTTCATTCAGACCTTCAATGAAACGTTTACACATAGTAGCTTCGGTCGAAACACATTCTCGTGCATACTGACTTAATCTCACAAACTCCCTTTCATATTCAGTAACTGACATACGACCCTATTTCATCTTAAGGAATTCTTTACGTTTCTGATCTATGAATCGTTGACTGATATACTTCTTTCAGAATTCAACTTGAAAGAAATCCTAGGTGATTCTCTCTCTCGGAACCACGGATATTAACGTTTTTCACAAATTATATACCGTATCTCTCAATAACGAAATAGCACATTCCAAACATCCATCAGGAGTCAATTACATCTCATTAAACACTCGAATTGTATTCTCGAGCCAAAACTCAGCTCATTCAGCATCATCATCAACCGTAGCTCTAAACTCTTCAACCCCATACTTTCGAATTTTATCTACAGAAGGCTTACTCAATCGGATTGGACCTGTCAGTTGTGGCACTATAGGTACTTGTGGGGGTGGAGGTTGTTGAGCATCCGGATTCAATCGAATGAACTCCGAAAACCACTCACTCATCATTCGGAAGAAGGCTTTCTTAGCCTCTCCCTCTTGGCTACTAGCAATCGGCCTAGATTCGGCCGGCGCTATCCCTTGAGCGGGAGCCGGCGCATTACTCTCAACATCATCAACAACTGCTCGATCGGGATCCATTTACTATACGAAAACACATTTTTAACTGCCAGGATTCATCACACTATCGCAATTATATATATATGGCATGTATAGCTAGACTCACACACGCTACGTTAGTCCTAGAATCGACTAAACCGTAACTCTGATACCAATAAAATGTAACACCCCTAACCCGTAATCGTCATCGAAATAGGGTTAAAAGGTATTACCAATCATTTTGGAACATTTAATTTCATTCCACATCAAAACATAGCAATTCACATTCATATAGTCCCTTAATTATGTCAACGAGACCTTAATCATGCATTAGAAAGGGGTCGGGACTAAACCGAACACATACAAAAATTTTTGAAAATTTAACATTTTTTTAAAGCTACAGAGGTCACACACCCATGTGGGTAGGTCGTGTGCCTCACACGGCCTCGGACACGCCCGTGCGTCCAAGCCATGGCAAAACAGGGCATACATACTGACTTGTCCACACGGCCTGAGACACGCCCGTGTGTCTCACCCATGGTCGACACTGACTTGCACCACATGGCCAGTCACACACTCGTGTATCTAGCCCATGTGCGAGCCTGACTTGCTTCAATTTGCAAACTCGAAAGACATGGTCGAGCCACACGCCCGTGTGCTCAACCGTGTGGGCAATTATAGGCCATTTGCAAGGCCAAATTACCACCCACACTTGAGATTACCTATAAGCATCAAACCATGTACATTTACACCTCAAATGGAAACCAAAACATACCTATATATACACCAATTAATCATCATCCACACCATCTATTTACATACTCAATTAAGTCCATCTAAAAACACCAATTTCACACCCCAAATCATATAAGTCAAACATCATGTAATTCATACCACAAGTTCACATTTAAACCACATTTTTCATCAACCAATTTAAGCATGAAGCATACATATCCATTTTCACTAACTCATTCCATATTTATCATTCACATATCCCACACATATGAACCAACATCATTCAACTTCCAAGCCATATCACATAGCATAGCTTGTACACTTCAAAACATGCTATATCTACTAGCCTGTACATGTCATATTCATTATATATACATCTTTCCAAAAATACCAAAATAGATAGCCGATAGTGTGATTTAGTCGCTGAGGATCCCCAGATCCGAGCTAGCTTTAAAGACACTGTAAAACAGAGAAGCACTTTACACAGTAAGCTTTTAAAGCTTAGTAAGTTCGTAATATAATACATTTAACTCAATAATTCAATTACAATACACAATATAAACCATCACTTAGATTAATTCACAAGAATGCACAATCTCATCCATATCCAATACTCACATCACTATCCATTCATCTATTTCCAAATTCATCAACCACATAGGTTCCATACATACCTTTGCCAACACTTAGTTAATGACAAATTTTTGCTACTCAATGTTTGATACCACATTTCGATCAATCTTCATTATTCTTTCGATTCAATCGCACACTTAGTGCCCATTTCATAGCCGAAGCTTAAATATCATCACACACTTAGTGCCTTTACATTAAATCAAATTTATCTCGGTATCGCACACACAGTGCCAATCAATAAAGCCGAGGCTTCCATTACTTCACACACACAGTGTTATTCGCCTCTGTCCCGATTCTAATTGCGCACACTTTGTGCCACATTTCTCAATTCCACATATAGCATTTTTAATTCAATAATCACATATTCTTTCATTTCATAGCACTTAGACATAGATTTAACAACTCGTATTATATCCGAACTTACCTCGGACATCGAAGTAACAAAACGAGTCGATTAATCGAGCACTTTATCTTTGCCTCGATCTCGATCCAAATCCCTCTTTTCTTGATCTATACATATTCAAATTTAGCTAATTCATTCACCAAATCATTCAATTTAGTCCAAACACACATATTTAGGGCATTTTTACAAAATAGCCCTCATATTTTCAAATTTCGACACTTTAGTCCCTATTTCATAAAATCATCAAATTCACATAATTTCACTTCACATATGCCTAGCCGAATTCTCCTTATGCTCATACAAGCCCATATATTTCATTTATTTCACATTTTAGTCCTCCAATTTCTCATTTTCACAATTTAGCCCAAATTACTCAATTTCATCAAAAATCCAAATACAAAATATGTTAACCCAACATTAAGCTTTCATATTCCACCAACTAACAAAAAAAAGCTCACATATTAATAAATGGAAATTCTCAAAATCTTCATCAAATTCTAAAATTAAAGCATGGGTTTGATAATACACTAAGCAACGATCACAAAAACGTAGAAATTATCAAAAACCGAGCTCAAAACATACCTTGATTAGCCAAGCTTAGTGCCGAAATTATAAAAGCTCCAAACCCTTGTTTATTCTTTCTATTTTTGGTGAAACAAGATGATAAAATGGCCACCAAATGTTTTTGTTTTATTTATTTAACATTAATAATCATTTTACCATTTTGCCTTTTTATTAATTCATTTAAAATTCCACTAACTATGTACATATATGTCCATCTCCACTATCTATGGTCAAATTACAACATAAGGACCTTTCATTTAATAAGCCATGCCAATTAAGCACTTTAACAATCAGCACACAGATTTTGCATTTTATGTGATTAAGTCCTTTTTTGCAAATTAAGCACACAAACGTTAAAATTTTTACATAGAACTTTCACACATGCTCAATCACATATTGTAAACACTAAAAATAATTTTAAAATATTTTTATGACCTCGGATTTGTGGTCTCGAAACCACTATTCTGACTAGGGTCTAAACCGGGCTGTTACAATCGCTAGAGTTGATAAGGTAAGATCACTGAATTGTGAATAAATTTGAAGTGTTATGCATGCTTGTAATTGATATATTGGATTTGGGAACACCATTTCCTTGGTTCAGCTGTATCTTTCGCAAATTTATGCTTTGGATCATCTCCCTGCTACTCGTCATTCTAGTAAGTAATGTTGTCTCAGCGAATTGTGTTTGCTAGTATATCTGTTAAGAGCGAACTGAATTTGTGAGATTATCTATTAAGTTTGGGATAACCGGTTGTGCATGTTTAATGTCTTACCTAATTAAGTGTCTTGTATATGTTTAGAGTTAGTGAGAACGCTTCCCCGAAGAGTGAATGTAATAGGCCCAATTTGCCTGGGCCCATACAAAACCAAAAACAGAAAATAAAACAATTTTAAACCAAAATGTCCAGTCCATTTACAGCCCAATAAACATGACCCAATGATATTAAAACCAAACCCAACTAAAACAGGCCCAAGAGGCCCAAAACTAATTGAAACATTCAGCAAAACAAGAACCCTAGGGCTAATTGCCGCCGCCGAAACCTCCACGCGCGCCGCAGCCGCCTTCATCGCCGAAAATCATGCCCCTATCACCGCTGCACATACCTGCAAAACAAGGAAGGAACGCCGACAGTAGCAGCAAAAATAGGGTTTTATATTTATTTTGATTCATTTTTGGGATTATAAAAACTCTAAACTAATCTGTAAAAGGGGACTTTTTTTATATACACAATACGCATAAATACAATATAATACACCAAAAAAACAAAAGAACAGACTATCAAAGGTTTTTTCCTTCGTTATTTTTTTTTCTTTTGAATCTGTGCTTTTCTTTTTCTTTAAGTTTTTTTTCTCACATATATTAAAAAATAATATAGTAATAAAAAAGAGAAAAAAAACTCACCTTTTGGAGTTCAGGCCACCGTGCAAGGCGGCCGGCGACGGCGGCGAACGGCGATGATCGGCACCGGAGTTGTGCCGGAGTCTTCGTTGGAAATCACCAAGGGAAAGGGGCTGCTGCAATCTTTTTTTTAAAAAAAAAAAGAGGAAGAATGAAAATTTAAAAAAAAAATGTTTATATAGGCACCTAAAACGGCGCCGTTTTGGGGGCTGGTTACTATAGCCCAAAACGACGTCGTTTTACCCCCTTCGGCCCCCGCATTGACCCGACCCGGGGAGGATCCGCGTGTTTCTATAAAAGGGGTTATTTATGCAATTGGTCCTTCCGCTTTTGAGGCATGTCTCAATTAAGTCCTTTTTATTTTTAATTTGGCCCTGTATCTTCACTTACTTGTTCATTTTAGCCCTACAATGCACGGTGCCGCTTAGGAGGGCGGGAATATTTCCCATTTGGTCCTCCCCTTTTTGCGCGCGTTGCTAAGGGGCCAAAATTCACTTATTTCTTTTAAAATTCGCCCCAAAGTTTCATTTTAAGTTTAATTTGGTCCCTTCTTTATTTTCTTTTATTATTTTTACTATTTTGCCATGTTTTTAACATTATTTTTTATTTTTTATTTCTATATAGATATTATTATTATTTTATTATTACCATATTCATTATTTTTATATTTATTATTATTGTTATTATTATTTTTATTATTATTAATATTATTATTATTACTTTCAATATTGCTAGTATTATTTTTTACTACCATAATTTTTAATCACTATTAATTTCAATATTTACTATTATTTTATTATTAATATTATTTTTATTTCTACTATTACTTTTATTATTATTTTCATTTACTATTAGTATTATTATTACTATTATTATCACTAATTTAGTATTATTATTATATTATCATTACCATTTTTCTTATTATTATTTTATTTATAATTAACTTTATTATTACTATTATTATATTTATTATTATTTTATTATCAACATTATTACTATTATTTTTATTATTTTTATTATTCTTATTATTACTAATGTTTTTTTTATTCGCTTATTAATATATTTTATTATTATTGTTGCATTTTCGTTACTATTATTATTCCATGGTTTTTTTATTATTATTGTATATAGCTTCCATTTTTGTTACCATTCTCTTTTATTCTATTTCATATGTTTATCTTGCTTTTGCTTTATTGTATTTTATTTCTACCTTTATTATTGTTATTATGATTTATCATCATCATGTTGTTATATAAGCTAGCATTGTAAATCGTTTTACACTTTATTTTAAATTCATTTGCCATTTTATTACGATCGCATTACATTTTATCCGATTTTCAAAATAAGCAAACACTCCACATTCTAAGGTTCGAAAGAAATCGTATCCTAACTTACTGGGTTTCGATTTTTCTCTTCGAGTTTAAAGAACCTATTACTTTCTTTTTAAAAGTTAAATAAAAACTTATTTTCGAGAATTCGAGATGTTGTGTCCTAACTTATTGGATATGACGTTTTGTTGACTCGAGGTAAGGATTTTTTGTACAAATAAAGGCATGCTTAGTTTCGAAGTCTTGAAATGTTGTATCCTAACTCATTGGGTGTGACATTTTATTTCTTTGAGATAAATGGGTCTTGGCATACAATTTGATTTATTCAAGTTTTTTTTCAAATAAAAAGGATCGTATTTTTAAATTTTTTTCTCTTTTTTCGACATTAGGACATTAGTTAATCAATTAGGTACCAATTTTGGGCATTACGAGGGTCCTAATCCTTCTTCGTACGTAACCGACTCCCGAACCCGTTTTCTCGAATTTTGTAGGCCAAAATCATTTTTTTAATCAAAATGTTTTTATTAAAATGATCAATTTCAAGGTAACCCGATCACACCTCTAAAAAAGATGGGTGGCGACTCTATTTTTATTTTTAAAGTCGATCCCCGTTCGTTTTTCAAATATAAAAATGGTTTCGACAGTGAATACGTATCGTGTGAATAAAGTTGCAAACCTTTCTGAAGGTGATGGGACTTCAGAAACACATGAGCGACCTCACAGGGAAAATGTTTTGGAAGATGGTTTGAAACCAATAGTTCAAGCTATGATTTGCGCTTTTCAGTGAGCTACTAGTGCTAACACTGCTCTCACAAGCAGAGGATTACCATTGGAGCATCTACGAACTTTGGGTGGTTGTGGTAGGTGAGCAAGCTTTATGTCCAATGGGGTCTCAACAATGAAAGTAGAAAAAATGTGGGGTAAAGGTTGTGAAGCATATCTCGCATTTGTGATGGGTTCGTAAGATAAGACATTAGGGGTTTTCGAGATACGTATTGTGGAGGACTTTCCTAATGTGCTTCCAGACGAGCTACCTAGTTTACCATCAGACGGCGAAATGGAGTTTGCCGTTAAGTGTTACCTTGGTAGTTCGCCAGTGTCCATTCACCTATCGCATGGCACCAAATGAGCTTAAAGAACTAAAGATACAACTTCAAGAATTGCTTGACAGAGGTTTCATTCGACCAAACATATCGCCATGAGATCATTAGTTTTGTTTGTAAAGAAGAAGGATGAAAGCTTAAGAATATGCATTGACTACAGGTAGTTAAACAAATTGACTGTGAAAAACAAGTACCCTTTGCCAAGAATTAATGACCTGTTTAATCAGTTGCGAGGTGCCATAGTATTTTCGAAGATAGATCTGTGATTTGATTATTACCAAATTAAAGTGAAGGAGTCAGATGTGTTGAAGACAATGTTTAGAACGAGGTATGAGAATTATGAGTGTTGGTTATGCCTTTTGGGTTGACAAATGCACTTGATGCATTCATGGACTTGATGAATCGAGTGTTCCATGAATATTTAGATCAGTGTGTAGTGGTTTTCATATATGATATTTTAGTGTATTCGCAAACTAAAGAAGAACATAATGCTCATCTACAAACTATGTTGCAAATTCTACGAGAGAAACGATTATTCGCGAAGTTTAGAAAGGGTGAATTTTCGCTCAAGGAAGTTGCATTTTTTGGGCATATGGTTTTAGTAGAAGGAGTTTGCGTAGACACAAAGAAGACCAAAACAATTGTGGAGTGGAGATCGCTAAAGAGTGTTATTGAATTGCGAAGCTTTTCGGGGCTTGCAGTGTACTATCGCAGGTTTGTTGAGGGGTTCACTACCATAGCAGCACCCTTAACAAAGTTACTCTAGAAAAATGAAGAGTTTGCATGGATAAAAAAAATACAGCAGAGTTTCGACAAACTTAAGGTGACACTCACCAAAGCACCTGTGTTGATTCAACCATAACCAGGGATGGATTTTGTGGTCTCCAGTGATGCCTCGCACACAGGGCTAGGATGTTTGCTGATGTAAGAAGGGAAGTTGGTAGCTTATGCTCCTAGGAAATTGAAGATCCATAAGCAAAACTATCTAACCCACGACTTGGAGTTAGCATTTGTAGTATTCACACTCAAAATTTGGCGACACTACTTATACAACGAGCGATGTACCATTTACACAGACCATAAGAGACTTAAGTATTTGCTCATGTAGAAAGAATTAAACTTGCGACAGAGAAGGTGGATAGAGTTGCTGAAGGACTACGACTTTGAGATAGAGTATCACCCTGGCAAGACAAATGTGGTAACTAATGCACTAAGCAAGAAGTCAGTATGCGAGTTGCGAGCTCTATTCGTGCAACTAAATGTAACAAGTGATGGAGGATTGCTCGTAGAACTGTAAGTAAGGCTAACCTTATCATAACAAATAAAAGAGAAACAACCCATAAATGAGGAATTGGTGAAAAGCGTTCGCCAAGTGGAACAAGGAGTGTGAGGGGACTTTGCAATAAATGATGAAAGAGTACTCTGTTTTCGTGGAAGATTTTGCGTGCGAAATGATAAGGAGCTTCAACATGTTATCCTTAGTGAAGCTCACAATAGTCCCTATGCAATGCACCCTGGAAGTAACAAGATATATTACGACCTCCACGAGTTATATTGATGGCCTGGATTGAAGCGAGTTGCCATAGAATTTATGGCGAAGTGTTTAATCTATCAAAAGGTGAAAGCAGAACATCAATATCCTTTAAGATTGCTTCAACCACTCAAAATTCTAGAGTGTAAGTGGAAAAGGGTCACCATGGATTTCGTGTCAGGCTTGCCACTGGCCACGACAAAGAAATATGCTATTTGGATGATTCTGGATCGCCTTATCAATAGTGCACATTTTTTAGCATTTCGTAAAAGTTACACTTTGCAAAGACTCACAGAGATATATATCACCGAGATAGTGAGACTTCACAGTGTACCAGTTTCCATAATTTCTAATCGAGATCCTCGATTCACTTCGATATTTTAGAAGAAATTGTAAGAAAATTTGAGATCAAAGCTTAAATTCAGTACTGCGTATCATTCTAAAACAAATGGTCAGCCTGAAAGAGTGATACAGGTACTGGAAGACATGTTGTAAAGCTATGTGTTGGAGTTCGCAAGAAGCTGGGAACGTTATTTACCTTTGGCAGAATTTGCGTATAACAACATTTACCAAGCAAGTATTCAAAGGGCTCCCTCTAATGTGTTGTGTGGAAGGAAGTGTCGAACACCTTTGTGTTGGGCTGAGTTGGATGAGAAATGAATGGTTAGACCTGAGTTGGTTCGCGAGACAGAGGACAAGGTAAAGATGATGTGTGAAAGGTTGAAGGCTGCTTCAGATTGACAAAAGTCTTACGCTAATTTTAAACGACAAGATGTCGAATACTAAGTGGGTAAACAAGTGTTCCTTAAGGTCTCACCATGGAAGAAAATCCTAAGGGTTAGGCGGAAAGGAAAGTTAAGTCCGAGGTTCATTGGTCCGTACAAAGTGGTTGAAATGATTGGTTCAGTAGCTTATCGACTTAAGTTGCCTGCAAATTTGATCGAATTCATGATGTATTCCATGTGTCTATGTTAAGGAAGTATCATGCAGACCCATGCCATATTGTTTTAGGGAATGAAATTGAGGTGCAAACCCTAAAAATCTCTCTTTATTACTTCATACGAACCCTGGAGTCTTTATTGTTTGTTGACATGCGAACCTTTCCTCTTTACGTAGATTTGATGTGCTCGCATGTTCTATATTTTATGCATGTTATTATGACATTTTGCTGCATTGTGATAACTTTAGCACATTTTTATGCTATAAATCCGTGGTGTGTCGGAGGTTTGATTTGGATTTAATGGAGAGTCACTTTAGTGGCTAATGTGACACGCAGGATTCGGGTCGAACCAACTCGATTGGGTCTGGGTGTTATATTGACAATGAAACATCAAGAATCTTAAGCTGATAGTTTGAAATCAGATATAAAATATAATAAAAGGTAAATCTTCAAAGATAAAAAAAAAACTTTAGAATGATTAAAGCTCCAGCTTCACTCTCTGTTAAAGAGAAAGAAGAAATTCTTCATAGCATGAAGAAGGTCAAATTTGATTCCAATGATGTTACGAACAAAAACAAAAAACATGAAATAGAAAAGGGAAGAATAATAGAGAGAGAAGAGATGAAAGAAATCAGAGAAAAGAAGAAGGTAGAAATTTAGAGAAATGAGGTAGATCCCCCCAATACCAAGGATAAAGGGTTAGTCCATTTTAGGTAAAAGCCACAATGATAAAGCTTTCCATGTCACCTATCCACACTAGATATCACAAGAGTCAAAAGTCATAAAGGTATAACCTTTTCAAAGACATAAAAAAAAACATGAGTTTTTTTAGGCCTACAATGTTCAATGCCTCTCAGTTCACCAAACATGCCTCTATATGTATATTATTTTGGGTATTTAGGCTCACATTACCAAACTTGTCTCGCTTCTAAAAGTATCTCATTTTGCCTTTACATGTTCACTTCACCAAATTCCTCTCTATATGTATCTTATTTTGCCTCTTCAAGTATTTCTCAGTTGAAACGAACTATGTATTATCACCAAAATTGTGTAAAAAATTATTTCACAAGAAAGGAATTTCCAAGTAAAGCCTTCTTAGGAACTAGCCCTTTTAGGCTTTTTACCAAAAGAGGAGCTAACCAGAAGAGTTATCCAAAAAAAGGGTTAGTTGGAAAATTTATCCAAAAAAATTAGGTAACCGAAATAGTTAGCCAAAAGAGGAGATAGTTGGAAGAGTTACCCAAAAAGGATGAGTTCATGAAAAAAGATTTAACAAAAGAAGGAGCTAACCATAAGAGTTAGCCAAAAGAGGAGCTAGTTGAAGGAGTTTACCAAAATGGAGCTAACTAGAAGGTAGCCAAATGTGGAGCCATCTAGAAAAGTTGGCCAAAAAGTGAGTTAGCGGGAACAGAAAGAGAGAGACAAAAAAAAAAGAGTTAGTTAAAAGAGTACACCAAAAAAAAAAAATCTAGCTAGAAGAGTTAGCCAAAATAAAATATAGTCATAAGAAGTTAGTTAAATAAGGAGCTAACCAGAAGAGTTAGCCAAAAAAAGAAAAGAAGAATAGCTTGAAGAGTTAGCCAAAAATGGAGCTAGTCAGAAAAGCATACCAAAGGCATATAAGCCCCTATCATGGATGAAATTCAAAAAGGGGTGTTCCATCACCAAAAACTATTTCGGCATCTCTATGTAAACCGTCACCAACCTCCATCAACCATATTATATATCATATTGTGAGTAGTTTATTCACACCTCAAGCAACTCTCTAGTACCCATTCTCTTAAAAGAGAATTTTTCCTTCAAAGTAACTAAGGCTACAACAACAACATATCCTCTTCAACAAAAACACGAATGACCTAATTATAATACATTATCTAACAAAAGGTCATTTTATAACCTCTCCTTTAATTAGGGGTTATTGTTATACCATTATCAAAGTCTCTAAATAATGCTCATCACATCCTAATAAAGTCCTCCATACCCCTACAACCACCCTATAATGGGGCATCATTCTAAGGGGACCCATGTCAAGCTAAGGTTTTTTTTATAACTTCAACATCAATAGATCAATATCCAATTTCTCACAAATTTTAGTATCAACGTGCTTTTATAGGTTTGGGTTGGTTCATAGGATTTTTAATATTTAAAAAAGAATATTTTTATGGTATTTTAAAATTCTGCTAACTTTGAAATAAAGTATTATTTTTGTAATATAGAAAAATTAAAAATCATTTAAAATTAAATAAATTAAAATTCAACCCCACTTGTAGTTTTTTTACTTATGAATTGGGAAAAAAAACCTATTATTCGAACCAAAATCTAACAAAACAGTACAGTTGATATAAATTTTCCATTGCTTTTTTTAGCCTAGTATAAGGTTTATTTGTACTGCTAGCATAGTCAAAAGACCCACAAGTCTTTTCCTTGAAAGGCCGCCTATGGGCTATAAAGCTCAAGCCTGAGTCATCCTTTGGGCAAAGCCTCAGTGTTGGTTCCATGCATTAATAGGCTTTTGCGAGCATACCTTCGGTTACCTCGAATGCTTTTGTATTTTAAATTTAAAATCTATTGCTATTGGGCGTTTATCACTTTTTGGACCCAACTTTTCTTCACAAAACCACTTTCAACCCATCAACCAAAACCACCAAACTAAATCGAAATATATAAGCAAAACCTTCATGAAAACAAATAATATAAACATTATGTAACCATTTATGTAACAATTTTATGAAATTTTGATATAAAAAGTTGACATAATGAGGTTCAAATTTCAAAATTTTAATTATGTGTATGTATTTTTTTTCAAATTTATTAAAATATAAAAAGATATAAATATTTTAAAAATAATACTTGTTATTTTGTAAGAAAAATGGGCTTTTAATAATTTTACATTTGAGTTAGGATCGAATTAATGGGTGACACCAACTCAATCAAATAAATTACAATAATATACTAGTTCTTTTGCTTACTCGCATTGTGGGTGAAAAAACCATGTGTAAAAAAATATTTATATTAAAACCAAGTCAGATTTTAATTGAAATTGTAACGACTCGAATTTCAATAGTGTCAAAAATTCAATTTTGAAATCGAAATTATTAAATCGAGTTAGCTAAAAATTAGGATTGAATAATTACATGTCGTATACAAAATTGTAGGGTAGAATTATTAATTAGAACTAATTTCATTAAATTATTATATATATAGTATAGGGACTAAATTTCAAGATGAGAGAAATAAGGACATTTGATTTATACTTTGAGCAATTCCTTATTAAGCAATTTGATATGGCCTTAAATATAATTTAGCCATAAATTAAATGTTAGTGGATGTGGTCGATCATTTCCATTGAATTCCACTTGGTTTTGTAAGAATGAATCATAGCCTTTAGATTTCAATATTTAATTTAAGTTAATAAATACTTAAATTACGTATGGTTAGTGCGTGAGAAAACCAAAGGTTAAGCTTCTCATTTTTCTTATCTTCTCCACCGCTTATACTTGAGAAAGAAAAGAAAAGTCTTTTTGGTTCATTCACCATTGCCGTAAGCCATACAAGCAAATTTGGTGAGTTTTTCCTTTGAGATTTTGCTAGATTTTTAATGTAGGATACTAAATTAAACTAGCCCAAATATTAGAATTAAAGGTTGGTAAGTTTTGATTAGGTTTTCACGGTTTAATTCATAATAGATTGGTGAAGAAATATAGAAATTTGAATGGAATTGTCTCATAATGTTACAAAAGTAATAGGTGGTGTAGGAACAAGTCTAAATTGTAAAGAATGAAAGTTGTTGGGAATTAATATTGTAAATTGATAGTTCCAGGTCCATGTACTATATTTATAAATTCGGATTTAGATTCAATCAGGTGATTCATGAGATATGAACATTTCGGGAATTAGGGCTTGTAGGGACTAAATTTAATAAAATACATTTTATGTTAATCTCTGTGTTTCTATATTAATATGTGAAACTGATATGTTTTTGTAAAACAAATCTATCGAATATAGCTAAATACGACGACAATATATCAAAGAACAAAAAAATAAAAAGCTAAAGTTGTTGACGATTACTGATATTTCAAATGAAAAGGATGTTAAGGTCATACGTGACCAAGAGGTATGTATCTACTTTAATATGTGATATGTTTGAAGTGGGATAAACGAATGTGAATATATGTAATTATTTGATATGTTAATTGAATATTTAAATGCTTGCTATGTGTTACGTGTTTGCTATTTGAATGGAAATATGTCCTTTGATTATTAATATTGAAAAATACCTTATTAATATTGTCGGATAGAGTTACAGATATAGTTGACATGCCATAGGGTCCATTTTAATAGGTGAGAGATTTAGCGCTATGTGCATACATATTGTGATAGTTCTCTAATACCCTAGGGGTCGAGAACGTATCACCAGCTTAAATACCCTATGGGTACAAGCGCATTCTGGTGTGGTTGGTGGGATCGATGCATTTATGCCCAATTAGCACTTTAGTGCATATAATGGTGTGTTGGTGGATTGATTCAAGTATCCATCATTGAGTCCAATTTTGTTAACAGGGATTAAATATGAAATAATTTGCTATGTAAGTGTTGGTGATTAAATTGTGAAATTACATACTAAGTACTATTGAATTATGAACATGATGATAATATGAGAAATGACATTGGTATGAATTAATAGATGCAAATAGTTTAGGGGTGTATCGTAATTTCGATATGTAAAAGTAAGTATTACATTGATTCAGGTATATTTATGTGACATATGATTATGGAATAACTAGAGGGTTTAATGATTTATTTGAACATACTTTTTAAGTAGATAATGATAAAGAATTAATTTTAATTTTATGCATATTAATGTACTTGACTTGTTTATTAGATTACTATTATGTTTTAATTGAATTCGAATTATGATAACACCACTGAGAATACATTACTTAATGTATGGTTATATTTGTTTTCGTGAGCATGCCTCGTTCAGGTACTAAAGTAGATTAAAGGTTCGAAAGCATCCGACTCAGCAACTCAGTTTAGAAGTCCAACTGTGCCTATTTGTATGCATGTTTGTACTTGGTTAAATGACATGTACCTAGGCTGGTTTTTGCTTGGTGTCTTAGTTAATGATTTGATACATTTTTTAAACTTGACCTATAATGTTTTGAAAGTTGAAATTCAGCTTCTGATTAGTAGATAATGATGCATGTTTATATGTGTTTGGTTATGCGATTTAGTGGTTAGGTGTTAACGTATTAGATGCTATGATTTAGTGGTGTTTGAATGTGTTTTCATATGCTAAATTGATGATGTTGTATTGGTGCAAGTTTTAGGCAAGTTTAGGCGTAATTTGGTATGGTTTTGTAGGCTTGAAAATGTGCATTTTAGATCATTTTACCATTGAGTCTTGAGATAGTAAGAACATGCCTCGAGACCACTAGAATAATATTTACCATTTGGTGCTTTCTATTACTTAAGGTCTCGAGCAATCTCATATAGATCTCAAGATAAAGTGACATTTGTCTCGATACAAGGGCACATTGAAGCTAAATTAATTTTGCCCTGTTCTTGGTCTCGAGACAAGAACCCCTTGTCTGGAGACAACCAAACATCAAAGCTAAATTAAGAAAACCAAGGAAGCCTTGATCTATCACAGTTCATTGTAGCAAATTGATGTCTTTCCAGCACTTAACGAGCTCCTTTGCAAGTGACAAGATTTGTTATTCCAATCGAGAGATTCGCTATTCCGCTCTTAATCGATAAAAATCAAGATTATGCTAAATCTCTTTTCTCCTTCGGTTTAATTGAGTTATTTACATGTTTATATCAATTGAGTTTGAGATTATGAAAACCATGAGTAGCTAAATCCCTTAGGGGAGATTAATGAGTGGATGGAGACGTGATTAACGGAGGATTAAGGGTTTGTCAATCGGATTAGTTGGTATAAATTACGCACTCTTAAACCTTAGGCTTTACAACCTTAGGAAGTAATCAAAGGTTAAACGAGGTCGGGAGATAAGTTTGTCGAGTAAATCGTAATTAACCCTGATTGAGAAAGTGAGGTTGGGAGATAAACGAGTATCAACAAATTAATTAATCAGTTAGAGGTCGGGAGGTAATAATTGGTTTGTTAATAGCTAATCCATCTTAAAACCCGAATTCGAAGTTAAATACAACCCCTGGAACGAGTTAATCTTCCTGATTGGTTTAATTGATTTAGTTGTTTGTGTTTTATTTTTTGTTATTTATTTGAGTTATTTAATTTTTAATATTCATCCCTTTTATGATTTATCATAATATAGAATTTAATTACTACTATTTAGACTTATTATTGTAAAGAGGTTTTCAATAGATTTAATTCATCCTCCATTGGGTATGATCCTCAAAAATACTTCCTTATGTTTTGTTGTAACTCAATACTATATTACAATTTGACCAGTATACTTGCGGACACTATTGCTTTAATTTCATATATATTTGGTGTAGTATTTTCTACTTAAACGTTCGTACGTTTGGCGGCGGTCAAGTTGTTGGCGCCGTTGCCGGGGAGGGTTCAACATTAAATCTAAAAATATCTTTACAATTAATAAGATAAATAGGATTGTTAAAGACTATAAATATGGTATTTTTATTTCTTTTATTTTAAATTTTTGTTTATTTGTTTAATTTCTTTTTAGTTTGTAGGTTGTTTATGAACCGAAGTGGAATCACCCCAATCAAGCTATATCTGGATCCTGAGCAGATTATTAGACGAAATCTTCAGTTGATGAACATCGATACACCTGTGGTAATTAACCAACATTGGGAGGATCCGTTGTTCGACGATCCACAAGAACAACAAGAGAACATCCATATAGTGGTACTGATGTATCAAATGACGTTGCGTGAATACACTCTACCTACACTAGATGCGGTGTGAGGCAGTTTCAAAAGGCTGAAGATTAACGCCAATAATTTTGAAATTAAGATGGCCACAATTCAGATGATCTAGAACACATTGCAGTTCAAGGGGAACATGGTGGAAGACCGAAACCAGCACTTGAAATGATTTTTACAATTTTGTGAAACCTTCAAGTACAACGAAGTAATCGATGATGTTGTGCGTCTCTGGTTATTTCCATTTTCTCCGTGTGACAACGTGACTGATTGGCTAGACTTAGAACCACGTTCCATCACCACATGGGACGATTTAGTAGAAAAATTCCTACACAAAATTTTCCAGATTACTAGAACCATTCAACTTAGGTGAGAAATCACTAATTTCAAGCAATACGAAGGTGACCATGTACGAAGCATGGGAACGTTTCAAGTCGATGGTAAGGAAATGACCACACCATGGATTGAAGACGTGGCTCCAAATTTAAATTTTCTATAACGGTGTTGACGGTAATATTGGATCCAGTTTAGATGGAGCAAACGGAGGATCTATCATGTTCCACACTTACGAATGAGCCTATAAAATCATAGATGATATGGCTATGAATTCATATAAGTGGCCAAATGAAAATTTCACATACAAATTGTAACAGCCCGATTTAGGGCCTAGTCGGAATAGTGGTACGAGACCACTAATCCGAGGTGAATTTATGAGTTTTTAAGGTTCATGCCATGTTTGCATGTTAGTGTGAAAGTTTCATGAAGCAATTTTGCTAAATTGAAGTTGAATGGTCAAAAAGGACCAAATTGCAAAAGTTATAAAATGTGAGTTTTTAGAAGCGTTTTATATGAAATAGCTCTAGAATAGACATTATAAGTCCTTAAATAGCAATAATCCCAAATCATAATTTTTGGACGAAAATGAACATGAGCTAGTAAATGGTGATATTTTTAAGAGAATGGCATTTTGGTCATTTACCTATTAAATGATTAATAAAGGAAAAAGATGATAAAAATCATTCATCTTCTTCCTTGTGTGTGCCGAAATTTTGAAGAACCCATAGCTAGGGTTTGTTCATCTTTCAAGCTTGCTAGTAAGTTTATCTTAGCCCCGTTTTTTATATTCTTCGTATTTTTGAAGTCCCGGTAGCATGAGTAAGCTATTTTTAGCTATAAAGTGAGCTAAAGTGCATGTTCAAAAATCTACCCATGATTGATATGCATGTTAAATGATGTTTTATGGAAGTTTATGAGAGTTTGATGTTAGATAAACATCTTTTTCTAAGTGAATTTCATGAAAGATGATAGTATGGACCATTTTGTAATAGTTATGAAAATTGGTCATACATGTTAAAAATAGCAAGAATTGATGATTGTTATAGTAGAGAAAATGATTCAGCTAAGCATGAAGTTTAAGAAAGTTGAATGAAAATTATTTTACGAGCCTTGGGGCAAAAGTGCTAATATGAGAAAGTTTAGGGGCAAAATAATAATTTTTCCAAAGTATGATTTAAGAGTCAATTTAGTCAATGTGAGTATTAAATGATCTATTTATGACTATAGATCAAGAAAAATGAAGCCCGGATCGAAACTGAGGCAAGAACAAGGTCGAGGACTAAATTGCATACCTAGCTACATTTTGTATATTTAGGTAAGTTTGTATGATTTCTAAGCTTTATAATTTCTATCATTGAATTGCTTAGTATAGTGTACAATGTTATTATGAAATTGTTTAATGTTAAGTTAAACAATGAAATTAATGAGATCAAGTATGAGAAAGTCCGTATAAGACCAAGCCGAGGCATGGCATCGGCAATCAAGCAAGTTATCATGTAAGTCCAAGGACCCAAGCTTGGCATTGACAAGTTTATCATGTAAGTCCAAGGACCCAAGCTTGGCATTGACAAGTTTATCATGTAAGTCCAAGGACCCAAGCTTGGCATTGACAAGTTTATCATGTAAGTCCAAGGACCCAAGCTTGGCATTGAACAAGTTATCATGTAAGTCCAAGGATCCAAGCTTGGCATTGAACAAGTTATCAAGAGGAAGATTTCTTATAAGTCCATGTCAAGACATGGCCTTGAAACCAAGATGAGATATTCCATGTAAGACCATATCCAAAATATGGCTTTAGCATCAAGTTCATGGTAAGAGATTTGGTATTCTCGGTTATTCGTAGGAATACATCGGGTAAATGAGGTAAGCTCACAAGAGATAACAAGAAAGTTTAGTAAGCAAAATCATTATCAAGTGGGGACAAATATTAGTCATATTATGATTGATAAAATAGAGATTATGATTACTATGTTAAAGTATGCTGATCAATGTGATCAAGTGATACAAGTATCTTGTTTACTTCACAAGTGTGAGACTAGTAAGTATTACAAGGCATGTAAGAACCAAGTATGTTGATATGTGTTTCATATGCAAACTTACTAAGCTAAATGCTTACGTCTTTAATTCTTTCTTTTCATGTAGTCCCGCCAAGCTAAACTGTGGATCATTGAAGTCGGAGCTTGGAGCACACTATCAATCGT
Organism: Gossypium sturtianum; assembly: GCA_025698515.1. Classification (NCBI taxonomy): domain Eukaryota; kingdom Viridiplantae; phylum Streptophyta; class Magnoliopsida; order Malvales; family Malvaceae; genus Gossypium; species Gossypium sturtianum. The sequence goes on from CM046952.1 coordinate 25,513,447, forward strand.
TATTTTGGTATAGCCAAGTTGTTTTATTAAGTATGGCATGTATAGGAAACATTTCATTTTGAGTATATGTCTTAGAAAGGGGCAAAAGTATGGGCTGTCAAGTTTATTATTCTTTTGTAAATGGCTAAGTGATTGGCCAAGTTTGACTAAGTATGTATGTTATTAATATCAATGAAGCATGTTATATTGTTCATGAAAGATGTAATAATTGAGTTGCTGAATTGAGCTTGATTTTGGTCTTAATTTCAGGATGGCAATTGGCTTGGTAAATAGCCTCTAAGTGCCCACACGGTTAGACACACGGGCGTGTGTCTAGGCCATGCATAAACTGCACCTTAGTCTAATAAGTAAGAATAGGCCACGGACTAATCCCACGGCTGTGTGTTAAGGCCGTGCATGACACACGGTTAGAACATGGGCGTGTGCCCGGTCGTGTGAAATAAGTCAGTATATCAAGATGTTGTACATAGTCTAAGTCCACGGGCGTGCCATGGCCGTGTGTTATAAGTCAGAATGCTAAGGTTTTTCACACGGGCTAGGACCACGGGCGTGCCATGGCCGTGCGAAATTTGGCAGTAAGCTCGAGTTTTAAGCACGGTTGGGAGACATGGACGTGTCTTAGGGTACACGGGCGTGTCCCAACTCACATGGGCGTGTGACGCCTGTTTCAATGAAAAGTTTTCAATTGAGTTACGAAAGTTTACGGACATGAGTTTAAGGCCTCGTAGGCCCATGAAAAGTACAAGTTGATTAAGAAAGAGAAGTTCTTATTTCAGAACGAAATTTTATAGCCCGTAAGTACATGATTAAGCAAGTTCAAGCATAGTAATGTCTCGTATCCGGTCTAAGCCTCAGACTCGGGTATGGGGTGTTACATTTAGTGGTATCAGAGCTACGGTTTAGTCAGTTCTAGGACTAACGTAGCATGAGTACGAGTCTAGCTATACATGCCATACGTAAGAATATTTTTATAATGATAGTGTGACGACTCCTGACGACTTAAATTATGTTTATATATATAGTAAATGGATCCTGAAAGAGATATGGCGGATGACGTAGAAAGTAATGCGCCGGCTCGCGCTGAAGGGACGGTGCCAAATGAGAACGAGAATAGACCCACTACGGTGAGTCAAGGAGGAGGAGAAGAGGCTAGAGAAGCCTTCTTCCATATGATGAACACATGGTACATAGAGTTCGTTCGTACAAACCCGAATGCACAACCCCCTCCACCCCCACCTATTCCTCAACCTATCCCAATAACCCCTCAAGTAGTAGAGGTGGTAAGAGGAGAGAAGCCTCTGGTTGATAGAATCAGGAAACATGGGGCAGAAGAATTCCGGGCTAGAAAAGTTGATGATGCGGAAAGAGTTGAATTCTGGTTAGAAAATACCATCAGGGTATTTAATGAGTTGTCATGCACATCTGAGGAATGCATGAAGTGCGTAGTCTCTCTCTTAAGAGATTCTGCCTATCAATGGTGGAACACCCTTGTGTCGGTGGTACCAAGAGAAAAGATCACATGGGAGTTCTTCCAAGAAGAGTTCAAGAAAAAGTACATCAGTCAAAGGTTCGTGGATCGAAAAGGAAGGAATTCTTGGAATTAAAGCAAGGCAAGATGTCAGTGGATGATTACGAAGCGTGAGTTTGTACGACTCGAAGAAATACGCTCGAGAATGCATATCCACCGAGGCCATCATGAGTAAGAGATTTGAAGATGGGCTAAATGAAGACATCAAACTGCTTTGTTCTTGTCCTAGAACTAAAGGAATTTGTGGTACTAGTAGAGAGGGCTTGTAAAGCCGAGGAGCTAGTAAAAGAGAAGAGAAAGTCTGAAATGGAGTCTCGTGACTCGAGAAAGAGACAGTGGAATAAGCCATTCCAATATTCATCCAAGAAGTCAAGAGATTTCCCTACCCGGTCGGCTACTTCCACATGATTTTCCAAGAAAGACAAGAGTTGACATAATTCGGGAAACAAAACGCAGACTACTTCAGTTGCCAGTGTAGGGAATGTTCGATCCGACAGACCCGAATGCCCACAGTGTGGCAAGCGTCATCTCGGTGAATGGCGAGCGCATGAAAATGCATGTTTTAGATGTGGTTCTCAAGACCACTATATAAAAGATTGTCCAGAGATGATGAAAGAAGAAAGAACTCAAAACCCGAGATCTGGGGGTATGGTCCGAGGAAGACCGCAGAGTAACCCAGGAAGTGGGGCAAGGGGAAGAGGTAACCTTAGAGAGCAGGCTGCGAGACCCGAGGGTAGAGCACCTGCAAAGACTTATGCCATTCGCGCTCGTGAAGAGGCATTTTCCCATGATGTTATTACGGGTACCTTTTCTCTTCATGATATCAAAGTTATTGCTTTAATAGATCCCGAATCCACACACTCTTACATTTGCATGAAATTAGTATCCGATTTGAGTATGCCTGTAGACTCTACGGAATTTATGATTAAGGTGTCTAATCCTTTAGGCAAGAGTGTGTTAGTTGATGAAGTATGTAAAGATTGTCCATTAATGATTAGAAGTCATTGTTTTAAAGCAAACCTTATGTTGTTACCATTTGATGAGTTTGACCTCATTCTCGGTATGGACTGGTTGACTGCCCATAATGTAATAGTTAATTGTGGGGAGAAATACATTGAGATGAGATGTGAGAATGGGGACATCCTTCACATAGAATCAGATGAACAGAGTAGGTTGCCGGTATTGATTTCTCATATGACGGCATAGAGATACATGAGAAAGGGGTATGAAGCATATTTGGCTTTTGTGATGAATGACAAAGAAACAGAGTTAAGGTTTGAGTCAGTGTCAATAGTATGTGAGTACGTAGATGTGTTTCCTGAGGAATTGTCAGGACTACCACCAGTTAGAGAGATTGAGTTCAGCATTGAGCTAGCTCCCGGTACTGTACCAATATCTATTACTCCTTACAGAATGGCTCCAACGGAGTTGAAAGAGTTGAAGACACAGTTGCAAGAGTTAACAGACAAAGGCTTTGCAAGGTCAAGTTGTTCTCCTTGCGGTGCTCCAGTTTTATTTTTGAAAAAGAAGGATGGCACAATGAGATTGTGCATAGATTACCGTCAGCTTAATAAAGTGACAGTAAAGAACAAGTACCCATTGCCTAGAATCGATGATTTGTTCGATCAATTGAAAGGAGCCACCGTGTTCTCCAAAATAGATTTGAGATCGGGGTATTACCGCTTAAGAGTAAAGGAGTCGAGATGTATCCAAGATCGCTTTTCGAACAAGGTATGGGCATTATGAATTTTTAGTCATGCCTTTTGGTTTGACCAATGCTCTGCGGTATTCATGGACTTAATGAACCGCATCTTGCACTATACCTTGACAAGTTTGTAGTCATTTTTATTGACGACATACGATTTATTCCCGAGATGAGAATGAGCATCTTTGAGCACCTACTGAGACAGTTTCTGATTCTTCCGAGAAAATCGGTTGTATGCCAAGTTCAGTAAAAGTGATTTTTGGCCCAATGAAGTAGGATTTCTGGGACATATTGTCTCATGAAAAGGGGTTCGAGTAGACCCAAGTAAGATCTCGGCCATTATGGACTGGAAACCATCGAAGAATGTCTCTGAGATTAGAAGTTTCCTAGGCTTAGCCAGTTATTACAGACGATTCGTCAAGGGATTTTCTATGATTGCAACACCGATGACGAAATTGTTACAGAAAAATGTGAAGTTTGAGTGGACAGAAAGATGCCGACACAGTTTTGAGAAACTGAAAGCATTATTGACAGAAGCTCCAGTCTTAGTACAACCTGAGATGGGGAAAGAGTTCATAGTTTACAGCGATGCATCCTTAAATGGATTAGGCTGTGTGCTTATGCAAGAAAGCAAAGTGATTGCTTATGCCTCAAGATAGTTGAAGCCTCATGAGAAGAATTATCCAACACACGATCTAGAGTTGGCAGTCATAGTCTTCGCATTGAAGATATGGAGACATCATTTATATGGTGAGAGATGTCGGATATACACTGATCACAAAAGTTTGAAGTATTTGATGACGCAGAAAGAATTAAACTTGAGGCAAAGAAGATGGTTGGAGTTGGTAAAATACTATGAGTTAGTTATTGACTACCATCCTGGCAAGGCGAATGTGGTCGCCGATGCTTTGAGCAGGAAGTCCTTTTTTGCATTAAGGGCAATGAATTCACAGATAACTTTATCCGACGATGGTTCTATACTAGCTGAGTTGAAAGCTAGACCAGTATTCCTTCAAGAGATTTCTGAGGCTCGGAGAGAAGATAACGAGTTACAAGTCAAAAGAGCTCAATGCGAGTCAGATGTTGAATCCAATTTTCGGATTAATCCCAATGGAAGTTTGATGTTCAAAGATAGAGTTTGTGTACCAAGAAAGGAAGAGCTTATACAAAAAATTTTGCATGAGGCCGATAATGGATGTTTATCTGTACATCCGGGTAGTACCAAGATGTATAATGACTTGAAGCAACAGTATTGGTGGCCGAGAATGAAGAAAGATATTTCAGAATTTGTTTCCAAATGCCTGATTTGTCAGCAAGTAAAGGCTGAACACCAAGTACCTTCGGGTGTTCTTCAACCCATTTTAGTTCCGGAGTGGAAGTGGGACCGTATTACTTTGGATTTTGTAACGGGTTTACCATTATCTCCGAGCAAGAAAGATGTCGTATGGGTTGTAGTTGATAGACTCACGAAATCAGCCCATTTTATACCTGTTCGAGTGGATTACTCCTCTCGACAAGTTGGCAAACTTGTATGTTTCGAAATAGTAAGACTTCATGGAGTTCCCTTGTCAATCATATCGGATAGAGATCCGAGATTCACATCCGATTTTTGGAAGAAGTTACAAGAGGCCTTGGGTACAAAGTTGAACTTTAGTACCGCTTTTCATCCTCAAACTGACGGTCAATCCGAGAGGTTAATTCAAGTACTCGAAGATATGCTCAGATGTTGTATTCTTGAATTCCAAGGCAGTTGGGAAAAGTTTCTTCCATTAGTAGAGTTTGCCTACAATAATAGTTTTCAATGAGCTTAAAGATGGCGCCTTATGAGGCTTTATATGGGCGTAAGTGCCGAACGCCTCTTTATTGGACCGAACTTAAAGAAAACCAAATTCACGGGGTTGATTTGGTTAGAGAAGCTGAAGAGAAAATGAAAGTGATACGAGAAAGTTTAAAAGCTGCATCAGACAGACAGAAGTCCTATTCGGACTTAAAGAGAAAAGAGATAGAGTATCAAGTCGGAGATAAAGTTTTCTTGAAAGTGTCACCTTGGAGAAAAGTTCTCAGATTTGGCCGGAAAGGCAAGTTGAGTCCACGTTTTATTGGACCGTATGAGATTACCGAGAAGGTTGGGCCTGTAGCTTACAGATTGGCTTTGCCATCAGAGTTAGAAAAGATACACGATGTGTTTCACGTGTCAATGTTAAGACGCTACCGATAAGACCCTTCGCATGTAATTCCCCAGTCAGAGGTAGAGATTCATCCCGACATGACTTATGGTGAAGAACCAGTCAAGATATTAGCGCGGGAAGTGAAGCAGCTAAGAAAGAAAAGTATTACCTTTGTGAAAGTATTGTGGCAAAGACATGGAATAGAAGAAGCCACATGGGAACCAGAAGAGAGTATGAGAAACGAGTATCCAAACCTTTTTGCTGGTAAGATTTTCGAGGACAAAAATCCCTAAGGGGGGAGAATTGTAACAGCCCGATTTAGGGCCTAGTCAGAATAGTGGTGCGAGACCACTAATCCGAGGTGAATTTATGAGTTTTTAAGGTTCATGCCATGTTTGCATGTTAGTGTGAAAGTTTCATGAAGCAATTTTTCTAAATTGAAGTTGAATGGTCAAAAAGGACCAAATTGCAAAAGTTGTAAAATGTGAGTTTCTAGAAGCATTTTGTATGAAATAGCTCTAGAATAGCAATTATAAGTCCTTAAATAGAAATTTGCCCAAATCATAATTTTTGGACAAAAATTGACATGAGCTAGTAAATGGTGATATTTTTAAGAGAATGGCATTTTGGTCATTTACCTATTAAATGATTAATAAAGGAAAAAGATGATAAAAATCATTCATCTTCTTCCTTGTGTGTGCCGAAATTTTGAAGAACCCATAGCTAGGGTTTGTTCATCTTTCAAGCTTGCTAGTAAGTTTATCTTAGCCCCGTTTTTAATATTATTCGTATTTTTGAAGTCCCGGTAGCATGAGTAAGCTATTTTTAGCTATAAAGTGAGCTAAAGTGCATGTTCAAAAATCTACCCATGATTGATATGCATGTTAAATGATGTTTTATGGAAGTTTATGAGAGTTTGATGTTAGATAAACATCTTTTTCTAAGTAAATTTCATGAAAGATGATAGTATGGACCATTTTGTAATAGTTATGAAAATTGGTCATACATGTTAAAAATAGCAAGAATTGATGATTGTTATAGTAGAGAAAATGATTCATCTAAGTATGAAGTTTAAGAAAGTTGAATGAAAATTATTTTACGAGCCTTGGGGCAAAAGTGCTAATATGAGAAAGTTTAGGGGCAAACTAGTAATTTTGCCAAAGTATGATTTAAGAGTCAATTTAGTCAATGTGAGTATTAAATGATCTATTTATGACTATAGATCAAGAAAAACGAAGCCCTGATCGAAACCGAGGCAAGAACAAGGTCGAGGACTAAATTGCATACCTAGCTACATTTTGTATATTGAGGTAAGTTTGTATGATTTCTAAGCTTTATGATTTCTATCATTGAATTGCTTAGTATAGTGTACAATGTTATTACGAAATTGTTTAATGTTAAGTTGAACAATGAAATTAATGAGATCAAGTATGAGAAAGTTCGTATAAGACCAAGCCGAGGCATGGCATCGGCAATCAAGTAAGTTATCATGTAAGTCCAAGGACCCAAGCTTGGCATTGACAAGTTTATCATGTAATTCCAAGGACCCAAGCTTAGCATTGACAAGTTTATCATGTAAGTCCAAGGACTCAAGCTTGGCATTGACAAGTTTATCATGTAAGTCCAAGGACCCAAGCTTGGCATTGAACAAGTTATCATGTAAGTCCAAGGATCCAAGCTTGGCATTGAACAAGTTATCAAGAGGAAGATTTCTTATAAGTCCATGTCAAGACATGGCCTTGAAACCAAGATGAGATATTCCATATAAGACCATATCCAAAATATGGCTTTAGCATCAAGTTCATGGTAAGAGATTTGGTATTCTCGGTTATTCGTAGGAATACATCGGGCAAATGAGGTAAGATCACAAGAGATAACAAGAAAGTTTAGTAAGCAAAATCATTATCAAGTGGGGACAAATATTAGTCATATTATGATTGATAAAATAGAGATTATGATTACTATGTTAAAGTATCTTTGATCAATGTGATCAAGTGATACAAGTATCTTGTTTACTTCACAAGTATGAGACTAGTAAGTATTACAAGGCATGTAAGAACCAAGTATGTTGATATGTGTTTCATATGCAAACTTACTAAGCTAAATGCATACGTCTTTAATTCTTTCTTTTCATGTAGTCCCGCCAAGCTAAACTGTGGATCATTGAAGTCGGAGCTTGGAGCACACTATCAATCGTTATTTTGGTATAGCCAAGTTGTTTTATTAAGTATGGCATGTATAGGAAACATTTCATTTTGAGTATATGTCTTAGAAAGGGAGCAAAAGTATGGGTCATCAAGTTTATTATTCTTTTGTAAATGGCTAAGTGATTGGCCAAGTTTGACTAAGTATGTATGTTATTAATATCAATGAAGCATGTTATATTGTTCATGAAAGATGTAATAATTGAGTTGCTGAATTGAGCTTGATTTTGGTCTTAATTTCAGGATGGCAATTGGCTTGGTAAATAGCCTCTAAGTGCCCACACGGTTAGACACACGGGCGTGTGTCTAGGCCGTGCATAAACTGCACCTTAGTCTTATAAGTAAGAATAGGCCACGGACTAATCCCACGGCCGTGTGTTAAGGCCGTGCATGACACACGGTTAGAACATGGGCGTGTGCCCGGTCGTGTGAAATAAGTCAGTATATCAAGATGTAGTACACAGTCTAAGTCCACGGGCGTGCCATGGCCGTGTGTTATAAGTCATAATGCTAAGGTTTTTCACACGGGCTAGGACCACGGGCGTGCCATGGCCGTGTGAAATTTGGCAGTAAGCTCGAGTTTTAAGCACGGTTGGGAGACATGGACGTGTCTTAGGGTACACGGGTGTGTCCCAACTCACATGGGCGTGTGACGCCTGTTTCAATGAAAAGTTTTCAATTGAGTTACGAAAGTTTACGGACATGAGTTTAAGGCCTCGTAGGCCCATGAAAAGTACAAGTTGATTAAGAAAGAGAAGTTCTTATTTCAGAACGAAATTTTATAGCCCGTAAGTACATGATTAAGCAAGTTCAAGCATAGTAATGTCTCGTATCCGGTCTAAGCCTCAGACTCGGGTATGGGGTGTTACACAAATCGAAACCCCCAATGGTAAAAGTAGTAAACAAAGATGGTTGAGATCAACAAATATTAGAGAAGCTTGACTGTTTGGAGTCAATTGTCAAATCGACCAGAGTGGAGCCTTGTTCTGAAAACCAATCAAAGAAGGTGAGCTATATAGGTAATAAGGGTTGAGATCCCTATTCAAACACCTTCAATCCTAGTTGGAAGGATCACCTCAACCTCAAGTGGGGAGGCAACCAAGGAGGTGGAAATCAAGCACCAAATAGACCAAACCTTATTTACCAACCTCCACACTTACAACAAAGATCCGTAGGTAACTACCATGTTGCATGTGGTCAACGATTTGATCGACTAAAAGAGGAGATGAAAATAATGAAGACAGACATTCGATAAGCCCAAGCCATGTGTGGATGACTCGAATGCCAAATGGACAACCTTCGTGACCAAATGAGTCAATTAATGATGATGTTTCAAAAGCAGAATGACCATAGTATCCCAGTAACATGAAGAACAATCCTAACCTAAATGGGAAGAAGTACGTAAATGTGATTGCAATGTGATTGGGAGAAACACTTGAAAAGCCAGAGGTGCCCATACATGACGAGCAAAAGGTACCTGAAGATGTCGGCAAACCTATGGAGGAGGAAAAGCCTAACGAGCTGATCGAGGAGATAACCATACTAGTGTCTGATTTGGTAATATCAAAGCCGAGCACAACGAAGATACCATTCTCAAGACAATAAAAAGAGGGACGAGGTAGATTTTGTAGGTTTTTTGAATTTATTTAAATCCCTCAATGTCAATCTGTCACTCTTGGAGCTAATTGATAAAATACCAAAATATGCCAAATATTTAAAGGAAATCATGGCACGACATAAGAAAATGAAAGAAGGCGAGAAATTGAAACTGATGCCTTGTGTAGCGCTTTAATCGCTAAAAAGATATACCCAAAGTTAAAAGATTTGGATAGTTTCACAATTCCAATAGAGATAGGGGATCGACACTTCAGTAAGGCCCTTTGCGATTTAGGGGCTAGTATAAATTTGATGCCCCTATCAATCTATCGAAAACTTAGACTCGGGGATCTAAAAAATACCTCTATAACACTACAATTAGTCGATAGATCCTTGGTATATCTAAAAGGGGTACTCAAAGATGTATTAGTTAAATTACGAGGATTTATAATCCATGTCGACTTTCTAGTCCTCGATTTTGAGGAAGATCATGATATCCCTATTCTGTTGGGAAGACCCTTCTTGGCCACATCTAAGTCGACCATTGATTTCGAACAAAATGAGCTTATTATGAAAATTAATGGCAAAATAGTAGTGTTCAAGTATGTTTGTGATTCCCAAACAGAGGAGTGTTATGTTTTATTCAATTTAACCCCTAACGGCCTTGATTGAAGGTAGTATTTCAGTTGTATTGATGTAGGTAAGCGTAATTGATAACTCTTGAAAAGAGTTATAATTCATACTGTTAGACTTAGTTAATTTATTGTACTTAGGTAAAATTAGCTTCATTTTAGGTAATTGCATGATCAATTTTAGTCAATTGAATAGTGCATCTAAGAACCTGAGATGGTGATTACTTTATTGCATCATTACTTTTAATTGCTTGTGGAAAGTGTAACACCCCATACCCGAGTCCGAGGCTTAGACCGGATACGAGACATTACTATGCTTGAACTTGCTTAATCATGACATTATGGGCTATAAAATTTCGTTCCAAAATTAAAACTTCTCATTCTTAAACAATTCGTACATTTCATGGGCCTACGAGGCCTTAAACTTGTCTTCGTAAACTTTCTAACCTTATCGAAAAACTTTTCTTTGAAACAGGGGTTACACGCCCATGTAATATAAGACACGCCCGTGCATAGGCATACATGCCCATGTCCTCGAATCGTGCCCTAAAACTCGATGATTCGCCAATTTCCACACGGCCATAACACGCTGTGGTCCTAGCCCGTGTGAAAAACTTTAGCATTCGACTTATAACACACACACCATGGCACGCCCATGGACTTAGACCGTGTACTACATCTTGATATACCGACTTATTTCACACGACGGCTGCGCCCAAGTTCTAACCGTGTGTCATGCACGGCCTTAACACACGGCCGTGGGATTAGTCCGTGGCCTATTCTTACTTATAAGACTAAGGTGCGCTTTATGCGCGGCCTAGACACACGCCTGCAGTGTGTCTAACCGTAGGCACTTAGAGGCTATTTACCAAGCCAATTGCCATCCCGAAATTAAGACCAAACTCAAGCTCAATTCAAGAACTCAATTATTACATCTTTCATGAACAATATAACATGCTTCATTGATATTAATAACATACATACTTAGTCAAACTTGGCCAATCACTTAGCCATTTACAAAAGAATAATAAACTTAATAGCCTATACTTTGGCTCTTCTTAAAACATTTACTCAAAATGTAATGCTACCTATACATGCCATACTTAATAAAACAACTTGGCTATACCAAAATAGCGATTGATAGTGTGCTCCGAGCTCCAATGACGGTGATCCTCGATATTAGCTTGGCGGGACTACATGGAAAGAAAGAATGAAAGACATAAGAATTTAGCTTAGTAAGTTTGCATCATACACATAGCAACATTCTTACTTAATATAGACCATTTGATATAAACAATGGCATCATAAATTCAGCTATATATAAAGCTTACTTACTCATACTTGATTCTTACATAACTCATGAAACTTACTAGTCTCATACTTGATAGGCAAACAAAGTACTGTATCTCTAGATCACATTGATCAAAGATACTTGAACATAATACTCATAATTTCTAATTCATCATTCATAACATGAATAATATTCATCCCCACTTGATAATGATTTTGCTTACTAAACTTTCTTGTTATCTCTTGTGAGCTTATCTCATTTGCCCGATGAATTCCTATGAAATAACCGAGAATACCAAATCTCTTACCATGAACTTGGTGCTAAAGCCATATTTTAGATATGGTCTTACATGGGATATCTCATCTTGGTTTCAAGGCCATGTCTTGACATGGACTTATATGAAATCTTCCTCTTGATAACTTGTTCAATGCCAAGCTTGGATCCTTGGACTTACATGATAACTTGTTCAATACCAAGCTTGGGTCCTTGGACTTACATGATAAACTTGTCAATGCCAAGCTTGGGTCCTTGGACTTACATGATAACTTGCTTGATTGTTGATGCCATGCCTCGGCTTGGTCTTATACGGACTTTCTCGTACTTGATCTCATTAATTTCATTGTTTAACTTAGCGTTAAACAATTTCATAATAACATTGTCTATTATACTAAGCAATTCAATGATATAAATCATAAAGCTTAGAAATCTTACAAACCTACCTCAATATACAAAATGTAGCTAGGTATGCAATTTAGTCCTCGACCTTGTTCTTGCCTCGGTTTCGATCCGAGCTTCGTTTTTCTTGATCTATAGTCATAAATAGATCATTTAATACTCACATTAACTAAATTGACTCTTAAATCATACTTTGGAAAATTACTATTTTGCCCCTAAACTTTCTCATATTTGCACTTTTGCCCTAAGGCTCGTAAAATAATTTTCATTCAACTTTCTTAAACTTCATGCTTAGCTGAATCATTTTCTCTACTATAACAATCATCAATTCTTGCTATTTTTAACATGTATGACCAATTTTCATAACTATTACAAAATGGTCCATATTATCATCTTTCATGAAATTCACTTAGAAAAAGATGTTTATCTAACATCAAACTCTCATAAACTTCCATAAAACATCATTTAACATGCATATCAATCATGGGTAGATTTTTGAACATGCACTTTAGCTCACTTTATAGCTAAAAATAGCTTACTCATGCTACCGGGACTTCAAAAATACAAAGAATATCAAAAACGGGGCTAAGATGAACTTACTAGCAAGCTTGAAAGATGAACAAACCCTAGCTATGGGTTCTTCAAAATTTCGGCACACACAAGGAAGAAGATGAATAATTTTTATCTTCTTTTTCCTTTATTAATCATTTAATAGGTAAATGACCAAAATGCCCTTCTCTTAAAAATATCACCTCGGATTAGTGGTCTCGCACCACTGTTTCAACTAGGCCCTAAAAAAGGCTGTTACAATTCTCCCCCCTTAAGGATTTTCGTCCTCGAAAATCTTACCAGCAAAAAGGTTTAGATACTGGTTTCTCATACTCTCTTCTGGTTCACATGTGGCTTCTTCTAATCCATGTATTTGCCATAATACTTTCACTAAGGCAATACTTTTGTTCCTTAGCTGCTTCACTTCCCGAGCTAATATCTTGACTGGTTCTTCACCATAAGTCATGTCGGGATGAATCTCTACCTCTGACTGAGGAATTACATGCGAAGGGTCTGATCGGTAGCGTCTTAACATTGACACGTGAAACACATCATGTATCTTTTCTAACTCTGATGGCAAAGCCAATCTGTAAGCTATAGGCCCAACCTTCTTGGTAATCTCATACGGTCCAATAAAACGTGGACTCAACTTGCCTTTCCGGCCAAATCTGAGAACTTTTCTCCAAGGTGACACTTTCAAGAAAACTTTATCTCCGACTTGATACTCTATCTCTTTTCTCTTTAAGTCCGAATAGGACTTCTGTCTGTCTGATGCAGCTTTTAAACTTTCTCGTATCACTTTCACTTTCTCTTCAGCTTCTCTAACCAAATCAACCCCGTGAATTTGGTTTTCTTTAAGTTTGGTCCAATAAAGAGGCATTCGGCACTTACGCCCATATAAAGCCTCATAAGGCGCCATCTTTAAGCTCGACTGAAAACTATTATTGTAGGCAAACTCTACTAATGGGAGAAACTTTTCCCAACTGCCTCGGAATTCAAGAATACAACATCTGAGCATATCTTCAAGTACTTGAATTAACCACTCGGATTGACCGTCAGTTTGAGGATGAAAACCGGTACTAAAGTTCAACTTTGTACCCAAGGCCTCTTGTAACTTCTTCCAAAATCTGAATGTGAATCTCGGATCTCTATCCGATATGATTGACAAGGGAACTCCATGAAGTCTTACTATTTCTGAAACATACAAGTTTGCAAACTTGTCGAGGGAGTAATCCACTCGAACAGGTATAAAATGGGCTGATTTCGTGAGTCTATCAACTACCACCCATACGGCATCTTTCTTGCTCGGAGATAGTGGTAAACCCGTTACAAAATCTATAGTAATACGGTCTCACTTCCACTCCGAACTAAAATGGGTTGAAGCAAACCCGAAGGTACTTGGTGTTTAGCCTTTACTTGTCGACAAATCAAGCATTTGGAAACAAATTAAAATATCTTTCTTCATTCTCGCCACCAATATCATGTTGCTTCAAGTCATTATACATCTTGGTACTACTCGGATGTATGCAGATAAACATCCATTATGAGCCTCATGCAAAATTTTTCTCTGAATAAGCTCTTCTTTTCTCGATTACACAAACTCGTCTTTGAACATCGGACTTCCATTGGGACTAATCCTAAGTCGACTCAACATCCGTCTCGCACCGATCTCTCTGAACTTGCAATTTACTATCCTCTTTTTGGGCTTCAATGATCTCTTGGAGGAAAATTGGTCTAGCTCTCAACTCAGCTAGAATAGAACCATCGTCGGATAAAGTCATTCGTGAATTCATTGCCCTTAATGCAAATAAGGACTTTCTGCTTAAAGCATCGGCGACAACATTCGCCTTTCCTGAATGGTAGTCAATGACTAACTCATAATCTTTTATCAACTCTAACCATCTCCTTTGCCTTAAATTCAACTCTTTCTGCGTCATCAAGTACTTCAGACTTTTGTGATCGGTGAAGATCCAACATCTCTCACCATATAGATGATGCCTCCATATCTTCAATGCAAAGACTATGGCAGTTAACTCTAGGTCGTGCGTCGGATAATTCTTCTCATGAGGCTTTAACTGTCTTGAGGAATAAGCAATCAATTTGGCTTCTTGCATAAGTACACAGCCTAATCCATTTAAGGATGCATCGCTGTAAACTATGAACTCTTTCCCCGTCTCAGGTTGTACTAAAACTGGAGCTTCAGTCAATAAGCTTTTAATTTTTTGAAACTTTGTTGGCATATTTCTGTCCACTCGAACTTCACATTTTTCTGTAACAACTTCGTCATCGGGGCTGCAATCATGGAAAACCCATTGACAAATCATCTATAATAGCCGGCTAGGCCTAGGAAACTTTTAACCTCAGAGATATTCCTCGGTGGTTTCCAATCCGTAATAGCCGAGATCTTACTTGGGTCTACTCGAACCCCTTCTCCTGAGACAATATACCCCAGAAATCCTACTTCATTGAGCCAAAACTCACTTTTACTGAACTTGGCATACAGTTGATTTTCTCGAAGAATCTGTAAAATTGTCCGTAGGTGCTCAGCATGCTCATTCTCATCTCAGGAATAAACCAGTATGTCGTCAATAAAAACGACTACAAACTTGTCGAGGTATGGTCTGAAGATGCGGTTTATTAAGTCCATGAATACTGCAGGAGCATTGGTTAAACCAAAAGGCATGACTAAAAATTCATAATGCCCATACCTTGTTCGAAAAGCAGTCCTTGATATGTCTGACTCATTTACTCTTAACTGGTAATACCCCGATCTCAAGTCTATCTTAGAGAACACGATGGCTCCTTTCAATTGATCGAACAAATCATCTATCCTTGGCAATGGGTACTTGTTCTTTACTGTCACTTTATTAAGCTGACGGTAATCTATGCACAATCTCATAGTGCTATCCTTCTTTTTCACAAATAAAACTGGAGCACCCCAGGGAGAACAACTTGACCTTGCAAAGCTTTTGTCTGTTATCTCTTGCAACTGTGTCTTCAACTCTTTCAACTCCGTTGGAGCCATTCTGTAAGGAGTAATATATATTGGTACAGTACCGGGAGCTAGCTCAATGCTGAACTCAACCTCTCTAACTGGTGGTAGTCCTGGCAATTCCTCAGGAAACACATCCACGTACTCACATACTATTGGCACCGACTCAATCCTTATCTCTGCTTCTTTTCATTCATCACAAAAGCCAAATATGCTTCATACCCCTTTCTCATGTATCTCTGTAACATCACGGGAGAAATCAATTACGATAATCTACTCTGTTCATCTCGATTCTATGTGAAGGGTGTCCCCATCCTCACATCTCATTTCAATGTATTTCTTCCCATAATTAACTATTACATTATGGGCGATTAACTATCCATACCGAGAATGATATCAAACTCGTCAAATGGTAACAACATAAGGTTTGCTTTAAAACAATGACCTCTAATCATTAATGGACATTCTCTACATACATCATTCACTAACACACTCTTGCCTAAAAGGATTAGACACTCTAATCACAACTTCAGAAAACTCTATAGGCATACTCAAATCGGATACCAATTTCATGCATATGTAAGAGTGTGTAGATCCGTGGATCTATTAAAGCAATAACTTTAACATCATGAAGAGAAAAGGTACCGTGATAACATCATGGGAAGATGCCTCTTCGCGAGCACGAATGGCATAAGTCCGCAGGCACCCTACCTCGGGCCTCATGGCCCGCTCTCTGGGGTTACCTCTTCCACTAGCCCCACTTCACAGGTTTCTCTGCGGCCTTCCTCGACCATACTCCCGGATCTCGGGTTCGAGTTTTGTCCTCTTTCATCATCTCTGGACAATCTTTTATGTAGTGGTCCTGGGAACCACATCTGAAACATGCATTTTTGTGTGCTCGGCATTCCCCTAAATGGTGTTTGCCACAATATGGGCATTCGGGTCTATCAGATCGAACATTCCCCACACTAGTGACTGAAGTAGTCTGTGCTTTATTTCCCGAATACTGTTTACTCTTGTCCTTCCTGGAAAATCCAGTGGAAGTAGCTGATCGGGCAGGGAAACCTCTTGACTTCTTAGATGGAGATTGGAATGACTTGTTCCACTGTCTCTTTTTTGAGTCACGAGACTCCATTTCAGATTTTTTTTTCTCTTTTACTAGTTCTTCGGCTTTACAAGCCCTCTCGACTAGCACAACAAATTCTTTCAATTCTAGAACAGCAACAAACAGTTTGACGTCCTCATTTAGCCCATCTTCAAATCTCTTACTCATGATGGCTTCGGTGGACACGCATTCTCGAGTGTATTTGCTGAGTCTTACAAACTCACGCTCATAGTCAGTTACAGACATCTTGCCTTGTTTCAGATCTTGGAATTCCTTCCTTTTCTGGTCCACAAACCTTTGACTGGTATACTTTTTCTTGAACTCTTCTTGGAAGAATTTCCATGTGATCTTTTCTCTTGGGACTACTGATACCAAGGTGTTCCACCATTGATAGGCAGAATCTTTTAAAAGAGAAACTACGCACTTCATGCACTCTTCAGGTGTACATGATAGCTCATTAAATATCCTGATGGTATTTTCTAACAAGAACCCAGCTCTTTCCGGATCATCATTTTTTCTAGCCCGGAATTCTTCTGCCCCATGTTTCCTGATTCTATCAATCGAAGGCTTCTCTCCTCTTACCACCTCTACTACTTGAGGGGCTATTGGGATAGGTTGAGGAATAGGTGGGGGTGGAGAGGGTTGTGCGTTCGGGTTCATACGAACGAACTCCATGTACCATGTGTTCATCATATGGAGGAAGGCTTCTCTAGCCTCTTCTCCTCCTCCTTGACTCACCGTAGTGGGTCTATTCTCGTTCTCATTTGGCACCATCCTTTCAGCGGGAGCCGGCGCATTACTTTCTACGTCATCCGCCATATCTCTTTCAGGATCCATTTACTATATATATAAACATAATTTAAGTCGTCAGGAGTCGTCACACTATCATTATAAAACATTCTTACGTATGGCATGTATAGCTAGACTCGTGCTCATGCTACGTTAGTCTTAGAACCGACTAAACTGCAGCTCTGATACCACTAAATGTAACACCCTATACCCGAGTCTGAGGCTCAGACCGGATACGAGACATTACTATGCTTGAACTTACTTAATCATGACATTACGGGCTATAAAATTTTGTTTTGAAATTAAAACTTCTCATTCTCAAACAATTCGTACATTTCATGGGCCTACGAGGCCTTAAACTTATACTGCAAACTTTCTAACCTTATCGAAAAACTTTTCTTTGAAATGCAGGGTTACACGCCTGTAATATAAGACACGCCCGCAGCATAGGCATACACGCCCATGTCCTCAGACCGTGCCCTAAAACTCAGTATTCTGCCAATTTCCACACGGCCATAACACGCCCATGGTCCTAGCCCGTGTGAAAAACTTTAGCATTCTGACTAATAACACACAGTCATGGCACGCCCGTGGACTTAGACCGTACTACATCTTGATATACTGATTTATTTCACACGACCACACGCCCCAAGTTCTAACAGTGTGTCATGCACTGCACGCCTTAACACACACCGTGGGATTAGTCCGTGGCCTATTCTTACTTATAAGACTAAGGTGCGCTTTATGCACGGCCTAGACACATGCCCGTGTGTCTAACCGTGTAGGCACTTAGAGGCTATTTACCAAGCCAATTGCCATCCTGAAATTAAGACCAAACTCAAGCTCAATTCAGCAACTCAATTATTACATCTTTCATGAACAATATAACATGCTTCATTGATATTAATAACATACATACTTAGTCAAACTTGGCCAATCACTTAGCCATTTACAAAAGAATAATAAACTTAATAGCCTATACTTTGGCTCTTCTTAAAACATTTACTCAAAATGTAATGCTACCTATACATGCCATACTTAATAAAACAACTTGGCTATACCAAAATAGCGATTGATAGTGTGCTCCGAGCTCCAATGACGGTGATCCTCGATATTAGCTTGGCGGGACTACATGGAAAGAAAGAATGAAAGACATAAGAATTTAGCTTAGTAAGTTTGCATAATACACATAGCAACATTCTTACTTAATATAGACCATTTGATATAAACAATGGCATCATAAATTCAGCTATATAAAGCTTACTTACTCATACTTGATTCTTACATAACTCATGAAACTTACTAGTCTCATACTTGATAGGCAAACAAAGTACATGTATCTCTAGATCACATTGATCAGCATACTTGAACATAATACTCATAATTTCTAATTCATCATTCTTAACATGAATAATATTCTATCCCCACTTGATAATGATTTTGCTTACTAAACTTTCTTGTTATCTCTTGTGAGCTTATCTCATTTGCCCGATGAATTCCTATGAAATAACCGAGAATACCAAATCTCTTACCATGAACTTGGTGCTAAAGCCATATTTTAGATATGGTCTTACATGGGATATCTCATCTTGGTTTCAAGGCAGCCATATTTTAGATATGGTCTTACATGGGATATCTCATCTTGGTTTCAAGGCCATGTCGTGACATGGACTTATATGAAATCTTCCTCTTGATAACTTGTTCAATGCCAAGCTTGGATCCTTGGACTTACATGATAACTTGTTCAATGCCAAGCTTGGGTCCTTGGACTTACATGATAAACTTGTCAATGCCAAGCTTGGGTCCTTGGACTTACATGATAAACTTGTCAATGCCAAGCTTGGGTCCTTGACCTACATGATTACCTGCTTTGATTGCCGATGCCATGCCTCGGCTTGATCTTATACGGACTTTCTCATACTTGATCTCATTAATTTCATTGTTTAACTTAACGTTAAAAAATTTCATAATAACATTGTATATTATACTAAGCAATTTAATGATATAAATCATAAAGCTTAGAAATCATACAAACTTACCTCAATATACAAAATGTAGCTAGGTATGCAATTTAGTCCTCGACCTTGTTCTTGCCTCGATTTCGATCCGGGCTTCGTTTTTCTTGATCTATAGTCATAAATAGATCATTTAATACTCACATTTACTAAATTGACTCTTAAATCATACTATGACAAAATTACTATTTTACCCCTAAACTTTCTCATATTTGCACTTTTGCCCCAAGGCTCGTAAAATAATTTTCATTCAACTTTCTTAAACTTCATGCTTAGCTGAATCATTTTTTCTACTATAAAAATCATCAATTCTTGCTATTTTTAACATGTATGACCAATTTTCATAACTATTACAAAATGGTCCATACTATCATCTTTCATGAAATTCACTTAGAAAAAGATGTTTATCTAACATCAAACTCTCATAAACTTCCATAAAACATAATTTAACATGCATATCAATCATGGGTAGATTTTTGAACATGCACTTTACTCACTTTATAGCTAAAAATAGCTTACTCATGCTACCGGGACTTCAAAAATACGAAGAATATCAAAAACGGGGCTAAGATGAACTTACTAGCAAGCTTGAAAGATGAACAAACCCTAGCTATGGGTTCTTCAAAATTTCGGCACACACAAGGAAGAAGATGAATGATTTTTATCATCTTTTTCCTTTATTAATCATTTAATAGGTAAATGACCAAAATGCCCTTCTCTTAAAAATATCACCATTTACTAGCTCATGTCCATTTTTGTCCAAAAATTATGATTTGGGAAAATTGCTATTTAAGGACTTATAATTGCTATTCTAGAGCTATTTCATACAAAATGCTTCTAGAAACTCACATTTTACAACTTTTGCAATTTGGTCCTTTTTGACCATTCAACTTCAATTTAGCAAAATTGCTTTATGAAACTTTCACACTAACATGCAAACATGGCATGAACCTTAAAAAATCATAAATTCACCTCGGATTAGTGGTCTCGCACCACTATTCTGACTAGGCCCTAAATCGGGCTATTACAGAAAGGTTTTGTTATGGCTGAATGGCAGGTTTAAGGAAGAAGAATAGCAGAGGATGAAGGTTTGTCGAGGCATTATGAGAAGTTGCCATGACAATGCTAGTGAAGAAAACGACAAACACCTAGTTAGCAATGAGAGCATTCAGCACCTGGTCCCCCATATGCACGTATAATGGATAATATTCACCTCAAAATTAGGGAAAAAGTAATCATTAGTTAACGAATTTTACCCTAGAAGAGGACCCAAGTATAAAAGGAAAAAGGGGAACCAAAAAGTGGAGAAGCGGAGAAAAGGAGAAAATCTACATCAGGATGTCGAGTTGGGGAATTCGTGTTTGAATCCCAGATTTCTTTCTCCGTAATTTGTTTCAAATATTTTGTATTAAACTGATATTTTTGGGATATTTTGTGCAGCCCAACTATGAGCTACTTAATACGATTGGGATTACTTTGGATGATGTTTTAGCTTTGATTAATGTTCATGGATTAATATGGTTAATTCTACTGCTTTACCTAATGGTTGTTTTTGTTTAAATGCTTATTAGGGTGTTGATGAATGCTTGATAAGCCTTAAGATAGCTTAATACCGACAGGGTTAGGTTGCCTAGACCGAAGTTGGGTAATATAAGTGAGCATTAATTGATATACTCGTGTAAACTCTAGACATAGAGCCTTACCTTATATGATTTAAAGGGTTATGCTTAGTAGTGGTTGCTAATCCCAAGCCTATAGATATATGGTGCCTTGGGGTTGAGTAACTCTTGGTTTTACTTTCGACAGAGGTAAACCACATTAGTACCCAATCGAATAGTAAGTTTTGCTATAGTTTTGCTACGGCATTGTTCACAGGTTATAACAGATTCCTTAGTAAGTCCAGCCTTTACGATCAATATTCCAACCTTGCTAAAGTCTTTAGTACTCTTGTTTGATTTGTTGCAATTACCATCTCTGCTAGTACACTTCATTATTCCAACATGTTAATTCCATCTTAATTTCATTAAATATCATTTGATACATTATCTTTTCTATTTAGTTGTGATAATTTAAACTAAGAGAACTCATCCAATCCTTGTGGGAATGATACTCATTCATCACTTTATACTTGATTCGATGTGTATACTTGCACAATTCGTACATCATATTCACACGCGACGGTAATACAAGAGAACGGGATAAATGGCAAGATTCGAAGATAATTGGAATTGGTTGGGTAGACTACGACGGTCATGAACGACAGATGAAGTCAATGGTGAATTATAAAGAATTGCCGGACAAGTCCAGTAGCGCGACATAATTTGAAACCATCAAACTTTAATTAATTTGTAAATATTGTATATTAGTTTGGTTTTAATTTGTTAGAATTAGGAATTAGGAATTAAACTTATTATTTGATGTTAGAAGTAGAGGGAAACAGGGTTCCGAAAGCAACGGAGGAGCTAAATGTTAGTTGGGTGCAAATATGAACAATCGAAGGCCTTTGACAAGCCCTGGAGAGGTCAAATCGAAGATATGTTGTCACATAACAATCCTATGGCACAACACACCCATCTCAACATTGAAAAATTGGAGATTCATTATCGTGTCACGCCATATACACTTTATGACATGACATACACACCTTGAAAGCAAAAATAAGGAAGAAATTCACCTTGTGTCGCGCAATGCCTCCTATATGGCGCAACATGTAGGCCATTTTTTTTCAGTTTTCCGTTATTAGTTTGACGCGATCTTAAAAGATATTCCTCAAGTTTGCATGGCAAGTAAAGCCCTAGATGACCTCTATATATTGTCCTTACCAGTAGTTTCAACTTCCAAGCTGTCCCAATTAGCTAAACAACATTTCACTACCTTTTTCTTCAACATTTCGTGAATCCTCTTCCTTTCACTTGTTCTATAGTCCGCAAACGATGAGGAGAAACCTTTCAAATGCTGAATCAGGAGCCGATAACTTCAGGGAACTTCGTGAAATAGAGCTTAAAATTCATCTTCTAGCCATTCAATGAAAATATCATATTCAAGAGAGAGGTTTCGAGACCTTGCTTTCCTCAAACAATAAAACAATGGAGATAATTCGGTTCCATAAATAGGAAAAGTTTTGTGCCAACCCCGAGGAACGAGCCTATATGCCAACCGTCCAGGAATTCTATGCTGCCTTAAGGGAGATTGAGACAACTTGAGAATTGGATGTACCATGGTTGTGGGTCTTTTTTCAAGGGAAAAAAATTGCCATCCCACCTCCCGAGATAGCGAGTTACTATGACACTCCTTTATTCCTGTACGACTTTACGTAGATAACCGATCTAATGTATTTTTCGAAAGAGAATATGGAGGAGATAATCAACCTCCTAATGGATAGACAAGGTGAGTGGAGACGCCATCTGAAAACAAATTTCCCAACATTGTTCCCATAGGAATAGCTAACTCTGAGGGCAAGAATGTGGTTACAATTCATCAGTACTCGAATCTGCCCAACCTCGAACATGCCTAACATAGATACCTTCCAAGCTACATTATTGTACGCTATATTACAAAAGAAAAACCCTGTGTTGGAACATGGATTTACAAGAGCATGCTTCATTACGCAAGGAAAAGTAAGGTAGAATTGCTTTTTCCATATTTAGTAACTGCTTTGTATAGACAAGTCAAGGTACTGATAGGACGATCCAAATACTACTTGCAATCATCAAAGTATCTGATATGAGAACCTTTTGTGAAACATTTTGTAACACCCCATACCTGATCGAGTCGCCAAACCCGAGCTATGGAATACTACATTAGCCACCTAAGTGACTCTCCATTAACACCCAACCTAACCTCCATCACACCACAAGTTAAAACATAAAATATGCTTATGTTACTAACATGCAACAGATTATCATATAAGTATTTTCATTACTGCACTTAAACTAACATTTAATCAGGTGGTATTCTAGTTTAAGTATATAGCATACACATTTCATCATTAGGGTTTGCTCCTAGTGTAGCTCTCACATTCGAAGTCTTCGCAGTGTAAGACTCATTAAATATGGTAAGTTTCGTGAACTACCCCTACGTGTTTAGATACCGCAAACTTGGTTCGCAGGGTTTCTCCTATTCTACATATCAAAATTTATTAAGGGTTTGCGGATAACAGTTCGCCAGTCGTGTAGGGTTCACACTTTGTACAGTTCAACAACACTGTCACTTCGTAGCAACTTTGGCAAACTCTATATAAGTTTGTCAGTGTTTGATGTTTCATGCTATTGCTTATGGCGAACGCTAAGTTAGAATTTATTTGTTTTAGTATGAATTTGTAAGTTAAGAAAACATCAAATTTAACTTGGACTACATTTATATATTTAAATATCAGGTGTGTTTATAAAAATTATTCAGCTCCCAAATAAAAACATAAAGAAAACTTTAAGGAAAACTAAGTCCTATAACAATCAGTGAAATCAATAAATAGATATATATTTCTAAGCCCAAGAAGAATCCCACATTGCCTTTGTGTCTAAAGTTTGCTTGTAACATCTTTCCATTTTTTATGCTTCTCCTTGATCACTCGCCTCACCATTACATACCGTGCGATCTAACTATTTGTAGTGTTTAGAAAAGAGTGTGTGAGCTATTGCGAACTCAGTGAATATACAGGAAAGAAAAACCACATAGCACGCACAAAACATAAGTTAAACAAAAGCTTTGGCAATGTCATTGAACTGCAAACTAGGTTTGCTATACTTACGCGGAATCTGGTTTGCAGTTGCTCATTGTCAGTTAGCTTTAAAATTATAAAACATAATATTTCAGAAAACACAATCTTATTCACATGTACTTTTTTATTGGATAAGCGGATCTCTTTATAACTACTTACTTTGACTCAAAGAGTCTTAACATGTCTCATAAGTGCAGCATAAAGCTAAGCACTCTCCAAACACACCAACATATCCCATTGAATGGAGCTTAGCTCGACATTCCCTTATCTCTCCAACCTGTCCCAAGGCCCCTCGCCTAAATCACATAACATAAAGGTGAGTACTCACAATCAAACACAAGATTATTCTAATATCCATACTAATGTTAATTGACCAGAGAAACAAAATATAAGTAAAAGAATAAAATGTAAATAAAGAAATTGCTCATTGATAATTAATTGAGGCGCGGTGCCGAAGCAATCTCTCGCTCGCAATCGTCTTCACATCGAAACAGGAAAAATCTCGACTAAACGAACATAAATAAATTACAAAGAAAAAAATATATATTTAATTGTCTAGCTATCAATAACCGACCTAATAAGATTATAAGAGTGTATATATAGGCAAAACCTAGGGCAAAATTAGGGTAATTTATCCCTAAAGTACCCCTAATTTAATAACCAAATTACAACTTTAAAATTTTGATCACATGGCCGCTGACATCATCTTTTCAGTGACGCTTATGTCATGACACCAAGATCCCCATGTTGTGATGTCAACTCTGTTTTCAGCCCTGGATGCTTCGAAGTTCAGTGTCGCGATGCTGGATGTTGATGTCGCAACATGACCATCATTCCTTGCATACTTAAGCCCAAATTGATGCCCTACACACTCAAATAACCCATTAGTCATATCCGAGGCTCGAGTTAGCCTTACGGGTCGTCAAAACACTAAAAACTTCGTAAAAACACTTATTTTACTAAAATTAAACCTAAGCAAATAAAAACTGAAACCGAAATAAAAACATATAAAAACACTAGAAAACAAACTCGTTAAGTGCCAGAAAGACCTTAATTTGCCACAGCGAATTGTGGCAGATCATTCAACTTTCTAAAACGCACTAGAAAGCACTGAGTTGCTAGGCCCAAAGGCAACATATCACATCCCTATCAACATGTCGATCGTATCCTAACGTTTTCACTGAGTTTACTAGGGCTCGTTTAGTTCAAAAGTAACTTATTTCAGATAAGGCCATTTACGCATTTATAAGTATATTATTTAGATAGAGATACAATTAAAGTTAATGGAGTTCAAAGATTGTCCAGGCCATTCTTGTCTAAACACACGTATTGGAAAATTTTCACAAAAATCATCTTATGCCTCAATTTCACATTCATGGTTCTCACTATGCTTTTAAAGGATCATTTATAACGATTTCTTTCATTCACCAACATTTTCATGGCAAAAATTTGAGAAGAGTCTTTATTGCCTCACATTAAACTGAACTTCCATTTATAAGTGATACATTATCACATACCAAAACCACTTAATGAACAATTCAATTATGACAACTTATTAAACTTTGAAATAGCCAAGGTGCCAATATACACATTTTTAGTTCACATTTAATAATGTGTCAACTCTATCGACAACTTGCAAGGTTGGAACTAAATTACTAAATTTTACCATAAAGTCATATTTTCAATTTTTCCATAATAATATTATATTTCACCAAATTTTCATATATATTCTAAATCACTTTTAAAAGTCACTCATGGTAACTAAATTCTCATACCCTATTATTAGTTAATTATGGTATTTTATACCCACGGCTTGTTAAGCCATAACCTTCCAAGTCACTTAATTTTACATAATTTACACACATACATCACAACATCATCTCCATGTACTCTCAACCATTTATTGAATTTCCTAAACATAATAGTTTATGATAAGTATGAGCATCATGAATCCAAAGTCTCAAATGTAAGTTAAGTAATAAGTAGCTAACAAAAAAAAAAGCAGTTGTAAAAAAAGAAGCAAGCAAATCTCACCTTAATGGCTGTGGCTGGAGACAATAGTTGACGATAACAAAGTTTGAAACTTGAGAAAAGAGAAGTGGGGTAGACGACAACACAAAGCAATCAACAAAGTTTTTAGTATTGTTTAGGTATATTGTTCGACGTTTAAGGCTAACTTAACCTTTTTTTGTGAACTTCAGTTTTTATTCATTTGTTTTATCTTGGGCTGGTTGGGTTATGTAATTTTTTAAGGGATTTGTACTAGTTTCAAGGTTCTTTCGATCCAATCCTAACTAATCTCCAATTTCTCTTTCTAAATGTAGTTTGGATATCAAGGATGGGCTAGCAAGTATCTCAACCAACGAAGGAAACCATAGCCCAAACATAGTTGTTACCAAAATTTACCAATCCAAACATGGTAGTTTTTTTTTAGTCCCCAATGATGCTCCTAGTTGGCATTGGTCTAGGCACTCTTTGGAAAATGCATCGGCAGAACTGAATAAATAATTAACAAAGATCAAAACAATTGAAGAGAAAAAAAAATTAATTTAACTAAGAAATAATATCCATCAATGTTCTGAGAAAATAAAGTTTAGTTCATATTAAGAACACAACACAATAAGAGATTCACAACAAACTTGCATCAATAAAAAGTAAAGGAAAATAATAAGAGAGAAAATAGTTACAAGAGTTTATGCTGAGCGCTTTAGATCTCTTCTTCTTATCATCTTTGCAAGCTTGAAGTTCTCCTTAGTGTGTGAGAGAGTTGTTCCTTAGCCTCCAAGTTGAGTTTCCCCTATTTACCTCGTTTTCATCTTAAATATCAACACCCTTGTTTTTAGGGTTTTAATTGCGCCACTTCACCTCATGCAAAAATTGCAGTGGGGGCAAATGGCTTGCTATCAAAATTTCAGAATTTAAGAGCATGCTCCACCGCACTAAATTAAATCCAGTAGAGCGGAAGACTTCACCACTTTTTACTATATGCTCCAAGTCTTTCATTCTTTATCCCTACAATATAGAAAAGGAAAATAGCAAGTAACTCTAAAAAATGATAAAAACAAGCAGCATTCAAATAAAATATCATTAATTCGAAAAGCTATAATATGTAATAAAATTAATCTAAATGCTAAAATTATCTTCAAAATTAATATGAAAACTATACTAAGATGATTCTAAATATGAGAGTTATCAACAGTAAAAAAAAAGTAGTTGTTAAAAAAAAAAAAAAAGGAGAAACAAGCAGATCTCACCTTAATGGCGGTGACCGGAGACAGCAACCAACAATAGCAAAGTTTGAGACTTAAGAAAAGAGAAGTGGGGTAGACGGCAACAGGAACAATCAGCAAAGCTTTTAGTTTGGTTTAGGTATATTGCCCAACTTTTAATAACTTCAGTTTTTTATTCATTAGTTTTATTTTGGGCTCGGACGGGTTAAATAATTGTTAAGAGATTTGTGCCAATTAGAATGTTGCATTTTGTTTTCGATTTGAGCCAAGAAATTTGGCCCAAGAATATAAAAATGGTTGTATCTGTTTTTTATTAGCTCATCCGATTCGTGATTTAAACGAGATTTAAATTGGTTCACGATTAAATTGATTTCTCCTTTTTACTCCAAATTAGTACAGTCGGCTCCTAATTTGATTGTTTGGTCCGATTCAATTTTAACAATAATATTTATTAACTATTATTTTTTGAATAATATTATTTTGTATTAAATATATAAAATAAAACTATATTATATACTTAAAATATGTTTTAACATTTGTTTTTTTTATTTTATTTTATAAATTGACACAACAAATAGTTAATCCAACTCAAAGCATGGATAAAAAAAATCATACTAAAATACTGCGAAAAGAAAGTTTGAAGTTACACAAAATAGCAAAATGGAACTTGGCAAAAGAAGGGTGATTACCATGGATATTTAAAGAACATTGTGTATGCGACATATATAACATATTTGTCAAACAGTTTTGGTGGCTCAATTTGGACGCTCTGCTCTGGTTGTTTCAGAATCTTGGATCTGCTGCTAAACATTCATCCCACACCCCTTCTCTTACTTCATCATCATGCCTTCTAATTCAAATAATTCTCTTTTTCCTATGTCTTTTATTATATGATAAATTAAATTTTCTATGTTATGTAAATTTTAAGATAATCATATATATTTCAATTGATATGGTTTATAGTAATTAAAGGAACGTAAATTCGAGATGTATTTAAAAAAAAAAAAGTCGCTTTTTTAACCTAAGATTTCATAAAAAATAATTTTATGTATATGGTTTTAATTTTTCTCCCAAGGACCCCACCCATTGCATAAAATACAATTATTAGGACCACGTGACAACTTTCTTGTTAGACTTTTATAATGTTTGACTTTCTTGATTTTTTATCTATGCAACTCTGCCACTTCCACTGCCACTGCCACATTATTGTACTATTTTCCAGACATTTTTGTGTGTTTGCAAACGAGATCCATGCTCCTTATTTTCGTTTTCTGGGTTGGGTTTTTTTTCTTATTTCATATCTCTATATCTTTTAATAATTTAATTTATGTTATATAAATTTTAATATATTTTTATGATTGTATTATATTTTAAATTAGGTCTAGCATTTTTAAAAATTAATTATAAACATGCTACAATGCCCAAATTTTTAGCATGTTTTTCAAAAAAAAATGTTGAAATTTGGAGGGGGTGTTAGGTAAACTTTGGGATTTTAGAAATTGGAATTGTCTAACTAAGCTTCATAGCTATTAATAAATTCAAAATCAAAACAAAAAAGGGAAAAATATATATGATTTGATGTGAATTATTATGAACACAATGAACCAATTGGAGGAAGACGAGTTGAATTGAAGTTGGTGAAGGAGATGCCTTTGCTTGGCTGTTCCTCATTTTCATATCAAATCCAACCAAAAATCTTTTCATTGTCATGGAAAAGCCAGCTCATGCCCATCAACATTTTTTTTTTCAAATTCTCAAGTACTTTTGTCTCTGGTCCCTTTTATATATATATACTGTTTTTTTTTTCCAAAGGATGTCGTATTTGATTACGAAGAAAAATGTTATACATGATAAATTTTGAATATAGAATCCTACTAAAAATATTGTATGGATAAATTAGATAAAAGTCATACTAAAAAAGTATAAACCGGTGATTATTTTTAAATTATAATTTACAATTATATCAGCTGTTATAAGTAGAATTGATTCGCTATAAATATGGATTAAACCCTTATCTAATGAGCAAATGTCTCATTTAAATAACCCAAAACCAGAGAAAATTGCAATTAAAGAAATCAATTAAAAGAAAATAAAAATATTAAAATATTTCTTTTTTTTTTCTTGAAGGAATAAAAAATTATTTCTTTTAATTGGTTTCTTTGATATAAATATAAGATTATTATTGTTTTCATTAACTTTGGTGTAGATGGAGCAGCTTTTAAGTCATCTGGATTCTGGATATGTGGATGATGAAAAATAAAAGCAGAAGGGAACCATCAATTAAAAGAAATATATTCTTTTGAGCAGTCCATAAAATTCTGATTTGGAGAATATATTTTGGACAATCCCTGCTGTCGTTGCTTGGAAAATAACTGTATGTATACTAGTATATGATTATTGGAGAATATATTGTTGTATAAAATTTGGGGATAATTCTCTTTACAAACCCCGAACTTTATTTTTTAGGGATAATGTGTCTTTTGGCGTCTTGAACCTGGTAAGTATGTTCACATTGGTCCTTAAACTTTTTTTTATCCATTTTCTAGTTCAGGGGTTAAAAGTTATATTATCCCTATTTTTTATTAGTTCTCATCTCGTGTGTGTTGCATGTAATTTTACGTGTTGTTTTTTAAATTCATTTAAATAATTAGATAAAATAACTTGACATTTGAATGAGTCAACATTTCACTTACAAAGAACCATTACTTTAACATTTCATAGTTGACATAATATTTCACAAACCAATGATAAACAACATTCACAATTATGTCAATATTATTAAAATAAAGTAATAGTAAAATATCAAATAATAATGAAAACTATACCCTTTTGGTGATGGAAAGAAAACCTATTAAATAATGCTAAAATATGAGTTTTTTCAGTAATCCTTTAGATGTTATTTTGAATGAAAATGTCTCACTAATGCGTATGTTTATAGTGCTAAATATTGGTTTTAATTGTAACACCAATTAAATGATAATTAATCTAAAACAATAATTATAATTTAATATGGATTCAAAGTCTAATTAAGTGATAATAATTATTACATTGATAATTAAACATTATTAATAAATAAATAAATTCAAACACTCTTTGAAGAATAGAAAATGGGAAGTGAAAGAAGAGAGAAAAGGAAGAAGAGATGATGAGTAAGGGATGAGTGAAATGGAGAGCAAATGCCTCTCTATTTATACTAGTGAGAAGTCCTTTGAGTTTTCTATTTTTAGCATGATAATCCCCCCTTTTTTTCTCTCATGCATGGTCGACCCCTTGTATTAAGGAATGAAGGTGGATGACTTTGCTAAATTTAGCTAACTCATGCTTGTTTCATGGGAAGGAATTGAACGGTCACATGGGAAAACTGTTGTGGCTGATTTGTGATATTTTACCCAATCTTGGGTGCCTAAATTAATTTTTTTTTTTGGATAGTTGGACTTCCATAGCCGAATTGGGCTCTTTCCTCCTTAGTAGACGATTTGGGCTTCAAATTTGGCAACAGGCTTGTCTACTTCAGTGATCCAATTGCGAGTTGCGTCAAAATTAATTTGAGATTCCAACAAATGAATTTAGGACATCCCATACTGATCAACCATCAACCCACATCTGCATGGCCTCTGTTGCAGGAATGCTATAGCATCGAGCATCGAATAGGTGAGCTTCAACACTAACTTTTCTTCTATTTGCACCAAACTGTGTCAAATTGGCAAAAATATGTCAAATTAGCATGTAAATAAGTAAGATTACAAATTTATCTTTAATTTTTTCTTACTTTACAAATTTGTAATAAAACTACAAATTTTGCTATCAAAATACTCATAATTTGCATAAATTATTAGTCAAAAGGTGTTGTAAATGTCTATATAATTTCGAGTTATCACCCCATCATCAAGCTGTTGTGATTGTTGACCCAGAGACTACTTTAAACTTGAGTCAACCAACTCAACTAGAAATAAAGTCTATAGTGTATCACCAATTGGATAGAGGTATGAGTATGAAAGACATCACAAAATGGGGCATAAAGGTACATAAAAAAACATAAACCCATCAAAACTGAATCTAGTGGAACGGTTGGAATCTGTCACATAACAGCTTGATGAATAGTGTAACACCTCTTACCTGTCTCCATCACTAGATTAGGGTTACGGAATTCTACCATTCAAAACAGAACATAAACGAGTTCAAATTTTCTTTAAATAACAATTATTCATTAAACATGTAATTGAAAACATGATAGTCATACATAATCGAGGTTAAATTGAGCTTACAGAAGTCCTAAAACAATTCGGAATGAAGTAGGAACTAATTTGAAACATTTAAGAAAAATATGGTAAAAAATGTAAAATAGGGGTCACATTTAAAAATGTAAAATGTAAAATGTAAAAAATGTAAAAATGTAAAAATGTAAAAATGTAAAATGTAAAATAGTCCTAAAACTATTTCGCAGGAGGTTCAATATGGGCAATGGATGTCCAAAACTCTTTAGAGGGGATCCATTGTTGTCTCATCTTTTCTTTGCTGATGAGTTAGTAGTTTTCACTGAAGCTTCTATAGATCAAATGAATGTGGTGAAATGGGTTTTGGAGGATTTTTACTGTTATTTTGGTCCTAAGGTGAGTTCATAAAAGACCTAAATTTTCTTTTCTAAAATTGTCCGATGTGGCTGCAATATAATATAAGTAATGGCATTGGTTATACAACAACAACGGACCTTGGTAGACACCTTGTAGTGCCACCTATTCATCAACATGTCACAAAAGCAACTTTTGAATATTTGGTTGCTAAAATGCGACAAAAACTTTTTGATTGGAAGGTGAAAACCTTGGCCCTTGCAGGTAGAGTAACATTGGAAAAGTCTGTCCTATCAACTATTCCAGTGTATGCAATGCAACCAATAGTTGTCCCTAAAGGGGTGTGTTTGGAGATGGAAAGAATCGCGGGAAACTTTATCTAGGGGCATGCAGAGAATGTTCGAAAGGCTCACTTAAATGTGATACAATTTGTCAGCCCGCTAATAAAGGAGGACTTGGGATTAGACAAATGGAGCAACAAAATATGGCATTTTCCAATGAAACTATGGTTCAATCTAGTTTTTAAACTTGGCCATTTATGGGTTCAAGTGCTTCGGTCTAATTATAGGTGGATTGGAAATCTTCCTAACGAGTTGCGAGACACTAATTGCTCTCCTTTGTAAAGGGGCATTTCAAGTGCATGGGAAGTTTTTCGCAAAGGAATTATATGACATATGGGTAATTGGTTGATTTTAGATTTTTGGCGTAACCCTTGGATCAGTGAATGCGGGGCACAACTCAATCATTACAATCAATGAAAGGTAATCCCAAATCATCATACCCCATTATATCAATGGTGATTGGAATTAGGAAAACACCATCTCTTTATTGCCATCGTCGATTATAAACAAAATTGTGAGTAAGCATCCACCATGTGGTTGAGACATGGATGACTTTCCCGAATGGGTATGGAATAAAGGGCATAGTTTCTCTATGCAATTTGCTTACGAGGCTTTGACTGGTAATACTGCTAGTGGTGTAGATAAAATATGGTAGCACTTATGGAAGTACCAAGGGTCGCGACGTGTTAAAACCTTTTTGTGTCTTGTTGCATGTAATAGTCTCCTTACAAATGTCAAGAGAGTGTGAAGGCAATTGGCCAATGACCCATTGGTTTGCATGTTTCCGGACAACCTCCGGATGAATTCTTGCAGCTACTGCATGATAATCTTTATGGTGAAGCCTCGACAATATTAGTTATGACTTAATTTATTCTCAACTTTTCTCTTCATCCATAAAAAATCATTTTTATATATAAAAATTATATTTATTTAATTAAAAACTTGGGTGTTTATTATTTTTAATTATCCAATTATATTCAATAATTTTATAGATTTATAATTTAATTAATTAATAATATTTTATTTATTTTTAAGTAGAACATTTAAAAAATATTATCAAATTAAAAAAAACAATCCAATAACGTTTTTTTTTTATGTAGTCTGCCACTTTGGCACGTTTCTCTCTGCCGCTCTTGGCACGATTTTTTTAGGGTTTAGTTTTCCTATTTTCTTTATTGTGGATTGCGTTTTTTCTTGTTCGTGAATTTTTGCTTCTAGTCTGTGGTGGTTAAAGGGGCTGATTCGTAGGAAGTAATGGAAAGCAGTATTGCGGATCTGAATTTGGATGATGGGGAAGATGAGGCTTTTTCTTTGCCGGAGGATTTAGAAGAACAACTTTCTGCGTATAATTTCTGTTTGGTGGGTTGTTTCCTTACAGCTAGTGTGGTCCATTTTCCAGCCATGAGAAATACTTTGGCAAACATTTGGCATCCACTGGAAGGGGTGCAAATATCAGATCTGGGTGAAAGACGTTTCCTTTTCAAATTTTTCAACGAGATAGATATTTCACGGGTAATCACAGGTGTTCCTTGGACTTTTAATAATCACCTCCTGATTTTCCATTGGATTCAAGAGAATGAAGACCCGATGTTTGTCCCATTGGTGTATGCAGATTGGTGGGTTCAAATCTATGACTTACCCCCAAGTTTCTTCAGAGATTCAATGGCGGTTCAGTTTGGAAATTTTATTGGCAGATTGCTAGAATATGATACAAAGCAGATTCTTAATGGGTATAGAAATTTTATGCATATCCGTGTGTTAAATTGTATTTTGTCCCCTTTACTCAAAAAATAGATAAATTAGTCCTTATATGTTAGATCAAAGAGCAAACTAATCTTTTTTGTTAAAAAGTTCATCCATTCTACCGTTAAAAACTAACGTGACTGACGAAATAACTAGACAGTTACACGTGACATGCCATGTGTACCTTATGCTGACATACATGGACTAGTTTTTTTTACAATAAAAATGGACGAAATTGTTAACAAAAGGATTGATTAGCTCTTTAATCTAACGTATATGGACTAATTTACCATTTTTTGAGTAGATGGGCAAAATGCAATCCATTTCCTTCTACAAGGGTCTCCATGGTACTTTTACCGCCTTCATACATGCATAAAATAGAAGGAAGAAGGATGGACTTTGAATTTTTTTTGAGTAGATAAGGCAAAATGCAATCCAACTCCTTGTACAAGGGTCTCCATGGTACTTTTACCGCCTTCATACATGCATAAAATGGAAGGAAGAAGGATGGACTTTGAATATTGAATTTATTTTATATAAATTATTCCTTAATTATTGTGGTTTTATTTCCATAATTTTCACCTTAATTTTCGTAATTAATATTAAATAATTTTTTTATTACCTTTTACATTCACAATAAAAATTATATATGTTTTCTTAATGTATTTATTGTTGTATATGATATTAATTTACTTAAAAATTAATTTTTGATTACTTTAAAGACAAATGTACATAGCAAATAAGGTTTAATGTGAAATAAATTGTTGATAATATAAGTAGTAAATATATTCACTGTCGAAACCATTTTTAAAGTTTAATTTAAAAACAGGGATCGACTTTTAAAAACGAAAAATGGGAGTCGCCACCAATCCCTTTTTACTTAGGTGTGATTGGATCACCTTGAAAAACGTTTTATTTCAAAATACTGATTTTGGTCCACGAAAAACAAGAAAAAAATGGGTTCAGGAGTCGGTTACGTATGAGGAAGGGTTAGCACCCTCATAACGCCCAAAAGTTGGTACCTAATCGATAAAATCATGTCCTAATATTGCAATTTTGAAAATTTAAAAAATAAGATCTTTTTCTTAGAAGAAAAATCAAGACTTGCCTATCTCAAAGAAATAAAATACTACATCCAATAAGTTAGGATACAGTATCTCATGACTTCGAAAATAAGCGCGTCTTTATTTTAGAAAATTCCTACTTTGAGACACAAAACATCATATCCTGTAAGTTAGGACACAACGTTTTGAATTTCCAAGAATAAGTTTTTTATTTGAAATTTGTAAGTTTCAATTTTAAAAGAGAAGGGATATCTAATACCCTAAGTTCTACGAGGAAAATCGAAACCCAGTAAGTTAGGGCACAATTCTTCTCGAAGTCCCCAAATATCACATATCACCGTAAAATATTTGAATAAAATGCTTTAATTCAAAAGGTATTCTTATAAAATGGTTTGAGTAGGACATTGTATGTATACCTTACATACATATTTAATAACAATTCTACATAACTAAAAATTATTCTAACAATAAATAATAAAAGATTATAACATAAATATACAAAGAACTATGTTAAGCAATAATAACGATTGAAAGGATATAAATAAATAAACATGTGACAAAATAAATAACAATAATGAAAATTTTCATGAAATAACAAAATTAAACGAAAAGGGGGAGATATATTTAAACTCTAAATAATTATTATAACAAAACAGAATAAATAAAAAAGTAAAAAAATGATAATTTTGTAAAACAATTAATATGTATAACAATATTTAAAAAATTTATAAAATATTATAATAAATATATAATTTAATACATATAGAAGATAATACATAACAAATAATATATAATAATTTTGAATAAAGATATTTAAAAAATAAGTATGTGTTATACAATATAAAAGTGATATTTTATAATATGTAATATAATATAATAAATACGAAAATTAAAAAAACATATATAACTAAGATAAAAGTTATAAGATAATATACATAAATATAAATAATAATATTAAAAATGGTTATAAATAAATAATATATGTAAGATATATAAATGCAATAATTATAAAAGTACATATATAATAGATAATATAAATAATATATATTACATAATATAAATAGATTTTATACAAAAATAAAATTTTAAAAATAATATATGATATAATATAATACTATATAATATAAAAATTTTGAAAACATATAATATAGTAATTAATACATAAAAATAATTTATAATGAAAATAATTTTAAGCTAAATAAAAAAAATAAATAATAATCATTTAATATATAAGGATATTACATAAAATATATATATATAAATTTATACTATTAATGTATTAATATATAAATAATAAAGAAAATAATATAGACTATTTAATATAATAAAATAATTTAATACAATATTAAAATAATAAAATAAAAGGATAAAAAATTAAAACAAAGAAACAGGGGTTAAATAACAATTAAAACAGATATAAAAGGACTAAATTAAAATGCGCGTTAAATCACAGGGGTTAAAATGGCAATTAGGCCAAATTTAAAAACTACTACGTTTTGATCTTAGCCATTAAAGAGCCCGAGGGACTAAATTGGAAAGTAATTAAACTTTTAGGGCCAAATTAAAATAAAAAAATGAAATTAAACGGAATTAAAAAATAGAAAAATGCGGGAGGACTAAAATGGCAATTAGACCATTCATAAAAAACACGCGGATCCTCCCCAGGTATCCGGGTCAACGCGCGGATCTTATAAGGGAAAACGGCGTCGTTTTTTGTTTGCTATATAAGCAAAGAATCTGTCAAAAAAAAACATTTAAACACCCCATTTTTAAAAAAAAAAAAAAAAAAAAGAGGGCCTTTAAAATTTTTCTCTGGCCTTCGGCCTGAGGTCAGAGCTTCGGTCCAGAATCCATCCCACGCGCCACCACACGCGCCGTCCCAAGTGGTGGCCTAAAGGTAAAAAAGCTTCGCCCCCCCTTTTTTTAATATTATTTTGTTTATGAAATATGCAGGAATCGAAAGAAAAGATAAAAAAGAGTATAAATCACCTCTGAAATGGATTCTTTTATTTCTCTGTATTCGAATATTTTTTTTTTTTTTGTGTATTCTGTTTGTTCTCTCTGAGTTGTGTGTTACAAATTCTTTTGGGTTTTATAACCCAGAAAATGAAAAAGGAAATATAAAAAATTCTATCTTTGTTGCCATTTTTGCTGCCTTTCTTTCCTTTTTTGCAAGTGACTGACGGTAGATCCGGCGATGTGGAGCTTGATTCGGGCGTTGATGGCGGCGTGACCGAGGGCTGGCGTGGGTTGCGGCGCGAAGGCTGGGGTGCTTGCTTGCGGCGCCTAGAGTTTCCCAGAAACCCTAGGCATCTGTTTCTGTTTTAGGATTTGGGCCATTTTGGGCCGTCTCTGTTGTGGGTCTAGTTGGGTATTGGGTCTGTGTGTAGGCTGTTTTAGGCTAATTTGTAATTGGGCTACTGAATTAAGGTATAATTGGGCTTGTAATTGGTCTTGTACTGGACTGTAAAAAAAATGGACATTATTTTTATTTATTTTTTTATTTTCTGTTTATTTCAAAGCCCGGGCAAAATGGGCCTCTTACATTCACTATCTATTATTATAATAATTTTGCCATTTAGTTATAAATTGTGTTAGTAGTAAATTACAATTCAAAATAAAGTATTAGGGATCAATATTGAAAATACAAAGTGTATTGAGGAGCTATTTAGAATATTTAATAACTTAGAATTTGTAATAGAGGTGTCCATGGGTCGGGGCCAACAAAAAATCTAGGCCCGTTTGCTAGGCCTGGCCCGAAAAATGGGTCTAAAATTTTGCCTAAGCCCGGGTCGGATAAAAATGCTAAAACCTGGGCCCGGGCTGGCCTGCTCATATTAATTCTTTTATATATTTTTTAAAATATATATATAATACATCAAAAATACTAAAAATATTAAAATAAATGTTTCCCAACAAATTGAAAATAAATTTAAAAAAAATATGTATATTTAAATAACACTAAGATAAGTGCAACTTAACAAGTAAATATGAAATGCCACTAAAATAGTAACAAAATTAACAATAAAATAGGACTTATACAATATTCAAATAATAACAACAAAATAGTAGCAACATAATTGTGAAATGGTAGTAAAATTGTGAAAAAACGACAAGAAAATAGCAAGAAAATAATAAAAATAGCAAAAAATAGTAAAAAGAACAGATTTTTTTTTTTTTTGCATATTCGTGCCGGGCTTGGGCCAAAAAAGCCTTACTCGAGGCTTGACCCGTTTTTTGAACGGGCCTTATTTTTTTGCCTAAGCCTATTTTGCCTCCCACTTTTCGAGTTTTCGGGTCAGGCTAGGTGGCCCGGCTCTTGGACAAGTCTAATTTGTAATTAATGTAATAACACGTCATTAATAAAAAAAATCATATTTATAATTTTATTTTAAAAATAGAATCACTTTAAATATAATTAAAAAAGAAAATATTTTAAACTTATAGTTAACATCTATCCTTTTAACATGGAAGATTAATGACTAGGTTACTTTAAAAAACCACAAAAAAAAAAAAAAAATCTTAGAAGTCGAAGAAGTAACCTAAAACTTAATATTTCGGTAATGTATAATGCGTAAATCTTAATGCAATTAAACACCTAAATTGTTTTTTAGAGATGGAAAGGTTACGAGTAATTTAATAAATTATAAAAAGGCAACTCTAAGAAGTAATTTAAAAAAGAAAGAAAAATTCAACACTTTTCACACCTACCAAGTAAAAGGGTTTTATTTTCTATTTCTTTCCCTAAAGAATAAAACATATTGATTACTTTTTATTAAAATTTCCTCTAAATTATTAGACAGAATAATAAAAAGTCAAAGTTACCATTTAAATAACACCAAAAATAGTTACTAACTTGCCTTTATACTTTATAGAGGGATGTAAACTTTCACCAAACCATTTCGCCATTTTGGTTATGTATGCATTTAAGGATGCAAGTGGAGCAGTGTTAGGTCAAGTTGGAGGACAACCCAACCCCATTGCAATCTTTTCTTCCTCTAAATTCAATTTTCAATTCCATTCATTAATGTTAATTTTCAGAAATAATTTTTAAACGTTTGGTTTAAGATTTTATGTCTTGTAAAAGTTATAAAAGAAATGATAGAAAATTTTTAGAAACATATAGAAAATTTTACTAAAAATTGTAAAAAATATATAGATGTCGAAACCATTTTTTTTTCTGTTTTGAAAAACGGGGTTGACTTTAGAAATGAAAATGAAGTCGCCACCGTCTTTTTTCGAGGTGTGATCGGATCACCTTGAAATTGATCATTTTAATAAAACTTTGATTTATTAAAACAAATTTTGGTCTACAAAACTCGAGAAAACGGGTTCGAGAGTCGGTTACGTACGAGGAAGGGTTAGCACCCTCGTAGCGCCCAAAATTGGTACCTAATTGATTATTTAATGTCTTAATGCCGAAAATTTAAAAAGATTCTAGATTACGATCCGTTTGCTTTAAAGAAAACTTGTATAAATTAAACCGGACGCCGAGACCCGCTTATTTCGAAAGAATAAAATATCATACCCAATGAGTTAGGATACGACATTTCGAGTCCTCAAAACTAAGCTTGTCTTTTGCCATTTAAAACTCGTATATTTAAATTTAAGAAGGATATTCGGTTATTTGGGTTAAACGAGAAATCGAAACCCAGTAAGTTAGGGCACTATTTCTCAAAATTCCCGAATACGAAATATTGCCTTTGTTTTTAGAAATTCTTACCTCGAGATGACAAAACGTCACATCCAGTGAGTTAGGACGCAACATCTCAAATTCTCGAGAATAAGTTTTTATTCAAAATGTTTTGATTTAAAAATGAAAAGGGGACTCGGTTGCTAGGATTTAACGAGAAAAATCGGAACCCAGTGAGTTAGGGCACGATTTTCTCGAAACTTCCAAACACGAGCAATGCTTTATTTTAAAACCTTTGAATGGAATGATTTTAAAACTTGAACGACATTAAATTCGATTTTTCTTTAACAAATAAATCGCAATTGAATGATAATATACAAAGCAAAGTAGCAATACATACATAAAATATTACAATGATGAATCACAAATAATTAATGGTTACAAATTAAGAAATATACTCCATACAATAACAAACAAATAAACACCCAATACATAGAAAATAGTATGCGTCAATTTAAATAATACGCATGTAATAAAACTTGATATAAAATAAAAATAATGATGACATATGAAAGCGTTTTGAATAAATAAATATATAATTTAAAATAGGGTCTTTTAAAAAGACATATTATATACATAAACTAACTTAAAAGAAAATATATATAGGTATATATACGTGAATAAATTTAAAAGAAAATATTTACACAAAATAACACGAAATTAAATATATATATACATAAAAAATAATTTAATATAAATTATATATATGTATATAAAAAAATTAATGAAAATAACATAGAGAAATAAATAATATCTAGAGCCATTTAAAATATATAATATTTAATATTAATTTAAAAAGGAATAATTAAAAAATAAACAAATAATTAAATAAAATAATTAAAGGACTATATTGAAATCAGAACAAAATTAGAGAGCTAAAAGCAATAAAATAAAAGAAATCGAAAAAGGACTAGAACACAATGCGCGCAAATGATCGGGGACTAAACCAGAAAATATTTCCAAAGCCCAAAACGCAGCGTGTACAGGGGGACTAAATTAAAACAGAACAAAAATTAAAGGCAAAATTAAAATAAAATAGAACTTAATTAGAAAAGAAACAAAACGTGGAAGGACTAAAAGGGTAAATAACCCAATTCCATAAAACGCGCGGATCCTTCCCCGGGTTGGGTCACTCGTGCGGGTATGGCCCTTAAACGACGCCGTTTTTGTCATTAATAGACCATACCAAAACGACGTCGCACCGAGGGGCTATAAATATTAAAAACCCCAAAAAAAATCATTTTTAAGCCTTTCTCTCCAAAAAAAAGTTTAAACTCTCTCGAAGGGACCTCTGCCCTCTGAGCACCGGCCAAGGTTCAGCCAAGCTCCGATCATCCGGCCGCCGTGCTCCGCCGTTGTACACGGTGGTCGGAGCTCACAAAAGGGGCTAAATCGGCCTTTAAAAATCCCCTAGACCCGAATCTAACCCCAAAACTCTCTAAACCCCTATCAAAAATCGAAAAACAACCCAAAACTCTTCGGATTCGGGACTCCGATCGTCACCAAAAGGTAAAAAATTCTATCTTTTCTTTATCTATATATGTACAGTATATTAAAAGCGAAAATGGGATGAAAAATAGATGGCCAATATACCTCTTTTCTCTATTTTTGTATTCAAAAAACGTAACCCTTTTACAATGTTTTTCTGGATTCTTTTATAGCCGAAAAGAAAAATAAAATACAAAAAATTCCATTTTGCTACTATTTTTCCTGTTATTTGCTGTTGTGTTGTTATTCGTCCTCTCTTTGTGCAGGTACGGAGGTATGGGGCTAGCTGTGACGTGGTTGTACGTGGCACTCGGCGTGGGGCGTACGGAGGCGTGTTGGCGCATGGCGCGCGCGGGAGGCTGCTGCGGCGCACCTTGGCTGCTAGGGTTTCTTTTCTGATTTTTTTTTGTTTTGGGCTTAGTGGGCTAGGATTTGGGTAGTAATTTTGGGCTTGCATTTGGGCCAATTTTTATTGGGTTGTATGGACTGGACTGTTTTGGATTTTTTATTTTATTATTATTTTTTGGTTTTTGGTTATAATACGGGCCCGGGCAAATTTGGGCTCTTACAATAGAAAATTTTAAATGTTATAAAAAATTTAGAATAATATATAAGATTTACTAAAATTATTCAAATACTATAAAAAATAGAAAAATTAAAGAAAAGTTATAAAAATTAAAAATTATTGCACATTTTTGTTTCCTCTCACACATTGTCCTACATCATACATCAACCCATCTTTATCAACTTCTCTTGCATTATCCTTCCTCAATTAAAATATTACCTATCATTAGAGATGTTCATGGGTCAAACTGAGTTTATGTCTGATTTCAAACAAAATTCTGGCTTGAGCCCAACAAGACCTAACTCGTCAAAATGATTTCGTGTCCCTAGTTTAAAATTTTTAAAACATATTTTTAATTTTAAAATATATAAAATAAACTTAGTTTCTAAATATTTTTAATTATCGAATAGTAAATTGGATCGGTCCATAAACACCTCTACCCATTACTCACTTCAAGCCATCAAACACTGAACTCATCGTCATTGAAACCAAAGACTCCAAACCAGCAAAATAACAAAATTTGTCTATAATTTTTATAAATTTTTATTTTATAAACTTCTATTAATTTTAATAAATTTTTCTAACTTATTTGTAGTTTTTTTTTTGTAATTTTTAATAATTTCTAAACTTTTTTACTATTTTTATACTAATTTATAATATTTAATGGTGTTTCAATAAATTTTCTATAAAAATTTATAATATTTTTCTAAAAATTTTTATAACATTTAAAATATTTTATAATTATTTATAAAGTTTTAATAATTTAATATGAAGTTTATAATTTATATTTAAAAATAGATTTTTTAGATTTTTATTAATTTTTTACTTAAGTAATCAATGAAGCCCTTGTAAAATA
This sequence comes from Gossypium sturtianum, assembly GCA_025698515.1. Classification (NCBI taxonomy): domain Eukaryota; kingdom Viridiplantae; phylum Streptophyta; class Magnoliopsida; order Malvales; family Malvaceae; genus Gossypium; species Gossypium sturtianum. Next base: position 25,555,961 of record CM046952.1, read on the forward strand.
ATAAAAATAAATCAATTAAGCCTTTCACGTCACTTATCATGTCACCCGCTACATTAGCTATTAATGACAGTTAAGGGTTTTCATGGAAAAATGAACTTAAGGGGCTTAATTGGTTACCAATCATGATTTAAAGAGTTTAATTAGATACACTTTTCAACTAAAAGTTTAATTGATTTTTAAATTTTTTTCAAATAGCTTATTTGATCTTTTAGCCATTAAAGTTTAAGGTTGACTTTAGTATAATAAATACATATGGGCTTATCTAAATAAAGTAATAAAGTTAAAAGTGCTTCTTTAGTATATTAGCGAATGTAATTTAGGAGTTTTCTTTTTCTTTTAAAAATTTGGCGATTGTCATTTTTTTAATTGTTTGGAGGTGCCAATTGGGAAAAAAAACTAACATTTTGAGGCATGTTGAGGGACACATTTAGTATTATGTAACGAATTTGCTTCACAACTCTATCAAGAGTATAAGTTCGTAAAGTGATTTTGATAAGTGTCTAAGTGGATTTCCAGACATGGTTTACCCATTTAGACATCTGGCGAGGTGCTCCACTTTATAAATATTTCATTTCTTTAAATTATTTTAAAAACTTATTTTGACTTTCAACAAAGTCCGAAATACAAAACTCTCACTAGGATAAGGGTTTTGCCTTTTAACAAAAAGGATAAAGATTATTCAAGAATTGTTCAAAAATCGAATGTGATATTAATATTGATAGAAGATTTAAACATAAACTCTCTGTCATTCCATGAGGTTTAATCGACTCGTTTGATGAACTGTTATAACCAAAGGCGACAACAATATTGTGTAGGATAACATTTTAAATAAATTTTAAAATTAATCATAATAATATTTCTGCTTAACCATAAAAAGAATTTCAAAAAATAATCTATTCCCCACTCCTACAAACAAAGAAAGTACAATATTATAAAATTATAATTATAAATTAAATATTATATTCAATACATTGAGATGAAGCTTTTCTAGTTTCATTCTTGTTCTTCATTATGAGCATCATAATTGATTCTTTTAATTTATTAAAAATTACATTTTTCCTTAGAGAACATTTACAATATTTTTGTGCTTTATTACGAGCATTTGAATTTTATGTTAAGGATATTGTAATTGTTTATTTTTAATTTTTATTTGATAGTTAATCAGGGTTAGTTCAAATTGTTGAAATAATTTTTAATGTTTTTCAATAATTTTAAAAAGATCCATTAGAGAAAGTTTCATTTATATCTTAAAAAAAATAAGTATTTTTAAAAGTAAAATAAAATTATTTATTTTATTCAATTAATTAAAAAATTACTCATAGAAATAAAAATATTATTAAAATAAACAAGTGAAAAAAAAAACTTATTAACCCAAATCAGATGGACCAAGACATATACTGGTTGGGCCTGCAGCAGGTCCAGCCCAAACTATTTTTTTTTATCTAATTACCTTATGTATGTACTCCAACCAATCTTATATTCTTTTGAATAAGTTATACTATTATTATCATATTTTTTTCTTTTTTCTATTTTTAAATAAACAATAAAAAAGTTACAAAAGTCGAAATTATAAAATCTTTTCTTCACCACTTCAATCAAAGATTTATGTTAATATTTTTATATATTTCAATGTTATTACACAAATTGTTTGTTAATATTTATTGAAAATGTTCTTGATTGAGTTGGTGTCTTCAATACCAACTCAAAAAAAAATGAAAATACCATGATAAATAATTTGAGTGCATTTAATATCTAGAATCCGATATATGTATCTATTTTAATTTCTTACTACTCACAATTTCAACTATTTTATTATTATTATTTTAACTCTACCCATATTGCATATGTGTTATTATTAGTTTTAAACTTTACGTTTTATTATTTATTTTATATCATTTTTAAATGTACACATGTATTCTAAATATGCGTTTTCCACGTACATACACGTGTGATAGAATATTTAGTATATATAAAATTAATTTTTTATACAATACTTACTTCTACTATAAAATCAGAGAAGTGCTTGAATTCATGGCCTCTTAAATATTGTGATAATAACAATATCAACGGAGCTAAAGAAGTTGATCAATTATTGTAAATGTATGTTTTACTTAAATATTTACTAATACTTAAATTATGAAAGATATATAAATTTATTTACTTACTTTTTTTGTTAATCAGAATCGAAATAATTTCAATAATTAAAAACAAATGTTTTGCAGTTGGGTTTAATAAATAGTTAAAAGAAAATATAAAATTGGTTTAATTGGGTATTTAGTTTAGTTATTAATAGATGGAATGCACAATATGAAGCTTAAAACCTGAGATTTATAATAACAAATGAATTGATTTCTTTTAAACTACTTGTTTTCTTAAGTATTTATCTTTTTAAAAAATATTAGATTAATATAGCATTCTTTTGATGGTTGCAACAAACTGAAGGTGTTGTTCAACTGATGTATCCATCTTTTGTTTCCAACAAAATAGTTAACAATTTTTTTATTAAAAAAACCCTAAAATATTGTATTTTACAGAAATTTTGATATATTAATAATCTGTAAACATTCTTGTTAATTTTTTTATTTCAACTAACTCCTAATGTCACCTATGTTATATGCGATTTTACATATTTAGTATTTAATTAATTTTTTAAATATTATTTTTTAATTGTAATGATTAACGTAAGATAATATTTTTTATTTAAATTATTGAATATAATCAAAATATATTAACTTATTAATTCAAATATTATAATAGGAATTTTTCAAATCATAATTAAAATATTTTTAATATATTCTTTTACTTTATATAATTAATTAACATAATAAACTCTAATATTATTAAGTGATAGTTAAAATGTTTAGAATTTTATTAAAGTGATAACTCTATTTTACATCAATAAAATTGACAAATGTCTTTTCTACATCAGAATCTTTAACTAGTAATTGTAATTTAAATTATAATTATAATTATCACAATTTTTTTAACTAGTATTTGTAAATTAAATTATAATTAATTTTAAATGTGTAATTAACAGAATTTTTATTATTCTTCAAAATTTTTATTTTTAAATATGAATTTTGGTTTTATAAAATGAGATTATGGTGTGTATTTTTTTTAATTTGAAATTTAATCTTGACCTGGTCAAAGGTTGTGGTTAAGAAATTTTTAATAGTTTTATATGGTTTACCTATTTGTTGGTTATACCAAATAATAAATAAATAAACAGATAGAAACACTATACTTACTCTTTCTTTTTTCTCCATTAAATCTAAGTTACCTAACCATTTAAGCATAAGAAAATATTGTATATAGAAAACATATATGAACAAGGTTTTTTCTTTGAAGCATGACACTTTATATATCAATATACTTTTTTTTTTTTTAAGAATATATAATAATATGAATCAAACAATGTAATTTCATTAAAAATTTTAATATAAATAAACTTATTTTTACTAACTAATATCGTTTGATTTAGTGAAAATTATCATGAAATGCAATTATTATTATTTAAATATTTGGTTGTTCTTTTATACCACTCAACAACCATTTTCCATGGCCACCTCAGTATTCCCCGAACAAAAAATAACTTTTATTTTATTTGATATATATTACAATATAAAATATTTGATTTAATGTGATATTTTTCTTCCTTTTACAATAAATATATATTGATTTTTTGAATAAAATTAATTTAAATTTTATTATTACTTTTATAAAATTATTGAATTAAAAAAAAACTTAATAAATTAAAAGCTTCCAAAAACATATTTAAAATTTTCAACACAAAGAGGGATAGGAGTATCCACAAATCCAACTTAAGGTGGGTTTAAATGAGCAATTGGGTGCGATGTAGTGTGTTTAACTTATTTTTTTATCTCATGCTATTATATATAATCTTATCGCCACCATTATTTTTACACTAACCACACCCTTAAAAAGTATTGTAAAACAAATTCAAAGAAATATATTTTATTTAATGCAAGTCTTTTTATCATAACATCACCAACTCAAGTAACCATTAAAAAAATTAATTCAATTTGAGAATAATAATTTAAGTTTGAATAATCATTATATAAAAAAATAATTAATATTTTTTAAAAAATAAATAAATGGTAAAATGAAAAACTAGGATATTTTCAATTTCTTTTCACAAATAAGGTTAGAAATCCAAACCACAACTCTGTTATACTTTGACCAGTTGCTTTCATTTTCATCACTGCCTTTTCTCCATCTCTCTCACACACACAAATGGCCGTCCCACGCCATCATCTCATCCTTTTTTCTGTGAAACCACAAGCAGCAGATTAGCTGAACCAAATTTCTCTCATCTCTTTAATTTTCTTTAATCCCACAAAATGAAAAATATTTAGAAAAATAAAGAGAGAGAGAAAACCCCTACTTTTCCTCAACCCTTAGAAGGCTAAAAGGCAAAAGATTGAACAAGTTTACTTTGATTTTACCTCTCTTCTTCAGCCATTGATGATCCCTGAGCTTTTAATGCTCTTTCGTTCAAAAACAAAAAAAGTACAAAGGAAGAAAGAAAGGCAAGCAAGCTAGCCAAGCACTGTGTTGTTTCGCAGATTAGAGGAGACTTTTAAAGACAACATATGGGTGGTACTTTCTGATGATTCCTGAGATAGTGTTTCTTCCAGAAGATCTTCCTCTTTCTCTCTTTCGATCATGCTTAGCTTTGTGTTTTGTAGTTTCCTTCTTAAATGAGTCTGTCTGAGCATGGTGAAGTAAGCAAATAAATCTCTCTAGTCTGAGACAATCCCATATCTTTGTTCTTTTCTTTTACGTCTTTTGTTTCTTCTTGTTTTTTGTATCATGGACTCGGGTAATAGTGGTAGCTTACAATCTTCTAGTGGTGGCAGTGAAGAGTATGATTCACGCGTTGAGTCAATCTCAGCTTTTTTGAACCATAACCCATTCAGTAATATCGGCCATGGTGCTTTGGGTAACCAACCACAGCCGCCGTCGCCGCCGCAGCTGCTACAGCAACACCAGAACCATTCTTCATCGCCTATGTTTGACCCTTTGTCATATTTGGATCATCCTCTATCAAGATCCCTGCAACTTACGACGACAACAAATCCAGGTTCGGTCCTCAATCTTGATGTGATTTGGTCAAAAAATCAAAGATCTGAGACCAGCTGCACTGATCTTAGTGGGTTCATGGCTTCCTCACCGGCACCAACGACTCAACAGTTGTTCACCAACCAACAAACACAAAGTAGAGCCACTTTTCCATTGTTGCAGGTCCCTCAAGGACCAGAAAGTTCGAAGCAAAGGTCGGTTTCAGCCACAAATGGCCAACCCAACAACAACGCTATGGTGCGTAACCCAAAGAAGAGATCCAGAGCTTCTAGGCGTGCACCAACAACTGTTCTGACCACTGATACTACCAATTTCCGAGCCATGGTTCAGGAGTTCACTGGGATCCCCGCACCACCCTTCACCTCCTCACCTTTCCCAAGAACCAGGCTCGATCTATTTGGTCCATCTTCTACTTTGAGATCAACCCATTTAGACCCTTCACCTCCTCATTATCTTTTAAGACCATTTGCTCAAAAACTCAACCCTCCATCATTTTCAAGCTCTTCCATGGCTGACGCTCTAGTTTCTAGTCCTATTCCTAGTACTAACAACAATAGCAACAACACTAGTTGTAGTTCAACTTCCATTAACTACCAACTACCATCCGAGTTAAGCCATTTAAAGCAGCCTCAAAATCTACTCAACATCAACATGCAAAACCCAATTCTTAACTTCCAATCTCTCCTTGAAACCCCTCCAAAATACCCACTTTCCAATTCAAACCTTCTGGGAACAAAGCCACAAGATATTCCACCAAATGAGACTTGTCTCAAAATGGGTGCTTTGGACGAGTTTGGTTTGAACCAGGGCCATGTCAATGCCAACGCCAACCTCACCGGGCTTCAAAACATGGTATCACAACAACAACATGATCAAAGTCTCCTAAGGTCCATCAATGGCAGCTACAACAATAACAACAACCAGAGAGTCTCCAAAGGGAAAGTGAGCAACTTGACGTCGTCTTCGTCGGAATTTCATGCGGATAAAGGGCCGGCAAATGTGGCTTCAAGAAGTGAAGGTATGGTGGAATCATGGATATGTTCTTCAGATTAGTTTAGGAGTATCTAAGTAATTTCATTAAAAAAAAAATCAAAACTGAGAAAATCTGAAAAAAAAAAAAGAATATCGAGGAAATGATGGTGAATATATCACAATGATGCATGAAAGAGATGGAATCTTTCTTCTTCTTTCCCATATTAACCATGAAAGTTTAACTCTATTTTCTGTCTTTGTTTTTTTATCTTGAAGTTTAAGGTTTAACCTTTCCTTATAATTTAATTATTAAATGTACTTGTAAATAATAGTCTCTCGACACCACATTAAATTTCTCATGCATAGTATTATTATTTTCATCATACATACATAGATTATCATGGAAAATTTGTCAACGTTGGCGTCTAAAAAGTTGGTATTTAATTACTTTTATTTAAAGAATTTTAAGTTTAATACATTTTTTAAATTTATAAAATTAATGTATTAATTATAATTTTTATGTTAATATCAATTTAAAGAGTATTATTGGGCACTAATTAGCATTATGTTTTTTAGTTTTGGATTTAAATGCTTTTTAATTTTTAATTTTTAATTATAAAAAATTAAGTGTAAAGTGTTTAAAAATGGAAAATTTGAGATATATATAAAAGAAAAAAAAACCCTCGAAAGTTGAAATGAGACAAAAAGAAAATATAATTTTTAATTTGGGTTTGAAATTGATGGCTATTTTAAGGACCAGAATATGAATGTAAATGAAATAACGAAATCATGAAAATCTGTGCTCTTTTTTCTTTGTAAAACCCTTTCGGTTTTATTTTATGAAAGACGGTAATTTGCAGGAAATTAAGAGGAAAAGCAAGATGTTGCTGTAAGAAATCAAATGAAACGGTGTTTTTGTCTGCTTTATTTGTAATGAATATTAAAAGAAGTAATTTATATAATGCCGAGGAGTGAGTAGCGGCGAGATTTGGGGAATCCTTAGTCGCCGCAATATTAGTTTTAATTACACATTTTTTCCCCTTAAATTTTACTTCAAATCTTTAATAATGTAATTAGGATACCATTATTAATTTATAAAATATCAAGAATTTCTTTTTATCAAACTGATTTGATATACAGTTTATAATAGTAATAAAAAAAGAAAGACATAAATTCCCGCCAAGGGGTTACACATGCAGCAAGCAAATCCCACAAAAAGGTTGATCCCAACTTCGAATAAAAAGAAAATGCAACCAAATAGGCAAACTGTTTATCATTGTCGCAAAGTGTGGAGAAAATATGTGTTGCATGAAAGGGTGCTATATGTCTAAAAAGTTAGTAATCTTTTTCATGTTATTGATTCATCATCATTTTACTTCAATTTCAATAATACAAACTTTCACACTTATGGTTTAAATTTTGAATGATTAGAAGAGATGGGAGGGTGTGGGTTTCAAAAAAATAATTCAATCTTTTTATAACCATCACTATTTTATATTTATCTTATATAATTCTTTTATATATCAAATAACCATTTTATTTTTAGTCCTTATAGTTCTTGTATTCTAATTTGGTTAATATGTTAGGTTTTATATTATGCGTAAGTTATGGATTTAATTTAGTTCTTATTCTCTAATTTAATCCTTCTTAGTTTTTGATTTTTTTTTTAAATATGAGATTTTAATCCTAACTCAAATGGCAGTCTTTATATTCATTAAATAAAACGGTGTAGCTTTTTTTCTAATATGACATTGCACATTTGATAATATGTTTACCACATAATATTTTAAAAATTAGCAAAATTCAACTTAATGAATTTAATGACTATTGTCTTAACTTATATGGAGCGGTGGTTAAATCTCTTATAAAAAACTCGTTTGACACGAGTCCAAATTGTCTCATTGCCATTCCCTACCTTAATATGAAAAAAAAAATACAAACATTAAAAATAACAAAATTAAATTTGTAACTTATGTATAGTAGTGAGATTAATAGAGGTAATAAAAACAAGCACTGGATTTTTGGGGAACTTTTATAAAGGAACCGGTTGTAACACATTAAAACCTTCTTTTTGTTTATTCTTTATTTTATTTTTTTAACTTTTTCTCATATATGTACATAAAAGTCAAATGATTAGCCATATGGGATCGTGGGAGAGGAGAGAAGAGATGGGGGAGAGTGACGCTCCTTTTAGGCACGATGGTGGCCCATGCCCATTGCCCAGTGTGGAGCATTGCTAGCTTTTGCTGTTTAGCAATGATGGCTCTTCCCCCTCTCCCCTCAGCCCACTGCCTATGTCAAAGGCTCAAAACAGTGTGGCAAACTGGCACAACAAACGCATATCTTTCTCTCTCCCTTTTATAAAAAAACCCTACGAATTTGAGCCAGTACTCGAAAAGATACACAACTTTTGGCATCCCCCATCCAACAAAGGCTGCCACCATTTCCCTCCATTCTCTCAAAAAGCTATGTTTTCATTTCAAAGTACCCAAATCCAGCAAGCCTGCCAAGCTTTCGTATTTATAAAATAATATTATCATATTCTCTAGAACGTATGCCTTGTTTAATCTTAAGCTTAACTACTTTTTAATTAACCTGTTATGTTAATTCATTTTTCTTTTTTCTCTCGACCTCAAATTTTGAACCAATGGGTTTGCAGGCGAAAGAAATTAGTTTGTCCATGAATTGGATCACTATTTGATTTTTATATATTTTACCTAAATTTAATTTGGGTTAGATTTTAGTCGGTTAAAATTATCAAAAATTTATTTTTTATATTAATATAATTAAATTTAAATAAAATGTTTTTAATACTAAATAATGTATTCATGTGAAGTCATTAAGATGCAACAATCTAACGGTAAATATATGAACCCGAACGAGATACTCAAAGTCTCCTTTAGCTGGGCAATTTAGTATACCTCAATCAATAAGACCGCTTTGATGTCAAGCTCGATAATTCAACCTCAGCAGAATCTTCCAGGTATGGGTTTTTTCCTTAATATTGATGGTGCGGTAGAGAGAGTTACTGGTCTCTCGGCTGGTGGTGGTGTGGTTAAAGATGAAATTGGGAAGTGGATCCTTGGATACAACCACTTTTTGGGGAAGTGTTCAGCATTTGATGCTGAATTATGGGGCATTTTGGATGGCTTATTATTATTGCAAAAACAATGATATGATAAGGTTATTATTCAATCAGATAATCTCGAGGTTGTTAAAACCATTTGCGACAATCGTTTAGTTGGACCGTGTACATCTTTGATTAGGCAAATTCAACAGGTATTGTCAAATGAAGACAAGTAGCTTCTGAAGTATACTCTGAGAGAGAATAATCAAGTAGCGAATGCTCTTGCTAAATTGGCATTCAAGAATTATGGAGATTTATGTATGTTCGATGAGCCTCCTATGGAAATTCAAGCAGCACTAAAAGAGGATAACACAAAAGGTCTTTTGAATAGAATCCATTTTATGTAATTAGCATGTTTTCTTAGGTATTATATGGCACCAAAAACAAATTGATGTTTATGATTTTCAAACCCTTAAGCTGGGGAAGGCAGTAATAACGTCCGCCTTTGGCTGATAGTTGCTCGGCAACCACCCCCTCTCTCCACATTATCTTCTTCCTTCCCTTCTATTTCTTCTCCTCTTTCCTTTGTCCATTTTTCTTCCTTTTCCTCTTCTTTCCTCCCCTTACTTTGTCATTTCTAATCATTTGTGTCTCCACCCTACTTGCCGATTATCAATTCTTCGCTGTGGGGTGACTCCACAGCCTCCACTCCTCTTAAATAATTTTTTTATTTTTTTCATCTCTTCACTCTTCCTCCTCCACCTCCACTCGGTCCTCCTCGTTCGCCAATCGTCCTCGTATTTTGGCATTAGAGGGTCATGTTTTTCGGTATAGTAAATTTAGCATAGGTTTTCCCTTGGATCCTCTCTTGAGGGGAGGTTTTCTCAAGTTGAAGAGGAATCATAACTTCTGTGACACCCCACACCAAACCCCGATAGTGGGTTCGAATGCGAGATGTCACATTCGTTGCCAGAGAAACTCAGACTATAATCATATATTATATTCACTAAGTAATCAAGTTAAAAAATCTTTGTAAGATCATTCAATAATAATCAAATTCAATTTTAAGAATTTAAAATCAAGTTGAAAACATTTTAAAATAATTTCTAGGTTCTTGGAAGTGATCAGGACCGAATATTGGTCTCTAAGAGTCAAAATAATTCAAAACAACTCAAAACATGGGACGGACCCGTATTTGGCATAGATGTATCGATACAAGTAGGGACTTGAAGTATCAATACAAGTCCCTAGTACTGTAGATATGTAGATTCTGATTGAGTTGTTGTGATACGACTAGCTTCATGTTCCGATACAACTATGCTTGGACCCAAAAATCAGCTCAAAACTCACCTAATTAGACCTTTAAGATCATAATATCAAAACCATAACTTATAACACTCAAAAACCAAGTTAAAAACATCATTCACACACACAAAAACTCCGAACATCATGAACCCATACATGCTAAAGAGTTATCATGCTTAAACATTAAGCAAACAACCAATCATTCAAAAGCATAATCTTCATATACCAGCTTCATACTTCATCTAAGGCATTAAACATAAACATATTATATAAATACATGCTATAGGCATAGTTTGACTCAAGTCATATAATCATCCATAATACCAAAATGACCAACATAGCATAATAGGCTTCTACAACTACTTATTAGCTTAGGTACATGCCAAGACACTTCTAATATTCAAAATAAGTAATAAAAACTTTGGATAAGCTGAGGTGAAGATCTTGGATGTTGTTGAAGATTACGAACTAGCAATACCTATTTGTCACCTATGCACAAAATAAAAAATATGCACACTTAGCATTGAAAGCTCAATGGTGCTAACATAATTTGAAATCAAAATTGTAAAACTCGGATATCATTATTATAAACCCGAAATTTAAGAAGTTAGGACTAAATTGAGATGAATAAAAAATTTTAGGATTCCCATCGGGCAATATAGAAATTTAAATGGCCAAATTTCGATTAGTTGGATTCCAACTTTAGTTCAGTTAGGATAGAATCGACAGGTTCCAAAGTGAGAGACAAAATGATTAAGAATGGATGCTGGATATGGTTGGTAAGGACCGTGCCTAAAGAGTATATATATAGCTTAAAAGGAGACAAAATTTTCTAAATTCTGTTGATAAATTTACTTCTCTCTACATCATCTCTTCAGTCGTCCTGAAGAAGAAAGGGGGATGCGGATGGAGGAGACTCTGCATGCAGCAATAGAGATGTAGGTTTAAGGCTGGTAATGAGAATATAAAGAAACTGGTAAGTCTTTTTATCTCTCTTTGTGAGTAGGTACTGAAGAAAGAAGTCAAATAAGGCTATCAAAACTTCTGTATAATTTAATACTTCTAGGTTTCTAAGAATTTACCGCCATGAGTTTAACCACAACATGGTTGTCATGTTTAGCCGCCAGGACAAATGAGGTTATGGCATTTGGACTAGCTAAACAGTCAAGGATAAGAAAACAAGGTGAGTATCTACACTTTGTCTCTGGTTGCTAAATGCTGGTAAGAGAAATTGACATGTTAATGTCGATCGTATTAGTAGTTAATTGTCGAATGATTATTTGGCGTAGTGTATTGCTTAATTATGTTCAACATGGTATACATGACTAGTGCATGAATAGTATGATAGGGGAGACTAATATTGGGAAAGATGAAGTTAGGTAGGGGAAAAATGGATGAGTCGTTTAGATACTGCCATATGGTATTGCGGTGTGTAAACCGTGATAGGCGAAGCTCTGGGCCTTACGGAGGGGACACTGTGATGTTTGAGCATCAAGATATAGGATGGTGAAATTGAGGAATGGATGAAATGAAAGGGGAAGAGTAAAGATCATGGCTAGGCCATGGGTCTAATCGGAGGCTATACGCCAAGATGAGTAAGACCATAGCTTAAAGATGCTATGACGTCATGATAAAAATGAGTAAAACCATAGCTGAAAGACAATATGGCATCATGACAAAAATGAGTAAGACCATAGCTGAAAGACACTATGACATCATGGTAAAAAGGACTAAGACAATAGCTGAAAGAATCTATGGAATCCTTTGATAGTTCGTTGGGACGGTAAACACAGAGTTATATTGAGTAAGACCATAGCTGGAAGATGCTATGACATCGGGCGATAATTTGATGACAGAATGAGTAAGACCTTAGTTGAAAGACGCTATGACATCATAATTAGTCTGCCGGGATAGTAAAAATATGATAGTCCATCGGGATAGTAAACACGGGATGGTCCATCTAGACGGTAAATACGAAAAATCCGCTAGAAAGTTAGACATGGAGATCATAATTGGAAGATTCGCAGTTCATAAAGGATGTCAAGGGTGAATGTAAAGTTCATAGTGTGAAGGGAATGATAAGTCACATGAAGAAATGAGTTGGTACGTCTAAGTAACATAAACTGCCTGAATAAAGAGGGGGCTAAGGTTATGTCTCAATCCCAAATGAGTGAAAAAGAAAAGGAAACTTCTCAGGTAATATGGTAAATATGGTATACGTAAATACTATTCCGTCAGGAAAAGCTGTGGATTCCACATGGTTTAAATAGACACAAATTAGTTTGCAATATGACACATTAATATATTGAAAGTTTATAAAGTCAGTCGAAAGGTTTACTAGGTTGATCAGGGTTTCAAGGGAAGGAACGTATGCCCAAGGCCAGATGGCCACTAAAGTCCACCAAAGAATAGTAAAAAGCGAAGGTTAGATATAGCCATGGGGAATGGCAGAGATCTTGTAGAGCTCAGGTAAGATGTAACACTGCTTACCTGATCTGGTTGTCGGACCCGAGTTTCAAGATGTTACATCAACCAACGGAACTTAATCACATACATATACAATTTCAAATACGAGCAACGGTTACTAAAATTAACATATAAAGAAAAGTTCATAACTAATTTAAACATTTAAACGACAATAGAAATAATTTTAACCGTAATTAAGGTTTATTTTTAATAAATCTCGAAAAGCCGCATAGGTACCGATATCGAATGGGCAGGTATCAATATTTTTATCATGAGTACCGATACTCGTATATGGGTATCGATATCGAAGTTGGATTCTGTCAAATTTTGAAAATGTCCAACTTCGAGGTATTGATACTCGTATCTCGAGTATCGATACATTTACCCAAAATAGGAAAAATTCATAAGTTAAAATTTTATCCATGCTAAAAACAATGTTCTACTCAACACACAATTATAATCTAATTTAACTAAACTTATTAACAGCCTTTAAACTATCATGCCACATCCATACATTTAAATAAGAATATCTAACATGCATTATCAACCTTAATCTCAAACGTCAATTTAGTTGCAAACGAAGTCCAAAACAACATCCATATTCCGTCAATCCAATACCAAGATAAAATTAATAAAATAATGTTAATAATCAAAATTAAAACTCTAACCCATATTGCCTTTATTCAGTGAGTTCAAAAGAATTGCAAAAACCCACCTACTCAAAAATATTCCCTTGCTTAGATCATTTACTTCGTCGCTCCACTCACACCAAAAAAGCTACTTATCTGTAAGGTTTTAATGTGGAGTGTGAGCTTAAATAAGCTCAGTGAATGTTCAGAACTACCGCTAAGCATACATAACGTCACATGTTAAGAAAAAGCAACTAGATACATGCACAACCATATTTACTACGAGTCCAAATAATAAATTCATGCTTCATTAATTCATAAATCTAGCATATACTCTCACATGCAATTACATACAACTCATATATATATAATTCATTCATCGATAATTCATCAAGACAAAACAATGTATTTATGCTTTAATGACCCACAAGTATAACTTATATATTCACATTCATTTACACACAACATTTTCGTGTATTAATTAATTAATGATAATTTGGCAACTTGGAAACATAAAACATAAAAGTGGACTCTATCACCACACATTGCATACACAGATATCCATCACACCAATAACTCAAAGAGTCTAATATATCCCATAAGTGTAGCATAAAACTAAACACTTTCCAACACACCAACATATCTCGGTGAATGGAGCTTAGCTCGACATTCCCTTATCCTTCCAATTTGTCCCAAGACTTCAACGCCCAAATCACAAAACACAAGGGTGAGTACTCACAATCCTATGGCACGCCAACTATATCCAACGGTTTCAAGAGATCACAAGGCCAAAATATCTGCAAATACACATTTAATTAATGTTTTAATGCACATAATCTATGTTCATAATCATCAATTCATATCACAAATTGTACACAATGCATGCTTATCAGGTTCATATTTATTTGCACTTTAACTGCCACAACTATGCTTATTGAACCATCACATATCCGACCACATATGTGTGCATTAAAAATCAAATTATCACATATCGCATATAAGTATTCACACACATATTACCTATCACAATAGTATCACATTCCACAACTTGTCAAACATTAATCATATTTTCACAACAAGGCAAAAAGTATAAGAAAGGCTTACACTAGGAACTTAGGGTAGAGGTTTAGGCTATTCCCAAGCTCTTGTTTAATGCTATCGATTGCGCATACCAGCAGTGACTTCGGACACTCACCAATTATGCATCCGCTTATAAGTCAAAAGCTCAAACTAGCTTTTCCTTACCCTTAGACTTGATCGTAGAGGCTCTCACTTGATCCGACACTTTCCACACACAATAAAAACATTGCAAACTCATCAAAGGTCAGCCTTGAACACAACCAAATAGCAAGAAATACACAATTCAAGCCTCTCTTTTTTCACTACAAAAAACTAGCTAGCTTTGCTGAAATTAAAGTTTCGACATCCTAATCTCGTTTCTAATCCTAAATTTCAATTTAAAAAATCCTAAATATCATTTAATTTCATATCTAAACCATTAATTCCACCTAAATCCATGATCCTAAATTTTTTGAAAAATTGAAGCTTTCAAGAACATGTAAAAGGGGAAAACACTTGATTCTTAAAAATTCGATTATGAACTATCAAATTGAAGTGAAATACCTTCTAATTAGCTTAGAATGAATCAAAAATTACTCTGAAATCATGAGTTTACTCGAGATTACGAGATTTTCCATTTTTGAATCCAAACATACTTTAAAAACACCAAATCTAAATATAATCGTTTAAAACTCAATTTGGATTAACAACACTCTTTATTTAACAATAAAAAGTTAGAATATTACCTTAATTTGGTGAAAACAATGATTTACAACTCTAATTCAGGATTTCATCTCAAGAAGAACAATGGTGAATTTGGGGAAGAAAACACGTTTATCGTTTGAAATTGGGGGTTGTTTTGGTGTTTGGGGAGTTAATAAATACATAATAATGAATTGATTTTGAAACTCTCAATTTTAGGTTTAGAAAAACTTTGAATGCTTTTGGATTTTAAAAGGAAGAAGACGTGAATGACTCAAAGAAGAAGACCAATTTTCAAAAATTGGGCAATTTACCCTTTTAGTCACTCCTAATTCTTCCCTTTTCCTATTTAATCCTAAATCAATTAAAACCCATTTTTTTTTCAAATTAGACCTCAAAATTAAATATCATTTTAAGCTAATTAATAAAATAAAAACCTGAATATGTAATTTTAATTCCTTAATTACTCACTTACGATCCTAATTTCTGATACCTGACACAACCCCTCGGTTGAAAGACCTGATTCTACAAACCCAAAACCATTAGGTCTGATTTTGAGACGTGACAATTCTCTCCCTTTAAAAAGAATTTTGTCCTCGAAATTTCCTACTGACACATCATTTGGTTATTCACAACATATGCTATTTGTACTTTAAAACCAACCTCCACGCTTTAGCTGTGCAACTCTGATGAATCTTTTAAAGCAATCACCGTATGCTCTGCTGCCTGGTCTGATCCAAATGAAACCCTCATCGAGCACTCTTACCAAAATTTCCAACTCACTAGCTAATTCACTCAGAATGTACGAATATGTTCGTACTCACATTAACACGCCTACAAGGCATTTTGTATCTAATTTAATACACACAAACAAACCAAATGTGTGAGTGGCGGGGAAATGATCCAAGGCATGTCCTTGCAAGAAAAAAAATTTAAATAAAGGCAATGTATTCTCAATCCTACCCCAAAATCAAACCAATTCATACAATTTCAAATAGAGGTATCCAAATCAAACAGTTTAGGTAATAAGAAAATTTAGTCACTTGGGTTTCTAGATACATGGGTTTCGTAACCCTAGTCCGAGCATTAACAAATTAGGTTCAAGTGTTAGAAAACGTAGGCTCTGACACCACTAAATGTAACATCGCTCACCTGGTTCAGTCGTCAGACCCAATTTACAAGATGCTATATCAACCAACAAAACTTAATCACATGCATATAGAGTTACAAATAAGAGCGACGACTACTAAAATTAACATTTAAAGAAAAGTTCATGGCTAATTTAAACATTTAAACGACAATAGAAATATTTTTAACCATAATTAAGGTTTATTTTTAATCAATCTCAAAAAACCACGTAGGAACCGGTACCGAATGAGCAGATATCGATATTTTTATCACGATTATTGATACTCGTATTTGGGTATCGATACCGAAGTTGGATTTTGTCAAATTTTGAAAATGTCGCAACTTCGAGATATAAATGTCCGTATCCTGAGTATCGATACATTTACCTAAAATACCAAAAATTTATAGTCTAATTTAACTAAACTTATTAACATCCTTTAAACATTTATAATGCCACATCCATACATTTAAATAAGAATATCTAACATGCGTTATCAACCTTAATCTGAAACGTCAATTTAGTCGCAAACGAAGTCCAAAACAACATACATATTTCGTCAATCCAATACCAAGATAGAATTAATAAAATAATGTTAATAATCAAAACTAAAGCTCTAACCCACATTGCCTTTATTCAATGAGTTCAAAAGAATTTCCAAAACCCACCTACTCAAAAATATTGCCTTGCTTAGATCACTTCCTTCGCCGCTCCACTCACACCCAAAAAGCTACTTATCTGTAAGGTTTTAATGTGGAGTGTGAGCTTAAATAAGCTCAGTGAATGTTCGGAACTACCATTAAGCATACACAACGTCACATGTTAAGCAAGATCAACTAGATACATGCACAACCAGATTTACTACGAGTTCAAATAATAAATTCATGCTTCATTAATTCATAAATCTCGCATATACTCTCACATGCAATTACATACAACTCAAATATATAATTCATTTATCGATAATTCATCAAGACAAAACAACGTACTCATGCTTTAATGACCCACAAGTATAACTTATATATTCACATTGATCGCTGTAAATCAGAGTTTTAAAATTTATAAAAGAATGATCGAACCTGGAAACTAACTCTGACAATGATTAAAGGCAAGTGCACCTATCGAACAGTAGTATAGTTTAGGCAAGACCGGATTATCGAACCCAAAGGAACTAAAAGTACTAATACTCACCGTCTTTTTATTATTTAGCCTTGATATGAAGTGATGATTGTTTAAACTAAAACTAATCTACTTACTAAGCTAAGACACAAAGACAAAAAAAAGAATGAATTCGGAAAATAACTTTTGGGAAAACTCAGTTGACTCAAACGAGACCCTTAGGAAAAATCCACCTAGACTTCACTTGTTATCTAACATTGAACCATATGATTTATTTACTTAGTTTGATTCGTGAGACTCCCTAACGTATATTAAACCCTCTCTCGAGGCGAATAACGTCTAACCCTAGGTTAATTAGTGGAACTCTCGTTCGCTTATAATAACCCCTAGAATAGCGATGAAATCGATCTGTGGACTCCCATATTAGGTTTCACCCTAATCTGGCAAAATCTCGTCACCCTATCTCTAGGCGTGCGATCAACTCCGCTTAATTATGTTGGATCTACTCTTCGGCAGGGTCTATTCCTCCTCCACCTAAGCACATTAGATTTGGATTAAGTTCACACAATTAAGAACAAACTAAGTTATTATCATATAATTCAAAAGATCAAATAACAAGATTCCTCATAGGTTTCATCCCCTTCGGGTATCCGAAGGTTTAGTTCATAATAATAAAAGACAAGATCTTAAGAGAAAAGATAAAACAAAACATAAGAAATCCCTAAAACCCCCCTGAAGGAATTGAAGAGGAGATCCTCCGTCCTGAGTAGAATTTCGGCTTCTTGAGATGGATCAACTGGCTATCTTGAGTGATTCCCACAAATCGACCTTTTAGAAGCAGCTTCTTGGCCTAGCTCTTCACCCCTTTCACCGGGTACCTAGGGTGTATTTATAGGCTTTTGAAACACGTTTCTTTCTCCCTAAGTATCCTTTCCCGAATGAAATTGCTCTTCTTCACGCGGCAGAGCACGGCCATGGCACACGCCGTGTAAATCGTGGCCGGCGTGTTCGACATCGTTGAATGAGGCACGGCCGTGTAAGTCGTGGTAAGGTCGTGTTCTAGTAGGAATGGTGGCACGCAGTGTGTGGCTTGAAGTCCAAGCCGTGTTGATTTCGTGGCTTGGCCCAATTTGGTCCGCTTAAGCCCGTTTCGTTCTTTTCGTCATCGGGTGCTTTCACGAGTATAAGACATGAAAAGAAAGGATTAAGAGCACCTTTTACATAAATTGGGGCTTAAATCATCCAAAAGCATACTAAATGTGGGCTTAGAATATGTTACTTTTACGGTTTATCAAATACCCCCACACTTAAGCTTTTGCTTGTCCTCAAGCAAAATTCTCAACTTACAATTAAAACGAACTTTCCTCAATTCATAATAGTCATTGATAGTGTTTCGTCATAATTCATAGATAATTTATACATGGATAATTCAATTCAAAGTGTCCTAAAAATTCAAACAAAGATAAGTCATAAATTTTGTAGCTCGAAAACATAGGCGTCTCCCCTTATCTAGATAATTACCTTTAATTTGAAATTGACAAGGATTGACATCCTTACAAAAGATTCACTCAAATCACTCAAAGTGTTTATGGTTCACAATTAGGCAAAAGGTCGAACATGAAGAGTTAATCCCATAGGCTTGCATGAAAATCAAATCTCCACCACTGAAATATGAGATGAAAACACAAATCAAAAGGTCTTTGTTAGGGTTGTAACGGGGCTAGGGTTAAGGTGTGGAGTAAGGCTGAATTAGAGGGTTAGAATCGAGATTGAATTGACAAATTACCTAACTAAGAACTAATGAACTAATAATAATTACATCAATTGAAAACTAATAGTACTTAATAATACGAGCTTCTTATTCGATATTTGGAATTTATGTATAAGCTCATTTAATCACCTAACTAATAATGAATAATGGATATACTTCGTTTTTTTTCTTTTTTGTAAGAACAATCATAAATACATAATTACTGAAATAAAAACATAGTTAGGCTATTAATTAAATCAAATCTCGATATAAGGGTGATCAAAAGGAATGGTGATAACAAAAACAAAGGGGTTCTGGGTTAATATTAGTGGGTGAGTCAATAAATGGGTTGTTAGGATTAAACGGGGTTCATTAGGGGTTAATTTGTGAAGGTAGGCTTTTAGTGGAGTAAGTGGGTTAAATCCTAGCTGCCTTTATCATCTCTGTATATCAAATCAAAAAGTATGGTCTCGACATGTATAATCGATGCAAGTTCTAGAATAACAGATCAATGTTGACATACTCATAATCAATAAAGTGAGCAAGAAAAAGAATTTATGCTCTATAAGGCTCAAAAACTCACAAAATTTATGGGTATTTTGATGTCAACCTCGTAAATTTCAAACTTCAAGATAATATTTAAACTCAGTTTGACAGCCTAGCAAACTTTTAATTTCTGAAAAATAGACTTATCATGCTTGATTCTCTAGTATCTTTAGAATTTAATTATCAATGCACAATTATCAATGACTTAATCTAAAACATATCAATAAAAATCATAAATCATCAGAAATTTCATCCTAATTAGTAATATGAGTAATTTTCTTTCAAACAAGACTAAATTCAGGGATTTAAGTTAGGTATCTTTTTAGGTTGTTCACCCCCCCACACTTGAGATGTATATTGCCCTCAATGTACAAAAATATATAATAGCCTTGTAATAAAATCATCAGATATGGGGATAAGTGAAAACTTCCTGAATTTTCGGATGATTCATTGAGAGGAGATTGTGCCTTTGGTGGTGGTGATGGGCCGTCTGGATGACGAACCTGCGCTAGATGAAGAAATTGGGAGGCTCGTGGAGAATTAGCCAGGGATCATTAAGACATAATTAAAGTAAACTAAATATAAAATTAAGGACAAGGAAGATAAAGAGAAGGAGACTAAGAAGGAAAATAAACTAAGTTTAAAAGATAAAGGGGCCTGAGAATCCTTATGGTAGATGGTTCGAGAGGTTGGTGTGACTTTGAAGGTGACGGAGTTGTTGGTGATGGTGGAAGTGGCATGATTCCCAAGCAGCCTTAAGAACCTAAGAACAAGAAACTAAAACAAAATAAACTAAATTAAGTAGAAGAGAAGTAAAGATAAAGGAAATAAATGAGAAGATAAAAATAAAAGAACAGATAATTGGTCTCAAAGACCCTTGGCTTGTTGTTTGGATGAAGTCACTGCATGAACTCATGTGAATCGGTCTCCTTTGAGAGACTGTGATTGGCCTTTTACGCTTCCTTGCCATGGATATGATATTGTTGTGGCTCAAGACTCTAAGGATTTATTAGGAAAAGGAAAAAGAAAGAGGGAGAAAGAAAGAAGAAAGAAAGAAAGAAAGAAAAAGAAAGGAGAAGAAAGAAAGAAAGTGGGTTAAGAAGAGAAAGGAGAAGGGTATGGTGTTTAAATAAACTTTCAGATCTGGCAGTTTCCCACGCCCGTGGGTTGAGGGTGCGTCGATTCACACGGTCGCCTCACACGACCGTGCTCTAGGGCGTGTTGGTTCCCCACGCTCGTGTCTAGCCTGTGTTCGACAAGTCAGTATATTGGCACGGTTATCCGATACGGGTGTGTTCAGCCCGTGGTTGGCAAGTCAGTAGCCTCACACGGCCATAAAGCACGGCCGTGCCACTTTGTCGGTGCCCGTGGGGTAGTAGTTGGGTCCGTGATTCTGAAAATCTATTTTGCCCTGACATGTACCTTCTCTGCTCTGTTAGTTCAAAGCGTCGGAGTACCCGCACGGCCACGGCCACGGCCGTGTGTAAGGCCGTGTGGCTTGGAATTCTGCACTTGGTTAGTTGGTTGTTAGTTGCTAAAAAGGAAGATAAAAAGGAAAATTAAGATAAACTGAATATATAAAAAATATACTAGTATTAGTGCTCGGGTTACCTCCCGAGAAGCGCTCGTTTATAGTCTTAAGCTAGACTCTCTTCTCGTTTGCATCTTTAGGGTGGTTTGAGGAGTTAGAAGTCCTTTCTCATGTTATTATCTGTATCCTCGTGAAAAAATTTAAGTCGAGATGCGTTTATGGTAAAAGTACCAAAAGTAGGATTACTTACCTCGACTGTTCCATGTGGGAAAAAAGCTGGTTACCCTAAAAGATATTTCTTTGTTTGTGCTGTGGTCCTGGAGGAGATATTCGAGGATTTACTGATCTAACATGCATTTGGTCCCCTATTTTGAAGTGATTTGTTGTTCCTATTAGCTCTTTTGGGGCTCCTTCGGTTTTATCTCGTGTGTTCCTGGTTCTTCGTCGTGTATCCCTAATTTCTCCTTGAAGTGTGTCTTCCACTGCGTCTAGATCATCGAACCAATCCTCGATCTTCATGAGTTATTTCTTTGTTGGCATGGGGTTTAGGATCGGGTTCAGTTGTATTTTTTGGTGGTGTTTCCGGAAAATAAGGGTTAACCGAATGGTTATTAGTAGAATTTACGTTCTCACCTTGATTACTCGATGTTCTAGCCGAGTCGAGAGCCTTGATGGTGACCGTCTCATTACCTACAAAAAGTATGAGTTCTCCTGCATCAACATCAATTTTAGTCCTGACAGTCGCTAAAAAGGGTCTTCCTAAGATTAGGGGGATCGAATTATCCTCATCCATGTCTAAGACAACAAAGTCTACTGGGAAAAAGAATTTGTCGATTTTCACAAGAACATCTTCGATAATACCCCTAGGAATTCTAACAGTTTTATCAGCTAATTGAATGCTCATCCTAGTTTGTTTGGGTTTCCCTAGACCTAATTGTTTAAACAATTTATAAGGCATGACATTTATGCTTGCCCCTAAATCAGCTAACGATTATCAACAGGTTAGTCTACCAATTAAACATGGAATTGTAAAACTCCCTGGATCTTTTAGCTTTTGTGGTAGCCTATTTTGGAGAATTGCTGAGCACTTTGCGTTAAGTTCCACATGTGACGACTCGCCTAACTTCCGTTTGTTTGTCGAAGCTCTTTTAAAAATTTTCCTAGAATCGGCATCTACGACTGAGCTTCAAGTAATGGTAAGTTAATATGTAATTTCTTTAAGAGTTTAAGAAACTTACCGAACTGTTCTTCTATGTCGTCTCTTCTTAATGCCTCAGGGTAAGGTACGCGAGGTTGGTACTCCTTGATTACCGATTTTGGCTTGTCTTGTGTTACCTCAACTTTACCTTTTTCTACCTCGTTTCCTTGTGTTGGACTGGGTTCGTCTACTTCTTCACTTTCTTGAGCTGTTATGGCTTGGATTTGCTCCTTTGGATTAATTTCAGTATTACTCGGTAGACGCCCTTGCGGTCGTTTGGATAATAGCTTTGCAATTTCTACGACTGACTGGGTAATTTCCCCGATTGCCTTTGTAAGTCCTCTAACTTGGTTCTCGATCTTTTTGATCGATGTTTGTTGGGTGTTGAGTGTTACCTCATTTTTTTGGAGATGGGCTTTTGTGGATGCTATGAATTTGTTCAACATCTCTTCAAGACTCAGCTTCTTTTCTTGTGGATAGCACTGATTTTGGAAACTTTGAGGAGGTTGTTGTCTTTGATTTCCTTGATTTCCTTGATTTCCTTGTCCTCCCCACGAAAAATTTGGGTGGTTCCTCCAACCTGGATTATAATTATTACTATATGGGTTATTATTAGATCTGAAATTGTTACCTATATAGTTCATCTGTTCGCTCTCTGTGCCCGGTTGGTAGGGTGGGTACTCAGGATTCGCCACAGTTCCACTTGCGTCGCACTGCATGACTAGATGTACCTGCGAAGAACACAAACTATCAATCTTCTTATTCATCAACTCTACCTGATTTGATAGCACGGTTACTGCGTCGAGGTTGTAAACTCCGACTGTTTTTGTTGGCCTTGTTCTTGTAACTTGCCACTGATATTTATTCAGCGACATCTCTTCAATAAACTCGTAGGCTGCCTCAGGAGTTTTATTATTCAGGGTTCCACCGGCGACAGATTATTTTCATCCATCCCTTCAGTAGGATTGGATCTGTCTTCTCGCTCTCCTTGGTAATTTAGGGCTCGCCTAATTTCTCTGCAATTTCTTCGAGCGGTAGCTTCAATATCACTATCGTATTCTAAAGGTCCTCTCGGGTTCCTTCTAGTCATAAACTAGAGGTACCTTCTAGGAAAAGAAAGAAAGAAAGTTTAGCAAATTTAAAAATAAAAATAAATTGCGAAAAATAAAAATAATGGCTAAAGTAATAAAAATAGAGTTTTCTTAATATTTTAGTTCCCCAGCAACGGCGCTAAAAACTTGATCATTTGTAAATCGTAGTTTTAAAATTTATAAAAGAATGATCGAACCTGGAAACTAACTCTGACAATGATTAAAGGCAAGTGCACCTATCGAACAGTAGTATAGTTTAGGCAAGACCGGATTATCGAACCCAAAGGAACTAAAAGTACTAATACTCACCGACTTTTTATTATTTAGCCTTGATATGAAGTGATGATTGTTTAAACTAAAACTAATCTACTTACTAAGCTAAGACGTAAAGACAAAAAAAGAATGAATTCGGGAAATAACTTTTGGGAAAACTCAGTTGACTCAAACGATACCCTTAGGAAAAATCCACCTAGACTTCACTTGTTATCTAACCTTGAACCATATGATTTATTTACTTAGTTTAATCCGTGAGACTCCCTAACGTATATTAAACCCTCTCTCGAGGCGAATAACATCTAACCCTAGGTTAATTAGTGGAACTCTCGTTCACTTATAATAACCCCCTAGAATAGCAGTAAATCGATCTGTGGACTCTCATATTAGGTTTCACCCTAATCCGGCAAAATCTCGTCACCCTATCTCTAGGCGTGCGATCAACTCCGCTTAATTATGTTGGATCTACTCTTAGGCAGGGTCTATTCCTCCTCCACCTAAGCACATTAGATTTGGATTAAGTTCACACAATTAAGAACAAACTAAGTTATTATCATATAATTCAAAAGATCAAATAACAAGATTCCTCATAGGTTTCATCCCCTTCGGGTATCCGAAGGTTTAGTTCATAATAATAAAAGACAAGATCTCAAGAGAAAAGATAAAACAAAACATAAGAAATCCCTAAAACCCCCTGAAGGAATTGAAGAGGAGATCCTCCGTCTTGAGTAGAATTATGGCTTCTTGAGATGGATCAACTGGCTATCTTCGAGTGATTCCCACAAATATGACCTTTTCGGCTTGGCTTCTTGGCCTAGCTCTCCGCCCCCTTTCAGCTGGTACCTAGGGTGTATTTATAGGCTTTTGAAACACGTTTCTTTCTCCCTAAGTATCCTTTCCCGAATGAAATTGCTCTTCTCCACGGCAGAGGCACGACCATGGCACACGCCCGTGTTAATCGTGGCCAGGCCGTGTTCGACACTGTTGAATGAGGCACGACCGTGTAAGTCGTGGTAAGGCCGTGTTCTAGTAGGAATGGTGGCATGACCGTGTGGCTTGAAGTTCAGGCCGTGCTGATTTCGTGGCTTGGCCCAATTTGGTCCGTTTTAAGCCCGTTTCTCGTTCTTTTCGTCATCGGGTGCTTTCCTGAGTATAAGACATGAAAAGAAAGGATTAAGAGCACCTTTTTACATAAATTGGGGCTTAAATTATCCAAAAGCATACTAAATGTGGGCTTAGAATATGTTACTTTTACGGTTTATCACACATGCATTTACACATAACATTTTAGTGTATTAATCAATTAATGATAATTTGACAACTTGGAAACATGAAACATAAAAGTGGACTCTATCACCACACATTGCATACACGGATGTCTATTACACCAATGACTTAAAGAGTCTAACATATCCCATAAGTGTAGCATAAAGCTAAACACTCCAACACACCAATATATCTCGGTGAATGGAGCTTAGCTCAACATTCCCTTATCCCTCTAATCTGTCCAGGGGCCTCAATGCTCAAATCAAAAAACACAAGGGTGAGTACTCACAATCCTACATCATGCCAACTATATCCAACGGTTTCAAGAGATCACAAGGCTAAAATATCAACAAATACACACATTTAATTACTATTTTAATGCACATAATCTCTGTTCATAATCATCAATTCATATAACAAATTTGTACACAATGCATGCTAATTGGATTCATATTTATTTACACTTTAAGTGCCACAACTATGTTCATTGAGCCATCACATATTTGACCACATATGTGTGCATTAAAAATCAGATTATCACATATCACATATAAGTATTCACACACACATTACCTATCACAATAGCATCACATTCCACAACTTGTCAAACATTATGCATATTTTTACAACGAGGCAAAAAGTATAAGGCTTACACTAGGAACTTAAGGTAGAGGTTTAGGCTATTCCCAAGCTCTCATTTAATGCTATGAATCGCGCATACCAGCAGCGAATCTGGTCACTCACTAATTACGCTTCCACTTACAAGTCAAAAACTCAAACTAGCTTTTCCTTGCCCTTAGACTTGCTCGTAGAGGCTCTCACTTGATCTGACACTTTGTACACACAACAAAACATTGAAAACTCATCAAAGGTTAACCTTGAACACAACCAAACAACAAGAAATATACAATTCAAGCGTCTCATTTTTCACTACCGAAAACTATCTAACTTTGCCAAAATTATAGTTTTGACATCCTAATCTTGTTTCTAATCCTCAATTTCAATTTCAAACATCCTAAATATCATTTAATTTCATATCTAAACCATTAATTTCACATAAATCCATGGTCCTAAATTTTCTAAAAAATTGAAGCTTTCAAGAACATGTAAAAGGGGAAAACGCTTGATTCTTAAAAATTCTGTTATGAACTATCAAATTGAAGTGAAATACCTTCTAATTAGGTTAGAATGGATAAAAAATCACTTTGAAATCATGAGTTTACTTACGATTACGAGATTTTCCATTTTTGAATCCAAACATACTTTATAAACACCAAATCTAAATATAATCGTTTGAAACTCGATTTGAATTAATAGCACTCTTTATTTAACCATAAAAAGTCAGAATATTACATTGATTTGATGAAAACAATAATCTATAACTCTAATTTAGGATTTCAACTCAAGAAGAACAATGGTGAATTTGGGGAAGAAAACTCGTTTGTCGTTTGAAATTGGGGGTTGTTTTGGTGTTTGGGGAGTTAATAAATACAAAAGAATGAATTGATTTTGAAAGAACTCTCTTAATTTTAAGTTTAAAAAAACTTTGAATGCTTTGGGGTTTTAAAAGGAAGAATATGTGAATGATTCAAAGAAGAAGACCAATTTTCAAAAATTGGGCAAATTGCCCTTTTAGTCACTCTTAATTCTTCCCTTTTCCCATTTAGTCATAAATCAATTAAAACCCATTTTTTTTCAAATTAGATCTCAAAATTAAATTTTTCTTTAAGCTAGTTATCAAAATAAAAACCCGAATATGTAATTTTAATTCCTTAATGACTCACGATCCTAATATCTGATACCTGACACAACCCCCGGTTAAAAGACCCAATTCTACAAGCCCAAAACTACTAGGCCTGATTTTGGGATGTGACATAAGAACTGAATGTTCTATAAAGTCTCCAAAGGAAATATATTGATAGAGCATGAGTTTTAGTGATGTTAGAAAGCCTTTATAGTAAAAGGCAGAAAGGACTTATAATGTGGGAAAGACTGCAAATGTCGAAACCACTTGGGCAGTCGCCAAGTGTCGCCCGCCAGATATATTAATTGCAAATATCAATGGGTTAAATTTTGAGCTAGACGCCTTGCATTTTTTCTTAATTCTATATGTGGATCTGACTAAGTTTCCCCGAACTTATAAGTTTTCTACTTAAATGCAGGTCATTTAAAGATTTAGAAATCGTGAGGGACCAAGCCAAAATTTTCTAGAAGTAAGGCGAATGTCGAAAACTTGCATGTATACAGAGGGGCACCTATAGAGGCTCTGCCTTAAGGGTTTAGTTGTCATTTTACATTTTTAAGATTTCGTCCAGTAAATTTGTAATTTGTTTATGAAAGTGAAGCTTTAAGGTTTTATCATTCCTTAATATGAATTGATTAAATATGTAATTTAATTCAGAAAAGAAATCACATTAAGTCATTCGGGTTATTGTGGAATTCGATACCCAGACTTGAGGAATGGGTCGGGGAGAGGGTGCTACAAATTTAATGGTATCAAAGCTTCAATTTAGCCAATCCTCTTGATGTAGGTGTTACAAGATAACCCCACATGATTATATTAGATTTGGCTTAGTCCCTCAAGAAAGGATAAGAGAATGTAAGTATGACAAAGATATGTACAGGATTAGCGGATTATAGTCAGGATGATGAAAATTATAATATAGGGAAAGAAAAATAGTGAAAATTTTCATTACGATAAGAAATATAAATACAAAAGAGCAATCAAACATCATCCTCAACATGCGGATCAGACGTATCTTCCACGTATTCCTCCCCCTCATTAATAGCCTCCTCGAATGGAGTAGGTGTAGAGGGCTCATGATTAGGTGGGAATAAGAAGCAGTCGGAATCTTTTTATTTCTAATGAAACTCTTCTTACTTGACGCTAGAAGGACTCATTTCATTGAAGCCTAAGTTTCGTTAATGTACTTGCGTTGACAGCTGAACTCTACGCGGCTCACATCAAAGAGGCCCATGACAACTTGGGCATGAAGGATGTAATTGGACCTCAGCTTGGGAAGATAATCTGCGATCCTCGCCATAGTTTCTACTTTGTATTGCTCCAGGGCTTCACCGTTCTCCTTTTGGATCCTTTCTAGGTCCGCTAAGTGATGCTCTTCTTGTGCATTGATTTGATCCTCAAATTGAGGGACCCTACCCTCAAGCTCCATTTTTAATGAGTTGTACTTGGACTCCCAACTAGAGGTGAATTCCGTGAACTCCAGAGCCTGACCTTTACAAGCCATTAGCATGGCAAAACCTTTTTGGTGAACTCTGGTTGCAAGAGATAT
Organism: Gossypium sturtianum; assembly: GCA_025698515.1. NCBI lineage: Eukaryota > Viridiplantae > Streptophyta > Magnoliopsida > Malvales > Malvaceae > Gossypium > Gossypium sturtianum. Next base: position 25,584,457 of record CM046952.1, read on the forward strand.
GACATACACCTTTTGAAATAGATAAATAGAAGACCCTTCCCCCATTTGACGACAGTATATAAAATATGCTACTAGAGCCCACTAAGAAGTACCCATTAATTTCCTAGGTGTAACCTTGTAAGATTTCAGAATCTCAACGAAAAAATGGTGAAGGGGCAAATGGAACCTTGCCTCAAATACATATAAGGGAAGCAAAACTTAAGGCAAACCTTCCCCTTCTAAATTAACCTAACTCGGACAGTGCTTTCCTTTTGGGATTGAAAACTCGTATCTAAAATTTTAACCAACTTCAATCCCCTTACATTCATGCAAACTCCTCATCTAGTCCATTGTCATAGTACACCCAAACTCCTCATTTTCCAAAGGGATATCGTGAGGCCTCATTGGTGCTATCTAATGCCTTAACTGCATCATCTCCAGCATAATATTCAAATGTATAGACAAAAACATAACTAAAAAAAACAAAAAAATAAAGAAGGAAGCCTAACAAATACAAACAATGCAAACTTAACTCTTACCACCATAAACAACACATCGGAAAGTTTAGAGAAATCAAACATTGGAAAATAAAAACATAAAGAAATAAACCTTGAGTCCCTATATTTTTAAGATAAGAGTAACCCTTGACATTCTATATATGTGTAACAGCCAAACAATCATATGAACACTTAGACACGTTTCTAAAAAATGTATAATGGGATTTTCTCCTAGAGACACATGTGACATAGTCATATCATCGCCATTAATAATGACTTGTCTCGATTACCCAAGAGACATGCTACCATTTAATGCACGTTTCCATATATTTCTTTACACCCCAAACCCAAAGCATGCCGCAAATCATAATTTCAAATTTCAAATTCTCAAAATTTTTTCCAACTTCGGCAAACCACCCTATTAAATCTAGTAGACTCAATAGAGGTCACTTTATAACCTCCCTCTCATCTATGAAAGCAACTGTTATAACACATCTAAAAATGGCTATACGTGTCACCCCTGAGTGAATCTCACATTGAGTGAACCTCCAACATTGAGTCACATTTGAGCGAACCTCCGACGTGGATTCTCGTTAAGAGTACCTAGAGCCTCATGCACTATAGGATCACATCCATCACTACTAAAAGCAACAAGATATGACTTTGCTACAAGAAAGGCATCAACACGTGGCATCTTCTCTATCCCACGTATATAAGCCTTCCCATTCTTCTAACTAGGTCTTCTAGAGCAACATCCTAAACTAAACCAACTCTTCACTCATCTATCACTCATCTCCTACAACTCTTTCGGCCCTTTTCACCACCATAACACAACAACTCTCTGCCCTCAAAGGAGAACTATTACTGTGACACCCCAAAAATCTCTTATATATTTATTTTCGTATGTTTGTGACACAATTGTATGTCTACTTTAGTGGTTAAGTGTTCTGGGAAGTGTCTGAGAGGTCACAAGTTCAAGCATTAGCTTGGGCAAATTTTTGTTTTTAAATGAATAAACCCCTATCTCTAATCAGTAGGCTTATAAATATATGTTAGTAAAATATGTCAGAATGGGCCTACTTGTCTGGTGGTTAAGGGGAGTGTCAGTGTGCTAGGGGTCTTGAGTTCGAATCCCTGTACGGGCAAGGGGGATGTTTTTTTTTGTACTTGTACCGTGAAGGAGTTTGAAATGTGGTAAAATACTGAGTGTTTGAAATGTGTGAGATGTTGTGGACAATTTAGGGTGTTTGGATTGAGTGGGGAGTCATGTGGAGAGATTTGAGGAGTAAAAATAGGAGAAATTAAGCGATTGTGATAGGATTAGATTTTTTTTCTTTTTTTTTCAAAATTCGGTTTTTCCTTCCCAGTTTTGCTGAAGCCAAATTTCTTTGTTCTTTCTCTCCTGCCGAAAGTTTCCTTTAGTTTTTCCCTCTCCATCTTTCTCTTTTATTTTATTCTCTTGGTTTTGTCGATTCCTTCTTTTCCTGTTGCTGTGGATTTATTTCGTTTCATAACCTTCTTCTTGTGGTCGCGACTTGTTTCTTCAATATCTTTGAGCAGTGACGGTAAGTTTTGCTATTATAGCTTCCATCCTATTGTTGTTCTTTGTCTAATAGGAGTTCTATTTCTGGTTAGGAGACCTTTAGGTGACTGTAAAAATTTTGAGCGGTGTCGTTTAATTGCAAATCCACTGTTGTTCGTCGAAGGTACATTGTCTATAGTTTCTGAAAATTGTTTGTTCTTAATGCTTCGATTAAAAGTGACTGATTGGAGGGGTACTTCTGTTTCCTGCTTGGCTGCAGCTGAATTATTGTTCCTTTGGCCTCTGTCTTTACCTTTTTCAATAGTCGTTTTCCCATTCCACGTTTTCGCGCATTCGGTAAGTAAGGTGCGTCTGCTTTTTGGTTAGTCAATTAAGGGTTTACTAAAGGTTGTTTTATGGCTAGGACTCGATCAAAGAGCAGTGGGCTGTTGATTGACACTTTGGCAGTAGGGAATCACCATTCTATTTTTTGTCTGAGGTCTTGGAGTGATCGTTGTTGGGTTAGCAGCGGAAATAGACCAGGTGTGTAAACACAACTCTAAAAATGGAAACCAGCGAAAAGCCTAGAAATGTGATTATCGATGCCACACAGACATGCGGCCGCTCGTGTAGTAGGCCGTCTAACCAAACACGGGCGTGTGATCGACGAGGCTGGCCGTGTACGGTACACGGGCCGGACCGAATTGGGCTGTGTGGGCTACACAGGTGTGTGGGCCCATACGGGCAGACAGCATGGACTTGTGGGCCCATTTTTACTATTTAACTGCTAAGGTTGCACGGGTCACCCGAGTCGACTGTGGACCTACTGTAAGGTCGGTAAGCTTACTTAGACCCCTAATTGACTGAAATAACTGTTTGACTGATACGATTACGCATGTTATTAAACATGATGATGTCTTATTGACTTGATACTGTATGCCCTGATTTTATGCATGATAATATATTTTAGCTTGTCATATATGTATACTGTATTGCATTAGGGTGGGGGTTATATTGTTCGGAGGAAGTGTACTGAAAGGCCTCGAGCTTAATTTTAAGGCGAAGACAGTGCAAACACCGCTCTAGTGCCGCATTCGGTACTTATTGGAGTGTAGGGTTGGGTGGGTTGATTATATCCTCACATGGAGTGTAGAGGCTGGCTGGGTAGGATTTAATATTGTATATCTGTTACTGTACTGATTATCGACACTGTAATGGGCCAAGGCCCAAATGCATGACTGCTTCTGTACTGCAATTGGCTAAAGCCCTAGCTGAGACTGAAACTATTACTGAAATGGGCTTAGGCCCAGACTATGATTGCATTCTGTATGCTTGATTATACGGGGATTACATACTGAGTTTTCGTAAACTCACCCTTCTATTTTATCTGTACAGGTAATCCTTAGACTTAGGCGGATCGAAGCGGCTGAGGACTCAGCGGTGGCCACATGACCCCTTCTTTACACTGTTTCGTAATTACTTAGGTTTTTAAAGTTTTATTTGGAGTATTTTACTGTAATAATGGCCTCTTTGGATTTTTAGTATTTTACTGTAATAATGGCCTCTTTTGATTTTTACTTTTAATTTGGGGTTTCTATTGTTTTGATTTATAACTACTAGCTGTAGGTATAATCGAGTTTTCAAAATGAATCAAACGTTTTAACAAAATATGCACAAATATGCAAACTGTTTTAAAAAGCTTTCGCAATAAGTGACGTTTTGAAAATTAATAATGTTTTGAAAAAGAATAACTTTTGAATATGAATTACGTTTGAAATTGATCGACACGTCTTGGAATTAAGCATAAGAGAGTGTAAAGATGTGATAAAGAAAGGAGGTTTTTGACGAAAATTCACTTTTCGAAAAACACTACCATGTGACACCGCCAGATTCGGCCATAACGTCTAGGCCGAGTTTAGGGTGTTACATTCAGTGGTATCAGGGCCAGGTTGCAAAACTCGGTTGTAGATTTGGGTTCTTAGGACATGATTTTCGAGAACTGTTTTCTAACGATTCGAAATGTTTATACTGAACGTGTGGTACATCGAGTCTCCGGCGCCGATCCTATAAGTCCTCTAAACTGATATCTATTTAAAAAACTGAAAATGGTATAGATAGTATATACTAAGACTACTTTAGATATACTGTATTGAAAACACTTAGGTTAGTGTATACTGATACTGTAGTAAAACCGATAAACACTGATAGACACTGCGTTGTACGAAAATAAACTTTACACTTCTGATATTGATTTCATAAAATACTCGTTAATAAACACTGGAACTGTAAAATGACGCATAAAAATGTTAATATAGATAAACGCGCTTAGACAATGAGCACGAGAGGTACAAGAGGCCGTGGTAGGGGCCGTAAAGGTACTCGAGCTGGGTCCTCGTCATCTGGCCACATACCTAATTTGGAAACTAGTGAGACGCCGTCATCACCGGTGACTGAGACTGGATCTGAGTTTTATGATCGTGCGGCTGGGGATGATGCACAATCCCAAGCCATGTTACGGATTTTAGAGAGGGTCGTTGGGCCCAATACTGGAGTTGGAGGCCGAGGGTCGGTTATGGAATGACTCCGGTCCAATGGAGTTGAGATTTTTAGGGGTATTACTAGAGTTGCCCCTAATATGGCTGATAACTGGATAGAGGCCACAGAGAGAATTATGGACGACCTGGACTGTACCCCCGAGCAAAAATTAAAGGGTGCAGTGTCACTGCTGAGAGATGAGGCTTATCAGTGGTGGTTTACGGTTAAAGAGGGCACTCAGCCCGACTGACTGACCTGGGAGTTCTTTAAGATCGCCTTCTAGGGGAAGTATGTTGGGGCCAGTTACGTGGGTGTCCGTAGGAGAGAGTTCCTGAATTTGACCCAGGGTGATAAATCAGTGGCCGAGTATGAGGCTGAATTTCTGCGACTAAGCCGCTATGCGCGTGGTATGGTGGTGACTGAGTATGAGAGATGCGTTCGCTTCGAGGATGGCCTCAGGGATAATCTGAGGGTACTGATAGCTCCACGGAGGGGCGAGACTTTCTTTGCAGCACCGTCGATAAGGCAAAGATCACCGAGAAGTGAAGCGCCTGCGAGCGCCAGAATAGAGAAAGAGGTAGGAATAAGAGGGATTCGGAGCCTTCGAGTTCCATTCAGAGGCCTAAGAAAAAGGCCAGAGTTGATGGGCCGATTAAAGTTGGGGCTCCTATTACTGCTACTGGACAGCTGCCGTGTATTGATTATGGTAGACGCCATCTGGGCGAGTGTTGGAAAAGAACTGGGGCATGCTTGAGGTGCGGTTCTTTGGAGTACTGTATTAGGGATTGTCCGCGAAGGGCCGATCAGATGCAAACTCCGGGTAATAATACTGCACAGCCACCGAGGGTTGTTCAACAGCCAGTGAGAGGCCGTGGTCAGGCCAGAGGTGGTAATGGTTTGGGCCGTGTTCAGAGAGCACCGGGTAGAGGTGCTAGTCACACTGAGGCGAGGCAGCCGGCTCTAGTTTATACTGCTCGTCGCCGAAAGGATGGAGATGCTTCGGACGTCATTACGGGTGCACTGATAGATATATGATCCACTCACTCCTATATAGCTTGTACCGTATTTGAAAACTTAGGTATACTGATTGAGAGCACTACGAGTGAGGTCACTGTACTGAGTCCGTTGGGGCAGTCAATAAGGGTTAACAAACTGTTTAGAGATGTTCCTCTAGAGGTTCAAGGAGCTATCTTTTTGGCTGATCTGATGGAACTGCCTTTTGGAGAATTTGATTTAATACTGGGAATAGACTGGTTAGTCAAACACCGAGTGAGCTTAGATTGTACCACAAAAAGGGTTGTACTGAGAACTGAGGAGGACAGCGAGGTAGTCGTAATTGGGGAACATCGGAACTACTTATCGAATGTGATTTTTGCATTGAGGGCTGAAAAGTTGGTTCGTAAAGGATGTGAGGCGTTTCTGGCCTACATCAGTGTTTCAGATTTTGAGGGTTCTTCAATTAAGGATATCAGGACGGTTAAAGACTTTCCGGACGTATTTCCTGAATAACTACCTGGGTTACCTTCGAATCGTGAAGTAGAGTTTGGGATTGAGCTCTTTCCTGTTACAGCTCCGGTGTCTATCGCCACTTATAGAATGGCACCAAAAGAGCTTGTGGAGCTTAAGACCCAGATTCAAGAGCTATTGGATCATGGATTCATCCGCCCTAGTGTGTCTCCATGGGGGCACCAGTACTGTTTGTGAAAAAGAAGGATGGATCCATACGTATGTGTATCGACTACCGACAACTAAATAAGTTGACAATAAAAAATAAGTACCCCCTACCGAGGATAGGTGATCTGTTCGATCAGTTCCGAGGAGCTTCAGTGTTTTCTAAATTGACCTCCGATCAGGGTATCACCAGTTAAGAGCTAAGGAAGCCGATGTGCATAAGATGACATTTAGGACTCGCTATGGTCATTACGAGTTCCTAGTGATACCATTTGGACTGACGAATACACCAGCAGCTTTTATGGATCTGATGAACCCAGTGTTCCAGCCCTATCTGGATCGGTTCGTGGTGGTATTTATTGATGATATACTGGTGTATTCGAAGACTGAGGATGAGCACGATGAACACCTCAGAGTGGTTATACAGATTCTACGAGAGAAACAACTGTACGCCAAGTTCAGTAAATGTGAGTTCTGGTTACGTGAAGTAACGTTTCTAGGAGATGTGGTTTCTGCTGAGGGGATTAGAGTCGATCCTCGAAAGATTGAGGCTGTCTTGGATTGGAAGTAGCCTAAGACTATATCCAAGATTCGTAGTTTTCTGGGACTGGTAGGGTATTATCGACGGATTGTAGAGGGGTTTTTCACTGATCGTCGCACCCTTGACTAAGCTGCTACGTAAGGGTATGCCATTTAATTGGACTGACACGCAGTAAGAGTGCTTTGAGAAACTCAAGACTGTACAGGCGGAGGCCCATGTTTTGATACAGCCAGAGTTTGGAAAAGAGTTTACTGTCTACAGCGATGCATCACATGTCAGTTTGGGGTGTGTGTTGATGCAAGTAAGGTGGTAGCGTATGCGTCTCGTCAGCTTAAGACTCATGAGGCGAATTATCCGATGCATGACTTGGAATTGGCCGCGATGGTATTTGCACTGAAAATCTGTAGGCATTACCTGTATGGTGAGAAGTGTATCATTTACATTGATCACAAGAGCCTCAAGTATCTCCTCACTTAGAAGGAGCTTAACCTTAGGCAGCGTAGGTGGATTGAGCTGCTTAAGGACTACGACTGTACGATTGAATACCATCCTGGTAAGGCTAATGTGGTGGTCGACGCGTTGAACCGTAGGGCTATGACTAATCTGAGGACAATGTTTGCTCGCATCAGTTTATTTGATTATGGTAGTCTGTTGACCGAACTTCAAGTTAAATCGACGTGGATAAAGCAGATTAAGGGTAAACAGTTGGAGGACGAGTCTTTGGGTCTTCGCTTTCGACAGATTGAGAGTGAGAATACTATGGATTTTGGACTGAATAGCGAAGGGGTACTCTATTTCTGTGGAAGAATCTGTGTACTGAATAATACCGAGTTGAGGCAGTCTATACTGCAAGAAGCGCATATTAGCCCTTATGCTATGCATCCTGGCGGAAATAAGATGTACCGAGACCTTCGCGAGTTATATTGGTTGCCAAGTCTTAAGCGTGAGGTTACAGACTTTGTGGGTAAATGTCTGACATGTCAGCAGGTTAAGGCTTAGCATCAGTTACCTTCGGGGTTGCTTCAGCCAGTTAATATTCCACTTTAGAAGTGGGAGCGGGTGACTATGGACTTCGTTAGTGGGTTACCCCTCACACCCAGTAAGAAGGATTCAGTATGGGTCATCGTGGATCGATTGACCAAGTCCGCCCATTTCATACTGGTTCGTACTAACTACTCTCTGCAGAAGTTGGCTAAGCTATATGTGTCTGAGATAGTGAGACTGTATGGGGTACCGGTTTCGATAATATTTGATAGGGATCCTCGTTTCACGTCTCGGTTCTGGAAAAAGCTACATGAAGCTCTGGGTACAAGATTGGACTTCAGTATTGCGTTTCATCCTCAGACTGACGGTCAGTCAGAGAGGGTGATTCAGATACTGAAGGATATGTTGAGAAGTTGTGTGATTAACTTCCGAGGCAGTTGGGAGGATTACCTGCCGCTAGCAGAGTTTGCTTATAACAACAGCTATCAGTCTAGCATTCAGATGGCACCGTACGAGGCATTATATGGTCGAAGGTGTCGTACACCTTTATGTTGGACTGAGTTGGGCGAGCGGCGTGTTCTGGGCCCTAAACTAGTTTCTGATACCGAGGATAAAGTTAGACTGATTTGAGACCGACTGAAAGCGGTAGCTGATAGGCAGAAGTCCTACGCAGACCTGAAGCAACGTGAAATTGAGTATTCTGTGGGAGACTTCGTTTTCCTTAAGGTCTCACCATGGAAGAAGGTACTGAGATTTGGTCGCAATGGCAAATTGAGACCTAGATTCATTGGGCCTTATCGTGTTCTGAAGCGTGTAGGACCAGTTGCCTACCAGTTGGAGTTACCTCCAGAGTTAGATCGAATTCACGACGTGTTTCACGTCTCTATGTTGATGCGCTACCGCTCTAATCCCACGCATATTATTCCGGTTGAGGAGATCGAGGTTAGGCCAAATCTGACCTTTGAAGAGGAGCCAGTCCAGATATTGGATCGTGATGTAAAGGTTCTAAGAAGAAAGACCATCCCACTGGTTAAAGTTCTTTGACGTAATCATAGTTTGGAGGAGGCCACGTGGGAGACTGAGGATGCGATGCGACAGCAGTATCCTCATCTGTTCTGATCAGGTAAAATTTTAAGGCCGAAATTTTCTTTTAAGGGGTAGAGTTGTGACGCCCCAAAAATCTCTTATATATTTAGTTTCGTATGTTTGTGACACAATTGTAAGTCTGCTTCAGTGGTTAAGTGTTCTGGGAAGTGTCTGAGAGGTCTCAAGTTCAAGCATTAGTTTGGGCAGATTTTTATTTTTAAATGAATAAACCCCTATCTCTAATTAGTAGGCTTATAAATATATGTTGGTAAAATATGTCAGAATTGGCCTACTTGTCTGGTGGTTAAAGGGAGTGTCAGTGTGCTAGGGGTCTTGAGTTCGAATCCCTGTACGGGCAAGGAGGATTTTTTTTTGTACTTGTGCCGTGAAGGAGTTTGAAATGTTGTAAAATACTGAGTGTTTGAGATGTGTGGGAGGTTGTGGACGGTTTGGGGTGTTTGGATTGAGTGGGGAGTCATGTGGAGAGATTTGAGGAGTAAAAATAGGAGAAATTAAGGGATTGTGATAGGATTAGATTCTTTTTTTTCTCTTTTTTTTTTCAAAATTCTGTTTTTCCTTCCCTAGTTTTGCTGAAGCCGAATTTCTTTGTTCTTTCTCTTCTGCCGAAAGTTTCCTTTAGTTTTTCCCTCTCCATCTTTCTCTTTTATTTTATTCTCTTGGTTACATCGATTCCCTCTTTTCCTCGTTGTGCGAATTTCTTTCGTTTCATAACCTTCTTCTTATGGTTGCGACTTGTTTCTTCAATATCTTTGAGCAGTGACGGTAAGTTTTGCTATTATAGCTTTCATCCTATTGTTGTTCTTTGTCTAATGGGAGATCTATTTCTGGTTAGGAGACCTTTAGGCGATCAGAGAAATTCTCGGCGGTGCCGCGAAATTACAAATCCACCGTTGTTCGTCGAAGGTAAGGTTGTTTATAGTTTCGAAATTGTTTGTTCTTAATGCTTCGATTAAAAGTGACTGATTGGAGGGGTACTTTTGTTTCCTGCTTTGTTGCAGCCGAATTATTGTTCTTTTGGCCTCTGTCTTTGCCTCTTTCAATAGTCGTTTTCCCATTCCACGCCGCGCATTCAGTAGTGAGTGCGTCTCTTTTGGTTAGTCAATTAAGGGTTTACTAAAGGTTATTTTATGGCTAAGACTCGATCAAAAAGCAGTGGGCTGTTGATTGAAACTTTGGCAGTAGGAATCGCCATTCTGTTTTTCGTCTGAGGTCTTGGAGTGCTCGTGGTTGGGTTAGCAGCGGAAATAGACCAAGTGTGTAAACACAACTCTGAAAATGGAAACCGGCAAAAAGCCGAAAAATGTGATTGTCGACGCCACACGGACGTGCGGCCGCTCGTGTGGTAGGCCGTGTGACCAAACACAGGCGTGTGATCGATGAGGCTGGCCGTGTGCGATACACGGGTCGGACCGAATTGGGCCGTGTGGGCCCACACGCCCACACAGGCAGACAACATGGGCTTGTGGGCCCATTTTCACTGTTTAACTGCTAAGGTTGCACGGGTCGCCCGAGTTGACTGTGGACCTACTGTAGGGTTGGTAAGCTTACTTAGACCCCTAATTGACTGAAATGAAGCATAAGAGAGTGTAAAGAAGTGATAAAGAAAGGAGGTTTTTTACGACAATTCACTTTTTGAAAAACACTACCATGTGACACCGCCAGATTCGGCCATAACGTCTAGGCTGGGTTTGGGGTGTTACATTTACCTTTCCTGTAACACCCCTAACCCGTATTCGTCGTCAGAATAGGGTTACAGAGCATTACCGAAAAACTGTAACATCAAAACATTCATTTCAAAAGATTTCATAATCATTGAAAAATCCAATTGAACACATGCATAATATCTTTTTTTCGAGCCCTTGAGGCCTTAAAAACACTTTAGAAACGATTTGGGACTAAATAAAAAATTTAGAACTTCATGGCAAAAGACAGAAAATTTCATACTACAGGGGTCAACGGCCGTATGGTTAGGCTGTGTGACTCACATGCTGAGACACATGCTCGTGTATCAAGCCGTGTGGACATTCGAAATAGGGACACACGGCCGTGTCCCAGCCTGTGCCCGTGCCCGTGTAACTCTCTAACTTGGTTCACATGACCAAACCACACGATCGTGTGCCAGACCGTGTAACACTCAAAATGCAGCCTTTAAAAACCTACAGAGGACACACGGTCGTGTCGCATGGCCGTGTGTCACACATGAATGAGACACACGTCCGTGTCTTAAGCTGTGTGGACAAGAAATAGGCCAAATTCAAGCCATTTCTTTCACCCAATTCAAGTACACTTAAACAAGTCATATGCACATATGACCAAGGTATCAAAACATTTTCAACCATGCATAAAATGACCAATTTCCATTCAACCAATATGCCATAAAGGCACCTCAAACACAACAACCAAATATGTTTAAACATTTGCATAATCTAGTCATTCACCAACCATACACAACTACCTATTTTCATGTCAAGTCATAGCACAATTAACCATATGCCAAACACATCTAAATAGACCAATTTTGGTCAATCAAAACATATCATCACTTAACCATTTCAACATCAACCATTGAAGCACCAAAATGCTAGCATGCCATCAACCATAAAACCACATATATACATGCCAACATGACAAATAGTTCATCAACCAAAATACCATATTTACAAGCCAAACATAATGGCTATTTCAACAAGCACAAAACACCTATACATTAAACATTCTTAAACATGTGCATATTTAACCATTTATCAACTATTTTGTTTCTATGCCAAAACATATCACAATTGATACATATCAACCATACCATAATAGATTCATACCATATCAAAATAACCTTACCATTTGGACTATTCCTCTCATGCATCATAACCACCTAAATAACATAAACCGACCATTTCCAAATAGTACCAAATAACCGACATTTATAAACCATATTTACATCATGCACATCTAGTTATAAACCTTTCCAAAGTGAACTATATTTTGACCATGTTGAGATCAATTTCTCACATACCATTTTGGCCATTTAAAGATACATTAACATATACTAATTTTGGTCATTTCAAAACATGCATCAATTTGACCATACTAACCCCAACCAACAAGACATCAATAGTACCTTAAGTACTTCAAATCCAAGGCAACATTTCATGCCATAATCATCAACCAAAATGACATATATGCCAAACTCATCAATTGAACATTAAACATAGTCCACCTATACATGCCATTGTAACCACTACCAAAGCATCAAAACCTACCGATAAAAAAAATCGATAGATAGTGTGATGGATCTCCAACTAGCTTCCAACCCGATCTAGCTTCCGATAATTTGTAAAGTAAATGAAAAATAATTATGTAAGCAATGTATGCTTAGTAAGCTCGTATAGACTTTAAGCATAAAATTCCACTTCAATAATAAACTTTATAGAATAAACATAAATCTATGCCAATGCCATAAGATTCATAAATCGATATGAACAACAACTCGTAAATGAGTAAGTTCATTAATGTCACATATATCTATCATTTATAACGTGATAGGATTTTAGAGGACTTAATAGATAATCAAAAACCTTTCTATAAGATTATACACTTTTAAATTTACTCTCTTTTCATTCTGTTCCCAATGCTTATCATAAGTCTAAACAATATTATCAATTCCCAACTTAGTGTATTTATCCATGATATAGGTATATTCATCCATAGCATACGCAATTTGCTCACATATAAATACATCATTTATCACATTAAACTTTTTATAACATCATAATACATCCTAATTACGTACTTACTGTTTCATTCCCTTTTCTTACCCATTTCATATGCATAGTACAAGCATGATCATAAATATCAATTATATCCACAAGCTTGGCATAAACCTAAGCACATCAACAACACATGTTAGTTCATTTAAACATGATTCATATGAATTTGACATGGAAAACCATTATACCTAAGCATGATTCAATTGGATTTATCATCCATCTCAACATAACATATTTTTCAAATTCATTAAACATATTAACTTACCGAGATTTTCCATTCGAAAAACAACTTACGTATAAGAGTACATCGTCAGATAGACCGAACACACTAGACAGAAGCTCATAAGATTTTATCCAATCAAAATACGCCAAACAGAAGCTCATAAGAGCTGGTCCACCCGAAACACGCCAACAGAAGCTCATAAGAGCTGGTCCACCCGAATCACGCCAAACAAAAAGTATAACGCGAGAGTTCGCAAAAAATGTTGAACCTCGATTTACTTGGGTAATATACAGATATCTCCCTCCAATACCATCTCCACTCCAAACCCCCGTAATACACCAAAACACGAATGTACTCTATCCCGCGTTCAATTCAAACCGAGCATCAAATTCAATATTATAACTCAGATAATGTGATTCATTTCCAACAATGGAATATATATATATAATATCATGTAATACCAATCACCTATTCTTATAAATGTTAAATTTTAACCGTACGAACTTACCTGGCTAAATTGCAGAAATGTCAAAGTACATGGGCATTTTGGTAAATTTTTATTCTCCTCAATTTTCCACTCGATCTTGATCTAAATTAATAATTTCATTCGATCTATTAATTTAGACAGTAAAACAATGTACTTTATGCAATTTAGTCACTTTTGACATTTTTACAAAATTGCCCCTAAAGTTTTACTTTTATTCAATTTAGTCCATGAGCCTAAAACATGCAAATTAACCATTTTTACCCAAAATTGAGCCTATTCAAAAACTCATGGCATCCAATACAGCCCATTATTGCAATAATTTCACATCAAATCCTTGTACTTTTACTATTTTAATAATTTAGTCCCTAATTGGAAAATTCATCAAAAATCACTTAATAAAATACTTTTAAATAACAAATAATATCTCAAATTCATAATTTAACATCTAAATCACAAGTTTCATCAATGGCAATATTTAAAATCTTTAACAGTTTCAAAATCGAAGATACGAGCTAATTGAATCTAGTTGCAATAATCTCAAAGACATAAAAATTATTAAAAACAGGGCTAAAATGAACTTACATGCATACATGGAAGCTTGGACGAAGCTTCAAAGTCTGACAATGGCTATCTTCTTTCTCAATTTCTGCAAAACATTGAAAAGAGATAGGTGATTTCTTTAGTTTATTTTATTACCTTATAATTTGTTTTTTTTAATTAATAAAACATATATATTTTCATAATAAAACAAAGCCAACTGCCCACTCATATATATAATATGGTATATCTACCATATTAGTCCATGAATTTAATTTTCCATAACAATTAAACATCTTTAGTTAGTAGAATTAAATTTTCACTTTTTACACTTTTGTTTTGTCATGATTGTTTTCAATTTTTATACTCTTTACACATTTGAAATTTAATTTTTTTAATTTCTAATGTTAAAAATACAATCTCTATTTTTTTATTTAATAATTAAAGTCCAATTAATTATATTGTCAAAGAGTTTTTATTTAAATTTGATTATATGACATTTCATGTGAAATGCCAAATAAGCAAGCAAAAATGTTGGATTTAGGAAGGCAAGTTTTCTGGTATTGAATATCAGGTTGCAAGGTTCTTCAATAATAGTTTTAAATAAGCAAAATGAAAGTTGATACTAATTTTACTTGCATGACTTCTACACCACTTTAAATTGGGCGTATAAGCAAAAAAAAAAAAAAAAAAATAAAATTGTCATATAATCCAATTAGGGATGGCAATGGACCGGGGTGAGAGTAAATATTATTAAATCCATCACCGCTCCATAATTGGCACAGTCTACTCCACTATGTATAATCTTGAAAACTCACCTCTAAGGGTGTTGGATACATCCATTTCCTCCTCACCCGCTTCGCATCATTTTAAATTTTGCTATTTATTTTTAATATTTTCAATCTTTTTAAAGTCAAGTAAATATTTAAATAGAATTCTTCAAAAAAACTATTTAAACATAAAATATATGATTTTTTTTTATATTATGTTATTACATTTGTACCCTTTTAATAGTTTATATATAAGAATAAAATAGTAATTTCATATAGTGGAGCGGGTCGGGATGGGGCAACCAATTAACTTAATCACTCCATATCCACTATTCAAAATAAAAAATCCATCTTGCCCCGTCCCGCATCCACTTTTCAAAAGAAAAATCCACTCCATTCAAGGGCAAAGTTAGAAAATTTTTTTAGGGTACTGAAATTAAATTATAATTTTTACGATAGTAAAAATGTAATTTCACCATTTGAATAGCTTATATTTTTATAATTTTTAAAGGATTGAATTAAATTTTTATCATTTTTAGGAGAGGCCAATGCGCAAATTTACTTTTACTAATTTTAAATTTTAAAAACTTGAAAAAACTTAAATGAAAATGGGACGTGGGAGGCCCCCTACGCTCCAAACTCCATTTGAAACATATTGGTACGAAATGTTTGAATTTTACACTCCCTAATTCCAGTTTTAACAAATTTGTTTAAAAGAAAGTTAAGCCAATAAATTATTTATAATTCGTTCAGTAGTCTATATCACAGACATAAAAAAGTTGAATCAAAATGCTACTGTTAATCTCTTTGAGATCATCAGTAACTTTATGTTTTTCATATTATTGAGATTCTGATGCTTTTACTTTTAACATATTCAGATGTGATCATGTTCTATTTGCCCTTTTCTCCTTTACCCACTTCCATTTAAAATCCCTCCTTGTTTTTTTTTTTTTCACAAAAGTAAACCACTAAATTATATAGTAATTTTCTAAGAAAAAGTTCAGTAGTTGACTTGTGTTCTGAAAGTATACTTTTCTCCACAATTTTCATCAAACTCAAATTTAAAACTTCAAAATTGAAGTCTTTAATTAGAGGGAAATGTTAAACAGTGGCTAATAGCTATTTTAAGGTGGTATGAATAAATAAATAATATATATATATATATATTTATTTTAATTCAGTAAAAGTATTATATTAAACGTGAAGAAGACTTCTAAATAAATAATCTTTAATCAATGTTTTTAAATACCAATTAAAAAGGTGGCCAAAAACAAATAAACAAACCCTAATTAGAGATAGTAGCATTGTTTTGGGTGAATGTATTTGAGAAGTTTTTATTATTATATGGAATTGATTAAAATAATTGTTCTACTATTAAATAGTTTAATTTATTTTCTATGTTATTAAAAGGAATCAAATAATACTAATATGGTGCATTCTTCACCCTGAGCCCATATTAAGTAGAATCACGACCCCCTCACTCGGACGAGGAACCCACATAACTTTTTGGCCCACTCTTTTCCCTTTCATAATGTAATTAAATAAATTAGGTAACGTCATATTCAGATCAAATGATGAAAAAGAAAAGGAAGGTAATAATATTCTGTATTGGGATAGTTTATATTCTGAGTCATTGGAGTCAACAATAAGTTTGAGGGAGTTGATATTATTACATTGTAATTGTAATTAAAAAAAGAAGAAGATAAAAGTTAAATAGGTTTTATAAATTAATTATCAAGAATATTTAGAAGTTGAAATGATGAAATCCAACCATATAATGGATTGAATTGATTTTGGAGGTATGTATGTAGCGCAATTAAAGGAATTAAAGAAAAGGGAAGAGGTACGTGATGGTGACTTAAGGATGGGATGAGCAAAAGAGTAGAGGTGAGGTGTGAGGGTGGAGGCAGACCTGAACCTCCACACCAATGCCGTCCTCCAACTGTACGGCCGGTGATGTCTCCATCCTATCAATATTAAATATATATTATTCATTTCATTTGGACATGTTTTGTTATTAAATCGCTGCTTTCCTACCCTACACTACTTTGCTCCCCTATTTCACCCCCCAACCTGGGACCATTTCTTTAACCTGGAAAACCCATTGTTTACTCGGTAATCTCGTATGAATTAAATAATATATATATATATATATATATATATATATGTTTTACATTCTATATTGTTTTGTGTAATCATAGTTTTACCTTCACATATCACTAGAGGAGTATAAACAAACACCATTTAGGTATTAATTATTTTAATGCTCTAGTTAAATTTTAATTATATGTTGTTGGGGATAAATCCGAATTAAGCAATGAATAAGAATAAATAGAAAAAATTGGATATAAATATTTATGTGAAAAAATTCTTTTGAAAAAAATAGAAGAACCACGGGCAAAACAAAACTTCACTAAACGGAAAATAACCGAAGAAAAGTACAAGATGGAGAAAAAACAAAACAAGCCCCTAAATCTCGAAAAAATACAAAGCTCTCTGACTAAAACTCAAAATTCCATTAAACTCTCTTTTGTTGTGTTGTTGAATAAATCTTTCTAGGTTTGCTAAAAGCCATATTTATAGGTTAAAATTTGTGGGCTAATATGATTAAAATATTCCTAGAGTTATTAGCGCTCAACTGGGAAAAGATAGCAAAGTTTAACTAGGAGAAGAAATTCGGTTAAATGGGGAACACGTCACCATGTCGTGGCGTAGTGTATCGCCTCGTCAGGATGTCACATGTCTCATCGTCGGGACGTTGGTTTCTTTTTGTTGGGACGTCGTGTGTCTCATCGTCGGGACATCGGCTCTTCCTCATGGCGGCGTCGACTCTGTTTTCGTCTAAAATGTGAGGCACACTCCACAAATATTCACTTTGACTAGTATTTCCGCAACGCCTTCTTTGTCAAGCCCTGTCATGGGCCTAACTCGCTCTTTGCAAGATACTGACCAAGTTTAAGCAATGTTTGAACTTGGAAACTGGAAGGCTTTTGGTCATCATATCGGCTAAATTATTTTATGTATCAATTTTGTGAATTTGAACATCTCTTTTAGCGAGCACCTCCCGAATAAAGTGATACCGAATGTCTATGTGTTTTGTTCATTCGTGATGCATCTGATCCTTAGTGAGATGTATGACACTTTGACTATCGCAATATACAATAGTTGCATTTTGTTTATTAACTAGCTCCCCGAATAGACCTCTTAACCAAATGGCTTCTTTCACAACTTTTATGATTTTCATATATTCAGCTTCGGTGGTCAATAAAGCCACAGTGGCTTGAAGTACGGCTTTCCAGCTAATGGCACATTTGCTGAAAACAAACAGATATCCCGTGAGGGATCTTCTTTGATCTAAATCTCTTGCATAATCTGAGTTTACGAAGCCCACTGGACCTTCTGAACTTTTTTCGAACTCTAAACAAGTATTTGATGTCCCTCTCAAATATTTGAGGATTCACTTAACTGCTTGCCAGTGTAATTTACTGAGTCTAGCCATGTATCTACTGACAACACTAACAACATGTGAAATATTGGGACGAGTGCAAACCATTGCATCATTAAGCTTCTGACTGCACTGGAGTAAGGAACTGATGACATATACTTTTCTCCGTTGAAAACCCTTATCGTGTTTTCTAATTAAAATTCAGCTTTCTCTAGATCGTCTTCGGCTGTACCACAGAACTCTTCAGCCCCACATTTTTGGATTTTATCAACTGGAGGCTTGCTTGTACGTATTTGATCCAAACCCTGAGGAACTACGGGGACTGGTTGGGGTACAGGTGGGGGTGAAGGTCGTTGAGCCAATGAGTTTGTTCTCACGAACTCAGTAAATCACTCGGACATCATCTGGAAGAAGGCTTCTTTAGCCTCTCCTCCTCGGCCCTCAGACGCGGGCCTACTACCACTAGAAGTTGCCCTGTAAACGGAAGCTTGCGCGTTACTTTCTAATTCATTGGAATCGGCTCGGTTGGATGATATATTATCTATATGAAAACATAATTCAATTTGAGTCAGGAGTTATCACACTATCGCAGGTTATATAATGACATGTATTTCTAGACTCCATACATGCTACATTCAGTCCAAGAACTGACTAAACCATAGTTCTGATACCACTAAATGTAACACCTTTAACCCGTATTTGTCGTCAAATTAGGGTTACAGAGCATTACCATACAATCGGAAACATTTAAACTTAACTTCATTCAATAACATGAACAAATCATATACATACATACCGTCCCTAAATCGACCCCTCAAGGCCCTAAAAATACCTTAGAAATGATTCAGGACCAATTTGAAATGATTTGGAAAGTTTAGGAAAAAGTCACAAATTTTTTAATACAGGGGTCACACGGCTGAGGCACACGCCCGTGTCTCAGGCCGTGTAACCTTCGAACTAGGGACACACGGCTGTGTCCCAACCCTTGTCCTTACCCATGTAACTATCTGAGTAGGGTCACACGTCTGTGTGCCAGGCTGTGTAACTCTCTGAGTTGCCCCACACACCCGTGTGCTAGGTCGTATAACTCACTGACTTGCATACAGAGGAACTCTTAGATGACACATGGCCGTCTCGCCAGGCCGTGTGCCTCACACGCTCATGTCTAGGGGTGAGTATTCGGTCGAGTCAAGTCAAATCGAGTCAATAAATTTCGAGTTAGTCGAGTTGACGAATCCTATTTTAGCAACTAAACTCAATTTGAATTTTTTTCGAATCGAGTAAAAAAATTTCGAGTCGAATTAACGAATCTTATTATTTATACTCAATGTTCCATTTACATGGACCGATTATTTTACTAGTAGACGAAGTACAAACTTTTAGATTAATTTTGAGTAAAGGAAAAAAGGAGAGTAGGATGATTCGGGAAGGAAAGTATGACTAATGGGTAAACATTTATCAAAACAACGTAATTTTGCCTTTTAACTTGATAATTTTGACTTTTGACTTTTAAATTTAGAAGAGGTAAACATTTATCAAAATAACGTAGTTTCGTCTTTTCTTATTTGGATTTTCAGATAACTTGAATTAGGGGTGAGCGTTTGATCGAATCGAGTGAAACCGTTCGAGTTAAATTAGAAAAATTAATAATGTTAAATTAAAATCTTGTACAATATAACTATTTCCATGTTAGAAAACATAAATTTGAAACAGTATATATTTGAAAACTTTTTTAAAGCAAAATAATAATAATAAGATATTTTAGTATGATAAACTTGAATCACTAATCACTTATTTAGATTCCAAAATTATTATTTTATAAAATTTTTAATTTTTTATATATTTTTAGATTTTTTTTTAAATTTATAATTTTTTTAAAAATATAAATTTTAAAATTTTTATAAATATTTTAAATTTTAAAAATTATTTTCAAAATTTGAAAATTACTTTGATTTTTTTTTTTTGTAATTTTTGTTAAGAGAGAGACCAATTTGCTCATTTTCAAAATTGACAGGGACCAAAACGGTATTTATACTAATCTATTATTCGAATTATTCGAGTTAGTCGAATTGTAAAAATTCAACTCGACTCGAGCTCGAAATCCAAGATTTCTTATTGGAGTTGACTCGAATAATTCGAATAACTCAATTCGATTAACTCGAAATTTGAAATTTTTTTCGATTTTTTCGAATCGAATCGAATTTTGCTCACCCCTACCCGTGTCTCAGGCCGTGTGGACCCAAATTTACCTAAACTCAAGTCATTTCCAATACCATTTCATGCATAAACATTTAGGCCTTTTGTGCACATTTTCAAAGCACCAAAACCCTATCAAAACATACATATAATTCCCATTTCAAGAGTCCTAATTCAACTAACCAATATGTCATTCAAAGGCACTTCAATTGCATTCAATAATACTACCTAAACATGTCAATTTTACCACATTTCAATCATCAAATACTAGTTCCATACTTTTCAAAACATACCACAAACTTGACCATTATCATACCATTCCAAATATACCATCGGAGTCATTCAAGACATACATCACATGATAACCAAATTGACACAATCTAACATGGCATCAAATGGTACAAACCAAGTTAACTTCCACAACTTATACATGCCAAACACCAATAAAACATCCAACAAAATGCCATTACAATTCAACCTATACATGCCATTATAACCTTGGCCAAAACATTCAAAAACTACCGATATTTATGCTGGACAGTGTGATAGATCTTCGATTAGCTTTCAAATCGATCGAGCTTTCGATAATCTATAAACATAGGAAAGAAACTACGTAAACAATTAATGTTTAGTAAGTTCGTATAGTTCAAAACATAACTTACCATTTTAATTTGCATAACATAAAGCATAAGTACACTAAAGTTCAAACCATAAGCTTGATATAAGCCTATACATCACCATCAGTACACAGGTTAGCACATTTGTACATAACTCATTTGAACTAACCATATGATAAGTCATTTTCCATATGAAATACATCATTTGATTCATACATTCTTTCCATAAGCTTATGCATAGTTCCATTTGAAAACTTACCATTTCAATCCCTTTTCTTGCCTGTTGAACCATCTAGAATTTCATCGGATACTCGGGAAAGCTCACACGAAGTGTGCCTTAACATATAACCATAACCTTTCCTTTACATAATTGCTCACACGAGCTATGAAATGGGCCTGCTCACACAAGCTATGAAATGGGCCTGCTCACACGAGCTTTAGGTCGGAATGTAAGCTACACGATGCTGCTCACACGAACTGTGGAGTATCCGCAATAGATGCAGGACCTCAGCAATCAGTAGGACATTCAAGACCAGCACCCGAAACATGAAATCCCTAATGACATGTCATTTGTATCCTACAAATTCCTAAGGTTCAACCGAGACTCGATATCCATCAATTCATCATAGTATTGATAGGTTTATACATTGATCATTTGCATTATAAATAACATAATAACATTCAATTTAAATCCATAAACATGATAGTCGTTCATACGAACTTACCTCAACGACTAGGGCGTAGAATAAATCGAGCTAATTCGAAGCTTTTGCTTTGCCTCGATTTAGGTCCGCACATGATTTATCTTGATCTAAATAGATAATTATATTCAATTAAGTACTTCAATTAACCTAAAACATTCAATTCAATCCACATTTCATATTTATGTAAAATTACTATTTTTCTCCTAACATTTTAACTATTCACAATTTAGTCATTAAGCTCACAAATTGAAATCTAATCATTTTAATCCCTCTTATAAGCTAACCAAAATCTTTAGCAACTTAATCCAACCCAAATAAATCATCATTTCATAAATTTATCATGAATTTTTACTAATTTTACAAACAAATCCCTAAATGCAAATTTAATCAAAAATCACTTTACAGAACTTGTTTATTTCTCAACAAAGGTTCATAATCTATCATTTAACATCAAAAACCATTCAAGAACATTCATGGCATAACCCTCAATCTTTAACAGTTTTACAAATTGACCCCCGGGCTAGCTAGATTAAGCTAAAACGATCTCAAAAACATAGAAATAATTAAAAACAGGGTTCAAAATCATAAAATGCAAACAAGGAAGCTTGACCGAATGCCCTAGCTGGCTTCAATGGTGTAATTTTTGTGGTGTTTCGAAATGAAAAAGATGAAGTTTAACTTTTGTTTTATTTAATTTATGTTTAATTGATTATTTACCATTTTAACCTTTAAAAACTATCATAATTACATTAATACCTTGCCATGCACATCCACTATCCCATATAAATGGTCTATTTACCATTCAAGTCCTTTAGTTTAAGGTTTCATAGCTATTTGACCCTTTTAACTAATAGAACTCAACTTTTACCTTTTTACGATTTAGTCCTTTTCATTTAATTAACTACTTAAACATTAAAATTTCTTAATGAAATTTTAATACGACCTAAATATATTCCCATAGACATTAAAATAATAAAAAATAATTTACTCGTCGGAACCATGGTCTCGAAATCACTGTTCCGATATAAATGAAAACGGGCTATTACAACCTTAGCATGCCATGAGTTAACGGATGATAGGGGCTTACATGAAAATTGATTTTTCAAGAGCTTAATTGATTGCTTATATTTGATTAAGGGTTCAATTGGGTGTTGTTTACTATTGAGAGCTCAATTGATTATTGATTTTTTTTATAGGGGCTTTTTGATATATTAAGCCTTGGAAACATAATAATTTAAATATTAAGTAATTTAATATAAAATTTATTTTTTTTTATATATATTCATTTAATAAAAGTATTTTAATAGAATAAGAATTCTTATCAATAAGTATGATCTATCTTGTTAAGATGTAATTCTATTTAACCAAATATTTTAGTAAAAGTAAAATATTTATTTAGAAATGTGATAAATATTATAAATAATAAAAAAATTATTTAAAATGACAAATTTAGTAATATAAGGAACAACAAAGGTTATATTAGTTAGTTCAAATTTTTTTCTAAACTCGTACTTATATATATATAGATAGATTATAGATTAAATATATTATTTATCATAAATATAAATTTAATAATTACATAAAGTAAAGATATGTTATTAATCTTGTTGTTATATAATAATGATTACATTATTTTATTATATAAAAATCTTTTAAATACATATTTTATTAGTATAAACATAATTTTAATTCTTACTAAATGTAAAATATTGATTTAATTTTTCAATAAAATATGGTTTTAACCCTTATTATTATTATTTAACAAAAAAATATTTGTATTTTATTGTTTAATGTAAAAATATGTTTAATTATTTATTATATGATAAAACTAGACTTGTAAACACATGTCTATTTAATCGTATAATCATAAATTTCCAATTGAATTGCATAAAGCTTACATAATGTAAACCTTAAACTTGTATACACATTTTTCATATAAATTTTCAATTGAGTTCTGATCAGAAATGAATACTGTCGAAACCATTTTTTTGTTTGGAAAACATGCCGACTTTAAAAGGAAAATGGAGTCGCCACCAATCTTTTTTTGAAGTGCGATTGGGCCACTTTTGAAAACATTTGGTCTACGAATTTTAAGAGAACGGGTCCGGGAGTCGGTTACGCACGAGGAAGGATTAGCACCCTCGCAGCGCCCAAAATTGGTACCTTATTGACTGATTAATGTCCTAATATCGAAAAATTGGAAGAGATTTTAAAATATGATTCTTTTAGAAAATGTTTGAATAATTCGAATTGGATATCGAAATTCTCTTGTTCCGAAAAGACGAAATACCACATCCAGCACGATAGGACATGATGTTTCAAACCCTCGATACCAAGATCATTTCATGATTTCCAAAACTCATGCATTGCAATTTAAAAGGGTATTCCACTATTTGGTCAAACTAAAAACCGAAACCCAGCACGATTGGGCACGACTCTTCGAATTCCCAAATATGAAATATTGCCCTATTTAAGAAAACACGGTCAAAATCTCTAAAGGATATTTGGTCATTTGGACGAATGGAAAATCGAAATCCAGCACGATTGGGCACGATTGGGCACGATTTCTTGAACTTCCAAATACGAAATATTGCCTTATTTTAAGAAGACACGGTCAAAATCTTTAAAGGATATTTAGTCATTTGGAAGAACGGAAAATCGAAACCCAGCACGACTGGGCACGATTCCTCGAACTTCCAAACACAAAATACTACATTTGAGAAACCCTTTTTATGAATTTGAGAAAAAGTAAATAAAAGCAAAAATAAAAAAAATGTTAAAATGCAATTCAAGATCATCAATCCACATGAAATGATAGGAACGAGTATAAACAAATCATAATAGTAAAAAAATAATAAAAATAATAAATAAGAATGATAAATATAATTATAACAATAATATATATGTATATATATATAAATAGTGGCAAGCAAAAAAATGGTAATAATAAAATAATACTAATAAAACTAATGAATATAGTAATAATAATGAAAAGGGGTAAATAATATTAAAATAATAAATAGAATAATAGAATAATAATAACAATAAGCAAAGTAAAAAAAATATAGTAAGAAAATAGTAGTAATAATAAGTTTAAAATAAAAAATATTAATAATAAAATAGTAATAATATTAAAATAATAGTATTAATAAAAATTAGTAGTAATAAAATAATAGAAGTATATTAATAATAATAAAAAATAATAGATATAATAATAATATATAATAAAATAATTAAAGTAAACCATAATAGATATAATAATAGTAAATATATTAGAAAGTATATAGTTATAATTATAATAATATGCATATAAAAAAATGGTAATAAAATTATTTAAAAATAATCAACTTAATGGTAAAATAGCACAATAAAAAAAAAGACTAAATTGGGTTAACAACAGAAGCATTGGGGCAAATTTAAAACAAAAGAAAGTGAGTGGGCCAAATCGTAATGCGCGCGCAACATAGAGGGACCGAAAAAGAAATTAACCCTGGCCTCCAAAACGCACAGCCTGGGGAAGGATCAGATTCCAAACGCAGTGGAATTGTAGGGGCAAAATTTAAAAAATAAAAACTTGATTTGAAAAATATGAGAAAAACGGAGGGACCAGGGCGATAAATAGCCCAATTGCCAGAAATGCGCGGACCCTCCTTGCGGGTCGGGTCGCGCGGGCCGGATATAAGCAAAACGGCACCGTTTAATCATTAAGCCCTAGCACCAAAATGGTACCGTATTGACCAGGGTATAAATTTACCTTTTCCAACAAAAAAAAACATTTGCCCATTTGCTTGTAAAAAAAAAAATTCATTCTTTCTCTCTGAGAAAAATCCTTTGGGGCAGACCATGGTCCGGCGGCCCTCTACCGTAGCTCCCGCCGCCGGCCACCGTACACGGCGGCCGAAATACCCGAGAAAAAGGTATTTTTCCCATTTTTTTATTTATATATTGTTTTTAAAAATAAATAAAATAAAAAAATAAAAAATAACATAATAGAAAACCTTTTAAAAAAAAATACTGAAGAAAAAATAAAAGCAACCTTTTAGTATTCTGGTATTTTATTCACTGATCTTGCTGTTTGTATTCGGGATTTGAATTTTTTTCTCTATTTCCGTCCCCCCAAAAAAGGTTCCCCTTTACATTATTTCGATTTGGCTTTTATAGCCTTGTTTTACACTTGACGTCCCTATTTCGTAGGTTCGTGATGCAGAGGGACTCTTCACGCGGGCATGGCAGA
Source organism: Gossypium sturtianum (assembly GCA_025698515.1). NCBI lineage: Eukaryota > Viridiplantae > Streptophyta > Magnoliopsida > Malvales > Malvaceae > Gossypium > Gossypium sturtianum. Next base: position 25,610,270 of record CM046952.1, read on the forward strand.
CGTGGCTCGGTGGTGGGGGCGCGCACGTCTCGGGGGCTGCTGCGGGGGTTGCGGCGCCAACGAAGCTAGGGTTTTTCTGATTTCTATTTTCCCCCTTCTTTTTTTTGGGTTTTGGGCTAAAATTTGGGCTAGGGTTTAGGTGTTTGGTTTGGTGGGTTAAAATGGTATTGGGCCCGGGCAAGAAATTGGGTTCTACAGCTGCCCCTCTTTGCTCATTGTCGTGTAACGAGAATGGAGCAAAGACTTTAATAGGACAAACTTTGCCCGGTCTTGCCGAATGATATTTAGGTAGCTTCATTCCATCCACTGTATCTTCAGGGGTATAAGAATTTTGTTCCGATCTGCTCCGCTACCGCTCAGTGGAAATAAGTTCTATTATCTTCAGTCTGCTCCACTCCTACTCAGTGGAGATAAGACTTGTTGTCTTCGATCTGTTACCCTACTGCTTAGGGGAGATAAGATCTGCTTCTCTAGCCTGTTACCCTACTGCTTAGGGAATTAAAGCTTATCATCTTCGATCTGCTCCACTCCTGCTCAGTGGAGATAAGATCTGCTATCTTTAGCCTGCTCCACTCCTGCTCTGTGGAGATAAGGCTAGTGGCTTAAATCTGCTCCATTGCCGATACATGGAGATAAGATTCACCATTTTCGATCTGCCCCACTCCTGCTCAGTGGGGATAAGACCTGTACTCTTCAGTCTGCTCTATTGCCGATACATGAAGGCAAGACTTGTAATTTTCGATCTGCTCCGCTCCTACTCAGTGAAGATAAGATCTGCTTTCTTTCAGCCTGCTCCACTCCTGCTCAGTGGAGATAAGGCTATGATCTTCAGTCTGCTCCATTTTCGATACATGGAGATAAGACTTGCTATATTCGATCTGCTCCACTCCTGCTCAGTGAAGATAAGATCTACTATCTTTCAGCCTGCTCCACTCCTGCTCAGTGGAGATAAGGCTATGATCTTCAGTCTGCTCCATTGCCGATACATGGAGATAAGACTTGCTGTATTCAATCTGCTCCACTCCTACTCAGTAGAGATAAGGCTAGTGGCTTAAATCTGCTCCATTGCCGATACATGGAGATAAGATCCGCCATTTTCGATCCGCTTCGCTCCTGCTCAGTGGAGATAAGATCTGTATCTTTTCACTGCTCCTCCCGCTTTCGGTGGAGATAAGGCTATGATCTTCAGTCTACTCCATTGCCGATACATGGAGATAAGACTTGCTGTATTCGATCTACTCCACTCCTACTCAGTGAAGATAAGATATGCTTTCTTTCAGCCTGCTCCACTCCTGCTCAGTGGAGATAAGGCTAGTGGATTAAATCTGCTCTATTGCCGATACATGGAGATAAGATCCGCCATTTTCGATCCGCTTCGCTCCTGCTCATTGGAGATAGGATCTGCTATCTTTCAGCCTGCTCCACTCCTGCTCAGTGGAGATAAGGCTATGATCTTCAGTCTGCTCTATTGCCGATACATGGAGATAAGACTTGCTGTATTCGATCTGCTCCACTCCTACTCAGTGAAGATAAGATCTGCTTTCTTTCAGCTTGCTCCACTCCTGCTCAGTGGAGATAAGGCTAGTGGCTTAAATCTGCTCCATTTCCGATACATGGAGATAAGATTCATCATTTTCGATCCGCTCCGCTCCTGCTCAGTGGAGATAGGATCTACTATCTTCTGTAACTCCCATCGATTTTGCTACATTGTCCTCTGGGGAACCTACCTGTAGAAATGATTTCATGGGGTCTATGCTTATGCCAAATGATTAGGATGTCATGAAAAATGCTCCTAGCCATATGTATTATGAATGTTATGAATGGATGCAAAATGTCATTAAAATGATCCATTTTTTTAACACTTTGGCTATCATTGCTCACCGTTTGTTAAGGTGATATCTCTGACGTATGTCTTCTTGTTTAGCCGATACTTTTCACAGAGAATCAGAAGATGTCGTCACTGCTCAGACCTTTATCTCAGGGGTTCCGAGCCTTTAAGCCTGGTAAGTTCTAAATAATTGTCCTGTTTCAGATTCTTGTATTATTTAGACTTGCAGAGTAATATGCAAAACTTCTCTTGCGAAAGTGTTATTAGTTCATTAATCATTATTTCAATATGAAATGCTTGAAAAAGATTATAGAGATGAATAAAACTGAAATTTCATTCGAGACAAAATCCATAAAGAATGGATTGAGCAAAGAAACAGATTTTGCCAAGGTACGAAAAGGAGTAAGGGTGGAATTGGTGCCTCAGACATCGCAGCCTGAGCTTCTCTGTACGAACTTTTGAAGACCATTCCGAGTTCAACATGTGTCTAGGAGATCTGTGGTACTTTGTCAGTGCCCCGAAGATGTAGCATATCTCATTCTTGTTACTTCAGGTATAGGATGGCGAGCGCATGCCCCATTTCTCCCAAACATTTGAATCGCCTTTTACGGGTTTTCAATTCAAAGCACCTTTGGTCTCAAAGTGCCCTTTGCGGGTTTTTACCTTGGCCTCTCCGTTTTTTTTTTGAACTCAAGACGCCCTTTTCGGGTTTTTGCCTTGGCCGATTTTCCTTCTTAAGTGAAGTACTTCTTGACTGAGTCCGCATTAACTGGATTTGGCAGACTTTTGCCGTCCATTTCAGCGAGTATTAATGCTCCTCCAGAGAAGGCCTTTTTTACGAAATAAGGTCCCTCCCAATTAGGCATCCACTTTCCTCTGAAGTCTTTTTGCATAGGGAGGATCTGTTTCAATACCAAGTCTCCCTCATGGAATACTCTGGGGTGGACCTTCTTGTTGTAAGCCCGCATCATTCGCTTCTGGTATATTTGACCATGACAGATGGCTCTCAACCTTTTTTCCTCAATTAGATTCAGTTGATCATACTGAGATTGAACCCATTCCGCTTTATCCAACTTCAGCTCTGACAGAATCCGAAGAAAAGGAATCTCAACTTCGATGGGCAAGACTGCCTCCATCCCATAAATCGATAAGAAAGGTGTTGTCCCGGTGGAGGTCTTGGCCAACATTCGAGAAGCATAGAGGGTAAGTGGTAACTTTTCTATGCCAATCTTCACAAGTTTCAATCATCTTTCAAAATCTTTTTGGATGGTTTCTTCTTTTCTTTTTTTTTTTTTTTGAATTTGAATTTGATGACTGGTAACTTGGCATATGAAGCGACCTTCGCCCTCTTAATGAAGTAATTGACAATCACGAAGATTAATTAGTGTCGACTAGATGCTTTTGACGAGATTGTCCCCATAACATCTATGCCCCACATGTAGAAAAAAAAATGGAAAAAGTGCATCAGTCTTGTCTTCCTCAATTTGGCATTTACGGCATAACTGATGTGATCTCTCTTTCATGGTAGACCAACAATACCCGAACCTTATAATCGATCTGGCTATCAGAAAGCTTATTAGCATGTGCCTTTTCGAACACTCTACAGCATCCTCGCGCCTAGGCATATCTTGATGCGATCATGCAAAGACATCTTTGAATTCTTGGAATAACTCAATGATGTCTCGTTTTGTTTCTGTGGTGGGCTAGGCTTCGATCTTCACTCATTTCCTAGACTCACAATGTCCATTGACCCTTTGTACGGTAGAGTCTACTTTCATCTTGAACAAATTAAAAGATAAGTTACAATCTCTGACATCTTCAAAATCTTCAAATCTTTTTAGACCCATATTTCACTCAAAAGGGAGTTTGTAACAGCGTTGCTCATGTCTCGATATCTGGGTACCTATTGAAGGTACGAAGGAAACTTCCAAAGAATAAATGATTCTAAGGATGATTATCTATGATTATGAATGAAGAACTAAAGAAACATTCCAAATAGTAAAAGAATGTATAGTATGACTTGGAAAAAATGAAAAAATATTCACTCGGCATGAAACACAAAAATGCATTTTTTATTAGAAATAAAGATGTTTGAACAGAAGCCTATTTCACAAAAGATTCTTACTGTTTCTAGGCTTAAAACAACAAGTGTGTTTTGAACGTTACTCTATGTTAGCTCTAAAAACTACAGGAATTTCTTCCGCAGTCCAGTTGTTCAGAACACTTCTAGGCTCAAAGGGGCGAATGCCTCCTAGGTTTCCTTCATTCGATCCCTCCTGGAATACGGCGTTGATGCTCAAGGTTTTCATTATATCTTTAGCCGTTTCTACATTCGTGTATAGTAATGATGTTCCAGGGTCACTATATGTTAATAGGGTTCTTTCATGTTATTTAATGCACATGATGCGATGTAATGCAAATGCATGATATGAATGCAAAAAGGCGTCGATTCTGGTTCAATTTCTTATAGAAAACTTATTTAAAAAACAAAATCCTTTACATAAAACAAAGTCACATATACGACCTAGCCCTTATGCCCAAAGCTTTAACTTTCTTGAGAAGTGAAGCTAGCTCTCGACCCCGGTCTGACTCTAGCTCATATACTACACTTAACACATCAGCCTGAACCGCTAAGGTTTGTAGATGATTAGCCACTTCTCGTATCTGAACCACGGCTTCGCCCATAACGTAGTCTCTTTATCTGACCTGGTTCCGAGATCGTTGAAGCTATTCTTTCCATCGCTCGTTGTTTGCCTCCAATAGTTGGATCCGGAGCTCACTATTTTGCAGCGCCGTTTCGAGCTCTACTACCTTTCCTTTCAACTCTTCAATCTTGTTTAAGCTTGATTCCAACTTCACCGTAGAGTTGCGGCTTCGACACAATGCCTTCTCTAATTCTGCTACTCGAGCTCTTAGCATCTTATTTTTGCTTTGGCTCTCACCCATAGTCTTTTTCAGAGTATCATTTTGTGCTTGAGCATCATGAAACCTCTTCTTCAACTGATCGACCTTGGACTTCTCTTCTTAAATTTCTTGACGCCATTGTTCTGAGGTCTTACCCAACCTAGCAGTCCTCATCGATGAATGCAACTTTTTGTAATCGGTCTTCAAGCTGTCCAAATCTTTTTCAGCCTTCCTTTTCCTTTTTCTCAGTTTCTCAACCTCTGATTTCTAGACATCAATATCTAACCTCAAATGCACTTTTTCTTCCTCCAGTTGTTCTACCTTTTTCCCTAACTCCGCATTTTTACTTTCAAAGTCTTGCTTCAGGATTTCCAACTCGGAAGGGACTACTTGAAGGTATTCTTCTATCGGTCGAGCACCATCTTGTATCGGTCTAGGGATATTATCGTTGATTCTCTGACTCCGCCATGCATTATATTCGAGGGTTGCCATTGGACCTACAGAAACTCTTTTCATTCGGTAAATCTGCTTCTAAGCTTCAGAAATTTCTCGAACCCTCTTCTTGTAATTATTCCCCCTATACGAGAATTCAAACTGAGCTAGCCCATGCGTCGCCGGTATAAACTGTCTTGATTTGTATTGCCTTAGCACAAGCAAAGGAGCATACCCAACGGCTCCCCAAATTCCTAGCAGAGGAACCCAATCGTAACTCCCACACCGTTAGAGAATTTCGTCGGGAACTAACCAAGAAGCTCTCCACTCAACGTCCTTTTCCTGGAGATTCTGAAGGAGCGCGATCCAGTTTTTTTCTGATATGTCATCTCTTCTGGGTGCAGCTGCCAACTCCTTTAGCGGGGAGTAATTCTCAGAGAAAACCCGATAAGAGACTCTATCTACCTTCCAAAAATGGCTATAGAACCAAACCAACAATAGTTGCATGCATCCCATGAATCTACCTTCACCTGTCCTTCGGCATGTGTTCAAAGATCTAAATGTTTCGGCAAGAATCGCTGGCACTGGCGTAACCCCCTTGTCAAGTCGATCGAATAGGTCAGTTACTGCTTCGTCTACATATCTCAAAGCTTTGGGGAAAATTACCAAGCCGTAGATGCTTAAGGCGAAAATATCAACTTTCCTCTTAATATCTAGATGTGCTACAATCAGGTCCCTCGGCTCACCCAAGGAATGCATTTCCCTTCACCTTTTTGCTGAATTCGTGCCGTGACCCACTGTTCACTCATCCCGGTAATACTCATCAGCTTCTTTACAAAAGTCGGTGCATTAGCGGCCCTGAAATAAACTTTTTCGACCCGAACCCCTTGGCTATGAAGCAAAGTCGTATATTCTTCCACAGTAGGCACCAAGTCCACTTCCCCAAACGTGAAACAGCTATATGCAGGATTCCAATATTGAGTCATAGCCCGAAACAAGTGTTTGTCCACTCTGATGTCAAGTAAGTAGGGTTAGGGGTGTTCATTCGGTTAACCAACCCAAAATAACATTAACCGAATTAACCGACCTTTCAAAATTTTTAACCGTTAACCGAACCAAAATTTTTTCAAAAAAATTAACCGAACCGAAATTTTTTCGGTTAATTCAGTCGGTTAACCGAATTAACCGAAAATTATATGTTTTTTTATTTTTGGTTAAAAATTAACCGAATTAACCGAATTACCCGAATTAACCGAATTACCCGAAATTAATCACTACATAATTAAAAAGATTACATAATTTTAGTTTTAGTTTTAGAATTTTATTTTTATTTATTAAATTATTTGTAATTTTTATGATTGGGTTGGGTTAGATATTTGGGTTTGGATTGGGTTTAGGGATTGGGTTTAGGTGAATAGTGGGCCTATTTATATATTATAATTTTATTTATTAATTTTTCGGTTAAACCGAAAAAATTCGGTTAACCGACCGGTTTCGAACCGAATTAACCGTTAACCAAAAAATCATAAAATAATTAACCGACCCTCAACCGAAAAAATTCGGTTAACCGATTGATTAACCGAATTCGGTCGGTTAACCGAATTTTTTCAGTTTTACCCGAATTTTGCACACCCCTAAGTAGGGTAGATCGCCATAATTAAGGTAGAAAAGCTGCTTAGTCCCCTCATCCCAACGAGCCCACATATCTCTTAATTCTTGGAGCTCATTCTGTGTTACACTGATACGAGTGAAGTCCCACAACTCCGATGTATATCCTTCGGCTAGACTATCCCCCTTCTCAAGTTGTATCTTCTTTGACCATATACACACGGCCGCATTATCCTCTACTTTATCAAGGAATTCGTTCTCCATAACAAGCCTTCTAACTTAGTAATCAAACAGAGATCGACACCTTTTAATATGAAATGACATGCAAACATGGCCAAAATAATACAGGTTAGTATCGAATAAAAGTAACCAAAGCAAGTAAAAGGACGTCAAACCACTGTATGGGTAACCACTAAGGTTTAGCATGGCTCTACCTAGGGTGGGCCCTTAAGGTTCACTATATGTGGCTTAGTTCTAAAGGAAGGGTACCCGAACCAGCAGATTCCTCAATCCTCACCCATTATAGGCTCATACGGGTCGAGTTCAGTTCAGGGGAATACATTTCCCTATGGCCATGCGGAGGTGAAAACCTCACGGAACCATAAGTACGGATGTATCCCGGAAGCAGTCCCCTAGCCCATGCGGAGATGAAAACCTCACGAAGGCATAGCTTCTCGCTCTCACTTAAAGGGTGTGACCACAACGGTCATGCAATATGAATGCAGAAATATCCTATGGGTCTCAAACCACAACAAACATATGACGCAACACAAACTCATGCAATGACAGAAACGAAATTAAAACATTTTATTTTCGATAAAAGGACATTAATCAACCAATTTTACGGCTTGACTCTCTTATTGGTCCCCAGTGGAGTCGCCAAGCTGTCGAAACCATTTTTTTGTTTGGAAAATGGGCCGACTTTAAAAGGAAAATGGAGTCGCCACCAATCTTTTTTTGAAGTGCGATTGGGCCACTTTTGAAAACATTTGGTCTACGAATTTTAAGAAAACGGGTCCGAGAGTCGGTTACGCACGAGGAAGGATTAGCACCCTTGCAACGCCCAAAATTGGTACCTTATTGACTGATTAATGTCCTAATATCAAAAAATTGGAAGAGATTTTAAAATATGATTCTTTTAGAAAATATTTGAATAATTTGAATTGGATATCGAAATTCTCTTGTTCCGAAAAGACGAAATACCACATCCAGCACGATAGGACATGATGTTTCAAACCCTCGATACCAAGATCATTTCATGATTTCCAAAACTCATGCATTGCAATTTAAAAGGGTATTCCACTATTTGGTCAAACTAAAAATCGAAACCCAGCACGATTGGGCACAACTCTTCGAATTCCCAAATATGAAATATTGCCCTATTTAAGAAAACACGGTCAAAATCTCTAAAGGATATTTGGTCATTTGGACGAATGGAAAATTGAAACCCAGCACGATTGGGCACGATTTCTTGAACTTCCAAACACGAAATATTGCCTTATTTTAAGAAGACAGGGTCAAAATCTTTAAAGGATATTTAGTCATTTGGACGAACAGAAAATCGAAACCCAGCACGATTGGGCACGATTCCTCGAACTTCCAAACACAAAATACTACCTTTGAGAAACCCTTTTTATGAATTTGAGAAAAAAGTAAATAAAAGCAAAAATAAAAAAAAATGTTAAAATGCAATTCAAGATCATCAATCCACATGAAATGATAGGAACGAGTATAAACAAATCATAATAGTAAAAAAATAATAAAAATAATAAATAAGAATGATAAATATAATTATAACAATAATATATATGTATATATATATAAATAGTGACAAGGAAAAAAATGGTAATAATAAAATAATACTAATAAAACTAATGAATATAGTAATAATAATGAAAAGGGGTAAATAATATTAAAATAATAAATATAATAATAAAATAATAATAACAATAAGCAAAGTAAAAAAATATAGTAAGAAAATAGTAGTAATAATAAGTTTAAAATAAAAAAATATTAATAATAAAATAGTAATAATATTAAAATAATAGTATTAATAAAAATTAGTAGTAATAAAATAATAGAAGTATATTAATAATAATAAAAAATAATAGATATAATAATATATAATAAAATAATTAAAGTAAACCATAATAGATATAATAATAGTAAATATATTAGAAAGTATATAATTATAATTATAATAATATGCATATAAAAAAATGGTAATAAAAATATTTAAAAATAATCAACTTAATGGTAAAATAGCACAATAAAAAAAAAGACTAAATTGGGTTAACAACAAAAGCATTGGGGTAAATTTAAAACAAAAGAAAGTGAGTGGGCCAAATCGCAATGCGCGCGCAACATAGAGGGACCGAAAAAGAAATTAACGCTGGCCTCCAAAACGCACAGCCTGGGGAAGGACCAGATTCCAAACGCAGTGAAATTGTAGGGGAAAAATTTAAAAAATAAAAACTTGATTTGAAAAATATGGGAAAAACGGAGGGACCAGGGCGATAAATAGCCCAATTGCCAGAAACGCGTGGACCCTCCTTGCGGGTCGGGTTGCGCGGGCCGGATATAAACAAAACGGCGCCGTTTAATCATTAAGACCTAGCACCAAAACGGTGCCGTATTGACCAGGGTATAAATTTACCTTTTCCAACAAAAAAAACATTTGCCCATTTGCTTGTAAAAAAAAATAAAATCGTTCATTCTTTTCTCTCTCGAAAATCCTTTGGGCGACCATGGTCCGTGACCCTCTACCGTAGCTTCACACATGCCACCGTATACCTATGGCCGAATACCCGAGAAAAAGGTATTTTTCCCATTTTTTTATTTATATATTGTTTTTAAAAATAAAAAAATAACAAAATAACAAAATAGAAAACCTTTTAAAAAGAAATATTGAAAAAGAAAAATAAAGAAAAAATAAAAGCAACCTTTTAGTATTCTGGTATTTTATTCACTGATCTTGCTGTTTGTATTCGAGATTTGAATTTTTTTTCTCTATTTCCGTCCCCAAAAAAAAGGTTCCCCTTTACATTATTTCGATTTGGCTTTTATAGCCTTGTTTTACACTTGACGTCCCTATTTTGTATGTTCGTGATGCAGAGGGACTCTTCACGCGGGCGTGACAGACATGGCTCGGTGGTGGGGGCGCGCACGTCTCGGGTCACTGCGGGGTTGCGCGCCAACGGCTTAGGGTTTTTCTGATTTCTATTTTCCCCCTTCTTTTTTTTTAGGTTTTGGGCTAAAATTTGGGCTAGGGTTTAAGTGTTTGGTTTGGTGGGTTAAAATGGTATTGGGCCCGGGCAAGAAATTGGGTTCTACAAATACAATGACATTACTTGTGATCAATCATACAATCATTATAATTAAGAATGGTTAATATTAAAATTCTAATGATTATTTATGAATTTGTAATCTAAATCCAAAAATGTTCCATCTTGAACTCATAAAAATAATTTTATAATTAAAATACAACTTTTTAAAAAGCTGCTAGGGATTCAACTCCTTAAAATATTGAATGAAGATTGGGAAGGTAACCTCACCACTTAACAATGGTAGAGCCATATAAATTTTCAAAAAAACTAAAAATAAAAAATATAAAAGTAATATTTATTTTTAACTTTAAATTTATTTTTATTTAAATTTGAAGTAAGAGAAAATAAATGGAAAAATGGAGTGATTAAAGACGTCATCAAAATTTCTCAGCATAGTTGATTATTCAAAGCAATTTAAGTATAGTATTTTAAAATTATGGTAACAAGTTTCAAGTTTATGACGTCAGATTTATAAATGAATGCTTCTGAAATTTTGGATCACGTGGATACTGCAATACTAAAGATTGCACAGTCTCCTTCACACCAAAAATTATAAGTAAATTTGAGCATGCCTTTTTTTTCTTAAATGCTGAGTGATTATCAAATTACAAAGTTACTCTTTTTATTATTAAAATATTCTTAAATTTAAATTTTTATTCCACCGCTGATTTTAAATTTTACCACTTAATACCCTCTCACTATCAACGCTAAATTTCATAATCACAGATTTTTATTTTCTTTCTCAACTTGTTTCTTATTTGAAAAGTTTGCATTCATTATTTATTTAATATTGGAAATTTAAAAGATTTAATTAATAAATAGGGTGGAATCGAATTTGCAGTTATTGTAAGAATTTCGAGACTTAGATGCGTTGCGTTTAACGTTCTTTTTGTTTCACGCTACAATATCTAATCTTATCACCACCATTTTATAACTTTTTTTTTAATATAAAAAAGTGTCAATTCTTCTCAAATATTTTTTTTCCAAATTAAAAAATCTAGAGACTATAATAACATATTAAACAAAAAAAATAATAGGTCAAATAAAATAACATAATTTATACAAAAATATTTAGCGAGAAGTCTTTTACATAAAGAGTTGAGAGGAAAATAATTTATATTTTTTGTTTTATGCTTTTAATCTTGACATCGAACTCCTTTTTTTTTTCTCTCGACAATATTAAAACCTTATCCGAAGAGTATAATTTTTTAGTAAGACATACAAATCAAAATACAAAAAATCACTAACCTAATATGTATAAATATAAGCCAAATCAATTAATTTTTGTAAAATTTACTTTAAAACCCATATTCAACTTTTAAATTTAGCCTTTCAAGCCCTATCATATATTAATATTTAATTATTATTAAAGTTATATAATTAAAAACTAAAAAATATTTTTGGTAATATAAACTATAACCTAGACACGATAATTTATATATAAAAAAAATAGAGTCCTGGATCCATCCCTGGGTGTCATCATCTTCAGTCCCTTTGGAATTGTTCATCCTTTTACCAGTTCCAACAATTTACCATTTCGAGTTTCGATTTCTTTATCTTAAAAAAGAAGTACCGAAATTGTTTCAACTTGTTCATGTCCATTAACAAATCATAGATTCTTTCCCCTGAATAATGGAATTTTCTCTTCCACCTCAACATCCTCTACTCATCTAATCTTTAATTTTATCCAAATATCTTCTGACAGGCGGTGATGAATTGAGGTATTGTATCGGCTTGAATTCTGTTCCTAAGTTCTTAAACCAAAGTTGAAGCAAAGTACACAACACAAAAGTGCTTTTATTACTACTAAAACTACTGTTCTAGTACAAGAACCGACTTACTCTTTGACATTAAACACATTTTTTTCAAGCTTCAAAACACAACAAACACCATAGAGTAGAGCATCACTTGACATTTTGCATTAAAAAAAAGTGAAATTACTCTGTGATTTCAACGACCCTAACATTTGGCCTCTCCGGAGCTTGAGTTTGCTTCCCAATAGTGACGATGAGCATCCCATTCTCCATAAAACCTTCAATCTCATCAGTCCTTGCATTGTCGGGCAACTTGAACCTGCTCATGAAGTTACCATTTTCAGTGCTTATCTGAAGCATCCTGTCATCATCGATGAAAACCAGAACTTCATCTCTGGTGACCCCTGGAAGGTAGGCTTTGTAGACATGGGCCCTTGGGGTTTCTACACAGTTGAGTTGGGTCGCCAAGGAGGGGAAAATTTCAGAGGAGAAACCAGGGAAATGGGTGGAAAGAAATGAAGGGAAAGGGAAAGGGAAAGAATGGGAGAATGGGTTCAAAACATCCAAGTTGTTGAATGGATCCCATAATTCAAGAGAGAAAGGATCAGTGGGTGTACCTTGTTGGCCATTGATCGGGACAATTGACATGGTTTCTTTCTGGTGGGTTTGGAGTGAAGGAGGGTGTTGAAAGCTCTTGATTTTGGAAACACAGGAAACAGAGGAAAGAGTAAAGTTTCGTTTAATGCGCTCCAAGCTCAATGAGGAAATGAACAAAAAAGAAATCTCCACCAGGGGCATAATTGACATTTCGTCTTTTCCGGCACTTTCTAGAATTATATGTTGGTATGAGAGTTTGAGGCTTCAACTGAGGTTTAGCCCACTCTAGAGCACTGTATTCTAGGCTTTTCCATTATTATTACTTTTTAAATATGAAGATTCCATTACAGGTCGAAAGGTTAAAAAAATTCCGCTTTTTTATAAAAATAATTTTAAAAATTAATTAATTATTTAAATAATCTATTCGTTTTTGATAAAAATAAAAATAATTTAAAATCTACAGTAAAAATTGGTGAAATCAATATGTTTGGTGTTACCAACATGTCATGTCAACAATCTATATTAAAAAATTAATTTTTTGGTGAAGCTATATAAAATGATGTCACTTGTATAAATACTAAGGAAATATTATAATTTTTAAAAGTATAAGGGGGACTTTAGTAATTTTACCTTTTTTTCTGATGGAGCCAAATAAATTGGCGCCACCAGGTTTCAAGGAATTAACTCCTGACACCCTATTTCTCTATTAAAACAGTTTAAGGCCAAATTTTTTCATTTTTTTCCTTCACGTCAGTTTCTTTGTATTGTCATTTTACTTTTTTTTCTTTCTTTTTAAGTTTTTATTTATTTACTTTTTTTTAAAGTTTTTTTATTTGTCCTTATTTATTTTATTTATTTGTTTTTTATTGATTTTAAAAAACTTGAAATGTATATTTAAAATGTTTTATAATTTTTTTAAATTTTAAACATATTTTTGAAATTATTTTTTAAATTTTAAATATATTTTTTAATAATATAAAATATTTAAATATTTTAAAGATATGACCTTTCAAATTTATTATTAGTTTTATAATATTTTAAATGTATATTTTAAATATTTTTTAATTTTACATATAATTTTTTAAATTATAATTTTTAATTATTTTTAAAGATATTCAAACCTTTTTTTTAAATTCTATTTAAAACTTTAAAAAATAATATTTTATTAAAAAATGAAATTTGAATTAATTAGAAAAATAAAAAAAATATTTGTTAAAAAAAGGATTTATTTGTTAAAAAATATGACTTTATTTAAAAAATATATATTAAAAAAGTAAAAATTAAAATTAAAAAATTAAAAAAAAATTATAACTGGTCACATCGTGTCAGTGATATTAGCGATATGACCAGTCATTAACCTAATTATTAATTAAAAAAAAAGATGAATGTTATATAAGGTAAGGTTTGGTCCCCCTTCAGAAAGAAGGAAGAAAAGAGAAAAAAAAAGTTATTTATAATTTTTATTTTGTATTTTTATATTTTATAGTTATTATAATATGATAATTAATTATATTGTATTTATGTTTTTTTATATTATACAGATATCAAAATGTCTTCTGGAGCAAATACGGATCACACTTCATCGAGGATCAACGAAACAGTAAAATTAATTATAAATTAACTAAAAAAATCGTTTTAGTTTCTTATTTTTTTCTTGCTAAGCGCTATTTTTCTCAACGTGTTTTAATTGCATGAAATTGATCTCTATTTGGTTGTTATTATTCCTTTTTAACTATTTTCTTGCATGAAATTAATCTCTACGCGTTAGTTATAATTTTTTTTAATTTAGTACACATCATAAATTTATATATTAATTTTTTAATATGACGACCTTTCTGCTTAATTTTACTGTTTACTGTGTTTGGTTCCATTTGTGGGGTACAAAAAAGTTATATTTGTCTTTAACGAGTGAATTTTTTTTTATAAAAGTTCTCGTATGTAAGATAAATTTTTGAGTTTGAATATGCCTAGTTTATATTATATGTAAAACTCTATGTATTATTATAGATATCAATTCAATAAAAATAAGTCTTTTTTTATTTTTATATTTACCCATACCACCTATAGTTTTTTAGGACATTATTTTTTTATGTACTTTTTGTAGTTATATAGTTGCCTTTAGTTTTAATGCTTAACTATGATTAGGACATAATAATCACATTTGATTTTTACGTGTTATTATTAATATTTTATGACAAATCTTCATTCTATTATTAATATTTTATTACTTATTTAATTAACTTAAATAAAAAATACTTAAAATGGCTACGTTGGTATAATATAAGTGTGATATTTTTGTTTTCTCAACCTTTCAATTTTACTATTCAATATATAGTTTTATGTTTAAATTATATAGATAACTGATTTATCATATTTTTATAAAAAAATTACCATACAGGATGGGTATCGGGTTTTGAGGTCGCGGTTTTATTTTCCCAAGTACGATCAGGACGAGCGGATCATGCCATACTTACAGTTGGCGGGATTTGGGGACGTCGCATTGATCTGGAGGTTTGACCTAAGGGCGAACTTAATATCCGCCTTGGTTGAGCGGTGGTGTACGGAGACCCACACCTTCATTATGCCGTGCGGGGAGTGCACTATCACATTGGAAGACGTTGCTATGCAACTTGGGTTACGAGTTGACGGTGCTGTGGTCACGGGTCGAAGCAAAGTGTTGGACCCTTCAGTACTATGCCACAGATTGCTTAGACGGTCCACTAGTGATGGGGAACAGAATTTCACATGACATTGGCATGGTTGAGAGCAAATTTTAAGGAGTTATCGAGCACTGCCACTGAGCACGAGGTAATGTGTGCTGCTCGAGCCTATATTATGCAGCTGATCGGGGGGGTACTTATGCCGAACAACACGTCTTGTAGGGTCCACTTAAAGTACTTGCCTCTATTGGAGGATTTTTCTTGTGCCAGTAGTTGCAGCTGGGGATCAGCAGTGTTGGCCGTATTGTACTATGAGCTTTGCCGAGCAACAAAACATGGGGTTAGTAACATAGCTGGTTGTCTAGGTCTGCTGCAGTCTTGGGCTTTATACAGGATGCCGTTTCTAGTGGCTGTTAGGCACCAACCATATTCGTGGCCACTTATAAATAGGTAAAAACAAAATTATACTTAACATTTAACGACTTATAAGTGTGGATAATATTTTCCAAAGTTTAACTACTAACGTGTTTGTTTCGGTTTCAGATGGGCCACGTCTCCGGGAATTGGTGCGAGCCAAACATTAATCATTTACCGCCAAATGATAGAGGCGTACGCTGGAGAGAAAGTAATATATATTAATATGGTTTAAGTAACGTTGATTTAACTTATCCACTTGCAGTATGTGATGTGACTTGACTCATTATGTTATATTGTGCGCTTTTGTGGATGTCGATTCTCGTGACCGAACATTGCAACCCTTATTCCTCAGTGGGTTCACGCTGAAGCCCATATGTGGTGAATTAACACGCCGGTGCTCAACTTCTCAACCATTTGCTGATGTCCACGGTAAGACCATGAGGGGGAAACATACAATAGATTGGAGCGTGGAACATCAATGTTATGTAGCACTATGAAATGCCTGGTACGACAGGCGGCCTGAGATGCACTCCTACATGTTTGACTTCAGTCTGTCGATTGAATACATGCAATGGTAAATGACTCGATGGCACATTTATTTATATGGTGGACAACTTATAATAGTACTGGGTCACGGCTACAAACGTGGAAATCAACCTATGGGGGAGCTAGAGAATCAACATATGGCGGAGCCCGACTCGGAGAACCAATCTTTGAACACATCGGACCAATGGGTTGATGCTTTTTGTGATGAGTCGCAGAGCAGTTCATATTACCCGGACATGGGCGGTTCAAGTTCATATCACCCGGATATAGACGGTTTGAGTTCATTTCACCTAGAGCAACCACCGATATCATTTGATATGTTTGGTAATAACATGTACTCCACCCCGCCTCAGGCCACGTTCAACCCAGTTGCCGATCCTCCTGATGTGTACAATACACCCCAACGTCCACCCCATCAACGAATGCCCGTAAACTACTATACCCCGAACGACAATACCACTCTCGGTTCTTTCTAATTTTGAGTTATGTAAATTACAAGTGTTATGTAATATTTGTTGTATTGGTTTAGGGTTCCACAAATTATATATTAGTATTTTTTTGTATAATTTATAATATCTTTTAAAGTATTAAAAGTTGCAACTGTTAATTTTAAATAAAAGTTTAACACTAAATAATACAAACTTTATTTCTAAAAGATCATAAAATGCAAACATCAGATACAACATTTAATTTCTTTCAGACCATGAAGATTGACTAGTGTAGACGTTTCCATGGGGATATTTGCTCCGATTGTGGCCAACTGTTCTACATATGGTGCAACGCTTTGGATCGACTTGTTCTCTTATATCCATGTCGTTCTGAATCCTCATTGTTGTCGGTCGACCTTTGACTCTCCTATGTAGTGACCGATCTGGCAACATCTCGAATGCAGGCGGTTGCATTTCCCATGTCGATACATCTCTTAATACGGGGAACTCGTTACCCCAAATACGCAACGTACGTTCAAGTGTGTACACATCGTCGATATATTATTCGACATTAAAATTGTAGGTAGCACACGTTGCAACCACATGCACACACGGGTACCGTAGTGTTTGGAACATCCCGCACTCACACCGCCTGTTTAGGAGATCAACTCCGTAGGACCGTGGCGGGATCCCCGACCGACGACCGATATACTTTGTCAGTCGAAAAGTTTCTAAATTTCGAGAATATAGTTCTGCATTCATCGACCTAGCCCTTTGAGCGTTTTTTTTCATGACATCCCTAATTTTTTCGATGTGCACGTGTCCTGCCTCTAACTATTTTGCTTGTTTCAACCCCATTTTCGGCATTAAGGTTGCTAGCCTGTAAAATGTGGCTGAAAAAACCACTGAAATTGGCAAGTGACGCGTACGCCTCACGACGGAGTTAACGACCTCAACGAGGTTAGTTTTCATATGACCATACCGGTACCCCTCATCAAAACATTGAGTCCATTGCCACGGCTCCATGCTACCCAACCACTGTCTGAGAGAAGGTTTGGACCCCGCCATATCAGTCTCTAACCTCGCCAACTTATGTCTAAATCGGTGTGCTTTCAGTTCATATCTTACGTATGTATTCCGATAAAATACGTTACCATCCTAATTGGAAAATGGACTCGAAATATTTACAAATACGAATTTAAATATGATATTTTTACCCATGTTTACAATTCGTTTGCGCCAGTCTTTGTTCTTGTACTCATTGTGGAAGTTGACAGCGATGTGACGAATACAATAGATGGAGCTCCACAGAACCTCGGATTGTCGAATCGCAGCAACAAGACCCTTCGATCTGTCGAAGATAATGCAAATGTTGTCTTGCCTGAAAACATTTCTCCACAAGTTTCGAATGAAATATGCCCACGATTCGGAGTTCTCCAACTCCACGATGGCAAAAGCGATCGGTGTTACTATCTTGTGCAACTGCAATCAGAAGTATCTGCGTGTATTTTCCATAAAGCCATGTTCCATCAATTTGCACTAGCAGTTTGTACTGGGAGAAGGCCCTAACACATGGATCGAAAGTCCAGAACAGTCGATGAAAAACTCTTCTCCCCATTTCCAATTGTCTATTAGGGCCTCTATAAGGCAACGTTTGCAAGTCCGCGACAGTTCCTAGGATGTACTCCACCATCGCTAAAATCCAACCCTGAAGTTCATTGTATGACTCATCCCAGTCGCCGTACAATTGTTGCATTCAATGTCGACACAGGAATGATTGGGCTATCTTTCACTAGTGGCATGATGCAGTTGCAAATACTTTTGGCATCCAATTTCCGGTGGTCTTGAGACATATGTGCGACAGTACATGTATGACGCCCTTCTAATTTTCGTATTTGCCACTATTGAGTCCTTTGTATAAATGCAGCTCGAACTCGCCAACCACACCATCGCCGGCTCTCCAACATTCCCTAACATATAATTTTGGTGTAGATTTGGCAACCTTGTAATCAATCGACAATTTCATGTTGTATTGTTTGATGGCAAACACACAGTCCGCCTTGTTCTCAAATTGTTGCCCAACGAACAACTCCTCAAACTGCGAATTTGACACCAATTTATGAACAGGTACTATATCGGCGTACTTAGGGAACTCGGATGCATGTGCTGCATCTGGATCTACGTTCAACATGTCGCCTCCAGGTTCATTTCATAAAATAATGCCATGAATCAGGTTACTGAATGAAGGGCCGTAAACATCTTCAACCTCCTCCGGGCCTTCATCATCGATATCGTTCGGAACCTCATCAACATCGGGGTCACTAAAATCTTCAACGTCTTGATTAGAATCTTCACCATTATTGGTCATTTCTCTGACATTTTCCTCTGTGCTTATTATCACCTCCGAGTGTATTTGTAGACGGGGACCGGGGGTAGGGTTGTTATACGAACTCCCATTATAATTAGGATTTTTAGGTATCTGCGATGTCCCTTTGCATTCTAATTGGTCTGTCCATCCGACATTAAGATCAAAGTCAAATTCGCGATGTTGACTTATTGGACTAACATTCTCAATAGGCTCTAAGTCTGTTAACTCAGCAAATAACTCAACTGGTTGGGGGTTCTCACTTCCAGTCGACCACCATATTTCCATCATAGTGCCTAAGTCATCATCATCTAACAGCTGCATCTCACAAAATTTGAACGGATCTGTAGAGATTGAAAACTTGTAAAATAATTTGGACATCGCCCTTCCACAACGGATAGCTATTTTCGCATTGATCTTCCTTTTCATTTCTTCTAGCTTTACATTTTTTTTGAATCGCAAACCTACTCTTTGCCGACCTTGAAATACACAACCAACATCACATTCTACAATTTCACCATAAAAAAAAGAACATACACCAAAAACACCTCATTATTCATTTTTAATAGATTTTTTGAACCCTTTTACTAAGCACAACAATTTCACCATTCTATATATGCTAGAGAACCAAGAGGTGGAGCCATAAAGAACGGCTCCACCAAAATAAAAAATTTTTAAATTTAATTTAAAAAAACGTTTGAATATCTTTAAAATTAATTTAAAAATTAATAATTTATAGAAATTATATTTAAAATTTAAAAAATATTTAAAGTATACATTTAAAATATTATAAAACAAATAATAAAATTGAAAGGTTATATCTTTAAAAATAATATATTTTAAAAAAACTAAAAAATTAAAAATATTATAAAACAAATTAAAAATATTTAAAATTTAAAATATACATTTAAATAATTATAAAAATATTTCAAATATACATTTTAAGTTTTTTAAAATCAATAATAAACAAACAAATAAAATAAATAAGGACAAATAAAAAACTTTAAAAAATTAAATAAATAAAAACTTAAAAAGAAAGAAAAATGTAAAAAGACAATTTAAAGAAACTGACGTGAAGGGGAAAAAAATTGGCCTTAAACTGTTTTAATAGGGAAATAGGGTGTCAAGAGCTAATTTCTTGAAAAATGGTGGCGCCAATTTATTTGGCTCCACTAGAAAAAGGTAAAATTGCTAAAGTCCCCCCTTATACTTCTAAAAATCACAATATTTCCCTAGTATTTATACAAGTGACACCATTCTACATGGCTCCACCAAAAAAATAATTTTTTAATGTAGATTGCTGACGTGGCATGTTGGTGGCGCCAAACACTTTGGCTTCACCAACTTTTATTGTAGATTTTTAGTTATTTTCGTATTTTATAAAAAAATAGATTATTTAAATAATTAATTAATTTTTTAAGATTATTTTTATAAAAAAAAACCAAAAACTTCAGAAGACATAAAAAGTATAAGGGGCTTTAAGCCCAAGCCCAGTACCCAAGTTGGAGTGGGAGTCTGGTTGGAGAAAGCTGTATGTAACACCTGATCAAATATTAGACCATATGAAAACACTTAATCTTAAAAAAAACTGCTACAACAACAACAACAAAAAAATAAAAAAATAAAAAAAAATAACACTACTAAATTTCAAACAAGTCAAAAACAAACTCATCATTGGACTTCAACCAACAAAAACACTATGAACTGGTGCGTTATTTCTCATAATCTTCCCGATGGACCTCCGCATAAACTCGAGAAAAACGAGCCTCTACTAGCGACCGGTCAAGCCTGAGAAATAAGAGGCTCGGCACAAGCCCCACAGTGGGGGAGTCCATGAAAAATGCACGTTTACGTGCATGAAATAGTTATAATTTCACTTAAAAATTTAGATCATATGTTGTTATGAAAAATTAATTTAATAAGAACATAGCTCATAACAATAAGTGAAAAGTTATAGAGTTAAAATAAAACTTAAAAAATCAGTTTTTCTAAAAATTTGGCTGTTATAGCAAAATACTGTTATAGAGAAGACATGCTGTATTTAGCACCTGAGTTTAGCTTCAGTATTCAAGTTGATACCTAAATTTAGCTTTAATGTTCATTTTAGTACCTAAATTTTTCTATTTTGATACTTGAGATTTTTTTTGTCCTAATTAGGTACCTGAGTATGGTTTCAATATGTTCAATTTGGTACTTATGTTTTTTAACTATAGCACGTGTTGAAAATTTATTGGGCCACATGATGTCATTTGGTTTAAATACCAAATTGAATATTAAAACCAAACCCAAGTACCAAATTGAGACAAAAAAACCCCAAATACCAAATTAAATACTGAAATCAAACTCAAGCACTGAATGATATATTAACCCAATAAAAAAATTAAAAATTATATTGCATTAGTTTATCTTTAAAGAATTTATTTCCATTAACCAGGAAAATAATATTGACACTTACAGTGATAAAGAGATGATGAATTACTGAATCACTGGTCATATTTACAGTGGAAAATCAATAATATTGACATTTAGAAAGCTAAACTTTAAAGCAGCAGTTCTCAAAACACGAAATCTCAAGAAACTTCAAGAAAAAGATGCTCAACAAAATAAAGACGAAGGTACAAGACATGATTGAATCCTATGTTACTCCGATTTTTCACTTTATCTTTTAAGTACTCGTACTATATCCAGACATGAGTACAGGATATGATCATGAAATCTAGAAAAAAAAATTCAACACACTTGTATACCGCACTCACATTTGAACCTGACTGACGTAGATTGAACACATCAATAGTTTGCCGTAACTCTCAGCGTCAGATAAATCAATATCAATGACCCCAAACATGACCTGAGCCAAAGAAGGAAACAATAAGCCATTGATCGGAAGGGACTCTTCTGATTACTGTTAGTACTAGGAAACCTTATGGTAGGTTTGAAATACCATGTGCTGCATTACTTCCAAAATTCTGACAACAATGGAGCAAACCTACTTCAATGTAAAAATATTAGACTCCGTCAGGTTAAGGGTAGAGGTGTAACCACAAGTCTAGTGGAGTTCCAACTGTAAGAAGCTCGATCAACTCAGACTTAGAGACATGAAATTCGGTTTGAGCTTGATTGAGTTTTACTCTTCAAGCTCAAGCTTGATTCCAAATAAATATTGAATTGCTTGAACATGATAGATAAGGCTCAATTAAGTTCATTTACCTAGTAAAATAAGCTCAATTTTCATGCTCAACTTCAAACTCAATTGTTTATACGCAAGTTCAAGTTGATCTCCCCAACATCTTAAACCTACTTGTTCTAAGCAAAATATTTCCTCCATAGATGTCAACTAGTTCTTAAATGTTTTCATTTTGGATATCTACTGGTTATACATAATCCTTATTAATGTATTTCTCTCACTCCTCAATCACGTTAGAACCATGGGATTTGATTACCAATGAGGTTATTTCAAAGATGCTAACAGTGATTAAAATCTTACTAAATGGAAATAATAATACAAAAGTGAAGTTCAAAAGTAAACTGTTTATTTGCTAGGAACTCAAGACCTTACAGGATGGAGAAAAGGAAGACTATTTTCCTTGAATCAAATGATGCAGCTCGTTTATATCTTTTCCATCTATTCATTGGTGCTTCTTGAACCCTCTCAGTCAATGATTTTTCTGTTCAAATCAACCCCAGTTTTTGAGTTCCAAATATGTTCCACATGGCATGATTAGGTGGTACCAATGGATGAAGAATCAAACATGCAATATGCATAACCAAAAGACCTAGATGGTTCTACATGTGAAACGCAAAATACAGCAGAAAAAAGGTAGCACACAATTCCAAAAACATTCATAGAGCTAAACAAAAGTCTAGCGATCAGGAGAAATGTTGAATAGAGTTCAATCTTAGATTTCTTCAAAACCCTTTGAAGTAATACTTAAACAAATAGAGTTGTCAAGTATCAACCTCAGGCCTACTTATTGGCATTTGGTTCATTTGTTCTCAATTATCGGTTCACTGGAAATATAAATGTCAAATGAAGCTCTTTTGTCAACTTCAATCTTCTTAGGGGTGAATGTCTAGGCCTGCGGCAGGCGCTAATAGAAAACAATAGAAACAGTGAACTAAGGGAACCTCTGTTGTTTGCTAGTTATATAAATCACATTGGAAGTGAAAGTTTAGATGTCAAACCAACACATTAATGCCTCGTTTGGTTATTAGCGTAATAACATAAGGAAAAAGCTTATTTATTACATATGTATTACAATAGTTAGACATAAAATAAAGAATAGTTGATACAAATTTAAACTTGTAATTAGAAAGATGAATAATAACTCTTGTAAAAAATAAGACCTCTTCAAAGTAAGCGAATTTTTTTTCCTTCTCTTTGCTAAAAGCAAGTCATGTGAATGGCTAAATATTACCAATTGCATTAGTTTATAGCCAACCCATATGCTAAAAATAAGTCAAGTGAGTGGCTAAATGATACGCAAGAAACATTGGAAACCTGGATTGCATTTCAACAGCTTGGTTACCAACATAATATCCTATCCTTTGGAATGTTTTCTTGTTTAGGCTAAACTATCAATCATTTCTTATGCAATATAAAGCAAGCACAGCCATATCAATTATGGGCAAGATAGGGAAGTTATTGTTTCAAATAGGTAATAAAATATGCTTATAGACCTGCAAATTAAAACATTAACAGTTCAAAGCTAAGTGAACTCTCACCTACATTTAAGCTTGACTGTCTCTGCAAAACCTTCTGCAAATTCTGTAATTCATTGAGATCTAGATCAAGGTGAAAGAAGAAAAGAAGTACCAAGACTCAAGGAAAACCATCAATGCTTTGATGACTAAGTAATTAAATTTTGCATATCCCACACTATATGTAGGATCTGCATTTTATTGAATATGCCATCTTAAAAGGAGAAATTTGCTGGAAGATTCATGCTATAAAGATAGGAATATCGAACTTACTGTCAGTACACCTTCAGTTTTAGAATTTCCAACTATCTCATCACTGGATGTAAGTATGTCAGGAAGCTCTTTCTCAATGTTTATATCCAGAATGCACGATGAATAAGCATCTTCACTATCCACTTTCAAATCGATGCAGTTGCGGCAACTCAATTTCGCATCCAAACACATCTGGTTTTTAGATGGAAAAGGAACTTCCAAGAGGCTCAAAAAAGTTAACTGTGGTGTACATTTTGGACTCGTGTTTCCTTCCTCTGGCAACACAGAAATGCTATAGACATCCTGGCCCTGCACAAAGGAACTGAAAACTAATAGCAGCACAGAGAAAATAAAAAAGCAAGTCAATCAATTTCAGAATTCTCATTTTAAGATAAGTTATTTGTATGAAAGAATAAAAGTTAGAACTAATTTTTAAACAGAGATTATTAGTATCCAAACTATTGTTTAGAAAATATATAATCAAGAAAATAACAAACATAGAACTCGAAAAGAGGAATTCAAACCGCAGTATCAATTCTCATGGAGAATGACTAAATTTGAAGTATTCAATATAAGTTCTGACATTAGGTCATATCAAAAGACGGGCGGCTGTATAAACTTTATCTAAGTTCCTTTTTGAAGTTCTCCAAGAAATGAACCAATCTGATAGAACAAAAAGAGAGGAGGAAAAGGAGGGATTTCAAGAGATCAGGCTGATTCCAGGGAGATCAGGAAAAGCTCAAAGCTAAGGTGCAGGTCTTGAAAGAGTGGTATGCTTAACTTTAACTTTTAAAGGAGAAACTGATTCTCAATCTGTAGCAAATTTACTAAACAAACCCTTTTATGTTAATGATCAAATGGTTACTATACAACTAAAAACAGGTTTTAAACCGTTATATAGAGATAAAAACATGTAAATGACATTATTTCAGGTTTATGACCATCACTTCAGAGTAAATCTATTAAATTACAGCCTGAATTTCCATCAACAACGATGCATGATGTGCATAAAGAAAGAAATGACCGGTTAAGTGCCTCTCAGAGTATTCAATAGAGCAAGTCAATTTTTAGAAATCCCCCCTTTAGGCCAAGTCATTTGGTTTTGATTGGTTTTATAGGGGAGAAGAAAAAGGCAGCAGCAGATTATGAATGAACTTACATGTGAAGTGTTTAAGCTGCATTTTTCTCTTACTGGAAATGAAGTCTCCTCTATTAGAATAGGCAAGACATCTGAAATTTCAATAAAAGGAATTCATTAAACATGCTCATTATCAAAACTGAGGCCAGGTAAACAATATCATATCTAACACAGAAATCTTTACCGAGAGAACAATGATGGTTGGTCTCATCAAAGCTTGGCTTAATCAACTCAAAACATGCAATGTTGACTGGTACATTGGTGCTTCCACCTCCCATCCCCGATAAGAATGATTTCTCCTGGAAGTAACCGTGTCTTAAAATAAAGCATTTGCAAAACAAACTTCGACAAAAAAGGCTATAAAGATGACATAACAAATAAGAAAAGCTCTCTTTTAATTTCATTTGAATGTGAGACTGATATGATTTTGAATTCCATTCTAAGTCAAGGCTATAAAGATGGCACTTTACCATTAGAATTTAAAAGGGAAATCAATATACAATTTGCTAATTTGTAGAGATAAAGAATTTCTATTGAAAATTGAGTACTGATTTTCAAAATCAATTCAAGAAAAGAAATCATAATAATTAGAATCATAACTAGGAATTAGGCAATGCAAGATAATCTAGGTTACCATAGCCATAGTAAAAATAAATAAAAATCCCATTCGAGAAGAAACTAACGAAAATGCTTATATATAAAAAAATGAAGAGAAAGCAAGAATTGAAGGTAATCTATCTTCCTTTTACTACATTTCCGCTGCAACCAAACAAGAATTTGTGTTTTGTGAATGGAAAATGCAATGAAAGATGAACTAGATCATAACGGCCATGAAATTTCTGCTATTGATATGCAGTTATAAGGAAATTTGAAAGAAACCGGAGAAAATGCAACAGATTTAAAGTGTAAAATCCCTCCATTATTTTTCCTACAAATCAAGCAAAGACTCTCCTTTTCAAAAAGAATTAAAGAAGCTTAATCCAAAATTAGAAACTTAATGTCCAAAAACAGCTCCAATTCCATAACAGAAACAGAAAAAACTCTAAGAGCTACACATTCCAAAAAATTTAAAGAAAAAAACGAGAAAAAGAAAACTCACCTCCTCGATCGATTTAGCGGCCATTGCAGGAAAAAGAAAATGAGCAGCAGAGAATTATTTCAGACAGAAAATCTCTGAAAGTTTCAAAGGTGCATTTTCTATTAACATTAAGAATTCTCCATAGCTGAGAAGGCAAGCCTATTTCCCAGAAAAGGCTCGTGATTACTACAAATCTGCACCATATTACAATATTATATTAACATTATCTATGATAAAAATAATTAATATATCTAATATAATTATATATCGGATAAATTACACCAACGGTCACTCAACTTTGATCTAATTGATAAAACAATCATTTTGATTTCAATTCAGTCAATCAACTTTCAAAAAATAACAAATCAGTTACTAACATTATTGAAAAGTGACAAATCAGTCACCCATTAAAATTTTTTGTTATAGGCCTGACGAGATATGTGACGTGGCCAGTCAACCTGCCACGTTGGACGAGGTAACGTTTCAATTCAGTCACTCTTTCAAAAAAATAACAAATCAGTCACTAACGTTATCGAAAAGTGACAAATCAGTCACCCATTAACATTGTTATAGAAAAGTTGCAAATCAGTGACTTATTAATATTTTTCGTTACAGGCTTAATAGGATAGGTGACGTGGCCAATAAACTAACTGATGTGGCCAATTAACTTGTCACGTTAGACGAGGCAAAGTTGAGTGACGTTTTTTTTTCGTTCTTCCTTTTTTGGTTTTTTAATAAATTGTCAATATTTTTACTTTTTACGTAAATGACCCTTATATATATTTTGGGTTCGAAATAACGTGGTGGCTGGTTAAATGCTAGGTCACTTTTTTGTTACATCTGTAACGAAAAATGGTTAGTTGGATTGATTTATTACTTTATGAAAGTTGGGTGACTGAATTGAAATCAGAGTGACTGTTTTGTCAGGTGCATCAAAGTTGAGTGACTGTTGGTGTAATTTACCCTTATATAACAATATTACTCTTTCAATGACACGTGGAGAGCACGAAATAAAAAATAAACTTACTTTAAATTTAAAAGAATTATAGAAAATTTAAAGAAAATAATTTTTTATTTATCTCTTAGAAACGAGTGAATAACCTAAAAATACCGATTTTTTTAAAAAAAATTACCAAATCAGATATTTTTTCGAAAAATTATGGGATTAGATCGATTTTACGAAAACACTTCCAGCTCAATTAATTTGCAGAAAAGCGCTTTCAGCTTGGAATATTTTCCTTGTGTTCCTTTTTTTTAAGGTTAAAGTTTTATTTTTTTAAGTAGGGTTAGGGTTTTGTTTGTCAAGGTTTAGGTTTTTTAAGGGTTTTTTTTTTTTTTTATTTTTTAAGTTTAAAGTTTAGGGCTTTTTTATATATTTTAATTATATATATATTTATAATTTTTTGAGATGTAAAGTTACTAATTATTTAATTCGATGTTTAGAAGCATCGTATTTACACCCATTGTATATTCGAATTATTCGAATTGCAAAATTCAATTCGATTCAAAATCGAAACTCCAACTACTCTGCTTGATTAAATCTTAGTTTTTAATTTTTTTTCAATTTTTTTAATGCAACTGAGTTTTGATCCTTATTTACAATGCATTATTTTTGAACATTCATATAGGTTCAGCGCATTATTTTTTCTAGTGCATTATTTTCGAACATTGAGATCGGTTTAGAAAATACGTCCTAGGAATCTTGAGATATCTGATGGTTGAGTGGGGAAGATTTTGGAGTTGAAATTGCTAGAGGGAAAAACAACCGACACATCTCCCAATACAATATCACTAATACAGATTACCCCCAATTGAGATCGCCCACTTCTCTAAAGTCGACAAGTTTTAGAAGCCACCTTAAATGGACAAGATTTCATGACTTATCAGGCATTAGGAGACCTCCAATAATCAAAAGGATGTATGCCCGAGCATGTTGTTCTCTTTAGACTTCAGTTGAATCCTCATCGAACCCACCGAAATTTCTTTTTAACCAATTCATATCTATTCAGGCTCCATAAATCATTTCCAGAACCCTCTATAAAAGTTGCTCACATACGTCTCTCCAATCAGCTGCGTGAACTAACCCAGTCACTACCAGCCCATCCACCAGTAACCTGAGCTATAACTGTACGTCCTCTAGAGTGATAGTACACTCGCCATATGGAAGATGGAACGTGTGTGTCTCGGGTCTTCACCTTTCCACTAATGCTCTTACAAGTGTGGGGTCTAATTTACACCCCCGACCAATAATGGTCACGTGCAAAAATTTGGCATCTTGCAAGTAGGGTTTGGTTAAAGGTGGTGGAGAAACGAGTAGATTACGAATATACGTCTCCAAAATTTGATCTCTCGCCTATATATAAAAAAACACATACAAGATATTAAATTCCAATATAACAAGAAAATATTTAAATTAAATTACACTAAATACAATAAAAAATTCTTACCATTTGCAATTGATTGACATAAATGTGCTTGCCATCCAAACAGACTATAGATTGTGTCATTGTTAATTTCAGAAAACACAAAATAAATTATAAAAAAAAATATTTTACGAAAATCTTAAGACAATTTTAATAAAAAAATAGAGAGTTGAGAGAAACAAATTTTAAGTGAGAAATTAAGAGGGAATTGAGAGAAATTTGAGAGAGATTTGAGAATATGAGAGAGAGTTGAGATTGAATTAAAGAAAAAATGAAATGGGGGGTTATACAGAAAAAATAAAATGGTCGTTGGGGGGACCAACGACTAATTAAATAGTCGTTGGAGAAAATAGTTGTAGGGGTGAGTGATCGTTGGGGGAAATCGTAAAATCGGTCTAGTCCCATAATTTTTTTTTCAAAAAAAGGCTTAATTTGGTAATTTTTTTAAAAATTTTCAGTATTTTTAGGTTATTCACTCTTTAGAAACAACTAATTTAGGGGAAAATGTCAAAAAAAAATATTTGGCAAAATAGGTCGGTTTTTTTTTATATTAGAGAAATATATCGATTTTGAAGAGAGAGTGTGGAAGCATGTCCAGTTGGACGCGTTTCTGCACAGTTGGAGGAAAGCGCGCCCAGTTGGATTTGAGAGAATAGAGAGATTTGGATTTGAGTGAAAAGAGTGGAAATGACCTGGGTTTATACAGAAAAAAGTTACTGTTGGGCCATTTATAATTTTACCGTTGGCCGAATTTGAAATTTGATCATTGGGAATTTACTGTTGGAGGAAAGCACGTACAACTAGACTTGTTTTCCTGCATACTTAAAGGAAATCGCGTCCAGTTGAGCGTGCTTTCCTACCAACTGTGCTGGACGCATTTTCATACACTCTCTACAAAATCAGCCTATTTCCCTATTTTTTTTATTTAAAAAGCTTATTTTGCCAAATATCTTTTTTAGACATTTTCCCTAAATTAGCCTATAGAAACACTATTAAAATTCAAAAATCTAATACAATATAATTTTTTTATTGTAATGCCCTAAATTTCTTATGTTTGTTTTTGTAAAATTGTAACATAAATTGTGTATCTGTTTCAGTGGTTAAGTGTTCTGGGTATGTGTGAGAGGTCCCAAGTTCAAGCCCTAGCTTTAGCAAATTTTGTATATTTTTGGAATTAAGCCCTATCTCTGTTCAGTGGGCTTATATAAATTTCTCTGTTAGATCATATTAGAATGAGCCTGCTGGTTTGAGTGGTAAGGAGTTAGTGTGTTGGAGGTCTTGTGTTTGAATCCCTGCACGAGCGTGGGTATTATTTTTGCCCAGTTTCCTGATAGAGTCTTGTTGGAGTTGGATTCTGTGGGAGTTGTGAGTAGTGGGGATTGTGGGAGTAAATTGAGGGATTTGGGATAATTATTATTATTTCTTATTTTTAATTCTATTTTCAATTTCCCCGAAATTCCTCCATCCTTCTGACGTTCTGTTCCCCACCACTTTGCAAAAATTTCCTTTGAATTTGCCCTCCTCCTTCTTTTTTCGTTTTCCTAATCCCTCTTTTATTTTTGTTACGTGAATTGCACTCGTGCGGGTTCGGTAAGTTCTCTTTCTTTTTCGTCGTAATCAAGTAACGAGGAAACATGAATTTGATTTTCTTTTTCTACAATTGTTGGTGTAGGAGAAGGCCTTGAATAGTGAATTTCGCTCCTTTTGTCTTAACGGTGTCAAAGGGGGCTTTCGTCAGTGGTAAGTCGAGTTTCTGTAAGTTCGTTATTGTCAAAATTTGTTAATCGATTGTTAAATCGATGCTGGGTACTCTGGTTATAAGTTCTGGTGGTATCGGGATTGCGGCAGCTGCAAAAACGAACCAGGTGTGTACCCGAAACACAAAAAAACGAGATTCGGAGAAAGCTAAAAAACCCCACTATCATCGCCACACGACCATGTGGTAGGCCGTGTGCGACGACACGGCCGTGTGATCGACGAAGGCCAGGCTGTGTGCAAGACACGGCCGTGTGATGGCCAGAGTATGGCCGTGTGAGCCACACGGGCTAGGCTAGATTGGGCGTGTGGGCCCACACGAGCCTGTGATAACTGGGTTAGGCCGTGTGATCCACACGAGCAAGGACAATCTGGGCGTGTGGGCCACACGGGCGTGTGGGCCCATTGTACTGAAATTTTTCGTAGGGTCGCACGGGTCGTCCTAATCGACTGTGGGCCTACCGTAGTGTTGGTAAATGCTATCTAACCCTATAACTAAATGATCTGCTAGACTGAAATATGGTTCTGAGCATGCCTATGTTTGTTTATCTATTAACTGTTTGTGAAAGCATGACAAACATGATTTATCTGTTAATTCTGTATGCATGTTCTGTTACTGTAATTGGGGTGGGATGATGTATATTGGAGGAAGTGTTCTGAAAGGCAGATTATGTCTAATATCTGGCAGCACGACTGCATTATATCTGATATGTGTCGCATTGGTACAGCGTGGTGTGTAGGGTTGGGTGGGTGTTTTAAACCCCACATGGTGTGCAGGGATGGTCGGAGATGGTGTGTAGAGGATGAGGGTAGGATTCTGATATCTGATTTGCATATCTGAAACTGTGTCTGCATCTAAAATGGGTCAGGTCCGAATCTATATCTACATTTGACATGGGCCCAGGCCCAAATATAAATCTGTCTGATTTGTGATATTCTGTATGTGTACATGCTTAACTCTACTAGGTTGCACACTAAGTTTACGTAAACTCACCCCTTCTCTGTTTGTCTGTACAGGTAACCCACAGTCTTAGGCGGATCGGTGCAGCGGAGGACTCAACGGTGACCACCTATTTTTACGGTTCTATTTTGTTTTATGGTTATTAAGTTTTGACGTTGAGGTTGTATTTTCTGGGACCCTGGGCTCTTTTAAACTATTTGATGTTGGTTTTGGGTTTTTGGTTTTTACTTATTTATAGCTGTGATGGTTTATCAAAAGTAAGGGTTTTCTAAAATCTTGAACGGATTTTCTGGACACAACAATTTTACAAGCTTCCGCTACAAATACGTTTTACCTCTAAATGATTAAATGAAAGAAAGCTTCAAAATTAATAATGGCGATAAAGGCTAATGAACTGGAAAGGTTTTAACTTAAAGTAAATGGTTTTTCAACCCATTTCATGTGACACTTTCGGATACGGCCATAACGTCTAGGCCAGATTTGAAGTGTTACATTTTGTGGTATTAGAGCTAGGTTGCAAAACTCGACTGTGAATTTTGGGTTCCAAAATCTTGTTTTCTAAAAATATTTTGTTTTAAAATGATTTGAGTAAAATAAGCAAGTATGTGGTTCACCGAGTCTCCGGCGCTGATCCTGTAAGTATTTCTATACTTAGTTAAACTAATCTGAAACACTATAGTTAATACTCTCTGAAACTGTAGTGAAACGAATAAAGACTGAAACTCTCGAAAACATTACTGAACCACTGATACTTATTACATAAAATATCTGTTAATAAATACTGAAATTGATGCATAAAATTCTTAATGTAGATAAAATTCTGAAATTACAATGAGTGCACGCGGTATCCGTGGACGTGGTACTCGAGGCCGAGGTAGAGGCCGTAGGGGACTCAAGCTGAGTCCTCATCTCTGGGCAGCATGCCAAATCTGGACACTAGTGAGACACCTGTGTCACCTGCTACTAAGACTGGGTCTCAAAGTCGTTCGGTTGGGGACGACGCACTGTCCCAAGCCATGCTGAGGATATTAGAGAGGGTCGCTGGACCCAATTCTGGATCTGGGGGCCAAAGGTCGGTAATTGAGCGACTCCGGTTAAATGGAGCTGAGTTATTTAGGGGTGTCACAGGAGTCGCCCCTAATGTGGCTGAGTATTTGCTGGAGGCCACTGAGAGGATTATGGATGATCTGGACTGTACCCCCGAGCAGAAATTGAAGGGTGCAGTCTCCTTGCTTCGCGATGAGGCTTACCAGTGGTGGTTGACGGTTAAGGAGGGCACTCAGCCGGATCGTCTGACTTGGGAATTCTTTAAGACTACATTTCAGAGCAAGTATGTGAGGGCTAGCTACGTCGATGCTCGCAGGCGTGAGTTTCTGAATCTCACGCAAGGTGACCGATCTGTGACCGAGTATGAGGCCAAATTTTTTAGGCTGAGCCGCTATGCTCGAGGTATGGTGGCATCGGAATATGAGAGGTGTGTTCGTTTTGAGGATGGGCTGAGAGATAATCTGTGGGTTTTGATTGCTCCACAGAGGGAGCGTGAGTTTTTTGTTCTGGTAGAGAAGGCAAAGATTGCTGAGGATGTTAAGCGCACGGAGCGCCAGAACAGAAACCGTGAGAGAGGTAAGAACAAGAGGGATTTGGAGCCCTCGAGTTCTGTGCAGAGGCCTAAGAAAAAGGCCAGATTTGATGGGCAGGTTAGAGTGGGGGCTCCTGTTGATTCAGCTGGGTTGCAGCCTTGTGGAGATTGTGGTAGGCGCCATTTGGACGAGTGTTGGAGGAGGATTGGGGCCTGTTTGAGATGTGGGTCATTAGAGCACCGCATTCGGGAGTATCCATTGAAGGCTGATCAGGTGCAAGCTTTGACATCAGGTCCCGCGCAGCCATATAAAGTAGTTTAGCAGCCACCTAGGGGTCGTGGTCAGGCTAGGGGTGGTAATGGTATAGGCCGGGGACAGAGAGCACCGGGCAGAGGTGTTGGTCAGACTGAGGCAAACAGCCTGCTTTGGTGTATGCTGCACGTTGTCGAGAGGACAGGGATGCTCTTGACGTCATCACCGGTACGTTCTTTATCTGACGTCATCACCGGTACATTCTTTATATTTGATGTACCTTACCTTGCCCTGATAGACATAGGATCTACTCATTCTTATATAGCCTGTTCTGTTTCTAAAAATCTGGGGTTATCGGTTAAGAGTACTTCTAGTGAGGTTATTCAGGTTAGTAAACTGTATAAGGATGTCCCGTTAGTGGTGCAAGGGGAGATATTTTTGGCTAATTTGATGGAGCTTCCGTTTGGGGAGTTCGACCTGATTCTGGGTATGGACTGGTTGGTTAAACACCGAGTTAGTTTAGACTGTGCGACTAAGAGGGTTATTCTGAGGACCAAGGATGATGTGGAGGTGGTGATGATTGGTGAGCATTGAGACTATTTATCGCATATGATCTCCGCACTGGTAGCTGAGAAACTGGTCCGAAAAGGTTGTGAGGCGTACTTGGCCTATGTAAGTGTTTCAGATTCTGGGGACTTTTCTGTTGATAACATCGGAATAGTAAAGAACTTTCCGGAAGTCTTTCCTGAGGAGTTACTGGGATTACCACTGAATCTCGAAGTGGAATTTAAGATTGATCTTCTTCCGGGTATAGCTCCAGTGTCCATCGCTCCCTATCGTATGGCACCGAAGGAGCTTAAGGCTCAACTACAAGAGTTGTTGGACCGTGGTTTCATTCGTCCTAGTGTGTCTCCGTGGGGAGCACCAGTCCTGTTTGTTAAGAAAAAGGATGGGACCATGAGGATGTGCATCGAGTATCGGCAGTTGAACAAGCTGACTATAAAGAATAAGTATCGGCTTCCGAGGATCGATGACTTATTTGATCAGTTCTGAGGGGATTCAGTGTTCTCCAAAATTGATCTTCGATCTGGGTATCATCAGTTGAGGGTTAAGGATGCTGATATTCATAAGATTGCATTTAAGACTTATTATGGACATTACGAGTTCCTAGTTATGCCCTTCGATTTGATGAATGCACCGGCTACGTTTATGGATTTGATGAACCGAGTGTTTCAGCCCTATCTGGACCAGTTCGTCGTGGTCTTCATCGACGACATTCTGGTATACTCTAAGACTGAGGATGAGCATGATGAGCATCTTAGAGTAGTGCTTCAGATTCTTCTTGAGAAACAACTCTACGCTAAATTCAGCAAGTGTGAGTTCTGGCTACGTGAAGTGACCTTTCTGGGGCACATAGTTTCTGCTGAAGGGATTCGAGTCGATCCTAGGAAGATTGAGGCTGTGTTGGATTGGAAACAGCCCAAGAATGTGTCTGAAATCCGTAGTTTTCTGGGTTTGGCGGGATACTATCAGCGTTTCTGGTAGACCAAAATAGTAACACATTTTAGGCCCACATTTAGTATGCTTTTGGATGAATTATCCCTTGATTTATGTAAAAAGGTGCTTTTAGTCCTTTCTTTTCATGTCTTATACTTAGGAAAGCACCCAAGGATAAAAAGAATGAGAAACGAGCTTAAAACGAGACAAATGGGCCAAAGCATGAAATCGACACGGCCTGGACCAAAGATCACATGGCCGTGCCTCCTTAAAAGATCTCAAACACGGCCTGGACCACGATTTACACGGTCGTGCCTCATCAACGAAGTCCACACGGCCTGACCACGATTCACACGGGCGTGTGCCATGGCCGTGTCCCTGTCGCTGGAAAGAGCAATTTCACTCGGATTTGGATGCTTGGAGGCAAAGAAACACACTCCAAAGTCTAATTAAACCCCCAATTAGGAATTGCACTCAAATTAGGATACTTGGAGGCCAAGTAACACATCTCAAAGCCTATATAAACACCATAGGGGGCAACTTAATCGGGAAGTTCAATGTAAACCCTCATGAGGGGAGCCCAAAGCCATCGTCTGTGGGCGTCGTGCTAGGCCAGAGAAGGCGATTTGTGGGGATTCACTCGGGGATAGCCATTGATCCATCTCAAGAAGCCGAATTATACTCAAGACGGAGGATCTCCTCTTGATTCCTTCAAGGGTTTTAGGGATTTCTTATGTTTTGTTTTATCTTTTCTCTTGAGATGTTTTCTTATTTTGTTATGAACTAAACCCTTCGGATACCCGAAAGGGATGAAACCTATGATGAATCTTGTTATTGTTTACTTCAATTATATGATAAATACTTAGTTTGTTCTTAATTATGTGAGCTTAATCCAAATTTAATGTGCTTAGGTGGAGGAGGAATAGACCACGCTAAGAGTAGATCCAACATAATTAAGCGGAGTTGATCGCACGCCTAGAGATAGGGTGACGAGATTTTGCCTGATTAGGGTGAAACCTAATATGGGAATCCACGAGATCGATTTCTTCGCTATTCTAGGGGTTATTATAAGAGAACAAGAGTTCCACTAATTAACCTAGGGTTAGGCGTTATTCGCCTCGAGAGAGGGTTTAATATACGTTAGGGAGTCTTACGGATCAAACTAAGTGAATAAATCGTATGGTTCAAAGGTTAGTTAACAAGTGAAGTCTAGGTGGATTCTTCCTAGGTATCGTCTTAATCAACCGAGTTTTTCCCAAGTTATTTTCTAAATTCATTCTTCTTTGTCTTAGAGTCTTTAGTTTAGTAGTTAATTAATTTAGATTAATAAACAACTTC
This sequence comes from Gossypium sturtianum, assembly GCA_025698515.1. Taxonomy (NCBI): domain Eukaryota; kingdom Viridiplantae; phylum Streptophyta; class Magnoliopsida; order Malvales; family Malvaceae; genus Gossypium; species Gossypium sturtianum. The sequence continues at coordinate 25,646,107 of CM046952.1, forward strand.
ACTTATTTTAGGCTAAATAATAGAAAGAGAGTTAGTATTAGTACTTTTAGTTCCTTTGGGTTCGATAATCCGGTCTTGCCTAAGCTATACTCTTTGCTTGATAGGTGCGCTTGCCTCAATCGTTGTCAGAGTTAGTTTCGTGTTCGATCATTCTTTTTATAAATTTTAAAGCTCTGATTCACAGCGATCAAGTTTTTGGCGCCGTTGCCAGGGAACTAAAATACTAAGAAAGCTCTATTTTTATTACTTTAGCCATTTTTTTTATTTATTACAATTTATTTTCATTATTATTATTATTATTTTATTATTATTTTTTCTTTGCTAATTTTTCCTCCATTTGCTTTTGGCAGATAACTTTAGAGAAGATGTCATTGAATAACTATCAGTGGCAAGTTACAAGGACAAGGCCAGCCAAAGCAGCCAGTGTCTTCAACCTCGACGTACACCCAATAATGCAATATGACTCAAATCTAGGAGGCGTGGCGAATCCTGAGTACCCACCCTACGGATATGGCATGGAGAACGAACAAGTCCACTACATGGGTAACTATTCTAGACCTCAAAATAATTTTTATGATAACACTTATAATGCAGGTTGGAGGTACCATCCCAATTTCTCGGGGGATGATCAAAGTAGCCAAAGACCGGAACTTTCTCCAAACTTTCAACAACCACCTCACCAACAGGAAGAGGAGTCGAACCTTGAAGAGATGCCGACAAAATTCATGGCGACTACAGATAACCGTCTCCAAAAAGCGAGACAACACTTAATGACCAACAAGCATCGATCAAAGGGATCAAGAACCAAGTTGGGGAGCTTCTTGAGTCGGTTGGGGAACTTACTAAGTCGGGCTTATACAACTTGCTGTCGATCTCGTAACTACCACAAGGAAGCTTGCCACGCAATACCGAAACTAACCCGAGTGAGCAAAATCAAGCCATTTACGATAATGAAGGGTTAGACGAACCAAACCTAAGGGAAGAACCTGTGGTAGCGAAGGTAAGGTTGAAGTGTGCCATGATATACCAAAACCTAAGCAATTACAGAGTACCAACCTCGTGTGCCATATCCCGATGCAATAAAGAAAGACCACACAGAGGAAGAAGTCGGTGAACTCACACTTCGTGTAGACGGCGAAACAATCACTCTTCAAACTCTTGACTCAAATTAGGACATCGAGTAATAAAGGTACTAACGTTAATTCTATTGATAACCATTTGGTTCAACCTTCTTTGAGAAAGCATCACGAAATCACCTAGCCGAGCTAGATCTTAGACCTCGTACCCATAAAGAAATAATTCATAAAGAACTAAGGCTTCGTGTCGATGAACTAGATGAGTGTAAAACACACTTTAAAGAGAAACTAGGAATACACGAAGTGAAACCAAAGGAAACCCTGACGAGCCGATAGGAACAACAAATCACTTTAAAATAGGGGATCGGTATTGTTGAATAAGGAAGACCCTCGAATCGCCAATTCGGACCTCAAGACAAACGAAGAAATCACTTTTGAGGTACTTAATGTCTTCCTATATGGGCGAATGAGGTAAGCAATCCTAAATTCGATTATTTTTGAGGTAAACACTACTCGACTTAAATTTTATATAAAAATCGAGTTGATCGCATGAGGAAGGATTTTTACCTCCTCAAACCACCATGACCATACGAATGAAAGGAAAAGTCTAGCTTAAGACTATAACGCAGCGCTTCTCGGAGGCAACCTTGAGCACTAACCTCATTTAATTTTCATATTTTATTTTTACTTTCATATTTTTATTTTTACTTTCACATCTAACTACAAACTAACCGAATAAGTGAAACACAATTCCCATACCACACGGCCCACACACGCAGTAGTGGCCTTGGCCGTGTGGACACCACGGGTAGGCACATGAGCGTGGACCGTATCACAATTCACTTTTATTTTTTTTATTTTCATTTTCATTTTTTTATTTTTTATTTTTATTTATTTATTTTCATTTATTTTTTCATTTTTCATTTTTATTTTCTTTATTATTTTTTTCTTATTTTTCGTACCATTTAGATTTAGCTTAGGATACAATAAAATTAGGATGGCTGCTTCGAGGACTCAAACAGTTCGAGACGCTTCCCCATATTCACCTCCAATCCTATCCGGTTTCTTTTCATTGACTTCATCCAAAATTCAGGAAGTTTCACTTCTCTCCCTATCTTATGATTTTATGATTATTTTGCTATTATCTATCTTTGTACATTGAGGGCAATGTACATCTTAAGTGTGGGAGGGGGGTGAACAACCTAAAAAGGTGCCTAATTTTTTTCATTATTCTCAAATTTCTGAAATTAGGTACCAAACATTTTGCATTATTATCAAATCCCTGAATTTAGTCTTGTTTGAAAGTAAATTACTCATATTACTAATTAGGATGAAATTTATGATGATTTATGATTTTTATTGATATGTTTTATATTAAGTCATTGATAATTGTGCATTGATAATTAAATTTGAAGAATACTAGAGAATCAAGCATGATAAGTCTATTTTTCAGAAATTAAAAATTTTCTAGGTTGTCGAACTGAGTTTAAATATTACTTTGAAGTTTGAAATTTACGAGGTGGATGTCAAAAATACCCATAATTTTTGTGAGATTTTGAGCCTTATAGAGCATATATTCTTTTTCTTGCTCACTCTATTGATTATGAGTGTGTCAACATTGATTTGTTATTCTAGAACTTGTCTCGTTTATGCATATCGAGACCACACCTATGATTTGATACACAGAGATGATTAAGGCATTTAGGTTTTAACCCACTAACTCCATTAAAAAGCCTACCTTCACAATTAACCCCTAGTGAACCTCTTTTAATCCTAACAACCCTATTTATTGACTCACCCACTAATATTAACCCCAAACCCTTTGTAATTATTATCACCATTCTTTCTAACTACCCCTATATCGAGATTTGATCTGATTAGTTGCCTAATTATGAATTCTAGTAATTTATCCTTTATTATGTATTTAGTTTGTTCTTAAAAAAAAGAAAAAAAAAGAAGAAAAAAAACAACAAAGTATATTCATTATTAGTTTTTATTAGTTATGTGATTAAGTGAGCTTATACGTTTGAATTTCCAATTTTGAAGAAGAAGCTCGTATTATTAGTTTCAAAGTTTCAATTCATGTAATTATTTATTTATCAGTTCATTTTTTTCTAGTTAGGTAATTTGTCAATTCAGTCTCGATTCTAACCTTTTAATTCAACCTTTATCCACACCTTAACCCTAGCCCCATTACAACCCTGTTAAAGACCTTTTGATTTGTGCATCATCTCATATTATAGTGGTGGAGACTTGATTTTCAGGCAAGCCTATGGGATTAACTTTTCATGTTCGACTTTTGAGTGCCTAAATTTTGAACCTTAAACACTTTGAGTGATTTGAGTGGATCTTTTGTGAGGATGTCAATCCTTGTCGATTTCGAATTAAAGGTAATTATTTAGATAAGGAGAGACGCCTATATTTTCGAGCTACAAAATCTATGACTTAGACTGTTTGAATTTTTAGAACTCTTTAAGTTGAATTATCCATGTATAAATTATCTATGAATTATGATAAAACATTGTTGATAGGAATTATGAATTATAGAAAGTTCATTTTAATTGTAAGTTGAGAATTTTGCTTGAGGACAAGCAAATGCTTAAGTGTGGGGGTATTTGATAAACCGAAATAGTAACATATTTTAGGCCCACATTTAGTATGCTTTTGGATGAATTATCCCTTGATTTATGTAAAAGGGTGCTCTTAATCCTTTCTTTTCATGTCTTATACTCAGGAAAGCACCCAAGGATAAAAAGAACGAGAAACGAGCTTAAAACGAGACAAATGGGCCAAAGCATGAAATCGACACGGCCTGGACCAAAGATCACACGGCCGTGCCTTCTTAAAAGATCTCAAACACGGCTGGACCACGATTTACACGGCCGCCGTGCCTCATCAACGAAGTCCACGGCACGACCACGATTCACACGGGCGCGTGCCATGGCCGCCTCCCCAGTCATTTGGAAAGAGTAATTTCACTCAGATTTGGATGCTTGGAGGCAAAGAAACACACTCCAAAGTCTAATTAAACCCCCAATTAGGAATTGCACTCAAATTAGGATACTTGGAGGCCAAGTAACACATCTCAAAGCCTATATAAACACCCTAGGGGGCAACTTAATCGGGGAGTTCAACAGGAACCCTCTGTCGAGGGGAGCCCAAAACCATCGTCTAGGGGCGTCGTGCTAGGTCAGAGAAGGCAGATTTGTGGGGATTCACTCAGGGATAGCCAGTTGATCCATCTCAAGAAGCCAGAATTATACTCAAGACGGAGGATCTCCTCTTCAATTCCTTCAGGGGGTTTTAGGGATTTCTTATGTTTTGTTTTATCTTTTCTCTTGAGATGTTTTCTTATTTTGTTATGAACTAAACCCTTCGGATACCCGAATGGGATGAAACCTATGATGAATCTTGTTATTATTTACTGAATTACATGATAAATACTTAGTTTGTTCTTAATTATGTGAGCTTAATCCAAATTTAATGTGCTTAGGTGGAGGAGGAATAGACCCTGCCTAAGAGTAGATCCAACATAATTAAGCGGAGTTGATCGCACGCCTAGAGATAGGGTGATGAGATTTTTCCTGGATTAGGGTGAAACCTAATATGGGAATCCACGAGATCGATTTATCGCTATTCTAGGGGTTATTATAAGAGAACGGAGTTCCACTAATTAACCTAGGGTTAGACGTTATTATTCTTCTCGAGAGAGGGTTTAATATACGTTAGGGAGTCTTACGAATCAAACTAAGTGAATAAATCGTATGGTTCAGTGTTAGATAACAAGTGAAGTCTAGGTGGATTCTTCCTAGGGTATCGTCTTAATCAACTGAGTTTTTCCCAAGTTATTTTCTAAATTCATTCTTCTTTGTCTTAGAGTCTTTAGTTTAGTAGTTAATTAATTTAGATTAATAAACAACTTCACTTATTTTAGGCTAAATAATAGAAAGAGAGTTAGTATTAGTACTTTTAGTTCCTTTGGGTTCGATAATCCAGTCTTGCCTAAGCTATACTACTGTTCGATAGGTGCACTTACCTCAATCGTTGTCAGAGTTAGTTTCCAGGTTTGATCATTCTTTTTATAAATTTTAAAGCTCTGATTCACAGCGATCAGTTTCGTTGAGGGGTTCTCCTTGATTGCTGCACCGTTGACTAAGCTTCTGCGTAAAGGTGTTTCATTTGTTTGGACTGATACGCAGCAATTGAGCTTCGAGAATCTCAAAATTGTTCTAACTTAGGCTCCTGTTCTGATCCAGCCTGAATCCGGCAAGGAGTTTGTGGTTTACAGTGATGCATCACATGTTGGTTTGGGATGTGTGTTGATGCAAGAGGGGAAAGTTGTGGCCTATTCATCCCGTCAACTTAAGACGCATGAGGCAAATTATCCGACGCATGATCTCGAATTGGCTGCAGTAGTCTTTGCGTTGAAAATATGGAGACACTATCTGTATGGTGAGAGGTGTATCATCTATACCGATCACAAGAGTCTCAAGTATCTCCTTACTTAGAAGGAGTTAAATCTTAGGCAGCGTCGTTGGATTGAGCTGCTTAAGGACTATGACTGCACGATAGAGTATCATTCGGGTAAAGCTAATATGGTAGCCGATGCTCTAAGCCGAAGAGCTATTTTGAGGGCAATGTTTGTTCGCCTTAGTTTGTTTGATGATGGGAGTCTGTTGACCGAGTTGCAGGTTAAGCCGACTTGGTTTGAGCAGATTCGAGAAAAATAGTTAATAGATGAGACTCTGGGTGTGCGGTTCCGTCAGGTTGAGAGTGGTACTACTACAAATTTTGGATTGAATAATGATGGTATTCTGTGTTTTCGAGGCTGAATTTGTGTGCTAAATGATTCAGATCTGAGACAGTCGATTTTGAGGGAGGCGCATAGTAGTCCCTATGCTATGCATCTTGGCGGTAATAAGATGTATCGCGACCTTCGTGAGTTGTACTGGTGGCCGGGTTTAAAGTGTGAGGTTATTGACTTTGTGGCTCGATGTCTGACGTGCCAGCAGGTTAAGGCTGAGCACCAGTTGCCTTCGGGTTTATTGCAGCCAGTCAAGATTCCCTTATGGAAATGGAACGTGTGATGATGGACTTCGTTAGTGGGTTTCCCTTGACACCCACTAGGAAGAATTTTGTTTGGGTCATCGTGGATCGGTTTACCAAGTTTGCTCACTTCATTCCGGTTCGAACTGACTATTATCTGTAGAAGCTAGCGAAGTTGTATATTTCTGAGATAGTTAGACTACATGGTGTTCCAGTGTCGATTATTTCTGACAGAGATCCTCATTTTACATCTCGGTTCTGGAAGAAGTTATATGAGGCTCTAGGCTCGAGATTGGACTTCAGTACTGCGTTCCATCCTCAGAAAGATGGTCAATCCGAGAGGGTGATTCAGATACTGAAGGATATGCTTTAGAGTTGTGTGATCGATTTCTGAGGTAGTTGGGAGGATTATCTGCCGTTGGCTGAGTTCACCTATAATAACAGCTTCCAGGATAGCATTCAGATGGCACCTTATGAGGCCTTGTACGGACGTAAGTGTCGCACTCCGCTATGTTGGACAGAGTTGGGTGAACGTCGAGTTTTGGGTCCTGAGTTAGTTTCTGAGACTGAGGATAAGGTTAGATTGATTCAGAATCGTCTGAAAGCGGCTTCTGACAGACAGAAATCGTATGCAGATCTGAAGAGGCGTGAGATTTTGTATTCTATAAGGGACTTTGTTTTCCTTAAAGTCTCTCCCTGGAAGAAGGTTCTGAAGTTCGGTCGTAAGGGTAAGCTGAGCCAGGTTTATTGGACCGTACCAGATTTTGAAACGTGTGGGACCAGTTGCCTATCAGTTGGAGTTACCCCCTGAACTGGACCGTATTCATGATTTGTTTCACGTCTCGATGTTGAGGCGGTACCGTTCTAATCCATCCCATTTTGTCTTAGTTGAGGAGATCGAGGTTAGGCCAGGCTTGACCTTTGAAGAGGAACCGGTTCAGATTTTGGATCGCGATGTCAAGGTTCTGAGGAGGAAGTCCATTCCATTAGTAAAGGTGCTGTGGCGGAATCATAGCACTGAGGAGGCTACGTGGGAACCTGAGGACTCGATGCGTCAGCAATATCCTCGTCTGTTCTAATCAGGTAATTTCGAGGTCAAATTTTTTTTAGGGGGGTAGAGTTGTAATGCCCCAAATTTTTTATGTCTGTTTTTGTAAAATTTTGACATAAATTGTGTATCTGTTTCAGTAGTTAAGTGTTCTGGGTATGTGTGAGAGGTCCCAAGTTCAAGCCCTAGCTTCAGCAAATTTTGTATATTTTTGGAATTAAGCCCTATCTCTGTTCAGTGGGCTTATATAAATTTCTCTGTTAGATCATATCAGAATGAGCCTGCTGGTTCGAGTAGTAAGGAGTTAGAGTGTTGGAGGTCTTGTGTTTGAATCCCTGCACGAGCGTGGGTATTATTTTTGCCCAGTTTCCCGATAGAGTCTTGTTGGAGTTGAATTCTGTGGGAGTTGTGAGTAGTGGGGATTGTGGGAGTAAATTGAGGAATTTGGGGATAATAATTATTATTATTTTTATTTCTTATTTTTAATTTTATTTTCAATTTCAACGAAATTCCTTCATCCTTCTGACGTTCTGTTCCCCACCACTCTGCCAAAATTTCCTTTGAATTTCCCCTCCTCCTTCTTTCGTTTTCCTAATCCCTCTTTTCTTTTTGCTATGTGAATTACACTTGTGCGGGTTCGATAAGTTCTCTTTCTTTTTCGTCGTAATCAAGTAACAAGGAAACAGGAATTTGATTTTCATTTTCTGCAATTGTTGTTGTAGGAGAATGCCTTGAACAGTGAATTTCGCTCCTTTTGTCTTAACAGTGTTAAAGGGGGCTTTTTGTCGGTGGTAAGTTGAGTTTCTGTAAGTTCGTTATTGTCAAAATTCGTTAATCGATTGCTAAATCGATGCTGGGTACTCTGATTATAGGTTCTAGTGGTCTCGAGATTGCTGTAGCTACGAAATCGAACTAGGTGTGTACCCGAAACGTAGAAAAACGAGATTAGGTGAAAGTTGAAAAACCCCACTGTCGATGCCACACGGTCGTGTGGTAGGCCGTGTACGACGACACGGCCGTGTGATCGACGAAGGCCAGGCCATGCGCAAGACACGACTGTGTGATGGCCAGAGTGTGGCCGTCTGAGCCACACGGGATGGGCCAGATTGGGTTTGTGGGCTACACGGGCGTGTGATAACTGGGCCAGGCCGTGTGATCCACACGGGCAAGGCCAATCTGGGCGTGGAGGCCCATTGTACTGAAATTTTTTGTAGGGTCGCACGGGTCGTCCTAATCGACTGTGGGCCTACTGTAGGGTCGGTAAATGCTATCTAACCCTATAATCAAATGATCTGTTAGACTGAAATATGGTTATGAGTATGCCTATGTTTGTTTATCTATTAACTGTTTGTGAAAGCATGATAAACATGATTTATCTTTTAATTCTGTATGCATGTTCTGTTACTATAATTGGGGTGGGATAATGTATATTGGAGGAAGTGTTCTGAAAGACAGATTATGCCTAATATCTGGCAGCACGGCTGCATTATATCTGATATGTGCCGCATCTGTACAGCGTGGTGTGTAGGGTTGGGTGGGTGTTTTAAACCCCACATGGTGTGCAGGGATGGTTGGAGATGGTGTGTAGAGGATGGGGGTAGGATTCTGATATCTGATTTGCATATCTGAAACTGTGTCTGCATCTGAAATGGGTCAGGGCCGAATCTGTATCTGCATCTGACATGGGCCCAGGCCCGAATATGAATCTGTCTGATTTGTGATATTCTATATGTATACATGCTTAACTCTGCTGGGTTACACACTGAGTTTACGTAAACCCACCCCTTCTCTGTTTGTCAGTACAGGTAACCTACAGTCTTTGGTGGATCGGTGCAGCGGAGGACTCGACGGTGACCACCTATTTTTACGGTTCTATTTTGTTTTATGGTTATTAAGTTTTAAAATGTTTGATGTTGGTTTTGGGTTTTTACTTATTTATAACTGTGATGGTTGATCAAAAGCAAGGGTTTTCTAAAATCTTGAACGGATTTTCTGGACACAACAATTTTACAAGCTTCCGCTACAAATACGTTTTACCTCTAAATGATTAAATGAAAGAAAGCTTCAAAATTAATAATGGCGATAAAGGCTAATGAACTGGAAAGGTTTTAACTTAAAGTCAATGGTTTTTCAACCCATTTCATGTGACACTTCCGGATATGGCCATAATGTCTAGGCCAGGTTTGGGGTGTTACATTTATTCCACCATAAATGGAGTTTTTTTATTTAATTTTTAACATTATTTTTAATCTTACTTTACATTGAAATTTCATAAATCTCATATAACATAAAATATTTTTTATCATAATTATCTATTAAATTTATTTATTTTTGTGAAAAAATGTATCCATTAGAAAAATAAAAATAAAGTAGCGTAATAGGGAGAAGGACCACTAAACTTTAGCAATAGGCTCACCTCATACATCTAGTCCTATCGTCCGAATTCCTCATCTGCATGATAACTTTGAGCATTATCCAGAGAATTGAAAAGGAAGGAAGGGGAAAGAAGTCTCATTCTGTAGGATTTGCATGTAACAATGTAACAATTTGTTTTTCAGTGGTGTCAAAAACAGTGGTTTCGAGATGAAAAATCCGACGAGTAAGTCCGTATTAATTATTATCTAATTCATACGAGTCGATTATATTTTTATATGGAATTCTAATTAGATAAATTGTAATTTATTGAACAAATAGTTTAGTATAGTGGTTTGTTCCGTAAGTCAAGTGGTTTTTCGAAATGAGGTATTGCGGAGTTATTATTTTGATATGTGAAGGTTTGGCTCAATTTTTATGTTTAGAAAGTTAATTAATTAAAAAGGGCTAAATTGTAAAAAGTGCAAAACTCAACTACTATTAGTGTTTTAGTGCCAGTTGGGTATTTAAATAAAATAGGATGGTTTAATATGGTAATTAAACCATTTCATTAGTTAGTAGATGGTAGGTAAATGGAAATGGATTAAAAATATGTGGTAATGGCCTTTTTGTACTTAATTTCAAATCAAAACAAAAGAAAATAAAAGAAATTGTCATCATCTTTATGGTATTTTGGCTTGAAAATCAAATACCATTAATGGGAGAAGAAAAGAGCTTTGGTTTGCCATTTTACTTTGCATGTAAGTATTTTTAACATTCGTTTTTCATGAATTTTACGTTTTTGAAATCGTTGTAACTAGGTCCAGCTAACCTGTATCTCCATTTTCGAAATTGTTAAAGATTTTGGATTTTGCAGTTAGTGAATTTTAGTTTTTTTTTTAGATGAAAGATTTATGATCTTGATTGTTGTTTAGGATTATTTTGTAAAGGAATTTTAGTTAGTTTTTAGTTAAAGGACTCAATTGATAAAATATTAAAATTGATAGGGAATTCTTGTGAATTTGGAATAATTATGGGCTGTAGTTGTATAAGTGAAAATATGGTTAGCATGAGAAATTATGAAATTTTGATAAATTTGGAATTTCGGGTTTAGGGAGAAATGTAATAGTTTAGGGAAAAATTGTAAATGCGAAATCATTTGTACTAAAGTGAATATTATATGAAATTGAGTTTAATAAATTGAAATAAATTATTTTATAGATCAAGAACAAGTAGATAACCGAGGAAAAAGAGAAAGTTGCTGAGTAGTCCATGAACCTTCACTGTCTCTATAGTTTAGCCCAGGTAAGTTCGTACGGTTTAAATTAGAATAAAATGTAATATTATATTGGCTTGTGAGTTATGCTTTGTTGAATATTCATATATATTTATACACATGTATAATTTTATAATCATAAAGTTAATTCAAGGTGAGAAATTTAATTTATTTGTAAAATATTATGCAATTACTTGTATCGAGCCTGGATGAACATAGGATAGGATACAATTGGCATGCCAATAGGTTATATTGCGTGCTGTACGGGATTGACTTGTGATGAGATGATGATTCCTGACTTCTTATTGTCCATTGAATATACCAGAGTCTAACATTTGTTGCAGACTACCGTGTTATATTCATAGTGATTCTGGTGTGTTACCGGGGGCGGATGTAAAGCCTTCGGGCTTGGCACTTGGTGTAACACCCCTAACCCGTATCCGTTGCCGGATTAGGGTTAAAGGCGTTATCGGACAGATCGGAAACATTTTCAGAAGTTCATACATTCATCCATCAATATCAAACATAATGTCCCTTAATACAGTCAATGAGACCTAAAACATGCTTATAAACCGGGTCGGGACTAAACCGGAACACATACGAAATTTCACGGAAATTTAAAACTTTTCTAAGTTTCAGGGGTTACACACCCGTGTAGGCAAACCATGTGCCTCCCACGGCTGCTGGACACCCCCTTGTGTCCTCCCCGTGGTTGAATCTGACCTCACATCCACGGCCACCAAGCACGCCCATGTGCCTTGGCCGTGGTCGAATCTGACTTCACATCCACGGCCACCAAGCACGCCCGTGTGCCTTGGCCGTGGTCGAATCTGACTTTACACCCACGACCACCCAGCACTCGTGTGCTAAGGCCGTGTACTCTTAGGCCATATACTGACTTTCTCACACGGCTACTAGACACGCCCGTGTGTCTTGGCCGTGTGCTATTAGGCTAGCTACTGACTTAGCCCCACGGTCATTAGGCACGCCCGTGTGCCACAACCGTGTGACATTATAGGCCATTTGCAAGGCCAAAATGTCACCCAATGGGTCATACCTACAAGTAAAATCATCAAGACATCTCATGCCTATTTGACAACCAAAATCATACCAAAATAACCATCCAAATTACAAGGCTAAAACTCATCTCATCACAAGCATAATTCATTCCTTTGCTTAATCAAAACTTGACCATTTCATGTATCAAATAACCATGCCAAAACATACTTCACATATCACATTCATTCAAGCAAATTTCTCAACTCATAACTAGCCAAATCACATGGCTAAGTTCATATAACAATTTATAACAAATACTAGCCTATACATGCCATATCTAGCTATATACATATCCCAAGTGTACCAAAATGAGTTTAGTAGTGTGATGACGATCCTTGACGCTCCCGAGCCTTCAGTAGCTTTGACGACCTATAAAACAGAGAAAAAACACACAGAGTAAGCTTTCCAAAAGCTTAGTAAGTCATAATACAAACAAACTTAGTATAAAAGGCATATATGCACAAAGGTGCATTGGCACATGTTAATGACTTAGCAGACTATCACATATATGCTTTGGTCCATATTCTTGGCCATATTTGTCACATTCATCAATTCAAAAGTCTTATATAAACATAGCTCATTCATGCTTACTCTCACATATCATATTGTTATTCCAATATACATAATCATCATAGTCTGATCACATAGGTACTTATCTTATATACACACTTAGTGTATAAATCAACGTACCTTAAACGGATTTACAATTCACTTAGCCATTCATATCACAGACTTGCCCGTTGAACCGTTAGGAACTAATAAGATACTCAGAAAGCTCAGAATAATAGTACAATGCCAACGTCCTAGACGAGGTCTTACATGCATTCAAATATCGATGCCACTGTCCCAGACAGGGTCTTACACGAATCAAAACGATGCCGATGTCCCAGACATGGTCTTACACGTAAAGATAATATCGATGCCAATGTCCCAGACGTGGTCTTATTCGTACAGATAATATCGATGCCAACATCCCAGACATGGTCTTACACGAAGAGATCATATCGATGCCAGCGTCCCAGACGTGGTCTTACACGAAATCTCAAATCAATGCCGACGTCCCAGACGTGGTCTTACATGATAAATGCGAGCAGTACCTATGTATTCCTAGGTTAAATGCAGGACTTTTCGGACATTGTCGCTCAGTCGATCTTATCTCAGAATTCATTTGCATAACATTTCATAAGCATTCATTTTCAACTATAAGCATATGAATATGCTCAACTCAATACAATTACACTTATTTGTAATATGGCTTACCTCAGATTCGATTTATCGGAAATAGAAACGGCTACTCGGTTACTTTCGCCTTCCCTCGGTCTAAGTCCTTTTTCCTCGGTTCTTGATCTATAAATATTCAGAATTAACTCTTTTATTCACTAACTCATTCAATTTAATCCAAGGACACACATTTAGGGCTATTTGCAATTTAATCCTCACATTTACGCAATTTATCAATTTAGTCTATTTTTCTCAAAACCTCAAATTCACAAAATTAATACATACACATGCTTAGCCGAATATTCATACATATCATACAAGTCCATATTTTCCATCAAATTTGCAATTTAGTCCTTCAAATTACCATTTTCTCAATTTAGCCCTATTTAGCTAAATTCATCAAAATTCCAAGAACAAAGTATGTTCATCTAGCTCAAATCTTTCATTTAACACCATAAATCAACACAAAGCTCAACATAACATCAATGGCATTTCTCATGAACATTATCAATACACAAAATTAATACATGGGCTTTGTAATAGGCCAATTTAGCCTGGGCCCATAAAACAGAATAAAAAAACCCAAAATAATAAAACAAAGTCCAAGTCCAGTCCACAATATATCATTTGGCCCGATTGGAATGACCCATTACTTGAAAAGGTTGAAGGTCCATCTAGAAGCTTGACGTTTATGGAAATACAATCTTCAAAGATCTGCAATCTTAGATATGATACGCAAATCTTAGATATGATATGCAATCCTAGAATATATAGTATGCAATCTTAGATATGATATGCAATCCTAGAATATATGGTATGCAATCTTAGATATGATATACAATCTTAGAAGATATGGTATGTAATATTAAAAGATATGATTTTGTAATCTTAGAGATTTAATTTGTAGATACCTTTTAATCGTAGTCGTTGATGTAATTGATCTGTACCGTTGGATTTGGGGAGGCTCAACTATAAATAGAGGCCTCTCCCTTCATTGTAAAGGACTGGAGTTTGAAAGCAATAAGAATTCTTGAGAGCATTCACTCAAATTTCTCTCCCTTTTGCGTTCTTATTTTCTGTGGCTTGTTCTTATTTTGTTCTTCGCTCACCTTGTTTTTTTTTGAGTTGCTTCCGTTCGAGTTAGATTTTGGTGGAGGAATTTCGTTGAATCCTCATATTGCGGGAGTTAGGTTGACATATGCGTTTTTTAACTTTTTTTTTACTTATCCATATCATTTTTTATACTTTTTTTATTTTTTTTTTAAAATTGTTATAATATTCGTTAATTGTTTTGAGTATATTATTTACCTTATTATTCATTAATTGTTTAATTACTACATTTTATCCAAAAGTTTTTTCTTAAAGTTTAATTATATTAAAGTTTTATTTTTTTTATTTTGTTAATTTCGTTAAAAAATACATATTTATAATTTTTTTATTTTTATATATATATTTGGTCATTATTATACATTATTTCACTTAGTTTAATAATTTATATATTATTTATTATATTTTATTATATTTAGTATATTATATAGTATTATGTTATATTATATAAAGCTTTATTTTGTATAAAATTTATTTATATTATCTAATCTATTTTATTATGTATATAATTTCATAATTATTGTACTACATATATACATATATTTTCATTATTTATTATTTTATTTAATATAATTTTTATTACATATTTTTATATTAATTATCGTATATATGTATTCAAAAAAAAGTTTATACATTGTTTAATTATTCATTTTATATATATGTCTTCTTTTATTAATTATTTTATTATTTAATCTTGCATGAAAAGTTTATATTTACTTAGTATTTTTAATTATATTGCTTTATATATTTTATTTGTTTATACAATACCCTTTTATTTATTTATTATTTTATGATTACCCTAGTGTAATTATCTTAGTTGTATTTTATATTGTTTATATTAAATGTTAATGTATTATAATTGCTTTTAATATGTATGTCGATATTATATAAACACAATTTTGTTACATGGTTATTGTTTAAAATAAAAAAATTCGTTTTTTGCAAAATTATTATAATTTTAAAAAAGTTTTTTAAAATAAGGCAATGTTTTGGTATTTAGAAATTCGGGAAATAGTGCCCTAACGTCTTCAAGTTGCGATTTTCCGTTTGGCTAAATAACTAAATACCTTTTACAAGTTTTGTAAATCATGAGATGATTTTGATTACGAAGGTTCTTAAATATCGTGTCCTAACGTACTGGATGTGATGTTTATATTCCCTCGGAACAAAGAAATCTCAAGTCTTAACTTAAATGGCTCAAAGTTTTTTTTTAAGAAATCATATTTTTAAATACTTTTAAACTTCAAACATTTGGACATGATTTTATCGATTAGGTACCAATTTTGGGCGTTACGAGGGTGCTAATCCTTCCTCGTACGTAACCGATTCCCGAACCCGTTTTCTTGTTTTTCGTAGATCAAAATTAAATGTTTTAAAATAAAACATTTTACGAGGTGATCCTATCACACCTAAGTAAAAAGGGATTGGTGGCGACTCCCATTTTATTTTTAAAAGTCGATCCCTGTTTTTAAAACCCGATTTTAAAAATGGTTTCGATAGCTTGGCGACTCCACTGGGGACAAATAAGAGAGTCAAGCCGTAAAATTGATAGTTTCATGTCCTTATGTTTGAGTTTAAAAAAATCTGGTTTAAAAATTATGATCTTTTTTATTTGCATGTGATTCTGTTTGTATAAAATATCTCTGCATTGCATTCATATCATAGAAAAGAGGTGTTGATTTCAAATTCGATTACTAAATAGAAAAGTTTGTCATAAGAAAACGGGTTTTTTGATAAAGTGGATTATAATACGGTCTTGTCCGAATATAGTCTAAGTGAACACAACAAGAGAGGACTGATAGCCGGCGAAGGAATACAAGACTTTATTATCTGAGGATTCAAGCTGACAAAGACTAATCGAGAATCACCACGTCTCAATTTTCTTGAAGAAGCTAACGAGTATTATGGAGCAGTGAGCCGCGTCCCAAATCAAGCAAAAAGGAGCTAGATGAGGCATCTATTAGAAGTTTGCAAGACTTGACTTTTGCGAAGAAGGGATTCATGTTTTCACTTGGACTATGAGGATAAGGTCGTGTATGCGATCCGTTTTATGTAAAGAAATTTGCTTTCTAGAAAAGTTTTTCTAATGTAACTGAATTCAGAATCAACGCCTCTCTCTCTTTGCATTCATGCATTTGCATTACATAACATCATATGCATTCAAGTCTATAGAGAGAGTCTAATTAGTATAAATTATAGGAGAGAGAGAGAGAAAGAAAATCTGGAAGCTGAACACCCTTACGGTACAAGAGCTAAGTCAAGGAAAATGGACCAGAGAATGGAGCAATTCCAAAGAGATATGCAGGACTGCATGATGAGAATGTATAGCCAAGCTCCAGCAAGAAATGAGGGACCAGATGTTGGAGGCCCAAAGGAACATGATGGCCCAAATGGCCCAGATGCTGAGTGGGGCAATGGACAAGGGAAAGTGTCCCATAGTCAATGCTGAGGACAATGAAGATTTCCCTAGGGGTTTCACCCCACCGCATGTACAACCGGAGGAGTATCCCCAAAGGCCACCTGTCACGATTAGGCCTCAACAGGGGCAAGCTGATAATAGACCACCCATGAACTTCCAAATGGGCTCAGGATCTAACCCAGGAGACAACCCTGCTAACCCCGTTATCCCTGACTTAGACACGGCAGAGGGAGAGGGAATTAGAGCTGAATCTGCAAGACAATTGGAGGATCTCTATAGGTGGTTGGAGGAAAAATTCAAATCTTTGGAGAATACTGACCATCATCACGGTATTGACGCCAAAGACTTGAGTCTAGTCCCGGATCTGGTACTTCATCATAAATTCAAGATGCCGGAATTTGAGAAGTACAATGGAACTACTTGCCCTGAAGCCCACATCACTATGTTCTGTAGGCGCATGACTGGTTATGTGAACAATGATCAACTCTTGATTCATTGTTTTCAAGATAGTTTGACGGGAGCAGCATCTAGGTGGTACAACCAACTCATCCGCGCTAACATTAGCTCCTGGAGGGACTTAGCTCAAGCCTTCATGAAGCAATACAACCATGTTACGGACATGACACCTGATAGAATAACTTTGCAAAATATGGAGAAGAAACCAGGCGAAAGTTTCAAGCAGTATGCGCAAAGATGGAGAGAGGTCGCCATGCAAGTTCAGCCACCACTCCTAGAAAAGGAGACCACAATGCTCTTCATTAATACCTTGAAGGCTCTATTCATCACTCATATGATAGGAAGTACTACTAAGAGCTTTGCGGATATAGTGATGGCGGGAGAGATGATTGAAAATGCCATAAGGGGTGGCAAGATTGAGGCAGGAGAAACCACTAGAAAGTTTACTCCTAGGAAAAAAGGATGACGAGGTGAATAATGCGAGCACATACAACAAAGGGTACTCAAAGGTAGTCATCATTAGCCAACCGAAAGTGGTTACGATCGGGCAACAAGGGTCGACGAGACAAGAATCGTGCCCTAGACAAAATTCTGAAAGCTCCAATTTATGCCAATTCCAATGACATATAAGGAGCTATATCAGACTTTATTAGAGGCACGTGTAGTGTCCCCATATTATCTGCAATAGTTACAACCCCATATCTTAAATGGTATGACTCCAACGTTCAATGTGATTACCACGCAAAGATGCGGGGCATTCAATAGAAAATTGCACCGCCTTCAAAAAGGTAGTTGAGAGACTTCTTAAGATGGGAGTTGTCAAGATTGATGATACACCCAGTGTGGAGAACCCATTACCCAATCATGGAGACAAGAAAGTTGTGATCCCTTGAAGAAATCGAAAGCAAAGAGGGAATCAGAGAACGAAGTTTACAAGCCCTTGTGTACTTGGGAGTGTTTTGAATAATGAGACTGTGGAAGAAATCCCTGTACTTTTAGGGCTAATCTAGAGTAATGTGCAAAACATGCTTGTTGCCTTAAGCCTAGAGGCAATATGACCCCTTTTGTGAAATAGGCTTGTGTCCTAAATTCTTATTTCAATAAAATGCATCTTTTGAGTACATATTCTTTTATTCTTTCTACTATACACTTTTAATCTTTCATTCTTTATTCATTACCATACAAGTAATCATCCTTAGATTCATTTATTCTTTGGATTTCTTGCCTTCATGCTTAGGTACCCAGATATCAACGTCATGAGCGACATTGTTACTGGCTCCCTTTTTGAACAAGATATACGTTTAGGGGATCTCAGGATTTTGAAGATGACAGAGATTGTGACATATCTTCTGACTTGTTAAAAATGGTTTAACAAGATGAAAAACAAACCTTACTCTACAAAGGGTCATTAGATATTGCGAGCCTAGGAAAGGAGTGAAGATCATAGCCTAGCTCATCACAGAAATAAAGCGAAACATTATTGAATTATCTTCAAGAATTCAAAAATGTTTTCGCACGATCATATCAAGATATGCCTGGACCAATAAGACGCAGGGCTAAACAAGAGGATGGGGCACCATCGTTGGACTACCATGGAAGGGATTTGCATCACCATACCACAAATCTTGAAGTGAAGAAGATAAGATTTATGTAACTCTTCTATTTTCTTCACGCACTTTTCTATATGTGGGGCATGGATGTGATGGGTCCAATCTTGTCAAACGTTCAAGTTGTCATCAATTTATTGTCATGGTCGCTGCGTCTACTTCACTAAGAGGGTGGAAGTAGCTTCATATGCCAATATTGCAAAGTCGAAGTCATCAAGTTCATAAAAAAATAAAAAAAGGGAATAAAGGAAAAGATCAAATGCCAAAGCACATAATGTATAATCAGACAAAGTCAAACTTACAGCTTGTCCAAAGATCGAGCGGCGTATAGCAAGCAAATTTTGTAAAAAAAGTGATTTAGACTTGTAAGGATTGGCATAAGAAGCTACCTTTTACCCTCTGTCTCATTGAACGTCGGCGGAACCTTCATCGGGGGCAATATCTTGCCCATTATGGAATTGAAGCGTTTTTGCCAATTGAACCTAATCGAAGAAGAGGTTAAAAGTTATCCATCACGGTCGGATGATGTGAGCTTACGACAAAAAGGTTCATCCAAGAGAATTCCACAAGGGGAACCTGATGTTGAAAAAGATTTTTCCTCTGCAAAATGATATGCCAAACTGGGAAGGACTTATGTAGGGCCTGTTCTAGAAGAGCATTGATATTGACCAAGATGAATGGCGAAGACTTGCCCAATCCGAATTTAATTCGGTTTTAGTCAAGAAGGATTTTACCTGAAAGGGAAGGGTCAAGGTGAAAACCCGCAGCGGGCGCCTTGAGCTCAAATTCATCCAAAAAAATTCAAAAAAAAAAGAATGAAAAGGAGAGGCCAAGGCGAAAAACCCGCAAAGGCGCTTTGAGACCAAAGGGATTTGAGTTGAAAACCCGAAAGGGGCGGCTCAAATTTTGACCAAAAGTGGGGCATACAACAGTCTTTGCTACGTCGAATTAGCAAGGAGGAAGCATGGTACGTCTTGGGGCATTGACAAAGTACTCCCGATCCCCAAACACATATTGATTTTAAAATGGTCCTCAAGAAGTTGGAACAAAGAAGCTCAGTTGCGATATCCGGGGCACCTAACTTCTATCTTACCCATTTTTGAAGTCCTTATCTTTAATTGCTTTATTCTTTTTTGAGATACACCCAAATCAATTTTCTTTTATTGCCTGGGTTATCTTTGATTAAATTATTTTTCTGAGCTATGCTCCTGACTAATTTCTTTCTCGTCCATTTTTGTGTTCTTTTTCAAGCATTTATATTGAAATAACGATCAGTGGACTAAAAACACTTTCATAAAAGGAGTTTCGTATATTACTCTAGAAGCTTCTAAATAATATGAGGAATCTGAAACAAGACTATTGTTCAGAACTCACCAAGCCTAAGGGCTCAAAACATTGAAAAATAATTATCTCTTCGGATTCTTATGGGATAAGACAATTTCGTTAGTGACACCATATCGGCAAATGACGAACAAGGTCAAGTCAAGTGTAAAAAGGGGATCATTGTCGAGAGACCCTGCATTCATGTAAATTTTAGACTTATACACTTAGGGAATGGTGGAAAACGATACAAGTTGGATGAAAGAAGCCAAATGTTATTCCCCTGAAGCTGCAGTGGGAGGCACAAACTTCATGTCCCAAGGTTCAAGTAGAGAGGACTCAGAATTACCGTGGGGCAAATTATTTGAGCAGAACATGAATGAAAAACAAATGAGTAATAACACCTAGGATAGGAATCATACTCATAACATTTTTGTAAATTTCATTAGGAGCATTTGATTCATTTCGTTCATTGCATCCTAATCCTTGAAACAGGAATCATCTTCATAACATTTTCATAACATGTCTAAATAGGAGCATCTGATGCATTTCGATCAAAGCATCCTAAATATTGGACATAAACATATACCCATTCTACAGGTTATGTAGCAAGGTAGAAGACATTAGTCTGGTATCCCTGAGTTTGCAGGGAATAGATTAAAATAGCGGATCTGACAATCCTGAGGTTGAGGAGCAGATCGGAGACATTAGTCCTATCTCCCTGACCAGCAGTGGAATAGGTCAAAGATTGTAGATCTTGTCACCCTAAGCGATGAGGAACCAAGATCGAACGACAAATCTTGTCTCCCTAGCGATGAGGGAACAGATTTAAGCCACCAGCCCTATCTCCCGACCAAAGGCGGGAATAGGTCAAAGATTGTAGATCTTGTCACCCTAAGCGATGAAGGAACCAAGATCGAACGGCAAATCTTGTCTCCCTATGCAAGAAATGGAACAGATTTAAGCCACCACCCTATCTCCCGACCAAAGAAGTGGAATAGGTCAAAGATTGTAGATCTTGTCACCCTAAGCGAGCAGAGGGAACCAAGATCGAATGGCAAATCTTGTCTCCTAAGCGATGAGGGAGCAGATTTAAGCCACTGAGTCCTATCTCCCGACCAGCGATGGAATAGGTCAAAGATTGTAGATCTTGTCTCCCTAAGCAGTAGTGGACCAAGATCGAATGACAAATCTTGTCTCCCTAAGCAGTAATGGAACAGATTTAACCACCATCGGCATCCACGAGTTTGCAATGGAACAGGATCAAGATAGCAGATCTGGCATTCCTGAGCTTTGCAGGAAGCAGATTGAAGATGGCAAATCTGGCATTCCTGAGCTTTGCAGGAAGCAGATTGAAGATAGCAAATCTGGCATTCCTGAGCTTTGCAGGAAGCAGATTGAAGATAGCCAATCTGGCATTCCTGAGCTTTGCAGGAAGCAGATTGAAGATAGTAAATCTGGCATTCCTGAGCTTTGCAGGAAGCAGATTGAAGATAGCCAATCTGGCATTCCTGAGCTTTGTAGGAAGCAGATTGAAGATAGCAAATCTGGAATTCCTGAGCTTTACAGGAAGCAGATTGAAGATAGCAAATCTGGCATTCTGAGCTTTGCGAAGCGTGATTGAAGACATCGATCCGTGATCCACGAGTTTGTAGGACTCGATTTAAAATATCAGATCTGGTCTTCCTGAGTTTGCAGTGGAGCAGATCAAAAGGTAGTGGATACTGCCTTCATAAAGTTGAAGCTATCAAACTCACTGAAATCAAGATGAAGCTCCAATGCCGTTGAAGTTGCAGTTCGGATTGGAAGAAGTCGAGGCTCAGAAAAGACCGGGCAAAATTGGACCTTTTATAGTCTTTGCTCTATTCTCATTACACGACAATGAGCAAAGAGGGGCAGCTGTAATAGGCCAATTTAGCCCGGGCCCATAAAATAGAATAAAAAAACCCAAAATAATAAAACAAAGTCTAAGTCCAGTCCACAATATATTATTTGGCCCGATCGGAATGACCCATTACTTGAAAAGGTTGAAGGTCCATCTACAAGCTTGACGTTTATGGAAATACAATCTTCAAAGATCTGCAATCTTAGATATGATACGCAAATCTTAGATATGATATGCAATCCTAGAATATATGGTAGCAATCTTAGATATGATATGCAATCTTAGAATATATGGTATGCAATCTTAGATATGATATGCAATCTTAGAAGATATGGTATGTAATATTAAAAGATATGATTTTGTAATCTTAGAGATTTAATTTGTAGATACCTTTTAATCTTAGTCGTTGATGTAATTGATCTGTACCGTTGGATTTGGGGAGGCTCAACTATAAATAGAGGCCTCTCCATTCATTGTAAAGGACTGGAGTTTGAAAGCAATAAGAATTCTTGAGAGCATTCACTCAAATTTCTCTCCCTTTTGCGTTCTTATTTTCTGTGGCTTGTTCTTATTTTGTTCTTCGCTCACCTTCGTTTTTTTTTGAGTTGCTTCCGTTCGAGTTAGATTTTGGTGGAGGAATTTCGTTGAATCCTCATATTGCGGGAGTTAGGTTGACATATGCGTTTTTTAACTTTTTTTTTACTTATCCATATCATTTTTTATACTTTTTTTATTTTTTTTAAAAAATTGTTATAATATTCGTTAATTGTTTTGAGTATATTATTTACCTTATTATTCATTAATTGTTTAATTACTACATTTTATCCAAAAGTTTTTTCTTAAAGTTTAATTATATTAAAGTTTTATTTTTTTTATTTTGTTAATTTCGTTAAAAAATACATATTTATAATTTTTTTCTTTTTATATATATTTGGTTATTATTATACATTATTTCACTTAGTTTAATAATTTATATATTATTTATTATATTTTATTATATTTTGTATATTATATAGTATTATGTTATATTATATAAAGCTTTATTTTGTATAAAATTTATTTATATTATCTAATCTATTTTATTATGTATATAATTTCATAATTATTGTACTACATATATACATATATTTTCATGATTTATTATTTTATTTAATATAATTTTTATTACATATTTTTTATATTAATTATGGTGCTATATGTATTCAAAAAAAAGTTTATACATTGTTTAATTATTCATTTTATATATATGTCTTCTTTTATTAATTATTTTATTATTTAATCTTGCATGAAAAGTTTATATTTACTTAGTATTTTTAATTATATTGCTTTATATATTTTATTTGTTTATACAATACCCTTTTATTTATTTATTATTTTATGATTACCCTAGTGTAATTATCTTAGTTGTATTTTATATTGTTTATATTAAATGTTAATGTATTATAATTGCTTTTAATATGTATGTCGATAGTATATAAACACAATGTTGTTACATGGTTATTGTTTAAAATAAAAAAAATTCATTTTTTGCAAAATTATTATATTTTAAAAAAAGTTTTTTAAAATAAGGCAATGTTTTGGTATTTAGAAATTCGGGAAATAGTGCCCTAACGTACTGGGTTGCGATTTTCCGTTTGGCTAAATAACTAAATACCTTTTTACAAGTTTTGTAAATCATGAGATGATTTTGATTACGAAGGTTCTTAAATATCGTGTCCTAACGTCATCGGATGTGATGTTTATATTCCTCTGAACAAAGAAATCTCAAGTCTTAACTTAAATGGCTCAAAGTTTTTTTAAGAAATCATATTTTTAAATACTTTTAAACTTCAAACATTTGGACATGATTTTATCGATTAGGTACCAATTTTTGGGCATTACGAAGGTGCTAATCCTTCCTCGTACGTAACCGATTCCCGAACCCGTTTTCTTGTTTTTCGTAGACCAAAATTAAATGTTTTAAAATAAAACATTTTACGAGGTGATCCAATCACACCTAAGTAAAAAGGGATTGGTGGCGACTCCTATTTTATTTTTAAAAGTCGATCCCTGTTTTTAAAACCCGATTTTAAAAATGGTTTCGACAGGCTTGATAGTAGACCAAGCAACAATATCAAAAACATAAAAATCATCAAAAACCAAAGTCAAAACATACCTTAATTGAATCAATAGTTAGCCGAATGCCCTAGCTTCTTTTCTTTCTTCTTTTTCTTTGGTATTTTCGGCTAGAATGGATGAACACATCCACTAGCTTTTTCACTTGTTTTATTATTAACATATTAATAATTCATTTCCTATTTTGCCCTTAATAAAACCTTAATAAATAAACATTTAAACTATGGGCATGGTTGTCCATCCACCGTCCACTATCTTCATAAATGACTAATTACCTCATAAGGCCCTTACAATCAAAAGCCACATCAATTTGACCAATAATCAAATAGAAGACAACTTTTACGAATTATGCAATTTAGCCCATTTCTCAAATTAAGCACACAAATAAACAAATTAACACACGAAACCTTCGTACTTGCTAAATCACATATTATAGGCACAAAAAATAATATTAAAATATTATTCATACTCGGATTTGTGGTTCCAAAACCACTATTCCAACTAGGGTACAAACCGGACTGTTACAATTCTCCCCCCTTAGGGATTTTCGTCCCCAAAAATCTTACCGTTAAATAGATTCGGATATTGCTGTCTTATTAAATCTTTGGGTTCCCACGTGCCCTCTTCTACACCGTGTCGATGCCACAACACTTTTACTAACGGAATTTTCTTGTTTCTCAATTCTTTTATTTCTCGAGCTAAAATACGGATTGGCTCTTCTTCGTAAGTCATATCAGATTAGATTTCAATTTCAGACGGAGCAATCACATGTGATGGATCGGATCGATATCTATGGAGCATCGAAACATGAAATACGTTGTGGATCTTTTCTAACTCAGAGGGCAACCTTCATCTATATGCAACAGGTCCAACACATTCAATGATTTCATACGGCCCGATGAATCTCGGACTCAACTTGCCTTTACGTCCAAAACGAAGTACTTTCTTCCATGGTGACACTTTCAGAAATACTTTGTCGCCGATCTTAAATTCTATATCTTTTCGTTTTAAGTCCGCATAAGACTTCTGACAATCAGATGCTGCTTTCAAACAATCTCGGATCAATTTCACTTTCTGTTCTGAATCTTTTATCAAATCGACCCCATGTAGCTTATTTTCACTGAGCTCGGTCCAATACAGAGATGTACGACATTTACGTCCGTACAGAGCTTTATATGGTGCCATTTTGATGCTTGTCTGAAAACTATTATTGTATGCAAATTCAATCAATGGCAAATGCTATTCCCACGAACCATTAAATTCAAGGATGCAACATCTTAACATATCCTCAAGAATTTGAATGATCCGTTCGGATTGACCATCCGTTTGTGGATGAAAAGCTGTACTGAAATGCAATTTCGTGCCTAAAGCTTCTTGCAATTTCTTCCAGAACCTCGATGTAAATCTCGGGTCCCTATCTGACACAATAGATAGTGGCACCCTTTGCAATCTAACAATCTTAGAAATATAAAGCTCGGCTAATCTATCAAGCGAATAGTCAGATCTTACCGGAATAAAATGGGCAGATTTCGTCAATCGATCAACTACGACCTATATCGCATCTTTCTTTCTCTGAGTATGAGGCAAACCAGAAACAAAATCCATTGTTACTCTATCCCATTTCCACTCAGGAATCAGAATCGGTTGTAGCAACCTGCATTTAAACTTGATGTTCAAATTTTGACTTGTCGATGATTAAACATTTTGAAACAAAGTTAGGAATATCACGCTTCATACTAGACCACCAATAGTGTCGCCTCAAATCATGGTACATTTTAGTACTCCCCGGATGAACAGATAGATGAGTATTATGTGCTTCACTCAAAATCAACTGAATCAATTTCGGATTTCTCGGAACACAGATACGATCTCGGAATCTCAAGCAATCATCAACCACTCAAAATTCAGATTCATAATTCGAATCACACTGAGCTCGTTTTGCTAATAACTCATTTTCAGATTTCTGAGCATCACATATTTGCTGTATAAACAATGGTTTCGCTTTTAATTCAGCTATCACAGAGCTATCATCAGACATATCTAACTGAGCATTCAAAGCACATAGTGCAAGCAATGATTTTCTACTCAATGCATCAGCAACAACGTTTGCTTTACCCGGATGATAATCTATCACAAGTTCATAATCTTTTAATAGCTCTAGCCATCTTCTTTGACGCAGGTTCAAATCTTTCTGAGTCATCAGATATTTTAGACTTTTATGATCTGAAAATACGTAACATTTTTCACTGAACAGATAATGATGCCAAATCTTTAGTGCGAACACAATCGCAGCTAACTCAAGGTCGTGTGTTGGGTAGTTCTTCTCATGTGACTTAAGTTGTCTCGAGGCATAAGCTATTACGTTGCCTTCCTGCATCAATACACATCCCAGACCATTCAACGAAGCATCACTGTATATCACGAATTCTTTACCCGATTCTGGCTGTACTAGAACCGGAGCTTCAGTCAACAGAGTTTTCAACTGATCAAAGCTTCTCTGACATTTATCCGACCATTCAAATCTAACATCTTTCTGAAGTAATCTAGTCAATGGAGTAGCTATCGTCGAAAAGCCTTTAACGAATCTGCGGTAATAACCAGCAAGTCCCAGAAAACTACGAATTTTAGATACATTCTTTGGAGGTTTCCAATCCAATATAGCGTAAATCTTGCTCGGGTCAACACGTATACCGGATCTTTGATACAATATGTCTCGTAAAACTAACCTCGTGTAACGAAATTCACATTTGCCGAATTTCGCATATAATTGCTTTTCTCTCGAGTTTGCAACACAATTCTCAAATGTTCAAAGATGTTCGGTCTCATCACGTGAATAAATCAAAATTTCATCAATGAATACAACAACAAATCGATCTAGATACGATGCTCAAAATTCATTTCATCAAATCCATAAAAATGAAGGAGCATTGGTTAATCCAAATGGCATAACTAGAAACTCATAATGCCCGTACCTTGTTACGAAGCGTTTTTGGTATATCTGAATCTTTTACTCTCAGCTGATAGTATCCCGATCTCAGATTAATCTTGGAAAATACAGTAGCTCCTTTTAATTGATCGAACAAATCGTCAATCCTGGGCAACGGATATTTGTTCTTTATAGTCACCTTATTCAACTGACGATAATTGATTTACATTCTCATCGTGCCATCTTTCTTTTTCACAAACAGAACAGGAGCACCCCAAGGCGAGAAACTCGGTCTAGCAAACCCTCTATCGGTCAATTCTTGCAACTGTGACTTTAACTCTTTCAACTCTGTTGGTGCCATCCTGTACGGAGCTATCGATATAGGTGTAGTACTAGGTAACAACTCAATACCAAACTCAACTTCACGAATCGGAGGCAAACCCGGTAACTCTTCAGGGAATACATTAGAAAACTCACAGACAATAGGCACTGATTCGACTTTCTTCTCAAACACTTTCGAATCAATCACATAAGCAAAATATGCCTCATAAGCCTTTTTCACATAACTTTGAGCTTTCAAAACAGATATCACAGCAGGCAAACCATTCAAACCATTAGATTCAATCCGTACAATTTTATCATTCGGACATCTCAAATCAATAGTCTTTCTAAAACTTTCAATTTTGTTTCAAATTCGTCCCTGATTATTTCTAAATTATTTTTAAGGCTCTGTAAGCCCAATTTAAGGTTAATAATCTTATTTATGCTATGAATGACATTTGAATTTGATTTTTTGTTATTTAATTTGATTTTTGAATGGATAAATTTTAGTGATTGATATGATATGTATCGTAATACTCTGTAACCCTAATTTGACAATGAAGACGGGTTAGGGTTGTTACTTTTAAATGTATCAGAGCTACGGTTTAGTCGGTTCTCAGACTGAACATAGCATGTTAAAGTCTAGAAATTACATGCCATATAAACCTACGATAGTGTGATAATAATTGATTCGATCAAACCTCTATTTTTCTTATAGATTTAATGAATGTCGATAGAATCTGATCATACTGATCCTGATGAAGTAAATAGTAATGTCCCAACTTCCGAACAGGAAGTAAGTCAAAGTTTTCAGGTTTCACAAATGTCTGATAGTGAAGTTAAAAATGTCTTTTTCTGATCTTATGAGTCAGTGGTTCACAAAATTTATGCAAGTCAATCCTGTGGCTCAACAACCTCTACCTCCCTGTCGTGCATCCTGTGGCACCCCCGTGTCCTCAACCAACTGAAATAGTTCGACGACTCTTGATTGATAAATTAGAAAGTATGGTAATGAAGAATTCAGAGGTAAAACAGATGATGATCCAACTAGGGCTGGGTATTGGCTTGTAAATATCCAAAGAATTTTCTATGATATGGCCAATTCCCTTGATGATTATTTCAGATGTGTAGTGTCTTTGATAAGAGATAAGATTTATAATTGGTGGTCAAAATTAACATCGGTTGTACTGAGAGACAAGATTAACTGGGATTTCTTTATATTTGTGTTCAAAAAGAGATATGTCATCAAATAATATTTGGACAGGGATTTGTATAGCTCAATAAATATACTCGAAGAATTGTGCCTGTGGATGGTGTGGATAGTGTTCGTAATGCCACTAGACTTGTATGTGTGCATTGTGAAAAATTTCATGCTGGTGAATACAGGATCAGGTTAGGTACATGTTTTATATGTAGATTGATGGATCACTTCATGAAAAATTGCTCGAGAAAAGTTGGAAAATATTGATAAGCGGAGTGTTAAACAATTGTCTACGCCTCAGCAAGGTAGACGCTCTGGTCAGAGCAGTAATACTGGAGCCAATTGTAGTGGAACCAAAGACACAATTGTTAGATCTGAAGCTATCGCGCCTGATGTTATTTCTGGTACATTTTATCTCTTTGATATTATTGTGTATGCACTGATTGACCCTGAGTTAACTCATTCATATATTTGTGTTGCATTAGTAGCGAATGAGAATTTACCTGTTGAGTTAACCGAGTTTGATGTTTGAGTTACAAATCCACTAGGTAATAATGTAATAGTTAACTTGATATGTTGAAAGTGTCCGCTGGGAATACCAGACAATGACTTTCCTATTGATTTGATGTTGTTATCATTTCATGAATTTGATATCATTCAGGAAATTGACTGGTTGACATTACGTGATGCTGTGATGAACTGTAAGTTGAAATAGAGTGATTTGAAATGTTAGTCTATTGAAATGATTATAGTTGAGTTTGATAGATCAGATAGTGCTATTAGAATTATCTCAGCTATCTCTACACATAAATTTATTCAAAAAGGGTATGAAGCGTATCTGGTGTATATACTTGAGACTCAAGAATCCGGATTAAAGATTAATTGGATATTGCTTATTAACGATTTTGCAGATGTGTTTCCTAAAGAATTGTTAGGAATTACCGCCTAAACGTGAAATTGAGTTTGTGATTGGCTTGATGCCTAGGACTGCTTCTATATCAATTACCCCGTATCGACGACTTGTTTGATAAGTTGAAAGGCACTATAGTGTTTTCAAAAATAGACCTCAGATCCGATTATTATTAGTTTCGAGTTAAAGATAATGATGTATCGAAAACCACTATTCGAACTTGTTACAACCATTATGAATTTCTGGTAATGCTTTTTGGAATAACTAGTACTCTGCTGCTTTATGAATTTCATGAACCGGGGTTTTCAGTCTCATCTAGATACATTATTAGTAATATTTATTGATGATATACTGATCTATTCTAAAATAGAATCCGAGCATTCTCTTCATTTGTAAAATTGTGTTATAGACTTTGCACGAGAAACAATTGTATGCAAAATTCAATAAATATGAATTCTGGCTCAGACTGGTTGGATTTCTTGGTCACGTGATTTCTACGGATGATATACGAATTGATCCAAGTAATATTTCAACAACTTTTAATTGCAAAGCTTCGAAAAATGTTCATATATGTCAGCAGAGTTTTGACCAACTGAAAGCTTTATTGATGGAAGCTCCTATACCGACTCAGTCTAAATCTGGGAAAGAATATGTTGTTTACAGTGATGCGTCACTCAATGGATTAGGTTGTGTGTTGATTCCAACCGAAAATGCTATAGCATACGTATCTTGACGGTAAACCATACGAGAGAAATTACCCGACTCACGATCTAGAATTGGTCACGATTGTCTTTACTTTCAAGATTCGGCGACATTATTTATACGGTGAAAAATGTCACATATATATATCGATTATGAAGGCCTGAAACATTTATTGATTCAAAAAGAATTGAACCAACTTGAGTTATTAAAAGATTATGATCTAATAATTGATTATCTTCTGGGAAAAGTTAATGTAGTTGCTTGTTAATCGGGTACAGATTTAGAATGATCAGTTCATAGAGTTCAGTGTTGGTGTCGATGGTAGGTTGTATTTTTTTAATGGGTTGTGTGTTTTGAATGATTTGGAATTAAAGCGAGATATATTATTAGAGGCTCATAATAGTAAAAGCCAAACATCAGGTACCGTCTGGATTATTATAGCTTGTCATTATTCTTGAATGGAAATGGGAGCGAGTCACAATGGATTTTATATCTGGATTGCATGTATCACCGAGAAAGAAAGATTCGATCTGGGTTATTATTGATAGATTGACAAAGTCTGTAACACCCCTAACCCGTATCCGTCACCGGAGTAGGGTTACGAGGTATTACTGATCAATACACACCATTTAACATACATAACTCATACAATTATCCATTCATACTCAAATATCAATTAATCACAAACACATTGTCCCTTATAAGGGCCTACGAGGCCTTAAACAAGCTTAAGAAGTGGTTCGGGACTAAACCGATAACTCGGGAAATTTTTGGAAACTTTGAAAAATTTCAATCATACAAGGGTCACACGCCCGTGTGAACAGGCCGTGTGCCTCACACGCCCGTATGAATAGGCCGTGTGCCTCACACGGCTCCAGACACGCCCATGTCTCAGGCCATGTGGAAACAGGGTATACATACTGACTTGGGTCACATGGCCAACCACATGCCCGTATGTCCAGCCTGTGTGCCCTTCGAAGTGGCCACACACGCCCGTATGCCAGGCCGTGTGAAACCTGTAGGGTATACTAACTTATGTAACACGGCCAAGTCACACGCCCGTGTGCTAAGCCATGTGCCATTTAGGGGGTATACTGACTTGTACCACACGGCCAATCACACATCCGTGTGTGAGACCGTGTGGAGCATACTGACTTCAATTCAATTTCAACACCAGGGGACACACGGCCATGTAACATGACCGTGTGGACAAAAATAAGCCATTTGCAAGGCCAATTTGCCACCCCATTTTGCACATGCCTACACAAGTACAAATGGTACCATTTCAAGGCACAAATATGCAGCCAAAAGTCATTAACCAATACATAAATCTTACTATATCTATCTCCAACCATGCAAGTCACAAAAATGTCACAACTTGCCATTTAATTACATACCTAATTCACATAGACAATTCAATTTGCTAATTCATTTCAAACATGCATTATCAAGCATTAATTCACAAACACATAACTTCCAAATTATCAACTTCAATAACATAACATAAGTCAATTTACCAAACTCAAAATAGAACCATTTGCACATTTAAAAAAATCATCATGTTCATCATCTTACGCCAACCCAAATGGCCTAAATACATATCCACCAAACATACCAAAATGACACAAGCCTATACATGCCATATACCATATTTACACAACTCAAAAGTACCAAATAGATGTCCGATGGTGCGATGAAGTTCCTGACGATCCCTGGTTCCGAGCTAGCTTCGATTTACTATAAAACATAGAAGGAAATAAACAAAGTAAGCTATAAAGCTAAGTAAGTTCATATGTATATATGAAATAATCAACATCATTCATGAACAATTCCTAGTAGATACATAATTTGCAATTAAAACCTCAATCAATGAGATAACATAAAGTTTAACTATAAAGCAACTCATAAATTCTCATCTTCTTATAATTCATCATTCGAACAGATTTTTGTATATACCTGTACTGATACATATCTATTTTCACCAATTTGCTTATCGAATCACTTCGAGTTTATAAATGCTTACGATATAAGTACATCAATTTTCCGATGCCATAGTCCAACTATGGTCTTACACATACATTGCCAAGGCCCTGCCGTGGTCTTTCATTCACACGCCATAACTCAGTTATGGTCTTATTATTCAATTTTGCCATAGCCCAGCTATGGTCTTATTTAGCAACTCGTTTACTTAAACTCTAGATTTAATTTAATATCTCTACATTTATCTAATAGAATAAATACTATTTCATTTTCATCCATTAATTAAATAGATACACATTTAAGTTCAGTTATACGAACTTACCTTGTATACAGAAATTACGGATCGGGTCAACTACTCAATAACCTTGCTTTTCCCCCGATCTAAATCCGAATTCTTTCTTTCTTGATCTATATGAATTCAAAATTAACTTATTCAATCACTTATTCTTTCAGTTTAGTCTATATCACACTTTAAAGCACTTTTACACTTTTACCCCAAGTATTTCACAACTTTTACAATTTAGTCCTTATTACACAATATCACAATTTGATGCAATTTCATCCAATCATATGCTAGCCGAATTTCCCTAATACACATATCAACCCACATTTTTCATTTATTCACATATTTAACCACATATTTTCACATTTTCTCAATTTAATCCCTATTTTGTATTTTCATCAAAAATCACTTAACAAAACATGTAAAGCTATCATCAAGCTTTCATATTTCAACATTAAACATCAAAGAACACATAGATTCAACAATGGAAACTCTCAAAATCTTTAACAGTTTCGAAATTAAAGGTACAGGCTAGCTAGATTGAGCTGCAACGATTACAAAAACATAGAAATCATCAAAAACTAGCTAAAACCGTACCTTAATCAAGCTAATAGTTGGCTGAATATCTCAAGCCCTAAAATGGATTTTCTTGTTGCTAATTTTGTCTAAAGGATGAAGATGACACCTAATTATCATTTTTGTTTTATTAATTAACCTTTATTTCATGAATTACCAAACTAACCTTAATGAATAAACATATATATCATCCATTTCACGTCCATTAATGTCCACTTACTATTTTAATGGTCTAATTACAACATAAGGACCTCCATTTTAATGATCCATAGCTATTAGACACCTTTAGCTAATAGAACATCACTTTTGCACTTTACGCGATTTAGTCCTTTTTCCCAAATTAACTATTTAAACGATAAAATTTCTTAACGAAATTTTTGCACAAACATATTATCATGCCATGGAAATTAAAATAATAATAAAATAATTATTTTGACTTCAAATTTGTGGTCCCAAAACCACTGTTCCAATTTGACTAAAAACGGGCTGTTACAAAGTCGGCTCATTTTATTCTGGTCAGAGCGAATTATTCACTTGAAAAATTAGCTAAATTGTATGTGTCAGAGATCGTCAGATTGCATAGAGTGCCATTGTCTATTATTTTTTATCAAGAACCAAGATATACCTCTAGATTTTGGAGTAAACTTTACGAAGCTTTGGGTACGAAACTCAATTTTAGCACAACATTTCATCCACAGACAGACGGAAAGTCAGAACGAGTAATACAGATTTTGGAAGACATGTTACGGTGTTGCATTCTTGAGTTCGAGGGTAGTTGGGAAATATATCCATCGTTAGTTGAATTTTCTTATAGGAACAACTATCAATCCAGTATTAAAATGGCACCATTTGAAGTTTTATATGGTAGAAAATGTAGAACACCGTTGTATTGGTCCGAGTTGAGTGAATCTGTAACGCCCCAAATTTTGGGCCTAGAAGAAATAGGTTTTGAACAAGGGAACAGTTAGGAGACTGCACATAAATATTTAGTTGTGCGAGAAAGTGACATAAATGAATGTCTGCTTCTGTGCTTAAGTGATTTAGGAGTGTTTGGAAGTGTCTGAGAAGTCAGGGGTTCAAGCCTTGGCTTAGGCAAAATTTTTATTTTAAGTGAATAAAATCCTTGGATCTAGATAGTAGGTTCTTAAATTATTGTGGTTAAAATATGATACAAATGAGTTGTTGGTCTAGTGGTAAGGGGCGTGTGGAGTGTACATGGGGTCTAAGGTTCGAGTGGTGGCGCATCAAAAAGGGAGTATTTATTTTGCTGCTTGAGCTGTGTAGGTAGTGGAGTTGGACTGAAACACAGCTAAGGGGAGTTTGAATAGAATTTGAAGGGAGTTTTTGGGGGAGTTGAGGAGAAATCGGTGGAGTAATTCAAGGAGGGATAAGGGGAGAGATACTAGGAGAAAATCAAGTAGTTTGATTGAGAGGAAGTGTTGTGCTGTTTGGGGAACTCTAGCTTTGAGAATTTTACTGGGGAAAATGTTTGTCATTTTCGGCTTTGGAGGAACATTTTGGTGTTAGCATCTGCCGAATTCTCCTCTTCTTTTCTTTCATTTATCGGCTTTTGGTTCTTTTCAGTTTCTATCCTAGCTGATTCGCTCTTCTCCCTTGTTTTCATTTTTTTCTCAAATCTGGTTGAATAGTATATCCTTCCTTCCTTTCTCTATTTTTCTTTCGGTGTTCTTCTATTTTTGGGTTTGGCCGACTGTTCCCGTACTCTGCTGTGGTGTTGTGGTTTCGGTCTTGCAAGAGTTCTGACGAATCGGTAGGTACTCATAAGTTCCCTCCTTTGATTCTCTGTTATTTTTTTATGTGTTCAAATCTGTTTTCTTCTATCTTTTTCGAAAGTCGAATGCTTCTTCTTACGTGTTCTAATTGCGATTCTTGTCTTTTCTTTGCGATGTGGTGGTTTGTTGGGTACTAGGTATTTCAGTGGAGTGAAAGGGTGCAAGTGACTGAAGCAATCAAAACCTTTTTTTCGTTCATCGTTCAGTTAAGGTAAAAGCATTATCTTGGGTTTTTTGAGCATAGGCCGAATATCCCTATGTTTCTGCAAGTTTGATATTCATGGATTTAAGCCACTTGTGAATGGTTCTACATGATGAGATATGTTGTTATTGCAGTAAGTCGGCAAGTAGCGTTCGATCATTTTAGTCAGCGATCTAAGAGGAGTAAATCGCATATTACTCAGTCAAGGTTGGGTGCTTGAGAAACTTGGAGCGGTTGTTTAAATAGGTGTGTATTCACACTGTTTTGATTATAGACCGGCAAAAGCCGAAAAGCCAAAAAGCTGAAAAGCCGGAAGATTGGGCTTGGAGGTCACATGGGCGTGCGAACGCTTGTGTGGTCAAACTGAGCCCATGAATCACGGGTGTATGATTGTAGAGGCCTCCATGAGCATTTTCATGGGCTTAGGCCATAATGGGCCATGTTGGGCAAAAAAGGGGCAGTGTGGGCCCAATGGGCTCGTGGGTTCCACACGGATGAAATCCACGATTTGTGGCAAATAATGGACTGGGCTATGTAGGTCTCATAGCCGTGGCAAAATCTGAGCTGAACGGGCCGCACGAGCATGTGGGCCCACTTGGGTCGAGTAATGGGCCTTGGGCCCATTTACACTGTTATGACCATTTAGGTTACCGGAGTCGCTCGAGGCGATTGTGGACCTCCCGAGAGGTCAATATCTGACCGAAATACCCCCATAGGGTAAAATGATCGAAATACCCCCATAGGGTAAAATGACCGAAATAC
This sequence comes from Gossypium sturtianum, assembly GCA_025698515.1. Lineage (NCBI taxonomy): Eukaryota > Viridiplantae > Streptophyta > Magnoliopsida > Malvales > Malvaceae > Gossypium > Gossypium sturtianum. Next base: position 25,681,750 of record CM046952.1, read on the forward strand.
CCCCATAGGGTAAAATGATCGAAATACCCCATAAGATAAAATGACCGAAATACCCCCATAGGGTAAAATGTCTGTTATACCCCTAGGAGATGAAATGACTGTTATAGCCTTATGTTATGTATGACTGATTTGCTCTATGATATGTATGACTATGATTGAGCTTGACATTTTGCATACACGTATGATATTATGTCACGACATATTGCATGGGGATGGGTTGTTATATTGAAGGAAGTGTACTGTACTGATAAGGTCGCACGGGTTGCCCAAGATGGTTGTGGACCTACTGATGGCTATATGCCGTTTAGTTTACTGGCAGCTTTGCTGCAATACTGTTTAGTACCGCAACCGGTGCTAATCTTGGTGTGTCTAGCTGGGTGGGTTGATTTTATCCCCACATGGTGTGTTTGGCGGGACGGAGTGGTGTGTAGAGGCTGGATTGGGTAGGATTTCTAACTGCATATCTGCACTGATTAATGATACTTTGCATCGTTACTACATCGATTAATGATATTACATATTGTTCATCGTATGACGTGATATTCATTCTCGCGGCGGGCCAAGGCCCCACCGATACTAATATCGAAATTGGGCAAAGGCCCTACGATTCATCGCATTGTCTTTGGGCTCAAGCCCAATCGTTTCTTATCACGGGGAAAGGGCTTAGACCCACACTAAATCGGATCATTATTGTAACGGCTCGAGCCCAAACCGCATTTATCTATTGCTTAATTGACTTTTTGCTTGTTAGGGGATTACACACTCGAGTTTTAAAACTCACCCCTCTGCTTAACTATACTGTAATCCCGATCGTAGGCGGGTCGGGTCTTTGCGAGGGACTTGATGATGGCCACACAACCGCATCGCTTTCGTTTTAGCTTTTGATTTATAAGTAACTGAATTTGGGTATTTTTATGTAATAAGGCCTCTATAAAGTTATATACTTTAAATTGGGGTTTTTATTTATTTATTTTGATATAAACTGCTAGTTGTAGAAAAAGACGGGTTTTCAAAATAATTACTGTTTTCAAAAACACCACATTTTCGCAACATTTCCTAAAAACTTCCGCAATAAATGAGATTTTGAAAATTAGTAACGTTTTAATAGTGATTAGCTTTTAATGATGCACGCTTTGGAAATGAACAACCTGTTTTGGAATCACCGTTTAATAACAAAATGATTAATTGATTTGGAGGATTTAAACGACAACAAGTTTTACTCTAAACACTTCAATGTGACACCGCCAGATTCGGCCATAAAGTCGGTCGGGTTTGGGTGTGTTACAGAATCCTAGTTAGTTGGAACAAATTTCATTTGTGAAACTGAAGATAAAATTCATGTTATTCGTGATTGCCTGAAAGCTGCATCTAATTATCAGAAGTCGTATACGGATTTGAAAAGAAAAGATATAGAATTCACTGTTGGCGATTGAGTATTTTTGAAAGTTTCACCGTGGAAGAAAGTGCTTCGGTTTGGTAGAAAAAGGAAACTGAGTCTGAGGTTTATCGAACTATATGAGTTTATTGAAAGAATCGGTCCTGTAGCTTACAAATTAGTGTTACCTCCTGAACTGAAAAAGATTCACAACGTTTTTCATGTTTTGATGCTGAGACGGTATAAGTCAGATCCTTCACATTTGATTACATCCAATGAGATTGAACTATAGTTGGATTTGTCTTATTCTGAGGAATCGATAAAAATTTTGGCTCGCGAAGTAAATGAATTTCATAATAAAAGGGTACTGTTGGTAAAAGTTTTGTGACATCGGCACGGTATTAAGAAAGCCACTTGGGAAACAGAAGAATCGGTGAAATCGCAATACCCGAATTTATTCTTAGGTAACAATTTCGGGGACAAAATTTCCTAAGGGGGAGAGTTGGAACAACCCGTTTTTAGTGGTGTCAAAAACGGTGGTTTCGAGACCACAAATCCGATAAGTAAGTCCGTATTAATTATTATTTAATTCATACAAGTCGATTATATTGTTATATTTAATTTTGATTAAATAAATTGTAATTTATTGAACAAATATTTTAGTATAGTGGTTTGTTCTGTAAGTCAAGTGATTTTTTGAATTGAGGTATTGAGACCTCGTTTATGTAAACTAAGGCCGTAAATATTTTTCTTAAATAGTTTTCTTAAGTTTGTATTAATTATTATTTAATTCATACAAGTCGATTATATTTTTATATTTAATTTTGATTAGATAAATTGTAGTTTATTGAACAAATAGTTTAGTATAGTGGTTTGTTCCTTAAGTCAAGTGATTTTTCGAAATGAGGTATTGAGACATCGTTTCTGTAAACTGAAACCATAAATATTTTTTTAAAATGTTTACAGAGTTATTATTTTGATATGTGAAGGTTCGGTTTAGAAGTTTTAATGTTTAGATAATTAATTAATTAAAAAGGACTAAATCATAAAAAGTGCAAAAGTCAATTACTATTAGTGTTTTAGTGCCAATTGGGTATTTAAATAAAATAGGATGGTTTAATATGGTAATTAAACCATTTCATTAGTTAGTGGATGGTAGGTAAATGGAAATGGATTAAAAATATGTGGTAATGGCATTTTTGTACTTAATTTCAAATAAAAACAAAAGAAAATAAAAGAAATTGTCATCATCTTTATGGTATTTTGGCTTGAAAATCGAATACCATTGTTGGGAGAAGAAAAAAGCTTTGGTTTGCGATTTTACCTTGCATGTAAGTGCTTTTAACATCTAATTTTCAAGAAATTTACATTTTTGAAATCGTTGCAATTAGGTCCAGCTAACTCGTATCTCCGTTTTCGAATTTGTTAAAGATTTTGGATTTTGCAGTTAATTAATTTTAGTTGTGTTTTATTTTAGATGAAATATTATGATCTTGATTGTTGTTTAGGGTTATTTTGTAAAGGAATTTTAATTAGTTTATAGTTAAAGGACTCAATTGAGAAAATATTAAAATTGATAGGGAATTCTTGTGAATTTGGAATAATTATGGGCTGTAGTTGTATAAGTGAAAATACGGTTAGCATGAGAAATTATGAAATTTTGATAAATTTGGAATTTCGGGTTTAGGGACTAAATTGAGAGAAATGTAAAAGTTTAGGGAAAATTTGTAAATGGGAAATCATTTGTACTAAAGTGAATATTATATGAAATTGAGTTTAAGAATTTGAAATAAATTATTTTATAGATCAAGAACAAGTAGATAACCGAGGAAAAAGAGAAAGTTGCTGAGTAGTCCATGAACCTTCATTGTCTATACAGTTTAGCCCAGGTAAGTTCGTACGGTTTGAATTAGAATAATTTTTAACGGTTTAAATTAGAATAATTTGTAATATTATATTGGCTTGTGAGTTAGGATTTGTTGAATATTCATATATATATATACTTGTATATTGTTATAATCATAAAGTTAATTCAAGGGGAGAAATGTAATTTATTTGTAAAATATTATGCGATTACTTGTATCGAGCTCGGATGAACATAGGATAGGATACAATTTGCATGCCAATAGGTTATATTGCGCACTGTACGGGATTGACTTGTGATGAGATGATGATTCTTGACTTGTTACTGTCCACTGAATATACCGGAGTCCAGCATTTGTTGAGGACTACTGTGATATATTTACAATGATTCTAGCGTGTTACCGGGGGCAGATGTAAAGCCTTCAGGCTTGGCACTTGGTGCCTAGTTGTGTTCCGGATGGATGTTAACCTACGGGCTAGGGACTTGGTGCCTAGGTGTTTTCTCAATTGGTTTAGCTCGTTTGAACGTTCTGGATGGTTAACCGCATATACGTATCCGTTACATCGTTCATCGGGCGAATTTCTAATGGTAGATGGCTTGTTATGGAATTATGTGAATGTTTGTATGATTTTTCCGATAATATACTGACTTTATATCGAATGATCTCGTGTGATTGAATGGATAATGAAACTCGTACATATATATATATAAACTCACCTGTTGAATGATTGTGGATGATAGGATTATTGATTATTAATCTTTCTGATGTATAATTGATCTATTTATAATGTAAGTTTTATCGTTTTGACCGTCAAACTTACTAAGCTCAATTGAAGCTTACTCGTGTCATTTTCCTATTTCTTTGTAGATAACATTTGGTGAAATTGGGCGATCGGATCAACCTTAAGATCGCATGATCCAGATATCTATCGGTAGATTTTGACATGTTTACCTGGGGGGTTATACGACATGTAATAAGTGTGTTTTGATATATGTTTTGAATACTTATTTCTAATGGTATATATATGAGATTTATGTAAAGTTGTTTAAATTTGGTATTAGTTTGCTTGTGTGTGTGCCTATGGCATGACATGAATATGTCTTTGTGAACTTACATTTGGCTATTTGATGCAAGTTTCATAATGGTATGGTATTGGAACATGGCAAGTTTGATGTATGCTTTAGGTATGGTTGTGTGAACTTGAATGCCATTAACTAGAGTAAATATGTATTTGTTTTAGATATTGAATTGTGGTGTCAGTAAGGACACATTGGTTAGGCACTTAGATTGGATGCTTTTGGCATGTTTCAGGCTCGTTTAAGTGTGTTTTGAATAGGTTTAATTAATGGTAAATGAGTTGCTTGATGTCCAAGTAAGCATGTTTGGGTAAACTTGCATTTGAAGGCAGAATTATGGGCACACAGCCTGGGACACAGGCTGCCACATGGCCGTGTGCTGCACACGGTCTCTTTACACGCCCGTGTATTTCAAGTCAGTGTGTCAGACGGTCTGGGACACGGCCTGCAACAGGGCTATATGTTCCAAGATTGAATTGAACACGGTCTAGCACACGGCCTGCGACACGACCTTGTGAAATTACTTCGTAAGTTACACGGTTTGTCACATGGTTGGCCATACAGTCATTTTCCTGTGCCACACGGCTTGGGCTTTGTCACACGACTGTGTGACCCTTGTTTTCAAAATTTTTGAATTTTTCTAAAAATTTTAGTTTTGTTTCAAATTAGTCCCTTATTGTTTCTAAATTATTTTTAAGGCTCTGTAAGCCCAATTTAAGGTCAATAATCGTATTTATGCTATGAATGACATTTGAATTTGATTATTTGTTATTTAATTTGATTTTTAATGGTTAAATGTTAGTAATTGAAATGATATGTGTCGTAATACTCCGTAACCTTAATTCGACGACGGAGACGTGCTGCTTTAGCGAGGGAATGAGAAACCTTATTGGCACACCATCGAGTCCACAAAAAGGATAGTTGTTGAAGTTGAGCCTTTAGCACTAAAGAGTCATGATACAAAACATTAAAGGTGTGCTTGGTTGGGTGGAAAATTGGAATGATGGGAGGAGGGAGTGGAATAGTGGAAAATAAAACAAAATTTTAGTGTGCTTGGTTAAGAAGAAAAGTGAGAGGAAATTAAATAGGAAATATGATAATTTTCCATCCTAATGCATAAAAACCAAATTTTCCAAATTCGAATGATGAAATGAGACAAAATGAGAAAGATGTGTATGTTAGTTCAAAATTATGCATTTTTCAAATGTTTTATTTTCTTTGCTTTCATTTTTTACCTCTACCAAACAATGGATGGAAAGAAAAAAGTAATTTTATTTTTAGTTCTCAATCTCTCCTACCAAGTACACCAATGGAAAGTGGAAATAAATATTATGTTTTCCATCCTTCTAGTTTTCTATCCCTTCAATTTTCCATTCTTCCAATTTTCTTTCAACTCTACCAAGCAAAGCCTAACTTCAAAAATCTCAACCGGTGATTGAAGCAACGCGTTCACAACTAAAAAGGAGTTCAATTCCATCAAAATATTATCAAATCATAGCAACCACGAAAGGGTCTTGTATGACTTACATGTCTCGTATTTCTCAAAAAAATGATTCTTTTGATGGGATTTGGTATGATACTTATGAGATCGATGATATTGATGAGATTGATATTAAAATATTTCTTCTTAGAACGTATTGATTTGACTCCTTAAGTGGGACCGCCACCCCATAGCATGTTGTCGCCAAAGACAGAACCCCGTATTTCTTCTAGAGAATCTCCTAATTGTTCTAGAGCAACTAGAATGAGGTTTTTTAACCAGAAAGAATTCAGTTCAGATGTAGGATACCTATCCAGAAGTTTTTGTAACTCAATCATGTATGATGGAATCATAAAAGATTTGACCTTTTCGAACTTTGACTGTAACTCACTATAGGCTTTGGAAAAAAAGAAGAAGATGTGTACGAACGAGATATCCAACAATAAGAAGAAGGAAAATGATTAAATAGAGGAAATCCTGGACATTTGACGATCTCAGATGTGTCGATATCAATAGTGACTCATTATTTTGATGAATCATTTCTTTGGACAGAAGAAAATTATGTAAACACTTACTCGAAATCTCACTTATCAAATTCCATTGTGGAAGACACAATTTTTTTTGAAGAATTTGCCATGATATATCTGATCCATGCATAATATCATGAAAAATGGATACAATTTTTTGACTGCTACTTAGTATCAGCAATAGGTCTGAAAAAGTATCTAAAAATATCAAATTTAGATGTTTGTACCCTGTTGAAGTAAGGAACCATGACATATATGTTTGGAATATATTTCATTTTGAGAGAGTTGAAAAAGCACTATCTCGTTGAAAGGTTCTATACATCCACCCTTTCTCAACGCATTTCTTTAAACAAAGACTCCATTTTTTTCGCTTTTTAGATGGTAAATATTTCTCAGAATATGGACTGTGAATCAAACCCATGTTTGAATTGAAATTGAGATACTGATGCAAGTTCTTCTCTTCTGAATCAGATGGATTCATATCTGAAAAAGGTTGACAATAAGTTCTTAAAAAATTGACTATTTGTCCATCTGTTATAGGTGTTCCATAAATGTTTGCAATCGAGTAAATAGCTCTACGAACTAATGGATTGGACCGAATTGCAAACTGGAAAGATTTGTACAAGTTATACCTTTCGTCACCACTTTGTGGAAAATCATTAGATATGAATATGTTAGATACCTGCGACTCGATTGGTGAAGGTGAAATAGTATTTCTCCTTAAAAAAACATGTTTTTTACCACCGCATAAAGAAAATATTTTGTTGTGAATGAACAAGAAATTGAGGAATTATCCATACGTAAAATCATAATTATTAATACGGGCCTTTTCCACATAAAAGGGGAATCTTTTTTTACAATAGAAGCAGAAGTGATATGGATTATTCAAGAATCGAAGTCGATTTGCTTTATAAAAAGAAGATACCATTGAACTTCTAAGAAATGGTTTCATGGGATTCAACCATTTGTCTTGATCGTGAGATATCATTGAGAAATAGGAATCCATGTTATCAAAAGATTTCTTGCGATTATTTCAAGTATATAATGAGTCAATCATCCACTTTGGTATCTTATTGACCAAAAATGGTGATATTGTTCCTCCATTGATCAAGAATTTCAGTTTTTGAGAAGTATTATGATTATCCAATAACAAAGGTTTCAATTTGAACGATTTGAAGACCTACTGATTCTAACAACTGATTGCAAAGTTGATCATTCGGACCTTTCAATCCATAGGTGTGGATCTTAGACCTCTGAATGGGGATACCCCAAAACTCACAAAGAAAAAAGGAAGTGAGTTAGACAAAAAGAGAAGAAACTTGGACAAAAAGAGAAGTAACTTGGACAAAAAGAAACAAAGTGACTTAGACAAATCTTTTTTTGTTGATAACCTTAGACCAATTAGTCGAATATTGATTAATATGTAATCGATCGAATACTACTTGAAAATGACTTTTCTGCTCAGAAAAGAAATGTTCCAAATACTCTTGGAAATTCTTGCTCCCATGGGACCATTTGTATCTATATGCATTAAGATCCTAATTTATGGATCTCTTGGTTCGAGAAATCAAAATAAGAGGATCGAGCCATTTCTTCTAACTCTTTTTCAAATTCGATAAATGTTGGTTGATCGTATGTTTCATTATAGTTCTATGATTCAGAGTACCATTTCCTATTTGATCCCTTTGAATTCCATATTCGAAGTTGCGGTCGGATCAATTCATTTAAAAGAATCGATTCAATACATTTCTTATGTACCCATAGGTGCAATATTGGATTTTAATCAGATTTCGGATCAATCTATCTTAATTGACTACCTCCATTATGTTGTTGCTAGCAAATACCTCTATTTTCAATTTTGGATCTTCCAAATCATTCCTGCAGGAGATCCGGACCCATTTTTTTCTGATCCTTCGATAAAAAGATTATTTATAAAAAATAAGAGGTAGAGCCGATAAAGATTTCTTTTTCGATTCATCCTTGGAGTTGAATACCTCATTCAAGAATTATTTTTGATCCAATCCGTAGGAATCAATAGAAAAGGAAAATGTAACACCCCTCACCCGTATTCAACAACGGAATAGGGTTACAGAGCATTACCGGACTTACTATACAATTAATCAAATCACACATTTCACATACATTTTAAATTTTCATATGATCATCATTCAATATCTTTCACATCGTCCCTAATACGAGTCTACGAGGCCCAAAACATGCATTTGGGGTGGTTCAGGACTAAACCGATAACTTATGAAATCTTTACAAAACTTAGAAAATTTTTCAAAGTACAGGGGACACACGCCCGTGTGGCCCAGCCCTGTGTCTCACACGGCCAAAGACACGCTCGTGTCACAGGCCGTGTGGACATTCGAAATGGGATCACATGGCCGTGTCCCAGCCCGTGTACTACCCCGTGTAACTCTCTGACTTGGGTCACACGGCCAACACACACGCCCGTGTGCTGTAACACCCCTAACCCGAAACCATCGTCGGAATAGGTTTAAGAGGCATTACTAATCAATCGGAACATTTCACATCCGTTTCACGACACAAAGTCAATCATCAATCAAACATATTCAAATATAAACATATAGTCCCTTATTACGGTCTACGAGACCTTAAACACGTGTTAAAAAGAGGTCAGGATTAAACCGAACACATACAAAAATTCTTGGAAATTTGAACATTCTTCAAAACTGCAGAGGTCACACGACCGTGCAATCAAGCCGTGTACCTCACACGGCTACCAGAGACGCCCATGTGTCCAGGCCATGCCAAAACAGAGCATACATACTAACTTGTCCACACGGCCACCAGGCACGCCCGTGAGCCATGGCCGTGTGAAATTAAGCTAGCTACTGACTTGGTCACACGGCCACCAAGCACGCCCGTGTGCCACAGCCGTGTAACCTGCCCAGGCACACTTCAAAGTGGCCCTTGAGCCACACGGCAGAGACACACGCCCGTGTCCCTTGGCCGTGTATGCAAAATAGGCCATTTGCAAGGCCAATTTGCCACCCATACAAGGGTCATCCCTACAAGCACAATTAAGCATCTTTCCATGTATCAATAGAAACCATAAACACATCAAAATATTCATCATATCAGCCCAATTCAATCTCATTTTTAGCATACCATCTTATATGCTAAATAACTCAACCAATTCATATGTAAAACCAAGCATAATTCATCCACAATTTCACTAAATCACTATGGCATCAATCCATCAATAAACTTACCATTCATAAGTTATTTTAATTGCCATCAAGCCTTACCATATCATGCATCATATACCAAAATCACACATGCATATTGCCAACATTTATCTAGCCACATCACATGGCTATTTACACATCTCAATCATGGTTCAAAACAACTATCCTATACATGCCATATTCAAATATACACATCTTTAAGAGTACCAAAATAGATTGCCGATAGTGTGATAGAGATGCTGACGATCCCCGGATCCGAGCTAACTTTACTGACACTGTAAAACAGAGAAACAAATCACATAGTAAGCTTTCAAAAGCTTAGTAAGTTCGTAACATAATACATTCAACCTAATAGTTCAAATACAATGCACAACAAGAACTCATCACATAGATCAATTTCCAAATGTTTATACCATATCATTCATAGCCAATAATCTTACTCAACCACTCATGAAGTCATACACAATCTCCTCAACCACAAAGGTTCAATACACACCTTAGCCAACACATGGTTACTCACCATCCAAGCTAACTTATGCTCGATATTGTATCTCGATCCAGCCTTCATTATTCATTAGATTTAATCGTACACTTAGTGCCCAATTTGTAGTCGAAACTAAATTAACTTTGCACACTTAGTGCCTCAATTCATAGCTGAAGCTTATATAACATCGCACACTTAGTGCCTCAATACAAAACCGAACGTAATTCGGATTCGCACACACAGTGCCAATTATGAAGCCAAAGCTTCTGTTATTTCTCACACACAGTGCTAATCAACTCTGTCTCAATTCATTTACGCACACTTAGTGCCTCGTTACTCAATTTCATTCATTACATTTCTAATTCAATATCTATCATTCAAATTCACATCGCATAGAAGGTAAATTAACAACTTGTACTATGTCCGAACTTACCTCGGACGTCGAAATACCGAAACGGTCGATTAATCGATCACTTTGTCTTTGCCTCGATCTCGATCCGAACCTCTCCTTTCTTGGTCTATACATATTTAAATTTAACTCATTCAATCACCAATTCATTCAATTTAGTCCACACACACAAATTTAAGGCATTTTGCAAAATAGCCCTCACAATTCACATTTTGACACTTTAGTCCCTAATTCACAAAATCATCAAATTCACATAATTTCACTTAGCATAAGCCTAGCCGAATTTTCCTTGTGTTCATACAAGCCCACACACTTCATTCATTTCACATTTTAGTCCCTCAATTTACACTTTTCTCAATTTAGCCCAAATTGCTCAATTTCACCAAAAATCCAAAGACAAAACATGTTAACCCAACACTAAGCTTTCATATTTTACCAACTATCAACACAAAGTTCACATGTTCATCAATGGAACATCTCAAAATCTTCATCAAATTCTAAAATTAAAGCATGGGCTAGCTAGAGCACAAAGCAACGATTACAAAAACATAGAAATTATCAAAAACGGAGTTGAAAACACATACCAATTTGAGTCCAAGCTTGCCGAAATTGAAAAAGCTTCAAACCCTTATTTTCTATCTCAAAATCAGTGGAAGATGAACACTTTTGCCACAAATTTCATGTTTGTTTAATTAATATTAACTTAATAGACATTTTACCAATTTGCAGGAACCCAAAGAATCGATCATTCTTTTGGTTGTTGAATCTCTTTTTGATTGATCAATGTGTGATATTCCGAATATTCATTACTAATGGAATCGAAACGATCTCTGGATTGATCAGAAGATCCTTCTAATTGGCGAGAATCCGTTACTTGAATGAAACAAGATCTTATGGAATCATATTGGATATTTGACGATACATTCCGTACCTTGCTAAAAATTTGATCCATGTTTACCAACCATACATTGTCTAACCAAATCCAATTCTCTCTTGATATGTTCCTCAAAAAAATTTGATTCGTGTGATTCTATAGCATAAGCTTATTTAAAACTGAGGCTGAGAAGGGCATCAATAGAACCCGGAAAGTATTTCACCACATGGCCTACATTATTTTCAACGACAACCACAATGCCTTTTGTTCTGTCATGTTCAAAGAAGGCAACGTCCACGTTGCATTTTAGCACACCGATCGGCGAGGGAAACTAACATGCATCGAACCATCTTGCCCAGTAGCTCCCTAGCTGGCCATTATACCCTCCTCTAGTAGCCTAGTGCATAGTAGCAAAGACGCTAGTCGCCTGTTGCCAATCAATTAAGAAAAAAGACTTAGCCATCTAAACTTCACCCATTGCATCCTTGTCTAGGCTGTTCCAAACCAATAAATTATGATGTACCCATAACAACCATAGAAACATGAGATACCGTTGAAGCTCGCTCAAACTAGGAAATGCAAATATATCATAGAGAAGAGCCACAACAATCGATTATTTTGGAGAAATGCTTGTAGCCTACCAAACCACTTGTGCTTCTGAGCACAAAAATAGTAGATGGTCCAGGTCTTCGATACCTCCACACAACACACATGCCAATACCAACGAAAGACCTTTCTCAACTAGTCGTGCTTTCATAGGGATAAAACCGCGTAGATAGTGCCACACGAATTCCTTGACTTTAGGTGGAACAGGACAACTTCAAAGTTACAACCAAGGCCTAATCGGTGGAGCACTATTAATCAACAAAAACATGGAAACCGTGACCCTGTAAGCCGACTTCAAGACATACCGCCCATTTGCAGAAAAGTGCCATATAAGTTGGTCATTCAGTGAGTGATAAATAATCAGAATTCAAAAAATTTGCTCCGCATTACTCGAAGTAGGAAGCCCATCAACATATTCCATATCCCATGACTAGCCATTAGATCTAAGCAAATAGACAACCTTCAAATCTTCCAAAACCATTGTTTATGCAATTTTAGCGATTTGATTTCATAATATCTAGATCTAAGAATTTTATATTGTGGCCACGTTACTTTTTTATCAATCATGTAATGCTAATGGGAGGAAACCATTTACTCTTTATTGGGTTATGAATTCAACTATTGTAAATAAAATCATGTCATGCCGAAGTCGTATCCATAACATACTAGCTTTCGTCTCTATTACTAATTGAACTCAAGCTTTCAACACAGATACTCAATCACCTACTCAAGATTTAGGAAATCCACACTATGAACATCACAAGTGAATATATCCATTAATGGATCTAGGATAAATTTTACTTGGGTCCTATCCGATGTATTGTCAATCCAGGTAATCACATATATGTCTTTATATTCAAAGAGTTGGTCGTGTCCAAACTAACTATGACAACGAATAAGGCAAGCGCACCTATCGTTCAGTAGTATAGCTATGGCAAGACCAGAAATATCGTATCCTTAAGGACCAAGAGTACTAGTAGTTACTATCTTTTTTATTATCTAGCCTAAGTATTAAGGGAATTGATGTTTATCTAACTAATTACTAAACTAAGGATGCTAAGACAAAGAGAGTGAATTGGGAAAATACTTTTGGGAAAACCAGTTGATTAAGACAAAACCCGAGGAAGAATCCACCTAGACTTCACTTGTTATTTAACTCAACTGCACGATTTATTCACTTGACTTGATCCGTAGGATTCCCTAATTTATATTAATACCTCTTTTGAGGCTACTAACGTCTAACCCTAGGTTGATTAATTGAAATCTCTTTCTAATTAAAACCCTAGTGTTGCATTAACTCGATCTATGGACTCCCATATTAGATTTGACCCTAATCCGTGATTTTTGTCATCCTATCTCTAGGGTTGCGATCAACTCCGCTTAACTATGCTAGATCTACTCTTAAAAAGGACTTTTGCTCCACTTTGCTAAGCACATCAATACTTGAATCAATATCCTGAAATATTAAAACAAGAATTAAGAACACATAATTAAGAACAAATCAAGTATTTATCATATAGTTCGAGAAAACAATAACAAGATCCGTCTTAGGTTTCATCCCCTCGGTATTTGAGGGTTTAGTTCATGATTAATAAAGAATACATCTCGTAAGAAAGTAAATAACGAAACATAAGAAAAACCTAAAACCCCCTGAAGGAAATTAAAGGGAAGATCTTCCGTCTTGAGCGTGATTCCGGCTTCTGGGATGAATCAACTGGCTTTCTTGGAGTAATTCCCCGTGTTCAGCCCTCTCTAGCTTCGCCTCCGACCAAAGACCACTTCTTAGGTTATACTTAGGGTGTTTATATAGGTTTTGGAATGTCTTTCTTGGCCCACAAGTATCCTATTCCGAATGAAACTCATCTTTGCTATAGCAGGGACACGCCCGTGTGGCAAGCCCGTGGTCGACTCTCTTGGCCATGGTCGATCCTGTTTGCCACACACGATCGCGTGATCTGGCCGTGTCTCGGTTGTTACTTGAAACGCACGGCCGTGGGTGATAGTCCAGGCCGTGTGAGTCTCTAAGGTAAGCCTATTTTGCCCCTTTTTTGGCCCGTTTCTCATTCCTTTCGACTCTCTAAGCTCTCCTGAGTATAAAACATGAAATTAAGAGATTAGGAGCATCAAATTCCACAATTCAAGGGATAAATCATCCAAAAATTATGCTAAATATGGGATTAAAATATGTATATATTACGGTTTATCAAATACCCCCACACTTAAGCATTTGCTTGTCCTCAAGCAAAATTCTCAACTTACAATTAAAATAGAATTTCCTCAATTCATAACCTTTATCAATGATGTTTCATCATAATTCATAGGTAATTCATACATTGATAATTTAATCAGAAGGTTCCTAAAGATTTAAACAATCAAAGTCATAGTTTTTATAGTACGAAAAATAGGTGTTTCCCCTTACCTAAATAATCACTTTTGATTCAAGATCAACAAGTATCGACATCCTCACTAAGGGTTCACTCAAATCACTCAAGGTGTTTAAGGTTCAAAAATAAGCACTCAAGAGTCAAACATGAAAAGTTAATCCCATAGGCTTGCATGAAAATCAAATTCCCACCACTGTAAAATGATATGATACACAAATCAAAAGGTCTTTTATAAGGGTTGTAACGGGGCTTTGGTTAAAGGTGTGGATAAAGGCTGAATTAGAGGGTTAGTATCGAGACCGAATTGATAAATTACCTAACTAGAAAAATAACTAAAACTTAAATAATTACATCAATTAAGAATTCATAACACGAGCTTCTTCTCAGAATGTAAAATTAACTGCTTAAGCTCCAATAACAAAGAAGTAATAATGAATAGATTCCCAGATTTTTTTTTAAGAACAAATCACATACAATAATAATAAGATAGAATTTAACAGCTGAAATAAAGAAAATAGTTAAGTAACCGATCAAATCAAATCTCGATATAAGGGTAGTCAAGAGAAATGGTGATAACAAATACAAAGTGGGTTTTGGGTTAATATCAATGGGTGAGTTAAGAAATGGTTTGTTAGGATTCAAGGGGTTCACTAGGGGTTAATTATGAAGGTAGGCTTTTTATGGAGTAAGTGGGTTAAAACCTAGGTGCCTTTATCATCTCAGTGTATCAAATCAAAGGTGTGGTCTCAATATGTATAATCGAAGCAAGTTCTAGAATAACAAATCAATGTTGACATACTCATAATCAATAAAGTGAGCACGAAAAAAGAATGTATGCTCTAAAAGGCTCAAAATCTCACAAAAATTATGGGCTTTTGATGTCAACCTTGTAAGTTTCAAAGTTCAAGGTAATAATTAGATTCGGGTAGACAACCTAACAAATTTTTAATTCTTAAAATAAACTCATCATGCTTGATTCTCTGGTCTCCTAAAGTTTAAATCATCACTGCACAATTAACTATAAATTAATCCAAAACATATCAATGAAAATCATAAATCACAGGAAATTTCATTCTAACAGTAATATGAAAACATTTACTTAAGAACAAGATATAATTCAGGGATTTGAGAATAATGCAAAAAGTTAGGCACTTTTCAAGATAAAATTCACCCCCCACACTTAAGATGTACATTGTCCTCAATGTACAAAGATAGATAATGATTAGTAAGGAAGTAATAAGAGAGGGAGAGAGGTGAAACTTCCTGAATCATGGATGAAATCCTTGGGGGACGATCAATGATGAACATGATGACTAGGTATAGGTGATGTGTTCGTTCCTTGAGTGGCACATTGAACCTTTTTACACTGCGAAGTCATCAGTTAAATTTTAGGGAGTACTAGTTAATGAATGTTGTTATAGATACTCCGAGTTAGACAGCCAACGATAAAGGAAATTCAACTATACTAATGAAAGTTTTAAAACAAGAAAGGCAAAAAGTTTAATTATAAACGAAAATAAACTAAAATAAAAATAAAAATAAAAATAAAAATAACAATAACAATAAAAATAAAAAAAATAAAAGGACTCAAAGGTCCTCGTCATCTGCTGGGTCGCGAGGTGGAGGCGGCGATGAAATGTGAAGGTGCTGACATATCTGGTGGAGGGTGGCGTCGATGTGATCGAAACGCTGGAAGCATTGCTGCTTGAATCGTGTTAGGCGCTCAGATATGTCTGGACTTGAAGCAGCCGCATGAATTGGTTGGCGAGGGGGGTGTGGTACCGAATGTGGCTCCTCGTGCTGTAGAGGGACATCATCAGTAATGTCCTCTGAGTCGACGGTAGCTCGTGATAGCCTATACTGGGGAGGATCGACCCCACGGCGACGCTCGATCATCCTCATGTGGATCATCGTCTGGATGCCCTGTGGGGGCATATGTCCTATCAGTGTGAGTGAGGAGGACTGAGCAGCGGTGTTGATGAGCCCAAAATACCGAGCCAGACGTGTGATGTAGGGACTCATGGAGATAACCCCACTCCTATGCTGCTCCGTCTAATGTTGAATGGCGCGAGCTATGAAGTAGGCTAAGTCGAAGACGTGCCCGTTTGCCATGCACCATAGGAAGTAGGCGTCGTGAGTGTTGACAACACCGGTGCTCTCTCGCCTACATGTCAATGTATGAGCTAAGATGGTGTGTAAGTACCTCAGGGATGGGGCGAGAGCTGTCGCCTTGGAGCAACTAGGGTCATAGGAGGCCGAAGTGGGGGCTATGTTATTCCAACATCTAGAAGGGGAGTTATGGATATGGCGATGGAGGTTCTCGAGATCATTTTCCACCATGAATTCGTCAGTGTAGAGCCTTAAGGCGACCCTGAACTGTGGGGCACTCAGTTCACGTACAATGCCTCCGAGACGGAATTGGACTGTGCCTGGGTCATCGTGGTTCGTCATCACCATCTGGAGGTGGAATGTGGAGCAAAGCTCCAAAGTGAGCTCTAGATATGTGGGCTCGATGATCTCAAAGAATTGCCCCCATGGGTCGGTAGTTAGGAGGGCCCGGATGTCGTCGGCTAGTTGGATACTCATCCTAGTGGGTTTTGGTTCCCCAAGACTGAGGTGCTTGAACATTTTATAAGGCATTAAATTAATACTGGCACCTAAGTCAGCTAATACCTTCTCAATATTTAAACTACCAATTAAACAAGGAATAGTAAAACTTCCTGGATCTTTTAATTTGGTTGGCAACTTATTCTGGAGAATAGCTGAGCATTCCTCGTTAAGCTCTACGGTTGACAGTTCTTCAAGCTTTCTTTTATTCGTTAAGAGCTCCTTTAGAAATTTTGCGTATGTAGGCATCTGCGAAATAGCTTCAACAAAAGGTAAGTTAATATGTAATTGTTTAAAGAGTTCAAGAAACTTACCAAATTGTGCGTTCATGCGGTCTTTCTTCAACTGTGCTGGATATGGAATTGGTGGTTCTTTAAGTGCCGGCATTACATTCTTATTTACTTCCTCTTCTTTTTCTTTAGCAATTTCTTTTGGCATCTTTCTTTCAGCCAACCAACTCCTTTCCACTCCTTAGTGTAACTTCTTTCACATGCTCTTTTGACTTAGGTGAATT
Source organism: Gossypium sturtianum (assembly GCA_025698515.1). NCBI lineage: Eukaryota > Viridiplantae > Streptophyta > Magnoliopsida > Malvales > Malvaceae > Gossypium > Gossypium sturtianum. Next base: position 25,699,169 of record CM046952.1, read on the forward strand.
ACCTGGTTGCTTTTCTAAACTAACTTGATTAGTCATCCAAATTGATTCTCAATCCTTTGAAGTGATTCTTGTTGAGTTTTCAACGCCGTTTTCGGTGATTCTCGAAATGAGTTTCGATGTCGAGATGAACTTTTCCAAAGATCTCCTCAAGGTTCGGCTTCTTTTCCCGTGTGGTAGGGTCATTGTTGAAAGCCCAAAGGGGTTGTTGTCTCTGATTTCCTTGATTTCCTTGACCTCCCCATGAAAAATTGGGATGATTCCTCCAACTTTGCATTGTACGTGTTACTATAAGGATTATTTTGAGGTCGAGGATTATTACCCATATGGTGAATTTGCTCATTTTCAACGCCGAGTTGTAAGGTCGGTACTCTGTATTGCTCATCCCTCCTCCATTTACATCATACTACATCATTGGATGTACCTACGAGGAACCACACAAACCATCAATTTTCTTACTTAAGAGTTCTACCTGATTCGATAGCATGGTTACTGCGTCGAGGTTGAAAACACTGGCAGCTTTTGTCGGCTTTGTCCTCATAACTTGCCACTGATAGTTATTCAGTGACATCTCTTCAAAGAATTCATAAGCCGCTTCAGGGGTTTTGTTATTTAGGGTTCCACCGCGTTTTGCATCAATCAATCGCACAGTCGAGGGTTCACACCGTTGTAAAAGATTTGAACTCAGAGCTATATGGTAACCCATGATGCGGGCACCTTCTCAATAAATCCTTGTATCTCTCCCATGCATCGTAAAGTGTTTCTAAATCCATCTGCACAAAAGAAGAGATATCATTCCTCAACTTAGCCGTTTTGGCCGGCGAAAAATATTTTAACAAAAATTTTTCGGTCATTTGCTCCCATGTAGTGATTGATCCTCGTGCAAGAGAATTCAACCACTATTTGGCTTTATTCCTTAAAGAAAAGGTAAATAACCGAAGGCGAATGGCATCATCAGAAACACCATTAATTTTAAACGTATCGCATAATTCCAAAAAGTTCGCTAAGTGTGTGTTAGGATCCTCATCCTGCAAACCATCAAACTGAACAAATTGTTGAATCATCTGTATAGTGTTAGGTTTCAGTTCAAAATTATTTGCAAATGACAAACAGTCTAACAATACTTGATTCGGTTCCTGTTAAATTAGGTTTAGCATAATCATACATAGTTCGAGGAACAGGATTTTGATTAACCGAGTTTACGATGACTACGGGAGGTAGCAGATTATTATCAGCCATCTCTTCGGTAGTATTGGTATCGTTCTCGTGCTCTTCTTGTATGTACTGTAGGCTTAGCCTAATTTCTCTTCGGTTTTCGCAAACGGTTCCTTCTATATCACTATCGTAAAGTAGAGGTCCTGACGGGTTTCTTCTAGTCATAAACTAGAATACCTGCCAGAAGTAAGGAAAAAGAAAAATTAGCAAAGTAGAAATAAAATATAAATTAATTGCAAAAATAAAAATGGCTAAAGAAATAAAAATCAAGTGTTCCTAATATCTTAGTCCCCAGCAACGGCGCCAGAAACTTGATCGTGTCCAAACTAACTATGACAATGAATAAGGCAAGTGCACCTATCATTCGGTAGTATAGCTATGGCAAGACCAGAAATATCGTATCCTCAAGGACCAAGAGTACTAGTAGTTACTATCTTTTTATTATCTAGCCTAAGTATTAAGGGAATTGATGTTTATCTAACTAATTACTAAACTAAGGATGCTAAGACAAAGAGAGTGAATTGGGAAAACACTTTTGGGAAAACCAGTTGATTAAGACAATACCCGAGGAAGAATCCACCTAGACTTCACTTGTTATTTAACTCTGAACCAGACGATTTATTCACTTGACTTGATCCGTAGGATTCCCTAATTTATATTAATACCTCTTTCGAGGCTACTAATGTCTAACCCTAGGTTGATTAATTGAAATCTCTTTCTAATTAAAACCCCTAGTGTTGTATTAACTCGATCTATGGACTCCCATATTAGGTTTGACCCTAATCCAACAGATTTTCGTCATCCTATCTCTAGGGTTGCGATCAACTCCGCTTAACTATGCTAGATCTACTCTTAAACAGGACTTTTGCTCCATCGCTAAGCACATCAATACTTGAATCAATATCCTGAAATATTAAAACAAGAATTAAGAACACATAATTAAGAACAAATCAAGTATTTATCATATAGTTCAGAAAACAATAACAAGATCCGTCTTAGGTTTCATCCTCCTCAGGTATTTGAGGGGTTTAGTTCATGATTAATAAAGAATACATCTCAGAAGAAAGTAAATAACGAAACATAAGAAAACCCTAAAACCCCCTGAAGGAACTTAAAAGGAAGATCTTCCGTCTTGAGCGTGATTCCGGCTTCTGGGATGAATCAACTGGCTTTTTGGAGTAATTCCCCGTGTTCAGCCCTCTCTGGCTTCGCCTCCGACCAAAGACCACTTCTTAGGTTATACTTAGGGTGTTTATATAGGTTTCGGAATGTCTTTCTTGGCCCACAAGTATCCTATTCTGAATGAAACTCATCTTTGCTATAGCAGGGACACGCCCGTGTGACAAGCCCGTGGTTGACTCTATTGGCCGTGGTCGATCATGTTTGCCACACACGGCCGTGTGATCTGGCCGTGTACGATGTTCTAGGTCGTGTCTCGGTTGTTACTCGAAACGCAGGCCGTGGGTGATAGTCTAGGCCGTGTGAGTCTCTAAGGTAAGCCCATTTTGCCCCTTTTTTTGGCCCGTTTCTCGTTCCTTTCGACTCCCTAAGCTCTCCTGAGTATAAAACATGAAATTAAGAGATTAGGAGCATCGAACTCCACAATTCAATGGATAAATCATCCAAAAAGTATGCTAAATGTGGGATTAAAATATGTATATATTACGGTTTATCAAGAGTCATTTGTTTTAATACACAAGACAAGGTATCTCCCTAATTGGACTTGATAGATGTCATAATGATCCTTAAATCAATTGGCTCAATTTTGATTCATCAAATTAAGGATCATTTAGATTACCTACTAATATAAGTTGTCTTCTCGCATTATGATTTAACCAAATAATGTAACTTAGTATTAGTCAAATGTAAGGTAATTAGTGAGCCAATATTTGCTTATACATTTTGCTTTGCATGCAAAAACCATTGAGGATAAATACAAACGATATTAATATGAAAGATGGAATTTTATTAAACCATTTTGTTTGAATATTTATAGTGCATATGATGAAAAACTACACTAAAAGCACTAGATCCCAAAGAAATTATCTTACTAATTTCAACCTACAGTTGTCTAAAGTTCAACTTTGACACCACTAATTTCAACCTACAATTCTCTTACTTAGATTATTGGTGATCCCACGCAAAAATCTCATATTTCTCGTATATTATTTTAATCAAAATTCAAATGTTTATCTAACTCATGAAATGTCCATATTACCTTTTAATATATTTCTTTTAATGACTTAAGCTTAAAGCTAAATAAGTCTTTCTCATTGACTTTATTAATTTTCCAAATATATCTTTTATTCATATATTGCAACAAATACCTAATTAGACCATACTAGGATTTTTTTGTCTTCGACTTAATGATCTTTTCCAAAATTCAAATTTTTTAGAATATTAGCTGGAATTTTATTCAAATAAAAAAAATCCCAAGTAACAATCGAGCATAACAAAATAGTTGGGCCAAAGCAATAACCTAAAATCCGGCCGAAACGGAACATGCTCTAGAAGCATCCAAGCTTCTAGCCTAAGTAAATAATGCAGCACAGCTCTTGAGAGCCAACAGTTGGTTTGTAATCCCTCGGTAATGAACCATTTCTTTTTCCAGTTACTTTTAACTATCCATCTTCTCCTCCATCTCTCTTCTCCAAACTCTTCCCCTACCCTAGCTTGCCAAACCTGACCAAAGATTAAATCAGAAGCACTATCCCTCTTCGATCCCTTTCCACTTCTCCTCTAGCATACTCTGGAACCTTGTTTCTCAAACAACATCATTCCCTTTTCTTTAAGCCTTCAGTAGCCAGCATGTGAGAAACGCCATTCGTCGATCTATGGGTGTGTTTGAATTGTCAGGTACGAAATCTTTCACTAAGCCCTTGCCTATTTCTAATGTAAGCACAAATTTCTGATTTATCATCATTTTCACTCTATAATTTTCTGACAACAGAAAGGGCATTACCTTTAATTTCGACCTACATAAACCCCAGATCCAGGCCCAAATAAATACTTTGATCACATGCAAGGGCCTTCGTCGCGAACACGAAAGGCACGTTTTAATTTATCTCAACTCTAGAGCTCAATACCACGCCCTCAGAGTCCTTGATTACAATCCCTAAGCATGATTTATTTTCATGTTTTTTGAAAGCTGCGCCAAAGTTTATTTTTACAAACGAATTCTCCGGTGGCCGCCATTTTTCCAACTCCATTCTTCTAGTAAGTATGGAACTATTCAATCCATCAATTTCAATATGTCAATTTCTCGAACATATTTCCTGATAAAATCTACTATGGCTAACCCTGTTCTTCTCTGCCCTTCATGCATCCAGTTGTTTCGTTCAGTCCATATTACCCATAAAGCATAGACAAACAACTAACATTGAATGGCAGAATTATGTTCAAATAACCAGGTAACCCATTCCATAAACTCCATGTATGATACAGTACCTGTCCAGTTCCAATTCAAATGATGCCAAATCTCCTTTGTCACCAGGCAATCACGCAGAACATGTTCACTTGTTTCCACCTCACCAGCACATCTCAGGCATAATGCTGAGTTTACTAATCTCTTGTACTGTAGATTACATAAAGTAGGAATTTTTTTTTGTGAAACGCCAAATTGTAATCTTCAGTTTTGAGGGTAGACTTAAACCCCATAACTTCTTGTAAAAATTTGTGTGCTCAATCTGGTTGTATGAATGAGTAGCCTCAATAGGATGTTGTAGTAGAGACTTGTAGGCACTACGAACTGAGAATTCCCTTGACGCTTCTCCTCTTCACACCTAGTAGTCTTCATGCTGAAACTTTGACAACGGAATACTCAGGATTCTTTTGGCATCACTGTCACTAAAGGTATTCGTTATAAGTTCCACTTTCCATCTCATTGTACCATTATCAATTAGATCTGTCACCATAAAAGTTTTAGGAAACTTTTCACTATTTTGAATTCTATAATCCACAACTCCTGGTACCCACACAGACTCCTTGACTGGGGGTTTTTTTTTATCCAGTTTTGACCCGCCAACATAACCTTTTTTGGAGAATTCCTTTGGCAACCCAAATACTCTTCCAAGTATAGGGAGGTATATTTCCTAACCTTGCACTCAGAAAATCTAAATTTGAGTACCATTTAGCTTTCAAAGATCGTGCAAGTAACGAATTGGGAAAATTAATCAACCTCCAACCTTGTTTTGCAAATAAAGATAAATTGAATTTAGCTAAACTGCGAAAACCCAAACCCCCATTTTCCTTCAATTCACACAACTTCCTCTATTTGCACAAATGAATCCCCTTCTTACCATGGCATTTTTGCCACAAAAAATTCGTACAAATACTCTTCCAGGTATAGGAAAGTATATTTTCTTAACCTTGCATTCATAAAATCTAAATTTGGGTAGTATTTAACTTTCAAAGTACGTGCAAGTAACGAATTGGGAAAATTAATCAGCCTCCTCCAACCTTGTTTTGCAAGTAAAGATAAATTGATTTTAGCTAAACTGCGAAAACCCAAACCCCTATTTTCCTTCAATTCACATAACTTCCTTCATTCGCACCAATGAATCCCCCTCATATGACCTTTTTGCCACAAAAAAAATCACACAAATAATCTCCATTTCATGACAAATCGATTTTGGTAGTAAAAAAACAGACCATTGAATATGTCAGAATTTTCTGAAGGACAAATTTTATAAAAATCTCTTTCCCTCATTGCGATAAATATTTAGTACTCCAATTGTCAATTTTACTTTTCGTATGGTCTTTTAACAGTTGGAATACCAATTTTTTTCCCTGTCCAATCATGTAGGCAAGCCGAGATATATTTCAGGATTTGTAGAACTTTTAACGTTTGAAGTTTGTGACACTAAGTCCCTTATCTGGTCAGAAGTGTTCATGTTGTAGTAAGCAGTGGACATTTCATAATTCACACATTATCCTAAAATATCCTTATACTCCTTAAGAATAATTTTTAAGATTTGTTCCCTCTTATTGAAGCCTTCCTAAATATGATGCAGTTATTAACAAACAACAAATAGGAGATCTATGGACCTCGTTGATTCACTCTAGCCCCTTCCACTAAACCCTATTGTCTAGCCAATCTCATTAATGATAAGAGGCCCTCACTACGCACTAGAAATAAATATGGGCTTAACGGATCCCCTTGCCTTAAGCCTCTAGTGGGACAGAACCCCTCTCCCTATTTCCCATTAACCACTATAGAGTAACAGACTGAACTTATGCAATGAATAATGAACTTGTAACACCCCAAAATTCGGCCTAGAAGTTGGACCGAATTCCGGGAGTTACATTGGCCAACCAAAGTGCCAGAGATAAAACTCATTTATAACCATAGAAAATTCTTCACTAAACCCTTATGCTTCGCTAAACTCATTGGAAACAACATTTAACAGATGTTTAAAAACCGTTAGGAATAAATCAAATCAGTGTTTTTGAACAATTTAAAAGTAACTTAAAAATCCTCGTACCACAATACACATAGACTTATGTGTAAAAACAAATGTGCATAATTCGAATAGTTTATCATAACATTATTTGAAATCAAACTGACCAAAGAACTTTGAGGCCTCCACTATGCTGAGTCCAGCTCCAAAATACGGAATGTACCTAAAAGGAAAAACACTACAGAGATAAGCTACGCGAGTTCAGTCTAAGTTCGAAACATAAACAGATGGCAAAAGACGGAGTGACACAATAAATACTTCAGACAAGCATATGTATAAAAATATCACTTACGAAAATCTCAATCGGTATGTCAAATACAATATCAAACCACAAAAATGATGTTCCAATCATATGCAATAATCAGAACATATTACAGGACATTAATTATATTGTCAGTAACCAAATCTTCACACAAACAGACAAAATGTTTTGACAAACAAACTTATATTCAGATGCGAACGGATGCACAAGTAAAAAATCCCACCCCACCAACCAAACACCACTTCGTCAATCTAGCACACTACATAAGGGCTATGGTAGGTCTGTCCACCCTACACACCACATAAAACCATAATAGGTTCATTCACCCTACACACCACAACGTGAAACTATGCCACTTGAGTAACTGTATTCAGCTGAGCTGATATACGTATAAGATAGTCTTGATGGCCGTCAGACAAAGTATCGCAGTTAAAACTGCTAAGTCTGTCTTTCTTCTCTTCATAACCAGATCCCAAAATTTTCAAGCTATGCAACAATGCACACATTATGCAGACAACATGCAGAAACGAACATTAATATTTCCAGTTGAACAGATTCAGGTTTGATTACACTTGTATTCTAAGATTCGGTTACGACAATAATAATAAACTCGTACTTATTTATCACATAAACGAGCAATCAAATTAAAGCTCATAAACACACATATATAAATGAACCAAACTAAATCAAGTCCCAAACACACTTACCGAGGCTTGACCGAGGGTTGGATTACACAGAAACATAAAATAGACAGTTTATGACTCAAAACAAAAATTTTACAAAATAGGGCCACACGGCCGTATGGAAATGTCTAGGTTGTGTAGAGGCCTACACGCCCATGTGGAGGAGACACACACCCGTGTGACCAAGTTACATGGCCGTTTGAGTAGCCCGTGTAACTCATTTTCCAAAAGTGCCAAAAATAAAGAGCAGAGGAGACACGGCCGTGTGGAGATGTCACACGCTTGTGTAGGGACACATGCCCGTGTGGCCAGGGCGTGTGGTACCAAAGATCATTGAAAACCCTAATTTCCAATTGCACACGGCCGTATGGACCGCCTGTGTGGTCATGAAACCACACTGAAACAACCTAAAAATCATGCTTTTGATGTCGAAACGATTCCTAACCCTTGGTAACCGAAATTATGCCAAAACATAAAGAATTTCATGTAATTCAATAACAATACGATACTTCAAATAACCAAATTCAGAAACACATAAGACATTACCAAATTCCACCTCAAATCGATACCGAAGTTGAACTGTTTCAGAACACACACCTTAGAACGCAATATCAAGCACCAATGACCAATCGATTCGCTCTCACCAAACTATTCGGAAACCACAATTTCACACATAAAATTAAACTATAAGAATTTCAATTAACAAATAAAAGAAATAGAAGCAATTCTATCATAAACCCTCATGAACAACACCTACCCGCCTCACCTCCGATCAAATGAAACACACGAGGACGATCAGTGTTGACAGTCAACACGTAACGTGAGTGTAAAACGAAAGAAACAAGAAATCAAAAGAACTTAAATTTGGGGAAAGAACCGAAAAATAACAGAAGGAATGATAAACCAAAATAGTAACATATTCTAGGCCCACATTTAGTATGCTTTTGGATGAATTATTCCTTGATTTATGTAAAAAGGTGCTCTTAATCCTCTTTTTTTTTCATGTCTTATACTCAGGAAAGCACCCAAGGATAAAAAGAACGAGAAACGGGCTCAAAACGGACCAAAACAGACCAATGAGGAAATCGACAAGGCCTGGACTTGGATCCACACGACCGTGCCAAGTCGATTATCTAGAACACGGTCTAACCCCGACTCACACGGCCGTGTCTCATTAAAGAAATTCGAACACGGCCTGGCCACGATTCACACGGGCGTGTGCCATGGCCGTGCCTCTGCCGTGGAGAAGAGCAATTTCATTCGGGAAAGGATACTTAGGGAGAAAGAAACGTGTTTCAAAAGTCTATAAATACAACCTAAGTATGACCTGAAAAGGGGAGCCCAAAGCTATCGTCTAGGGGCGTCGTGCTAGGCCAGAGAAGGCAGATTTGTGGGGATTCACTCAGGGATAGCCAGTTGATCCGTCTTAAGAAGCTAGAATTATACTCAAGACGGAGGATCTCCTCTTCAATTTCTTCAGGGGGTTTTAGGGATTTCTTATGTTTTGTTTTATCTTTTCTTTTAAGATGTTTTCCTTTATTGTTATAAACTAAACCCTTCGGATACCCGAAGGGGATGAAACCTATGATGAATCTTGTTATTATTTTCTGAATTATATGATAAGTACTTAGTTTGTTCTTAATTATGTGAGCTTAATCCAAATTTAATGTGCTTAGGTGGAGGAGGAATAGACCCTGCCTAAGAGTAGATCCAACATAATTAAGCGGAGTTACTCGCACGCCTAGAGATAGGGTGACGAGATTTTGCCGGATTAGGGTGAAACCTAATATGAGAATACATAGATCGATTTACTGCTATTCTAGGGGGTTATTATAAGAGAACGAGAGTTTCACTAATTAACCTAGGGTTAGACGTTATTCGCCTCGAGAGAGGGTTTAATATACGTTAGGGAGTCTTACGGATCAAACTAAGTGAATAAATCGTATGGCTCAGTGTTAGATAACAAGTGAAGTCTAGGTGGATTCTTCCTAGGGTATCTCTTAAATCAACTGAGTTTTTCACAAGTTACTTTCCAAATTCATTCTTCTTTGTCTTAGAGTCTTTAGTTTAGTAGTTAATTAATTTAGATTAGATAAACAGTTTCACTTATTTTAGGCTAAATAATAAAAAGAAAGTTAGTATTAGTACTTTTAGTTCCTTTGGGTTCGATAATCCGGTCTTGCCTCTGCTATACTACTGTTCGATAGATGCACTTGCCTCAATCGTTGTCAGAGTTAGTTACAGGTTTGATCATTCTTTTTATAAATTTTAAAGCTCTGATTCACAGTGATCAAGTTTTTGGTGCCGTTGCTGGGGAACTAAAATATAAAGAAAGCTTTATTTTTATTACTTTAGCTATTATTTTTATTTTTTTGTAATTTATTTTTATTTTTAGTTTTAATTTTTAAAATTTGCTAATTTTTCTTTCTTTCTTTTCCTAACAGGTACCTCTAGTTTATGACTAGAAGGAACCCTAGAGGACCTTTAGAATACGACAGTGATATTGAAGCTACCGCTCGGAGAAATCGTAGAGAAATTAGGCGAGCCCTAAATTACCAAGGAGAGCGAGAAAACAGATCCAATTCTACTGAAGGGATGGACGAAAATAATCTTCCACCACAAGATGTGGGAGAAAATAATGCTCCTCGTACTATGTTTGATTATGCTAAACCTCATTTAACAGGAGCTGAATCAAGTATTGTTAGGCCTGCTATAGCTGCTAATAATTTTGAATTAAAGCTTAACACTATACAAATGATTCAACAGTTTGTTCAATTTGATGGTTTACGGGGATTTAAGATCCAAACGCTCATATAGCTAATTTTTAGAGTTACGTGATACCTTTAAAATAAATGGCGTTTCTGATGATGCCATACGACTTCGGTTAATTCCCTTTTCATTAAAGAATAAAGTTAAACAGTGGTTAAACTCGTTACCACGAGGGTTAATCACTACATGGAAATAAATAATCGAAATTTTTTTATTAAAATATTTTCCAACGACCAAAACGGCCTCGAATTTTTTTTATTAAAATATTTTTCAACGGCCAAAACGGCCAAATTAGGTAATGATATCTCTTCTTTTGTGCAGATGAATTTAGAGACATTATACGATGCATGAGAGAAAGATAAGGATCTCTTGAGAAGGTGTCCGCACCATGGTTTACTTTTGTGGCTCCAAGTCCAGACTTTCTATAATGGTGTAAATCCCTCAACGAGACAACTAATTGATTTAGCCGCCGGTGGAACCTTGAATAATAGAACTCTTGAGGCAGCCTACGAGTTTATTGACGAGATGTCGCTGAATAAATATCAGTGGCAAGTTACAAGAACAAGGCCAACAAAAACAGTCGGAGTTTACAACCTCGACGCAGTAACCATGCTATCAAATCAGGTAGAGTTGATGAATAAGAAGCTTGATAGTTTGTGTTCTTCGCAGTACATCCAAATATATGCGATGCGACACAAGTGAAACTGTGGCGAATCCTGAGTACCCACCCTACCAACCGGGCATAGAAAGCGAACAGATAAACTATATAGGTAACAATTTCAGATCTAATAATAACCCGTATAGTAATAATTATAATCCAGGGTGGAGGAACCACTCAAATTTTTCGTGGGGAGGCCAAGGAAATCAAGGAAATCAAAGACAACAACCTCCTCGAAATTTCCAAAATCAGTCTTATCCACAGGAAAAGAAGCCGAATCTCGAAGAGACGTTGAACAAATTCATAGCATCCATGAAAGCCCGTCTTCAAAAAACTGAGGTAACACTCGACACTCAACAAACATCGATCAAAACGATCGAGAACCAAGTTGGAGGACTTACAAAGGCAATTGGGAAAATTACCCAGTCAGTCGGAGAAATTGCAAAGCTATTATCCGAACGACCACAAGGGCGTCTACCGAGTAATACTGAAATTAATCCAAAGGAGTAAATCCAAGCTATAACAGCTCAAGAAAGCGAAGAAGTAGACGAACTCAGTCCAACATAAGGAAACGAGGTAGAAAAAGGTAAAGTTAAGGTAACACAAGACAAGCCAAAATCGGTAATCAAGGAGTACCAACCTCGCGTACCTTACCCTGAGGCATTAAGAAGAGACGACACAGAAGAATAGTTCGGTAAGTTTCTTAAACTTTTAAAGAAATTACATATTAACTAACCATTACTTGAAGCTCTTTCGCAGATGCTAGATTCTAAAAATTTTTTAAAAGAGCTTCTGACAAACGGACGGAAGTTAGACGAGTCGTCACACGTGGAACTTAACGCAAAGTGCTCAGCAATTCTCTAAAATAGACTACCACAAAAGCTAAAAGATCCAGAAAGTTTTACAATTCCATGTTTAATCGGTAGACTAACTATTGATAATGCGTTAGCTGATTTAGGGGTAAGCATAAATGTCATGCCTTATAAATTGTTTAAACAATTAGGTCTAGGGAAACCCAAACAAACTAGGATGAGCATTCAATTAGCTGATAAAACTGTTAGAATTCCTAGAGGTATTATCGAAGATGTTCTTGTAAAAATTGACAGATTCGTTTTCTCAGTAGATTTTGTTGTCTTAGACATGGATGAGGATAATTCAATTCCCCTAATTTTAGGAAGACCCTTTTTAGCGACTGCCAGGACTAAAATTGATGTTGATGCAGGAGAACTCATATTTTGTGTAGGTAATGAGACAGTCACCATCAAGGCTCTCGACTCGGCTAGAACATCGAGTAATCAAGGTGAGAATGTAAATTCTACTGATAACCATTCGGTTAACCCTTATTTTCAGGAAGCACCACCAAAGAATACAACTGAACATGATCCTAAACCTCAAGCCAACAAAGAAGTAGTTCATGAAGATCGAGGGATTCAGTTCGATGATCTAGACGAGTGAAAGACACACTTTAAGGAGAAATTAGGGATACACGACGAAGAATCGGAACCACACAAGATAAAATCGAAGGAGCCCCCAAAAGAGCTAATAGGAACAACAAACCACTTCAAAATAGGGGACTAGGTATCATTAGATCGAGCATGATCCTCGAATATCTCCTCCGGACCCTAGCACAAACAAAGAAATATCTTTCAGGGTAACCAGTGTTTTCCCACACGGAACAGTTGAGGTAAGTAATCCTATTTTTGATACTTTTACTATAAACACATTTCGACTTAAATTTTTTTACAAAGACACAAATGATAGCATGAGGAAGGACTTCCAACTCCTCAAACCATCCTGACAAAGCAAACGAGAGGAGAGTCTAGCTTAAGACTATAAACGAGCGCTTCTCGGGAGGCAACCCGAGCACTAACACAATTTATTTTTTAAATGTTGCTTTAAATTTGTTTTTCTTTTATTCTTTTTTTTTGAAAACTTAGTTATAGACTAACAAGGGGTGCAGAATTCCAGGACACACGGCCTTGCACACGGCCGTGTGGACCATAAGAATCCCTGTACTGACATAGCAGAGGCCGTGTGAATCAACCCCAACCACTTTTCGACGTCACGGATCCAACCACTACACCACGGGCACCGACAAAGGGGCACGACCGTGCCCCATAACCGTGTAAAGCTACTGCCTTTCCAACCACAGACAGAACACGCCCGTGCCTGAAAATCATGCCAACATACTGACTTGTTAAACACAGGCTAGACACGAGCGTGGGTAACCAACACGCCCTAGAACACGACCGTGTGAGGCGGCCGTGTGAATCGACACACCCTCCGTCCATGGGCGTGGGAGAGCCTCAGATGCAAAATTTTATTTAAACCCCACAGCCTTCCCCCTTCACCCCACCTTCTTCCATCTTCTTTTTCTTTCAAAAAGCTCTCCCCTTTCCTTAGAAACAAAGCCTCTAGAACTCTTGAGCTACAACAAAATCATATCCATGACAAAGAAGCGTAAAAGGCCAATCTCCTCAAAGGAGACCGATTCACATGAGTTCATGCCGGCAACTTCATCCAAACAACAAGTCAAGGATATTTGAGGCTATCTAGTTTTTATTTTATTTTTCTCTTTTGCTTCAATTTCCTTTCCTTTAACAATTTTATGCTTAATTTAGTTTATTTTATCTTATTTCTTATTTTTAGGTCCTAAAGGCTGCTTGAGAATCACGCCAATTCCACCACCACCAGCACCTCCACAGTCTTATAGGTCACATGTAACAGTCTGGTTTTGGGGCTAGTCAGAACAATGGTTTCGAGACCACTAATCTGAGGTCGAGGAAAATTATTTTGACGTTAAATTATGTGATGTAGCATGATTATATGGATGCATGAAAATTTTGGTGTTTTAATTTGAGTGATAGCATGCTTAATTGCGAAAAAGGACTAAATCGCATAAAATGCGAAAGTTCTATTTTTCATGGTAGAGGTGTCTAATAGCCAAAGAATGTAATTGGGAGGATTTTAAAGTGCAATTAGGCCATTATCTAGTGATGGCCGGCCATGTGCATAGGGGATACAAGGGCATTTAATTCTTGGTCAAAATTTGGGTAAATTAGGTGAGAAAAGATAAATAAAATATGGTAAAGAGAAAAGCTATCATCTTCCACTATTCACTCTTCCTCTCCACCGAAAATTTCAAGCTTAGAGGGGTTTTGAATGCTTTAAAATTTCAGCAACTCATCTTCTTCACAAGTAAGTGATTTTAGAGATCTTTCTTGATGATTTTTGTATTTTTGGAGTCCCCAAAGCTTAAGCTAGCTAATGAGGGGGCTAATTTGTCAAATAGCTGAAGGTTTAGGGACTTGCCATAAGAGAGTTTATGTTGTTAACTGAGTTTCTATGGAGGAAAATGAATGTTAGTGAGATGAGAAACAACTTTTGTGAAAGGTGTTAGCATGAAAACACCTAAATAGGACTTAAATGCAAAGATTTAAATTGTGTCATAAATGCATGAAATAGTTGTAATGGTGAGTAGTTGTAAGAGAAATAAATGTTCATCTATGCTTGTTCATTGAGAAAATGTGTTGAAAAATAAATTACGAGCCTAGGGGTAAAATCGTAATTTTGCCAATGTACAAGGAGAAAATGGTCATTTTTACCCAAGTGTAGAATTTGAAATATTATGATCATATAATGATCTAAACGAATAAATTTCATTGTTATAGATCAAGAAGAGCGCGGAATCAACCTTGACCGACGAAAAGGCAAGGTGACGGATTAGATCGTTGGTTATCACGTTTTACACCGAGGTAAGTTTATGTGTAAACAATGCATGATTGTGTAAATATTGTGTGGTTAACTAGTGTAAGGCAAGATCGAGAACATGTGTGGTTCAAATGGATTGAATGTGGAAATTGTTGAATAATTACTGTATGAATGATGAAATAGTCATATAAATATGTAATGTCGACACTTTTTGGTGGGTTAAGTGCGATACCACCTTGTTGCTTAATTTACGATGGGCTATATGCGAAACCATTGTCTAAAATCTTTTGGTGGGCTAAGTGCGATACCACATTGTTGCTTAATTTACGATGGGCTATGTGCGAGACCATCGTCTATTCATCTTTTGGTGGGCTATGTGCGATACCACCATAACTAATCTTTTTGGTGGGCTAAGTGCGAAACCACCGAGTGGCTTGACTGTGTGAAATGGAATTAGAAATAGTGAATGTTGTATTATGTGACCTTGTGATACTAAGTGCAGGGAAACTCTTAATGAGTGTGTGCATTAAGATGTGAGATGGTTGAAATGTGGGAATGGAGAAAATGAGTAAGCATGTCATGAATGTAAATTGCTTCTTGCTTATTACGTAATGCTATGTATTTGTTCAATACATGTTATAATGTTGTGTTCTTTATATGTAAACTTACTAAGCTTAAAGCTTACTCCCCTTTCTCTTTTTCCCTTGTTTTATAGAGTTTAATAGCCGAGCTGGAATACGCAGCTAACCGGAAGACCGCCCACACTATCAGCTCCTCTCGGTATACCTAGACTTAATGATTTTGTAAATGGCATATATAGGGGCTAGACTAGTTAGATTATTTTGTTATTTTGGCCAAAGGTGTATTGGCTTTTGTTAAGACATTTAATTTTGTAACTTGTCATGCATGATGGCTCATTTTACTATCTATGAAATTACGAGGTTATCTATGAGAGTTCATGATGAAAATTATGAGATGTTTATTAGCATGTTGAATGGATTCACGTAATGTAAGCTATAGGGGTGCTAAGAGCTTGGAAAATAGCCTTGTTCTTGTCCACATGGGTAGGCACATGGGCGTGTGTCTAGGTCGTGTGAGACACACGATCAAGCTATTGGCGTGTGCCCAGGCCGTGTGAAGTCTGCACCTTGAAATTAGAATTTGAATGGTCGCACGGTTAAAGCACACGGGCGTGCCTAGACCGTGTTGAACAAGTCAGTATATTAAGGTATGACACACGGTTTAGGCCCACGGGCGTGTTAAAACCGTGTGTGATTAGTCAGTGTCGACCACGGGTGGAAGGCACAGACGTGTAATAGGGTACACGGACGTGTTCCCAAAACGCATGGGCGTGTACCTTACCCGTGGGCATTTGACAGAATGCTTGGGTTTTTAGGCACGGTCAGGGGATATGGGCGTGCATGTCTATGCACGGGCGTGTCTAATCTTGCACGGGCGTGTAAGACCTGTTTTGAAAGGAAAAATTTTAAGATTGGAAAAAGTTCTGGATTAGTCTCGAGAGCCCTCGTGTGTATGAGTGAGGCCTCGTAAGTTAAGAATGAGGTTTTAGAGAGTAATTACGTTGAGCTTAAGTGGCGATCAAGTGGTTTGAGTTCGGTATCGCCTCGAGCCCGATTCCCGGTGTAGAACTCGAGTAAGGGGCGTTACATTTAGTGGTATCAGAGCTATGGTTTAGTCGGTTTTAGGACTACCATAGCGTGGGTAGGAGTCTAGCTATACATGCCATAAGCGTATGACGATAGTGTGGTGGCTTCTGATGATTTTAAACTTGTTTATCGTAGCATATGGATCCCGAACAATCGGCTGCAGATGACGCAGCAAGTAATGCGCCGGCTCTTGCGTAAGGGACCGCGCTTGTACAGAGTAGCCCCGAGACTAGGGGTCAAGGAGAAGAGGCTCGGGAAGCCTTTCTCCAAATGATGGATAACTGGTACACTGAGTATGTACGAGCAAACCCCAATGCTCAACCCCCTCCACCCCCACCTATACCTCAGCCAATTTCTGTGGCTCTTCAAGGTATAGAAATGGTGAGTACGACTAAGCCCCCGATAGACAAAATTTGGAAGCAAGGGGCTGAGGATTTTCGAGCTAATATAGATGACGACCCTGAGCGAGCAGAGTTCTGGCTTGAGAACTCAATAAGGGTTTTTGATGAACTCTCCTGCATACCTGAGGAGAGTTTGGAATGTGCTGTGTCTTTGCTGAGGGATTCGGCATACCATTGGTGGAAAACATTGACATCAATGGTTCCTAAAGAGCGGGTAACGTGGGACTTCTTTTTGGAAGAGTTTCAAAAGAAGTATATAAGTCAACGGTTTGTAGACCAGAAACGGAAAAAATTTCTTGAGTTGAAGCAAGGAAAAATGACTGTGGCAGAATATGAGCGTGAATTTGTTAGGCTCAACAAGTATGCGCAAGAATGTGTATCCACGGAAGCTACCTTATACAAGAGATTCGAAGATGGGTTGAATGAAGATGTCAGACTCTTAGTCAGAATTTTAGAGCTAAAAGAATTTGTGGTATTGGTGGATAGGGCTAGTAAGGTCGAAGAATTGAGTAAGGAAAAGAGGAAAGCCCTGAGTGAGGCTCGAGATGCGAAGAAGAGGCCGATGAGCAAATCATACCAAGCTCAATCGAAGAGGTCCAGGGAAGTGAACCCACAGACAACTATATCAGTCGGGTATTCGCAGAGAGAGCGAGGCAACACGTATTCGGGTTCAAGAGTTCAAGCTACCTCAACGGCAAGTGTGGGCAATCCAAGGCCCAAACCAGAGTGCCCAAGTTGTGGCAGACATCACACTGGAGAGTGTTGAGGAAATAATCGAAATTACTATAAGTTTGGATCTCCCGACCATCTCATCCGAAATTGTCCTGAAAGGGATGACAAGGAGAGAAAGCAAGAGATAAGATCAAGCAGTGCATCCTTTAGAGGTAGGCCACAAAAGAACCCGGGAGGCGGAACTAGTGGTAGAGGTGTATCACAAGACACCACTGTGAGGCCAGAGGGTCGAGCGCGAGCAAGAACTTATGCTATTCGCGCTCGAAAAGAGGCGTCATCACCGGATGTAATAACAGGTACAGTTTCTCTCTATGACACCTCTGTTATTGCTTTAATTGACCCGGGATCATCTCATTCTTATATTTGTATGAGACTGGCATCTAGTATGAGTATGACTGTTGAGTCTACTAAATTTGTAGTAAAAGTGTCAAACCCACTAGGTAAACAGGTGTTAGTTGACAAGGTGTGTAGGAACTGTCCTCTGATGACTAAGGGTCATTGTTTCCCGGCAAACCTTATGTTGTTACCGTTTGATGAATTTGATTTGATTCTTGGTATGGATTGGTTGAGTGCCCATAGTGTTTTAGTGAATTGTGGTAGTAAATTTATTGAATTGAATTGTGAAAATGGAGATGTTATTCGGGTTGAATCAGGTGAGTCAGATAGCTTACCGGTGATGATCTCTTCAATGATAGCTGAGAAATATCTGAGAAAAGGGTACGAATCTTATCTCGCTTTTGTATTAAACACTCAAGAATCAAGTCGAGATTGAAACAAGATCTGGTTGTATGCGAATATCCTGATGTATTCCCTAAGAGTTGCTGGATTACCCCTAGTTAGAGAGGTCGAGTTTGGAATTGAGTTAATTCCAGAACAAAGACCCATTTCGATTGCTCCGTATAGGATGACCCCACTAGAGTTGAAAGAACTGAAAGTTCGGTTGCAAGAATTGACGGATAAGGGTTTTGCAAGACCGAGCTATTCATCGTGGGGTGCCCCAGTACTCTTTGTAAAGAAGAGAGATGGGTCGATGAGATTGTGCATAGACTACGCATGACTCAACAAAGTAATCGTGAAGAACAAGTATCCTTTACCGAGGATAGATGATTTATTTGATCAATCAAGGAGCTACGGTATTCTCCAAGATTGACTGAGGTCCGCTATTACCGATTGAGGGTTAACGAGCAAGATGTACCAAAACGGTATTTCGGACGAGGTATGGCCATTATGAGTTTCTGGTCATGCCATTCGGTTTAACGAATGCTCCTGCGGTTTTTATGGATTTAATGAACCGTGTCTTCCGACCGTATCTAGACAAGTTCGTGGTTGTCTTTATTGACGACATATTGGTTTATTCTCGAGATGAGAGTGATCATGCAGAACATCTGAGAATTGTCTTACAGACCTTAAGAGACAAGCAGTTATATGCTAAACTTAGTAAGAACGAGTTTTGGCTTCGAGAAGTAGGGTTTCTAGGACATATTGTGTCGGGTGAAGGTATTAGAGTAGATTCGGGAAAGGTCTCGACTATTATGGAGTGGAAACCGCCGAGGAATGTGTCGGAAGTTAGAAGCTTTTTGGGTTTAGCAGGGTACTATAGGCGGTTTGTGAAGGGATTCTCTATGATTGTTACTCCAATGACGAAACTATTACACAAGGATGTTAAATTTGAATGGACTGAAGAATGCCAGTAGAGTTTCGAGAGATTGAAAATGTTGTTGATAGAGGCACCGATTTTGGTACAACCTGAGTCGAGAAAGGAGTTTGTAATCTACAGTGATGCGTCATTAAATGGTCTCGGTTGTGTGTTGATGCAAGAGGGTAAGGTGATAGCTTACGCCTCGAGATAACTAAAACCACATGAGAAGAATTATCCGACTCATGATCTGGAGTTGGCCGCAATTGTTTTCGCGTTAAAGATTTGGCGCCATTACCTATATGGTGAGAATTGTCGAATCTTTATTGATCATAAGAGTTTGAGGTACTTGATGGATCAAAAGGAATTAAATCTACGGCAACGACGGTGGCTTGAATTATTGAAGGACTACGAGCTAGTGATCGATTACCACCCGGGGAAAGCGAATGTAGTTGCAGATGCTTTAAGTAGAAAATCCTTGTATGCTTTGAGAACTATGAGCACGAATTTGTCATTGTCTGATAATGGTGCTATACTGGCCGAGCTGAGAGCTAGACCACTATTTGTTCAACGAATATGTGAGGCTCAAAGGAATGATAGTGAGATACTAGCTAAAAGAGCTAAGTGTGAATCAGGAACTAATTCTGAATTCCGGGTGAGTTCGAATGGTTGCTTAATGTTTCATGATAGAATTTGTGTGCCTAAAGATGACGAGTTGATCCGAGAAATTTTATGGGAAGCACATAGTAGTTATTTGTCAGTACACCCGGGCAGCACGAAAATGTATAATGATCTAAAGAAATTCTATTGCTGGCCGGGAATGAAAAGAGACATCTCGGAGTATGTAACAAGATATCTGATTTGTCAGCAAGTGAAGGCGGAGCATCAAATGCCTTCGGGATTACTTCAGCCAGTGATGGTCCCCGAGTGGAAATGGGATCGGATTACCATGGATTTTGTTACGGGCTTGCCTATGACCCCGAGAAAGAAAGATGCTGTGTGGGTTGTTGTAGATAGACTAACGAAGTCGACTCACTTTATTCCAGTACGTGTTGATTATTCACTGGATAAATTAGTTGAGTTGTATGTGGCAGAGATAGTAAGATTGCATGGTGTGCCTGTATCCATTATATCGGATAGAGACCCGAGATTTACTTCGAGGTTTTGGAAGAAGTTACAGGAGGCCTTAGGTACGAAGTTGAATTTTAGTACTGCATTTCATCCTCAAACCGATAGTCAGTCCGAGAGAGTAATCCAAGTTCTTGAGGATATGCTCCGATGTTGTGTGTTAGAGTTCGAAGGTAGTTGGGAAAAATACCTACCCTTGGTCGAATTTGCTTACAACAATAGTTATCAGTCGAGCATACGGATGGCACCGTATGAAGCCTTGTATGGTCGTAAATGTCAGACCCCTTTGTATTGGACCGAGCTGAGTGAGAAGCAGGTTCATGGGGTTGATTTGATTAAAGAGACCGAGGAGAAAGTGAAAGTTATTCGGGATAGTCTAAAGGCTGCTTCGGACCGGCAAAAGTCGTATGCGGATTTGAAAAGAAAAGAAATTGAATTTCAAGTGGGCAACAAGGTATTTCTGAAAGTGTCACCGTGGAAGAAAATATTGAGATTTGGTCAAAAAGGTAAATTGAGCCCGAGATTTATAGGGCCGTATGAGATTACCGAGAGGATTGGGCCAGTGGCATATCGGTTGGCTTTACCGGTAGAGTTAGAGAAAATTCATAATGTGTTCCATGTATCAATGTTAAGGCATTATCGCTTCGATCCTTCGCATGTGATTCCTCCAACAGAAATCGAAATACGACCGGATATGACATATGAGGAAGAGCCGATTAAAATTTTGGCTCGAGAGGTGAAATAGTTGAGGAACAAGGACATAGCCTTAGTAAAAATGTTATGGCAAAAGCACGGTGTAGAAGAGGCTACTTGGGAACCAGAAGAAGCTATGAGGGAGCAATATCCAAACCTCTTTACCGGTAAGATTTTCGAGGGCGAAAATCCCTAAAGAGGGGGAGAGTTGTAACAGTTTGGTTTTGGGGCTAGTCGGAACAGTGGTTTCGAGACCACTAATCCGAGGTCGAGGAAAAATTATTTTGACGTTAAATTATGTGCTGTAGCATGATTATATGGATGCATGAAAATTTTGGTGTTTTAATTTTAGTGATAGCATGCTTAATTGCGAAAAAGGACTAAATCGCATAAAATGCGAAAGTTCTATTTTTCATGGTAGAGGTGTCTAATAGCCAAAGAATGTAATTGGGAGGATTTTAAAGTGCAATTAGGCCATTTATCTAGTGATGGCCGGCCATGTGCATAGGGGAGACAAGGGCATTTAATTCTTGGTCAAAATTTGGGTGAATTAGGTGAGAAAAGATGAATAAAATATGGTAAAGAGAAAAGCTATCATCTTTCACTATTCACTCTTCCTCTTCACCGAAAATTTCAAGCTTAGAGGAGTTTTGAATGCTTTAAAATTTCAGCAACTCATCTTCTTCACAAGTAAGTGATTTTAGAGATCTTTCTTGATGATTTTTGTATTTTTGGAGTCCCCAAAGCTTAAGCTAGCTAATGAGGGGACTAATTTGTCAAATGGATGAAGGTTTAGGGACTTTTCATAAGAGTTTTTATGTTGTTAACTGAGTTTCTATGGAGGAAAACGAATGTTAGTGAGATGAGAAACAACTTTTGTGAAAGGTGTTAGCATGAAAACACCTAAATAGGACTTAAATGTAAAGATTTAAATTGTGTCATAAATGCATGAAATAGTTGTAATGGTGAGTAGTTGTAAGAGAAATAAATGTTCATATATGCTTGTTCATTGAGAAAATGTGTTGAAAAATAAATTACGAGCCTAGGGGCAAAATCGTAATTTTGCCAATGTACAAGGGCAAAATGGTCATTTTTACCCAAGTGTAGAATTTGAAGTATTATGATCATAGAATGATCTAAACGAATAAATTTCATTGTTATAGATCAAGAAGAGCGCGAAATCAACCTTGACCGAGGAAAAGGCAAGGTGACGGATTAGATCGTTGGTTATCACGTTTTGCACCGAGGTAAGTTTATGTGTAAACAATTCATGATTGTGCAAATATTGTGTGGTTAACTAGTGTAAGGCAAGATCGAGAACATGTGTGGTTCAAATGGATTGAATGTGGAAATTGTTGAATAATTACTGTATGAATGATAAAATAGTCATATAAATATGTAATGTCGACACTTTTTGGTGGGTTAAGTGCGATACCACCTTGTTGCTTAATTTACGATGGGCTATGTGCGAAACCGTCGTCTAAAATCTTTTGGTGGGCTAAGTACGATACCACCTTGTTGCTTAATTTACGATGGGCTATGTGCGAGACCATCGTCTATTCATCTTTTGGTGGGCTATGTGCGATACCACCATAACTAATCTTTTTGGTGGGCTAAGTGCAAAACCACCGAGTGGCTTGACTGTGTGAAATGGAATTAGAAATAGTGAATGTTATATTATGTGACCTTGTGATACTAAGTGCAGGGAAACTCTTAATGAGTGTGTGCATTAAGATGTGAGATGATTGAAATGTGGGAATGGAGAAAATGAGTAAGCATGTCATGAATGTAAATTGCTTCTTGCTTATTACGTAATGCTATGTGTTGTTTATATGTAAACTTACTAAGCTTAAAGCTTACTCCCCCTTCTCTTTTTCCCTTGTTTTATAGAGTTTAAGAGTTGAGCCGGAATACGCAGCTAACCGGAAGACCACCAACACTATCAGCTCCTCTCGGTATACCTAGACTTAATGATTTTGTAAATGGCATGTATAGGGGCTAGACTAGTTAGATTATTTTGTTATTTTGGCCAAAGGTGTATTGGCTCTTGTTAAGACATTTAATTTTGTAACTTGCCATGCATGATGGCTCATTTTACTATCTATGAAATTACGAGGTTATCTATGGGAGTTCATGATGAAAATTATGAGATGTTTATTAGCATGTTGAATGGATTCACGTAATGTAAGCTATAGGGGTGCTAAGGGCTTGGCAAACAGCCTTGTTCTTGTCCACATGGGTAGGCACACAGGCGTGTGTCTAGGCCGTGTGAGACACACGATCTAGCCATGGGCGTGTGCCAAGGCCGTGTGAAGTCTGCACCTTCAAATTGGAATTTGAATGGTCGCACGGTTAAAGCACACGGGCGTGCCTAGACCGTGTTGAACAAGTCAGTATATTAAGGTATGGCACACAGTTTAGGCCCACGGACGTGTCAAAACCGTGTGTGATTAGTCAGTGTCGACCACGGGTGGAAGGCACGGACGTGTAATAGGGTACACGGGTGTGTTCCCAAAATGCATGGGTGTGTGCCTTACCCGTGGGCATTTGGTAGAATGCTTGGGTTTTTAGGCACGATCAGGGGACATGGGCGTGCATGTCTATGCACGGGCGTGTCTAATCTTGCACGGGCGTGTAAGACCTGTTTTGAAAGGAAAAATTTTAAGATTGGAAAAAGTTTCGGATTAGTCTCGAGAGCCCTCGTGTGTATGAGTGAGGCCTCGTAAGTCAAGAATGAGGTTTTAGAGAGTAATTACG
The DNA here is from genome assembly GCA_025698515.1 of Gossypium sturtianum. NCBI lineage: Eukaryota > Viridiplantae > Streptophyta > Magnoliopsida > Malvales > Malvaceae > Gossypium > Gossypium sturtianum. The sequence goes on from CM046952.1 coordinate 25,722,937, forward strand.
TTGAGCTTAAGTGGCGATCAAGTGGTTTGAGTTTGGTATCACCTCGGGCCCGGTTCCCGGCGTAGAACCCGGGTAAGGGGCGTTACATCACACCCACCTCGCGACCATCTACCAATAAGGATTCTCAAGCCCCTTTATCTTTTAGCATTAGTTTAATTCAAAATCTATTTTCTTTCTCTTTATCTTCCTTGTCCTTAATTATATATTTAGTTTATTACGTCTTAATAATCCCTGGCTAATCCTCCACGAGTCTCCCAATTTCTTCATCTAGTACAGAACTCGTGGGCAATCGTCACCCAGACCGCCCCTCTAACTTATCCTTCACCACGACCACTGCCAACTCAAGGAGCTCATCCATAATTCAGGGAGTTTCACTTATCCCCATATCTTCTGATCTGAACATTACATTTATATTATCTAACTTTGTACATTGAGGACAATGTACATCTTAAGTGTGGGGGGGTGAACAACCTAAAAAGGTGCCTAACTTTTTTTTCATTATTCTCAAATTTCTGAAATTAGGTGCCAAACTTTTTGCATTATTCTCAAATCCCTGAATTTAATCTTGTTTGAAAGTAATTTACTCATATTACTAATTAGGATGAAATTTCTGATGATTTATGATTTTTATTGATATGTTTTAGATTAAGTCATTGATAATTGTGCATTGATGATTAAATTCTAAGAATACTAGAGAATCAAGCATAATAAGTCTATTTTTCAGAAATTAAAAATTTTCTAGGTTGTCAAATTGAGTTTAAATATTACCTTGAAATTTGATATTTACGAGGTTGACATCAAAATACCCATAATTTTTGTGAGATTTTGAGCTTTATAGAGCATAAATTTTTTTTCTTGCTCACTTTATTGATTATGAGTATGTCAACACTGATTTGTTATTCTAGAACTTGCATCGATTATACATGTCGAGACCAAACTTTTTGATTTGATATACAGAGATGATAAAGGCACCTAGGATTTAACCCACTAATTTGATATACAGAGATAATATGTAACATCCTGAAAAGGGCCTATGCATTTTTGGTTTAATTGTACGAAATGACATATCTTATGTGAGAACTATTTTTACAAAATTCTTTCGAAAAATTTTTGATTTATAAACTTACAAAAATACCCCTAGTGGTAAATTACAAAAATACCTTTGGTTTATGAAATTCCCAAAATACCCATAGTTCTTATCAAAATTTTCATTACTTTATAAAATGTTCAAAAACCCTAATTTGCAAATTATCAAAAATACCTTGATTTGGAGAAAAATTACGAAATTGCCCTTAACTCACAAAATTACCAAAATGACCCTGATTTTTAAAATTTTTGCAACATCACCGTTTTGGAAAGTAAAATTCTCAAAAAGAACCCTCAAAGTTTTGCAAATTTTGAAATATCCCTGATTTATTAAACTTTACAAATTTACTTCTCGTTAATTACCAAAATACCCCGGTTTCAAAATTTTTCCAAAATACCCCGGGAATTTAAAAATACCAAAATACTTTGTGACGAAATCACCAAGGAACTCTTTCTTTTGGAAAAATTTACGAAAATACCCCTGTAGGACACATTACGAAAATACCCCTGGGTAGTGGAAAAACAACAACAATGAAAACTACAACATTTCTCTGAATGAACGAAAGTTCATAATTGGTTGATGAATGTGAACGTGACTTTTTGAATAGTGAATTTGAGTTGAGAACTTTGTTTGATCGAAAGAACCACTTTTAAACATCTCTTTTCATAAAACTTCTTCGCGGGTAATCAAGTGAAACAAGGACTAATTCATAAAACTTTTTAATCAGATTAAATCGCGACGTTAGAAATGAGTTCTAGGGGACGTGAACTTAGAGATTGTGCCTAGAAAGTATGATGGTTCTATTAAGATCGAGTGCACACATAAGCGTAGTGCGGTGAGTTAAGATGTACGATTATTCGTTAGTAAGTAATTTCGAGGACGAAATTATTTTTAAGGAGGGTAGAACTGTAACATCCTGAAAAGGGCCTATGCATTTTTGGTTTAATTGTATGAAATGACATATCTTATGTGTTATGAATATATTTTGAACACTTTTGGAAACACGAAAATGTATGGAAATGTTAAGTTTAAAAGAGGAAAGTGAACATTTTTAGAACCTTGGAAATGTAAGGAAATGTCTTGTAAGGAAATGTCATGGAAATGTAAGGAAATGTCTTGGAAATGTAAGGAAATGTCTTGTAAGGAAATGTCATGGAAATGTAAGGAAATGTCAAGTTTACTGAGCCGATCGAAAATTTTTGGAAACTTAGAAATGACCTAGAAATGACGAGTTTTAAGGTTTAAAAGGGGAAATTAAGGCAAGGTGGCCTTAAAAGAAAAAGTTTGTGAAATTTGACACAAAAAAAAGGCTTGGAAAAGTGGTCTCAAGATGCCACTTAGGGCCTATGGAAATGGCGCCATATGCAAGAGGAATGGGCCTGAGTTCGAGTCACTTGGGAAGCAAATAAATGAGGTTTTATTTTTGCTTCCAGAAGACTGAGGTGGACGGCACATGGCTATAAAGTAGGAGCTTTTATTCTTTTATAAATAGTGGATAAATAAGGGATTTATTTATCATTATTTTCAAGAGATAATTGTTGGATTAAATTCTTTTAATTTGAATAAAGAGATAAAGAGGAAAATAAGGGAGAAGTGATGGCCAAGTAAGGGACTTTGAGTTTAATAATTTTGGCTAAGTAAGGATAGTTACTGAATTATCTTTTATTTTAAGTGATAATTAAAGGATAAAGTTATCGATAGAGGAGTGGTGGCCAGTAAGGGACTCCTTAGATGATAATTTCGGCTATAAAAGGAAGGAAGGAGGGCTACTCATCAATTTGTGCTTCCTCCTTTCTCTCTAGAATTCTTAGTGCTCTCTTCTCTTCTTTTCTTTCTTTTATTTTTGCCAAGCCGAAATACCTTGTGTTCTAGCCAAATCCTCCATCTTTATTCTTCCTTCTCTTTTCTTTCTAATCCTCCAAAAGCCGAAAGTTGTGAGATCATCATCTAGCCTAGCCAATCTCTGAAGGTTGAAGTGAAGGTGCAATCGATTTCTTCAAGTAAGGGTAAGATCTCATTCGGTTTCATCCTTTTTCTTAAGATTTGCCAAATCTAGGACTAACCCCATTAATATCTTGTTACCAAACTTTGAAGAGATCTTTCGGGATTTACTAAGTGTCGACTACAAGGAAGGAGAAGTTCTTTTCCAGAAGGTACACCATAGGCCACGTGTTCCCTAGTTATTTGGTGAGTTTGGGATTTAAAATCCACAAGGTAAGTTTAAGTATACTAATCCTACTAGGATTTGGATTTATGGCCGAATGGCTTTTTATTAAAGTAGTAGGTGATTAATCAAATGTAGGGATTAAGGATCCAAGCATTAGATCAAGCTTTTCGGATCTCAAGGAAATTTTAAGCGACTGTGTGTGTACCCCACACTAACTTTTAATAAGATTGATGGTAATATGTAAAATATGCATGTTTATAAGAATGTGGCTAAGGTACCATAATATGGTACAAAGTACTCAGGTACGTTTCCTACTTCCACTAGGATTATGAAATATGTTATTTATAACATGTGAAAATTTATAAGAATGTGAATTTAAGTATGATATGCATGATATGAATAATATGGGTCATTCGGGATATATGAAAAAGGGGAAGTGAATGTGATGACTACGGTTTCACTATCTGAATGTGGTGACTTCGGTCACATTATCTCGAATGTGGTAACTTCTTTACATTATCAATGTGGTGTCTCATGACACAATTATCCGGTGGCTATGCCACAAATTTTATATGGGCGATGAGCACGTCGATGCAGCTGATTGCCAAGGTGTGTAGCGGATGGAGGGTTGACTTAGTAGTCCCACGGTGTGACCGGCGTGTGCAGGGGGTGTGTAGCGGATGGACAACTAGGTTTGGGTTTGGGAATGCATCATAACTTTGTATTCTATGTTTTGAATGTGTAATATGTGATATGCCTGATTCTATTATGATTTAGTGTCGTGTACACATTGAGTCTGTTTGACTCACCCGTTGGGAACATTTTTCAGTGATGAGCAGTGATGGACCAGGACGGCGAGAACTTGTGGTGGCCATGCTCAACATGAAGTTTATATTTTTGAGGGCTCTTGAATTTATTTTAGTACTTTGAATTATTTTGGGAATTATTTGATGTAATAAGGCCATAAGGCCATAGTTGAATTACTTTACACTTATTTTTATTTATAATGATTATGAATTTTATCTATTAAAATTTAATTAAAATTTCTTTTAAACTAAACCCCAAATATTTTGTCATTTAAGATAAAAGGGATTTTAATATAAAACGAACCTGTTTTCAACACAAGCCCAACCCAAAACAATATTTTTCTTAAAATCACACAAGATTTCCTAAGAACAAAAGAATTTTGAACCGGTTTACTTGAGGAACATACTAAATCTGGTCAAAGCTCGTGGGCCGGGTTTGGGGTGTTTCATAATAATAATTGATGTAATTATTATTATTAGTTCATTAGTTCTTAGTTAGGTAATTTGTCAATTCAATCTCGATTCTAACCCTCTAATTCAGCCTTATTCCACACCTTAACCCTAGCCCCGTTACAACCCTAACAAAGACCTTTTGATTTGTGTTTCATCTCATATTTCAGTGGTGGAGATTTGATTTTCATGCAAGCCTATGGGATTAACTCTTCATGTTTGACTTTTGAGTGCCTAAATTCTGAACCTTAAACACTTTGAGTGATTTGAGTGAATCTTTTGTGAGGATGTCAATCCTTGTCGATTTCAAATTAAAGGTAACTATTTAGATAAAGGGAGACGCCTATGTTTTGTGCTACAAAATATAAGGCTTATAGTGTTTGAATTTTTAGGACACTTTGAATTGAATTATCCATGTATAAATTATCTCTGAATTATGATGAAACACTATCAACGACTATTATGAATTGAGGGAAGTTTGTTTTAATTGTAAGTTGAGAATTTTGCTTGAGGACAAGCAAAAGCTTAAGTGTGGGGGTATTTGATAAACCGAAATAGTAACATATTCTAGGCCCACATTTAGTATACTTTTGGATGAATTATCCCTTGATTTATGTAAAAAGGTGCTCTTAATCCTTTCTTTTCATGTCTTATACTCAGGAAAGCACCCAAGGATAAAAAGAATGAGAAACGGGCTCAAAATGGACCAAAACGGACCAATGAGGAAATCGACACGGCCTGGACTTGGATCCACACGATCGTGCCAAGTCAATCATCTAGAACACGGTCTAACCCCGACTCACACAGCCGTGTCTCATTAAAGAAATCCGAACACGGCCTGGCCACGATTCACACGGGCGTGTGCCATGGCCGTGCCTCTGCCGTGGAGAAGAGCAATTTCATTCGGGAAAGGATACTTAGGGAGAAATAAACTTGTTTCAAAAGCCTATAAATACACCCTAAGTATGACCTGAAAAGGGGAGCCCAAAGCCATCATCTAAGGGGGTCGTGCTAGGCCAAAGAAGGCAGATTTGTGGGGATTCACTCAGGGATAGCCAGTTGATCCGTCTCAAGAAGCCAGAATTATACTCAAGACCGAGGATCTCCTCTTCAATTCCTTCAGGGGTTTTAGGGATTTCTTATGTTTTGTTTTATCTTTTCTCTTGAGATGTTTTCCTTTATTGTTATGAACTAAACCCTTCTGATACCCAAGGATGAAACCTATGATGAATCTTGTTATTGTTTTCTCAATTACATGATAAATACTTAGCTTGTTCTTAATTATGTGAGCTTAATCCAAATTTAATGTGCTTAGGTGGAGGAGGAATAGACCCTGCCTGAGAGTAGATCCAACATAATTAAGTGGAGTTGATCGCACGCCTAGAGATAGGGTGACGAGATTTTGCCGGATTAGGGTGAAACCTAATATGGGAATCCATAGATCGATTTACTGCTATTCTAGGGGGTTATTATAAGAGAACGAGAGTTCCACTAATTAACCTAGGGTTAGACGTTATTCGCCTCGAGAGAGGGTTTAATATACGTTAGGGAGTCTTACGGATCAAACTAAGTGAATAAATCGTATGGTTCAGTGTTAGATAACAAGTGAAGTCTAGGTGGATTCTTCCTAGGGTATCTCCTAAATCAACTGAGTTTTTACCAAGTTACTTTCCAAATTCATTCTTCTTTGTCTTAGAGTCTTTAGTTTAGTAGTTAATTAATTTAGATTATATAAACAACTTCACTTATTTTAGGCTAAATAATAAAAAGAAAGTTAGTATTAGTACTTTTAGTTCCTTTGGGTTCGATAATCCGGTCTTGCCTTCGCTATACTACTGTTCGATAGGTGCACTTGCCTCAATCGTTGTCAGAGTTAGTTCCAGGTTCGATCATTCTTTTTATAAATTTTAAAGCTCTGATTCACAGCGATCAGGGAACAACAAAAAAATAGGGAAAAAGAAATAGAAAAGAACGTGAAAATGAAAAACCTCCTCTTTCAAAATTTAAAAGTAAATATTTAAAAATTAAAAAGTAAAACCAAAATAAATTAATTCCTCAAAACACACATAAGGACTTGAACCCATAACCTAAAGGTAAACTAAAACACACACACCACCACTGAACTAGCAAGCTCATTCTGACATTAAAACACGAAAACCCACTCAATTGCTCAACCTATTCAATGACCCTAACCACAACCTTAAAACTTTTAACCCCAAATTTTGGTGTAACACCCTTAACCTGGATCCTTCGCCGGAATAGGGTTAGAGCATTACCAATCAAATCACAACATATAATATACATTTCTCATACATGATTCAATTTCACATAAATATCAATCTAACATAATCACATTGTCCCTTATAAGGCTCTACGAGACCTTAAATCATGCTAGGAAGAGGTTCGGGACTAAACTGATAATATTAAAAAACTTTGGGAAACTTAGAAAATTTTCATGCATTTAAGGGTCACACGCCCGTGTGAATAGGCCGTGTGCCTCACACGGCCACTAGACACGCCCGTGTCTCAGGCCGTGTGAAAACATGGCATACATACTTACTTGCACCACACGACCGAGGACATGCCCATGTGCCAGGCCATGTGAAATCTAGAGGGGTTACTGACTTGGGTCACACGGCCAGCCACACGCCCATGTGTCAGCCCGTGTGCCACACACGACCAGTAGACACGCCCGTGTGTCTAGGCCGTACCAAACCTGTAGGGTATACTGAATTAATTCGAAGGGCTACCCCAGAGGACACACGGTCGTGTACCAAGGCCATGTGTCACACACGGTTAAGCCACGCGCCCGTGTGCTCGACCGTGTGGAGTGAAAATAGGCTTAGTTGAAGCCACATTTCTGACCCTCCTTGAGCACACCTAAACCACATCAAATTGCACCATTTTCATACATATATAAGCAACCAAAACATGTTATTTCATACACATTTTATACCATTTAGAAACCATCCTCTTAACTACTCAATTCCATAGCCAAAACATACCAAATCAATATATCAAAATCATCAAACTTACAAAACTTCAAAATGCATCTCCTCATCATCTTATCATCTATTTCATGCCTCAAAACATACCATTTCATCATCTCAAAATCAAACCACAACATGCCATTTCTCAACCATGTTTCATCATTTACAATTAGCCAAATCAATAAACCATCTAGCCAACACATGAACCATGCTAAACTTGTCAAACATAATGCATTATATGCATCATTTATCACTTATCAAACACATAATTCAAGCCAACTTAAATGACCAAATTCACATCAACATTTACATCAAAAACAAGCCAAATCTCATGGCTATATCATATCTCAAAATATATTATCTTAACACTAGCCTATACATGCCATATACCATATATTCATAGTATCCAAAGTACCAACAAGTAGTCGATAGTGTGATGACAGTTCCTGATGATCCCCGATGTCTGAGCTAGCTTCGATAATCTATAAAACAAGGAAACAACACACAAAGTAAGCTTTTAAAACTTAGTAAGCCATATACAAATAAATTACCACATGCATCAACATCATTTCCATCAATAGGAAAACTATAAGTAAGCATTAATAAGTTCACAAACCTTTCTCATTGTACACATATTCAATATCACAGTTGAATTCATTAATTACTTCCCTTTTCAAAGCTTGTATGAATCTTGTATGTACCTCAGTCACTTAACTCTTTCACACATTCTTTCTCGACTTGACTTTTCCTGTTGAACCATTCGGAATCATTAAGGATACTCAGAAATCATATAAAGCTCGTACAATGCCATATCCCGGATATGGTCTTACATGTTATCACATATCGATGCCACTGTCCCAGAATGGGTCTTATACGAAATCATATAATGATGCCAATGTCCCAGACATGGTCTTACATGTAATCACATCTCGGTAATCCTAATGTCATGACATTTATATCCTATACTATTCCTAAGGTTCGTACGGGACTTTTGGATGTCGTAACTTCGTCGATTCTTGCTCGTAATTGCTCTTTCAACATTCATAGCAATTCAATAATAATTAAACATTAATAAATCAATTTAAAGAAATTTATTTGCATATGAACTTACCTCATATATACGATGAATGGATCGGATCGACTACTCGACAACTTTCGATTTCCCTCGATCTAAATCTGATTTCTTTCTTTCTTGATCTGAATCAAGCTACACAAGGGCCGAACCCTCTAAAATGCCTCCAAACTCTCTTTTCTTTCTTTTTATTCGATTAAGGAAGACAAATATGGACTAAATTTGGCTTTAATTTTATTTAATTAACCTTTATTTACACAATTACTAAAATGCCCTTAATTAAAACATTAATCAAACTTATAATGGATGACCATTTATGTCATAATCCACTAATTATGGTCTAATCATATAATAAGGACCTCACATTTAATCTATCAAAGCAAATAAACACTTAAATAATTAGAACGCAACTTTTTCATTTTACGCGATTTAGTCCTTTTGTCACATTAACCAACCAATCGGTAAAATTAGCTCACAAAATTTTCATATCACATGCCATAAAAATCAAAAATAATATTAAAATAATTTTTCGATCTCAAATTTGTGATTTTGAAACTACTGTTCTGATTTAGCTAAAACCGGGCTGTTACAACTCTCCCCCCTTAGGGATTTTCGTCCCCGAAAATCTTACCAGTGAATAGGTTAGGGTATTGATTTCTCATAGCATCCTCGGGTTTCCACGTAGCTTCTTCAACCCTGTGTCTATGCCACAAGACTTTCACTAATGCAATTCTTTTATTTCTCAACTCTTTGATCTCATGAGCTAGAATTTGAATTTGTTCTTCACTGTACGATAAATCTGACTGAATCTCAACTTCGGTCGGGGAAATAACATGCGAGGGATCAGATCTATATTTTCTTAGCATCGATACATGAAATACATTGTGAATCTTTTCGAACTCAGATGGTAATGCTAACCGATAAGCAACTGGTCCAACTCACTCGATAATCTCATAAGGTCCGATGAATCTTGGGCTCAACTTTCCTTTTCTGTCAAATCTAAGTATTTTCTTCCACGGTGAGACTTTTAAAAACACTTTATCCCCGATCTAAAACTCAATATCTTTCCGTTTCAAATTTGCGTACAATTTCTGACGATCTGACGCTGCTTTCAGACTATCCTGAATCACTTTCACTTTTTATTCTGTTTCTCTAATCAGATCAACCCCGTGAATCTTATTCTCACTTAGCTTAGCTCAGTCTAGTATAACAGTGTTCGACATTTACGACCGTATAAAGCTTCGTATGGTGCCATCTTTATACTTGATTGAAAGCTATTATTGTAAGCAAATTCAATCAGCGGTAGACATTTCTCCCAGCTACCTTCAAACTCAAGAATACAACATCGAAACATATCCTCGAGTATCTGTATAACTCGCTCAGATTGACCATCCGTCTGCGGGTGAAATGCGGTACTGAAATGTAACTTTGTACCCAGCGTATCTTGTAGTTTCTTCCAAAACCGCGATGTAAACCTCGGATCTCTATCCGAAACAATAGAAATAGTACCCCATGTAACTGAATAACCTCTAAAATGTACAACTCAGCAAGCTTGTCAAGCAAATAATCCGTACGCACAGGAATGAAATGAGCTGATTTCGTCAATCAGTCAACAACAACCCAGATTGCATCTTTCTTTCTCGAAGACAGGGGTAAACCCGATACGAAATCCATAGTCACTCTATCCCATTTCCACTCGGGAATCATGATTGGCTGCAATAAACCTGATGGCACTTGTGCTTAGCTTTGACTTGCTGACAGATTAAACATTTCGAAACAAATTCGGAGATCTCTCTTTTCATGCCATGCCACCAATACACCTGTTTCAAGTCATTATACATTTTCGTGCTTCCAGGATGAATAAATAAACGACTACTATGTGCTTCATTCAAAATCATCTGAATTAACTCTGAATTTCTCGGAACACATATTCGATTTCTGAATCTCAAACAATCATCGGAATCAACTTGAAACTCGAAATCAGGGTTGGAATCACACTGAACCCATTTTTCTTGCAATTTATTATCAAACTTTTGAGCCTCACAAATCTGCTGTATAAACAACGGTCTCGCTTTCAACTCGGCTACTAATGAACCATCATCAGACAAAGCTATATGAGTGTTCATCGCACGTAGAGCAAATAGGGATTTTTGGCTCAAAGCATCAGCAACTACGTTCGCTTTCCCCGGATGATAGTCAATTATCAAGTCATAGTCTTTTAACAATTCTAACCATCTCCGCTGTCGCAAATTCAAATCTTTCTGAGTCATCAAATATTTCAAGCTCTTGTGATCGGTATAGATATGGCATTTCTCACCAAACAAATAATGACGCCAAATTTTCAATGCGAACACAATAGCTGCTAATTCCAAATCGTGTGTCGAGTAATTCTTTTCATGCGATTTCAACTGTCTCGAGGCATAAGCTACAACTTTGCCTTCTTGCATCAAAACATAACCCAGACCATTCAACGATGCATCACTAAACACTACGAACTCTTTACCCAATTCAGGCTGAACTAATATTGGTGCTTCAGTCAATAAAGCTTTTAACTGCTCGAAACTTTTCTGGCATTTATCTGACCATTCAAATTTAACATATTTTTGAAGCAATTTCATCATCGGAGTTGCAATCATTGAAAAGCCTTTTACAAACTGTCTATAATATCCTGCTAGCCCCAGAAAACTGCGGACCTCAGAAACATTTCTTGAAGGCTTCCAATCTATAATCACAGATATCTTACTCGGGTCAACTCGGATACTCGCAGCTGAAACTATATGTCCCAGAAATCTAACCTCTTGTAGCCAAAACTCACATTTGCTAAACTTTGCAAACAACTGTTTATCTCTCAAACTTTGTAACACAATTCTCAAATGCTCAGCATGTTCAGATTCATCACGAGAGTAAATCAAAATGTCATCAATGAATACAAAGACAAATCGGTCTAAGTACGATATGAAAATCCAGTTCATTAAGTCCATAAAGACAGCTGGTGCATTCGTTAGCCCGAAAGGCATAACTAAAAATTCATAATGACCATATCTCGTTCTAAATGCAGTCTTTGGTACATCAGAGTCTTTAACTTGCAACTGGTAATAGCCCGATCTCAAATCTATTTTTAAAAACACTGTAGCCCCTTTCAATTGATCAAACAAATCATATATTTTGGGCAGATGATACTTATTCTTGATCGTCACTTTGTTAAGCTGTCTGTAGTCAATGCACATTCTCATCATGCCATCTTTCCTTTTCACAAACAATACAGGAGCACCCCAGGGCGAGAAACTCGGTCGTGCAAATCCTCTATCGGTCAACTCTTGCAACTGAGATTTCAATTCTTTTAACTCTGTCGGAGACATTCTGTACGGAGCTATCGATATCGGCGTAGTTCCCGGCACTAATTCAATGCCAAACTCAACCTCTCGGATCGGTGGTAAACTCGATAACTCTTCAGAAAACACATACGGATATTCACACACAACTGGCACTGGTTCAATCTTCTTTTCAGTCACTTTCGTATCAAGCACATAAGCTAAATAAGCTTCGCAACCCTTCCTCACATATTTCTGAGCTAACATCGATGAAATCACTGCTGGTAAACCATTCAAATCATCTGACTCAATCCGAATAATCTCATTATTCTGACATCTCAGATCAATTGTCTTTCAATTACAGTTTACTATCGCATCATGTAGTGTCAGCCAATCCATACCCAGAATTATATCAAATTCATCAAATGGAAACAACATCAGATCAGCCAGAAAATAGAAATCCCGAATAATCAATGGACAGTTCTTGCACACTTTATCAACCAAAACACACATGCCTAAGGGGTTAGATACTCTAATCACAAATTCAGTAGACTCTACAGGCAAAGTCTTACTGGATACTAAATTCACACATATATACGAATGAGTTGATCCAGGATCTATCAATGCAATAACTTTAGTATCATAAAGAGTGAAAGTACCAGTGATAACATCTGGAGATGATGCTTCTTCACGAGCGCGAATAGCATAGGCTCGTGCAGGTGCTCTGGCTTCAGACCTCACAGCAGAATCTTTAGTTACTCTCTGGCTACCACTCACATTTTCCGTGTTTCTGGATGGTCTACCTCTAACTGCAGTGTTACTCAACCTCGTGTTTTGTACTGTATCTTGCTCAGCCAACACAGGACAGTTACGAATGAAATGATCTAATGATCCACATTTAAAACAGGCCCGATCATTCAATCTATAATCATCGATATGCCATTTTCCACAATGTCTACACTCGGGTCGATTTTTTTTTGCACTCCCGACATTAGGTATCGAGATAGCCAGAGCTTTAAAGCTCGAATGTTGCCTTTCACGATCTCTGTTTGAATGTCCCACTGATGCATTAGAACAATTAAACGAGTCTCAAAATTTCTTCGATGAAGATTGATACGATTTACTAGTTGATCTCTTTCTTGAATCTCTTGCTTCAAAATTAGCTTTTCTCTTTTCTTTACTGAGATCCTCGGCTTTACAAGCCCTTTCAACTAGAACGAAAAATTCTTTCAACTCTAGAATCCTGACTAATAGTTTTATAACTTCATTAAATCCATCTACAAATTGTTTGCACATGATTTCTTCAGTGGAAACATATTCCCGGGCATATTTGCTTAAACGTACGAACTCTCTTTCATACTCAGTGACAGTCATCCGACCTTGTTTCAACTCTAGAAACTCTTTATGCTTTTGATCAAGGAATCGTTGACTGATGTACTTCTTTCGGAATTCAAATTGGAAGAACTCTCAAGTAACCCATTCTCTAGGAACCACAGATATCAAACATTTCCACCAATGATACGCATTATCTCTAAGTAAAGATACCACACATTTGATACATTCATCAGGAGTACAAGACAATTCGTCGAATACTCGGATCGTGTACTCTAGCCAGAACTCAGCTCTCTCAGCATCATCATCAATGGTAGCTCAGAACTCTTCAGCCCCATTTTTTCGAATCTTATCAATAGGTGGTTTATTTAATCACAGAAGATCAATACCTTGAGGAACTACAGGGATCGGTTGGGGAACAGGTGGGGGTGGAGGTTGTTGAGCAGCCAGATTCGTTCGAACGAACTCCGTGAACCATTCACTCATTATCTGGAAAAAGGCTTGTTTAGCCTCTCCCTCTTGACTACTTGAAATCGGCCTAGAATTAGCCGGCACTGCCCCTTGAGCGGGAGCAGGCGTATTACTTTCCACATCGTCAGCTAAAACTCGATCGGGATCCATTTGCTATACAAAACACACTTCAAGCTCTCGGGAATCATCACACTATCACAATTTATATATATGGCATGTATATCTAGACTTTAACATGCTATGTTAGTCCTAGAATCGACTAAATCGTAGCTCTGATACCAATAAAATGTAACACCTCTAACCTGTATCCTTCGCCAGAATAGGGTTACGAGGCATTACTGATCAAAGCACAACATATAATATACATTTCTCATACATGATTCAATTTCACATAAATATCAATCTAGCATAGTCACATTGTCCCTTATAAGGCTCTACGAGACCTTAAATCATGCTTGAAAGAGGTTCGGGACTAAACCGATAACATTTAAAAACTTTGGGAAACTTAGAAAATTTTCATGCATTTAAGGGTCACACGCCCGTGTGAATAGGCCATGTGCCTCACACGGCCACTAGACACGCCCGTGTCTCAGGCCGTGTGAAAATAGGGCATACATATTGACTTGCACCACACGACCGAGGACATGCCCGTGTGCCAGGCCATGTGAAATCTAGAGGGGTTACTGACTTGGGTCACACAGCTAGCCGCACGCCCATGTGTCAGCCCGTGTGCTACACACGGCCAGTAGACACGCCCATGTGTCTAGGCCGCGTGTCTAGGCCGTGCCAAACCTGTAGGGTATACTGACTTAATTCGAAGGGCTACCCCAGGAGACACACGGCCGTGTACCAAGGCCATGTGTCACACACGGTCGAGCCAAATGCCCGTGTGCTCGGCTGTGTAAAGTGAAAATAGGCTTAGTTGAAGCCATATTTCTCACTCTCCTTGAGCACACCTAAACCACATCAAATTGCACCATTTTCATACATATATAAGCAACCAAAACATGCTATTTCATACACATTTTATGCCATTTATAAACCATCCTCTTAACTATTCAATTACATAGCCAAAACATACCAAATCAATATACCAAAATCATCAAACTTACATAACTTCAAAATGCATTTCCTCATCATCTTATCATCTATTTCATGCCTCAAAACATACCATTTCATCATCTCAAAATCAAACCACAACATGCCATTTCTCAACCATGTTTCATCATTTACAATTAGCCAAATCAATAAACCATCTAGCCAACACATGAACCATGCTAAACTTGCCAAACATAATGCATTATATGCATCATTTATCACTTATCAAACACATAATTCAAGCCAACTTAAATGACCAAATTCACATCAACATTTACATAAAAACAAGCCAAATCTCATGGCTATATCACATCTCAAAACATATTATCTTAACACTAGCCTATACATGCCATATACCATATATACATAGCATCCAAAGTACCAACAAATAGTCGATAGTGTGATGACGGTTCCTGATGATCCCCGACGTCTGAGCTAGCTTCGATAATCTATAAAACAAGGAAAGAACACACAAAGCAAGCTTTAAAAACTTAGTAAGCATATATAAATAAATTACCACATGGATCAACATCATTTCCATCAATAGGCAAACTATAAGTAAGCATTTATAAGTTCACAAACCTTTCTCATTGTACACATATTCAATATCACAGTTGAATTCATCAATTACTTCCCTTTTCAAAGCTCGTATGAATCTTGTACGTACCTGAGTCATTTAACTCTTTCACACATTTTTTCTCGACTTGACTTTGCCCGTTGAACCATATAAAGCTCGTACAATGCCATATCCCGGATATGGTCTTCCATGTTATCTCATATCGATGCCGCTGTCCTAGACAGGGTCTTATACGAAATCATATAACGATGCCAATGTCCCAGACATGGTCTTACACGTAATCACAATACAATTCCAATGTCCCAGACATGGTCTTACATGTAATCACATCTCGGTAATCCTAATGTCATGACATTTGTATCCTATACTATTCCTAAGGTTTGTACGGGACTTTCGGATGTCGTAACTTCGTCGAGTCTTGCTCGTAATTGCTCTTTCAACATTCATAGCAATTCAATAACAATTTAAAATTTATAAATCAATTTAAAGACATTTATTTGCATATGAACTTACCTCGTATATACGATGAATGGATCGGATCGACTACTCGACAACTTTCGATTTCCCCCGATCTAAATCTGATTTCTTTCTTTCTTGATCTAAATCAAGCTACACAAGGGCCGAACCCTAAAATGCCTCCAAACTCTCTTTTCTTTCTTTTTATTCGGTTAAGGAAGACAAATATGGACTAAATTTGGCTTTTGTTTTATTTAATTAACCTTTATTTACACAATTACTAAAATACCCTCAATTAAAACATTAATCAAACTTATAATGGATGACCATTTATGTCATAATCCACTAATTATATTCTAATCATATAATAAGGACCTCACATTTAATATATCAAAGGAAATAAATACTTAAACAATTAGAAAGTAACTTTTGCATTTTACGCGATTTAGTCCTTTTTGTCAAATTAACCAACCAATCGATAAAATTAGCTCATGAAATTTTCACACATATATATTCACATGCTGTAAACATAAAAAATAATATTAAAATAATTTTCTGACCTCGGATTTGTGGTTCTAAAACCACTGTTCTGATTTAGCTAAAATCGGGCTATTACATTTAGGGTATTACAGAACTCCACCCACGAACTAAAAAATACCATTTTTAACATCATTTGATGTAAAAGGGACCATTCAAATCGATCATACGCTTTGATCATATCCAATTTTAATGCCAGAAAACCCTTTCTTCCTGTTCTTTTTTGCTTAAACGCATGTAGCATTTCATAAGCAAAAAGAACATTATCAGTAATCAAATTGCTCGGAACAAAGGCACTTTAAGCCTCATCAATACAAAATTCTAAAACTTGTTGAAACCAATTAGCAATAGTTTTAAAAATAATTTTGTAAAGTACCGTACAAAAACTTATAGGCCTAAAATTTGACAAGTTCGTAGGCTGAGTAATTTTCGGAATGAGAACAATATTTGCAACATTGAGAGATTCCAGTAACATAACTTTATTCAATATATCTAGACAAAATGTACTCATATCCCAATCAATAATGTACCAAAATTGCTGGAAAAAAAATTGCCGGAAAGCCATCACTTCTAGCTGCTTTCATTGGGCTCATTCCTTTCAAAGCATCAAGCACCTCCTAAGCCGTATACTTTGCCATCAACATCTGGTTCATACTCTCCATTATTCGATGCCCCACCCTAGATAAAATATGTTCTGTATTTCCCACTCCTTTCATGGAAAAAAATATTCTTGAAATAATTTCGAGCAATTTCCCCCATTTCGCACTCATTATTTTTTATTTCTCCCACTTCATTTTCCAAGCCTTTAATTCGGTTCATGTGTCTCCTTTGGGAAGCTAATTTATGGAAAAACGTGGTATTCCTATCCCACATCCTCAACCAATTTGCCCGAGTCCTCTTTTCCCAATATGCTTCTTCTTTTTCCATCTCCAAATTTAGATGTAATTTCACATAAATAATTTCTGCTAGCATCTCATCATCCATCCGCTTCCGTCAAATATTCCAATCTTCTGTTCAAATTTTTTGATACCACACCCTGCTTCTCTTTTATGTTCCTTTCCCATTCTTACAAGGCAATTTTAAGAGCTTTCAATTTTGATAAAAGATTTCCCGACGTTGATTCCCATTTTCGTTGCACCACTTCTTCACAAGAATCCTTTAAAATCCACCAGGCTTCAAATTTAAATTTCCTCCACTCCCTCCATTTATTAACCTAGTTCGTTTGAATTAAAAGTGAGCAATGATCAGAGAAAGAATGTGGTATGTGCCTAATTGAGAAATCAGGAAATGAATTCAACCATTCAGAATTAACCACCCCTCTATCCAAACGCTCTCAGATATTCATCTATAGTAAATTCCCTCTTTCCCATGCGAGCCAAGGTCCTGAAAAACCCACATCCACTAACTGGAAATCCTCTAACACCTTGCGGAAATTTTCCATTTGCCTCTCTTCCCTTGGCATTACTCCAATCTTTTCATGAGAATACATGATCTCATTAAAATCGCCACTTACTATCCAAGGAAAATTTTGATTTCTCCCCAATTATCTAAGGATTTCCCAACTTTCCTCCCTATGCCTGATATCCAAAGCCTCATAGAAACTTTTCAATCTCTATTTCAAACTACCTTCCTCCTCTTTAATATCTATGTCAATATGATTCTTTGAGAAACTGTGCACATTGACCAAATCATTATCATCCCAAGCTAAGCTAAGACCCTCTAGAACCATCCGCCTGAACATCAATCCCATTATTGAAACCACACCTCCTTCGAACCTTTTCCATACGAACTCCATTCAGTTTAGTCTCCATCAAGAAGACTATCTGGGGATTAATAGCCTTCAGCATAAACCGAAGCCTTCGTATAGCCCGCGTACTCCGTAATTCGTACTCCCCATTTTGATTCAAAGCGTCATTATTTGGAAATCCTTCCAAATTAAAACCCAATATAGGATTGATATTTCTCCACAAATTTCTCATCGTTTCATCCCTTGAATTATTCCTTAAACCATACATACTAAGATTTGTTTCCTTAAAAACATGATCACCTTCCTCACGAAGCCAAACAATGTTCATTGTTGTGGCTCTCTTTGGCTACGCTTTTAGATTCAAATCCTATCCAAACTCTATTACATCGCCTCCCCAATTCAGCTTAATAGGACCAAACTTATCATTATGGCCCAAGCATCCATATAAGAAGCAAAATAAAGTGAGCCTTTCATACTGAAAATTCACATAAGTGAATTTCGATAAATGAAGCACAATTTTCTTCCTTCTCTTCAAGGGTCTTCTAACTTCTAACTCTACTCGAATTCTAAGATGATTCTTCAACCCTCAATTTAACTATTTTGAATCATATTCTAAAAAAAGCCCAATAAAGTTCCCCAACTTCTTAGCCATCGTCTCCGAGAAGAAGCCTGGAGGTAAGTTGTGAACTTGAACCCAAAAAAAAAAGCCCAATAAAGTTCCCCAACTGCTTAGCCATCGTCTCCGAGAAGATGCCTGGAGGTAAGTTGTGAATTTGAACCCAAAAAGCCAGAAAAAAAATCAAAGGAACATGTATTTGTGATACACACACATTATAGGAAAGGAGAGGGAGAGGGATGGGTGGGGTGAGAGGGTTTCATTTTATTTTATATTAATATAATTATTTTTATTTAATATTAATATAAAACTTTTATTTAATTTTTATGATTATTTATAATTTATTTGTAATTTTTTAAAAAACCTTTTTAGAATAATTACTAAGAAAATAATTAAAAATGTCAAAATAATATTTTATTTATATTTCAGGGACCAAATTGGTTATTAGCCTTTTAAATTAATGTGTCATGTCATTATTTTAACGAAGGTAATATATGAATGGCAAAATATGTAACAGTTCGATCACATTAATGGCTATTACGTAAGTAAAAAAAAAAATTAGGTGGCCGAAACGTAATCTCGACCAAATTTATAGACAACATGGGTATTTTATCTAAAAAAAGTGAAAAAAAAAAAAGCTAAAGTTTTTTTATGGATTTTTTAGAATTATGGAAAGAAAATATTTTTAATTTTAAATTAAAATATAAATTAATTAAAAGAATAGAATTATTTTCGATGCAAATATGAAATATATGGAAAGAAAGCTAAAAGGATATATAAATTAACAGTCAAAACTCAAAACTCAAAAATAAATAAATTTATTATATAAAAATATTTTTAAATGACCAAATTAATTAATTGCTTGACACTGGGCAACTTATTCACATAAAATTATTTTCATTATTGTAGAGCCTTTGATTTTAAATATTAAATGAAAAATATTACACAAATTTATATTTACATGCCAAAAGAAAGTACTTAAAATATAAGATTGAAATTTTCACTTTTAATTAAAAATAAAATAGAGTATTTAAAATATTTAAATTCTGAACTAACCTGAATTCCAAATTTCTCTAAACAAAATTCGATTAACTTGTCATTTATTTAATAATTACCGCTGTGAAATCAACATTCTTTTAAAAGCCATAATTTACTATTGTTCTTTGGGTTCATATTTCATAATAACTCGACATCATAGTATGGAGTAATAAATTGGATAAGAATAAGCATTAAAAAAAAAAAAGTGGAGAAATAAGATTTGGGTGGATTTCCAAGGACGAGATGCGAAACCAAAGAATCCCAGAGTGGGGAATACAAATATTTAATTAAAATTTAAATAAAAGTACATATTTGATTCATTTGTCTGCTTCTCTAAAGCATAGCTTATGCTACGCTGCTGTGTTGCTGAGCAAGAAAAGAAGCTTATAACTATTTTATTAAAAAAAAGTCTATTTTTAACTTTATTTATAGAAATGGGTCATTTTAAACTTTATTTACCGGAATAGGTTAAAAAACTAAAAATACTTTTACGTATGTGCGTTTTAAGGGAAAATTTAAAAAAAGCACGTCCCTGGGGGAACGCTTTTGCCATGTCAGCATAAAACGCATTGACGTGAAAGCACTTTGTTGACATGGCAAAAGCGCTCCCCCAGGGACGTGCTTTAGCCAGTGTTTTTTTCTAGGGTTTAGGGTTATTTGCATGTTTAGGGCTTAGGGTTTAAGTGTTTAGGGTTTTAGGGTTAGGGTTTTATTTGTTTAGGGTTTATGGTTTTTGAAAATTAAATTAAATTAGGGTTTATTGTTTTTAAAAATTAAATTAGGGTGTATAGATTTTTAAAAAATAAATTCGGGTTTTGGGTTTTAGGGTTTTTGTAATAGTTTTAGGGATGAGTTCTGAAAAAATTATTTTGACGAGATGGATTTTGTTTTTTTTTTATTCAGTCAGCAAAAGTACTGAAAAAAGCTCCCAGCTGGACGCTATTTTTCTATAGTAGTTTTTGAAAAAATAATTTTGAGAAGATGGTTCTGAAAAAATAGGGTAAAAAACGCTTCAAGCAGAATGCACTGTCAACAAAAGTACTGAAAAAAGCTCCCACCTAGACGCTCTTTTTCTATAGTACATCCTGCTTGACCTTAGGCTATAAATGAGTCAAATTTCATTCTCATGTTGCATAAGTTACAGCAAGAGAAATTAGCGAAGTTTAGAAGAATAGAAATTGAAGAAGTTTAGAAGAATTTAAATTGAAGAAGTTGATAAGGTGTAAGTTGGTTTATCGTATTAATATTTATACGAATCATTATATTTTTGCATAATATTTTTTGTTTTGAATTTCTTTCAACAGATCATTTGGTTGAAAATGAGTGAATGTATTAGTGTTGTTATTTACTACGATGGTGAGGTCCGTGACACCGAGAACGGTGTTGTTTTTTTATCGGAGAACACAGCGCGACTGGTTTTTAACCAAAACATAGATTTGACAGAACTCCGTAAAAGAATTAGGCGCAAAATCTTTGGAACGACGCCAATGAGAGTTTCGTCTATTGAGTATCGATTTTGTGCTTCGATTGATCCCGTGACATATGACTCATTTGATATCAAAGGTGGTCGTAGCTTGGAGGCAATGGTGCAGACTCATCTCGCTAGTGGATCACCCTATCTTAAGTTATATGTGCAGTTTTCATCGCCAAATGAAGCACTTGCGACTTCAACATCTACTGCTGTTCGAGAGGAATAAACGATCCCTGCACGACACTCCTTAAGTGGATGGGGCATGCACCTCGGTGGGTCGATGTTCAACGCTAGAAATAAGTACTGGGGAATGGCATCAACTTCTAGTGGTTGGCAATCCACATCTAATTGGGGACGTTATGAAATGTCCACGATAATGGATGATGTACTCCCTACGATGTCCACCGGCGAGGGGACCTCGTATGCTGCAGATGATGGTGGGTCAGATGATGAGTCCGATGTGGATCCACCTCAAGAGCTCGACCCTGATGGTATAAAAGTTGCATTATTTTCTGTATTGGAGCCTGTTCCAACCGAACCTGAAGACGGTGAAAGGGGTTCAAATGAAGAAGAAGAAGATCCGCGATTCATGGCATACTTGCCTCCAGCCCATATGCATAATGTTGATCTATCGGCAGATGATGCGTTGGAGTTTCCAGATCTACCACACAAAAGGCGTGACCATACAAGTTCGTCGTTGGATTCGGTTGAATTGGAAGTTGGTAAGGAGTTTTCCAATAAGGATAGTTTTCTCGGTGCATTGAAACAATATAGCATCATGAACGGGGTTAACTACCACGTGGTTAAATCCAAATTTGAAAAGTTCGAGGCCAAGTGTGCAGTGCGAGACAGTACATGTTCATGAAAGTCATGGCTTCGGTTAAGAAAATGACAGGGTTGTGGGAGATAAAGAAGTTCAAAGGTCCACATACGAGTGTTTTCGGTACAGTATCACTGGATGTTTAGGGTTTTTGAATATTACTGTTATTATTTAATGTTGCATTATTTAACGTACTCATGGGTTGACAGCTATTTCACAAGATCAGCCCAAGATGGATTCAAATATGATAGCGGGCTTAAAACTACCGATGGTGAAGGTGGATCCCAGGACTTCTGTGTCGGTCTTAATTGCCAATATTCGTAGTCAATTCAAGTACTCGCCTTCTTACCGCAATGCCTGGATAGCTAAGCAAAAGGCGTTGGATAAGATACATAGTGGGTGGGACGCTTCATATAATGAGGTGTGGTTGTGGTGTCAGGTGCTGGAGAGGTACGTCCCAGGTTGTGTAACAGACCTTGAAACGGGCCCTATGTACTACAACGACCGCTTGCTCTGTGGATTCCAAGTGTTCAAGCGTATGTTCTGGAGCTTTAAGAAATGTCAAGACGCATTTGTGTACTGCAAGCCATTGGTACGAATTGACAGTACCTTTTTATATCGTAGATATACCCATCGGCTATTGCTAGCTGTGGCACATGATGTTGGTGGGAGAATCCTTCCAATTGCATTTGCAATAACACCGAGGGAATCAGGTGACGACTGAGATTTCTTTCTTTCTAGGTTGAGGAGGCATGTCTGCCCCCAACCTAATATCTACGTTATATCGAATTGGGGCACTAGAATACTAGCCGCAATTGAGCGACAGAGAAGCCTATGGGATTGTACACACCATCGGTATTGTCTAAGGCACGTTGTATCCAACTACTACGGGCAATATCGGTCTACCACTGAACGACGACAAGTGACCAACATGGGTATTTAATTGCCACTAATATTATTTCGTTTGCAATATTCAATTTGTTCTAAATGGAAGAGTGGTATGTAATTATCCCTATCCACTTATATTGACAGGGTACAAGTTCATA
Source organism: Gossypium sturtianum (assembly GCA_025698515.1). Lineage (NCBI taxonomy): Eukaryota > Viridiplantae > Streptophyta > Magnoliopsida > Malvales > Malvaceae > Gossypium > Gossypium sturtianum. The sequence continues at coordinate 25,746,029 of CM046952.1, forward strand.
AGATGGTTGCGATTTTACGGTCAATTAACGATCAAGGCACAAACTATCTCTGTAACATACCTTTCGATCAGTGGACACAAGCATACGATAGTGGCCTACGATATGGTCATATGACCTCAAACCTGGCTGAATGCATAAATTCTGTTCTAAAAGGAACACATCATTTTTCGATAACCTTCGTTGTGCGAGAGACATACTTTTATTTGGTGGCACTGTTTCCAAAACGAGCAGCGGGTTATAGAGGCCAAATGCAGGGAGGCCATGTATGGTACCGGAAGGTAGTGCAAGAAATTAACAAGGCGAAGGCGCGGGCCAACACCATGCACACAGTGTGTCACGATTGGTATAACCTATGGTTTCGTGTGACGGAGTTCGACAAACTGAACTAAGGTATTACCGGCAGGCAATATCGTGTACACCTGAGAAATAGGACTTGCAGCTGTGGGAGGTTTGACGCACTTCATTATCCATGCGCTCATGTAATTGCAGCTTGTCAGAATCTCCGTTTGGATCCCATGAGTTATGTCGACGAAGTGTACAAATTAGAATACATGTACAACGTGTGGAGACATGTATTCCCACCGGTCCCAAATGAACGTAAGTGGCCGTCTGTATCGCTTGCTCCGTTTAAGTTGTTACCGGATAGAGAATTGCGTTGCAAACCAAAAGGTAGACCTTGCTCGATTAGAATATGTGATAATATGGATATTCGGGAAAGAACGAACCAACAGAAGTTGTGTGGATGGTGTAGGAACCCAGGTCATACAATTCGAACATGTCCAAATCGAAATAGTTCATAATTGATTAAATGAAACTAGGTTGCATTATTTTTATTGCCTTATTCAAAAGAACTTCTAGTTTATTAAATAGGACAAAATATAAAAATAATTGACTATTAAAATATTTAAAACAACTTCTATTTTATTAAATAGGACAAATTATAAAAATAATTTGTACAAATATATTCAAAACAACTTCTATTTTATTAAATGAAACAATATAAAAACAATTTGTACAAATATATTAAAAAAATCAATGCATGTGCCAGTCAGAATCAGTGCCACATGGGGGTGGTCAATGGCTACGCACTGGATTCCTTCTTGGTTCAACTTCCGGCGGGGGTTGTGGTTGTTCTGGTTATGGGTGTTGGGAGGATAACCCACCTTGATAGAATAAAGAATGCGGAGGTGTTTGCATCACCCGCGGAAGAGGTGTTTGAATCCCATAAGGTGATGGGGATTAGACATGAGATGAGCTCCCTGACGGTGCCTTGTACAATCCCTCATGTGACGATGGCTTATATACCGTCGGTTGAGTCAGAGTCATCGGGAAAGGAGATGCATCGGGCCATGCATTCCAACTTGGCATAGGACTGGGAAAAGGAAACATATAAGGGATAGGATACATATAAAGGCTAGGATACACACCTGGCATAATCTGAAGAGGCTATGGTGTGGGCATCGTCGCTTAAGGCATTGGGCCCAGTGATTACGTGGGCGCTGTTGATGGGCCCACCCCGTCAGCCCTTCTCCTTAGATTTAAAGGCCCCCGTTGTTTCTTTTCGACATGAATTTGCCGACGCCTCTACTCTTCCGAGAGCAAATATGGCTTGCTATGGAACTTAGACCATGCCATGTAATCCGGATCGCACGTTAACTCTGGAGCGATGATCGGTTCGCGAGTAGGTATATGATCATAACGATTTTCCCACGTTTTGATATAATTCAAGAAAAAGACCGGCCAATGTGTATTTGGTTGTCGTAAGTCAATTTAATGCTCTTTATCGAGCACCTCAGGTGCTACGAGAATCAGTTGTCGAAATCCAAATTGCCGCAACACTCTATTTGTCTGGTGCATCTCGATAGTAGCATAGTTGATCAATGGGACCTTAACATGCCAGATGTTCGGATTCTATAGGAATTCATTCGAAATTACTGCCTGAATTGCCAGATCCTCTTATGGTGTCCATTGAAATTATATGAACATGATAAAAATATTAGTTATATACATAACACTAAATACTAAATATGAAATGACTATGTTATGTATATATAAAGTTATATACATAACACTAAATACTAAATATGAAATGACTATGTTATGTATATATATTTCATTTATATATATACTTACATGCGCTACTGACCGTTGGTCTAATAGAAGCTGTATATCTTCAAGAGCGGTAGGTATTCCAACATAACTCGCCAAATAGTTCCACCTAATTAAATAAAATTTTAGCATAAAAGTATATTTTAAATCTATGTAATAATTGTAAAATCTAATATAAATTTTACCTCGTTAAGAGTGGGAATGTATACGGGTGGTTCACTTGAGGACGTAAAAATGGAAAATGAAATCGAGCCCATGATTGTAGCAGTGATAGGCAACCTTCGATTTTGGCTTTACTTGGTTGCGTCACCCGGCACATCTCCCAGTACAATATCGACAACACAGTAGACCCCCAATTGAGTTCGCCAGCTGCTCTAAAATCGACGAGTTTCAGTAGCCACCTTGGATGTACAAGGTTTCGTGATAAGTCTGGCATAAGATAACCTCCAATGATCTCAAGGATGTATGCCCGAGCATAAAGTATTCTTTCTACTTCAGTCGAATCATCCTCCGGCTCTGGGAATGTGTCTTGTAACCAGTCATCTCAATCTGACCTCTGTAAATATTATCCGGAATCGTACCCAAAAGATCGTAGCATACGGCTCTCCAATCAGCAGATTAAGCGGACCTGGTGAGTACGGACCCATCCACCGGCAACCCCAATTGTAACTGCACGTCCTCCAAAGTGATGGTACATTCCCCGCATGGAAGATGGAATGTGTGCATCTCGAGTCTTCACCTCTCTATGAACGCGTTGATGAGTTTCGGGTCCAACTTGCACCTCTTGCCTATACTGGCCACGTGCCAAAAACCCGTTTCCCTCAAGTAATTTTCTATCAACGGTGATGGAGGACCAGACATATTACGAATATAACATTGTAACACCCGATCTACCGTCTGTTAGAAAAAAATTATAGAATAAATATTAATTAAAATTACATGAATGAAAAAAAATTAAATAATATTCAAAAATTGAAATTAACCCTTACCATTTTCATTTGGTCGACGGAGATATGTTTATGATCGAGACGAATTAATTCCCCAGCCATTGCTAACACGATCAAATATCTTAGAAATTATAAAAAAAATAATACTTATTTAGAAAAAAAAAGGAAATTGTGATTTAAAGAGAGCTTTGAGAAATTTAGAGAGAAATTTGGAAGAAATTAAAGGAAATTGTGTGAAAAAAAATAGGTGGGGGTTTAATAATTTTTTTCATGACCGTTGGCCCCCCAACGGTCAAATTTTTAAATGACCATTGGGGTGACTGTTGGGGCCAAAAACACGGGCTAAAGCGTGTCCCTGGGCAAGCGCTTTTTCCATGTCAGCAAAGTGCTTCCACGCCAGCGCGTTTTATGCTTGGAAAAAGCGCTCCCCTAGGGATGCACTTTTCTAAAATTTCCCTTTAAAACGCGCCTACGTGGAAGCATTTTTGGTTTTTTTTTCCATTCCAGTAAATAAAGTTTAAAGTGTCCCATTTTAGTAAATAAAGTTGGAAATGGGCCTTTTTTAGTAAAATAGTCGAAGTTTATTGTTTGACATGTCGTATCTAATTTGAGATGTATTGTTTAATCTTCTTTTTAAAAAAAAAAATGTTTTGAAGATAAACTAATGAAAGCCTTGGATGCACAAGCAACCCACTGTCTAGTTTCCTTTCTGAGTTCGCGGATTATATGTGGTCTCTTGGCAAAGAGGCATAGAATGGAGGAGGTGAATGTCATCAAAAGCCGGAAAAAGCTTCCATCCCATAATGGTATGATCAAGGATAATGTTGTCCTATTTTGGACTCATTTTAATAAATCTACAAGATGCGACATTATGAGATTTGAGAATCATATTAATGGAACGTAAAAGCAAGGCTTTGCTTGGTAGAGTGGAAAGAAAATTGGAAAAATGGTAAATATAATTTTCCTTTCCATAGATGTGCTTCTGAAAGATGAAAAAATGGAAAAGAACGTAACTTATTTTCATCCATTACTTGGTAGAGTTAAAAAATAAAAGGAAAGAAAATAAAATATTTGAAAAATACATAATTTTGAACTAACATACATATGTCTCTTTTTTTCTCTCCTCTCATCATTCTAATTTGGAATGATTAGTTTCAATGCATTAGGATGAAAATTGATCATCTTTCCTATTTTCTTTCCTCTCAATTTTCTTCCCTACTAAGCACACTCGAATTTTATTTTCTTTCCACTTTTCCACTCCTTTCTTCCATCCTTGCACTTTTTCACTGAACCAAGCAAACCCTAAGATTCTAGCTTGTAATTTGCTTGATGATTTGTACCTTTAAAAGGAGAGAAATTGTGCGCCATTAGGTCACTGTGCTATTGTAGCTCCATCTACCATGATGCTGGAGGGGTTTCAAATTCAAAGGAGTTAAGGAAAAAAAGATGTAGATCATTGATCCTCTTAAGTGCACCCAAGGGGTTGGGATCAATTTTCCTAAAAATAAGTTCATTTCTAGTTTTCCAAATGATCTAGAGGGTGCACCCAACTAAAGAATAGAAGATTATTGAGAAGTAGGTCTTGATTTCATTGGATTAAAGTCATCAAAGAATCCAAGAAGAGAAAGATGTGGTTTGAAGGGATTCAGGATGGAATGAGATAGGGGATCCAAACCAAAGAGCAAGTGTAAAGTGACATTCAAGAAAAAGAAGTTGTGGTGTTTCCCTGCAGTTCATACTTAAGGGACTAAGGGAATCAAACGTAGAAAACTGTTGTGAGAAGAGATCCTTAGTTTGAAAGAAATTATTGTAGACCTTCAAGAAAAAGACTATGATTTTGAAAGAGAGTTTGAGGTAGCACATATTGATCCATGCTTTATGGGAAGTTGATCCAACGGGAGTGTAAGGTCTTGATTGCCATAACAACGAATAAGCATTTTTAATAGAGAACATATCCTTGTGGTCATATTTCAAAATAATTTTATCATTGCCAGCTTGTACCGAGAAAGGTTTATTAAAAATATCAGAGGCACGAAAAGGTCTAAGAATCTCCAAAGTCCTATAGTCCCAAACATTCAAATGGAGATTGGTACACACTTGGGCTTGAAAGAATGAGTCATTTGTTCTAACCGAATCCAAGAGAGGTCCATTTGGGTTAGTATAAATTCAGTAGTTGCTCCCACTCCAAAGTTGGATATCTTTTCCTTGATTGTAGATGTCTCTTCTATGGAGGATGCCTTTCCAAGCCTAGGAGTTAGAAGGCTTAGGTTTATTAGTTTTTAAAGGATGTTTCTTGCTATAACACCCTATACCCAACCTAATCGTCGGGTTTGAGTTACAATGTGTCACATTCGTTGCCAGAGCAACTACGACCAATTCATAATTCAAATATACAATTTAATGATAAAATCAAGCAAATATACATTCAACACAAAATAAAATCATTCTCGAGCTTTATATGAGCTTACAAAAGCTCTAAAACTAAAATGAGGTCGAATTAGGACTAAAATGAAACTTTTCAAAATTTAGGGTTGATATCGCGACATGAAGGGGTTCTTCGTCGTGACGTGACATACTGACCTGTCCAAAAGGTCTCATCATCGCGGCGACGGGTTTCCTCATCGCGCCGTAGCCTGAAGCCCAAATCTCGTCGCGGTGACATCAGTTTGACGTTGCGACGTCACATACTAAACCTACAAATTTTCACTCAAAAACATGCAATTCACAAAGCAACTAATGCATGTTCCTTTTAGACTTATTTTTTTACCATAAGCACAGTAATTTATAGGTCCTATATTGAATCAAAACTCTTACAAATTCAAATATTTATCATGTTTCAACCATGTAATACTTCCAATCATTAAAAAAAAATCTACAATAGCATTCAACCATACTTTGCATCACTTAACATCAATTCAAACATTCTCACTATTTACCTATTAATCATTCCATATTAAAAACAAAATTTTACTTATTCAAAAATCACATTGCATAAATATATATATTGGCATTTCATGTAACATTTTATAAACCTACTATAGTCATCTACACTTAAGCTATATCTCAATACTAAACCAAATTATCAATTACCTTAACTAGACTAGTTTTTATCCTATCTTTATAACCCAAAAAACTAGCTTACAAGATTTACAATCCTATACAATATGCCTAAAATCATTCATTCATTCTATCTTAGCAAAAATTATATATAAACATTTAAGAACTATACATAACACATGAACATCTAGTCAAGTTTATACCTTAACGTATTAACATTTATAGCTACATGAACTTGAAATCAAACAAACTCGACTCAACCTAGATAGGCATATGCCCAATTACAACAAAATCGAGAAATGAATAAACTTTGCTGAGCTGGGTTTGAATTTTTAATGCTGAGAAGACCTTTCAATGATCTACTGGGAATTTAAGCTACTTGCACACGGAGAACATAAAACCGTATGCTGAGTAAAATACTCATTGGTAAATATATGGTTCGAACAAAATAATTAAACTTATGCAACATGCTTATATACAATTCCTAGCCTAATCTCATACCGACTCTTGTACAATTCTTCCATTTTCACTATGCCAAGTATATAATCAAACTTACACAATAACTTATTAGTTATGCATACAAGTTTACCAATTTCACAACCATTTCATAAACCATTTAATTCATTTCCAAAATACCGTATCTAGTTATATCCATGTTCATTTATTTTTCATATTTAGCATACATATACAATATATCTCATTTCTTATCTCATTTCATATCATATTCAAGCTTATTGGCTCATTACTACTAAATGGCCCTCGGGCTCGTTTTCCATTCGTTTTGCGTATTGTATTTCCATTTCATATGTCATTTAAGTAGTTTATTCGTTTATAACCCTATTAACAAACACATCACAATTTCATAACTTATATAACATAATTCCATGCCAATTATCAAATATCAAGTAAATTCTAAATTTTGTACTTTATTCAATTTAATCTCTGTCTCATATATCAATCTCAAACACACCAAATCAGCTTAAATAGTCATCAATTACTTACCTCAAAAATGTATGATGCGAAATGACATGAAAATGCAGTAATTAAATAGGTTTTGAATCTTACCAATCATACTAAAAGTACAAAGTTCCATCAAAACATTCATCACATGAACATCGTTAAAACTTTGACAAATCTATGCCAATTATCACAAATTCATCAAATCATTTCATACCAACCTCATTTATGCCATTCCAAACTAAAAAAAAAAAAGTAATTTCATATACCAAACATCTCAAACTTATATGTCAAGATATATCAATACAACTAGGCATCACCAATACCAAATCATGCATTTCTAAACCACATCTCAACCAACATTTAACTCACATAAACCTATTTACCATATAATTATAACTTGGAGTTACCAAGATTTACATTCAAAAAATTACTTATTCAATTCCATTTCATCAATTCAATCATTTTCGAGCCCATTGGCTTGTTTTCAATTCTTATTGCATGCTTTTTTAAATAATATCACATATCATGTTTTATAAGTATACAACTTTACCAATCATTTCACATTGATATCCAATCTACCCTATAGCCAAATCGCATTAATATAATCCTATTAACCTTACTTGGATTTTCAAGAAGAAAACTTAGATTAGTTAATCAGCACCGCAAACTGGCACCGTAGTGTATTATTGACTAACTCGAAGTATACACCTATACATTTAATAGAGTAATTAGTTCTAAATATCGTCACATAGTTCAATTAACATCCCATAATTCTCAATTCAACATCAAATCATCATGTAAAAATATATTTCAGCTCGACTACATTCCAATTTCATGTATTAATTAAGTCATATAATTTTCTATTCTATTCAATTTAGTACTTGTCTCAATATTGAATTCCAACCATAGCATTTCAACTCAATAACTATTAATAGCTTATCTCAATATTATATAATGAAATATATCACGAATAAGCAGTAACTAAATTGGTTTTAGGTCATAGAAATACAAACCGAAAGCTCGCGTCACTCGTGGTCGACTTTTGCCTTTCCTTTCCTTTTCAACAATCTTGTGTCATTTTTAGCTACAAATAATAATTCAATAATTGTATAATATCAAATTCTATCCAAATTACATTCAATATAAAGTCACACATATTTTGCAAATTATTCAGTTTAGTCCCTAAAATCGATATAGCCATATTTTTAAAATTTGGGCTTCGATTTCAAAATCAATCTCAATTACATCATTCTATTGCCCTCAATAATCTAAAATTATAGAACTATTACACCAATTTTGAAATTTATGCGTTTTAGCCCCTATATTCAAAAACTATAAATCAAAATTTACAAACTAGTCCTTTTTCACTTCTAAGCTTAAAATCTAACAAATTAGCACCAATTTTATCAAATATTCAAAAATGAAAACTTTTGAATACTTTAAACCTTTACAAAATTGTAACACCCCTAACCCGAGACCGTCGCCGGAATAGAGTTAAGAGGCATTAACAGACAATCAGAACGTTTCATTACTATTTCACGACACAAAGTCAAACATCAATCAAACATATTCATTCATAAGTATATAGTCCCTTATGGAGGTCTTCGAGACCTTAAAAATGTGTTAGAAAGGGGTCGGGACTAAACCGGAACACATACAGAAATTCTCAGAAATTTAAAACTTTTCAAAGTTTCAGGGGTTACACGCCCGTGGGGGCAGACCGTGTGCCTCCCACGGCTGATAGACACCCTTGTGTGTCTTCCCAGTGTTCGAACCTGACTTTACTCCACGGCCACTAAGCACGCCCGTGTACCTTGGCCGAGGTCAATTCATACTTGGCTCCACGGCCACCAAGCACGCCCTTGTACTTTGGCCGTGGTCGATCCTGTTGAAACCACACGGCTACCAGGCACGTCTGTGTGCCAAGGCCGTGTACTCTTAGCCAGCTACTGACTTAGCCCCACGATCACTAGGCACGCCCATGTGCCAATCCGTGTGACAAAATAGGCCATTTACAAGGCCAATTTTCCATCCACACAAGGGTCAATTCTACAAGCACATTTAAGCATAATCCCACACACAATTTAGCAACCAATTTCATGTCAAGTGATCATCATATCATCACATACAATCCTCATTACTAAATATGTCAACTTATATACCATATTGCTCAACCAAAATATACATAACCTATAATGTCATTCTTACCTATCATGAAATTATTTACTGCATCATATAAACACCGTGGTCGAAATTTCATATCTATAATTTAACTTAATGATCAATCAAGCCACATATTCAAACACCAAACATAAACACATCAGAAATTATAGTTTCATATTAAGTTAACATCATAGTCGAATTCACTTAAGACCAAAATACTACAATTCAGCCATATTCGCATGGCATATATTTGTATACACACCATTCGGAATAACTCAAAAAGTAACATAACCTATACATGCCATAAACTTTAAGTTTAACCTCAAAAAGGTACCAAAATATAGATGATAGTGTGACGAGCTTTGACGATGATCCCCGAGCACGTAACGATCACCCGAAGTAAATCTAAAACACGAGAGCAAACAAGAACCAAGTAAGCTTTAACAGCTTAGTAAGTTATAAGCAATTATATAACAACAATGCATAATACTATCCTATATAATAAATCAATTTATTAAAATGATCCTCAAGATTTATAATAAAAATTATAAGTTATAACACCATTCATAGACTTTCGTATTTCATAACCTTAGGACCGAACAATCACACATTCAATAATAGGTACACATTGAACTATAAACCACCTTCTCGTCTCAAAACAATTACACATATATATATCACATTTGCTTAATTTCATATGCATATATCACTTATCAAATTTAAATTTCTATTCCTTATAAATCACATATTGATAAGCAAAATACCTGGTCTCAATTCAACCACCCATACTTACTTCACTATCCATATAGGATATATCATCACATACCTGCTCATTTTATTTCGCTTAATACTTTAAATAATCGATATCCTTGATGGATCATTAAACCCATACACTCAATGCCAAACCCTGTAACGTATCGCACACATAGTGCCGTTACATTAATATTTCACACACTTAGTGCTAAATTCTCGTAACGCATCACACACTTAGTGCCGTTACCTTTAATATCTCGCACACTTAGTGCCAAATGACCGATTTCGCACACATAGTGCTCGGTATTTACATTCGCACACATAGTGCATTACTTGAACTTGTTATTCGATTAATTAAACACATATATAAGACCTAAACCTCAATTACACATACATATACATACTTGCTTATTTCATCTCCATATAAACAACATATTCGGCTATATTATTGGCACATAAATATACATCATTTCCTGCTGTATTCATCTCTTAAATCAATATCACACATAGCTATATTATTAACGTATATGTATGCATCACATTCAACTAAATTCATCTCCCAACCAATATCACATTCGGCAATATCAACATTGTACATATTTACCTCTATTAAATACATGTACATTATTATAGATAAATGCAAATCAACTCAATTGCTTAAAACTTACCTCGAATATCGACAGACTATGTTTCCCGACTATTCGATTAACTTGGCTTTCCCCGATCCAATCTCGATCCTTTTTGTTCTTGATCTAATAAATTTCAAATTAAGCTCATTCAAACATATTTTCATTCAATTTAATCCAAAAACACATAAATGGGTAAATTACATTTTTACCCCTAATATTTCACATTTTCACAATTTAGTCCTTTTTGCACAAAACACAAAATATTTAAAATTTGACCACACTTCTTTAGGGCCGAATATTCATAGTCCTAATACAAGCTCATACATTTCATTTATTTTGCATTTTAGTCCCTCAAAATTTATTTTTTTCAATTTAGTCCTAACTACTCAATTTCATCAAAAATTCAAAGACAAAACTTGTTAATCTAACACATATAATTAATATTTCATCATCAAACAACAAAAAAAACAAGCTTCCTTCAATGGAAACTCACGAAACACACATCAAATTCCAAAATTCAAGCATGGGCTAGCTAAAACACGAAGCAACGATCTCAAAAACATAAAAATTTATCAAAAATCGAGCTAAACACATACCTTAATCAAGCTTAATCAAGGCCGAATGGAGCTAATTCTTTTTCTTTCTCTTTTCTTTTGTTTTCAGTCAAAATAGATGAACACTTGCATGTTCTTCTTTTTCTTTTATGTTTTATAATAATATAACTTATAAAATCATTTTTTTATTATTATTAACTTAACATATAAAATAAACATATAAATGCTTAATATACATGCATGTTGTCGTCCCCTACTCTTGCAAAAAGGGTAATTTAAAACATAATGCCTCATCTTTATAAAGACACATCAATTTAATCATTCAATCAAATAAAAGGCTACTTTTACCACTTATGCGATTTAGTCCTTTTTCTTAAATTAAACACACAAACGGACAAATTAACTCACGAAATTTTAACACATGTTCAATCATATATCATAGGCACCGAATATAATATTAAAATATTTTACTGACTCGGATTTGTGATTTCGAAACCACTATTCTGATTAGGGTCAAAATCGGGCTGTTACAAAAATAGTACACAAGTCAACTAAATCGAGCTCCCAGGATCTCAGAAATATAAAAATTACAAGAAAGGGACTTGAAACTTACAAAATTAAAGGGCCGAATAGTTAAAAGTTGAAACCATTTTATTTTTCTTTTTGCCACATGAAGAAGATGAATAGAAGAAAGAAATAGCTTTTGTTTTTGTTTTTTTTTATACGATTAATTAAACTAAATTAATCTTAATTAATTAATTTAAACATAATTAATTAGACTTTAAACTAAATTTAAAAAAGTTAGTGGATTTCCACTGTAATCCATCACCGTTTGACCAAATATTAATGGTCTATTTGGTTAATTGATCCTTTAATTAATCAAAAATCCATAGTGATTAACTTACCATTTTTACAATTTAGTCCTTATACCTTAATCAACTATCCAATTGACAAAATTAAAGGACCAAACTTTAATTAAACTTTATACTAACCTCGTAAATATTAAATAATAATATTTATGGACTCGATCAATGGAAATGCGGTTCCAAAACCACTATTTCTGACACCACTAACTTTCGGGTTATTACAATTTAATTAACTTTAATTTATTTAATCAATACACTATTAACATCACCGGCCACTAACACCCACCTTAACATGGTCTAATTGTTATTTTAGACCTTAAGCCATTTTCTAGATAAAAATCTATAGCAATTAGACTTTACAGTTTAGTTCCTGAACCTTAACTAATCACTAATTCAACTAAGTTACCTATCAAAAATTCAATTCACCTATATAATAAGTCAATAATTACCTTTATTTAATATTTACAAATTCGACTTACGAAAATGGGGTCCCGAGTGCGTAATTTCTGGCACCACTAGAAACTGGGTTGTTACACTTGTAGCATTTAGCTCTTAACATCGTTAAAAGGATGCAGTTTGGTCCAGTCATTATATGCAATGCAAGTTTTGCAAAAGGAGATTTATTAAAAAGTTTAGTTGTGCGTATTCCCAATTCCCTTTCAAAAATTAGGGAAGAGAGCTTGTCTGAGTTTCAAAGATGAAGCTTTTTTTTCATTGATGTTATGGCCGCACAAAAATTGTAGATAATTTTATCAATGTTGTCACAGACATTCTTAGGTGCTTTAAAGACAAAGAGGGAGAATAAAGGAAACGAGGCCAGAGTGGTGTACCACCCCTCACCCGGTCCAGTCGTCGAACCCGAGCAATAGAGTGCTATGAAAAAATACCACACAATTACAAATAATTTATATCCCAAAAATCTCAAATAATTATTACATAATCACATACTTGCATGCATAATCACATTAATTAATCAATTTTAGGTAAATATTGACTATACAGAAGCTTAAAAAAAATAATTCGGGACTGAATAGGGATCAATTTGAATTAAAAACAAGAAGTTGAGAGAAATAGGAGTCACACAGCCGTGTGACAGAGCCCAGACCGTGTGGCTCAGAAACATGGTCGTGTGGCCAAACTGTGTACAAATCAAAATATGGGTCATATGGCTGTGTCCCAGCCCGTGTGTCTGCTCGTGCGAGTATTCGAAATAAGGTCATAAGGTCGTGTCGCCAGGCTGTGTAACAACCTGATGCCATATAGAAAAACCTATACTTAAAATCAATAAGACACACGGCCGTGTGACTGCCCATTTCCAAGGCTGTGTGCACCTAAAGTAGCTTCTAAAACAAGACAAATTTTCATACATTTCTTGAGTACCAAGCCAAACCAAAATCAACCATATACAAACCTTAAAAACACATTCTAACAAGTTTAAAACATGTTAAATCATTCAACCTAAGTGTCTAACCAATGTGCTCTCATTGGCACCACATTTTACAAATGAAAACAACCATAAATTATTTAATTAAACATGCCAAACTTGATCACCTAAGCATTTAACCATTCTATATTTGCCTTGCATCATAACCTCACAACCTATACACAAAACTACCAAAACTATTACGGTAAAAGCATAGTTATAACTTGACTACTACCCATTCCATACTAAAATAATCAAGGCACAACATGTATCAACCAAATTCAAGCAATCATCAATCCTTAAGCCAAGCATATAACCAAATCAATTGAGACCACATTAGGCAATTACCAAGCAATACAACTTTCAAGCTATTAACACTTTGATCATTACCAAAATACCTTACATATTTACATAATTATAAGGACATCAAGATTCAACAAGCCATAAACTCTAGAACCAACACTCCAAACCCAAGACTCTCTAGGTACATGCCAACATCAAAATAAGAATTTCACCAACGCTTGAGTTCGGGATTCTCGCTAGATGTTGAATCGACGTACGAACTGAATAATACCTAACCTACACATGAACAAACGATAACGTACGCTGAGTATAACTCAGTGGTATTTCTATATCCAGTATTAAATTATAATATAAATTATGTAATGAATGAATTAACGACAATATCTAATACAAATTAATATTGGAAAGTTACACGTCATAATGCATCATTTAATATTACAATTCGATTTACTTATAATAATTCAATTTAACATAATTGTAACACATATACATTTCTCCCTATAACAATCAAAATAATTTTATCACATCAATATTATATACACATTTCTAGACTTAACTCTGGTATCTTCTATTCAATTTCATTTATAACCAAAGTCCCAAATACATATCGTTACTTCATCCATCATACTTATTTACATATACACAATTATATTTATATATATCACATCTCAAAATAGATTCAATTTTATATTTATATTATTATATGATATTTCCAAAACTATTCACTTTAATCCTCATCGAAAAATAATAAATTTGAATCGGATCAATTCAACTCTTTTTATCATTTATAGTTTCCTTATGATCTTCCATGCAATACAGTTTCATAAATGCAACAATTGAAGTTGTTCAAGTTATAGAAACACAAACCGTAAACTCCGAGCTATTCGTCGACGACTTTGTCTTTTTCTTTCTTTTTCGAGGAACCCGGGCCGACATTAGCTACAAATTAAAACAAACAAGGTATTTAATCAGTACAAAACCAGATTCACACTCAATTTCTAATTTATGCAACTTTTGCATTTTATTCAATTTAGTCCCTAAATAGGGACTAACATAACTTTCATAGTTAACCTCAAATTTTAATGCTAATTTCACTATTGGCCTTATTTAACTCCCTATTTCTCATTTCTACCCCAAAATTTTGAAATTTATATAACTTAGTCCCTATTGCACAAAATCTTCAATTGACTTTACAATTTAGTCATTTATCAGTACTAAACTTTAAATCTATCAAAATATCACCAAAAGCTTCAACTATCTAACCATGACAACTTCTAAATTCTTTAACAATACCGAAAAATTCAACATGGGTCGATTAGCTTGTAGTACCGAGATTCCGAAAACATAAAAATTACGAGAAAATGACTAAGTTTAACTAACCAATTAAGCCTTGAAATTTAAATGACATGGTCGTTCGTCCCATTCTTCTCCCATTGCTCGAATTGCATGAAAATGAAAGATTTTTTTAGCTTTCTCTTTCCATCCATCCATTTTTTAATTTCTAATAACTTTATGTTTGATGTTTTATTATTTTTTTTTTAAATTTCATTTTTATTATTATCTCACAATTTTAACCATAATAAGCCATGTTACCGTCCACTTCACTTAATATTTGATTAAATTGCCTTATGAGTCCCTTAGCTATGTTCTACATTAAAATTTTAAAACATTTCACACTTTTATCACTTACTCGATTTAGTCCTTGTACTTAAATTAAACACTAATACAAAAAAATTACTTAACTAAAATTCAATTCATTTCTAATATAACTCCGTAGATATTTAATAAATATATTTATTGGTCTAGTTTACTGATATTGGGTTCTGAAACCACACTTTCCAACACCACTGACCTTCGGATCATTACAAGTGGATTTGATAAGGGTAAGCTTCTTTCCAACCAAAGACCTGAGAAACTGTAGCATTTGATAAGTAGAGCTTTAAGAGATCAGCATGATTGGACAGAAGTGTTAAAAAAGATAAAGCAATCGTTAGTAAAAAGAAGATGGTTAATAGGGGGTGCATCTTTGGAAAATTTTCCACCCTTGATAAATATGTCCAAATCAGCTCTAGAGAGCATGAGTGGAAGAAAGTTCATACAAATGACAGAGAGATACAAATGGAGAGAGGATCCCCTAGATGAAGACCTCTAGCCATCCTCTAGCCAATTGAAATGGTTTAGAAAGAGAGCCATTAACCATAACCTAGTAGGGAATAGTTGAAATGCATTGATGAATAAGAAGAATCCGTTTTTGACCAAACCTTATGACTTTAGGTGCAATTTTGAGAAAATCTCAGTTGATTCTATTAAAGGCTTTGCTCATATCAATCTTGAAGGCCACAAGAGATACATTTCCCTTTTGCCTTTCTCTTAATCGTTTGTAGGATTTCACTACCTAAGATAATGTTGCTAGAGATGGGGCGTCCAGGGACAAATGCATTTTGGTTGCAGGAGATGAAGTTGGGGAGAACCTTTTTCATGGTAAACACAATTGTAATTAATAGTTATCATAAAGACTCATTTGGTAGTTTACCAATTATTTCCTAAGCTTATTTAATTTTATACAATAGGATTTCCTGAGCTTGTTGTACAGGTCCAAATTTGCCTGGGGCCCAAACCAACAACAAAAAAGTAAAAAAAATAACAGTCCAATTTACAAACTAAACCTAGCCCAACTAAAACTGGCCCAATAGGCCCAAAAACTGAAAACAACTTCAGGAACCCTAGGGTTCCTGAACATCCTTTGCGCCGCGCCGCTCCTCACGTGGTGTCAGCACCTTCTCCGCTGCGACGCTGCCACAGCCACCTGCAAACAGAGAAAAAGAGCAGAAAACCAACAGTAGCAAAAAGCAAAGGAAAACTATTATTTTGTAATATTGTTTGGCTATAAAAGCTTGGGTCCAAAACAATGTAAGGGAGAGGATTTTGAAATAAAAAAAGGAAACTTCAAATACAAACAGATTCAAAAAATATCATTCGTAAGATATTGATTCTTTTATTATTTTTTTATTTTTTCATTCGTTTTACTTTCTCTTTTTTTCATTTTCGCACTTCGAACGTACATACATATTTACATATTTTTTCTTTTTTATTTTAAAAAAATAGTATACATACGTATAAATATAGCAAAAATAAATAAAAAAATCTCACCTTTTATGACTTTCCGGCCGCCGTATACGGCGGCGTCGGTGGCGGCGCACGGCGGTGGCCCGTCGGAATCCCACCGGACCTAGAGTGCCTGCAGAGGAAATGAAAGGGGAAAAGGAATTTTTTTTTTTAAACAGACTCAAATAATTTTTTTGGGGGGTTTATTTAATTTATATACATACACGAAACGGCGTCATTTTAGGACGTTCATTTAGGCGCTGAAACGGCGTCGTTTCCCAGGCCGACCCGCAGGCCTCAGGATCCGCGTGTTTTGGACTAAGGGTCTATTTGCGCCCTTAGTCCTTCCGCTTTTCCTAACTGCTTCAATCGAATCTTTTTTCGTTTTCCTTTTTTAATTTGGCCCGATAATTTGTCCTTCATTTCATTTTAGTCCTTGTTAAAGCGGTGCGTTTTGACGGACAGGGATAATTTCCCCTTTAGTCCTCGTTTCTTCACGCGCCCTTTAATTCAGTCCAAATCTTTTTTAAATTTACCCCTCTTATTATTTCATGTTTAATTTAGTCCGTGACCTTATTAGTTGAAACGCAACGCATAAAATCTGGGATATTGTCCCATTTGGCCCTTGCAAGTTTCGACATATTATATTTTGGTCCTCTTACCATTTTTTATTTAATTTATCCTTCTTATCTCATTTATGTTTCGATTTAGTCCCTTTTTTATTTTCTTTTATTAATTTTGCTATTTTTATCATTATTCTAATATTGATATTGTTATTATTATTAATATTACTGTTATTATTTTTATTATTAATCTTATTGTTATTACTATTACTATTATTTTTATTATTAACAGTATTATTATTTCCATTTTTTATTACTATTATTTTTATATATTATTATTACTATTATTATACTCACTATTATTATTGCTTTCACTATTATTATTATTATTATTATTATTATTATTATTATTATTATTATTATTATTAATTTTAATATTATCATTAATATTATTACTATTATTACTATTACTATTAATTTTTGTTACTATTATTCTTATTATTCTTACTATTGTTTTTAATATTATTATTACTATTATTATTAATTGTATTATTAACATATTATTATTAATATTTATTTGCTCAATTTTTTTAATATATTTATTTATTTTATCATTTTGTTATTCATTTATTTATATTTTTCTATATAGTTTTGATGCTTCAAATTGTTATTTTATCACCATTATTATTATTAACATTACGGTGTTCTTTGATTTGTGAGACATTGCTCGTTTATTTATTTGTTTAGTGTTAATTCTTTGATTCTAAATTTCTAGCTTTTTCTTTATTATTATTGTTATCTATTTAGAGCTCATTTATTTTAATTTCGTCTTTTATATTGTCATATTTATTATTCTGTATGCACATAAGCACCGCAATTCATTTTACATATTACAACAAAATCATGTTACATTTTACCCGATACATTAATCTTTGTTTCAAAGTAAGAGAATATTCCGCGTTCTAAGATTCGAAAGAAATCGTGCCCTAACTCACTGGGTTTCGATTTTTCTCACCGAGTCTAAAGAACCAAATTTTTAAAAAATTGAAGCATAAGTTAAATAAAAACTTATTCTCGGGGATTTGAAAATGTTGTGTCCTAATTCATTGGGTGTGACATTTTGTTACATCGAGGTAAGGATTTCTAAAAAATAAAGGTAATATTCCGTATTTGGAATTTTGAGAAATTGTGTCCTAACTTACTGGGTTCCGACTTTTCATTTGACCCAAATAACTGAATATCCTTCTTAAATTTAAATGTACGAGTTTTAAATGTCGAAAGACAAGCTTAGATTCGAGGATTCGAAATGTCGTGTAACATCCTAAATTTACGGGCCTATACATTTAGTGTAGGGATAGGTTTACTATGTTAATTTAATTGATATGGGTCTAAATTTGGGCTTAGAATTAGGCAAAAGGCCCAGATTAGAGTGGCATCATTAATGCTTAAAAGGAACAAGTTTTGGGTCGCAAGGAGCCCATGTTTTAGGCCAAATTCGGCACTTTAAATGAAGAGAGGTGACGCCACACACAAGGAATTAGGGGCCCAAGTATTAAGTTTAATGAGGCCCAAATATTTTAATTTAAGTGAGTTAAATTTGGCATTAGGGATTAGTAGAGGTGGACGGCTACAAGGCTATAAAATAGGAGATTTTATGTGGGTTTTTAAGTGATAATATCATAGATAAAAAGGAGAAAAGTTAGGAGCTTATCTTCAAGGGAAGTGTTGGCCGAAAATCCACCACCTAGAGGAGTGTAAAATTCGGCTACTGCATGGCAAGGAGGGTGCCGAATTTCTCCTCTCTTTTAGCTTGAATTTTAAGGGTGTTTTCGATTTTTAGCAGTAGGTTCCAAAATATCTATAAATAGGGGGGCTAGATCCTTGATTTTGACACTGAAAACCCGAAATTTCTCTCCCATTGTGCCGAAATTCCCTAGCCTTTCCCTCTCCAATTTCTTTTCTCCAATTTCTTTAAAAGCCGAAACTCTTCTCCACTTTTTCCTTCTTGTGTCGATTTCTCTAGAAAGCCAAAGCATCCATAGTCTTTTCTTCTGTTCATCCTATTTAAGAATTAGTTCTATACTTCCGGCATTTAAATCTTCCATGGGCATTGCCGAATCCTCTCTCTAGTGCTAGCCGAATCTCCTATGCTAAGGTAAGTGTTGATTTTTGATTAGTTCTCATGATCTATTCCCGGTTTTTGAAAGGCAAAAGCCAAAAGCTAATAGTTTAATGGTTTTATGATGGGCGGCAATTCGGGATTCGAAGGAAGCTTAGTCGACTAGATCTAAAAGCCGAAAATCATAAGTCTCCAATTTTGGGATTTCAAGGTAAGAGGATTTGTTTATTTATATATATAAAATCGGGTAGAATACTAACCATGGCCGAATATAGGAGAGGCCTATTTTCGCAATTATTCCGGCTTTTAAGCAAGGCTATAGATTGAGGATAATAGATCCAGATAGCAAGGACATCGACTAGGATATTGGATTTCGCAATATCAGGTGTGTAATTCTCCACACCATCTAGATCTGTTTGATTAATATATGAAAATAAGTATTACATGTTTTGTTAAATGCCAAAACCCGACATATTGACGGAACCCAAAGAGGGTAAAGCAAATCACCGTGTTAGTAAATGATCCGATTAAATGTTATAAGTATACCGATTTTATGTGATTGCATGGGTTGGGTTTGATGAAAGGAGGAAGTTATATGTTGTAGCGGTTTTTACCGTGATCTGTTGTAGCGGTTCCTTACCGTGATTCATTGTAGCGCCTGCTTAGCCGTGATTCGTTGTAGTGGCTACGGCCATGATCGATGATGAGCAAAGACGACGCCATCAAGGCGTGTAGCGGTGTAGGTTGATTGTAGAAATCCCCAATGGTGTGAATGGTCGGCACGGGGCGTGTAGCGGATGGACACCTAGGATATGGGTTGGGCTTTGCATATTATTTTTGTTATTTATATTTTGATTATTCTGTTTTATGGGGCTAAAGCCCAAATCTAATGGTGCATGAGGGTTGCACACTAAGTCTCGCGACTCACCCTTTAATTTTAACCATCTCGGTGACACTTAGGGCATCGGACCGGGCCGAGAGGAGAGCAAGGTGGCCATGCGACGAGCTTTGAGAATTCAAAGAAAAGACTTAGTCTAATTTTTTTATTTTCATTTAATTAATGGGTTCAAATTTCCTTGTAATAAGGCCATGGGCCACTAGACTACCATTTATGTCTTGGGATTTTGTTGGGCTTTTATTACTGGGTTTTAAGTTTTACGTTTTCAATTAAGTTAAGACTGCATGAAATTTCTGCTTTTATTTAAAATCTACCAAGATAATTGGTTACTTAATATTTTATACTTTAATGAATTATTAAGCTTTCAAATAAAGGTGTAAACCTAGTAATTGTTTTCCAAAATGCGACATGTTATGTAAAATCTCTTAAGTGACATACCGAGATCCAGGTTGTAGCGTTTGGGCGGGTTTGGGGTGTTACAAATTGGTATCGAGCCCGATTCAAAACTCGGCTCTGGGGTTTTTTGGCTTAAAACGTTTTCTAAAGTTGGGTTTTGAAACATGCATATTTATACAGTCATTAGCTCAAAGATGGCACTGCGCCTCCTACCCAAGTCCGCTAGGTAAGTATTCTGAACCATTGTGTGATATAATATATGTGGGCTTGATGGGCTTTATGGGACGTAGATTAGTTAGATTAGAACTTGATTGACTTTAGGCCTAGCTGAAACAACTCTTAAAATCTCATAAGACTTAACTTCACTAAACAAACCCGTGAACGAGCCGCAAGACTAGGGTGTGGTAACAGCATACGCATGTCTAGGATTGATCCTAAGAGCACGGTATTTAAGCAAATCCTAGTGACTCACCTCCTCTTCGCTGAATCCTACCGTGCGTGCGTAGTGACTGTTCACCTTAGCCAAGTTAGGGTGTGGCAATGGGCATCCGCATGTCTAGGAGTGGATTCAGGGAGAGCTTGGTACTTAAGCAGTCCTAGCGACTCACCTCCTCTTCACTAGAATCCTACCTGGTGCGTGGTGACTATTCACCCTAGTTACGAGGACTTGTTGATGGGCTAAACCTTATAATTAAAACTCGAAAGGGACCAGCCACCCTAGTTTGAAAAAAAAAAATTTCTCAAGTTTTGCAAAATTTTCAAAATACGTTTGATTTGTGAAAACTACCAACCAGCCATGAATTTGTAAAATACCTATGTTTTGAAAATTTACCCGAAAATCTCATGTTTATAAGAGTAACCCGGACCATGAAACTAGATTTTTCCCCAAAGTACCCTGTTTGAAAAAAAAAACAACAACAACAACAACAACATCGAAATGTCCCTAGTTAGAAAAAATTACCAACCTACCCTCGTTTTGTCAAATGACCAAAATACCCCTGGTTTGTACAATTACCAAATTACCCCTAATTTGCAAAATTATTAAATTGCCCCAGATTTCAAAATTACCGAAATACCCCCAGATTTCAAAATTACCAAAATACCCCCGAATTGTAAAATTACCAGAATACCCTCACTTCACGAAATCAACAAGGAACTTTATTATCAAAAATTACGAAAATACCCCCTCAAGATGAAATTACGAAAAATACCCCTGGGTAGTGAATCAACGAAAACACCTTTACGTGAAGAATGTAAGTGCTTGGATGATTTTTGTATGATGTATGTGTTTTATTTTAGTTAGAGGTTACAAACTTGAGATCAGTATTGTGAATGCAAATTGAAAGAACCACTCTTAAAACTATTATTCATAAGATCATTAGTGGTTAATTAGTGAAAGAAAACTAATAATCCATAAAATAGCCGAGGAAGTGAAACGGGCCGAGAGACAAGAAAGGGATAAGGATAGGAGTAAGAGTAAGAGAAGTTTTGAGCAGATCGTGAGCATCCGGGAATTATCGTAAAAGGCCTAGGATCGATGGGCTACCTCGTGCTCGACGAGTCGAGAATCGAGCATGTCCTACATGTGGGAGGACGATTATGGGGAGTGCAGAATGAAAACCGGTGGATGCTTTAGGTGTGGATCCACAGACATCCGATTAAGGACTGTCCTCGGATGGATCGGTGCACCCATGGGATGAGGTTCTCGATCAGCCGAGAGAGGTGATCAACAACCACCAAGAGGCCGCAGACAAGCCGAGGGCGATAATGGTAGTAAACGCGGGTCGTGGAGCACCGTGTAGAGGTGCGAGGTTATGCTTTGGCGAGGCGCCACTTTTGGTCTATGCAAAGACGTCACCAAGGGGACGAGGACGCTCTAGATGCTAACATCGGTGCGTACTCTACCATAGTAGACTAAGTGTTTCTTTTGGCTTTAGAATCGAGTGCGCAGAGAAAGCATAGTGGTGAGACTTGGGTAGTACGATTAATAGTTAGTTGGAAATTTTGAGGATGAAATTTCTGTAAGGGGGTAGAATCAGAACATCCTAAATTTACGGGCCTATACATTTAGTGTAGGGATAGGTTTACTATGTTAATTTAATTGATAGGGGTCTAAATTTGGGCTTAGAATTAGGCAAAAGGCCCAGATTAGAGTGGCATCATTAATGAGCTAAAAGGAACAAGTTTTGGGTCACAAGGAGCCCATGTTTTAGGCCAAATTCGGACTTTAAATGAAGAGAGGGTGACGCCACACACAAGGAATTAGGGGCCCAAATATTAAGTTTAATGAGGCCCAAATCTTTTAATTTAAGTGAGTTAAATTTGGCATTAGGGATTAATAGAGGTGGACGGCTACAAGGCTATAAAATAGGAGATTTTATGTGGGTTTTTAAGTGATAATATCATAGATAAAAAGGAGAAAAGTTAGGAGCTTATCTTCAAGAGAAGTGTTGGCCGAAAATCCACAACCTAGAGGAGTGTAAAATTCTGGCATCGCATGGCAAGGAGGGTGCCAATTTCTCCTCTCTTTTAGCTTGAATTTTAAGGGTGTTTTCGGTTTTTAGCAAAGAGGTGCCAAAATATCTATAAATAGGGGGCTAGCTCCTTGATTCCGACATGCATCAAAACCCTAAATTTCTCTCCCATTGTGCCGAAATTCCCTAGCCTCTCCCTCTCCAATTTCTTTTCTCCAATTTCTTTAAAAGTCAAAACTCTTCTCCATTTTTCCTTCTTGTGTCGATTTCTCTAGAAAGTCAAGCATCCATAGTCTTTTCTTCTGCTTCATCCTATTTAAGAATTAGTTCTATACTTCCTAGGCATTTAAATCTTCCATGGGCATTGCTGAATCCTCTCTCTAGTGCTAGCCGAATCTCCTATGCTAAGGTAAGTGTTGATTTTTGATTAGTTCTCATGATCTATTCCCGGTTTTTGAAAGGCAAAAGCCAAAAGCTAATAGTTTAATGGTTTTATGATGGGCGGCAATTCGAGATTCAAGGAAGCTTAGTCGACTAGATCTAAAAGCCGAAAATCATAAGTCTCCAATTTCGGGATTTCAAGGTAAGAGGATCTGGTTATTTATATATATAAAATCGGGTAGAATACTAACCATGGCCGAATATAGGAGAGGCCTATTTTCGCAATTGTTCCAAATTTTTAAGCAAGGCTATAGATTGAGGATAATAGATCCGGATAGCAAGGACATCGACTAAGAATATTGGATTTCGCAATATCGTGTGTAATTCTTCACACCATCTAGATCTGTTTGATTAATATATGAAAATAAGTATTACATGTTTTGTTAAATGCCAAACCCCGACATATTGACGGAACCCAAAGAGGGTAAAGCAAATCACCAGTGTTAGTAAATGATCCGATTAAATGTTATAAGTATACCGATTTTATGTGATTGCATGGGTTGGGTTTGATGAAAGGAGGAAGTTATATGTTGTAGCGGTTTTTATCGTGATCTGCTGTAGCGGTTCCTTACGTGATTCTGTTGTAGCGCTTTTGCCGTGATCTCGTTGTAGTGGCTACGGCCATGATCTAATGATGAGCAGCACGATCGCCATCAAGGCGCAGTAGCGTGTGGGTTGATTGTAGAAATCCCCAATGGTGTGAATGACTGAGTGCGGGGCGTGTAGCGGATGGACACCTAGGATATGGGTTGGGCTTTGCATATTATTTTTGTTATTTATATTTTGATTACTCTATTTTATAGGGCTAAAGCCCAAATCTAATGGTGCATGAGGGTTGCACACCGAGTCTCGCGACTCACCCTTTAATTTTAACCATCTCGGGTGACACTTAGGCATCGGACCAGGTGGAGAGGAGAGCAAGGTGGCCATGCGACAGAGCTTTGAGAATTCAAAGAAAAGACTTAGTCTATTTTTTTATTTTCATTTAATTAATGGGTTCAAATTTCCTTGTAATAAGGCCATGGGCCACTAGACTACCATTTATGTCTTGGGATTTTGTTGGGCTTTTATTACTGGGTTTTAAGTTTTACGTTTTCAATTAAGTTAAGACCTGCATGAAATTTCGGTTTTTATTTAAAATCTACCAAGATAATAGGTTACTTAATATTTTATACTTTAATGAATTATTAAGCTTTCGAAATAAAGGTGTAAACCTAGTAATTGTTTTCCAAAATGCGACATGTTATGTAAAATCTCTTAAGTGACATACCAGATCCGGTTGTAGCGTTTGGGCCGGGTTTGGGGTGTTACATGTCGTATTCTAACTGACTGGGTATGATATTTCACCCCTTCGAAATAAGCGGGTCTCAGCATCCAATTTAGTTTATTCAAGTTTTTTAAATAAAAAGGGATCGTATTTTAAATTCTTTTCGAGTTTTCGATTTTCGACACTAAGACACTAATTAATCAACTAGGTACCAATTTTGGGCGTTACGAGGGTGCTAATCCTTCCTCGTGCGTAACCGACTCCCGAACCCGTTTTCTAGATTTTGCAGACCAAAAATCATCGTTTTGATAAATTTAAATTTTTTATTAAAATGATTGAATTACGAGGTGACCCGATCACACCTCATCAAAAATGATTGGTGGCGACTCCCGTTTTTCGTTTTCATTTTCAAAATCAAAGTCGACCCCATTTTACAAAAAAATGATTTTGACACTTGTGTCATCTTTTTTATATATAATAGAACTATTCAATGGTGATCATGACAACACAATGATAATTGTAATGAGAAAAAACAAATAACATATAAAAAATTGGCATATTACAAACAATGAAAAAAATAAAAAAAAATAATTCCATGATAAAAAGAAATGTAAAATTAAGAAGGAAATGAAATGTGTAGAAAAACTTTTAAATGGTAAATTTGAAAGGAAAGGGTTTGAAGTGAAATTTGGAATAAAATTGATTAAAGGGTTTGGGGTAAAATTAAAAGAGTTGAAATTTTTTTTATTTTAAAGTGCTGAAGAAAGTTGAGATGGAAGAATTTGAACTTGATCTCGTGTCGTCACCCATGAGTAATGAAGTCAGAGTAACCAGGGGCGAAGCCAGGGGGCTGGCATGGGTCCCAGCCCCCCCTAAAAGGTAAAATTACTATTTAGGCCCTTGAATTTTTTTAAAAAATTTAAATTAGTAAAGGTAAAACTGCACTTTGACCCCCCTAAAATTATAAAAATTCGATTTAATCCTTTACAAATTAGAAAGATGTAAACTATAAAAAATTAAAATTTCATCCGGCCCCCCCTAAAAAATTGTCCTGGCTTCGTCCCTGAGAGTAACGCCATCAAAAATCTGCTTTATGATATTTTTGACCGAATCTGTAAAAAGGACTCCTAACTTCACCAGCCATAGGATCAAGGCCATATCATTATGTCCAATGATTGGGATCAAATTATGTCCAATGATTGGGATCAAATTTTCAAACGATCTTAAAAATTATATTAAAATTTTAATAAGATAATTTGAATTTTTAAAATTTAGATAAATATTTAATTAAATAATAAAATTAATTAGATAATTATCCATATGATTTAACTTAAATATTTATTTATATATTATCTAATTTAAAATTTAATTTTAAAATAAAAATATTAAAAAATTAATTACTAAATTTGGAAATAATTTGGATAATTTAAGTAAAATTAAAATATAAGTAAAATTTACATTTCAAAATTTTATATATTATCCACTTGATTATAAAATATTTATTATTAAATAAGAAAATTAAATATAATAATTTGGAAAATTATTATATTTGTCGAAACCATTTTTAAAATCGGGTTTTGAAAAACAGGGATCGACTTGAAAAACAAAAACGGAGTCGCCACCAATCATTTTTTACTTAGGTGTGGTTGGATCACCTTTTAAAATGTTTTATTTAAAACCTTTAATTTTGGTCCGCGAAAAACAGGAAAACGAAGGGTTAGCACCCTCATAACGCCCAAAAATTGGTACCTAATCGATAAAATCATGTCCAAATGTTTGAAATTTAAAAGTATTTAAAAATATGATTTCTAAAAAACTTCGAGCAATTTGATTTAAAATTTGAGAGTTCTTCGATCCGAAAGGATATAAATATCACATCCAGCACGATTGGACACGATATTTTTAAACCCTCATAACTAAGAACATCTCATAATTTACAAAACTTCGAGCAATTTTGATTTAAAATTTGAGAGTTCTTCGATCCGAAAGAATATAAACATCACATCCAAAGACGATTGGACATGATATTTTTAAACCCTCGTAACTAAGATCATCTCATAATTTATAAAAACTTCGAGCAATTTTGATTTAAAATTTGAGAATTCTTCGATCCGAAAGAATATAAACATCACATCTAGCACGATTGGACATGATATTTTTAAACTCTCGTAACTAAGATCATCTCATAATTTATAAAACTTGTTAAAAGGATATTTAGTTATTTAGCCAAACGGAAAATCGCAACCCAACACGATTGGGCACTATTTCTCGAATTTCTAAATACCTAAACATTGCCTTATTTTAAAAACCTTTGGATGAAATATAATAATTTTAAAATTTTAATAAGATAATTTGAATTTTTAAAATTTAGATAAATATTTAATTAAATAATAAAATTAATTATATAATTATCCATATGATTTAACTTAAATATTTATTTATATATTATCTAATTTAAAATTTAATTTTAAAATAAAAATATTAAAAAATTAATTACTAAATTTGGAAATAATTTGGATAATTTAAGTAAAATTAAAATATAAGTAAAATTTACATTTCAAAATTTTATATATTATCCACTTGATTATAAAATATTTATTATTAAATAAGAAAATTAAATATAATAATTTGGAAAATTATTATATTTGTCGAAACCATTTTTAAAATCGGGTTTTGAAAAACGGGGATCGACTTGAAAAACAAAAACGGAGTCGCCACCAATCATTTTTTACTTAGGTGTGGTTGGATCACCTTTTAAAATGTTTTATTTAAAACCTTTAATTTTGGTCCGCGAAAAACAGGAAAACGAAGGGTTAGCACCCTCATAACGCCCAAAAATTGGTACCTAATCGATAAAATCATGTCCAAATGTTTGAAATTTAAAAGT
The DNA here is from genome assembly GCA_025698515.1 of Gossypium sturtianum. Lineage (NCBI taxonomy): Eukaryota > Viridiplantae > Streptophyta > Magnoliopsida > Malvales > Malvaceae > Gossypium > Gossypium sturtianum. The sequence goes on from CM046952.1 coordinate 25,773,943, forward strand.
ATTTAAAAATATGATTTCTAAAAAACTTCGAGCAATTTGATTTAAAATTTGAGAGTTCTTCGATCCGAAAGGATATAAATATCACATCCAGCACGATTGGACACGATATTTTTAAACCCTCATAACTAAGAACATCTCATAATTTACAAAACTTCGAGCAATTTTGATTTAAAATTTGAGAGTTCTTCGATCCGAAAGAATATAAACATCACATCCAGCACGATTGAACATGATATTTTTAAACCCTCGTAACTAAGATCATCTCATAATTTATAAAAACTTCGAGCAATTTTGATTTAAAATTTGAGAATTCTTCGATCCGAAAGAATATAAACATCACATCTAGCACGATTGGACATGATATTTTTAAACTCTCGTAACTAAGATCATCTCATAATTTATAAAACTTGTTAAAAGGATATTTAGTTATTTAGCCAAACGGAAAATCGCAACCCAACACGATTGGGCACTATTTCTCGAATTTCTAAATACCTAAACATTGCCTTATTTTAAAAACCTTTGGATGAAATATAATAATTTTGCAAAAAATGTATTTTCATAATAATCCATGTAACAATATTACATTTATACATTATCAAACGTAAATATTAAGAGCAATCGTGAAATAATAAATAAATAAATACAAATTATAAAGTATGCAATAACGATTTCAAAATCCATAGTAAGCATAAGAATTCAAGAAATGGATACAAAGTTCTATAAATAAGATCAATTATGAGAAACCAATAAATTGATAATATATTCTAATCATTAAATAAATATTATAATAAAAAAATGATAACTTTGTAAAGTAATTAATATGTATAACAATATATAAAAAGGACTTAAAATATATATAATAAAAATAATATTAGTAAAAACAGAAATAAAAATAATAACGAAAATAGTAGTAATAATATTAGTAATAAAATAATAATAAAATGATATTAAAAATAAAAATAGTATTAATAATAAAATAATAGTAATGATATTAAAATTAATAATAATAAATAATAATAGTGAAAAAGTAAAGATAATATTAATAATAAAAAATAATAGTAATAGAATAATAAAAATAATAACGTTAGTAATATTAAAAGTAATAAAAACAAATACAATGACAGTAATGATATAAACAAAATAATGACTAAAATAAAAAAAGGACTAAATTTAACTTAAAAATAAAATTTTGGGGTAAAATCAGAAATAAAAACAAAAGGAGGATTCAATTGGAATACACGAATAACCAAAAGGGGCTAAGAGGGAAAATATCCCACGCTCTCCAAAACGCGGCGCTTCGATCAGGACCAAATCAAAAACAGAACAAAACTTAAGGGTAAAATCAAAAATAAAGGAAATCTTAATTTAAAAGAACCAAAAATGCGGAAGGGCCTGATGCGCAAATATCCCATTTTTAAATAAAACACGCGGACCCCAGGTGGATCGGGTCGGGTCAGTCCGACCCACCTCAAAACGACACCGTTTCAGTGTTAAATGGCCTAGGGTGAAACGACGTCGTTTCACCCTTCCTATATAAGTAAAAAAAATTTAACAAAAATTCATTTTCCTTCCTTTTCTTCAAAAAAAAAAACAAAAACTTTTCTTTCCCCTTCTCTCTCCCTTGCGATTTCCGGCGAGGCTCCAAAGATGGCTCGCCGCGCGCGCTTATATCGTCGCCACACCGCTTATGATGGCCAAACCCTAAAAACGTAAGTATTTTTCCCTTTTTCTATTTTATTTTAAAATCAGCTTGTAAATAAAATAGAAGAAAAAAAAGTGAAAGAAACAAGAATGCGAAACGAAAGGTAATAAACCTCTGAACTTTTGAATCGGATTTTTATTGCTTGTTTGTTGCTCTTTGTATTCAATGTATATTTTCCTCTCTATCTCCTCTATTCGTATTCCCCCTTTCTCTTTGCTTACAGATGGGTTTTTATAACCCGAAAGAAAAAAATGAAAAAGGAAATATATTCTGGCATATCTGTTGCTATCTGTTCCTTCCATTTTTTTTGCATGTTGACGACGAAGAGAGCGGCGGTGATAGGGCTTTATTCGTGCGAATCGCGGTCTGATAGCGTCGGTGGCTGCGGAGTGCTAAGGCGAAACTTGCGCGCGAGGTCAGTTGTGGCGCAGTTGAAACCCTAGGGTTTCTGCGTCCGAAAAACCAATCGGGCCATTTGGGCCAAGGTTTAGATTGGGCCTGGGTAGGTAATTAGGCTTGGGTCTGTATTAGTTTGGGTTCTGGGCTATTGGTTTGAGTAGTCTGGTTTTAGGTTGTAAGTGGGCTACGGGTGTTAATGGGTTTCATAATTGTAAATGGATAATTTAAAAACACTGGTTTTTATTTGGTTTATTTTAAAGCCCGGTCAAAATTGGGCTCTTACAGTTGCCCCTCTTTGCTCATTGTCGTGTAACGAGGATAGAGCAAAGACTATAAAAGGACCAATTTTGACCGGTTTTGGCCAAGCCTCGACCTCTTGATCATTGTCTTCTTTAAATGATTCCAACTTCACTACAACTTCAACGGTATTGGAACATCTTGATTTCAGTAAGTTTGATAGCTTCAACTTCATGAAGGTAGTATCCACTATCTTTTGATCTGCTCCACTACAAATTCAGGGAGACCAGATCTGATATTTTCAATCTGATCCCTACAAACTCAGGAATCACCAGACTGATGTCTTCAATCTGTTTCCTGCAAAGCTCAGAAATGCCAGATTGGTATCTTCGACCTGCTTCTTGTAACTTCAAGAATGCCAGATCTGTTATCTTCAATCTGCTTCCTACAAAGCTCAGAAATGCCAGATTTGCTATCTTCAATTCTTCCTGCAAAGCTCAGGAATGCTAGATTTGCTATCTTCAATCTGCTTCCTGCAAAGCTCAGGAATGCCAAATTTGCTATCTTCCATCTGCTTCCTGCAAAGCTCAGGAATGCCAGATTTGTTATCTTCAATCTGCTTCCTGCAAAGCTCAGGAATGCCAGATTTGCTGTCCTCAATCTGCTTCCTGCAAAGCTCAGGAACACCAGATCTGCTATCTTCAATCTGCTTTCTGCAAAGCTCAGGAACGCCAGATTTGCTGTCTTCAATCTGCTTCCTGCAAAGCTCAGGAACGCCAGATCTGCTATCTTCAATCTGCTTTCTGTAAAGCTCAGGAACGCCAGATCTGCTATCTTCAATCTTCTTCCTGCAAAGCTCAGGAACGCTAGATTTGCTGTCTTCAATCTGCTTCCTGCAAAGCTCAGGAACGCCAGATTTGCTGTCTTCAATCTGCTTCCTGCAAAGCTCAGGAACGCCAGATCTGCTATCTTCGGTCTGCTCTACTGCAAACTCAGGGATGTCAGACTGGTGGTTAAATCTGTTCCACTACTGCTTAAGGAGACAATATTTGTCGTTCGATCTTGGTCCACTACTGCTTAGCGTGACAAGATCTACAATCTTTGACCTATTCCACTGCTGGTCAGGGAGATAGGGCCGGTGGCTTAAATCTGTTCCACTACTGCTTAGGGAGACAAGATTTGTCGTTCGATCTTGATTCCCTACTGTTTAGGGTGACAAGATCTACAATCTTTAACCTATTCCACTGCTGGTCAGGGAGATAGGACTGGTGTCTTCGATCCGCTTCCTACAACTTTAGGAAGATAAGATCTTCTATTTTCGATTTTCTCCACTGCAACTTCAGGGAGATAAAATCTTCTGTTTTTAGTCTACTCCACTGCAACTTCAGGGAGATAAGACTAACGTCTTCGATCTGCTTCCTGCAACTTCAGGAAGATAAGATCTTCTTCTTTCGATTTGCTCCACTGCAACTTCAGGGAGATAAAATCTTCTGCTTTTCTAGTCTACTCACGCAACCTTAGGAGATAAGACTAAAACGTCTTCGATCTGCTTCCTGCAACTTCAGGAAGATAAGATCTTCTACTTTCGATTTGCTCCACTGCAACTTCAGGGAGATAAAATCTTCTATTTTTAATCTACTCCACTGCAACCTCAGGGAGATAAGACTACAACGTCTTCGATCTGCTTCCTGCAACTTCAGGAAGATAAGATATTCTGCTTTCGATTTGTTCCACTGCAACTTCAGGGAGATAAAATCTTCTATTTTTAGTCTACTCCACTGCAACCTCAGGGAGATAAGACTAAAACGTCTTCGATCTACTTTCTGCAACTTCAGGAAGATAAGATCTAAAACTTCACCGATATCGCTACGCCGTCTACTGAAGGACATATCCTGTAGACTCGGTTTCATGTGTTATGAGTGTCATGAATGCAACATGTCATGAAAATGATTCCTCTTAAAGGACTAGGGTTAGAATGCAATGACCGGAACGAATCAAATGCTCCTAATGAAATTTACAAAAATGTTATGAGTATGATTCCTATCGTAGGTGTTATTACTCATTTGTTTTTCATTCATGTTCTGCTCAAATAATTTTCCCCATGGTAATTCTGAGTCCTCTCTACTTGAACCTTGGGACATTAATTGGTATCTCCCACTGCAACTTCAGGGAAATAACTTTTAATTTCTTCCATCTTTCTATTACCATTCAGAGGTACAGAACTTGTACTACTTTCAATCTGTTACACCGTTCCCTGGGTGTAATGACCAGATGTATGAATGCAGGGTATCCCGTCGATGATCCTCTTTACACTTGGATTGACCTTGTTCGTCATTTTTCGATGTGGTATCACCAACGAAATTGTCTTATCCAATAAAAATTTGAAGAGATAATCATTCTTCCATGTTTCCAGCCCTTAGGCTTGGTGAGTTCTGAACAATAGTCATGCTTCAGATTCCTCATATTATTTAGAAGCTTCTAGAGTAATATGCGAAACTCCTTTTATGAAAGTGTTATTAGCCCATAAATTGTTATTTCAATATAAAATGCTTGAAAAAGGTCATAAAAATGGACGAGAAAGAAATTAGTCAAGAGCGTAGCTCTGAGAAATAATTTAATCAAAGATAACCCAGGCAATAAAAGAAAATTGATTTGGGCGTATCTCAAAAAAGAATAAAACAATCAAAGATAACGAATTTCAAAACTAGGTAAGAATGAAGCTAGATGCCCCAGATGTCGTAGCTTGAGCTTCTTTGTTCCAACTTCTTGAGGACCATTTTAAGCTTAATATGTGTTTAGGGGATCCGGAGTACTTTGTCGATGCCCCAAGATGTAATATACTTCCTCATTGCTAATTCGAATGTAGTAAGACTACTGTGTGCCCCACTTTTGATCAAAATTTGAGCCACCCTTTTCGGGTTTTCAACTCAAAGCCCCTTTGGTCTCAAAGCGCCCTTTGCGGGTTTTCGCCTTCACCTCTCCTTTTTCTTTTTCTTTTTTCTCTCTCTTTTTTTTTTGTTCGAGGTACCCTTTACGAGTTTTCACCTTGGTCTTTCAGGTAAAATATCTCCTAAATTCACCAAATTGGGCAAGTCTTTGCCATCCATCTCGGTCAGTATCAATGCTCCTCTAGAACAGGCCCTATATAAGTCCTTCCCAGTTTGGCATATGGTTTCCTCTAAAATCATTTTGTAAAGGAAAAAATTTCTTTAACATCAGGTTCCCTTTGTGGAATTCTCTTGGATGAACCTTTTTGTCGTAAGCTCACATCATCCGACCATGATGGATAACTTTTAACCTCTTCTTCGATCAGGTTCAATTGGAAAAAATGCTTCAATTCTATAATGGGCAAGATGTTGCCCCAGTGAAGATTCTAGCCAATGTTTGATAATCATAGAGAGTAGTGATAGCTTCTTATGCCAATCTTTACAGGTCTTAGCCACCTTTCATTTCTTTCTTTCTTTCTTTCTTTTTTTTTTGGCAACTTTTGCTGTACAGTGATATGTTGCATGATCTTTGGACAAACTGTAAACTTTGACTTTGTATAGTTATTTAAACGCGATCTTTTTGATCTTTTCCTTCATTTTTTTTGATGAATTTGATGACTTCGACCTTGTAATATTGGCATATGAAGCTACTTCCACTCTCTTAGTGAAGTAAACGATAACTATGCCGATGAGTCGATATTGATTAAAAGCTTTTGACGAGATTGGCCCCATCACATCCATGCCTCACATATGGAAATTTTGTGAAGAACTGGAGTAGGCATATGAATCTTGTCTTCTTTAATTCCATATTTGCAGTATGACTGATGCTGTCCCCTTCAATGGTGAATCAACAGTGCCCGATCCTCTTTATTTAGCCAAGGCATGTCCTGATATAATTGTGCGAAAACAACTCAATGATTTCTTGCTTTATTTTTATGGTGAGCTAGGCTTCGGTCTTCACCTTTTCCCTAGGCTCATAATATCCAATGACCCTTTGTAGAGTAAGGTCGATTTTTCATCTTGTTCTACCATCTTTAACAAATCAGAAGGTAGGTTACAATCTTTGTCATCTTCGAAGTCCTTAGATCCCCTAGATCCATATCTCATTTAAAAAGAGAGTCAGTAACAACATCGCTCACGTCGTTGATATCTGGGTACCTAGGTATGAAGGCGAACAAATCCAAAGAATAAATGATTCTAAGGATGATTATTGGTATGGTCATGAATAAAGAATGAAAGAATATGATAAAAGAATATACAATATGAAATGGAAAGAATAAAAAAAAGAAATGCATTTCATTGAAATAAAAATTTAGGACACGAGTCTATTTCACAAAAGGGGTTCTTATTGCCTCTAAGCTTAAGGCAACAAGCATGTTTTGCACATTAATCTAGATTAGCCCTAAAAGTACAGGGATTTCTTCCACAGTCTCATAATTCAAAACTCTCCCAAGTACACAAGGGCTTGTAAACTTTGTTCTCTGATTCCCTCTTCGCATTCGATTTCTTTAAAGGATCACAACTTTCTTGTCTCCATGATTGGATAATGGGTTTTCCACACTGGGTGTATCATCAATCTTGAAAACTCCCATCTTAAGAAATCTCTCAACTACCTTTCTGAAGGCAGTACAATTCTCTATTGAATGCCCCGTTACTCCTGCATGGTAATCACATTGAACGTTGGAGTCATACCATTTAGGATATGGGGGTTGTAACAGATGCAGATAATATGGGGACACTACACGTGCCTCTAATAAAGTCTCATATAGCTCCTTATATGTCATTGGAATTGGCGTAAATTGGAGCTTTTCGAAATTTTGTCTAGGACCTGATTCTTGTCTCGTCGACCCTTGTTGTCCAGCCGTAACCACTTTTGGTTGGCTAACAGTGACTGCCTTTGAGTACCCTTTGTTGTATGTACTCGCATTATTCACATCGTCATCTTTTTTCCTAGGAGTGGACCTTCTAGTAGTTTCTCCCACTTCAATCTTGCCACCCCTTATGGCATTTTCTATCATCTCTCCAGCCATCACTATATCCACAAAGCTCTTTGTGGTATTTCCTATCATATGAGTGATGAATGGAGCTTTCAGAGTGTTGATGAATAACATAGTGGTTTCCTTCTCCAGGAGAGGTGGTTGAACTTGCATGGCTATTTCCCTCCATCTTTGCGCGTATTGCCTGAAACTTTCGTTTGAACTCTTTTCCATGTTTTGCAACATGATTCGTCAGAGCGCCATATCTCGTGACATGATTATACTCGCCTCATGAAGGCTTGGGCCAAGTCCCTCCAGGAGCTAATGTTAGCACGACTGAGTTAGTTGTACCACTTAGACGCTGCACCCGTCAAACTATCCTGGAAACAATGAATCAGAAGTTGATCATTGTTCACATAGCCCGTCATATGTCTACAGAACATCGTGATATGGGCTTCAGGGCAAGTAGTTTCATTGTACTTCTCAAATTCTGGCATCTTAAATTTATGAGGAAGTACCAGATCAGGGACCAGACTCAAGTCCTTAACGTCAATACCATGATGATGGTCAGCATTTTCCAAAGCTTGGAACTTTTCTTCTAACCACCTACAACGATCCTCCAACTTCCTTGAAGATTCAATTCTTATTCCCTCTCTCTCTTTTATGTCCAAATCAGGGATGACGGGGTTAGCAGGGTTATCTCCCGGGTTAGATCCCGAGCCCACTTGAAAGTTCATGGATGGTCTAGGATTAGCTTGCCCCTGTTGAGGCCTACTAGTGATGGTTGGCCTTTGGGGATATTCCTCAGGCTGTGTTTGCACATGTGGTGGAGTGAATCCCCTAGGAAAGTTCTCATTGTCTTCAGCATTGACTATGGGACCTTTTTCTTTGTCCATTATCCCACTCATCATTTGGGCCATTTGAGCCATCATGTTCTTTTGGGCCTCCAACATCTGGTCTCTCATCTCTTGTTGGAGTTTTGCCATTTGCTCTTGCATCTGGTCTTGCATTTCTCTCTGGAATTGTTCTATCCTTTGGTCCATTTTCCTTAACTTTGCTCGTGTATCGTAAGGGTGTTTAGCTTCCAGATTTTCTTTCTCTCTCTCTCCTATAATTTAAACTAATTAAACTCTTTCTATAGATTTGAATGCATATGATGTTATGTAATGCAAATGCATGAATGCAAAGAAAGAGAGGTGTTGATTCTAAATTCAGTTACATTAGAAAAGCTTTTCTAGAAAACAAATCTCTTTACATAAAACGGATCACATACACGGCCTTATCCTCATAGTTCAAGTGAAAACATGAATCACTTCTTCGCAAAAGTCAAGTCTTGCAAAATTATAATAGATGCCTCCTCTAGGACGTGACTCAATACTCCATAATACTCGTTTAGCTTCTTCAAGAACGTCGAGACGTGGTGATTCTCGATTTGTCTTTGTCAGCTTGAATCCTTAGGTAATAAAGTCTTGTATTCCTTTGCCGGCTATCAGTATTCTCTTGTTGTGTTCACTTAAACTATATTCGGAAGAGACCGTATTATAATCCACTTTATTAAAAAACCCGTCTTCTTATGACAAACTTTTCTATTTAGCAATCGAATTTGAAATCAACACCTCTTTTCTATTATGTGCATGCAATGCAATCAAAACAAAAGAAAACTCGTTAGCATAGGAAAAATAAATAATATAGAACACCTATCAGGGTGACCACTAGGGTTTGACATAGTTCTACCTAGGGTACGCCCTTAAGTTTTCTACATGTGGTTTAGCTCTAAAGCTGAGGTACCCGAACTAGCAGATTCCTCGATCTTCACCCATTATAGGCTCATATGGACCGAGTTCGGTTCAGGGGAATACATTTCCCTATGGCCATGCGGAGGTGAAAACCTCACGAAGACATAGGTACGGATGTATCCCTAAGCGATCCACTAGCCCATGCGGGGAGGTGAAAACCTCACGAAGGCATAGCTTCTCACTCCCACTTATGGGTGTGACCACAACGGTCATGCAGTGCAATGCCAAGAGATATATTTTAAAATCACATGCAATAAAAGGATCATATTTTTAAAAAAATCAGAATTTTAAATTCGAACAAAAGGACATGAAATTATCAATTTTACGGCCTGACTCTCTTGGTCCCCAGTGGAGTCGCCAAGCTGTCGAAACCATTTTTAAAATCGGGTTTTGAAAAACGGGGATCGACTTGAAAAACAAAAACGGAGTCGCCACCAATCATTTTTTACTTAGGTGTGATTGGATCACCTTTTAAAACGTTTTATTTAAAACATTTAATTTTGGTCCGCGAAAAATAAGAAAACGGGTTCAGGAGTCGGTTACGTATGAGGAAGGGTTAGCACTCTCATAACGCCCAAAAATTAGTACCTAATCGATAAAATCATGTCCAAATTTTGAAATTTAAAAGTATTTAAAAATATAATTTCTAAAAAACTTCGAGCAATTTGATTTAAAATTTGAGAGTTCTTCGATCCGAAAGGATATAAACATCACATCCAGCACGATTGGACACGATATTTTTAAACCCTCGTAACTAAGAACATCTCATAATTTACAAAACTTCGAGCAATTTTGATTTAAAATTTGAGAGTTCTTCGATCCGAAAGAATATAAACATCACATCCAGCCACGATTAGACATGATATTTTTAAACCCTCGTAATAAGATCATCTCATAATTTATTAAAAACTTGAGCAATTTTGATTTAAAATTTGAGAATTCTTCGATCCGAAAGAATATAAACATCACATCCAAAGACGATTGGACATGATATTTTTAAACTCTCGTAACTAAGATCATCTCATAATTTATAAAACTTGTTAAAAGGATATTTAGTTATTTAGCCAAACGAAAAATCGCAACTCCAAAGACGATTGGGCACTATTTCTCGAATTTCTAAATACCTAAACATTGCCTTATTTTAAAAACCTTTGGATGAAATATAATAATTTTGCAAAAAATGTATTTTCATAATAATCCATGTAACAATATTACATTTATACATTATCAAACGTAAATATTAAGAGCAATCGTGAAATAATAAATAAATAAATGCAAATTATAAAGTATGCAATAACGATTTTAAAATCCATAGTAAGCATAAGAATTCAAGAAATGGATACAAAGTTCTATAAATAAGATCAATTATGAGAAACCAATAAATTGACAATATATTCTAATCATTAAATAAATATTATAATAAAAAAATGATAATTTTGTAAAGTAATTAATATGTATAACAATATATAAAAAGGACTTAAAATATATATAATAAAAATAATATTAGTAAAAACAGTAAATAAAAATAATAACTTAAAATAGTAGTAATAATATTAGTAATAAAATAATAATAAAATGATATTAAAAATAAAAATAGTATTAATAATAAAATAATAGTAATGATATTGAAATTAATAATAATAAATAATAATAGTGAAAAATAAAGATAATATTAATAATAAAAATAATAGTAATAGAATAATAAAAATAATAACGTTAGTAATATTAAAAGTAATAAAAACAAATACAATGACAGTAATGATATAAACAAAATAATGACAAAAATAAAAAAAAGGACTAAATTTAACTTAAAAATAAAATTTTGGGGTAAAATCAGAAATAAAAACAAAAGGAGGATTCAATTGGAATACACGAATAACCAAAAGGGGCTAAGAGGGAAAATATCCCATGCTCTCCAAAACGCGGCGCTTCGATCAGGACCAAATCAAAAACAGAACAAAACTTAAGGGTAAAATCAAAAATAAAGGAAATCTTAATTTAAAAGAACCAAAAATGCGGAAGGGCCTGATGCGCAAATATCCCATTTTTAAATAAAACACGCGGACCCCAGGTAGATCGGGTCGGGTCAGTCCGACCTACCTCAAAACGACACCGTTTCAGTGTTAACCTATATAAGTAAAAAAATTTTAACAAAAATTCATTTTCCTTCCTTTTCTTCAAAAAAAAAAAAAACAAAAAATTTTCTTTCCCCTTCTCTCTCCCTTGCGATTTCCGGCGAGGCTCCAGTATGGCTCGCCGCCGTGCGCCGCCATCGTCGGCCACCGCGAGCGGTGGCTGAAACCCTAAAAACGTAAGTATTTTTCCCTTTTTCTATTTTATTTTAAAATCAACTTGTAAATAAAATAGAAGAAAAAAAAAGTGAAAGAAACAGGAATGCGAAACGAAAGGTAATAAACCTCTGAACTTTTGAATCGGATTTTTTATTGCTGTTCGTTGCTCTTTGTATTCAATGTATATTTTCCTCTCTATCTCCCTCTATTCGTATTCCCCCCTTTCTCTTTGCTTACAGATGGGTTTTTATAACCCGAACGAAAAAAATGAAAAAGGAAATATATTCTGGCATATCTGTTGCTATCTGTTCCTTCCATTTTTTTGCATGTTGACGACGAAGAGAGCGGCGGTGATAGGGCTTTATTCGCGCGAATCACGGTCTGATGAGCGTCGGTGGCTGCGGAGTGCTAAGGCGAAACTTGCGGCGCGAGGCTGGGGTGTTGCGGCGCAGTGGAAACCTAGGGTTTCCTGCGCCCGCAAACCAACTGGGCCATTTGGGCCAAGGTTTAGATTGGGCCTGGGTAGGTAATTAGGCTTGGGTCTGTATTAGTTTGGGTTCTGGGCTATTGGTTTGAGTAGTCTGGTTTTAGGTTGTAAGTGGGCTACGGGTGTTAATGGGTTTCATAATTGTAAATGGATAGTTTAAAAACACTGGTTTTTATTTGGTTTATTTTAAAGCCCGGTCAAAATTGGGCTCTTACAATATTTAATAATTAAATTTTATTAGAATTTTAATTAAACAATCATAATTTTTAAAATCCCTTATTTAAAATCTTTGACTAGTATGTCCTTATTCACAGTTCTAAATAGGTGATTGCTAAAAAATCATTTTTATTATAATATTTAGGTTTCTTAGCATTTAGTGTTTTTTTTGCTAAAGTTTTTTTTTGTAAGTTTTTTTTTTAATTAAATAGCTAGCATCCATTAATAAAGAGAGGGAGAAAACAAATGAGACCAAACATTTACCCAACAAACAAATATCATAAAACAACAAGTAATAAAGAGAGCCACGTCCATATTAAAACTAAAACCAGACTCCAAAAACAAAAAACAAAAAAATAAGCAGAAAAAACCAAACGACACAACAGTTTCTCCCTTGAAACCCCAAAGTCATGAATCCAGTTTATAGACCTCTCTAAAAACCTGCAACGAACCAGCTGCCTGAATCGACAGTAAATTTCCTCAGAGAGTGAAGATTTTTTATCATCATCAGAGTAAAAATAGCATATTTCGAAACCCAAATACAAGAAATCAGATTAAGGGTGGGTTTGGATGGGCGGTGCGTTTACCTGCGGTTAGTGTAAAAACAACGGTAGTGGTGAGATTAGATACTGTAGCGATACTGTAGCATGAGACAAAAAGTAAGCTAAACGCACCGCACCGCACTCAATCGCCCATCCAAACTCACCCTAAGTCTTCGATAACTAGTAGGACCAGTCCACCGTCGTCGTTTGCTCCACCATCTCCGGTGCCTCTTCAACCTAGAAATCCGGAATCCTTCCTCCAAACATCGGCGTCCCTCCCTAGCTAAGGTATATGTCGCAACATTTGCCTCCCTTCTTACATGAAGAAAGGTAATCTTATCAAAAAATCCCAAACTTCCTTTTATATCTTCAACAATTGGGCACAATATTGATCTGTCAATTGTGTAAGAGTTTACTCGTTTGATAATCGCCAACGAATCACCTTCAATCTGAACACATCGAAACCCAATGTCAAAAGCAAATCGAACTGCTTGTTCACATGCCTAGTCCATAGCAACAAAAGCATCTGCAATATTAACATTTGGGTAAGTACACACCCCCATAATCTGACCCATTTCATTTTTTACTAGAACTCTCAAAATAGAAGTTTTTTGCTTTGCATTAAAAGAGATACCAAAATTTAATTTAACAAATCCCGAGTAAGGTGGCCTCCAGATAGTCTGCTTAGGAGAACAAGTAATAGTCCTCACAGTCTCTAAAGCATCAATTTCATGTAGATAACCTGATATGAACCTCGAAATTTTTGGCACCGTTTGTCTGATACCCTCATGAACCAGTCGATTTCTCGAAAACCAAATAGCCCAGAAAGTAATTCCCAATAATTTTCTAGTTCTCTCATTAGCAGTATGAAATGTCTCGATTAACCATGTTCTATAATCTGAGTATTTCGAGACAGGGGACAAGTTAAGTTTCAAAGCGGTCAAAGTTTGGCGTGTAACTAAATAGAAACACATCAAGTGGTCTACTATTTCTGTACCTTCTTGACACAAAGGGCAAACATTAGGAATGTGCATGTCTTGTTTTTTTAGATTAGCATATGTAGGAAGGAAATCATTGTATATTCTCCACATTGCTATCTCAATTTTCCCTGGTATTTGTAACACCCACAATTCTGTGTAGAATGTTGTAATAGCTTTTGCTATTCGGGTAGGGTTGGCTCCTAAGTTCTGTAATTTTTCATGTAAAAAGTAGCTTGTACCCACTCTTAATTAGGGGTGTGCAAATTTTGGATAAAACCGAATTAATTCGGTTAACCGACCGAAATCGATTAATCGGTCAATTAACCGATTTAATTTGGTCGGGGGTCGGTTAATAATTTTTTGGAAGTTCGGTTAACGGTTAATTCGATTCGAAATTGGTCGGTTAACCGAATTAATCGAATTTAATAAATAATATTATAATGTATAAGTATTCGGTCGATTCGGTTAATTTTTTGGAAATATAAATTAATCTGTCGATTAATTCAGTTAATTTTTTATATGTTTTATACTTGTTTTAACCAAAAGTAAAAAATATATAAATTTCGGTTAATTCGGTTAACCGACCAATTAACCGAAAAAGTTCGGTTCAGTTATTTTTTTGAAAAAAATTTGGTTCGGTTAACATTTAAGGGGTTAAAAGGGTCGGTTAATTCGATTATGGTAGTTCGGGTCGGTTAACCGCTTGAACACCCCTACTCTTAATTGTATAGACCCCCGTCCCTTCATGCGTCCAAACCATGGTATCTGTTGGTCTCGTCTTAGCAAGCGTGATAGACAGAATACATTCAGCTTGATCAGCATCAGCAAGTACACGAATAATGTCTTCCCTCTAGGTACAGGTTTTTGGTTGGATTAAATGGGACACCTTAGTGTATCTGATATCAATAGTTTTGATATTGAATTCTGCCATCCCTGGGTCGTTCCAGATATTCACAGTGTCCCCGGTGCCAATACGCCAACCTAAACCCTTTTCAAGTAATCCCCTTGCACTCAGAATGCTTCTCAAGGTAAGAAAAGGGTGAGTACTCAACCTAGCTGATTGAAATGCGGTACGTGTATAATATTGTGCTTTTAATACCTTAGCTAATAAGCAGACTAGTTGAGTTAAAATGCGCCAACACTGCTTTGCCAACAAAGATACATGAAACTTTGCTAGATCACGGAAGGCTAAACCCCCATCAGATTTCAGGAAACATAATCATTGCCAAGAACTCCAATGAATTCCCTTAAGCGATTTAGTATTCCTCCACAAAAAATTATTGAGTACACATTCTAATTTAGTACACAATATTTTTGGTAAGAGAAAACACTGCATATCATAAACAGAAATAGATTGCAAACGACTTTAATAAAACCCCTTTCCCTCCCGATGATAAGAAGCGCATATTCCAACTCTCCATTCTAGTTCGAAATCTATCCACATATTGCATAAAAGTCTGTCTTTTATTCTTGCCCACCATCATAGGCAAATCCAGATACTTTTCCAAACCCCCTTATTGAACTCGTTTCCTTAGCTTCATCCAAGATCGCTGAAAACCCTTCTGCACAGAGCAAAAATAAATAAAGATTGAATGGATCACCCTGACGTAAACCTCTCGATGGAACAAAACTTGCATTGTTATTCCAATTGATTCCGACCGTGTAAAAAACTGAAGCTACACACCTCATAATTTAAATCACCCAATCAACATGAAAGCCCAACCGTATCATCATCCTGGCCAAAAAAATCCCACTCCACCCGGTCGTATGCTTTGCTCATATCAAGTTTGAGAGAAAATTTCCTTTCTTACCCCATCTTTTGATTTTCAGCGAATGCAATATATCATAAGCAAATAATACATTGTCAGTGATTTGTCTCCCAAGGATGAAAGCCCCTTGCGCCTCGTTAACACAAAAATTCAGGAAACCACTCATTCTGTTTACTAGCACCTTAGCAATAATTTTACATAAGACATTACAAAGGCTAATAGGTCTAAATTACATAATGGTCCTCGGCTTACTAACCTTTAGGATCAAAATGATGTGTGTCTTGTTGATGTCTTCCAAAGCTATCTCTCTTTGAAGCACAGCAAGACAATAAGACGTGACATCCGACCCTAAAATATGCCGATATCATTGATAGAACAAACCGAGAAACCATCAACTCATGAAGCTTTAAAAGGTGTCATATCTTTGACAACAATCCAAATCTCCTCCTCACAAAAAAGGTTGCATCATCTTGGCATTCATCTCATCGGAGATCCTCCTTTCCACATTATCATAAATTCGTGAGGCATCCCCTGCTTCGAAAGTCATGAATAGACCGCAGAAATAGTGTAACAACCCAAACCCGGCCCAAACATTACGACCGAATTTGATTTGCTACGGAGAAAAACTTTTTGAACACCATCTAGAACCAATTTAAGTTTCATTGAATACCCCTTGTTTTTGGTTATCTTGCCAAAACTATACTTGGATTTAATTTGGAAGTTTAATTAAGTCCGGTTATTATACAATTTCAAGTGTGCCCGATGGCACGATAAAACATTTTCGTGTTAATTTAAGAAAACATGTGATTTCAATTCAGCCTTAATAATATAGTTTAAAGTAATTATCCAACATATAAAGAAAAAATAACACAAATAAAGTTTATGGAGGCCTTATTACAACCAAAATAAAAATAACCAAATTTAAAGTTCAATAAGTTTAAGTCCACTGCATGGCCACCTCGAGTCCAACCGGCTCCTCAACCGCCATCTACGTGTCACCTGAAAAATGTTAAAGGAGAAGGTGAGTCACCAAGACTCAGTATGTAACCCTTCCCCCGTTTAAAAAAAAACAACATTTCATACACAACATATAACAGTTAATATGCAGAGTATCGTGTGCCCAACCTAGCCAACCATACGCCTTTGTCTACCCCATGTGGTACCAAACCACTGGTGACCGTAGTCACAATGTGTTACCAAAACACTGGTGGTGCCAAACCACTGGTGACATATAGTCACAATGTGCTACCAAAGCACTGGTGTCCGTAGACACAAATCGGGTGATGGGGCCAACCCATCGTGTGATACCAAATCACCGCGACGATCCCATATCTCAAGTGGGGCCAACCCACGGTGGTGTTAACCACGAGGACAAGTCGCTATGAGGTACCAAACCTGCTGGAGGTACCAAACCTCTGGTGACATATAGTCACGATGTGTTACCAAAACACCGGTGCTCGTCAAGACGAAACATCACTTGCCCCTCCTCTCATATAACCCACAGATAAATAAGCGATTAACAACGAGATCTCATGCATTCATCACATGTGTCAATAAGCCATGCTTCCCAAAAGCATTAAAGTAATCTCATCTTAACAGAGACTTACGGGATCCTCACTTGTACTGCTAAGGTACCAATCCGCATCTACATCAAGCGGATTTACATACAAAATATATATATATAACACAACATTAATCTGCTATAAGTGTGTATGTACACACCGATATCGATGATAGTCTTAATCCCAAGAAAACCAATCGGCCACACTCTAAGTCCTTGCCCCTATATTCGGCCAACTACCAAAGTTAGTGAAATGGCCATTCGGCCAAACCCAATGATTCTATAGGGTTATTGCTTGAACCCGAATCCTTACCTACTCGCTTTGAATACTAGTCTCAAAGACCCAAATCACGAATCTGGTTCACAACCTATAATCACCAATGGACAATGTCAGTAGCCTTCGACTTTAATCGAATACAAACCAAATGAAATCTTCTTACCACTACTTACCCAAGCCGATTATTAGAGAATAGGAGTTGGGATTGAGTACTTTACGAATTTGGGTACCTAGGAGAATCGTTTACCAAAACGTTTAGAAGCATTGTTAGCCTTTGCCGAAATCGGCACCTACCCCCCTAATAGAAATCGAAAAGGAACAGAGAGGGGAAACCATGGAGTTTCGGCATACTCTTACCTTCACCAAATCAGTTGACAACGAGGATCCAACGAGATCTATATCCCTTCCAAACTTCGGCCAAAG
The DNA here is from genome assembly GCA_025698515.1 of Gossypium sturtianum. Taxonomy (NCBI): domain Eukaryota; kingdom Viridiplantae; phylum Streptophyta; class Magnoliopsida; order Malvales; family Malvaceae; genus Gossypium; species Gossypium sturtianum. The sequence goes on from CM046952.1 coordinate 25,791,586, forward strand.
TGCACCAGAATAGAAGAAGAGAATTTTTGGCAAACCACTAGAGTATATTCGGCCAAGAAGCTCCAATATAGAAAGGACTTTCGGCACAAGAAAAAGTTGGTAGATTTGGCTATGATGAAAGAAAAGTAGTGGAGAGAAAGAAAGGTAGCAAGAGTTTCGGCTAAAGGAGTTGGGAAAAGAAAAGAAAGGTTTTAGGGGATGTGCTTTCGGTTTTGGAGAGAATGGAGAAAGGAAGACTTTTTGGGAGGATTCGGCTGATAGAGAAAAAACAAAAGAGAATTTGACACTCCCTAGTACTCCTTGCCGTCCACTCTCCTTGCTCAAGGAGTTCAAATTCGGCACAACACCTAAAAATCCTCTTGGCCACTTATTTGATTTAATTCAAACAATTTTGAATTAATAAAAATAATCTCCTAATATTCCATCAATTATCCATGAATATCATCTTATTAATACTATAATTAAACAATTAAAACTCTCCTATTATCCTTTGATAATAACACTTAATAAAGAGTTTGAAGGAGAAAAACTCTCCCACTTGTGCCGTCCAAATAAGAGCAAAAAGAAAGGGGATTTTGTGACTCGAACCAAGGCTCTCCCTTGCTCCTTGATGGCGTCACATGCTAGCTCTTAAGTGGGCTTGCTTTGCCACTTATTCTAGGCTCATCTTATGTCCAATTTATCCCCAATTATTCTTATAACCCCCACTTGTTAAGGCTCCCTACCTCAAAGCTTGAAAATAACATTTTTCCCGCTACCCGAGCTTACTAAAAATCCACAATTAAGCCTTAACATTCCATAAATAATATCACAGCTGTTTATAATAAGAAAAATAATTAAATTCTAAATAACCCCATTTTTGGGATGTTACAGTTCTACCCCCTTAAAATAATTTCGTCCCTCAAATTCCTTGATCCAAAGAGATGGGGGGTATTGCTGCCGCATCACCTCCTCGGGCTCCCACGTAGCTTCTTCCACTCCGTGGTTCCGCCATAACACTTTCACTAAGGGCACTGCCTTCCCACGTAGAACCTTCACATCTCGGTCTACAATATGAACCGGTTCTTCTTCAAAAGATAAATCCGAGTTCACCTCAATCTCATTCTTCGCACAACGTGCGAAGGATCTCGACCGATACCGCCTCAAAGATTGATACATGAAATACGTCATGAATCGATTCGATTCTGCCGCGACTCTGGTGATAAGCTACCGGGTCCTACTCGCTTTACAAAATCAGAGATATGGCCCGATGAACCTTGGGCTCGGCTTCCCTTTTCGTCCAAACCTCAACACCTTTTTCCAAGGCGACACTTTCGAAAGACTTTGTCTCCCACAAAGATACTCCATTTCCTTGCGTTTGAGATCGGCATAAGACTTCTGCCTATCCGATGCTTCCTTGAGACGAGACCTAATCACCTTGACTTTGTCTTCCGTCTCGGTTACCAATTCTGGACCCAGAACTTGTCTTTCTCCCAACTCTGTCCAACATGTAGGAGTACGGCACTTTCGTCCATATAGAGCCTCATATGGAGCCATCTGAATACTCGCTTGATAACTATTGTTATAAGCGAATTCGCTAATGGTAGGTACTCCTCCCAACTACCACTAAAATCCAAGACACGACCTCTTAACATGTCTTCTAAAATTTGTATCACCCTTCCGATCAGTCCGTCGATTGTGGATGGAAAGCCGTCTCGAAATCTAACCGTGTACCCAAAGCTTGATGCAACGCTTTCCAAAACCTTGACGTGAATCGGGATCCCTATCCGAGATAATCGATCTTGGCACACCATGCAACCTTACTATTTCACCCACATACGACTTCGCTTAGCTTCGGAGTGAGTAATCCATTCTCACCGCATGAAGTGAGCTGATTTAGTCGCGATCCACAATTACCCAAATCGCATCCTTCTTGGTGGGCGTAAGGGGTAGCCCACTAACGAAATCCATGGTGATCCTCTCCCATTTCCATTGAGGATCTTTATCGGTTGAAGTAGTCCCGATGGTAACGATGTTCACCTTAACTGCTTGGCATGTCGGACACTTCCCTACGAACTCCGTTATCTCACGCTTCAACCTGTGCCACGAATCAAGCTTTCCGCAAATCTCCATACATCTTGCTTCCCCAGGATGCATAGCGTATGGGCTGCTATGTGCATCTTGGAGTATTTTTACGCCTTAATTCTGTATCCTTTGGCATACATGCTCGTCCTGAAAACAAAGCACTCCATCACTAGACAGATGTACCCTTCCAAACCACCATCCCGAACTTGTACCCTCTTAGCGCTCAAGCTCGCATCCACTAACTTGCTTTTCCTTAATCTCCTCAATCCATGTTGGCTTTACTTGAAGTTCCGCCAAAAGACTCCCATCATCATATAGACTCAACCGAGCGAACATTGCTCTTAAGTCTGTCACCACCCTCCGGCTCAATCGCGTCGGCTACCACATTAGCCTTACCGGATGGTACTCGATTGAACAATCGTAGTCCTTTAGTAGTTCAATCCACCGACGCTGCCTCGTGATTCGAGATCCTTCGAGTCGAAGATACCTCAAGCTTTTGTGATCCGTGTAGACTATCGACTTCTCCCCATACGGGTAATGTCTCCATATCTTGAGCGAAGACGATCACGCTAACTCCCGAGAAAACTTCAGTATTTCAACCACCGACCTAGGTGGTTTCCACTCCAATCTTTGCTTCAATCTTGCGAGGGTCTACCCTAATTCCTTCACCGACACTACATGACCTAAGAAAGCCACTTCCCTAAGCCAAAATTCACACTTACATGCATTTGGCATATAATCGCTTCCTCCTCAATACTTGCGAACTATCCGTAAATGCTTGTCATGCTCCTCTTACGTCTTTGAATAAACCAATATGTCGCCTATGAACACCACGACGAATTGGTCCAAGTATCGTTGAAATACTCTATTCATCAAGTCCATAAATGCCGCGGTGCATTGGTCAACCCGAATGGCATTACCAAGAACTCAAAATGCCCATACCGAGTTCGAATGCCGCTTTGTGAACATCGGCCTCCTTCACCTTAAGTTGATGGTAACGACCTAAGGTCTATCTTGAAAACACCGAGGCACCCTTCAGTTGATCAAACAAGTCGTCAATCCGAGGCAACGGATACTTGTTCTTGATCGTTAACTTATTTAATCGACGGTAGTCGATGCACATCCGCATAGAACCGCCCTTCTTCTTGACAAACAACACAGCGCTCCCCACGATATATACTTGGTCGTATAAACCCTCTATCCAAGAGCTCCTGAAGTTGAGCCTTTAGCTCCACCAATTCCTTTGGTGCCATTCGGTATGGTGCTACGGACACGTGTGCCGCCGGTAGCAAGTCTATACCGAATTCGACTTCCCGATCCGGGCAGGACTTAAGTTCTTCCGGGAACACATCGAAGAAATTCCCCAACCGTTCGGACCTTTTCAATTACTAACCCCTTAGCTTCCAAAGCCGATTTGAACCAAATACGCCTCACAACCCTTCTTGACCATCCTTTCGGCCTTCAAGGCGGACACTACGTTGGATAGGTAATTCCTTCTATCTCCTATCATAACCATTTCCTCACCTTCACTGCCTTAAGAACCATGCGCTTGTCACAGCGCGATCCAAACCCTTGCTTGGTACTTAACCAACCAATCCATACCGAGGATCAAATCGAACTCCCCAACGGTAGTTCCATTAGATCGACTACAAATACTACCCCTTGAAGTTCTAGGGTGCGCCTCTATAAAGTTTGTCTACGACTACGGAGTGACCTAAAGGGCTAACTACGATCATCTCCTAGAAGCGGTTTGAGTCTAGGTCCATAGTTCCTACCACACTACTAGCAATGTGCGAGTGCGTCGAGCCCACATCAATCAATGCAACATAAGGAAAACCAAAAATTAAAAACGTGCGGTTATAACATCCGGTGCGCCACCTTCCTCGCGACACCTCATTGCGTAAACCAAGCCAGTGCCTAGCCTGCTTTTTTGCCTCACCTCTACCTTGAGTTCCACGACCTCGGTTAGGACCGTTGTTTCCTCTTCCATTACCACGACCCTCTCGTGGTCCTACATTTCTATCCCGAGCACGGTTACGCCCCTCGTCGCTTCTTAGCTAGTTTCGGGGACAATCTCGACGCGATGCTCCAAAGACCCACACTCAAAACATCCTTTGTCACCGGTCCAACAACCTCCCCAATGGGTTTTTCCACAGCGATTGCCGAGTCGGCCTCGATTAGCGATCGTGGGCCTTGTCACCTGATTGGGCCCACTTGGCCTAGCCTTTTTCTCGAGCACTACCGCTTGATCCAAATGACCCAAAACCTCTCTTCCGATTGTTCTTACTATAGCTCTCGCCTCACGACCTCCTTGATCCCTTCGGCTACCTTAGCCTTCTCCACTAGAGATGAGAACTCACGAACTTTCTTTGTGGGGCAATCGGTAACCTTAAATCATCTCGAGTCCGTCCTCAAAGCGGACACAGCGCTCATGTTCGATGAGACACGATGCCTCTCGCATACCTACTCGGCCTTAAAAATTCTCGCCTCATATTCCGAGCACGGACTTAGTTCCTTGCACTAATCCCGAAAAAGCCTTTCTCTGCTGGCGTCGGTGTAGGCGATACCACCCACATACTTCTTCGATAGGTGGTTCTCAAATACTCCCAAGTCAAATCATCTGCTGTAGCCCCATCTCGAACCGTAAGCCACCACCGATACGCTTCATCCTTTAGAAGTGACATCGCCCCTTTCGACTTTTCTTCCTCGGTCAGTCAAGGTCATCCATGATTCTTTCGGTTGACTCTAGCCAGATTCCACAGACTGGGTGCCACTCGACACACCTCGGAATACCTCCGCTCCGTTAGATCGGAGTCGCCGGGAACAGATTCCCGAGCTCCCACATTTCCACCAGCCCGACCACCATCTCCAAGACTCAGAAAGCGACTTGCGATACCGCCTCACCACCGGTCCGATCCGCTCCTCACTCTCTAAAAGTAGGAGGTGGTGGTGGCGATGGTACCTCATTTTCCGAACCTTGTCCCGACTGACGGGTTCGGACACACCGTCATCCTACCCCTACCACGTCCACGGCGTCCCACGTCCTCTAGAACTCATTCTATCTACCGCGCTTTTAATCTGATTAAGAAAAATTTTATGCGTTAGCATTTGTTTCACTTTATTACTCGCGACGAAATTTTATGGATAAGGTTTAATCAGAGATTCTTTCGAGCAAACAAAGTTTCAGTTTCCTATCCTAGTTCACACAAAAAAAGTTCATGCATCCATTCCTTAATACTTTCCATACCTATTCGCTCATCGGACATTTCTGCCCATTTCTAACCTAGGGGTATTTTCGTCTTTTTCCTACAGGGGTATTTTCGTAATTTTCCGAACCGTATATATTTTGCTGATGATTTTCAAAGCAAGGTTTTTGAATGTTTATAAAATCATTGAAATTTTTGGCAAAACCATTGAATTTAATATTTTATGGGTCGGGGCATTTTGGTAATTTTACTCCTAAGGGTATTTCAGATTTTCACACAAGTCAAGTTTTTCGAGAAAAAGCGTTGTAAAAATAATGTTCTAGAATTTGAGAGAGTTATTGCACAAGTTTTGAAAACATTAGGGTTTGTTGTTTCATTCTATTTCGAGAAACAAGGCTAATTCCTTTTCGGTTTTAATCATTGTGTTTAGCCTATGACCGAGCCCTCCCGGTCGGGGTGAACCAAAGCTACGCACCAGGCGAGGATTCGAGTGAAGAGGAGGTGGGTCACACGGACCGCTTAAATACCAAGCTCTCACCAACCTTTCTGACATGCGCACGCAGGGTTGCCACACCACCAACCCTCCGAGTTAGGGTGAACTGAAGCTACGCACTGCAGGATACTGCGAAGAGGAGGTGAGTCACGAGGACCGCTTAAATACCAAGCTCTTCCGATCCAATCCTGAGACATGCGTCAGGGGTTACCACACCCTAGCTCATTGACTAAGTCATAGGTTGGTTTTAGTTCCTTAAGTCTTATGCTTCGTTTGTGTTTGAGTAATCTAACCTTAGGGTCCAAGTCCTATAAGTCTATCTATGTTCCATGCTTCCTACCCTTCTACTGAATATAATTCACCAAGAGGTTTAGATATACTTACAGGCGGATTGGTGCCGAGACTCGGGCCATCTTGTTCAAAACCAAAAATCATTCCATAAGGCCTACCAAAACATTTACGGGCCTTGGGCCCCCACAGTAGAGCTTTGAACTGGGCTCGATACCAGTTTCAGAACAACCCAAACCCGCCCAAACATTACGACCGAATTTGATTTGCTACGGAGAAAACTTTTTGAACACCATCTAGAACCAATTTAAGTTTCATTGAATACCCCTTGTTTTTGGTTATCTTGCCAAAACTATACTTGGATTTAATTTGGAAGTTTAATTAAGTCCTAAGTATTATACAATTTCAAGTGTGCTGATGGCACGATAAAACATTTTCGTGTTAATTTAAGAAAACATGTGATTTCAATTCAGCCTTAATAATATAGTTTAAAGTAATTATCCAACATATAAAGAAAAATAACACAAATAAAGTTTATGGAGGCCTTATTACAACCAAAATAAAAATAACCAAATTTAAAGTTCAATAAGTTTAAGTCCACTTGCATGGCCACCTCGAGTCCAACCGGCTCTCAACCGCCATCTACGTGTCACCTGAAAAATGTTAAAGGAGAAGGTGAGTCACCAAGACTCGATGATGTAACCCTTCCCCGCTTAAAAAAACAACATTTCATACACAACATATAACAGCTTAATATGCAGAGTATCGTGTGCCCAACCTAGCCAACCATACGCCTTTGTCTACCCCATGTGGTACCAAACCACTTTGGTGACCGTAGTCACAATGTGTTACCAAAACACCGGTGGTGCCAAACCACCGTGACATATAGTCACAATGTGCTACCAAAGCATCGTGTCCGTAGACACAAATCGGGTGATGGGGCCAACCCATCGTGTGATACCAAATCACCGCGACGATCCCATATCTCAAGTGGGGCCAACCCACGGTGGTGTTAACCACGAGGGGACAAGTCGCTATGAGGTACCAAACCTCTGGAGGTACCAAACCTCACGGTGACATATAGTCACGCAGTGTGTTACCAAAACACTTTGTGCTCACAAGACGAAAAAACATCACTTCGCCCCTCCTATCATATAACCCACAGTAGATAAACAATTAACAACAGATCTCATGCATTCATCACATGTGTCAATAAGCCATGCTTCCCAAAAGCATTAAAGTAATCTCATCTTAACTTGAGACTTACGGATCCTCACTTGTACCGTTAAGGTACCAATCCGCATCTACATCAAGCAGATTTACATACAAAATATATATATAACACAACATTAACTGCTATAAGTGTGTATGTACACACCTGATATCGATGATAGTCTTAATCCCGAAGAAAACCAATCGGCCACACTCTCAGTCCTTGCCCCTATATTCAGCCAACTACCAAAGTTAGTGAAATGGCCATTCGGCCAAACCCAATGATTCTATAGGGTTATTGCTTGAACCCGAATCCTTACCTACTCGCTTTGAATACTAGTCTCAGCACCCAAATCACGAATCTGGTTCACAACCTATAATCGGTCAATGGACAATGTCAGTAGCCTTCGGCTTTAATCGAATACAAACCAAATGAAATCTTCTTACCACTACTTACCCAAGCCGATTATTAGAGAATAGGAGTTGGGATTGAGTACTTCACGAATTTGGGTACCTAGGAGAATCGTTTACCAAAACGTTTAGAAGCATTGTTAGCCTTTGCCGAAATCGGCACCTACCCCCCTAATAGAAATCGAAAAGGAACAGAGAGGGGAAACCATGGAGTTTCGGCATACTCTTACCTTCACCAAATCAGTTGACAACGAGGATCCAACGAGATCTATATCCCTTCCAAACTTCGGCCAAAGTGCACCAGAATAGAAGAAGAAGAATTTTCTGGCAAACCACTAGAGTATATTCGGCCAAGAAGCTCCAATATAGAAAGGACTTTCGGCACAAGAAAAAGTTGGTAGATTCGGCTATGATGAAAGAAAAGTAGTGGAGAGAAAGAAAGGTAGCAAGAGTTTCGGCTAAAGGAGTTGGGAAAAGAAAAGAAAGGTTTTAGGGGATGTGCTTTCGGTTTTGGAGAGAATGGAGAAAGGAAGACTTTTTGGGAGGATTCGGCTGATAGAGAAAAAACAAAAGAGAATTTGACACTCCCTAGTACTCCTTGCCGTCCACTCTCCTTGCTCAAGGAGTTCAAATTCGGCACAACACCTAAAAATCCTCTTGGCCACTTATTTGATTTAATTCAAACAATTTTGAATTAATAAAAATAATCTCCTAATATTCCATCAATTATCCATGAATATCATCTTATTAATACTATAATTAAACAATTAAAACTCTCCTATTATCCTTTGATAATAACACTTAATAAAAGAGTTTGAAGGGAGAAAAACTCTCCCACTTGTGCCGTCCAAATAAGAGCAAAAAGAAAGGGGATTTTGTGACTCGAACCAAGGCTCTCCCTTGCTCCTTGATGGCGTCACATGCTAGCTCTTAAGTGGGCTTGCTTTGCCACTTATTCTAGGCTCATCTTATGTCCAATTTATCCCCAATTATTCTTATAACCCCCACTTGTTAAGGCTCCCTACCTCAAAGCTTGAAAATAACATTTTTCCCGCTACCCGAGCTTACTAAAAATCCACAATTAAGCCTTAACATTCCATAAATAATATCACAGCTGTTTATAATAAGAAAAATAATTAAATTCTAAATAACCCCATTTTTGGGATGTTACAAATAGACAGTGGCTAGTCTCATGATCTCTTTTTCTTTAGAAACCCATCACCCTTCATCATCCTCGAGACCTCTGATTGCATTACACTGTTTCCTTTCCGTGGCCATCTTGTGGAAAAAAGTAATATTTCGATCACTATTAGAAAGCCAATTGATGGGCACCCTTTGCTCCCCAAAAATCTCCTCATTATCTGCCTCTAAATTCAATCCAAGTTGAAGTTCAGTCAACTCTGCAAAATATCATCATATGGATCTTTCGCATATAACTCTTTCATTCTATCCTCGAACTTTTTCTTACGGGCCTTCCAGTCTCACCTAATTGTATGACTCCAAGTTAGGAGCTTTTGTCCCAACCCTTCAAACTTTGCTGGCAAATTTTCGGAGACTGATGCCCAATAATCCTGTATTTCATTCTCACACAAACCCTCCAAGCACCAATCAGCATCAAATCAAAACTTCATTTTTCCTATTCCCGTGTCGTATGTTTCTTTGGCCTCTCGTATCCACCAAAATCGGGTAGTGATCAAAGATACCATGGCTCAAATGAGCAACAAAAAATCTGGAAACTGACCCCCACCACGCCAAGTTTGCAACCCCCTAATCAAGTCTTTCTCAGATATTGGTTACGACAAATCTACCTTTCTCCCAAGTGAACCACCTCCCCATAAAACCCAGATCACTGAGATTACAATCAAGTAACGCAGAGCAAAATGCTTTCATATTTTTCTCCGCATGAGTACGATCGCCCTTCTTCTCGAAAGAGAAAGAAATCTCGTTGAAGTCTCCCACAACCAGCTACAGGAGACTTTGGTCTTGGCCCAACTGACAAAGTAGCTCCCAAGTGGTTCCTCTAAAATGTTTATCTGGATGCCCATAAAATCTAGTAAAACACCACAACAACCCATTTTGATTTTCTTGTATCACGACATCTATGTGATGTTGCAAATAACTTCATAAAAAAACCACCTCATTTTGCCTCCATCCTAAAGATAATCCGCCTTAAGAGCCCTCAGCTCCCACATCAATACCATGTTGAAAGCCGTATTTTCTTCGAACACCTTCCATCCTTCTTGCACTGATTTTTGTTTCCAACAGAAACAAAATTTAAGGACGAGCTTCTCTTAGTTTATTCCTAAGACAATGAACTGCTCGTGGCCTCCCCAACACACAGACGTTCCAACTAAAAAATTTCATTGTGCCCGGCTACCCTGCCTAGTAGAGCCAATCGATATATCCTCATTGCCTTGTGACACTCCGATGTCTCCTATAAGCAAAACATTGCATGTGCTGCTCAGCGCCCTTTGTCTTTTTTTACCATCGTCTGTTTGAATAAGACCGTTTTCACCATCTGGCCCTATATCCATAAGCCAAATAAAAGTGGACTCAACACCCCTAGACCCAAATCCCTGCTTAGAGGCGCCATGAATTCCCGACAATATCCCCCATCAGTGGTGCCGAATTTATAATTGATATTATGAGCAAAATGCCTTGGAAAATCCACTAAATTACTCGGTGTAGATTTCCTTTCCTTGTCTATATTCTGACTCTTCGTTCTATCCGATTCGCGCAACCAATGGATAACTCCCACCGGACCTCTTCTTGTTGGAGCTCTCAACGTAATATCCCAACCAAAGACAATCTGGAACGAATCCACCCTCACCCTCACCGGACAAAAGCTTTCCCCATGTCTAAGTTTGTTATAGATGAAACAAAATAGACTAAGCCTTTCATATTGGAACCGAGCATAATACATTCTATCACCCAATAGAACCTTTTTGTTCTATTTAAGGGCCAATCTCACATCCAAGTGAACTTTTAACCTCATATACCGTTACAGCCCCAAAGAAGGAACCTTGGTATTGTACTCCATGAATTCTCCCAAGAAAGATACAAACCTCTGTGCCATTGTTTCTGACATGAAACTTGGGGGCAAATCATGGATTTGCACTTAAAACACCACATGATTAAGAGGCAATGTTAGCGGATCCTCTCCGAATTGTAACTTGTGTAGCAAAAGTAAATGGTTGTTAAAAAACCACGACAGCCATTCTAAAACCCTGTTTTGGTCAACTGCATAAAAGAACTTCAACAAATAAAGTTTCTCACCCAGATCAGAAATGGCAATGCCTCCAATTGGATGCCATAAATCAGCCAAAGTATTTTGGAAAAACGGAAAATGAACCACGCTAACTGTCAAGCAAGTTCCGACTAGACAAAATCGAATATCTTCATCAGACACGTTCGCATCCTCCTAAAAAGCCTCCTCCTCCTCATCAGCAAGATGTAGATTTTCCATCTCATCCTCCATTGAAGCACTATCTCGGTTAGGAAGACCAGCAAACTACAAAAAAACTGAAGCAAATTGTGTCAACAAAGACAGACGAAAAGATGTGCCAGAGAACGTTAGACTTAATTATCAATTGTATTCTTTTTTACATTTTTATTTATTTATTTATTTATTTTATTTTTTTTTGTAAGTTCTTAAATGAGAAGGAGATGGAAGCCCGAGACACTTATTGGAAGTTGAAAACAGAAGAGTACATATTTAATAAGGAATGAAAAGTCGAAAGGTAGCATTAATGTGATCTGTCATAGATAAGAGAGTTGAAAGTGAAAATTGAAAAGTCACCACCATCAAACCATTACCATTTATCAAATTCATAGTTATAGCATATGGGTTTTTGAATAAAAAAAAATTCAATTATTTATTTAAATTTTTAAATAAATTATTTTAAAAAAATGGTTACTCCTTATGTTTTATTAACATTATTATTGCTTTGCCATTAATATCTTTTACACTTTTTTCAGGGGATTCTTTTTTAAACTTTTTTAAACTTTGTTTATAAAAACAAATATATATTAATAAAATATTATTTGGTACATTATAAATAAAGGGTAAACTATTAAAATAGTCACTTTTGTTTATTTCAGATTACATTTTAGTCACTTATATTTGAAATGTTACGTTTTAGTCACTTACGTTAACGTGTTATAACATTTTAGTCACTAAACCATTAAATGTCATTAACAGTATGGTGATGTGGCACGTTAAATCATCATTTCAAACAAAATTTTAGGTTAAATTATACAATTGGTCCTTATATTTTTTCATTTTAAACAATTTAATTTTTTTTCTTTTATGTTCTTTTAACTTTTCTTTTCTTTTTTTCTTTATTTTTCATTCTCTTCTGCTTCTCCCTTTGCTTTCCTCCCTTTTTCATCTCTTTTAACGTAGTTTTTCTATATTTTCCATTTGTTAAAATTGGTCCCTCTACTTTTACTTTTTTGAACAATTTAATTTTTTTTCTTTTTATTTCTTTATTTTCCTTTCCCTTTAGTTTTAACAAATGAAAAATATAGAAAAACTACGTTAAAAAAGATGGAGAAGGGAGGAAAAGTATATATAATTCCTATATATTTTAAATTTTAAAAAATAAATTAATATATTTTAATTGATACATATAATCAATCCATATATTAAACGGGCTTTAAGCCACTATTAAATTGATTCTAAATAAATATACAATTTCTAAGTAATGTATATTCATCCTAATATCAATTATCATTTTCTAAAAATTTAAAATTTCAATTATTATATTTTGTGATTTCTTAATCATATTTGTCAAAACAAAAAAAATATATATATAAAAAATAATTTAATAAAATTTAATTATTAAATATAGCAATCCCGTGCATCGGGTAAAAAAAACAACTTTAGATAATGAAATTAACATCACAAATTATAGATGTTCATGAGTAAGACTAAATCAAATCAAGATATTTTATTTAAATTTATGGCATAATGAATTATATGGATTTCTAATTTTATAAAAAATTTAGTTTAACTCTTCATTAATTTTTCGGTATTTTTAGTTCTTAAACTTACGTTTTTTGTCAAAACCTTTTAAAATGGATAAAAAAGTTAACAGTTTTTAACTTAATTGACTTAATACAAGTGGATTATCATGTGGATGACACGTCAGCATTTAATTAATTTTGAAAATTAAAAAATTATATAAAAATTATTTTTAAAAATAAAAAAATCATTAAAATCATTAAAAAATATAAAAATATAAAAAAATTAAATATTTTTTAAATTTTAAAAAAAATAATTAGATGTTGACATGTCATCTACGTGTATGACACATTAGTAAAGTTAACAAATATTAACTTTTCCGTCCATTTTGGGGTAATTTGACAAAAAATGCAAATTTAAAGGTTAAAAAAAGCGAAAAATTAAATAGAGAATTAAAATGACTTTTTTTTTTGTAAAGCTCGAAGGCCAAAACAATTATTATTCTTTATTTTAATATAATTATAAAATACATAGGAATAAAAAATGATATTTTAGTATTTTTTAAGGATAAAGCAAAATTTAATCTCAAAAGTTTGCAACTTTTCCCAATTTTGTTCTTAAACTTTTTTTTAGTCCTTATTAGTTTCAAATTTTGGCAACTTTTTCTCAATTTGATCAATGAACTTGAATTCCATTAACGCGTGAATACATTCATCGTCTGTAAATATATATAATCTAAAATGTACAAAAATAATATAAGTTTTAAAAAAATTAAATTTTTTTAGAAAATTTTAGGTGATGATGTGACACGATCTCAGAGTGTCACGGTATCTTGTTTTAACGGAATCCAAATTTAGAGATCATATTGAGAAAAACTATTGATACTAATTTGAACAGAAAAATCAAAATAAAAAAGTCACCAAATTTAAGAACCATGTTTTTTAAAAGGGTTAATATGTAGTTTATCCCCTGAATTTGTCCAAAATAACCCGAACTTTTTTGTATCTAATTGGTACCTAAACTTGTATTCCATTACACACACTGCTCCAATTTGTTAACAATGTTATTTTTTAAGGGTTAACATGTAGTTTGCCCCTTAAACTTGTCCAAAAGTACCTAGTTGATACCTAAACTTGCCAATATATATATATATATATATATATATGTTTTAAATTTAATTTATATTTTTTAAAAAAATTTAATTTATGTTCACCACGTATCATACTAAGAGGCTACCACATGTCACTATATGATTGGTCATAAATGCCACATCAGCGTAAACTAACGATGTTAATGTAGAGATACCAACTAGGTACTTTTAAATAAGTTCAAGGGGCAAACTACATATTAACCATTTTTAAAATAATAGCATGAATTTGTTTTTGCATTATTTGGCGAAGCATATGTTAATATAATTATTTGTATGCAATATATAAATTTAAAATGATTCTACCTCCATAATGTTATTAGTGATTTATGAAAATTGAAATAAATTAATATAATGTTACGCGTGATTTAACATATTTATATTTAATTTATTAAATAATAGATTTTTACAATATTAAAAATATACTTTTACTAATTAAATGATAATTGATCTAATTTATAATAAAAGTAGATTATTGCTGAAAAATAATTAAAAAGTAAAGTACCATTTTAAAAGTAATGAAAATAATATTTAACAAAAACATAACGTTTGAAAAGTTATAATACAATATTAAAAAATCATAATTTCGAAATCACAATTTAAAAGATGGACATGTTACAAATCTATACTTGGACTCTTTAATTTTCAAAAATAATGTAAATCAAACTTAAAATTAATATTTTATTACTTTATATTACTTTATCATTAATTAAAATAATCTTTCATTTCTTTTTCACGTAATTGTCATTTGAATATAACTTGTCGTTTTCTCGAATTATTGCTTTAATGCTTTAATAAAATATCTAATCCAAGAAATCATAATCCAAAAATACTGTTAACCAAAAACATCCACCTTTCCTGATCAAACAAAAATCTAAAAATTAAGTCAAGGTAGAATAATAAAAACAATGCCAAAAAAGGTATTGCAAATTGTTTTTCGCAATGTACTTTTGCCTTTTTTTGAATAATTTCTTTATTGTATAATAAAAAAAAATATTAAATGTTAATAAATTAAGGGAGGAATCCATTTATACATGATAAAAACTAAAGTAATTTTATAGATTTTTGTAATTAGTTATATAATTAATATCTTAACGATTCAACTGTTGAATTTATTAATATAATTGTATTTGACATCCATATAAATTTTTAAATATATTTATCATATCGATCTAAAATACTCTATATATTAATATACATTCAACGGTTAATTTTTTTTTTATTTTACATAAAACAAATACACCAAATTTAACTTTCCAGCTACAACTCAAGTGGAAACACAACACATACCGTCGGAGCTGCTCAATGTGCTTCAAATGGATAACAAGGATGTGAGGAGGCTTCATTCTCTTCTGGGCTTCTTGCAAACTGCAAGTAAATATACATCATCCATAGATATATTCCTTTCTACATGTTTATCATTAAAATGGCTATACGATGTGAATCTTCCGAACCTGTATAAATTTTACACTTTAAGCTTTGCATAAAGTAACAACTATATTTATGAAGGCACCATGCAAGTTTAATGTTAGAACCATTACATATAAAAAGGATAATGATGCGGATTGCCTCTTTCTCTAAAACTAATATCTGATTGCAGTCCATGACCACTTTTACTAACAAATTCTCAATTTTACATATTTGCTAGTCTCACTCACAATGACAAGAATAGAGTGAAATATTTATTGTCTTTACAAGATGATCCTAAGCCATAGGTTGTAATTGGTTACAAAATATAAAAGGAAATTTACCTGCAGCTCTTGTCACAACAATATTTGTCCTCCGCGTTCAATGTCTCGGTAGAAATGAAGGTTTTCAAACAGCTAGTTATTGAGCTATTCTGCTCAAATCAAAGAAAGTTTCATCTCTCTTTTATCACGGATGAAATAATGAGAGAATTTTGTTTATAGTTTTGGTCACATATTCATGTGTCAAGTTTAGCTTAGACTAGATATTTATATATATTCTCTCTATTTAAGTATGGCTCGTCCAAGCCAAACCTAAAACATAATTTTTTTTTTATCTAAACTCAATCCAAATAAATTTAAAAGAACCTAAAATATTGAATAAAAATCATATAACACTAATTAATAAAGTAAACATAAGATAAATTTCACTCAAAACCTATAATAAGATGAAATTTATGAGTATCAAACTCAAATTATCAATTTGAAGTGAAAAATACCATTAATTTTAGAACATGAAGAGAAACTCTAAAGCTCAAGCTTGAGTAGTTTAAATAATTACCCATTTCAGCAAATTAGAGTGTAACATCCCAAAAACCGGGTTAGAAGAAATTGAATTTTGAAACCAAGAGTGGTCATCTCTTGATTTTGAGTTTAGATTTTGGAAATCTTTGACAAGTGATTTGATTTGGTTTAGTGGTTAAGTGTTCTAGTTATGTATGTGAGGTTTTAGATTTGAATCCCATCTCTTGAAATTTTGCTACTTTTGATTACATTCCTATCTTTAGACATATGGGTTATAAGTTAAATTCAGTCAATTAATAATAAGAATAAGCTTGTTGGTTAAATTGTTAAGCTTCTATGTACTTTTTGGTTTGGTGTTCAAATCTCTAGGGAAGCAATAAGGAATATTTTATTTTTGAAATTCTTTGTATGGTAGTTAGTTTCAAGTGGTTAAGTAAACTTCCCAAAAACCTCCTAAGTTGATGATATTGCTTTATTTTCGTTTTACTTTCCATTTTTATTTCTACCATTCCTCCGTTCTTTCTTTATTTTTCTTCATTTGATTTTTCTCTTCAAACTACATTTCTTTTTATTATGTTATGCCGAACTGATTCTGTATAGGGTCTGACTTCTCCTTTTTAGTTCAATTCGTTGACCGGTAAGTTGATTTAAAGTTTTGGTGTTGAAAGTTTTTCGACGTAACTTCGATTCTGGAATGTTGGTTTTTAGCGATTTGACTACGAATTAATCGTTTGTTGGGCAATTGCTTGTCGTTTAGGGACAGGAATTCATCCTTGTTACTCCTGCATCGAATCCGTATCAGGTGGGTATCGAAAACCCTTTCTTCTTCAAATTTTAATCGTCGGAAAACGGGACTGTCGACGCCACACGGCCATGTGTCAGGCCGTGTAACTTACTATTCATAAAATTGGAGGCACACGAGGTGTGCCCATACTGTATGTGGTTATGAATTGTGCAGGGTTCACACGGGCCAGTGACATGGGCGTGTGTCCAGGTCGTATAACTCACAGTTTGCAAATTAGGACCACACGGGCAAGTGACATGGGCCATAAGCGTTGTTCGAAACAAACATAGGCCTGCTGTAGGGTCCGTATGATCTGAATTAGGCTATATAACTTGATATCTGACGATCTGATAATGAACAACTTGCGACTGTACGTATGTCTGTTATGTTTGAACCTAAGTAAGTAGGATCTATCGGAACATAATGTGCCATTGTCAAATGTATGTGAATTATCCATGTACGATATGTATTCTGTTAAGTTTGTTGGTACGCCTTTACGTGACTCTATTGCTTAAGAACATATAATATCTGAATATGTTGAATTGATTGGTACTGGTTCTGATTTATAACCATGCATGTGACTTCATGGAAAATCTGATATTATTTGTCAAGTTTCGATAAATCTACTTTATAACGCATAGACTCCCATGCCTACTAACTCTGTTACTGTACGATAGCATTACTTACATGCTTATCACTCTGCTTCTGTATATGCATGTCATGACACATTGTATGAGACTTAGGATGATGTGAAAGGAGGAAGTTTCTGGCAGTTTGATTATCTACATTATCTGGTCGTCTATCCACGATTTTGTTCTGGCAGCTTAGATACAATTTAGTGGCTTGACCACATGTATCTGATCTGGCAGTTTTAACTACAAAATTCTGGTGGCACTGTCCACAGTTATCTGTTGGTGTGATTTGGCTAGTCGAGTTCTGGGGAACTCTATTTTGGTGTGTAACGGAGTTGGGTAGGATGTTTTCTGATAAATATGCATTCTGATTGGTTTGAAAAATACCGCATCTGCATAAACATACATCCTTTGCGTAGCTCTGTTCCATTCTGCTCTGCTCTGTTCTATTCTATCATGTTCTACTCTGTCCTGTTCTGGTGGGTTTGTGTTGTTCTGTTATACTAGCATGATGGCAACCTCTGTGATACTCTGGTCTGTTCCGTTTTGGTTTTATACTCGCTATTAAGTTCTCTGATTTATATACTATGTTTTGTTAATTGTAATTGATGTTGGTTATACACTAGGCTTTATAGCTCACCTTTTGGTTTTATCTTTGTATGTTCAGGTAAGTCTCTGACTTAGGACTGGACAGCGTGTGGGAGCTTGAATTGTTTTGCAATAATGTAAAAATGTTTTTGATCTTTTGGGTTTGTAGTCTCTTTCTGAGCTCGTCTTGATTTTTGCTAAATTTGTCAGTAGTTGATAAATTTTTAATGCGAAACTATAAAACCACTCAAGTCGACAAAACAAATTTCCATTTTCAACGTTAAACTCTGAAAAGATTTTTTGCCACGAATCAAGTAAAATTTTGAATGTTTTCTAGATAATTACTGAAATTAGTTTTCAATATGTTGATGTAATTCATCCAGATTAAACTTAAACTTCTAGACGGGATTTAGGGTATTACATAGAGTTATCACAAAATAAGAATAAACCAATCAGTAAAATGAAGAAAAAAATTACAAACCATTTAAACAAAAGAAAATTATTGAGAAAAAAAAAGATAACCCAAGGCAAACATGATATATTACAAATTAATATGCAAAAAAGGAAAAGAAAGAGAAATAATAAATATTTCTTGAGCCAAAAGAAAAAGAAAAAACATATATAGGAAGATGGAAGTAAATAAGCAAAAAAAGAAAAACTAAACGCAAACATCAAAAGATTTTCGACTCATGTTGTTCAGACAGGTGTAATGTGAGTGCAGGGACTATCAAGGAAAGAAAAGCACGAAATAGAGATGGCTGAAATTGGGGAGCTCCAAAAAACGCATTAAAATTTAAGAAAATTTGGTACGAGTTTTTGAAGATTAGAAATCAAGTTTAAGAGCTGAAACTGAGATATGAGGTTGGGCTTTGAGCGTTTAGGTTGAAATTGGAAATTAGATTTTATTTATTTATAATTTTACAATAATTAAAATATATAGAGAGAATGGGGTTGAAGCTAAAAATCTTTGTCAAAAGCTCAACCCAAATAACAATCGAGTTCAATTTTAAGTCTAAGCAGAGAACTTCTAATGTCATTATCCACCTCCATAATCTCAATATCATCCTTCTATACGGTTCCATTGCCCATGTTTGCATCCATCAGCTTGTCCCTAAAAGAAAAAGGCTTCTCAGTTTGATGCATCTGAGAATTTCCACCTTCATCACCCCATCTTCTTCCCTGAATTGCACTTTCTTGGTGGCTCTACCACCATTGGGTGGAGGACCATTCCCTATTGAGAGCTTCTTCTTCTTTGGGTATTTTCCAATTATTGAATTTAAAGGATTGGCTAAAGATGTTTTCATCCTCAAATCAGTTTATTAATGAAGATCAACTTCTCCTAACATCGCTAATTATGCCTTGCAAACATAGGGATTTAATAAAAAGTTAAATAAAGTAAGCTAAACCATGGTCCATGCAGGCTAACAAGCAAAGACCCTAAGCCTAAGGTAAGAAGATATCAAATAATATATAGAATAGAAAATCATTATTATATATATTTACAACTCAAAGCAGGAAGTGAAGAAATGATGATCATCCTCCATGAAAGACAACAGCTCTCCCTCCATTGAATCAAACCTCAACGGACTTGCTTTCACTTCCTCAAACGCCGCCAACCCCACATCATCCCACCACCCGAAGCTTTCCGGACCCTCCTCATCTTTTACCCTGCCCACCGATTCCTGCAGAGCCGCTTTGGCCGCCGCGGATTGTATATCCCTCCTCGAGCAAGACTCTGGCCGGGGAAGTGACCCCACTAACTCCGGGAAGTTGAGGATAGCAGAGTCGCCTTTCAAGAAGAAAGCTGCCGAGTCATATGCCCGAGCTGCCATCTCCGGTGACCCAAACGACCCCAGCCATATCCGTGTCTTTTGACCCGGTAACCGAATCTCGGAGACGTAACGCCCCCACCTCCTCTTACGTACCCCGCGAAACGGGGAGTGGTTGTCTTGGCGGGTGCGTTTCTTGGCGACACGGTGTGGGTTGGGCTGGGGGTGGGCGGGCGTTTGTGACTGAAACTCGCAAGGCTCTTTCTCAGTGAGGGACATGAAAGAATGGGAATCTATATATTATTGAAGTTTCCGTAATTTGTTTGGTTAGTACAAAAATGCAGGTAAGTCTCCAACATATAAATAGCAGACAGTTTGGAGCGTAAATAGATAAGGAAGGAAAGTGTATTGGTACCCCCCCAATATTACACTACACTATACTACTTAAATGCTTAATTTTTTTATTATTATAATAAAATGCCTAAAAACAAAGTACAATTAAGGGATGATAGCTGGCATTTTGTTTGCATCCATGCAGCAGATGTTATTACATCAACTCCTCCAAATTTACATAACTGCCCCTTTCCATTCATCTGCATTTAAATTTCATGTTTCTTCAAATCTAGAAAAAAATAAATATTTTTTTTTTAAATGCATTCAAGTTCAGGTTTAGCTATACCTTATTTTAATCGCAATTTATTTTTCTAATAAAAAGCTCAATTCTTAATAACTCTCTCGTTTTTCATCATTAAAAAAAAATTACTTTTTTTTTTTAATTTGTAAAGGTGTACACTGAAAATATACTATACTTTTTTACAAACAATCTGAAAAAATTAAATTATTTATTCTAATATTTTACTATATTTCTATAAGACTTCTCAACCCCTTAATAGTCTAAAACCTATTTTAACAGTATACCAAATAAACTTTTTCTTCTTTATAATTTTCATATAGGTGGAAAATGTATCAAAACAAAAGAAAAAAATATTAATTGAATGAATTATATAAAAGCTTTATATATTTTCCACAAACTAAATCAGTTGACTTAATAAGTTGATAAAAAATCAATCGAAATATCAATTCAAAATAAAAAAATTAAACCAATTAACCTAAGAAATCGGTACAACTAACAGTTAAATCAAATTTCTTTATTTTTAAAATTTTTAAATAATTTATTCGGAAAAAAACACCTTGGTTCTTCACGTAAATACGGTGGTTATGGAAGTGAAAAATCAAGAACGAGGGGGATGGATAAAACGGTAATTTTGGACGTAAAACGAGTTGTCGCCAAATATAGAAGAATAATGATAATGATAAATAATAATAATAATAATAATAATAGAAACGCGTTTAACCAGCTGTATGTCGCCAATCTGGCAATGCAATTGAATAAGGAAAAACTGTCAGTTTCAGACAAACAGTGTACATTCTGACCATAAAAGAAAACTTTTTAAAAAAAAATCCAACCTCGATTTTCATCTTACTATTAAGTTTGATTTGAGATAATAATAGAGAGTACCCAACGGAACCAAAAACCTTGTACCACATGTCAGGACACTCGGCACAAACCCATGTTCCTTGTATTTCAGTGAAACATACATGACACCATATATGTATACTTTAAAAGAAAAACCAGTGTCGGGATCAACATATTACTGCAACTATAACAGGTTTTCAAGGACATGTATAGTGCCAAATCCACCATCCAAGCTAGAGTTAGAAACAGGAAGGGTATACTATTCTCCTGAAACTAGAGGCTTCTTATATCAAATTAGATCATTCAACCCCTAAGCTGTTCATTCAGTATTTAGACAGTTTGATCGATAAAGATCCTCGTTTACGATCACAGGTGGAATACTCCATGTTCCAAGAGGGTGTCCTGAAACCTTGCCACCTGAAATTTCCACAACTAATACCTAAATGCATCCATATAGAACAACGATGGTGAACTTCCATATCGAAATTTAAATGTCTGCAAATTACCTTCTTTAGTGGCTTCTTCGCATCTTCTCTGGTATCTCGAGGACAACTGAGGATCCAAAGTTTTCAATAAATTGTCATACCTCTCTTCAGCATCTGTTATGTATTTTGCCTGAATTGTCAATGGAAAAGAGAAGAACCATCTGACATAAGAGTTCGTATGGGAGACTTGTCCTTTTTAACAGTGACTGGATTACGAGAATCACTCATAAGATAAATCAGGTGGAGACTAAAAGTAATTTTAAGCAAAAGTTACTTGGAATCGGGTGTGAGTATCCGACACTAGTATATTCCAAGATTTCCATGTATTTGGAGGATCCTTAAAAGGATCTTATCCCCATACCATTCAGACAGAGATACTTCAGGGATTAGGTTTTAGAAACAAGGAGAAAATAGGAAGGAATGGATCCATATGTTTAACATCACACTTCAGACCTAGGTTCCATGTAATCGAAGCAATAAGTTCACCACTCAAAAGTCGAACCTTAAACCCTACTAATTTTCTTTCACAGAATGACTTCAATCTCATACTCACCAACATAGCTGGGGCAGTTGAAGGTCCATATATTTTGACAAACATGCGCAAAATATTGAAATTATTTTCTAATACGTCATCCTGCAGCGTAGCCACAAAAACAATAAAAGAATATGACATATAAACTGAACCATATAATCAGAACAATTAGAAAACATCAAAGAACGGAAGTACCTCATAGTCAAACCTGGAGCATTATTATATCATCTGGGAGTTGAGTATATAATTGACACCATGCTTACAGCATATTATAACAAAAATGAATGAGAACATTAGTTATCCAAAAAAACATGAAAAGAAAACGGCACAAGAGGAATGAGATTGAAATCAGTTGATCATTCTGTGTATTTGAAAGTGCCTATACCACTGAAACTGTCCACTTAAATCTAAGCTAAAATCAGAAAACACGGGAAAAAAAACACTTACAGATCATCTGATATTTCTACGAGGAATTCAGAGACTGACAGGAATTCCATGTGCAAGTCATTAACCTTTACAACAACTTCGAAGAAAATACATTTAGCCTTGTTAATCTAAGTTACCAGAAACAAAATATAGAATGCAAGATATATCATAGTGAAAACATAAAGGTGATGGATACATTTTGATAATGTCTTGTAATGTATGAATGCAGACTGCATAACATTTATAAGCAGATATAAAATTTCAGTTCTGCTTGTTGTTTAAAGATTGAAACTGAAGATTAACAATATCACAATTACAGTAAAGCAGAAACTGTAAGCAAGAATCATTGTATGTACTTCCAAAAAACTCGATGAAAACCAACATAGCAAATCACGGCATCATGGAGTTGTCATTTTAGTTGTCATTTTATTAAGTCGGAAAGATTTATGTAGTGCTTTAGACATTTCCTTTTCCTTCCCCTTCTATCAAAACCCTTAAATAGTGCTTCGAACTTGCATCCAAAATAGAATGTTAGAATGCCAGCATGGTTCAAAAAATCAAACAGATGTATGTACATGCACAAACATGCAAAAGATACAAACGTATAAATAGGCTAACAGCAAATTACCTCTTGACCTCTTAACTGATACAGAAGAAGATTCAGCACCCGATAGTCAAACGACTTTAGATGAATTGCCCTCATAACATCTTTAATAGAGATCTGGAGAAGCAAATATTTAATACATAAACATTTTTTGTGCATTTCCTCCTAGTAGTACAAGTCTTTTAAACCCTTTCCCCTTGAAGGATATTATTCTTTTATCCATTCATTACTTGAGCACATCTCATAGAACTCGGTGCTATTTTATTAAAATGTTACCCATTTCTAATATATATGTAGAGCCTCAAGCAAGTTTAGCAGCCTTGATATCTATATGTCAAAACCATCCATAGTTCATAAGCATGAGGAGAAACTTTGCTCAACAAGGCAGTGCTAAGATTAAAGATCTATTCACTCAATACCATTAGATAGACCATTATTCCCTTTTCTGTTTAGACAGAAAAATAAGAAAAGCAGTAGTCACCTACTTTTTGTGCGGAAAATCAGTACTAGGTAGAGAAAATTCTTTCTTAATTCTTTAGAAATAGTAAAAGTTAAAATATAATTAATTTGAGCAAAGCAGCAAGAATTAAGGAGGTATATCTACCTCCATTTTGTGTGTTAGTGCACGACATAGCTTTCTTTCTAATGCCCAGTACTCCTCTCCAGACCTAAATTCTTCTCTGATCCTAAATCCATTGCCAAAAAGAAGTCAACCAAATAAGTTTCTGTCTCTCCCCCCTTCTTTCCCAGAAAGGAAATAACAAGCAATATAGATGTATGAAAAAAAGTTACCTGTCAGTAAGGAGTCCCCGGAGTTCAAGTACATTTAAAAGTGGTCTGAATGGATCCTTTTCTAACATGTTCGCAAATGTTTCAGCCCAACACTGATAGTTCATCTGTACTAGACAAAAAAATTCATGGGCCAGTGGAAGTTGATCATTAGGAGATTAACCACTGAAATAGTTCTTGAAATATCTCAGTATCACCTTCTCAAATTCTTTTGCTAGAGAAGTGTCTCCTTCTGTTGGTATTGAGAGTATCTTCTCATTCAAACCATCTAACTGCATATTATTAAAAAAAAAAAAAAAAGAGTACTGAGGAAAGAAAGAAAGAAGCCATGGTATCAGATCTTGAAAGTTAGTGGCTGCAATGTTTCCAAAGGTTACAAGAGAATTCATCGCTAACTTCTAGAATGTCCTTTACACTGAAGTAAAACAAATTTACTTTGCAAAGACAAGAATGGAAGGAATGGAAGCCAAGGCAAGGCTCATTCCTTCTTGGAGAGAAAATTAATTTGTCATAATGGAAGTTTACAAGAGAGAGAAAATTCGCCCAGTTCCAACTTCAACTTCTCAACACCATTGCATTGAAAGCGATAAGACTAGCTCCAACAAATATGTTGAAATTTATGCAATATTCTTGCATTGAATGTAAAGATTACTTGTAAAAATAACAACATTTCTTTGGATAACGATTATTACCTGATAAATATAACTTTCAGTGAATGCAAGAACAGGGAAATATTTAAATATCATAAGTGGGCTGTCTATGTCCACTCCATGAAACATAAAATAAGATCTGCACTGCAAACACAATCATAACATCACTAATTGGGATAATTATATAGAACGCATTTGTCAAAAGCATAGGTAAAATTTTCTCCCATGCTCAATGCCACACCTATGCGTTCGTTCATTCATTCATTACTAACATTATTAATGCATCCCATTATCATTTGCGCCAATAGTGAAGTTGCAGATAGGGATATAAAACTATGTGACTTAAAAGACCAATTTATTGTGTTTTTGTGTGCTTACAAAATCCTCAAGTGTAGAATTTGCTCGTTCCATTGCTTCCAGTCCCACCATTGCTACCTCCTCGTGGTTTATCTGCAATGGGAGGCAATCCTTCTTACCGGACGGATCATTAACCTCTTGATAATCTGCAATATATATATTTAAAGTCCAGAACTTCACAAACCAACCAAAATAAATATATATAAAAATAGAAATCAGGTTGACCTCTTTCATCAGTTTCAAAACGAACCCATTGTGATGCTTCTTCCAGAAAGCTGACTGAAATCTGCAATTGTTTAGAACCATTAGCATAAAAAAGGGGGAAATTAACCATTAATGGGAAATGGGAAAGCTTACTTTTGGTAAATATTCAGAAAGTAAACGGAATTTCATGTCAAGGTTGAGTTCGCCGCATGGTTGTAACTGGAAATCCAAATTAATTAGTAATCAGACAAATTAAGTTAAAATGTGAAGAAAAAGAACAGAAAAAGGGGAAAAAAAAAAGCAAAGGGGTTACTAAGAGAAGGATGAGATTAGCGATGAAGCGATTTGAATCGAGAGTTGAAGAGGGAACGAAGTTATGAGATTGCATAAATGTAAGAGTTGTGTGGAGTTGTTCAAGCTTCCTCAGTTCCTCCATTTCTTCTTTTCCTCTTTCTTTGCTCTACATTTCAGTCTTCTACAAATTTTTCATAGCCCTTTTATCTGTGAACGACAGCGTTTTAACTATATTTTAATTTGAGTAAGTTCCATTGTATATCACTCAACTATTGGAGACGGTTTTCTTTTTCTCTCAGCCTCAGCTGGGTGCTTCCGTTACTGTATAATATTATTTTAATTTTAATTTTAAAATATTTAACCCTTAACATTTAATATTATTAATACTAATTCTAAAAACATTCAAAAAAGTATATAAATTTTTTAAAATAAAAATAAATTTAAAGAAATCAAAATATTATAATAAATTTATAAAATAATAAAAAATTTAGAAATGTACAAATAATTTTAAAATACATAAATAATTTAAATAATTTATTTATTTTTATTAATATATTATATGCATTAGTAGGAGGGTAAATATCTCAATAATACCAAAAAAAATCAAAATTTACCGGAAAGTATAGGTTTCAGGAAAATTGACCGGAAAGTGCAATTTCCCCAAAAAACGTGTCCACGTCAGCGCATTTTTGGGGGAAAACGGCCTATTGGCCACCTCAAAGAAAACGCTCCCACGAGGGCGCTTTTTTTGAGGAGGTGTAAAAGCGCCCTCGTGGACGCGTTTTAGGCCGTGCAACGGTCAAATTTTTATTACATATATTAAAACTAAATTACAATAAAATAAAAAATAAAAAACAATTTCTTATTTTATTACATATATTAAAATTAAATTACAATAAAAAACTTAAACAATTTCTATTTTATTAAAGATATTAAAATTAAATTACAATAAAAAAATTAAACAACTATTATTTTATTAAATATATTAAAACTAAATTAAAAAATATAAAATATAAAATAAATTTTTATTCTATTAAAAAAATCAAATTAAATTACATACAAAAAATACACAACTTCTATTTTAGTGAAGATATTAAAATTAAATTACAAACACAAATAAAAACAATTTTTTGATTCAAAAAATAAAAAAATTATTACAATTTAAAAAATAAAAAGCCCATCCTAATCAATGTTGATGCGGTGGGGAACCAGTGCCACAGGAGGAGGCGGTGTGACGCGGTTACGCTGTTGGATTCCTCCTTCTTCTAGCTTCCGACGGGGTCGTGGAACCTCAAAGGGAATCGGGTTCCTCCGGCAGTGGAGTGCAGTTCTCGGTGTTGCGATGATGACCCACCTTGATAAAATAATGACCCGGAGGTGTTTGCATAAACCACGGCGGGGGTGATCGCATCCGTCACGGTGAAGGAGCTTGGTAGAAAGAATCGCTCCCGACGGCGCCTCCTCTAATCCCGACGTCGGCCTCACGATCGGCTGCCTAACGGGAGTTGTCGGGAATGGACTCGAACCCGGCCATGCATTCCAACCTGGGGTGGGACTAGGAGAAGGAAACATATATGGGTTAGGAGGATACATATAAGGGGCAGGGTACGCACCTGGCATAAACTGTGGACGCTGTGATGTCGGTGTTGCCGGTGGCCCGATGGGCCCGGTGATTGTGTAGGCGCTGTTGATGGGCCCGGTGACTGTGTAGGCGCTGTTGCTGGGCCCGTCTCATCACCCCTTCTCCTTGAATGTAAAGGGGCCCGACGTTCCCTTCGCTCGCGAATTTGCCGTCGCCTCTCTTCATCCGACAACAGATACGGCTTGCCATGGATTCTAAACCATGGCATGTACTCCAAGACGCACGCTAACTCAGAAACTATGATTGGTTCCCTGCTTAGGTAAAAAGTCATACCGGTTCTCCCACGCCTCGATATGTTCGACCAAAATCTTGGCCAATCCGCAGTTCTTCGCCAGTAAGTCCACTTTGTGCTCATCATCGAGCACCTCGGGAGAAAGGCACGGAATCGGTTGCTGTCGCATCCAAATTGTCGCAGAACCCGATCCGACCGGGTGCATCTCCACGGTTGAGTAGGTGATTAACGGGACCTTAACGTGCCAACTGCTCGGATTTTGGAGGAACTCCTCCGGAATTCTTGCCCGAATTTCGGGATCCTCGCATGCGTGTCCATTGAAACTATATTAACATTACCAAAATATTAGTTATATACATAATACTAGACACTACATACGAAATACTAAATTATAATAACGAAATTCGACACTTACTTGTGATTCCGACCGTTGTTCCAATAGGAGCCGTATATCCTCAAGCGAGTTAGGTATTCCAACATGACTCACGGATGGTTCCACCTAATTAAATAAACTTTTAGCATGCAATTATACTATAAATCTACGACATAATTGTAAAATATAATATTAAATTTACCTCGTTATCGGTGGGAATGAATATGGTGGTCGAGTCGAGGACGTAAAAATGGAAATCGAAACCATGACCATGATCGCAGTAGTGATAGGCAACCTCCGATTTTTGCTTTACTCGGCAACGTCGCCCGCACATCTCTCCCAGTACAACCTCGATAGCACGGCGGACCCCCAACTCAATTCACCGCTGCTCTGAAATCAACAAGTTTCGTGAGCCATCTCGGTGGACGAGGTTTCTAGAGAGGTCCGGCATCGAGATAGCCTCCAATTATCTCGAAGTATGTATGCCCGCAAGATACCGTATTCTTTCTTCTTCGGTCGAACCTTCATTCGGCTGCGGGAATGCGTCTCGTAACCAACCCATATCGATCCGAGCTCCTTGAATTTTATCCGAATGGCACCTGGCTCGTAGCATACGGCCATCCAATCGAGAGATGTTACGGACCGGTGACTACCGACCCGTCCCACCGGTAATCCCAACAGAATCGCACATCTTCTAAGGTGATGGTACACTCTCCGCATGGCGGATGGAAAGTGTGCGTCTCGAGTCTCCACCTCTCTATCAACGCTACCGATCAAAGGCGGGTCCAACTTGAAACCCCGGCCTATCGTGGCCACGTGCCAAAAACCCGCTTCCCGCAGTAATTCTCGATCAATGGCGATGGGGACCGGGCATGTTGCGAATATAACATTGCAACACCCGATCTACAGATCGTTTAAAAATTATAAAATTCAAAATTAATTAAAATTACATAATTAAAAAATTTAATAATATTGAAAAATTAACATTCAAACTTACCATTTTCATTTGCTCGACGGCAATATGCTTGTTGTCTAGGCGACGTAATTCCCCGGCCATTGTACTCCGATAAAGTATTTTCAAATTTTCCAAAAAATAGATATATTAAAAAATTATAAAGGGCTTTTTCGTAAATAGTAAATGACTATTTTGAAATTTGAGCGTAAATTTCAAGGACTTTGAGAGAAACTTGAGAGAAAATTGAGAGCAAATTGAGAGAATAATGAGAAAGGATTGAAGTGTGAAAAAAATGAAAGGTTGGGGGGGTATTTATAGTTTTTTTTTGACCGTTGGGGGGCCAACGGTCAAAAAAAAATTTGACCGTTGCACGGCCTAAAGCGCGTCCCTGGGGGAGTGCTTTTGGCCACCTCAAAGAAAAGCGCCCTCGTGGGAGCGTTTTTGTTGAGGTGGCTGCAGCGCTCCCCGTGGATGCGCTTTAGGTCGTTTTCCCCCAAAAACGCTACCGACGTGGACGCTGCGTTTTTGGGGAAATTGCACTTTCCGGTCAATTTTCCTGAAACCTATACTGTCCGGTAAATTTTGATTTTTTTTGGTATTATTGAGATATTTACCCTTAGTAGGAGACCTTGCAAGTTCATTTTGTGCTTGAGAGTTAGTTTAGAGTTTTGAAGTTATGATTTAGTGTTTGTTTTTAAAATTTAGGAAAATAGGTTTAAATTTGTCCTGGATAAGACCTAGTTTCTCAGTGCTTTGAAAGAGTCATTGAGTCTAAGAAAAATCACCCAAGCTTTATAGTTTAATCAACACATGACCTTGAGATTCTGAGTTTGAGGAAATGGGTTATGGTTTTTCGATGGCACGAGCAAGATTTTTGGTGGGTTTGTTCGAGTGTGGGACTAATAAAAATTACCAAGTTGTTTAACGTTAGGATTTAGGAGAATGAGTTAGGTTAATGTGCGAAAAAACAAGATTTTTCATGATTGTGTTTGTTGTAGTGAACAAGGAAAGCTCTCCAGTTTGAGATAAAAGCAATATGAAGGTGGCATGGATGATTTTAGTACAAACACAGGGATCGAACATTGAATCTCATGCCAATCAACTTGAAACCCACACAAGTTTGTCACTAAGCTAATAGCTTGATTGGCATATATTGCATAGTTGATTTCATATGAAAATAAAAATATAATATTATAATGACAATATAAAATTATTTTAAGTTGTTTATA
The DNA here is from genome assembly GCA_025698515.1 of Gossypium sturtianum. NCBI lineage: Eukaryota > Viridiplantae > Streptophyta > Magnoliopsida > Malvales > Malvaceae > Gossypium > Gossypium sturtianum. The sequence goes on from CM046952.1 coordinate 25,821,605, forward strand.
TTTAAAATTTTAATAAGAGAAATACATATTAAATATTAAAGCCATAATTGCAAAAAAAAGGCCCTCAACCTTTGGGGCATTTGGATATATGCCCCTAACCTTTTTATTTTTTGAAATCGGCCCTTCACGTAACGGATTTTCAGATATCAACCCAGTTGAAACGGTAACTGTCAGCTGACCGTTAGTCAACAGCCGGTCAAAAAAATTGGCCTACGTGGCGTTCCAGTTGACTGATGACGTGGTAGATATTAAAATAAATACGCTAGTTTACCCCATATTTATTATTAATTAAAATATAAAAAATTAATAATTATTAAAGAAATAGACAAATATCTTCATCCTCTTCAATCTTCTTCTCTAAAACAAAAAAGCCCTAGTTGCATTTTCCCACTGTTGATGCCATTGCTCACCGGCATCTTCTCCGACCAAGAAGCGCTCAATGACGTCCATGATTCCACCTCCGAAATTTGGTCTTTTCCTTTTGAGTTACAAAGAAAAAATGAGTGAAAGAAAAACCCAGAAAATCAAAGAATTTTTTGGGTTTTTATCCCATTCTTCTACCCTAGCTCTTTGATTTCCCCTTGCAAAGGCCATGAAATAGACAAATATATTCATCATCTTCAATCTTTTTCTCTAAAACAAAAAAGCCCTAGTCGCCTTTTCCCACTGTTGATGCCATTGCTCACCGACATCTTCTCCGACCAAGAAGCGTTTAATGACGTCCATGATTCCATCTCCAAAATTTGATCTTTTTCTTTTGAGTTACAAAGAAAAATGAGTGAAAGAAAAACCGAGAAAATTAAAGAATTTTTTGGGTTTCTATCCCCTTCTTCTACCCTAGCTCTTTGATTTCCCGTTGCAAAGGCCATTCTCAGCTCTTCAACTCTCATAAAATTTTCTTCTCATCCATCAGTACCCACAATCATACTTTTATTTTTTCTTGTTTTCTTACACTGGTTAGAGATGAAGACAAGAATAACAACCTTGGGGCTGGCTTTACTTTAGATTTGCAGATGATATTAGTAAACCTATTGTAATGCCCCGAATTTTGGGCCTAAAAGAAATAGGCCTTGGGCATCGGAACAGCTGGATTTTAGTTGTGCGAGAAAATTTCACAAATTTCGGTTGGGAGGTCTTGGGTTCAAATCTAGGCTTTAGCAAAATTTCGCTTTTTCCTTTAAGTGAACCTTGGCGTTATTGGAAGGCCTTATAATTATTTATGGTTAAAATATGACAAAGGAAGCATGTGGTTTAGTGGCAAGGTGGCGTTAGGAGTATGCATGTGGTCCGAGTTTCAAGTCGTATGCGTGTGCGAGAATTTTTTGGTTGTTCCTTGAATAAACTCGGATATTGGCGTGAAGGCTTTATGAAATATTGAGGATAAGTTATGACATAAAGAGCCTATTGGCTTGATGGTAAGTGGCGTGATAAAGCTTCAAAGGGGGATGGTATTCGAGTCACGCCTGGAGCAAAGAAATATTTATTTTGCTAACATGGGACGGCAAGTGTTGGAAGTAGATTCGAACTCTGTTGAGTGAAAGTTTGAACTGGTCTTGGAGTTGTTAGGAAGGATATCAAGGAGTAAATCAAGGAGGGATAAGGGGGAGTGATTTGTGGAGATTTTCAAGGAATTTGAAGTGTGAGGGGAGTTGTAGCCGAATTGGGTAGCTTGAGTAGGTGAATTCGGCTAGGGGTCCTTTTGTGTGTGTATTTGCGGCAATTTGAGAGCTTTGGAGGATATGATTGGCTGTGCCGATAGTAGTTTTGGTATTTTCCTTATGGCTTTATTTGATGTTTTGAACCTCTAATCCTTCCATTTTCTCTATGGTGCCGAAATTGGCAAGTGACCATTCGGGTTATTTTTGTTCTTCTTCGTTTCGTAAAATACCGAAGCTTTGTGTTGCATTTTCCAAGTCTCTTCCTTCTTTTTCTGTTTCAGTCTCTGTCGAATCATTTATTTGTGAGTTCTCTCTTCTACCTTCCCCACTCTGGCCGAATATCCCTTTCTCATTTACTCTATTCCTTCGGGTTTTTCGAGTTTCCCTTTACATTGATTTAAGCTGAATATTTTCTTCTCTTTCCCTTTTCTATTTTCGGTTTCTCTTAAAGGAGGGGGAATCGACTTCGGTATTCCTCTGTTTCATTGGCCGAATATTTGGTACTCCTATTCTTTCTCTTTCGTTGACTGTCTTTCTCCTAGCGGTTGGTTCTGCCCAACGCGAGTTGCTTCTGGTGGATAGGTATTTCGGTAAGGACAAAAGTAACGTTGCAAGCGTGTAAGTAGTGTGTTATTTGGTAATCTATTAAGGTTCTTAACATGTGATCATGTCGCATTGTTTTGGCAGCATCCAAACGTATTGAACTCGGTTTATCTACGGATTTGTAGGACTACATCGACTGAAGCAGTGGAAGTGTGAATCAATTCAGGATCATTCATACCAGGAATCCAAACAGGTGTGTAACTATTTTCCGTAAATGATAGTCGGCTTAAAAGCCGAAGAGGGTGTGTAACCGTATACCCTATTTCTGTTGATTGGCTTAAAGCCAGAAGTGTATGTACACACACACCACTCTAATTGTAGATCGGCAAATATCGAAATCCTGAAATGCCAAAATGCTGAAAAGCCGAAAATACGACAACAGTTACCATACAAGCGCACGAACGCTCGTGTGGGGAAGTCGATACAATGAAGGAGGCCACAATGAGCAATCTCATGGTCTTGGGCCGCTTTTGGGGCAAATGGGCCGAAATGGGCCGTGTGGGCCCAATGGGCTCGCGGGCCCCACATGGGCCAACTTCATGAACTTATGTGAAATAATGAGCTCGACCATGTCGTTCACATGGCTAAGGGCAGTTTTGGGCTTAGCGGGCCACACGAGCGTGTGGGCCCCACTTGGGCCATACTTTGGGCTTTGGGCCCAACTATACCTTTTGATTGCTAAAGGTTGCACAAGTCGTGCGGATCGACTGTGGACCTATTGATGAGTTGATACACATACTTGGACCCCAGTGTGAGAAATGACAGTTAAGCCCCTGAATGGAAAAATGTCTAAAATACCCTTGTAGGGTAAAATTACCGAAATAACCCTGAAGGGTAAGATTACCGTAATACCCTTGAAAGGTAAAATGACTATTTTTCCCCTCGAGGGTAAATGACTGACTTGTGCTATGGTTTGACTGATTTGACTGTGATTGTATGACTATGATTTGATTGACTTAACTGTGAATGATATGATGATTTGTGGGCCAGACATTCTGCATACATGACATACTGCATGGGGTTGGGATATTGGTTATGGAGGAAGTCTTTGTTACGATAGGGTCGCACGGTCGCACGAGATGATCGAGACCCGCAATGATCTGTTAAGGTCGCACGGGTCGCACGAGACGACTGTGGACCTACCGATGGCTTAAGGCCAGTTAATCTGATTATGGCTCTGTGCCGTCTTAATTATGACTTTGTGTCGATCATATTAATCCATGGCTGTGTGCCGATCATAATTATTAATGACTTTGTGTCGATTATACTTACCCATGGCTGTGTGCCGGTTATATTACCGTAGCTGATGGTTATGTGCCGGTCTTATTACAGTTACTGATGGCTATGTGCCAATTATGAGACCATTACTGAAGGCTTAAAGCCGCATATATACTAGCAGCTTTGCTGCGATTTCAGTTAGTGCTGCAATCGGTGCTAACACTGTAAGTGTAGGGTTGGTATGGGTGATTTATTCCCCACAGGTAGTGCAGGGTTGGATGGAGGCAAGTGCAGGGTTGGATGGCATGCATCATGCATCATTCATACTGAGACTGGAAGCGTGACGGGCTAGGCCCAATTGATTCTGTTATGGGCTGTGACCCAAATGACATTGTTTTGGGCTTTGGCTCACATATACTCGAATCGAATCATCTTCATATCTTGTAAAGAGCTCGTGCCCAGGCCCGATTATGTTTCAGATATCGATCGCTTCTTTAATAAGGGGATTACACACTGAGTTTTTCGTAAACTCACCCCGTTTTTAACCTTTCAGGTAATCCCCGGCGTTAGACGGTTCGAAACTGGGAGGGACTCGGAGAGGGCCACACAACTGCGCATGTTTTATTCTGTTTTGCTCATTTACTTAAGCACTTTGATTTTGATTCGGGTTTTAATAAGGCCTCTATAATTTTTGGATTTTAAATTTGGGATTTTATTGATTGTGATTTATATCTGCTAGAAGTAGAACACGGTTTCCGAAAAACACTTCAATGTAACACGCTAGATTCGACCATAACGTCTAGGCCGGGTATGGGGTGTTACATTTAGTGGTATCAGAGCCAGGTTACAAAACCCGACTGTGGATTGGGTTTTTAAAATTAAATTTCTGAAAGAATTATTTTAAAGAGGTTTGAAAAAAATTAAAGTTTTTGAAATGTGTACCGACTGTTTTCCTAAAAGTGTGGTTTACCGAGTTTTCGGCACCGAATCCGTAAGTTCTTTAGATATTAGACTGTGCATTAAGTTAGATTTTGTATTTATTCAGTGGATGTTCTGGAAATTAGATTTTTAAGCGAGCAACAGTACTGTGATGGATTCTTAAGGCGAGCAAGGTCGCGAGGAGTTGCCCATTTCCCCGAAACATGAGAGTGTTCCGGAGACGGTGGTCGAGGTAAGTTCACCAACTTCGGGTAATGGTAACCCAGAGCTTGGGGCTGAGGCACTGACCCGGTTGGTAGGATAGGTGGTAGAGGAAGTGTTTGAGACCAGAGTTAAGAAGATTGGTGAGATGCTTCAAGCTAGATGCTTGGACTGCTTGAAGAAGAGGGATCACAGTCCTCTGAAGTAGGAGCCTCATTCTGTGAAGCGAGTTAAAATGCGTCCGAACTTTCTGACTTGCGAGCATTGTAAAAGGCGTCATCCGGGTGAATACCTGAGGAAGTCAGGAGCATGTCTCAGATGTGGATATAAGGAGCATCGGGTTTGAGTTTGTCCAGTCTCTTTTAAGTCAGGTGTGTTTTGTTTGGATATAGGAATTATATGCATGTGTGATAAATATTTGTCTACTTCTGTGGTTAAATGTTTTGGATGTGTGTAAGAGGGTTCAAGATTGAGTTAAAAGTGTATTAGTGTTATTGGGATTAGAGTACGCAGCGGTAGCATAGTGGTGTAGTTGTTACACAACTACCCTATTAATTGGAAATTTCGAGGACGAAATTTATTTAAGGAGGGGTGAATTGTAACGCCCCGAATTTTGGGCCTAGAAGAAATAGGCCTTGGGCATCGGAACAGTTGGATTTTAGTTGTGCGAGAAAATTTCACAAATTTCGGTTGGGAGGTCTTGGGTTCAAATCTAGGCTTTAGCAAAAAAATCAGTTTTTCCTTTAAGTGAACCTTGGCGTTGGCTGGAAGGCCTTATAATTATTTATGGTTAAAATATGACAAAGGAAGCATGTGGTTTAGTGGCAAGGTGGCGTTAGGAGTATGCATGTGGTCTGAGGATCAAGTCAGGGCGTATGCAGAATTTTTGGTTGTTCCTTGAATAAACCTGGATATTGGCGTGAAGGCTTTATGAAATATTGAGGATAAGTTATGACATAAAGAGCCTATTGGCTTGAGGGTAAGTGGCATGATAAAGCTTCAAAGGGGGATGGTATTCGAGTCACACCTGGAGCAAAGAAATATTTATTTTGCTAACATGGGACGGCAAGTGTTGGAAGTAGATTCGAACTCTGTTGAGTGAAAGTTTGAACTGGTCTTGGAGTTTTTAGGGAGGATATCAAGGAGTAAATCAAGGAGGGATAAGGGGGAGTGATTTGTGGAGATTTTCAAGGAATTTGAAGTGTGAGGGGAGTTGTAGCCGAATTGGGTAGCTTGAGTAGGTGAATTCGGCTAGGGGTCCTTTTGCGTGTGTATTTGTGACAATTTGAGAGCTTTGGGGGATATGATTGACTGTGCCGATTGTAGTTTTGGTATTTTCCTTATGGCTTTCTTTGATGTTTTGAACCTCTAATCCTTCCCTTTTCTCTATGGTGCCGAAATTGGCAAGTGACCATTCGGGTTATTTTTGTTCTTCTTCGTTTCGTGAAATACCGAAGCTTTGTGTTGCATTTTCCAAGTCTATTCCTTCTTTTTCTATTTCAGTCCCTGTCGAATCATTTATTTGTGAGTTCTCTCTTCTACCTTCCCCACTCTAGCCGAATATCCCTTTCTCATTTACTCTATTCCTTTGGGTTTTTCGAGTTTCCCCTTACATTGATTTAAGCCGAATATTTTCTTCTCTTTCCCTTTTCTATTTTTGGTTTCTCTTAAAGGATGGGGAACCGGCTTCGGTATTCCTCTGTTTCATTGGCCGAATATTTGGTACTCCTATTCTTTCTCTTTCGTTGACTGTCTTTCTCCTAGCGGTTGGTTCTGCCCAACGCGAGTTGCTTCTGGTGGATAGGTATTTCGGTAAGGACAAAAGTAACGTTGCAAGCGTGTAAGTAGTGTGTTATTTGGTAATCTATTAAGGTTCTTAACATGTGATCATGTAGCATTGTTTTGGCAGTATCCAAACGTATTGAACTCAGTTTATCTACAAATTTGTAAGACTACATCGATTGAAGCAGTGGAAGTGTGAATCAATTCAGGATCATTCATACCAGGAATCCAAACAGGTGTGTAACTGTTTTCTGTAAATGATAGTCGGCTTAAAAGCCAAAGAGGGTGTGTAACCGTATACCCTATTTCTATTGATCGGCTTAAAGCCGAAAGTGTGTGTACACACACACCACTCCAATTGTAGATCGACAAATGCTGAAATCCCGAAATGCCAAAATGCCGAAAAGTTGAAAATACGACAACGGTTACCATACCAGCGCATGAATGCTCGTGTGGGGAAGTCGATACAATGACGGAGGCCACCATGAGCGATCTTATGGTCTTGGGCCACTTTTGGGGCAAATGGGCTGAAATGGGTCGTGTGGGCCCAATGGGCTCGCGGGCCCCACATGGGCCAACTTCATGAAGTTATGTGAAATAATGAGCTCGACCATGTTGTTCACATGGCTAAGGGCGGTTTTGGGCTTAGCAGGCCACACGAGCATGTGGGCCCCACTTGGGCCATACTTTGGGCTTTGGGCCCAACTATACCTTTTGATTGCTAAAGGTTGCAGAAGTCGTGCGGATCGACTGTGGACCTATTGATGAGTTGATACACATACTTGGACCCCAGTGTGAGAAATGACCGTTAAGCCCTTGAAGGGTAAAATGTCTAAAATACCCTTGTAGGGTAGAATTACCGAAATACCCCTGAAGGGTAAGATTACCGTAATACCCTTGAAGGGTAAAATGACTATTTTGCCCCTCGAGGGTAAATGACTGACTTGTGCTATGATTTGACTGATTTGACTGTGATTGTATGACTATGATTTGCTTGACTTAACTGTGAATGATATGATGATTTGTGGGCCAGACATTCTGCATACATGACATACTGCATGGGGTTGGGATATTGGTTATGGAGGAAGTACTGTTCTGATAGGGTCGCACGGGTCGCACGAGACGACTGTGGACCCAGTAATGATCTGTTAAGGTCGCACGGGTCGCGCGAGATGATTGTGGTCCTACCGATGGCTTAAGGCCAGTTAATCTGATTATGGCTCTGTGCCAACCTAATGATGGCTCTGTGCCGTCTTGATTATGACTTTGTGTCGATCATATTTATCCATGGCTGTGTGCCGGTCGTAATTATTGATGACTTTGTGTCGATTATACTTACCCATGGCTGTGTGCCGGTTATATTACCGTAGCTAATGGTTATGTACCGATCTTATTACAGTTACCGATGGCTATGTGCCAATTATGAGACCGTTACTGAAGGCTTAAAGCCGCATATATACTAGCAGCTTTGTTGCGATTTCGGTTAGTGTTGCAACCGGTGCTAACACTGTAAGTGTAGGGATGGCGTGGGTGATTTATTCCCCACAGGTAGTGCAGGGTTGGACGGAGGCAAGTGCAGGGTTGGATGGCATGCATCATGCATCATTCATACTGAGACTGGAAGCGTGATGGGCTAGGCCCAATTGATCCTGTTATGGGCTGTGACCCAAATGACATTATTTTGGGCTTTGGCTCACATATACTCTGAATTGAACTGCATCATATTCTTGTTAAAGGGCTCAAGCCTGCATCGATTCTGCTTTATATAATCGATTGTTTCTTTAATAAGGGGATTACACACTGATTTTTTTCGTAAACTCACCCCGTTTTTAACCTTTCAGGTAATCCCCAGCGTTAGACAGTTCGGAGCTGCAAGGGACTCGGAGAGGGCCACACAACTGCGCATGTTTTATTCTGTTTTGCTCATTTACTTAAGCTCTTTGATTTTGATTCGGGTTGTAATAAGGCCTCTATAATTTTTGGATTTTAAATTTGGGGTTTTATTGATTGTGATTTATATCTGCTAGAAGTAGAACATGGTTTCCGAAAAACACTTCAATGTGACACGCCAGATTCGGCCATAACGTCTAGGCCAGGTATGGGGTGTTACACCTATTGCTAATCTTACCTTACCAACCACTTTTTTCTGGGTTTATTTGAAGGGCCCTTCTAATTTGAGATCTATTTTTTTCAAGTATAATAATAAATCACCAGCAAAGGGACATCTAAAATACACTCGATGCAAACCATTGTTTGTTGGGTTTTCCAGACAGTATTGATCTCAAACTTGAAATTATGTTTCTGCAAATGAGATGAAGAAGATGGAGCAGTTTTCATGGATGAGATAGAGATTGATGAATTTAAAACCCATTAATAGACATATTAATATCTGCCACGTCATAAGTCAACTAGAACGCCACGTAAACCAATTTTATTGACTGGCTGTTGACTAACGGTCAGCTGATGATTACCGTTTCAACTGGGTTGATGTCTAAAAAATTTGTTACGTGAAGGGTCGATTTCAGAAAATAAAAAGGTTAGGAGCATATATCCAAATGCCCCCAAAGATTGAGGGCTTCTTTTACAATTATGCCAATATTAAATATTTAAAAATAATATTAGTGTATTTAAATTATCGTAATTTAAGTAAAATTTGAGATTTATGAAAACAAATTTGGATAATCATGCATAATATTTATACAATACATAAACTTGATGATACCCAACCAATCAACATCTTTAATGTTGAGTAATATAATTACTTAAGTAATGAATAAATGTAAAATGATATTATGTTAATATGAATATTACTGTGATGTGAAATATAACTCTAGAGTTATCACAAACAATTAATTCACTCTAAAGACTTGAAATATAACTCTTTTAAAGAGTTATCTCACCCCCAAACCTGAATTATTGCTTGTAACACCCCTCACCCGTATTCGACGCTGGAACCGGATACGAGACATTACCAGACTTAACATACTTCATCATGTAATGTTGGGCTATAAACTTTAACTCAAACTTAAAACCTTTCATTCGTATTCACAACGTCCTTATTATGGGTTTACAAGACCTGAAACATACATATAGGATGGTTCGGGATTGAACCGAAAACTTACGAACACTGAGAAAGTTTTTGCTTAAGTCAGGGCCACACGCCCGTGTGGAGAGGGACACGCCCGTGTGGGCAGGCCGTGTAGTCACACACGCCCATGTCCCTAGTCCGTGTGGATTTTATTTTTCATTTCGAACCTACAGAGGTTTTCACACGGCCTGGCGCACGCCCGTGTCTATGGCTCGTGTCCCTCACACGGCCATGACACGCCCGTGTCTTAGCCCGTGTGTGAAAACCTTAGTGTTCTATTTATGACGTCAGCAAACCTCTGGGATCACACGGCCTAGTCACACGCCCGTGTACTAGCCCGTTTGACGAACTGAATTTTTCATAAATTAGGTGCAGATGACACACTGTAATACCCCATACCCAATTCCGAGGCTAAAATCGGATACGAGACATTACTATACTTGAACTTCCTTAAACATGTACTTACGGGCTATAAAATTTCGTTCCGAATAAAAAAAAACTTCTCTTTCTAAGTCAAATCATTCATATCGAGGGTCTACGAGGCCTTAAACTTGCGTCTGGAAACTTTTACAGGCTAAAAGAAACTTTTCTTTAAAACAGGGGCCACACGCCCGTGTTGGTATAGGGACACGCCCGTGTACCCTTAAGACATGCCCGTGCCTTCTACCCGTGGTCGACACTGACTAAATCCACACGGCCTGGACACGCCCGTGCCTTTCACCCGTGGTAGGCACTGGCTAAAATCACACGGCCTAGACACGCCCGTGGCCCAAACCCTAAACCCTAAAACCTTAGTATTCTGACTTAACCACACGGCCTATACACACGCCCGTGTATCATGGCCGTGTGGAATTTATAATTTCATGAGTAAGGTGCAGACTTCACACAGCCTGGGTACACGCCCATGGGCTAGCCGTGCCTCCCACACGGTTTAGACCCACGCCCGTGTGTCTAACTAAGTGGGCAATTAGTAGGCTATATACCAAGCCATTGCCACCTAAGGGTGCACACAAACATACCTCCACTCAGAACAATACAACTCCTAGCCCTTTTGCAAGTATAAGAACTCATCCAACATACACATTATTGAAATGAACATACAATTCATAAATTTCATCTTCATTAAACAAAAGAGTTTGCCAAGTATTTGCCTAACTCATAGGGCCATTTACAAAATGACTTACATAACCAACACTTTAACTAACAATCACATCTTGACAAAATACTCAAGTCCTATACATGCCATACTCAAAACAAGTCTAAGATTGTTATACCAAAGTGCTGTCGATAGTGTGATTTCTGAACTCCTGCAGTCACGATCCTCGAGTTACCTTGGCAATACTACAAGGAAGAAGGGCAATGAAAAAGGGGTAAGCATAAAGCTTAGTAAGTTGCATGGAAATAAATAACAATCATAATACTCATAAAAATAATCCATCCACGGTATGATCTAACCATACACAAATCAAGGCTTCTTGCCATGCTTACTTACAATTGCCCTTATTTAGCACATACCGTGCCACACATCACAATCGTTTCTTCGTGACCCAGTCACGAGTACCTGTATTCACTCATTCACATGACTTAAATATCATTCGCATCTCTACTTCTAAATTCATCTACTTATCCCACCACTCACAAGGGATAGTCAAAGACACGTGTTTACAGCCATTACTATAAACATAAAACCAATGCCACGTCCCCGAGGTGGTCTTACATGGAGTCTTCTCTAGATACCAATTCCATATCCCGGACATGGTCTTATATGGAATTACCTCTAGGTGCCAATGCCATATCTTGGATATGGTCTTATATGGGATTACCTCTAGGTGTAACGATGCCATATCCCGGATATGGTCTTATACGATTTCCATGTTCATCACCGAAGCCATATCCCGGATATGGTCTTATACGGGATCTCAACTTGGTGCCGAGGCCATGTCCCGGACATGGTCTTATACGGGACCTTATTTATTTCATATTTCAATGATAGCATTTCTATAATCAACATGGCCCAATTAGGACTCCAACATCTCATTCACATTAACTACTCAATTTAGTAATGCATTATGCTCTAATATAATGCCAAGCATTTCTCAACATGCTAATATGTATATTATTTAAGTCACATACAACTTACCTCGTTTTCAAAATGAGTTAGTTATTCGGTTCAGTCCATGACTTTATTCTTTCCCCGATCGAGGCGGATTCTCATCTCCTCTTGCTCTATAATAGAAAATTAGCTCATTTTAATCACTAAATTAATATAAGCATCTCAATAATCATGCTTAAGCAAAATTACCATTTTGCCCCTGGACTTTGGCAAAATGACCATTTTGCCCCTAGGCTCGGAAATAAATTCTAATCACATTTCGACCTTCAAAAAGCCTAGATAAATATTTAATGCTCTTAAAGCTATCATCAAAAATTAACATTTCACATACTTACTACAAAATTTGTAACCTTTTCATCAAGGACCTTATTGGTGTTTTCATGCTAACACCTTTCACAAAAGTTGTTCATACAACAACTAAGACTCATTCTCTTCCATAAAAATGTAACAAGAACTAAAATAGCTCTCATGGCAAAACCTTAAACTCTTTACCATATTGCACAATAGTCCTCTCATTTGAAAGCTTAAGCTTTAGGGGTTTCAAAAGTACAATTATTTTCAAGAAAAGTTCTCTAGAACACTTACTTAAATGGATGAGAGCTTGCTAAAATTTTGAGCCTTCAAAACCCTTATTTGCTTCTAATTTTCGGTGGAAGATGAAAGTAGAAAAGATGATATCTTTTTCTCTCCTTATTTTATTAATATTAGTTAAATAAGTCACCAACTATCACCAACTTTGACCAACATTGTCCATCTTTGTCTCCTATGGCCGGCCATGCTAAATTTGGGGGTCTAATTGCCTTTTTAAGACCTCCAATTTACAATCTATGGCCATTTGGCACTTTTAGCTTATAGAATGGAACTTTCGCACTTTATGCGATTTAGTCCTTTTTCGCGATTAAACACGAAATCGCTAAAATTAAATCATCAAAATTTTCATGTACATATGCTATCATGTTCTAACTCATAATATATCATGAAAATAAATTTCTCAAATCTCGGATGAGTGATCCCAAGACCACTATTCTTACTAGCCCCTAAATCGGGCTGTTACAATTCTCCCCCCTTAAGGATTTTCGTCCTCGAAAATCTTATCGGTGAAGAGATTGGGGTATTGGTTTCTTATCGTTTCCTCGGACTCCCATGTAGCCTCTTCTATACCGTGCCTTTGCCATAGGATTTTTACTATGGCTATGCTTTTGTTCCTTAACTGTTTGACTTCACGAGCCAAAATTCTAACTGGTTCCTCTCCATACGTTAAATCCGGTTGTATCTCTACCTCTGTCGGCTTTATAGCATGTGAAGGGTCTGAACGGTATCGACGTAACATAGACACATGAAAGACGTCGTGGATCCTTTCCAGCTCAGGTGGCAAGGCTAGCCGATAAGCTACCGGTCCTATCTTTTTGGTAACTTCGTAAGGTCTGATAAAACGCGGACTCAATTTGCCCTTCCGGCCAAATCTGAGGACTTTCCTCCAAGGTGATACTTTTAAGAACACTTTATCACCGACTTTGAATTCTATTTCTTTCCTTTCTAAATCCGAATAGGACTTCTATCTATCTGAGGTGACTTTCAAACAGTCACGTATCACTTTTACTTTATCTTCAGTTTCCTTAACCAAGTCAACCCCGTGTATATGTTTCTCTCTGAGTTCTGACCAATACAAGGGCATTCGACATTTACGCCCATACAATGCCTCATCATAAGGTGCCATCTTCAAACTTGATTGAAAGTCATATTGTGTAGGCAAATTCCACCAATGGTAAGTATTTCTCCCAATTACCATGGAATTCCAAAACACAACACCAAAGCATGTCTTCTAGTATCTGAATTACCCTCTCTGATCGTCCATCGGTTTGTGGATGGAAAGTCAGATCAAACTCAATGTCGTGCCTAATGCTTCTTGTAGCTTTTTCCAAAACTGTGACGTGAATCTCGGATCTCTATCTGAAATGATCGACAACGGTACACCATGAAGTCTTACTATCTCGGACATATACAAATCGCCAATTTTGTCGAGCGAATAGTCGACTCAAGACCGTATAAAGTGGGCTGACTTAGTGAGTCTATCAACCACTACCCATACTGCATCTTTCTTCTTTGGGGTCAATGGTAAACCCGTCACGAAGTCCATAGCAATACGGTCCCATTTCCATTCAAGAACCATAATGGGCTGAAGTAAACCCGAAGGTACTTGATGTTAAGCCTTCACTTGTTGACAAATTAGGTATTTCGATACAAACTCGGAAATATCTTTCTTCATACCAAGCCACCAGTACCATTTCCTCAAATCATGGTACATCTTTGTACTGCCTGGGTGTACATTCAAACACCCGTTATGTGCTTCATGCAAAATTTTGCGGATAAGTTCATCATTCCTGGGTACACAGACTCGATCTCGAAATGTTAGACATCCATCAAGATTTACTCGAAAGTCTGTCTCAACGCTTGACTCACATAAAACTCTCTTGGCTTGCAAACTGTTATCATCCTTCTGAGCTTTACAAATCTCCTGGAGAAACAATGGTTTAGCCCTCAACTCGGCTAAAACAGAACCATCATCTAGCAAGGTCATCTGAGTATTCATGGCTTTTAGTGCAAACAAAGATTTTCTGCTCAAAGCGTCGGCGACTACATTTTCCTTTCCCGGATGGTAGTCAATTACCAACTCATAATCTTTGATCAGCTCTAATCACCTTCGTTGCCTCAAATTCAATTCCTTTTGAGTCATCAAATATTTTAGGCTCTTGTGGTCAGTGAAAATCCGACACCTTTCACCATATAAATGATGTCTCCAAATTTTCAACGCAAACACAATTGCGACCAATTCTAAACCATGAGTCGGGTAGTTCTTCTCGTGTGGCTTCAACTGTCTAGAGGCGTATGCAATCACTTTACCCTCTTGCATAAGTACACAACCCAACCCGTTCAAGGACGCATCACTATAAACCACAAATTCTTTTCCCGGTTCTGGTTGCACCAAAATAGGAGCCTCGATCAACAATGTCTTGATTTCTTAAAACTCTATTGACACTTTTCCGTCGAAATAACTTTACATCTTTCTGTAAAAGTCTCGTCATCGGGGTAGCTATCATGGAAAACCCCTTAACAAAACGCCTATAATAGCCTGCTAGGCCTTAGAAAACTCCTCACTTCAGTTATGCTCCTCGGCGATTTCCATTCGACAATTGCCAAATCTTACTCAGTCGACTCTAATCCCTTCTCCGAGACAAGTATGCCCCAAAATCCCACTTCCTTGAGCCAAAATTCACTCTTACTGAATTTGGCATACAATTGTTTTTCTCTCAAAACTTGTAGAACCATACTCAAATGCTCTGCATGATCGTTCTCATCTCGAGAGTAGATCAGTATGTCGTCGATAAAGACCACAACAAACCTATCCAAGTACGGTCGAAAAATGCGATTCATCAAATCCATGAAGATAGCGGGGGCATTTGTTAGACCAAAAGGCATGACCAAAAATTCATAGTGGCCGTACCTAGTTCTAAATGCGGTTTTCGACACATCCGAGTCCTTGACTCTCAACTGATAGTACCCTGACCTTAGATCTATCTTGGAAAATACGTAGCTCCTTCAATTGATCAAATAGATCGTCGATCCTCGAATTAACGGTATTTATTCTTCACTGTCACCTTGTTGAGTTGCCGATAGTCTATACATAATCTCATGGAACCATCTTTCTTCTTCACAAATAGGACGGGTGTACCCTACGAAGAAAAACTCGGCCTCGTAAAACCTTTAGCCGTTAATTCTTGCAACTATGCTTTCAACTCTTTCAGTTCGATTAGGGCCATTCTATAGGGAGCGATAGAAATAGGAGCAGTACCCGGAGCTAATTCAATCCCAAATTCAATCTCTCTATCCGGTGGTAGCCCAGGCAACTCTTTTGGGAAAACATCTAGGTACTCGCATACTATGGGTACTGACTCAATTTTCAACTCAGTCTGTTTAGTGTTCAACCCAAAGGCAAGATAAGCATCATACCCCTTCCTTAGGTACCTCTGAGCTGACAGGGCCGATACCACTATTGGTGACCTATCCGGCTTATCTGATTCAACACGAATAAAATTACCATTTTCATCTCTCAACTCGATATGCCTTTTCCCACAATTCACAATTACACTATGGGTAACTAACCAATCCATCCCGAGAATGAAATCAAATTCGTCAAACGGTAATAACTAAAAACTCATAATGTTCGTACCTTGTTCTGAAAGTAGTTTTCGGTACATCTGAATCTTTTACTCTCAATTGGTAATATCCCGATCTCAAATCAATCTTTGAAAATGCAGTAGCTCCTTTTAACTGATCGAATAAATCATCAATCCTGGGCAACGGATATTTGTTCTTTATGGTCACCTTGTTCAACTGACGGTAATCAATACACATTCTCATCGTGCCATCTTTCTTTTTCACAAACAGAACAGGAGCACCCCAAGGCGAAAAACTCGGTCTAGCAAACCCTCTATCGGTCAATTCTTGCAACTGTGACTTTAACTCTTTCAACTCCGGTGGTGCCATTCTACACAGAGCTATCGAATAGGTGTAGTATCAGGTAATAACTCAATACCAAACTCAACTTCACGTATCAGAGGCAAACCCGGTAATTCTTCAGGAAATACGTCAGAAAACTCACAAATAATAGGCACTGATTCAACTTTCTTTTCAGATACTTTCGAATCAATTACATAAGGAAAATATGACTCATACCCCTTCTTCACATATCTTCGAGCTTTCAATACAGATATCACAGCAGGTAATCCATTCAAATCATTAGACTCAAACTCTGACTATTTCATCATTCAGACATCTCAAATCAATAGTTTTTCTCTTACAGTTCACAACAGCATCATGCAATGTCAACCAGTCCATACCCAGAATTATATCAAACTCATCAAATGGTAATAGCATCAGATCAGCAGGGAAACATATATCTCGGAACATTATCGGGTAATTCTTACATACTTTGTCAACAAGGACACTTTTACCTAAGGGGTTCGATACTTTTATAACAAACTCAGTAGACTCTACAGGCAAAGGCTTACTGATTACTAAATTCATACATATATACGAATGAGTAGAACCAGGGTCTATCAATGCTATCACAGAAGTATCATAAAGTGTAAAAGTACCCGTTATACATCTGGAGATGAAGCTTCCTCACGAGCTCAAATAGCATACGCTCTGGCAGGCACTCTAGCTTCGGATCTCGCAACAGTCTCTCTCGTAGTTCTCTGACTACCACTGACATTTCTTACATTCTTCGAAGGTCTACCTCTCACAGGTGCATTATCAGATCTTAGATTCTAAACAGTCTCTGGCTAGACAGACTCAGGGCAATCACGGATAAAATGATCAAGTGATCCGCATCTGAAACAAGCTCTGTCATTCATTCTACAACTTCCCGGATGTCTTTTCCCACAATGCTTACATTATGGTTTCTCGGATCGTACATTTCCAACACTTGCCACTGAAGTTGCTGGAGCTTTGGAGCTCATTTTTGATCTATCTCGATTTCTATTTGAATATCCCATATTAACTCTCGAACGGCTTTGATCATCTCTAAATTTCTTTGAAGCAGACTGAAATGATCTACTCTGAAATCTCTTTCTCACTTCTCGGGCTTCTGACTCAGCTTTCCTTTTATCTTTCCCAAGTGCCTCAGCTTTGCATGCTCGATCAACAAGTACAACAAACTCTTTTATTTCTAAGATCCCGACTAACAAATGGATATCTTCATTAAGGCCATCTTCGAATCTTTTACACATTATTACCTCAGTAGATACACATTCACGAGCATATTGACTCAGTCTGACAAACTCTCATTCATATTCCGTAACAGACATACGACCCTGTTTCAAGTCTAGAAATTCCTTTCGTTTCTGTTCAACGAATCTCTCACTGATATATTTCTTCCGAAACTCAATCTGAAAGAAATCCCATGTCACCCGCTCTTTCGGAATAACAGATATCAGAGTTTTCCACCACTGATAAGTCGCGTCTCGAAGCAAAGATACAACACATTTTATGCATTCTTCTGGAGTCAGAGACATTTTGTCAAATACCCAGATAATATTTTCTAACCAGAATTCGGCCTTTTCAAAGATCATCATCATTAGTAGCCCAATTCTTCAAATTTCCCGTTTGCGCAATTTTGTCTACCGGAGGCTTGTTCAACAGATTTATACCCATCACCGGAGGCACAACTAAGGTTTGAGGGGGATTAACCGGGGGCGGGGGTTGTGAAACAGTCGGGTTATTCTTTACGAATTGAGTGAACCATTCACTCATCATCTGGAAGAAAGCTTGTTTAGCTTCTTCCTCTTGACCGCTAGTAGCCGGTCTCGGATCAGAGGGCACTGTCCCTTGCGCGGGAGCAGGCGCATTACTTTCTACGTCATCAGCTACGGCTCTTTCGGGATCCATTACTATACGAAAATCACATTTATACATCAGGATTCATCACACTATCACAATTCAGAAATATGGCATGTATAGCTAGACTCTGACACGCTACGTTAGTCTGAGAATCGACTAAACCGTAGCTCTGATACCAACCAAATGTAACACCCTTAACTCGTATCCGTCGCCAGACTAGGGTTAAAGGCGTTACCGGAAAGATAGGAAACATTTACAGAAATGTCATACAATTGCATATCAACCTCAAACATAATGTCCCCTTAGTAGGTCATCGAGACCTAAAACATGCTTATAAACTGGGTCGGGACTAAACCGGAACACATACAAAATTTCACGAAAATTTAAAACTTTTCTAAGTTTCAGGGGATACACGCCCGTGTAGGCAGGCCGTGTGCCTCCCACGGCTGCTGGACACACTCGTGTGTCCTTCCCGTGGTCGAATTTGACTTTACATCCACGGCCACCAAGCACGCCCGTGTACCTTGGCCGTGGTCAAATCTGTTTTGGCTCCACGGTTACCAAGCACCCCCGTGTGCTAAGGTCGTGCACTCATAGGCCATATACTGACTTTTTCACATGGCTACTAGACACGCCCGTGTGTCTTGGCCGTGTGCTCTTAGGCTAGCTACTAACTTAGCCTCACGGTCATTAGGCACGCCCGTGTGCCACAACCGTGTGACATTATAGGCCATTTGCAAGGCCAAAAAGCCACCCACATGGGTCTTACCTACAAGCAAAATCATCAAGACATCTCATGCCTATTTGGCAACCAAGAATATACCAAAATAACCATCCAAATTACAAGACTAAAACTCATCTCATCACAAGCATAATTCATTCATTTGCTTAATCAAAACTTGACCATTTCATGTATCAAATAACCATGCCAAAAACATACTTCACATATCACATTCATTCAAGCAAATTCTCAGCTCATAACTAGCCAAATCACATGGCTTAGTTTATATAACAAACTTATATCAAATACTAGCCTATACATGCCATATCTAGCTATATACATTTCCAAAGTGTACCAAAATGAGTTTAGTAGTGTGATGATTTATCCTTGACGGTCCAGAGCCTTCATGAGCTTTGACGACCTATAAAGCAGAGAAAACACACACACACAGAGTAAGCTTTCCAAAAGCTTAGTAAGTCATAATACAAACAAACTTAGTATGAAAGGCATATATGCACATAGGTACATTGGCACATCTTAATGACTTAGCAAACTATCACATATATGCTTTGGTCCATGTACTTGGCCATATTTGTCACATTCATCAATTCAAAAGTCTTATATAAACATAGCTCATTCATGCTTACTTTCACATATCATATTGTTATTCCAATATACATAATCATCATAGTAAGATCACATAGGTACTTACCTTATATACACACTTAGTGTATAATTCAACGTACCTGAAACGGATATACAATTCACTTAACCATTCGTATCACAGACTTACCCGTTGAACTGATAGGAACCTAATAGGATACTCAGAAAGCTCGGAATAGTTGTACAATGCCAACGTCCCAGACTAGGTCTTACATGCACTCAGATATTGATGCCACTGTCCCAGACAGGGTCTTACACAAATCAATACGATGCCGATGTCCCAGACATGGTCTTACACATAAAGATAATATCGATGCCAACGTCCCAGACATGGTCTTACACGTAAAGCTCATACCGATGCCAACGTCCCAGACGTGGTCTTACACGTAAAGATAATATCGATGCCAACGTCCCAGACGTGGTCTTACACGAAGTCTCAAATCAACGCCAATGTCCTAGACGTGGTCTTACATGATAAAATAGAACAGATACCTATGTATTCCTAGGTTCGTACGTAACTTCTCGGACATTGTCGCTAAGTCGATCTTATCTCAGAATTCATTTGCATAACACTTCATAAGCATTCATTATCAACGATAGGCATATGAATATGCTCAACTCAATACAATTACATTTATTTGCAATATGACTTACCTCGGATTTGATTTATCAGAAATAGAAATGGCTACTCGGTTACTTTCGCCTTCCCTCGGTCTAAGTCTGTTTTCCTCAGTTCTTGATCTAAACATATTCAGAATTAATCCTTTTATTCACTAGTTCATCCAATTCAATCCAAGGACACACATTGAGGGCTATTTGCAAATTAACCCTCACATTTGCATAATTTATCAATTTAGTCCATTTTTCTCAAAACATCAGTTTCACAAAATCATTACATACACATGCTTAGACGAATGCTTATATATATCATACAAGCCCATATTTTACATCAAATTTGCAATTTAGTCCCTCAGGTTACTATTTTCTAAATTTAGCCCTAATTAGCTAAATTCATCAAAAATTCAAGAACAAAGTATGTTTATCTAGCTCAAATCTTTCATTTAACACCTTAAATCATCTCAAAGATCAACATATCATCAATGGCATATCACACAAACATCATCAATACACAAAATTGAGACATGGGCTTGATAGTAGACTAAGCAACGATTGCAAAAACGTAAAAATTATCAAAAACCATATCAAAATCATACCTTAATTGTGATGAACAAGAGCCGAATACCCTACAAGCTTTTTTCTTTTCTTTCTTTTTTGTTTTCGGTGGAGAATACATGAATGAATGTTCATTTTCATGCTAAATTTTATTAATTATCATATTATTAACCTAATTACAAAATTGTCCTTATAATAAAACATAAATAACATATAAAATTAATGTCATTTTAGACCATATGCCGTCCACTAACCTTATGAATGGCTTAATTGCCATATAAGGCCTCCAACTTAACAAAGCCACAACACATTGGTACTTTGACAATTAGCATGCAACTTTCACATTTAATGCAATTCAATCCTTTTGTCAAATTAAACACACAGATGAGAAAATTAACTTACGAAAATTTAGCACATGCTTAATCACTTATCAATGGCACAGAAAATAATATTAAAATATTATACGGACTCAAATTTGTAGTCCAAAACCACTATTCCGACTAGGGTATAAACCGAACTGTTACACTCCCCACTCAAAGCCGAATATGCTACCCATGACCCCTCTTCAGCCAAAATTCCCCCCTTAGCTAGACTCCCACTTTCGGCCAACACATCCCACACCCATCAACTCCTTGATTTTCTCCACTTTTCCCTCCTACACTTACTCTCCTTTATCCATTTGAATCGTTTGACCAAGTCCCCAACTCCCATTGAAGAGTTTGATCCAAACTCTGCTTCCTCCACTCTCAAGCCACAAAATAAAATCCTTCATTTGCAACCTGAGGGATTCGAACCCCTCCCCTCCTTGTTCTCCACTTGACGCCACACCACAACACCACATGATTCACTTGTGTTAGAAAAACACACGCAATTATACTTAAATCCAACCTCAACCAGCCCTCTCCTCTTAAGGGCCAAAAACTAAAATTTTTCCAAGGCTCAGACTCGATCCCAGGCCTCCCTGGAACCCCCAAATACATTCAAATAACTAGCTGAGCAAGCACAACATGCAATTATGCAAAAAATTTACAACCACTAACTTTTGGGATGTTACAATTCTACCCCCTTAAAGAAATTTCAGCCCCGAAATTTACCTACTCAGAAAAGGTGAGGGTATTGCTGTCACATCGCCTCTTCTGGCTCCCACGTGGCTTCTTCTTAACCGTGATTACGCCAAAGCACCTTGACTAATAGAACGTATTTCCTTCTTAGTACCTTAACATCTATAGCCAGAATTTGCACCGGTTCTTCCTCAAAAGTCAAATCAGGTCTTTCCTCGATCTCCTCCACCGGCACTATATGAGAAGGATCTGAACGGTATCGCCTCAGCATAGAAACGTGGAATACATTATGTATACGATTTAACTCAGGAGGCAGTTCCAGTTGATAAGCGACTGGTCCCACACGCTTTACTATCCGGTAAGGTCCGATAAATCTAGGGCTCAGCTTGCCCTTCCGCCCAAATCTCAAAATCTTCTTCCAAGGTGAAACCTTCAAAAAGACAAAATCTCCCACCGAGTATTCAATCCCTTTGCGCTTCAAATCAGCTTATGACTTTTGCCTATCCGATGCTTCTTTTAACCGACCCCGTATCAACTTCTCTTTCTCCACAGTTTTAGAAATTAGCTCTGGACCCAACAGTCGCCGCTCACCCAATTCTGTCCAACAAGTAGGGGTACGACACCTACGACCATATAACGCCTCGTATGGTGCCATCTGAATACTAGATTGGTAACTGTTGTTGTAAGTAAATTCTGCCAACGACAAATAGTCTTCCCAACTACCTTTGAAATCAATCACACAACTTCTTAACATGTCTTCCAAAATCTGAATTACCCTTTCCGACTGACCATCAGTCTGCGGGTGAAACGCTGTGCTGAAATCCAACCTCGTACCCAAGGCTTCGTGTAACACTCTCCAGAATCGTGATGTGAATCTAGGGTCCCTATCCGAAATGATAGACACCGGTACCCCATGTAATCTCACAATTTCTGCCACGTACAACTTGGCCAACCTCTGCAACGAGTAATCAGTGCGAACCGGTACGAAGTGGGCAGATTTAGTCAGTCGATCAACAATAACCCATATCGAATCCTTCTTAGTAGGCGTCAGGGGTAGCCCACTAACAAAATCCATGGTTATCCTCTCCACTTCCAGAGTGGAATTTTCACAGGTTGCAGTAATCCAGAAGGCAGTTGATGCTCAGCCTTCACTTGCTGGCATGTCAAACACTTACCTACAAAATCGGTAACCTCACGCTTAAGCCCTGGCCACCAGTACAGTTCACGCAGATCTCGGTATAATTTATTTCCACCAGGATGCATAGCGTATGGGCTAGTATACGCCTCTTGCAGAATCGACTGTCTTAACTCAGAGTCCCTCAGTACACAAACTCTTCCACAAAAGCATAATACTCCTTCACTATTCAGCTCAAAATCCACAATTTCTCCCTTCTTCACCTGCTGGAAACGAGAAACCAACGACTCATCCAACATCTACTTCTCTCTAATTTGAACTATCCACGTCGGTTTCACTTGAAGTTCAGCTAACATACTACCATCCTCAAACAGGCTGAGATGAGCAAACATTGCTCTCAGATCAGACACAACCTTACGGCTCAGTGCATCCGCTACCACGTTAGCTTTTCCCGGATGGTACTCAATCGAGCAATCGTAATCCTTAAACAACTCTATCCATCTTCGTTGCCTAAGGTTTAACTCATTCTGAGTAAGGAGGTACTTGAGACTCTTATGGTCGGTGTAGATGATCGACTTCTCCCCGTACAAATAATGTCTCCAAATTTTTAGTACGAATACCACCGCAGCTAGCTCCAAGTCATGAGTGGGGTAATTCACCTCGTGCGGCCTAAGCTGACGAGACGCATACGCTACGACTTTCCTTTCCTGCATTAGCACACAACCCAAACCCTGTGTGACGCATCACAGTTGACAACGAATTCTTTTTCAGCCTGTGGCAGTATCAATACCGGGGCTTCAGTCAGAATCTTTTTCAATTTCTCAAAACTCTCCTGCTATTTATCATTCCAAACAAATGGTACTCCCTTACACAGTAGCTTAGTTAGGGGTGCAGCAATCAGTGAGAACCCCTCAACAAATCGTCTGTAATACCCGGCCAGACCCAGAAAACATCGAATCTCAGATACCGACTTCAGTGGCTTCCAATCTAATACCGCCTCAACCTTCCGAGGATCAACCCTAATCCCCTCGGCAGACACGACATGACCCAAAAATGTCACCTCCCACAGCCAAAACTCACACTTGCTGAATTTGGCATAAAGCTATTTTTCTCTCAGTATTTGCAAGACAATCCAGAGATGTGAGTCATGCTCCTCCTCGGTTCTTGAATACACCAGAATATCATCTATAAACACCACCACGAACCGGTCTAGGTAGGGTTGGAAGACCAGGTTCATCATATCCATGAAAGCAGCTGGTGCATTCGTTAACCCAAACGGCATGACCAAAAACTCATAGTGTCCATAACGAGTTCAGAACGCAGTCTTAAACACATCTGCCTCCTTAACCCTTAACTGATGGTACCCCGATCTTAGATCTATCTTAGAGAAAACCGAAGATCCTCGCAGCTGATCAAACAGATCGTCTATCCTTGGTAGCGGGTACTTGTTCTTAATCGTTAGCTTGTTCAACTGACGGTAGTCAATACACATGCGCATTGACCCATCCTTCTTCTTCACGAACAATACCGGTGCTCCCCACGGAGACACACTCGGTCGAATGAATCCTCGATCCAGTAGCTCTTGGATCTGAGCCTTTAACTCTACCAACTCCTTCGGTGCCATCCTATAAGGGGCGATGGACACTAGAGCCATTCCCGGTAGAAGCTCAATGCCGAATTCGACCTCACGGTTTGAAGGCAACCCCGGAAGCTCTTCAGGGAATACATCCGAAAACTCTTTTACAATCCTGACATTCTCAATAGACGGTCCCTTAACATCGGATGTGCTGACATAAGCTATGAATGCCTCGCAACCTTTGCGAACCAGCTTCTCGGCCCTTAATGCTGAGATTACATTGGATAGATAATCCCTTCGCTCCCCTAACACAATCATTTCCTCATCCTCGGAAGACTTCAATACCATACGCTTAGCAGCGTAATCCAAATTCGTACTGTGTTTTGCTAACCAATCCATGCCCAATATGAGATCAAACTCGCCAAACGGCAGTTCCATCAAATCTGCCGGAAAGACAACCCCTTGAACCTCTAGAGGCACATCTCTAAACAGCTTATTCACTACAACAGACTGTCTTAAAGAACTAATCACCGACATCTCTTTATCAACAAGTTCAAATTGTATACCCAAAGTTCCAGACACAGTGCATGCAACATACGAGTGCGTTGACCCAATATCAATTAAAGCAATACATGGGACATCATGATTGAGGAACGTACCAATTATGACGTCAGGTGTGTTGCCATCCTCTCGACCCCGAGCAACATAAACCATCCCTGGCTGCACATAGCCGACTGCTTGCTTGCCACTTGGCGAGCTCCAGGGACGATTCAGCATCGATGATCCTTGGACCCACATCTGAAGCACCCCCAGTCCTTTCCAGCACTCTCCCGAATGAGGTCTCCCACACTCGACACAAGGTTGTGGTCGACTAGCAACAACTGGAACCCCAACTCGACCTGGCCCATCAAACCTAGGCCTCTTATTAAACCCACCTGAAAAACTTGAGGGCCCAACATCCCTCTTATTTCTGCCCCTTTCTTTCTCCCGATTTTGACGCTCAGAGCGTTTCACATCCTAGACAATCTTTGCCTTTTCAATCAGGGCCGCAAAATCCCTCTCCCTCTGCGGGGCTATCAGCACTCGCAAATCATCTCGAAGACCATCTTCAAACCGTACGCAGCGCTCGTACTCAGTCGCGACTATTCCCCGAGCATACCGGCTCAACCGCAGAAACTCTGCCTCATACTCTGCTACGGACTTGTTCCCCTGAACCAGATTCAGAAATTCCTTTCTCCGGGCATCCACGTAACTTACCCCAACATATTTCCCTTGGAAGGCCGTCTTAAAGAAATCCCATGTCACACGGTCGGCCTGCGTGCCTTCCCCCACGGTAAGTCACCATTGATATGCCTCATCCCGCAGTAAAGACACTGCTCCTTTCAGTTTTTGCTCCACCTAGCAGTCAAGATCATCTATTATTCGCTCGACAGCCTCCAACCAATACTCTGCTACATTCGGGGCTACACTAGAAATGCCCTTGAAAATTTTTGCCCCGTTTGACCGGAATCGTTCAGAAATTGACCCTCGGGCCACTGACCCAGTACTCGCTCCAGCAACCCTTTTCAGAACCCGTAGCATCACTTGGAACAGAGCATCATCCCCACTGGCTCGGTCATGAGACCCTATTTCAGTCACCGGTGATACCGGTGCCTCCCTTTCGGGCATATGTCCTGATGCTGAGGACCCAGCCCTAGCACCCCGACCTCTACCACGGCCACGTGTACCCCTTCCGCGACCTCTTAAACTCATATCGGTGTAACTTATTAATCTGTTTAAGAGTTTTATGAATCAGATTATAGTTCTCATGATTATTAACAAATGTTTTATGAAAAACAGTAATAAGAGTTGTTTTCGCAGATCGAGTTTACTATAGTTTCAGTCTCCTATAGTCTAAGTTTCCCTAACTAAAGAGTTCGGTATGCTACTATTATCCCTAGTAGTTTCTCAATACAATCATTATAGCATATAACAGAGTATAAGGTTAGGAAACTTACGGATTTGGTGCCGGAGACTCGGTGTGCCATACTTTCAGTAACACTATCATTTTCCAAGTTAAAAACTTAAGCAAATTAGAAAAAATTTCAAAACCCATTCCACAGCCGAGTTTTGCAACCTGGCTCTGATACCATTAAATGTAACATCCCAAACCCGGCCTAGACGTTATGGCCGAATCTGGCATGCCACATCAATAGGTTGTTTAAAACAATACAATTATTAAAACCTCTCCTCAATTCAAAAACTTTTTATCAATGAAAAACCCCGAATTTCGTTGCTTATCAAACCAGATTTACTTAAAGTTATTTCCCTTGCGAACACAATATTATTTTCAAAACGTTGTTTGTTGCGGAAGACTGACTTCCAAAGTTACGGGAACGTGATATTTGAAAATAGCAGTTATTATTTTAAAAACCCGTGTTTAACTGTTTGGCAGTTCATAATTAAAGGAATTACCAAATGAAAGTTAAAAGAAAATCCCAATGGCCATATTACATAAATTAATAACCCAAAAATAATATGAAAATAAATTAAACCCAAAATAGCTAAGTTCCGTTTATTAACCCATTCGGCGTATGGCCACCTCCGAGTCCTCCGCAGCTCCAAATCCTCTAATGTTGGGGATTACCTGCACGGTTAAAAGAAAGGGGTGAGTTACGAGAACTCAGTGTGTAATCCCCTATAACGGTCATAAACTGGGCTCGAGCCCATACGGTGTCGGTCTGGGCCTAAGCCCTATTCGGTATCAAGCTGGGCCTAAGCCCCAAATCAAATCAATTCAATGGATATGTACCCACCCCAATCCAACCAAACTCTCCACCCGTACCAACCAATCTCTCCGTGGGGACCATGTCAACCCACCCAGCCAAAACTCTCCAATAATGCTGTCAAGCTACTAATAACGGTATATGTGGCTGAGCCACTTAATTAAGAACATGTGGCGAAGCCACTATAACGGTATGTGGCGATGCCACCAGAACGGTATGTGGCAATGCCACTAAAACGATACTTCCTCCAATCAGCAACCCAACCCAATGTAATATGTTATGAATGTAGTGTATTACGATCATATACAGATATATATAAAATCACATAAACAATATTTATGCTACCACTAAAAGTATAACGGTCATTTTGCCGTTTAGGGGTAAAACGATAATTTCACCCCTCGGGGGTATTTCGGTAACTTTACCCTTCAAGGATATTTCGGTAATTTACCTACCAAGGGTAATTCGGTAATTTACCCACCAAGGGTAATTCGGTAATTTCACCCATTAAGGGTTTTTCTGTAATTCAGTCATCTAACGGCCTTTCCGGAGGCCTACTGTCGCCTCGAGCGACACAGGTTCCCCTATTGGGTCACTACGGTGTAATTGGGCCTAAAATCTAACTCTGGCCCAAACGGGCCCACACGCTCGTGTGGCCCATTTAGCTCATTTTCGATCTCGGTTCTACTGACTTTGCAGTCGCAGCAGTCATTCAGTTCTTACTTACGATTTCGCTCATGTGGGCCCGTTAACCTATTGGGCCCATTAAGCTCGCTTCGGCTCAACAAGGCCCATTACGACCTCAATTCCACGAGAGAGTTCGTGACACTCTCAACGGTCTATCGCCATTCCTAGTGGCTCGGTTTATCTTTATGAGCGCTCGCATGCTCGAGTGATCACAGTTGCCAGTATCTCGGCTTGCCGGTATTTCGGCTTTTGGCCGATTCATAGAACAACGCATAATAAAAAAGCAACGGTGTGAGATTACACACCTTGATTACGAGTTGTGTTTTCCATCGCTTCCAATACCACGAATGCGATCTCCTTCAGTGCACCAAGTACTCGGCCCTATCCCTTGGCTACGGAAATCAAAACCCTAACGAATATTTGGTGAGCGAAAGGGTTGTTAGTACTCATCCCACCTTCGGCCAAACCAAATGTTATTACAACGTTCTTACCTCACTTGATTGATGAGTCAACGATAAAGGTTTGATTAATTCAAACCACTTGTGCTCCTTTACCCTATTGAAAACCCTAAGCCCAACGATGGTCAAATCACAGAAAATAACGTATTTTAGACCCAACGAGGAGGGAGAACATACGATTATTAAAGAAGAAATCGAATTGAAACAGAATTATTGACAAAGAGAGAACTACAACTTACCGATGGTCAAATTCCTTGTAGCGTCACACTAGGAGAGTACAGAACTGTGATTCGGCCAAGGACTAACTCACAAGATGCCGTGAATATGCCCAAACAAAAAGTGATAGAGGGTGTCTGGCTAAGAGAATTAAACTGCAAAAATCGAATGATGTGGAAAGAAAATAAGAAGAATCAATTGAAGAGTAAAGAAAAGGGAATGATTCGGCTATAGAGAGGAAAGAGTAGAAAAGAAGACGAAGAAGAAAAGAAAAGGGACTAAGAATTCGGTAAAGAGAATTGAAGAAGAGATGACCCAAAAAGCTAGAGGAAACGTACCCAAAATGCAAGAATCACCAAAGAAGACTAGAGAAAATTCGACACTCTCCCCACTCAAAGCCAAAAATGCTACCCATGACCCCTCTTCAGCCGAAATTTCCCCCTTAGCTAGACTCCCACTTTCGGCCAACACATCCCACACCCATCAACTCCTTGATTTTCTCCACTTTTCCCTCCTACATTTACTCTCCTTCATCCATTTGAATCGTTTGACCAAGTCCCCAACTCCCATTGAAGAGTTTGATCCAAACTCTGCTTCCTCCACTCTCAAGCCACAAAATAAAATCCTTCATTTGCAACCTGAGGGATTCGAGCCCCTCCCCTCCTTGTTCTCCACTTGACGCCACACCACCACACCACATGCTCCACTTGTGTTAGAAAAACATACGCAATTATACTTAAATCCAACCTCAACCAGCCCTATCCTCTTAAGGGCCAAAAACTAAAATTTTTCCAAGGCTCAGACTCGATCCCAGGCCTCCCTAGAACCTCCAAATACACTCAAATAACCAGCTGAGCGAGCACAACATGCAATTATGCAAAAAATTTACAACCCCTAACTTTTGGGATGTTACAAAAATATACTAGCATAGTACTCCTCAACAGTGACTTAAAAATGGCATTCATTAAGCTTTGGAAAGTAGATAGGGCATTTGTGAGCTCAAATGGCATCACCATGAATTCATAGTGAGCTTCATGGGTCCTGAAAGCTGTTTTTGGGATATCGGTCTCATGCATCCAAATCTGGTGGTACTCGGATCTTAAGTTCGGCTTAGAAAACACTTTTGCTTGCCCCAATTCATCCAACAACTCTTCAATTAGGGGAATAGGGAATCGATCCTTGATTGTGAGCTAATTGAGATGCCTATAATCAGCACAAAGTCTCCAAGAGCCATCTTTTTTTTTAACCATGACTACTGGAGAAGCAAAGGAACTATAGTTGTCCCTAATAATACCAGCTCGAAGCATTTCTTTCACTATTTTTTCCAGCTCATTCTTTTGGATCATAGGGTACCGATAAGGCCTCACTTTGACAAATGTTGTTTCATCATTCAGAGGTATTTTGTGGTCATGAAGCCTAGGAGGATGTAACCCCAAAACCACATGAAAAATGTCCCTAAATTCCCACAAAAGCAGTTGTAGTTCTTCTTAAGTAATCGAGAAGGAACTCGCAGACAACTTCACTTGCTCAGTGCTAGCCAATACCAAGGTACAGGGACCAATTTTTTTTTCAATCATCGAAAGACATTTGCCTAACTATTTCTAATTCAACACATTGGTGCTCTTAGGAAGAATTCCTTGAATGGTGCAGGGAATACCCTTGGAAGAGAAACTCATAACCATTGATCCAAAGTTCTAGTTTATGGAGCCTAGGGAGGGCAGCCATTGTATCCCTAACACTGTATCACATCTTTTTAGAGGCAAGACCATAAAGTTAGTGGTGAAACCAAATCCTTGAACCTCCCATATCACCTCCTTACATGAACCCCTGTTGAACAATTGCGTACCATCAACCACAGTGACCCTCAATTTTTATTGCTGTCCAATAGGTAAGGACAACCTGGTCACCAGCTTAGAGTCTAGGAAGTTGTGTATACTCCCCGAGTCTACCAAGAATATAGCCTTGTTGGTTCCTATTTTTGCCTCAAACCTCATGGTATGGGGACCCTGGGAACCCTTAATGGCATGCAAGGACAAAACAGGCCCTTGTGCTTAGTCTCCTTTTGTAGGAGGGTCTTCTAAATGATCTGAGCATTTTTAGAATTCCTCAACATCATCTTAACTTGATGATTCTAGCAGCATTTGATAGAGTTGGCTTTTAACACATTTATAACCTACGTGGTACTTAAGCCCACACAAAAAACAAAGCCCATTTTGCTTCATCTTTTCCATTAGTGCAGAGCTTACATGCTTAGAGGGCATTTTTGAAGCCACAAGTCCTCCCGAGGGTGGGTGGACTGAGGGGCTCGACTGATTAGAGATAGGGACTCTTATGGAAGCTGCAGTATGGTACCTAGTAATAGTAGGGCCTTTAGAAAAGAGTCATTTTCCCTGGGGAGACACCAACAACACACTCCACTGGTTGGGAAAAATTGAAACCTTCTACCAAAGACTGAGGTCGAAACAACTGTAAATATTTCCTTAACTCTGTCTTCAAGTTGCAAACTGCAACTGGTTTAGAAGACTTACAAATTGATCGTGATATTACTCCACTGTCCCATGCTGTCTCAGGGTTACCAAATCGGTCATTACATCCTTGTACACCCTCGCTTCGAAATGCTCCTTAATGCTGTGAGCATAACTAGCCCAGTCTAGATGATGAAGTCCACCATGCTTTTAAGCATGAAAGTGGTGCCATTCCAGGGCACAACCCTCAAGATGAAGCATCACCGTTCGTACCTTGTCCTCTTCAGGTACTTGGAAACACAAAAATATACACACTTTTTCATGCCCTTTTTAACCCAAATTTATGCAAGTTCGGTAAAGTTCTTGTCGAAAAAATATATGATTATTATAAAATAATTATTTTGTACTTATATTATTAACATAATGAATTTTAATTAATTTTATAATTAATTTTGATTAATTTTGATTATTTTCGACAGATTTGCACAAAGGGCGAAAAACGGCTCGGCAGACACTATTAGAAGCGCAAAACTGAGAAGCAATTTTGAAGTATCAAGGCGAATTAATTTTTCAGCCTAAGACGGTCCAAATTATGTGTATTAATTCATAATATAATTAATTTTAATTTTAATCCAATTTAATTTGGGTTAAATAAATTATTATTAATTAATTATGAAAAGTGGCCCAGTTGAGCTGAACCGGGAAAAAACTGAACCGACCGATTACTGGGCAGCCCAAAACCATCCCACATGCTGACCCAATCAGCTTGTTTGGTTGATTAATTAGCTTGCAAAATGGCCCTTGAAGACTTTTCCAATTTGCAAACAAACCCCTCCACTATTTGTGCCTTTCTAGATTTGCCCCTACCTTAATATAGAAAGTTTGAAAACTTCAAACTTGCCACATGTGTGGTCGGCATGGGAGGGCTCTTTGGCTGCTGATTTTGGCTATTTTTAGCAGCCCTCTCAACCTATAAAAACCCCCATTGGCTGCTCATTTCAAACACACCTCAACTTTCTCATCTCTTCTCTTCTCTCTCAATTTTCTCTCTTCATTTCCCATCCATTTCCCTTTGTTCTCTTGCCGATTTCACCTCTTGAAAAAGAGTCATTCATCCATCATTTGGAGCAGCATTAAAGTGTTCGTAGTAGCCTCGGTTCGACAAGAACAAGCGGAGAAGAAAGAGTGGAGCAAACTAGTCAAGCCACGAAGAAACAGCGGATTTGATTCTTGTTCCCTATCTTTTTAGTTTTTGTTGTTGTTATGATGAACATGTCTATGAATATTTGTGATGTTGAAATGTTTAAATTAATTGATATGGCTTAAATTTAATTCGTGTTAGGTTGATTGCATTTTGCCTACTTCATTTATTAAAATTGTGTTTGTGTTGTTATAGGCCTCGGTAAGATGTTTGATTAAGTAAAATCATGACTAAGTTATTCTTGCATTACAATTATAAGGTAACTAATGAATTAATTATTTAAACGGATTAAAATTGTAATTAATTGACACGATACTTAATCAGTGCATGTTTAATCATCTAAGGTAGCTGAGGGTTGAATTAGCAGCATTATCTAACGATACATTTGCCTTGCATAACTTGCAAGATTATTGTGATTAAACTGTTTCAAGGTAGAAATACATTGTTACCTCACGTAATCTTTTATGTGCTTATGAGATTGAATTAATTGTTTAAATTGGCATAGAGATATGTACAAGAGATTATTTTAATTTCATAAGTATGTATGTGCATTAACACATTTGCTTATTAAAAATCTGTTTAATTGGTTGATTTGACATAGAGATATAGTCAAGAGATAAATGAATTTTGGTAGGTAAGTATGTTCATAAGTTAGCAAATTACCGAGTTGCCGTGAATTTATTCGTAACAACATAAACACGAGTTTAATAATTCTAAGTTAAGAAATGTAATTAATCTAACACAATTATGTCATCTTGATTAAAATCAGCTTTTGAAATCGTGCATTAGAACTTATTTTATTTTATTTATTTTACTTTGTTTTTTTATAGTTTTTAATCACCTTTGAAATCAAAATATTTTTCTTGACCAAAGTGTTTTAAATTGCATTCATAAATAATTCTTTTCACAATCCCTGTGGGTACGATAACTCGACATTTACTTGTCACTTTATTACTTGTTGCGATTGTGTACACTTGCACATTTTCGTCATTCCAAGTTTTTGGCGTCGTTGCCGGGGACTGTTTTAAAAAGTCGTTATTTGTGAATTTGTTAGTTTTTCATTTTGGTTTATTTTTCTGATCAATTTTAACTTAATTAATTTTTCTGTGATTATTTCAGGTGTTTATGAGTATTGATCAAATTATCAATTTACTCCTTGTAGACCCTGAGATTGAAAGAACTTTTCAA
Organism: Gossypium sturtianum; assembly: GCA_025698515.1. NCBI lineage: Eukaryota > Viridiplantae > Streptophyta > Magnoliopsida > Malvales > Malvaceae > Gossypium > Gossypium sturtianum. The sequence continues at coordinate 25,854,918 of CM046952.1, forward strand.
CAGCAAAGAAGACAAGCAAGTCAGAGAAGGATCGAAGAGATGAATTTTGAAAATCCAAATCAAGGAAACGGAGCAAACCCTACTCAAAATCTTATCCTTATTGTTGATGATAGGGATAGAGCTTTAAGATAGTATGACGTGCCAGTGTTTCCTGATCTTAATCCGGGTATTAGGAGATTCGAAATCGAGGCACAACAGTTTGAGCTGAAGCCAGTAATGTTCCAGATGCTTCAGACAGTGGGCCAATTCAGTAGAATGCCTATCGAAGATCCTCATCTTCACTTAAGACTATTTATGGAGGTGAGCGATTCTTTCAAGTTAGCCGGAGTACTCGAAGATGCATTACAATTGAAGCTGTTCCCATATTCGCTAAGGGACAAAGCTCGAGCCTGGTTGAACTCATTGCCACCAAATTCAATTTTCACATGGCAAGAGTTAGCAGAAAGATTCCTTATGAAGTATTTCCCACCTAGCAAGAATGCTAAGTTGAGGAATGAGATCACTGCTTTCCAACAAATGGATGATGAGTCCTTGTATGAGGCATGGGAAAGGTATAAAGAATTATTACGGAAGTGCCCCCATCATGGAATCCCACATTGCATCCAACTTGAGACATTTTATAATGGTCTCAATGCACACATGAGGATGGTAGTGGATGCTTCTACTAATGGTGCTCTCCTTTCTAAGCCTTATAATGAGGCTTATGAAATCATTGAGAGGATTGCCAGCAACAATTATCAATGGCCAACCAATCGAGTAGCATCAGGAAGATGAGTCACTGGAATACATGAAGTGGACGCTCTTACTTCACTTGCATCTCAGGTATCATTAATATCATCAATGCTTAAAAATTTTACCGCTAATGGGTTTAATAGTTTTACAGCTCAACCACCGAATCAAGTTGAAAATGTATCTTGTGTCTATTGTGGGGAAGGACATTTTTTCGAAGAATGTCCATCAAACCCAGAATCCGTGTATTACATAGGTTACTAGAACCAAAATCGAGGAAGGCAAGGACTGTAATCCAATTTCTATAACCTATCGTGGCGGAACCACCCGAATTTTTCCTGGAGTAACCAAGGGGCTAGAACCAGTAACACTTACGCCCAACCTAGACCGACCCAGCCACCTATTTTTACTCAACAAGTTTAGAAACAACCTCAAACTGAACCATCCAATGGCTTAGAAAACTTGTTAAAGGCATACATAGCCAAGAATCATGCCTTAATCCAAAGCCAAGCAGCTACATTGAAAAACCTGGAAAACCAAATGGGCCAGCTTGCAACTGAACTCAGAAACCGACTACAATGAGCTTTACCTAATGATACGGAGAATCTGAGGAATCCAGGGAAGGAGCATTGTAAAGCATTGACATTGAGGAGCGGAAAGACATTAGAACCTAACACTGTTGAAGTTAAAAAAGAGCCAGCTGATGCTCAAGACTTAGAGGAAGTTCAACCGAGTGTTGAAATTCCAATTTCACCGAAACCAAAATCTGCAAAATCTGATAAGGTAGCTTCAGAACCAGCTAATTTTGATCAACTAACAACTTCGTTAGATGCAGAATTGCCACAGAAGACGAATCAACTAGTTCAAGTAAAGAAGCCTCCACCACCCTACCCTCAAAGACTTCAGAAGCAGAAGCAGGAGATTCAATTTAAGAAGTTCCTAGACGTACTCAAGCAATTTCATATCAACATCCCATTGGTTGAAGCACTTGAACAAATGTTGACTACGTCAAATTCATGAAGGATATCCTATCAAAAAAACAAAGACTTGGAGAGTTTGAGACGGTAGCCCTGACGAAGGAATGCAATGCGTATCTTCAAGACAAACTACCCCCAAAGTTGAAGGATCCTGGATGTTTCACCATACCTTGCAACATTGGAGTAACATATTATGGTAAGGCGTTATGTAACTTGGGTGCAAGTATAAACTTGATGCCTATGTCAATATTTAGGAAGTTGGGGATAGGTGAAGTTAGACCTACTATGATTACACTTCAATTAGCAGATCAATCCTTAGCACATCTAGAAGGAAAAATCAAGGACATATTAGTACGTGTAGACAAATTTATTTTTTCTACTGACTTTGTGGTTTTAGACTTTGAAGCAGACAAATAAGTGCCAATAATCCTAGGAAGGCCTTTCCTAGAAACTGGAAGGACCCTTATTGATGTGCAGAAGGGCGAGCTTACTATGCGTGTTCAGGATGATCAGGTAACATTTAATGATTTTAAGTCTATGCGGTTTCCTGACATAATTGATGATTGTTATGCAGTGACCAATTTAGAGGATTTAATCGTGGAAAAGGAACTCAACTATGTTGAGGACCCATTGGAACAAATTTTGACATCAGACCCTCCAAATGATGAAGAGGAGGATGAATACTTAGCTTTGCTAGGAGCTAATCAAAGGGGATTTAATCTACAATCCTGTTTTGAATCTTTGGAGTTAGAGAATAGGGATTATGCCCAACCAAAAGCGTCAATCGAGGAGCCACCTAAATTAGAACTCAAGGTACTTCCTTCATATTTAAAATATGTTTATTTAGGTAACGCTTCTACTCTGCCTGTGATTGTTTTAGCAGAATTAACTATTGAGCAAGAAGAGAAACTCATCCTAGTATTGAAACAATTCAAGAAGGCTATCGGATGGACCATAAGCGATATTCGCGGTATTAGTCCGTCTGTATGCATGCACAAGATTATCTTGGAAGATGGCGAAAAAGGGACGATTGATGGACAACGAAGACTGAACCCCATCATGAAGGACGTGGTGAAAAAGGAAATCATCAAGTAGTTAGATGCGGGTATAATTTACCTCATCTCAGACAGTTCATAGGCAAGTCCGGTCCAGTGCGTACCAAAGAAAAGAGGTATTACGGTCGTTGAAAATGAGAATAACGAGTTGATACCAACTAGAACGGTTACGGGATGGAGAATTTGCATCGATTATCGGAAGCTAAATAAGGCGACTTGAAAAGATCACTTTCTTTTGCCGTTTTTGGACCAGATGCTGGATAGAATCGCGGGGCAAGACTATTACTATTTTCTTGATGGATACTTGGGGTATAACCAGATGACAGTAGCACATGAAGATCAACACAAGACAAAATTCACCTATCCGTATGGTACATTTACATTTAGACACATGCCATTTGGTTTATGTAATGCACCTGCTACATTTCAAAGATGTATGATGTTTATTTTTACTGACATGGTTTAAAAATACATGGAAGTCTTTATGGATGATTTTTCAATATTTGGAGATACATATGATGATTGCCTAGCCAATCTAGCCAAGGTATTAAGGAAATGTGAAGAAACAAACCTCGTACTTAATTGGGAAAAGTACCATTTCATGGTACGAGAGGGTATTGTTCTAGGGCATCAGTTAACAAGACATGGAATCGAGGTAGATAAAGTAAATGTAGACTTTATTGAGAAACTCCCACCTCCAACATCTGTGAAGGGTGTTAGTAGCTTTCTGGGCCACGCTAGTTTCTATCGAAGATTTATCAAGGACTTCTCCAAAATTGCTAAACCCTTATGCAAATTATTGGAGAAGGACACGACGTTCAAATTTTATGAGGAGTGCTTAAGAGCTTTCCATGATTTAAAGAGTCGGTTAGTTTCGGTACCCATAATCGTTACACCAGACTGGGATTTGCCATTTTAATTGATGTGTGATGCAAGTGACTTTACGATAGGAGCTGTCATGGGCCAGCGAAGGAACAAATTTTTTCATCCCATCTACTACGCAAGTCAGACTCTGACAGGAGCTCAATTGAATTATACGGTAACAGAGAAAGAGTTACTTGCTATTTTGTTTGCCTTTGACAAGTTTTGATCTTATCTTGTAAGTACCAAAGTGACTGTTTATACAGACCACTCAGCAATAAAGTATTTACTTGCTAAGAAAGATGCTAAGCCGAGACTAATTCGATGGGTACTTCTACTTCAAGAGTTCGATCTAGAAATTCAAGATCGAAAGGGAGTAGAAAATCAAGTAGCAGACCACTTGTCCAGATTGGAGCCGTAAGAAGGGAATTCTCCTCTTATACCAATTCAGGAGACATTTCCAGATGAACACATATTGAAGGTAAATCTTGTCCATAATACCCCTTGGTTTGCTGATATTTCTAACTATTTAGCTTGTGGTTTGATGCCAATTGATAAGATGTATCATCAAAAGAAAAAGTTTCTTCACGATGTGAAGTACTCTTTCTGGGAAGAGCCATATTTGTTTAAAAAGTGTGCAGATCAAATGATCAGGAGATGTGTGGCAAAAGATGAAGTACATAAGATTCTATACCATTGCCACTCAGCTCCGAGTGGGGGATACTTCGGATGCACACGTACTACGGCCAAGGTCTTGCAAGCCAGATTCTTTTGGCCAACACTATTTAAAGACGCATATGCTTACGTAAAGAGTTGTGATCGATGTCAAAGGGTTGGAAATGTCACCAACAGAAATGAGATGCCTCGAACAAACATCATTGAGGTAGAATTATTCGATGTTTGGGGTATTGACTTTCTCGATCCTTTCCCAATGTAACACCCCATAACTGACCTAGACGTTATGGCCGAATCGGGCGGTGTCACATTGAAGTGTTTAGCATAAAACTTGTTGTCATTGAAATCCTCAGAATCGATTAATTATTTTGTTATTAAACGGTGATTCCAAAACGGGTTGTTCATTTCCAAAGCGTGCATCATTAAAAGCTAATCACTTTTAAAACGTTATTAATTTTTAAAATCTCATTTTTTACGGAAGTTTTTTTTAGGAAATGTTGCGAAAACGTGGTGTCTTTGAAAATAGTTACCTTTTGAAAACCCGTCTTTTTCTACAACTAGCAGTTTATATCAAACTAAATAAATAAAAACCCAAATTTAAAGTTTATAACTTTAAAGAGGCCTTATTATATAAAAATACCTAAATTAAAAGTTAAAATTTATAAATCAAAAGCTAAAAACGAAAGCTGATGCGGTTGTGTGGCCATCATCGAGTCCTTCGCAGCACCGACCCGCCTACGACTGGGGATTACCTATACAATTAAACAGAGGGGTGAGTTTACGAAAACTCAGTGTGTAATCCCCTAACAAGCAAACAGTCAACTAAACAATAGATAAATACAGTTTGGGCCTGAGCCCGTTACAATAACAATCCAGTTCAGTGTGCGCCTAAGCCCTTTCCTGTAACAGTAAACGATTGGGCTTGAGCCCAGCACAATTCCAGTAATCAGTAGGGCCTTTGCCCAATTTCAGTATTAGTATCAGTAGGGCCTTGGCCCATAACAGTAACAGATGTAAGTCATGCAGTGAACAATATGTAATATCATTAATCGATGCAGTAACAGTACAGTATCATTAATCAGTGCAAATATGCAGTCAGAAATCCTACCCAATCCAGCCTCTACACACCACTCTGTCCTGTTAAACACACCACGTAGGGATAAAATCGACCCACCCAGCCAGACACACCAAGATTAGCATCGTTTGCGGCACTAAACAGTATTGCAGCAAAGTTGCCAGTAAAATAAACGACATATAGCCATCAGTAGGTCCACAATCGTCTTGGGCGACCCGTGTGACCTTATCAGTATAGTACACTTTGTTCAATATAACAACCCATCCCCATGCAATATGTCGTGACATAATATAATACGTGTATGCAAAATGTCATGCTCAATCATAGTCATACATATCATAGAGCAAATCAGTCATACATAACATAAGGCCATAACAGTCAGTTCAGCTCCTAGGGGTATAACAGTCATTTTACCCTATGAGAGTATTTTGGTCATTTTATCCGATGGGAGTATTTTGGTCATTTTACCCTATGGGGGTATTTCGGTCATTTTACCCTATGGGGGTATTTTGGTCATTTTACCCTATGGGGGTATTTCGGTCATGAAAATTATACAGTTTGGCCCAATAATCTCTACATGTTCGTGTGGTTTACTCGTGTGGGGCCCACAAGCTCGTTGGGCCCACACGGCCCAACAAGGCCTAAAATGGCCCAAGACCATGAGATCGCTCATGGTGGCCTCAACAGTCGAACGCCCACATTTTATGTGTTTCGGTTACCACACAAGCGAGTGCACGCTCGTGTAGTGCCAATGATCATATTTTTTGACTTTTGCCGATTCACGCTTTAGGCAGTGTTTACACACCTTGTTTCTGTTTGTTGAGAAAACCGCCCACATCTTTGAAACCCTACACTTGATCAACAATTCCCAATTAATCATTTAAACATTTACTCAATCGAATACAACAAGATCCCAATCGATAAACTCACACCACATTACCTTTGATCGAGTAAAGAGGGAAGTTTCGCCTATCCAACCATTGATTATAAACCTTCTACCCTTTGACAGGTTCCTAGGCACAAACCGAAGATGGATAAGCACTTAATCGATCAGCAACAAGATAACATTATACTATCTCCACTTACCAATAACGCGAGAATAGTACCCACTACGAAGTGTACGACTATCGGCAAATAAAGAATGATATCCAGAACAATAGAGAAGGGAAAACAGTCGGCTGCAAGGGAAAGGCAAGAATCAACAAAAAGAAAAGAAAGGAGAAGGATGAAAAGAAAATGAGAGATTCGGCCAAGGGGAGAACAGTGTGGAAAACGTTTGCTCACTATTTAGTAAGAGTAGAAGAACCAAACAGGTAATCAGAAATGAAGGAGAAAACATTTGTGGTGAAGAAGGACAAAACCGAAAAGGACAAAGTTCAGCAAAAGATGAAAGAAGGAGAGACGATAGGCTTGAGAAGCAATTGCCAAAAGAGGGAAAAAGAAGAGAAAGGAGGCACAAGAAGAATTTCAGCCAAAAGGGAAAGGGAGTTGCCGTCCAACTTGGGAAACAAATGAGGAGCATTTCTCTCTTAGCCGAATTCCTGAGGGCCAGAATTCAATTTCGGCACAACACTCCCTCCCCTCTCTCTTCCCTTGATTTTTTCCTAAAATCTCTCCAACTGTCCCTCCTCAATTCTCTCTATGACCAGTTCAAACTCCATTTAACAGTATTTCAATCCAACTCTTCCACCCACACGAATTAGGCAGCAAAATAAATACTCTCTTTTTTATGCGCTACACTCGAACCTTAGACCCCATGTACACTCCACACGCCCCTTACCACTAGACCAACAACTCATTTGTATCATATTTTAACCACAATAATTTAAGAACCTACTATCTAGATCCATGGATTTTATTCACTTAAAATAAAAATTTTGCATAAGCCAAGGCTTGAACCCCTGACTTCTAAAACAATTCCAAACATTCCTAAATCACTTAACCACTGAAGCAGACATTCATTTGTGTCACTTTCTTGCACAACTAAATATTTATGTGCAGTCTCCTAACTGTTCCCTTGTTCAAAACCTATTTCTTCTAGGCCAAAAATTTGGGGCGTTACAATTCACCCCTCCTTAAAGAAATTTCGTCCTCGAAATTTCCAATTATCAGATCAGTCGCATAATAGAGACTCCACCACTACACTTCCGCTGCGCACTCTAGCTCCAAATTACGTATATGGCCAAATGAAGAGGACCCAACTCGAGCACCTCTATGGCCTCTACCATGGCATCTTGTACCTCGTCCGTGTGTACCTCTTGTGCTCATTGTCTATTCGCATTTTATCTGAACTAACAATTTTATGCAGATCGGTTTACAGTTCTAGTTGTTTATTAACAGATGTCTTATGAAAAGTAGTAATTTAGAGTTTGTTTTCGCACCATGCAGTGTCTATAGGTGTCTACTGGTTTACTACAGTTTCAGTATACCCTACTAAAGAGTTTGTAGTACTACCTATAGTAGTCTCAGTACTCCTGCCTATGGCAGTTTCAGACAAAATCAAAGTACAATTTTCAGAGAGAACGTACAGGATCGGTGCGGAGACTCGGTGTGCCACACAATTTGAAAATCCTTCCAGAACACTTCAAATTATTTAAAAGCAACTTTTAGAAATTCAAAGTTTAAAAACCCATTCCACAGCCGAGTCTTGTAACCTGGCTCTGATACCACTAAATGTAACACCCCATACCCGACCTAGACGTTATGGTCGAATTGGGCGGTGTCACATTGAAGTGTTTAGTGTAAAACTTGTTGTCGTTGAAATCCTTAGAATCGATTAATTATTTTGTTATTAAACGGTGATTCCAAAACGGATTGTTCATTTCCAAAGCGTGCATCATTAAAAGCTAATCACTTTTAAAACGTTATTAATTTTCAAAATCTCTTTTATTGTTGAAGTTTTTTTTAAGAAATATTGTGAAAACATGGTGTCTTTGAAAACAGTTACCTTTTGAAAACCTGTCTTTTTCTACAACTAGCAGTTTATATCAAACTAAATAAATAAAAGCCTCAATTTTAAGTTTATAACTTTAAAATTGACTTATTACATAAAAATACCCAAATTAAAAGTTAAAATTTATAAATCAAAAGCTAAAAACGAAAGCTGATGCGGTTGTGTGGCCATCATCGAGTCCCTCGAAGCACCGACCCGCCTACAACTAGGGATTACCAGTACAGTTAAACAAAGAGGTGAGTTTACGAAAACTCAGTGTGTAATCCCCTAACAAGCAAACCGTCAATTAAACAGTAGATAAATGTAGTTTCACTGAGCTGAGCCCATATAATAACAATCCATTTCGGTGTAGGCCTAGGCCCTTTCTCAGAATAACGATGCGGTTGGGCTTGAGCCCAAAGATAATGCCCGATGTGATGGGGCTTTGCCCAATTTCAGTATTAGTATCAGTAGGACCTTGGCCCATAACAGTAACAGATGTCAGTCATACAGTGAATAGTATGTAATATCATTAATTGATGCAAAGAATAAAGATGCAGATAATTAATCGGTGTAGATATGCGATTAGAAATCCTACCCAATCCAAATTCTACACACCACTCCGTCTCCCGCCAAACACACCATGTGGGGATAAAATCGACCCACCCAGCCAGACACACCAAGATTAGCACCGGTTGCGGCACTAAACAGTATTAAAGCAAAGCTGCAAGTAAAATAAACGGCATATAGCCATCAGTAGGTCCACAATCGTCTTGGGCGACCCGTACGACCTTATCAGTACAGTACACTTCCTTCAATATAACAACCCATCCCCATGCAATATGCCGTGACATAATATCATACGTGTATGCAAAATGTCATGCTCAATCATAGTCATACATATCATAGAGCAAATCAGTCATACATAACATACGGCCATAACAGTCATTTCATCTCCTAGGGGTATAACAGTCATTTTACCCTATGGGGGTATTACGGTCATTTTACCCCATTTTACCCTATGGGGGTATTTTGGTCATTTTACCTTATGGGGGTATTTTGATCATTTTACCCTTTGCGGGTATTTCGGTCATTTTACCCTATGGGGGTATTTCAGTCATTTTACCATATGGGGGTATTTCGATCATTTTACCCTATGGGGGTATTTCGGTCATGAAAATTATACAGTTTGGCCCAATAATCTCCACATGTTCGTGTGGTTTACCCGTGTGGGGCCCACAAGCTCGTTGGGCCCAAACGGCCCATTTCGGCCCAACAGGGCCCAAAATGGCCCAAGACCATGAGATCGCTCATGGTGGCCTCAACAGTCGAACGCCTATATTTTATGTGTTTCGGTTACCACACGAGCGAGCGCACGCTCGTGTAGCGCCAACGATCATATTTTTCGGCTTTTGCCGATTCACGCTTTAGGCAGTGTTTACACACCTTGTTTCTGTTTGTTGAGAAAACCGCCCACACCTTTGAAACCTACACTTGATCAACAATTCCCAATTAATCATTTAAACATTTACTCAATCGAATACAACAAGATCCCAATCGATAAACTCACACCACGTTACCTTTGATCGAGTAAAGAGGGAAGTTTTGCCTATCCAACCGTTGATTATAAACCTTCTACCCTTTGACAGGTTCCTAGGCACAAACCGAAGATGGGTAAGCACTTAATCGATCAGCAACAAGATAACATTATACTATCTTCAATTACCAATAACGCGAGAATAGTACCCACTACGAAGTGTACGACTATAAGCAAATAAAGAATGATATCCAGAGCAAGAGAGAAGGGAAAATAGTCGGCTGCAAGGGAAAGGCAAGAATCAACAAAAAGAAAAGAAAGGAGAATGATGAAAAGAAAATAGGAGATTCGGCCAAGGGGAGAATAGTGTGGAAAACGTTTGCTCACTATTCAGTAAGAGTAGAAGAACCAAACAGGTAATCGGCAATGAAGGGGGAAATGTTTGTGGTGAAGAAGGACAAAACAGAAAAGGACAAAGTTCAGCAAAAGATGAAAGAAGAAGAGATGATAGGCTTGAGAAGCAATTGCCAAAAGAGGGAAAAAGAAGAGAAATGAGGTGATCGCTGTGAATCAGAGTTTTGAAATTTATAAAAGAATGATCGAACCTGGAAACTAACTCTGACAACGATTAAAGGCAAGTGCACCTATCGAACAGTAGTATAGTTTAGGCAAGACAGGATTATCGAACCCAAAGGAACTAAAAGTACTAATACTAACTTTCTTTTTATTATTTAGCCTAAAATAAGTGAAGTTGTTTATTAATCTAAATTAATTAACTACTAAACTAAAGACTCTAAGACAAAGAAGAATGAATTTGGAAAATAACTTGGGAAAAACTCAGTTGATTTAGACGATACCCTAGGAAGAATCCACCTAGACTTCACTTGTTATCTAACACTGAACCATACGATTTATTCACTTAGTTTGATCCGTAAGACTCCCTAACGTATATTAAACCCTCTCTCGAGGCGAATAACGTCTAACCCTAGGTTAATTAGTAGAACTCTCGTTCTCTTGTAATAACCCCCTAGAATAGCAGTAAATCGATCTATATATTCCCATATTAGGTTTCACCCTAATCTGGCAAAATCTCGTCACCCTATCTCTAGGCGTGCAATCAACTCCGCTTAATTATGTTGGATCTACTCTTAGGAAGGGTCTATTCCTCCTCCACCTAAGAACATTAAATTTGGATTAAGCTCACATAATTAAGAACAAACTAAGTGTTTATCATATAATTCAAATAATCAAATAACAAGATTCATCATAGGTTTCATCCCCTTCGGGTATCCGAAGGGTTTAGTTCATAACAATAAAGGAAAACATCTCAAGAGAAAAGATAAAACGAAACATAAAAAATCCCTAAAACCCCCTGAAGGAATTGAAGAGGAGATCCTCCGTCTTGAGTATAACTCTGGCTTCTTGAGATGGATCAACTAGCTATCCCTGAGTGAATCCCCACAAATCTGCCTTCTCTGACCTAGCACGATGCCCCTAGACGATGGCTTTGGGCTCCCCTTTTCAGGTCATACTTAGGGTGTATTTATAGGCTTTTGAAATACGTTTCTTTCTCCCTAAGTATCCTTTCCAGAATGAAATTGCCCTTCTCCACGGCAGAGGCACAGCCATGGCGCACGCCCGTGTAAATCGTGGACAGGCCGTGTTCGGATTCCTTTAATCAGAAACGGCCGTGTGAGTCGGGGTTAGACCGTGTTCTAGATGATCAGTGAGGCACGGCCGTGTGATCTTTGGTCCAGGCCGTGTCGATTTCCTCATTGGTTCGTTTTGAGCCCGTTTCTCGTTCTTTTTATCCTTGGGTGCTTTCCTGAGTATAAGACATGAAAAGAAAGGATTAAGAGCACCTTTTTACATAAATCAAGGGATAATTCAGCCAAAAGCATACTAAATGTGGGCCTAAAATATGTTACTATTTCGGTTTATCAAATACCCCCACACTTAAGCTTTTGCTTGTCCTCAAGCAAAATTCTCAACTTACAATTAAAATGAACTTTCTATAATTCATAATTCCTATCAACAATGTTTTATCATAATTCATAGATAATTTATACATGGATAATTCAACTTAAAGAGTTCTAAAAATTCAAACAGTCTAAGTCATAGATTTTGTAGCTCGAAAATATAGGCGTCTCCCCTTATCTAAATAATTACCTTTAATTTGAAATCGGCAAGGATTGACATCCTCACAAAAGATTCACTCAAATCACTCAAAGTGTTAAGGTTTAGAATTTAGGCACTCAAAAGTCAAACATGAAGAGTTAATCCCATAGGCTTGCATGAAAATCAAATCTCCACCACTGAAATATGAGATGAAACACAAATCAAAAGGTCTTTGTTAGGGTTGTAACGGGGCTAGGGTTAAGGTGTGGAATAAGGCTAAATTAGAGGGTTAGAATCGAGTTTGAATTGACAAATTACCTAACTAAGAACTAATGAACTAATAATAATAATTACATTAATTGAAAACTAAGAATACCAATAATACGAGCTTCTTCTTCGATATTTGCAATTTAAATGTATAAGCTCGTTTAATCACATAACTAATAATGAATATTGAATATACTTTTGATTTTTTTTGAGAACAAACTAAGTACATAATAAAGGATAAATTACTAAAATTCATAATTAGGCAACTAATCAAATCAAATCTCGATATAAGGGTAGTCAAAAGGAATGGTCATAACAAAAACAAAGGGTTTCTGGGTTAATATTAGCGGTTATGTCAATAAATAGGGTTGTTAGGATTAAAAGGGGTTCACTAGGGGTTAATTATGAAGGTAGGCTTTTTATGGAATAAGTGGGTTAAATCCTAGGTGCCTTAATCATCTCTGTGTATCAAATCAAAAAGTGTGGTCTCGACATGTATAATCGATGCAAGTTCTAGAATAACAAATCAGTGTTGACATACTCATAATCAATAAAGTGAGCAAGAAAAAAAAATATGCTCTATAAGGCTCAAAAACTCACAAAAATTATGGGTATTTTGATGTCAACCTCGTAAAATTCAAACTTTAAAGTAATATTTAAACTTAGTTCGACAACCTAGAAAATTTTTAATTTCTGAAAAATAGACTTATCATGCTTGATTCTCTAGTATTCTTCAAATTTAATTATCAATGCACAATTATCAATGACTTAATCTAAAAAATATCAATAAAAATCATAAATCATCAGACATTTCATCCTAATTAGTAATATGAGTAATTTACTTTCAAACAATACTAAATTCAGGGATTTGAGAATAATGCAAAATGTTTGGAATATCTAAGATTCACCCCCCCACACTTAAGATGTACATTGCCCTCAATGTACAAAGATATATAACATAAATGTAGAAGATATGGGGAGAAGTGAAACTCCCTGAATTATGGATGAGCTCCTTGAGTTGGCAGATTGTGCCTTTGGTGGTGGTGATGGGCCGTCTGGATGACGAACCTGCGCTAGATGAAGAAATTGGGAAGCTCATGCAGGATTAGCCAAGAAACCTAAAGAAACCTTAATAATATACTAATAATATAATTAAAGATAAGAAAGATAAAGAGAAGGAGACTAAGAAGGAAAATAAACTAAGTTTAAAAGATAAAGGGGCTTGAGAATCCTTATGGTAGATGGTTCGAGAGGTGGGTGTGACTTTGAAGGTGACGGAGTTGTTGGTGATGGTGGAAGTGGCGTGATTCCCAAGCATCCTTAAGAACCTAAAAACAAGAAACTAAAATAAAATGAACTGAATTAAGCAGAAGAGAGGTAAAGATAAGGAAAATAAAGGAGAAGATTAAAATAAAAGAACAGATAATTGGTCTCAAAGACCCTTGGCTTGTTGTTTGGATGAATCTGCCGGCATGAACTCAGGTGAATCGGTCTCCTTTAAGGAGATTGGCCTTTTACGCTTCTTTGCCATGGATATGATTTTGTTGTAGCTCAAGAGTCTGAGGATTTATTAGGAAAAGGAAAAAAAAACAAAAAGGGAGAAAAGAAAGAAAGGAAGAAGAAGAAGAGTAGGTAAGGAGAGAAAGGAGAGGGGCATGGTATTTAAATAGAATCTCAAGTCTGGCATTTTACCACGCCCGTGGGTTGAGGGTGTGTCGATTCACACGGCCACATCACACGGCCGTGTTCCTAGGCGCATTGGTTACCCTAGGCTCGTGTCTAGCCTGTGTTCAACAAGTCAGTATGCTGGCACGGGTTTAAGGCACGGGCGTGTTCAGCCCGTGGTTGGAAAGTCAGTAGCTTCACACGATTATGGGGCACAGTCGTGCCCCTTTGTCGGTGCCTGTGGTGTAGTGGTTGGAATTGATTCGCACGACCTCTGCTATGTCAGTACGGGGATTCTTATGGTCCACACGGCCACGGCCACGGCCGTGTGCAAGGCCGTGTGTCCTGGAATTCTACATCCCTTGTTAGTTTGAAGCTAGGTGTAAAGAAGAGAAGAAAAACAAAAATAAATTTAAAGCAAAATACGAGAATAAATTATGTTAGTGCTCGAGTTGCCTCCCGAGAAGCGCTCGTTTATAGTCTTAAGCTAGACTCTCCTCTCTTTTGCTTTGTCAGGGTGGTTTGAGGAGTTGGAAGTCCTTCCTCATGCTATCATTTGCGTCTTCGTGAAAAAATTTAAGTCGATATGTGTTTATAGTAAAAGTACCAAAAATAGGATTACTTACCTCGATTGCCTGTGTGTGGGAAAACATCAAGTTACCCTAAAAGATATTTCTTTGTTTGTGCTAGGGTCCTGAGGAGATATTCGAGGATCTGCTGATCTAACAAATGCACTGGTCCCCTATTTTGAAGTGGTTTGTTGTTCCTATTAGCTCTTTTGGGGCTCCTTCGGTTTTATCTTGTGTGGTTCCGGTTCTTCATCGTGTATCCCTAATTTCTCCTTAAAGTGTGTCTTCCACTCGTCTAGATCATCAAACTGAATCCCTCGATCTTCATGAGTTATTTCTTTGTTGGCATGGGGTTTAGGATCGGGTTCAATTGTATTCTTTGGTGGTGCTTCCTGAAAATAAGGGTTAACCGAATGGTTATCAGTAGAATTTACATTCTCACCTTGATTACTCGATGTTCTAGCCGAATCGAGAGCCTTGATGGTGACTGCCTCATTACCTATGCAAAGTATGAGTTCTCCTGCATCAACATCAATTTTAGTCCTGGCAGTTGCTAAAAAGGGTTTTCCTAAAATTAGGGGGATCGATTTATCCTCATCCATGTCTAAGACAACAAAGTCTACTAGGAAAACGAATCTGTCGATTTTCACAAGAACATCTTCAATAATACCCCTAGGAATTCTAACAGTTTTATCAGCTAATTGAATGCTCATCCTAGTTTGTTTGGGTTTCCCTAGACCTAATTGTTTAAATAATTTATAAGGCATGACATTTATGCTTGCTCCTAAATTAGCTAACGCATTATCAACAGTTAGTCTACCAATTAAACATGGAATTGTAAAACTCCCTAGATCTTTTAGCTTTTGTGGTAGTCTATTTTGGAGAATTGCCGAGCACTTTGCGTTAAGTTCCACATGTGACGACTCGTCCTAACTTCCGTTTGTTTGTCGAAGCTCTTTTAAAAATTCCTAGAATCGCATCTGCGAAAGAGCTTCAAGTAATGGTAAGTTAATATGTAATTTCTTTAAAAGTTTAAGAAACTTACTGAATCGCTCTTTTGTGTCGCTCTCTTCTTAATGCCTCGGGGGTAAGGTACGCGAGGTTGGTACTCCTTGATTACCGGTTTTGGCTTGTCTTGTGTTACCTCAACTTTACCTTTTTCTACCTCGTTTCCTTGTGTTGGGTAGGTTCGTCTACTTCTTCGCTTTATTGAGCTATTATGGCTTGGATCCGCTCATTTGGATTAATTTCGATATTACTTTCGGTAGACGCGCCTGCGCGGTCGTTCGGATAATAGCTTTGCAATTTCTCCGATCGATCGGGTAATTTCCCGATTGCCTTTGTAAGTCCTCCAACTTGGTTCTCGATCGTTTTGATCGATGTTTGTTGGGTGTCGAGTGTTACCTCAGTTTTTTGGAGACGGGCTTCGTGGATGCTATGAATTTGTTCAACGTCTCTTCAAGATTTGGCATTTTCTCTTGCGGATAGGGCTGATTTTGAAAATTTTGAGGAGGTTGTTGCCTTTGGTTTCCTTGTCCTCCCCACGAAAAATTTGTGTGGTTCCTCCAACCTGGATTATAATTATTACTATATGGGTTATTATTAGATCTAAAATTGTTACCTATATAGTTCATCTGTCAAGCTCTCTGTGCTTGGGTTGGTAGGGTGGGTACTCGTGATTATTACACGCTTTCACTTGTGTCGCATTTGCATGACCGGATGAACCTACGAAGAACACAAATTATCAATCTTCTTATTCATCAACTCTACCTGATTTGATAGCATGGTTACTACGTCGAGGTTGTAAACTCAGTTGCTTTTGTTGGCCTTGTTCTTGTAACTTGCCACCGATAGTTATTCAAATGACATCTCTTCTATAAATTCGTGAGGTTTGCTTTAGGAGTTCTATTATTCAGGTTCCACCGGCAAAATGAGTCAATTAGTTGTCTCGTTGAGGGGTTTACACCGTTATAGAAAGTCCGGACTTGGAGCCACAAAGGTAAACCATGGTGCAGACACCTTCTCAAGAGATCCTTATATCTCTCCCATGCATCGTATAATGTCTCTAAATCCATCCGCACAAAAGAAGATATATCATTACGTAATTTGGCCGTTTTGGTGGAGGAAATATTTTAATAAAATTTTTCTGGTCATTTGTTCCCATGTAGTGATTGACCCTCGTGGTAACGAAGTTTAACCAACTCGTCACTTTTTATTCTTTAATGAAAAGGGAAATAACCAAGTCGTATGACATCATCGTAAACGCCATTTATTTTGAAGGTATCACGTAACTCTAAAAAATTAGCTATATGAGCGTTTGGATCTTCGCCCCGTAAACCATCAAATTGAACAAACTGTTGAATCATTTGTATAGTGTTAGGCTTTAATTCAAAATTATTAGCGACTATAGCAGCCTAACAATACTAGATTCGCTCTGTTAAATGAGGTTTAGCATAATCAAACATAGTACGAGGAGCATTATTTTCTCCCACATCTTGTGGTGGAAGATTATTTTCGCCCATCCCTTGATGGGATTGGATCTGTCTTCTCGCTCTCCTCGCAATTTAGGGCTCGCCTAATTTCTCTCATGCGATTTCTTGAGCGGTAGCTTCAATATCACCGTCGTATTCTAAAGGTCCTCTCGGGTTCCTTCTAGTCATAAACTAGAGGTACTGCGAGGAAAAGAAAGAAAGAAAGTTTAGAAAATTTAAAATTAAAGCTAAAAATAAAAATAAATTGCAAAAATAAAAATAATGGCTAAAGTAATAAAAATAGAGTTTTCTTAATATTTTAGTTCCTAAGAATCGGCGTCAAAAACTTGATCATGTGAATCGAGTTTTAAAATTTATAAAAGAATGATCGAACACGAAACTAACTCTGACAATGATTAAAGGCAAGTGCACCTATCAAACAGTAGTATAGTTTAGGCAAGACCAGATTATCGAACCCAAAGGAACTAAAAGTACTAATACTAACTTTATTTTTATTATTTAGCCTAAAATAAGTGAAGTTGTTTATTAATCTAAATTAATTAACTACTAAACTAAAGACTCTAAGACAAAGAAGAATGAATTTGGAAAATAACTTGGGAAAAACTCAGTTGATTTAGACGATACCCTAGGAAGAATCCACCTAGACTTCGCTTGTTATCTAACACTGAACCATACGATTTATTCACTTAGTTTGATCCGTAAGACTCCCTAACGTATATTAAACCCTCAATCGAGGCGAATAACGTCTAACCCTAGGTTAATTAGTGGAACTCTCGTTCTCTTATAATAACCCCCTAGAATAGCAGTAAATCGATCTATGGATTCCCATATTAGGTTTCACCCTAATCCGCAAAATCTCGCCACACCCTATCTCTAGGCGTGCGATCAACTCCACTTAATTATGTTGGATCTACTCTTAGGCAGGGTCTATTCCTCCTCCACCTAAGCACATTAAATTTTGATTAAGCTCACATAATTAAGAACAAACTAAGTGTTTATCATATAATTCAAATAATCAAATAACAAGATTCATCATAGGTTTCATCCCCTTCGGGTATCCGAAGAGTTTAGTTCATAACAATAAAGGAAAAAATCTCAAGAGAAAAGATAAAACGAAACATAAGAAATCCCTAAAACCCCCTGAAGGAATTGAAGAGGAGATCCTCCGTCTTGAGTATAACTCTGGCTTCTTGAGATGCATCAACTGGCTATCCTTGAGTGAATCCCCACAAATCTGCCTTCTCTGACCTAGCACGACGCCCCTAGACGATGGCTTTGGGCTCCCCTTTTCAGGTCATACTTAGGGTGTATTTATAGGCTTTTGAAATACGTTTCTTTCTCCCTAAGTATCCTTTCCCGAATGAAATTGCCCTTCTCCACGGCAGAGGCACGACTATGGCGCACGCCTGTGTAAATCGTGGACAGGCCGTGTTCGGATTCCTTTAATGAGACACGGCCGTGTGAGTCGGGGTTAGACCGTGTTCTAGATGATCAGTGAGGCACGACCGTGTGATCTTTGGTCCAGGCCGTGTCAATTTCCTCATTGGTTCGTTTTGGTCCATTTTGAGCCCGTTTCTCGTTCTTTTTATCCTTGGGTGCTTTCCTGAGTATAAGACATGAAAAGAAAGGATTAAGAGCATCTTTTTACATAAATCAAGGGATAATTCATCCAAAAGCATACTAAATGTGGGCCTAAAATATGTTACTATTTCGGTTTATCAGGAGGCACAAGAATAATTTCGGCCAAAAGGGAAAGGGAGTTGCCGTCCAACTTGGGAAACAAATGAGGAGCATTTCTCTCTTAGCCGAATTCCTGAGCGCCAGAGTTCAATTTCGGCACAACACTCCCTCCCCTCTCTCTTCCCTTGATTTTCTCCTAAAATCTCTCCAAATATCTCTCATCAATTCTCTCTATGAGCAATTCAAACTCCATTCAGCAGTATTTCAATCCAACTCTACCACCCACACGAATTAGGCAGCAAAATAAATACTCCCTTTTTGCTGCGCCACCACTCAAACCTTAGACCCCATGTACACTCCACACGCCCCTTACCACTAGACCAACAACTCCTTTGTATCATATTTTAACCACAATAATTTAAGAACCTACTATCTAGATCCAAGGATTTTATTCACTTAAAATAAAAATTTTGCATAAGCTAAGGCTTGAACCCCTGACTTCTCAGACACTTCCAAACATTTCTAAATCACTTCACCACTGAAGCAGACATTCATTTGTGTCACTTTCTTGCACAACTAAATATTTATGTGCAGTCTCCTAACTGTTCCCTTGTTTAAGACCTATTTCTTCTAGGCCCAAAATTCGGGGCGTTACACCCTCTGTCTTTTGGTCACAAGTACATATTTGTAGCAGTAGACTATGTGTCTAAGTGGGTTGAGGCTGAGGCTTATCCGACAAACGATGCTAAGGTTGTGATGAAGTTTTTGCAGAAGCATGTGTTCACAAGGTTTGGAACCCCAAGAGCCATCATCAGTGATGAAGGTTCCCATTTTGTGAACAAGTGGTTGAAATGGTTACTCGACAAACACGGAGTGAAGCACAAGGTTGCCACAGCTTACCATCCGCAGACGAATGGGCAAGCTGAACTAGCAAATAAAGAAATTAAAAATGCATACTTGAGAAGGTAGTTTGCCTGAACCGACGTGATTGGTCCAAAAGACTTGATGATGCTTTATGGGCCTACAGGACAACATACAAGACACCTTTAGAGATGTCACCCTATAGGTTGGTCTTTGGGAAAGCCTGTCATCTGCCCTTGGAGTTAGAGCATAAATCTTACTGGGCTCTTCAAGAACTCAACTTGGATCTTAAGCTTGCTAAAGAGAAACAGATGCTTCAACTCAACGAGTTAGAAGAATTCCAAATGTCCTCGTACGAGAATGCCAAATTACTCAATGAGAGACTTAAGAAATGGCATGACAAGCATATTCGAGTTCGAGAATTTGAAGCATGTCAGCAAGTCTTGTTATTCAATTCCAGATTAAGGTTCTTTCCAGGTAAGTTAAAATCAAGTTGGTCCGGCCCATTTACAATTCACCGAGTTTATCCATACGTAGTTGTTGAACTTCAAAGTAAGGGAGGTAATTTTCGAGTCAATGCTCAACGCTTGAAATATTACTGGGGGATAAAATTGATTGAGATCAAATCTCGTTCATTTTATCGGATTTTTAATATTTCTTATTTTTCTTTTCAAATAAATGATTTAGGGTATTGTAACACCCCAAACCCGTATCCGTCGCCGGACTAGGTTTAACGGTGTTACCAGACAGATCAGAAACATTTACAGAAATGTCATACAATTTTATATCAACCTCAAACATAATGTCCCTTTAGTAGGTCATCGAGACCTAAAACATACTTATAAAACGGGTCGGGACTAAACCGGAACACATACAAAATTTCACAGAAATTTACAACTTTTCTAAGTTTCAGGGGTTACACGCCAGTGTAGGCAGGCCGTGTGCCTCCCACGGCTATTAGACACCCCCGTGTGTCCTCCCCGTGGTCGAATCTGACCTCACATCCACAGCCACCAAGCACGCCCGTGTGCCTTGGCCGTGGTTGAATCTGACCTCACATCCACGGCCACCCAGCACCCCATGTGCTAAGGCCGTGTACTCTTAAGCCATATACTGACTTTCTCACACGGCTACTAGACACGCCCGTGTGTCTTGGCCGTGTGCTATTAGGCTAGCTACTGACTTAGCCCCACGGTCACTAGGCACGCCCGTGTGCCATAACCGTGTGATAAAATAGACCATTTACAAGGCCAGTTTGCCATCCACACAAGGGTCAAACCTTGATAAACCGAAATAGTAACATATTTTAATCCCACATTTAGCATACTTTTGGATGATTTATCCCTTGATTTATGTAAAAAGGTGCTCTTAATCCTTTCTTTTCATGTCTTATACTCAGGAAAGCACCCAAGAATTAAAAGAACGAGAAACGGGCTCAAAACGGACCAAAATGGGCCAAAGAAGAAATCGACACGGCCTGGACTAAAGCCCACACGGCCGTGCCTCATCAATATACTAAAACACGACCTAAAGTCGATCTACACGGCCGTGCCTCATTAACAGAGTCCAACACGGCCTGGCCACGATTCACACGGGCGTGCGCCATGGCCGTGCCCCTGCCGTGGAGGAGAGTAATTTCACTCGAAAAAGGATACTTAGGGGCAAAGAAACCTATTTCAAAATCCTATATAAAGACCCTAGGTATAACCTAAAAGAGGGCGGTTAGCTAGGCCAAGGAGCCGAGCCGAAAAGGTCAGATTTGTGGGATTCGCTCAGGGATAGCCAGTTGATCCATCTCAAGAAGCCGGAATTATACTCAAGACAGAGGATCTCATCTTCAATTCCTTCAGGGGGTTTTAGGGATTTCTTATGTTTTGTTTTATCCTTTCTTCTGAGATGTTTTCTTTTATTGTTATGGACTAAACCTTCAGATACCTGAAGGGGGATGAAACCTAGATGAATCTTGTTATTGTTTTCTGAACTATATGATAAATATTTGATTTGTTCTTAATTATGTGTGCTTAATTCTTGTGTTGATATTTCACGGATATTAATTCAAGTTGAATGTGCTTAGGTGGTGGAGCAAAAGTCCCTGCTTAAGAGTAGATCTAGCATAATTAAGCGGAGTTGATCGCGCGCCTAGAGATAGGGTGACGAGACTTTGCTTGGATTAGGGTGAAACCTAATATGGGAGTCCATAGATCGATTTCTTCGATATTCTAGGGGTTTTAATTAGAAAGAGATTTCAATTAATCAACCTAGGGTTAGACATTATTCGCCTCGAGAGAGAGTTTAATATAAATTAGGGAGTCCTACGGATCAAGTCAAGTGAATAAATCGTCTGCAGTTTCGGTGTTAGATAACAAGTGAAGTCTAGGTGGATTCTTCCTAAGGGTATCGTCTTAATCAACCGAGTTTTTCCAAGTATTTCCCCAATTCATTCTTTTTGTCTTTGCGTATTTAGCTTAGTAATTAGTTAATTTAGATTTATAAACAACTTCACTTATTTTAGGCTAAATAGTAGAAAGAAAGTTAGTATTAGTACTTTTAGTTCCTTTGGGTTCGACAATCCGGTCTTGCCTAAGCTATACTACTGTTCGATAGGTGCACTTGCCTCAATCGTTGTTATAGTTAGTTCCGGGATTGATCATTATAAATTTAAAACTCTGAAATACAATGATCAAGTTTTTGGCGCCGTTGTCGGGGAACAAAAATATTAAGAACACTCTATTTTTATTACTTTAGCCATTTTTTTTATTTTTTTATTTACTTTTATTTTTATTTTTTTTATCTTAGTTTTAACTTTTCTAATTTTCTTTCTTTCTTTTCCTATCAGGTACCTCTAGTTTATGACTAGAAGGAACCCGAGAGGACCACTAGTATACGATAGTGATATTGACGCTACTGTTCATAGAATTGCGAGAGAAATTAGGTAAGCCCTAATTACACGTAAGAAGAGCGAGAAGACAGATCCAATCCTATCAATGAATGGATGGGCGAAAATAATCCTCAACCACAAGATGTGGGAGAGAATAATGCTCAGCGTACTATGTATGATTATGCTAAACCTCATTTAGCGGAGCAGAATCAAGTATTGTTAGGCTCGCTATAGCCGCTAATAATTTTGAATTAAAGCCTAACACTATACAAATGATTCAACAATTTGTTCAATTTGATGGTTTACAGGACGAAGATCTAAATACTCATATAGCTAACTTTTTAGAGCTCTGTGATACCTTCAAAATAAATGGCGTTTCTGATGATGCCATACGACTTCGGTTATTTCCCTTTTCATTAAGAAATAAATCCAAACAGTGGTTAAACTCGTTACCACGAGGGTCAATCACCACATGGGATCAAATGATCGAAAATTTTTTATTAAAATATTTCCACTGGCCAAAACGGCCAAATTACGGAATGATATCTCTTCTTTTGTGCAGATGGATTTAGAGACATTATATGACGCATGGGAGAGATATAAGGATCTCTTGAGAAGGTGTCCACACCATGGTTTACCCTTGTGGCTCCAAGTCCAAACTTTCTATAACAGTGTAAACCCCTCAATGAGGCAACTAATTGATTCAGCCGCCGGTGGAACCCTGAACAATAAAACTCCTGAAGCAGCCTACGAGTTTATTGAAGAGATGTCACTGAATAACTATCAGTGGCAGGTTACAAGGACCAAACCAACAAAATCAGCCGGAGTTTTCAACATAGATGCAGTAACCATGCTATCAACACAAGTAGAGATGATGAATAAAAAGCTTGATAGTTTGTGTTCTTCGCAGGTACATCCAGTAATGCAGTGCGACGTAAGTGGAACCGTGGCGAATCCTGAGTACCCACCCTACCAACCGAGCACAGAGAGCGAACAGATGACTTATATAGGTAACAATTTCAGATCTAATAATAACCCATATAGTAATAATTATAACCCAGGTTGGAGGAACCTCCCAAATTTTTCGTGGGGAGGTCAAGGAAATCAAGGAAATCAAAGACAACAACCTCCTCAAAATTTCCAAAATCAGCCCTATCCACATGAGAAGAAGCCGAACCTTGAAGAGATGCTGACAAGATTCATGGCGGCCACAGAAAACCGTCTCCAAGACACTCGAAACCACCCTTAAAACCAACAAGCATCGATCAAAGGATCGAGAGCCAAGTTAGGAAGTCACTAAGTCGGTTGAGGAAGTTTCTAAGTCGGGCTTGGACAACTCGCGAAGGCGATGTCCGAACGATCGCAAGGCGTCTACCAAGCAACACTGAGATTAATCCAAAGGAGTAAATCCAAGCCATAACAGCTCAAGAAAGTGAAGGATTAGACGAACCCAGTCCAATACAAGGAAACGAGGTAGAAAAAGGTAAAGTTGAGGTAACACAAGAAAAACCAAAACCGGTAATCAAGGAGTACCAACCTCGCATACCATATCCCGAAGCGTTAACGAGAGACGACACAGAGGAACAATTCGGTAAGTTTCTTAAACTTTTAAAGAAACTACATATTAACTTACCGCTACTTGAAGCTCTTTCACAGATGCCAGATTCGAGGAAATTTTTAAAACATCTCTTGACGAACAAACGCAAATTAGACGAGGATCTACATGTGGAATTAAACGCAGTATGCTCAGCAATGTTACAGAATAGACTACCACAAAAGCTAAAAGATCCAGGGAGTTTTACAATTCCATGTTTAATTGGTAGACTAACTGTTGATAATGCGTTAGCTGATTTAGGGGCAAGCATAAATGTCATGCCTTATAAATTGTCTAAACAATTAGGTCTAGGGAAACCCAAACAAACTAGGATGAGCATTCAATTAGCTGATAAAACTGTTAGAATTCCTAGGGGTATTATCGAAGATGTTCTTGTAAAAATTGAAAAATTCATTTTCCCAGTAGATTTTGTTGTCTTAGACATGGATGAGGATAATTAGATTCCCTTAATTTTAGGAAGACCCTTTTTAACAACTGCCAGGACTAAAATTGATGTTGATGCAAGAGAACTCATACTTCGTGTAGGTAATGAGATGGTCACCCTCAAGGCTCTCGACTCGGCCAGAACATCGAGTAATCAATGTGAGAACGTAAATTCTACTGATAACCATTCGGTTAACCCTTATTTTCAGGAAGCACCACAAAAGAATACAATGAACCCGATCCTAAACCCCATGCCAACAAGGAAGTAGTTTATGAAGATCGAAGGATTCAGATCGATGATCTAGACAAGTGGAAGACACACTTTAAGGAAAAATTAGGGATACACGACGAAGAACCGAAACCACACAAGGTAAAACCGAAGGAGCCCCCAGAAGAGCTCATAGGAACAACAAACCACTTCAAAATAGGAGACCAGGTACTGTTAGATAAGGCAGATCCTCAAATATCTCCTCCGGACCCTAACACAAACAAAGAAATACCTTTTAGAGTAACCAGTGTTTTCCCAAACGGAACAGTCGAGGTAAGTAATCCTATTTTCGGTACTTTTACTATAAACGCATCTCGACTTAAAATTTTTCACGAGGATAAAACTGATAGCATGAGGAAGGACTTCCAACTCCTCAAACCACCCTGATGATGCAAACGAGAGGAAAGTCTAGCTTAAGACTATAAACGAGCGCTTCTCGGGAGGCAACCCGAGCACTAACCCCATTAAATTTTACATTTTTTTTTATTTTTTTTTCTATTTTATCCTTTCTTTATAGTATCTAGCTTTAAACTAACCAAAAGTGCATATTTCCAGGCCACACGGCCTAGCACACGGCCGTGGCCGTGGCCGTGTGGATGCCCCGGATCACTGTACTGACATGGAAGAGGTGGTACGAGTCAGAGAGAATCAAATCTTCGAGTTACGGACTCAAACCACCGCCCCATGAGCACCGACGAAATGCCATGGCCGTGCGATGCGGCCGTGGACAACACTGACTTATCACCAACGGGCGTGGCAATCTTTCAACAGGGCGTGGGTGAACCAACACGCCTAGACACACGGCCATCCGAGGCGGCCGTGTGAATCGACACGCCTAAGGAGCACGGGCGTGGGGTTGTACCAGGTTTGAAAATCTATTTAACCCCCCCCCTTCCCTCTTTTCCTACTAACTTTCAACCTTCAACTTTTCATTTTTTTTCCTACTCCTTTTCTTTATACCCTTGAGCTACACCAAAACAATGCCAAAGAAGCGGAAGAAGCCAAGCAAAACCTCCCCGAGGGAGATCGATTTATATAAGTTCATGCCGGCCGCTTCAATCACTCGACAAGCCAAGGGTCTTTGAGACCATTTAATTCTTCTTCTTCTTTACTCTTCTCCTTTATTTTCCTTCTCTTTAACACTCTTATGCTTAATTTAGTTTATTTTATCTTAGTTTCTTAATTTTAGGTTCTAAAGGCTGCTAGGAAATCACACCACGACCACGACCATATCCCCAGCCTTAGAAATCACACACAACAATAAGGACTCTACGGTCCATTTATCTCTTCTTTTAATTTTAGTTTCATCTTTATTTTTCTTCACTATAGCTTGCTTTTCTTTAATTATTTAATTAGTATAGTTTTAATTAATACTATTATATCCTGGCTAATCCTCCATGAGCTACCCAATTTCTTCATCTAGCGCAGGATCGTCATCCAGAACGACCCCTCCAACATATCGTTCATCCAACTCAAGGATTTCATCCATAATTTAGGGAGTTTCACTTATCCCCATATCTTCTGATCTGAACATTATATTTATATTATCTATCTTTGTACATTGAGGGCAATGTACATCTTAAGTGTGGGGGGTGAATCTTAGACGTGCCTAACTTTTTTTCATTATTCTCAAAATCCTTAATTTAGTCTTGTTTTTAAGTAATTTCCTCATATTACTAATTAAGAAGAAATTTCTAATGATTTATGATTTTTATTGATATGTTTTAGATTAAGTCATTGATAATTGTGCATTGATAATTAAATTCTAAGAATACTAGAGAATCAAGCATGATAAGTCTATTTTTTTCAATTAAAATTTGCTAGGTTGTCGAACTGAATTTAAATATTACTTTGAAGTTTGAAATTTACGAGGTTGATGTAAAAAATACCCATAATTTTTGTGAGTTTTTGAGCCTTATAGAGCATATATTCTTTTTCATGCTCACTTTATTGATTATGAGTATGTCAACATCGATTTGTTATTCTAGAACTTGCCTCGTTTATACATATCGAGACCACACCTATGATTTGATATACAGAGATGATTAAGGTACCTAGGTTTTAACCCACTAACTCCACTAAAAGCCTACCCTCATAATTAACCCCTAGTGAACCCCTTTTAATCCTAACAACCCTTTTTATTGACATAACCACTAATATTAACCCAAAACCCTTTGTATTTGTTATCACCATTCTTTTTCGACTTCCCTTATATCGAGATTTGATTTGATTAAGCTACCTAATTATTTCATCTTAGTATATGAATAGATGTATTATATATATATAAAAAAATATTCAGTATTAGTACGATGAAAGGCGAGCTTGTACAGTTAAAGTCTATTTATTGAAGAAGAAGCTCGTATTATTAGTTTAAAGTTTCAATCCATTATGTAATTATTCAGTTTATTATTTCTAGTTAGGTAATTTATCAATTCAATCTCGATTCTAACCTTCTAATTCAGCCTCTATCCACACCTTAACCCTAGCCCCGTTACAACCCTGACAAAGACCTTTTGATTTGTGCATCATCTCATATTATAGTGGTGGAGATTTGATTTTCAAGCAAGCCTAGGGGATTAACTTTTCATGTTCGACTTTTGAGTGCCTAAATTTTGAACCTTAAATACTTTGAGTGATTCGAGTGAATCTTTTGTGAGGATGTCAATCCTTGTCGGTTTTGAATTAAAGGTAATTATTTAGATAAGGGGAGACGCCTATATTTTCGAGCTACAAATCTATGACTTAGATTGTTTGAATCCTTAGGACTCTTTGAATTGAATTATCCATGTATAAATTATCTATGAATTATGATGAAACATTGTTAATAGGAATTATGAATTATAGAAAGTTCGTTTTAATTGTAAGTTGAGAATTTTGCTTGAGGACAAGGAAAAGCTTAAGTGTGGGGGTATTTGATAAACCGAAATAGTAACATATTTTAATCCCACATTTAGCATACTTTTGGATGATTTATCCCTTGGTTTATGTAAAAAGGTGCTCTTAATCCTTTCTTTTCATGTCTTATACTCAGGAAAGCACCCAAGAATAAAAAGAATGAGAAACGGGCTCAAAACGGACCAAAATGGGCCAAAGAAGAAATCGACACGGCCTGGACTAAAGCCCACACGGCCGTGCCTCCTCAATATACTAGAACACGGCCTGAAGTCGATCTACACGGCCGTGCCTCATTAACGGAGTCCAACACGGTCTGGCCACGATTCACACGGGCGTGCGCCATGGCCGTGCCCCTGCCGTGGAGGAGAGTAATTTCACTCGAAAAAGGATACTTAGGGGCAAAGAAACCTATTTCAAAAGCCTATATAAAGACCCTAGGTATAACCTAAAAAAGGGCGGTTAGCTAGGCCAAGGAGCCGAGCCAAAAAGGTCAGATTTGTGGGATTTGCTCAGGGATAGCCAGTTGATCCATCTCAAGAAGCCGGAATTATACTCAAGACGGAGGATCTCCTCTTCAATTCCTTCAGGGGGTTTTAGGGATTTCTTATGTTTTGTTTTATCTTTTCTTTTGAGATGTTTTCTTTTATTGTTATGAACTAAACCTTCAGATACCTGAAGGGGGATGAAACCTAGATGAATCTTGTTATTGTTTTCTGAACTATATGATAAATATTTGATTTGTTCTTAATTATGTATGATTAATTCTTGTGTTGATATTTCACGGATATTAATTCAAGTTGAATGTGCTTAGGTGGTGGAGCAAAAGTCCCTGCTTAAGAGTAGATCTAGCATAATTAAGCGGAGTTGATCGCGCGCCTAGAGATAGGGTAACGAGATTTTGCCGGATTAGGGTGAAACCTAATATTGGAGTCCATAGATCGATTTACTGCTATTCTAGGGGTTTTAATTAGAAAGAGATTTCAATTAATCAACCTAGGGTTAGACGTTATTCGCCTCGAGAGAGGGTTTAACATAAATTAGGGAGTCCTACGGATCAAGTCAAGTGAATAAATTGTCTGGTTCAGTGTTAGATAACAAGTGAAGTCTAGGTGGATTCTTCCTAAGGGTATCGTCTTAATCAACTGAGTTTTTCCCAAGTATTTCCCCAATTCATTCTTTTTGTCTTTGCGTCTTTAGCTTAGTAATTAGTTAATTTAGATTAATAAACAACTTCACTTATTTTAGGCTAAATAATAGAAAGAAAGTTAGTATTAGTACTTTTAGTTTCTTTGGGTTCGACAATCCGGTCTTGCCTAAGCTATACTACTGTTTGATAGGTGCACTTGCCTCAATCGTTGTTATAGTTAGTTCCAGGATCGATCATTATAAATTTAAAACTCTAAAATACAACGATCAAACCTACAAGCACATTTAAGCATACTTCCACACACAAATTGGCAACCAATTTTCATGTCAAATGATCAACATATCATTTCATTTCTAACATGTCAACTTAGGAACTAAATTACACAACTTGAATACATTCAATATCAATTATGATTCATCCCCAAATTTACTAAATCATACTAGCATCATACCATCACTAAGATTACCATTCATAAGACATTTTCTTTACTCACAAGCAATACCAAAATATGCACCATATATCAAAGCCACACATGCATTTTACCAACATTTATCTAGCCACATCACATGGCTTTTTACACATCTCAAACATGTCTTACAAAACTAGCCTATACATGCCATATTTCAACTATGTACATCTTTCCCAAAAGTACCAAAATAGATTGCCGATAGTGTGACAGAGAATGCTGACGATCCCCGGATCCGAGCTAGCTTTACTGACACTGCAAAGCAGAGAAACAAATCACACAGTAAGCTTTCCAAAGCTTAGTAAGTTCGTACCATAACACATTTAAATCAAACAAACCACTACATAGATTATTTCACATATACATATATATCATACCATCCAACACTAAATTGCTCATTTAACATTTCGTAATCTCATTCATAGATTCATCAACCACTTAGGTTCTGAGCGTACCTTAGCCAACACCTAGTAGTTAATTATATTTGCTACTCAATACTCACTTTTCTCTTTCGATCAACTTTCGTCTCTTCTTCGATTCAATCGCACACTTAGTGCCCCGATATTTAGCCAAAGCTTAATTATCATCGCACACATAGTGCATTTACATCAAACCATTCTATTATCGGTATTGCACACACAGTGCCAACCACGAAGTCGAAGCTTATATTATTTCATACACACAGGGCTGATCAATTTCGATCGTGTTTCTGAATACGCACACTTAGTGCCATATAACTCAAACTCAACTCTCAAATAGCATCCACATTTCAATATCATTATAACATTCATTTCATAGCATTTAACATAACTAGATGTTCGTATTATGTTCGAACTTACCTCGGACGTTGAACTATCGCAACGGTCGGTCAATCGAGCACTTTATCTTTGCCTCGATCTCGATCCGAACCTCTCCTTTCTTGGTCTCAATCAAGGACAACAATGGCCGAACCCTATAGTAGTCTTCTTCTTTTCTTTTTCTTATGATTTTCGGCAAAGATGGATAAAAGATGAGAAACAATTTGGTTTTGTTTTATTTAATTCACATATTAATGCCTATTTACTATTTTACCCATCATTTAAAACATTATAACATACATTATAATTGGCTATAAATGTCCATCCACCACCCACTAACTATAAAATGGGATAATTGCCACATAAGGCCTCCCCATTATAAAGACAATAACAATTAAGCACTTAACAATAAGCACACAACATTTTTCACTTTATGCGATTAAGTCCTTTTCTCACAATTTGACACACAGTTGATAAAATTACCACACAAAATTTTCACACAGGCTATATCACATATAATCAACACAAAAAATAACATTAAAATATTATTTCGACCTCGGATTTTGGTCCCGAAACCACTATTCCGACTAGGGTCTAATTCGGGCTGTTACAACTCTCCCCCCTTTAAGGATTTTCGTCCCCGAAAATCTTACCAGTGAATAAGTGTGGATATTGCTCTCTCATAATGTTCTCAAGCTCCCACGTAGCCTCTTCAATTCCTGCTTGTGCCATAATACTTTCACTAAAGAGATTTTCTTATTTCTCAATTCTTTCGTCTCTTGTGCCAAAATTCAGATCGGTTCCTCACTATACGATAAGTCTGACTAAATCTCAACTTTAGTAGGAGCAATCACATGAGACGGGTCTGATCTGTACCATCGAAGCATTGACACATGAAACACGTTATGAATCTTTTCTAACTCAGGTGGCAACATCAATCTATAAGCAAACAGGCCAACTCGTTCAATAATCTCATACGGTCCATTGAACCTCGGACTCAGCTTGCCCTTTCGTCCAAATCGAAGTATCTTCTTCCACGGAGATACTTTTAAAAACACTTTATCACCCACCTCAAATTCAATATCTTTTCGTTTCAAATCTGCATAAGACTTCTGACGATATGAGGCCGCTTTCAAACTGCCACGAATTACTTTCACTTTCTACTCAGTCTCTTTTATAAGATCAACCCCGTGAATCTTATTCACACTCAGCTCAGACCAATACAATGGAGTTCGACACTTTCGACCGTAGAGAGCCTCATATGGTGCCATTTTGATGCTAGATTGAAAACTGTTGTTGTACGCGAATTCAATCAATGATAAATGTTTTTCCCACGTAGTCTCGAACTCAAGTATACAACATCTCAACATATCTTCAAGAATCTGAATGATTCGCTCGGACTGACCATCCGTTTGTGGATGAAACGCAGTACTGAAATGTAATTTTGTGCCTAACGCATCCTGCAATTTCCTCCAAGATCGAGAGGTAAACCTCGGATCTTTGCCAGACACTATAGATAGTGGTACTCCGTGCAATCTCACTATCTCGGCAATATACAATTTAGCTAACTTATCTAAAGAATAATCGATTCTCACCGGAATGAAATGGGCTGATTTCGTCAATCTATCCACTATCACCCAGATTGCATCTTTCTTGCTCGGAGATAAGGGAAAACCCGACACAAAGTCCATCGTAATTCTCTCCCATTTCCACTCAGGAATCATAATCGGTTGTAACAAATCGGACGGAACTTGATGTTCAGCCTTAACTTGCTGACAAACTAAACACTTCGACACAAAGTCGGAAATATCCCTTTTCATATCATGCCACCAATAGAACCGTTTGAGATCATTATACAATTTCATACTTCCCGGATGTACAACAAAATGACTATTGTGAGCTTTAGTCAAACTCATCGAAATCAACTCTGAATTTCTCGGAATACAAATCCGGTCTCTAAATCTCAAACAATCTTCACTATCAACTCGAAATTTTGATTCAGCATTCGATTCACATTGAGTTCGTTTAACCATCATTTCAACATCACTTTTCTGAGCATCACAAATCTGATGTACAAACATCGGTTTTATTTTCAACTCGGCCATAACCGCACTATCATCACACAGATCTTTCTGAGCATTCATTGCTCGCAAAGCACATATGGACTTTCGGCTCAAAGCATCAGCTACAACATTAGCTTTACCCGGGTGGTAATCTATCACAAGTTCGTAATCTTTCAACAACTCTAACCATCTTCTCTCTGTCGCAAAATTCAATTCTTTTTCGAGTCATCAAGTACTTCAAACTCTTGTGATCTGTAAAGATATGACACTTCTCACAAAATAAATAATGACGCCATATTTTCAATGCGAACACAATCGCGCCAATTCAAGGTCGTAAGTCGGGTAATTCTTTTCATGCGGCTTTAGCCGCCTCAAGCATAAGCAATAACTTTGCCTTCTTACATCAACACACAGCCAAACCCGCTCAACGATGCATCACTCAGAAACTATGAATTCTTTTCCGATTCCAGTTGAACTAACACCGGTGCTTCACAACAACACTTTCAATTGCTCAAAACTCTGATGGCACTTTTCTGACCATTCAATTT
The DNA here is from genome assembly GCA_025698515.1 of Gossypium sturtianum. Lineage (NCBI taxonomy): Eukaryota > Viridiplantae > Streptophyta > Magnoliopsida > Malvales > Malvaceae > Gossypium > Gossypium sturtianum. The sequence continues at coordinate 25,887,511 of CM046952.1, forward strand.
AACATCTTTTTGTAGCAACTTCGTCAACGGAGTCGCAATCATCGAGAAGCCTTTCACAAACCGTCTATAATATCCCGCTAGTCCCAGAAAACTACGGACTTCAGACACATTTCTCGGAGGCTTCAATTCTAATATAGCAGAGATTTTACAAGGATCAACTCGTATCCCGGCAGTTGACACAATATGCCCCAGAAAACCAATTTCACGCAACCAAAATTCACATTTACTAAAATTAGCATATAACTGTTTCTCACGTAGAGTTTGTAGCACGATTCTCAAATGCTCGACATGCTGTGTCTCAACACACGAATAGATCAAAATATCATCAATGAACACCACTACAAAGCGATCCAAATACGATCTGAATATCCGATTCATCAGATCCATAAACACTGCAGGAGCACTTGTTAGTCCGAAAGGCATCACTAAGAATTCGTAATGTCCATACCTGCTCGCTCACGAAGCGCTTTTGGCATATCGGATTCTTTAACTCTTAACTGATAGTAACCTGATCTCAAATCTATCTTTGAAAACACTGTAGCTCCTCTCAGCTGATCAAACAAATCATTAATACGAGGCAACAGATATTTGTTCTTTATCGTTACTTTGTTCAACTATCGATAATCAATACACATTCTCATAGTTCCATCTTTCTTTTTCACGAATAACACAGGAGCTCCCCAGGGTGAGACACTTGGTCGTGCAAATCCTCTGTCAGTCAAATCCTGCAACTGAGACTTTAACTCTTTCAATTCTATTGGTGCCATTCTATATGGGGCTATCGAAATGGGAGTGGTCCTCGACACTAATTCAATACCAAATTCGAATTCCCGAATCGGAGGTAATCCCGGTAATTCTTCAGGAAACACATCTGGAAACTCACATACTACAGGCACAGATTCAACTTTCTTTTCTGACACTTTTATATCAATCACGTACGCCAAATAAGCTTCACAACCCTTTCTCACATAGTTCATAGCTTTCATCACAGATACAACAACTGGTAATCCTTTAATATCATTGGATTCTATTCGAACTAGCTCATTCTGACTTTTCAACTTAATACTCTTCCTTTTACAATTCACGATGGCATTATATAGAGTAAGCCAATCCATACCCAGAATTATGTCAAACTCATCAAATGGTAGTAACATCAAATTAACCGAAAAACAAACATCCCGAAACATCAATGGACAATTCTTGCACACCTTATCCACCAAAACACACTTGCCTAAGGGATTCGATACTCTAATCACAAATTTAGTAGACTCAACAGGTAGAGTCTTACTTGATACTAGATTGACACACACATAAGAATGAGTAGATCCTGGATCTATCAATGCAATGACATCAATATCAAATAAAGTGAAAGTACCGATGATGACGTCTGGAGATGATGCTTCCTCTCGTGCACGTATAGCATAAGCTCGGGCAGGTGCTCTCGCCTCTGACATCACAGCTGTGTCAGTAGTCCCCCTTTGGCTTCCACTGACATTTCTGGTGTTTCTGGGCGGTCTACCTCTAGCCGTCACATTACTCGGTCTTTCATTCTGAACATTTTCCTCTTCAACCATCTTTGGGCAATCTCGAATAAAATGATCTCGGGATCCACATTTATAAAAAACTCTATTGTTGTACTTGCCCCAGCATTCTCCCACATGTCGTCTTCCACACTGTCTGCATTCAGGTTTGTTACTCTTAACGCTGTCAACACTTGATTCAATCGGAGCTTGAGTTCGTGGACTAGCACTTTGCCTCGAACGATCTCTACTTGGATGTCCAAACGAAGCATTTGAACGATTGCTTGCATCTCTAAATTTCTTTGTCGAGGGTTGAGAAAACTTATTCATCAATCTTTTTCTTTCATCACGAGCTTCAGAATCAGCTTTCTTCTTTTCTTTACTGAGCTCATCGGCTTTACAAGCTCTTTCAACTAACATAACAAATTCATTTATATCAAGTATCCTAACCAATAACTTAATATCCTCGTTCAACCCTTCTATGAAGCGTTTACACATAGTGACTTTGGTCGAAACACATTACTGCAGCATACCGCTCGGTCCTCACAAATTCTCGCCGTACTCGGTAATTGACAAACGGCCCTGTTTCAGCTCTAAAATTACTTTACGTTTCTGATCAATGAAGCGTTGACTGATATACTTCTTTCTGAACACAATTTGAAAGAAGTCCCAAGTGATTCTCTCTCTTGGAACCACGGAAATCAACGTTTTCCACCAATTATACGCAGATCCCTCAACAACGAAACAACACATTTTATACATTCATCGTGTCAACGATATCTCATCGAATACTCGGATTGTATTCTCGAGCCAAAACTCGGCTCGCTCAAAGATCGCCATCGATGTGGCCCCAACTCTTCGCCCCATACTTCCTTGGGATCTTATCCACGGAGGTTTATTCAATCGAATTGGGTCTATCACTTGTGGCACAATAGGTACTTGTGGGACTGGAGGTTGTGGAGCAGCTGGATTCGTTCGAACGAACTCTGAAAACCACTCACTCATCATACGGAAGAAGATTTGCTTAGCCTCTCCTCCTTCACTACTATCATTCGGCCGAGATGTGGCCGGCGCTGTCCCTTGAGTGGGAGCAGACGCGTTACTCTCTACATCGTCAGCAACTGCTCGATCGAGATCCATTACTATACGAAAACACATTTATAACTGTCAGAATTCATCACACTATCGCAATTTCATATATGGCATGCATAGCTAGACTCACACACGCTATGTTAGTCTGAGAATCGACTAAACCGTAGCTCTGATACCAATAAACTGTAACACCCCTAACCCGTATCCGTCGCCAAACTAGGGTTAACAACGTTACCAGACAGATCTAAAACATTTACAGAAATGTCATACAATTTTATATCAACCTCAAACATAATGTCCCTTTAGTAGGTCATCGAGACCTAAAACATACTTATAAACTGGGTCGGGACTAAACCGGAACACATAAAAAATTTCACGAAAATTTAAAACTTTTCTAAGTTTCAAGGGTTACACGCCCGTGTAGGCAGGCCGTGTGCCTCCCACGGCTATTAGACACCCCCGTGTGTCCTCCCCGTGGTCGAATCTGACCTCACATCCACGGCCACCAAGCACGCCCGTGTGCTCTTGGCGTGGTCGAATCGACCTCACATCCACGGCCACCCAAAGACCCCTTGTGCTAAGGCCGTGTACTCTTAAGCCATATCATCGACTTTCTCACACACGGGCTACTAGACACGCCCGTGTGTCTTGGCCGCAGTGTGCTATTAGGCTAGCTTCGACTTAGCCCCACGGTCACTAGGCACGCCCAGTGTGCCATAGCAGTGTGATAAAATAGACCATTTACAAGGCCAGTTTGCCACCCACACAAGGGTCAAACCTTGATAAACCGAAATAGTAACATATTTTAATCTCACATTTAGCATACTTTGGGATGATTTATCCCTTGATTTATGTAAAAAGGTGCTCTTAATCCTTTCTTTTCATGTCTTATACTCAGGAAAGCACCCAAGAATTAAAAGAACGAGAAACGGGCTCAAAACGGACCAAAATGGGCCAAAGAAGAAATCGACACGGCCTGGACTAAAGCCCACACGGCCGTGCCTCATCAATATACTAAAACACGGCCTAAAGTCGATCTACACGGCCGTGCCTCATTAACAGAGTCCAACACGGCCTGGCCACGATTCACACGGGCGTGCGCCATGGCCGTGCCCCTACCGTGGAGGAGAGTAATTTCACTCGAAAAAGGATACTTAGGGGCAAAGAAACCTATTTCAAAATCCTATATAAAGACCCTAGGTATAACCTAAAAGAGGGCGGTTAGCTAGGCCAAGGAGCCGAGCCGAAAAGGTCAGATTTGTGGGATTCGCTCAGGGATAGCCAGTTGATCCATCTCAAGAAGCTGGAATTATACTCAAGACAGAGGATCTCCTCTTCAATTCCTTCAGGGGGTTTTATGGATTTCTTATGTTTTGTTTTATCCTTTCTTCTGAGATGTTTTCTTTTATTGTTATGGACTAAACCTTCGAGATACTGAAGGGGGATGAAACCTAGATGAATCTTGTTATTGTTTTCTGAACTATATGATAAATATTTGATTTGTTCTTAATTATGTGTGCTTAATTCTTGTGTTGATATTTCACGGATATTAATTCAAGTTGAATGTGCTTAGGTGGTGGAGCAAAAGTCCCCGCTAAGAGTAGATCTAGCATAATTAAGCGGAGTTGATCGCGCGCCTAGAGATAGGGTGATTTAGATTTTGCCGATTAGGGTGAAACCTAATATGGGAGTCCATAGATCGATTTACTCGCTATTCTAGGGGTTTTAATTAGAAAGAGATTTCAATTAATCAACCTAGGGTTAGACGCGTTATTCGCCTCGAGAGAGGGTTTAACATAAATTAGGAGTCCTACGGATCAAGTCAAGTGAATAAATTGTGCAGTTCAAAGTGTTAGATAACAAGTGAAGTCTAGGTGGATTCTTCCTAAGGGTATCGTCTTAATCAACCGAGTTTTTCCCAAGTATTTCCCCAATTCATTCTTTTTGTCTTTGCGTCTTTAGCTTAGTAATTAGTTAATTTAGATTAATAAACAACTTCACTTATTTTAGGCTAAATAATAGAAAGAAAGTTAGTATTAGTACTTTTAGTTCCTTTGGGTTCGACAATCCGGTCTTGCCTAAGCTATACTACTGTTCGATAGGTGCACTTGCCTCAATCGTTGTTATAGTTAGTTCCGGGATCGATCATTATAAATTTAAAACTCTGAAATACAATGATCAAGTTTTTGGCGCCGTTGCCGGGGAACAAAAATATTAAGAACACTCTATTTTTATTACTTTAGCCTTTTTTTTTATTTTTTTATTTACTTTTATTTTTATTTTTTTATCTTAGTTTTAACTTTTCTAATTTTCTTTCTTTCTTTTCCTATCAGGTACCTCTAGTTTATGACTAGAAGGAACCCGAGAGGACCACTAGTATACGATAGTGATATTGACGCTACCGTTCACAGGAATTGCAGAGAAATTAGGTAAGCCCTAATTACACAGAAGAAGAGCGAGAAGACAAATCCAATCCTACTGAATGGATGGACGAAAATAATCCTCAACCACAAGATGTGGGAGAGAATAATGCTCCGCGTACTATGTATGATTATGCTAAACCTCATTTAGCAGGAGCAGAATCAAGTATTGTTAGGCCTGCTATAGCCGCTAATAATTTTGAATTAAAGCCTAACACTATACAAATGATTCAACAATTTGTTCAATTTGATGGTTTACAGGACGAAGATCCAAATACTCATATAGCTAACTTTTTAGAGCTCTGTGATACCTTCAAAATAAATGGCGTTTCTGATGATGCCATACGACTTCTAAGTTATTTCCCTTTTCATTAAGAAATAAAGCCAAATAAAGTGGTTAAACTTCGTTACCACGGGGTCAATCACCACATGGGATCAAATGACCGAAAATTTTTATTAAAATATTTCCCATCGCCAAAACGGCCAAATTACTTTAATGATATCTCTTCTTTTGTGCGGATGGATTTAGAGACATTATATGACGCATGGGAGAGATATAAGGATCTCTTGAGAAGGTGTCCACACCATGGTTTACCCTTGTGGCTCCAAGTCCAAACTTTCTATAACGGTGTAAACCCTCAATGAGGCAACTAATTGATTCACCCACTGGTGGAACCACTGAACAATAAAACTCCTGAAGCGACCTACGAGTTTATTGAAGAGATGTCACTTTGAAAAACTATCGGTGGCGGTTACAAGGACCAAACTAACAAAATCACCGGAGTTTTCAACATAGATGCAAAGAACCATGCTATCAACACAAGTAGAGATGATGAATAAAAAGCTTGATAGTTTGTGTTCTTCGCAGTACATCCAAAGAATGCAAAGTCACGACGTAAGTGGAACCGTGGCGAATCCCGAGTACCCACCCTACCAACCGAGCACAGAGAGAGCAGATGACTTATATAGGTAACAATTTCAGATCTAATAATAACCCATATAGTAATAATTATAACCTGTGTTGGAGGAACCACCCAAATTTTTCGTGGGGAGGTCAAGGAAATCAAGGAAATCAAAGACAACAACCTCCTCAAAATTTCCAAAATCAACCCTATCCACATGAGAAGAAGTCGAACCTTGAAGAGATGCTGACAAGATTCATGGCGGCCACAGAAAACCGTCTCCAAGACACTGAAACCACCCTTAAAAACCAACAAGCATCGATCAAAGGGATCGAGAGCCAAGTTAGGGAAGTCACTAAGTCAGTTGAGGAAGTTTCTAAGTCGGGCTGGACAACTCGCTGGCCGATGTCCGAACGATCGCAAGGCGTCTACCAAGCAACACCGAGATTAATCCAAAGGAGTAAATCCAAGCCATAACACTCAAGAAAGTGAAGGATTAGACGAACCCACCCAATACAAGGAAACGAGGTAGAAAAAGGTAAAGTTGAGGTAACACAAGAAAAACCAAACCCGGTAATCAAGGAGTACCAACCTCGCATACCATATCCCGGCGTTAACGAGAGACGACACGAGGAATAGTTCGTAAGTTTCTTAAACTTTTAAAGAAACTACATATTAACTTACCGCTACTTGAAGCTCTTTCACAGATGCCAGATTCGAGGAAATTTTTAAAACATCTCTTGACGAACAAACGCAAATTAGACGAGGATCTACATGTGGAATTTAACGCAAGATGCTCAAAGCAATGTTACGAATAGACTACCACAAAAGCTAAAAGATCCAGGAGTTTTACAATTCCATGTTTAATTGGTAGACTAACTGTTGATAATGCGTTAGCTGATTTAGGGGCAAGCATAAATGTCATGCCTTATAAATTATCTAAACAATTAGGTCTAGGGAAACCCAAACAAACTAGGATGAGCATTCAATTAGTGATAAAATCATTAGAATTCCTAGGGGTATTATCGAAGATGTTCTTGTAAAAATTGAAAAATTCGTTTTCCCAGTAGATTTTGTTGTCTTAGACATGGATGAGGATAATTCGATTCCCTTAATTTTAGGAAGACCCTTTTTAGCAACTGCCAGGACTAAAATTGATGTTGATGCAGGAGAACTCATACTTCGTGTAGGTAATGAGATGGTCACCCTCAAGGCTCTCGACTCGGCCAGAACATCGAGTAATCAATGTGAGAACGTAAATTCTACTGATAACCATTCGGTTAACCCTTATTTTCAGGAAGCACCACAAAAGAATACAACTGAACCCGATCCTAAACTCTAGAGAATCAAGCATGATAAGTCTATTTTTTTCAATTAAAATTTGCTAGGTTGTCGAACTGAATTTAAATATTACTTTGAAGTTTGAAATTTACGAGGTTGATGTAAAAAATACCCATAATTTTTGTGAGTTTTTGAGCCTTATAGAGCATATATTCTTTTTCATGCTCACTTTATTGATTATGAGTATGTCAACATCGATTTGTTATTCTAGAACTTGCCTCGTTTATACATATCGAGACCACACCTATGATTTGATATACAGAGATGATTAAGGTACCTAGGTTTTAACCCACTAACTCCACTAAAAGCCTACCCTCATAATTAACCCCTAGTGAACCCCTTTTAATCCTAACAACCCTTTTTATTGACATAACCACTAATATTAACCCAAAACCCTTTGTATTTGTTATCACCATTCTTTTTCGACTTCCCTTATATCGAGATTTGATTTGATTAAGCTACCTAATTATTTCATCTTAGTATATGAATAGATGTATTATATATATATAAAAAAATATTCGATATTAGTAATGATGAAAGGCGAGCTTGTACTGATTAAAGTCTATTTATTGAAGAAGAAGCTCGTATTATTAGTTTAAAGTTTCAATCCATTATGTAATTATTCAGTTTATTATTTCTAGTTAGGTAATTTATCAATTCAATCTCGATTCTAACCTTCTAATTCAGCCTCTATCCACACCTTAACCCTAGCCCCGTTACAACCCTGACAAAGACCTTTTGATTTGTGCATCATCTCATATTATAGTGGTGGAGATTTGATTTTCAAGCAAGCCTAGGGGATTAACTTTTCATGTTCGACTTTTGAGTGCCTAAATTTTGAACCTTAAACACTTTGAGTGATTTGAGTGAATCTTTTGTGAGGATGTCAATCCTTGTCGGTTTTGAATTAAAGGTAATTATTTAGATAAGGGGAGACGCCTATATTTTCGAGCTACAAATCTATGACTTAGATTGTTTGAATCCTTAGGACTCTTTGAATTGAATTATCCATGTATAAATTATCTATGAATTATGATGAAACATTGTTGATAGAAATTATGAATTATAGAAAGTTCGTTTTAATTGTAAGTTGAGAATTTTGCTTGAGGACAAGGAAAAGCTTAAGTGTGGGGGTATTTGATAAACCGAAATAGTAACATATTTTAATCCCACATTTAGCATACTTTTGGATGATTTATTCCTTGGTTTATGTAAAAAGGTGCTCTTAATCCTTTCTTTTCATGTCTTATACTCAGGAAAGCACCCAAGAATAAAAAGAATGAGAAACGGGCTCAAAACGGACCAAAATGGGCCAAAGAAGAAATCGACACGGCCTGGACTAAAGCCCACACGGCCGTGCCTCCTCAATATACTAGAACACGGCCTGAAGTCGATCTACACGGCCGTGCCTCATTAACGGAGTCCAACACGGTCTGGCCACGATTCACACGGGCGTGCGCCATGGCCGTGCCCCTGCCGTGGAGGAGAGTAATTTCACTCGGAAAAGGATACTTAGGGGCAAAGAAACCTATTTCAAAAGCCTATATAAAGACCCTAGGTATAACCTAAAAGAGGGCGGTTAGCTAGGCCAAGGAGCCGAGCCGAAAAGGTCAGATTTGTGGGATTCGCTCAGGGATAGCCAATTGATCCATCTCAAGAAGCCGGAATTATACTCAAGACGGAGGATCTCCTCTTCAATTCCTTCAGGGGGTTTTAGGGATTTCTTATGTTTTGTTTTATCTTTTCTTTTGAGATGTTTTCTTTTATTGTTATGAACTAAACCTTCAGATACCTGAAGGGGGATGAAACCTAGATGAATCTTGTTATTGTTTTCTGAACTATATGATAAATATTTGATTTGTTCTTAATTATGTATGATTAATTCTTGTGTTGATATTTCACGGATATTAATTCAAGTTGAATGTGCTTAGGTGGTGGGGCAAAAGTCCCTGCTTAAGAGTAGATCTAGCATAATTAAGCGGAGTTGATCGCGCGCCTAGAGATAGGGTGACGAGATTTTGCCGGATTAGGGTGAAACCTAATATTGGAGTCCATAGATCGATTTACTGCTATTCTAGGGGTTTTAATTAGAAAGAGATTTCAATTAATCAACCTAGGGTTAGACGTTATTCGCCTCGAGAGAGGGTTTAACATAAATTAGGAGTCCTACGGATCAAGTCAAGTGAATAAATTGTGCAGTTCGGTGTTAGATAACAAGTGAAGTCTAGGTGGATTCTTCCTAAGGGTATCGTCTTAATCAACCGAGTTTTTCCCAAGTATTTCCCCAATTCATTCTTTTTGTCTTTGCGTCTTTAGCTTAGTAATTAGTTAATTTAGATTAATAAACAACTTCACTTATTTTAGGCTAAATAATAGAAAGAAAGTTAGTATTAGTACTTTTAGTTTCTTTGGGTTCGACAATCCGGTCTTGCCTAAGCTATACTACTGTTTGATAGGTGCACTTGCCTCAATCGTTGTTATAGTTAGTTCCAGGATCGATCATCATAAATTTAAAACTCTAAAACACAACGATCAAACCTACAAGCACATTTAAGCATACTTCCACACACAAATTGGCAACCAATTTTCATGTCAAATGATCAACATATCATCTCATTTCTAACATGTCAACTTAGGAACTAAATTACACAACTTGAATACATTCAATATCAATTATGATTCATCCCCAAATTTACTAAATCATACTAGCATCATACCATCACTAAGATTACCATTCATAAGACATTTTCTTTACTCACAAGCAATACCTAAATATGCACCATATATCAAAGCCACACATGCATTTTACCAACATTTATCTAGCCACATCACATGGCTTTTACACATCTCAAACATGTCTTACAAAACTAGCCTATACATGCCATATTTCAACTATGTACATCTTTCCCAAAAGTACCAAAATAGATTGCCGATAGTGTGACAGAGAATGCCGACGATCCCCTGATCCGAGCTAGCTTTATCGACACTTTGCAAAGTAGAGAAACAAATCATACAATGAAGCTTTCCAAAGCTTAGTAAGTTAAATACCATAACACATTTAAATCAAACAAACCACTACATAGATTATTTCACATATACATATATATCATACCATCCAACACTATATTGCTCATTTAACATTTCGTAATCTCATTCATAGATTCATCAACCACTTAGGTTCTGAGCGTACCTTAGCCAACACCTAGTAGTTAATTATATTTGCTACTCAATACTCACTTTTCTCTTTCGATCAACTTTCGTCTCTTCTTCGATTCAATCGCACACTTAGTGCCCCGATATTTAGCCAAAGCTTAATTATCATCGCACACATAGTGCATTTACATCAAACCATTCTTCAATCGGTATCGCACACACGATTACCCGACCACGAAGTCGAAGCTTATATTATTTCGCACACACAGTGCTGATCAATTTCGATCGTGTTTCTGAATACGCACACTTAGTGCCACATAACTCAAACTCAACTCTCAAATAGCATCCACATTTCAATATCATTATAACATTCATTTCGTAGCATTTAACATAACTAGATGTTCGTATTATGTTCGAACTTACCTCGGACGTTGAACTATCGCAACGGTCGGTCAATCGAGCACTTTATCTTTGCCTCGATCTCGATCCGAACCTCTCCTTTCTTGGTCTCAATCAAGGACAACAATGGCCGAACCCTATAGTAGTCTTCTTCTTTTCTTTTTCTTATGATTTTCGGCAAAGATGGATAAAAGATGAGAAACAATTTGGTTTTGTTTTATTTAATTCACATATTAATGCCTATTTACTATTTTACCCATCATTTAAAACATTATAACATACATTATAATTGGCTATAAATGTCCATCCACCACCCACTAACTATAAAATGGGATAATTGCCACATAAGGCCTCCCCATTATAAAGACAATAACAATTAAGCACTTAACAATAAGCACACAACATTTTTCACTTTATGCGATTAAGTCCTTTTCTCACAATTTGACACACAGTTGATAAAATTACCACACAAAATTTTCACACAGGCTATATCACATATAATCAACACAAAAAATAACATTAAAATATTATTTCAACCTCGGATTTTGGTCCCGAAACCACTATTCTGACTAGGGTCTAATTCGGGCTGTTACAACTCTCCCCCCTTTAAGGATTTTCGTCCCCGAAAATCTTACCAGTGAATAAGTGTGGATATTGCTCTCTCATAATGTTCTCAAGCTCCCACGTAGCCTCTTCAATTCCTGCTTGTGCCATAATACTTTCACTAAAGAGATTTTCTTATTTCTCAATTCTTTCGTCTCTTGTGCCAAAATTCAGATTGGTTCCTCACTATACGATAAGTCTGACTAAATCTCAACTTTAGTAGGAGCAATCACATGAGACGGGTCTGATCTGTACCATCGAAGCATTGACACATGAAACGCGTTATGAATCTTTTCTAACTCAGGTGGCAACATCAATCTATAAGCAAACAGGCCAACTCGTTCAATAATCTCATACGGTCCAATGAACCTCGGACTCAGCTTGCCCTTTCGTCCAAATCGAAGTATCTTCTTCCACGGAGATACTTTTAAAAACACTTTATCACCCACCTCAAATTCAATATCTTTTCGTTTCAAATCTGCATAAGACTTCTGACGATATGAGGCCGCTTTCAAACTGCCACGAATTACTTTCACTTTCTACTCAGTCTCTTTTATAAGATCAACCCCGTGAATCTTATTCACACTCACTTCAGAGACCAATACAATGGAGTTCGACACTTTCGACGTAGTAGAGAGCCTCATATGGTGCCATTTTGATGCTAGATTGAAAACCGTTGTTGTCACGCGAATTCAATCAATGATAAATGTTTTTCCCACGTAGTCTCGAACTCAAGTATACAACATCTCAACATATCTTCAAGAATCAATGATTCGCTCGGATCGACCATCCGTTTGTGGATGAAACGCAAGATCGAAATGTAATTTTGTGCCTAACGCATCCCGCAATTTCCTCCAAGATCGAGAGGTAAACCTCGGATCTCTGCGGTTTACTATAGATAGTGGTACTCCGTGCAATCTCACTATCTCGGCAATATACAATTTAGCTAACTTATCTAAAGAATAATCGATTCTCACCGGAATGAAATGGGCTGATTTCGTCAATCTATCCACTATCACCCAGTTGCATCTTTCTTGCTCTCTGAGATAAGGGAAAACCCGACACAAAGTCCATCGTAATTCTCTCCTATTTCCACTCGTGAATCATAACCGGTTGTAACAAATCGGACGGAACTTGATGTTCAGACTTAACTTGCTGACAAACTAAACACTTCGACACAAAGTCAGAAATATCCCTTTTCATACCATGCCACCAATAAAACCGTTTGAGATCATTATACAATTTCAGTACTTCCCGGATGTACAACAAAATGACTATTGTGAGCTTCACCAAAATCATCGAAATCAACTCGAATTTCTCGAATACAAATCCGGTCTCTAAATCTCAAACAATCTTCACTATCAACTCGAAATTTTGATTCAACGATTCGATTCACATTGAGTTCGTTTAACCATCATTTCAACATCACTTTTTGGAGCATCACAAATCGATGTACAAACATCGGTTTTATTTTCAACTCGGCCATAACCGCACTATCATCACACGAGATCTTTACGAGCATTCATTGCTCGCAGTAAAGCACATATGGACTTTCGGCTCAAAGCATCACCTACAACATTAGCTTTACCCGGTGGTAATCTATCACAAGTTCGTAATCTTTCAACAACTCTAACCATCTTCTCTCATCATAAATTCAATTCTTTACGAGTCATCAAGTACTTCAAACTCTTGTGATCTGTAAAGATATGACACTTCTCACAAAATAAATAATGACGCCATATTTTCAATGCGAACACAATCGCGGCCAATTCAAGGTCGTGCGTCGGGTAATTCTTTTCATGCGGCTTTAGCTGCCTCGAAGCATAAGCAATAACTTTGCCTTCTTACATCAACACACAGCCCAAACCGTTCAACGATGCATCACTGTAAACTATGAATTCTTTTCCCGATTCCAGTTGAACTAACACTGGTGCTTCTGTCAACAACACTTTCAATTGCTCAAAACTCTGATGGCACTTTTCTGACCATTCAATTTAACATCTTTTTGTAGCAACTTCGTCAACGGAGTCGCAATCATCGAGAAGCCTTTCACAAACCGTCTATAATATCCCGCTAGTCCCGAAAAACTACGGACTTGGACACATTTCTGAGGCTTCAATTCTAATATAGCAGAGATTTTACTAGGATCAACTCATATCCCGGCAGCTGACACAATATGCCCCAGAAAACCAATTTCACGCAACCAAAATTCACATTTACTAAAATTAGCATATAACTGTTTCTCACGTAGAGTTTGTAGCACGATTCTCAAATGCTCGACATGCTGCGTCTCAACACATGAATAGATCAAAATATCATCAATGAACACCACTACAAAGCGATCCAAATACGATCTGAATATCCGATTCATCAGATCCATAAACACTGCAGGAGCATTTGTTAGTCCGAAAGGCATCACTAAGAATTCGTAATGTCCATACCTCGTTCTGAAAGCAGTTTTTGGCATATCGGATTCTTTAACTCTTAACTGATAGTAACCTGATCTCAAATCTATCTTTGAAAACACTGTAGCTCCTCTCAGCTGATCAAACAAATCATTAATACGAGGCAACAGATATTTGTTCTTTATCGTTACTTTGTTCAACTATCGATAATCAATACACATTCTCATAGTTCCATCTTTCTTTTTCACGAATAACACAGGAGCTCCCGAGGGTGAGACACTTGGTCGTGCAAATCCTCTGTCACCAAATCCACTGCAATCGAGACTTTAACTCTTTCAATTCTGCATTGGTGCCATTCTATATGGGGCTATCGAAATGGGAGTGGTCCTCGACACTAATTCAATACCAAATTTGACTTCCCGAATCGGAGGTAATCCCAGAATTCTTCAGAAACACATCCGAAACTCACATACTACAGTGTGTAACACCCCAAACCCGACCCAAGTCCCGGCCAGGATGATCTGGTTATGTAATCTGCGAATCCGTTTGCAAAATCTTTGACTTTAGAATAAAACTTGAAAATTCTATTAATTTTCTGAAGTAAGTCCATTAAAATTATTAAATAATATAAGCTTGGTTTGAATTAAAACTTTATTATAATTTATTATAATATAAATCCTTTGTAAAAATATTACTAAATACGATATAACCTTTATCAACTATAAATAGAGTGCTTTAATCAAAAGTGGCCCTTATTACATCAAATAAATTCCCAAAATACGGATAATATAAAAATCACTATTAATTAACTAAACAAGTAAAATATCTACTACATGAAAATGCATCGCATGGCCACCTTTGTATCTACTCCAACCCGGTCCATTACTCACGACTCACTGCGATGTTGGATAAATAATTGGGTGAGTCATACAGGACTCGGTGTGTAATTACACCACCGATATCCACCCACATGTTAGCCACAAATCAACCCAATTATAAAATGCATAAATATAATCATTTAAACATTACCACAACTGGGCTTGGCCCACAATCAAATCATACTCAAAGCACCGGGCTAGGCCCTTTTCTCATCAATCCATCGATCACCGGGCTTGGCCCATTTCCACGTATGTTCTCAAAACATACAAATCCACAAAGTCATATTGGGCTTGGCCCATTTCCATATCAATTCATAACGAAACCATGCAATCATGATACCCAACCCAATCCTAAGGTCCATCCGCTACACACCCCTTATCCACCTACCACACACCGGGGGACTATCGAGTCACCCTCTCCTTTTCCCTCCATAAAGGCAACCAATGCCATCCACGATGTAGCGTATAGCTAACATCAAACCACGATGGAGCACACAGCAACCCATCAAGCCACGATATGGCATAAAGCCGATATCAATCAAGGTAACCACGCGAACTAAATCGCAAAGATCCACAACGCGACCTCAGTCAGCGCCAATCCACGATGTAGCACAAAGCTGACATCAACCACGTACTCGAAGTACACCCGTACCTTCTTTCAAAACCCACCCATGCACATGTAACACAATATAATGCGGAGATGATGCATGTGCATGCTATTCACAATCATAGGCATACTCACATATTAAAAATCAATTATCACATATTAGCCAATTTACTACTAACCTGGTCATCATCATACCCCTTTAGGGTATCCATTACACATATGGCACTGCATTCATTAGTAAGCATATAACACAACAGATATCATACAAATCCCGGAAACAATGGTCTAACCACACACCTTATTACTTGGAGTTCTAGACTCTCGATCCTCGACGCTATCGTTTAGCGAGACTACCGATTATCCGCCTATCGTTTTTACATTGCACGTCCACACCCGGTGGCCAATCTCGTCTGTGCAAGAACGGATCTCTTCTTGAACTTTGGGATGGGAGCTTTCCTTGCCCACCTTGGACCGTATTCTTATCCATAACGATATCTAATCAAAACTTGGTTAATACAGATCTCAAACGAATAATCATAAACTACTCATCCTTACCGACGAGTCTTGAAATCCCGAAGCTCCTTAATCACCGCTAAAACTCCTTCCAACCGACTTGGTTTCCTACCAAATCTGAGTCAAGCGATGGTTCACCTTGATGAGTCTAAACCCGAGAGATTCCCCTTTTAGCTCCTTGGTGCTGGCTACAACGACACAAAACAAAGCATCACCTTGGCCCTTAGAGACATTCGGCCATACCAAAACTAAGGCCAACCATTCGGTTTGGCCACTAAAACAAGGAATTCATAAATCGATTGCTAAGGGCGTAACATACTTACCACTCTTGCTTAAGATTCGGCCAACCACACTAGGACACCAAGGAGATTTCGGCTTCAAGCAACAAAGAAACACCTAACACTTTCGGCTTTAAACCAAGTCACGAGAACGAAAATATGTGAATGCTATAGTGGTTCTGGCTATGGCTTCCACAGAATAAAAGAAAAAGAGGAAGTGTTTCCCTTGACTTGGTTTCTGCAAGAGGCTAAGGGAAGAATTAGAAATAATTTGGCAAACAACAAAAGAAAGAAACAGGAAAGGGTGCTTATTCAATGAAGAATTCACTACCCTCTTCTATTTATAGAATTATTACCCCCTTTGAAGACTCCAAGATTCACTAACACCTTCCTAGCCACTAATTCAATTCCATTTGAATTAAACAAATCCCCATTATCCTATCCACATCCTATCTCTAATTTAAACTAATTAAAAAAACTATAATTATCTAAAATAATAAAACAACAAATCATTATCCCAAGAATAAAACAAAGCTCATCCTAATCTTCCAATTTAATCTACATGCCGTCCACCTTCAATTTGCTGCCCAAAATAAATAAATAAATAACAAAAAAAACTAAAACTCCAATTGCCATTCTCCAGGTTCGAACCTGGGACCAACTGCCGCACGCCTAACCCCCAACGCCCAGGCCACTCGGCCATCTTGATTTTTATGCCATAAAGCCCCCACATTTATTTTTAACCCCTTCCTACTTCAGCCCATCACCAAACAACAAAGAAATAAAACTCCAAAATGCCGCTCCAGGCCCTCGAAACCGCGACCTCTCTCCCCTCCAGCGCCTAAGTAGCGCCCAAGAGCCACTTTGCCAATTGGACTTTCATGTCCATCAACTTGGACATTTATTTTTAAGGCCTACTTAGCCCAGTCCCTTGACGCAAAAATAAAACACATTGCTTGCCCAAAGACTTCGAACCCTTGAGCTCTTAGGCGCCTCCTTCCAAAGCCCCCAAGCGGCGCCTCCACGCCACTTTGCCAGATCCTTTCTTGCGTCCTAAACTCCAGAAAAATATTTTAAGGCCTTCCTGCCCCATTTCCCCTTTTTACACTAAAAATCCAAAATTTTCCAAAGCCCTTCCTTTCTCATCCAAGCATTCTTAAACCTCTAAAACACATCCAAAAACACCCAAAACCTTCCAACACTGGAATTATACCCAAATTGCATAGCCCCTAAATCAGGGTGTTACAACAGGCACAGATTCAACTTTCTTTTCTGACACTTTTATATCAATCACGTACGCCAAATAAGCTTCACAACCCTTTCTCACATAGTTCATAGCTTTCATCGCAGATACAACAGCTGGTAATCCTTTCATATCATTGGATTCTATTCGAACTAGCTCACCATTCTGACTTTTCAACTCAATACTCTTCCTTTTACAATTCACGATGGCATTATACAGAGTAAGCCAATCCATACCCAGAATTATGTCAAACTCATCAAATGGTAGTAACATCAAATTAACCGAAAAACAAACATCCCGAAACATCAATGGACAATTCTTGCACACCTTATCCACCAAAACACACTTGCCAAAGGGATTCGATACTCTAATCACAAATTTAGTAGACTCAACAGGTAGAGTCTTACTTGATACTAGATTCACACACACATATGAATGAGTAGATCCTGGATCTATCAATGCAATGACATCAATATCAAATAAAGTGAAAGTACCGATGATGACGTCTGGAGATGATGCTTCCTCTCGTGCACATATAGCATAAGCTCGGGCAGGTGCTCTCGCCTCTGACATCACAGCTGTGTCAGTAGTCCACCTTTGGCTTCTACTGACATTTCTGGTGTTTTTGGGCGGTCTACCTCTAGCCGTCACATTACTCGGTCTTTCATTCTGAACATTTTCCTCTTCAACCATCTTTGGGCAATCTCGAATAAAATGATCTCGGGATCCACATTTATAAAAAACTCTATTGTTGTACTTGCCCCAACATTCTCCCACATTTCATCTTCCACACTGTCTGCACTCAGGTTTGTTACTCTTAACGCTGTCAACACTTGATTCAATCGGAGCTTGAGTTCGTGGACTAGCACTTTGCCTCGAACGATCTCTACTTGGATGTCCAAACGAAGCATTTGAACGATTGCTTGCATCTCTAAATTTCTTTGTCGAGGG
The DNA here is from genome assembly GCA_025698515.1 of Gossypium sturtianum. Lineage (NCBI taxonomy): Eukaryota > Viridiplantae > Streptophyta > Magnoliopsida > Malvales > Malvaceae > Gossypium > Gossypium sturtianum. The sequence goes on from CM046952.1 coordinate 25,905,816, forward strand.
TTGAGAAAACTTATTCATCAATCTTTTTCTTTCATCACGAGCTTCAGAATCAGCTTTCTTCTTTTCTTTACTGAGCTCATCGGCTTTACAAGCTCTTTCAATAAACATAAAAAATTCATTTATATCAAGTATCCCAACCAATAACTTAATATCCTCGTTCAACCCTTCTATGAAGCGTTTACACATAGTGACTTTGGTCGAAACACATTACCGTGCATACTGGCTCAGTCTCACAAATTCTCGCTCGTACTCGGTAATTGACAAACGGCCCTGTTTCAGCTCTAAAATTACTTTACGTTTCTGATCAATGAAGCGTTGACTGATATACTTCTTTCTGAACACAATTTGAAAGAAGTCCCAAGTGATTCTCTCTCTTGGAACCACGGAAATCAACGTTTTCCACCAATTATACGCAGTATCCCTCAACAACGAAACAACACATTTTATACATTCATCAGGTGTCAACGATATCTCATCGAATACTCGGATTGTATTTTCGAGCCAAACCTCGGCTCGCTCAGCATCGTCATCAGATGTGGCCCTGAACTCTTCGGCCTCATACTTCCGGATCTTATCCACAGGAGGTTTATTCAATCGAATCGGGTCTATCACTTGTGGCACAATAGGTACTTGTGGGGGTGGAGGTTGTGGAGCAGCTGGATTCGTTCGAACGAACTCTGAAAACCACTCACTCATCATACGGAAGAAGGTTTGCTTAGCCTCTCCTCCTTCACTACTATCATTCGGCCGAGATGTGGCCGGCGCTGTCCCTTGAGCGGGAGCAGACGCGTTACTCTCTACATCGTCAGCAACTGCTCGATCGAGATCTATTACTATACAAAAACACATTTATAACTGTCAGAATTCATCACACTATCGCAATTTCATATATGGCATGTATAGCTAGACTCACACACGCTATGTTAGTCCGAGAATCGACTAAACCGTAGCTCTGATACCAATAAAATGTAACACCCCTAACCCGTATCCGTCGCCAAACTAGTGTTAACGACATTACCAGACAGATCTAAAACTTTTACAGAAATGTCATACAATTTTATATCAACCTCAAACATAATGTCCCTTTAGTAGGTCATCGAGACCTAAAACATACTTATAAACTGGGTCGGGACTAAACCGGAACACATAAAAAATTTCACGAAAATTTAAAACTTTTCTAAGTTTCAGGGGTTACACGCCCGTGTAGGCAGGCCATGTGCCTCCCACGGCTATTAGACACCCCCGTGTGTCCTCCCCGTGGTCGAATCTGACCTCACATCCACGGCCACCAAGCACGCCCGTGTGCCTTGGCCGTGGTCGAATCTGACCTCACATCCACAGCCACCCAGCACCCCGTGTGCTAAGGCCGTGTACTCTTAGGCCATATGCTGACTTTCTCACACAGCTACTAGACACGCCCGTGTGTCTTGGCCGTGTGCTATTAGGCTAGCTACTGACTTAGCCCCACGGTCACTAGGCACGCCCGTGTGCCATAACCGTGTGATAAAATAGACCATTTACAAGGCCAATTTGCCACCCACACAAGGGTCAAACCTACAAGCACATTTAAGCATACTTCCACACATAAATTGGCAACCAATTTTCATGTCAAATGATCAACATATCATCTCATATCATCTCATTTCTAAAATGTCAACTTAGGAACTAAATTACACAACTTGAATACATTCAATATCAATCATGATTCATCCCCAAATTTACTAAATCATACTAGCATCATACCATCACTAAGATTACCATTCATAAGACATTTTCTTTACTCACAAGCTATACCAAAATATGCGCCATATATCAAAGCCATACATGCATTTTACCAACATTTATCAAGCCACATCACATGGCTATTTACACATCTCAAACATGTCTTACAAAACTAGCCTATACATGCAATATTTCAACTATGTACATCTTTCCTAAAAGTACCAAAATAGATTGCCGATAGTGTGATAGAGAATGCTGACGATCCCCGGATCCGAGCTAGCTTTACTGACACTGCAAAGCAGAAAAACAAATCACACAGTAAGCTTTCCAAAGCTTAGTAAGTTCGTACCATAACACATTTAAATCAAACAAACCACTATATAGATTATTTCACATATACATATATATCATACCATCCAACACTATATTGCTCATTTAACATTTCGTAATCTCATTCATAGATTCATCAACCACTTAGGTTCCGAGCGTACCTTAGCCAACACCTAGTAGTTAATTATATTTGCTACTCAATACTCACTTTTCTCTTTCGATCAACTTCCGTCTCTTCTTTGATTCAATCGCACACTTAGTGCCCCAAAATTTAGCCAAAGCTTAATTATCATCGCACACATAGTGCATTTACATCAAACCATTCTTCAATCGGTATCGCACACACAGTGCCAACCACGAAGTCGAAGCTTATATTATTTCGCACACACAGTGCTGATCAATTTCGATCGTGTTTCTGAATACGCACACTTAGTGCCACATAACTCAAACTCAACTCTCAAATAGCATCCACATTTAAATATCATTATAACATTCATTTCATAGCATTTAACATAACTAGATGTTCGTATTATGTCCGAACTTACCTCGGACGTTGAACTATCGCAACGGTCGATCAATCGAGCACTTTATCTTTGCCTCGATCTCGATCAGAACCTCTCATTTCTTGGTCTCAATCAAGGACAACAATAGCCGAACCCTAGAGTAGTCTTCTTCTTTTCTTTTTCTTATGATTTTCGGAAAATATGGATAAAATATGAGAAACAATTTGGTTTTGTTTTATTTAATTCACATATTAATGCTTATTTACTATTTTACCCATCATTTAAAACATTATAACATACATTATAATTGGCTATAAATGTCCATCCACCACCCACTAACTATAAAATGGGCTAATTGCCACATAAGGCCTCCCCATTATAAAGACAATAACAATTAAGCACTTAACAATCAGCACACAGCATTTTTCACTTTATGCGATTAAGTCCTTTTCTCACAATTTGACACACAGTTGATAAAATTACCACACAAAATTTTCACACAGGCTATATCACATACAATCAACACAAAAAATAACATTAAAATATTATTCCGACCTCGGATTTGTGGTCCCAAAACCACTGTTCCGACTAGGGTCTAATTCAGGCTGTTACAGGTATATTTTCGGGATTAGTATGTTTAAATAAATTCTGTCTAGGAGATTGGAATTTAAGCGGGACCGCTTATGACCCCTCCAATCTTTCCTGGGAATTGATTTTAACATAATCTTTCAAGAAATTATCCCCTAAATGACAAAATAAATTTTTAGTTTTTCAAATAAAAGGGTCAATTTTGATCCAAGTTTTAAATTGCAACTCAATTTCAAATTTTCTTTAAGTCTAGGTACTTAATTGAATTATTTTCAAAATTTGGTTGCTCTTTTTGTAAATATTAAAAATTAGATGCCTCTTTTTGTAAATATTTTCAAAAGGCATCTAGAATAAATGCTTTTAATTTAATAAAAAAAAGATGATAATCATTAATATATAATTATATCCATTATAAAATATATTAATTATTATCAACTTTGCATAGAATTAGGATTAGTTTAAAATTTAATCATATTTTATTTAATCAGTTTTTATCTTTAATAAATTAATAACAAATAATAATTTAATATGTCTTATATTAATTATTAAATGTTGTTAACTTTGTATAGGATTAGAACTTAGAATAATTCAATTATTAAATTGCTCTAAGAATTCTACTTTAATTCCTACTTCTCTCATTATAAATACCACCAACCTTTTCCATCATTCATCACTCAAAATCCATTCCCACCAAATACCGAATCACCTAGTGCCGCAAGCTTCCAACATTGCCTAGCTACTCGGCATCCTCACCCAACCGGCCAGCACCCCCACGCCTTGAAACATCCTAAACCCGGCCCACGAACCCTGACCGGATCTGGTATGTTCTTGGAGTAAAACAGTTCAAAACTTGTGTGTTTCTTGCAAAACTTTGGGTGATTTAGGAGAAAAATTTGGATTGGGTTCAAATTGAAAACATCATTATTCTCGAAGATTAGGCTTTATTAAGACTTTATTGTTATATTTCAAAACCATAAGTTAAAGGAAAAAGTCGAGTTTTTAGAGTTTACTATTTAAATTGAAAATTATTTGTGTTAGGTGTTAAAACATTTAAAGATTTATTTTTAAGAAAGGTTGCTTAAACTTTAAATTGATAAAAATTGTATCATAATAAAATAAATAAAAATGCATGCATAATCAGTTTATAGCTATGGCCTTATTACATTAAAACAAAACCCGAATAAATCCAAAATACTTAGAAATAAAAAGTCCAAAATTAAAATAAAGTCTGAGTTGAACATGGCCACCACTAAGCTCCCGCCGACCCGGTCCGTTACTGAGTGTCACCTGAAAAATATCCCACAACGGGGTGAGTCAACAGACTCAGTGTGTATAACCAACACTAAGTCCCAACGATTCAGGCATATCATATCATATCATGCATATATATAACAGATAGAAATAATGATGCAAACCCGAACACATACCTAGATAACCATCCGCTACACATCACCCATACCAACCATCACACCGTGGGGACTACTAAGTCGACCCTCCATCCGCTACACATCATCGAAGGCAGTCGCTGTAGACGACTTGCTCATCGCCCTTATAAATTTTGTGGCATAGCCACTGACATTATTTTGTGACATAAGTCACCACATTCGATTTCGTGACATGAGTCACCACATTCGAGATATTGTGGTATAAACCACTGGACCACTTCCCTTTCCATATAACCCATATGCCCCATGTCACACGTATATGCAATATCATGCCTTATGCCTTATTCCACATTCTTATCGATATTCACATATGTACCATATTCCAAATATTCATATCATAATATTATTCATATCATTTATTAACATAATGTTAAGGTTACTTACTCGAGTACTTTGTACCATCACATGGTACCTTTGCCCACTTTTCACATTATTATAAACACATATATTAAATTGATGCCATAAATCTATTAAGAGTTAGTGTGGGTACACACACAGTTTTATACGAATTCACTCGAAATCCCGAAAGTCTATCGAATCGGATTGTACTCCTCCCTAAACAGTCAAAGTTAGAATCGGCCACTCAAATAATCACTAAATATAGCCTTGGCCGAATGTTAACACTATCTTACCTTGCGGATCTAAACCCCGAATTTATCCCTTGTCTTTGAAGATGTCGCAATACCTACATGGTGTATGTTAGATCCGATTCCAACATTTGAATAAATGGCCTTCGGCCTAAGCCACACTTTTCTTACCTTAGATTTTGAAATCCCGAATGATCTCCTCCTCGTAGTCGACAACAACCAAATCCCGAATTCCTCTTTCAAAGTTTTGGCTAAAGTGCATTAATGGGATTAGTTCCTAGATTTCGGCTAAAAGAAAAAGGAATGAAAATCGAATAACATTTGATCTTACCCCTAATGATGAAATCGACTGCACCCTTGCTTGAAATCACAAAGAGATTCGGCTATATAGGCTAGATGTTGATCAGTAGGTTTCGGCTTATGGAGTTTAATGAACAATCGGCTATGGCTAGGAAAACTTACTTTCGGCTTTTGGAGACTTGTGAGAAGAAGAATGAAGGTTAAGATTGGATGCGATCCAACTTTTGTGTCAAGGGGAGGTTCGGCCAACATAAACAAAAAGAAAAGAAGAGAAGTGAAGAGGAGTTTGAACTTAGAGAGTTGCGGCTTGATGAGGGTGAAGAAGTTTCATTTATAGCAAAAATAAAAGAGAAAAGAAGAAGATAATTAGGGAGGAAAAGTGCACAAGAAAAATGCCTAAACTTTACTATGCACATTCGGTTCTCCCCCTTTCCCATGACCGAATATTGACATCCCAAGTATCCCTTGGCCGCCAACTCTCCTTCCCTTATCGCCTTCCTCCTTTTTCTCCTATTTCCTCTCTTCTTTACCCATTCAAAATAATTTAAATAAATCAACAATTATCTTCCTACCTTAGCCGAATTTTGAATGCATTTGACTTGATCAAATGCTCATCCATCAAGTGTCCCATTACCGTCCACCACTGCTCATCCTTGCTGCAAAATAAAACTCCCATTTGTGTCCCTTGCTGCTCGAACCTAAGCCCTTTTACACTGCTTGTGGCGTCACTTACTAAGGCTCTAAGTGGCGCCTCCTTTCCACTTTTCCAAGCCCAATCTTGTGTCTAATTTCCCTTACTATTTCTCTTAAGGCCTCTTTTGTTCAATTCCCCTTCAATACTTAAAATTTAATATTTTCTAAGGCATTCACCTACACTCTAAAGTTCTCATGATTCACAAAAACACATCAAAACACACATAGGCATACTAGCACATTCAATTTAGCAAAAATGCACAAGCCCTAAATCCCGGATATTACAGTTCTACCCCCTTAAAATAATTTCGACCTCGAAATTACCTGGCTAAAATAAGTGAGGGTATTGTTGTCGCATTGCTTCTTCCGGCTCCCACGAAGCTTCTTCCGATCCATGATTACGCCATAACACTTTGACTAAAGGAACTGATTTCCTTCGCAACACTTTCACATCTCGTTCCAAGATCTGAATCGGCTCTTCCTCGTAGGGCAAATCTGGTCTTAGCTCCACCTCCTCAACTGGCACCACATGAGATGGATCCGATCGATAATGACGTAGCATAGAAACATGGAATACGTCATGCATCTGCTTCAATTTCGGAGGTAACTCTAGCTGGTATGCCACTGGTCCAACTCGCTTCAATACCCGATAAGGTCCTATAAACCTTGGACTTAATTTCCTTTGCGACCAAATCTCATCACCTTCTTCCAAGGCGAAACCTTAAGAAACACTCGATCTCCTACAAAGAAATTCTATTTCCTTTCGCTTAAGATCCGCATACGACTTCTCGCTCACGATGCCTCCTTTAATCGTGCCGAATTAACTTAACCTTTTCTTCGGATTCTCGCCACAATCTCGGACCCAAAACTTGACGTTCTCCTAATTACGTCCAACACGTAGGAGTGCGACACCTCCGTCCATACAAAGGCTTTATACGGTGCCATCCGAATCCGGCTTGATAGCAAGTATTATATGCAAATTTCTGCTAAAGGCAAGTATTCTTCCCAACTTCCTCTAAAGTCTATTACACGCCTCTCAACATATCTTCCAACACTCTCCTAGGTGCCTCTTCCCACACCGATCACAAGTACGATCATCGCCTCCCTGTAGCAACTCACGACCTCAAGGCCCATCCACCCTCTGTCTCTTTTAAGCATTCCCGATGACCTCGATGATCCAAAACCTCTCCTTTGTGCATTTCTCTCGTATTCTCGCCTTTACACATTCCTTAACCCCCCTTCGGCTACCTTAGCCTTTTCCACCAACATCAAACTCCCGCTCCTGGCTTGTGGAGCTATCAACAATCTCGTGTCATCCTCAGCCGTCCTCAACCGGACACATCGCTCGTGCTCGTAGCCACGATACCTCGAGCATACCGGCTCAACCTTAAGAATTCACCTGCGTACTCGCTACGGTTTGTTCCCTTGAACCAAATTTCTAAATGCCTTCCTCTCGAGCATCGGATAACTAGTTCCAACATACTTCTTCCGATATGCGCCTTAACATACTCCCAAGTGAGATCCTCACCGTAGCACCATCCCGAATCGTGAGCCACCACTGATATGCCTCATCGCGAAGTAGCGACACCATTCCCTTCGGCTTCTCTTCGTGAGTCGTCGATCCACTCATCCATAATTCGCTCTGTCGCTTCCAACCAATACTCAGCCGTACTGGGGTGCCACACCGAATACACCATGGAATACTTCACTCCATTGGCTTGGAGTCGCTCGTACACGATTTCTTGAGCTCCCCCACCTCCACCGCTCCAGCCACCATCTCAAGAACTCGCAAAGATCGCACTGCGATCATCGCATCATCCCCGTCGATCTTGCTTCTCAACACCAACAGCTGGTGGTGGGGGTGGTGGTACCTCATTTTTAGACCCTTGTCAAGACCTAACGGGTTCCGATACGGTCATTCTACCTCTACCACGTCCTCGCACATTACGACCACATCCCCTAGAACTCATGTCTACGATCGCGATTCAATCTGGTTTAAAAAACATCCTGAATTTTTGGGCCTATGCGTTTAATGGGTGGATATGTTTAATGTGTTAATTTAAGTGTTAGGGGTCCAAATTGGGCTCAGGCTTAGGTAGAGGCCTTGATTAAAATTATCTGTTTGGGCATTATAGGGTTTAAAAGGTAGTATCTATGTTTAAAATACCAAAGTGGGCTTGTGGCCCAATCTTAGGAGGTGACGCCACACAAGGGAGTAAGGGGCCCAAATTTAAGTTTCATGGAGTCCAATTCTTTTAATTTAAGTTAGCTAAATTTTGGGCATTAGGATTAGGTGGAGTGGATGGCAACAAGGCTAAAATTTAGGGGTTTTAATGTTTAAAATATGTGGATAATAAGCGGATAAAGGCTATTATTTAGGAATTTATTTTATGTAGATAATAAGCGGATAAAGGCTAAAATTTAGGGATTTTAATGATTAAAATATGTGGATAATATGCTTTGATAAAGGAAGGAGGAGTTAGAGATAATTAAGTTTCTTTTAGATGAGCTAGTAGATTAAGATAAATGAGAAAAGATAGGATTTATCTGCAAGGTTAGGTAAGTGCCAAATTTCTATAAATAGGGGATATCTCATTGATTCTGCATTTAAACCCTAATTTCCTCTTCATTCTTTGTGCCAAAATTCTTAGCCTTTCCTCTACAATTTTTTTCTTCAATTTCTTCAAAAGCCAAAACCTCTCCTTTCACTCTCTTCTCCATTTTTTCTCTTGAGCCGATTTCTCTAAAAAGCTGAAATCTCCATAGTTTTTCTCTACTCATCCCATTTGTGAGAATAGTTCTATTCTTCCAGCATTTAATCTTTTCCTTTGGCATTGCCGAATCTTCTCTCTAGTGCTAGCTGAATCCCCATGTTAAGGTAAGCATCGACTTCTGTTAAGCTCTCATGTTCTATTTTGGTTTTTAAAAGGCAAAAGCCGAAAAGCTAATAGTTTAATGGTTCTATGTTGGGCGGCATTTCGGGATTTGAAGGAAACTTGGTCGTCTAGATCTAAAAGCCAAAAATCGTTAGTCTCTAATTTCGAGATTTCAAGGTAAGGAGATCTATTGATTTTAGTGTGAAAATTCAAGATTTACTAACCTTTGGCCGATTATAGGGGAGGTCAATTTTCGTGATTTTCCGGCTTTTGGTTGAACCAAGTTATAAATCCGGATAGCAAGGATACTGACTAAGAGTTTAGTACTTCGCGATAACAGGTGTGTAGTACTTCCCCACCATCTAGATCTAATCATAAAATGCATGATCATAAGATTTATATGTTTTAATAATTGCCGACATCTCGATTTATTGATGAAAGCCCAAGGAGGGTAAAAGCGGTTCACCAGGTTAGTAAGTAATCTGTTTATATGTTATAAGTAAAATGCTTGTATGTGATTGCATGGGTTGGGTTGATGAAAGGAGGAAGTTATACGTTATATGTGTAGCGGTTTTACCGTGATTCGATGTAGCGCTAATGCCGTGAATCGTATATGGGCTTGGCCATTAAATGTTATACGGGCTTCGGCCATTATATGTTATAAGGGCTTCGGCCATCATATGTTGATGAGCAGCATGACTGCCATCTTGGCGTGTAGCGGTGTGGGTCGATTGTAGAAATCCCCAATGGTGTGAATGGCTGGTACGGGGGCGTGTAGCGGATGGAAACCTAGGCAAACGGGTTGGGCCTTGCATATTATTTGTTATTTTTTTATAAATGGAATTATTAATCACATTTTATGGGCCTAAGGCCAAAATCTAGTGGTGCATGAGGGTTGCACACTGAGTCTCGCGACTCACCCTATTAATTAACCTTTCAGGTGATACCTAGTGCTTCGGACCGGGCTGGAGAGGAACGCAAGGTGGCCATGCAAAAGACCAACTGGATCCAACAAAAAGTCTCAAGTTAATACTTTATATTTTTAATTAATGGATTTTAAATCTCGTTGTAATAAGGCTATGGGCCACTAGTTTATGTTTTGTTTTATTTTGGGCTTTAATTACTTTTAGTTATTTAAATTCTTATTGAACTAATGTATCTATTTAAATTTGGGTTTTTAATTTATAGAGGCATATTTTATTTAAACTATCAACTATTAAATTTCTCTCGAATAAGAAGATAAACTTTAGAAAAATATTTTTCTGAAAATACGACATGTTCTTCCAAAATTTTCTTAGTGAGATACCAGATCCGGTCGTGGTGTTTGGGCCGGGTTTGGGGTGTTACACGCCTACCGTGCGCACTCAGCAGCTGCTCCTTGGTGCCAGACCTACGCACGTCCAGCTCCAGCGCTCGTCAGGACTGCTCGACACGCCTGCAAGGATCCGCGCGCCTAGTGCTTCTTGCTCCCATGCTACTGCCTGCACCCATGCACATCTGTGCGGCACACCAGCCCCGCACCAACATCCTTAGCCGACAACCCTCCAACCCACCCTAAATTGACCTCTTTTGATCTATAATTATTTTCTTTAGGAGTTCTTAATTTTTATAAAAAGGGTGGTAAGACAAATTTTCTCCTAAATTTTAATTTTAATTAATTATTTAATTTATTGAATTATTAATAGTTTATACTAATTAAATTTTTGAGAAAAATTGTTTCCATCTTATGTTCAGGTTAATCATGCCTCGCAAGAGAACTCGTGCCTCTGCCCAAATTGACGAATCACAAAACAAATTCCACTGTGACGAAGACAAAGCGAGATACGAAAGAATTTTCAAAAATCAACAGATGCATCCAGAGAAAGGCTTTACACTGAAAGAAAGAAATTATATTGATTTCATGGCGCGCATTCGTCAGGTTGCTGAAACTCTCAATTGGTAGTTGTTTTGTGAGAAAAGACCTAGTGTGGATGAGGAATTAGTTCGTGAATTTTTTGCAAATTTAATCTCAAGCGAGTTAACGAAAGTTTTTGTTCGCAAAATCAAGGTACCAATAACCTCAAACACTATTAATGAATTCTTTGAATTACCTGATTTTGAAAACGACGAATATTCTTCCTTGATGAGCAATATTGAGTCTGAAAGTCTGCAAGAAATTCTCGAGGAACTTACAGTTCCAGGTTCTAAGTGGACTGTGTCAAAACAAGGAATTCACACTTGTCGAAGAGAATATTTGACACCAATCGTGAAGGTATGGTTCTATTTCATCCGATTCAGCCTTATGCCTATTTTACATGGGACTACAATTTTATTAGAGCGAATGGTCTTATTATACTCGATTTTAACCGGAAAGACCATTGATGTGGGAAAAATCATCCTGAGAGAAATACGGAATTGTGCCGCTAGACGTTCTAGCCCAGCTTACTTCCCTTTTACGATAACAATTTTGTGCTTGAAAGCTAAAATTCTTGCAAACGTAAAGAAGACAGGGTATAGCCAGGGCACAACCACAGATTGGGACCTTTACCGAATAGCTGGAGACTCTGTTCTACAACAACGAGTGGAAGAAAGTGAGGATCTCGAGGAAGAAGAAAAAGATCCCACAGAGATCAAACCGATGCAATCAGCTGAAAACCCTGATAAGGCAGAACCAATGGAACCAGAAGCCGAACCTGATGTCGCAACTTCAATGTTTAGAACTCAATCGCCTCGCCCAGATCTTTGAGATGAGCTGTCAAAGTTGATGGACATAATGCAACATATGCAGTGGCAGCAACAAGCTTACTGGAGATTGTAACGCCCCGAATTTGGGCCTAGTAGAATTGGGCCCATTGGGCCTTGGGCGTGGGAGCGTTTAAAATTTTTTGAGAACAAGAGAACGGCATTAATGGAAGTTGGACCTATTAGGTGAGGGATTTTGGAAGGTTAGGGGGCTTCCATGAAGTCTTGGGATCAAACTTGGGCTTTAGGAAAATTTTGGTTTTAGGTGAATAAAACCCTGGGAGTTAGTAAGTAAGCTTTAAGAATAAAATGTGGAGAAAAATGGCACAAAAGGAGTTGTGGTCTAGTGGCAAATGATGCCACATGGGAGACAAGGAAGTGACGCCACACACGGAAGCAAGGGGTCCAAGGTTCAAGTCTTGGCGCTTGCATTTCATTTTGATTTCTTTTTAGATGAACTTAGACTTTGGGCCATAGGCTTATATTTAGTTGCACATTAAGACAACAAGGAGCTAGTTGGTAAAATGGCTAGCGGCGTGGATTATGTTACAGGGGAGCCTGAGTTCGAATCCTATTGCAAGCAAAAAGGGATATTTATTTTGCTAAATGGGGACGGCCAGAGTTTGTGTTAGATTTAAACTCTGCTGAAGGAGGGATCCCACATCGAAAAGCTAGCAAGAGGGAAGGTGAGAAGCTGGCTTTAAATAGAGCAATCTATGAGGAGAGTAAGCATACCTTGGTGGGTGTTTGGGCACATGAGTGGTCGGAGTGCGAATTAACTCCAGATTCCTATCAGGTGTGTATTTCGCCCTACTCTAGCTGTAGAGCGGCAAATGCCGAAATGCCGGTCACACGGCGATGGTAGCCACACGAGCGTGCGAGCGCACGTGTGGGAGCTTCGACGCGATAGTTGAGGCCATCATGAGTATTCTTGTGGGTTCAGGCTGTTTGGGCCACGATGGGACGAAAGGGGCCAAATGGGCCCGTGGGCCCATATGAATAAATTGTATGATTGTATAGTAGATATTGTATTGGACTAGGTGAATCTCATGTCTATGGCTAGATTTGGGCTAAATGGGCCACACGAGAGTATGGGCCTACTTGGGCCAAAATTGGGCTTTAGGCCCAATTGCACCGTTTTGACCAAAAAGGGAACCTGTGTCGCTCGAAGCGACAATAGGCCTCCGAAAAGGCCGTTAGATGGCCCAATTACTGAAATACCCTTAGAAGGTAAATTATCGAAATACCCTTGGTGGATATAATTACTGAAATACCCTCGATAGGTATAATTACCGAAATACCCTTGGTGGGTATAATTACCGAAATACCCTCGATGGGTATAAATACTGAAATACCCTTGGTGGGTATAATTATCGAAATACCCTTGGTGGGTGAATTACCGAAATACCCTCGATGGGTGGTGAAAATTACCGTATAGTGACAAAATGACTGTTATACCCTCGATTGTGGTTAAATATCGTGTATGTGATTTTATTTATGCTGTTTATATTTGTAAAATACTGCATTCATATCATGTTGCATGGGTTGGGATTTTTGATATGGAGGAAGTACTGATAGGATCGCATGGTCGCTTGACGACTGTGGATCTACTGAAGGCTTTAAGCCGATTATATGACTGGCAGCTCTGCTTCAATATTGGTTAGTGCCGCAACCATTGCTACATAAGGAGTGTAGGGATGGGTGGGTTGATTAAATCCCCACAGGAGTGCAGGGTTGGACAAGAGACGGAGTGCAGGGTTGGTATTGGCATTAATGCATTGCATATATGGATTTTAATATTGAGATGGGCTTAGGCCTAGATAAATATGATATGTCACATTTGATATGGGCTAAGGCCCAACTGAGGCTATTTTGGGCTAAGGCCCAATTGCCACTGTTACTGTAATGGGCTTAGGCCCGGATTGATTTGATGCATGCCTTATGACCGATGAGGGTTGTACACACTGAGTTTTCATAAACTCACCCCCTCTTTTTATTAAATGTTTCAGGTAATCCTCAGTAGGCGGTTCGACGTACTGGAGGACTCGGAGGTGGCCACACTACGAGTAGCTTTGAATTTTAGTATTCTATTCTACTTTCTTTAAACCGTTTTCTTATTCGGTTGAAATAACGCCTCTCTTAAATTCTAGTTTTTAATTTGAGATTTTCAGTTTATTATGATTTAAATCTGCTAAAAGTTGAACACGGTTTTTTTTCAAAACGATAACTGTTTTCTAAACACTACGTTTCCGCAACTCAATTTTTGGATAACTCGTCTTCGTAAATCATTATTTTAAATTAAGCTTTCGCAACAACGAGGTTTTGAAATTAATAACTTTTAATAAACGTTGATTAAAAATAAACAAACGCAACAAGAAGAGTTTTCAATAAAAATATGGTTTTCGAAAAACACTTCAATGTGACACGCCAGATTCGGGCCTAACTTCTAGGCCGGGTTTGGGGTGTTACAGAGATATTCAAAAATAAGGGATGACTCAATAAGAAGCGCTCTTACGAATATATACAATGACCCGTTTATTTTTGTGCCTGAGTTTCTAGATTTCATATTTGAACCATGGAGCCCATAATCGAAGAAGGAGCGAAGCGATTCATGCAAAGATGATGGAGCAAAAGATGAGTCGAATTTGAAAGGATCTGCAAATAAATAAAAGGGGGGATCTTGACTTTATTTTTCTTTTCCTAGGTTATTTTAGGATTAAGTTTAATTAGAAATTTTTATTTTCGCATAATAAAACAAGAGGTGGAAATCATTAATAAAAATGAACAAGTCGCAAAGTATAAAGTGTGGCAATAGATATATACTTGTCTAGGATTGGATTTAGAGAGAGCTTGGTACTTAAGCAGTCAACTTGACTCACCTTCTCTTTTCTAGACTCCTATCTGGTGTATAGTATCTATTCACTTTTAACAATGAGGACATTGTTCATCTTAAGTGGGGGGACCGAAAAAAAATTGAAATTATTTCCACTCAGAATAAATTTTTCTTTCAGTTATGATTAAGATATATTTTGTTGAATAAGTTGAAATTTTGTTAAGTATGCTAAACTTCAGTATAAATAAAGTTAGATTATTTCAATAAATTGTTATGTTAGCCTAATAATGACATAAATATATTTTTAATAAAGCATGCAAATCGTACCATAAAATTTTTAGTTCCTTAGGAAAGTTAGGCATGCATGAATTTAAGTCTCTAGAATTGACTTAGTAGTTTCTTAAGGCGAAATCCTAGGAAGCATGGAATGTTGAAAATGATTTAGGCAACTTTTGTTTGGACCGTTTTAGCCTTTCAAGCCAACCTTGATGAAATTTTATCCCTTGAAACCCAACTTTAAGACTATATGACCTAATTTTATTTGAACCATTACAATATTTAGCCATCACTTCTCTCTTAATTATCTTTAAATTGTCCCAAACATTAGACTCAGTACTATTCAAAATATTCTTTGAAAATAAGTTTGGGGGAGTTGAAAAGCAGTATCAGATGCTCAAAAAGTTGTAGTACATACATTAAAATGCTCGTGAAAAAGAAAAGAAAAAAAAAGAAAAGAAAAAGAATAAAAAAAAGAGAGCATATGTACTTGAAAGAAAATAGATGTACAAAAGAGCATGTGAAAGCAAAGTAAGTTGGTGTATTGAAGGTAATTATTCCGAAGGTCCGATTGAAGCTGAGTCTAGGTTTTTTAGCCTAAATATATCTATCTTTTACCTACCCCTAGCCTAGCCACGTTACAACCTTTTTAAAGACATATTGATTCAAGTTTCTATACTACCTACATTAGTGGAGAGAAATTGCTATGTTCAACATATGAAGGCATAAGTTAAACTTAATGATTGCAGCTTAATCTTGAATAAGGGAATAAAATCAAATTGGTAAGGATTAAAATGTCTTTATTAGGAAGCATTTTAGTCTAATTTTTTCTTTCATAAGAATGATTGAGATTAATTTGAATGATATGTATACATAAGTAGCATAAATATCAAATTCCTTGTTCTTGAGCATAAGTATACCAAATTCATAATTGTTGGGAAGAATGTTGTTCTGAAGGAATTTTTCAAAGGTGTTTATGAGAAATTCTTTTCAAATTTGTGCATTACTCAGGACGAGCAATGAATTAAGTTTGGGGGTGTGGAAACACAAAAATATACACATTTTTTCATGCTCTTTTTAACCCAAATTCATGCAAGTTCAATAAAATTCTTGTCAAAAAATATATAATTATTATAAAATAATTATTTTGTACTTAAATTATTAACATAATGAATTTTAATTAATTTTGATTATTTTCGACAGATTTGCACAAAGGGAAAAAAAACGGCTCGACAGACACTACTAGAAGCGCAAAATCGAGAAGCAATTTTGAAGCATCAAGGCAAATTAATTTTTCTAACACCCCTTACCCGTATCCGACGCCGGAACCGGGTATGAGGCATTACAATACTTAACTCGCTCAAACATACAACATGACAACATAAAATTTCATTTCGATTTAAAACTTCTCATTCGAGATCATAACGTCCCTCTTATAGGTCTAAGAGACCTTAAACATACTTACGGAGTGGTTTGGGATTGAACCAAAAACTTTTGAACACTTAAATTTTTTTCTTAAAACAGGGCCACACGCCCGTGTGGAGAGGGACACACCCGTGTAGGCAAGCCGTGTGGTCACACAAGCCCATGTCCCTAGTCCGTGTGGATTTTATTTTTCATTTCGAACCTACAGAGGTTTTCACACGGCCTAAAACATGCCCGTGTCCATAGCCCGTGTCCCTCACATGGCCATGACACGCCCGTGTCTTCATCCGTGTACTTTTGTGAAAGGGGTCTCCATGAAAACACCTAAAATGACCTTTTTGTAAAGGTTGTAAATAGGTGGTAAGTGTGTGAAATAGTTGATATTGTGAGTTGTTATTAGAGTAATAAATGTTTATCTAGGCTTGTTAAAGGAGGAAATTTGATTAGAATCGATTTACGAGCCTAGGGGCAAAATCGTAAATTTGTAAAAGATTAGGGGCAAAATCGTAATTTTACCAAAGTATGATTCATGGGTTATTTTAGTCAATGTGGTTATTAAACAAGTGAAATTGTTATTATAGATCAAGAAACACGAAGCCCGGACCAAAACCGAGGCAAGGACAAAGTTGTGGACTAAATTGAAGAATTCTACATATATTTTGGTACTGAGGTAAGTTTGTGTGAAATTAAAGCTACATAATGCTATTATATTCTTAATTGCTTAATATCATGAGAAATGTATATTATTTCTATGAAATTGATTAATGATGCCTCGATGGAAGTATAATGATATTATGTTGAGTTGAAGTCCTGGTTGGACAATAGTAATAGTAAGGATACCATTGTCACAATATGAGATAAAGAAGGTCCCGTATAAGACCACGTCTGGGACATGGCCTCGGCACCAAAGAAAGATCTCGTGTAAGACCATGTCTGGGACATGGCATCAATATCGATATACGATCTCATATAAGACCATATCTGGGATATGGCATCGACATCGAGATATGAAATTCTGTGTAAGACCATATTTGGGATATGGCACCGACATCGAGATGTGATCCCATGTAAGACCATATCTGGGATATGGTATTGGCATCGTGTTACATGTATGATGAGATTGAGTACCCTTCAATATTCCAAGTAGTTCAACGGGTAAAGAACTAAGTTTATGTTAAAGATAACAAAGAGCTAAGTTTATGTTCAAGAGAATAAAGGTGCAAAAGTTATGTGATGAAGTGATACATGTATCCATGAATAACTTATGAGTAATGAATGCAAAATGTGATATGTGATTTGGTAAGAGTAAGCAAGAGTAAGTTATGTTGATGTGTTTGAGAACTTGTGTATTATTTAATGTGATGAATGGATGTTATCATGAACCTTTATGTTGCTATTTATTTCATGCAAACTTACTAAGCTTTATGCTTACTCCCTCTCTTTTCCCTTTTTCTTTTAGTATCGCCAAGTTAACTCGGGGATCGTAGGACGTCGGAGTTCAGATCACACTATCAACTTCTCTTTGGTATAGTGAAGTTTGATTTATTTTGAGTATGGCATGTATAGGAACTTGGTTATTTTGTGTTATGTCATATTTGTTAGCCAGTGTGTGGCTATTAATGTGATTAAATTCATTTTGTAAATGGTCATTGGAAATTTGCCAATACTTGACAAGTTTATATATTCAATGATGATGAAGTTCATGAAGTACTAGCTTGTGTGATGGGATGAGTAATGAGTAAAGTATACACATGATGAATGTAGTGTAAACCTATGTGTGGATGTCTTGATTTTGGGTATTAGAAGTGCCTTATGGTCATGATGTATGTTGCATTGAAATGGTATAAGTGTGGTGGCCTTGTAGGGTGGCAATTGGCTTGGTAGAGAGCCTTACAGTTGTCCACACGGGTAGACACACGGGCGTGTGTCTAGGCCGTGTGTGACACACGGTCAGCCCTATGGGCGTGTTGATAGGCCGTGTGTCCCCCTGTATGCTAGGTTGGCAAGTCAGAATACCCAGTAGTAAACACACGGGCTGAGACACGACCGTGTGTCTCAACCGTGTGGAAGACAGGGCCATAGAGCATGGGCGTGTGCCCAGGCTGTGTGATGTCTGCACCTGAATTTGGGAATTTAATTCACCACACGATCTAAGGGCACGGGAGTTTGCCTTGACCGTGTGACCTAAATAGGTTGATGACGTCATAAACAGAATGTCAAGGTATTCACAATTTCAGCCTAACACGGCCCAAATTATGTGTATTAATTCATAATATAATTAATTTTAATTTTAATCCAATTTAATTTGGGTTAAATAAATTATTATTAATTAATTATGAAAAGTGGCCCAGTTGAGTTGAACCGGGAAAAACCCGAACTAATCGATTACTGGGAAGCTCAAAATCGTCCCACATGCTGACCCAATCAGCTTGTTTGGCTGATTAATTAGCTTGCAAAATGGCCCTTGAAGACTTGTTCAAATTGCAAACAAACCCCTCCACTATTTATGCCTTTCTAGATTTGCCCCTACCTTAATATAGCAAGTTTGAAAACTTCAAACTTGCCACATGTGTGGTCGGCATGGGAGGGCTCTTTGGCTGCTGATTTTGGCTATTTTTAGCAGCCCTCTCAACCTATAAAAACCCCCATTGGCTGCTCATTTCAAACACACCTCAACTTTCTCATCTCTTCTCTTCTCTCTCAATTTTCTCTCTTCATTTCCCATCCATTTCCCTTTATTCTCTTGCCGATTTCACCTCTTGAAAAAGAGTCATTCATCCAACATTTGGAGCAGCATTAAAGTGTTCATAGCAGCCTCGGTTCGACAAGAACAAGTGGAGAAGGAAGAGTGGAGCAAACCAGTCAAGCCACGGAGAAACACCAGATTTGATTCTTGTTCCCTATCCTTTTAATTTTTGTTGTTGTTATGATGAACATGTTTATGAATATTTGTGATGTTGAAATGTTTAAATTAATTGATATGGCTTAAATTTAATTCGTGTTAGGTTGATTGCATTTCGTCTACTTTATTTATTAAAATTGTGATTGTGTTGTTATAGGCCTCGGTAAGATGTTTGATTAAGTAAAATCATGACTAAGTTATTCTTGCATTACAATTGTAAGGTAACTAATGAATTAATTATTTAAACGAATTGAAATTGTAATTAATTGACACGATACTTAATCAGTGCATGTTTAATCATCTAAGGTAGCTGAGGGTTGAATTAGCAACGATATCTAACGATACATTTGCCTTGCATAACTTGCAAGATTATTGTGATTAAACTGTTTCAAGGTAGAAATACATTGTTACCTCACGTAATCTTTTATGTACTTATGAGATTGAATTAATTGTTTGAATTGGCATAGAGATATGTACAAGAGATTATTTTAATTTCATAAGTATGTATGTGCATTAACACATTTGCTTATTAAAATCTGTTTAATCGATTGAATTGACATAGAGATATAGTCAAAAGATAAATGGATTTTGGTAGGTAAGTATGTTCATAAGTTAGCAAATTACCGAGTTGCCGTGAATTTATTCGTAACAACATAAACATGAGTTTAATAATTCTAAGTTAAGAAATGTAATTAATCTAACACAATTATGTCATCTTGATTAAAATCAGCTTTTGAAATCGTGCATTAGAACTTATTTTATTTATTTTACTTTGTTTTTTTTTAGTTTTTAATCACCTTTCAAATCAAAATATTTTTCTTCACCAAAGTGTTTTAAATTGCATTCATAAATAGTTCTTTTCACAGTCCCTGTGGGTACGATAACTCGACATTTACTTGTCACTTTATTACTTGTTGCGATTGTGTACACTTGTACATTTCCGTCGTTCCAGTACTCCTTCAGCCGAGAAATACTGTTCTAACATCGACCACTAACCCTAAAATTAGTTCCATCGAAACGGGGGCACTCATTGCTATAAGTTCGTTCGGGGGGAACCCTAGTCCTCTGTCAGTTATAGTTTAACTGTCCGATAGATTGTTGGGGGCTTCAAAACTATCCTTGGCTAGGAAGCCCGGGGGTGGACCTCCAAGGACACCTTTTCCTTTAGCTTGAGTTGTGGTCGTAGTGTTGCCAAAGTATTTTTCAAGAAGAGAGAGCATCTTTCTTTCGAGCTCTTCTTGAAATGCCTGAAACCTGATTCCATCTTGGCCTCCCACTTAGAATCCAACTGATTGAGTTTGTTTTGGACCTTGCCCATCTCCTATTGAAGCATGACAACCTCCTTCTGCAGCCTCATGGTCACTCTATCGCCTGCCATTGCTGATCGGTAGCTCTGATACCCTTGTTATGGGCGTCGATCTGAAAGGTAGAAAACAGAAGATAGAATAGAGAATAGAGAAGGATTGAGAGAGAAAAGATAGGAATGATGACTAAGAAAAGTGAATTTGTTCATATGCATGACTCATTCCATTTACAGCAACTATAAAGGGAAATAATTACTGCGATAAAAGTTCGTTAAGAAGGTTGTAACTGATAGTACAAATTTATTCCTTAAATGCTCCGTTTCACTAACTTTGCAGTGCACCGTTTCATTAACTTCTTGCCAAACCGCACCGTTTTAATCGACTATGTTTTCAACCATAACAATGGTCTTCAATACAAATAAACTATTACTTTTAAGCAAACTCGTGCTGGTAAAGTGTTATAAAATAAAGAATAAAAAGAATAAAGAACAAGAGAAATATGAGAACAAAAGAGAAATAATTATTTTATTGTTCAATAGGGATATTTACAATGTTTTTCCAATGACTATATTTATAGACATAAGAAGTATGAATGTAATAAAATTTTACTCCTAATGGACATTAAAGCCTTGAAGTATATCAAACTTCTTGTTCTAATGGACATCCACTTTATAATAATAAAATATTTATAACATATATGTATTTTATCATAATTTTAAACTAAATTTAAAATCCAAATTCCTAAAACTCTACGTTTAAATTTTGGTAAACTACACCCAAGATCACTAAACTATAATCGTAAGTCTACGTTTTGGTCACTTAACTTTAAAAAGTTACAAATTGTCACTGAACTATTCGAATTTTTTTATTTAAGTCACTGGGATGTTAAAATCGCTACTGTACGACCTTCTCTATTTGCACCGCTTGCACCAATTGAAAGCTCATATTCCCGTTCTCATCTACAACTCAGTTTTTTTTAAGGAAACAATTTTGAATGCCACAAATTTGCTAACTTAAATTCAAACAGATTTCTTCACAGACTTTGGACATTGATTGTCAAATCAACTTGGATGTAAGGTATATTATTCTACTCATCGATGTGTATTGATCTACCGCACCGATTGTCGAAACATCGCTTGGAGCTCACTAACCAGACTTAAAAAAACACTTAATAGCCCAGTGACTTAAATAAAAAATTTCAAATAGTTTAGTGACTTAAATGAAAACTTTCGAATAATTCAATAACTATTTTGTAGCATTTTGAAGTTAAATGACCAAAACGTTAACTTACTAATAGTTTAGTGACCTACGATATAATTTACCCTAAAATTTTTCAATTGACAACAAATTTGGATGGAGCAATACATACATAAAAAATAATAATAATAAAAGAATTTAATATTTCATTAAAATCTGGATAGATTCCTACTTCTACTGTGTGTGTGGGATTTTCATTTCAGCTGCATTGAATCTTCATCATCACTTTCATCTTCTGCAACCTTTTAATTTGTTTCTATGGGAACTTTAGAATCAAACAAGTGGGAGTGCTGAATCTATATAAAATTTTCACCACTTTAATTCGTTTTGTTACCTTTTTCGTGAGCATCGGGCGTTTTCAAACTCCTTTATTTCGCAACTGCTTCAACTCCTTAATCATCTCACAAGCAGCCGCTTCATTGATCTTAAGGGTTTCATTCTCTTGGGAAAGGAAATTCAAAGCTTCATCTTTTTCGGCAATGGAGTCCTTGAGTTGCGAATTCTCCTCTCTAGCAATGTTGGCCGCTTCTTTGGCTACGTTAGCTTCATTTATGGCCTGTTTCATGATGTCCCGAAGTTTCTGATTCTCTTCCTTGGCCTTCTTGTTCATGTTCTCAGCTTCTTCAAGGGATTCCAGCAGTGCTTTGCTTTCTTCTTTTGCAGCATTTCGTTCATCTTCGGCTTTTCTAATGCAGTCCACGAATCCAATCTCTCTTGTATTCCATGCCATGAGGGATTCTTCAGCTTCTATCCTTAACCTCTCCGATGTGTTTTTATATCGATCAGCTTCTTTTTTTGCTTCGTTGTACTTTCCTTCCACCATTTTCAGCTTCATCTTCAAATTTTCTACCAACCCTTTTGTTTTCTCCAGCTCAAATTGTGTTGCAGACAGCTTGTTCTTGGCTTCGTTTGCTTCTGTTATCACTTCTTTCAATGCCAAGGCTAAATCATCCATGGCTTTTTTGTTGTTTTCTTCTGCATCAGCAATGAATTTCATTTCACTTTTCAGAAAGTTAACTTCCACAGTTAGATTCTTAGCCCTTAATGAGGAAGCTTGCTCATCTTCTTGCGCACGAACCAATTTCTCTTTGGTAAATTGAAGCTCCAATTCAAGTCTTTTTAAATGGTCATTCCCCATGGAAGTTTGAAAGGAAACATTTGATGGGTGTTCCCATTTCTGCAAGTTTTCCAGGAGAGAGTTGATTTGGTTCTTGGAATGTTCAAGTGAAACCTTTGCTTGCTCAAACTCTTTCGATTGAGCCACATATGAATCATATATCTTCTTCTCGGATTCTTTTCTTTCCTTGATTTGTTCACTCAGTTGATGGATTCTCTGTTGATCTTCCGATAAAGACTCTGTTGGATCAGACTCGGAGGATTTGACCATACCCGATTCATCTTTCATTTTATTAAATGAAGCTTCTTTATCCGATTCTTCATTCTTGCCAACCTCCATTTTCAAGGATTCAATTTCCTTTTCCTTGTTAACTGAGCCCTTGACTGACGCCATCGCAGAAGGTGATTTCTCCTTCATTTGCGTTGACTCCTGAAGCCCAAAACAATATCCATTTACACCACCAATTTCTCCATATTAAAAAAAAAAACACTATCTTGTTGGATAATTATAACACAGAGACAGAAAAATATGACACAAAATTCACGGAATTATCATAATTTTGACTATTCTCGAAAAGAATAAGATACATGAACATCTGCTAAGAAACCTTAAAAGAGACTAATAATCTTAAAACATGGTCAACTAAAGGTAGAATTAGATTAAAAAAGAAGGGAAAAAAAAGCCACTCGAAGAAATTATTTCAATTTTCGTAATAATTTTTATCGGTATCAAATCGCATGCGGCAAATAAACAGAAAAAAAACCAGGTTCCACGTAAACATCATGAGAAATTGAAAAGAACACATTGATATACCTTGATAGGACTGGAAAGATTGTTTGAGGGGTTTCTTCGAAATGAAGACTTGGTAAGGATGATTGATAATTGTGAAGAGTGAGGGGGGGGGGGGGGGGTTATTTTTGAAACAACTCCATTCACAAATGGTGCTAAAAATAAACAAGGTTTGGTGATTGGTTTAATTCTAGACACCCTTTTTTCTATTAATAAATACACATAAAATAACAAAAATATGATTTAAAACAGACGGAAGCCAACAACGTTGAACAAGAAAAGTCCAGTTGGAGAAAAATAAGAGACCAAATCTAATTTAATGATTTAAAAATATCCCAAAAAAAGTCATAGTTAGTATAATAAAATATAGTGTTTTCTTATATCGAGTTTAAGTTATATTAATATAATTGTAGAAATTTATTTTTTTAATGCCACTTCATATATTTTAGGGTCTTATAAATAGTATAATATGTTTATAAACACAAAATTAGGAGTCATCAGATTTTTTACCCTAATTAAAAAAAGTAATATATGCGAAACAAATAAAAACGAAAATAAACCCTAAACCTGAATTTTAATTAACAAAAGGAATATATGAGGAATTGTTAATAATTCTGTTAAAATTGTTAATAATTTAAAATTTTATATTTCATTATGTCATAATAGTTTTTAAGGTTTTTTTTTTTTTTTTGGTAATAATAACATGATAGTTTAATTATAAACTAACAAAATTGTCTTTTGAATTGGGGCAAAAAGATTGGATATCTAAATGAATCTGATCAACAACCTTAATCGTAGGAATATGAAAAATTCGTGGACCACCTAGATAATCCTTCATTGAGCCTGCCAAAAAGTGGGATGCATAATTCGCTTCTCTTAGAGTATGTCTGATGATCACATGCAAATCGCGCTTACAAAGTTCTTGAATTCTAGTGACCAAATCTCTGGTTGTATGTCTATTGAGATCTCAAAGGATATCTTTAACAGTTATAGCACAATGAGTTTCAACTATCATCTCCTTCCATTTGGCCTCCCAAGCAAATTGTAGTCCATAATATATTGCCCAAAGTTTAACTTGCCACCTTCCAATGTTGGAATGTCTCTAAGAATTTTCTAAATTTGGAGAGAATGTGAAAAGAAGAAATCTAGGGAATAGTTGAAGTTGGCGTGTATTCCATTAAAGTCAAAGGTAAGAAATAAAATATATTAGAATCTTTGTTGCAAAGATAAAAAAAGAAAAAGAAAGAAAAGAATCAAACAAGGAAAACTTGCTATGGAAAATTGGAGGATTTGGATTTTGTTTAGATTAGTTATGTTGTTGGCTGCGGACTTCGCTTTAGCCGGCTGAAAGGGTCTCCAACGTTTCTTCCAACTTCTAAACAGCAAAATGAAAAAAGTCCATTGGACAATTACGCCGGCGGCCTTCGCTAGGCTTCGAGTTTGGTGTCTGCTTTAATGTTCGTTTAATTAGATTTCACAATTTAAACATTCAATTGGAATAAAACACGCTAAAAATTCATATCATTTTAATTAACTTCAATCAATTATTAAATTCCACAATCAATAATTATATGAAAATGAGATATATATATTCTTTTGGGTTAAATATAAAATTGGTATTTGAACTTGATCACTTCTCTCATATTGGTATTTAAAGACTTCTTTGTTTCAGATTGGTACCCAAACTTTTTTTCGTCTACTAAATCGGTACCCGAGTCTAACGCTGTTAGTTTTTTGATGATGTGGCAGCGCTAGCCAATCGCGCGACACCACGTGGCATCATGTTTAGCAGTGACAGTGTAACACCCCTAACCCGTATCCGTCGCTAGACTAGGGTTACGGAGCATTTTTGGAGTTTTCATTTCAAAACGATCAAGAATTTAAACATTTCAATTCATATAAATAATCATATCAAACAAATCCATAACATGCATATTGTCCCTTATATGAGCCTTCGAGGCCCTAAAAACACATTAGAAACAAGTCAGGACTAAATCGAAAACTCATAGAATTTTTCAGAAAACAATGAAAATTTTCAACAATGCAGGGGTCACACAGCCAAGGGACACGCCAGTGTCTCAGGCCGTGTGGACATTCAAAGTAGGGACACACGGCTGTGTCCCAACACGTGCCCTTGCCTGTCTAACTCACTGACTTGGGTCACACGGCCAAGACACACGCCCGTGTTCCAAGTCGTGTACCCTTCGAAATAACCTCACATGCCCGTGTGCTAGGCCATTTGGTAGGCCGTGTAATAGCCTGACTTGCTACCCTTTGAAAGCTACAGGGGACACACGGCCGTGTTGCCAGGCCATATGTCACACAGGCTGAGACACACGCCCGTGTCTCTGCCCCCGTGGACGAACAATAGGCCATTTTCAAGCCATTTTTCTCACTCATTCAAGCATGAACCTACAATCACTTTTGCATATATAAATAACCATTCAAATTGCACCAAAACCATGCATAACTAAGTAATCCAATATGGTATATAAGCATACAACCAATATGCCTAAAAGACACCTCAATCACAATAATAAAACATGTACAAATATAAACACAATTTGGCCAAATGTTCAACTAACTTTTAGCTAAGTTTATACTATAGCATACCATTTGATTTACCTATCAAAAAGACACCAAATGGTACCAAATGTGCTATTCAACAGTTAGCATCAATACACATATATGCCAACCACATTTTCACACCAAAATGACTATTTTCACATTCATCATCTAAACATCTCTACAACTACAATTTTAACCATTATAAGGCCACATACATATAACAACACATTCAACCATTTCAAACATTCAAAATATCAAATTGACAAGCCAAAACATATTGGCTAAAACATTAACCACTTTAAGGCCAAGTATTTACATACCAAAACTATTTCCATATCACTACTCAAAAATTATAAAAACAAGCCAAATAAATGGCTACCACATCAACCAAAATACTTATACATGCCATTATAACCAAGACTTAAAAACATCAAAATCTACCGATATAGTCGATGGATAGTGTGATAGGTCTCCGACGACTTTTCAACCCGAACGAGCTTCCGATTAACTACAAACACAGAAAAATAAACACAAGGTAAGCAAGTTATGCTTAGTAAGTTCATATCAAATATAGTCTAAGTTTATCAATACATCACAAAATCTCAAAGCATATATACATCAATCCAACATGATAATAGCTAAAACATAAGCTTAGGTATATGAAATTATGCTCTTCATTGTCACAAAAGTACACACTTCCTACCTTCCATCATAATAAGGTAAATTACATTTAAAAGCTCTTACCGAAGCTCACATGAAGTAATAACACGATGGTTGACACATCCCTTTCCATAATTCGATAGCTAAAGCTATCCCTTTTCATGATTCGATAGCCGAAGCTATCCCTTTACATAATTTGATAGCTAAAGCTATCCCTTTTCATAATTTTGATGGTCGTCACCATCCCTTTTCATTGTTGAAGGTCGTCACCATCCTTTTTCATAGTTTGATAGCCGAAGCTATCCCTTTTCATGATTCGGTAGCCGAAGCTACCCATTTTCATATTTTTGATAGTCGTCACCATCCCTTTTCATAGCTCGATAGCCAAAGCTATCCCTTTTCATTGATTGATGATCGTTGACATGCTGTTGGATTTTTCCGTTGAGACACAATTTGATATTATACAATAATAGCATTCAAATCATAAATTTAAAATACTATTTAAACATACGAACTTACCTCGACGATAAATGTAGAAATGAAGTCGACTAATCCGAAGTTTTTCTTTGTCTCGATCTAGAGCAGTACGTGGTCTATCTTGATCACACAAGAAAGGTGAAGTTGTCGAAATTGAAAGCTCTTCAATGGCTTATTCTTAGCCCTAGTTTCGTTGGAGAATGAATGAAAGAAGATGATAATGTCATTTGTTTTATTTTACTTAACATTATTTAACTAATTACCATTATAACCTTTTAAAACATTAAAATTTTCACTAATACCAAGCCATCATATTCCACTATCAACACTTATGGTCTAATTACCATATAAGGACTCAAACTTTAAGGTTCTATAGCTATTTAATACCTTTAGCTACTAGAACTCAACTTTTGCACTTTATGTGATTTAATCATTTTATAAAATTAAGCATGTAAACGGTAAAATTTCTTAACGAAATTTTTATACGATACTATTATCATGTTGTAGAAAATAAAATAATAATAAAATAAACATTTTGACATCTGATTTGTGGTCCCAAAACCACTGTTCTGATTTCACTGAAAACGGGTTGTTACAGACAGTCATTGAATTTTTTCCACCAATATTTTCCTTCCTCAAACTTAAAACCTTTCTCTTCCATTTATTTTTTCTGCTTGTTTCTCGAGAAAGAAAAAAAACCTAGTTGACCTCCCTTCCTCAACCAAACCCTTCTTCTTCACAACCAACTTTGCTAAAATAATTTTCTATCACCATTCAACAATGTATCCGGTAGTCTCGCAAACTTCATCTCCTAGATACACTACAACAAAACAGGTTTTTAGCGGCATTTTTAGCGGCGCTTGGACTAAAAACACCGCAAAAGTTATACATTAGTGGCGCTAGAAGGAAAACGCCGCAAAAGGTTGGAGCTATAGCGGCGTTTATGAAAAAAAACGCCGTTATAGATCGAGCATTAGCGGCGCTTTTTGAAAAACGCCACAAAAAAATTAAGCAAAACGTCGTCCTTTTGTTTTGCCCAAATTAAAACACAGAAGTCCCTAATACCCGAAATCACTTACTTTTTTCCCAAATTTATTTGCCCCAAGTCTCTCTCAATCTTCATTTCGCTCTCTCTCGAAGGTACCCTATACCCTCTTTTTCCTTTCTTTTTAATCTCACAAAAGAGTTATGATCTGGGTTGCTTCATTTTTTTTATTTGCTTTTGCTTCTTTAGTTTTTTCAAATCCAACCTCCAAATCCGACTTGACGCTAAATTAGACGAAGGAAAAAAATAGTGATTTGTTTTATTTTTCATTTTACAGCAAAATCGAAAAATGGGGCAGATTCAATACTCCGAGAAATACTTTGATGATACTTATGAGTACAGGTAAAATTCAATTTCATCTGAGTTTTACTAGGTTTAATATTTTCTTCATTCTTTTCAAATTTTCAGAATGTTAAGTTTTGGTTCCTTATTAAATTTAAATTACTTTCATATTTGATTTTCTTTTGTGGTGGTGTACAGGCATGTTGTTCTCCCCCCTGAAGTGGCCAAACTTCTCCCCAAGAATCGCCTACTCTCTGAAGTATTTTTTTAGGGTTTTACACATGTCACTGTTTGTAACTTATTTTTGTATTTTTACAGAAATGTCCATCTTTTTAACGCAGTTTTGTTTAATTTAATAATTTCCTCAAGTTTTCATCTGAAATAGTTTGCTTTGTCGGTTGTCTATTCAGGAAATTAATTATTTATGACCATAATTTACGATTTTTGATTTTGATTTTGATTGTTCATGATTTATGAAATGTAAATATCTGTCTCGCAATTAAGCAACTCATTGCCTTCAGTACTTGCTTGTTTTTTGTCCCAATTTTCCATTTTTTCGTAGTAGCTTGAGTTCGCAGATGCTTGTTTCACGAATGTGATTTTGTGTTGTAGGCAACTAATTGTTCCTATACTTGCCCAAATGCATAACTTGAGACTTCTTCCTTTTATGATTCTTGTCCTATAGGATGAGTTTCTTGGTTTTTTAAAGTATGAATGAAATAGAAAAGGCTCAAAATTGTGTTGTAGGAGACTAGTTGTTCGTATGCACTTGTACCGTGTAAATGCTAAGCTGACTTCTTCCTCTTACTGCATTTGTGTGTATGTTGAGATGTGTTTCTCACTTCTTTTTCATTCCTTTTAACTCCCTGTTCTAAATCTAGAATATCTATGGTTCTATGTGTAAGAGTTGCGTTGCTTTGTTTGTCTCGTTGTCATGACTTGGTCCTCTTAAATATGTGTCTCTACTTGCTCTATGCGCATCTATCTTTTGTTTCTCCTAAAACATTGACTGGAACTACAACCTACCAAGTTTATTTCACGCATGGAGGAAGAACTCTTTTATTCTTATCTTCTGCTTGTGTATTCATATAATCTTATTGGTTCTCCGTTTCTTACATGGAACTACAATCTGCCAAGCTTGTGGTCTGTTTTTCACTATGCATGAGTGTGAACTGTGAACTGTGAATACAGCTAATAAATATTTTAAACTATTGAATGTACCTGTAGAAGAATACATATGATTTTGAAATTTTAACTACCAGCTTGTTTAATGGTGTTTAATTTAATTTTCCTTTTTCCTGTTTAGACTGCACCAAATCTGCAGTTCAAATTCGAAGCCATGCTCAAAAGTTTTTCTCTAAGGTTCATTGCTTTGTGTTCATTACAAGATTTCCTTGATTAAGTAAATGTATTATATCTTTTATTACCAAGATTTACTTGATTAAGAAAATGCATTGTATGTTTTATTACCTTGCAATGTGTATAGTCATAGGCAGGTTCTCCTAGTCAGTCTGTTTCTCATATGCATACTTTCTGATTGTGGTTCTAGGTTGTCCGAGAGTCAAATGGTGGCTTTGATGGTTCCATTAAACCAGTAGTGATACCGCCTCCTCATTCTAAAAGAAAGCCAGTACATCCATATCCCCGCAAATCTGTCGATTTGGTCCAAGGAATATTCATTAGCAGAATATTCATTAGTAGCTTAATCAATTTAAATAATCAATGTTGATATTTCACATGGGAATGAATATTCAAATCTTATATTTTACATGGTTATGGTTTAAGTCATTATTTCATTTAAGTAACTTCATTATAATATCTTATGTTATTGATATCTTTATATTTAATCTAATTTTTATTATTTATTTTAGTTTTGATTCTAAATTTTTATCTTTATTTTAATATTTACGATAACTTGAGTTCTAACTTTTAGATTTTAATTGTGTTATTAATTTATTATTTTAAATTCTAAATTTAAATTCATTAATTTTTATATTTAGTTTTAAAGTTAAAATTTTCATAGAAAATTTAATTTAAATAATATTTTTTTATTTATCCTTAAAAGTATATAGTTTAAAGTTCAAATTTCAAAAATTAAACATAATATATTATTTATCATAGAAATAAATATTATTTGATTAAAATAATTCTTTTTAAAGTTTATGTTCTTTAGCGGCGTTTGTGGGAAAAGCGCCGCTAAAGGTCATGTTCTATAGCGGCGTTTGTGTGAAAAGCACCGCTAAAGATCTGTTCTATAGCGGCGTTTTTGGGAAAAGCGCCGCTAAAGGTCATGTTCTATAGCGGCGTTTTTCCACATAAACCCCGCAAAATTTAGCGGTGTTAGCTATAGCGGCGTTTATCAAAACGCCGCAAATAGTTTTAGCTGCGCTTATAAGGAAAAAAAAACGCCGCTAAAAACCTGTTTTGCTGTAGTGATACTTTGGACCACATGTAGACAACAAAGAAGCAAAACAGTGCAAAAAGAACCACATGAACAATATGGTTTGACCCATGCTTGATTATACTCTTGCTCAGTTTCTTGATGTTGTTCTTCACCCCTGCTTGAGCTTTAATCATGGCCATTTGTTGTCATAAAGTGAGATTATATGTTCAGGAAGTAGGAAACCAAAAAGGAAGCATCTTTTTTCAAATATAAATTGCAAAGCACTTCGTAATGTTGTGCTATCTTTAACCAACAATCATCGTTCAAGACAAGAAACTGATAGAAATTATTAGCAGGCATGATAAAAAGCATAGAATCAAAGAAAATAATAGTTTTCTTTTGCATCAAAACTTAGCAGCCATGAATTTGATGACTATCATAACTTCACTTCCTTGTTTACCATAAAATTCAAAGAGATGGAGAAAAATAACGACAAGATGAATCATAGAACTACGAGATGCATTATGTTCAATGATCGCTGTGAAGTCAGAGTTTTAAAATTTATAAAGATAATGATCGAACCTGGAAACTAACTATGACAACGATTGAGGCAAGTGCACCTATTGAACAGTAGTATAGCTTAGGCAAGACCGGATTGTCGAACCCAAAGGAACTAAAAGTACTAATACTAACTTTCTTTTTATTATTTAGTGTAAGAATTAAGCGAATGGTTGTTTAATCTAAATTAATTAACTACTAAACTTAAAGACTCTAAGACAAAGAAGAATGAATTTGGGAGAATACTTGAGGAAAAACCAATTAATTAAGACGACACCCAAGGAAGAATCCACCTAGACTTCACTTGTTATCTAACTCTGAACCAAACGATGTATTCACTTGACTTGATCCGTAGGATTCCCTAATTTATATTAAACCCTCTCTCGAGGCGAATAACGTCTAACCCTAGGTTGATTAATTGAAATCTCTTTCTAATTAAAACCCCTAGAATTGCATTAACTCGATCTATGGACTCCTATATTAGGTTTCACCCTAATCCGGCAACGCCTCGTCACCCTATCTCTAGGCGCGCGATCAACTCCGCTTAACTATGCTAGATCTACTCTTAGGCAGGGACTTTTGCTCCTCCACCTAAGCACATCCAACTTGAATTAATATTCGCGAAATATCAACACAAGAATTAAGAACACATAATTAAGAACAAGTCAAATATTTATCATATAGTTCAACAAACGATAACAAGATTCATCTAAGTTTCATCCCCCTCAGGTATCTGAGGGTTTAGTTCCTAACAATAAAAGAAAACATCTCAGAAGAAAAGATAAAACAAAACATAAGAAATCCCTAAAACCCCTTGAAGGAATTGAAGAGGAGATCCTCCGTCTTGAGTATAATTCCGGCTTCTTGAGATGAATCAACTGGCTATCCCCAAGTGAATCCCCACAAATCTACCTTCTCTGGCCTAGCAAGACGCCCCTAAACGATAGCTTTAGGCTCCCGTCGACTCCCCCCTTTTAGGTCATACTTAGGGTGTATTTATAGGCTTTTGGAATGTGTTTCTTTTCCCCTAAGTATCCAAATCCGATTGAAATTGCTCTTTTCCGTGGCAGGGACACGACCATGGCACACACCCGTGTGAATCGTCTTTAGGTCGTGCTCGGACTTCATTTATGAGGCACGACCGTGAATTTCGTGGCTTAGACCGTGTTCGAGATTATTGAAGAGGCACGGCCGTGTGGTCTTGGGCCCAGGCCGTGTTGATTTCGTGCTTTGGCCCATTTGGCTCGTTTGAAGCCCGTTTCTTGTTCTTTTCATCCTCCGGTGCTTCCCTGAGTATAAAACATGAAAAGAAATGATTAAGAGCACATTTTTACATAAATCAAAGGATAAATCATCCAAAAGTATGCTAAATGCGGGATTAAAATATGTTACTTTTACGGTTTATCACATACCCCAACACTTAAGCTTTTGCTTGTCCTCAAGCAAAATTCTCAACTTACAATTAAAACGAACTTTCCATGATTCAATATTCCTATCAACAATGTCTCATCATAATTCATAGATAATTTATACATGGATAATTTAACTCAAAGAGTCCTAAAGATTCAAACAATCTAAGTCATACATTTGTAGCACAAAACATAGGTGTTTCCCCTCATCTAAATAATTACCTCTGATTCAAAATCTACAAGGGTTGACGTCCTCACTAAAGATTCACTCAAATCACTCGAAGTGTTTAAGGTTCAGAATTAAGCACTCAAATGTCAAACCTGAAAAGTTAATCCCATAGGCTTGCATGAAAATCAAATCTCCACCACTGTAATATGAGATGATGCACAAATCAAAAGGTCTTTAACAGGGTTGTAACGGGGCTTGGGTTAAAGGTGTGGTTTAAAGGTCAAATTAGAGGGTTAGAATCGAGATCGACTTTGAAAAATTACCTAACTAAAAACAATGAACTAAATAAAAGTAATTACATCAACTGAAGGCTAATAATACTAATAATACGAGCTTCTTCTTCAATATTTGGAATTCAAACGCATAAGCTCACTTAATCACAAAACTAGTAATGAATAACGACTATACTTCGATTTTTTTTAAAACAAATCATAAATACATAACAAATGATAAATTACTGAAATAAAAAACATAGTTAGGCTATTAATCAAATCAAATCTCGATATAAGGGTAGTCAAAAGGAATAGTGATAACAAAAACAAAGAGTTTCTGGGTTAAAATTAGTGGGTGAGTCAATAAAAAGGGTTGTTAGGTTTAAACGGGGTTCACTAGGGGTTAATTATGAAGGTAGGTTTTTAGTGGAGTAAGTGGGTTAAATCCTAGGTGCCTTTATCATTTTTGTATATCAAATCAAAAGTGTGGTCTCGACATGTATAATCGATGCAAGTTCTAGAATAACAAATCAATGTTGACACACTCATAATCAATAAAGTGAGCACGGAATGGATTTTATGCTCTATAAGGCTCAAAATCTCACAAAAATTATGGGTATTTTGATATCAACCTCGTAAATTTCAAACTTCAAAGTAATATTTAAATTCAGGTAGACAACCTAAAATTTTTTTTTTCTTCTGAAAAATAGACTTATCATGCTTGATTCTCTAGTATTCTTAGAATTTAATTATCAATGCACAATTATCAATGACTTAATTTAAAACATATCAATAAAAATCATGAATCATAGGAATTTCATTCTAATTAGTAATATGAGAAAATTACTTAAAAACAAGACTAAATTCAGGGATTTGAGAATAATGGGCACCTAATTTCAGGAATTTGAGAATAATGAAAAAAAGTTAGGCACCTTTTTAGGTGAATTAGGCACCTTTTTAGGTTGTTCACCCCCCACACTTAAGATGTACATTGCCCTCAATGTACAAAGTTAGATAATAACACAATAATACTAAAATCATAAGATATGGGGAGAAGTGAAACTTCCTAAATTATGGATGAAATCCTTGGAGGATGTGGAAAATACGTTGGAGGGGTCGGTCTGGATGACGATCCTGCGCTAGATGAAGAAATTGGGTAGCTCGTGGAGGATTAGCCAGGATATAATAATAATTAAAACTATACTAATTAAATAATTAAATAAAAGCAAGCTAAAGTGAAGAAAAATAAAAATTTAAATAAAATTAAAAGAAAAGATGGATGGTCGTAGAGTCCTTATTGTTGGGTGTGATTTCTAAGGCTGGGGATATGGTGGTGGTCGTGGTGTGATTCCCTAGCAGACTTTAGAACCTAAAATCAAGAAACTAAAGTAAAATAAGTTAAATTAAGCAGAAGAGAAGTAAAGATAAGGAAATTGAAGCAAAAGAGAAAAACGAAAAAAAAACTAAATGGCCTCAAATATCCTTGGCTCGTCGAATGATTGAAGCTGCCGACATGAACTTATGTAGATCGGTCTCCATAAGGGAGACTATGCTGGGATCCTTTCATTTCTTTGACATGGCCAAAAGATTGAGAAGAATGCTATAAGAATGAAGAATGCTAAGAAGGTATGGTGTAAGGGTGTAAAGGAGGAAGGAGGGTGAAAGTTGCAAAGGGGTGAAAAGTTGAGAGTTAGTAGGAGAAGAGAAAAATGAGGGGGTTTAAATAGATTTTCAAGCCTGGTACAACCCCACGCCCGTGTACCGTGGGCGTGCTAAGTCACACGGCCGCATCGCATGACCGTGGTGGGCTTCGTTTGTTTCTCCCACGCCCATGCTCAGGTTGCCACGCCCGTTGGTGCTAAGTCAGTGTCGTCCACGGCCGCGTCGCACGGCCGTGGCATTTTGTCGGTGCCCGTGGGTTGGCGGTTGGAGTCCGTGACTCAATGATTTGATTCTTTTTGACTTGTACCCTCTCTGCCATGTCAGTACGGCGATTCTGTACTTCCACACGGCCACGGCCACGGCCGTGTGTAAGGCCGTGTGGCCTGAATTGCAGTGACTACGGTTAGTTTAAAGTTAGATACTATAAAGAAAAGATAAAATAGACAAAATAAAAATGTAAAAGTTAATGGGGTTAGTATTCGGGTTGCCTCCCGAGAAGCGCTCGTTTATAGTCTTAAGCTAGACTCTCCTCTCATTTGTATGTTCATGATGGTTTGAGGAGTTGAAAATCCTTCCTCATACTATCGGTTTCCTTATCATGATAGAATTTAAGTCGAAATGCGTTTATATTGAAAGTGCCAAAGATAAGATTACTTACCTCGACTGTTCCGTATGGAAAAAAACTGATTACCCTAAACGGTATTTCTTTGTTTGTGTTAGGGTCAGGAGGAGATGTTCGAGGGTCTGTTTTTTCTATCAATACCTGATCTCCAATTTTGAACTTGTTTGATTCGTGGAGTGGTTCTGGTTCTGCTTCGTGTATTCCTAATTTCTCCTTGAAATGCGTCTTCCACTCGTCTAGATCATCGAATTGAATCCCTCGTTCCTCATGAGTTATTTCTTTGTTAACACTGGGTCTAGGATCGGGTTCAGTTGTATTCTTTTGTGGTGCTTCCTGAAAAGAAGGGTTAACCGAATGGTTATCAATAGAATTTGTTTTCTCACATTGGTTACTCGATGTTCTAGCCGAATCAAGAGGTTTGAGAGTGACTGTCTCATTACCTACACGAAGTATGAGTTCTCCTGCATCAATATCAATTTTAGTCCTGAAAGTCGCTAAAAATGGTCTTCCTAAGATTAAGGGGATCGAATTATCCTCATCCATGTCTAAAACAACAAAATCTACTGGGAAAACGAATTTATCAATTTTTACAAGAACATCTTCGATAATACCCCTAAGAATTCTAACAGTTTTATTAGCTAGTTGAATGCTCATCCTAGTTTGTTTGGGTTTCCCTAGACCTAGTTGTTTAAACAATTTATAAGGCATGACATTTATGCTTGCCCCTAGATCAGCTAACGCATTATCAATAGGTAAACTACCAATTAAACATGGAATTGTAAAACTCCCTGGATCTTTTAATTTTCGTGGTAGTTTATTTTGCAAGATTGCCGAGCACATTGCATTTAGTTCCACGTGTGATGCCTCGTCTATCATTCGTTTGTTTGTCAAAAGCTCTTTTAAAAATTTTCTAGAATCTGGCATCTGTGAAAGAGCTTCAAGTAACGGTAAGTTAATATGTAATTTCTTTAAAAGTTTAAGAAACTTATCGAACTGTTCCTCTGTGTCGTCTCTCCTTAATGTTTCGGGATATGGTATGCGAGGTTGGTACTCTTTGATTACCGGTTTTGGCTTATTATTACTTACCTCAACCTTACCTTCTTTGACCACATTCTCTTGCTTTGAATTTGGCTCGTCTAACCCTTCACTTTCTTGAGCTGATATGGCTTGGATTTGCTCATTTGGGTTAATCTCAGTGTTGCTTGGTAGACGCCCTTGCGGTCGTTCGAAAATTATCTTTGCAAGCTGTCCAACTGTGTTAGTAAGTTGTCCAACTGTCTTAGTGAGTTCCCCGACTTGGCTCTCGATCCCTTTAATTGATGCCTGTTGATTCTTAAGGGTGGTCTCAGTGTCTTGGAGATGGTTATCTGTAGCTGCCATGAATTTTGTCAGCATCTCTTCAAGGTTCGGCTTCTTCTCTTGTGGATAGGGCTGATTTTGGAAATTTTGAGGAGGTTGTTGTCTTTGATTTCCTTGATTTCCTTGTCCTCCCCATGAAAAATTTGGGTGGTTCCTCCAACCTGGATTATAAGTATTACTATAAGAGTTGTTATTAGATCTGAAATTGTTACCTATATAGTTCATCTGTTTGCTTTCTGTGCTGTTTGCTTTCTGTGCCCGGTTGGTAGGGTGGGTACTCAGGATTTGCCACAGTTCCACTTCCGTCGCACTGCATCACTGGATGTACCTGGGAAGAACACAAACTATCAAGCTTTTTATTCATCATCTCTACCTATGTTGATAGCATGGTTACTGCATCGATGTTGAAAACTCCGGCTGATTTTGTTGGTTTTGTCCTTGTAACCTGCCACTGATAGTTGTTCAGTGACATCTCCTCTATGAATTCGTAGGCTGCTTCAGGAGTTCTGTTGTTCAGGGTTCCACCGGCGGCTAAATCAATTATTTGCCTTGTTGAGGGGTTTACACCATTATAGAAAGTTTGGACTTGGAGCCACAAGGGTAAACCATGGTGCAGACACCTTCTCAAGAGATCCTTATATCTCTCCCATGCGTCGTATAATGTCTCTAAATCCATCTGCACAAAAGAAGAGATATCATTCCGTAATTTGGCCGTTTTGGCTGGTGGGAAATATTTTAATAAAATTTTTCGATCATTTGATCCCATGTGGTGATTGACCCTCGTGGTAACGAGTTTAACCACTGTTTGGCTTTATTCCTTAATGAAAAGGGAAATAACGGAAGCCTTATGGCATCGTCAGAAACGCCATTTATTTTGAAGGTATCACAGAACTCTAAAAAATTAGCTATATGAGTGTTTGGATCTTCGTCCTGCAAACCATCAAATTGAACAAATTGTTGAATCATTTGTATAGTGTTAGGCTTTAATTCAAAATTATTAGCAGCTATAGCAGGCCTAACAATACTAGATTCGGCTCCTGTTAAATAAGGTTTAGCATAATCATACATAGTACGTGGAGCATTATTTTTTGCCACATCTTGGGGTGGTGGATTATTCTCGTCCATCCCTTCAGTAGGATTGGATCTGCCTTCTCCCTCTTTTTCTGTGTAATTTAAGGCTCGCCTAATTTCTCTGTGATTCTTGCGAGCGGTAGCTTCAATATCACTGTCGTATACTAGTGGTCCTCTCGGGTTCCTTCTTGTCATAAACTAGAGGTACCTGCTAGGAAAAAGAAGAAAAACTTAGCAAATAAAATAAAAAATTAAATTAAATTGTAAAAAATAAAAATGGCTAAAGTAATAAAAATAAAGTGTTCTTAATATTTTAGTTCCCCGGAAACGGCGCCAAAAACTTGATCGTTGTGAAGTCAGAGTTTTAAAATTTATAAAGATAATGATCGAACCTGGAAACTAACTATGACAACGATTGAGGCAAGTGCACCTATCGAACAGTAGTATAGCTTAGGCAAGACCGGATTGTCGAACCCAAAGGAACTAAAAGTACTAATACTAACTTTCTTTTTATTATTTAGCCTAAGAATTAAGCGAATGGTTGTTTAATCTAAATTAATTAACTACTAAACTTAAAGACTCTAAGACAAAGAAGAATGAATTTGGGAGAATACTTGAGGAAAAACCAATTAATTAAGACGACACCCAAGGAAGAATCCACCTAGACTTCACTTGTTATCTAACTCAACCGCATTTATGTATTCACTTGACTTGATCCGTAGGATTCCCTAATTTATATTAAACCCTCTCTCGAGGCGAATAACGTCTAACCCTAGGTTGATTAATTGAAATCTCTTTCTAATTAAAACCCCTAGAATTGAATTAACTCGATCTATGGACTCCCATATTAGGTTTCACCCTAATCCGGCAACGCCTCGTCACCCTATCTCTAGGTGCGCGATCAACTCCGCTTAACTATGCTAGATCTACTCTTAGGCAGGGACTTTTGCTCCTCCACCTAAGCACAACCAACTTGAATTAATATCCGTGAAATATCAACACAAGAATTAAGAATACATAATTAAGAACAAGTCAAATATTTATCATATAGTTCAGCAAACGATAACAAGATTCATCTAAGTTTCATCCCCCTCAGGTATCTGAGGGTTTAGTTCATAACAATAAAAGAAAACATCTCAGAAGAAAAGATAAAACAAAACATAAGAAATC
This sequence comes from Gossypium sturtianum, assembly GCA_025698515.1. Classification (NCBI taxonomy): domain Eukaryota; kingdom Viridiplantae; phylum Streptophyta; class Magnoliopsida; order Malvales; family Malvaceae; genus Gossypium; species Gossypium sturtianum. Next base: position 25,945,191 of record CM046952.1, read on the forward strand.
CCTAAAACCTCCTGAAGGAATTGAAGAGGAGATCCTCCGTCTTGAGTATAATTCCGGCTTCTTGAGATGGATCAACTGGCTATCCCCGAGTGAATCTCCACAAATCTGCCTTCTCTGGCCTAGCAAGACGCCCCTAAACGGTAGCTTTAGGCTCCCGTCGACTCCCCCCTTTTAGGTCATACTTAAGGTGTATTTATAGGCTTTTGGAATGTGTTTCTTTGCCCCTAAGTATCCAAATCCGATTGAAATTGCTCTTTTCCGTGGCAGGGACACGGCCATGGCACACGCCCGTGTGAATCGTCTTTAGGCCGTGTTCAGACTTCATTTATGAGGCACGACCTTGTATTTCATGGCTTAGACCGTGTTCGAGATTATTGAGGAGGCACGGCCGTGTGGTCTTGGGCCCAGGCCGTGTTGATTTCGTGCTTTGGCCCATTTGGCTCGTTTTAAGCCCGTTTCTTGTTCTTTTCATCCTCCGGTGCTTCCCTAAGTATAAAACATGAAAAGAAATGATTAAGAGCACATTTTTACATAAATCAGAGGATAAATCATCCAAAAGTATGCTAAATGTGGGATTAAAATATGTTACTTTTACGGTTTATCATTCAACCATAATAAAAATTTTCTTAAATAATACAACATATGAACTGAGAGGATAAAGAAAAGGACATTTCCTAATAACTTTAGTGACAGATAAAGATTTTACCACCATTTTTTTACACAATAGACATGATGAATACCATGTTAAATGCATATAAGAAATGATTATTATTTCCCCTTTTCTAAGGTTATTTTCCATGACAACAATGGTTTAAAGAATTTAGAAATAAACCTTCCTCCATAAAACGTTAATGCCCAATCTTCACCTCCCTTTTCTATCCCCTATTAAACCCTCAAACCCTAACACTAAAACCCTCAAATTCACCCCATTAGCATCCATTACAACATCCTACAACAAGCCCCAAACCCAAACTCAGTCCCTACTCAATGATTCAACTCGAACCCTCAGAATCCTTTTTGAAACAAGTTCCATGTTTCCCCAAAACAAAACCTATCCTTGTTCTTTATAAACCCAAACTGCCCCCCTTTCCAAACATATATTGAAAAGGTTTTTGACTAAACAGAAAGAAGAAACAGAGAATAAGCTTTTGATTAAAAAAATTGAAATTTTTTAGATTTGAAAATCTGAGAAAAATATAAATGAAAGAGATTTGAAAAGTCGGAGAAAGAAAGGAGATGAAGTTGGAGAAGGCAAAAAATTGTTGACTGTCATTGCCAAATAGGATGCCATGTAATACCACACGATTGGCCAGTGCTGTCACGTCATAAAAAAACTAATGGCGTTAGAATCTAGGAGAAGTGGATAAGTTTAGGTACCAAATTTATATTTAACCATATTCTTTTTGTTAGTATATGAATATGATATTACGATAGTATAGAAAAAAACCTTTAAATATTTATTATAAATATAAGAATATTTCAAAATATATATAGTAGAATAATAAACTTATTATTAAAAAAATAATCAAATTTTATATAAATATAAATTATTGAAAGTATAATTATGGTATGATAATTTTTTTTTTAATTTTAAACTAAAATAACATTAATCAAATGCATCAAGCAAATAAAAAATCAAAATTGATAGGGACTAAGGTCCAAGCCAATAGGCTTATATCGCACACCCGTTCCTAAACGCACCACTCTCATTCGAATAATTAACTAAATCAACATTAATCATAAGAGAGAAAAACTCTAACGGAACCTCAAATTCATAATAGGGTGCTTGATAAACCGTAAAAGTAACATATTTTAATCCCACATTTAGCATACTTTTGGATGATTTATCCCTTGATTTATGTAAAAAGGTGCTCTTAATCCTTTCTTTTCATGTTTTATACTCAGGAAAGCACTGGAGGATGAAAAGAACGAGAAACGGGCTTAAAACGGACCAAATTGGGCCAAAGTGAAAATCGACACAGCCTCGACTTGGATACTTAGGGGAAATTTCAATCGGATTTGGATACTTAGGGGCAAAGAAACACATTCCAAAAGCCTATAAATAAACCCTAAGTATGACCTAAAAGGGGAGCCCAAAGCTATCGTTTAGGGGCGTCTTGCTAGGCCAAAGAGGGCAGATTTGTGGGGATTCGCTCAGGGATAGCCAGTTGATCCATCTCAAGAAGCCGGAATTATACTCAAGACGAAGGATCTCCTCTTCAATTCCTTCAGGGAGTTTTAGGGATTTCTTATGTTTTGTTTTATCTTTTCTTCTGAGATTTTTTCTTTTATTGTTATGAACTAAACCTCGATATACGAGGGGATGAAACTTAGATGAATCTTGTTATCGTTTGCTGAACTATATGATAAATATTTGACTTGTTCTTAATTATGTGTTCTTAATTCTTGTGTTGATGTTTCGCAGATATCGATTCAAGTTTGATGTGCTTAGGTGGAGGAGCAAAAGTCCCTGCCTAAGAGTAGATCTAGCATAGTTAAGCGGAGTTGATCGCGCGCCTAGAGATAGGGTGACGAGGCGTTGCCGGATTAGGGTGAAACCTAATATGGGAGTCCATAGATCGAGTTAATGCAATTCTAGGGGTTTTAATTAGAAAGAGATTTCAATTAATCAACCTAGGGTTAGACGTTATTCGCCTCGAGAGAGGGTTTAATATAAATTAGGGAATCCTACGGATCAAGTCAAATGAATAAATCGTCTGGTTCAGAGTTAGGTAACAAGTGAAGTCTAGGTGGATTCTTCCTTGGGTGTCATCTTAATCAATTGGTTTTTCCTCAAGTATTCTCCCAAATTCATTCTTCTTTGTCTTAGAGTCTTTAGTCTAGTAGTTAATTAATTTAGATTAAACAACCATTCGCTTAATTCTTAGGCTAAATAATAGAAAGAAAGTTAGTATTAGTACTTTTAGTTCCTTTGGGTTCGATAATCCGGTCTTGCCTAAGCTATACTACTGTTCGATAGGTGCACTTGCCTCAATCATTGTCAGAGTTAGTTTCCAGGTTCGATCATTCTCTTTATAAATTTTAAAACTCGACAGACATACGATCAGTGCTAGCAACAAAGCCACCCTCGTTAAGTGGTGAGCCACCTTATTAACCTCCCATTTTGTCCAACTAAAAGGCAAGTTGGTGAAACCCGATTAAAGAAACAAACAGTCTTGGACCAACAAACTAAATTCAAACATATCATTCAGTTTTCCTTAAGCGCATTAATCGCAATTAGGCAATTCGACTCAAAAATTAGATTATTCATATTAAGCCCACGAAGCAATTTCAATTCTTCACAGATAGCACTAATCTCGGCTATACAAGGGTTCCTAACAGTAGCAATGTGATCTGAAAACCTCACACCAGCACACCGTCTTGGTCTCGCACCACCACAGTAAAGCTCAAGCATCCTTCATTCTAAGAAAAGGTTGCATCTAGGCGACTCCAACCTACTGTCATTGTAGCAACCAAAGCAATGGTTGCATGGATATTGTTGAAAACGTTTTGTGTAGCTTCCCAAAGCTTCCTGAATAATATCATCAGACAAAGAGTTAATACCTTTCCATATCAGCAAATTGTGATGCAACCATATGCTCCAACAAATAGTTAAGTAACGATGTGCATAAGGTGAATTTATCAAATTAATTAGAGTCGACAAAACCTATAGTGCTGGCAACCCTAGTTGCCCTACACTCGCTTTCTACCAAACTGATTAACTTATGGAACACGAGAAAATAACATGGTCCAAAGACTCCACATCCTTGCAACGTGCACGACTGTCGCTCACATTTCAATTCTTGTTAATGAATCCCATTTTAGTTGGGACATAGTTCTTCATAAATCCATATAAAGTCTTTAACTTTTAGTGTAATTTGCCCATTCCATAGCCTCAACCAAGGTCTATCTTTCCAAACATGAGACAAAGCGGAATACATATTAAGAGCCAATTGGTACCCTGTCTTAATCGAATAACGTGTTGGAAAAAATCCAGTTTGAAAATGGTTTTCTTGCACCGCGAAAAATTAAAATTTTGAAAATCGACCTAGTTTGTGATATTTATAGCAATAAACCTTAGAACCAAAATCATACTTGTGTTTTCGGACGAGTTGTAACACCCCAAACCCGGCCCATGCATTACGACCGGATCTGACATGTCACATGAAGAAAACGAGTAAGAACTTGTGATTTTTACTAAAGAGTTTGTTATTTGGTTATAGATTAAGAAAAACAAATTTAATTGGAAATATTTGAAAATAATACTACTAATCTTGAAAGGTTGATTGAAGAATCGATAATTGAACTAGTGGTCTTTTAAAACCGTGACTTTTGAAAATGACATCAATAATTTGAAAGAGAATCCGAGTTAAATTATTTGTACAAGTTTGTTATGAAATCCATTTGTTATTCAATTTTAAAAAAAAAACGTTATTTATGATTTTAGAAAATCCCCATTTAAAACAATTCAAGAAAAATATTAAATACGTCTAAACATAAAGCAAAGTAAAACATAATCCAGAGGCCTTATTACAACTTTAAAACATAAAATAGTAAAAGTAATGAAATAAAGCGGAAAAGAAGTTCACTGATGTTCGAAAACATTATTTCCAAAGTATGGCCTCCACCGAGTCATCCATGGGCCCAAGTCCTCATTTATTGAGCATTACCCGCAAGGATTAAGAAAAGGGGTGAGTTACAAGAACTCGAGTGTATAATCCCCTTACTGTCATCCATCGCCTCGAACTCGCATAGCATAATCTTGGGCCTAAGCCCATTTACATAACAATAATTAAATGAAGTAAATGTATGCAACCCAACCCAATCCATCCATCACACCCCCGACCACCTAATCACACTGTGGGGATCAAGTCAACCCACCCCGCCACCACACAAAAATTGCAACCTAAGCTGCTAGAGTATAATATTTTTGTGGTCAAGCCACCAAAAACAAAATTAAGCACAATAATAAATAGATTTGTGGCAATGCCACCAGCTACACCGCTCTCCATACAATTTATCCCATCCTATGCAATATATGAAAATGTATCATACAAAATAAAATAAAATATCCACATATATACAACAACCATTAATCTAGTGAATTAATTCGTGAATCGCCCATTAAAGCACTTTGATAGTTCGCCCATTTAGGCATTATAGCAAATCGGCCCATAGGGGCATTTTGGTAAATCACCCATAGGGGCATTTTGGTAAATCGACCCATAGGGCATTTTCGTAATTTAATAAATTAATACCGATTTTGACAGATCTTAGAATTAACATCGCTTAAGCCAATACAACGATCTATTCTTCCAACATAATGGTGAGTCATGAATCAATGGGATTTTGGTGTGAGATTACACACTGACACTTGTAAGGACTAAACCTTCTTGATCGCTTCATGCACCTATATCACCATAATACTCGATTAACTAACATAAGAGATTTTTCTTAATCCAAATCAAAATCAACGATCTAAAATGCTTACCGTTAGTATCATGAACGACCACGATTTGTCTATTCTCACCGGATGATGGTCCACAACCCGGTGGGAAATCCCGAATTGCCGATACCGCCCTACGTTTGAACTTAGGAGTAGGAATTGCAAATCCACTCCCTTCTTGTCCTCCTATCGCTTTCCCTTTCAAATCGCTACCACACTACTTTCGTAGGATCAACAAGTATTGAAGAACGAGCGATTTAGTCCCTTAACAATAATAGATCCAACTTCCACCGATTGGGCTTAAGGCTAGAAATGAATCGACAAAGATAGAATATTCGGCCACCCACTAAAACACCAAATCGATCAAGGAAGAAATGCCCAATAAGCAAGCAAGTAAGAAGAAGAATAGTGTGATTAAAGTTTCGGCTATTTAGGGAGAAAAGTTCAAGCAAGATTCGGCCATCAAAATATTGGTTTAAGAAGAAGAGAGAAGGATTGAAGAAATGGTGAAAAGAAAAGGAGAGATGGAAAAAGAGTGCTAGATAGTTTCGGCTAACAAAGGGAAAATGAGCAAAATGAGGTGAGTGTTTCGGCAACAAAGGAGAAAGGTGAACAATTTTGGCTTCAGAGTTTCGGCAAGCAAAGGAGAAAGAATTGGAAAAGAAAACACCAAAATGCTAAAAGAAAACAAGCCTCTCACGCACCAAAACTTTGTAAAAAGCTATATGAAATTCGGCTCCCATTCCCCTACCAAAACGTGCATCTCTTTACCAAAAAGATCAAGGTTGACCAAAAATTCTTTCCCAAAGACCTTCCACAAAATCGGCCAACATGTTCCCCTCCCTTATCCCTTTCCTTTATTTCTTTCCTTGTTTTTCCCTTGCTTTCCTCCTTACCATATTCCTTTGTCTTCTTTCCATCACTAGAAAGTCTTTCTTTCCTTATTTATAGCCATGGCCGACACTTTGGAAAGAAGCACAAAAAAATTAATCCAAAAAAAATTGCACTAGGTGGGATTCGAACTCCACTCCTTAAGCCTCTTCATGTGACGCCACACCACTCTGCTACTAGCTCCAGTTGTGCTAGCAAAATACACACTTAATTCCTTAAGTCTTGGTGCTACTTACCTTCTCTCCTTAAAGTGCTTAATCACAAAAATTTTACTAAGGCCCAACTCAACCCAAAGTCTTCTTAAGACCCCCTAAACATACACAATTAACATTCTCAACTAGCCTAACGCATGATATAATAGAAAACATAAAATCCCGAATTTCAGGATGTTACAATTCTACCCCACTTAAAGAAATTTCGGCCTCGAAATTTACCTAATTAGAAGAGATGAGGATATTGCTGTCGGATCGTGTCCTCTGATTCCCATGTAGCTTCTTCTGATCCGTGATTACGCCATAATACTTTGACTAACGGAACTGACTTCCTTCTTAGAACCTTAACATCCCGATCTAAAATCTGTACTGGCTCCTCTTCAAAAGACAAGTCAGGTCTTATCTCAACTTCCTCCAGTGGTACAATATGAGACGGATCCGAACGATAACGCCTTAACATCTAAACATGAAATACGCTATGTATCTGACTTAACTCCGGAGGTAACTAAAGTTGATAAGCCACTGACCCAACACGCTTCAATACACGGTAAGGTCCGATAAACCTATGGCTCAACTTGCCCTTCCATCTAAATCTAAAGATCTTTTTCCAAGGTGATACCTTCAGAAAGACCTGATCACCCATAGAGAACTCTATCTCCTTCCGCTTCAGATCCGCGTATGATTTCATGCATGCAAAGCTTCTTTTAACCGTGTGCCGAATTACCTTAACTTTTTCCTCCGTCTTCGAGATCAACTCAGGACCCAATAACTGTCGTTCTCCTAGTTCAGTCCAACAGATAGGAGTACGACACCTATGACCATACAACGCCTCATAAGGTGCCATTTGGATACTGGATTGATAGCTGTTGTTGTATGCAAACTCTGCCAATGGTAGAAAATCTTCCCAACTACCCTCAAGTCGATCACACAAATTTCTTAACATGTCTTCTAGAATCTGGATTACTCTCTCCGACTGACCATCAGTCTGCGGATGAAACACGGTGCTGAAATTTAGTCTTATACCCAAAGCTTTATGTAAAGCCTTCCAGAACCGTGATGTAAACCTAGGATCCCTGTCCGATATAATAGACACTGGCACCCCATGCAACCTCACGACTTTTGCTATATACAACTTGGCCAACTTCTGCAACGAATAATCCGTACGAACAGAGAGGAATTGAGCAGACTTCGTTAACCGATCCACTATCACCCATACGGAATCTTTCTTGGTAGGCGTTAAAGGTAACCCACTAACAAAGTCCATCGTTATCCTTTCCCATTTCCATAGTGGGATTTTCTCCGTTTGCAGTAACCCTAAAGGCAGTTGATGTTCTGCCTTCACCTGCTGACATGTCAAGCACTTGCTCACGAAGCCGGTAAACCTCCTGTTTCAACCCTGGCCACCAATACTGCTCACGGAGGTCTCGATACATCTTATTTCCCCTGGGGTGCATAGCATATGGGCTACTATGCGCCTCACGCAGAATCATTTGTCTCAATTCAGAATCCCTGGGCATACAAACTCTTCCGCGAAAACATAATACTACATCACTATTTAATCCAAAATCCCCTATCTCACCACTTTCCACTTACTGAAGTCGAGAACCCAACCTTTCATCTAACAAATGCTTTTCCTTAATCTGACTTACCCATACAGGCTTCACTTGAAGTTCAGCTAACAAGCTACCATCTTCATAAAGGCTGAGGTGAGCGAACATCGCTCTCAAATCCGATATTACCTTACGACTCAGCGCATCTGCCACTACGTTAGCTTTACATGGGTGATACTCGATTGAAAAGTCATAATCTTTCAACAATTCTATCCACCTCCGCTGTCTTAAGTTCAACTCCTTCTTGGTAAGGAGGTACTTCAGACTCTTATGATCCGTGTAGATAATCGACTTCTCTCCATACAGATAGTGTCTCCATATCTTTAGAGCAAAAACCACTACAGCTAACTCCAAATCATGTGTGGGATAGTTCACCTCATGCGGCCTTAATTGACGAGATGTATAAGCCACCACTTTTCCCCCTTGCATCAACACACATCCCAAACCCGTGTGTGACGCATCACAATAAACAATAAACTCTTTACTGACCCTCAAAGTTGAATCAATACGGCTCTTACAGCCGTAATCTTCTTCAATTTCTCAAAACTCTCTTGCCGCTTATCCGACCACACAAACGGTACTCCCACGCTCTGGCTTAGTTAGGTGCAAAGAATCAACGAAACCCCTCAATGAAACACCTGTAATACCCAGCCAAACCTAGAAAACTTCAGATTTCTGCCACTGACCTCGGTGGCTTCCAGTCCAATACAGCCTCGACCTTCCGGGGATCAACTCTAATTCCCTCGGCAGACACAACATGCCCCAAAAAGGTCACCTCCTTCAGCCAAAATTCACACTTACTGAATTTGGCATACAGCTGCTTCTCCCTTAATATCTGCAATACTACCCGTAGATGCGAATCATGCTCCTCTTCAGTCTTTGAGTACACCAAGATGTCATCTATGAACACCACCACGAACCGATCTAGATAGGGTTGGAAGACTCGGTTCTTCATGTCATAAATGTAGCTGATGCATTAATCAACCCGAACGGCATCACTAAGAACTCGTAATGCCCATATCAGGTTCGAAACGCAGTCTTGTGAATATCCGCCTCCTTGACTTTTAACTGGTGATACCCCGATCTCAGATCTATCTTCGAGAAAATTGAAGCTCCACGCAGCTGATCGAACAGATCATCGATCCTCGGTAACGGATACTTGTTCTTGATCGTCAACTTATTCAATTGTCTATAATCGATGCACATATGCATCGGCCTATCCTTTTTCTTAACGAACAAAATCGGGGCTCCCCATGGTGACACACTTGGTCGAATAAATCCACGATCCAACAACTCCTGGATCTGAGCTTTACGTTCCACGAGCTCCTTCGGTGCCATTCTGTAAGGGGCAATGGAGACCGGAGCCGTTCTTGGCAACAGCTCAATACCAAATTCCACCTCCCGATCTGGAGGCAATCCTGGAAGCTCCTCGGGAAAGACATCTGAAAACTCTTTCACCATTCTAACACTTTCTATCGACAACTCTTTGGCATCCAAAGCACTGATAAAGACTAAGAACGCTCCATACCCCTTTCGCACCAACTTTTCTGCCTTCAAAGCAGATACCACATTAGATAGATAATTTCTTCTTTCACCTATCATCATCACTTCTTTATCCTCTGAAGTTCTTAGTACCATCGCTGCAAAAGACACCAAGTTCACACGATGTTTAACCAAACCACCCATGCCCAAAATAAGATCGAACTCCCCAAACGGCAGTTCCATCAAATCCGCCAGAAATACTACCCCCGAACCTCTAAGGGTACATCCCTAAATAACTTATTTACTACCACCGACTGTCCTAAAGGGCTAATCACAGTTGTTTCTCTAGCAGTAATCTCAGATTTAATATTCAAAGTTCCAGACACAGCACATGCAACATACGAATGGGTCGATCCAATGTCTATCAAAGCGGTAAAAGGTACTTCAGATATGAAAAACGTACCGGTTATGATGTCCGGTGCATCGCCATCCTCTCGACGTCTGACCACATAGACCAACCCTGGCTGTCTCGCCTTCGCGTTACTCCTATTATCGATACCTCTACCAGGTGCACCTTGACCTCGTCCTACACCGTTACCACCCCGACCTGGCCCACTACCTCTCGGCGGTCTTGCCGCCTCCCATCGGGTCACAGAAATCATGTTCTGAATCGCTCGAGTTTGATCCCGGAGCTTTCGAGGGCAATCCCTAAACCGATGGTCCTTGGATCCACATCTCAAACAACCACCGCTTCTCTTCCAACATTCACCCGAGTGAAGTTTCCCACAATCCACGCAAGGTCAGGATCGATTGGTAGTAGCTGGAGCACCCACTTGAACTGGCCCCTCATTCCTGGGCCTTTTCTGAAATCCTCTAGCAGGACCTGAAAACCCAGAGTCTCTCTTGTTCTTGCCCCTATCCTTGTCTTGATTTTGCCGTTCCGAGTGCTTAACTTCCTCAGCTATCTTAGCTTTTTCCACAAGTGTAGCAAAATTCCTTTCCTTCTGTGGGGCTATCAGTACCCGTAACTCATCACGCAATCCATCCTCAAAACACACACAACGCTCATGATCAGTCGGCACTATTCCCCGGGCATACCGACTCAGACGTAGAAACTCCGCCTCGTATGCTGCCACAGATTTACTTCCTTGAACCAAATTTAAAAATTCCTTCCTTTGGGCATCTACATAACTAGCCCCAACATATTTTCCTTGAAATGCTGTCTTAAAGAATTCCCAGGTAATACGATCAGCCTGAGTGCCTTCCCGAACAGTGAGCCACCACTGATACGCCTCGTCTCTTAGCAATGACACAACCCCTTTCAGTTTCTGCTCAGATATGCAATCCAGATCGTCCATAATCTGTTCCACCACCTCAAGCCAGTACTCTGCTAAAAAAACTTGGGGCTACACCCGAAATACCCCTAAAGACTTCGGCCCCATTCGATATAAGTCGCTCGGATATTGACCCACGAGTCGCGACCCAGCTTCTTGCCCCAAAGAACCCTTTCCAAGATTTGCAACATCGCTTGGGACAGAGCGTCGTCCTCTCTCCTTCGATCATGTGACCCAGCTTCAGTCACTGGTGACGCAGGTGCATTCATTTCAGGCATATGTCCCGATGCCTCAGATACAACTCTAGCACCCTCGGCTTTTACCATGTCCACGCTCTACCACGTCGCGGCCTCTAGCGCTCATGTTTACTAACGCCGATTTAATCGATTAAGAGTCTTATGAATCAAGATACTTATTCAAAGTGTTTATTAAACAATATTTTATGGAGTATAAGAAGTAAAGTTGTTTTCAAAAACATATCCTAAAGTCTCAATCTCTATAGTTTCACTCCTAAAGCTAAAAGTTCTAGAGTATCTCTATTTTGTGAAGTTTTCTTACTATAGTCATACAACAATAATCATAAAATGAAAACAAACCTTACTGACTTGATGCCGAATACCCGTGGTGCCATACTTCCTTTAAAACATATATTTATAAATCGAATTTCAAGCAGTTTTAGAAAATATTTTTAAACCCAAACCACAGCTGAGTTTTACAACCGGGCTCTGATGCCATAAAATGTAACACCCCAAACCCAGCCCATGCGTTACGACCGGATCTGACCTGTCACATGAAGAAAACAAGTAAGAACTTATGATTTTTACTAAAGAGTTTGTTATTTGGTTATAGATTAAGAAAAACAAACTTAATTGGAAATATTTGAAAATAATACTACTAATCTTGAAAGGTTGATTGAAGAATCGATAATTGAACTAGTGATCTTTTAAAACCGTGACTTTTGAAAATGACATCAATAATTTGAAAGAGAATTCGAGTTAAATTATTTGTACAAGTTTGTTATGAAATCCATTTGTTAATCAATTTTAAAAAAACGTTATTTATGATTTTAGAAAATCTCCATTTAAAACAATTCAAGAAAAAATATAAAATACGTCTAAACATAAAGCAAAATAAAACATAATCCAGAGGCCTTATTACAACTTTAAAACATAAAATAGTAAAAGTAATGAAATAAAACGGAAAAGAAGTTCACTGATGTTCGAAAACATTATTTCCAAAGTATGCCCTCCACCGAGTCATCCATGGGCCCAAGTCCTCATTACTGAGCACTACCTGCAAGGATTAAGAAAAAAGGGGTGAGTTACTAGAACTCAGTGTATAATCCTCTTACCGTCATCCACTGGCCTGAACCCGCATAGCATAATCTTGGGCCTAAGCCCATTTACATAACAATAATTAAATGAAGTAAATGTATGCAACCCAACCCAATCCATCCATCACACTCCCGACCAGCCAATCACACCTGTGGGGATCAAGTCAACCCACCCTGCGCCACACACACAAAATTGCAAAATTAAGTCATGCTAGAGTATAATATTTTTGTGGTCAAGCCACCAAAAACATAATTAAGCACAATAATAAATAGAGTTGTGGCAATGCCACCAGGTTACACTGCTCACCATACAATTTATCCCATCCCATGCAATATATGAAAATGTATCATACAAAATAAAATAAAATATCCACATATATACAACAACCATTAATCTAGTGAATTAATTCGGTGAATCAGCCCATTAAAGCACTTTGATAGTTCGGCCCATAGGGGCATTTTGGTAAATCAGCCCATAGGGCCATTTTGGTAAATCGACCCATAGGGGCATTTTCGTAATTTAATAAATTAATACCGATTTTGACAGATCTTAGAATTAACATCGTTTAAGCCAATACAACGATCTATTCTTCCAACATAATGGTGAGTCATGAATCAACGGGATTTCGGTGTGAGATTACACACCTGATTACGGTAAGGACTAAACCTTCTTGATCGTCGGCACCTATATCACCATAATACTCGATTAACAAACATAAGAGATTTTTCTTAATCCAAATCTAAATCAACGATCTAAAATGCTTACCCTTAGTATCGTGAACGACCACGATTTGTCTATTCTCACCGGATGATGGTCCACAACCCGGTGGGAAATCTCGAACTGCCGATACCGCCTTACGTTTGAACTTAGGAGTAGGAATTGCAAATCCACTCCCTTATTGTCCTCCTATCGCTTTTCCTTTCAAATCGCTACCACACTACTTCCGTAGGATCAACAAGTAGAGAAGAACGAGCGATTTAGTCCCTTAACAATAATAGTCCAACTTCCACCGATTGGGCTTAAGGCTAGAAATGAATCGGCAAAGATGGAATATTCCGCCACCCACTAAAACACCAAATCGATCAAGGAAGATGTAACACCCTAGTTTTAGGGGTTAGGCATTTGGTGCTAGCTCGAGTGTTGGCACACTTCAGGGTGTGTTTGGGTAAGTTTTAGGGGTCCTGAGAACCCTAGGTAGTGGGGGAACGCTTTGGAAAATTTTTAGTTTTAGGGGCTAAAAAGGAGAACTTGGATAGAGGGGGCTTTAAGAGAATTTTTGGTGGAGTTTTGGCATAAAGAGTGGCTTGGAAGAGTGGCAAGGAGGCGCCACTTAGAGCATGGAGAAGTGACGCCATTTGCAGAGGGAAGGGGCTCAGGTTCGATTCGCAAGGGTAGCATTTTGGGCATTCTTTTTTGCGTCATTTTGGTGGGGTGGATGGACGGTTTGAAAGGCTTAAAAAGTGGAGAAGACTTGGTCATCTTTTTTTAAATTTTGCTAGGTAAAAGTTGACTTATTCAAACTTTTAAAATGGATGGTGGGGAGGGATTTTAGGAGAAATTTTAGGACTATTTTTGGGGGGTTGGAGCTTGGCTTTTTAGTATAAATAGGGGGAGGGGGGATGCTCATTTCATTCATCCATCTGCCTCCTCTCCTCTCTTCTCCTCTCCTTTGCCGAATTTTGTTCCCCATCTCCAAAGCCTGTTGGCCGAACCCTCCACTCTCCCTATTTCCCTTCCTTTTCACTTCCAAAACTGAAAGTACACCCCACACTTCTTTTGTCCCTCCTTTAAAATACCTCTTTGGCCGAAATTGCTATTCCCTCTCCTTGATTTAATTAGTAGCCGAATCTACCCTTTGCCGAATTTTCTTCTCTCAACTTGATAGCACTTGGGGCCGAGTGTTAGCTTAGATCTTTTCGAGTTCCGTGACTGAGATACTTGGGGTTTTAGTGGTCGGCCAAGCCTCCGTTGTAGCAGTCAGTTTGGTCAAGTGGAGGTAAGATTGCTTATTAAGGTTAAGTGCTTAAGTGGTGTTTTGGGGGTTAACCTGTTTACCTGATTAAGCTTTTGCATGGAGGCCACAACTACCGAGTGTGGCAAGGGAAGGCCCTGTCCCAAAGTTCAAGAGAAGAGCGGTTTCTGGCACAGACGTGATTGGCCACCGGGGTGTGGGCCAAAGAATGAAGCGTTAAGCAAATAGCCGTAGTTTCGCTAGACGATAGCGTCGAGGATCGAGAGTCTAGAACTCCTAGTAATAAGGTGTGTAATTAACCATTGTCTCCGGGATTTGAGTATATCTGCTTATGTTGTATGATGCTAATAAGTGCAGTTAAATGTGGAAATGGTACCCTTAAGGGGTATGAAGATGATCAGGTTAGTAGCAAAGTTTGTAATTATGTGAACACTGATTTTATTGTGTGAGAATGCCTATGATTGTAAATAGCATGCACATGCATCATCTACGCATTATATCATGTTACATGTGCATGGGTGGGTTTATGAAAAGAAGGTACGGGTGTACTTCGAGTACGTGGTTGATGTCAGCTTTGTGCTACATCGTGGATTGGCGCCGATCGAGGTCGCGTTGTGGATCTTTGCGATTTAGTTCGGCGTGGTTACCTTGATTGATATCGGCTTATGCCATATCGTGGCTTGATGGATTGCTGTGTGCTCCATCGTGGTTTGATGTTAGTGTAACACCCCAAACCCGGACAAGACACCACGTCCGAATCTGTATGCTACGGGAAAACGTCTTGGGAAAACTAGATTTTTCGTTTAAAAGTGGAGTGAAAACACAAGTGTGTTTGAAACAAATTTGAGTAGTCTTGTTTGGAAACCAGCTTGTATTTGTTTGTCAAAAGACTTAGTGTGATACCCGATGGTATAGTTTAAAAACACGTCGCGTTATAATTTTGAAAACATGATCTTTCCAGGTTTTAGTAAAATTTATTCCGAAGTTATTTTGTTAAGGCATATCAAAATCGACTTAAAATATAAACAACATAAAACATAACTTAAAAGGCCTTTTACAATCCGAAATAAAACCCAATGTAAAGTAATAACTAAAGTACCCAAATAGTAGAGTCTCGAGTAAAACTTTATTAAAGCATGGCATGTGCACCCCGAGTCCATCCTTACTCCAAGTCCGCGCTTCACGAGTCACCTGAAATGTCAAAGGAGAGGGTGAGTCGAGTGACTCAAAGCAGCAAATCCCGCCCCCAAAGAATCAACATGCTAACACACATCATACATAGCAACATGATTAATGCAACCCAACCTAACCATCCATATCTCCTTTTCTACCCCGTGTGGTACCAAACCACCGGTGGTGCCAAACCACCGTGACATATAGTCACAATGTGCTCCCAAAGCACTGGTGTCCCAAAGACACAATATCCGTCAATGTGCTACCAAAGCACTTTGGTGTCCCAAAGACACAATTGTGCTACCAAAGCACCGGTGACCAAGTCACAAATCCAATGATGATGGGGCCAACCCATCGTGTGTTACCAAAACACTAGCAGATTTCGATCCCATATCTCAAGTGGGGCCAACCCACGGTGGTTAAACCACGGGGGACAAGTCGCAATGAGGTGCCAAACCTCTGGTGTCCCAAAGACACAATGTGCTACCAAAGCAACCGTGACCGTAGTCACAAATGCGGTGATGGGGCCAACCCATCGTGTGTTACCAAAACACTTGGCGTCAATCCCGTATAATCATCTCGTGGGGCCAACCCATCGTGGTATCGAGCCACTCGGGACGAGACGCCGAGGTACCAAACCTCTGGAGGTGCCAAACCTCTGGTGACCCAAAGTCACAAAGTGTGCTACCAAAGCACTGGTGCTCGTCGACACAATACATCACTTCTCCCTCCTCTCGTATCACCCATCAACATGCCAAACTCATGTAATCATGAATATCATGCTATCATGCATATCATACTATCATGCATATCATGCCAATATGTCTAATCTCATACCCCATGTCACATATCCATAACCATGATATCATACGGATCATCAATAACTCATAATAATAGCACTCGACTTACCCGAGTCCAAACTCGTACCCATGAGGGTATCATAATAGTCACCACCGTTTCATTAGTCATTGCACAAAGTTATTAACGATATTACTAAATATAAGTGTGTTAGTATACACACCGATAGCTACTGAGTCTAAAGATCCCTACGAATCACTCTGAGTCCCTTGACTATCTGGCTCCTAGAATCGGCCAAAAGTAAACCATTAGGCAACCACAATATTCGGCCAACATAGGGGTTAGGCACTAAGACCATTCGGCCATAACCAAATGAACCACAAGGGTTAGCGTTGGACCCTTACCTTGCTATTGGTTTGGTTTCCTACCAAACCTGAACCACAGTGGCCCTTCTTTGATCACCAATCGGCTACACCTTAAGAGAGGGTGGTTAATCCTTTGTCACCTTGACTTAATCAGATTTAAACGAATAACTGCGAATGATATCTTACCATCACTTACCTAATCGGTTCACAAAGAGAGAAGGCTCCACCTGACTACTTTCGATATTCAAGACCCTAACACAAGATGATAATCCCAAAAGGTTAACACCCTTCCAAACTGACCATAATCGACCCTTAACCAAAACACAACCAAATAAAGAACCAAAAGAGGGAGATATGGCCATTCGGCCTTGCACTTACCAACTCCCAACACCAAAATTCGGCCAACCCCACACCAGGGAAGAGAGGAGATTCGGCCAAGGCTTCAAAAGAAAAGGATTCGGTCTTTAGGTGTTCAACACCCTTGGGTTCGGCTTAGTGAGAAAAGAATGAAAACAAGGGTGAGAAGGGATAGAGAAACGGCACTAATATTTAGGAAAGAAGGGAAATAAAAGATGAGTCAAAAATAAGAGAAACGGTGGAGGTGTTTGGAAGATGAGAGTTTCGGCTATCTAGGCTCAACCAAGAAGAAAATATGAGAAGAAGAGACTTTTTACTTTCGGCTCAAACAATTGAAATAGAAAAAAGGGTTGAAAGAATAGGATTTCGGCTATTAAGAAAAGTTGAAACAAAAATAATTTCGGCAACTAGGTGTTTGCACATTCGGTTTCAAAAAGAAAGTGAAAGAGAATTCTTTAGGAATTCGATTTTGGTAAGACAAAAGGAGAATTTGGCTTGCCTCCAAGTGACCGAAAATGCAAGGTTGCCTATGTGAATTTCGGCCACCAACTCTCCCTACCAAACCGTCCACTTCCCCCACTCCATACCCCACAAATTCGGCCAAGAATCCCCCACTCACTCCCATTCACTCATTTGAAATGAGTGGACCAAGTCCCACTCCTAAATTCACTCCCTACCTTTCATTTGAAAGGTAAGACTTGGTCCAAGGTAGTGTTTGATTTGGCTTCTACCACTCCACCATGCCGTCCCAAAAAGCAACCAAAATGGGGAATCCTGCTGCTCGAACACTGGACCTCCACCCCTTGAAGATGACGCCACACCTAGCTCCCAAGTGTCCCATGCCTTGCCACTTTGCCAGCTCCTTATTTATGCTTTAAAACTCCAATTAAAATTCTTAAACCCCAGCTCTTCCAACTCCTCTCACCTATGCCCAAAAATCAAAATTTTCTTACTCACTCAGGCATACACCTAGGCTATAATTAAGCCCCTAAGACATAAAAAAAATAGCAACACAGCACACTACAAACATGCAATAACATGCAGCCACAAAACAGCCCCCTAACCCGGGATATTACAGTTCTACCCCCCTTAAAAATAATTTCGGCCTCGAAATTACCTGATCAAAAGAGTTGCGGGTATTGCTGTCTCATCGTATCCTCGGGTTCCCACGTGGCTTCTTCTACGCCATGATTCCGCCAAAGTACCTTAACCAAAGGCACAGACTTTCTACGCAGAACCTTTACATCTCGATCAAGAATCTGTACAGGTTCTTCTTCCATAGTCGTCCGATTCACCTCGATCTCTTCCATCGCTACCACATGCGACGGATCTGAACGATACCTCCAAGCATCGAAACATGAAAGACGCCGTGAATCGACTAAGCTCTGCAAACTCAAGCCGATATGCTCTTCGTCCAACTCGTCTCAAAATCTTATACGGCCCAATGAACCTCGGACTAAGCTTGCCTTTCTTTCCGAACCTCGCATCTTCTTCCAAGGCGAGACCTTCGTAAACACTCGATCCCCAACAAAGAAACTCTATATCTCTTCGCTTAAGATCGGCATAAGACTTCTCGCGGTGCAAGCTTCCTTCAATCTAGCTTGAATCAACTTAACCTTGTCTTCTGTCTCGCCTACTAACTCGGGTCCCAACAATTGACGCTCACCTAACTCCGTCCAACATGTAGGTGAGCGACATTTCCTACCATACAATGCCTCGTATGGAGCCATCTTGATGCTCACCTGATAACTATTGTTGTAGGCAAACTCACTAACGGTAGAAACTCCTCCCAACTACCTCTGAATCCAAGACACAACCTCTCAAAGATGTCTTCTAAGATCTGAATAACCCTTTCGATTGTCCGTCGATCATGCGGGTGAAAAGCCGTGCTAAAATCCAAACGAGTACCCAATGCTTGATGCAATGCCTTCCGTAACCTTGAAGTAAACTCGGATCCCTATCCGAGATTATCGGTGGCACACCGTGTAACCTCACTATCTCCGACACATACGACTTTGCTAGCTTCAAGTGAGTAGTCAACCCTCACCGGAATAAAGTGAGTGATTTAGTCGACGATCCACCACTACCCAAATCAATCCTTCTTGCTTGGCGTGGCGGTAACCCACCGACAAAATCCATGGTTATCCTTTCCCACTTCCATCGAGGAATCTTTACAGTCAAGCAAACCCGACGGCAAGAATCGATGTTCAGCCTTGACTGTGACAAGTCGACATTTTCCAACAAACTCCGTCACCTCTTTCTTCGACCAGGCCACCAAAATCGCTCTCTAAGATCCTTATACATCTTGCTACCTCCGGGATGCATAGCATGAGGATCGCTATGCGGCCCCAAGAATCTTCTGCCTCGACTCAACATCTTTAGGCATACAAGCCTTACCACAAAAACACGTAACCTCGTCACTAGACAAGTCAGTAACCATCCACACCACCATTCTCGCACTTGCAACCTTCGCGCACCAGAACCTCATCCTCTAATCAAGTTTTCTCTCTCGATCGCTCAACCTAAGTAGGCTTAACTTGCGGCTCGCCAAAATACTCCGTCGTCATACAAGCTCAAATGGGCAAACAACGCTCTTAAGTCCGAACAACCTTACGGCTCAACGCGTCGCCACCACGTTAGCCTTGCCCTGATGATACTCAATAGAACGATCGTAATCCTTCAAGAACTCAACCCATCTACGCGCCTCGATTCAAATCCTTCGAGTCGCAGATACTTCGAACTCTTATGATCCGTGTAGACTATCGATCTCTCTCCATATAAGTAGTGCCTCCAAATCTTTAAAGCGAAAACTACGGCCGCTAGCTCCGCATCGTCGTCGGATAGTTGACCTCATGTGGCCTCACCGCCTAGAAGCGTAAGCCACAACCTTACCTTCCCTGCATCGGCACACAACCTGCACCGTATGTGATGCATCGCAGATGGTATCATGTATTCCTTACCACACCTCGAGTTGAATCAAAACCGAGCCTCGGTCAAAACCTTCTTTAACTTATCGAAGCTTTCTGTTGTTTCTCGGTCAAACAAACGGAGCCTCTTTCCTTAACAACTTAGTCATCGGCATACGCTATCAACGAGAAACCCTCAACAAATCTTCGTAGTATCCAAACAAACCCGAAAACTACGAATCTCAATGCCCATCGACCTAGGTGGCTTCCAATCCAGAATCGCCTCAATCTTGCGAGGATCTACTCGAATACCCTCTCGCGACACTACATGACCCAAGAACGTCACTTCTCTAAGCGAACTCACACTTACTAAACTTAGCATAGAGTTGCTTTTCCTCAAAATCTGCAAAGCACCACCCTCAAATGCTTATCATGCTCTTCCTCGACCTTGAGTATACTAAGATGTCGTCTATAAAAACCACCACGAACCGATCCAGATCTCTTTGAAACACCCTATTCATCATATCCATAAACAACTGCCGGTGCATTAGTCAACCCGAATGGCATTACCAGAATTCGTAGTGCCCATACCGAGTCCGAAACGCTGTTTTATGGATATCGACCTCCTTAACCTTTAGTGATGGTACCCGGATCTCAAGTCGATCTTGAGAATACCGCGACACCCTTCAAATGATCAAACAAATCATCTATCCGTGGCAACGGATACTTGTTTTTAATCGTCGGCTTGTTCAATCGGGCGGTAGTCTATGCACATCCGCATCGTACCATCTTTCTTCTTAACAAAGAGTACCGCGCACTTTACGGCGAAACACTTGGCCCGATAAAACCTCGATCCAATAACTCCTGGATCTCGAGCCTTAAGCTCCACCAACTCCTTTGGTGCCATCCTATACTGAGCAATAGACACCGGCGCAATCCGGGCAATGAGATCAATCCCGAACTCTACCTCTCGATCGGCGGCAAACCCTAAGCTCCTCGGAAAAACATCGGCAAATTCCTTAACAAAGATGCGAACCTTCTCAACAAAGAGACTCTTTTAGCCTCCAAGGCATACACATGAACCACATATGCTTCGCGACCCTTCCCGACCATCTTCTCCGCTTTGGAGCGGATACCACATTTGATAAGTAATCCCTCCTATTACCTATCATAGCCACCTCAACGCCATCAACCGTCTTAAGAACCATACGCTTAGCCGCGCAATCCAACCTCGCCGGTACTTAACTAGCCAATCCATCCCGAGAATCGGATCGAACTCCCCAACGGCGGTTCCATCGGATCGCTGAAAAACACTACCCCTTGGAGTTCTAGGGGTACCTCTCTAAACAGTTTATCTACCACTACTGAGTGACCTAGAGGGCTAATCACGGTCATCCGCCTAGAAGATATCTCGAGTCTAAGTCCATTGTCTCTACTATACTATCGGCAACATAAGAGTGCGTAGAACCCACATCGATTAAAGCGGTATAAGGAGTACCAAAAATCAAAAACGTCTTTGGTTATGACGTCCGGTGCGTCGCCCTCCTCTCGGCGTCTCGCAAAGATACACCAACCCAGTGCCGCCTAGCCTCGAACTACCGCACCTCTCGCCTCGTGCTCCACGGCCCCGACCGATCCATAACCACCTCGCCATTACCACGGCCCCTCGCGGTGGCGGTCCATTACCTCTGACCGATTACGGCCGACTCTCGATCGAATCCACGGCCATCCTACGCGGACAATCCCTAATCGATGCTCCGTAGAACCACACTCGAAGCAACCTTTACCTCCACCGGCAGAACCACCCCAATGAGATTTCCCACACCGACACATCGCGGCGGTCCCGCCTAGCGCGACAACAAACCTAGCGGTGATTACGCCCACTCGGTCTAGCCCTCTTCTCGCGGATTGCGGACGAACCGTAAGACCCAAAGCTCCTCTTAAGCCTACTCCTGTCCATGCTCTGTCTTACCGATTCTTTGACACCCTCGGCCACCTTAGCCTTCTCAACTAAGACAACAAACTCGCTCTCCGGCGAGGAGCAATCGCCACCTCAACTCGTCTCGCAGACCATCCTCGAAAGCGAACACACCTCTCATGCTCGGTGGCCACAATGCCCTCGGCATACCTACTCACCAGGAACTCACCTCGTACTCGCAAATGCATTTACTCCCCGAACAAGCCTCGAAATGCCTTTCTCACGGGAGTCGATGTAACTAGCCCCGATGTACTTCTTTTGATATGCACCGGAAATAATCCCATGTCAAATCCTCCGCGCCCACACCGTCCCGTGCATCGTGAGCCACCACCGATATGACTCATCCGGAGAAGCGTACGATACCCCCGGCTTCTCTTCATGCGTCAAGTCCGGATCATCCATGATCCGCCCGGTTGCCTCCACCAATATTCAGCGAGTTGCTAGGAGCAACACCGAAACACCTCGGAAGAATTCGGCTCGTTAGCCCGAGTCGCCAGAACCGATTTCCCTAACTCCTGCACCACCACTAGCCCCAGCTACCCTTTCCAACACTCGCGGCGATCGCTCGTGACAATCGCGTCGCCTCCCGTCGATCTTGGAACTCACCACCTCCACCGGTGGCGAACCCCAGTATCTCATTTTCTCGAACCCCGCCCGGATCCTACGGGCTCGAAACCGTCATTCTACCCCCTACCTCTACCACGAGTGTTACGACCACGTCCGCCTCGAGTGCTCATGCTAAATCTTTCTACGGATCCGATTAAAGAGTTTTATGCATCGATATTTATTCCACTTGTTTAAAAAGCAAGTCTTATGAATATTAAAGAGGATTGTTCTCGCAAGTTTCACAAAATCCTATCGCCAATCTCTAAGGTAGCATACTATAGCTATTCATCGACTCATATCCAATCAAATCACAAGTAATAGTACAGGTACTTACAGGGCGAATCTGGTGCCGAGACTCGGTGCCATGCCTTTCAAAATCATATATTCCAAAACAACACTTAAAATGACTTTTGAAAACATTTTGGGCCTCGGGCCCACAAAAAAGCCTTTGAACTTGGCTCTGATACCACAAATGTAACACCCCAAACCCGGACAAGACACCACGTCCGAATCTGGTATGCTACGGGGAAAACGTCTTGGGAAAACTAGATTTTTCGTTTAAAAGTGGAGTGAAAACACAGTGTGTTTGAAACAAATTTGAGTAGTCTTGTTTGGAAACCAGTTGTATTTGTTTGTCAAAAAGACTTAGTGTGATACCCGATGGTATAGTTTAAAAACACGTCGCGTTATAATTTTGAAAACATGATCTTTCCAGGTTTTAGTAAAATTTATTCCGAGTTATTTTGTTAAGGCATATCAAAATCAGCTTAAAATATAAACAACATAAAACATAACTTAAAAGGCCTTTTACAATCCGAAATAAAACCCAATGTAAAGTAATAACTAAAGTACCCAAATAGTAGAGTCTGAGTAAAACTTTATTAAAGCATGGCATGTGCACCCCGAGTCCATCCTTACTCCAAGTCCGCGTCTCGAGTCACCCGAAATGTCAAAGGAGAGGGTGAGTCGAGTGACTCAAGTGCAAATCCCGCTCCCAAAGAATCAACATGCTAACACACATCATACATAGCAACATGATTAATGCAACCCGAACCTAACCATCCATATCTCCTTTTCTACCCCGTGTGGTACCAAACCACCGGGTGGTGCCAAACCACTGGTGACATATAGTCACAATGTGCTCCCAAAGCACTGGTGTCCCAAAGACACAATATCCGTCAATGTGCTACCAAAGCACTGGTGTCCCAAAGACACAATTGTGCTACCAAAGCACTGGTGACCGAAGTCACAAATCCAATGATGATGGGGCCAACCCATCGTGTGTTACCAAAACACTAGCAGACGATCCCATATCTCAAGTGGGGCCAACCCACGGTGGTTAAACCACAGGGACAAGTCGCAATGAGGTGCCAAACCTCTGGTGTCCCAAAGACACAATGTGCTACCAAAGCACTGGTGACCGTAGTCACAAATCTGGTGATGGGGCCAACCCATCGTGTGTTACCAAAACACTGGCGTCAATCCCGTATAATCATCTGTGGGGCCAACCCACTGTGGTACTGAGCCATGGGACGAGACGCTGAGGTACCAAACCTCTGGAGGTGCCAAACCTCTGTGACCCAAAGTCACAAAGTGTGCTACCAAAAGCACCGGTGCTCACAACACAATACATCACTTTGCTCCCTCCTCTCAGATCACCCATCAACATGCCAAACTCATGTAATCATGAATATCATGCTATCATGCATATCATACTATCATGCATATCATGCCAATATGTCTAATCTCATACCCCATGTCACATATCCATAACCATGATATCATACAGATCATCAATAACTCATAATAATAGCACTGACTTACCCGAGTCCCAACTCGTACCCATGAGGGTATCATAATAGTCACCACTGTTTCATTAGTCATTGCACGAGTTATTAACGATATTACTAAATATAAGTGTGTTAGTATACACACCTGATAGCTACGAGTCTAAAGATCCCTACGAATCACTCTGAGTCCCTTGACTATCTGGCTCCTAGAATCGGCCAAAAGTAAACCATTAGGCAACCACAATATTCGGCCAACATAGGGTTAGGCACTAAGACCATTCGGCCATAACCAAATGAACCACAAGGGTTAGCGTTGGACCCTTACCTTGCTATTGGTTTGGTTTCCTACCAAACCTGAACCACAGTGGCCCTTCTTTGATCACCAATCGGCTACACCTTAAGAGAGGGTGGTTAATCCTTTGTCACCTTGACTTAATCAGATTTAAGCGAATAATGCATGAATGATATCTTACCATCACTTACCTAATCGGTTCACAAAGAGAGAAGGCTCCACCGACTACTTTCGATATTCAAGACCCTAACACAAGATGATAATCCCAAAAGGTTAACACCCTTCCAAACTGACCATAATCGACCCTTAACCAAAACACAACCAAATAAAGAACCAAAAGAGGGAGATATGGCCATTCGGCCTTGCACTTACCAACTCCCAACACCAAAATTCGCCAACCCCACACCAGGGAAGAGAGGAGATTCGGCCAAGGCTTCAAAAGAAAAGGATTCGGTCTTTAGGTGTTCAACACCCTTGGGTTCGGCTTAGTGAGAAAAGAATGAAAACAAGGGTGAGAAGGGATAGAGAAACGGCACTAATATTTAGGAAAGAAGGGAAATAAAAGATGAGTCAAAAATAAGAGAAACGGTGGAGGTGTTTGGAAGATGAGAGTTTCGCCTATCTAGGCTCAACCAAGAAGAAAATATGAGAAGAAGAGACTTTTTACTTTCGGCTCAAACAATTGAAATAGAAAAAGGGTTGAAAGAATAGGATTTCGGCTATTAAGAAAAGTTGAAACAAAAATAATTTAAGGCAACTAGGTGTTTGCACATTCGGTTTCAAAAGAAAGTGAAAGAGAATTCTTTAGGAATTCGATTTTGGTAAGACAAAAGGAGAATTTGGCTTGCCTCCAAGTGACCAAAAATGCAAGGTTGCCTATGTGAATTTCGGCCACCAACTCTCCCTACCAAACCGTCCCACTTCCCCACTCCATACCCCACAAATTCGGCCAAGAATCCCCCACTCACTCCCATTCACTCATTTGAAATGAGTGGACCAAGTCCCACTCCTAAATTCACTCCCTACCTTTCATTTGAAAGGTAAGACTTGGTCCAAGGTAGTGTTTGATTTGGCTTCTACCACTCCACCATGCCGTCCCAAAAAGCAACCAAAATGGGAATCCTGCTGCTCGAACAACTGGACCTCCACCCTTGAAGATGACGCCACACCTAGCTCCCAAGTGTCCCATGCCTTGCCACTTTGCCACTCCTTATTTATGCTTTAAAACTCCAATTAAAATTCTTAAACCCCAGCTCTTCCAACTCCTCTCACCTATGCCCAAAAATCAAAATTTTCTTACTCACTCAGGCATACACCTAGGCTATAATTAAGCCCCTAAGACATAAAAAAAATAGCAACACAGCACACTACAAACATGCAATAACATGCAGCCACAAAACAGCCCCCTAACCCGGGATATTACAGTTAGCTATATGCTACATCGTGGATGGCATTGGTTGCCTTTTTGGAGGAAAAAGGAGAGGGTGACTCGATAGTCCCCTGGTGTGTGGTAGGCTGGATAAGGGGGTGTGTAGCGGATGGACCCTAGGTTTGGGTGGGTTTCATGATTGCATTATTCCTTTTATGAAATAATATGAAAATGGGCCAAGCCCAATGAATAGGTATGTTTTGGGGACATACGTGGACATGGGTCAAACCCAGTGATCAGTGGACTAATGTGAAAAGGGCCTAGTCCAGTATTTGTGTATGACTTGAAGGTGGGCCAAGCCCAGATTGTGGTAATGTCTGAATAATTATACTTGCATGTTGCATTTGATAATTAAGATGTTATGTGGTTAGCATGTGGGTGGATTCCGATGGTTTAGTTACACACTGAGTCATTGTGACTCACCCAATCTCTTATCCAACATCGCAGGTAGAAGGATGATCGGACCGGGTTGGAGTGGATACAAGGTGGCCCATGCAAAGGACGTTTTAATATTTTCTTTATGCACTTTATTACCAAGTACTTGGAATCATTATGTTGTAATAAGAGCCTCTTAAGTTATTTGGTTTTCTTTTGGTAATTTATGTCTAAAGAGATTTGGGAATAATGTTACTTTTATGAACTAAGCTTAAACCACTTGAGTCTGATGTTTTAAATGTTTTCCAACCTAAGCAAGTTGACAACTAAGAGTTTTAAAGACGAAACCCGAGATTTCAAAGTAACCTGACGGTTTGCAAACAAACATGCCCAAGATTTCTGCTAGTAAAACTACTCTAAAAGAGTTTAGACACAAAGTTAAACGGCAACCTGTTTTCGCCAATAAGTTTTTCCCATAACATAACCAGATTCGGTCGTAGTGAATGGGCCGGGTTTGGGGATGTTACAGTTTGGTATCAGAGCCCGGTTCAAAACTCGGCTTTGAGGGTTTTAGGGCCCAAAAACGTTTTCAAAATGGGCTTTTTAAAAATATGGGCTTTTAAGAAATTTTTCAGGTAATCTGGCATGGCACCTGTATCTCCGACCCGAAGTCCACCAGGTAAGTACTTCGGACTTTTTAAGTGATTAGTTTGTATGAATTGTTATGGGTTTATTTGGGGCTCGTAGATTAGAATATTAGGGCTATTGGACCCTAGGAATAGTCTACTCAAACATATGCATAAAACTTAAGGTTACTAAACAAACCTGTGATTAAGTCGCCGAGTTAAGGTGTGGCAACCATTGTGCGCATGTCTAGGAGTGGATCCTAAGAGCTTGGTACTTAGCGGTCCTCGTGACTCACCTCCTCTTCGCAGAATCCTACAGTGCGCGACCACGGTTCACCTTAACCAAGAGGACTTGTTCACAGGCTAAACCGATTAATAAAACCCGAAAGGGAATTAGCCTTGCTGTTTTTAAAACCCTTAGTTTTAAAATTTCCAAAATTTACCCCTTTGGTTTGTGAAACTCTAAATCAGATTTTGAAAGATGTTTTCTCGATTTACCAAAATCACCAAAAATACCTCTATAGGAAAAAGACGAAATTACCCCTGGGTAGGAAGGAAACTTGATTGCTCGAAAGAACTACTCTCGGAAACTTCATTGCATAAAATTGCTCGTGGATAAAACAGTGAAACAATAATTTCTAATTCATAAAACTTTCTAAACAGATTAAATCGAGCGCTAGAGATGAGTTCTAGGGGACGCGGAGAGGAAGAATGACGACTTGAGAACCGGTAGGTCCGGCTATGGGTCGAAAGCGAAGTGCCGCCAAAGCGGTGGATGTAGAGGAACAAGATCCGATAAGTGAAGAGACGCAGTGTCGCGAGCTATGTTACGCGTGCTTGACAAGTGGCAAGAGCTAGTAGGGAAATGGAGCTCGGAAGTCGCGGCCCGCAGAGGCTTAGGTCTAACGGGGTGAAGTTTTTAGGGAGTATCTGGAGTAGCTCCGAACGTGGCGGAGTATTGGCTAGAAGGAGTCGAGAGAATTATGGGACGACTTGGATTGCGCCCCAGGAGGAAAAGCTTAAAGGTGCTTGTTTAGCTTCTACGGGATGAGGCTTATCGATGGTGGCTCATCACAAACACGGTGTCTTGTGGTCGATTGGATTGGGACTACTTTAAGGAAAAGTTTGAAGGAAAATACGTTGGAGCAAGCTACTTAGATGCGCAAAGGAAAGCGTTTCTAAATCTGGTGCAAGGAAATAAGTCGATAGCGGAATACTGAAGCGAGTTTGTGCGGCTAAGTCAATATGCTAAGGAATTGTGGCCACCGACTATGAAAGGTGCGTCCGGTTTGAAGATGGATTGCGAGATGAGCTTGAGTCTTGATCGCTCCGCAGAGGGAAAGAGACTTCGCGGTGCTAGTGGAGAAAGCTCGTATAGCCGGAAGAAGTTAAGAGGACGATAAGGGAAAACCGAGAAAAGAAGAGGAACGAGAATAAGAGAAATATTGGGTCGTCAAAGCGGCATCGTTTGGTAATGTCCGAGAAAAGACCAAAGATCGAGAATCTCGTAAGTGCACTTGTACCGGTGGATCGGAATCGTTCTTGTGCTCGATGTGGAAGACCTCACACAGGAGAGTGCTGGGGAAATAGTAAAGAATGTTTTCGATGTGGATCTAAGGCACATTTGGTCAAGAATTGTCCTCAAGCGACGAGGGGTCGTGGTTCAAGTCATGGAAGGAATGGTTCTAGTCGGAGTCAACCAAGGATGTGATATTAGGTAAGCTCCTTTGCTTGGGTACTTGCGTTAATTACTTTGTTTGCTTATAAGTTAGCCTTTCCTGTGTTGCTAAGGGAGGTGTTTCGAATTTTGAGTGCGAACTTAGAGGCTATGATTGGGAAGTATGTTAGCTCTTTAAGATCAGAGTGGCGCAGCGTAAGCGTAAGGTGGTAAGATAGGTTGTATGGACGTTTGGTAGTAAAGTAATTTCGAGGACGAAATTATTTTAAGGAGGGTAGAATTGTAACACCCTAGTTTTAGGGGTTAGGCATTTGGTGCTAGCTCGAGTGTTGGCACACTTCAGGGTGTGTTTGGGTAAGTTTTAGGGGTCCTGAGAACCCTAGGTAGTGGGGGAACGCTTTGGAAAATTTTTAGTTTTAGGGGCTAAAAAGGAGAACTTGGATAGAGGGGGCTTTAAGAGAATTTTTGGTGGAGTTTTGGCATAAAGAGTGGCTTGGAAGAGTGGCAAGGAGGCGCCACTTAGAGCATGGAGAAGTGACGCCATTTGCGAGAGGAAGGGGCTCGGGTTCGATTCGCAAGGGTAGCATTTTGGGCATTCTTTTTTGCGTCATTTTGGTGGGGTGGATGGACGGTTTGAAAGGCTTAAAAAGTGGAGAAGACTTGGTCATCTTTTTTTAAATTTTGCTAGGTAAAAGTTGACTTATTCAAACTTTTAAAATGGATGGTGGGGAGGGATTTTAGGAGAAATTTTAGGACTATTTTTGGGGGGTTGGAGCTTGGCTTTTTAGTATAAATAGGGGGAGGGGGGATGCTCATTTCATTCATCCATCTGCCTCCTCTCCTCTCTTCTCCTCTCCTTTGCCGAATTTTGTTCCCCATCTCCAAAGCCTGTTGGCCGAACCCTCCACTCTCCCTATTTCCCTTCCTTTTCACTTCCAAAACTGAAAGTACACCCCACACTTCTTTTGTCCCTCCTTTAAAATACCTCTTTGGCCGAAATTGCTATTCCTCTCCTTGATTTAATTAGTAGCCGAATCTACCCTTTGCCGAATTTTCTTCTCTCAACTTGATAGCACTTGGGGCCGAGTGTTAGCTTAGATCTTTTCGAGTTCCGTGACTGAGATACTTGGGGTTTTAGTGGTCGGCCAAGCCTCCGTTGTAGCAGTCAGTTTGGTCAAGTGGAGGTAAGATTGCTTATTAAGGTTAAGTGCTTAAGTGGTGTTTTGGGGGTTAACCTGTTTACCTGATTAAGCTTTTGCATGGAGGCCACAACCAGTCAGTGGGCAAGGGAAGGCCCTGTCCCAAAGTTCAAGAGAAGAGCGGTTTCTGGCACATGCGTGATTGGCCACCGGGGTGTGGGCGACCACGAACGTTAAGCAAATAGCCGTAGTTTCGCTGACGATAGCGTCGAGGATCGAGAGTCTAGAACTCCTAGTAATAAGGTGTGTAATTAACCATTGTCTCCGGATTTGAGTATATCTGCTTATGTTGTATGATGCTAATAAGTGCGATTAAATGTGGAAATGGTACCCTTAAGGGGTATGAAGATGATCGGAGTTAGTAGCAAAGTTTGTAATTATGTGAACACCGATTTTATTGTGTGAGAATGCCTATGATTGTAAATAGCATGCACATGCATCATCTACGATTATATCATGTTACATGTGCATGGGTGGGTTTATGAAAAGAAGGTGCGGGTGTACTTCGAGTGCGTGGTTGATGTCGACTTTGTGCTACATCGTGGATTAGCGCCGGCGAGGTCGCGTTGTGGATCTTTGCGATTTAGTTCGCGTGGTTACCTTGATTGATATCGACTTATGCCATATCGTGGCTTGATGGATTGCTGTGTGCTCCATCGTGGTTTGATGTTAGCTATATGCTACATCGTGGATGGCATTGGTTGCCTTTTGGAGGAAAAAGGAGAGGTGACTCGATAGTCCCCGGTGTGTGGTAGGTTTGGATAAGGGGGTGTGTAGCGGATGGACCCTAGGTTTGGGTGGGTTTCATGATTGCATTATTCCTTTTATGAAATAATATGAAAATGGGCCAAGCCCAATGAATAGGTATGTTTTGGGGACATACGTGGACATGGGTCAAACCCAGTGATCAGTGGACTAATGTGAAAAGGGCCTAGTCCAATGATTTGTGTATGACTTGAAGGTGGGCCAAGCCCAGATTGTGGTAATGTCTGAATAATTATACTTGCATGTTGCATTTGATAATTAAGATGTTATGTGGTTAGCATGTGGGTGGATTCCGATGGTTTAGTTACACACTGAGTCATTGTGACTCACCCAATCTCTTATCCAACATCGCAGGTAGAAGGATGATCGGACCGGGTTGGAGTGGATACAAGGTGGCCCATGCAAAGGACGTTTTAATATTTTCTTTATGCACTTTATTACCAAGTACTTGGAATCATTATGTTGTAATAAGAGCCTCTTAAGTTATTTGGTTTTCTTTTGGTAATTTATGTCTAAAGAGATTTGGGAATAATGTTACTTTTATGAACTAAGCTTAAACCACTTGAGTCTGATGTTTTAAATGTTTTCCAACCTAAGCAAGTTGACAACTAAGAGTTTTAAAGACGAAACCCGAGATTTCAAAGTAACCTGACGGTTTGCAAACAAACATGCCCAAGATTTCTGCTAGTAAAACTACTCTAAAAGAGTTTAGACACAAAGTTAAACGGCAACCTGTTTTCGCCAATAAGTTTTTCCCATAACATAACCAGATTCGGTCGTAGTGAATGGGCCGGGTTTGGGGATGTTACAGAAGAAATGCCCAATAAGCAAGCAAGAAGAAGAAGAATAGTGTGATTAAAGTTTCGGCTATTTAGAGAGAAAAGATCAAGCAAGATTCGGCCATCAAAATATTGGTTTAAGAAGAAGAGAGAAGGATTGAAGAAATGGTGAAAAAGAAAATGAGAGATGGAAAAAGAGTGCTAGATAGTTTCAGCTAACAAAGGGAAAATGAGCAAAATGAGGTGAGTGTTTTGGCAACAAAGGAGAAAGGTGAACAATTTTGGCTTTAGAGTTTCGGCAAGCAAAGGAGAAAGAATTGGAAAAGAAAACACCAAAATGCTAAAAGAAAACAAGCCTCTCACGCACCAAAACTTTGTAAAAAGCTATATGAAATTTGGCTCCCTCATTCCCCCTACCAAAACCGTGCATCTCTTTACCAAAAAGATCAAGGTTGACCAAAAATTCTTTCCCAAAGACCTTCCACAAAATCGGCCAACATGTTCCCCTCCCTTATCCCTTTCCTTTATTTCTTTCCTTGTTTTTCCCTTGCTTTCCTCCTTACCATATTCCTTAGTCTTCTTTCCATCACTAGAAAGTCTTCCTTTCCTTATTTATAGCCATGGCCGACACTTTGGAAAGAGGCACAAAAAAATTAATCCAAAAAAAATTGCACTAGGTGGGATTCGAAATCCACTCCTTAAGCCTCTTCATGTGACGCCACACCACTCTGCTACTAGCTCCACTTGTGCTAGCAAAATACACACTTAATTCCTTAAGTCTTGATGCCACTTACCTTCTCTTCTTAAAGTGCTTAATCACAAAAATTTTACTAAGGCCCAACTCAACCCAAAGTCTCCTTAGGACCCCTAAACATACACAATTAACATTCTTAACTAGCCTAACGCATGATATAATACAAAACATAAAATCCCGAATTTCAGGATGTTACACGAGTGGATCCTTGACATTTTTTTGGCTTTCAACCAAACAATCTTCTTCGCTATTCTCGTACCACGAACTGTTTCAAGTGTGGGCTCTAACCAATCGAATCAAAAAACAAAACTAGAAAAAGTTTTCTTTACTTTTTGGGATGAAAATAAAAATTCTCTATTTAAAATAGAAACCAACAGAACTGTTATTCCAGAAAAATATATATAATAGTTAAGAATAAATTCTCTCTATTTTTCGACAGAGTAACAATATCTTCAAGTTATGTAAATAGCTCTACTAATGCCATCTATTTATAAGGAGAGAAGGTAGAACCCTTGTTAAGTTGTAGATGTTTATTTCAAATAGAAAAACAACTTCCTAATCCAACTAGGAGAGGGAGAGAGGCTGATAGGGTGTGTTTCCCCTCATACATATTATGATGGGGATTCATGCCTCATTATATTGGGCCTTATTATATGTGCTTTCTAGACTTTTAACCTAGCACTTTATAATTTAGTCCAACCTAATACATATTTTTCTATTTTCCAAAATAAACATTAATTTTCCAATTAAATAATTTTCTCATCCCAATTTTACCCATGGTAAAATTATGATGATTTTACCCTGGTAAAATTTCCAAGAAAATATATTCAATATTTCACAACTCAACTTGTTCACTATGACTGAATGATTTATTTTCATTTTCGAGCTTTAAAACAACACAAAAACATAAACTCAGTATTTTGATCATTTCTGATTAATCTATGTACATTTGCAAATGAATCATTTCTCATTTTCATTTTCATTTCCATTTATTCATTTTGGAGAAAACCATAATCATTTATGAATGTTTTCCATTTCTTTATTTCTATTTATTTTGTTCATTTTCGATTCAGCACACAATTTATTTATGGTTTCAACAAGCTAGCGGAGGGACCTATTAGACATATGTAATCAGGGCTCAAATGATTTATAATTATGTTCCAGCTTTTTGCCTATTAATTATTGACCTGTTGTCATATGTAGTAGTCAATTAAGGTCAATTCTGCACTTAAAGAGTTTGTTTTCTAAGAAATTTAGGATTTTAATTTACGTTTTCAGTAATTAGGTCTTAGGATAGATGATCATATGTCAGAGTCTTAAAAATTTATATAATGAATGATCTAGCCTAGAAACTAACTGTGACAACGATTGAGGTAAGCGCACCTATCGAACAGTAGTATAGTTTAGTGGCAAGACCGGAATGTCGAACCCAAAGGAACCAAAAGTGCTAATACTAACTTTCTTTATATTATTTAGCCTAATAATTGAAGTGAATTATTGTTTAATTTAAAATTAACTAACTACTAAGCTAAATATGCTAAGACACAAAGAATGAAAATGGGAAATACTTGTGGGAAAAACCAATTGATTAAGACAATACCCAAGGAGGAATCTATAACACCCCAAACCCGGCCCATTCGTTACAACCGAATTTGAAATGCCACTGCGGAAAACGTTTGAAAATATTCTTGCTTAAAAGTAAATACCATTAAAGTAATTTAAAACATTCTTAAGTAAAAATCAAGTTGTTATAAAAATATCCGGATTAAAACTTTAATAAATATTTCCAAGTATAAAATTGCCGAAAATTTAAACATTTCCAAATATTAATTTAAAAGTCATCCAAATTAAACATAATAAAATGCTCAAATACTTTAATCGGGCCTTATTACAATAATTACTTAAACCAAAGTACTTAATAATAAACTGATTGAAATAATCAAAACGTCTTCTGCATGGGCCACCTCGTATGCACTCTAACCCGGTCCGATCATCATATCACCTGCGATGTTTAAAAGGTTGGGTGAGTCATACAGACTCAGTGTGTAATTAAACCACTAAATTCCACCCACATGTTAACCACATAATTACCCACATGTCAGATATTAATGTAACATTATTTACATGAGTTCACTTATTGGGCTTGGCCCATATCCATATCAATAGAGTTCACATATTGGGCTTGGCCCATAACCATATCACATTCTTATAATAGTGTAATTAACCACATGTTTCCACATACTGGGCTTGGCTCATTACCACATTGAATCCACTTCACATACTGGGCTTGGCCCATTTCACATTAATCCACATCACATATTGGGCTTGGCCCATTTCCACACTTATTCACATGCAAAGTTATGCAATTATGAAGCCCAACCCAGCCTAGGGTCCATCCTCTACACACCCCTTATCCACCTACCACACACGAGGATTATTAAATCACCCTCTCCTTTTTACTCCAATATGGCAACAAATGCCGTCCACGTGCAATTAAGCACAATAATCCACAACGCGACCTCAGTCAGCGCCAATCCACGATGTAGCCATAGCTAACACTAAAACCACGATGGGACACATAGTCACTCATCAACCACGATATGGCACATAGCTCATATCAACCACGATGAGGCACAGAGCTACTCATCAAACCACGCGAACTTAATCGCAAATAATCCACAACGTGACCTCAGTCAACGTCAATCCACGATGTAGCTCAAGGCTAACATCAAACCACGTACTCGAAGTACACCCTGTCCTTCTTTCATAACCCACCCATGCACATGCAACATAAAATAATGCCATGATAATGCATGTACATGTTATTTAGTATATTATCACATATTCACATCAATAATCACATTTTATCAGATTCAGTACTTACCGGATTATCGACATACCCCTTGAGGGTATCCATCTCATAACTTTTACTGCACTTGTTAGTACACAATCAACACATACAGATATAGCAAAAACCCGGAAAACGGTGGGTTAATCACACACCTTATTACTTGGAGTTCTAAACTCTCGATCCCGATGCTATCGCTAAGCGAAACTACGGCTACACCGCCTATTTTGTTTGCTCTCGTGATTTAGTCCACACCCGGTGGCCAATCTCGAATCGCTAAAAAGCAGATCTTTTCTTAAACTTTGGGGTAGGGACCTTCCCTTTTCCTTCTTGACTGATATTTGCATCCATCAGTATAATCTTAATCAGAAAATCCCGTTAATCACCAATATACGAAATCTTAACCAAATATTCACAACTTGACATACCTACCAAAATTGGATCTCGAATCCCGAAACCCTTTGATTACCTCTGTCGAAATACCTAAATCACCATAGGCAGAATCGGTCAACACTAAAACCAATTTAATGGCCTAAGGCCGAATAGCACATACTACCATACCTTGAATAGTCGAAACCAAGAGACTCCTCTAATGCTTCCTTCCTGAAATCACCCTCCTAGGTTCGGCCACCGAAGAGAATTAGATTCAAGGTCTCAGCTTTTAAAACTCACAACAAGATTCGGCTAATCCCTTCAGAGAGTGATGAAAAATTATTCGGCTATCAAAGAACAAGTATGGAGTTGAGGTTATAGGAAAGAAAAGAAGAAAAGGAGAGGTTTAAGAGAATACGGCAATGGCAAGTTTAAGAGAGGCTTTGATTTAATCAAAGTAAAAAAAAGGAAAAGATGTGATAGAAGAAGAAAAATAAATGCATAAAGGGGTCTAACCTTCGGCTTTTGTCAAATGAAAATAAAGTGCAAATTCGGCAATAACCAAGATGAAAAGAAAGTGTTTTAGAAAAAAAAGAATTTGGCACACCCAAGAGCTAATTTTCGGCACACACTACTAGCTCTTCATAGCCGAAATTTGCTACCCCAAGGAGTCCTATATTCGGCCATTGCTCATCCCATAACAAATCCCAATTTAATCTCTTATTCAAATAAATAAGATAAAGTAGCAATTATCTTCCATCTTATCCCCTAATCACCTCTTTAAAAAAATAAAATAAGGCCACCCTTATCTTCTATCTTAACTAAATAAATAAAATAAATAAAGCCATATTTATCCTACCTCTTCAAATAAATAAATAAAATAAAATAATAATAATATCACTCCCCCAGCCGAATTTAAAAACAACATTAAGCTTATCCATTTGAGAGTCCATGTGCAGACCACCAGCTTTCTCTCCACCCCTTCACGCCAGCAGCAAAAATAAAAAAACCCCAACTGCAGCTTCCATGGTTCGAACATGGGACCTGTTGGGACAAGCGACCAGGTAGCGCCCCAGGCCATTCGGCCAAAGCGTTATTTTGTGATATAAACTCGCCCCAATTTCTTTTAAGAGCTCTTTCCTTAGCTCCCCCTTGTCTTAACGCCAAAGACAAAAATAAAACACCCCTTGCTGCCGCCGCGTTTCGAACCCAGGCCCTTGTTAGCGTTATATCCAGGCCCTTAAGTGACGCATGGAAGCCACTTTACCAAGGCTGGTTTTTATGCCAACAAGCCTAAGATTTTTCCCTTAAGGCCTTTTCAGCCCAGCTCCCTTTTGACGCAAAAATAAAAGGTCTCTGATGCACCCCGCGTTACTCGAACCTCTTTCCCTTGGCACTTCCTTTGCACCTTAGCGCCCCAAGCCACTTTGCCAATTCATTTCTTGTGTCCTAAACTCCACAAAATTCTTTTAAGGCCTTTTTGCCTAGTTCCCCTTTTTACACTTAAATCCAAATTTTTTTTCCAAAGCATTCCCTTATAATTTAAAGTTCCCGAAACGCTTAAAACATGCCCAAACATACTCCAAGCCTACTATCACTCGAATTATGCACGAACGCATAACCCCTAATCTAGGATGTCACAGTTCTACCCTCCTTAAAATAATTTCGTCCTCGAAATTACTTACTATCAAGCAATCGTGCATTCTTAACTCATCACCCTACTCTACCGCTGCGCACTCTGATCTTAACAAAACTAACACATTCCTTAGATACTATCTCAAGATTCGCATTCAAAGTTCCTTACACTTCACTAGCATACAAACACGAACTATCTTTAAAGCAATAAATAAAAAAAAGGGAACTTACCCGCTATCACATCCTTGGTTTGTCTCACCTCCGAACCTTCAGACTCCTGCTTGGGGTTCCACGACCTTGACCTCGAGCCCTATCCATCACTTGAGGACATTTCTTAACCAAATGAGCCTTAGATCCACACCGAAAACATACCTTACTATTTCCCCAACATTCTCCTAAATGAGCTCTCCCACACTTAACACACGAACGGTTCCGATTTACATCAACTGGTGCACGTACAGGATTCTCGATCCTTGGTCTTTTCGGGACATTACCAAATGATGCTAACGGTCCAAAACTTCTCTTATTCTCGTTCCTATTCTTTTCTCGGTTTTCTCTTATAGTCTTCTTAACCTCTTCAGCGATCCGAGCTTTCTCCACCAGAATGGCGAAGTCCCTTTCTCTCTGCGAAGCGATCAACTCCCGCAACTCATCTCGCAAACCCATCTTGAATCGAACACACCTTTCATAATCGGTAGCCACGATTCCTTTGGCGTCTTGACTTAGTCGCACAAATTCACTTCATACTCCGCTCTGACTTATTCCCTTGTACTAGATTTAGAAACGCTTTCCTTTGCGAGTCCAAGTAGCTAGCTCCTACGTACTTTCCTTCAAACTTGGCCTTAAAGTAATCCCAATTCAATCGATCTACCGGTACACCTTGTTTGACAGTGAGCCACCATCGATAAGCTTCGTCTCGAACAACGAAAACAAAGACCCTTCAGCTTTTCCTCATCCAGTGCAGTCCAAATTGTCCATAATCCTTTCGATGCTTCCAACCAATACTCACGCTACATTCGAGCTACTCACGATACTCCTCTAAAAACTTCAGCCCCGTTCGACCTGAGTCTTTCCGACACTGACTTTCGAGCTCCGTTTCCTACACTAGCTCCTGCTACTCGCTCGAGCACTCGCAACATGGCCCGCGATACTGCGTCATCTTCTCCTGTCTGATCTTGATCCTCCGCGCCCACTTCTTTGGCGGCGGCACTTCATTCGACCCATGGCGGACCTCCTGCCGGTTCCGATCTGACCATTCTACCTCTACCGCGTCCACGACGACCACGTCCCCTAGAACTCATTTCTAACGTCGCGGTTTATCTGATTAAAAAGTTTTATGCATCAGACTTTTGTTCCACTTATTAACCGCGAACAATTTTATGAAATGAAGATATTTAGAAGTAGTCCTTTCGATCACACAAAGGTTCAGTTCAAGTTCACTATTCTACTTCAGAATATCACATTCATTTCTCAATAAAGGCACATTCATTCATCAACATATTCATTCAGTGGTATCCACCACCCACACTCACTATTCGAACATTGCTGTCCGTTTCTATCCCAGGGGCATTTTTGTCATTTTTCCTATAAGGGTATTTTGGTAATAAATCGGGGTAAATTTGAAAATATTTATAAATCATAGGCATTTCAAAATTTTCGAAACTTGTGGGTATTTTGAAAATCTCTACAAATCGAAGGTAATACAAAAATTTTAGAAATCGGGGTCATTTTGGTAATTTTTGTAAGTCGAAAGCGCCTTAAAGTAAATTTTCCAAGTCAGAGTATTTTAATATTTCACAAAATAAGGTTTTTGGTATTTTTGTAAAGTAGAAATATTTTAGCAAACGTCGAGGGTATTTTTGAAAATCTTAAAAAAACTAAGGGTATTTCAGTAATTTACAATACAGGGGCATTTTTGTAATTTTGTAAATCGGAGATATTTTGGACAAATTTTCACAATAATTTTTTACTACAATTAAGAGGGTAATTTAGGGATTCTAAAACTAGGAATTTTATAAAACTGCATGGCTAGCCCCTTTCGGGTTTTAATCGTTGATTTAGCCCGCGAATAAGTCCTCTTGGTTAGGGTGAACCGTAGCTACGCACCATGTAGGATTCCAGCGAAGAGGAGGTGAGTCACTAGGACTGCTTAAGTACCAGGCTCTTCCGGATCCAATCCTAGACATGCGCACAATGGTTGCCACACCCTAGCTCGGCGACTTAGTTCACAGGTTTGTTTAATAGTCCTTAAGTCTTATGCATGTGTTTGAGTGCACTAGCCCTAGGGTTCAATAGCCTTAATATTCTAATCTACGAGCCCAAATAAGCCCATAACAGTTCACATAAAAAAATTACTTCAATAATTAGAAGTGCTTACACGTGGACTTGGGTAGGAGATACAGTGCCATGCCGTAAAAACACGAAATAAAAGCCCATATTTTGAAAAGCCCATTTTCAAAAACATTTTTAGACCCAAAACCTCAAAGCCGAGTTTTGAACAGGCTCGATACCAAATCAGTAGCACCCCAAACCCGGCCCATTCGTTCTGACCAAATTTGAAATGCCATCATGCGGAAAATGTTTGAAAATATTCTTGCTTAAAAGTAAATACCATTAAAAATTTGTTGCCTTTAATAAAACATTTTCGTAATTTAAAACATTCTTAAGTAAAAATCAAGTTGTTATAAAAATATCCTGGATTAAAACTTTAATAAATATTTCCAAGTATAAAATTGCGAAAATTTAAACATTTCCAAATATTAATTTAAAAGTCATCCAAATTAAACATAATAAAATGCTCAAATACTTTAATCGGGCCTTATTACAATAATTACTTAAACCAAAGTACTTAATAATAAACTGATTGAAATAATCAAAATGTCTTACACTGCATGATGGCCACCTCGTATGCACTCCAACCCGGTCCGATCATCATATCACTGCGATGTTTAAAAGGTTGGGTGAGTCATACTGACTCGATGTGTAATTAAACCACTTGAATTCCACCCACATGTTAACCACATAATTACCCACATGTCAGATATTAATGCAACATTATTTACATGAGTTCACTTATTGGGCTTGGCCCATATCCATATCAATAGAGTTCACATATTGGGCTTGGCCCATAACCATATCACATTTTTATAATAGTGTAATTAACCACATGTTTCCACATCTTTGGCTTGGCCCATTACCACATTGAATCCACTTCACATACTGGGCTTGGCCCATTTCACATTAATCCACATCACATATTGGGCTTGGCCCATTTCCACACTTATTCACATGCAAAGTTATGCAATTATGAAGCCCAACCCAGCCTAGGGTCCATCCTCTACACACCCCCCCTTATCCACCTACCACACACGAGGATTATTAAATCACCCTCTCCTTTTACTCCAATATGGCAACAAATGCCGTCCACGTGCAATTAAGCACAATAATCCACAATGCGACCTCGGTCGGCGCCAATCCACGATGTAGCCATAGCTAACACCAAAACCACGATGGGACACATAGTCACTCATCAACCACGATATGGCACATAGCTCATATCAACCACGATGAGGCACGCGAGCTACTCATCAAACCACGCGAACTTAATCGCAAATAATCCACAACGTGACCTCGATCCAACGTCAATCCACGATGTAGCTCAAGGCTAACATCAAACCACGTACTCAAGTACACCACATGTCCTTCTTTCATAACCCACCCATACACATGCAACATAAAATAATGCCACGCTAATGCATGTACATGTTATTTAGTATATTATCACATATTCACATCAATAATCACATTTTATCAGATTCGGTACTTACCGGATTATCGACATACCCCTTGAGGGTATCCATCTCATAACTTTTACTGCACTTGTTAGTACACAATCAACACATACAGATATAGCAAAAACCCGGAAAACGGTGGGTTAATCACACACCTTATTACTTGGAGTTCTAAACTCTCGATCCCGATGCTATCGCTAAGCGAAACTAAGGCTACCTGCCTATTTTGCTGCTCTGACGCTGGTCCACACCCCGGTGGCCAATCTCGAACTGCCGAAACAGATCTTTTCTTAAACTTTGGGGTAGGGACCTTCCCTTTTCCTTCTTGACTGATATTTGCATCCATCAGTATAATCTTAATCAGAAAATCCTGTTAATCACCAATATACGAAATCTTAACCAAATATTCACAACTTGACATACCTACCGAAATTGGATCTTGAATCCCGAAGCCCTTTGATTACCTCTGTCGAAATTCCTAAATCACCATAGGCAGAATCGGTCAACACTAAAACCAATTTAATGGCCTAAGGCCGAATAGCACATACTACCATACCTTGAATAGTCGAAACCAAGAGACTCCTCTAATGCTTCCTTCCTGAAATCACCCTCCTAGGTTCGGCCATCGAAGAGAAATAGATTTTAGGTCTCAGCTTTTAAAACTCACAACAAGATTCGGCTAATCCCTTCAGAGAGTGATGAAAAATTATTCGGCTATCAAAGAACAAGTATGGAGTTGAGGTTATAGGAAAGAAAAGAAGAAAAGGAGAGGTTTAAGAGAATACGGCAATGGCAAGTTTAAGAGAGGCTTTGATTTAATCAAAGTAAAAAAAAAGGAAAAGATGTGATAGAAGAAGAAAAATAAATGCATAAAGGGGTCTAACCTTCGGCTTTTGTCAAATGAAAATAAAGTGCAAATTCGGCAATAACCAAGATGAAAAGAAAGTGTTTTAGAAAAAAGAATTTGGCACACCCAAGAGCTAATTTTATTTCACACTACTAGCTCTTCATAGCCAAATTTGCTACCCCAAGGAGTCCTATATTCGGCCATTGCTCATCCCATAACAAATCCCAATTTAATCTCTTATTCAAATAAATAAGATAAAGTAGCAATTATCTTCCATCTTATCCCCTAATCACCTCTTTAAAAAAATAAAATAAGGCCACCCTTATCTTCTATCTTAACTAAATAAATAAAATAAATAAAGCCATATTTATCCTACCTCTTCAAATAAATAAATAAAATAAAATAATAATAATATCACTCCCCCAGCCGAATTTAAAAACAAAATTAAGCTTATCCATTTGAGAGTCCATGTGCAGACCACCAGCTTTCTCTCCACCCCTTCACGCCAGCAGCAAAAATAAAAAACACCAACTGCAGCTTCCATGGTTCGAACACGGGACTGTTGGGACAAGCGACTGTGCGCCCTGAGCCATTCGGCCAAAGCGTTATTTTGTGATATAAACTCGCCCCAATTTCTTTTAAGAGCTCTTTCCTTAGCTCCCCCTTGTCTTAACGCCAAAGACAAAAAATAAAACACCCCTTGCTGCCGCCGCGTTTCGAACCCAGGCCCTTGTTACCGTTATATCCAGGCCCTTAAGTGGCGCATGGAAGCCACTTTACCAAGGCCGATTTTTATGCCAACAAGCCTAAGATTTTTCCCTTAAGGCCTTTTCAGCCCAGCTCCCTTTTGACGCAAAAATAAAAGGTCTCTGATGCACCTCGCGTTACTCAAACCTCTTTCCCTTGGCACTTCCTTTGCACCTTAGCGCCCCAAGCCACTTTGCCAATTCATTTCTTGTGTCCTAAACTCCACAAAATTCTTTTAAGGCCTTTTTGCCTAGTTCCCCTTTTTACACTTAAATCCAAATTTTTTTCCAAAGCATTCCCTTATACTTTAAAGTTCCCGAAACCCTTAAAACATGCCCAAACATACTCCAAGCCTACTATCACTCGAATTATGCACGAACGCATAACCCCTAATCTAGGATGTCACAGAATCCACCTAGACTTCAATTGTTATTTAACTCTGAACCAGACGATTTATTCACTTGACCTGATCCGTAAGATTCCTTAATTTATATTAATACCTCTCTTGAGGCTACTAACGTCTAACCCTAGGTTGATTAATTGAAATCTCTTTCTAATTAAAACCCCTAAGATTGCATTAACTCGATCTATGGACTCCCATATTAGGTTTAACCCTAATCCGGCAGATTTTCGTCATCCTATCTCTAGGGTTGCGATTAACTCCGCTTAATTATGCTAGATCTACTCTTAGACAGGGACTTTTGCTCCACTGCCTAAGCACATCAATACTTGAATCAATACCCTGAAATATCAAAGCAAGAATTAAGAACACATAATTAAGAACAAATCAAGTATTTATCATATAGTTCAGAAAACAATAACAAGATCCGTCTTAGGTTTCATCCCCCTCAAGTATCTGAGGGGTTTAGTTCATAATAATAAAAGAATACATCTCAGAAGAAAAGATAAAACAAAACATAAGAAAACCCTAAAACCCCCTGAAGGAATTGAAGGAGAGATCCCCTGTCTTGAGTATGATTTTGGCTTCTTGAGATGAATCAACTGGCTTTCTTCGAGTAAATTCCATGATTCTGACCTCTCTGGCTTGGCTCCTTGGCCTAGCTGGACTCCCCCGACAAAACAGCCCTCTAGGGTGTTTATATAGGCTTTTGGAATGGCTTTCTTTGCTTCTAAGTACCCTATTCCGAGTGAAATTCCTCTTTGTCACGGCAGGGACACGCCCGTGTGGCAAGCTCGTGTGAATCGACTTCAGGCCGTGTTCGAGCCTGCTAAAGGGGCACGGCCATGTGCTTTGGGCCCAGGCCGTGTTGATTTCCTACTTTGGCCCATTTGGCCCGTTTTAAGCCCATTTTTCGTTCTTTTCATCCTCATATGCTCTCCTTAGTATAAAACATGAAATTAAAGGATTAAGAGCACCAAATTCCATAATTCAAGGGATAAATCATCCAAAAGCATGCTAAATGTGGAGAAAAAATATGTTACTATTACGGTTTATCAAATACCTCCACACTTAAGCTTTTGCTTGTCCTCAAGCAAAATTCTCAACTCACAATTAAAACGAACTTCCTCAATTCATAACCTTCATCAACAATGTTTCAGCATAATTCATAGGTAATTCATACATTGATAATTTAACCAGAAAGTTCCTAAAGATTCAAACAATCAAAGTCATAGTTCTTATAGTACGAAAAATAGGTGTTTCCCCTTACCTAAATAATTACCTTTGATTCAAAATCGACAAGGATTGACATCTTCACTAAAGATTCACTCAA
Organism: Gossypium sturtianum; assembly: GCA_025698515.1. NCBI lineage: Eukaryota > Viridiplantae > Streptophyta > Magnoliopsida > Malvales > Malvaceae > Gossypium > Gossypium sturtianum. The sequence continues at coordinate 25,989,315 of CM046952.1, forward strand.
ATCACTCAAAGTGTTTAAGGTTCAAAAATAAGCACTCAGATGTCGAACATGAAAAGTTAATCCAATAGGCTTGCATGAAAATCAAATCTCCACCACTATAATATGAGATGACACACAAATCAAAAGGTCTTTAAAAGGGTTGTAACGGGGCTTGGGTTAAAGGTATGGATAAAGGCTTGAATTAGAGGGTTAGTATCGAGACTGAATTGAAAAATTACCTAACTAAAAAGTTATACTAATACTAAATAATTACATCACAGAAACTTAATACTAATAACATGAGCTTCTTCTAAAGATAATGAAATTAACAGTTTGAGCTCAAATAACATAGAACTAATAATGAATATACTTCGTTTTTTTAAAGAACAAATCAAGTACAATATAAAATTTAATAACTAAAATAAAGGAAATAGTTAAGTAACCGATCAAATCAAATCTCGATATAAGGGTAGACAAGAAAAATGGTGATAGCAAATACAAGATGGGTTTTGGGTTAATATTAATGGGTGAGTCAATAAAAGGGTTGTTAAGATCAAAGGGGTTCACTAGGGGTTAATTATGGAGGTAGGCTTTTTGGGAGTAAGTGGGTTAAAACCTAGGTGCCTTTATCATCTCAGTATATCAAATCAAAGGTGTGGTCTCGACATGTATAATCGAAGCAAGTTCTAGAATAACAAATCAATGTTGACACACTCATAATCAATAAAGTGAGCAAGAAAAAAAAATGCTCTAAAAGGCTCAAAATCTCAAAAAAATTATGGGTTTTTGATATCAACGTTGTAAATTTCAAACTTTAAGGTAATACTTAAATTCAGGTAGACAACCTAACAAAATTTTTAATTCTGAAAAATAGACTTATCATGCTTGATTCTCTAGTCTCCTAAAGTTTAAATCATCACTGCATAATTATCAATGACTTAATTCAAAACATATCAATAAAAATCATGAATCAAAGGAAATTTCATTTTAATCGTAATATGAGAAAATTATTTAAGAACAAGGCCTAATTCAGGATTTGAGAATAATGAAAAAAGTTAGGCCATTTCCTAAATAAATTTCACCCCCACACTTAAAATATACATTGCCCTCAATGTACAAATATAACAATTATAATAAGAAAAGCACAAGATAGGGAAATAGGTGAAACTTCCTGAATTTTGGATGGAGTCAGAGAAAAAAAATATGGGAAGTTTGGGCCGCGTTGGAGGAAGACATTTCTGTAGAGGTGGATACTAGGGTCGTGGTGGTGTGATTCCCAAGCAGCCTAAAGAACCTAAAACCAAGAAACTAAAATAAAATAAACTAGATTTAGCATAAGAGAGTCAAAGAGAAGGAAAATAAAGGAGAAGAGAAAAGACAAATAAAAACTAAATGGCCTCAAGCGTCCTCGGCTTGTCGAGTAAATGAAGCGGCCGGCATGAACTTATGTAGATCGGTCTCCCATAGGGATACTGTGCTAGGGTCCTTCCGCTTATTCGACATAGGTAAGGTGAAAATGAAGAGTTTGGGACAGGAGAATGAGAGGGAATGGAAAAGAGAAGGGTGAAAGGGAATGGAAGAAAAGGAATGGGGAGTAGTTGGGAAAGGGAGCAAGGGGTGTGTTAAATAGAGATTTCAAATCTGGTACATCCCCACGCCCGTGTACAATGGGCGTGTTGGGTCACATGGCCGTATCGCACGGCTGTGTTGTGCTTTGTTCGTTTTTCCCACGCCCATGTTTGATAAAACAGTGTCGACCACGGCTGCATCGTACGACCGTGGTGTTTAGTCAGAGGCCGTGTGACTTCCCTCAGTGTCGGCCACGGCCATATTGCACGGCCGTGCCAATTTATAGCCGTCCGTGACCTTGGGAATCTTTCGTCATTGGCTCGTACTACCTCTGCCATGTCAGTACGAATGTCCGTGGTGTCCACACGGCCACGGCCACGGCCGTGTGCAGGGCCGTGTGGTATGGAAATCTGCACTTTTGTTAGTTAATAGTTAGATGCTAAAAAGGAGAAATAAAAGTAGAAATAAATGTAAAAATAAACGGAGTTAGTGCTCGGGTTGCCTCCAGAAAAGCGCTTGTTTAAAGTATTAAGCTAGACTTACCTCTCATTCGCATATTCAGGGTGGTTTGAAGAGTTGAACATCCTCTTTCATGCTATCAGTTCTAACAATATATGGTTTGAGTCGAGTGGTGTTTACCTTAAAAGTTCCGAATTCAGGATTAATTACCTCGACTGTTCCATATGAAAGGACATTCCGTACCGTAAAAGGGATTTCTTCGTTTGTATTACGGTCTGAGATAGCGACTCGAGGGTCTTTCTTATCCAACAATACCTGATCTCCTATCTTGAAGTGATTTGTCGTTCTTATAAGCTCATCTGGGGGTTCCCTTGGTTTTCTTCGTGTGATTTTAATTTTTCCTTGAAATGTGTCTTCCACTCGTCTAGTTCATCAATATGAAGCCTTTGATCCTCATGAATTACTTCTTTGTTGTCATGATGTCTAGGATCTGGCTCAGTTGTGTGGTTCTGTTGTGTTTCCTGAAAAGAAGGCTTAACTGAATGGTCATTAATAAAATTAATTTTCTCACCTTGATGACTTGATGTTCTAGCCGAGTCAAGAGCCTGAAGAGTGACTGTCTCATCACCTACCCGAAGTATGAGTTCACCTGTATCAATGTCAATTTTAGTTCTAGCAGTTGCTAAAAGGGGTCTTCCCAGAATTAAAGGGATTGTGTTGTCCTCATCCATGTCTAAAACAACAAAGTCTACTGGGAATAAAAATTTATCAATTTTCACGAGTACATCTTCAATTATACCTGTAGGAATTCTAATAGTTTTATCAGCTAATTGAATGCTCATCCTAGTTTGTTTGGGTTTTCCTAGACCTAGCTGTTTAAACATTTTATAATGCATAACATTTATACTTGCCCCTAAATCAGCTAAAGCATTATCAATAGACAAACTACCAATTAAGCATGGAATTGTAAAACTCCCTGGATCTTTTAATTTCCGTGGTAGTTTGTTTTGTATAATTGCTGAGCATACTGCGTTTAGTTCCACATGTGACTCCTCGTCTAACTTTCGTTTGTTTGTCAGAAGCTCTTTTAAAAATTTCCTTGAATCTGGCATCTGCGAAAGAGCTTCAAGAAACGGTAAGTTAATATGTAATTTCTTTAGAAGTTTAAGAAATTTACCGAATTGTTCCTCTGTGTTGTCTTTCTTCATTGCTTCGGGATATGGTATGCGAGGTTGGTACTCTTTAATTATCGGTTTTGGCTTATCATGACTTTCCTCAGCTTTACCTTTTTCTACCACATTCTCTTGCCTTAAATTGGGCTCATCTAACCCTACACCATCATGAGCTGTTATGGCTTGAATTTGCTCCTTTGGGTTAGTCTCAGTGTTGCTTGGTAGTCTACCTTGTGGTCGTTCTGATATGATCTTGGTAAGTTGTCCTAACTGATTCTTGATCTCTTGAATCGATGCTTCTTGCTTTTTGAGTGCTGTTTCGGTGTTTTGGAAACGGGTTTCTAACACCGCGATGAATTTTGTTAGCATCTTCTCAAGGTTCGGCTTTTTCTCTTGTGGGTAGGGCTGCTGTTGGAAGCTTGGGAGGGGTTGTTGTCTCTGATTTCCTTGGCCACCCCATGAGAAATTGGGGTGATTCTTCCAACCTGGATTATAAGTATTACTATAAGGGTTATTTTGAGATAAAAAATTATTACCCATATAGTGAGCTTGCTCATTTTCAGTGCTTAGGTTGTAAAGTGGATATTCTGTGTTGCTCATTCCTCCTCCATTTGTATCGCATTGCATAACTGGATGTACCTGTGAAGAACCACAAAAACTATCAATCTTTTTAGTTAAAAGTTCTACCTGGTTTGATAGCATGGTCACTGCGTCGACCTTGAAAACACTAGCGGCTTTTGTTGGCCTTGTCCTTGTGACTTGCCACTGATAGTTATTCAGTGACATCTCTTCTATAAACTCGTTAAGCGACCTCGGGTTTTTGTTATTCAAGGTTCATGGGTGGCTTTGAATCGATCAATTTCCTGGTTGAAGGGTTTACACCATTATAAAAGGTTTGGACTTGTAGCCACAAGGGTAATCCATGGTGTGGGCACCTTCTCAATAGACCTTTGTATCTCTCCCATGCATCATAAAGTGTCTCTAAATCCATCTGCACAAAAGAAGAGATATCATTCCTTAACTTAGCCATTTTAGCCGGTGGAAAATATTTTAATAAAAATTTCTCGGTCATTTGATCCCATGTAGTGATTAACCCTCGTGGAAGAGAATTCAACCACTGTTTGGCTTTATTTCTCAAAGAAAAGGGAAATAACCGAAGACGGATGGCATCATCAGAAACACCATTTATTTTGAAAGTATCACAAAATTCTAGGAAATTCGCCAAGTGATTATTTGGATTTTCATCCTACAAACCATCAAACTGAACAAATTGCTGTATCATCTGAATTGTGTTAGGTTTCAGTTCAAAATTATTTACAGCAATAGCAGGTCTAACAATACTTGACTCAGTTCCTGTTAAATTAGGTTTAGCATAATCATACATAGTTCGAGGAGGAGGATTTTTGGTAACCATAGGAGGGAGTGGATTATTCTGGTGATCAGCCATCTCTTTCGTGTTATTAGTATCTTCCTCTTGCTCTTCTTCTATGTAATTTAAGCTTCACCTTATTTCTCTATGATTTCTGCGAACGGTGCCTTCAATATCACTGTCGTTGATTAAGGGTCCTGTCGGATTCCTTCTAGTCATAAACTAGGGGTACCTGCAAGGAACAAATAAAAGAAGAAAAATTAGCAAAGTTAAAAAACAAAATAAAAGTAAATCACAAAAATAAAAATGGCTAAAGTAATAAAAAATGAGCGTTCTTAATATTTTAGTTCCCCGGCAACAGCGCCAAAAATTTGATCGTATGTCAGAGTCTTAAAAATTTATATAATGAATGATATAGCCTAGAAACTAACTGTGACAACGATTGAGGCAAGCGCACCTATCGAACAGTAGTATAGTTTAGTGGCAAGATCGGAATGTCGAACCCAAAGGAACCAAAAGTACTAATACTAACTTTCTTTCTATTATTTAGCCTAAGAATTGAAGTGAATTATTTTTTAATTTAAAATTAACTAACTACTAAGCTAAAGATGCTAAGACACAAAGAATGAAAAGGGGAAATACTTGTGGGAAAAACTAATTGATTAAGACAATACCCAAGGAGGAATCCACCTAGACTTCACTTCTTATTTAACTCTGAACCAGACGATTTATTCACTTGACCTGATCCGTAGGATTCCCTAATTTATATTAATACCTCTCTCGAGGCTACTAACGTCTAACCCTAGGTTGATTAATTGAAATCTCTTTCTAATTAAAACCCCTAAGATTGCATTAACTCGATCTATGGACTCCCATATTAGGTTTGACCCTAATCCGCATTTTCGTCATCCTATCTCTAGGGTTGCGATCAACTCCGCTTAATTATGCTAGATCTACTCTTAGACGGGGACTTTTGCTCCACCGCTAAGCACATCAATACTTGAATCAATACCCTGAAATATCAAAGCAAGAATTAAGAACACATAATTAAGAACAAATCAAGTATTTATCATATAGTTCAGAAAACAATAACAAGATCCGTCTTAGGTTTCATCCCCCTCAGTATCTGAGGGTTTAGTTCATAATAATAAAAGAATACATCTCGGAAGAAAAGATAAAACAAAACATAAGAAAACCCTAAAACCCCCTGAAGGAATTGAAGGAGAGATCCCCCGTCTTGAGTATGATTTTGGCATCTTGAGATGAATCAACTGGCTTTCTTCGAGTAAATCCCACGATTCTGACCTCTCTGGCTTGGCTCCTTGGCCTAGCTGGACGCCCCCGACAAAACAGCCCTCTAGGGTGTTTATATAGGCTTTTGGAATGGCTTTCTTTGCCTCTAAGTACCCTATTCCGAGTGAAATTCCTCTTTGTCACGGCAGGGACACGCCCGTGTGGCACGCTCGTGTGAATCGACTTCAGGCCGTGTTCGAGCCTGCTAAAGGGGCACGGCCGTGTGCTTTGGGCCGATGCCGTGTTGATTTCCTACTTTGGCCCATTTGGCCCGTTTTAAGCCTGTTTTCCGTTCTTTTCATCCTCCTATGCTCTCCTGAGTATAAAACATGAAATTAAAGGATTAAGAGCACCAAATTCCATAATTCAAGGGATAAATCATCCAAAAGCATGCTAAATGTGGAGATAAAATATGTTACTATTATGGTTTATCAATAGAAAGTTTATAGTATAAGTGTTTTGTAACACATTTTGTAGGTGTTGTGACCCAATAGGCCGATACGGGCCTTAGGTTGTGTTAATATGTTTAATTGAGTGTGTAGGATGAAGATATAAAGGCCCAATTGACGTGGAAGCAAAGGTCAGGTGATACACAAGCTTCCTGGAACGTAAAAGCACCAAACAAATGACACAAGGTAGATCTTTGGTGTCATGTCGCGCCACGCAAGGGATGTGGCACAACACACGTCGATGTGCTACCCAAGTTCACTAGGGCTATTTTCGTCTGCACAATCAAACTTATTCGAAGACCTAGGATGTGTCGAAGACCTAATTTGGGCTACCAACACCTTTATAAATAAGATATTAAAGGATTATGTGATGAAGTCGTCCTAGACGCATTCAAAAATCATTGTAGTTTAGAAGTAGTTTTAGTTTATTTTCTTTTCGGCTTTTCAATACTTTCTTTTTTTCCTCTCGAAATCAATTTTGATTCAAGAGTTTATTTATATTATTCAAGTATTTCAGTTTGTGTTCTTTTGCATTCATTTTATTTCTTTCTTCCAATCAAGATATTTACTACTCCATTCCCCATTCGATATTCAATCCACGATTATTCAAATCTCTTTTATTTTCTGAATCGATTGTGTTCTTTACATGATTTATTCAATCGAGAGAGAGATCATGAATAACATAAGTGGCTAAATCCCTTAGGGGGATTAACGAGTAGATGGGGATATGATTAACGAATGATTTAGGGTTTTCTAAGAAGGATTAGTTGGTATAAATTATGTGTTCTTAAACTGTTAGGCTTGACAACCTTAATAAGTTATCATAGGCTAGACGAGGTCGGAAGATAAGTCGAACTGAGTGAATCGTAATTTATCCTGGTTGAGAAAGTGAGGTTGGGAGATAAGCGAGTGTCAACCATTCAAGTAAGCTAATTGGAGGCCAAGAGGTAATAATTGGTTAATCGATTATTAATCCACCCTAAAACCCTAATCCGAAGTTAGTTACAAACCTTGAAGCGAGTTAGTCTTCCTGATTGGTTTATTGATTTATTTCGTTTGTTTATTTTTCTTTATTTATTTCTTTTATCTCTTCAACCTATTTTATGATTTATCGTAATATAAGAATTAACTATTACTACTTAGGCTTATTATTGTAGAAACATTTTTATTATTTATTTCATCCTCCCTTGGGTATGATCCTCAGAATACTTCCAAGGTATTTCATTATACTAAACTATATTATAATTTGATCCATGCACTTGCAGACATCGATGTTCTTAATTCTTATATTTTTGGTGTTATATTTAAACTATAAACAATCGCACTTTTATAGGCGGTCAAGTTGTTGTCGCCGTTGCCGGGAAGGTTTCGATAATAAATTTTGAAAATAATTTTTTTTTTCAACTGATAAGATAAGTAGAAATGTTAGGACATATAGATACGATTATAATTTTTTTGTATTTATTTTAATTTTTTATTTTATTTTTCAGGTCAGTTATGACTCGAAGCTCCAACATTCCAATCAAATCGTATCCAGATCCGGAGCAACTACTCAGGCGCAACCTTCAAGTAATGGATAATGATCCACCCGTGGCAATAAATTTACCTTGGGAAAATTTGATTTTTGAAGATCCACAACAAGAAGAAAATAATCGGGAAGAAGTCCCAATGGCTTAGTGGACGTTGTGTGAGTACGCCCTACCTACAGTAGACGCGGTGTGAGGAAGCATAGAACGGCCGGCAATCAACGCAAATAGTTTTGAACTAAAAGCGACCACTATACAGATGATCCAAAACACTCTTGAGTTTAAAGGAAACATGGTTGAAGACCCAAATCAACACTTGAAGCAGTTCTTTTAACTGTGCGATACCTTCAAGTACAATGGGGTACCCGATGACGACATGCGTCTCTAGTTATTCCCATTCTCAGTATGTTGTAACGCAGCCGAATAGTTGGACTTGTTAGAACTGGGTTTCATCACCACATGGAATGATTTAGCGGAAAATTTTCTCTACAATTTTCTCCCGATTAGTTGAACCATTTAGCTAAGGTGAGAAATCACCAATTTTAAACAATTTTAGCTCAAAACACCCTTGGTCAACCCCTTTGCTTCCTATATTTGTTGCCATACAAGGGACATTTTTCCTCCCTTACCTTTCTCTTCCTTCCTTTCTTATCCCCCCTTTCACTCCCATTGTTCCCCTTCCTTCCTTTTCTTCCCCTTGTTTCACTCATTGCCTTTTTCCCTTCCCCTTTGACCCCCTTTATCGTCCCATGTATTTAGACAAAACAAAACATTTTGTTTCTCTTCCCTTTTACTCTCTTCTCCCATCTTTTTCTCTCCTCTTCCATTAGCCTCTACTTTTTCACATTTTAGCCACCATATCACCACCCCCACCGTCCCTTCTTGCCACCATCGCACCACCGCCATCGCCACCACCCGATTTTCTTCCTTTATTCTCCTATTTCCTATTCTTTGGTCAAAATCAAACCTTTATCACTTCTTTTTTTATTTCTATTGTATTTTATTTTTATTCTTATCCTATTCAATTTATAATAAAATACTCACTTTTATTTTGTTTGGTTTTCTCTATAGTCCTCCATTCATCATTCTCTAAATATTCTCCGATTAAATCTTAAGTTTTTCGGTATAATCGTTATAGAGTAAGTAAATATTGGAATAGTCTAATTTCGAACTCTTTTATTTTGGAACGGTCGAATCTAACATGTCATATGTTCATATTTTTTTCATGCAAAGGAAATTCTTAAGTCTCCATCGTCAATTAACAGAGTAAGTTCCTCAAAATGATTTCATAATAGCATTATTTTGGACTAAAATCGAAATTAATGAGTGTACCTTTGGTTTCGTACCATTATTATTTGATCAGATCAAATGAGATTTGGCTAGATTGGTATCGTTGAAGTGTGGTGGAGTAGATCTAGTGACACAAGGCCTTATTTCAGGTGTGGGTTTTAACCTACTAAAGTTGTATGTGTTGTTCATAAAAATCACATATCTATGATTAAAAATAAAAATAATAACCGTATTAATCTAATTCAAAATAATGGCTAAATGAATACAATAAGTATTCTCACTGAAGATAAATCCTTTATTTGAATCCAAGTAAGTCCCTCTGATTTGTTAGATCTGTGATGCCATATGTGTATGAGTTTCATTATATGACTCGGTGATGTTTTGCATATTATGTGATATTAAAACATGTTACTAATCTGCTATTGAGACTGACTACATGATAGATCATGTATATTATTACTAAAGTTTTAGTCACATGATAAAAATATGGTTTATGGTACTGTTAACACTGAAAGCATCATTAAATGCACCACTGTATTGTTTTATCAAATGCATGATAATTCATGCTACTGTTCTATTATTGATCGCATGTCTAAATCATGCTTACTAATTCTGCTACTAATTGCATGTTTAAGTCATACTTACTGTTACTACTCTATATCATTAAAAACATGTCATATTGCATTGGGGTTGAGACGATTTTGTAAAGAGGAAGTACTAATAGCTTGTCTGCAATTCTAGTGGCTCGTCTAGAATACTAGCAGCTTGTCTGCACCACTAGCAGTTTATCTACATTACTGGTGGCTTATGCACATTACTGGCAACTCGTCTGTAATACTGGTGGCTTGTCTACATTTCTGACATTTTATCTGCATTACTGGTGGCTTATCCACAAATTGGTGTGTTATTGACTTGAAGAAAACTGGGGAACTCTTATTATAGTGTGTAGCGGAGTTGGGTAAGACATTTTTACTAAAAACTGCATTAACATGTTCATGCACTGCATAAACTATGTAAATCTGTATTGTTCATAATATTTTGTATATTTACTAGCTTGAGTGTTATATTTACTGTTATTATTGTTTACTAGAGTTAAGACTCACAACGAGCTTATTAGCTCACTACTTAGTTTACTGATTTTACAGATAACCCTCGAGGTTAAGACTTGGACACAGCTAGGGTTGAGTAAAACTTGATTCGACTCAAAAAAATTGAAAAAAAATTTGAATTTTGAGTTAAATGAATCAAGTTATTCGAGTCAACTCGAATTCTTTTTTCGAATTACGAGTTCAAATCGAGTTGAGTTTTCGAATTCGAATCATTCGAATAAACCGAATATTAAACTATAATATTTTACATTTTTGGTAACACCCCAAACCCGGCCCATGCGGTATGATCGAATCTGACATGTCACATGAAGAAAACGTATAAAGAACATGTGATTCTTACTAAAATAGGCGTTATTTGGTCATGGTCAAGAAAACAAGTTTGGTTATAAATATTTGATAAAACACTACCAATTTCGAGAGGTTGATTGATGAATCAAAAATCGAACTAGTGAACTTTAAAACCGTGACTTTTGAGAAATGACGTTGATAATTTGAAATAGAATCCGAGTTAAATTATTAGTGCATATTTATTATGAAAACCATTTGTTAATCAATTTTGGAAACCGTTATTTATGATTTTAGAAAAATACCCATTTTAAAATAATTCAAGCAAGATAATAAGTACGACTAAACATAAAGCAAGATAAAAATATTCCAGAGGCCTTATTACAACTTAAAACCCAAAATAGTAATAATAGTGAAATAAAGTGGGAAAGAAGTTTACTAATATTTGAAAATATTATTTCCAAAGTATGGCCTCCACCGAGTCATCCATGGGCCCAAGTCCTCATTACGGAGCATGTAACATCCTGAAAAGGGCCTATGCATTTTTGGTTTAATTGTACGAAATGACATATCTTATGTGTTATGAATATATTTTGAACACTTTTGGAAACCTGGAAATGTATGGAAATGTTAAGTTTAAAAGAGGAAAGTGAACATTTTTAGAACCATGGAAATGTAAGGAAATGTCTTGTAAGGAAATGTCATGGAAATGTAAGGAAATGTCTTGGAAATGTAAGGAAATGTCTTGTAAGGAAATGTCATGGAAATGTAAGGAAATGTCAAGTTTACAGAGCCGATCGAAAATTTTTGGAAACTTAGAAATGACCTAGAAATGACGAGTTTTAAGGTTTAAAAGGGGAAATTAAGGCAAGCTGGCCTTAAAAGAAAAAGTTTGTGAAATTTGACACACAAACAGGCTTGGAAAAGTGGTCTGAAGATGCCACTTAGGGGCCTATGGAAATGGCGCCATATGCAAGAGGAATGGGCCTAAGTTCGAGTCACATGGGAAGCAAATAAAAGAAATTTTATTTTGCTACAAGGAGCAGAGAGAGTGGACGGCACATGGCTATAAATTAGGAGCTTTTATTATTTTATAAATAGTGGATAAATAAGGGATTTATTTATCATTATTTTCAAGAGATAATTGTTGGATTAAATTCTTTTAATTTGAATAAAGAGATAAAGAGGAAAATAAGGGAGAAGTGATGGCCAAGTAAGGGACTTTGAGTCTAATAATTTCGGCTAAGTAAGGATAGTTGCTGAATTATCTTTTATTTTAAGTGATAATTAAAGGATAAAGTTATCAGATAGAGGAGTGGTGGCCAAGTAAGGGACTCCTTAGATGATAATTTCGGCTATAAAAGGAAGGAAGGAGGGCTACTCATCAATTTGTGCTTCTCTTCTTTTCTTTCTTTTATTTTTGCCAAGCCGAAATACCTTGTGATCTAGCCGAATCCTCCATCTTTATTCTTCCTTCTCTTTTCTTTCTAATCCCTCCAAAAGCCGAAAAGTTGTGAGATCATCATCTAGCCATAGCCAATCTCTCCGAAGGTTGAAGTGAAGGTGCAATCGATTTCTTCAAGTAAGGGTAAGATCTCATTCGGTTTCATCCTTTTTCTTAAGATTTGCGAAATCTAGGACTAACCCCATTAATATCTTGTTGCCGAAACTTTGAAGAGATCTTTCGGGATTTACTAAGTGTCGACTACAAGGAAGGAGAAGTTCTTTTCCGAAGGTACACCATAGGCCACGTGTTCCCTAGTTATTCGGTGAGTTTCGGGATTTAAAATCCACAAGGTAAGTGTCTATAGTATTCGGCCAAGGCCATGTTTGGTAAATATATGTGTTCATTAATTATTCAAAAGCCAAAACTAACCAAGTTAATTGATTCAATGCTTGGCCGAATGCAAGAAGAGTATAGCGAGATTTCAAGACTTGATTCTTAAGTCAAACGGCAACAAGGTAAGTTTAAGTATACTAATCCTACTAGGATTTGGATTTATGGCGAATGGCTTTTTATTAAAGTAGTAGGTGATTAATCAAATGTAGGGATTAAGGATCTAAGCATTAGATCAAGCTTTTGGGATTTCAAGACCCTTCCTGTAAGTATGATAAGTTGTGGATATTTGGGTAAGAATTCGTATATTGATGATTAAATCGATTGTTCGATTAAGTGTGTTGATGGAGGCGAATACCATTCAAGAAGGGAAAGGAAGGTCCCTATCCCAAGTTTAAGAAGAGATCTGTCTCGGCGATTAGGGATTGGCCACCGGGTGTGGACCAAATGTCGAAACAAGAAAGTAGGCAAATAGCCGTAGTATCGCCTAGTGATAGCATCAGTATCGAAAGCATAGTTCTCCAAGTGATCGGTGTGTGATTAACCCACCGTTTTCCGGGTATATGATATGTATGTGAAATGTGTATGTATTATGAATGTGCTAACTAGTGCAAGTGGAAATTGTGATAAGGATACCCTCAAGGGGTATGTCGATAATCCGTAAGTACCAAACCTGATGATATGTGATTATTAATATGAATATGTGATAATATGCTTGATGAACATGCTCATGCATCATTACATTGTATCATTATTTTATGTGGCATGTGCATGGGTGGGATATGATATGAAAGAAGGTATGGGTGTACTTTATGTACGTGGTCTAATGTTAGCCTTGTGCTACATTAGCGCTTGATGTTAGCTATGTGCTTCATCAAGGGAGGTGTTGGCTAGGTGCCACATCTCGGCGGTTGATAGCTGTGTGCATCACCGTGGACTGAATGATATGTGGGATCACTTAGGTGATCGGTGGCTCAGCCACGGCCTTGAGCAGCAAGTCTGCCAAGGTAAGATATGTGGGATCACTTAGGTGATCGGTGGCTTAGCCACGGCCTTGAGCAGCAAGTCTGCCAAGGTAAGATATGTGGGATCACTTAGTTGATCGGTGGATTAGCCACGGCCTTGGGCAGGGAGTCTGCTAAGGTAGGAGTAACGGATGGACCCTAGGTTGGGTTGGGTGCACTTTGCATAAACTCATTATCTCATCATATGGGTTGATGATGAAATGGCCCAAATGTGGAAATTATGTGGTTAACTACCCTATTAGATGAATGTGATATGAATATGGGCCAAGCCTGAATGTGATAACATGTGAATTTGATAATTGATATCCGATATATGAGTTAATATGTGGTTAACATGTGGGTGGAATTCAAAGGACTAATTACACACTGAGTCCTGTATGACTCACCCAATTTTTATTAAACATCGCAGATGATTCGTGGTGATTGGACCGGGTTGGAGTGGATACGAGGTGGCCCATGCAGAAGACATCTTCTTTATTTTATTCAGTTTATTACTAAGAACTTTTGTTTAATTATTTGTTGTAATAAGGCCCAGTTAAAGTATTTAAGTATTTCTAATTGAGCATTTTTATTATGTTTAAGCTAGACGACCATTAAATTATTATTTGGAAGTGCTTTTAATTTGGATATTTTTGTCAAGCTTATATTATTTAGAATTTTTAATTGGACATGGTTTTCAAATGACAAAATTTTTAATGTTTTCCCAAAAGTGAAATCAGTCTTCAAACGTTTTTCCGCAGTGGCATCTCAAATTCGGTCTTAACGAATGGGCCGGGTTTGGGGTGTTACAGAGCATTACCTGATTACGGTGAGGACTAACCCTTCTTGATCGTTGGCACCCTTAGTATTGTAAACGACCATGATTTGCCTATTCTCACTGGATGATGGTCCACAACCCGGTGGAAAATCCCGAACTGCCGATACTGCCCTACGCTTGAACTTAGGAGTAGGAATCGCAAATCCACTCCCTTTTTGCTCTCCTATCGATTTTCTTTTCAAATCGCTACCACACTACTTTCGAAGGGTCAACGAGTAGATAAGAACGAACGATCTAGGCCCTATAATAATTGATTAGTCAAACTTTCAATCCGATTAACACAATAACCGAGTAGCGATATCGAATGGACTATGAAGAGACTCCTTACCTTAATCGATGATGAACCCGATTCCCATCGATTGGACTTATGACTAGAGATGAATCGGCAATGATGTGGTATTCGGCCACCCACTATAACACTACGAAAAAGAATTGATCACAATATGAGAGTGTAGGAGAGAGTGATGTTTCGAGTTAGAAACAAAGTAGAACAACCGAATAGTGATGGACACACATTCGGCTAGGAAGAAAAGAAAATGGAAGAAGTAGAAATGAAACCCTCCCGATTCAACCAAGGAGAAATGTCCAACACGCAAGAATGGAGAAGAGAGAAGATGTTAAAGATTCAGCTATTGAAGAGAAAAGGGCAAGGAAGATTCGGCCACTCAAAGTTGTCAACTAAGAAGAAGAAAAGAGAGGTTGAAGAAATGGTGAGAAAAAGAAAGAAAGATGGAAAAAATAGTGTTAGGGGGTTTCGGCTAATCACCAAGGAGAAGATGACCAAATTGTCTTGAGTAATTCGACAAAACAAAGGAAAAAGAACCAAAATAATTTGAGTGTTTCGGCCAAGGGAAAAAAAATGGAAAAGAGACACCAAAAAAATGTTCAAAAAGAAACTACCTCTTATGCACAATTTTGCAAAAAGGCTATAGCAAATTGGCTCCCAAAATCCCCCCTTACCCAAACCGTGTATCATCTTTACCAAAAAGATGAGTGTTGACCAAAACTATTTCCTTAGGCAACTACTAATATTCGGCCAACATGTACCCCTCCCTTATTCCTTTATTTGATTTCTTTCCTTCTTTTTCCCTTGTCTTCCTCCTTACCATATTCCTTAGTCATCTTTCCATCAATAAAAAGTCTCCCTTACCATATTTAGAACCATGGCCGACACTTTGCAATAGGAGCACAAAAGTAATCCAAAAATTTTGCAAAAGGTGGGATTCGAACTCCACCACTTAAGCCTCTTCATGTGACGCCACACCACTCTACTACTAGCTCATCTTATGCTAGCAAAATACACACTTATTTCCTTAAGTCATGATGCCACTTACCTTCTCTACTTAAAGTGCTTAAACACAAAAATTTTACTAAGGCCCAACTTAACCCCAAACCTTCTTAGGACCCATAAAAATACACAATTAACATTCTAAACTAGCCTATCGCGAGGTATAAGGAAAAACATAAAATCCCGAAGTTCAGGATGTTACAATTCTACCCCCTTAAAGAAATTTCGGCCTCGAAATTTACCTGATTAGAAGAGATTATGATATTGCTACCGGATTGTGTCCTCTGGCTCCCATGTAGCTTCCTCTATCCCGTGATTACACCATAATACTTTTACTAACAGAACCGACTTCCTTCTCAGCACCTTAATATCCCGATCTAAAATCTGTACTGGCTCTTCTTCAAAAGACAAGTCAGGTCTTATCTCAACTTCTTCCACTGGCACAACATGAGACGGATCCAAACGATAATGCCTTAACATCGAGACATGGAATACGCTATGTATCTGACTTAACTCCGGAGGTAACTCAAGTGATAAGCCACTCGCCCAACACGCTTTCATTACGGGTATGGTCCGATGAACCTAGGGCTCAACTTGCCCTTCCGTCCAAATCTTAAGATCTTTTTTCCAAGGTGAGACCTTCAAAAAGACACGATCACCCACAGAGAACTCTATCTCCTTCCGCTTGGATGCGCATACGATTTACATGCGTCCAAGCTTCTTTTAACCGTGCCCGAATTACCTTAACTTTTTCTCCGTCTCGAGATCAACTCTGGACCCAATAATCGCCGCTCCCCACTCGATCCGGCCAAGTAGAGTACGACACCTCGACCATACAACGCCTCGTAGGTGCCATCTGGATCTTTGGATTGATAGTTTGTTGTCGTATCCAAACTCATCAGCGGTGAAAATCTTCCCAACTACCCCTCAAGTCGATCACACAACCTCTTAACATGTCTTCTAGAATCTGGATTACTCTCTCCGATCGACCATCCATGCTGCGGATGAAATGTCGTCTTTGAAATTTAATCTTGTACCCAAAGCTTCATGTAAAGCCTTCCAAAACCGTGATGTAAACCTAGGATCCTCATGCGATATAATAGACACTTGGTACCCCATGTAACCTCACGACTTCTGCTACATACAACTTGGCTAACTTCGCAGCGAATAATCCGTGCGAGCAGGTAGGAAATGAGCAGTCTTCATTAACCGATCCACTATAATCCATACTGAATCTTTCTTAGTAGGCGTTAAGGGTAACCCACTAACAAAGTCCATCGTTATCCTTTCCCATTTCCATAGTGGGATTTTTACCGGTTGTAACAACCTTGAAGGCAGTTGATGCTCCGCCTTCACCTGCTGACATGTCAAGCACTTACTCACGAAGTCAGTAACCTCCCATTTCAACCCTGGCCACCGATACTGCTCATGGAGGTCTCGGTACATCTTATTTCCTCCGGGGTGCATAGCATATGGGCTACTATGCGCCTCACGCAGAATCATTTGTCTCAATTCTGAATCCCTGGGCATACAAACTCTTCCACGGAAACACAATACTCCATCACTATTTAATCCAAAATCCCCTATCTCACCACTTTCCACTTGCTGAAGTCGAGAACCCAACCTTTCATCTAACAATTGCTTTTCCTTAATCTGGCTTACCCATGCCGGCTTCACTTGAAGTTCGGCTAACAGACTACCATCTTCATTAAGGCTGAGATGAGCGAACATCGCTCTCAAATCCGATATCACCTTACGACTCAACCCATCTGCCACTACGTTAGCTTTACCTGGGTGATACTCGATTAAGAAGTCATAATCCTTCAACAATTCTATCCACCTCCGCTGTCTTAAGTTCAACTCCTTTTGGGTAAGGAGGTACTTGAGACTCTTATGATCCGTGTAGATAATCGACTTCTCCCCGCATGCATATATAGTGTCTCCAAATCTTGAGCAAACACCACTGCAGCTAACTCTAAATCATGAGTTGGATAGCATACCTCATGCAGCCTTAATTGACGAGATGCATAAGCTACCACTTTTCCCCCTTGCATCAACACACATCCTAAGCCCGTGTGTGACGCATCACAATACACAATAAACTCTTTACCAGCCTCAGGTTGAATCAATACTGGCGCTTCGCCGAAATCTTCTTGATTTCTCAAAGCTCTCTTGCTTTGCTATCGACCACACAAACGGTACTCCTTTACGCAATGGCTTAGTTAGGGTGGTGCGGCAATCAACGAAAACCCTCAACGAGTCATGTAATACCCAGCCAAACCTAGAAAACTCTGAATTTCTGCCACTGACTTCGGTGGCTTCCAATCCAACACAGCCTCGACCTTCCGAGGATCAACTCTAATTCCTTCGGCAGACACAACATGCCCCAAAAAGGTCACCTCCTTCAACCAAAATTCACACTTACTGAATTTGGCATACAGCTGCTTCTCCCTCAAAATATGCAATACTACCCGTAGATGCGAATCATGCTCTTCTTCAGTCTTTGAGTAACCAGGATGTCATCTATGAACACAACCACAAATCGGCCTAGGTAAGGTTGGAAGACTCGGTTCATCATGTCCATAAATGCAGCTGGTGCATTAGTCAACCCGAACGACATCACTAAGAACTCGTAATGCTCATATCGAGTTCGGAACGCAGTCTTGTGAATATCCGCCTCCTTGACCCTAAGCTGGTGATACCCTGATCTCAAGTCTATCTTCGAGAAAACTGAAGCTCCTCGCAGCTGATCGAATAGATAATCGATCCTCGATAACGGATACTTGTTCTTGATCGTCAACTTATTCAATTGTCTATAATCGATGCACATATGCATCGATCCATCCTTTTTCTTAACGAACAAAACTGACGCTCCCCATGGTGACACACTTGGTCGAATAAATCCACGATCCATCAACTCCTGAATTTGAGCCTTAAGTTCCACAAGCTCCTTCGGCGCCATTCTGTAAGGGGCAATGGACACCGGAGCCGTTCCTGGCAACAGCTCAATGCCAAATTCTACCTCCCGATCTGGAGGCAATCCTGGAAGCTCCTCGGGAAAGACGTCTAAAAACTCTTTCACCGTTCTAACACTCTCTACCGACAACTCTTTGGCATCCAAAGCACTGATAAAGGCTAAGAACGCTCCACACCCCTTTCAAACCAACCTTTCTGCCTTTAAAGCAGATACCACATTAGATAGATAATTTCTTCTTTCACCTATCATCATCACTTCCTTATCCTCCGAAGTTCTTAGTACCATCTGCTTTACAGCATAGTCCAAGTTCGCACGATGTTTAACCAGCCAGTCCATGCCCAAAATAAGATCGAACTCGCCGAATGGCAGTTCCATCAAATCAGCCAGAAATACTTTCCCCTGGACTTTTAAGGGCACATCTCTAAACAACTTATTTAGTACCACCAACTATCCTAAAGGGCTAATTACAGTTGTTTCTCTAGCAGTAATCTCAGATCTAATATTCAAAGTTCCAGATACAGCACAAGCAACATACGAATGGGTGGATCCAATGTCTATCAAAGCGATAATAGGTACATCAGATATGAAGAACGTACCGGTTATGACGTCCGGTGCATCGCCATCCTCTCGGCGCTTTGTCGCATAGACCAACCCTGGCTATCTCACCTCCGTGTTACCCCTGTTACCGGTACCTCTACCCGGTGCACCTTGACCTCGTCCTACACCATTACCACCTCGACCTGGCCCACGGCCTCTTGGCGGCTGCTGAGCGCCTCCAGCCGACTGCGCAAATCTGTTATGAACTGCCTGAGTTTAATCCGGCTTTCGAGGGTAATCCCTAAACCGATGGTCCTTGGATCCACATCTGAAACAACCACTAGTTCTCTTCCAGCATTCACCATAGTGAAGTTTCCCACAATCCACGCAAGGTCAGAATCGATTGGTAGTAGGCCGGAACTCTCACTCAGCCGGCTCCACATTCATGGGCTGTTCGAAATCCTCTGGCGGGACTCGAATACCTGAGTCTCTCTTGTTCCTGCCCCTATCCTTGTCTAGATTTTGCCATTTCGAATGCTTTACTTCTTCAAAGAATCTTAGCTTTTTCCACCAAAGGTGTGGCAAAATTCCTCTCCTTCGTGGGGCTATCGGTACCGCAACTCATCACGCAATCCATCCTCAAAACACACACGAGCGTTCATGATCGATCGGCACTATACCGGGCATATCGACTCGACGCGAAAACTCCGCCTCGTAAGTCGCCACAGACCTACCTCATTGTACCGCAGTTCGTGAATTCCTTCCTTCCGGCATTCACATAACTAGCCCCGACACATATTTCCCTGGAATGCTTTGTCTTAAAGAAATCCCGTGTATCTGATCAGCCTGAGTGTGCCTTCCCCGAACAAAGGTGAGCCACCACCGATACACCTCATCTCTCAATGAATGACACAACCCCTTTCGGGTTTACGCTCACCAGCAATCCAGATCGTCCATAATCCGCTCCACCACCTCAAGCCAGTACTCCGCTACACTTGGGGCTACACCCGAAATACCCCTAAAGACTTCGGCCCCATTCGATCTGAGTTGCTCCGATATCAACCCACGAGCTGTCGACCCAGTTCTCGCCCCAACGACCCTTTCCAGTACCCGCAACATCACTTAGAATAGAGCGTCGTCCTCTCTCATTCGATCGTGTGACCCAGATTCAGTCACAGGTGACGCAGGTGCGTCCATTTCTGACGTATGTCCTGATGCCTCAGATACAACTCTAGCACCTCGGCCTCTACCACGGCCACGTCTACCGCGTCCATGTCCTCTAGCGCTCATGTTTGCTAAGTCGATTTATTCTGATTAGAAGTCTTATGAATCAGTATGCTATTCGATGTTTATTAAACAATGTTTTATGGAGTATGGGAAGTAAAGTTGTTTTCGCAAAACATATCCTAAAGTCTCAATCTCTATGGTTTCACCTCCTAAAGCTAAAAGTTCTAGAGTATCTCTATTTTGTGAAGTTTTCTTACTACAGTCATACCACAATAATCATAAAATCAAAACAAAACTTACTGACTTGGTGCAGGATACCCGTGGTGCCATACTTCTTTTGAAACATGTATTTATAAATCAAATTTCAAGCCGTTTTAGAAAACATTTTTGAACCCAAACCAGAGCCGAGTTTTGCAACCGGCTCTGATACCATAAAATGTAACACCCCAAACCCGGCCTATGCGGTATGACCGGATCTGACATGTCACATGAAGAAAACGTATAAAGAACATGTGATTCTTACTAAAATAGGCGTTATTTGGTCATGGTCAAGAAAACAAGTTTGGTTATAAATATTTGATAAAACACTACCAATTTCGAGAGGTTGATTGATGAATCAAAAATCGAACTAGTGAACTTTAAAACCGTGACTTTTGAGAAATGACGTTGATAATTTGAAATAGAATCCGAGTTAAATTATTAGTGCATATTTATTATGAAAACCATTTGTTAATCAATTTTGGAAACCGTTATTTATGATTTTAGAAAAATCCCCATTTTAAAACAATTCAAGCAAGATAATAAGTACGACTAAACATAAAGCAAGATAAAAATATTCCAGAGGCCTTATTACAACTTAAAGCCCAAAATAGTAATAATAGTGAAATAAAGCGGGAAAGTAGTTTACTAATATTTGAAAATATTATTTCCAAAGTATGGCCTCCACCGAGTCATTCATGGGCCCAAGTCCTCATTACGGAGCATTACCTGATTACGGTGAGGACTAACCCTTCTTGATCGTTGGCACCCTTAGTATCGTAAACGACCACGATTTGCCTATTCGCACCGGATGATGGTCCACAACCCGGTGGAAAATCCCGAACCGCCAATACCGCCCTACGCTTGAACTTAGGAGTAGGAATCGCAAATCCACTCCTTTTTTGCTCTCCTATCAATTTTATTTTCAAATCGCTACCACACACTACTTTCGAAGGGTCAACGAGTAGATAAGAACGAACGATCTAGGCCCTATAATAATCGATTAGTCAAACTTTCAATCCGATTAACACAATAACCGAGTAGCGATATCGAATGGACTATGAAGAGACTCCTTACCTTAATCGATGATGAACCCGATTCCCACCGATTGGACTTATGACTAGAGATGAATCCGCAATGATGTGGTATTCGGCCACCCACTATAACACTACGAAAAAGAATTGATCACAATATGAGAGTGTAGGAGAGAGTGATGTTTCGATTTAGAAACAAAGTAGAACAATCGAATAGTGATGGACACACATTCGGCTAGGAAGAAAAGAAAATGGAAGAAGTAGAAATGAAACCCTTACCCGATTCAACCAAGGAGAAATGTCCAACACGCAAGAATGGAGAAGAGAGAAGATGTTAAAGATTCGGCTATTGAAGAGAAAAGGGCAAGGAAGATTCGGCCACTCAAAGTTGTCAACTAAGAAGAAGAAAAGAGAGGTTGAAGAAATGGTGAGAAAAAGAAAGAAAGATGGAAAAAAATAGTGTTAGGGGGTTTCGGCTAATCACCAAGGAGAAGATGACCAAATATTCTTGAGTAATTCGACAAAACAAAGGAAAAAGAACCAAAATAATTTGAGTGTTTCAGCCAAGGGAAAAAAAATTGGAAAAGAGACACCAAAAAAATGTTCAAAAAGAAACTACCTCTCATGCACAATTTTGCAAAAAGGCTATAGCAAATTGGCTCCCAAAATCCCCCTTACCAAAACCGTGTATCATCTTTACCAAAAAGATGAGTGTTGACCAAAACTCTTTCCTTAGGCAACTCCTAATATTCGGCCAACATGTCCCCCTCCCTTATCCCTTTCTTTAATTTCTTTCCTTCTTTTTCCCTTGTCTTCCTCCTTACCATATTCCTTAGTCATCATTCCATCAATAAAAAGTCTCCCTTACCATATTTAGAACCATGGCAGACACTTTGGAATAGGAGCACAAAAATAATCCAAAAAATTTGCAAAAGGTGGGATTCGAACTCCACCCCTTAAGCCTCTTCATGTGACGCCACACCACTCTACTACTAGCTCATCTTATGCTAGCAAAATACACACTTATTTCCTTAAGTCATGATGCCACTTACCTTCTCTACTTAAAGTGCTTAAACACAAAAATTTTACTAAGGCCCAACTTAACCCCAAACCTTCTTAGGACCCCTAAACATACACAATTAACATTCTAAACTAGCCTATCGCGAGGTATAAGGCAAAACATAAAATCCCGAAGTTCAGGATGTTACATTTTTACCCCAAACCCCCAAATATTTTTACTTTTCCCCCAAAACATTTACTCCCTTCCCATCCCACCCCCATCTACCCCAAACCCATTTCCCTCCAATTTTCTTTTAAATATTTTCCCTCCAAAATTTTAATCTCCCCATTTACTTTCCCCCAAAATTTTACTCCCCCAAAACCCTCAAAACTTTTTATTTCCCCCCAAAACTTTTACTCCCTTCTACTTTCCCCTCAAAACTTTTACTCCCCTCCCATCCCACCCCCATCTACCCCACACCCATTCCCAGGTTTTTTTGAATAATTTCCTGAAAAATTTTACTTCCCCAAAAACCCCCAAAACTTTTTATTTCCCCCCTAAACTTTAACTTCTCACCCTTTACACTCAAATAAAAAATCAAAATCATCCAAAAAAAATACCTAAACTTAAATAGTAATAATTTTATTTATAACTACTATTTATATTATTAAATTAAATTTCACATTTGTACTATTTTTATTATTGAATTTTTAATCATATTGAATATTTATATTAAAATTGAATTACTCATGATGCCATAAAATATTCTTGTTAAAATTTTATGTTGGTATCAATTTCACATTTTATCTTTACAATAACTTTTATTAAAAATCACATTTTTACATTTAATATATTTTTTAGTTTTAAAATACATAGTGACAAGAATCAGAAGATAATTGAAGTAACTGGCAATAACAAAAGCTAACCCGTATATAAAAGATTAAAAAAATAAATTATGAGGTGATGAAAGTTAATAACAAATTTGATTACGGTGGGTAACAGTGGTTACAAGGACCCAAAGTTATTTTTTAAAAATTTAACTCGAACAAATATATTTGATTCGATTTCATCTCACTCGACTCGATTTGAGAAAATTTCAAATTGAGTTAGGATGATAAAATAGGATTCATCAACTCGATTAACTCGAAATTTTTTCATTCAATTAGATTCGATTCGATTCGATCGAACGCTCACTCCTAGACGCGGCTATCAGAGGAGCTACTTGAATGATTTTTAAATTTAAGTACTTTAAATTTTATTTTAATGATTTTTTTGGACTGTAATATCTTTTTATGGACTGTGGCATGTGACTTATTTTAGGGATTTTTATTTTATTTTTCATGACTTGAAGTTTTAAATTACTTATTCGATATTTTAATGATTATGCATGAAAAACTGGTTTTTAACGAAAATAGGATTTTAGCACTAATTTCCGCTGCAATATTGAAATTAAGTTTTTAATCAAATACAACTTAGTTTTCGAAAATAATTCATCTTTACAAACGAAATTCTAAAGATGCTTGCTTTTTCTTTTCTTTTTTTGAAATTAACATGTTTCTCAAAACAAAGGCAAACAACCAAGTTCACTGGTTTTTTAATAAAAAGACAAATGGTTTTAAAGTATGATTTAAAATACAAAAGTTTTTCTATGCCATTCCAGTTGCCAATGTAAGCTCAATTAAGACTCGGTTTTATTTGTAATACATGTTAAACATAACTTAACTAGTATATATTGATTTATTGAATATTATTGAGCAAATTGCATATGATTGTTTTTGTTTACTGTTGTAGCATCCTGTAGCTCGAGTCTAGCGACTGGACCGGGTATGGGGTGTTACAACCTTTCTCATGTTTTCTCTTTCTTCCGCTGTCTTAGGACAATCCTCCAAAGAAAGGTGAAATACTGATACTGGAAACACTAAAATATATAAACCTTTTCAGCACCTTTTGAGCACTAATTCATGCAGTTTCTAAGTAATTTCTATCGAATTTTATACTCTTATTATAAAATAATTAATTTAAGCTTAGTTTATAAAACATTTTTGAATTTTAATTATTTTTGTAATAATTTTGCATAAATTGGGTTATTTTTTACAATTTGCACAAAGGGTGAAAAATCAACTCAACAGTCACCTTGAAAGAATTTATCGACGAAGCACTGTTGGAGCTCAAGATGATGAACTAACAGCCATGGAGGACTTAAATTTATTTTTTTGGACTTCCTCGAATCAATTGGATTGATTTAATTTTATTGGGAAAAGTGGACAACCTGAAGCAAAAAAATGGAGCCTGGATTTAGCAATTGAAGAGGAAGGATGGACAAGACCAAGAGAGCAGCCCAAACCATCCCCTGTTACTGACCCAATCAGCTAATTTTAGCTAATTTTAACACTTGCAAATAAGCCCTTGAACTTTTCCTAAATGTCGTTTAAACCCCTCCCCTTTTCATGCATTCTATTTTTAGCCACAAGCTAAAAATAACAAATTCAACTCAACCACTCTTTCCACTTAGCATGGCTGGCCATGGGAAGGAGGATTGGCTGCTATTTTTAGCTAATTTAAGCTGTCATCTCCCACTATAAAAATCCCCCTTCATTCCCTCATTCAACACACAATTCATTCATCAACACATCTCTTCACTGATCACCCTCTTTCGCTCTCTTTGCCTTCCCAATTTTCTTTCTTCCCTTATCGATTTCCCCTCTTGAAAAAGAGCTAGCACACCCCTTAGAGCAGTAGAAATCAAGTGTTCATGAAGGCCTTGGATTAACAGGATGAGTAGAGAAAAGAAGAGTGCACTACTCTGGCTTCGGAAGATTACCGGGTTTTGTTTTTCTAGTTCCCTTCTCTTAATCTTTTTTAATTTATGTTGTGATCATGATTATGAATATTTTATGTGTTGATTTTCTTGAATTAATTAAAATGAATTAAATTTCATTCGTGTTAGATTAATTGCATTCTGTGCACTTACTTTGTTAAAACCATGTTTGTGTTGTTATAAGCCTTAGTAGTTTGTTCAATTAAATAAAATCATGCATGTGTTATGCTTGCATTTTAATTGTAAGGTAACGAAAGAATTAATTATTAATTGGATTGAAATTATAATTAATTGACATAATATTTAATTGGTGCATGTTTAATCATCTAAGGTGGTTGAGGGCTAAATTAGCGATGATATTAAACAATACTTTAGCCTTGCATAACTTGTAAGATTATTGTGATTAAATTGTTTCAATATAGGAATATATTGTTACCTCACTATATCTTATATTTGCTTATGAAAATTGATTAATTGTTTGAATTGACATAGAAATATGTTTAAGAGATTAATTGATTTAGTAAGTATGTATGTGCATTAGTTAACAAAAGACCAAGTTATCATGAAACTATTCGTAACAACATAAACATAGTTTTGATAATTCTAAGTTAAGAAATAAAATTAAGATAACACACTTATGCCATATAGATTAAACCTTTATTTAGAAATTGTGCTGTAACATCCTAAAATAGGGCCTATGCATTTTCGGTTTAATTGAATGAAGTGACATGTTTTAAGTATTATGAATAAATTTTGAATATTTTTGGAAACCCGGAAATGAGTGAAAATAAGTTAGAAATGAACATTTTTGGAAACCTGAAAATGTATGGAAATGTTAAGTTTAAAAGAGGAAAGTGAACATTTTTAGAACCTTGGAAATGTAAGGAAATGTCTTGTAAGGAAATGTCATGGAAATGTAAGGAAATGTCTTGGAAATGTAAGGAAATGTCTTGTAAGGAAATGTCATGGAAATGTAAGGAAATGTCAAGTTTACAGAGCCGATCGAAAATTTTTGGAAACTTAGAAATGACCTAGAAATGACGAGTTTTAAGGTTTAAAAGGGGAAATTAAGGCAAGGTGGCCTTAAAAGAAAAAGTTGTGAAATTTGACACACAAACAGGCTTGGAAAAGTGGTCTGAAGATGCCACTTAGGGCCTATGGAAATGGCGCCATATGCAAGAGGAATGGGCCTAAGTTCGAGTCACATGGGAAGCAAATAAAAGAAATTTTATTTTGCTACAAGGAGCAGAGAGTGGACGGCACATGGCTATAAGTTAGGAGCTTTTATTATTTTATAAATAGTGGATAAATAAGGGATTTATTTATCATTATTTTCAAGAGATAATTGTTGGATTAAATTCTTTTAATTTGAATAAAGAGATAAAGAGGAAAATAAGGGAGAAGTGATGGCCAAGTAAGGGACTTTGAGTTTAATAATTTCGGCTAAGTAAGGATAGTTGCTGAATTATCTTTTATTTTAAGTGATAATTAAAGAGATAAAGCTATTAAAATAGAAGAGTGATGGCCAAGTAAGGGATTCTAAGTTAGTAATATCGGCTATAAAAGGAAAAGAGAGGCCATTCTGCATTATTTTCTGCTCTTTTTGAAAGCCTCTGCGAATTCTCTTCACCAAATCTTCTTCTTCTTTTATTTTTGCCAAGCCAAAATACCTTGTGTTCTAGCCGAATCCTCCATCTTTATTCTTTCTTTTCTTTTCTTTCTAATTCCTCCAAAAGCCGAAAGTTGTGAGATCATCATCTAGCCATAGCCGAATCTCTGAAGGTTGAAGTGAAGGTGCAATCGATTTCTTCAAGTAAGGGTAAGATCTCATTCGGTTTCATCCTTTTTCTTAAGATTTGCCAAATCTAGGACTAACCCCATTAATATCTTGTTGTCAAAACTTTGAAGAGATCTTTCGGGATTTACTAAGTGTCGACTACAAGGAAGGAGAAGTTCTTTTCCAAGGTACACCATAGGCCACGTGTTCCCTAGTTATTCGATGAGTTTCGGATTTAAAATCCACAAGGTAAGTGTCTATAGCATTCGCCAAGGCCATGTTTGGTAAATATATGTGTTCATTAATTATTCAAAAGCCGAAAACTAACCAAGTTAATTGATTCAATGCTTGGCGAATGCAAGAAAGAGTATAGCGAGAGATTCAAGACTTGATTCTTAAGTCAAACGGCAACAAGGTAAGTTTAAGTATACTAATCCTACTAGGATTTGGATTTATAGTCGAATGGCATTTTATTAAAGTAGTAGGTGATTAATCAAATGTAGGGATTAAGGATCTAAGCATTAGATCAAGCTTTTCGATTTCAAGACCCTTCCTAAGTATGTATGATAAGTTGTGGATATTTGGTTAAGAATTCGTATATTGATGATTAAATCGATTGTTCGATTAAGTGTGTTGATGGAGGCGAATACCATTCAAGAAGGGAAAGGAAGGTCCCTATCCCGAAGTTTAAGAAGAGATCTGTCTCGGCGGTTAGGGATTGGCCACCGGGTGTGGACCAAATGTCGAACAAGAAAGTAGGCAAATAGCCGTAGTATCGCCTAGTGATAGCATCGATGTCGAAAGCATAGTTCTCCAAGTGATCGGTGTGTGATTAACCCACCGTTTTACGGGTATATGATATGTATGTGAAATGTGTATGTGTTATGAATGTGCTAACTAGTGCGATGGAAATTGTGATAAGGATACCCTCAAGGGGTATGTCAATAATCCGGTAAGTACCAAACCTGATGATATGTGATTATTAATATGAATATGTGATAATATGCTTGATGAACATGCTCATGCATCATTACATTGTATCATTATTTTATGTGGCATGTGCATGGGTGGGATATGATATGAAAGAAGGTACGGGTGTACTTCGAGTGCGTGGTTTGATGTTAGCCTTGAGCTACATCGTGGATTGACGTTGACCGAGGTCACGTTGTGGATTAATTGCGATTTAGTTCGCGTGGCTTGATGAGTGGCTATGTGCCTCATCGTGGTTGATATCAGCTATGTGCCATATCGTGGTTGATGAGTGACTATGTGTCCCATCGTGGTTTTGGTGTTAGCTACGGCTACATCGTGGATTGGCGCCGATCGAGGTCGCGTTGTGGACTATTGTTCTTAATTGCATGTGGACGGCAATGATTGCCTTTGGAGTGAAAAGGGAGGGTGATTTGATAATCCCCTGTGTGTGGTAGTAGGTGGATAAGGGGTGTGTAGCGGATGGACCCTAGGTTTGGGTTGGGCTTCATAATTGCATGATTTCGTATGTGAACATATGTGGAAATGGGCCAAGCCCAATATGATATGTGGATTAATGTGGAAATGGGCAAAGCCCAATATATGAATGTGGATCACAGGAAATGGGCTAAGCCCAAGATGTGGAAATTATGTGGTTAACTACCCTATTAGATGAATGTGATATGAATATGGGCCAAGCCAAATGTGTTAACATGTGAATATGATATTTGTTATCCGATATATGGGTTAATATGTGGTTAACATGTGGGTGGAATTCAAAGTGGATTAATTACACACCGAGTCCAGTATGACTCACCCAATTTTTATTAAACATCGCAGATGATTCGTGGTGATTGGACCGGGTTGGAGTGGATACGAGGTGGCCCGCAGTAAGACATCTTCTTTATTTTATTCAGTTTATTACTAAGAACTTTTGTTTAATTATTTGTTGTAATAAGGCCCAGTTAAAGTATTTAAGTATTTCTATTTTAGTATTTTTATTATGTTAAAGCAAAGTGACGATTGAATTATTATTTTGAAACCGGTTTATTTTCGGCAAAACTATATCCTAAAATGTATCATAAAGTTTTAACCAGGATATTTTTATAAACACCACACTTTACTTAAGATTTTAAATGGTCACCGTTTTACAAACTCAACAAGTTGTCATGATTTTATCTTTAGGTCGAATCTTCTCAAACGTTTTTCCGCAGTGGCATACCAGATCCGGTCAGGGCTTGTGGGCCGGGTTTGGGGTGTTACATGTGTGTCGAAACCATTTTCAAATTTGATTTAAAAACGAGAATCGACTTTTAAAAAAACGAACGGGAGTCGCCACCGATCCTTTTTTGCTTAGGTGTGATCAGATCACCTTAAAAACGTTTTATTTTAAAATACCGATTTTGGTCCACGAAAAACAAGGAAAATAGGTTCGGGAGTCGGTTACGTATGAGGAAGGATTAGCACCCTCATAACGCCCAAAAATTGGTACCTAATCGATAAAGTCATGTCCTAATGTTGAAACTTTAAAAACTTTAGAAAATGGTCTTTTTATTTGAAGAAAAGAAACCCAGACTTACCTATCTCAAAGAAATAAAACACCATATCCAGTAAGTTAGGATACAACATCTCATGACTTCGAAACTAAGCACGTCTTTATTTTAGAAAATTCCTACCTCGAGACACAAAACGTCATACCCAGTAAGTCAGGACACAACGCTTTGAATTCCCAAGAATAGGTTTTTTATTTGAAATTTGTAAGTTTTTATTTTAAAAAGAGGAGATATTTAATACTTTAAGTTCTTACGAGAAAAATTGAAGCCCAGTAAGTTAGGTCACAATTCTTCTCGAAGTTCCCAAACATTAGATATCACCGTATATTTTTAAAACTATTTAAATAAAATGCA
Source organism: Gossypium sturtianum (assembly GCA_025698515.1). Lineage (NCBI taxonomy): Eukaryota > Viridiplantae > Streptophyta > Magnoliopsida > Malvales > Malvaceae > Gossypium > Gossypium sturtianum. The sequence goes on from CM046952.1 coordinate 26,019,286, forward strand.
TTAAAAAGGTATTTTTAGAAAAATAATGGTTTGAGCATACAGTCTACATATTTAATAGCAATTTTACGTAATTACAAATTATCAAACAATAATAAAATAATAATACAACATAAATATATAATGAACTATGCTAACCAATAATACACGATCTAAAGAATAAAAATAAATAAACATGTAATTTAAAATGAATAACAATATTTAAACTCTAAATAATTATTTTAACAAAACAAAATAAATAAAAAATAAAAAAATGATAATTTTGTAAAAACAATTAATATATAATAATATAAAAAAAACTTATAAAAATATTATAATAAATATATAAAAGATAATACATAATAAATAATATTAATAATTTTGAATAAAGATATTTTTAAAAATATAATATAAGTAATATAAGTGAAACATGTTATAAAATATAAATGAATTTTATACAAAAATAAGATTTCATGTGACATTAATATAGTACTATATAATATATATATATATAAGATTTTAAAAATATAATATGATAACTTATGAATAAATTAAATAATATATAATAAAATAATATTAAACAAATAAGATGATAAATAATAATAATTTAAAAGAATACTACATATAAAAATAAATATATATATACAAATCTTATACTATTAATATATAAATAATAAAGACAATAATATAGGATATCTAATATAAAAAATTAATTTTAATACAATATCAAAATAATTAAAAATGGAATAAAATAAAAAGATTTTAAAATGACGGGGATTAAATAGCAATTAAAACAGATTAAAAGGACTGAACCAAAACGCGTTAAACTACTACGAGGATTTATTGGGCAATTATGCCTTTTTCCAAAACGGCGCCGTAATGAATTTGGCCCTTAATGCGGACAGAGGGACTAAATTGGAACAAAGACAAAATTTAGGGCTAATTTAATAAATAATGAAAATTCAAATTGGACCGAATTAAAAATATTGAAATAGCGGAAGGACCAAAATGGCAATTAGACCATTTAATGAAAACGCGCGGATCCTCCTCGAGTTTTCGGGTCAACGCGCAGATCCCCTTTCGAAACGATGTCGTTTTACGTTTATTGAATTAAACGAAAACGGCGTCGTTTCCACATTAGTATATATGTAAAAATGTGGTAAAAAAATCATTTTAAACTAGATTTAAAAAAAAAACAGAAACCCTTAAAAAAAACCTCTGCCCTCATTAGTCTTCCGGCCTCGGGCCGTCACCGCGCCTGCGCCTCACGCGCCTCACGGCAGCGGCGCACAGGTATGAAATTTCATCCTTTTTCTTTTATTTCAATATAGTTTTATAAAATAAAGTATGCACGAAACTAAAAAAAATAAATAATAAGAAAACTGACTGTGAATCTGTAACACCCCTTACCCGTATCCAATACCGGAACGGGGTACGAGGCGTTACCGGACTTAAGCCTCACGGTCACTACTTAGGCTAATCGTGACTACTCTCTTCATTCACCTCAATCACCTCATTCTCGATTTACGAGGCCTCACTCATACACACGAGAGCTCTCGAGACTAATCCGAAACTTTTACGATTCTTAAAATCATTCTCTTCAATTACAGGGCTCACACGCCCGTGTAGAACGAGACACGCCCGTGCATAGGCACACACGCCCATGTCCCCAGACCGTGCCTAAAAACCTAGTATTCTGCCAATTTGCCCACGGTTAAGGCACACGCTCATGCATTTTGGGAGCACACCGTGTACCTATCACACGTCCGTGCCTTTCACCCGTGGTCGACATCACGACTAATCACACACGGTTTTGACACGCCTGGGGCCTAAACCGTGTGCCATACCTTAGTATTCTGACTTATTCAACACGGCCTCGGCACGCCCGTGTGCTTTAACCGTGTGACCATTCCAATTCTAATTTTAAAGCGCAGACTTCATGTAACACCCTAGTTTAGGGGTTATGCGCTTGGAGCATAACCCGAGCAGTTAGTAGGCTTATGGTCATGTTGGAGGAATTTTTAGGGGTTTGGAGAACCCTAGAAGGCAAGGAATGCCTTAGAAAATTTTTGGAATTTTATTTGATGTAATAAGGGCCTCTTTGATTTAAAGTACTCTATTTATTAATGTTGAAGTTTACACTACGCTTAGGAATATTTTCGCAAAAGATTCATATTATAGCAACTTATAATAATGTTTTAATTCGGAAGATTTCAACAAGCTTATATTAAATGGACACGATTTCCAAGAGTTAATTAAATTTTCAAGTTTTATTCTAAAGTCAAAGATTTTGCAAACGGATTCCGCAGTGACATAACCAGATCCGGTCAGGACTTGTGGGCCGGGTTTGGGGGTGTTACAATTTGGTATCAGAGCCCGGTTCAAAACTCGGCTTTGAGGGTTTTGGGCCCAAAAACGTTTCAAAACGGACTATTCGAAATATGGGCTTTTAAGAAATTTTTCAGGTTATTCTGGCATGGCACCTGTACCTCCGACCCAAAGTCCACCAGGTAAGTACTGCAGACTTGTGAAGTAATTTGATATATGAACTGTTATGGGCTTAGTTGGGCTCGTAGATTAGTGAACTAGGATCTATTGAACCTTAGGACTAGTCTACTCAAACATATGCATAAAACTTAAAGCTACTAAATAAACCTGTGATTAAGTCGCCGAGAGTTAAGGTGTGGCAACCATTGTGCGCATGTCTAGGAGTGGATCCTAAGAGCACAGTACTTAAGCGGTCCTCGTGACTCACCTCCTCTTCGCTGGAATCCTACCTGGTGCGTAGCTACGGTTCACCTTAACCAAGAGGACTTGTTCATAGGCTAAACCAATTACTAAAACCCGAAAGGGATTTGCCTCACTGTTTTAAAACCCCTATGTTGGAAAGTACTAAAATGCCCCTGACTTTCAAAATTTCTGGTTTAACCCCAAACTTAATAAAATTTTCTTACATTGCAAAAGTATCCAATTTTCTGTATTTCAAAATAATAACCCTGACTTTGGAGATTCACAAAATTACCCTGATTGACAAAATTACCAAAATACCCCTGGTTACCAAAATCCTGTTATACCTTTAATTTACGGAATTTTCGAAAATACTCTTCAATTTTTGGGAATTTCAAAAAGATCCTGACATATTAAAGTTTTTGAATCGCTCTGGTTTATGACGAAAATGTCCCTGTAGGACAAAATGACGGAAATACCCCTGGGGTAGAAACGGGCAGAAATGTCCGAATAGTGAATGTGTGTGGTGGATACCACTGAGTGTGCCTTTACTGAGGAAGGAATGTGTTCTTGTGGTCGAATGAATGTGGGAGTGTGTAAGTGTGATTCTTTGAAGTAGGGTAACAAACTGGAACTGAAACTTTGTGTGATCGAAAGAACTACTTTAAAATACCCTTCCTTCATAAAATTTGCCCGTGGTTAAATAGTGGAACAAAATTTCTAATGCATAAAATTGCTTAATCAGATTACATCACGACGATAGAGATGAGTTCTAGGGGACGCAGTGGAGGTAGAATGGCAGCATCGGAACCGATAGGGTCTGGCCATGGGTCAGAAAGTGAAGTACCGCCACCAGCAGTGGGCGTGGAGGAACAAGATCAGATAGGTGAAGATGACGCAGTATCACGGGCCATGTTGCGAGCGCTAGAACGAGTAGTAGGAGCTAGTAGGGGAAATGAAACTCGGAAGTCAGTGTCCGAGAGGCTCAGGTCTAATGGGGCTAAAGTTTTTAGGGGAGTGTCTGGAGTGGCCCCGAATGTAGCGGAATATTGGTTAGAAGGAGCCGAAAGAATTATGGACGACTTAGATTGTACCCCTGAGGAAAAGCTAAAAGGTGCTGTTTCGCTTCTTCGGGATGAAGCTTATCGTTGGTGGCTCACCACAAACAAGGTGTACCGCAGATCGATTGGATTGGGAGTACTTTAAGGAAAAGTTTGAAGGAAAGTGCGCCGAGACAAGTTACTTAGACGCCAGCAAAGGAAAGCGTTTCTTAACCTAGTACAAGGGAATAAGTCGATAGCAGAGTATGAAGCTAAGTTTGTGCGACTAAGTCAGTACGCCAAAGGAATCGTGGCTACTGATTATGAAAGGAGTGTTCGATTCGAAGATGGGCTGCGAGATGAGTTGCGGGAGCTGATCGCGCCACAAAGAGAAAGGGATTTTGCCATTCTGGTGGAGAAAGCTCGGATTGCCGAAGAGGTTAAAAAGACTATAAAAGAAAATCGAGAGAAGAATAGGAACGAGGATAAGGGAAATATTGGACCGTCAGCATCGTTGGGTAATGCCCAGAAAAGACCAAGGATCGAGAATCCTGTAAGTGCACTCGTACCAGTGGATCGGAATTGTTCATGTGTTAAGTGTGGAAGACCTCACACAGGAGAGTGTTGGGGAAATAGTAAAGAATGTTTTCGGTGCGGATCTAAGGCACATTTAGTTAAGAATTGTCCTCGAGCGACGATGGGTCGTGGTTCAAGTCATGGAAGGAATGGTTCTAGTCAGAGTCAACCAAGGATGTGATATTAGGTAAGCTCCTTTGCTTTGGTACATGCTTTAATTACTTTGTTTGCTTATGAGTTAGCCTTTTTGTGTTGCTAAGAGGTGTTTCAATTTTGAGCGAATTTAGAGATTGTGTAGGTGCGATAGTCTTAGTAAGATCAGAGTGCGCAGCATAAGCGTAAGGTGGTAAGAAAGGTTGTATGGACGTTTGTTAGTAAAGTAATTTCGAGGACGAAATTATTTTTAAGGAGGGTAGAATAGGGTGTTACACTTCACACGGCCTAGACACACGCCCGTGTGCCTACCCATGTGAACCAGAACAAGGCTATTTGCCAAGCTCTTTGCATCCCTATAGCTTACACAACTTATACTCATCCATCACGTTCATAATTACTCAAATTGGATTGCCATCCCACATAGATAAATACATCTTTTCATATAACATAATAGCCAACAACTATGGCATTATACAATTATCCCATAACTCATTTAGGCCAACACATTTGGCACAATAACAATGACTTAATCAACCTCATGTACTAGCCCTATACATGCCATGACTCATAATAACTTGATACCTCATACCAAGTGTCTCCTCGATAGTGTGAAAATATCTCCAGCGGTCTCCAACCCGAGCTAACTAAATTAACCTATAAGAGATGAGAAAGAAAGAAGGGTAAGCAATAATGCTTAGTAAGTTCATATGCAATTAAGAATCAACTATCAATATTCATATGCTTATACTCAATCACAAGGTATTAGAATGAGTTTTACTCTTGAACTCACAGTTACCTATTCAATCGTTCATAATGCTTACTCATTTCGTCTCTTACCACATTCTAACCATATCTCGGCTTAATGCTCGCATTCATTAACTTACCATGCCACAAGCCAATTCGCTCGTTTAATTAGCATACATCCTGCACTGATCATCACAAGATCATATAAAACAACACATCATGCATTCTCAATAAACCACTCATGCTACCAATCTCTCGATGGTTAAGCACTTAGCCCACCATCGAATCTCTTATAGGGTGGTATCGCACTTAGCCCACCATCATTCTTTAATAGGGTGGTATCGCACTTAGCCCACCAATTGAAACTAAACTCGATGGTATCGTACACAGCCCATCGGTAATGAATAATAAGGTGGTAACGCACTCAGCCCACCATTAATAACATTTACAGATATACATATATATAATCACTTGCATTTCTCCATTTCAAATGTTCATGTGAGAACATCCTCACACATTGACATCCTTACATAGATTTCTACAATAATCATTTACTTTTACGCAATGCAATTATAAAAACAACACATACAATTAAGATGCATCATACACACATGACCCACTATGGGTTAATCACGTACCCAATTCACCTTAATTTAGTTCTAACACATACCTGCACCTCTCATGATACAACCACATATATTATCGTTTTCAACATATCTGTGGAATCACTCAAATAATTAAATAACACTTTTGAATCTCATACATACAATCTCACCTCAACATCATGCCCCTGATAGGGCTTCACATGAACTATCATATCGGTGCCATGTCCCTGACATAGTCTTATTCAATATCTCATACCGAGGCCATATTCCAAATATGGTCTTATACGGGACCTTAATTATCAACATACCTTACTATTTGCTTTCCCTCTATTCCTAAGAACAATTCTCTTAACATCTCGTTAAAATACATTCAATACACTCATAGTGTGATTATGCATTCCACACAATATTGGAACATTAAATACTTCACTTAGAATTGCATAATTTAGCACATGAACTTACCTCGATGTCGAAAGGTCCGAAAATAGACTTTTGCCCACCTTTCTCTTTTCACCCGTTCTAAGTCCGAAACTCGATTTCTTTAATCTAGAACAACGGAATTTACCAATTTAATCACTTATAAATCATAATACACCATAATCTATACTTTAGGCAAAATTACCATTTTGCCCCTACACTTTGGCAAAATTACGATTTTGCCCCTAGGCTCGTAAATAAATTTTCGTCACATTTTCTTGTTAAAGAAGCCTAGATGAACATTTAATCCTCTTATAACTATCCACAATTTCAACTATTTCATGCCTTAATGAACAAATTACAACTTTTGCATTTTAGTCCCAATTAGGTGTTTTCATGACAACACATTTCACAAAAGTTGTATACCACCATCCTAACATTCATTTTCTTCCATAAAAACTCAGCTAACAACTTAAAATCTCACATGGCAAATCTCTAAACTTTTTACCATAATGCAAAATAGTCCCCTCTTTTGAAAGCTTAAGCTTTAGGGATCTCAAAAGTACAATTTTCTTCAAGAAATACCATCAAAATCACTTACTTGAAGAGGAAATGAGTTGCTGAAATTTTGAGCTTCAAACACCCCTTGTTTGCTGCAACTTTCGGTGGAGAAGAAGAGAGAAAAGATGATATCTTTTCCTTTCTTTATTTTATTATATAACATCCCTTTAACCCACCAACTTTGACCAACATTAAAAGCTCTTGTCCCCTCTTGTCTACATGGTCGGCCATCATATCCAAGATGGTCTAATTGCCCTTTAAAATCCTCCAATTAATATTTCATGGCTATTTGGTACCTTTAGCCTATAGAATGGAACTTTTGCACTTTATGCGATTTAGTCCTTTTTCACAATTTAGCTAGAAATTGCTAAAATTAAGGCACCAAAATTTTCATGCATCCTTATAAACATGTTATCACACATAACATAACATGAAAATAATATTCCCTATCCTTGAATTAGTGATTCCGAGATCACTGTTCTGACTAGCCCCTAAATCGGGCTGTTACAAAATCACCTTTATAACAAAAAAAAACTTATTCCTCTGTAACTGTTTCTGTATGTGTCTTCGTGTGTGTCCGTATATATCTGTGTCCTTTACAAGTTTATCAAAGGGCTTCTTATAGCCTCCAAAAATAAAAATAGAAAAGGAATCAAATATATATGGGTTGCGGTTGCCATATTTTGCCGTCGTTCTTTCCTTTTGTAGGTTGAAAAATCTGGTGGCGATGAAGGCTCACGCAAGCTGCGGTGCGAATTGGTGGCATGACCAAAGGGCTGTTGGAGTCGATTGCGACACAAGGCTGGGGCGCTTGCTCTTGCGGTGCCTAGAGTTTGAAACCCTAGGTTTCTGCTGGTTCTGCTTGGTTCTTGGGCCATTTTGGGCCGTTCGAATTTGGGTCTGGTTGGGTAGTCCATTTAGGACCTGTTTTGGGTCTAAGTCATCTGCTGGTTTGTTATTGGGCTCGGGTGTAATGGATTGTGGGCATTAGTTTGGGTCTGTTGGTATTGGGCTATGTAAATGGACTGTTTAAAAAAACACTGGTTTTTTATTTATTTATTTTTTGCTTTATTTTGGTTTATTTAGATAGGCCCGGGCAAAATTGGGTACTTACAGTTGCCCCTCTTTGCTCATTGTCGTGTAACGAGAATAGAGAAAAGACTATAAAAGGACCAATTTTGCCCGGTCCTGGCCAAGCCTCGACTTCTTGATCCTCGTCTTCTTCAAATGGCTTCCAATTTGAACTGCATCTTCAGGGGTACTGGAACTTCATCTTGATTTCAGTAAGTTTGATAGCTTCAATCTGTTATCTTGTAATTTCAAAAATGCCAAATATGCTACCTTCAATCCGCTCCACTGCCAACTCAGGGAGACCAGATTAGTACCTTCGATCTGCTTCACTGCAATCTCAGGAATGCCAGATCTACAATCTTCAGTCTGCCCCACGACTATCTCGAGGGGACAAAATCTGAACTTTTCAGTCTGCTTCCTTACTATCTTCAGAAGACTTCAATCTTCAGCCTGCTCCACTACAATCTTGAGGGAACAAAATCTGAACTTCAATTTGCTTCCTTACTATTTCAGGAAGACTTCAATCTTCAGCCTGCTCCACTATTATCTCTAGGGAACAAAATCTGAACTTTTCAATTTACTTCCTTATTATCTCAGGAAGACTTCAAACTTCAGCCTGCTCCACTATTATCTCTAGGGAACAAAATCTGAACTTTTTAATTTGCTTCCTTACTATCTTCAGGAAGACTTCAATCTTCAGCCTGCTCCACTATCATCTCTAGGGAACAAAATTTGAACTTTTCAATTTGCTTCCTTTCTATCTCAGGAAGACTTCAATCTTCAGCCTGCTCCACTATCATCTCTAAGGAACAAAATCTGAACTTTTCAATTTGCTTCCTTACTATCTTCAGGAAGACTTTAATCTTCAGCCTGCTCCACTATCATCTCTAGGGAACAAAATCTGAAATTTTTAATTTGCTTCCTTACTATCTTCAGGAAGACTTCAATCTTTAGCCTGCTCCACTATTATCTCTAGGGAACAAAATCTGAACTTTTAATTTGCTTCCTTACTATCTTCGAGAAGACTTCAATCTTCACTGCTCCACTATCATCTCTAGGGAACAAAATCTGAACTTTTCAATTTGCTTCCTTACTATCTTCAGAAGACTTCAATCTTCACTGCTCCATTATCATCTCTAGGGAACAAAATTTGAACTTTTAATTTGCTTCCTTACTATCTCCGAGAAGACTTCAATCTTCACTGCTCCACTATCATCTCTAGGGAACAAAATCTGAACTTTTAATTTGCTTCCTTACTATCTTCGTGAAGACTTCAATCTTGATTTGCTCCACTACCATCTTGAGGAACAAAATCTGAACTTTGCAATTTGCTTCCTTACTATCTTCGGAAGACTTCAATCTTCAGTTTGCTCCACTACCATCTCGAGGGAACAAAATCTGAACTTTTCAATATTGCTATACAGTCCTCTGAGGGACATGCCCTGTAGACTCGAATGTATTATGGATGACATTTGCATGAATGCAGAGTGTCATGAGAATGATCCCAAAATGTACAATGATTAGGATGCAATGATCGGAATGAATCTAATGCTCCTAACTGAATGTGTTATGCAAAAATGTCATGAGAATGATTCATATTTAAAGTGTCATCACTCCTCAGGGTTTCATTTTTGTTCCTCTCGAAGTATCTATCATACTCTGCTCAAATAATTTTCCCCATGGTAATTTCAGGGCCCACTCCACTTGAACCTTGGGACACAAGGCTTGTACCTCCTTCAAACCATCCCACCATGATTTATAGAATTTGAAACTTTTTAATCCATTCCTATTGCCATTTAGGGGTACAGGATCTGTTTCAACTTCAATCCATTCCAATGTAATTCAAGGGTTTTGAATCCTCACCCATCAATTTGGTCCGTCATACCATCGAATGTTATGACCCAATGAAAATGCTTTGCAAAATGATCCTCTTTTAGGATTGATATTTCTCAACTCATTATTTTGTCCAATCACCATTTGGACAGAAAATTTAAAGAAATAGTCCCAATCTAGACTTTTCTCAAGTATTTCCAATCCTTACACATGGAAATTTTTTTAAAATAATTGTCATGTTTCAGTCTCTTGTATTATCTAGAAGCTTCTAGAATAATATACGAAACTCCTTTTATGAAAGTGTTATTAGTCCATTAATATTTATTTCAATATAAAATGCTTGAAAAAGATCACAACAATGGACGAGAAAGAAATTAATCAAGAGCATAGCTCGAAATAAATAGGTTAATCAAAGATGGCCAAAACAATAAAAGAAAATTGATTTGGGTGTATCTTGAAAAGAATAAAATAATCAAAGATAAAGAAAATGGGTAAGATAAAAGTTAGGTGCCCCAGATATCGCAGCCTGAGCTTCTCTGTTCGAACTTCTTGAGGACCATTTTAAACTCAATATTCATTGACCAATGCTTCTCCAAAACAGGCCTTCTTTACAACATAAGGTCCTTCACAGTTTGGCATCTGCTTTTCTCTGAAATCCTTTTGTAGAAGAAAGATCTGTTTCAACATCAGGTTCCCTTTGTGGAATTCTTTAGGATGAACCTCTTTGTCGTAAGCTCGCATCATCTGACCATGATGGATAGCTTTTAACCTTTTCCTCGATTAGATTCAAGTGGCAACAATGCTTCCATTCCATAAACCCATGGGTAAGATGCTGCCCCGGCAAAAAATCTTGGTCAACGTTCGATAATCATAGAAGATAAATAGTAACTTCTTTATGCCAATCTTTACAAGTCTCGATCATCTTTTCTACAATCTTTTTTTTTTGACTGCCTTTGTTGCTTAATGATATGGCGTCTGATCTTTGAACAGACTACAATTTTTTGACTTTGTCCTTTTTGGTATTCTTTGTAGGCGCCTGATCTCCCCTCTTTTTTTTAGAATTTAATGACTTCGACCTTGTAACATTGGCATATGAAGCTACTTCCACCCTCTTAGTAAAGTAAACGACGACCACGACAATGAATCGATATTGGCTAAAAGCTTTTGACGAGATTGGCCCCATCATATCCATGCCCCACATATGGAAAATTTGTGAAGAACTGAAGAAGGCACATGAATCTTGTCTCCTTTAATACGGAATAAATGATACCATCCCTTTCTATGTAGATCAATAGTGCCTGATCCTCATGTTTAGCCCGCGTCTTAGTAGCCAAGGCATGTCCTGATATGCTCGTGCAAAAACATCTTTGAATTCTTGAAAATAACTCAATGATGTCTCGCATTATTTCTATGGTGAGCTGGGCTTCGATCTTCACCCCTTTTCTAGGCTCGCAATATTCATTGACCCTATATAAGGTAGGATCTGTTTTTCATCTTGTTCTACCATCCTTATCAAATCAGAAGGTAGGTTACAATCTCTGTCATTTTCAGAGTTCTGAGATCCCTCTAGACACATATTTCATTCAAAAAGGGAATATGTAACAACGTCGCTCATGTCATTGATATCTGAAGACCTAGTGTAGGTTCAAAAGAAGATTTCCAAAGAATAAATAATTCAAAGAATGATTATGGTAATGAAGGAATATCTAAAAGAAAGTCCAAAAAAAAAAACAAACAAAACAAAAAACAATTGTTTATATAGTATGAAATGGAAAAAGAATATTTACTCAAAAAAAATGCATTTTATTAAAATAAAAAATTCTGGACATAAGCCTATTTCACAAAAGAGTTCTTATTGCCTCTAGGCTTAAGGCAACAAGCGTGTTTCGAATATTACTCTAGTTTAGCACTAAAAATACAGGATCTCTTCCACAGTTCCACTATTCAAAATACTCCCAAGTATGTAAGGACAGATGCTTAGAAAAATCCAGTTCTTTTTTCAGATACATTGTTAATATTCAGATTTCCCAATGTCAGGTCTTACACTAAGGCCCTGAACTCGATGCATTCTTGAATCTCATAGATCTCACCCCTTTATCTAGATGATTGAGTGACAGATTTTCTGCCCCAGAGGGATCATCGAATTTGACAATACCCATTTTGAAAAGTATTTCGATCATCTTTTTGAAAGCGGTGCAGTTCTCAATTGAGTGTCCTGTGATTCCCGCATGGTATTCGCATTGAGCGTTCGTGTCGTACCATTTAGGGTATGGAGGTTGTATAGGTTTTAGGTAGAAAGGAGATAGTACATGTGCATCAAACAAATTTTGGTACAGCTCCCTATACGTGATTGGGATGGGCGAGAATTGGGATTTTTCTAAGTTCAGTTTTGGATTGGGTTCATGCCCTGAAGAGACCTGATGACTGGTAGTTACCATCCTTGGTTGGCTTACTGTGATTGGCTCTAAATGGCCCTTGTTATACCTTCTCGTACTATTCGCTTTATTTTCCTTTTTCTTCGGGCCTTTTAGAGTTCATTCTCTTTTTTCCTTTGCGTCTGCCAGTACAACCGGTTTGACTCGATCATCATCCAGGTTAAAACATGAACCCATCGGGGAGCTTAGTAAGGCCAAAGCATCTGTCTGACATTGGGGTCCAATAATGACGGATACCTCATGCAAATGTGTGTCTGGTCGATTCGGAACACCTATTGGGGAATAAACGATGTCTTCATCATCTTCCTCACCATTGACCACTGGACCAGTCTTTTTTTCAAGCCCTTCGGCTAGTAACTGGGTTAGCTGGCCTATGACATTTCTTTGGAGTTCTAGCGTTTGTTCTCGCATTTCTTGTTGAATCTTGGTCAACTGCCCCTGCATCTGTATTTGCATTTGCTCTATTCTCTCCAACCTTTGTTCCATGTTTTCCAGGTTAACTGAAATATTTTTACCTAATTAGGGTCCTTTTGTAAAAGTCTAATGCAAATGATGCAATGCAATGCAGATGCATGGAATGAATGCAAAAGAAATAGAAGCGTTGATTTTGAATTCAATTTCATTAGAAAAACTTTTCTAGAAAGCAAATTTCTTTACATAAAATGGATTACATATGCGGCCTTGCCCTCATATTCCAAGCAAAAACATCAACCCCCTTCTTCGCAAAGGTAAAATCTTGCATACTTCTAATATATTCCTCCACTAGCTCCTTTTTGCTTGATCTGGGCCGCGACTCACTGCTCACTTATCCTCGCAATGCTTGTTAGCCTCTTCAAGAAAGCCTTGCCATGGTGATTCTCGAATAGTCTTTGTCAGCTTGAATCCTTGGGCAATAAACTCTTTGTATTCCTTCACGGACTATCAGTATTCTCTCGTTGTGTTTGCTTGAAACATATTTGAACAACCGTATTATAATCCACTTTATCAAAAAATCCATTTCCTTATGACAAACTTTTCTATTTAGCAATCGAATTTGAATCAACAACTCTTTTCTATGATGTGAATGCAATGCAATCAAAACAAAAGAGAACACGTTAGCATAAGAGAAATAACAAAATAGGGCACCTATCTGGGTGACCACTAGGGTTCAATATAGCTCTATCTAGGGTTGGCTCTTAAGAATCACTATATGTGGCTTAGTTCTAAAGGGAGGGTACCTGAACCAGAAGATTCCTCAATCCTCACCCATTATAGGCTCATATGAATCGATTTCAGTTCAGGGGAATACATTTCCCTATGGCCATGCGGAGGTGAAAACCTCACGAAGACATAGGTACGAATGTATCCCGGAAGTAATCCACTAGCCCATGCGGAGGTGAAAACCTCACGAAGGCATAGTTTCTCGCTCCCACTTAAGGGTACGACCACAACGGTCATGCAATGCAATGCAAAAAAATTTTATAAAAGAGAACCACATGCGACAAAAAGGATCATAATTTTTAAACCAGATTTTTAAATTCAGACATAAGGACATGAAACTATCGATTTTACGGCTTGACTCTCTTATTGTCCCCAGTGGAGTCGCCAAGCTGTCGAAACCATTTTAAAATTTGATTTAAAAACGGGAATCGACTTTAAACAAAACGAACAGGAGTCGCCACCGATCCTTTTTTGCTTAGGTGTGATCAGATCACCTTAAAAATGTTTTATTTTAAAATACCGATTTTGGTCCACGAAAAACAAGGAAAATAGGTTCGAGATTCGGTTACGTATGAGGAAGGATTAGCACCCTCATAACGCCCAAAAATTGGTACCTAATCGATAAAGTCATGTCCTAATGTTGAAACTTTAAAAACTTTAGAAAATGGTCTTTTTATTTGAAGAAAAGAAACCCAGACTTACCTATCTCAAAGAAATAAAACACCATATCCAGTAAGTTAGGATACAACATCTTATGACTTCGAAACTAAGCACGTCTTTATTTTAGAAAATTCCTACCTCGAGACACAAAACGTCATACCCAGTAAGTCAGGACACAACGCTTTGAATTCCCAAGAATAGGTTTTTTATTTGAAATTTGTAAGTTTTTATTTTAAAAAGAGGAGATATTTAATACTTTAAGTTCTTACGAGAAAAATTGAAGCCCAGTAAGTTAGGGCACAATTCTTCTCGAAGTTCCCAAACATTAGATATCACCGTATATTTTTAAAACTATTTAAATAAAATGCATTAAAAAGGTATTTTTAGAAAAATAATGGTTTGAGCATATAGTCTACATATTTAATAGCAATTCTACGTAATTACAAATTATCAAACAATAATAAAATAATAATACAACATAAATATATAATGAACTATGCTAAGCAATAATACACGATCTAAAGAATAAAAATAAATAAACATGTAATTTAAAATGAATAACAATATTTAAACTCTAAATAATTATTTTAACAAAACAAAATAAATAAAAAATAAAAATGATAATTTTGTAAAAACAATTAATATATAATAATATAAAAAACTTATAAAAATATTATAATAAATATATAAAAGATAATACATAATAAATAATATTAATAATTTTGAATAAAGATATTTAAAAAATATAATATAAGTAATATAAGTGAAACATGTTATAAAATATAAAAGAATTTTATACAAAATAAGATTTCATGTGACATTAATATAGTACTATATAATATATATAAGATTTTAAAAATATAATATGATAACTTATGAATAAATTAAATAATATATAATAAAATAATATTAAACAAATAAGATGATAAATAATAATAATTTAAAAGAATACTACATATAAAAATATATATATATATATATACAAATCTTATACTATTAATATATAAATAATAAAGACAATAATATAGGATATCTAATATAAAAAAAAATTTTAATACAATATCAAAATAATTAAAAATGGAATAAAATAAAAAGATTTTAAAATGACGGGGATTAAATAGCAATTAAAACAGATTAAAAGGACTGAACCAAAACGCGCGTTAAACCACAGGGATTTATTGGGCAATTATGCCTTTTTCCAAAACGGCGTCGTAATGAATTTGGCCCTTAATGCGGACAGAGGGACTAAAATGGAACAAAGACAAAATTTAGGGATAATTTAATAAATAATGAAAATTCAAATTGGACCGAATTAAAAATATTGAAATAGCGGAAGGACCAAAATGGCAATTAGACCATTTAATAAAAACGCGCGGATCCTCCCCGGGTTTTCGGGTCAACGCGCGGATCCCCTTTCGAAACGACGTCGTTTTACGTTTATTGAATTAAACGAAAACGGCGCCGTTTCCACATTAGTATATATGTAAAAATGTGGTAAAAAATCATTTTAAACTAGATTTAAAAAAAACAGAAACCCTTAAAAAAAAGCTCTTCCCTCATTAGTCTTCCGGCCTCGGGCCGTCACCGCGCCTGCGCCTCACGCGCCTCACGGCGGCGGCGCACAGGTATGAAATTTCATCCTTTTTCTTTTATTTCAATATAGTTTTATAAAATAAAGTATGCACGAAACTAAAAATAAATAAATGATAAGAAAACAGAATGTGAATCACCTTTATAAACAAAAAAAAAAATTATTCCTCTGTAACTGTTTCTGTATGTGTCTCCGTGTGTGTCTGTATATATCTGTGTCCTTTACAAGTTTATCAAAGGGCTTCTTATAGCCTCCAAAAACAAAAAAAGAAAAGGAATCAAATATTTATGGGTTGCGGTTGCCATATTTTGCCGTCGTTCTTTCCTTTTGTAGGTTGAAAAATCGGCGGCGACGAAGGCTCGCGCAAGCTGCGGCGCGAATCGGTGGCATGACAGAAGGGCTATTGCAGTCGATTGCGGCGCAAGGCTGGGGCGCTTGCTCTTGCGGCGCCTAGGGTTTGAAACCCTAGGTTTCTGCTGGTTCTGCTTGGTTCTTGGGCCATTTTGGGTGTTTTCAATTTGGATGCAGTTGGGTAGTCCATTTAGGACTGTTTTGGAGTCTAAGTCATCTGCTGGTTTGTTATTGGGCTCGGGTGTAATGGGTTGTGGGCATTAGTTTTGGTTTGTTGGTATTGGGCTATGTAAATGGACTGTTTAAAAAAACACTGGTTTTTTATTTATTTATTTTTTGCTTTATTTTGGTTTATTTAGATAGGCCCGGGCAAAATTGGGTACTTACATGTGCATTGTAATTTTACTTTTTATTTTAATTAAATTTTTAGTTAATTTTTAGTTTTTACATCACCTATTACAAATCAACATATTTTTCCTCACCAATTTGTTTAATCCCTACATTTCATAAATAGTTTCTTACATTGTCCTTATGGGTACGATAACTTGACATTCTTGTCACTTTATTACTTGATACGATTGTGTACACTTGCACATTTCCATCTTTCCAGGTATAGAAGGTTTATTTCCCTTCTTTGAATCGGTCATTGCATAACGTTCTAATATCTTGTCTATGTATGAAGCCTGAGATAGTGCTATCACTTTGTTCTTCATGCTAAACTATTGGGCTAACCAAAGTTTAATAGATGACAATATCCCTACATCATTCCCAATGAGTAGAATGTCATCGACATATATGTAACAATCCGTTTTTAGTAAAATCGAAACAGTGGTTTCAGGACCACAAATTCGATTTCAGAAAGGAAATTTATTTTAATATTATTTTATAATCTAATGTATGATAATAATGTCATATAAAAATTTCGTAAAGAAATTTAACCGATTACATGTTTAATTTGATAAAGGACCAAATTGCACAAAGTGCAAAAGTTGAGTTCTAATAGCTAAAGGGATTAAATAGCTATGGAATTCAAAATTTGAGGTCCTTATATGGTAAATAGACCATTAAAATAATTAGTTGTTAAGGATGATGAATCATCCATGGAAAATAAAATAAAGAAAAGGACAAAATTGGAAAGATGAAAAATAAAGATGATAAATAATAAAATAAAGAAAATATCATCATTTTTATCATCTTTCCCAAATAAATATGGAAACCCTAGCCATGAAGAATGGAAGAAAGAGAAAACTTATTTGGCCAAATTAGGTAAGTATTCAAGTCCCGTTTTTAGTAATTTTTATATTTTTGAGATCGGGATAACCTAATCTAGCTATTTTGGGGATTAATTTGAAAAGTTATCAAAGTATAGAAATTTTTCCATGGATGAATATGCTGAAATTTTGAAATTTATGATAGAAAATGAAAGGTTGTTGATAGATAAACAACTTTTGTAAAGTGAATTTTGATGAAAATGTGAATTAGGGATTAAATTGTAAAGTTGTAAATTTTATGGAAAAATTCTGAATTTTGTGAAATACATGGGCTGTAAATGTTACTTGTAAAATTTGGCTAGGCTTGGAATAAGGATTAAATTGCATGAATTTCATTTTCCGAGCTTAGGGACGAAATCGTCATTAATTAAAAGTTTAGGGGCAAAATGGTAATTTTGCCTAAAATGTGAATTGGACTGAATTGAGTATGAATTATATTAAATTGATGTTAAATTTACTCGTATAGATCTGGATAGACCAATTTCAGAGTTAGAACGAGGAAAAGAGAAAAATGTTGGATTAGTAGATTTTACGTACACGAACAATTTCAAGGTAAGTTCGTGTAACTAAATTATGTATAATTGTATACTTGGATTGAATGCTGTGCATGTGAATTGTATAAATATTATATATATATATATATATATATGAAATTGAAGACATATCCGACAAAGCCAGATAAATGATAATGCCCGAAAAATGTTAAGTCCCGTTTGAATAAATGAAATTCGATGGATTACTGGTTTTCCTGTAATGGTTGTAGTCTTGCATATGTTGCAGACATACTATAGCTCGGACGAGCATTTTGTTATTAGCACTCTCGAGTTTCCTATTATATAGTTCTGCGAGCATCCTGATTGGTAGTAATCTTGCATGTGTTGCGACTACCGTAGCTCTTTGTGAGCGTCCTGTTATACGATCAGTTGTGATCCTGCATATGTTGCAGACACAAACGTAGCTCTTTATGAGCGTCCTGATATGGCTCGCCTGAACTCCCTGATATATGGCTATCCGGAGCTCCCGTTACATGGCTCTTTGTGAGTATTCCTGATAGGCTATTCGTGAGCTTCCTGATTAAAAGTTCTTTGTGAACTTCCCATTTTAAACTATTATGAGTTTCCTGATTTAGCCGGGATAAGCTTTCTGTTACATGGCTCATATGAGCATTCCTGATATATGACTCGAGAGAGTGCTTCCTGATTATGTACTCTAATGAGTACCCCTGATTATGTATTGACGGATTTCTGATTTGTACACTTCGAGTGTACTACCTATGTATCCATCGATATTTCAAATAAATTTAACCGGTAAAATTCTGACATGAGAAAATATGAACAAGAAATGAATTATTACAAGTGTCTGCCTGAAATATATAAAATGATGATACATGATTTATGGAAATACAAGTTGATGATATATGAATATGGAATCTGTTTAATAAAAATGTTCATCCATGAATATAGATTAGTACACCTTGAGTGTATTTCCCGTGTGACATTGATATTTCAAATGATTTAATGGGTAAAGTTCCGACATGAAATAATCTAAACTCGAGATGAATTATTATGAAAATGTACTTGAAATACAATGACATGAATTGTATATGTTATTTGAATTCATGATGTGGAAAATATATGTATACAGGAATTTGGTTATTATTGAGCCCATACATGTTTCTTGATATTTATATGAGATAGTATGACTTAGAAACGAATTATTACCCGTATGTACATGAAGTACATGGAAATGAAATTACTTGATAAAATGATGCATGAATTGGTTATTACATGAATGTGGATCATGCTTGATGACTTTGTCCATCCATGATTAAGGACTATCATATGTGATTACTTGGCTAACATGATGAGGATATGTGTTTAGGGCTTATGATAAAATTGATTGATAGTGCCTTGCAAGTTTATTCTGAACATAAATATATGGTAAGTTATTTACCATGTTATACGAACTTACTAAGCATTTCATGCTTACTCTGTTTTATTTTCCCTTGTTCTATAGTAATTCAGAAGCTCGTTGGATTGGAAGCATCGGTGGAGATCACTCACACTATCCATTGGCCCATCTTGGTACATATGGTAAATTAATTATTGTTATAATGGAATGTATAGGTTAATTAGCCAATATTGGCATGTAAATATTTGGGTTAAAACTAGCCATTGGAATGGCTTGTGATGAACGTGTTTTGATGTGTATTAATGGGGCTATAACATGTTTGGTGTGTGCTTAAATGGTTGAATGATAGAAATCATGTTGGCATATTGATGATTAATTCTAGCATATTTGGTAAATTATGCATATAGGTGAATTTGATAAGTTAAGTAAGTTTTGTTTGTTTGATTACATGATGGTAAAGTGCTATTTGAGGTGCTTAAGAGCACATTGGTTGTGTGTAATGTTAGGTCGTGCATGAGATTCGGTTTTTTCTTGAATTAATTGTTTTAAAAATGGCTTGTGAATATGTTAAAGTATTAGTGTAAGAGGAAGACAAATTGGGTGAGAAATGTGGCTTGGAAAATAGCCTATTTTTTTGTCTACACGGGCAGAGACATGGGCGTGTGTCTTAGCCGTGTGTGACACATAGCCTAGCATATGGGCGTGTGACCTGGCCGTGTTTCCCCTGCATCTTTAAAATGTCAAAAAAAATGCTCAGAATTGATCACACGGCTTGGCACACAGGAGTGTGGCTTGGCCGTGTGACTCCTGCACCTACACACGGTCTAGCACACGGGTGTGTGACCTGACCGTGTGACCCAAGTCAGAGAGTTACATGGCCTGAGACACGGGCATGTCCCTGGCCGTGTGAACCACACGGGCGTGTGACCCCTGCACTTAGGAAAAATTTTGAAATTTTACAAAAAAAATTTTGAGTACCCGGTTTAGTCCCGTCATGATTCTAATGCATGACTTGGGCCTCGAGGGCTCATGTAAGGGACTATATGATTAAATTTGATTGAAATCTGATATGAGTGCTAAATGTTTATGAAATGTCTGTTACTTGACCCGTAAACTTCGGTAATACTTTGTAACCCTGTTCTGACGACAGATTCGGGTTACTGGTGTTACAATATAGAACGAGAAAGACCACATTTCCATCCCCTATACATTTATAAACACAAGGTTCATCTACGTTTTTATCAAATCTAAAATTCTTGATCGCTTGATCAAATCTTTGATTTTATGAGTAGGATGCTTGAGTAAGTCCATATATGGATCTAAGTAGTTTGCAAACTTTTTTCTCATTTTCTTTAGCTATATATCTGGTGGGTTGCATCATATATATGCTCCATTCAAGATATTCATTCAAAAACGCTGTTTTGACATCCATTTTCCAAATCTCGTAATCGAGACCCGCCGTAATGGATAACAATATGCGTATTGCCTTGAGCATGACAACCAGAGAGAAGGTTTCTTCATAATCAATATCTTATTTTTGAGTATAACCTTTTTGCTACAAGTTTGGCCTTATAAGTTTCCAATTTTACCTTCGCATTTTTTCCTCTTGTAGATCCACCTACCCCCTATGGGTTTTATCCCTCCTGATAAGTCTACAAGTTCCCACACTGAGTTGGAATCCATAGAATCCATCTCAACTTTCATAGTTATTTTCTAGAGCTTGGAATCAGCACTCTACATCACTTCATCATATGTGAGTGATTCATCATCTTCCTGCTCGGCAGACTCAGTGTTTAAAACACTTTTGCCAATTCGGAAGAACTCTGGCCTACGAGAGACCCTCCCACTGCGACGAAGCACCCTATGTTTATTATCGTTTGCAGGTCTACTATTAGGAGTTGGTTCTAGAACTATTTCCGTAGGGCTTTGTGTATTTCTCGAAAGTTTCTCGAGTACTTCTTTACTCCAAGGTTTGAAGTTATTCATGTAACTTTCCTCAAGGAAAGTAGCATGAGTTGACACTATCACAGTTTGCTCTTTCAGGTTATAAAACAAATCATCCTTTGTTCCCTTTGAATATCCTACAAATATGCACAATTTTTTCCCCGAGTCCAACTTCCTCGCATCTTTATCCAATACGTGGCTTGGGCATCCCCAAATCCTTAAATGGTTTAAGTTCGACTTCCTACCATGCCATAAGTCGTATGGAGTTTTTGATGCTTCCTTAGTATGCACATAATTTAGAATATAGCAAGCTGTTTGTACCGAATATCCCCAAAAAGAGATTGACAACTTCGAATAACTTAACATCGAATGAACCATGTCTAACCATGTTTGATTCCTTCTCTTTGCCACACCATTTTGTTATGGAGTGCTCGATGCAATTAATTGTGATAAAATCTCATTCTTTATGAGGTACCTTAAGAGCTCATCTGATAAATATTTCCCACCTTGATCAGACCAAAGTGGTCTTTATAGGTAAACCTAGTTGTTTCTCCACTTCTGAATGAAACTGTTTGAATTCATTAAAAGTGTCACTCTTGCGATGCATTAGGTACACATACCCATAGCTAGAATAATCATCAATAAAGGTTACATAATACTTGTAACCATTTCTTGCACTAATGCTCATGGGGCCATATACGTCAGTTTGCACAAGTCCTTAGGGTTTCACGACCCTAGTTCCTTTTTCGTTAAAAGATCACTTAGTCATTTTACCTTCCAAGCAAGATTTACATTGTCGAAGACCAACTTCTTTAAGCGAACTTAAAGTATCATTTTTCACAAGTCTAGTGATTCTTTTTTGGTTACTATGATCAAATCTCCGATGTCAAAGGTACGCCTCATTAAAGCGAGAAGTTTTAAGTCTTTTATTTGAAATTCAACTTGTACATCTTTGGTTTGATAAAATAGAGATTATCTGACATCCATCCATTACAAATAAGTTTGCGATTTCTAAATATTGCAATACTATAATTAAAAGTCATTATCAAGTCGTCTTTATGTAAACATGCAACAAAAATCAATTTTCTTTTGAAAGTTGGTACATAGAAAATGTCTATCAAAATAATCTTCCTACAATTATCAAAATAAAGATGTACATATCCCACTACTTCAGCTACCATAGTTGTCCCATTTTCAGTCCACAATGATAGATTCTTATCTCTAAGATCTTTTGTCTCTTCAAACCCCCATAGAGAAACACATGTGTGATTAGTGACTCTCGAATCAATGACCTAATGGTCAATTGGACCTTCCACTAAACAAGCTTCTATCATAAAGAGTGCCACACCTTTCCCTTTGGTGGCCAAGTATTCCTTCCACTCTTTACAGTTTGCCTTGAAGTGCCCTTTCTTAATGCAGAAGAAGCATTTAGACTTAGATAAGTCTTTAGGCTTCCTGGTTCTCTTCCTTTCCACTTGTGGTGGCCCAGAGACCTTAGCCTTTCTTTTCTTAGCACGCTTTCCCTTCCCATTTGAGGAAAAATCGACAACTATATCCGCTTCTGATATTCAGACCAGCTAACAACCATTCAACATCAACTCATAGGATTGTAATTCCTTCATAAGTTGTGTAAGCGTTACGGTCTTGTTCCCAAGGTTATATACAGCCCGAAAACCTACAAAATCCTTAGACAAGCTCTTGAACACCATCTCAATCTGCATGCTCCGGTCCAAATTGATCTCATTATTGGCGGCCTCGACAAAGTATCCCATAAGAGTAATCATATGGTCTTTGATCAAAGTATCAGGCTGTTTTTGGGCATAGCCTACGATCTAGAATATACATGCTTGATAAATTAATAAATTATATCTAATTTTCTAAAAATAACAACTTTAATAAAATTACTTTATCATACATAATAATAAAATAATATCATACATTCATTTGCATACATTCCTCTAAACATGCATACAATTACAAGAATGTCACATATTATCAAAACTAATCATACATGAAGAAGAAAGAGAATTTTGGTTCAGTTTATAGTATAAACATAGAAAAACTTGGCACTCTGATGCCAAATTTTGGAAATAATCTAGCTTAAGAATAGTTTTCTTGCACAACAAAAACTAAAAATTTCGCTAGATGGATCCTTTTTGTTCTTGGCTTTCAACCCTTTTACCGAAATCGCACATGTGTTTTTCTGTTAGATGGATCCATGTTGTTCTTAGCTTTCAACCAAAAAAACTTCTCTACAATTCCCGTACCACGAACGATTTCAAGTATGGGCTCGAACGATTTGAATCAAACACAAAACCATAAATAGTTTTCTTTACTTTCAGTGTGAAAGCAGAATCTCTTCTCAATAGAAACCAATAGAATTGTTAATCCGGGAAATAGATTTAATACTTAGAGAATAAACTCTCACTATTTTTGGGCAGAATAAAAAATATCTTAGAGTTCTATATTTATCCCTATCGACACCATCTATTTATAGGGAGAAGAAGTTAAACCCTTATTGAATTGTAGCAGTGTATTTCAAATAGAAAAATGAACTCCTAGTTTAACTAGAACTATAGGGGGTGGCAGCCCTAGTTAATAAATACTAAGGCTTGTCGTCCCTCTCTTTAACATGAAGGGGCTTTTGGGCCTCTCCCTTATCAGGTCCAATTACAAGTACTTCCTGAAATTTGAACCCAGTATTTTGTAATTCGATCCAACTTAATATTTGTTTTTCAGTTTCCCAAATTAAACATTTTAAATTAATTTAAATAAATTAATTTCCCAATTAAATAATTTTCTCAACCCACTTCTAATTCTGTTAAAATCATGACGACTTTACCGTAAAAGAACCTTTGAGAAAATATATTTAATATTTCAAAACTCAACGGATTCACTATGAAAAATGATTTATTTTCATTTTCGAACTTCATTTAATTTAAAAATCAAAAATTCATTTTCAGGGCATTTTCATTTTGGAAGAAACCATATTTATTTTCAAATGTTTCCTATTCCTCCATTTTTATCATTTCTATCCATTTTTGTTCATTTGATTCAACATGCAAATCATTTTTGGTTCCAACAAGCTAGCGGAGGAATCGATTGGACATATGCGATTAGGGCTCAAATGATTTATAATTAAGTTCCAGTTTTTTGCCTATTAATTATAAACTCATTTAGTCACGAAGTCATTCCACTATAGTATCGTAACTGAGCTCTCACCAACAAAATATCATTACGAAAGAAACTCGGTTAGTGCTCATCCAATGACCTTGTCATAAGTGTATTACCCTCATAAGATATCCTTAATCTCTTTGGGATAAATTCATTCTCCCAATATGATCCTATTTTATCTCATGGTAACTATTACATCTTCTTTCATGAAAAGTCAATTACTATCAAATAGTAATCAAGTCATTTATCACAAAGACGAATGACTCGTGGCCACACATACTTTTCATCAACCATGTAATGCCAATGAGAGGATTTCATTTACCCATGTCTCAGACTATGAATTCCACTGTTGTGAATAACACTACATACTGTAGAAGTCGTATACCAAACGCACCAGCTTTCGGTTCCTTATCTATTTGAACCTAGGCTTTTACTTACATATAAGTATACGAGTCACGCATACATAGTTTGCCATCCACTCAAGAATTAGGTTTGTCACACTATGAAGTCACAAGTGAATAAATCCATAAATCTATACACGAATTCTGGATCTATTTTTCCTGGTTGCAATCCAATGTACTGTCAGTTTAATCAGTTACATCTATGTCTCTATCTTCTGGGGGTCATCTGCTCCAATGGCCAAGACAAGGCATCTCCCCAATTAGACTTGATAGATGGCATATTAGTCTTTCAATTGGTTTGCTCATTTTTTATTAGACTAAGGACATATTTAGGTTCGTTTACTAATATAAGTTGTCTTTCTGTGTTACAATTCAACCACGTAATACTGCTTAGTATTAGTTTAAACATTAGACAACCAGTGAGCCAATATTTTCTTCTATTTTGCTTTGAATTGTACAAAGTATATTAATGTAATCCATGAATTGTTTTATTAACCAATCTGTTCAAAAAATTACAAGTGTATATAGACGAAAATACTACTCTTAGGGCACCAGATCCAACAAAGTTGTCATCAAATAAGAAAAGATGCGAAATGATTGCACCCCAACGTGAGTGCGTTGGGGCTGAAAATCATGCAATTTAGATCTGGAATTGAAGTACGATATCTACAAGTGAACAAGTCAGGTTGTAATATAGTTTTGTTTACAACAAAAAACTAGGAAAGTATTCTAAGGATTGTACCCAAGGGATTGCTATTTGGAGAAAACTCTTATTAAATTAATTACCCAAAGTTAATTTCTAATCTAATCGATTTACAAATTAGTAGTGCTAAAGCCAAATTAAGATAATAAAAAATGTAGTTAATTAAACTAAAAACTACTCTAAGTTAAGTTATCGAATTTCCTATTCCTAGTTTCGACAATGCGAGTTATTAGACTAGAATCAATTGAATACCTAATTATTATCCAAGTCAAATAATTACCCTTAATTTAAATACTTACAACCCTTAGCTAGGAATAACCTTTCGGTCTCATCTACACTAAGGATTAACACCTAAGACACCCTTTCGGTCTCACCTAGGCAACCGAATACCCTTTCGGTCTCACCACTTGTTACTAGTCTACTCAACAGGATACCCTTTCGGTCTCACCTGTCTAGATATTCTACTAGGTTCGCCAATCCTAGTATACTAAGTCCCTTAAATAAAATCTCAATTTCAAGTTTTCTTTTACTTAATTAATTAATTAGTTTAAACAGTTGAATCATGTGAAATATAAATAAAGAACAAGTTTATTCTAATATTTACACAAAAATTCAATTAATGATGTTAAAGAAAGAGATGTAAATAAAGAATAAGAAAGAGATAGAGAATTCTCATATATATTTGGAGATGGAAGTGCATGTTTGGAACATCCTACGTTTGCAATTGTCTATCTTCGGAATAGAAATCTTCTGATTAACAAAACATAAAAGAAAACTAAAAGAGAACTAAAAACCTAAATCAAATAGATGAAAAACTATTTGAAGCCCCCCTAAAATGTTACTTTGAGTTATTATTTATAGATTACATGTATTATGACCTAATTAGGTTGAGTAAAGACGACTGAACATGTTAATTAAGGTTGTGTGGAGGAAAACACCCTTCTAGTAATTTGGGCCTCGTCGAACCGGCGCCATGACATCCATAAGCTGGTGTCGCAACACTGAACATCAAACTGAACTTACTTGGCTTTGAAGTTGTATGTTGTGACACTGAAGGATTGGTATTGCAACACTAACACCATGATGCTCCTATTCTGCTTCGAAGTTGGTTGTTATGACATCCAATCCTAGTTGAATGTTGCGACATTGAAGACAGTCCACTGACTCCTCAGCCAAAATTGATGTCCTTCACACTTAATCAACTCGTTAGTCTTCCTTTAGTCCCGGATTGGCCTAAAAGGTCATAAAACACATAAGATTTCTCATTTTATTAACTTGAACTAAAGAAATACTAAAATGGAAATATAACTAAAATGATACTAAAAGACTTGAAAACAAGCTCATTAAGTGTTAAGAAGAACTTAATTTGCCACAACAAATTGTTGCAAATCAAACTCCTCCACACTTAACTCATTGCTTGTCCTCATGCAAACAAAACACATATATGCAAAAATCAAAAGAGAAATCAATTAAATGACGATCCTTGACCATGCTTCATACAAGTAGCTAGTTTGAAGCATAGTTAATAGAAAAGTTTGTTAAACATGTAACTCCGATATGATATGTAAATGACTCACAATTCTTAACTTCAAACATGTTAGTTCATCAAATGACAAAGTAAACAAGTAAAAAGATAATTAAACAAGTAAAAAGATAATTAAGTATATGAATCCATCAAAATGACCACAAAAGTATCACATTTATTTTGGAAAAATACAAGCAATTACAATTTCACATACTTAGTCTAATTTTCATCCATAGATCGAGTTGCCTAAGTCACATAGGGCTTTTCGACTTGTAACGTTCTGCTGCTTAAGGTTGGTTCAGATTTCAAGAACAAGGCACTACAAAATGGTTCAAGCATGAAAGTAGTTTGGCACATAATATTGTACCCTATACATCCCTAGTGTACTTTTAAGCTCACTCCTTTTATCCCTTTCTCTCACCTTCCTTTTCTCTACATTTGTTTAAGACACGGTGTAATACTAGCAAGTATAGTCAGCTCAGCAAGTTTTTGTGCAATTATGAATGAAAATTTTCTTAAGTACTTTTACTTTTTATTGGATCATTCTATTTTGCTCTCTTTTCACTCACATTGCTTTTATCTCGTTCTTTGCTTTTATAGCTCTCACTTTGCTTTTAACCCTCACAATGCTTTTGTTCTCTCATTATTTTTCATTTAAACACTTACTTTCAATAATCCTATGCTTATCGTATTATATAATTTTTATTTTATTTTTACACTTTATTTTTTCAAAACCTTCTTGATTTATCTACCTACCCCTCAATATTTATGGCCCAACGGAAAAATTTGTGCATTATTTCAGGGACCAAGAAAAAGATAAATATATTTATTTTTGGTTTATGGTTTCGTATGAAGGTTCATCAAAAATTAGATTTAGGCAAAATTAAAGGTAATAGAGTATATCTGCATATGGTTGGCGTTTTGGCTCTAGTTTTTACCAAACAATGCCTTAGGTCATCCCTAGGCACTTCAATATCCATGGATTGAATTAACTAAGTTATGAAATTATAACTACCTGCAATTCAAACAAATATACATACTTTCCCGAGCACACATTTATAATTTGGTATCCTCAATGCTTTCCCATGTATACATTAATCATTTGGTATACTCAATTTGTAACACCCATAACCCGTATTTAACGCCTGAATAGGGTTACAGAGCATTACCAGACTTACAACACACTTAAACAAACCTTTCTCATACATTTAATCAATACATACAATTATCAATCAATCTCAATCAATTTGTCCCTAATACGAGCCTACGAGGCCTTACACATGCATTGGGAGTGGTTCGGGACTAAACCGATAACTAGAGAAATTTTTCAACACTTATAAATTTTTTCTCTAAAACAGGGGACACACGCCCGTGTGACCAGGCCGTGCGTCTCACACGGCCACCAGACACGCCCGTGTGACCAGGCCGTGTGTCTCACACAGCCAC
Organism: Gossypium sturtianum; assembly: GCA_025698515.1. Classification (NCBI taxonomy): domain Eukaryota; kingdom Viridiplantae; phylum Streptophyta; class Magnoliopsida; order Malvales; family Malvaceae; genus Gossypium; species Gossypium sturtianum. The sequence goes on from CM046952.1 coordinate 26,047,604, forward strand.
CAGACATGTCCGTGTGACCAGGTCGTGCGTCTCACACGACCACCAGACACGCCTGTGTCACAGGCCGTGTGGACATTCGAAATGGGAGCACATGGCCGTGTCCCAGCCGGTGTCCTACCCCGTATCCAAACAAATGAGGTTACTGACATGGGTCACATGTCCAACCACACGCCCGTGTGTCTAGCCCGTGTGCCCTTCGAAGTGGCCACACACACCCGTGTGCCAGGCCATGTGCTAGACCGTGCCAAACCTGTAGGGTATACTGACTTATGCAACACGGCCAAGTCACACGCCCGTGTGCTAGGCCGTGTGCCAATTAGGGGGTATACATACTTATGCCACACGGCCGATCACACGCCCGTGTGTGAGACCGTGTGGAGTATACTGACTTTATTTCAATTTCAATACTAGGGGACACACAGCCGTATAATTTGACCGTGTGTCACACACGGCTGAGACACACGCCCGTGTCTCTGCCCGTGTGGACAAAAAATAGGCTATTTACCAAGCCACTTTGTCACCCAAATTTGAATATACCTACACAACCAAAATGACACAAATCATAGCATAAATAACATTCAATTTAGCCACAATCAAGACTAATTCATACCATTTTCAATACCAACATTCAACATGCTTATTGTAATGGCCCGAATTTTGGGCCTAGAAGTTTAGGGTCTTTGAGCCTAGGGCTAGTGAGGAGGTGGCACATATGTGCATAATTGTACAATTTAGTGTCAGAATGGGCCTGCTGGTCTGGTGGTTAAGTGGAGTGTTGGAGTGTTAGAGGTCCCGTGTTCAAGTATTTGCGTGAACGTTATTTTTGTATTTAGAGCTATCTAAATTATTTTCTTCATTTTTTTAACAAGTAATACTTACTGGATATTATTTTTTTTTTCTATTTTTGGGTTTACTCTTTGTCAGTTTCACGTTTCCTGTCCCCATCTCTTCTCTTTTTCTTTTTTTTTGTTGGTTCCACCTGATTTTTCTTCTGTTAAGCGGTTTGCCTGTGGATTTCGAGATTGTCGCTCCTCCACCGTTCTCTTCATCGTCAAATCAAGTGTGGGATTCTAATCTAGTTACTACCTTTTACTCTTAAATCGATTACTATCTTGTGTTGCGAATCCCTTTCCTTCGACTTTTCGTAACTATGCAATAACCCCGTCATTTTTGAGCTTTTAGATGTTAAAAGTGAAGGGAAAACATTATTTTCTGATATATGTTGATAGGGCAAGGGTTAGGAATGTTACTGTGGCTTAAACGGGGTTTTCGGGTTTATTTTGGAGAGGTTTTGTGGCTGCCGGCACACGCCCGTGTGGATTTGGGAATTAGGGATTCTGAGTTTAGGGGACACACGACCGTCTGACTGATTTGGGGAAATTAGGGCTTCTACACGGGCGTGTGTTTCGAGACACATGGCCGTGTGACTGATTTGAGGCCTAGGGATTCCATACGGGCATGTGTTATGGGACACACGTGCGTGTCTGATGGCCACACGAGTGTGTGACACCTTCACACGGGCGTGTCTGCCCTGCACTTGATTTTAGCAAATTTGGACAGTGAATTACACGGCCTGTTCACACGACCGTGTCCCTGCACCACACGGGCATGTGCCTCTTTCACACGGCCGTGTGCTACCCCTCACACGGGCGTTTGGATCCCCACACGGCCTGGATTACTCCACACGGCTGGAGCACACGGGCGTGTGGCCCTAACTCGCCAGATTCTGATTTCTGGGCAAATCGAATGCCATCGTGACTCTGTGTGTTTCAACCCTTGGCTAAGCTTTAGCAAGGGTAGTTATGACTCTGCTCTGACTTCGATTTATGTGTGTTAATTGTGGTTAGTTGTGTGATAAGCTCGATACCGAACTTGAGATTGTGAATGTGCACATATCTGATTCTGTAGCTGACTGATTGGAGGTAAGTGTCTATTTCTGATTAACTGTCTGTCACTGGTGTTCGGATTGTGTTCATCATACTGCATACATACATATGCATTCATACATTTGCATAAAATTATTTTGGGTGGGATGTTGAAGAGAAGGGAGATTTACCATTTGGCAGTTTATCTGCATTCTGATAGTCCCAATACCCTGAGGGACGTGGACAACACGGATGATCATCGTTGTCGAGAAACACGGGATGACATCATAACGGTATAGTGGAGTACCGCATTGCACTGTACCGCATGTACGTTAGCTACGCTACGTACCACTATCTGATCTGGCAGTTTTACTGCAACTCATCGGTATAGCGAATTACCGCATTGCACTGTACCGCATGTATGTTAGCTACGCTACGTACCATTATCTGAACTGGCAGTTCATACTGCATGTCTGTACCACGGTTTACCGTATTGCACAGTACAACTTAAACGCTAGCCTTGCTGCGTAATATATGAGACTGGCAATTTATCTGCACACTGATTGATGCCAATTCCCTGAGGGTCGAGGACAATGCTGATGATCATCATTGCCGGGCAACCTGGGATGACATCCTATGGAGTATAAGGTTGGATGGGCTTTTCGAGGTCCTACTCAGAGTGCAGGGATGGGTGGGTTGATTAAATCCTCACAGTAAGTGTAGGGTTGGACGGAGATGGTGTGTTGGCTGGATGGGTGGGTTATTTTATAACTCATTTGCACTTATATGCATCGGAATGAATCTATGTAACTGAATGTGACTGTACTATTAGACTGAAATGTCTGATTGATTGTACTGCTTAAAGGCACTTGTGCCTATGTGAATTTTGTTAAACTCTGACTGAATCTGACTGAATCTGGCTGAATGAATTGAGACTTGTGACTGAATGAGAATTACCGACTCTGTGACTGATTTGTTATTGTGGCTGTGTTTACTGAGTGCAGTTGTAATATGCACAATGTATTTCTATATGCTGGTACGTCTATTTCGAACATACAAACTGTATTTGTATAGCTCCGTAAGTATGTTCTGTTTCCAAACTACTTTCTGGCTTCTTGGTTACGATTCTTTAGGTAGTTAGTTTAATCTCACACTGAGCTCGAGTAGCTCACCCACTCTTCTGTTTCCCCTTTCAGGTACTATTCAGATTTCTGATGCTGGACTTAGTACGCGGAGGTCTTGGGCAACTTCAACAAATTGGATTACCAGTTTATGTTTTCTAGTTTTTATACTGGGTTTTAAACTGTAGGTTTTATAATACCGTGGTATAGTTTTGTTACATGTACTTATTCGTATTTTTTAAGTGAACTTTATATTGAGACCAATTGTAAGTTTTACTGACTAGTTATTAAATGTTTTTAAATACTTTTGGTCCATTGAGATAAATTGTTTTGTATAGTTTTCTCATGATCACTTCGGTGATCAATATGGCATCTCGGATTCGGTCTAGACTTCTAGGCCGAGTATAGGGTGTTACACTTATAACCTCAAACCTTACTCCATTAAAACATACCAAATCACATATATAAATCAACTAACTATACCTTTACTAAACATACCTTATTTTGAACCAATTCACAAACATAACTCACATCTAATATCAACCATATATGCACATATATGCACATAACCAAAATTCACCAAATTAAGACATTTCTCATAGCTATATTTACAACTCAAAACATATACATTTACAAGCTACTACAAATAACCAAAATCACTATCAACCCATAATCGAAATGACATCAAAATACCTATGTAACGCCCCAAAATTTAAATTTTTGTTTTTGCAAAAGTGTGACACAAATGTGTATATGCTTCAGTGGTTATGTGTTCTGGGTATGTGTAGGAGGTCCCAAGTTCAATCCATGACTTGGGAAAATTTTGGTATTTTTACGAATAAAGCCCTATCTTTGGTCAATAGGCTTTTATTTAATTGTTGATAAGCTTATAACAGAATAGGCCTACTGGTCTGGTGGATAAGTTGAGTGTTAGTTTGCTGAAGGTCTTGTGTTTGAATTCCTGTATGTGCATGAGCGCATATTTTTACTCTGTGAATTGAAAGAGTTTCGGTTTAGCCAAAATTCCATAGTGCTTGTGAGTAATGGGGATGTGGGGAGAAAATAAGGGATTGGGAAGTTATCGACTTATCCTATTGTTGTTGGTTGTTGCATTCAGCTCTCTCTCTCCTCATTCTCCCAAGTTTTTTGACGAATTTTTCCCTCTTCCTTCTCCCTTTCTCTCTGCCATTTCTTTTCCCCACTTGCTGCCGATTTTCCATTTGATTTCCCATTTCTTATTTTATTCCCTTGTTCAATCCATTTCCGACGTACTGCGGTTGTTTTCCCATGTTTGGTAAGTGGTATTTTCCTTAGTTCTGATGTTGTTTCGGTTAAGCGATTAATAGAAGGTTTGTTTTACTCACGTTTAGGTGATGCACGAAGGTTTTAAACGGGTTTTCCAGTGTGTGGTGACTGCTGGTTATCGTATCCATCTTGGTAAGACTTCGAATCGTCGTTTGACGTAGTTTTCAAGTTATTCGTTTGGGGTTTTGGTAAGAATGGCTTCTATAATCAAAATTAATCGAGTTTTGGGTGTTGATATGTCGTTTGGTAGGTTCTGAAAGGCTTAGGGTTCGTCTTAGCTTCAATCAAAACCAGGTGTGTACTCGATTGCACAGAAAACGAAGTTTTGATGAAAGCAGAAAACCTCATTGTCGACACCACACGGGCGTGTGGTCACCCGTGTGACACAACATAGGCGTGTGATCGACGAGGCCAGGCCGTGCGCACAAGACACGGTCGTGTGATGGCCAAGTGGGCTGTGTGCGATACACGGGCTAGACTGACTTGGGCCGTGTGGGCCACACAGGCATGTGGGCCCACACGAGTAAACCACACGGGCGTGTGGGATTTTGGGCCAGGCCGTGTGATCCACACGGCCAAGGCAAATTTGGGCCGTGTGGGCCTAAACGGGCAGGCCACATGGGCGTGTGAGCCCATTTTTGCTGAACTGGTTTCTAAGGTTACACGGGTCGCCCAAGTATACTGTGAACCTACTGTAGGGTCGGTAAGAACTATTTAGACCCCTGAAAGTGTGATACTGATTGTATGATATTTGTACTGAGCATGTTAATAATTTGCATGTAAACTGAATTGAGTGTATGTACTGATAATCACCTGATAGCATGTCATCTATTGTATGTTGCATTGCATTGGGTTGGGATGATATGAATTGGAGGAAGTGTACTGAAAGGCTCTTAAGCCTAATATACTGGCAGCTCAACTGCAAACTACTGTTTGTGCCGCATTCGGTACTACCTGGAGTGTAGGGATGGGTGGGTTGATTTAATCCCCACATGGAGTGTAGTGTTGGACGGAGATGGTGTGTAGAGGCTGGTTGGGTAGGACTTTGCTACTGAATATTAATGATCATATCGATCTTCGTGATGGGCTAAGACCCTACTGCATACTTAATATTGTACTGAGATGGGCTAAGGCCCAAATCATTCTCGATCTTCGGAAAGGCTTAGGCCCAAGGCTGCTTCTGGCATGGCATTGTGCTTGCTATTGTTTGTTTTGAGGATTACACACTGAGTTTATGTAAAATCACCCTTTTGTTTAATGTGCACAGGTAATCCCCAGACCTAGACGGATCGGTGCGGCTGAGGACTTGGCGACAACCACGATTTTTGACTTTCATGGTTTATCCTATTTTACGATTATTTGTTTATTTTGATGCAACTCGCGGACTTCTTGGGACTTTTGCTTAAATTTGGTTTTTATTTATTATTTTTATGGATTCACAACTGCTAGACGTAGGAAGACTCAGTTTTTCAAAAGCTAAAGTATTTTCTAAACCCTTGACCTCTTAAACAGTCTTCGCTAAAATAAAGGGGTTTCTCTAAATGGACAGATTTACTTAATTAACTCAGTTTTTCATAAAATAAATGATTTCTAAAGCTTTCGCAACAAATTATGTTTTAAAACAATCGACTAGATGAGTAAGCGATTTCTGGAATCAATAAGAGTAATAAAACAAACACGATTTTATCATAATAAACTAGTTTTCAAAATTCCATTCCATGTGACATCGCCAGATTTGGCCATAACGTTTGGGCCGGGTTTGGGGTGTTACATTTAGTGGTATTAGAGCCAGGTTTCAAAACTTGTCTATGGATTATGTGTTTTAAAATTTGGTTTTGAAGAATTGATTACAAAATGATTTGAAATGTTTTACTGAGTAAGTGGTACACCGAGTCTGCAGCATCGATCCTGTAAGTATTCTGAACTGTGAGTTGTTTTAAACTGAAACTATTGTTGATAGTATATTCTGAAACTACTATTGGTAGTATACTGTACTGAAAACTGTAGTGAAACTATGATATACGAAAACAAACTCTGAATTACCGATAATTATTCTACATAAAACATCTGTTAATAAATATTGAACTGTAACTGATTCATAAAATTTCTAAATACAGATAATACGATTAGATATGAGCACACAAGGTATCCGCGGACGGGGTACTAGAGGCCGTGGTAGAGGCCGTAGAGGGGCTCGAGCTGGATCCTCATCTTCTGGCAACCTGCCTAACTTGGATACTAGTGAGACGCCGGTTTCACCTGCGACTGAGACTGGGTCTCAGGATCGTATGGCTCGGGACGACGCATTGTCCCAGGCTATGCTCAGGATTTTGGAGAGGGTCGCTGGGCCCAATACTGGATCTGGTAGCCGAGGGTCAGTTACGGAACTACTTCGGTCCAATGGGGCTAAATTATTTAGGGGTGTCACTAGAGTTGCCCCTAATGTGGCCGAGTACTGGATTGAGGCCACAGAGAGGATCATGGACGATCTAGATTGCACCCCAGAGCAGAAATTAAAGGGTACAGTCTCGCTGCTATGTGATGAGGTATATCAGTGGTAGCTTATTGTTAAAGAGGGCACTCAGCCCGAACGCCTGACCTGGGAGTTCTTTAAGACTGCCTTCTAGGGGAAATATGTGGGGACGAGCTACGTGGATGCCCGTAGGAGGGAGTTTCTGAGCCGCTATGCGTGAGGTATAGTGGCATTAGAGTATAAAAGGTGTGTCTGCTTTGAGGATGGCCTCAGAGATAATTTGAGAGTTCTAATAGCTCCGTAGAGGGAGCGGGGTTTTTCTGTTCTGGTCGAAAAGGCGAAGATCACCGAGGAAGTTAAGCGCGCTGAGCGCCAAAATAGAGATACAGAGGGGTAGGAACAAGAGGGATTCAGAGCCTTCGAGTTCTATATAGAGGCCTAAGAAAAAGGCCAGATCTGATGAGCCGGTTAGAGCTGGGCCCCCTGTTACTGCTACTGGACTACAGCCATGTACTGGTTGTGGTAGACGCCATCAGGGCGAGTGTTGGAAGAGGACTGGGGCATTCTTGAGATGTGGGTCGTTGGAACATTGCATTAGAGAGTGTCCGCTGAGGGCTGATCAGAGGCAAGCTCTGGGTACTGGTACTGTAAAACCACTGAGGGTAGTTCAGCAGCCATCGAGGGGCCGTGGTCAAGACAGATGTGGTAATGGTATGGACCGTGGGCAGAGAGCACCGGGCAGAGGTGCCGAACAGACTGAGGTGAGGCAGCTGGCTCTAGTTTATGCTGCTCGTCGCTGAGAGGATGGAGATGCTCCGGACGTCATCACGGGTATGTTTCTTATTTTTGATGTACCATATACTGCATTGATAGATATAGGATCCATTCACTCCTATATAGCCTGTACTGTGTCTAGAAATTTGAGGATCTTGGTTGAGAGCACTACGAGTGAGGTTATTGTACTGAGTCCGTTGGGGCAATCTATAAGGGTTAACAAGCTGTTTAGAGACGTTCCTTTAGAGGTTCAAGGAGAAATCTTTCTGGCTGATCTGATGGAGCTTCTTTTTGGGGAGTTCAGTTTAATTCTGGGGAAGGACTGATTGGTCAAGCATCGTGTTAGCATGGACTGCGCGACTAAGAGGGTCGTATTGAGGACTGAAGAGGATGATGAGGTATCATGATTGGAGAGCGCCAAAATTATTTAACTAATGTGATTCCTGTACTAGTGGTAGAGAAGTTGGTACGTAAGGGATGTGAGGCATTCTTGGCTTACGTAAGTGTTTCAGATTCTGGGGATTCCTCTGTTAAGGACATCGGAACGGTAAAGAATTTTCTGGACTTCTTTCCTAAGGAGCTACATGGTTTACCTCTGGATCGTGAAGTGAAGTTTGGTATTGAGCTCCTACCTGGTACAACTTCGGTGTCCATCACTCCCTATCGAATAGCACTGAAGGAGCTTGTAGAGCTAAAGGCTCAGATTCAGTAGTTATTGGATCGTGGGTTCATCCGCCCTAGTGTGTCTCCATGGGGAGCACCAGTACTGTTTGTTAAGAAGAAGGATGGATCAATGAAGATGTGTATCGACTACCGTCAGCTGAACAAGTTGACCATTAAGAACAACTATCCATTTCCGAGGATAGATGATTTGTTTATCCAGTTCTGAGGGGCGTCTGTGTTTTCCAAGATTGATCTACATTCTGGATATCACCAACTGAGGGTTAAGGAAGCTGATGTATTTAAGACGGCATTTAGGACTCGTTATGGACACTACGAGTTCCTAGTGATGCCATTTGGACTGACAAATGCACCGGCGACTTTCATAGATCTAATGAACCGAGTATTTCAGCCTTATCTAGATCGGTTTGTGGTGGTGTTCATTGATGATATACTAGTTTATTTGAGGACTGAGGATGAGCATGACGAGCACCTTAGAGTTGTTCTCCAGACTTTGAGGGAAAAACAGCTCTATGCTAAGTTTAGCAAGTATGAGTTCTGGTTGCGTGAAGTAACATTTCTGGGTCATGTGGTTTCTGCTGAGGGGATTCGAGTTGACCCTTGAAAGATTGGGGCTGTGTTGGACTGGAAGTAGCCAAGGAATGTGTCTGAGATCTGCAGTTTTTTGGGGCTGGCAGGTTATTATCGGCAGTTTGTGGAAGGCTTCTCGTTGATTGTAGCACCCTTAACTAAGCTGCTACATGAGGGGTACCGTTTAACTGGACCGATGAGCAACAAGAGAGTTTTGAGAAGCTTAAGACTGTATTGACTAAGGCACCTGTTCTGATACAGCCTGAACCTGAAATGGAGTTCACGGTTTACAGCGATGCATCACATGTCGGTTTGGGATGTGTATTGATGCAGGATGGTAAGGTGGTAGCATATGCGTCTCGTCAGCTTAAGAAACATGAGGCGAATTATCCAACGCATGTCTTGGAGTTGGCCACCGTGGTATTTGCACTGAAAATCTGGAGGCATTATATGTACGGTGAGAAATGTATCATCTACACTGATCACAAGAGCCTCAAGTATCTCCTTACTTAGAAGAATTAAATCTTAGGCAGCGTAGATGGATTGAGCTGCTTAAAAACTATGATTGTACCATTGAGTACCATCCGGGCAAGGCTAATGTGGTGGTCGATGCATTGAGCCGTAGGGATATGACTGATCTGAGAGCGATGTTCGCTCGACTTAGCCTGTCCGGCAATGGAAGTTTGTTGGCTGAGCTACAAGTTAAACCGACTTGGATTGAGCAGATTAAGGGTAAACAGCTGGAGGATAAGTCTTTGGGTCTTTGGTTCCGACAGATTGAGAGTGGTAGCACTACGGAATTTGGGCTGAATAATGATGGGGTACTCTGTTTTCGTGGTCGGATTTGTGTACCGAATGATACCGATCTGAGGCAGTTTTTTCTGAGAAAGGCGCATAGTTGTCCTTATGCTATGCATCCTGGTGGGAATAAGATGTACCGAGATCTTCGAGAGTTATATTGGTGGCCAGGATTGAAGCGAGAGGTTACTGATTTTGTAGCTAGATGTCTGACATGCCAACAGGTTAAGGCTGAGCATCGGTTGCCTTCGGGTTTGCCACAGCCGATTAAGATTCCCTTTTGGAAATGGGAACCTGACGATGGACTTCGTTAGTGGGTTACACTTGACACCCACTAAGAAGGATTCTATTTGGGTCATCGTGGATCGATTGACCAAGTCCGCACACTTCATACCAGTTCGTACTGATTATTCTCTACAGAAGTTGGCGAAGCTTTATATTTCAGAGATAGTGAGACTGCATGGAGTACCGGTTTCGATCGTCTCTGATGGGGATCCTCGCTTCACATCTTGGTTTTGGGGGAAGTTGCATGAGGCTCTGGGTTCAAGGTTGGACTTTAGTACTGCGTTCCATCCTCCGATTGATGGTAAGTCAGATAGGGTGATTCAGATACTGGAGGATATGTTCAGGAGCTGTGCTATTGATTTCCAAGGCAGTTGGGAGGATTATCTGCCGTTAGTGGAGTTTGCCTATAATAATAGTTACCAGTCCAGCAACCAGATGGCACCTTATGACGCACTATATGGTCGTAAGTGTCGCACTCCCTTATGTTAGACTGAGTTGGGCGAGCGACATGTTCTGGGTCCTGAATTGGTTTCTGAGACAGAGGATAAGGTTAGACTGATTCAGGATCGTTTGAAAGTGATATTTGATAGATAGAAGTTTTATGCAAATCTGAAGAGACACGAGATTGAGTATTCTGTGGGGGACTTCGTATTTCTCAAGGTCTTGCCATGGAAGAAAGTGCTGATGTTTGGTCGTAAGGGTAAATTGAACCCTAGGTTTATTGGACCTTACCGTATTCTGAAGCGAGTGGGATCAGTTGCTTATCAGTTGGAGCAACCTCCGGCGTTGGATCGTATTCATGACGTGTTCCATGTCTCAATGTTGAGGCGATACCGCTCTGATCCTACTCATATTGTCCATGTTGAGGAGATTGAGGTTAGGTCAGATTTGAGTTTCAAGGAGGAGCCTGTCCAGATTCTAGATCGTGACGTAAAGGTTCTGAGGAGGAATTCTATCCATTTGGTGAAGGTTCTATGGCGTCATCATAGCACTAATGAGGCCACATGGGAGCCTGAGGATGCAATGCGTCAGCAGTATCCTCATCTATTCTGATCAGGTAAATTTCGAGGACGAAATTTTCTTTTAGGGGGTAGAGTTGTAACGCCCTAAAATTTAAATTTTTGTTTTTGCCAAAGTGTGACACAAATGTGTATCTGCTTCAGTGGTTATGTGTTCAAGGTATGTGTGGGAGGTCCCAAATTCAAGCCATGACTTGGGCAAATTTTGGTATTTTTATGAATAAAGCCCTATCTTTGGTCAATAGGCTTTTATTTAATTGTTGATAAGCTTATAACAGAATGGGCCTGTTGGTCTGGTGGTTAAGTTGAGTGTTAGTTTACTGAAGGTCTTGTGTTCGAATCCCTGTGTGTGCATGAGGGTATATTTTTACTCTGTGAACTGAAGGAGTTTCGGTTTAGCCGAAACTCTGTAGTGGTTGTGAGTAGTGGGGATGTGGGGAGAAAAATAAGGGATTAGGGAGTTATCGAGTTATCTTGTTGTTGTTGGTTGTTGCATTCGGCTCTCCCTCCTCATTCTCCCAAGTTTTCTGACGAATTTTTCCCTCTTCCTTCTCCCTTTCTCTCTGCCGTTTCTTTTCCCCACTTGCTGTCAATTTTCCATTTGATTTCCCCTTTCTTATTTTATTCCCTTGTTCAATCCATTTCCGACGTACTACGGTTGTTTTCCCTTGTTTGGTAAGTGGTATTTTTCTTAGTTCTGTCGTTGGTTTGGTTAAGCGATTAATAGAAGGTTCGTTTTACTCACATTTAGGTGCTGCACGAAGGTTTTAAACGGGTTTTCCAGTGTGTGGTGACTGCTGGTTATCGTATCCATCTTGGTAAGACTTTGAATCTTCGTTTGACGTAGTTTTCAAGTTATTCGTTTTGGGTTTTGGTAAGAATGGCTTCTATAATCAAAATTAATCGAGTTTTGGGTGTTGATATGTCGTTTGGTAGGTTCTGGAAGGCTTGGGGTTCGTCTTAGCTTCAATCAAAACCAGGTGGGTACTCGATTGCACAGAAAACGAGGTTTTGGCGAAAGTCGAAAACCTCACTATCGACGCCACACAGGCGTGTGGTCGCCCGTGTGGTAGGCCGTGTGACACAACATGGGCGTGTGATCGACAAGGCCAGGCCGTACGCACAAGACACGGCCGTGTGATGGCCAGATGGGCCGTGTACGACACACGGGCTAGACTGACTTGAGCCGTGTGGGCCACACGAGCGTGTGGGCCCACATGGGTAAACCACACAGGTGTTTGGGATTTTGGGCCAGGCCGTGTGATCCACCCGGCCAAGGCAAATTTGGGTGTGTGGGCCACACGGGCGTGTGGGCCCACACGGGCAGCCCACATGGGCATGTGAGCCCATTTTTACTGAATTGATTTCTAACGTTGCACGGGTCGCCCAAGTCGACTGTGAACCTACTGTAGGGTCGGTAAGCACTATTTAGATCCCTGAAAGTATGACACTGATTGTATGATATTTGTACTGAGCATGTTAATAATTTGCATGTAAACTGAATTGAGTGTATGTACTGATAATCACCTGATAGCATGTCATCTATTGTATGTTGCATTGCATTGGGTTGGGATGATATGATTTGGAGAAAGTGTACTGAAAGGCTCTTAAGCCTAATATCTTGGCAAACACCAATGAACTCTGTTTGTACCGCATTCGGTACTACCTGGAGTGTAGGGATGGGTGGGTTGATTTAATCCCCACATGGAGTGTAGGGTTGGACGGAGATGGTGTGTAGAGGCTGGTTGGGTAGGAATTTGCTACTGAATATTTATGATCGTTACTGATACTGTGATGGGCTAAGACCCTACTGCATACTTAATACTGTACTGAGATGGGCTAAGGCCCAAACTGTTACTGATACTAGAAAGGGTTTAGGCCCAAGACTGTTCTGGTTGTGCACTGTGCTTGCTATTGTTTGTTTCTGAGGGATTACACACTGAGTTTACATAAACTCGCCCTTTTGTTTAATGTGCACAGGTAATCCCCAGACCTAGACGGATCTGTGCGATGGAGGACTCGACGGTAACCACGGCTTTAGACTTTCATGGTTTATCCCGTTTTACGATTATTGGTTTATTTTGATGTAACTCGCGGGTTTTTTGGACTTTTGCTTAAATGTGGTTTTTATTTATTGTTTTTATGGATTCACAACTGCTAGACGTAGGAAGACTCGGTTTTCCAAAAGCTAAAGTATTTTTTAAACCCTTGACCTCTTAAACAGTCTTCGCTAAAACAAAGGGGTTTCTCCAAATGGACGGATTTACTTAATTAACTCAGTTTTTCATAAAATAAATGATTTCTAAAGCTTCCGCAACGAAATATGTTTTAAAAAAATCGACTAGATGAGTAAGCGATTTCTGGAATCAATACAAGTAATAAAACGAACACGGTTTTATCATAATAAACTAGTTTTCAAAATTCCATTCCATGTGACATCGCCAAATTCGACCATAACGTCTGGGCCGGGTTTGGGGTGTTACAACCTATACATGCCATATACTCAAAACATAGTTTCAAAAGTACCAAAGAGCCAGTGGATAGTGTGGTGAAGTCTCCGACGAACCCCGAATCCAAGCTAGCTTTGAAATCACTATAAAACATGGAAAAGCAATAAAGTAAGCTATATAGCTTAGTAAGCCCGTATAATTCAGAATTAAACTTACCATTTATACATAATCAAGACAATAAATAAGGTATACTCAATTCAATTACCAAATGCCTAAACACAAGCATTCATCAACAAGTTAGTCACATAAGTGCATATAATCATCCATTATCTCAATTTAATACTCAATACATTGTATCATATCAAATTCATATATCACGTACATCATTTGTAACATTTCACTCTCAATCATATAAACAATAATTCATTCGATTACAGTAACTCATCCGTATAAACACATAGCTTTTTGATCGCTGTGAAGTCAGAGTTTTAAATTTATAAAGATAATCATCGAACCTGGAAACTAACTATGACAACGATTGAGGCATGTGCACCTATCGAACAGTAGTATAGCTTAGGCAAGACCGAATTGTCGAACCCAAAGCAACTAAAAGTACTAATACTAACTTTCTTTCTATTATTTAGCCTAAGAATTAAGCGAATGGTTGTTTTAATCCAAATTAATTAACCACTAGACTAAAGACTCTAAGACAAAGAAGAATGAATTTGGGAAAATAACTTGAGGAAAAACCAATTGATTAAGACGACACCCAAGGAAGAATCCACCTAGACTTCACTTGTTATCTAACTCAACTGACATTTATTTATTCACTTGACTTGATCCATAGGATTCCCTAATTTATATTAAACCCTCTCTCGAGGCGAATAACGTCTAACCCTAGGTTGATTAATTGAAATCTCTTTCTAATTTAAACCCCTAGAATCGCATTAACTCGATCTATGGACTCCCATATTAGGTTTCACCCTAATCCAGCAACGCCTCGTCACCCAATCTCTAGGCGCGCGATAAACTCCGCTTAACTATGCTAGATGTACTCTTAGGTAGGGACTTTTGCTCCTCCACCTAAGCACATCCAACTTGAATTAATATCCGCGAAATATCAACATAAGAATTAAGAACACATAATTAAGAACAAATCAAATATTTATCATATAGTTCAGCAAACGATAACAAGATTCATCTAAGTTTCATCCCCCTCAGGTATCTGAAGGTTTAGTTCATAACAATAAAAGAAAACATCTTAGAAGAAAAGATAAAACAAAACATAAGAAATCCCTAAAACCCCTTGAAGGAATTGAAGAGGAGATCCTCCGTCTTGAGTATAATTCCGGCTTCTTGAGATGGATCAACTGGCTATCCCTGAGCGAATCCCTACAAATATGCCCTCTCAGACCTAGCAAGATGCCCCTAAACGGTAGCTTTAGGCTCCCGTTGACTCCCCCCATTTAGGTCATACTTAGGGTGTATTTATAGGCTTTTGGAATGTGTTTCTTTTCCCCTAAGTATCCAAATCCGATTGAATTTGCTCTTTTCCGCGGCAGGGACACGGCCATGGCACACGCCCGTGTGAATCGTCTTTAGGTCGTGTTCTGACTTCATTAATGAGGCGCGGCCGTGTATCTCGTGGCTAGACCGTGTTCGAGATTATTGAGTAGGCACGACCGTGTGGTCTTGGGCCCAGGCCATGTTGATTTCATGCTTTGGCCCATTTGGCTCGTTTTAAGCCCGTTTCTTGTTCTTTTCATCCTCCGGTGCTTCCCTGAGTATAAAACATGAAAAGAAAGGATTAAGAGCACCTTTTTACATAAATCAAAGGATAAATCATCCAAAAGTATGCTAAATGTGGGATTAAAATATGTTACTTTTACGGTTTATCACATACCCCCACACTTAAGCTTTTGCTTGTCCTCAAGCAAAATTTTCAAATTTACAATTAAAACGAATCATCCCATGATTCAATATTCCTATCAATAATGTCTCATCATAATTCATAGATGATTTATACATGGATAATTTAACTCAAAGAGTCCTAAAGATTCAAACAATCTAAGTCATACATTTGTAGCACAAAACATAGGTGTTTCCCCTCATCTAAATAATTACCTCTGATTCAAAATCTACAAGGGTTGACGTCCTCACTAAAGATTCACTCAAATCACTCAAGTGTTTAAGGTTCAAATTAAGCACTCAAATGTCAAACTCAAAAAGTTAATCCCATAGGCTTGCATGAAAATCAAATCTCCACCATCAGTAATATGAAATGATGCACAAATCAAAAGGTGTTTGAAAGGGTTGTAACGGGGCTTGGGTTAAAGGTGTGGTTAAAGGCTGAATTAGAGGGTTAGAATCGAGATCGACCTGAAAAATTACCTAACCAGAAACAATGAACTAAATAAAAGTAATTACATCAACTGAAAGCTAATAATACTAATAATACGAGCTTCTTCTTCAATATTTGGAATTCAAACGTATAAGCTCATTTAATCACAAAACTAATAATGAATAATGAATATACTTTTGATTTTTTTTAAGAACAAATCAAATATATAAATAAGGATAAATTACTGAAATAAAAAACCTAGTTAGGCTATTAATCAAATCAAATCTCGATATAAGGGTAGTCGAAAGGAATGGCGATAACAAAAACAAAGGGTTTCTGGGTTAAAATTAGTGGGTGAGTCAATAAAAAAGGGTTGTTAGGTTTAAACGGGGTTCACTAGGGGTTAATTATGAAGGTAGGTTTTTTATGGAGTAAGTGGGTTAAATCCTAGGTGCCTTTATCATTTCTGTATATCAAATCAAAGATGTGGTCTCAACATGTATAATCGATGCAAGTTCTAGAATAAAAATCAATGTTGGCACACTCATAATCAAAAAGTGAGCATGAAAAAGGATATATGCTCTTATAAGGCTCAAAATCTCACAAAAATTATGGGTATTTTGATATCAACCTCGTAAATTTCAAACTTCAAAGTAATATTTAAGTTCAGGTAGACAACCTAGAAAATTTTTATTTTCTGAAAAATAGACTTATCATGCTTGATTCTCTAGTATTCTTAGAATTTAATTATCAATGCACAATTATCAATGACTTAATCTAAAACATATCAATAAAAATCATAAATCATGGAAATTTCATCCTAATTAGTAATATGAGAAAATTACTTAAAAAAAAACAATACATAATTCGGGATTTGAGAATAATGTAAAAAGTTTGGCACCTAATTTCAGGAATTTGAGAATAATGAAAAAAATTAGGCACCTTTTTAGGTTGTTCACCCCCCCACACTTAAGATGTACATTGTCCTCAATGTACAAAGATAGATAATAGCAAAATAATAATAAAATCATAAGATAGGGAGAGAAGTGAAACTTCCTGAATTTTGGATGGAGTCAATGAAAAGAAACCGGATAGGAATTGAGTGGAGGTGAATGTGGGGAAGTGTCTCGAACCGTTTGAAATTGAATCCTCAAAGTAGCCGGTCTAATTTTATTGTATCCTAAACTAAATCTAAATGGTATGAAGAATAAGAAGAAAATAATAAAGAAAATAAAAATAAAAATAAAAATAAAAATAAAAAAATAAAAGTAAATAATGGAAAGTGAAAATAAGAATAAAAGTAAATAATGGAAAATGAAAGAAGAAAGACAACTGAACAAGAAAAAGCAAGAAGGGGGGTTTAAATAGAGATTATGGATCTGGTGGTTGCCCCCGCCCTTGTACCTTCCTGTGATGGCCACACGACCACGGCCACGGTCGTGTGTAAGGCCGTGTGGTCTGGAAATCTGCATTTTGGTTAGTTTATAGTTAGGTGCTAAAAAGGAAAAATAAAAGTAAAAGAAGAAAAAATGTAAACATTGATGGGGTTAGTGCTCGGGTTGCCTCCCGAGAAGCGCTCGTTTATAGTCTTAAGCTAGACTTACCTCTTATTCGCATTATCAGGGTGGTTTGAGGAGGTGAAAATCCTTTCTCATGCGTTCAATTCGGTTTTTGATATATAGTTTAAGTCGAGTAGCGTTTACCTTAAAAGTGCTGAATTTAGGATTAGTTACCTCGACTGTTCCATCTGGGAAGATTTTGAGTACCTGATCTCCTATCTTAAGCTGGGTTGTCCCATCATTAAGTTTCTCGTGGAGTTGCCTCGTTTTTGCTTCATGTATTTCTTTGAAGTGTATCTTCCACTCGTCTAGTTCATTGATCCGAAGCTTTCGTTCCTCATGAATTTTTTCTTTATTGACACGAGGTCTAGGATCTGGCATCTGCGAAAGAGTTTCAAGAAACGGCAAGTTAATAAGAAACTTCTTTGGAGGTTTAAGAATTTTACTGAATTGTTCCTCTGTGTGGTCTTTCTTTATCGCCTTGGGGTATGGCATATGAGCTTGGTACTCTGTAATTACTGGGTTTGGTAGATCATGACTTACCTCAACCTTACCTTCACTTACTACAGGCTCTTGCCTTAGGTCATATTCCACTAACCTTTCACTGTCATGAGCTGTTACGGCTTGAATTTGCTCTTTTGGGTTAGTTTTAGTGTTGCTTGGCAAGCTTTCTTGTAGTTGTTCTAAGATTATCTTTGCAAGTTGTCCAACTGTGTTAGTAAGTTGTCCAACTGTCTTAGTAAGTTCCCCAACTTGGCTCTCGATCCCTTTGATTGATGCCTGTTGATTCTTAAGGGTGGTCTCAGTGTCTTGGAGACGGTTATCTGTAGCTTCCATGAATTTTGTCAGCATCTCCTCAAGGTTCGACTCCTCTTCCCCATTGGTGAGGTGGTTGTTGAAAATTTGGAGGAAGTTCCGGTCTTTGGCTACTTTGATCATCCCACGAGAAATTGGGATGGTACCTCCAACCTGGATTATAAGTGTTATCATAAAAATTATTTTGAGGTCTAGCATAGTTACCCATATAGTTGACTTGTTCGCTTTCCATGCCATGTCCGTAGGGTGGGTACTCAGGATTCGCCACAGTTCCTCTTGCGTCGCACTGCATCACTGGATGTACCTGCGAAGAACACAAACTATCAAGCTTTTTATTCATCATCTCTACTTGTGTTGATAGCATGGTTACTGCATCGATGTTAAAAAATCTGGCTGATTTTGTTGGTTTTGTCCTTGTAACCTGCCACTGATAGTTATTCAGTGACATCTCTTCAATAAACTCATAGGTCGCCAGAGTTCTCATTTGTTCGGGGTTCCACCTAAGGTCAATCAATTAGTTGCCTCGTTGAGGGGTTTACACCGTTATAGAAAGTTTGTACTTGGAGCCACAAGGGTAAACCATGGTGTGGACACCTTCTCAAGAGATCCTTATATCTCTCCCATGCGTCATATAATGTCTCTAAATCCATCTGCACAAAAGAAGAGATATCATTCCGTAGTTTGGCCGTTTTGGCGGTGGGGAAATATTTTAATAAAAATTTTTCGGTCATTTGATCCCATGTGGTGATTGACCCTGCGTGGTAACGAAGTTTAACCAACTGCTTGGCTTTATTCCTTAATGAAAAGGGAAATAACCAAGCCTTATGGCATCATCGAAACGCCATTTATTTTGAAGGTATCACGTAACTCTAAAAAAATTAGCTATATGAGTGTTTGGGTCTTCGTCCCCGCAAACCATCAAATTGAACAAATTGTTGAATCATTTGTATAGTGTTAGGCTTTAATTCAAAATTATTAGCAGCTATAGCGAGCCTAACAATACTTGATTCGGCTCTGTTAAATGAGGTTTAGCATAATCATACATAGTACGTGGAGCATTATTTTCTCGCACATCTTATGGTGGTGGATTATTCTCGCCCATCCCTTCAAAGAGGATTGGATTCGCCTTCTCGCTCTTTTTCTCTGTGTAATTTAGGGCTCGCCTAATTTCTCTGTGATTCTTGCGAGCGGTAGCTTCAATATCACTGTCGTATACTAGTGGTCCTCTCGGGTTCCTTCTAGTCATAAACTAGAGGTACCTGGAAGGAAGAAGAAAAAAAATTAGAAAATAAAATAAGAAATAAAATTAAATTGCAAAAATAAAAAAATGGCTAAAGTAATAAAAATAGAGTGTTCTTAATATTTTAGTTCCTCAAACAATCGCGCCAAAAACTTGATCGTGTGAAGTTAGAGTTTTAAATTTATAAAGATAATGATCGAACACGAAACTAACTATGACAACGATTGAGGCAAGTGCACCTATCGAACAAAGAGTATAGCTTAAGCAAGACCGGATTGTCGAACCCAAAGGAACTAAAAGTACTAATACTAACTTTCTTTCTATTATTTAGCCTAAGAATTAAGCGAATGGTTGTTTTAATCCAAATTAATTAACTACTAGACTAAAGACTCTAAGACAAAGAAGAATGAATTTGGGAAAATAACTTGAGGAAAAACCAATTGATTAAGACGACACCCAAGGAAGAATCCACCTAGACTTCACTTGTTATCTAACTCAACTGAACTTATTTATTCACTTGACTTGATCCGTCCGTAGGATTCCCTAATTTATATTAAACCCTCTCTCGGCGAATAACGTCTAACCCTAGGTTGATTAATTGAAATCTCTTTCTAATTAAAACCCCTAGAATCGTATTAACTCGATCTATGGACTCCCATATTAGGTTTCACCCTAATCCAGCAACGCCTCGTCACCCTATCTCTAGGCGCGCGATAAACTCCGCTTAACTATGCTAGATCTACTCTTAGGCAGGGACTTTAGCTCCTCCACCTAAGCACATCCAACTTGAATTAATATCCGCGAAATATCAACACAAGAATTAAGAACGCATAATTAAGAACAAATCAAATATTTATCATATAGTTCAAAAAAACGATAACAAGATTCATCTAAGTTTCATCCCCTCGTATCTCGAGGTTTAGTTCATAACAATAAAAGAAAACATTTCAGAAGAAAAGATAAAACAAAACATAAGAAATCCCTAAAACCCCCTGAAGGAATTGAAGAGGAGATCCTCCGTCTTGAGTATAATTCCGGCTTCTTGAGATGGATCAACTGGCTATCCCTGAGCGAATCCCCACAAGTCTGCCCTCTCTGGCCTAGCAAGACGCCCCTAAACGGTAGCTTTAGGCTCCCATCGACTCCCCCCCATTTAGGTCATACTTAGGGTGTATTTATAGGCTTTTGGAATGTGTTTCTTTGCCCCTAAGTATCCAAATCCGATTGAAATTGCTCTTTTCCGCGGCAGGGACACGGCCATGGCACACGCCCATGTGAATCGTCTTTAGGCCGTGTTCGGACTTCATTAATGAAGCACGGCTGTGTATCTCGTGGCTAGACCTTGTTCGAGATTATTGAGGAGGCACGACCGTGTGGTCTTGGGCCCAGGCCGTGTTGATTTCGTGCTTTGGCCCTTTTGGCTCGTTTTAAGCCCGTTTCTTGTTCTTTTCATCCTCCGGTGCTTCCCTGAGTATAAAACATGAAAAGAAAGGATTAAGAGCACCTTTTTACATAAATCAAAGGATAAATCATCCAAAAGTATGCTAAATGTGGGAGTAAAATATGTTACTTTTACGGTTTATCACTTTTTCACATAACCAATAACATAATTTATGCCCGTTGAACCTATTAGAATATCGAGGGATACTCGGGTGATATACATTACGTGTATAAATCAGTAATCCATCAATTCATTATCATTTCCGCTCTTTCGAGCTATGATCAGTAAGGTCCTCCTGAGCTAATGGACAGTAAGCACTATTGAGCTGAAATGGTAAGCTCTGATGAGCTAAAAACAGTAAGCTCTTACGAGTTGATATATCGGTAAGCTCATACGAGCTGTGGTGAGTCCGCAACACATGCAGGATCTCGACCAAAATGGTAACCCTAGTGACATGTCACTCGTATCCTACGACTTTCCACGATTCAAACGGGACTCGGTATTCAATAATTCTCAACAATTAGGCATTCGAACTCAGTAATACCATTTACTGAATTATACTTTCATTTCAAATAATTTACAAGTATTTAAAAATTCGATTCTAATTATACGAACTTACCTCGAGTTGCTCGGATAGAAATTATTGACTATTCATCCACTTTTTCTTTTCCCCGATCTAATCCCGATCTCGGCTTATCTTGATCTATATATTATCAAATTTAGCACATTCAGCATTCGGTCTATTCAATTTAGCCTATAATTTACAATTTGGCAAATTTACACATTTGCCCCTAATGTTTCACATTTTCACAATTTAGTCCTTATCACATAAAATTGCAAATTCATGCAATTTAGTACAAACCCATGTTTACAGAATTTAATACATGTTACTAGCAGCCCATATTTTCAATTTATTCACACTTTTAACCACCACATTTCACATTTTCTCAATTTAATCCCTTTTTGACATTTTTGTCAAAAATCACTTTATAAAAGCTATTAATCTAACATTAAACCTTCCAAATCTATCATAAATCATCAAATTAATCAAGCATTCAACAATGGAAACATGATAAATCTTTAACAGTTTCAAAATCTAGGGTACGGGCTAGCTAGAATACAAAGTAACGATCTAAAAAACATAGAAATCATTAAAAATTGAACAAAAACGGACTTACAAATAGGCAATGAAGTGACTGAATGCTTGATCACAAAAAAATGGCTTCCCTTAGCCCTATTTTTCAGTTCCAAGAAGATGAATGAAAGAAATATTTCATTTGTTTTATTAGATTTTACTTTGATTTACTAATTTACTAAACTAACCTTATTAATATAACTTAAAAAATCATTTAGTGTTGTCCAAAATTGTCCAGTCATCTTTCAAATGGTTTAATTATCATTTAAGGCCACCATATTTAAAAACCAATGCTAATTGACACCTTAAACTAATAGAACATACATTTTACACTTTACGCGATTTAGTCCTTTTTATCAAATTAAGCATTCAAACGGTAAAATTTCTTTACGAAACTTTCACCCAATAATTCTATCATGCTGTATACCTTAATAAAATAATAAAATAAATATTTTGACATTGAATTTGTGGTCCCAAAACCACTGTTTCGATTTGACCAAAAACGGGTTGTTACATAATTGCTTTTCACTATTTATAATGTAACAAATCGAACTAACTAGTCTAAAATTAAGCAATCTAGACTCTTTTACTATCATGCTAGATTTATAGTTTTATGCAATCAATCCTATTTATATGCTTCTAACCAATCACTTGTATTTCTACAAGCTCAAGCACAAAGCACACACATAATAGAGAAATTTTAATGAAAAAGATGTTGGGAAATGTGCCCATAGTGTAGTAAACATTTAAATGTTTTCTATTTATTTGAATGATGAATAAATAAATAAATTTAATTTCACATTTCACTATTATGTCTTTTTTATTTCTGTCTTTTATATTTTACTTGCATAGCGAAATTGTGACAAGCAAATATTAGCTCACTGATTGTCTAAGTTCAAACTGAAGATAAGTGACATTGTAAGAACATTTAAATTGCGAGAAAAACAACTTACTTCAGTAGATAATCTAAATAAGTCCGTAAAAAGAATCGAAGTGAACATTTGATTCAAATACTGTGAAGGATATTATGTCGTCTACAATTCCAATTGGGGAGATGACTAGTCTTGATTATCGGGGCAGTTGACTCCACGGATAGATACATAGATGTATTCATTGGTAGAATGATAAATTGGATTGGACTCAAGATGAATTAATTTTGAATCCGTTTGTGAATTAATTCACTTGTGACGTTCATGGTGTGATTTACTTAAATCTTGAGTTAGTCACTAACCATGCGTATGCAACTTATGTGCTTTGATATAAGTGGAGGCTTATGCTCTAAAGATGATCGAGCCCATAGCCGGTATGTTGGGTACATGACTTATGTATGACATGGCTTTACTAGCAATAGTGGAATTCATAGCTCAATTAAAGAGTTAATGATATCCTCTCATTGGCATTGTGTGGATTGATAAATATGGAACGTGAACACGGGTTACTTGTTCTCGAACGAGTAATTTATCAGTCATTTGTTGACAGTGATCATATTAATTATTAAGAAGACTGTAACATCCCAAAAAATTAGGGGTTGTAAATTTTTGCATAATTGTATGTTGTGCTTGCTCGACTAGTTGTTTGAGTGTATTTGGGGGTCCTAAGGAGACCTGGGTTCGAGTTTGAGCTTTGGAAAAATTTTGGTTTTTGACCCTAAAGTGAAGAGGGTTGGTAGTGGTAGGGCTTCAGTAAATTTGAGTGTGTTTTGCTAACACAAGTTGAGCATGTGGTGTGATGGTGTGGCGTCAAGGGGAGAACAAGGAGGTTTGGGGTTCGAATCCCACAAATTGCAAATGAGGGGTTTTATTTTGTGACTTGGGAGAGCAAGAGGTAGAGTTGGGATCAAACTCTACATGGTTGGTTGAAGACTTGGTCAATCATTTTGAATGGGAGGCCAGGAGTGATTCAAGGAGGGAGTGGTGGAGAAAATCAAGGGGTTGAGGAGTGAGGGAGTAGTGGCCGAATTTGGGAGTGTGCCTTGGGGGGGAGATTTCGGCTGGGGGTGGATTGAGTAGTAATTTCGGCCATTTGAGTGTGATAGCAAACCGAATTCTCTCTGTGTTTGCTACTCCCTTTTCGTTCATTTTCGGGTTTTCCTTTTTATGAAGTTTGGTGCATTATTTCTCCTATTCGTGCATTTTTACCTTAGGTGCACTTTTCTCTCTTTTGCCTATAGCTATTCTCTTTTCATCACCTTTCTTTCTCTTTTCATTTTCTTGCTAATTGTCGAAGTGTTAAGCCTCCACCTTCACTCGATTCTTTTATTTGTTTTTTGCAAAAACATTTCGCGATTGCTGCTCTTGCTGCCGAACCTCTCTTCTCCATTCGACTCTTCTCTAGTTAAAGGTAATGTTTCTCTTCCTCTAGTTTCCCTCTCTTTACATAGCTAAAGCCGAAACTCTTAGCATTGACCTCTTATTGACTAGGCCGAATCTACTCACCCTCTTCCATCTCGAATCCCATTTGTTTTCCGTTGTGAGGGCCGAATCCTGTGGTTAGCCAACTGTCGATTGTTGTTGTGCATTGGTTGGTAAGTGTGTCTAAAGCCGAATATGGGGTTGCTATTCTTCTAGTTTTGTTGTGTTTTCTTTAGCCAAGAAAGCTCTCACTTCTGTTACCATGAAAACGGTTTTCGCTAACACCCTTCTCTTTCATCGAATGTTGCTAGGGACTCGACTTGTTTAAACCAAGGAGCCGACTGAACACTCTTCCTTGCAGTAGATCTCTTGTTTGGTGGTAAGTAGTATTGGTTGATGAATCGGTTTCAATCTTTTGAGATGTCTTATCAGGATTAAGACTAATGGATTAGGATTTATTGATTTCGTAGGAGCTTAATCCTGGGGGCTTCAACCTACACTCGTAATAAGGTGTGTAATCTCGCACCACTACTTTACCTGCTTTTGCTGTGATCTAATACCGGAAAGCCAAAATACCGGCAACTGAGATCACTCGAGCTGCGAGCGCTCGTAGTGATAAACCGAGTCACAAGAAAGGGCAAAGGTATGGAACTCTTTGTGGTTGAAGCTTGCTTAGTGGAAGAATCAATTGACAACTGGTTTTTATTTATTTATTCTGAAGCCACTAACCATGTGTGTGTTTCTTTATAGGGGTTCAGCAAAATGACAAGTCTTGTAACATCCCAAAATTTGAGTATTATTTGTGTTGGCTCGGGTATGAATTTTGCGTGTTAGCATAGTCTTTTGAAGGCTTGATTTTATTTAGGAAGTTAGATAATTTTTAGTATGGTTTATTTAATGAAGTGGATTAAGTGAGCTTGACACTTAAGTTAATTTAAGTGTTAATTAAAGCATAAGAGGAGTAAGTGGCAAGTTGGTTAAGGAGCTTGAAAGGTGGCTTGAGGTTAGAGGTTCGAGTATCATGGAAAGCATTTTTGAAGACTTTATTTTGTGTTCTAGCATTGATGGACGGTCAACCTATGTTTATGATAGGTTGGACCTTAAGTTTTTGGTAAGTTGAATTTTGGATTAAGGAAAGCATGAAATAGGGGATAAGAATCTTAAGGTTATGGAAGGTTGGGGAGACATAAGGCTTGGTTGTAGGAAAATGTTTTGGAAAGTATTCCAAGGCCTTTAGTGAATGTATGTGGACGGTATGGGTGTCTAAGGGGGTGGCCGAATTTTGTTAGGTAGCTTGGGGGGGAATAGTTGGCCAATTTTTCCTATTGAACATCTTTTTGCATTTTTGTTTTCCCTCTCCAAAAACTCTTTCTTTGGCCGAATGTCATTGTGCATTTTGTGCAAATTTAGCTTTTGTTTTAGCTCTTATTTTGTTGACCCAAAAATGCTATTTCCTTTCTTTCATTTGTCCTTTTGAACCAAAACTTCATTTTGGTATTTTTGCACTTTTCTTTTAGGCAAAATAGGTGTTGGCCGAATCTCATCTCTCCCACATCTCTCTTTTCTTTTCTTTTTGACATTTGTTCATAATCACATTTTCTTTTACACTCTCTTGGCCGAATATTTCTCCATCTCAAATACCATTTCTTTTTCATTTGTTCAAAGATAAAACATCTACCTCCATTCTATTTTTCTTTTCTTTTTCACTTCACCATAGTCGAATCTTCCCACTTCCTTTTAGTTTTAGTTTGGTTGAATATTCAAGGGTAGACTCTCTTTGGTTTCTTCAATCGATTTTGATAAAAGGGGTAAGTGTTCATGGACGTTTTCCTTCAATTCTTTTCTCGTCTCTATGTTATTTTCTTGTGGATTAAGGTCGAATCTATGGGCATTGGTTTGCAAGGTTCTAATCATTCATAGAAACCGATCTCTTTTAGGCTTTTCGGGACGTTGGAAGCAATCAATCTAAACCTCGTTTCTTTATCAATCGATTTGGGTAAGTTCAGGTAAGATTTGGTATTACAAGTGATAACTCTTTAGGATTTAGTAGTATGGCCGAATGGCCTTTGTTCATAATTTTAGTATTGGCCGATTGTAGGACAAGGTGTTCTAGTACGGTAGATCGGATTCGGGAGTTAGTTCTTGCGTTGGTGAAAGGTGTGTATCTTACACACTTTATAACTTGGTTTATATCTGTATATTTGTGTGTTATAACTAATCATATTATGAAAGTGGGTAAATCGATGAGATCTGGATATGATACCATGATGGTATGAATGAGGATTCGGGTAAGTCCGTTTCAATATGTTGTTAATACATGTGGATTGAAATCATGATCTACGATTTATGATATATTCATTATGAGATACATATCAAAGTTTATTGACATGATTTGTCTATCTATAGCATTGGTATGGGCAATATGAGAGGAGGGGGAAGATTGATGATTCGTGTCTTCGGACACCAGTGGTTTGGCACCACCAGTGATTTGGTATCACATTCGTGTCTTCGGACACCAGAGGTTTGGCACTTCATAGCGACTTCTCCTCGTGGTTAATTCCACCGTGGGTTGGCCCCACTTTTGAGATATGGGATCGTCTCGCGGTGATTTGGTATCACACGTGGGTTGGCCCCACAGATGGATTATTTGTGACTTTGGTCACCAGTGATTTGGTATCACATTTATATCGTGACTTCGGTCACCAGTGGTTTGGCACCACCAAAGGTGGTTTGGTACCACACGGGGTAGAAAAGGAGTTATGGATGGCTAGGTTGGGTGCATTATACATATATGTTGCTTTGTTATAATTTGTGTAAGTATGTGGTATTTACCCTGAGAGGGAATATGCACTCAGTCTTGGTGACTCACCTTCTCCCTATATTTTCAGTGATTCGTGAGATCGCGGATATGGAGCCTGGATGGACTCGAGGAGGCCATGCAATAAAGTTTGGTTTTACATGAACTTCCATTTGGGTACTTTATTTTAATTTGGTTTTCATATTTTATGGATTTGTAATAAGGCTGTTTAATTATGTTTTGGATTATTTTTATGTTTTGAATATATTTAAAATATGGCTTATAAATTACTTGGTTAATCTAATAATTGAGCTCAAAGTTTTCTAAACTAAAAACTCGCAATGGTTTTAAAAATCTTACCATCGGGTAATATGAATAGTTCGATAGAAAAATTACAAGTTAAGTGTTTTCAACAAATTAAGTGATTTCCAAAAATTCAAGTTTCTATACTCAATTGCAAACGGATTTTCAAAGTGATATT
The DNA here is from genome assembly GCA_025698515.1 of Gossypium sturtianum. Lineage (NCBI taxonomy): Eukaryota > Viridiplantae > Streptophyta > Magnoliopsida > Malvales > Malvaceae > Gossypium > Gossypium sturtianum. The sequence goes on from CM046952.1 coordinate 26,075,106, forward strand.
TCAAATTTTCTTAAAAGATATAAATGTTTTCTATCCTATGATTTATTAACTAAGTTTTAAAGTTTTATGTAATTCAAAGTAAATCTCGCTTTAACTTATTTTCGACAAATAAAGAATTTCAAAGAGTTTTTCACAAAATTTAATTGTTAATTCGATTCTTTCAAAAATATTTTCCTTAGTGACATACCGTTCGGTTCGTGGCGTATTGACCGAGTTTGGGGTGTTACAAATTGGTATATCGAGCCAAGTTCAAAAACTTCGGTTGTGGGCGAGGCCCAAAATGTTTTAAAGAATGGATTTTAAAATGTTTTGTTGAAAATTATATGGTTGGAAAGGCATGGCCTCGAGTCTCCGACATCGATCCGCTCGTAAGTACATCAAATCGTTGATTTTGATGATATGATATGATGATGTTGGCATGACAGTATAGTAGTAGGAATTACTCTAGAGACCCAAAACTATAGGTTGAATGTACTCATGAAACAACCTCTTATTAAAACTTTTCATAAAATTGTGCTTTAAAGAAAGTGGAATAATGACTAATGCATAACGCTTTTTAATCGAGATAAGTCGAGACTTTAGACATGAGTACTCGTGGTCGAGGTCGTATGATTCGTGGACGCGGTCGGGAGGATGGTCGTGTCCGAGCCGGTGAGGTCCTGGTCAAGGATCCGAAATGAGGTACCACTACCCCACCACCACCGGTTGGAGTTGAGCAACAGGATCAAACGGGGATGACGCAGTGTCTCGAGCGATGCCGCGAGTTCTTGAGAGGGTAGCCGAATAGGTGGAGGCACGGGAATTCGAAATCAGTGTCTCGAGCGACTTGAGCCAATGGAGCCGAGGTATTTTGAGGTGTTTCGTGTGGCTCCTAGTGCGGCTGAATATTGGCTAGAGGCGACGGAGCGAATCATGGATGATTTGGATCTCGAATGCCGGGAAAAGCCGAAAGGATCGTGCGCTTCTTCGTGATGAGTCATATCGGTGGTGGCTCACAAGATGCAGAATGGTCTTTGCAAATGGAGGATCTCACTTGGGATTATTTCAAGGCGCGTATCAGTGGAAATACGTTGGGTCTAATTACATTGATGTGCGATGTAAGGCATTTACGAGTTTGATCCAAGGTAGTAAGTCCGTGTCGAAATATGAGGCGAATTTTAAGATCGAGCCAGTATCTTCGAGGTATTGTGGCATCGAACACGAAGCGGCGATGTGTTCGATTCGAAGATGGTTTGAGGGACGAGCTGAGATTGTTGATTGCTCCACATCAGGAGCGAGAGTTTGCTGCTTTGGTTGAAAAGGCTAAGATAGCCGAAGGAATCAAGGAATCTGCAAGGCAGAGTTACGACCGGAACAAGCATAAGAGAGGTTACGGATCATCGTGATCAGCCGGTAATTCTCAAAAGAGGGCTAGGCAAAGTGGACCGAATTAGTCTGGGAGGCCTGTTACTGTTAATCAAGGACCAGCACGGTGTAACCGATGTGGGAAATATCATTGGGGCAAATGTTGGACCGGAGGGAAAGGATGTTTCGAGTGTGGCTCGCTGGATCATCGTGTGAGAGACTGTCCACGCAAGCTAGCCAGGAATCAGTCAGAGGGTCAAGGTCGTGCTCAGTTCAGAAATGAGGGACCGCCACCACATAGAGGTCGTGGTAATGGTAGAGGAGGTAATGGTTCTAGTCGAGGTCGAGGAGCATATGGCAGAGGTGCTGGCAACACTGAGGCAAGACAGCCTGGTTTAGTGTATGCAGCGAGACGTCGAGAGGAGAGGGCGCGCACTGCACGTCATAACCGTGCGTTCTTAATCTTTGGTGAACCATATCTTCGCTTTGATAGATGTGGGTTCGACACATTCGTATGTTGCCGATAACATAGTAGAGACTATGAATCTAGACTCGAGACTACTTCTAGAAAGATGACAAAGCGATTTAGCCCTCTAGGTCACTCTGTAGAAGTAAATAAGTCAGATAGAGATGTACCCCTAGAACTCCAAGGGTAGTGTTTGTAGCTGATCCGATGGAATTGCCATTTGAGGAGTTCGATCGATACTTGGGATGGACTGGTTGGCCAAGTACCGAGCAAGTTTGGATTGCGCCGCTTGCTAAGCGCATGGTTTTGAAGTCGATTGAGGCGAAGAGGTGGTCATGATAGGTAATAGAAGAGATTATCTATCCAACGTGGTATCTGCGCTTGAAAGTCGTGAAGTTGGTTAGGAAGGGCCGTGAGGCATTCGTGGTCCATGTGTGTGCGTTGGAGGCTAAGGAGTCTAATGTGGGAATGTCCGCATCGTAAAGGAATATGTTGACGTATTTCTGAAGAACTTCCGGGACTACCTCCGGACCGTGAAGTTGAATTTGGTATAGATCTCATTGCTTAACGGGCCGGTGTCTATAGCTCCGTATAGGATGGCACCAAAGGAATTGATGGAATTAAAGGCTCGGTTCGTGGAGTTGTTGGATCGAGGTTTCATTCGACCAAGTGTTTCGCCTTGGGGCGCCGGTACTCTTCGTCAAGAAGAAGGATGGTACGATGCGGATGTGTATAGACTACCGCCAGTTGAATAAGCTAACGATCAAAAACAAATATCCTTTGCCGATGATAGATGACTTGTTTGATCACCTTAAAGGCGCAAATGTTTTCTCCAAGATTGATTTAAGGTCCGGATATCATCACCTAAAGGTGAAAGAGGCTGATATCCATAAGACGACTTTTTCGCACTCGGTATGGGCACTACGAAGTTTCGGTGATGCCATTTGGGTTGACTAACGCTACGGCAAGATTCATGGACATGATGAATCGGGTATTCCAACGCTTTTGGATCGGTTTGTTGTGGTATTTATAGACGATATTTTGGTATACTCAAAGTCGGAGGAGGAGCATGATGCGCATTTGCGAGTAGTGTTGCGATTCTTCGAGGAAAAGCAAACAGACGCCAAATTTAGTAAGTGCGAGTTCGGCTTAGGAGGTGACTTTCTTGGGTCACGTAGTATCACCGAGGATTAGAGTGGATCCTCGGAAGATTGAGGCGTTGTTGGATTGGAAGCCGCCTAAGTCGCTGGTCGAGATTCGGAGTTTTCTAGGTCCAGCGGGGTATTACCAAGATTTGTAGAGGATTTTCTTTGATAGCAAACCCTATGACCAAGTTATTGAGGAAAGGAGTTCCTTTTGTGTGGACCGAGAAGCGCAAAGAAAGTTTCGACAAGTTGAAGAAGATTCGACCGAAGCTCCGCTTTTGATTCAACTTTGAGGCGAGCAAGGAATTCACTACATCTTGTGATGCATCACATACTGGTTTGGGATGTGTGCTGATCTGCAGAAGGAAGGTAGTGGCTTATGCATCTCGACAGCTTGAGACCACATGAGGTCAATTATCCGACGCATGACTTGGAATTAGCCTGCCGTGGTTTTTGCTTTGGAGATATGGAGACACTATTTGTACGGAGAGCGATCGATAGTCTACACGGATCACAAGAGTCTTAAGTATCTTTTGACTCGGAAGGATTTGAACTTAAGGCGGCGTAGATGGATTGAGTTGTTGAAGGACTACGATCGTTCGATTGAGTACCATCCGGCAAGGCTAACGTGGTGGCGCACGCGTTGAGCCGTAAGGTTGTATCGGATTTAAGATCGATGTTTGCTCGACTTAGCTTATACGATGATGGGAGTCTTTTGGCAGAATTGCAAGTCAAGCCGACTTGGTTAGATCAGATCAAGGAGAAGCAGTTAGAGGATGATGGTTTAAATGATCGGAGGTTGCGTGTTCGTGAACGGAGGTTTAGAGGAATATAGTTTGTCCAAATGATGGAGTACTGTGTGTTTTAAAGGGAGAGCTTGTATGCCAAGGATGTTGAGTTGAGGCAAAGGATTCTTCGGGATGCACATAACAGCCCATATTCTATGCATCCTGGAGGAAGCAAGATGTATCGGGATTTAAGAGAGCAGTTTTGGTGGCCAGGTCCGAAGCGTGAGGTAACTGAGTTTGTGGGTAAATGTCTGACGTGTCGCCAGTCAAGGCGGAGCATCGATTCTCGTCTGGTTACTTCACCGATGAAGATTCCACAGTGGAAGTGGGAAAGGATCACTATGGACTTTGTCAGTGGATTACCTCTTACACCTAGTAAGAAGGATTCAGTTTGGGTGATTGTGGATCGTCTGTCTAAGTCAGCTCATTTCATTCCGGTAAGCATGGATTATTCGCTTGTTAGTTAGCTAAGTTGTATGTAGCGGAGATAGTGAGGTTGCACGGTGTACCAGTGTCGATCATCTCAGACAGAGATCCTAGATTTACGTCGAGGTTTTGGAGAGCGTTACATCAGGCTTTGGGTACGCGGTTGGATTTTAGTATCGCATTTCATCCACAGTCTGACGGGAAGTCGGAAAGAGTTATACAGATTTTAGAGGATATGTTGAGAGGTTGTGTATTGGACTTCAGAGGCAGCTGGGAAGAGTTTTTACCATTAGCTGAGTTCGCATACAACAATAGTTACCAAGCAAGCATTAAGATGGCACCATATGAGGCGTTGTATGGTAGGAGGTGTCGCACGCCTACATGTTGGACCGAGTTGGGTGAGCGTCAGATGTTAGGACCAGAGTTGGTTGCAGAGACTGAGGATAAGATTAAGATGATTCAGGCTCGTCTAAAGGAAGCTTCGGATAGGCAAAAGTCGTATGCCGATCTCAAGCGGAGGGATATAGAGTTTTCCGTGGGTGACAAAGTTTTTCTGAAGGTCTCGCCATGGAAGAAAGTGTTAAGATTTGGGAGAAAAGGCAAGTTAAGTCCAAGGTTTATTGGGCCGTTTAAGGTGTTGAGACGAGTGGGACCAGTAGCTTATCAGCTTGAGTTGCCAGCGGAACTGAGTCAGATTCACGATGTGTTCCATGTCTCCATGCTTAGACGCTATCGTTCTGATCCATCGCATGTTGTGGCAGTAGAGGAAATAGAGGTGAGGCCGATCGACGATAGAAGAAGAACTCTGCATGCATCCTAGATCGAGATGTGAAAGTTTTGCGTAGGAAAGACGCTTCCTTTAGTGAAGGTTTTATGGCGGAATCATGGCGTGGAGGAAGCTACGTGGGAACCAGAGGATGTAATGAAGCAAAGAAGATCCTCAACTCTTTTGATCGTAATTTCGAGGACGAAATTTTCTTAAGGGGTAGAATTGTAACATCCCAAAATTTGAGTATTATTTGTGTTGGCTCGGGTATGAATTTTGCGTGTTAGCATAGTCTTATGAAGGCTTGATTTTATTTAGGAAGTTAGATAATTTTTAGTATGGTTTATTTAATGAAGTGGATTAAGTGAGCTTGACACTTAAGTTAATTTAAGTGTTAATTAAAGCATAAGAGGAGTAAGTGGCAAGTTGGTTAAGGAGCTTGAAAGGTGGCTTGAGGTTAGAGGTTCGAGTATCATGGAAAGCATTTTTGAAGACTTTATTTTGTGTTCTAGCATTGATGGACGGTCAACCTATGTTTATGATAGGTTGGACCTTAAGTTTTTGGTAAGTTGAATTTTGGATTAAGGAAAGCATGAAATAGGGGATAAGAATCTTAAGGTTATGGAAGGTTGGGGAGACATAAGGCTTGGTTGTAGGAAAATGTTTTGGAAAGTATTCCAAGGCCTTTAGTGAATGTATGTGGACGGTATGGGTGTCTAAGGGGGTGGCCGAATTTTGTTAGGTAGCTTGGGGGGGAATAGTTGGCCAATTTTTCCTATTGAACATCTTTTTGCATTTTTGTTTTCCCTCTCCAAAAACTCTTTCTTTGGCCGAATGTCATTGTGCATTTTGTGCAAATTTAGCTTTTGTTTTAGCTCTTATTTTGTTGAACCAAAAATGCTATTTCCTTTCTTTCATTTGTCCTTTTGAACCAAAACTTCATTTTGGTATTTTTGCACTTTTCTTTTAGGTAAAATAGGTGTTGGCCGAATCTCATCTCTCCCACATCTCTCTTTTCTTTTCTTTTTGACATTTGTTCATAATCACATTTTCTTTTACACTCTCTTGGCCGAATATTTCTCCATCTCAAATACCATTTCTTTTTCATTTGTTCAAAGATAAAACATCTACCTCCATTCTATTTTTCTTTTCTTTTTCACTTCACCATAGCCGAATCTTCCCACTTCCTTTTAGTTTTAGTTTGGCCGAATATTCAAGGGTAGACTCTCTTTGGTTTCTTCAATCGATTTTGATAAAAGGGGTAAGTGTTCATGGACGTTTTCCTTCAATTCTTTTCTCGTCTCTATGTTATTTTCTTGTGGATTAAGGCCGAATCTATGGGCATTGGTTTGCAAGGTTCTAATCATTCGTAGAAACCGATCTCTTTTAGGCTTTTCGGGACGTTGGAAGCAATCAATCTAAACCTCGTTTCTTTATCAATCGATTTGGGTAAGTTCAGGTAAGATTTGGTATTACAAGTGATAACTCTTTGGGATTTAGTAGTATGGCCGAATGGCCTTTGTTCATAATTTTAGTATTGGCCGATTGTAGGACAAGGTGTTCTAGTGCGGTAGATCGGATTCGGGAGTTAGTTCTTGCGTTGGTGAAAGGTGTGTATCTTACACACTTTATAACTTGGTTTATATATGTATATTTGTGTGTTATAACTAATCATATTATGAAAGTGGGTAAATCGATGAGATCTCGGATATGATACCATGATGGTATGAATGAGGATTCGTAAGTCCGTTTCAATATGTTGTTAATACATGTGGATTGAAATCATGATCTACGATTTATGATATATTCATTATGAGATACATATCAAAGTTTATTGACATGATTTGTCTATCTATAGCATTGGTATGGGCAATATGAGAGGAGGGGGAAGATTGATGATTCGTGTCTTCGGACACCAGTGGTTTGGCACCACCAGTGATTTGGTATCACATTCGTGTCTTCGACACCGTGAGGTTTGGCACCTCATAGCGACTTGTCCTCGTGGTTAATTCCACCGTGGGTTGGCCCCACTTTTGAGATATGGGATCGTCTGCCAGTGATTTGGTATCACACGTGGGTTGGCCCCACAGATGGATTATTTGTGACTTTGGTCACCAGTGATTTGGTATCACATTTATATAGTGACTTTGGTCACCAGTGGTTTGGCACCACAAGTGGTTTGGTACCACACGGGGTAGTAAAGGAGTTATGGATGGCTAGGTTGGGTGCATTATACATATATGTTGCTTTGTTATAATTTGTGTAAGTATGTGGTATTTACCCGGGAGAGGGAATGTAACATCCTAGATTAGGGGTTATGCGTTTGGAGCATAACTCAAGTGTTAGTAGGTTTTAAGTATGTTTGGAGGTGTTTTAAGGGTTTTTAGAACCCAAGGATGAAAGGGAAAGCTTTGGGAAAATGTTGGATTTTAAGTCTAAAATAAGAAACTAGGCGAAGGAGGCTTTAAAGGAAAATTGTAGGAGGTTATGGACATGAACTTGGGCTTAGTAAAGTGGCTTGGGACGCTACTTTAGGGGCTTGGAGGCTTGCGTCAAAAGGGAGTGCAGGAGGGAAGAGGTTCGAGCAACTTGGGAAGCAAATAGACTTTTATTTTTGAGCCAAAAGGGGAACTGGGCTAAGGAGGCTTTAAACGAATTTTTAGGGAATTAATGCCATAAGAAATCATGTGGTAAAGTGGCAGTGGAGCGCCAGGTGCAGTGACAAGGGCCTTGGTTCGAATCACGTCGGCAGCAAGTATGTAATTTTATTTTTGGGTGTTGGCGTTAAGAAGGAAGGGGCTGAGTTAAGGAGGGTTAAAAGGATGTTGTGGGCAATGGTGGACAAGAAAGTCAGCTTGGTGGAGTGGCTTGGGGCGCCACTTGAGGGTCTTGGCAAAGGACTCAAGTTCGAGTAACATGGGAAGCAGATGGGCTTTTAATTTTTTTTAGCGTTAAAAAGGGAATTGGGCTAAGAAGGCTTTAAAGAAATTTTTGTAGGCATTCTTAGCATAAGAAAGGCTTTGGTAAGGTGGCTTCCACGCGCTACTTTAAGGCTTGGGAAGGACGCCAATAAGGGCCCAGGTTCAAATCAATGTGGCGACAAGTGGCGTTTTATTTTTGTTTTGGCGTTAAGGCAAGGGGAAACCAAGGAAGTAGGATTTAAAAGAAAACATGGCGCATTCATGTCACAAAAGAACGCTCTGGCGCCGAATGGCTCAGGGCGCTACTCCGCCGCTTGTTCCACCAGTCCTGTGTTCGAATCTTAGAAGTCGCAGCTTTGGGGTTTATTTTTTTAATGTTTGGCGTGAAAATGGAGTTGGCCTCGCACATGGGTTCTTTGTTAATTTTGAAGAGTTTGGCAAGCACATGGTTTCTTTTATTTTTTTATTATTTATTTGATGAGATAATAAGGGATAATAAGGATTAAATTAGATTTTAATTAGATTATTATTTGATTAATCTAAAAAGGTGGCAAAGAGAAAAAGTGGGCACAGGTTCAATTCAAATTCTTTTTGAATTAATTCAAGCTAGTGGCCAAGAGGGATTTAAGGAAATTGATTGAATTTTAAACTCTTCAAAGGAAGAGTGGACAAAGAAATATAGGGGCATTAGTGCCGAATTTTATCTAAATTGGTTTTCTTTTATTTCTTTTTCCAATTTGTTTCCTAGCCAAAATTCCTCTGTTCATCTTTTAGTTTCTCCTTCTCATTCTTTCAAGCCGAAAATCATTCTCTTCTCATAGTCCTTGACGAATTTTCATCTTATTTTTCATTCTTTTCTCTATTGGCCGAATACTCTCCTCCTCTGTTGCTTTGAAACTTTAAGCACCTATTTCCCATTATTTTCTTCCTCAAGCCGAATCTCCCTGCTATTTCTTTAGTAGCCTTGGCCGAATAATTAAAGTAGGATAGATCTCTTCAGATTTCGTTGACAATCGATTTGGCAAAGGTAAGTAATCCTAGCCGAATGTTATTTTTTCTTCTTCTCTTCTGTCTCTGTCGATTTTTACAAGGGTGAAGGCTGAATTCGGCAATTGATGGCAAGGGAGTTATTGACCCTCTTTAAAATATCGACTTTGTCCAGTACTTCGATCTTGAAGAAATCGATCCCAAGTCTCCATTCTCTGTCAACGAAATTTGTTTGGTGAAGCGGTTCGGGAATCGGGTGCTATGGTTAGTATCCAGGAGTGTGAAGGGTCAAGATCTAGCATCGTAGATTGGCTTTTCGGGATCTAGGAATTACGATAGTAACAGGTGTGTAAGATCTCTATACACACTTTATTAATTTACATGTCATTATTATTTGCCTTAGATCTTTTGGTTGTGGTTAGTTTGTGGCATAATCATGGATTTCGTGTAAGTCCCCGACTTGTAATTTTTATATGTTTGCATGCCATCACATGATGTTTAATACTATGACATGATATATGAAATTTGATGTGTAAGCATGTGATGGTGGGACCGATGAGAGAGGAGGATGAATTATGGACTATCGTCGATGGTTTTGACCACGAGATGGGTTGGCCCCATCATTCTATTTGTGACCTATGGTCATCGGTGGTTTTGACCACAACAATTGATTATTTGCGACTAAGTCCCGGTGTTTTGGTACCACCATGGTTTTGACCACATATTGATAATTGTGACCTACGGTCATCGGTGGTTTTGACCACACGATGGGTTGGCCCCATCATCGATTTGTGACTCTAAGTCATCAAGTGGTTTTGACCACCAAAGGGTTTTGACCACACGGTAGAAAAGGTGTATGGATGGTTAGGTTGGGTTGCATGTGCATGTTTATTAATGACTTGTGTATGAGTTATCTTACCGGGTGGGGGATTACACACTGAGTCTTGGTGACTCACCCCTTTCCCTTAACATTTTGCAGATGAGTAGATCGCGGAGATGGAGCCGGATGGACTCGAGGTGGCCATGCAGTGGAAATTTTAATTAGATGAACTTGGATTTTATTTTATTTTATTTTATGTTGGTTTTATTTTAACTAAGTTGTAATAAGGCCTCCTAGATATAATTTTTATTATTCTATGTTTTGGATTAATTTGTTTAAACTATTTCTTAACATTAAATTAAGTCCACATGTTTTCTAAAATTTTAAATCGCAAAAATGTTTTATCGTGCCATCGGGCACATCTGAATCGGCTACAATCTGGCTTAATAAATATTTTAAAATAAACCTAAGTATGGATTTTATACACCTCAAATGTTTCAAACAAAATAACCATCTTTTACCAAAAAGATAATTCGACTTAAAAGGATTTTCAAAGATGTTTTCTCTGTAGCACACCAAATTCGGTCGTAGTGTTTGGGCCGGGTTTGGGGTGTTACAAATTGGTATCAGAGCCCAGTTCAAAGCTCGACTGTGGGGGCCCAATGCCCAAAAATATTTTGGTAGGCCTTTTTGAATTGTTTTTGGGTTTTGAACAGCATGGCACCGAGTCTCCTGCACCTATCCGCCTGTAAGTACCTCTAACTTCAGATGAATTATTATCTCTGTAGAAGGGTATGGTATGGAACGTAGATAGTATGATTAAGTGGTTGAACACTAGGATTAGTTTACCCCAAACAGTACATAAGACTTTAAGTGCCTAATTAAACAAACCTACGACCAAGTCACCGAGTTAGGGTGTGGTAACCACAGTGCGCATGTCTACGATTGGATCCGGAAGAGCTTGGTATTTAAGCAGTCCTCGTGACTCACCTCCTCTTCGCGGGATTCCTACCTGGTGCGTAGCTTCGGTTCACCGTAACCAAGAGGACTCGGTCGTAGGCCAAACACAATAAATAATACCCTGACTTTGGAAATTACGAAAACATCCTTATAGGAAAAAGACGAAACTACCCCTAGGGTAGGGAATGATCAGAAATGTCCAAAGTAGTGAAGTGAATGTTGTGGATGAATGTGAATGTGATTCTCTGAATTAGAATAGTGAATTTGAACTGGAAACTTTGATTGATCGAAAGAACAACTTCTGAAAACTTCGTTTCATAAAACGTTCATGGATTAACAAAGTGGAACAAAAGTACTAATGCATAAAACTCTTTAATCGAGTTAAATCGCGACGTTAGAAATGAGTTCTAGGGGATGTGTTAGATTTGTTAAGATCAGAGTGCGCAGCATAAGCGTAGTACGGTGAGTTAGGATGTACGATTATTCGTTAGTAAGTAATTTCGAGGACGAAATTATTTTTAAGGAGGGTAGAACTGTAACATCCTAGATTAGGGGTTATGCGTTTGGAGCATAACTCAAGTGTTAGTAGGTTTTAAGTATGTTTGGAGGTGTTTTAAGGGTTTTAGAACCCAAGGATGAAAGGGAAAGCTTTGGGAAAATGTTGGATTTTAAGTCTAAAATAAGAAACTAGGCGAAGGAGGCTTTAAAGGAAAATTGTAGGAGGTTATGGACATGAACTTGGGCTTAGTAAAGTGGCTTGGGACGCTACTTTAGGGGCTTGGAGGCTTGCGTCAAAAGGGAGTGCAGGAGGGAAGAGGTTCGAGCAACTTGGGAAGCAAATAGACTTTTATTTTTGCGCCAAAAGGGGAACTGGGCTAAGGAGGCTTTAAACGAATTTTTAGGGAATTAATGCCATAAGAAATCATGTGGTAAAGTGGCGGTGGGCGCGCGGTGCGATGGGCAAGGGCCTTGGTTCGAATCACGTCTACAGTGAAGTAAGTAATTTTATTTTTGGGTGTTGGCGTTAAGAAGGAAGGGGCTGAGTTAAGGAGGGTTAAAAGGATGTTGTGGGCAATGGTGGACAAGAAAGTCAGCTTGGTGGAGTGGCTTGGGGCGCCACTTGAGGGTCTTGGCAAGGGACTCAAGTTCGAGTAACATGGGAAGCAGATGGGCTTTTAATTTTTTTTAGCGTTAAAAAGGGAATTGGGCTAAGAAGGCTTTAAAGAAATTTTTGTAGGCATTCTTAGCATAAGAAAGGCTTTGGTAAGGTGGCTTCCACGCGCTACTTTAAGGCTTGGGAAGGACGCCAATAAGGGCCTGGGTTCAAATCAATGTGGCAGCAAGTGGCGTTTTATTTTTGTTTTGGCGTTAAGGCAAGGGGGAACCAAGGAAGTAGGATTTAAAAGAAAACATGGCGCATTCATGTCACAAAAGAACGCTCTGGCCGAATGGCTCAGGGCGCTACTGGCCGCTTGTTCCACGAGTCCCGTGTTCGAATCTTAGAAGTCGCAGCTTTGGGTTTTATTTTTTTAATGTTTGGCGTGAAAATGGAGTTGGCTCGCACATGGGTTCTTTGTTAATTTTGGAAGAGTTTGGCAAGCACATGGTTTCTTTTATTTTTTTATTATTTATTTGATGAGATAATAAGGGATAATAAGGATTAAATTAGATTTTAATTAGATTATTATTTGATTAATCTAAAAAGGTGGCAAAGAGAAAAAGTGGGCACAGTTCAATTCAAATTCTTTTGAATTAATTCAAGCTAGTGGCCAAGAGGGATTTAAGGAAATTGATTGAATTTTAAACTCTTCAAAGGAAGAGTGGACAAAGAAATATAGGGGCATTAGTGCCGAATTTTATCTAAATTGGTTTTCTTTTATTTCTTTTTCCAATTTGTTTCCTAGCCAAAATTCCTCTGTTCATCTTTTAGTTTCTCCTTCTCATTCTTTCAGTTAGAAAATCATTCTCTTCTCATAGTCCTTGACGAATTTTCATCTTATTTTTCATTCTTTTCTCTATTGGCCGAATACTCTCCTCCTCTGTTGCTGAAACTTTAAGCACCTATTTCCCATTATTTTCTTCCTCAAGCCGAATCTCCCTGCTATTTCTTTAGTAGCCTTGGCCGAATAATTAAAGTAGGATAGATCTCTTCAGATTTCGTTGACAATCGATTTGGCAAAGGTAAGTAATCCTAGCCGAATGTTATTTTTCTTCTTCTCTTACGTCTCTGCGATTTTTACAAGGGTGAAGGCTGAATTCGGCAATTGATGGCAAGGGAGTTATTGACCCCTCTTTAAAATATCGACTTTGTCCAGGTACTTCGGGATCTTGAAGAAATCGATCCCAAGTCTCCATTCTCTGTCAACAGAATTTGTTTGGTGAAGCAGATTCGGGAATCGGTGTCTTGTGGTTAGTATCCGTATGTGAAGGGTCAAGATCTAGCATCGTAGATTGGCTTTTCGGATCTAGGAATTACGATAGTAATGTGTGTAAGATCTCTATACACACTTTATTAATTTACATGTTGTTATTATTTGCCTTAGATCTTTTGGTTGTGGTTAGTTTGTGGCATAATCATGGATTTCGTAAGTCCCCGACTTGTAATTTTTATATGTTTGCATGCCATCACATGATGTTTAATACTATGACATGATATATGAAATTTGATGTGTAAGCATGTGATGGTGGGACCCGATGAGGAGGGGGATGAATTATGGATCGTCGATGGTTTTGACCACGAGATGGGTTGGCCCCATCATTCTATTTGTGACCTATGGTCATCGGTGGTTTTGACCACAACAATTGATTATTTGCGACTAAGTCCCGGTGGTTTGGTACCACTAGTGGTTTTGACCACATATTGATAATTGTGACCTACGGTCATCGGTGGTTTTGACCACACGATGGGTTGGCCCCATCATCGATTTGTGACTCTAAGTCATCGGTGGTTTTGACCACCGGTGGTTTTGACCACACGGGTAGAAAAGGAGTATGGATGGTTAGGTTGGGTTGCATGTGCATGTTTATTAATGACTTGTGTATGAGTTATCTTACTGGTGGGGATTACACACTGAGTCTTGGTGACTCACCCCTTTCCCTTAACATTTTGCGATGAGTAGATCGCGAGAGATGGGTAGCCGGTGGACTCGAGGTGGCCATGCAAAGGAAATTTTAATTAGATGAACTTGGATTTTATTTTATTTTATTTTATGTTGGTTTTATTTTAACTAAGTTGTAATAAGGCCTCCTAGATATAATTTTTATTATTCTATGTTTTGGATTAATTTGTTTAAACTATTTCTTAACATTAAATTAAGTCCACATGTTTTCTAAAATTTTAAATCGCAAAAATGTTTTATCGTGCCATCGGGCACATCCGAATCGGCTACAATAACGCTTAATAAATATTTTAAAATAAACCTAAGTATGGATTTTATACACCTCAAATGTTTCAAACAAAATAACCATCTTTTACCAAAAAGATAATTCGACTTAAAAGGATTTTCAAAGATGTTTTCTCTGTAGCACACCAAATTCGGTCGTAGTGTTTGGGCCGGGTTTGGGGTGTTACAGGGAATATGCACTGAGTCTTGGTGACTCACCTTCTCCCTTATATTTTCAGGTGATTCGTGAGATCGCGGATATGGAGCCGGATGGACTCGAGGAGGCCATGCAATAAAGTTTGGTTTTACATGAACTTCCATTTGGGTACTTTATTTTAATTTGGTTTTCATATTTTATGGATTTGTAATAAGGCGTGTTTAATTATGTTTTGGATTATTTTTATGTTTTGAATATATTTAAAATTTGGCTTATAAATTACTTGGTTAATCTAATAATTGAGCTCAAATTTTTCTAAACTAAAAACTCGCAATGGTTTTAAAAATCTTACCATCGGGTAATATGAATAGTTCAATAGAAAAATTACAAGTTAAGTGTTTTCAACAAATTAAGTGATTTCCAAAAATTCAAGTTTCTATACTCAATTGCAAACGGATTTTCAAAGTGATATTTCAAATTTTCTTAAAAAGATATAAATGTTTTCTATCCTATGATTTATTAACTAAGTTTTAAAGTTTTATGTAATTCAAAGTAAATCTCAGTTTTAACTTATTTTCGACAAATAAAGAATTTCAAAGAGTTTTTCACAAAATTTAATTGTTAATTCGATTCTTTCAAAAATATTTTCCTTAGTGACATACCAGATTCGGTCGTGGCGTATTGACCGGGTTTGGGGTGTTACAAGTCTACGTGACAGGAGCCTCTTGTTGTGAACTGGAGATGAGAGCTGGTGTCACAACACTAAAAATCGAAATGAAATTACTTGGCTTCGAAGTTGGATGTCGCGACATTGAAGGATTGGTGTCACAACATTAACACCTTGATGCTCCTACTCTACTTCGAAATTGGTTGTCGCGACATCCAATCCTAGTTGGATGTTGCGATATTAAAGATAGTACATTGACTCCTTGGTTAAAATTGATGTCCTACACACTTAATCAACTCGTTAGTCTTCTTCTAGGCTCGGATTGGCCTAAAATGTCATAAAACACATAAAATTGCTCATTTTATTAACTGGAACTAAAGAAATACTAAAACAAAAATCTAACTAAAATGATACTAAATGACTTGAAAACAAGCTCATTAATTGTTAAGAATAACCTAATTTGCCACAATAAATTGTGGCAGATCTCATACCTTTACTAATGCTTTGTGTAGGGTAGCTGGAATGGCACCCCAAGCTCCCCTGCTGTTGTAGTTCAAAGAACCCTGATTGAGAAACTTCAAAAGTTTGGTGCTACCGAGTTCAAGGGTTTGAAAGGTCCTAATCCATATGTAGTTGAGTATTGGATAGAAATGGTAGAGCGAGTTTTGGAGCAACTCGTGTGCACACCAACTGAGAGTGTGAGGTGTTTTTGCTAAAGGAGAAAGCCCACTAGTGGTGGTTTATAGTGACTTGGTATGTTCTTGCTGAACAAGTTACTTAAACTTTCTTTCAGGTTTGAGTTGAAGAAAAAAGTATGTTGACGAGTTGTACCTTGAAGAGTGAAAGTGTGAGTTCATAATGCTTGCTTAGGGTAATCTATCAGTAGTGGATTATGAATGGGATTTCCTACACTTGAGTAGGCATGCAACAATTAAGATTTTTAGTAGCGATATAGTTGTGACAATAAAGAATTTCGTCACAAATAGTTTATTATTTGTGACAAATTTTGCATGTGAACTAGTAAAATAAGTAATTGTGATTAACTAATATTTGGTTACAATTATAACAATAGTTGTGACGATTTAAATTACATCACATGTAAATCGTCACTATATATGTATAATTGTTACCAAATATGTTGCTAACCACCAATTCATCACTATTGAAATGCTAAAAATTGGCGCCAAGTCTTATTTTCCTAGGAAATGATTTGATAGTGACAAATTATTTACTAGTCACTATCATTAATAATTTTTGTGACGATATAATTTTTGTCACTATAAAATTTACATTTTATAATGATGTAATTGTGATGGTTTAAATTATATCACAAGTAAATCATCACTATAAGTGTATAAATGTTACCAAATCTATTGGCCACTATCAATTAGTCACTAATGAAATGCTAAATTTGGTGTAAAGTTCTTTTTATTAGAAAATAATGTAATAGTGACAATGTATTTAGTAGACACCATTATTAATCATTCCGGTGACTATAATTTTTTTTGCCACTATAAATTTTACTTTTTTCTAATGTACTTTTGATGGTTTAAATATAATTATGACCAAATCCATTTGCCATTACCAATTTGTCACTAGTGAAATGCTCAAAATGTGAGGAAATGTATTAGTGACAACATAACAAGTAACCACAATTATTAATTATATTGTGCCCTTATAATTTTTGTCATTATAAAATTTAGTTTTTATAGTTCTTATAAGATATAATTGTGACTATTCAAATTACGCCACAAGTAAATTGTGACTTTAAATATGTAATTGGGACTAAATCCCAATTGTCACTATCAATTCATCACTAATTAAAACTATTTTGTGCATAAACTATTTAGTTTTTTTGGTAAATAAATGTTATTATAATTTTAATTTATAAGTTATTTTTGGATATTAATATGTAAAGTTTTAATATGTCATATATTTTAACTTGTTTTTTAACTTTTAATAATACTCCCTCTTCCCGACTACAAATATCACGGTAGACATTTTCAAGGTACTTTTTAAATTTTGAAAAAATTTATTTTAACTAATTAAAATTTATAAATATATATAAACTACTTCATTGAAGGTTTTAATAAATTTAAAAAGTATACAAGAATTATTAGAAAAATAATTTTAATATTTGTGACACAACTTGTCATAATGATTTTGTGACTGTCAAACTGAAAATTGAATAAAATTTAAAATAAAGAGTCGCCATCAAATTTTTTTAATCTAGGTGTTATTGACCGCTTAATAAAGATTATCTTTTTAAATAATTTTCATGACGTTCGATATTAAAATAGTACCATTTAATCATGTGTTATCCAAAATTCTAAAAAAATGAATTTAATTTTAATTTTGAAAAGTAATTCAGTATAACAAAAATTATTTTTATTTTAAATTAAATAAATTTTTATTGCATCCAAAACAGTCGGCATCCCTTTAAACATATTGATGGAATACAAGGATGTAATTTTTTTCCACTCCAGAAATGGTATTCCTTCGCAATGAATAAATATCGAATACCCTCTCGACACCTCATAGAGACTCAATAATTTATTTACTTGAAAATATTGTCTTATTTTTAAAAAAAAATAATATTCAAAAATTTCTATTTAAATATTCTTTTTGAAGTGAGTTTAATAGAATTTTATGCCTCCAAATTTCAATGGAATCACTAACACAAGTTATATAGAATCTGTGGTCGGCATTTTTAAAATGCAATTTCAACTTTCTTTGTACTAGTATTTGACAAATTAAACATTAAAAAAAATTAAATACAACATAAACTAAATGTAAAAATTCAACACAATGGAATCCACTTTGCTTCTCACATTTTTTTCAATTTTGTATTTTTTTCATTTTAAATTTTGAAAGCCTAAAATTTTGAATTTCATAATTTCAAAGATTAGTTTGATCTTGGATTGTAGGATGCTTATCAACAGTTTCTAACATAGACACTTCAAGCGTATGCTCACGTAGGGGAACCAATGTGCTGATTCATTGGCCAAGATGGGAAGCAATTAATTAAAGCCTTTGTGTAATAGAGGTTTTGATTTTGAGTTGCATGTTATTTGTTCTACCTCTCTCGGATTGATTAAAACTAAGCTACTAAGCAATGCTGTAGGGAGAACTTTCTCCAAAAACTATTTAATTTATCTATGAACCTTTTTTTCATTAAAAAAATCACCACAAATAATAATATAATAATAGCAACAACAACAACAATGATGATAATATATGATGTTAAACGAAGGACTACAATGGAAATAAATAAAACTTGCATGCAAGATAAACAAAAAATATCTAAAGATTAAAAGAATTATCTCAAAATTGTAAATGAACCACTTCCCAAGTTGTGGGTCCTGCCACTTTCCTCCCCCTTTCTTTCCTATAAAAATATTATATAACATATATAGAAAGGTTTTTGTGTAATTAGGAAAATATGTTAGTTTTGGAATAAAATTAGGGTTTTAGATAATTCTTTTTCAAAATTTAGGGAAATTGGTCGTTCTTGGAGAGAGAAAATGAAAACGCCTCTTGCAAGCAACATTTTCAGCTGATGTGGCAGCAAGAAAATAGGCAAACAATTGATGTTGTAACAACGCTATGAAACAACTGCACAATTGTGTGGTTGACTTTCTACTTCTTGTTCCAAATTTATTGCAACTATTGTCAAACTCGGACCACTTTCCTCGACATCGACAAAATGGGCATATAACTCTAATATAGCATTTCCACTAGAGCAATGCCTATCATAAGTTGTCTGAATAGAGAAGAAGAGGTAGTATTGTCTGGTATAATCTGAAGTCAGCCATAGAGTTAAGTTAAGGTTGATTCAATAAGTATGTTAAGTGGCGCATAGGTATACATACAGGTTTGTTTGACGATCTAAAGATATCAGATAGATTTGGAAATCTAAATAATCATGATGAAGATTTCAGCAAGAAGGGTTTAAAGATAAAGTGTACTTCAAACTCACTAAGTTTGTGCAACTTATAAGTGCTATATTTACGTTTCAGGTTATATTGTATGATTGAGCTTGTTAGGAGAGACAAGCCAGGAGTACACCAAGGAACCGGCGATCTGGGATATTATGCATACAATGGACACCTTTAGATAGTGATGTAGTGTAAGATTTGTTGGAACGCCGTTACCCCCATGGCGCAGCAAAATAAAAATAATTTCGGCGATCCAAACCATGAATCCATGTATGATGAACGAATTAGGGTGAAATAATGGTTTCAAAATTACCGAAACTTCAATCTGAGTAGATAGCGATGCCTCGGCAACAAGAATTCTGATCTACTATCGAACCAAGCCGCAAACTTTTTCGATTTCGGCCTCTACGTAATCCACCCAGTTTGATGATGAATGGGAGAAATCTCCAAAACTGTTTTGGAGGTTTCTTTGCTTGACGGCTGCTAGACCTCACAAGCAATTTTTAGGGTTTCTTAAAAGCTCTGTATTAACCTATTACCTTTTATAATTGGTATAATGAATCATAATTGAAAATAAATATAATAATGTTTTAACCGAAATTTATAATTCCATTAATTATAATAAGGATTTCGGTAAACTATATTTATTTAAATTTATATACGAACCAAATTCATATATTAATAGAACTATGTTCTCACTATGTGTACAACATCCTTGTACATATAATATGTTCAATATTTGATTGCCCAATTAAATTAATTCTATAATTAATTTAATTCATGTGACAACCAAACACAATACCAACTATGTTATATTCCGTTCATTTCAACCATAGGGTGTGACCCTGTAGGTTCTTGTAACGTTAGCAGTAATACTAGAACATTTCTAATGTTATAAACAATGAGTGGCATCTAGCAATGCATCATTGCTACCTAAGTTGCAAGAAGTCATGATTCAACATAACCTTTTGTGATTAACCTTTCATGCATTAATCCTTAAGTCATTTATCTCTAGAATGGACACAAGTCATGGAATAGTCACACTTGCATAGTCCATCCCATGTTTCTTAATATCTTGAGTAGACTATGATATAAAAATTAGTATGACATCTCATATCAACTTATTTGAGCATGGCCATGCATTTCTAGTCTCACTCAATCAAGTGGCCTAAGATATTACTCCCATTATGTAGGAGGGACTTATCCTATATTGATCAACCATATCCCTCTACATAGATTGTGGTATATCCAACATCAACCTTTATAGAACAACCAGATTCTGATGCACGTTTGATCATCAAAATATACAACTCACGATGTTGGGATAATGATGATCTCAAGTCTGAGGATCATATACATATTAATCACTATGAGTAATGTTGTGACAATTACATAATAATCCAAGAAACATACTCATAGTGGGTCAGTCCAATATGTTGTTCTCTAACACACATATTCATGCATTGATTTTGACACTCCATATCAATGACAACTCTTTATCATCAATCAACTACATGTTAGTCTTAATACATTATTGTTGTCCTAGTCAACAATAATACTTGACTAAGGATCTTTGAAGAATAATCATATTATTCTCAGGACATTATTATAAAACAGTTTATTTGTACACACAGAAAAAAAACTGAAATAATAATGACAATGCTTTTTATTAATAAACATGGTAAATCAAGTATGTTATTTCAACCATCTCATTATTGATCTTTGGGCATACTCTTACAATCTCCCACTAGCACTAAGACCAATCACTCATATATCTAATACCAAGTGACTTAGTGTGACGATCATGCTTCACAGTGTCAAAGGCTTGGTCGGGGATCAAGAATGTTATCATCTGTAGGGTACTCTGCATATCTCTACATCCCCTCGATCGATAATCTCTCGAATAAGATGGTAGCGCCTAAGTATATGTTTGGATCACTGGTGAGATCTGGGTTCTTTAGCTTGTGCAATGACTCCATTGTTATCACATCGGAGTTCTATAGCATCTGATATGCTAGGCACAACCCCTAGTCCAATGTGAACTTCTTGATCCAAACCGCTTCTTTTGCTCTTTGCCTCACTTTGGTTGCAATATACTCGGCCTCTGTTGTAGAATTGGCTACTGTACTTTGCTTTGAACTCTTCCAGCTCACAACACCACCATTAAGGCAAAACACAAAACTTGATTGCGATTGAGAATCGTCCTTGTCAGTTTGGAAGCTGGCATCAGTGTAACCTTTTACACTTAACTCTTTCTCACCTCCATATATTAGGAACGTATCCTTAGTTCTTCTTAAGTACTTAAGGATATTCTTGACTGTGGTCCAGTGACCTTCACCGGGATCTACTTGGTACCTGCTCGTCATACTTAAGGCATATGAGACATCTGGACGGGTACATAACATGGCATACATGATAGATCCAATAGCGGAAGCATATGGAATTTTACTCATGCGTTCTCTCTCTTGTGGAGTTGAAGGACACATTTCCTTCGAAAGTGAAATACCATGTCTCATAGGTAGGAATCCTCTATTAGATTCTTCCATACTGAACCTTTTCAGTACTTTATCTATGTATGTACTTTGGCTTAGACCTAGTAGTCGTCTTGATCTATCTCTATAGATCTTGACTCCTAAGATGTAAGTGGCTTCACCCAAGTCCTTCATAGAAAAACAACTTTCTAACCAAGTCTTAATAGATTGCAAGGTAGGTATGTCATTTCCCATGATAAGTATGTCATCCACATACAGTACCAAGAATGTGATAGTGCTCCCACTAACTTTCTTGTAAACACATGTTCATCTTCATTTTTGATAAAACCAAACTCTTTGATTGCATCGTTAAAATGAAGATTCCAACTTCGAGAAGCTTGCTTTAATCCATAAATAGATCTTTGTAGCTTACATATCTTTCTAGCATCCTTTGGATTGACAAAACCTTTAGGATGTGTCATGTACACATCCTCTTCAAGTTTCCCATTAAGCAAAGCTGTTTTGACGTCCATTTGCCAGATTTCATAATCATGAAATACAGCTATGGCGAGTAAGATCCTGATGGATTTAAACATAGCTACAGGAGAAAAGGTTTCATCATAGTCAACACCATAAATTTGGCGAAAATCTTTAGCGACTAATCGCCCCTTGTATGTTTGTACATTACCATCCATGTCGGTTTTCTTTTTGAAAACCCACTTGCACCCTATAGGTTTAACCCCTTCGGGTGGGTCAATCAAAGTCCATACTTGATTTTCATACATTGAATCCATCTCAGATCTCATGGCCTCAAGCCATTTCTCAGAGTTCGGGCTCATCACCGCTTCTTGATAAGTCATAGGCTCATCTTGATCTATAAGAAGAACGTCACCATGCGTTGTAATGAGAAATCCATATCTCTCAAGTGCATGGAGTTCTCTTAAAGATCTGCGCGGTGGTTGTGTTTCTACAGCAATTACTTGTTCCTCAATTTCTTGTGGAATTTGCTGTTGTTCTATCTCTAGTTCAGTGGTATCTTGTGATTCTCGAATTTTTTCAAGTTCAATCTTTCTCCCACTTCTTTTTCTAGAAATAAATTCTCTCTCTAGGAAGACACCAGTCCGAGCAACAAACATTTTATTCTCAGTGGGATTAAAGAAATAATATCCTTTGGTTTGTAACATCCCAGTTTAGACCCTAGTCAGAATAGTGATTTCGAGACCACAAATCCGAGGTCGGAATAATATTTTGATATTATTTTCTGTGTGAGCAATATGTGATATAGCCTGTGTGAAAATTCTGTGTGATAATTTTATCGACTGTGTGCTAAATTAGAGAAAGGACTTAATCGCGTAAAGTGTAAAATGATGTGTGCTGATTGTTAAGTATTCAATTATTGATGTCTTTATAATGTGAAGCCCTTAAAAGGCAATTAATCCATTTATTGGTAGTGGGGTGGTTGATGAACAAATATGTCCATAGTTTAAATGATTTCATAAGTATTTAATTAAGGGCAAAGATGGCATTTGATAAATAAGTTATTTTATAACAAAACAAAACATTGAAATGGCCACTTTCTATCCATCTTTCCACCGAAAAATATAAAAGAGAATAGCCATTGAAGCTTTTGAAATTTTGACACTTGCTAAGCTAAATTGAGGTATGTTTTGGTTTCGGTTTTTGATAATTTCTACGTTTTCATAATCGTTGCTTCGTGTTCTAGCTAACCCATGTTGTAATTTTATGAATTGATGATGTTTTTGTGATGAGCCATTGATGAATGTTGAGCTATGTGCTAGTTGATAGTGAAATATGAAAACTTGGTGTTGGGTTAACATAGCTTGTGTTGGGATTTTTAGTGAAATTCAGCATTTTAGGCTTAATTGAGAAAATGTGAAATTGAAGGATTAAAATGTGAAATAAATGAAATATGTGGGCTTGTATGAACACAAGGAAAATTCGGCTAGGCTTGTGTGGAAAGAAATTATGTGAATTTGATGATTTTGTGAATTAGGGACTAAAGTGTCGAAATGTGAAAATGTAAGGGCCATTATGTAAAATGCCCTAAATATGTGTGTTTGGACTAAAATGAATGATTTGGTAATTGAATGGATTGAATTTGAATGCGTATAGACCAAGGGATCGAGATCGAGGCAAAGATAAGGTGCTCGATTAATCGACCGTTTCGATAACTCAACGTCCGAGGTAAGTTCGGACATAATATGAATATTTGGTTATGTTAAATGCTATGAAATAAATGTTATAATGATATTGAAATGTGGATGCTATGTGAGAGTTTGAGTTTGAGTTATGTGGCACTAAGTGTGCGTATTCGGAAACGTGATTGAGATGTTTAGCACTGTGTGTGCGAAATAATATAAACTTTGACTTTGTGGCTGGCACTGTGTGTGCGATACCGATTGAAGAGCGGTTTTATATAAACGCACTATGTGTGTGATGATAATTAAGCTTTGGCTAAATATCTGGGCACTAAGTGCGCGATTGAATCGAAGAAGAGATTGAAGTTGATCGAAAGGGAAAAGTGAGTATTGAGTAGCAAATGTAATTGATTACTAGGTGTTGGCTAAGGTATGCTCGAAACTTATGTGGTTGATGAATCTATGAATGAGATTATGAAATGTTAAATGAACATATTAGTTTTGGAAGGTATGATGTATATATATGTATATGCGAAATAATCTACGTGGTGGTTTTTTTTTATTTAAATATGTTATGTTACGAGCTTACTAAGCTTTGGAAAGCTTACTATGTGATTTGTTTCTCTGCTTTGCAGTGTCAGTAAAGCTAGCTCGAATTCGGGGATCGTCAGCATATCAATCACACTATCGGCAATCTATTTTGGGTACTTTTGGAAAGATGTATATAGATTAAATATGGTATGTATAGACTAGAAATTATGATATGAGTTGTGATGTTTAATCCTTGCCATGTGAGTTGGCTTGGAAGTGAGATAATATTGAGTTTGTGGATGAGCTATGAATGTGGTATGTTTCATGACTTTATGGTTGATGAAAGAGGTGATTAGAAGATGAGTTTCGGCATGGATTATATGATGTTTGAGTTATAAATTTTTTGAGATGTATAATTGATACTTGGATGGACTCATTTGTGATGTCATTAGGTATAGAAGTAGATGATATTGTGGATGACTAATTGTTGTATGGAATGGTATGTTTGAATGTATTTAGAAGCATGAATTGGTGTTGCTTTGAAGCTTGTTGATTGACCCTAGTGTGGGTGGCATATTGGCCTTGCAAAGGGCCTATTATGCATACACGGTCGTGGCACACGGGCGTGCCTAGTGACCGTGGGATTTAGTCAGTATATAGCCTAAGAGTACACGGCCATGGTACACGGGCGTGGATGGTGGCCGTGGGGATAAGTCAGTATATATGCCCTGTTTTGGCACGGCCAAGACACATGGGTGTGTCTAGTAGCCGTGGGAGGCACACGGCCTGACTGCACGGGCGTGTGAGCTCTGCAGTGTTCAAAAAGTTTTAAATTTCTGAGAATTCTCGTAAGTGTTCGGTTTAGTCCCGACCTCTTTCTAGCATGTGTTTGAGGTCTCGAGGAACTCAATAAGGGACTTTACGATTATGTTATGATATGCTTTAATGATGATTGACTTGGTGTTGAGAATTGATTGTGAAATGTTTCGATTGATCGGTAACGCCTCTTAACCCTATTCCAGCGACGGTATCAGGTTAGGGGTGTTACATGGTTTTTTTTGGATACCCCACAAAAATAAACCTTTCAGATTTGGGTTCAAGCTTAGTAGATGTCTGACGTTTAACATATGCTTCGAAACCCTAAATTTTCATAAAAGACATACTGGGACGTTTCCCAGTCCACATCTCATATGGCATCTTTTGAACCGATTTAGATGGAACACGATTTAGTGTGAAAGCAGCTGTCTCAAGTGCATGTCCCCAAAAGGAAGTCGATAGATCAACATGACTCATCATGGATCGAACCATGTCTAACAGAGTTCGATTTCTTCTCTCAGAAACTCCATTCAATTTAGGAGTACCAGGAGGAGTAAGTTGTGAGACAATCCCACATTCCTTCAAAAGATCATCAAACTCTAGGCTCAAATACTCTCCACCTCGATCAGATTGAAGTGACTTGATAGTTTTGCCCAGTTGATTTTGTACTTCATTTTCTGAATTCCTTGAACTTTTCAAGGGACTCAGATTTATGGCGCATGAGATAAACATGCCCATATCTACTAAAATCATCAGTAAAAGTAATGAAGTAGTGAAATCCACCTCTGGCCTGTGTATTTATTGGTCCACATACATCAGAATGTATTAGGCCCAATAAATCACTAGCTCGTTCACTTTTACCAGTAAAAGGAGATTTAGTCATTTTTCCCAATAAGCAAGATTCACATACTTCAAATTGTTCAAAAACAAATGAATCTAAGAAACCATCTTTATGGAGTTTGGATATGCGTTTCTCACTTATGTGGCCCAAACGACAATGCCAAAGAAAAGTTTGATTTGAGTCACTTATTTTAGATCTTTTAGTATTTATGTTGTAAATGGGATTCATTTGATCTAAAATATAGAGGCCATTAATCAATTGTGTCGAACCATAGAAAACATTATTGAGATAAAAGGAACAACAATTATTCTTAATAATTATCTCAAAACCAATTTTGTCTAAACAAGAAATTGAAATAATGTTTTTAGTCAAACTGGGCACAAAATAACAATCCTCTAAACATAAATCAAGTCCACTAGGCAAAGATAAAGTATATGTTCCCACAGCTAATGCAACAACTTTTGCTCCATTTCCAACTCGCAGGTCCACATCTCATCTAGCCAAAGTCCTACTCCTTTGTAGTCCCTGTACAGAAGTACAAATATGAGAACCACAACCAATATCTAATACCCAAGAAGTAGTAGTTGTTGATAAATTAATATCAATAACATAAATACACAAGCGAGACGTTTAGCTTGTTTTGGCCTTCTTGACTTCCTCAAGATAGATAGAGCGATTCCGCTTCCAATGTCCAAATACACCATAATGAAAGCGATTTCCTTCCTTAGACACTCCACCTTTAGGTTTCAAAGTCACACCTTTCCTTTTCCAGGGCTTGGGCTTACCTTTGCCCTTGGGCTTTGTCTGAACTTTGTCCTTTCCCTTGCCCTTGTTGTTACGGACCATCAGTATGGGCTTGGGTCCAACCTTTTTCATATTGCCTTCAGCAGTTCGTAACATACTGAGCAACTGTAGCAGAGTCTTGTCAATTTCATTCATATTGAAATTAAGGACAAACTAGCTGTAGCTATCCGGCAACGATTGCAGAATAACATCAGTGGCCAACTCTTGGCTCAATGGAAACCCAAGCTTAGACAGGCTTTCAATATAGCCAATCATCTTAAGGACATGAGGTCCTACTGGGCTTCCTTCAGCAAGCTTAGATTGGAATAGGGCCTTAGAGATATCGAACCTCTCTTGCCGTGCTTGCCCCTGATAAAGTTCTTTCAGGTGCTCGATCATATCATAAGCAACCATGTCCTCATGTTGCTTCTGAAGCTCAGGATTCATAGTGGCAAGCATAAGACATCCAACGTCTACCATGTCATCGAGATGCTTCTTGTAAGCATCTCTATCAGTCCTCGAGGCATTAGCGGGTGGTTCATTAGGAAGTGGTTGTTCAATGACATACAATTTCCATTCTTGTTTGAGGACAATCCTCAAATTACGAAACCAGTCAAGAAAGTTCAAACCATTCAATTTGTCCTTCTCAAGGACCGATCGCAATGAGAGTGTATTAGTGTTTGCAGCCATAATATATCTACAACAATTAAATATGCGTGTGAGTAAATTTACCAAGTTTATATCAATCATTAAAAAGACTTTATTAAATGATGTTCCCACTATTTTATTTCAAAATTAATAACCCTCATATATTAATTTCGAAAAGACTTTCTCAAAATTATTTCTAGTGGGTTAAGGATCCATATTTCACCTCCTCTTAAGTCAGCTTCGGCTTTACTCTCAAGACTATGGTTATTTAGGTAAGCAACATTTGCTAATTACATCATATGTAACTCCTAATATTTGGTGAACAACTCTTGTTCTAATCATCTTATGATTTATCCAATTTACTTGCCTCTAGGTTTCTAATCCTATTAGAGTAACCTAGTTAAGTCATTAACCAATTTTTAACCAGTGAATATCACTTGTTTATTCTTCGCGTTTAACCAAGATAAATACTAGTACTTCGCTTTGGCAGAACCTACATAGTATTGATCGAGGCCTTAACGATGGCAAAATTGGAAGGCCATGTTGACTTAATATTTTAATAGAGGGATTTTATTAAGGTTGTTGCATCTCACCAATTATGGTCTACTTTAGTCCATTTAGTCTTTTAATTGATCTCATCAATTAATGGGGTTTATTATTATCAAATTTTAATATATTTAAAATTGGCATGCTTTAGACATCCATAGCATCTCATACATGAATAAATAAAGCAATAAATAAATGCAATAATTATAGCCCATCTTCCTTCTCGTCTAGCCCACAGAAACTCTTGCAAATTACAATATGCAGAAACTCGTTTTACATACGAGGGAGTAAGATGAGAAGAGAAATACAAGAGAATAGTAGTAAGGCACGACATGC
Organism: Gossypium sturtianum; assembly: GCA_025698515.1. Taxonomy (NCBI): domain Eukaryota; kingdom Viridiplantae; phylum Streptophyta; class Magnoliopsida; order Malvales; family Malvaceae; genus Gossypium; species Gossypium sturtianum. The sequence continues at coordinate 26,103,005 of CM046952.1, forward strand.
AGGCCGTATTTATAAAAAAAAACACCCTTTTATCAAATGGGTCATCGGGCTATAACTATGCATTTCAAACACCGTGCATGTCAAAAATAGCATACATAATTCAACGTTTTGCTAAGGTGAATTATAAAATATCCTTTCAACCTTTTGTGGCCCACCAAGTTTTATTAACAAAACATACTGTAAGAAGATGGGTCTGAGGCAGTCGAAGGAAGTGGGCTGAAGGCCCGCGACCGGAGCCGTCCTCAGATCCCCATCACCAAAATAAGAGAGGGAATTGTCACGGTAGAAGCCGAGGGTGCGGGGGCGGTGCCTCCACGGTACGAACCGCATACCCCAGTCAAATGAAACCTCATGATTTGATAACTTTTATCAACATAATCGTGTTTTCAGGATTTTAATCCTTGAGGTTTCATATCGGAACAACCCTTGTTCCACTAGCCAGTTAACTCTTATTGGAAACTATAAATACCACCGTCGCATCATTACAAATTTGTTAACAGTTAACAGTAATAACATTAAACCGAATAGGCCACAACACCATGATTAACATTTAATCAATTATCGAAAGGAACAGTTATTAGGTTATGCTTAAACGATTTAAACAGCCAAAAACATAATAAAATTAAAGCATGCATCTCATACAATTGCATCACCCAAGTATTTAAACCCAAGTCCGTATCACACAAGTGGCTCTGATACCACGGTTGGAATGCCGGTACCCCCATGCCGCAGTAAAATAAAAATAATTCCGTCGATCCAAACCATGAATCCATGTGTGAGGAACGAATCGGGGTGAAATAATGGTTTCGAAATTACCAAAACTTCAATCTGAGTAGACAGCAACGCCTCGCTAACAAGAATTCTGATCTACTATCGAACCAAGCCGCAACCTTTTTCGATTTCGGCCTCTACGTAATCCACCCAGTTTGACGATGAACGGGAGAAATCTCCAAAACTGTTTTGGAGGTTTCTTTGCTTGACGGCTGCTAGACCTCACAAGCAATTTTTAGGGTTTCTTAAAAGCTCTGTATTAACCTATTACCTTTTATAATTGGTATAATAATCATAATTAAATATAAATAAATATAATAATGTTTTAACTGAAATTTATAATTACATTAATTATAACAAGGATTTCGGTAAACTATATTTATTTAAATTTATATACGAATCAAATTCATATATTAATAGAACTATGTTCTCACTATGTGTACAGCATCCTTGTACATATAATATGTTCAATATTTGATTGCCCAATTAAATTAATTCTATAATTAATTTAATTCATGTGACAACCAAACACAATACCAACTATGTTATATTCCGTTCATTTCAACCATAGGGTGTGACCCTGTAGGTTCTTGTAACGTTAGCAGTAATACTAGAACGTTTCTAATGTTATAAATAATGAGTGGCATCTACCAATGCATCATTGCTACCTAAGTTGCAAGAAGTCATGATTCGACATAACCTTTTGTGATTAACCTTTCATGCATTAATCCTTAAGTCATTTATCTCTGGAATGGACACAAGTCATGGAATAGTCACACTTGCATAGTCCATCCCATGTTTCTTGATATCTTGAGTAGACTATGATATAAAAATTAGTATGACATCTCATATCAACTTATTTGAGCATGGCCATGCATTTCTAGTCTCACTCAATCAAGTAGCCTAATATATTACTCCCATTATGTAGGAGGGACTTATCCTATATTGATCAACCATATCCCTCTACATAGATTGTGGTATATCCAACATCAGCCTTTATAGAACAACCGATTCTGATTATGCGTTTGATCAGATCAAAATATACAACTCACGATGTTGGGATAATGATGATCTCAAGTCTGAGGATCATATACATATTAATCACTATGAGTAATGTTGTGACAATTACATAATAATCCAAGAAACATACTCATAGCGGGTCAGTCCAATATGTTGTTCTCTAACACACATATTCATGCATTGATTTTGACACTCCATATCAATGAGAACTCTTTATCATCAATCAAATACATGTTAGTCTTAATGCATTATTGTTGTCCTATTCAACAATAATACTTGACTAAGGATCTTTTAAGAATAATCATATTATTCTCAGGACATTATTATAAAACAGTTTATTTGTACACACAGAAAAAAAAACTGAAATAATAATGACAATGCTTTATATTAATAAACATGGTAAGTCAAGTATGTTATTACACCCATCTCATGATTGATATTTGGGCATACTCTTACAGGATTACGCCCTAAAGAGTCTGTCTTTAGTAAACCTATGTGTTGAAATAAGTTGTAATTAGACTGATGTAATATATTAATTTAAATACTTTCCTTTTTCTGTAATGTTGTATCTTTAAATAAAATGATAAGAAAAATGTTTTATGTGAGGGGCATTTGTTAACTGTTTTGCAAATTTTGTTAAGTGGCTTATATGGTAACTCCCAAGATCCGGACCAATTTAATCGGGTCGGGTTTAAGGCGTTACAAGGTCGACATTATGCATGTAGGGTAAAGGTGCATATGGTTTGAAATCTTGATGGGTTCCTCTAGCATTGTCTAAACCTTCACTGTCAGAACCACTCCCTTTTGGCTCTGGTTCAGAAAATAATGCAATTTTCGAACCATTTAGCTCAGACTCCCGGATTGGATCATTATCGAATTTAGACCCCTATTCGTCCTCAGCTCCCTATTCATTATCAACCCTGGTTGCATGTCTAGAGTTGGATGTCCCTTAACCAGTGCAGGTTGTAGGGTGTACATTATCCGTTCTTGTAAGCCTTAAGTTAAAACCAAAATTACTTACGGATTTCGCATCGGTGTAACTTGATGGCATACTCGTATAAGTGTTTTTGGCATAGAACATTGGCGTTTGGAAGTTGAAATCAAAAGCACTCACAGAATGTCATGTTGGGGTGTCAAAGCTCGGGTTACCGATAAACCCTGACTACTAGACTGACTATGCTCCAAAGTTAAAATTGAGGGCCTAAATCAATGAATGCCTTCCTATTGAAGATTCTAACATTTCATTATAGGAGCTTTGTAACAATGCTGTGAATCCACCGCATAACCGTGTGGTTAGACTTTTTGCTTCTTGTTCCATTCCGGCATTAACTAGATCTGTTGTTGAACTTGGAGTGTAACACCCTGGTTTAGGGGCTGTGCATATTGGGTATAAAGAAGATATTAGTGGATTATTGGGTTATTGTTTGGGATTAATTCAAATTATTTGAATTAAATCAAATTAGTGGCCATAAGTGATGGCCGAATGCTGGATTCTTCACGTGGGAAGGTGGCCGAATTCTTTAAATAGGGGGGGAAGTGCCGAAATTATTCTTTTAGTTTCTTGATCAAAAAGTAGTAGTTGTGTCTCCTAAATTTTGCTAATAGCCGAATGTCCACTTGAACCCCCCTAAACCTCATATTTTGTCTACTTCTATTTCTTTCGTTCTTAAGCCGAATATTCCATCTTGTTTTAGAAGCCTAGCCGAAACCTTTAACCTCTCTATCTCCCTTCTATTTTATCAAGTCCCTAAAGCCGAATCTTATTCCTTGAAGTGGCCGATTATTGGTTGGGCAAAGGTTGGAGCGTTGGGTCTTTTTCTTTGGTCGTTGTGGAAGGTAGGGTCGTATGTTATTTATCTATCTCTTCTAGTATTCGGCCAAAGGGCCATACTCATGGACTTTATTAGTAATCGATACTAATAGTCTTGTAACAGGATTTTCGGCAAATCCATTGGTGTTTCGGGATTTGGTAGGAAACCAAGTCGGTTGTAAGGTAAGGGGTAAGTGATTCATTAATATTCGGATATGGGCCTTATTTTGAGTACTTAGGTGTTGACCCACTCGACTTTGGTTATAGGAAAAATCGACAGAAGCAAAGAAAGCCTTCGGGATCTCGATATTTCGGTAAGGATGTTAATAGGTGATCTAGATTCGATATTTGTAGATTTTGATTCTTTGTGATTAATCGTGTGGTTACGATTAAGTATCGTCGATGGATGCGAGTACCGATCAAGGTGGGCAAGGAAAGCTCCCATCCCAAAGTTCAAGAAGAGATCCGTTTACTGGCACATGCGAGATTGGCCACGGGGTGTGGGCCAACAACGAGAAACGTTAGGCAAATAGCCGTAGTCTCACTAAACGATAGCGTCGAGGGTTTAGAGCTTGAGTTATGAGGTGTGTGATTAACCCACCGTTTTCCGGGTTTTGCTATATCTCAGATGTGTTGATTGTGTACTAACAAGTGCGAGTGAAAGTTATGAGATGGATACCCTCAAGGGTATGTCGATAATCCGGTAAATGCCGAATCGATAAAATGTGATTATTGATGTGAATATGTGATAATATGCTAAATAACATGTACATGCATTATCATGGCATTATTTTATGTTGCATGTGCATGGGTGGGTTATGAAAGAAGGGCGGTGTACTTGAGTGCGTGGTTTGATGTTAGCCTTGAGCTACATCGTGGATTGACGTTGACCGAGGTCACGCGTTGTGGATTATTCGCGATTAAGTTCGCGTGGTTTGATGAGTAGCTCTGTGCCTCATCGTGGTTGATATGAGCTATGTGCCATATCGTGGTTGATGAGTGACTATGTGTCCCATCGTGGTTTTGGTGTTAGCTATGGCTACATCGTGGATTGGCGCCGATCGAGGTCGCGTTGTGGATTATTGTGCTTAATTGCACGTGGGCGGCATTGATTGCCTTTTTGGAGTAAAAGGAGAGGGTGATTTGATAATCCCTGTGTGTGGTAAGGTTGGATAAGGGGGTGTGTAGCGGATGGACCCTAGGTTTGGGTTGGGCTTCATAATTGCATGATTTCATATGTGAACATACGTGGAAATGGGCCAAGCCCAGCAATCAATGGATTGATGAGAAAAGGGCCTAGCCCAGTGCTTGAATATGATTTGATTGTGGGCCAAGCCCAGATTGTGGTAATGTTTAAATGATTATATTTACATGCTGCATTTTATAATTGGGTTGATTTGCGGCTAACATGTGGGTGGATATCGGTGGTTTAATTACACACCGAGTGCATATGACTCACCCAACTTATTAAACATCGCAGTGAGTCGTGATTAATGGACCGGGTTGAAGTAGATACAAAGGTGGCCATGCAGAAGCAGATTTTCATGCAGAAGTAGACGTTTTGAATATTTTTATTTCAAGCATTTTAATTTGAAGTACTTGGTTTAATTTATTTGATGTAATAAGGGCCACTTTTGATTAAAGTACTCTATTTATAGTTGATAAAGGTTATATCGTATTTAGTAATATTTTTACAAAGGATTTATATTATAATAAATTATAATAAAGTTTTAATTCAAACCAAGCTTATATGATTTAATAATTTTTAATGGACTTACTTCCCGAAAGTTAACAAAATTTTCAAGTTTTACTCTAAAGACAAAGATTTTTAACCGTCATTCCGCAGTGACATAACCAGATCCGGACGGGACTCGTGGGCCGGGTTTGGGGGTGTTACATGGAGCACCTTTATCGTTGTCGACAAAGTGGACATATATCTCTAGTATAGCTGATCAATAAGAGCAATGCGAATCGAGCATCGCCTTGACCTCCATGTCGCCACTGACCTGAAATATATCATATCTAATAGGATTTAGTGACGTTAGATACCTATATTTCAAGCTTGAAATTCTTCTCCGGCTTGAACTCTCCACTTTCCTCCTAATTTTTTACCAAAGCTCATGCAATTTTATGCTTCGGTTGAAAGTCAATTCTGTAGATTGGGCTGATGAAAAACTATAACGCCCTCAAACCAATCCGATTCATCAGATCCAGATCTCGGGTGTTACTTCACATATCCTTTAACAAAATTTTGAAACTATTGACAAATACCCCTTACCTAAAACATTTTAGTTTTTATCTTATTCAAAGAATCAATTTCAGGAAAAGAAAGGAAAGTATTTAAGAGTAAAATTTTACATCATGCTTTTCACTAAATTTCTTACAATACAAACATTTACTAAAGACAGACTCTTTAGGGTGAAATCCTACAATACGTCACTTTTCCACTATAAGCATAATAATCCGGTACGCCGCTTCCTTGGCATAATCCTCGCGTCGTTCCTCTTGGCGCAATCTCACCTCATTATTACCTGAAACATAAACATAACACTTGTAAGTTTAGGAGAGCTTAGTGAGAGTTAATACATAATACCTTGGTGGATACTTTTATAATATTTGAAGAACATTTGTACTCCAGCTACCATTCTTATCCACTTACTTCTATTTCGAGCAGATACTATCACAGTTTTAGGCTTACACTTACACGCCAACTACTATACTCTTAATCGTACCAATTCTCTCTAAACTACCTGACTAACTTAAAATCCTTCTAGGCATTACCATAATCTCTTCTTTTTATTAGAACCACAAAGGTACTTTTCAAATAATATCTCTTCAAAGCCCACTTTTTACAAACCATCTCTCCACACCTACACTTATTCCAGAACGGTTGTTCACAGATACTGTTTGCTGACGGATACATACACCTTTGGTGGATTCCCACGTAGATTGAATACTATCCATTTACTAATCAAATCATATTCTTCTTCAATACTTAACAAACTTATATTGATAATGAATTATACAGATCATCCAAATAAATTCCACACATTTTTGTTTCAAAACCCTAGATACTCAGATAACAATAACTCAGTTTCAAGCCTACATGATACAGATAAACTTGGATTAATAGATATTTATCTTCATTTATAACTAGGAACACGCCCAAATCACAGACTAACAGATTATCATGGTGGATACCCTCTCTGAACATATATATATTCCCTTCTTATCAAGAACTTCCCTTAAGTCTTATCCGATTACTTCATAGAACTAATTCAATCAAATTAATTTCAGGCATATCATTACCCTATCATAGATTTACTTATCAAATAATTATTTGAGCTTATCCAGAACTTACCACAAGGGCAGATAATCACATTTTATCATACAGACTTAGCAGAGTACATCACAAGGGCCAAACAGAATATGCCATAAAGCGACAACATATAGAATATTCCACAAAGGTAACATACAAAGTCACGTGTTTACTGTCCCGACGGACTTTCACAGAAGGTGCCATGGGTTTCTCCCTCATCGACTTATACATAAATTTCATGTATTGTGATCTGCTAGTTCGATCTACAAATTATCGAAGGCTACACCATGAACATTCATACAGTCATATCTTACCATGGTTCTCAGCCACATGAACTTACACACTTTCATGTATCATGATCTGTTAGTCCAATCTTTATCTTACTGGAGACTACACCATGAGTGCTTTCATATCATACAATGTCATGGTCTCAAGCTCATGGTCTTACATTTGTTTTCATATTGTGATCTATCAATCTGGTTAGCAATATAACTGCCCTACCAGAGGCGTCACAGAGGGACATTGCTCAGCTCTCACTTACCCTGATCTATTTGCATTCTTGACTGATTCATACTTTTCATATATCAGACTTTACCTTCATGCTTACCGATCAACATTATTTTCAGCAAAACTTTATACATATCATCATATCACATATATCATCTTTACTATACTCATACTCTTACCAATTATTTTAGATAACATCATCCTTTACACATATATATGCTTTTACTTGAACATTTCACGAAGAGTCAGGGTAGAGACTCACCTATTGTAGTTTGAAGCTCCAGACGCAAACATCCTTCTTGAATCAGCAACAACCACTACTTAAAGAACATAGGATTTGTAACACCCCTCACTCGTATTCAACACCAGAATAGGGTTACGGAGCATTACCAGACTTATTACACAATTAAACAAACATTTACCATACAATTATCAATTTCATGTACAAGTCATTCATAATCAATCACATTGTCCCTAATACGAGCCTACGAGGCCCAAAAATGTGCTTTAGAAGTGGTTCGGGACTAAACCGATAACTTAGGAAACTTTTAGAAAACTTAATTTTTTTTTGCAAAATACAGGGGACACACGCCCCTGTGGCCCGGCCGTGTGTCTCACACGGCCAAAGACCCGCCCGTGTCACAAGCCGTATGGACATTCGAATTGGGATTACATGGCCGTGTCCTAGCCCGTGTCTGACCCCGTGTAACTCTCTGAATTGGGTCACACGGCCAACCACACGCCCGTGTGACCAGCCCGTGTGCCCTTTCGAAATGGCCTCACAAGCCCGTGTGTCAGGTCGTGTGCTAGGCCGTGCCAAACCTGTAGGGTATATTGACTTATGCCACACGGCCAAGTCACACGCCCGTGTGTTGGGCCGTGTGGAGCATACTGACTTGAATTCTAATTTAACACCAGGGGACACACGACCATGTAACCTGACCGTGTGTCGCACACGGCTGAGACACACGCCCGTGTCTCTACCCGTGTGGACAAAAATAGGCTATTTACCAAGCCATCTTGCCACCCAAATTTGTATACACCTACATTAAACCAAATGGTACCAAAACATGGTATAAATAGGCATTCATCCAATCTCAAATAAACATAATTCATGCCATAACAATACCAACAAGACAAGGTACACAAATACCACAATGTGTCATTCAATTTCATACCAAAACTCATAATCTCAAATCATTTATATAACCACTTTCAAATATGCATTATTTGCCTAGATTCACTAGCAATCCAATATTCAAAAACTCAACCATTTGACATTCATAATACCTATTTATAAGAAACATATTTTATCAATAATCAACCACACATCATAAGACCAAATACACACACACACACACACACACACATATATATATATAAGCAAAATATGCCAAAAATAAGCCAAATCACATGGCTAAAATCATAACACATCCATCATCATTTAAAAGCCAACTCTAATAGTTAAATCCATTACCAAAATATATCAAAAATGACCAAACTCCTATACATGCCATATAACCTTAAAAATAGATTCAAAAGTACCAAAGTGATAGCTTGATAGTGTGATGAGGTCTCCGACGATTCCCGAATCCGAGCTAGCTTTGATTTCACTATAAAACACGAAAAAAATAAACAATGTAAGCTATAAAGCTTAGTAAGTTCGTATAGCATTAAAATCAACTTACCACGTATGCACAATTTAAGCAATTTAAACATAACATAACATATCTCATAATGATCCACAAACCTACCACATTTTCATTCACCAAGTCAGTTATGAATTTCATAAATTTTCTCATTTCAAAGCTTGTACAGTTCATGTGCATACCTGTACCATCTCGTACCAAAATCATACTCAACCACATCTCTGATATACCCGTTGAACCATTCGGAATACTATCAGATACTCGGGAATCTTGCACCCTAAGTGCCACATACATAGCCAAAGCTATCTCAATCTCGTATCACATATAATGCTCACTCTCGAGCTATCAACGGGTCTGCTCACACAAGCTGACGATCATGACGAAGCTACAAGGTGCTGCTCACACAAGGTGATGAGAATCCTCAACACATGCTGAATAACTCAACCACCGGTAGGACGTACGGACCAGCACCCAAATCACATAACCCCTAATGACATGTCATTCGTATCCTAATATATTCCTAAGGTTCAACCGGGATTTCACATTTGCCGAATCATCGTCGAATATGTCCCCAAGGTCGTATTCACAATTTATGCAATATCACAGCATTTAAAACACAAATATAACAATGCTTATTACATACGAACTTACCTCGAATGCAAAAACGATGAAACGAGTCGATTAATCCAAAACCTTGTTCTTTCCCCGATCTAATTCTGAATTTCACTTTTCTTGATCTATATAATATCAAATTTATCTTATTTAATCATCACTCTATTCAATTTAATCATCAAAATACACAAACATTCATCAATAGCAAAACCTAAAACATTTAACTGTTTTGCAAATTAGTCCTTGGGCTAGCTAAATTAAGTTGCAACGATCTCAAAAACATAGAAATCATTAAAAACGGGACAAAAATCATACCTAAATGAGCATGAGAAGCTTGGCCGAATGTAAACCTAACAATGGCTTTTTCTCCTTTCAATTTTCGGTTGAAGAACCATAAAAGATGATGACTTTAAATTTTTGTTTTCTTTATTTTATGCTTATTAACAAATTTACTTAATTAACCTTAGTTATAAAACATTAAAATCACTTAATGCATGTCCATAAATGTCCACTAAAATTAAAAATGGTATATTTACCACATAAGGACCTCCACTATTTAATATCATAGACATTTAATACCTTTAGCTAGTAGAACATAAGTTTTACACTTTACACGATTTAGTCCTTTTATCAAATTAAACACTCAAACGATAAAATTTCTCAACGAAATTTTTACACAATCATTTTACCATGCTATAAAAATCAATATAATAATAAAATAATTATTTCATATTCAGATTTGTGGTCCCAAAACCATTGTTTCGGTTTGACTAAAAACGGGTTGTTACAGGATTACCAAATTAAAACTCATCTACATACAAATTACTGTCATCTCAATTATTGACAACCTCCATGGAAAGTCTTGTGCTTACAACTTACTGTTCATTTACCCCTTAAAGACTTATTCTTTCAGTACTTAACATGCAGAGCTATAATACTTACCCGGAGATGGAATGACCACTGATTAAACTAAGAGCCTTGGCTTCTAGCTTAAGGAAGAAGAGATACAATTAGACTTAAGAAAAATAATCAAGAGTAAAATTGAAGGAAAAAGAAGAACTCCCTTACAAACTCTTCTAACATACATATACATATGACCCATTTCTTCAAAGTGGAACTTAACAAGTGTCACAAATTTCAAAATTTGTCCTCCTTAATGGTCTACAATTTTCGAGAGAAACATAAATGAGAACCCTGCATAATAGATATCAGACCAGCCTATCTAGTAGGTTTCTAACCAAGTCACTTTACAGCCCAACCAGTATAGTACTAAGACAAATAGGACGTACTATAAATTTGGCGATAACTTATACCATAATTACCTTTTCGTTCAACAAAACCTTTCTCTTTAAATAGCAGAATAGTCTGAAATAGAATCTTCACTTACTTACATGACGGTTACTATACGCCCACACATATACGCCGAAAGAAATAATTGGGTGGATTACACTTTGCAAAACAGATTACTTCACTACTACACGCCTTAACCTTGGATCCGTCAGACTTGGGGTGTGACAAAAAAGACCCTAATTTCGGTGTCACAAATTTAACTGTCATAATAAATAACGACTCTAATTCGTCTACTCATCTTAAACCAAATAATATGTTTCACATGTTTAAAAAGAAAACATTATGTAGAAAAAAGAGTACAAATTATCCAGAAAAAACAACGAAACTTACTTGAACTGATTTAGTTTTTTGGGTCGATTTTTGAAATTCAAGTCTTTAACATAGACAATCTTCTCCTTATGCAAATCTCCTTATGAAAACAATCTACTCAAAATTTCAGTATGGAAGTTCTCCAACATAATGATGGCTCATTTTATAGCAAATACTACCCCCAGATATCAAACATAACTTCAAAATGTTGGAAAAGATTGGACATGACAAGTCTAAAAATACTTTTCTAACAAGAAGCGCTTTCCTAAAAAGTCTAAGTAGTTTTTTTAAAAAAAGTGTCTTGTTAGAAGCGTTTTTTAAAAACATTTGGGACATGACCAGCCTGAGAATCTCTAGTTTAGGGTTAAGGTTAGGACTCTAGAAGTTTTTCACTGGTTAGGATTAGGGTTGAAAATGGAAGGGAAGAAAATGCGCCCTCTAGGACACGTTTTCATTTGAGTTGGCAGAAGATATGCTAAAAATGCACCCTATAAGACGCGTTTTCAGTTGTGGTGACTGTCATGTAGGCTAAAAGTGTGTCTTACAAGGCGCGCTTTCAACACCACTTCTGCCAACTCAACTGAAAACGTGTCTTAAAGGGCGCGCTTTCTTCCTTCCTATTTTCAACCCTAACCTTAACCCGTGAAAAGAATTCAACCCCGATGATAATTTTTAGACATCCTTTCCCGAGAATCCCAGTCATGGGCTCCCACATTGTTTTTTTTCTCAGTTTTCCCTCCGATTGCCTATATAAATGGGGTTTTGCTCCCCTACTCCATCAACTCTCTAACCACCATCTCTTACAAATAAAAAATTCTCTCATAAATTATTTTCTTGTTGAGTGTTGGAACTTTTGGACGGAAAGATTTATTTGTTTTTATGTTTGAAGGAGATAGTGTGATAGTTTGAAGGTGTGTTTGAGTTCGTGGTGATGCAGTGGTGCTCGGAGACCCCCACATTTCATTTATGGTGTAGGGATCGAACCATCACCTTAGAAGCCCATTGCATTGCAACTCGAGCTCCCAGTTCATGGTGGTTATACGGTCACGGTTTGAAGCATATATAGGGTTTCCAGTTATGCGGTCACGAGTTTAAGTTTAATGCCACCGAAAGAAGATGCTTTATAAACCCCATACATCAGTTTGAAACCATAACCATAGGGAAATATTATGGGGCTTTTCAATATAATCACCTTATTCTTTTTTTTTCATCTCCACCAAAGCGGATGCGAATCTCAGGGCTCAATTTCAGACCCATGGATGTGATGGGCTCACACTACCTCAAGGCCCAACAACAATGTCAAAGGCCAAGCAAATCAAACCAAGATTCGATTAAAGACAAGATTCGAGAACGAATCTCTTCGAGGAAAGGGGAAATGATACAAGCATGGATAGAGTGAAATTTATTAAATTCCATTCACCAAAGCTATTAATTTTCAAGTTTGGGAAATCAACAAACTTGCGACGACATTTTGGATGGGATTCAGGCATTTCTGGGTTGAGATGTCTTCATGGAGTTCGAATAAATGTCTCTTAGCTTTGAAATGCACTTTTTAATCACTCGGTTTCGAGTTTGGGAGCTCAAGTTATAACCATCTTAGTGAAGACTGCACGAGCAGAATTTCTAGATGGGACTTTCAGGTTTTAATTCAAGTTTAAATCATATTGGGTTCAGTATTTAGGCTTAATTTTTATTGTTTATGAGCTCAATATTGTATTTATTAGGTTTTATTATTTTATTATTTATTTATTCCAAATTTTGGATATTATTTAAGTATTTTAAGTTGTTTAGGAGTTTTTGTTTCTTAGTCAAACAAGAAAGTTTAGTTTAAAACTACTTCGTATTTAGATTAATTAAAGTTTCAGTATACTTTAGAATTTTATTTGGATGTACTTAGCTAGCCTATATAAAGGCTTCTTCATTGTTCATTAAGGAGAATTTTTTCATTAATAAAGTTTTCAACTCTAGTATTCAGTTTTTTTGTGCAAAATTTCTTTCTTGTGATTTTTAAAAGTAGTTTTCTTCTCAATTTTCTTCAAGAGGTCATGGGAATTCATTCTTCACCCTTCAATTTGCCAAGGATTATTTCTTGTATGATTGATTAGAGCCATTAATTGAGTTTGTTGGGATTTATATCTTAAAGGGTTCAATTGGACATGTATCCTTCTATCCATCATATCCATCAGTTTATCGTTCCATCTTCCACTTTATTTTTTTAAAATTTCTATTTCTTATTTATTTATGATTTTTATTTGTTCTTTGTTCTCAAATTTCTTCTTTTACTGTTTTTGATTTCTTTATTACTAAATTTGTTTATTTTTTTTTCATAGCAGATGCAAATCTTTCTTTTTCGAGTCGAACAACTTGAATTTGATCCTTCTTCCGCTTCCTCCACTTCAATTCCCTATCATTTGGTATCAAATTTTGGTGTTTTAGGTGTTCTTTATGTTATTATAAATTGATTTCCAGCAAACAACCTCAAAACAATTTTCTTTTTCTTTTTACCCAGAAAGTTTTTTGGAAAAAAAATATTTTTTAGTGGGTAAACATTTTCCAAGCGATTTGAAATTTTACATACTAATTCTTGGCACTTTCATAGAATATAAAAAAATAGTCTCACAAAAAAGTGACCAAAAAAGTGCAAAAACAAAAAATACAAAAAAAGAAAAGAAAAAATATTATGTGGGTTGAATTTTGTGCCGAAATTTTCCAAATCAGATCTACATTATTTGAGGAGACTCGAATTTAAATTTTGTGATTTTTGGAAATCAGGGACACCTCAAAAAAAAAATAAATTCAAGTTGTTTTTTATTGTTTTAGGTTTTTGGTTGGGTAGTTTATTTTATTTGATTCTAGCATTAGGGTTTCTTTTGTTTTAGATTTTCTTATTCTATTATGCATTCTAACACATTTTCATTTCTTGTGTTAATAGGTACGAGAAGAGTTGCCTCTCCTTTTTTCATGCAACTTACTTCCTTCAGAGTCGAGTTTTTCTTTGGCTTCTTAGAGCCTTAGGTCAACTTTGTTAGTGAGTGATCCCACATCTATTTTAATATTATTTAGTTTGATTACTCTTTAAAAGTTACAAGCGAGAAAATCTTAACTTCTTTTCTTTGTCTCTTCAAGTTGTTTATGTTTTTATTACGAGTGTATAATGGTAAGGTTTAATTTCCTTTGATCAACTTTTTTTAATGTTTTTATTTTAGCCTCTAATAATGGTACGCAGACATAGTATGGAATAGGTTTTGGAACCTCCTACTGATGATGATGATGATTCGATTGAGTCCCATTGTCTTGTAGTGTGGCAATCCCTTAGCATTCAAGTAAGGGACGATTCTGATGAGGTGCAAAGGACTAACATTTTCCACTCAAGGTGCTTAATTCAAGGAAAGTTGTGTTCTTTTATTGTTGATAGTGGTAGTTGTGCCAACGTGGTGAGTAGTTTTTTAGTGGATACTTTATCTTTACCTTGTCAGAACCATCCTAAGCCATATCACTTACAATGGCTTAGCGAAGGTTCGAAAGTGAAGGTAGTTAAACAATCCTTAGTTCCCTTCAAAATTTGGGATTACTCTGACGAGGTTTGGTGTAATGTAGTTCCCATGCATGCCACCCATTTGCTTTTTGGAATACCATGACAATATGATCGTGATGTGGTATACCATGGCAAATTGAACAGTTACTCCCTTATGTTTAAATGAAAAAATACACTTTAGCCCATTTGGAGCCAAAAGATGTGTATAAGGACAAACTAAAAATGATAAAATTCTGTGAGGGGGTTTAAGGGAAAGAAAAAATTGAAAAGATAGAGAGAAAAGAGACCTTGAGTGACAAAAGTCTACTTGATGGTCCACTTTTGGTGAGTGGAAATACATATAAGGTAAAATTAGAGAGTTCTCAAGTGGGAAAACAAAATGAAAAGCAAGATATTCATGCAAAAGTAAGGAATGATTATGATTTAACTAACCATAACTCGAATTTGTTTAGTGGTGTTTCTTTGTTACAGGATTTCAAGGATCCATAGACGGACTTCCAATTACATTACTCTACCATCGATAGACAATTTTACTTGTGGGAGAGAGGTAAGTTGAACATTGATAATTCTCCACAAGTGCTACAAGGTATGAATGGTAAGGAAACATTAGAAATTGAATTAAGAAGGCATACCTTGCATGTGTTTGATAAGTATGCTACTAATTTTAAATTTCCTTACAACATGCTTTCTTGTTGGTCAAGTTTGAATAAACCTTTGTCTGTTTCAATTAATTTTATGGATTTTCTAGATTTGTAAAGGTTAAAAATAGTAATTTTGTTGCATTAAATAGATTTATTAAAGCATTTTATACATTTGCTCTTGCATCAAAATTTTCTATCTTGACCTTTAACAATGAATTTTTACATAATAATCTTAACCTGTTTTCTTTTTATTGTTATGTGAAATTCTTGGCCCATCAGTGGAAATTCTTATGGATGACCATGCATATTCAAAGAAAGTTACATGTTATTTTTTACTTGAACACTCATGTGTCTAACATTTTTTTGTTTAATGTTCATATCTTTTTTTTTAAAGGAGACATACATGATCGAAGTTGATTTGAATTATCGAAATAATGTCTTTGATCCCAGAGATAGTTTTGGTGCACAAGAAAGCTTAGGTAAGTACTTATTTTCATTTTATTGTTATTAATTCTAATCTTTTTTCTTTTTATGCAGCTAAAGATTGGAGGATGAATTTTCTTGAGGAAGGAGGGAATGATGCGAGTCTCAAGGCCCAATTTAGACTAATGGATGTGATGGGCACACACTACATCAAGGCCCAACAATAATGTCAAAGGCCAAGAAAATCAAACCAAGATTCGATCAAAGACAAGATTCAAGAATGAATCTTTTCGAGGAAAGGGGGAATGATACATGCTTGGATGGGGTGAAATTTATTAAATTCTATTCATCGAAGCTGCTAATTTTCAAGTTTAGGAAATCAAAAAACTTACAATGACTTTTTAGATGAGATCTAGACATTTCTAGGTTGAGATATCTTATGGTGCTCGAAGAAGTCTCTCTTAGCTTCAAAACACACTTTGAATCACTCAATTTCAAGTTCGGAAGCTCAAGTTATGACTATTTTAGTGAAGACTACACGAGCAGAATTTCTAGACAGGATTATGACGGGAATTACGAGTTTCGAGCTTTTAATTCGAGTTTAAATCATATTGGGTTAGATTTTTAGGCTTAATTTTTATTATTTATGAACCCAATATTGTCTTTATTAGGTTTTATTATTTTGTTATTTATTTATTACAAAATTTGGATATTATTTAAGTATTTGAAGTTGTTTAAGAGTTTTTGTTTCTTAGTCAAATAAGAAAGTTTAGTTTAAAACTAATTATTTAGATTAATTAAAGTTTAAATATACTTTAGAGGTTTATTTGGATGTACTTAGCTAGCCTATATGATGATCACAAAACTAACTATAAATACGACAAAGGCAAGCGCACCTATTGAATAATAGTATTGTAATAGCCTGATTTAGGGCCTAGTTGGAATAGTGATTGCGAGACCACAAATTCGAAGTAGAAATATATGTTTTATGGTTTTTATGAGTTCTTTGACATGTTTGCATGGTTGTGTGAAAATGTCATGAAGAAATTTTATGATTTAGTGAACAATTTATCTTTTAGGACTAAATTGCAAAAATTGAAAAAAAAATGAGATTCTAGAATTTTTAAGTATGAGATAGCATTTGAAATATTATTAGAGGTCCTTAATTAGTAATTAGACCATTATATCTCATGATGGACAAAAATGGACATGGAAGGGAAAAATCTCAAGGAAGGGCCTTAAGGGCATTTTGGTCATTTAATTAATAAATTAATAAAAATGGGAAAAGAAGTCAAAATTTGTGTCCATCTTCTTCCCTAAGTGCCGAAAATTGAAGAGAATACATAGCTAGGGTTTTGTTCATTTTCAAGCTCAAAGTAAGTGCATCCTAGCCCCGTTTTTAATGTTCTTACATTTTTGAGATCCTCGTAGCTCGATTTATCTATTTCTAGCTATATTTTAAGCTAGAGTTCATGTTCAAAAACTTACCCATGTATGACATGCATGTATTTTGATGTTTAATGGAGGAATATGTGAAGTATATGCATGATGAACGCAGTGTGAAATTAAGGTGGGGATGTCTTGATTGTGAATATTAGAGGTGCATTATTGTTATGCTATGTGTTACTGGAAATTATATAATGTGGTTGCTTTTCAGGGTGGCAAATGACTTGGTAAAAAGCCTTATATTTATCTACACGGGTAGACACACGGGCGTGTGTCTAAGCCGTGTGTGACACACGGTCAGCCCCGTGGGCGTGTCGATAGGCCGTGTGTCCCCTGCATCCAAATTTAGTAAAACAGAATGCCCGATGGTAAACACACGGGGCGCAGACGCGCCATGTGTCTCAGTAGTGTGAAGGACACGGCCTCGGGACATGGGCGTGTGCCCGGCCGTGTGAAGTTTGCACATTAATTGCGAGAATTAAATTCGCCATACGGCCTAGCACACGGGCATGTGACTTGGCCGTGTGACCCTAAATATCTGTTGACGTCATAAACAGAATGTCAAGGTTTCCACACACGGGCTAACACACGGGCGTGCCATGGCCGTGTGAGGGACACAGGCATGTTCCTTTCCACACGAGCGTGTGGCCCTATTTTGAGCAAAAATTTTCTAAGTGTTCATCAGCTTCCGGTTCAGTCCCGAACCACCTTATATGTATTATTCGGGTCTTGTAGGCCCATAATAGAGACGTTATGAATAAGAATGAAAAGTTTTAAGTTGGAAAGAAAATTTATGGCCCGATTTTGTATGATTAAGTATGTTAAGTCCGATAATGCCTCGTACCTGGTTTCGGCGTCGAATACGGGTAAGAGGTGTTACAAGTATAGCTATGGTGAGTAGAGAATATCGTATCCACGAGTACTAAAAATATTAGAAATTATCATTTTTCTATTATTTAGCCGACAATTTGGAGTGATGTGTTTTAATCTAAATTTACTAAACTAATTCAACTGAGAACTCAACAAAAACTGAATCAAGGAAATAACCGAATATTAACCAATGAGATAGACCATACCCAGAAAAGAATCCACCTAGGCTTCACCTATTATTATGAATCTAAATTAAACGATTAATTCACTTGTGTCTTGATCCGTAGAAATCCCTAAATTATGTTAATATCTCTTTCGAGAGTAAGAACAACTGACTCTAGGTTGATAAATTGAAATCTCTTTCTAATTAAAACCCCTATCATCGCATTAACTCGATCTATGGATTCCCCTATTAGATTTCACTCTAATCCGGTAGATTTATGTCGTCCTATTTTTAGGATTGCATGCAACTCCACTCAATTATGCTAGATCTACTCTTAAACAGAGACTTTTGCTCCACTGAATTAAGCACATTAAATATGAATTGATATTCGGGAAATATTAAAACAAGAAATTAGCATACATAATTGAGAACAAGAATCAAGTTTTTATCATGTAAATCAGAAATCAAATGATAAGATTCATCATAGGTTTCATCTTCCTTAGGTATCTAGGGAATTAGTTCATAATCCTGAATGAAAACATCTCAACATCAGAATAACCACAAGTTATAAACAAACTCAATAAAACTTCGAAAGAAATTAAAAGGAGATCTTCGATCTTGATGGAGATCCACTTCTGAATTGATTCCGATGGTGTTATTCGAGTGGTTTCTTTAATCTTCTCTGATGACCCCCTTATGCCATCTTTCCATTGGTATTTGTAGACTTTACAATGCTCAGAAAGCCTAAAAATTGTGTTTTTTCATGTATTTGGGAAACAGAGTGCGAAATCGACACGGGCTGGCACATGGGCGTGTGTCCAGCCAGTGTGGAAATGCCTAGGCCGTGTGGCTTTTGAAAATAGCTCAATTTGTATGATTTTGGCTCGTTTTGTGCTACTTTCACTCCCAAATGCTCTCCTAAGTATAGAAACATGAATTTAAAGGATTAGGAGTATCAAATTCACTATATTGCGTAATTAATCATCCAAAAATGCATTAAGAATGAGATTAAAATATGTTACTTTTATAGCTTATCAAATATCCCTACACTTAAGCCTTTGCTTGTCCTCAAGAAAAATCCTCAAATCACATTAAAACTAATCTTTCTCAACTTGTAATTCCCGTCAATAATGTCTCAAAATAATTCACAAATAATCATGTATTGGCAATTCAACTAAAAGAGCACTAAAGTCTCAAACAATCCAAACTAACATTTTTATGCATGAAAACATAGGTGTCTCCCCTTATTTAAGTAGTTACCTTTAATTCAAAATCAACAAGATTTGACATCCTCACTAAAAATCCACTCAAGCACTCAAAGTGTTTAAGGCTCAATAGTCGAACAAGAAATGTCATTACCATAGGCTTGCATGAAAATCAAATCTCCACCACTATAAAATGAGATGATACACAAATCAAAAGGTCTTTAAGAGGTTGAAACGGGGCTTTAGTTAAAGGTGTGGAGAAAGGAAAGAAAAGTTGGTTATAATAGAGATCGAATTGATAAATTACCAAACTAGAAAAAATAAAAAAAATGCTAAATTAAAAACAAGTGCATAAATTAAGAATTATTCAAGAACAAAAGCGAGCTTTTTCTCAAAATATGAATTTAACTGTTCAAGCTCAATCAACATAGAACTAAATAATAATCAATATTTCTTTTTTCTTTTTTCTTTTACAAGAACAAAAAGAAATAATTCGGCAAATCAACCAGAAGAGCATAGCTAGGCAACTAACCAAATCAAATCTCGATAAAAAGGGAGTCAATAAAATGGGAAAAAGTCTCACGAAGAAATGAGTTATGGGTTAACATTAATGTGTAAATCAAGAAACAGTGTATTAGGCTCAACGGGGTTCACTAATGGTTAATTAAAAAAAAGGAAGGCTTTTTATGGGATAAGTGGGTTAAAACCTAAGTGCATTTATCATTTCAGTATATCAAATCAAAGGTGTGGTCTTGACATGCATAATCGAAGCATGTTCTAGAATAACAAATCAAATTGACACATTCATAACCAATAATAAAATGAGCAAGAAAAATGTATGCTCTAAAGGTTCAAAATCTCACAAACAAAATTATGGTTTTGATGTCAAACATGCAATTCTCAAACTTCAAGATAATATTTCAATTTAGGGAAACAACCTAAAATTTTTTAATTTCTGAAAAATAACTTATCATGCTTGATTCTCTCATGTCTTAGAGTTTAGATCAAATATTTACAAATTATTCCAAAACACATCAACAAAAATCCCAAATCGATAAAAATTCATTCTAATGGAAGTATGAGAAAATTACTTAAATACAAGACATAATTCAGGGATTTTCTAATAATTATATAAATAATCTCCCCACACTTATGATGTAAATTGTCCTAAATGTACAGACAAATATAATCACAGTATAAGTAGAATATCATAAGAGAGGGAGAAAACTAAAACTGCCCTGAATATTGGATGAAATCGCCAGAATGGTGAAAAGCGGAATTGTAGGCGAATCTAAATGTAGTTCATGATTCTGAGCAAACTAATAAGAAAATAAACACAAATAGTGAAGAATATTAAAAGGTTACTAACTCGATTAGAAACAACCAAAAAATATAGAAATATAGTTCAAAAGATAATAAATGTAACGCCCCAAAATTTTAGGAATTTAATTGTAAGAATCTGCAGCAATTAGAATTCTGTGTCTTTGGTTCTGTGCTCTGCTTCTGTGTTTAAGGTCTGAAGTTCGAGTGGCATCGTTAAAAGTTTTGTTATTTTTTTCTAAAATAACATTTATCCATGTGTTATGTAGTTAAGTGCAATTCTGGGTAAATCAGTGTCAAGAATAAGCCTGTTGGTTTACTGGTTAAGAATCTATCTGTATTCTGTCTGGTTCCGAGTTCGAGTCCCATCGTATGCGTTAGGAAGTATTTTTTTTTTTTGCAAATGCAGAAAGGAGGTGGTTAACTTAAAATAGTCTGAAGAATTTCTATCGTACCTTCTTCTTTGTTTTCTTTTCCTCTAAGTTTATTTTCTTTTCCGGTTCTTCTTCTTTTCTTTTATTTTTCCTTTTTTTGGTATTCAATTCTGCGTTAATTGGGAGTTCTTCTTTGCCTGTAAAGTCGACTGTGCGATTATTGAGCGAGGATATTGCAAGAGACATTATTCCGCCGTGTTAGTCTAATTTCTCCTGTTTTGTGCGAGGTTCCGAGTAGTCTCCACGTTGTTTCTCCGTCAAAGAGAAATTAGGTGCGTATTGGAAACCTTAATTTTGCAAGTTCGATTGCTGAAAATGGTGGCTGTCAATGCCACACGGCCAAGCACACGGGCGTGTGTCCTGGACATGTGAGACACACGGCCTAGTGGTAGGCCGTGTGGGTGACCGTCTAACTCATTGTTCATCGACTTGGGGCTACGTGGACAAGGCACATAGGCGTGTGTCTAGGCCGTGTGAGGCCATATTGGTACAGGGTTCACACGAGAAAGGGACACGGATGTGAGTCCAGGCCGTGTAACTCACTGATTGTGGTACAAGACCATACGACCAGGGACACGTGCGTGTGCCCAGGCCATGTAATTCACTGTCTGTGGTACAAAACCACACGACCAGGGATGTAACACCCTGGTTTAGGGGCTGTGCATATTGGGTATAAATCAAGTGTTAGTAGGTTTTTGGGAGTGCTTGGATGAGTTTTAGAGGTTCTAAGAATGCTTGGATGAAAGGGGTAGACTTTGGAAAATTTTGGATTTTTAGTGTAAAGAAGGGAATCGGGCTAAGGGAGGCCTTAAGTATATTTTTTCGGTAATTTTTGGCACAAGGAATAGCTTGGCGAAGTGGCTCTCATGCACCACTTAGGCGCTGAAGGGGAGAAAGGGCGCTGGTTCGAGTGGGGCGGCAGTAGATTTTGCGTTTATATTTTGCTTGTGATGGGTGCGCAGAAGGAGTTAAAAATAAAAGTTAGGGCTTCTTGTCATGAAAGGCGTGTGGGCGGAGTGGTGAGGCGCCGCTTGAAAAGGAGCTTGGTGCAGTTGTGGGTTCAAGGCGCAAGGGAGCGAATTTTGTTGTTATTTTGCAAGTTGGCGTTAAAATCTTTGGGAAGGCTTAAAAGAAAATGTTGCGCGTTATCACAAAACAACGCCTAGGCCGAATGGCCTGGGCGCTACTTGTCGCCGTTTCCCCAGTCCGGTGTTCGAGCCTTGGAGGTCATTGGGGGTTTTTCCTTCTTTTTCTGCTGAAAGGCGTGAAAGTGGGTGGCACATTGAAGCTTTATTTTTGTTCTTTTTGGCGTGAGTTGGTAAGGTGTGGACGGCACATGGAGTCCTAGGTAGGTGAGGATAAGATTTTATTTTATTTAGTATTTGTTTTTTTTAGTGTAGGATAATCTTTTTTTAAAATAGATGGGATAAATGTTGAACCATTCAAACTATTTTTGAATGGATGGAGATGAGTAAGTTAAGGGGGGTTTTACTTAATTCAAATTAATTTGAATTAAGTGGCAGAGCTCTTGAAAGGTGGCAATAAATGTTTATAAATAGGGGAGGTGCTCACCTTTTGGTTCCTTTCACCATTTGCTCTCTTTGCCGAATTGCTAGTATTTTGCTCTCAACCATTTTGGGTAGTCGAAACCTTTTTCTTCCAAAACATTTCTTTTTCATCTCAAGTTTGCTAGGTGGCCGAACCTCCTATTCTTCCTTCTCCTATTCTTTTAACCTTCGTTTTAACCGAAACCACCTCCAAAACTTGCCATTGCCAAATACCCCAACACTATTTAAAGAGCCTTTCCGAACCTTTTAGTTTTTCCCTGTTTAGCCAGAAGGGGATCTATTGTTAAGCCGGTGTGAGGGAGCACTTAGGGGGCTGGTTGAATTCGACTACTCATCAAGGTAAGAAGTGGTAGGTGTTCGGCCAAAGGCCACTTCTTGATGTTTATTGGTTTAGAAGCCGAATCTAATATGGTATTATTATGGGTTGTTTAAGGTGGTGTTTCGGCAGAGAGTTAGTCAAGCGACATTTGAGGGATTGGATCGTTTGTGCTATTAAGGTGCGTAACCATCGCACTATTTCTCGGTTTGCTTGCTAGCTATTAAACATATGTGTTATGCGTGGAAGCCGATTATAATGGCTTGAGTGATGTGAACCGATGATGGTAAGATTGGTTGTGATATTTGTATATTTTATATATGTTTGATGTGGTATTGATAAATAATAAATACTCACTCTATATGATATTCTTGCATGATTTATTGACACATGGGCATGGGATTGGATTGAAGAAGGAGGAAGTGTACACAAGTTGTGCGTGGTCTAATGATAGCTCCGGCTACATTAGCGCTTGAGGGTTAGTCGTGTGCTACCTCAAGGGAGGTGTGGCTCGGTGCCCATCTCGGCGGTTGATGGCTATGTGCGTCCACCGTAGAGCGATTATTGATGTTGAGATCATTTTGGTTGATCGGTGGCTCACCCACGGTCTTGTGCAAACAATTGCCAAGGTAAGGGTATGGATCACGATGTGATCGGTGGTGGTTTATCCACGGCCTTAGCGAGAGTCCGCTAAGGTTGGCGACGGTTGGATTGTGGGTTGGGCCGAGATGCATATTTGCATGACTTGCTATGAGAAAAGTATGGTTATGGGCCAAGCCCATACGTGTGGGAAATATGTGTTATGGTTATGCACTGAGTCGTTGACTCAGCCAATTATTTTTCCAAACATTTCAGGTGATTCATGAGATGGACCGGGATCGGAGAGGACACATGGTGGCCCATGCCGAAGGCGTTGTTTTTAGTTTTATTAAATATTAAGTATTTCTTTTAAATAATGGTTGTAATAAGGATTTATTTTATTATTTTTGGTATTATTTTATTATCAACTCTATGATGGTTTGTTCAAATTGAAACACTATGTGACGATGGATATATTTTTATAACTTACTTATTCAATTATGGAATTATTAAACATGTGGCTATAATTTCAAAAGAACATGGTTTCCAAGAGCAAATAAATTTTTACTATTTTATACTAAGTCTAAAATATTTTCACTAACATAACCAGATTCGGTCGTAGTGAATAGGCCGGGTTTGGGGATGTTACAAGGGACATAGGCGTGTACCTAGGCTGTGTGAGTCACACGGGCAGGGACACAGGCGTGTGCCTGATAAACCGTAAAAATAACATATTTTAATCCCACATTTAGCATACTTTTGGATGATTTATCCCTTGATTTATGTAAAAAGGTGCTCTTAATCCTTTCTTCTCATGTTTTATACTCAGGAAAGCACCGGAGGATGGAAAGAACGAGAAACGGGCTTAAAACGGACCAAATCAGGCCAAAGTGAAAATCGACACGGCCTCGACTTGAGCCAACACGACCGTGTCTCCCTGATAGACTAGAACACGACCTGATCACGATTTACACGGGCGTGTCACCTCATTAAAAGCCCGAACACGACCTAAAGACGATTCACACGGGCGTGTGCCATGGCCGTGTCCCTGTCGTGGAGAAGAGCAATTTCACTCGGAAAATGATACTTAGGGGCAAAGAAACCTATTTCGAAAGCCTATATAAACACCCTAAGTATAACCTAGAAGGGGGGCGGTGAGCTAGGCCAAGGAGCCGAGCCGAAAAGATCAAATTTGTGGGAAACACGTGAAGATAGCCAGTTGATCCATCTGAAGAAGTCGGAATTCTACTCAAGACGGCGGATCTCTCCTTCAATTCCTTCAGGGGTTTTAGGGATTTCTTATGTTTTGTTTTATCTTTTCTTACGAGATGTTTTCTTTTATTGTTATGAACTAAACCCTCGGATACAGAGGGGATGAAACTTAGATGAATCTTGTTATCGTTTGCTTGAACTATATGATAAATATTTGACTTGTTCTTAATTATGTGTTCTTAATTCTTGTGTTGATATTTACGGATATTGATTCAAGTTTGATGTGCTTAGGTGGAGGAGCAAAAGTCCCTGCTTAAGAGTAGATCTAGCATAATTAAGCGGAGTTGATCGCGCGCCTAGAGATAGGGTGATTTAGATTTTTCCAGTTAGGGTGAAACCTAATATGGGAGTCCATAGATCGAGTTAATGCAATTCTAGGGGTTTTAATTAGAAAGAGATTTCAATTAATCAACCTAAGGTTAGGCGTTATTAAGCTTCAAGAGAGGGTTTAATATACATTAGGGAGTCTTACGGATCAAGTCAAGTGAATAAATCGTCTGTCTGAGTTAGATAACAAGTGAAGTCTAGGTGGATTCTTCCTAAGGGTATCGTCTTAATCAACCGAGTTTTTCCAACGGTATTTCCCCAATTCATTCTTTTTGTCTTTGCGTCTTTAGCTTAGTAGTTAGTTAAATTTAGATTAAATAACAACTTCACTTATTTTAGGCTAGATAATAAAAAGAAAGTTAGTATTAGTACTTTTGGTTCCTTTGGGTTCGACAATTCGGTCTTGCCTAAGCTATACTACTGTTCGATAGGTGCGCTTGCCTCAAATCATTGTCATAGTTAGTTTCCAGGTTCGATCATTCTTTTTATAAATTTTAAGACTTTGACATCGCGAAAACAACTATAAAGTTTTTGGCGTCGTTGCCGGGGAACTAAAATATTAAGAAAGCTCTATTTTTATTACTCTAGCCATTATTTTCCGCAATTTATTTTTATTTTGTTTTTTAACTTTGCTAAATTTTCTCTCTTTCTTTTCCTAGCAGGTACCTCTAGTTTATGACTAGAAGGAACCCGAGAGGACAACTAGTATACGACAGTGATATTGAAGCTATCGCTCGTAGGAATCGTAGAGAAATTAGGCGAGCCCTAAAATACACAGAAAAAGATTGAGAAGGAAGATCCGATCCTACTGAAGGGATGGACGAGAATAATCCACCACCACAAGATGTGGCAGAAAAAAATGCTCCACGTACTATGTATGATTATGCTAAACCTCATTTAACAGGAGCAGAATCAAGTATTGTTAGGCCTGCTATAGCTGCTAATAATTTTGAATTAAAACCGAACACTATACAAATGATTCAACAATTTGTTCAATTTGATGGTTTACAGGACGAAGACCCAAATACTCATATAGCTAACTTTTTAGAGTTCTGTGATACCTTCAAAATAAATGGCGTTTCTGATGATGCCATCCGTCTTCGGTTATTTCCCTTTTCATTAAGGAATAAAGCTAAACAGTGGTTAAACTGATTACCACGAGGGTCAATCACTACATGGGATCAAATGACCGAATTTTTTTATTAAAACGGCCAAATTACGGAATGATATCTCTTCTTTTGTGCAGATGGATTTAGAGACAATTATACGACGCATGAGAGAGATACAAGGATCTCTTGAGAAGGTGTCCGCACCATGGTTTACCCTTATGGCTCCAAGTCCAAACTTTCTATAACGGTGTAAACCCCTAAACGAGGCAACTAATTGATTCAGCCACCGGTGGAACCCTGAACAACAGAACTTCTGAAGCAGCTTACGAGTTTATTAAAGAGATGTCACTGAATAACTATCAGTGGCAGGTTACAAGGACAAAACCAACAAAACCAGTCAGAGTTTTCAACCTCGACGCAGTAACCATGCTATCAACACAGGTAGAGATGATGAATAAAAATCTTGATAGTTTGTGTTCTTCGAAGGTACATCCAGTAATGCAGTGCGACGCAAGTGGAACTGTGGAGAATCCTGAGTACCGACCCTACCAACCGAGCACAGAAAGCGAACAGATGAACTATATAGCTAATAATTTCAGATCTAATAATAACTCTTATAGTAATACTTATAATCCAGGTTGGAGGAACCACCCAAATTTTTCATGGGGAGGTCAAAGAAATCAAGGAATTCAAAGACAACAACCTCCTCAAAATTTCCAAAATCAGCCCTATCCACAGGAAAAGAGGCTGAACCTTGAAGAGATGCTGACAAAATTCATGGCAGCCACAGATAACCGTCTCCAAGACACTGAAACCACCCTTAAGAATCAACAAGCATCGATCAAAGGGATCGAGAATCAAGTCGGGGAACTTACTAAGTCAGTTGGACAACTTACTAAGATGGTTTCTGAAATTCGATCAGAGATTTTTTCTAAAAGAACAGAACAGGTAAAAGTGGTTACACTGAGAAGTGGAAAGGAGTTAGTCGAACCAAAGAAAAAAATACCACATGAAGATGACAAAGCAAAGGATGAAGGAATTGAGGATGTAACTCTAGTGAGCAAAGAAAGTAAACCACCAATCCCATACCCAGCAAAGTTGAAGAAAGACCGATTAGATGCCCAATACGGTAAATTTCTTGAACTTTTTAAACAAATACATATTAACTTACCCTTTGTTGAAGCCATTTCACATATGCCGACGTACGCAAAATTCTTAAAAGAACTCCTGGCGAATAAAAGGAAGCTCAAGAAATATCAACAATGGAGCTTAATGAAGAATGTTCACCATCCTCCAAAACAAGTTACCAACAAAATTAAAAGACCTGTGAAGTTTTACTATTCCCCTGCTTAATTGGTAGTTTAAATATTAAGAAAGCATTAGGTGATCTAGGTGCCAGTATTAATTTAATGCCTTATAAAATGTTTAAACAACTAGATCTGGGGGAACCAAAACCCACTGGGATGAGTATTCAGTTAGTTGATAGATCTATTAAATATCCTAGAGGAGTTATCGAAGACGTCTTGGTAAAAATTGATAAATTTATTTTCCCTGTTGATTTTGTTGTGCTTGACATGGATGAGGACATTGAAGTTCCTTTAATTTTAGGGTGCCCTTTTTTAGCTACTGCTAGGGCTGTTATCGATGTAGGTGATGGTAAACTTGCACTAAGGATAGGCGAGGAGGAAATTATTTTTCAAATTTATGACGCCATGCGATATTCTAGAGAACAAGATGATTCCTGTTATTTTGTTGATACCACTGATCATATCATTCAAAACTCATTACAGGAAATTATACATGATGACACGATGGAACTGTGCCTGACTCAAGAAGAGGGGGAAGAAGATGAAGTTGACGAGCTGAATTTGAATACATCTTCATCTAGACATACGAAAGAAGAGAGCATTAAAGTCAATGACGAACTAAAACAAAAACCCTTCATTGATGAGCTGCCAAAATTAGAATTCAAACAGTTGCCGAAACACCTAGAGTATGCATTCCTCGGGGACAATTCTATGCTACCGGTAATTATCTCTTCAGAATTAGAACCCAAGGAAAAAAACGAGTTGATACAGGTACTAAGAGAACATAAAAGAGCCATAGCTTGGAAAATCTCTGACATTAAGGGAATAAGCCCATCGTTTTGCACCCAAAAAATTTTAATGGAAGAGGAATACAAGCCATGTGTACAACCTCAAAGACGATTGAATCCCAACGTAAAAAAAGTTGTGAAAGCTGAGGTAATTAAACTTCTAGATGCTTTGGAATAATTTATCCTATTTCGACGAAGAATTGGGTAAGTCCTGTGCGAGTTGTTCCAAAGAAAAGAGGCATGACGGTGGTAGCCAACGAAAAGAATGAACTAATTCCCACGAGCAGTCCACAAAGTTGAAGAGTTTGCATTGATTACGTGGAAGTCGAACGACGCCACTAGAAAAGATCACTTTCCTTTACCCTTCATTGATCAAATGTTAGAAAGGTTATCCGGGCATATGTACTATTGCTTCCTAGATGGACTTTTCGGTTATTTCCAAATCCCAATAGCACCTTTGAAGATCAAGAGAAAACAACATTCACATGCCCATACTTCAGTGCGCTTGCTTATCGTGAGATCGCCTTTTGGATTATGTAATGCTCCTGCTACTTTTCAAAGATTGCATGTTGGAAATCTTTGACGAACTTGTAGAAGACATTATGGAGGTATTTATGGACGATTTTTCGGTATTCGGTAATTCTTTCCATCTTTGCCTTAAAAATTTAAAACGAGTTCTAATGAGATGTGAAGAAACAAACCTTGTTTTAAATTGGGAAAAATGTCACTTTATGGTACAAGAGGGAATTGTATTGGGACATAAAATCTCTAGTAAAGGAATCGAGGTAGATAAAGCAAAAGTCGAAACCATAGAAAAATTACCTCCTCCTAGTTCAGCTAAGGCTATTAGAAGCTTTTTAGACATGCAGATTTTATAGAAGATTTATTAAAGATTTTTCTAAAATAGCTAAGCCTCTAACGAAATTGCTAGAAAAAGATGTACCGCTTAATTTCAATCAGGAATGTTTAGATGCATTTAATATCCTTAAAGAGAAGTTAATAAATGCCCCAATTATGATTGCCCCGATTGGAATTTTCCTTTTAAACTAATGTGTGATGCAAGTGATTTTGCAAAGAGGTGCGATTTTAGGACAAATAAGAAGACAAGCACTTCCACCAATCTATTACGCCAAAGAAGACATTAATGTACCACGCAAGAAAATTATACCACCACTGAAAAAGAATTACTAGTTGTGGTCTTTGCATTTGATAAATTCAGACAATATTTAGTATTATCTAAAGTTGTCGTTTACACTGACCACTCCACTCTTCGTTATCTTTTAACTAAACCTCGATGCAAAACCTCGACTCATAAGATGGATTTTACTTTTCAGAATTTGATTTGGAAATACAGGATAAGAAGGAGCTGAAAATCTTGCAGCAGATCACCTCTCCAGGCTTAAGAACCCATATATCGAAGAGCTCGACGAAAGAGAGATAAACGACTCGTTCCGTGAAGAACAACTCTTTTCTATAACTAACTTCGATGTACCATGGTTTGCAGATATTGCTAATTATTTAGCGGCTAACATCTTACCTAAAAGGTTAACACATCATCAAAAGAAACGATTCTTTGCTGATGCGAAAAACTATTTTTGGGAAGATCCTTTTCTTTCCGCATATGTGCGAGATCAAGTAATTCGAGATGCGTTACAAGGGCGGAAGCAAGCAAAATCCTAGAACATTGCCATTCAGACCTTCAGAGGACACTACAAAGGCATTAAGACAAAGACATAAAATACTCGAATCAAGTTTTTATTGGGCCACTCTATTCAAAGATGCCAACAGGTATGTCGCTTCAGTGTGATAAATGCCAAAGAACAGTAATGCTTCTAAACGTGATGAAATGCCTCAAACATATATGCTATCATGTGAAATATTTGATGTATGGGGTATTGATTTTATGGGTCCATTCCCTAGTTCATTTGGAAATAAATACATCCTAGTGGCAGTTGATTACATGTCAAAATGGGTGATAGGGGCACTCATTTCTCAAGAAACTGTTCTCTCAATTTGGAACACCTAGAGCTATCATTAGTGATAGGGGCACTCATTTCTGTACTACTCAATTTGACAAAGTCTTAAAAAATATGGAGTACACCACAGATAGCTACCCCATATCACCCTCAAACCAAAGGGGGCAAGTTGAAGTAGCAAACCGAGAACTTAAACTCATCCTAGAAAAAACGGTTGAATCAAACAGAAAAGATTGGGCAATAAAAGTAGATGATGCTTTATGGGCCTATAGAACAGCCTTTAAAACCCTTTTAGGAACATCCCCATACAAACTTGTCTACGGAAAAGTCACATCTACCATTCGAGTTAGAACACAAAGCTTTTTGGGCTATAAAATTTTTAAATTACGATCTTAAAGATGTAGGAAAAAAAATAATGATGCAGATGAACGAGCTAAACGAATGGAGAGCTGATGCCTACGAGAACTCGAAGCTATACAATGAGGCAACAAAGCGATGCCATGATGCTCGTCTAAAGAAATCGAAACAATTCGAAGTAGGGGACTTGGTCTTGCTATACAACTCAAGGCTTAAATTGTTTTCTGGGAAATTGAAATCAAGATGGTCAGACCTATTCATGATTAAAACAATTTTTCCCTATGGAACAATCGAGGTAACTCATCCCACTCAAGGCACATTCAAGGTAAATGGTCACCGACTCAAAATCTATAATGGTGAAGATTTTAGGAAAATGAGAGAGGAGCTTCAGCTCCGTGAACCTTCTTTTAGAAATGAAAACAGGGTAAGTCTAGCTTAAGACTTTAAACGAGCGCTTCTCGGGAGGCAACCCGAGCACTAACTCAACTAACATTATACTTTTAAATTTTTAGCATCTAACCCAATATTAACTAATCGAATAAAGCACAGGTTATAGACCACACGGCCTTACACAAGGGCGTGCCCGTGGCCGTGTGGAAGCCATGGGACGAAACACTGGCGTGCCAATAGACGTGCGTGACAAAGAAGAAATATTCCCCAACACGGGCTACGATAACAGTCCCACGGCCGTGGGATACAACCGTGTCCATCCTATAATGCCAGTACGGGCATAGAACACACCCGTGCCTTAGCCCCGTGGACTATCCTGACTAAACAAACACGGACATGAGACACGCCCGTGTTACACAGCTGTGTGAGACACTGACTTATCGAGCACGAGCGTGGAACCCTAACCACGGGCGTGGCCAACATCCTGAACGCACCAAAAATTTGAAAATTACGAAAAGCACGGGCTGAAAAAAATCGAGCACGGGCGTGTCCCCTGCCCGTGTCCGATCCCCTATATATAGAACATGACACTCATCTTCCCAAAATTTCATAACCCTAAACTGATTTCTCCCAAAATCCCTACCCCCACTCCGGCCACCACTCACAAAACTCACCCCCATTGCCTCCCACCACCTCCTCAACCCTCTTCCTTTCACATAAACACAAAAAAAAAAATCCGAAGCCACGCCCGTGTTAGCAGAGTCCACATCCGCTCCACCACCGTGGTACCCAGAAATTTTTACAGCACACACCGTGCTCCTCCGTTACATGCCCGTGTTCTGCTCATCCACGCCGTAAACTCTACTACTGGTCACAAACTCACTATTTCTTTTCCATTTTTTTTCAACTAATTATTCATTGAGAATTTCATTTAGTTTAGTTTATATTCATTATTATTATGAATTAGTAATGATTAAATCCTTAGGATTTTCTCATTTTGAAGTACTATCCCGATTACTCTAGATAAATAAGAATTATTCATTATGTTTACTCGTACTATGATTGCAAAATCTTATTATAAGTCTTAGTCTATTGTGATCATTGACAAAATTATATGTGATAGAAATATTACTTGAATAACTCATACTCTCAGGTAAAATGTCATCGTCCCGAGGAAAGAGAATAACAGCCCCGAGCTCGAAAAAGCGAAAGGAACCCGGATCATCATCCGCAAGCGCATCCGTCGAAGTCTGCCATCCGTTCCTTCAATTTTCTCCAGGGGTCCAAGAGGACCGTTATAAATTACTACGCACGCGACCCCTCGGAACAGGCAGATGTATTGACTGGGCTGCTTTAGAACAGGTCCATCTTGACAGTGATATACAGGCTCTCCTGACCACTGATCCTTGGGAGCGATTCTTCAACATCGTCGAGCACACATACCTAGAGCTCACTTTGGAGCTCAGCTGAACATTTCAACTTCAAACAGTGATGAGCCGTTACGATGATCCTGGCACGATACAATTTCATCTCGGCGGCACTATATGACAGCTAAACATGCCGCAGTTTGGAGCTGCTTTAGGACTTTATACAGACGACTTCGTAGCAGAAAATGACCTTTCGGAGTTGCATCGCCATATACATTTCAGCCCCACCCAATGTTGGCACAAGATAGCTACCCACTCCTTCAATCATGACCCCAGTCGTTCAAAAGCGACGGCCCTGGCACTGTCTCTGAGGTACGTACACGCTCTTTTGGCTCATACTTTGACAGGTCGACGAGAGAGCACCGGTATCGTAAATACTCATGACGCCTATTACCTATGGTGCATGTCAAGCGGGCATGTTGTCGACCTAGCATATTTTATAGCCCGAGCTATTCAACATCAGACGGAGCAGCATCGGCGAGGGATCATATCTATGGTTCCCTATATCACACGCTTAGCTCGATACTTCGGGCTACTCAACACCGACGCACAAACCTCCTCACTCACACTGATAGGGTAGATGGCCCCACAAGGCATCCAGACGATGCTCCATATGAGGATGATCCAGCGTCGACGTGGGACCGACCCTCCTCAATACCGATTAGCCCTCCCCACTGACGAGGAGGAGCCCGAGGACATTACTGATGATGTCCCACATCCACAGGAGGCACCACTTTCGAGCCAGCATTTCTCCCATGCAGCAGCTTTACTTTCGGACATTTTTGCACGCTTTACTCAGTTCGAGCAGTACTGTACTCAGCAATTCACTGACACAGCTCGATGTTTTGGCGGCATCGAGGCCACCCTCTAGCATATTTGTCATCACTTCCACATTTCTTCACCGACACCACCGCAGGACCCATCTGATGATGAGGACTTCTGAGTCCTTTTACTTTCCTATTTTTAGTTTTCTTTTCTTTATTTTTAGTTCTTTCGTTTTAATTTTGCCTTAATTTAAACTCTTTGCTTTTATATTTCAAACCTTTATTTTATGTTATCATTGGCTACCTAACCTTAGCGTATTGCTAACACTTATTTAATTTCGCCCCCGAGACATCTAACTGATGACTTCGCAGTTTCAATTGCACACTCCAAAATAACGAACAAATAAATAGGAGTAACTCATTACTACATAAGTCATCTGTCACCTCCGACTCAAGGAAGCCATCCGAAAATTCAGGGAGTTTCACTTTTCCCTATATATTACGATTGTATAATGATATTATCTATCTTTGTACATTGAGGGCAATGTACATCTTAAGTGTGGGGGGGTGAACAACCTAAAAAGGTGCCTAATTTTTTTCATTATTCTCAAATTCCTGAAATTAGGTACCAAACTTTTTGCATTGTTCTCAAATCCCTGAATTATGCCTTGTCTTAAAGTAAATTTCTCATATTATCATTAAAATGAAATTTCCATGACTTATGATTTTTATTGACATGTTTTAGATTAAGCCATTGATAATTGTGCATTGATAATTAAATTCTAAGATACTAGAGAATCAAGCATGATAAGTCTATTTTTTGGTATTAAAATTTTTTCTAGGTTGTCTACCTGAATTTGAATGTTACTTTGAAATTTGAAGTTTACGAGGTTGATATCAAAATACCCATAATTTTTTTTGTGAGATTTTGAACCTTATAAGAGCATATATCCTTTTTCATGCTCACTTTTTGATTATGAGTGTGTCAACATTGATTTGTTATTCTAGAACTTGCATCGATTATACATGTTGAGACCACATCTTTTATTTGATATATAGAAATGATAAAGGCACCTAGGATTTAACCCACTTACTCCTTAAAAAGCCTACCTTCATAATTAACCCCTAGTGAACCCCTTTGATCCTAACAACCCTTTTTATTGACTCACCCACTAATATTAACCCAAAACCTTTTGTATTTGTTATCACCATCCTTTTTGACTACCCTTTTTTGTCGAGATTTGATTTTGAGCAGTTGCCTAACTATGTTCTATATTTTAGTTGTTAAAGTACTTTCTTATTATTGTAAATATTTGATTATTTATTCTTAAAAAAAAATCGAAGTATATTCAGTATTATTATGATGAAATGCGAGCTTGTACAGTTAACGTCTATTTATTGAAGAAGAAGCTCGTATTATTAGTTTCAAAGTTTCAATTCATGTAATTATTTATTTTTCAGTTCGTTATTTCTAGTTAGGTAATTTTTCAGGTCAATCTCGATTCTAACCCTCTAATTCAGCCTTTATCCACACCTTAACCCAAGCCCCGTTACAACCCTTTCAAAGACCTTTTGATTTGTGCATCATCTCATATTATAGAGGTGGAGAATTGATTTTCATGCAAGCCTATGGGATTAACTTTTCAGGTTTGACATTTGAGTGCTTAACTCTGAACCTTAAACACTTCGAGTGATTTGAGTGAATCTTTTGTGAGGATGTCAATCCTTGTAGGTTTTGGATCAGAGGTAATTATTTAGATGAGGGGAAACACCTATGTTTTGTGCTACAAATGTATAACTTATACTGTTTGAATCTTTAGGACTCTTTGAGTTAAATTATCCATGTATAAATTATCTATGAATTATGATGAGACATTGTTGATAGGACTATTGAATCATGGAAAGTTCGTTTTAATTGTAGGTTGAGAATTTTGCTTGAGGACAAGCAAAAACTTAAGTGTGGGGGTATGTGATAAACCGTAAAAATAACATATTTTAATCCCACATTTAGCATACTTTTGGATGATTTATCCCTTGATTTTAGTAAAAAGGTGCTCTTAATCCTTTCTTTTCATGTTTTATACTCAGAAAAGCACCGGAGGATGGAAAGAACGAGAAACGGGCTTAAAACAGACCAAATCGGGCCAAAGCGAAAATTGACATGGCCTCGACTTGAGCCAACACAGCCGTGTCTCCCTGATAGACTAGAACACGGCGTGATCACGATTTACACGGGCGTGTCACCTCATTAAAAGTCTGAACACGGCCTAAAGACGATTCACACGGGCGTGTGCCATGACCGTGTCCCTGTCGTGGAGAAGAGCAATTTCACTCAAAAAATGATACTTAGGGGTAAAGAAACCTATTTCGAAAGCCTATATAAACACCCTAAGTATAACCTAGAAGAGGGGCGGTGAGCTAGGCCAAGGAGCCGAGCCAAAAAGATCAGATTTGTGGGAAACACGCGAAGATAGCCAGTTGATCCATCTCAAGAAGTCAGAATTCTACTCAAGACGGCGGATCTCTCCTTCAATTCCTTCAGGGGGTTTTAGGGATTTCTTATGTTTTGTTTTATCTTTTCTTCTGAGATGTTTTCTTTTATTATTATGAACTAAACCCTCAGATACCTGAGGGGGATGAAACTTAGATGAATCTTGTTATCGTTTGCTAAACTATATGATAAATATTTGACTTGTTCTTAATTATGTGTTCTTAATTCTTGTGTTGATATTTCTGGGATATTGATTCAAGTTTGATGTGCTTAGGTGGAGGAGCAAAAGTCCCTGCTTAAGAGTAGATCTAGCATAATTAAGCGGAGTTGATCGCGCGCCTAGAGATAGGGTGACGAGATTTTGCCGCATTAGGGTGAAACCTAATATGGGAGTCCATAGATCGAGTTAGTGCAATTCTAGGGGTTTTAATTAGAAAGAGATTTCAATTAATCAACCTAGGGTTAGACGTTATTCGCTTCTAGAGAGGGTTTAATATACATTAGGGAGTCTTACGGATCAAGTCAAGTGAATAAATCGTCTGCAGTTGAGTTAGATAACAAGTGAAGTCTAGGTGGATTCTTCCTAAGGGTATCGTCTTAATCAACTGAGTTTTTCCAACGGTATTTCCCCAATTCATTCTTTTTGTCTTTGCGTCTTTAGCTTAGTAGTTAGTTAAATTTAGATTAAATAACAACTTCACTTATTTTAGGCTAGATAATAAAAAGAAAGTTAGTATTAGTACTTTTGGTTCCTTTGGGTTCGACAATCCGGTCTTGCCTAAGCTATACTATTGTTCGATAGGTGCGCTTGCCTCAAATCGTTGTCATAGTTAGTTTCCAGGTTCGATCATTCTTTTTATAATTTTTGAGACTTTGACATCACGAAAACAACGATCAGTGCCCAGGCCATGTAACTCACTGTTTATGCTTCAGAACCACACGGGCGAGGCACACGGACGTGTGACCTGGCCATGTGCTAGGTTATTGGGTCCGAAAGTTAATTTCGAGGCCGTAAATGTTACTTAATCTTGATAATGGCTTCCTTAATGTACGAATAATTGAATTTGATTATATGAGAACTGTCTGATACTCTGAGACTGATCTGTGAGCAACATAATTATATGTGCACTATAATACTTACTCTGATATTGAATTGTCTTGTTTAATTGTGTAATAAGTTGGAATGACTGAATACGTACGGGTATTTGTGTTCTGTATTGGCATGTGTTGGGATATTGTGTACGGGGAAGTAGTTTGATCTAAAATCGTGGCTACACCACAATGAGTATTAATCTGATTCTGGCGCTTGTCGCATATTAATCTAGCAGCTAAGCTGCGTCTTTGTGAAAGTGTCAATGAACACTCTAAAGGTGTGCTAGGTTGGTTGGGCATTGAATGTCCATAATGGTGTGTTGGGATGACTGAAAACGGTGTGTAGCGGACGAAAATAGAAATGTTGCATCTGAATCTGATCCGTACCATATATGAACTGAAATTGCATATATATGTATATATGTAACTTATCTGCTCTGATCTGAACCGAAATTACTGCTATATCAAACCGAATCTCTAAATTTTAATTACTTTATAAATGAGTATTAATTGAATAAACTTTCTTTTACACACTGAGTTTACAACTCATTTTGTTATTGATTGGATTTCAGGTGGTCCCCAATCTTGATCGGGTTGGTGCCGCGGGAGCTCGGTCAAGCTTTTATTTTTCTTTTAAGCATTACTATTAGGGATTTTGGTATTATATGATGTTATGGTATTTGTGAAGATTATGTGTTTAATTAATTGTTGTGAAGGGTATTATGTGATGAATGGTTCATTTCAATTGCGTTATGGTAGTAGTAATTTTTAGTATTGATGATGTAGCTCTCCGAACTTGGTCTGGACGTCTAGGCCAGGTTTAGGGTATTACATTTAGTGGTATCAGAGCCAGGTTTGTCAACACTCGGACTGTGTTTGGGCTCATAATGTGTGAGAAAAATAGTTTAGTAATAACTTAGTACTTGTATTAATATGGAAACACTGAAACTTTAGTGAATGACCGAGCCTCTGACGTTGACCCTGTAAGTACTTCTGTTCTGTTACAGAAATTGTAATACCTAAACTGTTGTTTGGTTAAATGTTTTGATATGATCTAGTGAAATCATCCTATTGGATGTCTGAACTGATCTGTGTACTCTGACATTGTAGCTAGGTTGTCATAATGAGTTCTCATGGTAGTTGTGGACGCGTTATTCATAGACGCCGAGGAGGAGCTCGAGCAAAATCATCCTCTATGGGTAGTCTGCCCAATCTGGAGACCAGCGAGACTATTGGTACTCCCACTACTGAGACGGAGTCCCATACTTCGACGGCTGGGGACGACGCACTGTCCCAGGCCATGATTCGAGCATTGGAGAGGGTCGCAGGGACCCATTCGGGATCAGGAAGTCGAGGGTCAGTTACTGAACAACTCCGGTCGAATGGGGCTAAATTATTCAAGGGTGTCATAGGAGTCACTCCTACTATTGCTGAATATTGGCTCGAGACTACCAAGCGTATTATGGCATATCTTGACTGTACTCCCACTTAAAAATTGAGGGGTGTTGTGTCCCTACTCCAGGACGAAGCTTATTAGTGGTGGCTGAGAGTTGAACAAGGTGCTCAGCCCGAACAAGTTAACTGGGATTATTTCAAAAACGCCTTCCAAGGTAAGTATGTGGGGGCAAGTTATGTTGAGGCTCACCGACATGATTTTATGAGCCTAGTTTAGAGCGATCGATCTGTGGTTGAATATGAAGTCGAGTTTTTGCGATTGAGTAGGTATGCACGGACTTTGGTAGCGTCTGACTACGACAAGTGTGTGAGGTTTGTGGAAGGACTGAGATATGACCTGCGGATTCTAATAGCTCCTCAAAGGGAGCGGGTTTTTGCGGTCCTAGTTGAAAAAGCAAAGATAGTAGAAAAAGTGAAAGGCACTGAGCGCGAGCGGGGGGATCGTAAGAAGGATCAGAATAAGGTTAAGAGGGATTCGGGTCCCTCTGGCTTAGCTCAGCATTCTAAAAAGCGAGCGAGATTTGATAGGCCCTTAAGAGCCGAGGCACCAGTTGTAGTGATTGAGATTCAGTTTTGCGGTGATTGTGGGAAGCGC
The DNA here is from genome assembly GCA_025698515.1 of Gossypium sturtianum. Lineage (NCBI taxonomy): Eukaryota > Viridiplantae > Streptophyta > Magnoliopsida > Malvales > Malvaceae > Gossypium > Gossypium sturtianum. The sequence continues at coordinate 26,142,202 of CM046952.1, forward strand.
CATCTGGGCAAATGCTGGAGGAAGTTAGGAGCGTGTCTCTATTGTGGGTCGTTGGAGCATCGAGTTAGGGATTGCCCCTGTCGACCAGATCCAATGTCATCTGCAGCACAGATTCCGGTCCCAAATTATGTTCGGCCTCCGAGAGAGGTTCAACAACCATTCAGAGGTCGTGGTATTAGTAGGGGTGGTAATGGATCTGGGAGAGGATAGCAAACACTGGGTAGAGGTGCAGGTCAGGCTGAAGCTCATCAGCCGGCACTGGTTTATACGGCGAGACGCCGCGAGGAGAGCGATGATGCTGATGTCATTGTAGGTACCTTCTTTATTCATTTTTTTTTGTATTATGCTCTCATTGATATTGGCTCTACTCACTTGTACATAGCTAGTATTATTTCTGTAAATCTGGGTTTAACCGCTGAGAATACTACTAGAGAGTTTTCTGTGATTAGTCCTCTGGGTCAGTCAATTCGAGTTGACAGAGTATACAAGTGGGTACCCCTAAGCTCCAGGGTATGGTATTTCCAGCTGATTTAATGGATTTACCCTTTAATGAGTTTGATTTAATTATGGGAATGGATTTACTCATTGAGTATCGGGTCAGTCTAGACTGTGCAACTACTCTGAGATTGAATGAGAATGAAAAGGTGGTCATGGTTGGTGAGCGCCGAAATTACCTCTCTAATGTAATCTCTGCTTTTGTAACGGATAAGTTAGTCCGAAAGGGATGCGAGGCATACCTTGCTCACGTATTCGATTTTGCACCCGCAAAACTTTCAGTGGGAGATATCCACACTGTGAGGGAATTCCCAAACATATTTCCCGAGGAATTGCCCGGAGTACCTCTGGACAGAGAGGTGGAGTTTGGAATTTATCTGTTACCAGGTACTGCTCCGGTGTCTATTTCACCCTACCGCATGGCATCGAAAGAGTTGAGCGAGCTAAAAGTGCAGTTTCAGGAACTCCTTGATAGGGGATTCATTCGACCAAGTGTGTCTCTGTGGGGGCACCAGTGTTGTTTGTTAAGAAAAATGAGTCGATGAGGATGTGCATAGATTACCGGAAGTTAAACAAGTTGACAATCAAGAATAAGTACCCGTTACCAAGGATTGACGATTTGTTCGACCAGTTTCGAGGAGCATCCATTTTTTCCAAAATCAATTTGCCCTCCAGTTACCATCAGCTCAAAGTCAATGAGACTGATATGTACAAAACTGCCTTCAGGACTCGTTACGGACATTACGAGTTCCTGGTGATGCCTTTCGGTTTAACGAATGCCCCGGCGGTGTTTATAGATTTAATGAACCAGGTCTTCCAACCGTACTTGGATCAATTTGTTGTGGTTTTTATCGATGATATTTTGATCTACTCTAACACTGAAACTGAGCATGATAATCATCTTCGCATTGTACTTCAGATACTCTGAGAAAAATAGTAATATGTCAAGTTTAGTAAGTGCGAGTTTTGGTTGCAAGAAGTCACTTTTCTGGGTCACGGGGTGACGCTAGAAGGGATCCGAGTTAATCCCAAGAAAATAAAAGCTATTGTTGAGTGGAAACAGCCAAAAAATGTAACTGAGCTTCATAGCTTCCTAGGTTTAGCCGGTTACTACCGAAGGTTCGTCGAAGGATTTTCTCTGATTGTGTTACCTCTGATGAAGTTGCTGCGTAAGAATGCTCCATTTTGTGTAGTCCGAGGTACAACCATCTAGCTTCGATAAACTCAAGTCCATTTTGACACAAGCCCCTGTCTTAGTTCAACTGGAATCGGGTCAGGAGTTTATGGTATACAGTGATGCTTCACATGTCGGGTTAGGATGTGTACTCATGCAAGATGGTAATGTGGTCGCATATGCATCACGGTAGCTTAAGAAACACAAGCGGAACTACCCTACGCACGATCTTAAACTGGCTACGGTTGTGTTTGCTTTGAAAATCTGGAGACATTATCTGTATGGTGAAAGGTGTTGTAACATCCTAGAGTTTGGGGTTCTGCATTTAATATGTGTTGTGTGTTTATGCTATGCTCTGTGTGTTAATTTGGTGTGTTTGGGGGTCCCGGGAAGGCTCGGGGTTAAGCCTAAGCCTTGGTGAAAATTTTATTTTTAGGCAATATAGGGGAGAGCTAGCTGAGGTAGGTCTTAAGGGTATTTAATTGTGTGTGGATGACACAAGTAAAGAATTTGTAAAGTGGAAGAGATGCACTACTTAGAGTGCTTGAAGAGGCGTCACAACGGAGAAGCTGCAAAGGAAAGGGTTTCAAGTCGCGTCGTCAGCAATGTGGAGTTTTGTTTTTCCGTTTAATGAGCTTGGGTGGTGGAGTTTGGCTAGGACACTTCAAGGGGGAGTGTTGAACGAGTCAAATAATTGGAAAGGGTGGCCATGAGTGAAAGGTGGAGTTTGAATTGTTCAAACTATTTTGAATGGGTGAACAAGAGTGAATTTAGGAGGAAAGTAAGGGATTTTCAAGTGGGTGGAGGTAATGGCCGATTGTGGGAAGCTTGAGAAGGGGGAGAGGTTTCGGTTGGGGTCTAGTAGTGTGTGTGCCGAAAATCTTTTGGGCCTTAGGTTTTTCTCCCTTTTCTTTTGGAGTATATTCGGTCTTTGAAGGGGGTGTTGAGTGCCGACTTTTGTCAAGTTCTTGAGCTTTCTTTGTGTTCTTTTTCTTCCTCCTTTCATTTGGTTCTCCTATTTTTCTCAAAGCCGAAATCAACTTTGGTACATTTCTTCTTCACCAAAACCGTAGCTCTCTATCTCTCATTACTATTCCTCTTCATCTTTTCCTTTTCAACCGAAACTCTCATCCCATTTCTTTGCTTCATCTTTCTTTTGTTCTTTTGAGTGCTAGCCGAAACATTCTCTCTTCCTCACTTTTCTTCTAGTGTTCTCTCCTTAAGCCGCATGTTTCCACTTGTTCCATCGAAACCTTCTTACCATCATTCTTTGCCAATAGCCGAAATTTAACCTCCTTTCTTCTTGTTTAGCCGATCGATCATTCTCATCTATTACTTCTCCTGTGCCGAATCTTTTTGTGTGTCAATCGGGTTTTGTTTCTGAAGGTAAGAAGCGATTCTCTTTGTCTTTTCTTTTCTTCCTTTCGGTTTTGTATGGCCAAAGCTGAATGGCTAGGTTGCATGGCGTTTATACCCTGGTTAACCCTCCTTTCTTTTTCTCTTCTCTTGTTGGGACATTACTTCGAGAATATCCATTAGCCGAGCGATTGTAGTCCAAAGTCGAAGGGTCTGTGATTGCCGAATCGGATCACTCTAATCGGGTTCTTAAGCCAAGTCTGCTAACGTTCGGTTTCTGTTGATCTAGGTAAGCGACTTCTTTGATACGAGTATCTATCCTTTCATTTTTTTTCATTACTTTAACCTGGTTCTCTAATCAAGATCTGTCATGGATTCGAATGCCAGTCAAAGGAAGGAAGGGGTCGGACCCGTAGTCTCAGCCCCTAAGTTCAAGAAACGATCTGTATCGGCAGTACGAGACTGGCCACCGGGTTGTGGACCGGCTTCAAAGCAGATTAGGCAGATAGCCGTCGTCCCTGCAAACGAGAGTGTCGACGTAGAAAGCATAGTATTGCGTGTTATCAGGTGTGTAAAATATTCACACTCTGTTATTAATGTGTATTATTAACTATTTGGGCTGAAATGCCGAAGTGATTGAATAGAAAGTCGTTATACCCTTATGGGTAAAGCTGGGGATACCAGGTAAGTGACTATAACGTTCCATTAATGGGTATGAAAATGTATGCTGCAATCTGTCACTATGATGAGAGCATGTGCATTCATTTGATTTATATGTTCTGCATAGGTATGGGTTATGATGCGAAAGGGGAAGTATTGGAGACTGTCACAGTGGTTTGGTACCACAAGTGGGTTGGCCCCACATATATCTGATTCAGTGACCATGTCTCGGTGGCTTGGTGCCACGGTGGTTTAATACCACGTATATATATATATATATCTATGATTTAGTGACTCGTCCCAGTGGTTTGGTACCACAGTGGGTTGGCCCCACATATATTCATCAGGGATTGTCACGGTGGTTTGGTACCACGGTGGGTTGGCCCCACGTATGTTAATAGTGACTCGGTCACCAGTGGCTTGGTACCACATATGAGGCGTGTAGTGGATGCAAGGTTGATTGTAAAAATCCCCACGGTGTGTTGGGCTGGTACGGGTGGCGTGTAGAGGATGGAAAAATTAGGTTGGGCTGGGATGCATTCTATTCATATTTGTGTATGCTATACTGAGTGGGCCAAGACCCAATGTGCGATTGTGGGATTGAAATCATTTAAGTGACATAAAGGGATTTACACACTGAGTCTTGGTGACTCACCCCTCTGCCTAATGCTGCAGGTAATCAGTAGATCGTGGATCAGGGAGCCGAGGCGGACTCGTGGAGGCCATCAAATGTTCTTTTCGTAAATTCGTTTCCTTTCTACAAATAATTTTAATTGGGGATTTTGTTATGTAATAAGGCCTTCTTAAGTTAATATTTGGTTCTTCTTAGTTATTATTTATTAAGATATGACATTATTATATTTTAACACGGAAGTTAAGATGGAGTTTTCAAAACATAAGTATCATAAAACAACCGTTTTCTTTCAAGCGCCAACAAAGATAACAAATTTCGATTAACCCAACTCGGAAATCTTTCTTAAACCTACAAATCACTTATTTTATTATATCACCTAAAATGAAAAGTTTCAAACCTTTGGTCTTTCTTTAAAATTTCCAAAGTCCTTTTTACAACCTTTCCCTGTGACATTCTAGATCTGGTCGTAACGTCTAGACCGGGTTTGGGGTGTTACAATTTTGGTATCAGAGCCTAGGTTGCAAAACTTGGTTGTGGAATGGGTTCAACAATGTTTTATAAGGTCGATTTAAAATGTTATTGAAGGAAATGTTTTAGTTAGAGTATGGCACTCGAGTCTACCGGCACCCGATCCACGCGGTAAGTGTTCTAATTGTTGGTTGTTTTGCATGGAATAATTATGCTATGTTATGATTACTAGAGTTAAGAGATTCAAACTTTAGAGACTGAAACCTCTAGGTATAGATATGAATCTGCGAGAATTACTTTTGAATGCTTTTTCTCATAAGACTGCCCGGTAATAAATAGTGAAAAAAAGTACTAATCCATAAAATTCTTAATCAGATTAAGTCGTATCAGTAGCCATGAGTACTAAGGGGCATGGACGTGTTGTGTGTGGTCGTGGTAGAGGCCGGAATGTTGGGTCTGAACCCTTAGAATCTGGACATGGGTCAAAAAGTGATGCACCGGCACCGTCAGCTGCGGAAGCAGAATTTCAGGATCAAACAAGTGGAGACGATGCTGTGTCTAAAGCAATGTTACGTGTATTGGAGAGAGTTGCTGGAGCGAGCACGGGTTTGAGGGCTCAAAAATCTATGTCTGAACGACTCCGAGCCAATGGAGCGAAAATGTTTAGGGGCGTTTCTGGCATAGCTCCTAATGTAGCTGAGTATTGGCTAGAAGCAGTTGAGCGTATTATGGATGATCTTGACTTTACGGTGGAGGAGAAGCTGAAAGGAGTGGTGTCTCTTCTTTGGGACGAGGCGTATCAGTGGTGGCTCACGGTCAGGGATGGTATAGTGGCTGACCGTATTACCTGGGATTTCTTCAAGACAGTATTCCAGGGGAAATACATTGGATCAAGTTATGTGGACGCGCAGCGTAAGGCATTTCTAAATTTGGTTCAGGGAAATAAGTCAGTAGCTGAGTATGAGGCAGAATTTTTATGTCTTAGTCGTTATGCCCGGGGTATTGTTGCCACAGACCATGAGCGTTGTGTTCGATTTGAGGATGGTCTGAGGGACGAGTTTGCAGTCTTGATAGCTCCGCAAATGAGAAAGAGAATTTGCTGTTTTAGTGGAAAAGGCTAAGATAGCTGATGAGGTGAAGCGGTCCAAAGCGCGTAATCAAGATAGGGATAGAGGAAGAAATAAAAGGAATTTTGGATCGCTCGGTCACCGGGGGATTTCGTAAGAGGCCTAGGTTGGATGGGCCGAGTGGTACTCTGAGACCATTATTGATAGTGGGCCTCAGAGGTGTGCTAGATGCGGTAAATTTCATTCAGGTGAGTGTTGGACGAGTAATAGAGGATGTTTCAGGTGTGGGTCTACTGATCATTGGGTAAGAGACTGTCCACAGGAGTTGGGTAGAGTGCGACCAGTAGTACAGGGTTACGCTCAGCCGGGTAGAGGTGGCCAGCAACCACAGAGAGGTAGTGGTCCAGCTAGAAGGGGTAATGGTTTCGGTCGTGGACGTGGAGCACCGGGCAGAGGTGCTGGGAACACAGATGCGAGACAGCCTGGGTTGGTCTATGTAGCTAGACGTCGAGAGGAGGGCGATGCACCGGACATCATAATCGGTACGTTTCTTATTTATGGGTTGCCTTATACTGCACTGATTGATATAGGATCAACACATTCTTATGTTGCTAGTACTATATCGGGAACTCTGAACATAGACTCTGAGATTGCTTCTAGGGAGATGACTGTACTTAGCCCTTTAGGACAATCTGTAGTGCTGAATAAACTCTTTAGGAGGGTGCCTTTAGAGGTTCAAGGGATGGTTTTCCCTGCTGATCTGATGGAACTGCCGTTCGGGGAGTTCGATTTAATCTTAGGGATGGACTGGCTAGTGAAGTATCGAGCAAACTTGGATTGTGCTACCAAGCGCATGGTGTTAAGGACTCCTGAAGATGATGAGGTGGTGGTGATAGGTGAAAGGAGGAACTACTTGTCTAATGTAGTGTCCGCTTTAAAGGCTGAAAGAATGGTGAGGAAAGGATGTGAGGCATTCATAACTTTTGTTTGTGCTCTGGAGGCCAAGGAATTAACTATGGGGGATGTTAGAACAGTGAAACAGTTCTCTGATGTTTTCCCAGAAGAGCTTCCAGGATTACCTCTGGATCGCGAGGTGGAATTCGGTATTGATCTTCTTCTGGGGATAGTGCCCGTGTCTATTGCCCCATATAGAATGGCGCCGGAGGAGTTGGTGGAATTAAAAGCCCAAATTCAGGAACTGTTGGATCGGGGTTTTATCCGACCGAGTGTGTCACCTTGGGGAGCGCCGGTGCTATTCGTTAAGAAGAAGGACGGATCAATGCGTATGTGCATTGACTACTGTCAGTTGAATAGGTTGACCATCAAGAATAAATACCCACTGCCGAGGATTGACGATTTGTTCGATCAACTGAAGGGGGCTTCAGTCTTCTCGAAGATAGATTTGAGGTCGGGATATCATCAGCTTAAGGTCAAGGAAGCGGATATTCATAAGAAGGCTTTCAGGACTCGCTATGGTCACTACGAATTTCTAGTGATGCCGTTTGGGTTGACCAATAAACCAGCAGCGTTTATGGACATGATGAATCGGGTATTCCAACCCTATCTGGACCGGTTTGTTGTGGTATTTATAGACGATATCCTGGTTTATTCAAAATCGGAGGAGGAGCATGATTCGCATCTTCTGGTGGTGTTACAAATTCTGAGAGAGAAATAGCTGTACGCCAAATTCAGTAAGTGTGAATTTTGGCCAAGTGAAGTTACCTTTCTGGGCCATGTTGTGTCTGCTGAGGGGATTAGGGTTGATCCCCGAAAAATTGAAGCTGTGTTGGACTGGAAGCCGCCTAAGTCGGTGGCGGAGATTCGGAGTTTTCTTGGTCTGGCTGGGTATTATAGAAGGTTTGTTGAGGGGTTCTCATTTATTGCGGCACCATTAACCAAGTTGTTGCGGAAAGGGGTACCATTTGTCTGGTCTGATAAGCAACAGGAGAGTTTTGAGAAGTTGAAAAGAATCTTGACGGAAGCTCTAGTGTTGATACAGCCTGAGGCCGGGAAGGAATTTGTTGTTTATCATGATGCATCGCATACGGGTTTGGGATGTGTGTTGATGCGGAAGGAAGGTGGTAGCATATGCGTCTCGGTAGTTGAGACCACATGAGGTGAATTATCCCACGCATGATCCGGAATTGGCCGCGAGAGTGTTTGCTTTGAAGATCCGGAGGCATTATCTGTATGGGGAGAAGTCCGTTATTTATACTGATCACAAGAGCCTAAAATATCTCCTTACCCAGAAGGAGTTGAATTTAAGGCAGCGGAGATGGATCAAATTGTTAAAATATTATGATTGCTCGATCGAGTACCACCCGGGTAAAGCTAACGTGGTGGCGGATGCACTAAGTCGTAGGGTGATCTCTGAATTGAGAGCAATGTTTGCTCATCTCAGCTTATATGATGATGGAAGTTTATTAGCTGAGCTTCAAGTGAAGCCTTCTTGGGTCAGTCAGATTAAAGAGAAGCAGTTGGCTGATGAGTCGTTAAATTCGAAGTTTCTATTAGGAGCAGGTGATGGGATAACGGATTTCAGTGTGAATAGTGATAGGGTATTATGTTTCCGAGGAAAGACTTGTATGCCAAAAGATCTTAAGTTGAGATGTAAGATCCTACAGGAAGCGCATAGTAGCCCATACGCTATGAATCCTGGAGGAAGTAAGATGTATCGGGATCTGCGGGAACAGTTTTCGTGGCCGGGTCTGAAGCGGGAAGTAACCGAATTGGTGAGTAAATGCTTGACATGTCAGCAGGTGAAAGCAGAGCATCAGTTGCCTTCGGGGTTGTTGCAGCCAGTGAAAATCCCACAGTGGAAGTGGGAAAGGATCACGATGGACTTTTTTAGTGGGCTACCTCTTACGCCTACTAAGAAGGATTCGGTATGGGTGATTGTTGATCGATTGACAAAGTCCGCTCATTTCATACCAGTTCGTGTTGACTACTCTCTACAGAAATTAGCCAAGCTGTATGTAGCAGAGGTTGTAAGGTTGCATGGGGTACCAGTGTCTATCATATCAGACAGAGACCTCAAGTTTACATCGAGGTTCTAGAAAGCGTTACATCAAGCGTTGGGTACAAGATTGGATTTCAGCACCGCGTTTCATCCATTGACTGTTGGTCAGTTAGAGAGGGTAATTCAGATCTTGAAAGATATGTTGAGGGGCTGTGTCTTAGACTTTAGGGGTAGTTGGGAGGAGTTTCTACCGTTGGCAGAATTCGCATACAACAATAGCTATCAGTCTAGTATTCAGATGGCACCGTATGAAGCGTTGTATGGTCGAAAGTGTCGCACTCCTACTTGCTGGACAGAGTTGGGTGAGCGTCAGATGTTGGGTTCTGATTTGGTTTCGGAGACAGAAGAGAAAGTTAAGTTGATTCAAACTCGGTTGAAGGAAGCGTCCGACAGGCAGAAGCCCTATGCTGATCTGAAGCGTAAGGACATAGAATTTGTAGTAGGTGACTGGGTTTACTTAAAGGTATCACCGTGGAAGAAAGTTCTAAGGTTTGGACGGAAGGGTAAACTGAGCCCCAGGTTCATCGGGCCTTATCGTGTGTTGAAGCGTGTGGGACCGGTAGCCTATTAGCTCGAGCTACCATCAGAATTAAGTCAGATTCATAATGTGTTTCATGTTTCGATGCTAAGGCGCTACCGTTCGGATCCATCTCATATTGTGCTAGTGGAAGAAATCAACGTAAGGCCTGACCTATCCTTTGAAGAGGAACCAGTTCAAATTTTGGATCGTGGCGTTAAGGTTTTGTGAAGGAAGGCAGTTCCGTTAGTTAAGGTGTTGTGGCGGAATCACGGGTCAGAGGAAGCTACGTGGGAGCCAGAAGATGTGATGTGACAGCAATACCCTCATCTCTTCTGATCAGGTAAAATTTCGAGGCCGAAATTTCTTTAAGGGGGGTAGAACTGTAACATCCTGGAGTTTGGGGTTCTGCATTTAATATGTGTTGTGTGTTTATGCTATGCTCTGTGTGTTAATTTAGTGTGTTTGGGGGTCCCGGTAAGGCTCGGGGTTAAGCCTAAGCCTTGGTGAAAATTTTATTTTTAGGCAATATAGGGGAGAGCTAGCTGAGGTAGGTCTTAAGGGTATTTAATTGTGTGTGGATGACACAAGTAAAGAATTGGTAAAGTGGCAGAGAGGCGCCAGTTAGAGTGCTTGAAGAGGCGTCACAAGGGAGAAGCTGCAGAGGAAGGGGTTCAAGTCGCGTCAAAGAATGTGGAGTTTTGTTTTTCGTCTAATGAGCTTGGGTGGTGGAGTTTGGCTAGGACACTTCAAGGGGGGAGTGTTGAATGAGTCAAATAATTGGAAAGGGTGGCCACGAGTGAAAGGTGGAGTTTGAATTGTTCAAACTATTTTGAATGGGTGAACAAGAGTGAATTTAGGAGGAAAGTAAGGGATTTTCAAGTGGGTGGAGATAATGGCCGGTTGTGGGAAGCTTGAGAAGGGGGAGAGGTTTCGGTTGGGGTTTAGTAGTGTGTGTGCCGAAAATCCTTTGGGTCTTAGGTTTTTCTCCCTTTTCTTTTGGAGTATATCCGGTCTTTGAAGGGGGTGTTGAGTGCCGAATTTTGTCAAGTTCTTGAGCTTTCTTTGGGTTCTTTTTCTTCCTCCTTTCATTTGGTTCTCCTATTTTTCTCAAAGTCGAAATCAACTTTGGTACATTTCTTCTTCACCAAAACCGTAGCTCTCTTTCTCTCATTACTATTCCTCTTCATCTTTTCCCTTTCAAACGAAACTCTCATCCCATTTCTTTGCTTCATCTTTCTTTTGTTCTTTTGAGTGCTAGCCGAAACATTCTCTCTTCCTCACTTTTCTTCTAGTGTTCTCTCCTTAAGCCGCATGTTTCCACTTGTTCCATCAAAACCTTCTTACCATCATTCTTTGCCAATAGCTGAAATTTAACCTTCGTTCTTCTTGTTTAGCCGATCGATCATTCTCATCTATTACTTCTCCTGTGCCGAATCTTTTTGTGTGCCAGTCGGGTTCTGTTGCTGAAGGTAAGAAGCAATTCTCTTTGTCTTTTCTTTTCTTCCTTTCGGTTTTGTATGGCCAAAGCCAAATGGCTAGGTTGTATGGCGTTTATACCCTGGTTAACCCTCCTTTCTTTTTCTCTTCTCTTGTTGGGACATTACTTCGGGAATCTCCATTAGCCGAGCGGTTGTAGTCCAAAGCCGAAGGGTCTGTGATTGCCGAATCAGATCACTCTAATCGTGTTCTTAAGCCAAGTCTGCTAACGTTCGGTTTCTGTTGATCTAGGTAAGCGACTACTTTGATACGAGTATCTATCCTTTCATTTTTTTTCATTACTTTAACCTGCTTCTCTTATCAAGATCTGTCATGGATTCGAATGCCAGTCAAAGAAAGGAAGGGGTCGGACCGTAGTCTCACCCTTAAGTTCAAGAAACGATCAGTATCGGCGATGCGAGGCCCCACCACCGTTGTGGACCACTTTCAGCAGCACTAGGCAGATAGCCGTCGTCCCTGCTAACGGGAGTGTCGACGTAGAAAGCATAGTATTACGTGTTATCAGGTGTGTAAAATATTCACACTCTGTTATTAATGTGTATTATTAACTGCTTAATGAAAAGCCAAGTGATGAATAGAAAGTTGTTATACCCTTATGGGTAAAGTGAGGATACGGTAAGTGACTATAACGTTCCATTAATGGGTATGAAAATGTATACCGTAATCTGTCACTATGATGAGAGCATGTGCATTCATTTGATTTGTATGTTCTGCATGGGTTTGGGTTATGATGCGAAAGGGGAGTATTGGACCGCCACAGCGGGTTTGGTACCACAAGTGGGTTGGCCCCACATATATCCGATTCGATGACCATGTCTCGGTGGCTTGGTGCCACGGTGGTATAATACCACGTATATATATATCTATGATTTAGTGACTCGTCCCAGTGGTTTGGTACCACAGTGGGTTGGCCCCACATATATTCATTAGGGATCGTCACGGTGGTTTGGTACCACGGTGGGATGGCCCCACGTATGTTAATAGTGACTCGGTCACCAGTGGCTTGGTGCCACGTATGAGGCGTGTAGCGGATGGAGGGTTGATTGTAGAAATCCCCACGGTGTGTTGGGCTGGTACGGGTGGCGTGTAGAGGATGGAAAACTTAGGTTTGGCTAGGATGCATTCTATTCATATTTGTGTATGCTATACTGAGTGGGCCAAGGCCCAATGTGCGATTGTGGGATTGAAATCATTTAAGTGACATAAGGGGATTTACACACTGAGTCTTGGTGACTTACCCCTCTGCCTAATGATGCAAGTAATCAGTATATCGTGGATCAGGGAGCCGAGGCGGACTCGTGGAGGCCATAAAATGTTCTTTTCGTAAATTCGTTTCCTTTCTACAAATAATTTTAATTGGGGATTTTGTTATGTAATAAGGCCTTCTTAAGTTAATATTTGGTTCTTCTTAGTTATTATTTATTAAGATATGACATTATTATATTTTAACACGGAAGTTAAGATGGAGTTTTCAAAACATAAGTATCATAAAACAACCGTTTTCTTTCAAGCGCCGACAAAGATAACAAATTTCGATTAACCCATTTCGGAAATCTTTCTTAAAACTACAAATCACTGTTTTTATTAAATCACCTAAAATGAAAAGTTTCAAACCTTTGGTCTTTCTTTAAAATTTCCAAAGTCCTTTTTACAACCTTTCTCTGTGACGTTCCAGTTCTAGTTGTAACGTCTAGACCGGGTTTGGGGTGTTACAGGTGTATTATTTACACCGATCACAAGAGTCTCAAATATTTGTTAACCAAAAAGAGTTAAATCTTCAGCAGCTTCGATGGGTTGAGTTACTTAAAGATTTTGATTGTGTTATGATAGAAGTAATTTTTAGTATTGATGATGTAACTCTCCGAACTTGGTTTGGACGTCTAGGCTGGGTTTAGGGTGTTACATTTAGTGGGCGTGTGAGAATCTGCAGTAATTAGAGTTCTGTGTCTCTAGTTCTATGCTCTGCTTCGGTGTTTAAGGTCTGAAGTTCGAATGGTATCGTTAAAAGTTTTGTTATTTTTTTCTAAAACATCCTTTATCAATGTGTTATGTAGTTAAGTGCAATTCTGGGTAAATAGGTGCCAAATGAGCTTGTTGGTTCACTGGTTAAGCATCTATCTGTATTCTGTATGGTTTCGAGTTCGAGTCCCATCGTATGCATTAGGAAGTATTTTTTTGCAAATGCCGGAAGGAGGTGGTTTGCTTAAAATAGTCTAAAGAATTTCTATCGTACATTCTTCTTTGTTTTCTTTTCCTCTAAGTTTAATTTCTTTTATGGTTCTCCTTCTTTTCTTTTATTTTTCCTTTTTCAGTATTCAATTCTGCGTTAATTGGGAGTTCTTCTTTGCCTGTAAAGTCAACTGTGCGATTATTGAGTGAGGATGTTGCAAGAGACGTTATTCCGCCGTGTTAGTCTGATTTCTCCTTTTTCGTGCGAGTTTCCGGGTAGTCTCCGCGTTGTTTCTCCGTAAAAGCGAAACTAGGTACGTACCAGAAACCTTAATTTTGGAAGTTCGATTGTCGAAAATGGTGGCTATTGATGCCACACAGCCGGGCACACGGGCGTGTGTCCAGGCCGTGTGAGACACAAAGCCTGGTGGCAGGCCATGTGGGTGACCTTCTAACTCACTGTTCATTGACTTGGGGCCACACGGCCAAGGCACACGGGCGTGTGTCTAGGCTGTGTGAGGCCATATTGGTACAGGGTTCACACGGGCAAGGGACACGGGCGTGTGTCCAGGCCGTGTAAGTCACTGATTGTGGTACAAGACCACACGACCAGGGACACGGGCGTGTGTCCAGGCCGTGTAACACACTGTCTGTGGTAGAAAACAACACAGCCAGGGACACGGGCGTGTACCCAGGCCGTGTGAGTCACACGGGCAGGGACATGGGCGTGTGCCTAGGCCATGTAACTCATTGTTTATGCTTCGAAACCACACGGGCGAGGCACGCGGATGTGTGACCTGGCCATGTGGCAGGTTATTGGGCCCAGAAGCTGATTTCGAGGCTGTAAATGTTACTTAATATTGATAATGGCTTCCTTAATGTACGAATAACTAAATTTGATTATATGAGAACTGTCTGATACTCTAAGACTGATTTGTGAGCAACATAATCATATGTGCACTATAATACTTACTCCGATATTGAACTGTCTTGTTTAATTGTGCAATGAGTTGGAATGACTGAATACATATTACGGGTATTTGTGTTCTGCATTAGCATGTGTTGGGATATTGTGTAGGGGGAAGAAGTCTGCTCTGAAATCATGGCTACGCCACAATGAGTATTACTCTGATTCTGGTGCTTGTCGCATATTAATCTAGCAGCTAAGCTGCGCCTCTGTAAAAGTGTCAATGAACACTCTAAAGGTGTGCTAGGTTAATTGGGCATTGAATGCCCATAATGGTGTGTTGGGATGACCAAAAACGGTGTGTAGCGGACGGAAATAGAAATGTTGCATCTGAATCTAATCCGTACCATATATGAACTGAAATTGCATATATATGTATATATGTAACTTATCTGCTCTGATCTGAACCGAAATTACTGCTATATCAAACCGAATCTCTAAATTTTAATTACTTTATAAACGAGTATTAATTGAATAAACTTTCTTTTACACACTGAGTTCACAACTCATTTTATTATTGATTGGATTTCAGGTGGTCCCCAGTCTTGATCGGGTTGGTGCCGCGGGGGCTCGGTCAAGCTTTTATTTTTCTTTTAAGCATTACTATTAGGGATTTTGGTATTCTATGATGTTATGGTATTTGTGAAGATTATGTGTTTAATTAATTGTTGTGAAGGGTATTATGTGATGAATGGTTCATTTCAATTGCGTTATGGTAGTAATAATTTTTAGTATTGATGATGTAGCTCTCCGAACTTGGTCTGGATGTCTAGGCCGGGTTTAGGGTGTTACAATAAATGAAAGAAGTCTAAGAAAATAAAAATAAAAAAACTAAAAAAAACAATAAAAAAAACATAAAAATAAAAGAGAAAACTAAAAAGAAAACAAATAAGCTCAATGATCTTCATCGTCAGAGGCATCGGTATCATGAGTCGCCTGCGCTAAAGAGGATATATGGAGGTGCTGATAGATCTGCTACAATGTTGCATTAATACTGTCGAAACTCTGAAAGCAGTGTTGCTCGAAGCGAGTGAACCGCTCGGAGAGGTCCGCTAAGGTAGTAGCAGATGTAACAGGATGGTGACTCGAAGGTGGATAATAAGGTGGATCCTCGTGATGGAAGGGGACATCATCCGTGAAGTCCTCAGGCTCATCCTGAGGATCAGAATGAGATAATCGGTACTGAGGAGGATCCACTCCACGAAGTCGCTCAATCATCCTAATATGGCTTATGCTCGATAGTCCCTACAGGGACATCTAGC
This sequence comes from Gossypium sturtianum, assembly GCA_025698515.1. Classification (NCBI taxonomy): domain Eukaryota; kingdom Viridiplantae; phylum Streptophyta; class Magnoliopsida; order Malvales; family Malvaceae; genus Gossypium; species Gossypium sturtianum. The sequence goes on from CM046952.1 coordinate 26,157,490, forward strand.
CTACTAGTGTAAGTGAGGAAGACTGCTCCGGTGTGTCAAGGAGACTTAGGTGACATGTGAGTCTAGTCATATAAAGGCCTAAATAGATAGGACCCTTCTTGCTCCACTCTATCTGATGGTGAAAGGCGAAAGAGATGAAGTAGGCTAAATCGAAAATATGCCCCGTGGCCAAGCTCCAAAGGAAATAAGCATCGGTGGGCCAAGATGGCATGAATATATCTCAAAGCCAGAGGTAGCAAAGTCGCCTTCGAGCGACTCACGTCATTAGGCGTCGTACTCGCCGTGAGGTCTACCCAGCAAAGAGATGGCAAGTAGTGGATGTACCGGTATAACCGGAGAAAGCTCTCGGCACTTATGAACTGAGCAGTGTGTAGTCCCAATGCAGCTCCGAACTCTAGGACACTCAAATGGTGTGCCGTACCATCGAGTCTGAAAGTGATGGTGCCCAGCTCGTCATGGGTCGTCATCACCTGCTGAAGGATAAATGTAGAACAAAACTCCAAATTCAGATCCATGTATGTGGGCTCGATGATAGAGAAAACCGGTCCCACGGGGCTATGGCAATGATGGCGCGCACGCTATCAGCTAATTGGACTTGCTCCAAAGCAGCCCAATCAATACACCGGCCTAAGCCGAGTGGCCTCAGTTGAAGAAGCTGATATAAGTCCTCTTGGGGACCCTGTGAAAAATAGAGGTACGAATGGCATGCCTCAACGGAAGCGCCCAAAGAAGAGGTCATGCCAGGGGTCTTCCGCTTTTTTGAAGCGGGGACAGCGACCTTAGATTTGTTGCGTGTGTTCGTCATTGTGTCCCTGCAAGAAAAATGACCAAATAACAATTTAGTATTCAAAGCATGAGTACGAATCAACACAATGAGTCAATTTAAATAAGCACAAAACGAAACTTGAATGCAACTGAATTCCAAAATCATAAAATCGAACACTCAGCTAAAAAGAATATAGTTGAATCTAACCGTCATATACAAGGAGCAACAAGAAGAATATAATAATAAGAAATAAAAGAATAATAATAGGAGAAAACAAAACCCTAGCATAATAATAAATTAAAAAAATGAATTATCAAATCTTAACATAATTTCAGAAATATCAAAATGACTTATGATCATAACCAAAAATAAAACTAAGTAATAATCATAATAATAATGACTGAAAACATAAATCAACAAAAATACGATAGCTAAAATAAAAATAATAAATAGAAGACTAAAACTAATAAACAGAATAATAATAACAATAAAGGCAATAGTAAAAAATAAAAATAAAAATAAAATAGTAATAATGTCCAGAACTAAATTAAAAATAAACACAAAATCAAATTAAAGAAACTAAATAAACAAAAATAAATAATAAGAAATAAGAACTAAAAATTAATAAAATAAAATAAAAATAGGGCAAAAGGGGAAACCGATGGAGGACAGTGGCCGAAGGTTCGCGCAGCGTTGAAGGTGCGGTGCAAAGGAGAGGAGAGGGTCAAAGGGGGTGGCCGGTTCGTATGTGGCTCGACAATGGTAGAAAAAGGAAAAATGAAGAAGGGGGTCGAGGTGGTGTGCGAAAGGTGGGCTGCAACGAGGGGATAGGGGCTCGAATAGGGGGCGACGAGGTGAGGGGGCGGGAGAGGGGGATGATAGTGCGTGGCTCAAAAGGTGAGGAGAGGGGGTGTGCGCTGAAGAGGGAAAGGGGGAGTAGAGAAGAAGGAAAAGAGAGACAACGACCACTAAAGGGTGCGATCAACGGGGGTGGCCGGACTGGTAGAGAGTGTAACACCCCTAACCTGTAACCATCGCCGGTTTAGGGTTAAGAGGCATTACCAAACAATCGGAGACTTTTACAAACATTTCACATCAGAAAGTATAACGTCATCAAATCATAGCAGAATACAAGCATATAGTCCCTTAATGAGGCCTACGAGACCTTAAACATGCATTAGAAATGGGTCGGGACTAAACTGGAATCATACAAAATTTTTCTGAAAATCAAACATTTTTCAAAGTTACAGAGGTCACACGCTCGTGTGGGCAGGCCGTGCGCCTCACACGGCCTCAGACACGCCCATGTGTCCGAGCCGTGTCAAAACAGGGCATACATACTGACTTGTCCACACGGCCTGAGACACGCCCGTGTGCCTCACCCGTGGTCGAGCCTGACTTGCATCACACGGCCAGTCACACACCCGTGTGTCCAGCCCGTGGTTGAGTCTGACTTATTCTGAAATACAACCACGAAGGACACGGTTGAGCCACACGCCCGTGTGCTCAACCGTGTGGGCAAATATAGGCCATTTGCAAGGCCAAAATGCCACCCACACTTTGGGTTAACCCTACAAGCACATACAAGCATCATTTTATATACCAATGGCAACCAAAACATACCAAATTGTACATCATTTCTACCCATACATAAACATCACAAACACACCAACTTAGGTACCATTTAGCTCAACTAGATCACAAGCATTTCTATACAAGTTTCATCCATAATCTTACCATCATAATATATCATCTTCTCATCAATAAAATACCAACCTTGCTTCATCAACATATCATAATTTTGGTCATCTCAATAGTCATCAAACCATACCAAAACTAAACATCATAAAACATGACTACTCATTCACATTATGTCATTATCTAGCCATACCACATGGCTACTTATACACCTTTCAAAACATAACCATATCAACTAGACTATACATGCCATACTTAATATATACATTATCATAAAGTACCAAAATGTGATTGGATAGTGTGATGACGATCCACAACGATCCCCGAGCCTTTCGTAGCTTTAACGATCTATAAAACAAAGCAAACACATACAAAGTAAGCTTTCCAAAAGCTTAGTAAGCCATATACAAATAAACTTATCATAAAACATTCTTAACATATCAAATACATACTCATTAGTATATCACATATGTAAATTCATAATTCTCCTTTGGCTCATTGGTTTAGCCATTGCATAACAACTAGTCATATCTCCAAGTATCTCTTTTGTACATAACACATTCATACCTATATCACATTTTGTCTCATTAAATCTTTGCACATAAATCTCTTGCAAGTTTATGAATACTTACCTTTCATACTCAATCATAGAATACATCTCAAACGTACCTGAAATGATTATACACTTCACATAGTATTTCATTTCTCGGAATTGCCCGTTGAACCATTCTGAATCAAATAGGATACTCAGAATACTCGAAATAATCGTACAATGCCAACGTCCCAGACGTGGTCTTACATGTAACCAAATATCGATACCACTATCCCAGACAGGGTCTTATACAAATCAAATACGATGCCAATGTCCCGGACATGGTCTTACACGTAAATCTCATACCGATGCCAACGTCCCAGACATGGTCTTACACGATATCACATATCAGAAACCTATGTCATGACATATTAATCCTATCTACTCTTAAGGTTCGTACGGGACTTTTTGGATATTGATGCCTTGTCAATACTTTCTCGGATTACATGTATATATCATCTCGTACACATTCATCACAATTAAATTTCATAGATACACAATAAACCAATTCAAATACATTTATTTGTATATAGACTTACCTCGGATTCGGATAAACAGACGGATTCGACTATTCGATCACTTTCGACTTTCCACGGTCTAAATCCGTTTTCTTCGGTTCTTGATCTATACATATTCAAATTTAACTCTTTTATTCACCAATTCATTCAATTCAATCCAAGAACACACATTTAGGGCAATTTACAAATTAGCCCTCACATTTTCACATTTTGACATTTTAGTCCCTATTTCATAAAATCACAAAATAAACATAATTTCATATTACCCATGATTTTCCAAATATTCATGTTGTTCATATGAGCCCATATATTTCATTTATTTCACATTTTAGTCCCTCAAAATATTATTTTCTCAATTTAGTCCAAATTACTCAAATTCATCAAAAGTCCAAAGACAAATTATGTTAATCTATCACATATCTTTCATATTTCATCAACAATCATCACAAAGCTCATGAATTCATCAATGGAACATCTCAAAATCATCATCAATTCACAAAATTAAGACATGGGTTTGAAAGAACACAAAGCAACGATCTCAAAAACGTAGAAATTATCAAAAATCGAACAAATTACATACCTAAATCAAAGAAGACAAGGGTCGAATCTAGCTTGCTCAACAATGTTGTTCTTTCTCTTTAACCTTCGGCAATAGTGATAAAAATATGGACAAAATATTTGTTTTGTTTTAATTAATAACATTATTTTCAATTTACTAAATTGCCATTAATGATAACATTTAAAATTCATATATTGGATGGCCATTTATGGAATACTCCACTAACTATGGTCTAATTGCATCTCAAGGCCTCACATTTATAAAGACACACCAATTCGGCACATAATCAATTAGAAGGCCACTTTTACACTTTATGCGATTTAGTCCTTTTCTCAAATTAAGCACACAAATGATCAAATTAAATCACAGAAATTTCACTCATACCTATTCACATGCTATAGACTCCGAAAATAATATTAAAATATTTTTTCAGACTCGGATTTGTGGTCCCAAAACCACTATTCCAACTAGGGTTTAAATCGGACTGTTACAATTCTCCCCCCTTCGGGATTTTTGTCCCCGAAAATCTTACCATTAAACAGATTTGGATATTGTTGTCTCATCGCATCTTCGGACTCCCACGTAGCCTCTTTCACTCCGTGTCGATGCCACAGTACCTTTACTAACGGAATTTTCTTATTCCGTAATTCCTTAACCTCACAAGCTAAGATACGAATAGGTTCTTCTTCATAAGTCATATCGGATCGTATCTCAATTTCAGATGGAGAAATCACATGCGAGGGATCAGATCTGTATCGTCGAAGCATTGACACGTGAAACACATTATGAATCTTTTCTAGTTCTGGTGGCAATAACAATCTGTATGCAATAGGTCTAATTCGTTCAATGATCTCATACGGCCTGATGAACCTCGGACTCAATTTGCCTTTGCGTCCAAATCGGAGCACTTTCTTCCACGGAGACACTTTCAAGAATACTTTATCACCAATCTCAAACTCGATATCTTTTCGTTTTAAGTCTGCATAAGATTTGTGACGATCAGAGGCAGCTTTTAAACTATCACGAATCACTTTCACTTTATGTTCTGTGTCTTTTATCAAATCAACCCCGTGTATCTTATTTTCACTTAGTTCAGTCCAATACAAAGGTGTACGACATTTGCGTCCGTATAAAGCTTCGTAAGGTGCCATTTTGATGCTTGACTGAAAACTATTATTGTACGCAAACTCAATCAATGGCAAACATTGTTCCCATGCACCAACAAACTCAAGGATACAACATCTCAACATATCCTCGAGAATCTGAATAATCCACTCGGATTGACCATCTGTCTGTGGGTGAAAAGCTGTACTAAAATGCAATTTAGTACCTAAAGCCTCTTGCAGTTTCTTCCAGAACCGTGAAGTGAACCTCGGATCTCTGTTAAACACAATAGATAGTGGCACTCCGTGCAATCTCACAATATCCGAAATGTATAACTCAGCTAATTTATCAAGTGAGTAATCAGATCGTACCGGAATGAAATGAGCTGATTTCGTCAATCTGTCAACTATGACCCAAATTGCATCTTTCTTTCTCAGAGTCAACGACAACCCAAAAACAAAATCCATTGTCACTCTATCCCATTTCCATTCAAGAATCATTATCGGTTGTAACAAACCAGATGGCACTTGATGTTCAGCTTTAACTTGCTGACAGACTAAACATTTCGAAACAAAGTCAGATATGTCTCGTTTCATACCAGAACACCAGCAATGTTGCTTCAGATCATGGTACATCTTTGTACTTCCCGGGTGAACAGATAAGCGATTGTTATGTGCTTCATTCAAGATCAACTGAATCAACTTTGGGTTTCTCGGAACACAAATCTGATCTCTAAATCTCAAGCAATCATCAACATCAACTCGAAATTCCGAATCAGAATTTAAATTATACTGAGCTTGTTTCGCTAACATTTCATTATTTCTAAGCATCACATATTTGCTGTAAGAACAACAGTTTCGATTTCAACTCAGCCAAAACTGAACCATCATCAGACAAATCCAAATGAGCATTCATCGCACACAATGCAAACAGTGATTTCCGACTCAATGCATCAGCAACAACATTTGCCTTACCCGGATGATAATTTATCACAAGCTCATAGTCTTTCAACAGCTCTAACCATCGTCTTTGTCACAAATTCAATTCTTTCTAAGTCATCAAATATTTCAAACTTTTATGATTCGAAAACACATGGCATTTTTCACCAAAAAGATAGTGACGCCAAATCTTTAAAGCAAACACAATTTCGGCTAGCTCAAGGTCGTGTGTCGGATAATTCTTTTCATGCGGCTTCAGTTGTCTCGAGGCATAAGCTATAAATTTGCCTTCCTGCATCAAAACACATCCCAGACCATTTAACGAAGCATCACTATATACCACAAATTTTTTACCCGATTCTGGCTGTACTAAAACCGAAGCTTCGGTCAAAAGGGCTTTCAACTGATCGAAACTTTTCTGACATTTATCGAACCATTCAAACTTCACATCTTTCTGAAGTAATCTCGTCATAGGAGTTGCAATAATCGAAAAGCCTTTTACGAATCGTCGATAATAACCAGCAAGAAATTGTGAACTTCAGACACATTTTTCGGAGGCTTCCACTCTAAAATAGCCAAAATCTTGCTCGGATCAACTCGTATACCAGATGCTGACACAATATGTCCCAGAAAACTAACTTCACGCAACCAGAATTCACATTTACTAAACTTTGCATACAATTGCTTATCTCGCAGAGTTTGTAGTACGATTCTCAGATGTGCAGCATGCTCAATTTCATCACACGAATAAATCAAAATGTCATCAATGAATACAACAACAAATCGATCTAAATATGGTTTGAAAATTCTATTCATCAAATCCATAAAAGTAGCAGGAGCATTCGTTAATCCGAAAAGCATAACTAAAAACTCATAATGCACGTACCTCGTTCTGAAAGCAGTTTTCAGAATGTTTGAATCTTTTACTCGCAATTGATAATACCCCAATCTCAAATCTATTTTTGAAAACACGGTGGCTCCTTTTAGCTAATCAAACAAATCATCAATCCTGGGCAGAGGATATTTGTTCTTTATTGTCACTTTGTTCAACTGACGATAATCAACGCACATTCTCATCGTACCATCTTTCTTTTTCACAAATAGAACGGGAGCACCCCAAGGTGAGAAACTCGATCATGCAAACCCTCTGTCGGTCAATTCTTACAACTGAGACTTCAACTCTTTCAATTCTGTTGGTTTCATTCTATACGGAGCTATCGAAATAGGAGTAGTTCCTGGCATTAAATCAATACTGAATTCAACATCTCGTATCGGAGGTAACCCTGATAGTTCTTCAGGGAATACGTAAGAGAATTCACAAACAACTGGCACAGATTAAACTTTCTTTTCATTCGCTCTCGAATCAATTACATAGGCAAAATAGGCTTCGCAACCCTTTTTCACATAACTCTGAGCTTTCATCACTGATATCACAATCGGTAACTCATTCAAATCATTGGATTCAATCCGAACTATTTCATCATCCTGACATCTCAAATCAATAGTCTTTCGTTTGCAGTTCTCAACAGCATCATGCAATGTTAGCCAATCCATATCCAGAATTATATCAAACTCATCAAAAGGTAATAGCATCAGATCAGCCGGAAAATAGATATCTCTAAACATCAATGGATAGTTCTTGCACACTTTGTCAACCAGGACACTTTTACCTAAGGGGTTCGATACTCTAATAACAAATTCAGTAGACTCTACAGGCAAAGTCTTACTGGATACTAATTTCATGCATACATACGAATGAGTAGATCCAGGGTCTATTAATGCAATCACAGAAGTATCATAAAGAGTAAATGTACCTGTAATAACATCTGGAGACGAAGCTTCCTCACGGGCTCGAATGGCGTATGCTCTAGCAGGTGCCCTAGCTTCAGATCTCACAACTGTATCTCTCGTAGTTCTCTGACTACCGCTGACATTTCTTGTGTTTTGAGAAGGTCTACCTCTAGCTGAAACATTGTCTGACCTCAGATTCTGAACGATATCTTGTTCAACAGACTCTGGGCAGTCTCGAATGAAATGGTCTAATGATCCGCATCTAAAACAAGCTCAATCATTTAATCTACAACTTGTCGGATGTCTTTTACCACAATGCTTACATTCAGGCCGTTCGGATCGGACATTTCCCACACTAGCCATCGAAGTTACTGGAACTTTGAGGTTCGACTGTGATCTAGCTCGATCTCTGTTCGAATGTCCCATATTAGCCCTTGAACGGCTATGCTCATCTCTGAACTTCTTTGAAGTAGACTGAAATGGTTTACTCGAAAATCTCTTTCTCACATCTCTAGCTTCAGACTCAGCTTTTCTTTTATCTTTCCCGAGTGCCTCAGCTTTACATGCTCGATCAATAAGCACAACAAATTCTTTTATTTCCAAAATCTCAACTAGCAAACGGATGTCTTCATTCAAGCCGTCTTCAAACCTTTTACACATTATCGCTTCGGTTGAAACACATTGTCGGGCATATTGACTTAATCTCACAAATTCTCGTTCATACTCAGTGACAGTCATACGACCCTGTTTCAATTCTAGAAACTCTTTTCGCTTTTGATCTATAAATCTCTGGCTGATATATTTCTTTCAAAACTCAGACTGAAAAAAATCCCATGTAATCCGTTCTTTTGTAACAACAGAAATCAAAGTCTTCCACCATTGATAAGATGCGTCTCGTAGCAAAGAAACAAAACATTTTATGCATTCTTCAGGAGCCAATGACATTTCATCAAACACTCGGATTGTGTTCTCTAGCCAAAACTCAGCTCTCTGATGTGCGATGTTAGAGTCTTAAAAATTTAAATAAAGAATGATCGAGCCTAGAAACTAACTGTGACAATGATTAAGGCAAGTGCACCTATCGAACAGTAGTATAGCTTAGTGGCAAGACCGGATTGTCGAACCCAAAGGAACCAGAAGTATTAATACTAACTTTCTTTTTATTATTTAGCCTAAGAAACAAGGGAATTTGTTGTTTAAACTAAAATTAACTAACTACTAAGCTAAAGACGCTAATACAAAGAGAACGAATTTGGGAAAATACTCGTGAGAAAAACCAATTGACTAAGACAATACCCGAGGAAGAATCCACCTAGACTTCACTTGTTATCTAACTCAACTGCACGATTTATTCACTTGACTTGATCCGTAGGATTCCCTAATGTATATTAATCCCTCTCTCGAGGCGAATAACGTCTAACCCTAGGTTGATTAATTGAAATCTCTTTCTAATTAAAACCCCTAGAATTGCATTAACTCGATCTATGGACTCCCATATTAGGTTTGACCTTAATCCGGTAGATTTTCGTCACCCTATCTCTAGGCGCGCGAGCAACTCCGCTTAACTATGCTAGATCTACTCTTAGGCAGGGACTTTTGCTCCACCACCTAAGCACATCAGTACTTGAATTAATATCCTGGAATATCAAAGCAAGAATTAAGAACACATAATTAAGAACAAATCAAGTATTTATCATATAGTTCAGCAAACGATAACAAGATTCATCTTAGGTTTCATCCCCTCGTATCCGAGGTTTAGTTCATAATTATAAAAGAATACATCTCAGAAGAAAAGATAAAACAAAACATAAGAAAAACTCTAAAACCCCCTGAAGGAATTAAGGAGAAGATCCTCTGTCTTGAGTATGACTCCGGCTTCTTGAGATGAATCAACTGGCTTTCTTCGAGTAAATTCTACAATTCTGACCTCTCTGGCTCGACTCCTTGGCCTAGCTGGATGCCCCCTTGAAGGTTGGCCTCTAGGGTGTTTATATAGGCTTTTGGAATGGCTTTCTTTGCCTCTAAGTACCCTAATCTGAATAAAATTCTTCTTTGTCACGTTAGGGACACGCCCATGGCACACGCCCGTGTGAATCGTGGCCAGGCCGTGTTCGAACCTGCTGAAGGAGCACGGCCGTGTGGTCTTAGGCCCAGGCTGTGTCGATTTTGTGATATGGTCTATTTACTCTGTTTTAGTCCCGTTTCTCATTCTTTTCATCCTCCGGTGCTCTCCTGAGAATAAAACATGAAATTAAAGGATTAAGAGCACCAAATTACATAATTCAAGGGATAAATCATCCAAAAGTATGCTAAATATGGGTTTAAAATATGTTATTATTACGGTTTATCAAATATCCCCACACTTAAGCTTTTGCTTGTCCTCAAGCAAAATTGTCAACTCACAATTAAAACGAACTTCCTCGATTCATAATATTCATCAATAATGTTTCATCATAATTCAAAGATAATTCATACATGGATAATTCAACTCAAAGAGTCCTAAAGATTCAAACAATCTAAGTCATACATTTTGTAGCATGAAAACATAGGTGTTTCCCCTCATCTAAATAATTACCTCTGATTCAAAATCGACAAGGATTGACATCCTCACTAAAGATTCACTCAAATCACTCGATGTGTTTAAGGTTCAGGAAAAAGCACTCATAAGTCAAACATGAAAAGTTAATCCCATAGGCTTGCATGAAAATCAAATCTCCACCACTATAATATGAGATGATACACAAATCAAAAGGTTTTTAACAGGGTTGTAACAGGGCTTGGGTTAAAGGTGTGGATAAAGGCTGAATTAGAGGGTTAGAATCGAGACTAACCTGACAAATTACCTAACTAGAAACAATGAACTGATAGTAAATAATTACATCAATTAAAAAATCATAATACTAATAATAACACGAGCTTCTTCTAAAGATGTGGATTTAACTATTTTAAGCTCATAGAACATAAAACTAATAATGAATATACTTCGTTTTTTTTTCAGAACAAATCAAGTAATAATAAGATAGAATTTAACAACTGATAAAGAAAATAGTTAAGTAATCGATCAAATCAAATCTCGATATAGGGGTAGTCAAGAAGAATGGTGATAAAAAATACAGAGGGTTTTGGGTTAATATTAGTGGGTGAGTCAATAAAAAGGGTTGTTAGGATCAAAGGGGTTCACTAAGGGTTAATTGTGAGGGTAGGCTTTTAGTGGAGTAAGTGGGTTAAAACCTAGGTGCCTTTATCATATTAGTATATCAAATCAAAGGTGTGGTCTCGACATGTATAATCGATGCAAGTTCTAGAATAACAAGACAATGTTGACACACTCATAATCAAAAAAAAAAAGTGAGCAAGAAAAAAAATATATGCTCTATAAGGCTCAAAATCTCACAAAAATTATGGGTTTTTGATGTCAACCTCGTAAATTTCAAACTTCAAAGTAATCTTCAAATTTAGGTAGACAACCTAAAAAAAATTTAATTTCTGAAAAGTAGACTTATCATGTTTGATTCTCTAGCCCCTTAAAGTTTAAATTATCAATGCACAATTAACTATGACTTAATCCAAAACATATCAATAAAAATCATAAATTAGAGGAAATTCTATTCTAATAGTAATATGAGAAAATTACTTAAGAAACAAGATATAATTCAGGATTTGAGAATAATGCAAAAAGTTTGGCACTTTTAAGATTCACCCCCCACACTTAAGATGTACATTGCCCTCAATGTACAAAGATAGATAGAAATTCATAAAAGATAGGGAGAGACAAAACTTCCTGAATTTGGATGGATTCCTTGAGTTGGAGGTGTGGAAACTTGATTCAGAGGTGAAAGATAAGTTGGAGGAGGCGTCTCTGGTGGTGGTATGGGGGCTGCCCACTATTACTGCGCTAGATGAAGAAATTGGGTAGCCCGTGAAGAAATAGCCAAGAAATACTAAGAAAAATTCAAAATAAACTAATTATTTATTTAAGGACAAGGAAGATAAAGAGAATGAAAATAAATGCGACGAAAAAAGAAAATTAAAAACTAAATAGCCTCAAATATCCTTAGCTTGTCGAGTGGATGAAGCGGCCGGCATGAACTTATGTAGATCGGTCTCCCACATGGGAAGACTGTGCTAGGATCCTTTCACTTCTTCGACATGGATATGGTGTACATCTAGAGTTTGGAAAAGGACCAAGGAAGGAGAATATGGAAGGGGGGTCTGAGAATGTATGGAGGAAGGGGAATGGGGAGTAGTTGCGAAGAGGGAGGGGGTGGTTGAAGGTGAGTAGGAAGAAAATAGGGGGGTTTAAATAGAATTTTCAGGTCTGGTACGCCCCCACGCCCGTGTACCATGGGTGTGTTGTGTCACACGGCCGTGTCGCATGGCCGTGTTATGCTTCTTTTATTTCTCCCACGCCCAGGTTTAGGTCACCACGCCCGTGTAGGATCAAACAGTGTCGACCACGACCGAATCGCACGGCCGTGGCGAGTTAGTTGGAGCCCGTGACTCGAAGATAATATTCGTCCTAACTCGTACTATCTCTGCCATGTCAGTATGAACATCCGTAGTATCCACACAGCCACGACCACGGCCGTGTGTAAGGCCGTGTGGTATGGAAATCTGCACTTTGGTTAGTTTATAATTAGATGCTGAAGTAAAAATAAAAATAAAAATAAAAATAAAAGAATGTAAAAATTAATAGAGTTGGTGCTCGGGTTGCCTCCCGAGAAGCGCTCGTTTATAGTCTTAAGCTAGACTTACCTCTCATTTGCATATTCATGGTGGCTCGAAGAGTTGAACATCCTCTCTCATGCTATCAGTTCTACTATCATGATAAAGTTTGAGTCGAGTAGTGTTTACTTTAAAAGTGCCGGAGATAGGATTACTTACCTCGACTGTTCCGTATGGGAAAATATTGATTACCTTAAAAGAGATTTCTTTGTTTGTATTAGGGTCGGGCGGAACAATTCGAGGGTCTATTTTATCTAACAATACCTGATCTCCTATTTTGAAGTGATTTGTCATTCCTATTAGCTCGTCTGATGGTTCCCTCGGTTTTACTTCGTGTATTCCTAGTTTCTCCTTGAAATGTGTCTTCCACTCGTCTAGGTCATCAACTTGAAGTCTTCGATCCTCATGAGTTATTTCCTTATTGTTATGAGATGTAGGATCTGGCTCGGGTGTGTAGTTCCGTGGTGCTTCCTGAAAAGAAGGTTTAACCGAATGGTCATTAATAGAATTTATTTTCTCACCTTGATTGCTCGATGTCCTAGCTGAGTCGAGAGCCTGAGGACTGATTGATTTGTCACCTACACGGAGTATTAATTCACATGTACCCACATCAATTTTAGTTCTGGCAGTTTCTAAAAAGGGTCTCCCTAAAATTAAGGGGATACTATTGTCCTCATCCATGTCTAAAACAACAAAGTCTACTGGGAATACGAATTTATCAATCTTCATGAGTACATCTTCAATTATACCCCTAGGAATTCGAATAGTTTTATCAGCTAATTGAATGCTCATCCTAGTTTGTTTGGGTTTCCCTAGACCTAGTTGTTTAAACAATTTATAAGGCATAACATTTATGCTTGCCCCTAAGTCAGCTAAAGCATTATCAATAGATAAACTACCAATTAAACATGGAATTGTAAAACTCCCTGGATCTTTTAATTTTCGTGGTAGTTTATTTTGTAGAATTGCTGAGCACATTGCGTTGAGCTCCACATGCGACGAATCGTCTAATCTCCGTTTGTTTGTCAGAAGCTCTTTTAAAAATTTCCTCGAATCTGGCATCTGCGAGAGAGCTTCAAGAAACGGTAAGTTAATATGTAATTTCTTTAAAAGTTTAAGAAACTTACCGAATTGTTCTTCTGTGTCATCTTTCTTCAACGCATCGGGGTATGGTATACGAGGTTGGTACTCTTTAATTACCAGTTTTGGCTTATCTTGGCTTACCTCCACCTTACCTTCTTCTACCACATTCTCTTGCCTTAAATGGGGCTCATCTAACCTTTCGCTATCTTGAGTTGTTATGGTTTGAATTTGTTCCCTTGGGTTAGTCTCAGTGTTACTTGGTAGGCTTCCTTGTGGTCGTTCTGGTATGATCTTGGCGAGTTGCCCTAACTACTTCTCGATACCTCGAATTGATGCTTGATTATTTTTAAGTGCTGTTTCGGTGTTCTGGAAGCGTGTTTCTGACACCGCGATGAATTTTGTCAACATCTCCTCAAGGTTCGGCTTCTTTTAATGTGGGTACGGCTGTTGTTGGAAGTTTGCAGGGGGTTGTTGTCTTTGATTTCCTTGACCACCCCATGAGAAATTGGGGTGGTTCTTCCAACCTAGGTTGTAAGTATTGCTATAACGATTATTTTGGGATCTAAAATTATTACTTACATAGTTCATTTGTTCGCCTTCTATGCCATGTCCGTAGGGTGGGTACTCAGGATTCGCCACACCTCCACTTGTTTCGCACTGCATAACGGGTTGTACCTGCAAAGAACCACATAGACCATCAACCTTCTTATTTAACATCTCTACCTGATTTGATAGCATGGTTACTGCGTCGAGGTTGAAAACACTGGCAGCTTTCGTGGGCTTTGTCCTCGTGACTTGCCACTGATAGTTATTCAGTGACAACTCCTCTATAAATTCGTAAAAGTGCTTGTGTGTTTTATTATTTAGGGTTCCACGGCAATTGAATCAATCAACTGCCTGGTTGAAGGGCTTACACCGTTATAAAAGGTTTGGACCTGTAGCCACAAGGGTAATCCATGGTGTGGGCATCTTCTTAATAGGTCTTTGTATCTCTCCCATGCATCATAGAGTGTTTCTAAATCCATCTGCACAAAAGAAGAGATATCATTCCTTAACTTGGCCGTTTTGGCCGGCGAAAAATATTTTAATAAAAATTTTCGGTCATTTGATCCCATGTAGTGATTGATCCTCGGGGGAGAGAATGCAACCACTGTTTGGCTTTATTCCTCAACGAAAAGGGAAACAACCGAAGACATATGGCATCATTAGAAACGCCATTTATTTTGAAGGTATCACAGAATTCTAGAAAATTTGCTAAGTGTGTGTTAGGATCCTCATCCTGCAAACCATTAAACTGAACAAACTGTTGTATCATCTGTATAGTGTTAGGTTTCAATTCGAAATTATTTACAGTAATAGTAGGTCTAACAATACTCGATTCAGTTCTAGTTAAATTAGGTTTAGCATAATCATACATAGTTCGAGGAGCCTGATTTTCGGCCACCTCTGGAGGTAGCGGATTATTCTCAGCCATCTCTTCGGTGGTATTGGTTTCGTCTTCTTGCTCTTCCTCTATGTAATTTAAGCTTCGCCTTATCTCTCTATGATTTCTACAAACGGTACCTTCAATATCACTGTCGTAAATTAGGGGTCCTGTCGGGTTCCTTCTAGTCATAAATTAGAGGTACCTGCAAGGAAAAAATAAAAGAAGAAAAATTAGCAAGTTAAAAACAAAATAAAAGTAAATTGCAAAAATAAAAAATGGCTAAAGTAATAAAAATTGAGCGTTCTTAAAATTTTGGTTTCCCGTCAACGGCGCCAAAAACTTGATGTGCGATGTCAGAGTCTTAAAAATTTAAATAAAGAATGATCGAGCCCAGAAACTAACTGTGACAACGATTAAGGCAAGTGCACCTATTGAACAGTAGTATAGCTTAGTGGCAAGACCGGATTGTCGAACCCAAAGGAACCAGAAGTATTAATACTAACTTTCTTTTTATTATTTAGCCTAAGAAACAATGGAATTTGTTGTTTAAACTAAAATTAACTAACTACTAAGCTAAAGATGCTAAGACAAAGAGAACGAATTTGGGAAAATACTCGTGAGAAAAACCAATTGACTAAGACAATACCCGAGGAAGAATCCACCTAGACTTCACTTGTTATCTAACTCTGAACCAGACGATTTATTCACTAGACTTGATCCGTAGGATTCCCTAATGTATATTAATCCCTCTCTCGAGGCGACTAACGTCTAACTGATAAACCGTAAAAGTAACATATTTTAATCCCACATTTAGCATGCTTTTGGATGAATTATCCCTTATTTTATGTAAAAAGGTGCTTTTAATCCTTTCTTTTCATGTTATATACTCAGGAAAGCACCGGAGGATGTAAAGAATGAGAAACGGGCTTAAAACGGGCCAAATGGGCCAAACCGCGAAATCAACACGGCCTAGACCTAAGACCACACGGCCGTGCCTCATCAACGAAGTCCACACGGCCTGGCCACGACTTACACGGGCGTGTGCCAGAGGCCGTGCCCCTGCCGTGGCAAAGAGCAATTTCAATCAGATTTGGATACTTAGGGGCAAAGAAAAACATTCCAAAAGCCTATAAATACACCCTAAGTATGACCTGAAAGAGGGGGCCCAAAGCTATCGTTTAGGGGCGTCTTGCTAGGCTAGAGAGGGCAGATTTGTGGGGATTCGCTCAGGGATAGCCAGTTGATCCATCTCAAGAAGCCGGAATTATACTCAAGACTGAGGATCTCCTCTTCAATTCCTTCAGGGAGTTTTAGGGATTTCTTATGTTTTGTTTTATCTTTTCTTCTGAGATGTTTTCTTTTATTGTTATGAACTAAACCCTCAGATACCTGAGGAGGATGAAACTTAGATGAATCTTGTTATCGTTTGCTGAACTATATGATAAATATTTGATTTGTTCTTAATTATGTGTTCTTAATTCTTGTGTTTATATTTCGCGAATATCGATTCAAGTTTGATGTGCTTAGGTGGGGGAGCAAAAGTCCCTGCCTAAGAGTAGATCTAGCATAGTTAAGCGGAGTTGATCGCGCGCCTAAAGATAGGGTGACGAGGCGTTGCCGGATTAGGGTGAAACCTAATATGGGAGTCCATAGATCGAGTTAATGCAATTCTAGGGGTTTTAATTAGAAAGAGATTTCAATTAATCAACCTAGGGTTAGACGTTATTCGCCTCGAGAGAGGGTTTAATATAAATTACGGAATCCTACGGATCAAGTCAAATGAATACATCGTCTAGTTCAGAGTTAGATAACAAGTGAAGTCTAGGTGGATTCTTCCTTGGGTGTCGTCTTAATTAATTGGTTTTTCCTCAAGTATTCTCCCAAATTCATTCTTCTTTGTCTTAGAGTATTTAGTCTAGTAGTTAATTAATTTAGATTAAACAACCATTCGCACAATTCTTAGGCTAAATAATAGAAAGAAAGTTAGTATTAGTACTTTTAGTTCCTTTGGGTTCGACAATCCGGTCTTGCCTAAGCTATACTACTATTCGATAGGTGCACTTGCCTCAATCGTTGTCAGAGTTAGTTTCCAGGTTCGATCATTCTCTTTATAAATTTTAAAACTCGATGGATATACGATCAAGTTTTTGGCGCCACTGTTGGGAACTAAAATATTAAGAACACTCTATTTTTATTACTTTAGCCATTTTTATTTTTTGCAATTTAATTTTATTTTTTATTTTATTTTTTTTTAACTTTGCTAATTTTTCTTCTTTTATTACTTCTTCCTTCCAGGTACCTCTAGTTTATGACTAGAAGGAACCCGAGAGGACCTTTAGTATACGACAGTGATATTGAAGCTACCATTCGTAGAAATCGCAGAGAAATTATGCAAGCCCTAAATTACCAAGAAGAAGAACAACAAGACGAATCCAATCCTACTAAAGGGATGGATGAGAATAATCCACCACCACAAGATGTGGCAGAAAATAATGCTCCACGTACTATGTATGATTATGCTAAACCTCATTTAACAGGAGCCGAATCGAGTATTGTTAGGCCTGCTATAGCTGCTAATAATTTTGAATTAAAGCCTAACACTATACAAATGATTCAACAATTTGTTCAATTTGATGGTTTGCAGGACGAAGACCCAAACACTCATATAGCTAATTTTTTAGAGTTCTGTGATACCTTCAAAATAAATGGCGTTTCTGATGATGCCATAAGGCTTCGGTTATTTCCCTTTTCATTAAGGAATAAAGCTAAACAGTGGCTAAACTCGTTACCACAAGGGTCAATCACTACATGGAATCAAATGATCAAAATTTTTTTATTAAAATACTTCTCACCGGCCAAAACGGCCAAATTACGGAATGATATCTCTTCTTTTGTGCAGATGGATTTAGAGACATTATACGACGCATGGGAGAGATACAAGGATCTCTTGAGAAGGTGTCCGCACCATGGTTTACCCTTGTGGCTCCAAGTCCAAACTTTCTATAAAGGTGGAAACCCCTCAACGAGGCAACTAATTGATTCAGTCGCCGGTGGAACCCTAAACAACAAAACTCCTGAAGCAGTCTGCGAATTCATAGAGGAGATGTCACTGAATAACTATCAGTGGCAGGTTACAAGGACAAAACCAACAAAATCAGCCAGAGTTTTCAACATCGATGCAGTAACCATGCTATCAACACGGGTAGAGATGATGAATAAAAAGCTTGATAGTTTGTGTTCTTCAGTGGTACATCCAATGAATGCAAAGGCATGACGCAAGTGGAACTGTGGCGAATCCTGAGTACCCACCCTACCAACCAGGCACAGAAAGCGAACAGATGAACTATATAGGTAATAATTTCATATCTAATAATAACTCTTATAGCAATACTTATAATCCAAGTTGGAGGAACCACCCAAATTTTTCATGGGGAGATCAAGGAAATCAAGGAATTCAAAGACAACAACCTCCTCAAAATTTCCAAAATCAGCCCTATCCACAAGAGAAGAAGCCGAACCTTGAAGAGATGCTGACAAAATTCATGGCAGCTACAGATAACCGACTCCAAGACACTGAGACCACCCTTAAGAATCAACATGCATCAATTAAAGGGATCGAGAGCCAAGTTGGGGAACTCACTAAGACAGTTGGACAACTTACTAACACAGTTGGACAACTCGCAAAGATAATTTCTGAACGACCACAAGGGCATCAACCGAGCAACACTGAGATTAACCCAAAGGAGCAAATCCAAGCCATATCAGCTCAAGAAAGTGAAGGGTTAGACGAGCCCAATTCAAAGCAAGAGAATGTGGTCAAAGAAGGTAAGGTTGAGGTAAGTAATAATAAGCCAAAACCGGTAATCAAAGAGTACTAACCTCGCATACCATATCCCGAAGCATTAAAGAGAGATGACACAGAGGAACAGTTTGGTAAGTTTCTTAAACTTTTAAAGAAATTACATATAAACTTACCGTTACTTGAAGCTCTTTCACAGATGCCAGATTCTAGAAAATTTTTAAAAGAGCTTTTGACGAACAAGCGAAGGATAGACGAGGCATCACACGTGGAACTAAACGCAATGTGCTCGGCAATCTTACAAAATAAACTACCACAGAAATTAAAAGATCCGTGGAGTTTTACGATTCCATGTTTAATTGGTAGTTTACCTATTGATAATGCGTTAGGCGATTTAGGGGCAAGCATAAATGTCATGCCTTATAAATTGTTTAAACAACTAGGTCTAGGGAAACCCAAACAAACTAGGATGAGCATTCAACTAGTGATAAAACTATTAGAATTCCTAAGGGTATTATTGAAGATGTTCTTGTAAAAATTGATAAATTCGTTTTCCCAAAGAGATTTTGTTGTCTTAGACATGGATGAGGATAATTCGATTCCCTTAATTTTAGGAAGACCATTCTTAGCAAATGCTAGAACTAAAATCGACATTGATGCAGGAGAACTAATACTTCGTGTAGGTAATGAGACAGTCCACTCTCCAAGCTCTCGACTCGGCTAGAACATCGAGTAATCCAGGTGAGAAAACAAATTCTATTGATAACCATTCGCTTAACCCTTCTTTTCAGAAACACCAGAAAGAATACAATCGAACCCGATTTTATACCATGTGCCAACAAAGAAATAACACACGAAGAACAAGGGATTCAGATCGATGATCTAGACGAGTGGAAGACGCATTTCAAGGAAAAATTAGGAATACACGGCGTAATCCGAGCCACTCCACGAAGCAAACAAGTTCAAAATCGGAGATCGGTATTAATAGAAAAAACAGACCCTCGAACATCTCCTCCTGACCCTAACACAAACAAAGAAATACCATTTAGGGTAATCAGTGTTTTTCCATACGGAACAGTCGAGGTAAGTAATCCTGTTTTCGGTACTTTCAATATAAACGCTTATCGACTTAAACTTTATCAAGGAAATAGAACTGATAGCATGAGGGAAGATATTCAAATTTTTAAACCACCCTGATTTGATGCGAATACGAGGAAAGTCTAGCTTAAGACTTTAAACGAGTGCTTCTTGAGAGGCAACCCGAGCACTAACCCTAATTACTTTCATATTTGTTTTCATTTTACTTTCTTCTCTTATCTTAGTCTTAAACACCTAGTTTTAAACTAACCAAAAGTGCAGATTTCCAGCCCACACGGCCTTGCACACGGCCGTGGCCGTGGCCGTGTGGAGGTACAGAATCTCTGTACGGACCATGGAAGAAGAGGTACAAGTAAGAAAGAATCAAATCTTCAGAGTCACGGACTCTAACCACCACCCCACGGGCACCGAAAAAACACCACGGCCGTGCGACGCGGCCGTGGACGACACTGACTTATCACCAACGAGCGTGGCGACCTGAGCATGGGCGTGGGAGAAACGAACGAAGCCCACCACGGCCGTACGATGCGGCCGTGTGAGATTCCACGCCCACAAGACACGGGTGTGTGAATGTACCTGACTTGAGAATTCTATTTAAACCACCCACCCCTCCCTCTTCTCACCCATTCAGTCCATTTAGTTTTTCTTTTCTTTCTCAACCCTCTCCCTACTTTCCTTCTCCAATACATTCCCTTCTCTATACCCTTGAGCTACACCAAAACCATGCCGAAGAAGCAGAAGGAATCAAGCATAGTCTCTCAGAGGGATACCGATCTATATAAGTTCATGCCGGCCGCTTCAATCATTCGACGAGCCAAGGATATTTGAGGCCATTTAGTTCTTATTTCATTTTTCTCTTTTGCTTCAATTTCCTTATCTTTACTTCTCTTCTGCTTAATTTAACTCATTTTATTTTAGTTTCTTAGTGTCAGGTTCTACAGGCTGCTTGGGAATCACACCACGACTACCACGATAACCTCAGCCTTAGAAATCATACCCAACAATAAGTACCCTACGGTCCATTTATCTTTTCTTTTAATTTTAGTTTCATTTTTATTTTTCTTCACTTTAGCTTGCTTTTCTTTAATTATTTAATTAGTATAGTTTTAATTTTTAGTATTTTATCCTGGCTAATCCTCCATGAGCTACCCAATTTCTTCATCTAGCATAGGATCGTCATCCAGACCGACCCCTCCGACCTATCTTTCACCTCCAACCCAAGGATGTCATCCATAATTCAGGAAGTTTCACTTCTTCCCATATCTTATGATTTTATAATGATATTATCGATCTTTGTACATTGAGGGCAATGTACATCTTAAGTGTGGGGGGTGAATCTTAAGGATGCCTAACTTTTTGCATTATTCTCAAATCCCTGAATTTAGTCTTGTTTTTAAGTAATTTTCTCATATTAACAATTAGGATGAAATTTTTGATGATTTATGATTTTTATTGATATGTTTTAGATTAAGTCATTGATAATTATGCATTGATGATTGAATTCTAAGAATACTAGAGAATCAAGCATGATAAGTCTATTTTTCAGAAAATTAAAAATTTTCTAGGTTGTCTACCTGAATTTGAATATTACTTTGAAATTTGAAATTTACAAGGTTGACATCAAAATACCCATAATTTTTGTGAGATTTTGAGCCTTATAGAGCATAAATTCTTTTTCTTACTCACTTCATTGATTATGAGTGTGCCAACATTGATTTGTTATTCTAGAACTTGCATCGATTATACATGTCGAGACCACACCTTTGATTTGATATACAGAGATGATGAAGGCACCTAGGATTTAACCCACTTACTCCACTAAAAAGCTTGCCTTCATAATTAACCCCTAGTGAACCCCGTTTAATCCTAACAACCTTTTTATTGACTTACCCACTAATACTAACCCAAAAACCCGTTTTATTTGCTATCACCATCCTTTTTAACTACCCTTATATCGAGATTTGATTTGAATAATAGCCTAACTATGTTTTTTATTTCAGTAATTTATCCTTTGTTATGTATTTATGATGTAAAAAAAAATCAAAAGTTTATTCATTATTAGTGTTGTTATTAAAGTGCTTATATGTTTGAATTCCAAATATTGAAGAAGAAGCTCGTAGTATTAGTATTATTAGTTTTCAATTGATGTAATCACTTTTGCTTAGTTCGTTGTTTCTGGTTAGGTAATTTGTCAATTCAATCTCGATTCTAACCCTTTAATTCACCTTTAACGACACCTTTAACTTAAGCCCCATTACAACCCCTCATTAAAGACCTTTTGATTTGTGTATCATCTCATTTAATAGTGGTGGAGATTTGATTTTCATGCAAGCCTATGGGATTAACTTTTCAGTTTGACATTTGAGTGCTTAATTTCAACCTTAAACACCTTGAGTGATTTGAGTGAATCTTTAGTAAGGATGTCAATTCTTGTCGGTTTTTGAACAAGAGGTAATTATTTAGATGAGGGAAAACACCTATGTTTTGTGCTACAAATGTATGACTTAGACTATTTGAATCTTTAGGACTCTTTGAGTTGAATTATCCATGTATAAATTATCCTTGACTTATGATGAAACATTATTAATGACTATTATGAATTATGGAAAGTTCGTTTTAATTATAAGTTAAGAATTTTGCTTGAGGACAAGCAAAAGCTTAAGTGTGGGGGTATTTGATAAACCGTAAAAGTAACATATATTAATCCCACATTTAGCATGCTTTTGGATGAATTATCCCTTATTTTATGTAAAAAGGTGCTCTTAATCCTTTCTTTTCATGTTATATACTCAGGAAAGCACCGGAGGATGAAAAGAACAAGAAACGGGCTTAAAACGGGCCAAATGGGCCAAAGCATGAAATCAACACGGCCTGGCCACGACTTACACGGGCGTCTGCCAGAGGCCGTGCCCCTGCCGTGGCAAAGAGCAATTTCAATCGGATTTGGATACTTAGGGGCAAAGAAACACATTCCAAAAGCCTATAAATACACCCTAAGTATGAATTAAAAGAGGGGGCCCAAAGCTATCGTTTAGGGGCGTCTTTCTAGGCTAGAGAGGGTAGATTTGTGGGGATTCACTTAGGGATAGCCAGTTGATCCATCTCAAGAAGCCGGAATTATACTCAAGATGGAGGATCTCCTCTTCAATTCCTTCAGGAAGTTTTAGGGATTTCTTATGTTTTGTTTTATCTTTTCTTCTGAGAAGTTTTCTTTTATTGTTATGAACTAAACCCTCAGATACCTGGGGGGATGAAACTTAGATGAATCTTGTTATCGTTTGCTGAACTATATGATAAATATTTGATTTGTTCTTAATTATGTGTTCTTAATTCTTGTGCTGATATTTCGCAGATATCGATTCAAGTTTGATGTGCTTAGGTGGAGGAGCAAAAGTCCCTGCCTAAGAGTAGATCTAGTATAGTTAAGTGGAGTTGATCGCGCGCCTAGAGATAGGGTGACGAGGCATTGCCAGATTAGGGTGAAACCTTATATGGGAGTCCATAGATCGAGTTAATGCAATTCTAGGGGTTTTAATTAGAAAGAGATTTCAATTAATCAACCTAGGGTTAGACGTTATTCGCCTCGAGAGAGGGTTTAATATAAATTAGGGAATCCTACGGATCAAGTCAAATGAATACATCGTCTGGTCCAGAGTTAGATAACAAGTGAAGTCTAGGTGGATTCTTCCGTGGGTGTCGTCTTAATTAATTGGTTTTTCCTCAAGTATTCTCCCAAATTCATTCTTCTTTGTCTTAGAGTCTTTAGTCTAGTAGTTAATTAATTTAGATTAAACAACCATTCGCTCAATTCTTAGGCTAAATAATAGAAAGAAAGTTAGTATTAGTACTTTTAGTTCCTTTGGGTTCGACAATCCGGTCTTGCCTAAGCTATACTACTGTTTGATAGGTGCACTTGCCTCAATCATTGTCAGAGTTAGTTTCCAAGTTCGATCATTCTCTTTATAAATTTTAAAACTCGACAGACATACGATCACTAACCCTAGGTTGATTAATTGAAATCTCTTTCTAATTAAAACCCCTAGAATTGCATTAACTCGATCTATGGACTCCCATATTAGGTTTGACCCTAATCCGGTAGATTTTCATCACCCTATCTCTAGGCGTGCGAGCAACTCCGCTTAACTATGATAGATCTACTCTTAGGCGTGACTTTTGCTCCACCACCTAAGCACATCAAGATTTGAATCAATATCCTGGAATATCAAAGCAAGAATTAAGAACACATAATTAAGAACAAATCAAGTATTTATCATATAGTTCAAAGAAACGATAACAAGATTCATCTTAGGTTTCATCCCCTCGTATCCGAGGGTTTAGTTCATAATTATAAAAGAATACATCTCGTAAGAAAAGATAAAACAAAACATAAGAAAAACCCTAAAACCCCTGAAGGAATTAAAGAGAAGATCCTCCGCCTTGAGTATGACTCCGCTTCTTGAGATGAATCAACTGGCTTTCTTCGAGTAAATTCCACACTTCGACCTCTCTCTCGCCTCCTTGGCCTAGTTGGATGCCCCCTTGAAGGTTGGCCTCTAGGGTGTTTATATAGGCTTTTGGAATGGCTTTCTTTGCCTCTAAGTACCCTAATCCGAATAAAATTCTTCTTTGTCATGTCAGGGACACGCCCATGGCACACGCCCGTGTGAATCGTGGCCAGGCCGTGTTCGAACCTGCTTAAGGAGCACGGTCGTGTGGCCTTGGGCCCAGGCCGTGTCAATTTTGTGATATGGCCTATTTACTCTATTTTAGGCCCGTTTCTCGTTCTTTTCATCCTCCGGTGCTCTCCTGAGTATAAAACATGAAATTAAAGGATTAAGAGCACCAAATTACATAATTCAAGGGATAAATCATCCAAAAGTATGCTAAATGTGGGTTTAAAATATGTTATTATTACGGTTTATCACTCTCTCAGCATCATCATCACTAGTAGCCCTGAACTCTTCAGCCCCATATTTACGGATCTTATCGACAGGAGGCCTATTCATCAAATTTAGATTCATAATCGGAGGTACAACTAAAGTCTGAGGAGGATTAGGCGGGGGCGGAGGTTGTGAAAAAGCCGGATTCGTTCTTACATATTAAGTGAACCACTCATTCATCATTTGGAAGAAGGCTTGTTTAGCCTCACCTTCCTAACCGCTTGTAGCCGGTCTCGAATCAGATGGCGCTGTCCCTTGAGCGGGACCAGGTGCATTACTTTCAACATCATCAGCTACAGCTCTTCCGGGATCCATTACTATACGAAAACACATTTTTCACGTCAGGATTCATCACATTATCACGGTTCATATATATATGGCATGTATAGCTAGACTCTCACAAGCTACGTTAGTCCTAGAATCGAATAAATCGTAGCTCTGATACCAATCAAATGTAACACCCCTAACCCGTAACCATCACTAATTTAGGGTTAAGAGGCATTATCGGACAATCGAAGACTTTTACAAACATTTCACATCAGAAAGTATAACGTCATCAAATCATAGCAGAATACAAGCATATAGTCCCTTAATGAGGCCTACGAGACCTTAAACATGCATTAGAAATGGGTCGGGACTAAACCAGAATCATACGAAATTTTTTCAAAAATCAAACATTTTTCAAAGTTACAGAGGTCACACGCCCGTGTGGGCAGGCCGTGCGCCTCACACGGCCTCAGACACGCCCATGTGTCCAAGCCATGTCAAAACAGGGCATACATACTGACTTGTCCACACGGCCTGAGACACGCCCGTGTGCCTCACCCGTGGTCGAGCCTGACTTGCATCACACGGCCAGTCACACGCCCGTGTGTCCAGCCCGTGGTCGAGTCTGACTTGTTCTGAAATACAACCACGAAGGACACGGTCAAGCCACACGCCCGTGTGCTCAACCATGTGGGCAAATATAGGCCATTTGCAAGGCCAAAATGCCACCCACACTTTGGGTTAACCCTACAAGCACATAAAAGCATCATTTTATATACCAATGGCAACCAAAACATACCAAATTGTACATCATTTCTACCCATACATAAACATCACAAACACACCAACTTAGGTACCATTTAGCTCAACTAGATCACAAGCATTTCTATACAAGTTTCATCCATAATCTTACCATCATAATATATCATCTTCTCATCAATAAAATACCAACCTTACTTCATCAACATATCATAATTTTGGTCATCTCAATAGTCATCAAACCATACCAAAACTAAACATCATAAAACATGACTACTCATTCATATTATGTCATTATCTAGCCATACCACATGGCTACTTATACTCCTTTCAAAACATAACCATATCAACTAGACTATACATGCCATACTTAATATATACATGATCATAAAGTACCAAAATGTGATTTGATAGTGTGATGACGATCCACAACGACCCTCGAGCCTCTCGTAGCTTTAACGATCTATAAAAAAAGCAAACACACACAAAGTAAGCTTTCCAAAAGCTTAGTAAGCCATATACAAATAAACTTATCATCAAACATTCTTAACATATCAAATACATAGTCATTAGTATATCACATATGTAAATTCATAATTCTCCTTTGGCTCATTGGTTTAGCCATTGCATACCAACTAGTCATATCTCCAAGTATCTCTTTTGTACATAACACATTCATACCTATATCCCATTTTGTCTCATTGAATCTTTGCACATAAATCTCTTGCAAGTTTATGAATACTTACCTTTCATACTCAATCATAGAATACATCTCAAACGTACCTAAAACGATTATACACTTCACATAGTATTTCATTTCTCGGAATTGCCCGTTGAACCATTCGGAATCAAATAGGATACTCAGAATACTCAAAATAATCGTACAATTCCAACGTCCCAGACATGGTCTTACATGTAACCAAATATCGATGCCACTGTCCCAGATAGGGTCTTACACAAATTAAATACGATGCCAATGTCCCAGACATAGTCTTACACGTAAATCTCATACTGATGCCAACGTCCTAGACGTGGTCTTACACGATATCACATATCAGAAACCTATGTCATGACATATTAATCCTATCTATTCCTAAGGTTCGTACGGGACTTTTTGGATATTGATGCGTTGTCAATACTTTCTCGGATTACATGTATATATCATCTCGTACAAATTCATCACAATTAAATTTCATAGATACATAATAAACCAATTCAAATAAATTTATTTGTATATAGACTTACCTCGGATTCGGATAAACAGACGGATTCGACTATTCGATCACTTTCAACTTTCCGCGGTCTAAATTCGTTTTCTTCGGTTCTTGATCTATACATATTCAAATTTAACTCTTTTATTCACCAATTCATTCAATTTAATCCAAGAACACACATTTAAGGCAATTTACAAATTAGCCCTTACATTTTCACATTTTGACATTTTAGTCCCTATTTCATAAAATCACAAAATACACATAATTTCATATTACCCATGCTTGGCCAAATATTCATGTTGTTCATATGAGCCCATATATTTAATTTATTTCACATTTTAGTCCCTCAAAGTATTATTTTCTCAATTTAGTCCAAATTACTCAAATTCATCAAAAGTCTAAAGACAAACTATGTTAATTTATCACATATCTTTCATATTTCATCAACAATCATCACAAAGCTCATGAATTCATCAATGGCACATCTCAAAATCATCATCAATTCACAAAACTAAGACATGAGTTTGAAAGAACACAAAGCAACGATCTCAAAAACGTAGAAATTATAAAAAATCGAACAAATTACATACCTAAATCAAAGAAGACAAGGGTCGAACCTAGCTTGCTCAACAATGGTGTTCTTTCTCTTTAACCTTCGGCAATAGTGATAAAAAGATGGACAAAATGTTTGTTTTGTTTTAATTAATAACATTATTTTTAATTTACTAAATTTCCATTAATGATAACATTTAAAATTTATATAATGGATAACCATTTATGGAATACTCCACTAACTATGGTCTAATTGCATCTCAAGGCCTCACATTTATAAAGACACATCAATTCGACTCATAATCAATTAGAAGGCCACTTTTACACTTTATGCGACGTCCTTTTCTCAAATTAAGCACACAAATGATCAAATTAAATCACAAAAATTTCACTCATATCTATTCACATGCTATAGACTCGGAAAATAATATTAAAATATTTTTTATACTCAGATTTGTGGTCCCGAAACCACTATTTCGACTAGGTTTTAAACTGGACTGTTACAGAGAAGGTGCCGACAGTGGCTAAGGTTTGTGGGGGAGAGGATTAAGAGGAAAAAGACAAAAGAAAAGAAGGGGGCTAGGGTTTAAATGGGTGACACGGTCGTGTAAGGGTCGGTGTTGGGCCACACGGCCGTGTCATACGTCCGTGTGGGGCTTTCCCAGCCCGTGTGCGATTAAAAATTCCAACCCAGACTTCACACGGCCGTGTGCTAGGCCGGTTGTGATCTCCTTTGCTTCTCCTACGCTCGTGTGAGAGGCCGTGTCTCGCACACGGCCATGTCTCTTACCCGTGTAACTCTCTGACTTGAAATAAAATAAAAAAATTTAGCCCTATGACTCACACGACCTAGGACACGCCCGTGTGTCCAGGCCGTGTGTGCCACACGACCGTGTCACACGGTCATGTGGACTATTTTAGGTCATGTAACCTTCAAAATTTTGAAAATTTAAGTCTCAGTATCCACACAGCCAATGACACGCCCATGTGTCCAGGCCGTGTGGGTTACATGGCCCTGCTGCCAGGCCGTATAACTCACTGTCGATTGCTCCCTTATGCACACGGCCTGGGACACGCCTATGTTTTTAGGCCATGTGGGTCAAAAAATATTTTTTTAATTTTGAAAATTAATTAGTTTTAAAAATAACATGAAATAAAATTAAAAGAATTAGCAGAGTGTTAACATTCGAGTTGCCTCTCGAGAAGCGCTTATTTAGAGTCTACGCTCGACTTACCTTGTATTCGCACGGTTACGGTGGTTCGCGGAGTCGAGGCTCCTCTTTCTCTCTATAAATTATTCTACCAAGATAAGGTTTAAGTCGAGTATTGTTTACCTTAAATGTGTCAAATTCAGAATGAGTTACCTCGACTGTACCGTAGGGGAAGACGTTCAGTACCATAAATGGGTTTGTCCGTTTGCATCAAGCTCCGAAAGGGCAATTCATGGATCCGTTTTGTCCAGCAGTACCTTGTCTCCAACCTTAAATTGGTTCATCCCATTCATATGCACATCATGGCTTCGCTTTGGCTCTTCATCGTGTTCTCTCAGTTTCTCCTTGACATGTGTCCGCCATTCATCTAGTTCATCGATTTGTAACATTCATTTTTCATAAGTCGTTTTGTTTCTGTCGCATTGACTGAAACATGACTCCATTACTTTTTTTCGAAGGGTTTCCTGCAAAGAA
The DNA here is from genome assembly GCA_025698515.1 of Gossypium sturtianum. Classification (NCBI taxonomy): domain Eukaryota; kingdom Viridiplantae; phylum Streptophyta; class Magnoliopsida; order Malvales; family Malvaceae; genus Gossypium; species Gossypium sturtianum. The sequence goes on from CM046952.1 coordinate 26,187,004, forward strand.
GGTTGAGCCACATGGTCACTAACATTAACAGAAGATTTAAAATCATCTCGATCACTAGATGTTCTTACAGAATCACGAGCTTGGAGAGTAATCATTTCATCACCTACACGAAGTACTAATTCACCCGTACCAACATCAATTATAGTTCTAACAGTTGCTAAAAAGGGTCGTCCTAAAATTAAAGGTATCTCACTACCCTCATCCATGTCTAACACAACAAAGTCAATGGGGAATATGAATTTATTGATTTTAGCAAGCATATCCTCAATAACACCCCTAGGATATCTAATGGTTCTATCCGCTAATTGAATACTCATCCTAGTTTGTTTGGGTTTCCCAAGACCTAGTTGTTTAAACATTTTATAGGTCATGACCTTAATACTAGCCCCTAAATCACCCAAAGCATTATCAATATTTAAACTACCAATTAAACAAGGAATAGTAAAACTCCCTGGATCTTTCAGTTTGTTAGGTAGTTTATTTTGTAAGATGGCTGAGCAAACTGCATTGAGTTCCACAGTTGACTAATCATCTAACTTCCGTTTGTTTGCCAATAGCTCCTTTAAAAAATTGACATAATTGGGCGTCTACGAAAGAGCTTCAACAAATGGTAAGTTAATATGTAATATTTTCAGGAGTTTAAGGAATTTACCAAATTGTTCGTTCTTGTGGTCTTTCTTCGTCGCGTTAGGATATGGAACTCGAGGTTTATATTCTTTAGTAATCGACTTTTGCTCTTTCTGGCTTACCTCAACCTTATCGTTATTCACCATAATTTCTTGCCTCAGTTTTTGTTCAGATTCAACTAACCCTTCTTCATCTCGAATAGTAATTGCATGAAGCTGCTTCATTGGGTTAGTTTTGATATTACTAGGCAAACTACCTTGTGGTCTTTTCGAAATTAATTTAGCAAGTTGACCGATTTGGTTCTCAAGCCTTTGAATCGATTCTTGTTGATTCTTCAATACTGCCTCAGTGTTTTGGAAACGAGTTTCTAACATCGAGATAAACTTTTTCAATATCTCCTCAAGGTTCGGCTTTTTCTCTTGCTAATAAGGTGGTTGTTGGAAGCCCGAAAGGGGTTGTGCTCTCTGATTTCCTTGACCACCCCAAGAGAAATTGGGATGGTTCCTCTAACCTGCATTATAGTTATTACTATAAGGGTTATTTTGAGGCCTAGAATTATTACCCATATAATTGATTTGTTCGTTCTCTGTGCTAGGAACGAAAGGTAAACATTCTGGATTATTCATTTCACCTCCATTTGTCTCACATTGCATCACCGAATATACCTGCGTAGAAACATATAAACCATCAAATTTCTTATTTAAAAGTCTACTTGATTCAATAACATGGTGACTACATCAATATTAAAAACACCGGCTGCTTTCATCGGCTTTGCCCTCATGACTTGCCACAAATAATTATTCAGTGCCATCTCCACAATAAATTCATAAGCCGCTTCGGGTGTGTTATTGTTCAATGTACCACCGGCTGCTGTATCAATTAACTTCCTTGTTGAAGGATCCAAACCGTTGTAGAAGGTTTGAACTTGTAACCATAAAGGTAACCCATGGTGAGGGTACTATCTCAATAAGTCCTTGTACCTCTCCCATGCATCATATAGTGTCTCTAAATCGATCTGAACAAAATAGGAGATATCATTCCTCAACTTGGCTGTCTTAGCCGGTGAGAAGTACTTCAGAAGGAACTTCTCGGTCATTTGAGCCCATGTGGTGATGGAACCACGTGGTAAAGAGTTCAACCACTATTTAGCTTTGTTCCTCAACGAGAAAGGGAATAACCGTAGGTGAATGGCATCATCAGGGGCGCCATTAATTTTGAAAGTGTCGTAGATTTCCAAGAAATTAGCTAAATGAGTATTTGGATCTTCGTCTTGCAAACCATCAAACTAAACAAACTTTTGTACCATCTAAATAGTGTTCAATTTTAGTTCAAATTTATTTGCAGCAATGGTGGGTCGCACAATACTAGATTCAGCCCCAGTTAGAGTGGGCTTGGCATAATCGTACATAGTACAAGGAAAAGAATCTGGATCTGCAGCAACTGCAGAAGGTAGCTAATTATTCTGATTATCACCCATTTTTTCAGTAATAATAATGTCCTCTTGTTTGTCTACTATATTCTGTCAATTCTGCCTTACTTCTCTACGGTTTCTACGAGCATGTAACAGCCCAGTTTTAGTTAAATCAAAATAGTTTTTTTGGAACCATGAATCCGATGTCGAAAAATTATTTTTATATTATTTTACGTGTTTATAGCATGAAAGTATGAATGTGTGGAATTTTCGTGAAGTAATTTTATCGTTTAATTAGTCAATTTGAGAAAAAGGACTAAATCGCGTAAAATGCAAAAGTTGCATTCTATTTGTTAAAGATGTCAATTGGCCTTGGCTTTTAAATATGATGGCCTTAAATGGTAATAATACCACTTTAAATGATAGTGGAATATTATAGACAACCATTATATGTTTTTAATGTTTATTCATTAAGGTTATAATGGTAATTAGCATAATTATATTGTGTTAAATAAAACAAAAAAAAAATTGAGTTCATCTTTCTCATGTTGGCCAAATATTGAAGAAGAAAAATAAGCCATTTTTCTCATTTAGGGTTCGACACATATTAAGCTTGATTAAGGTACGGTTTGAGCTCAATTTTTGATGATTTCTATGTTTTTGTGATCGTTGCTTTGAAATCTAGCTAGCCCGTACCTTAGATTTTGAAATTGTTAAAGATTTTGAGAGTTTCCATTGTTGAATAATTGAGTAATTTGATGATTGATGATAGAATATGAAAGCTTGATGATAGTTTTACATGTTTTGCAAAGTGATTTTTTGACAAAAATGTCAAAAAGGGATTAAATTGTGAAGTGTGTAAATTAAGGGGTTGAAATGTGAAATAAATGAAAGATATGGGCTGCTAGGGACCTATAGGTAATTCGACTAAGCTAGAGTATAATGAAATTATGTGAATTTTGTGTATTTGTGAAATAAAGACTAAATTGAATAAATGTGAAAGTTTAGGGGCTAATGTGTAAAAATGCCCAAATGTGTGTTATGGACTAAATTGAAAGAATATATGATTGAATAAGTTAATTTTGAATTCATATAGATCAAGAAAGAAAGAATTCGGATTTAGATCAGGGGAAAAGCAAAGTTAAACGAGTAGTCGATTCGATCCGTCAATTCCGAATACGAGGTAAGTTCGTATAATTGAACTTAAATGTGTACTTATCTATTTGATGGATGAATTGAGATAGTAATTATTCTATCGGATAAATGTTGATATATTAAACGAAATGTACGAATTGAGTAAGGCAAGTTGCCGAATAAGACCATAGTCGGGCTACGGGAATTGAATAATAAGACCATAACCGGGTTATGGCATGTGAATGAAAGACCACGATAGGGCCTTGGCAATATATGTGAAAGACCATAGTTGGACTATGGTATCAGAAAAATCGATGAAATGGTATCGAAAGCATTTGTAAATCGGAGTGGTTTGATAAGAGTATTGATGAGAAATAGAAATGTATCGGTACAGGTATGTACGGAAAACTATTCAAGTATTGAGATAGATGAAATTGAGAAATCATGAATAAGGACATGGATAAGTTTTATGTTAATTCAGGAATTGATGCTTTAAATGTTAATGATATTATCTATTTTGAATTGTTATATGAATGTTGTGATTATTCATGTTCACATACGAACTTACTAAGCTTAAAGCTTACTTTGTTTAATTGTTTCCATGTTTTATAGTTTCTACGGCTTAGTTGGGATCCGAAATCGCCAGAGACTTCATCGCACTATCGATCATCTAATTTGGTACTTTTGGAGTCATGTATATATGGTATATGGCATGTATAGGCTTGTGTCATTTTGGTATGTTTGATGGATATGTATTTGGCCATTTGAGTTGGCATAAAATGATTAACTTGATGATGCTTATGAATGTGCAAATTGATCTAATTTTAAGGTTTGGTAATAGACCTATAATGGATGAATGGGATTGAGGTGGTTATGAATGTTTGGATTAGCTTTGCCAAATGAATTATACATGTGAATTATGCTTAGAAAAGCAAGTTAAATTGTTTGGTATTTGAATAGGTAAATGATATGGAATTGAGTTTTGAAACGGTTGAAATGAATATGGTATGATTATGTATTGGTTGATGAACTTTAGCTACATATTTGTGACTTAAAATGATACCATATGAGCTTGTGTAGGTATGTGCAAAAAGGGAGGAAAATTGGCTTTGCAAATGGCTTATTTTTGTCCACACGGGCGTGTGTCTCAGCCGTGTGTGACACACGGTCATGCTACACGGCCGTGTGTCCCCTGGGGTTGATATTAAAGTGAAGTCCGTATGCTCCACACGATCTCACACACGGGCGTGTGACTGGCCGTATGGTATAAGTCACTATACCCCCTAAATGGCAAACGGCCTAGCACATGGGCGTGTGTGGCCATGTCAAAGGGCACACGGCCGACACACACACGCGTGTGGTTTGCTTTGTGTGACCCATGCCAAGAGATACCCTCTAGTTCTCACACGGCCCGGCACATGGGTGTGTCCCCGGCCGCGTGATGCAAGTCAGTATGTATGCCCTACTTCCACATTGCCTAAGACACGAGCGTGTCTACTAGCCATGTGAGGCACACGGCCTGTTCACACGGGCGTGTGACCCTTGTATGTTTGAAAAGTTTCTAAGTTTTCCAAGAATTTTATATGTTATCGATTTAGTCCCGAACCCCTTCTAAAGCATGTTTAAGGCCTCGTAGGCCCTCATTAGGGACAATATGAATATGATCGAATGGCATTTGAGTATGAATGCATAAATGTATAAATTATGTATGTTAATGATGTTGATTGATCGGTAATACCTCGTAACCCTATTCTGACTGTGAATATAGGTGAGGGGTGTTACATTTATTGGTACCAGAGCTACGGTTTAGTCGATTCTGGGACTAATGTAGCATATGTAAGAGTCTAGCTATACATGCCATATATACTCTGCGATAGTGTGATGATTCCTGACAGCTTAAATTGTGTTTTCGTATAGTAATGGATCCTGAATGAGCTATAGCGGATGATGTAGAGAGTATTGCTCCTACTCCCGCTCAAGGGACAGCGCCTACTGAATCTAGACCCGTGTTGAGCAGTCACGGAGGTAAGGCTAAAGAAGCCTTTTTCCATATGATGAACGAATGGTTCATGTAATACATTCGTACTAATCCAGCTAATCAACAACCTCCACCCCCACCTATACCTCAACAAATCCCAGTTGTTCCTCAAGTTATAGATCCAATACGGTTAAACAAGCCGCCAATAGATAAGATTCGGAAACATGGGGCTGAAAAGTTCCGGGCTACTATTGACGATGATGCAGAGAGAGTTGAGTTCTGACTCGAAAATACAATTCGAGTATTCGATGAATTATCTTGTACTCCTGATGAATGTATAAAATGTGTAGTATCTTTGCAGAGAGACACTTCGTACCAATGGTGGAACACGTTGATATCTGTGGTTCCGAAAGAACGAGTTACTTGGGAGTTCTTCCAATCTGAATTTTGAAAGAAATACATAAGTCAGCGATTCCTTGATCAAAAGCATAAAGAGTTCTTAGAGTTAAAACAAGGCCGCATGACTGTCACCAAGTATGAAAGAGAGTTTGTACGGTTAAGAAAGTATGCTCGAGAGTATGTGTCAACTAAGGAGATTATGTGTAAACGATTCGTTGACGGGTTGAATGAAGATATAAAATTATTAGTCAGAATCTTCATCAAAGAAATCTCGAAATTTGTTTAGTCGATCAAATACACCAAAGGGAATACTCTAATAGAGATCATGGGAAGCAAATTACGAGTTCAAAAACTCCAGTTGTGTCAGTGGCTAGCGTGGGTAATGTTAGACCAAATAAACCGAAAAGTGGACATTGTGGAAAATGACATTTTGGAGAGTGTAGATTGAATGATAAAGCCTGCTTTTAGATGTGGCTAACATGAACATTTCATCCGGGATTGTCCTAAGATAGAAGAAAAGATAAGTCTCGAATGTAAAATCGAGCAACCCTACTGTTAGAGGAAGACCATTTCGTAATGTTGGAAATGTGAGTGGTGGTAGAGGTGTGACACGAGATACTGCTGTGAGATCCAATGGTAGAGCACCTGCCAGAGCCTACACTATTCGTGCTCGCGAAGAAGCATCACTTCCAGATGTTATCACCGGTACTTTCACTCTCTATGATACTAATGTGATTGCATTGATAGATCCAGGATCAACTCATTCTTATATATGCATGAATTTAGTATCCAGTAAGACTTTTCCTATAGAGTCTACTGAATTTGTGATTAGAGTATCAAACCCCTTAGGCAAATGTTTTTTGGTTGACAAAGTCTGCAAGAATTATCCGTTAATGCATCGGGATTTCTGTTTTTCGGCTAATCTGATGTTGTTGCCATTCGATGAATTTGATGTAATTTTGGGTATGGATTGGCTAACAATACATGAAGCTATAGTGAATTGTAGACGAAAGACAATTGAACTGAAGTGTCAAAATAATGAGACTATTAGAATTGAATCTGATGATCTGAACAGTTTGCCAGTTGTGATCTCGTCTATGTTAGCTCATAAATTTGTGATAAAGGGGTGTGAAGCTTACCTTGCTTATGTATTTGATACGAAAGTGACAGAAACAAAGATTGAATCAGTACCAGTTGTCTGCGAGTATCTAGATGTATTTCCCGAAGAGTTACCGGGTTTACCACCTATCAGAGAGGTTGAGTTTGGTATTGAATTAGTACCGGGAACAACGCCGATATTGATAGCTCCGTACAGAATGGCCTCGACAGAGTTAAAAGAATTGAAAGCTCAATTGCAAGAGTTGACAGATAAAGGTTTTTCTAGACCGAGTTTCTCTCCCTGGGGTGCACCGGTATTGTTTGTGAAAAAGAAAGATGGCACTATGAGAATGTGTATTGACTACAGACAGCTGAACAAAGTGACAATCAAGAACAAATACCCACTACCGCGGATTGATGATTTGTTTGATCAGTTAAAAGGGGAAACAGTGTTTTCAAAAATCGATTTGAGATCGGGTTATTACCAATTGCGAGTGAAAGACTCGGATGTGCCAAAGACTGCATTTAGAACAAGGTACGGACACTACGAATTTCTTGTTATGCCTTTCGGACTAACAAATGCACCAGCTATTTTTATGAACTTGATGAACCGAATTTTCAGGCCATAATTAGATCAATTTGTAGTTGTGTTTATTGATGACACTTTGATCTATTCTCATGATGAATTGAGCATGCCGAACATTTGAGAATTGAATTACAAACTTTGAGAGATAAACAGTTGTTTGCAAAGTTTAGTAAATGTGAATTTTGGTTATGAGAGGTTGAATTTTTGGGATATATAGTTTCAGCCGCGGGTATCCGAGTTGACTCGAGCAAAATTTTTACGATTATAGATTGGAAGCCTCCGAGAAATGTAACTGAATTCCATCATTTTCTTGGACTAGCCGGCTATTATAGATGATTTGTGAAAGGCTTTTCGATGATTGCAACCCCGATGACGCGATTGCTTAAAAAGATGTTAGATTTGAGTGGTCAGAAAAGTGTCAGCAGAGCTTCGAACTGTTGAAAGCATTATTGACAGAGGCACCAGTGTTAGTTCAGCCTGAGTCAGGTAAAGAATTTGTAGTTTTCAGTGACGCATTGTTAAATGGTCTGGGTTGTGTTTTGATGCAGGAAGGCAAAGTTGTAGCTTATGCCTCGAGACAATTGAAGCCACACGAAAAGAATTATCCGATGCACGATCTTGAATTAGCCGCGATAGTGTTCGCATTGAAAATTTGGCACCATTACTTGTTTGGTGAGAAGTGCCATATTTATACCGACCAAAAAAGCTTGAAATATCTGATGACTCAGAAAGAATTAAATTTGCGATAGCAAAGATGGTTAGAACTGCTAAAAGACTATGAATTAGTGATTGACTATAATCTGGGAAAAGCGAATGTAGTTGCTGATGCGTTGAGTCGAAAGTCCTTATTTGCTTTACGAGCTTTAAACACACAATTAGCATTGTCTGACGATGGTTCAATAGTAGCTGAGTTGAAAGCGAGACCGTTATTTCTACAGTAGATTTGTGTGGCTCAAAAATTTGATAATGAATTGCAAGCAAAACGAGCTCAGTGTGAGTCGACTTCTGATTCCGAGCTTCGAATAGGGCCTGATGACTGTTTGATGTTTCGTGATAGAATATGTGTACCAAGAAATTCTGAGCTTATTCAGAGGATTCTAAACGAAGCACACAGTAGTTGTTTATCAGTGCATCCGGGAAGCACGAAAATGTATAACGATTTGAAACAGCTTTATTGGTGGCATGGCATGAAAAGAGATATCTCAGAATTTGTTTTGAAATGTTTGATTTGTCAGCAAGTCAAAGCTGAGCATCAAGTGCCGTCCGATTTATTACAGCCTATTATGATTCCTGAGTGGAAATGGGATAGAGTAACAATGAATTTTGTATCGGGATTGCCTTTATCTCCGAGAAAGAAAGATGCGATCTGGTTGTTGTTGACAGATTGACGAAATCGACTCATTTCATTCCTGTACGTACGGATTATTCACTTGATAAATTGGCTGAGTTGTATATCTTAGAGATTGTTCAATTGCACGGAGTGCCATTATCTATTGTTTCGGATAGAGATCCAAGATTCACTTCACGATTTTGGAAGAAATTGCAAGAAGCTTTAGGTACAAAGCTGCATTTTAGCACTGTGTTTCACCCGCAAATGGATGGTCAATCCGAGCGAGTTATTCAGATACTTGAAGATATGTTATGTTGTTGCATTCTTGAGTTTGAGGGTAGCTGGGAGAAATACCTACCGCTGATTGAATTTGCTTACAATAATAGTTTTTAATCGAGTATAAAGATGGCACCATACGAATCTTTATACGGTCGTAAATGTCGAACATCGTTGTACTGGACTGAGCTTTATGAGAATAAGATTCACGGGGTTGATCTGATCCGAGAAACAGAAGAAAAAGTGAAAGTGATTCGTGATAGTTTGAAAGCAGCTTCAGATCGACAGAAATCGTACGCAGACTTAAAACGGAAAGATATTGAGTTCCAGGTCGGGGATAAAGTGTTTTTGAAAGTATCGCCGTGGAAAAAAGATATTGCGGTTTAGTCGGAAAGGAAAATTGAGTCCGCGATTCATCAGACCGTATGAGATTATCGAGTGAATTGGGCCAGTTGCTTATCGACTGTCCTTACCGTCTAACTTAGAGAAAATACATAATATGTTTTATGTATCGATGCTTCGACGATACCGATCCGACCCATCATATGTCATTTCCCCGACCGAGGTTGAAATTCAATCTGATATGTCATATGCTGAAGAACCGATTCGAATTTTAGCTCGTGAGATCAAAGAGCTGAGAAATAAGAGAATCACATTAGTGAAAGTATTATGGCATCGACACAGAGTCGAAGAAGCTACATGGGAACCCGAGGATGCTATGAGAAAACAATACCCAAACCTGTTCATTGGTAAGATTTTCGGGGACGAAAATCCTTAAGGGGGAGAGTTGTAACAGCCCGGTTTTAGCTAAATCAGAACAGTGGTTTCAGAACCACGAATCAAATTTCAGAAAAATTATTTTTATATTATTTTATGTGTTTATAGCATGAAAGTATGAATGTGTGAAATTTTCATGAAGTAATTTTATCGTTTAATTAGTCAATTTGAGAAAAAGGACTAAATCGCGTAAAATGCAAAAGTTGCATTCTATTTGTTAAAGGTGTCAATTGGACTTGGATTTTAAATATGATGGCCTTAAATGGTAATTAGACCACTTTAAATGATAGTGGACTATTATGGACAACCATTATATGTTTTTAATGTTTATTCATTAAGGTTATAATGGTAATTAGCATAATTATAATGTGTTAAATAAATAAATAACAATTTTGAGTTCATCTTTCTCATGTTGGCCGAATATTGAAGAAGAAAAATAAGCCATTTTTCTCATTTAGGGTTCGGCACGCATTAAGCTTGATTAAGGTACGGTTTGAGCTCAGTTTTTGATGATTTCTATATTTTTGTGATCGTTGCTTTGAAATCTAGCTAGCTCGCACCTTAGATTTTGAAATTGTTAAAGATTTTGAGAGTTTCCATTGTTTAATACTTAAGTAATTTGATGATTGAGGATAGAATATGAAAGCTTGATGATAGTTTTACATGTTTTGCAAAGTGATGTTTTGACAAAAAATGTCAAAAAGGGATTAAATTGTGAAGTGTATAAATTGAGGGGTTGAAATGTGAAATAAATGAAAGATATGGGCTGCTAGGGACCTATAGGTAATTCGGCTAAGCTAGAGTATAATGAAATTATGTGAATTTTGTGTATTTGTGAAATAAAGACTAAATTGAATAAATGTGAAAGTTTAGGGGCTAATGTGTAAAAATGCCCAAATGTGTGTTATGGACTAAATTGAAAGAATATATGATTGAATAAGTTAATTTTGAATTCATATAGATCAAGAAAGAAAGAATTCGGATTTAGATCAGGGGAAAAGCAAAGTTAAACGAGTAGTCGATTCGATCCGTCAATTCCGAATACGAGGTAAGTTCGTATAATTGAACTTAAATGTGTACTTATCTATTTGATGGATGAATTGAGATAGTAATTATTCTATCGGATAAATGTTGATATATTAAACGAAATGTACGAATTGAGTAAGGCAAGTTGCCGAATAAGACCATAGTCGGGCTACGGGAATTGAATAATAAGACCATAACCTGTTATGGCATGTGAATGAAAGACCACGATAGGGCCTTGGCAATATATGTGAAAGACCATAGTTGGACTATGGTATCAGAAAAATCGATGAAATGGTATCGAAAGCATTTGTAAATCGGAGTGGTTTGATAAGAGTATTGATGAGAAATAGAAATGTATCGGTACAGGTATGTACGGAAAACTATTCAAGTATTGAGATAGATGAAATTGAGAAATCATGAATAAGGACATGGATAAGTTTTATGTTAATTCAGGAATTGATGCTTTAAATGTTAATGATATTATCTATTTTGAATTGTTATATGAATGTTGTGATTATTCATGTTCACATACGAACTTACTAAGCTTAAAGCTTACTTTGTTTAATTGTTTCCATGTTTTATAGTTTTACGAAGCTAGCTGGGATCCGAAAATCGCCAGAGACTTCATCGCACTATCGATCATCTAATTTGGTACTTTTGGAGTCATGTATATATGGTATATGGCATGTATAGGCTTGTGTCATTTTGGTATGTTTGATGGATATGTATTTGGCCATTTGAGTTGGCATAAAATGATTAACTTGATGATGCTTATGAATGTGCAAATTGATCTACTTTTAAGGTTTGGTAATAGACCTATAATGGATGAATGGGATTGAGGTGGTTATGAATGTTTGGATTAGCTTTGCCAAATGAATTATACATGTGAATTATGCTTAGAAAAGCAAGTTAAATTGTTTGGTATTTGAATAGGTAAATGATATGGAATTGAGTTTTGAAACGGTTGAAATGAATATGGTATGATTATGTATTGGTTGATGAACTTTAGCTACATATTTGTGACTTAAAATGATACCATATGAGCTTGTGTAGGTATGTGCAAAAAGGGTGGAAAATTGGCTTTGCAAATGGCTTATTTTTGTCCACACGGGCGTGTGTCTCAGCCGTGTGTGACACACGGTCATGCTACACGGCCGTGTGTCCCCTGGGGTTGATATTAAAGTGAAGTCCGTATGCTCCACACGATCTCACACACGGGCGTGTGACTGGCCGTATGGTATAAGTCACTATACCCCCTAAATGGCAAACGGCCTAGCACATGGGCGTGTGTGGCCATGTCAAAGGGCACACGGGCTGGACACACGGGCGTGTGGTTTGCTGTGTGACCCATGCCAGTATACCCTCTAGTTCTCACACGGCCTGGCACATGGGTGTGTCCTCGGCCGCGTGATGCAAGTCAGTATGTATGCCCTACTTCCACATTGCCTAAGACACGAGCGTGTCTACTAGCCATGTGAGGCACACGGCTGCTTTCACACAAGCGCAGACCCTTGTATGTTTGAAAAGTTTCTAAGTTTTCCAAGAATTTTATATGTTATCGATTTAGTCCCGAACCCCTTCTAAAGCATGTTTAAGGCCTCGTAGGCCCTCATTAGGGACAATATGAATATGATCGAATGGCATTTGAGTATGAATGCATAAATGTATAAATTATGTATGTTAATGATGTTGATTGATCGGTAATACCTCGTAACCCTATTCTCGATCGTGAATATAGGTGAGGGGTGTTACATTTATTGGTACCGTGAGCTACGGTTTAGTCGATTCTGGGACTAATGTAGCATATGTAAGAGTCTAGCTATACATGCCATATATACTCTGCGATAGTGTGATGATTCCTGACAGCTTAAATTGTGTTTTCGTATAGTAATGGATCCTGAATGAGCTATAGCGGATGATGTAGAGAGTATTGCTCCTACTCCCGCTCAAGGGACAGCGCCTACTGAATCTAGACCCGTGTTGAGCAGTCACGGAGGTAAGGCTAAAGAAGCCTTTTTCCAGATGATGAACGAATGGTTCATGCAATACATTCGTACTAATCCAGCTAATCAACAACCTCCACCCCCACCTATACCTCAACAAATCCCAGTTGTTCCTCAAGTTATAGATCCAATACGGTTAAACAAGCCGCCAATAGATAAGATTCAGAAACATGGGCCTGAAAAGTTCCGGGCTACTATTGACGATGATGCAGAGAGAGTTGAGTTCTGACTCGAAAATACAATTCGAGTATTCGATGAATTATCTTGTACTCCTGATGAATGTATAAAATGTGTAGTATCTTTGCTGAGAGACACTTCGTACCAATGGTGGAACACGTTGATATCTGTGGTTCCGAAAGAACGAGTTACTTGGGAGTTCTTCCAATCTGAATTTTGAAAGAAATACATAAGTCAGCGATTCCTTGATCAAAAGCATAAAGAGTTCTTAGAGTTAAAACAAGGCCGCATGACTGTCACCAAGTATGAAAGAGAGTTTGTACGGTTAAGCAAGTATGCTCGAGAGTATGTGTCAACTAAGGAGATTATGTGTAAACGATTCGTTGACGGGTTGAATGAAGATATAAAATTATTAGTCAAAATCTTCATCAAAGAAATCTCGAGATTTGTTTAGTCGATCAAATACACCAGTGGAATACTCTAATAGAGATCATGGGAAGCAAATTACGAGTTCAAAAACTCCAGTTGTGTCAGTGGCTAGCGTGGGTAATGTTAGACCAAATAAACCGAAAAGTGGACATTGTGGAAAATGACATTTTGGAGAGTGTAGATTGAATGATAAAGCTTGTTTTAGATGTGGCTAACATGAACATTTCATCCGGGATTGTCCTAAGATAGAAGAAAATGATAAGTCTCAGAATGTAAAATCGAGCAACCCTACTGTTAGAGGAAGACCATTTCGTAATGTTGGAAATGTGAGTGGTGGTAGAGGTGTGACACGAGATACTGCTGTGAGATCCAATGGTAGAGCACCTGCCAGAGCCTACACTATTCGTGCTCGCGAAGAAGCATCACTTCCAGATGTTATCACTGGTACTTTCACTCTCTATGATACTAATGTGATTGCATTGATAGATCCAGGATCAACTCATTCTTATATATGCATGAATTTAGTATCCAGTAAGACTTTTCCTGTAGAGTCTACTGAATTTGTGATTAGAGTATCAAACCCCTTAGGCAAATGTGTTTTGGTTGACAAAGTCTACAAGAATTATCCGTTAATGCATCGGGATTTCTGTTTTTTGGCTAATCTGATGTTGTTGCCATTCGATGAATTTGATGTAATTTTGGGTATGGATTGGCTAACGATGCATGAAGCTATAGTGAATTGTAGACGAAAGACAATTGAACTGAAGTGTCAAAATAATGAGACTATTAGAATTGAATCTGATGATCTGAACAGTTTGCCAGTTGTGATCTCGTCTATGTTAGCTCATAAATTTGTGATAAAGGGGTGTGAAGCTTACCTTGCTTATGTATTTGATACGAAAGTGACAGAAACAAAGATTGAATCAGTACCAGTTGTCTGCGAGTATCTAGATGTATTTCCCGAAAAGTTACCGGGTTTACCACCAATCAGAGAGGTTGAGTTTGGTATTGAATTAGTACCGGGAACAACGCCGATATCGATAGCTCCGTACAGAATGGCCTCGACAGAGTTAAAAGAATTGAAAGCTCAATTGCAAGAGTTGACAGATAAAGGTTTTTCTAGACCGAGTTTCTCTCCCTGGGGTGCACCGGTATTGTTTGTGAAAAAGAAAGATGGCACTATGAGAATGTGTATTGACTACAGACAGCTGAACAAAGTGACAATCAAGAACAAATACCCACTACCGCGGATTGATGATTTGTTTGATCAGTTAAAAGGGGAAACAGTGTTTTCAAAAATTGATTTGAGATCGGGTTATTACCAGCTCATGAGTGAAAGACTTCGGATGTGCCAAAGACTCGCATTTAGAACAAGGTACGGACACTACGAATTTCTTGTTATGCCTTTCGGACTAACAAATGCACCAGCTATTTTTATGAACTTGATGAACCGAATTTTCAGGCCATATTTAGATCAATTTGTAGTTGTGTTTATTGATGACACTTTGATCTATTCTCATGATGAATTGAGCATGCCGAACATTTGAGAATTGAATTACAAACTTTGAGAGATAAACGATTGTTTGCAAAGTTTAGTAAATGTGAATTTTGGTTATGAGAGGTTGAATTTTTGGGATATATAGTTTCACCATGTATCCGAGTTGACTCGAGCAAAATTTTTACGATTATAGATTGGAAGCCTCCGAGAAATGTAACTCAATTCCATCATTTTCTTGGACTAGCCGGCTATTATAGATGATTTGTGAAAGGCTTTTCGATGATTGCAACCCGATGACACGATTGCTTCAAAAAGATGTTAGATTTGAGTGGTCGAAAAAAGTGTCGTGAGCTTCAATCGTTGAAAGCATTATTGACAGAGGCACCACCAGTGTTAGTTCAAATTTGAGTCGTAAAGAATTTGTAGTTTTCAAAGGACGCATTGTTAAATGGTCCGGGTTGTGTTTTGATGCAGGAAGGCAAAGTTGTAGCTTATGCCTCGAGACAATTGAAGCCACACGAAAAGAATTATCCGATGCACGATCTTGAATTAGCCGCGATAGTGTTCGCATTGAAAATTTGGCACCATTACTTGTTTGGTGAGAAGTGCCATATTTATACCGACCAAAAAAGCTTGAAATATCTGATGACTCAGAAAGAATTAAATTTGCGACAGCAAAGATGGTTAGAACTGCTAAAAGACTATGAATTAGTGATTGACTATAATCTGGGAAAAGCGAATGTAGATTCAAATAATCCTGAATGAAAAAATCTCAACGTCGGAATAACCACAAGTCATAAAGAAACTCAATAAAACTTCGAAAGAAATTAAAAGGAGATTTTCGATCTTGATGGAGATTCGCTTCCGAGTTGATTCCGATAGTGCTCTTCGATTGTTTTCTTCAATCTTCTCTGATGACCCCCTTATGCCTTCTTCTCATTGGTATTTATAGACTTTAAAATACTCAGAAAGCCTAAAAATTATGTTTTTCTGCGTATTTGGGAAGCAAGGTGCGAAATCGACACGAGCTGGCACATGGGCGTGTGTCTAGCCCGTGTGGAAATGCCCAGGCCGTGTGGCTCCTGAAAGTAGCTCAATTTGTCCGATTTTGGCTCGTTTTGCGCTCCTTTCACTCCCAAATGCTCTCCTAAGTATAGAAACATGAATTTAAAGGATTAAGATTATCAAATTCACTAATTTGTATAATTAATCATTCAAAAATGCATTTAGAATGGGATTAAAATATGTTACTTTTATAGCTTATCACTATATAAAGGCTTTTTCATTGTTCATTAAGGAGAACTGTTTTCATTAATAAAGTTTTCAACTCTGGGAGTCAATTTCTTTATGCAATATTTCTTTCTTGTGATTTCTAAAAGTAGTTTTCTTCTCGGTTTTCTTCAAGAGGTGGTGGAAATTCATTCTTCACCCTCTAATTTGCCAAGGATTATTTCTTAGAGGGTTTGTTAGAGTCATTAATTGATTTTGTTGGGATTTATATTTCAAAGGCTTTAATTGGACATTTATCATTCTATCCATCATATCTATCAGTTTATCGTTTTATCTTCCACTTTATTTTTCTTTTAATTTTTAATTTTTATTTACTTATGGTTTTTACCCAATGAAGAGAATAATTGTACTACATATATTCCCTATCAAAGAAAAGAAACATGAAAATTGGAAAGATTGGAACAATGAATATGGGAAACATGATCGTTAGAAAAGGTATCGAAGGATGATTGACATTTATTATGGCAAACTAATGAACAATCTTGTCATGATCAAAGGAAAATTACTTTAAGTGGGTAGCACAGCATGACTAAAGCTTTCAAACCGTTGGATTCAATCGATTTAATTTTAAAAAAATCAATCAACGATCCATATTTGCTTTCATATTGATTTTAAAATTAAGAATTTATCCGAAAAAGAATTGATTTTATAATTAATATATGATCCTATATCACACTTATATGACAATCACTTTAAGAATCATTTCAAGACTCAATTATTTGTAATGTACATACACATACATGTACATATAGGTATAAAATCTTTTGCCTAATTGTCTTCAGCAGTCGTTTACATAGGGGATTAATAGTAATTCCTTTTAGTAAATTTATACAATTCATAAACACGTGAATCCTTCAGCCTCTCCTTGTGTAAAAAATGTTATTGAAAGATGCTTGAGAAGCCATTTGTGCACTGTTACGAAGCTGCCTGTTAGACTTGGAGCTCAATGAAGAACTGTATCTTCCTTGCCTATGCTTCCTTCTTGGTTGTTGCGATGACTTTGGGATAAAAACTCCAGTACCTTTGCTTTGTCTTCTGCACATTTGTTCTTGAACAAATGGACATTGTGCTATTGGGTAATTCGCACCAGTGAAGGCCTGAAATTATTTGAACAGAATATCAGTTCTTTTTTCTTTAAAAAAAAGAGAGAAAATGTTTTAATGTGCTGAAAATGAAAAGCATGTAAATGGTTAAAAGGAAAAAAAAAACCTGGAGAGAAACTGAGGGATATCTGACAACTGAGTCGTCATCATCATCCATGATAAGCAAAGAGATTTGCTTGCTTAAATCTGCAAAAAACAGATCATCTTCTACCTCAACAGCCACTTCCATGTCTTCTTAATTGACTGAAACGAGAGCTTGGGAAGAGAGTTGGTGAGCCTGAAAACCCAGAAAGCAAATTCTTTACTTTTTCTAAATATGGAAAAACTTCTCTTCCTTCATGGGGTTATATAAACAGAGAAAAGCAAAAGAAATGAGTGAGTTTTTCTTTTTTTTCTTTTTTAACTGTAAAGGCATATTGGGGAAGCGCATCTATGCATGTGAGGGCGGTAGGGTCTGAGTGGCAGTTAGCCAATCTGGCAATGGCCAAGTCCCATTGCCCCACAACAGGCATGTTGTGTTATGATGTTATCCGGTAGGAGCGAAGAGACTAGATAGAAATATTATCCGTTTTTCATATTCATTAAAAAAATATTTTATAAGTGATTATAAATACTTTATTTAAAATTGTGAAAAATATAACGTCGGTAATAACAAATATATCGCAAAGAAAAGAGAAACAAAAAATAAAGAACACACAGATTTTACGTGGAAACCTTTTCGGGAAAAAACCACGGGCAGAGGAGAAGAAAATTCACTATGTCGAATTCGAATCTATTTACAAGAGGAATAGACTATGTCTATTTATAGGCTTGTAAAGCCATATTCTAATAGGAGTGTAGTAAGATTGAAACTCCTTATTCTAATCAATATCCAATAGATGGAGTTTAATAAGGTTTAAAAAACCTTATTTAAAATAAAATAAAAGAAGTGTAGTTCTATAGGGATTCTTCTTTTATTTTATTTTACCATTGTATTTTATTTAAATAAGGATTCGGTCACTTAATTCTAACAATCTCCACCTTGACACGAATTCTAAATAAACAAGTTCTTCATCGCGAACTCTCAACGAACAAGTTCTCCACCTCTTCCATAAAACCCCTTAAGGGTTTAACTTCAACAATGAACACCAACCAAGTCTAAGCAATGCTCAAACTTGGTTATAGGAAGTGACTTAGTCATCATATCTGCAGGATTTTCATGAGTACTAATTTTGCTCACAATAATATCACCACGAGCAATAATATCACGAACAAAATGATATCGAACATCAATGTGTTTTGTTCTCTCATGAAACATTTGATCTTTTGTAAGGAAGATGGCACTGATCGTCGCAAAAATATCTTGTCTTTGATTTGAAGGTCTTCATTGAGCTCACTAAAGAGTCCCTTCAACCAAATAGCTTCTTTACAAGCCTCATGTAATGGCCATGTAATCGCCTTGATGGTAGACAAAGCGACTATAGTTTGCAAAGTAGCTTTCAACCGATTGCACAACCTCCGATTGTAAAGACATAACCAAAGTGAGAGATCTTTTTCTATCAAGGTCTCCAAAGAAATCAAGCATCAACATACCCAATGACTCCATCTCTAGTTCTTCCAAACTGTAAGCAAACATCGATGAGTACCTCGTAAGTATCTTAAAATTCATCGAATCGCTTTCCAATGTTCTTTACCGGGATTCACCATGTATCTGCTAACTGCACTGACTGCATATGATAAATCTGGACGTGAACAAACCATAGCATACATGAGAGATCCCACTGCACTAGAGTATGGAACATGTGACATGTACTCAATCTCATCATCTGATTGCGGAGACAAAGCCGATGAAAGTCTGAAATGGATCAAAAAGGAGTACTAACAGGCTTAGCACTCTGCATATTAAACCTGCAAAGAAGTTTCTCAATATACCCCTTCTGACTTAGGTAAAATTTACTTGCTTTTCTATCTCTAAGAATCTCCATACCAAGTATCTTCTTTGCTGGTCCCAAATCTTTCATCTCAAATTCTTCACTTAGTTGGGCTTTGACCTTTCTTATCTCTCCTTTATCTTTTGCTGCTATCAACATGTCATCAACATAAAGAAGTAGATACACAAAAGAACCATCACTGTTTTTCTTAAAGTAAACACAACTTTCAAAACTACTTCTTTTAAAATCATGAGAAGTCATAAAAGAATCAAACCTCTTGTACCACTGTCTTGGTGACTGTTTCAAACCGTAAAGGGACTTTTTCAGTAAGCAAACATAGTCCTCTTTTTCTGAGACTGTAAAACCCTCTTGTTGTTGCATGTAAATATCTTCCTCGAGTTCTCCATGCAAAAATGAGTTTTTACATCTAACTGCTCAAGCTGCAAATCATGCATGGCCACAATACCAAGCAAAGCTCGAATCGAACTATGCTTCACAACTGGGGAGAACACATCTGTGAAGTCCACTCTGGAATTTGATCAGTAACCTTTTGCAACAAGCCTTGCTTTATATCTGGGTTCTTCAACCACGAGTCCCTTCTTTCTTTTTAAACACCCATTTACAACGAACAACCTTTTTACCTTTAGGAAGTTTCACAAGATCCCATGTTCTGTTTTTATGGAGTGATTCCATCTCCTCTTGCATAGCAAACATCCACTTTTCTGAGTCTTCACAGCTAACCGCCTCGTAATAATTAGACGCGTCTCTTGGTTTGCATCTATATCTTCGGCCACATTTAAAGCATAAGCAACTAGATCACCCTCGGCATACTTCTTTGGAGGGTTAATTTCTCTTCTAGTTCTATTTTTGGCGATAGAGTATTGTGGTGAAGAAGCAACTCTATTCTTAATTTTTGTAATTGGCTTGAGTCGAGTCGACTGTATTAACTCGATGCTCCACCGCTTTTGATTTTCTTTATTGGAAGAGTCTTTAAGAGATAAGTTAGGTAGCATAGCGCTTTCATCAAAAACAACATCTCTGCTAATCACAACTTTTCTATTTTCAGGACACCATAACTTATACCCTTTTACACCACTTTATAACCAAGAAAAACACATTTAATGGATCTCGGTTCCAATTTTCCATTATCAACATGAGCATACGCAGAGACACCCAAAGATCTTTAAATCGTAATAATTAGCGGGATTACTGCACCATACCTCTTGTGGAGTCTTTTTCTTAATGGCAATGGATGGAGATCGAGTTGATCAAAAAACATGCGATGAGAGGTCGCTTCGCCCAAAACGACTTTGGTAAGTTGGCATTTGACAACATACATCGAACTTTCTCCATGATCGTTACTGTTCATTCGTTACGCAACGCCGCTTTGTTGTGGAGTATGACGAACTGTCAAGTGTCTCACGATCCCTTCTGACTTGCACAGTTTATTAAACTCATCAGAACAAAACTCTAAGCCATTATTTGTGCGGAGGTGTTTTATTTGTTTTCCCGTCTATTTTTCAATCATAGTTTTCCAAGACTTAAATGCAAAAACACATCGCTTTTCTGCTTCAGGAAGAATGCCCAAACTTTTCTGGAAAAATCATCAATAAAAGTTAGCATATAATTAGCTCCACCTCTTGAAGGCACTCTTGATGGCCCCCACAGATCATAATGAATATACTCCAACGTTCCTTCGTGTTATGGATTCCTCTGGTGAATCGAACTCTCTTTGCTTCCCAAAAACGCAGTGCTCACGTAACTTCGGTTTGCAAATTCCTTGTTCATCAAGAAGTCCTCTTTTGCTCAATTCTGCCATGCCATTCTCACTCATATGCCCTAGGCGCATATGCCAAAGTTTAGTAATATCATCATCTGACAAGGAAGAGGAAGCGACAGCTGCATCACCAATAATAGTAGAACCCTGCAAAACATATAACTTGGCAGTCTTTCTCTGCCCTTTCATCAAAACGAGGAACCTTTGGAAATCTTCAAAATCCCACTTTCAATTTGTGTATTTGTACCCTTTTGAATCAAGAGTACTTAACGAAATTAAATTTCTCTTCAATTACGGAACATGTCGATGCGTCACTAAGTGTTCGACAACTCAGTCAAACATCTTAACTTTAATTGTTCCAAAGACTTGTGATTTTACACGGCGTATTATTTCCCATCAAAACAACACCTTGGACATTGTTTCGTAAGTTGTAAACCAATCCCGATTGGGACTCATGTGGAAGGTGCAACTGAATCAAGTATCCACTCTCGCTCACTTTAGAATTGTTGATGAAGCGACTAGAAGTTCACCATCGCTGTAGTCTTCTACAACATTAGCTTCACCAAAAATTTTCTCGGTTGTTTTCCTTTTTATTCGCAACCTCCCTTTTAATCTTGTTCTCGTAGTTTATAGCACTCGATTTAATGTGCCCTTTCTTCTTACGTGGTTACAAGTTTTACCTCTGTTTGAAGACTTCGATCTACCCTTAGATTTATCACGAGGATTCCGTTCTGTGTCCTTCCACGATCATCATCAAGATTCGATCTTGTCTCCCACGAACAATGAGACCCTCTCCCCGAGAGAGTCGGGTTTAACCACAAGATGCTTCATCTTATCATACGAGGTCAAAGAATCATAAACCTCATCAATCGTGAGAGACTCACGGCTATATAAAATCGTGTCTCTGAAGGTTGAATAAGACGGGGCAACGAACAAAGTAGAATCAACCCTAGATCTTCCTTATCATACCCGAACCTCCATGGCCTCCAAGTTTGAGAGAATTTATTTAAACATCATAAGTGTTCGTGTACGACGCACCTTCCTCCAAACGATGAGCATAAAGACGTTGCTTCATATGCAACTTCTTCGTTAGAGTTTTCGACATACATATTTGTTCTAGCCTCTTCCATAATGTCGCGCGGTATTCTCCTTCATCACATCCTCGCAAAAATTTCGTTAGACAAATGCAGATGTAACTGTGTTAACGCCTTTCGATCCTTGCGCTTCTTCTCTTCCTCCGTCAATGTCGAAGGCATCTTATCTATCCCTAGCAAGGCTTTCTCTAAATCCATTTGTGCAAGAACTGTCTGCATCTTTATCTGCCACAACGCGAATCTGGTATTGCGATCCAACAGCGAAATTTCATACTTCAAGGACGCCATTACCGTGATCGAGATGAAAAATCCGGAAGCTCTGATACCAATTTATGAAAAATATAACGTCGGTAATGACAAATATATCACAAAGAAAATAGAAACAAAAAATAAAGAACACACAGATTTTACGTGGAAACCCTTTCGGGAAAAAACCACGGGCAGAGGAGAAGAAAATTCACTATGTCGAATTCGAATCTATTTACAGGAGGAATAGACTATGTCTATTTATAGGCTTGTAAAGCCATATTCTAATAGGAGTGTAGTAAGATTGAAACTCCTTATTCTAATCAATATCCAATAGATGGAGTTTAATAAGGTTTAAAAAATCTTATTTAAAATAAAATAAAAGAAGTGTAGTTCTATAGGAATTCTTCTTTTATTTTATTTTACTATTGTATTTTATTTAAATAAGGATTTGGATCACTTAATTCTAATAAAAATTAATGTGAGATTTCATGACTTATACCCAAGTATAGGACCCGATATTCATGACTTATCTTTATAATCAACGTGGTTGTAATTTACTAGCAAAGATAAAGTTGTCTTCTTTATCTAAGATTTTCGGAATTTACTTGAATATGAGAAATTCATGGAAAGCCTTATGCTAGGATTTCCAGATGAGGTGGCGTTTGGCATTCGTCATTGTTGAGCAAGAATTCACAAATAGCAGAATCTTCTTTGTTGTTGAGCTCTTTTGTAGGGCATAGACTGAATTACTTTTTGGGATTGAGAGTTGTTTCATGTGTCAGAGCCACTTCGAAATGAGGCTCTTATCTTATTCACAGAGGTCGGTGACATCGATTTATTATTTCATTATTTTGTTTTGTAACTAAGGTGCTTTTCCTCACTAGCATTGCAAAATATGTGTCATTTTATGAGTAATTAAAACACGACACTAATGTAGACATGATTATATGTACATAATTATGAAAGGTTTAATACGAGTTTAACATTTTTTTAATGTGATATTTATATTTTTTTTATTTGATATAACATTTTAATGTCTGAAAGTAGATTGTTCATTTTTTAGTGTTTAATTTGATAAAATTTTATAATTAATTAATAAGCAATTAATTTTTTTCAAATAACTCTAAAAAATCATAATCATCAAATTGTATTCTATTAAAAAATTATAAAAATTCAATTTAATACCATTAGCAATTAAGTTTGATAAGATTAAATTTAAAAACTAAAAAAAAAAATATTATTACCTTTGAGCACGACATGTCTTCGTATTGTAAAAAAAGAAAACACAAATACCACAAAATTATCACAATGATATATTAAGGTAATATAAAATAAAGATGTTTGAAAATTGTAGTCCACCTTAGCATATTTAAAATGGTTTAAAGATATTTGTGAATTAAATAGGGATTTGAAAAGATGTTATTGAAGATCTAATCTCAATTGAAACGCAACTCGTAGATGTAACTCAAGGTTGGACTCGTGAACAAATCTAGTTGAAGAAAATTATATGACAACTAGTTCATTAGATTTTCTTAGTCCAGCTGCGAATGCTCTTTAAATGGAAAGAAACCAAACATGTACAATACATGAATGAATTATTAGAAATGTGGAGTTTTGGTCCACACGGTTTCCCGCTGGCTTAGGATACCAAGGACGATATGATGATATAAGATACTTATAATAGGATAATGAAAAAAACGTTATTAATTTATCAAAAAAATTACTTATAAAATTATATGATTATGTTATGAATGCATAAATGATTAAATTCTTACATTTCCATTTTCTTTTATGGATTTTGTTATAGCATTAAATGAACTTAACCAGCAGGTTGGACTGTTTTGTTGGCGGTGGCAAAAGAAATTTTTTTATTATTTCCTTTTTTATTTTTCCGTACCATAGGCAGGCATTAATCCCTGATTTTCTGCTGCTGAAACTGTCTCAAGGTTAGGGGTGAGCATTCGATCGAATCGAATCGAATCAAAAATTTTCGAGTTAATCGAGTTTTCGAATCGTATTTTATCATCCTAACTTAATTTGAAATTTTCTCGAATCGAGTCGAGTGAGACGAAATTCGAATCGAGTCGAATCGAATATATTTGTTCGAGTTAAATTTTAAAAAAATGACTTTAGTGTTGTTTATTTTTATGTAATTTTTCAAAAAAATAATTTTCTTTAAAGTTTTTAAACATGATCATACAACAAAAAATTGAAGTAAATAAGTGAATAAATAAAAGCAACACAACATCAACCTAAATAAACAATATGGGTCCAAATAAACAACAAAAACAATACAACAAGATTATAATAAAAAACATAAGTAAAAATCCAAGTAAATAACATTAGTCCAAGTAAACAACATGAGTCGATGTAAACAACAACATTATAATAAAAAAATATAAGTAAAAGTCCAAAATGTAATAGAAACCTACACCACCCAAACAAACAAACAAAAAAAGAACACAATAAAAGTCCAATTAACCAACAACAACAACAAACCAAACCAAACTAATAACAATAACACATCAGTTCAAAAACCATTATAGAATAGTTTAAGTTTCTTCTTGTGCTTCAAGCACCGCTTGCATTGATAATCTTGAAACATCTAGTAAAAGTATTGAATGAGTTAGTTAAATGATAAAAATGTTTGCAAAAAAATTAAATAAACATTTAACTTTATAAACTAATGCTAAGTATATTACCTTCTTGATCTTCAGTATTTTTTTGACAAGTCTAGCAAATTTAAAAACAAAAGTGTTAGTTAAATTATGCTTACTAATATAATTATATAAATAACACAAAAGCTTATTTTATAAGTTAAAATTTATATATTACCATCTTCCATGGTTTGAAGTTCATCAACATAATCTTCAAGATTGATGGCATCATTAGATTTAAAGCCAATCTTGTGTGCAAACCAAAGCCTCGACCATGAGAGGAGTTAGAGAACTTCTAAAACTATCAAGAACACGTCCACCGTGCTAAATGCACTTTCCGAGGCAAATCATTGAAATAGGAGTAGCAAGAATATCTCGAGCCATTTGTGAAAGAATAGGGAATCTAGAACTGTTCATTTTCCACCACAACATAGAAATCAAATGAACTTGAATTGTTTACTTCTTCATCCTCACCCAAATATCTATCCAACTCAGATTTGCTTTCTAATCCAACTTGTTTCTTCTTCTGAAGGTATTTTTGTTTGGCCAAGCCCGTATTCATTTCTCGATGATCTATTTCCATTGAACTATAAAGATTTGTCGAAGAACTAGATCTACCTTCAAACTGTTGAATTCTCCCGGCATTAGAAGAATACTCGTTGAACAAGCAATGCAATTCTTTATCAATCATTTTCATAATGTCATTAGCAACATTAGGAAAAAGCAAGTTGACCCCAAAGTCCAAAAAACTCATTTTACATCGTGGATCAAAGATGACCGCCAAGTAAACTAGCATGTTGATCTTGTTTCCTTCACCCCAATACTTATTATATTTATCTCTCATTTTGGAAGTCATAGAAACTATGTCTAGATCTCCACAATTTTGCCACCCATCAAAAAGACAATGCACATCCGTCAATACTTCAAAAAGTGAATGAGAGGTAACATGCAAAGATCCGGACACCTTCAGTGTGAGATGATAAAAAGGCTCTAATACTTTTATAACTCTTGAACAATTTCCCAATCATCAAATGTAGGAACTCCATCTCCAAAGTAGAAGGTCAAGAAAAAATTATGGTCATCACGTACATATGATTCAAATGCACGCTCATATTTTTCGGCCACCTTTAACATCATATATGTTGAGTTCCATCTAGTAGGCACATCTAAACACAATTGAGCCTTACTATCTATCATTTCTTCTTTTACCCGTTGGTTGAATTTTATCAACCTCGATGGTGATGCTCTTATATACCTCACAAAGACTCTCTAACTCGATCCACGCACACGAAACATCCTTAATACCGTATTGCACAATGAGATTAAGAATGTGTGCAACACATCTCATATGAATAAATCTTCCATTTGCAACAGAAGCATTTCGATGATTCAATTTCTTTCTCAAATATTCAATGGCAACACTATTGGCGGATGCATTATCAACAGTAATAGTGAAGACCCTCTCAATCCCCCAATCTCGAAGGCATTTTTCAATAGCTTGACCTATGCTTTCACCTCTATGAGCGGATATTGGGCAAAAATTTATAATTCTTTTTTGCAACCTCCACTCATCATCCACCCAATGTGTTTATTAAAACCATGTAAGATATCCTCTGCAATGAAGTCCAAGTGTCCATTCACAAACAAACTCTACTTATATCTTTTCAAAACAATTCTTCATCACACTCTTCATGGAGTTAAATAAATCAAGACAATCCTTCTAATTGTCCAATGAGATGGAAGACTAAAACGTGGGCATGCTATAGAAAGAAAGTATTTAAAACCCTCTCCCTCTACAATTTTAAAAGGTAGTTCATCCACAATTATCATACGAACCAATGCTTTTCTAATAGCATCTTTATCAAACACCCAAGTTGATAAATCCGTTGTTTCTTGGCTAACATTCACAAATGTTAATTCTGATTGCTTCGGATCAGAAGTATTACCTCGAGGTCTTTTTAGGCATGTTTTCAAATGGTTATTCAAATTTGTTGTAGAACCCGAAGTTGTTTCCATGGTGTAAGTAACATCACATGCATTGCACCTTGCTCTCTTCTCCCCCTCTTTAGTCACATACTTGGTGAAATGGTTCCAACAAGCTGCCCTTGGAGTAATCTTTTTTCGAACATTTTCCTTGGTTGTTGTTTGATCATCTCTACTTGGGGAAGAATTTTGTGAACTTTGAGTTGAACAATCTCGCTTTGGATCACTCATCTGCAAGTAAACATTTGCTGCAATCACTAATGATTAAAATAAAATACTTTTGGTTAATGTTGAGACTAAGACTCACCACAATAGCAAAAAACAAATATAATAATTCAATTTTCTTAAAAACAAATAATGATTTAAATAAAACTTTTATTTGCTAACTGAACTAAGAACTGCTCCAAAATGTATATTCAGATTCAATTTATAAAAATAAAATTATACAAATCGATTTTGGCTAATTCAAATTTGGCAATTTTATATCCTCCCATGCAAAAAAAAAAAAAAAAAAATCCAAGACAAATATATGCACAAGGTATTAAAAAAAATCCAAGACAAAAAAAAATCCTCCCATTGTAATATTGCTCAATTAAAGAGACCGTACAAGCAATTAGAAATTAAAATCCAAGACAAATATATGCACAAGGTATTAAAAACAGTTTAACCATACTCTATGAAACGAACCCAGCTGGCAAATCAGAAACAAAAAAATCAAAAAATAAAATAATTTCCAGACCGTAATTAATGTTTAATTGTGCAAGGCAAGGAGAAAAGGCTAAGTACAGACTTCGAAACCAACTTGACGCTAATCAAATATCACCAGGAGGATGCTAAAGAGTAAAGACTTTTGCCAAAGTAACTCCACAATCACCAATCTGCCCAATTGTGCAAGGCGGGAGAAAAAAGCTAATTCCGCACTTCAAAACCAATCAAGCATTTAATAATCATACAACCCTAATTGCTTTTTGAATTATAATTACAGTTATTTTTCGTACTAGATACCAACAGTAAAATTATTATTTTATGGTAGCAAGATCATCATATCAACATATGCAATATGTTACAGACAATAATTCAAATCATAATTCATAGCAACTAAATTTTAAGTTTTGAATGATGTAACAACCACTATTGGTAGACAAAGAGGTCCTAGAAATCCCAACAAAATAAAATAAGACATAAACAAATTCATATGCAATGACGAATGTAGAACATCCAAAGAGTGCATGCTCAAAAGAGAAAGAGAGAGAAAAAAAACTTACGTATCCAGTGGACATAGTGTGGTTTAGTTAAGTATCGATAAACCCAGTTAATAATGTATAATCCTCGATATGCACTGCAATATAAGAGAAAGACCAATAAGCAAATCTGTCCATAACACAAAAATCATTTACACCTTATCTGATTACCAAAAGGAAAATTCAGTCCTTTACACACCTAAGACATCATCAAGTAAATATTCCAAAACAAAATGCTTCAAGTTTTAATTCAAAATTTCATATTAAGGTTAATGATGCATTTGTTTCTAAAACCATACCGCATATTATACTACCAGTGCATTTAGAATCATATGCAGAATAACAGCATCAAGTTTTCATTCTTAGTTTACCAAAATTCTTTTTCTAGCTTTCTTCAATGTAGGCTATAACTCTCGATTCAAGCCTATTGTTCTTTTCGCTCGGTTCGAGGCTACGGCAAAAAGGATATCTAATCTAATGAAGAGTAAACGTATCATATCATGAGCAGCAAAAATCCCAAGTCATTATCTCTTGAAACTTCAAATATAAACCTTCATAAGGTTGGGAAATTTTGAACTCACAAAGATCATTCACTTCATTGAGTCCTAAAGAACAGGAAAAGTACTTAAGAATCCAAAATGCAATGCAAAGGAAAGCCCAAAGTTTTGATCTTTGAGACCATGAACTCAAAAGCCCACGCACGCTCCCCTTCTCTTCACTAGCGTCATCTTTAAGAATTTTTTCAATCTATCACATTCACCCAACCGGTAACCAAAATAAAACTTCAAACCAAATGCATAAATAAATAAAAAAAAATCTAACCAACTGACAGTAATTTAGTAGTAGGCAAATAACGCACCGCCATTGAATATAACGTGGTCGAGTAGCCGGAGCTTTCTTTGCTCAAATAAAACCCTCAATCACGAGAGCGAGAAAAAATTAGTGTTTTTAATCTAACAATGAAACGAAAAAACATCCAAATGCTGCTTAATAAACCATAAATTTGTATAATGAGCCGGAGAAATGTTATGCTCAAGAAGACTTTCATTAATCATTCATTTCCTCATTTTACAACCAACGGAACCAAAGTAAACAAAGATAACATAATCGCGAAAAATGGAAACAAAGGCTCAAGTTTGAAACCCCAAAAAGCTTTGAAATGAATAAAGCTTTTACCTGATCTTAAGCGCGATGTAGAAAATTTGAGATTGAGATCGAACGAGAACAGAAAATAGATGCAAGGTTTTGAAATGAACGAGAACGAGAACGAGAACGAGAAGTAAAGCCAGGGAAGAATCTGGCAATCTGCAGTGCACGATTGGAGTCTGGAGAAGATGAGAACTTCTTTTTTTGATTTGGGGGTTTGATTTGGGGGGGAGGAATCGGGTTGGGGGATTGGGATTTGGGGAAAAAAAATGGGCTGAGTGTGACGGGCTTGGGGGGGGGGGAAATGGGTCGGTAAAAAAAGTCTAAATTTTTTTAAAATATATATATAATTTATATTCGGTTTATTTGAATTATTCGAGTTATTCGAATTCGAAAATTCAACTCGATTCGAACTCGAAATTCGAAACTCAAAATTCGAGTTGATTCGATTAACTCGATTAACTCGATTAACTCGATTCGAATAATTCGAAATTCGAATTTTTTTTCGATTTTTTCGAATCGAATCGAGTTTTGCTCACCCCTACTCAAGGTGGAGGAGTTACAAACAAAACAAAAAGGTAACAAAGAAAAAAAATCTTATGGGTAAAAAAGTCCTTAAAAAATTTTGAAACTTTTAATTCCATCATTAAAAAATTAGAGTCTTTAAAGACAAAAAAAAATTTGTTACCTTTCGCCAACAGGAATTATTAGTTGACTAGTTTTATTATTAATGGAGTTGACATGACTGACAACAATCATCAAGAGATAATATGTGGCATGCCATGTCGAACGATGATAACATGGTATGTAATATCATTTTTTTAAATAATATTTAAAAAGAATATATAAAATAATTAATAGTTTTTAAAAAAATAAAAACTACTATTTATCCATTCAAAAGTATAAAAAATTTGAAATTATAAAAAATAAATATATATAAAAATATTTTTAAACAGTTCCAATTTCAAATGTGCAAGTTGATAATATTGACATAAATATATAATTTTAGTTTGATTATATTTAATCGTGAAATGAAGTTTATAATTTTTATGATTTCTAAAATTTATTAATATTTTTATAATTTTTAAATTTCTTTAGTTTTGCTTTCATCCATAATGAATTTGGACAAGTTTTTGTCCAGATTCAAATGAACCTGAACAATCATTTGTTTAAGTTCATTACAAGATGTGCATTTTTAGTACTTTATAATTTTTATAAATTAATAATACTTTTTTATATTTTAATTTTTTAATTTTTAAAATTTATAATTTTTAGATTTTCTAAATAATTATTAGCATTTTTTATAATTTCTAAACCTTTTATAGTTTCCAAACTTATCTAGAACGAATTTAGACAAAGATTGTCCAGATTCAAACTAACTTAGACAATCATTCGTCCAGGTTCATTACAGATGTACATTTTTATTATTTATTTTTAAATTATTTTATTACTCTTTAAAAATTATTATTTTAATTTTTTTGCTAACATGGCAGGCCACGTATCATCTCCTAGTGGCTATCATCAACCACATGAACACTATTAACTGTCAAACCAATTAACTAACGATTTTAATTAACGAAAGGACCTAGTTGACTATTATTTTTGGTCATTAAGAACTCAACAGGATGTATTTTTTTAAGTGCTCAATTGATTTTTTTTCATTTTTTATTAAGGTCCTTTTTTACCCTTAAGCCTAAAAAAAAGGTAAATTATCTTGTTAGTCACTTTAAAATTAGGTCGTTCATGTTTCGATCATCCCAAATTTTTTTGTTAATTTGGTCACCGCCGTTAAAGAAATTAATTAAATTGGCCACTCAACTATCAAATCCATTTTTAATTTTTTTGTAATTTTTCTCTTCTTTTTTTCTCTTCTTTTTCATATCTTCTCCCTTCTAACCTAGAAACCCTAGTTGTAACAGCTGTTTTTAGTCAAATCAGAACAGTAGTTTCGGGACCACAAATTTGAATTTGAAATAATTATTTTATTATTATTTTAATGTTTACAACATGATAAAATGATTGTGTGAAAGTTTTGTTCAGAAATTTTATCGTTTGAGTGCTTAATTTGATAAAAAGGACTAAATCGCGTAAAGTGTAAAACTTATGTTCTATTAGCTAAAATTATTAAATGGCTATGAAATTAAATAGTGGAGGCCCTTATGTTGTAATTAGCCCATTGTTAATATGAGTGGACATTTTTGGACACATTATTAAGTTTTTTTAATGTTTTAATTAAAGGTTAAAATAGTAAATTATTAAATAAACTATGTAAAATATAGAAAAGCAAATGAGTTGTCTTCTTTATTATGCTCATCCACCGAATTTTAAGCTAGGAAATCACCATTAAAAGAGCTTCAAGGTTCGGCAACTATCCTAGGTGCATGTAAGTGATTTTTTGACTCGATTTTTAATGATTTATATGTTTTTGAGATCGTTGCAACTAGGTTTAGCTAGCCTAGGGACTAATTTGCAAAACTGTTAAAGGTTTAGGATGTTTCCATTGATGAATATGTGTGAGCTTTAATGATTGATGATAGATTATGAATGTTTGATGATAGTTACACAAGTTTTGTTAAGTGATTTTTAGTGAAAATACAAATTAGGGATTAAATTGTGAAATGTGGAAAGTTTGTGGGTAAATTGTGAAATAAATGAAAAATATGGGCTGATATGTGTACTAGGAAAATTCGGCTAGCATGGGTGTGAATTAAATTTGCATGAATTTGTGCTTTTATGAAATAATGACTAAATTGTAAAAATGTGAAATATTAGGGGCAAATGTGTAAAATTGCCTTAGTGCGTGTTTTGGATTAAATTGAATAGAGAGGTAATTAAATAAGCTAAATTTGATATTATATAGATCAAGAAAAGGAAACTAAGGACTTAGATCAGGGAAAAAAAAAGGTTTTAGATTAATTGACTAGTAGATCCATTTTGCCGATTTTACAATCGAGGTAAGTTTGTATGATTAATAAGCCCAATGTTATATGTGTTTATGTGCTTACATATTATAATTGTGGTATTATGACACTACGGAATCTATCAATAAAGCATTGCCACAGTGAGAATCCCGGTTGAACCTTAGGAATAGATAGGATACTAGTGACATGTCATTAGGGGTTACTGTAACGCCCCGAATTTTGGGCCTAGAAGTTTTGGGATTTGAGCATAGGGACAGTGAGGAGGCTACACATATGTGTTTAGTCATGTAGTTTAGTGGCAGAATGGGCCTGCTGGTCTGGTGGGTAAGTGGAGTGTTAGTGTATCTCTGGGTTCTCGGTTCGAGTCTTGGGGTGCGCGTTTTGGGAGAGCCTTCTTAATTTGTTTTTGTTTTTATTTAGTTAATAATTATAATCATTTATAATTATTAAATTATGTGTTTTAAGATATAAGATTGTTTTTATTTTTTTTTGGTTTTCCCTGTTTTCATGTTCTACTACTTCTCTTCTCTTTTTGCTTTTCTTTTCGCTTTTGGCAAAATT
Organism: Gossypium sturtianum; assembly: GCA_025698515.1. NCBI lineage: Eukaryota > Viridiplantae > Streptophyta > Magnoliopsida > Malvales > Malvaceae > Gossypium > Gossypium sturtianum. Next base: position 26,219,685 of record CM046952.1, read on the forward strand.
ACTCAAGGATCGATTTTGGTTTTTGGCATCGGGGATTTCTTCTTAACTGTCGTCTTCTTCGTCGTCGATTCAGGTGTGGGAATCAAACTTCTACTACACTGTATTATATTTTCTTTTTTGCAAAGTTTATGTTCGGCTTTTCTTGACAGTAGGCTACACCGTTGGTTTTGGGTTTTTAGTCATTGGAAGTAATGGGAAATTGTCACTTTTTGATATATGTTGATAGGGCAAAGGTGGGGGACGGATCTGGTGGCTGAAACGGTGGTTTTAGGGATGTTTTAAGGTGGTTTCGTGACCACCCTGACGGCCACACGGGTGTGTGTCGACCCACACGGTCGTGTGAAATTGGGCATTAGGGTTTTTAGGCCAAATTGGGTGCCACACAGCCGTGTGGCCGGTTTGGGGATTTTTTTGATTTTCACACGGCCGTATCCCCTAGGCACACGGGCGTGTTGGTCTAAAAATTAGGGTTTCGGGGATTTGGTGTCACATGGCCTGGCCACACGGCCGTGTGGCTGATTTGGGGATTTAGGGATCCCACACGGCCGTGTCTGGTGGCACACGGGCGTGTGAGACCCTCACACAGCCGTGTCTGCTCTGTACTTGACTTTAGTGAAATTGGGTAGGGAGTTACACAGCCTGTTCACACGGCTGTGTCCCCACACCACACGGGCATGTGCTTTTGTCACACGGCCGTGTGCTACCATTCACACGGGCGTTTGGACCCCTACACGGCCTAGACTGCTCGACACGGCCGGAGTACACGGGTGTGTGGCCCTATCTCACCAGATTTTGTTTCTAGGTCAATTTAAGCGTATTTGTGACTTTGTGTGTTTCAACCCTTGGCTAAGCTTTAGTAAGGGTAATTATGACTCTGTTCCGACTTCAGTTTAGGTGAGATTCGTGATTGGTTGCGTAACATATTTGTTTCTTAACCCGGCTAACGGGGTGTGTGTGTGCAATATGCTTCTGTTCGATTGTCTGACTAGGTGTCACTGTTCTGTGAGGTTACATAGCCATTGAATCTGAATCTGGGTAATTGAGTATACTCCTATCTGAATCTGACTGACTGGATGTGAATGACTGTCGATAATCTTGTACTCTGATTATGTTCATCTGTTTGCACACATACATATGTATATAATTTTTTGGGTGGGATTGTGAAGAGAAGGAAGACTAAAACTGAACTGAACTGGCAGCTAATCTGCTGGTTGTTAGCCCCTAATACCCAGAGGGTTGTGGGCAGTCCCAATACCCTGAGGGTCGTGGACTATGCTGTTAGCGGGTTACCGCATTCCACCGTACAGCTCATACGTCAGCCTTGCTGCGTGTACTTATCTGATCTGGTAGTTTAACTGCACTTTACCGGTATAGCAGTTTACCGCATTGCACTGTACCGCTTATACGTCAGTTTTGCTACGTATAATCACTATCTGATCGGGCAGTTCATACTGCATGTCTGTACCGCGGTTTACCGTATGGCATTGTACAGCTTACTGATAGCCCTGTAACACCCTTTACCCGTATTCTACGCCGGAACCGAGTACGAGGGGTTACCGTACTTAACTCACATGGTCAAACAACTTTAGGTTATCAAATTTCATTCCAAATTAAAACTTTTCCATTCACATAACTAACATCCTTATAATGGGCCTACAAGGCCTTAAACATACATTCGGAAGGTTTCTAAATCAATCTGGGAACTTTTACTCACTTAGAAAAATTTTGCCTGAACAGGGGTCACACGCCCGTGCTGCTCAAGGGACACGCCCGTGTACCCCTAAGACATGCCCGTGTTCTCCACCCGTGGTCAACACTGACTTATTTCACACGGCCGGACACACACCCATGTCCCACCCGCGTGCCAAAACCTTGGCATTCTGTTTATGACGTCATCATCTCACTATGGTCACACGGCCAAGGCACACGCCCGTGTCCTTAGACCGTGTGTCGAATTAAATTCCAACTTCAAGGTGCAGACTTCACACGGCCTGGGCACATGCCCATGTTCGTGGCCGTGCCTCCCACACGGCTGAGACACACGGCCGTGTCTCTGCCCGTGTGTTTACTACTGAGCTTACTAACTTGCAATTCTAACATGCAAGGGGACACACGGCTTGATCACACACCCATGCAATTGACCGTGTGTCACACATGGCCTAGACACACGCCCGTGTGCCTACCTGTGTGGACAAGAACAAGGCTATTTGCCAAGCTCTTTTTATCACCCTAGCTCACACAACATAGTCCCATTCAACAAATCACTAAATAACCAAAATTTGCAACATACACTTCTATGAATAACTTCTTCTTTTCATAGATTAGTAATAATAAGCCATCAACTAAGGCAATATACAAAAAAGTTCATCTTTAAAGGATCCAATACATACTTGGCCAAAACAACAAAACAATTCACCTAGTCTAGCCCCTATACATGCCATACTCAATATACGAAGTCTAGATATACCGAGATTGAGCTGATAGTGTGGATTATCTTCCAATTATCTTCGTATCCCGACCCGGCTCTTTGACAATATAAAACAAGGAAAAGAGAGGGAGTAAGCTTTAAGCTTAGTAAGTTTACATGTAAATAATAAACATCATATTATGTGCTAATCAATAAATAGCATTTCATAATAAGTAAGTACAATCCACATTCCAAGATCATGCTTACTCATATCATCTCTTACCACATTCCAACCATATCACAAGCCAAATGCTCATATTATTTAACATTCATCCCTGCACTTATCACCACATGATCACATAAAACAACACATCACAATTTCACAATAGACCATTCATAGTAATACCAAACACTCAATGGTTTCGCACTTAGCCCACCATTTATTTTTATCAGGGTGGTATCGCACATAGCCCACCAACAAGAATATTTACGGTGGTATCGCACTTAGCCCACCAAATGATAACATTAACGATGGTATCGCACACAACCCATCGTGAATAAGTATTAAGGTGGCATCGCACATAGCCCACCAACAAGAATAATTAAGGTGGTATCGCACACAGCCCACCATTGATTACTACAGATAATGTTCCACACTTACATATCTATTTCAGCATTCAAATGGAAATTATTCATTTTCTATCGATTTCAACCCATTTCAGCAGTAAATGTTCCCAAACAAACAATGCTCCAATAAGTAAGAACATGTGTATTTAAGATGCATTGTTTACACATAAACTTACCTCGGTGCAAAACGTGTTAATTTGCGGTTTAATCCGTAACCTTGACTTTTCCTCGGTCAAGGTTGATTCCATGCTCTTCTTGATCTATAATAGTGAAATTCACTCATTTAATCACTTTATAAATCATAATACATCATAATCTATACTTAGGCAAAAATGACCATTTTGCCCTTATACTATGGCAAAATTATGATTTTCCCCTAGGCTCGTAAATCATTTTTCATCATATTTTCTCATTAAACAAGCCAAGATGAACATTTATTACTCTTACAACTACTCAAAATTTCAACTATTTCATGCATTTATTACACAATTTCAACTTTTACAACTCAGTCTCATTTAGGTGTTTTCATGACAACATCTTTCACAAAAGTTGTTTCTCATCTCCCTAACATTCATTTTCTTCCATAAAAACTCAGCTAACAGTATAAACTCTTTCATGGCAGGTCCTTAGACTTTTAACCATATTGCAAATTAGTCCCCTCATTAGCTAGCTTAAGCTTTGGGGGTTCCAAAAGTACAAAAATTATCAACTAAAACCATCAAAATCACTTACTTGCAAGGAGATAGTTTGGATGATAATTTTGAGCTATAAATCCTCTATTTCTCTTCAATTTTCGGTGGAGAAGAAACTTGAATAGTGAAAGATGATATTTCTTCTTTTTATCATATTTTATTCATTTTTTTATCACCTAATGTCCACCAAATTTGACCAAAATTTAATGTCTCGTCCCCCTAGTCTCTATGGCCGGCCAACATACCTCTAATGGCCTAATTTCACTTTAAGGACCTCTAATTTGATATTCTTTGGCTATTAGACACCTTCACCTTGCATAATAGAACTTTCGCACTTTATGCGATTTAGTCCTTTTTCATAATTAAGCATACAATTGCTAAAATTAAAGCACCAAAATTTTCATATAGCCATATATTAATGCCATAACACATAAAATAATACAAAAATAATTTTCTTCACCCTCGAATTAGTGATCCTGAGACCATTATTCTGACTAGCCCCAAAATCGGGCTATTACAAGCCCCTAATACCCAGAGGGTCGTGGGCAGTCCCAATACCCAGAGGTTCGTGGACATTATTGGAGTGCAGGGATGGATGGGCTTTACGAGGTCCTACGTGGTGTGATTGGTTGGATGAGCTCAAACAGCTCTCATGCGGAGTGATGGGGGACGGAGTGGTGTGTTGGCTGGTTGGGTGGGTATTATAACTCAATTGCATTCATAAGCATTTGTTTGACTGTTCTATGCGCTAGAATATCTGACTATTTTGTTTGACTAAAAAGAACTTTTGTGGTTCTACGTACATTGTAACTCCAATTGTATCTGGCTGACTGGATAGAACTGGTGACTCTTTTGTAAACTGTGATTATCTGATTGAGACTTCTGTCTTGAAGTTACCATTTGATTCAGTAAGTATGTTCCGCTTCTGAACTGCTACGGGTTTTCTATTTTTGATTCTGTAGTAGTTGGTTTTGAACTCACACGGAGCTCGAGTAGCTCACCCTTTCTTTTGTATCCCCTTCTCAGGTACATCTCGAGATTTTGGATGCTGGACTCAGTAGGCGGAGGTCTCAGACAGTTTCAGCGCAATGGAATGACAGATTTTATTTTCTATCACGACTTTATTATTCAGTTAAATGTTGAACTATAAGGTTTTATAAGACTGTGGTACAGTTTCCACTTTAGATTTTCATTCCTACATTTATTCTGGTTATTTATCATACTTAATGGTAACTTTATCGGAAGGACTTTTAACAATTAAATGTTTTTGGTGCGTAAAGATATGAATGGTTTTCGGAAATGAAATTAAGGTCGACTGGTTTTGTAAAATTTTCCCATGATCACTTCGGTGATCAATGTAGCATCATGAGTTCGGTCTAAACTTCTAGGCTGGGTTTGGAGTGTTACATTTACTGTGATTATGTGATTCTGGTGCTAGTCCTGTACGTCCTACTGGTGGCTGAGTATACCGACATGTGTTGCGGTTACTTGACAGCTTGTGTGAGCAGCACCGTGTAGCTATGTCTTGACCGATAGCTTGTGTGAGTAGGCTCGTTGATAGCTCGAGAGTGAGCATATATGTGATATGAGATTGAGATAGCTTTGACAATGTATGTGGCACTTCGGTGCGAGATTCCCGAGTATCCAATATTATTCCGAATGGTTCAACGGGAAAAGATAATGGTACGAGGATGTAAGCAATGATACGAATCATTTCAGGTACTCGTGATAAGTTTGGCAAGCAAGTGATAGTTGATAAGTTCATATGAAAAGTAAGTGAAAGTTGATGAATTTATACATGATACATAAAATTATGAAAATGTGCAAATTGTTGAATTGAATGTATTACTTATATTTACTCATGTTCTTTAAATTGTGAATGAATTGGCAAATTATATTTATTAATCATATGAACTTACTAAGCTTTAAAGCTTACTCTATTTATTTTATTGTGTTTTATAGTGATTTCAAAGCTAGCTCGGATTAAGGGATCGTCGGAGACTTCATCACACTATCCAACTATCATTTTGGTACTTTTGAATCTATGTTTTGGAATATATGGGATGTATAGGAACTTTGGTCACTTTGGTATATAAGTTGATGATGAATTTAGCCATTAGAATTGGCTTGTAAATGTTTAAAGTTTGGTCTTGTATATATAGCCATGAATGTTAGCTTAAATTGTTGTTTTGGTTGTGTATATACATATGTGTGTATGGTTTATGTTGTGAGTTCTATTAATAGTTATATAATGCTTGTGGATTATAGGTGTGGTGGATGTCAAATGTTTGATATATGAGAAGATATATGCTTGTGAGTTTGAGCATAATGATGCATGTTTGAAATTGTCTAATTAGTTGAAATGTATATGTGAATTTGGTATTAATGGATTGGCCTATTTTGTGACTTGAGTGTATTGTGGATAATGATATTGAGTTAGCATAAATTAGGCTTGATTTAGTTGGTTTGAATGTCTATATATGCTATGTTTTGGTGTCATTTGGATTGATGTAGGTGTGTGCAAGTTTGGGTGGCAAAATGACTTGGTAAATAGCCTATTCTTGTCTACACGGGCAGAGACACGGGCATGTGTCTCAGTCGTGTGTGATACACGGTCAGGTTACACGGCCGTGTGTCCCCTGGTGTTGAAATAGAAACCAAGTCAGTATGCTCCACATGGCCTCACACACGGACGTGTGACTTGGCCGTGTGGCATAAGTCAGTATACCCTACAGGTTTGGCACGGCCTAGCACACGTCCTGATACATGGGTGTGTGTGGCCATTTTTAGGGCACACGGGCGTGTGTGTTGGCCGCGTGACCCAAGTCAGAGAGTTACACGAGGTTAGACACGGGCTGGGACACGACCATGTGCTCTCATTTCGAATGCCCACATGGCCTGCGACACGGACGTGTCTTTGGCCGTGTGAGACACACGGCCGGACCACACGAGCGTGTGTCCCCTGTTTGTGGAAAAATTTTCTAAGTGTTTCAAAAGTTTCTAAAGTTATCGGTTTAGTCTCGAAGCACCCCGAATGCATGTTTTTGGGCCTCGTAGGCTCGTATTAGGGACGATATGAATGTTGCTGATTGATAATTATATGAAATTTGAAAATGTATGTGAAATGTATGTGTAATTGTATAATATGTTCGGTAATGCTCCGTAACCCTATTCTGGCGTTGAATACGGGTGAGGGGTGTTACACTAGTTGTCGCCTCCCTTAAAGCTGTCATTGCAAGTTCCTCTAACCACTATTGGCAAGCTTAAAAGTAGAAAGACATCTCAAAGTCAAGCCATATCAATAGTGGCAATAGGAGATCGAATCACGAAAATTCTAAAGTTTTGAGAGTGACCTCACAATTTTTTAGGGATATTATTTTAGAAATTTAATCCTACAGATTTGAAGAAGAGGCTTTGGGCTTCACTTTATTGGTTTTGGATCGGCAGTCTAACATTGGAGAAGACATTGAATGGTCACCACAACTACGATGAGAAAAGGTGATTGTGGGTAAGGAAAAGGAAAATATGGAGAAAGAAGAAGTGTCCCTCAGTGTTGTTCACTCACAAGACAATACTCACCGTCAATGATTCAATGGAGGAAACAACTACTAGGGTTTCTAGGTTAGAATGGAGAAGATAAAAAAATAAGGAAGAAAGAAAAAATAAAAAATAAAGAAAACAAAATTAAAAAAAAAAAGGAAATGAGAGCATGTCGTTAAATTTAATGTAATTGGTTAATTTCTTTATTGATGGTGACCAAATTAACAATTTTTTCGTGACTAAAATAGAAACAACCTAATTTTAGAGTGACTAACAAGGTAGTTTATCTTAAAAACAATTAGGTAAAATGAACTCATCAGTCCCTCTCAATTTTGAGATTGAACAAGCAATCCCTCTTTTAGAAAGCGAAACAATTTCAAAAGTGAGCAATTAATGACAATTAATCATGATGTTTACTTCTTTAAGCTATTTATCCTACTTTTGATTAGTGTAACAACCTTCAATGATTACATATTCTATCAATTTTTTTCCCAATTCTAAAAAAATTCAACAAATTTAATCCTTCGCATTTACACATGCTGTCAATTTGATCTTGATTTTGAATATGTTGATATCAAATGAGGGTAAAATTTTTAATTTTTTTAGAATCAAGACCAAAATGAAAGAATTTATAGGCATTGAAGACTAAAATTGTTGTTATACCAAATAAAAAATAGGATAAATTGATGAGAAAAGTAAATGTTGTGGTTAATTGTCATTAGTTGCTCACTTTCAAAATTGATAGTCACTAAGTTGCGTTCTTTTTTTAAATGGATCTGTCGAAACCATTTTTTTATGCTTTTTAGAAAACGGGGTCGACTTTAAAAAAACAAAAATGGAGTCGCCACCAATCCTTTTTGCTAAGGTGTGATCGGATCACCCTATAAAACGTTTTATTTCAAAACATTAATTTTGGCCTACGAAATCCAAGAAAATAGGTTCGGGAGTCGGTTACATACGAGGAAGGATTAGCACCCTCATAACACCCAAAATTGGTACCTAATTGATAATTTCATGTCTTAATGTCGAAAAGTCGAAAAGATTTGAAAACATGATTTCTTTAAAAACTTGAACAATTTGAGTTAAAATTTGAGATTTCTTTGTTCCGAAAGAATACAAACATCACATCCAGCACGTTAGGACATGATATTTTAAACCCTCGTAATCAAAATCATCTCATGATTTACGAAATTTATTAAAATGATATTTAGTTATTTAGTCAAACGGAAAATCGAAACCCAGCACGTTAGGGCACTATTTTCTGAATTTCTAAATACAAAATATCGATTATTTTAAAACTTGATGTATCGGGTAAAGGTTAATGTGATAATAAAATATAAAAACAAATTACAATACTAATGTGTACAGTAGAGTAATAGTAAATGCATTAATGTAAATGACAATAATATGAGCAAAAATAAAATAAGATAAATAAATAAAGTAAATAAGAATAAATAAAAGATAAATAAAAAACCCATTATGAAAAAACGAGTAAGTAAACAAATGAGAATTAACAAATTAATTAAAAATCCAATAATAAACAAATAAATAAATTGGGTAAACATTAGGTAAAACTATTTAAAAATATAATAATAATAGTAATAAACGAATAATAAATAGTAAATATAAAATATAAAATATAAAATAACTAAATAAATAAATAAACAATAGGGACAGTAATAATAAAATATGATGATGTTACTAGCGATAAAAATAATAATAGTGATATAATAATAAGAGAAATAATATTAATAATGAAAATAATTAATGAATATAGAAAAATAAAACGATGAAAACAAAAAAAATAAAAAGTAAAAAAATAAAAAATAAAAAGACAGTAGTAATGGGGTAATAATAGTAATAATAATAAGAATAATAATAAATAGTAATAATAATAAAAATAATAAGTAATAAATTCAAAGATAAAATATGATTATAGTAGCAATTATAAAAAATAACAACAATAATAGTAGTAAAGAAAATAATAATATTAACAAAAAAAATAATAAGGATGATAATAAAGGTATAATATAATAGCTTTTTTAAAAAAATAAAATAAATAATAGTGATAATAATAATAATATGGAAAATAGTAAAAAGGAAATAAAAAAACAAAACAAAATTAATAGTAATAGAGTAATGATAATAAGAATAATAACATTAAATGATAATAAAAATAAAAATAATAATAATAATAATAATACATATAATAATAATAACAATAGTACTAATAATAGTAATAATAGCAATAATAAAAATAGTAGTAACAATGATAATTATAATAATAATAGTAAAATTAATTAATTTAATAAAATAATCAAAATAACCAAAAAAGGACTGAATTGGGACTTGAAACATAATTTTGGGGCAAATCTGAAAATAAATAAAAGGAAAAGGACCCCATTGAACACGCGAATAACAAGGAGGGACTAAAAGGGAAATTTTTACTTCTCCTCCAAAACGCACAGCATAGGGGGGGCCAAATTGAAAACCAAAATAAATTATAGGTCGAAATTAAAAAATAAAATAAGCTTAATTGCAAATGAATAAAAAAGCGGAAGGGCTAAAAGTGCAATTAGCCCTTCCGTCAAAAACACGCGGATCCTAGGCCTGGAGCGGGTCGGAGGGCTAAACGACACCGTTTTGGGCGTCTAAGGCTAGTCCCAAAACGACGTCGTTTTGGGGGCCTATATAAGTCCGATTTTTTTTTAAATTCATTCTTCTCCTTTTCAAAAAAAAAAACAGATTTCTCTCTCAAATCCTCTCCCCATCTTCGATCTCCGGCCCAGTCTCCGGTCACGACCACTTCGCTGCTCACATCGGTGCGGTGGTAACACACACTGCTGCGCTTCAGTAAAATTTTCCCTTTTTTTTTCTTTTTTTTCTTTTCCTTTTTTATACTTAGTGTATATATATATATGTATATATATGTAATTTTTTTTTAAAAAAAAACAAAAGGAAGGGAAATAAACTTGAATACGACAGTTTCAAAAATAAGGAAAATAGAGAAGTCAAAGCAACCTTTGTGCGATTTTAATCTGCTCTGTTGGTATTTGTTGCTTGTATATTTGAGTGTGTTTGTGGTTATATTCGAAATCAGGCGTTTTTGTACTGATAACTTCTTTCTGTTTTTGAATCTCTATGTTTCTTATTCAATAAATCGTCCCCCTTTTACATTCGGATTATATGGCTTTTTATAGCCATTTACAAGGTGTTTATTTAATGATTTTCCTTGTTGCAGGCCACTTGTGGGCGGTGGACGTGACATGGGCAGTGTTCCAGGCATGGCAGTGGCGGTTGGTGGCAGCCGTCAGAGGCTAGGGTCAGCACACCTAGGGGGCTAGGGTTTCTTGGAAGAGTTTGGGATTGTGGGCTAGGGTTTGTTTAGTTTTGGGTCTGGTTTTGGGCTAGTTGTAGTTTAATTGGGTTGTCTATTTATTTTTAGTGGGCCCGGGTCTGTTTGGGGTTTTATGGGTTAGCTTAATTTGTTTGGTTCTATTTCTGTTTTGGGGTGGGCCTAATTTGGGTTTTATGACGGGCCCGGGCAAATTGGGCCTTCTACAGCTGCCCCTCTTTGCTCGTTGTCGTGTAACGGGAAAAGAGCAAAGACTTTAAAAGGGCCCAGTTTGCCTGGTCTTGCCGAATTTTGGCTTTTTTGGTTCTCTCTTTCTTCAGGTAGCCTCGTTTTAATCCACCGCATCTTGTTGCTTTGATCCATTCCACTGCTACTTCAACGAGATAGGACCTGTAGCTTTAATTTGCTCCTGCTGCAACTTCGAGGGGATGAGATCTGTTTATTTTTAACTTGCTCCACTGTATCTTCAGGGAGACAAGATTTGCAATCTTCAGCCTATTCCACTGCTGGTCAGGGAGATAGGACTATGGCTTAAATCATGTTCCACTACTGTTGAGAAAAACAAGATTTGCCTTCGATCTTGTCCCACTACTGTTTAGGGCGACAAGATCTACAATCTTCAACCTATTCCACTGCTGGTCAGGGAGATAGGACTGTGGCTTAAATCGTGTTCCACTACTGTTTAGGGATACAAGATTTGCCTTCGATCTTGTCCCACGACTGTTTAGGGCGACAAGATTTACAATCTTCAACCTATTCCACTGCTGGTCAGGGAGATAGGGTGGTGGCTTAAATCATGTTCCACTACTGTTTAGGGATACAAGATTTGCCTTCGATCTTGTCCCACTACTGTTTAGGGCGACAAGATCTACAATCTTTAGTCTGCTTCCTGCAAACTCAGGGATGCCGGACTAATGTTTTCAATCCGCTTCACTGCAATCTCAGGAAGACAAGATCTGCTATCTTCAATCTGCTCCACTGCAAACTTAGGGATGCCAGACTGGTATCTTCGATCCGCTTTGCTGCAAACTATGGAAGACAAGATCTACTATCTTCAATCTGCTCCACTGCAAACTCAGGGATGCCAGACTGGTATTTTCAATCTGCTTCGCTGCAAACTCAGGAAGACAAGATCTGCTATCTTCAATCTGCTCCGCTGCAAACTCAGGAAGACAAGATCTGTTATTTTCAATCTGCTCCACTGCAAACTCAGGGATGCCAGACTGGTATCTTCGATCTGCTTCGCTGCAATCTTAGGAAGACAAGATCTACTATCTTCAATCTGCTCCATTGCAAACTCAAGGATGCCATACTGGTATCTTTGATCCGCTTCACTGCAATCTTAGGAAGACAAGATCTGCTATCTTCAATCTGCTCCACTGCAAACTCAGGGATGCCAGACTGGTATCTTCGATCCGCTTCACTGCAATCTCAGGAAGACAAGATCTGTTATTTTAAATCTGCTCCACTGCAAACTCAGGGATGTCAGACTGGTATCTTCGATCCGCTTCGCTGCAAACTCAGGAAGACAGGATCTGTAAATTCACCGATGTTGCGACACCGTCCTCTGGGGGACCTATCTTGTAAAATAGGTTTTATGTGTTTATGCTTATGCAAAATGGTTAGGATGCAATGATCAGAATGAATCTAATGCTCTTAACTAAATGTATTATGGACGACATTTGCATGAATGCAGAATGTCATGAGAATGATTTTTTTACAATGATTAGGATGCAATGATCAGAATGAATCAAATGCTCCTAACTAAATGATATCATGGAGGACATTTGCGTGGATGCAGAATGTCATGAGAATGATCCTTTGTTAAAATGTAATAGGATCAGGATCAAATGCTCCTAACTAAATGTGTCTTGCATGAATGCAGAATTTCATGAGAATGATCCCCTTTTTAAAATGTTTAAGGTGTCATCGCTCATTGTTTATCGTATTTTTATCTCTCGACGTATTGTGCTATCATCTTGTTCGCTTTTGGTATTCTTGATAGAAAACCCGAGAAAACAATTATATCTTGTTCAATGATTTGCCCCATCAGAATTTCAAGCGTCCTTTCCACTTTGTACCTTGGGGACATAAGGTTTGTACCATCCCACTGCGACTTATGGCTATAGGATCTGTATCAACTTCAACCCATCCCACTGCAACTCAAGGGTATAGAATCTGTAACTTGTTCGATCAAATGATCACTCTTCGGGTGACTTAACCAAATGTTCGATCAAATGATCACTCCTCGGGTGACTTAACCAAATGTGTATGCAGGATATTTGCATGGATGCAGAATATCATTTTTTTCGAGAATTATTCCCTTTTTACACTCGGGTTGACATTGCTCATTTTTCCGTCAAGGTTGTATCACCGACACAATCACTATTTTTGACAAACAATCCGAAGAAATGGTCTCTAATTAGACTCTTCCTTAAACTTGGTGAGTTTTAAACAATAGTCCTGTTTCAGGTTCTTGTATTATTTAAAAGCTTCTAGAGTAATATGCGAAACTCCTTTTATAAAAGTATTATTAGTCCACTAATCGTTATTTTAATGTAAAATGCTTGAAAAAGATCATAACAGTGGACAAGAAGGAAATTAATTAGGAGCATAGCTTGAAACAAATAAGTTAAGCAAAGATAGAATATGCAATCAAGAAGGAAATTTATCGATAGTGTATAAATTAAAGATAGCAAATTTAGAATGGGTAAGGTGGAAACTAGGTGCCCCAGATATCGCAGCCTGAGCTTCTTTGTTCAAACTTCTTGAGGACCATTTTAAGCTCAATATATGTTTAGGGGATCCGGAGTACTTTGTCGATGCCCCAAGACGTAAAATACCCCCTCATTGTTAATTCAAGCGTAGCAAGATTACCTTATGCCCCACTTTCGATCAAAATTTGAGCCACCCTTTTCGGGTTTTCAACTCAAATCCCCTTTGGTCTCAAAGCGCCCTTTGCAGGTTTTCGCCTCGGCGTCTCCTTTTTCTTTCTTCTTTTTTGATGAAAATTTTGATTTTCCTTTTTTGATTTTTTTAAGGTCTCAAGGTGCCCTTTGCGAGTTTTCACCTTGGTCTCTCCTTTAAATGAAATCTGAACTTACTGGCCTGAACATGTCCTTGCCATCCATCTTGGTCAAAGTTAATGATCTTCCAGAACAATCTTTTTTTCATCACAAAAAGTTTTTCCAAATTTGGCATTTACTTTCCTCTGAAGTCCTTTTGTATGAGAAGAATCCTTCTTAATGCCAGGTCCCCATCATGAAATTCTCTTGGGCGAACCTTTTTGTCATAAGCCCGTATCATCCGTTTTTGGTACATTCGACCATGATGAATACTTTCAATCAAGCTTACCGGAGATATTCTGCTTCATCCAATTCTTAATTCGATCAAAGCTTGGTGAAAAGGAATCTTAACTTCCAACGATTGCTTCCTTTTCATAAACCAATGAGAAAGATGTTGCCTCAGTAAAGGTCCTGGCCAACGTTCAAGAAGCATAGAGGGTAAATGGTAATTTCTCTATGCCAACCTTTACAAACCTCAGTCATTTTTCAAAAATTTTGAATGGTTTTTTTGGTCGCCTTTCTGTCAAGATCGATATGGTGTCTGATCTTTGAACAGACTGTAAATCTTGACATTGTGCAATTATGCTAGACATGTCCCTTTCTGGCATTCTTTATTGCCACACTTTTTTTTTTGAATTTAAATTTGCGTTTGAATTTAAATTTGGATTTGGATTTTGATGTGGATTTGAATTTGACGACTGCTGACTTTGTAACTTTGGCATATGAAGCGACATTCACCCTCCTAGTGAAGTAATTGACAACCACGAATATGAATTGGTGTCGGCTAGATGCTTTTGACGAGATCGGCCCCATAACATCTATGCCCCACATATAGAAAAAATGAGGAGGCACATAAGTCTTGTCTTCCTCAATTTGGCATTTACGGCGTAACTGATGCAATTTCCTTTTTCTTGGTAAACCAGTAGCCCTAACCTCTTGATTAGCCTGGCCATTGTAAAACCATTAACATGGGTTCTTTAAACACAAATCTTAACAGCATACCCACGTTTCAGTAGCCTGGCGTGCCTTGATATGATCGTGCGAAAACATCTTGGATTCTTGAAAAATAGCTCAATGATGTCTCGCCTTATTTCTGTGGTGAATTAGGCTTCGATCTTCGCCTTTCCTAAGCTCGCAATGTCCACTGACCTTTTCCAAGGTAGAGTCTATTTTCATCTTGTTCTACTATCCTTAACAAATCAAAAGATAGGCTACAATCTCTGTCATCTTCAAAGTCCTTAGATCCCTTAGACCCATATCTCATTCAAAAAGGGAGTCAATAACAACGTCGCTCATGTCGTTGATATCTGGGTACCTAGGTACGAAGGCAACAAATCCAAAGAATAAATGATTCTAAGGATGATTATTTGTATGGTATGGTCATGAATAAAGAATGAAAGAACAAAAGAATGTATAGTATGAAATAAAAAATATTTGCTTAAAAAGATGCATTTTATTGAAATAAAAATTCTGGACACAACCCTATTTCACAAAAGAAATCTTATTGCTTCTAAGCTTAAAGCAACAAGTGCGTTTTGTACATTACTCTGAGTAAGCTTATATGAATCTCTTCCACAATCCTATTGCTTAAAACACTCCCAAACATGCAAGGGCTTGGACACTTTGATTCATTGGTTCACTCTTCAGATACGTCATTAATGTTCAAATTCCCCAGTATCAGGTTTTGCACTAGAGCCCTGAACTTGATGTACTCCTGATCTCATGCCCCCATTCATCATGGTACTCACAATATTTATCCCTTTAACAACATGGTTGGGTAACAGATTTTCTGCACCAGAGGGATCATCGAATTTTATAACTCCTATTTTGATGAATCTTTCAACCAGCTTCTTGAAAGCAAGGCAATTTTCTATTGAATGTCCTATAATCCCGGCATGGTACTCACATTGAGCATTTGAGTCATACCATTTGGGGTATGAAGTTGCATTGGTTTCATGTAAAAAGGGGCTACAACATGTGCGTCAAACAACATTTGGTACATCTCTCTATACGAGATTGGGATGGGCACGAACTGGGGTTTTTCTGAGTTCAGTCTTGGATTGAGTTCTTCTCTCGGGGAGATTAGATAACTTGTAACTGCCCTCTTTGGCTGGTTTACTATAAACAGCTTCGAATGGCCCTTGTTATACCCACTCGTATTATTCACATCCTTGTTTTTCCTCTTTGGGGCCTTTGAAGCCCACTCTTCCTTTTTCTTTGCTTCTGCTAGGCCAAGAACAACAGGATTGAGTGTAATATCCCGGGTTAGGGGGCTGTTTTGTGGCTGCATGTTATTGCATGTTTGTAGTGTCTGTGTTGCTATTTTTTATGTCTTAGGGGCTTAATTATAGCCTAGGTGTATGCCTGAGTGAGTAAGAAAATTTTGATTTTTGGGCATAGGTGAGAGGAGTTGGAAGAGCTGGGGTTTAAGAATTTTAATTGGAGTTTTAAAGCATAAATAAGGAGCTGGCAAAGTGGCAAGGCATGGGACACTTGGGAGCTAGGTGTGGCGTCATCTTCAAGGGGTGGAGGTCCAGTGTTCGACAGCGAGATTCCCCATTTTGGTTGCTTTTTGGGACGGCATGGTGGAGTGGTAGAAGCCAAATCAAACACTACCTTGGACCAAGTCTTACCTTTCAAATGAAAGGTAGGGAGTGAATTTAGGAGTGGGACTTGGTCCACTCATTTCAAATGAGTGAATGGGAGTGAGTGGGGGATTCTTGGCCGAATTTGTGGGGTATGGAGTGGGGAAGTGGACGGTTTGGTAGGGAGAGTTGGTGGCGAAATTCACATAGGCAACCTTGCATTTTCGGTCACTTGGAGGCAAGCCAAATTCTCCTTTTGTCTTACCAAAATCGAATTCCTAAAGAATTCTCTTTCACTTTCTTTTTGAAACCGAATGTGCAAACACCTAGTTGCCGAAATTATTTTTGTTTCAACTTTTCTTAATAGCCAAAATCCTATTCTTTCAACCCTTTTTCTATTTCAATTGTTTGAGCCAAAGTAAAAAGTCTCTTCTTCTCATATTTTCTTCTTGGTTGAGCCTAGATAGCCGAAACTCTCATCTTCCAAACACCTCCACCGTTTCTCTTATTTTTGACTCATCTTTTATTTCCCTTCTCTCCTAAATATTAGTGCCGCTTTCTCTATCCCTTCTCACCCTTGTTTTCATTTTTTTCTCACTAAGCCGAACCCAAGGGTGTTGAACACCTAAAGACCGAATCCTTTTCTTTTGAAGCCTTGGCCGAATCTCCTCTCTTCCCTAGTGTGGGGTTGGCCGAATTTTGGTGTTGGGAGTTGGTAAGTGCAAGGCCGAATGGCCATATCTCCTCTTTTGGTTCTTTATTTGGTTGTGTTTTTGGTTAAGGGTCGATTATGGTCGGTTTGGAAGGGTGTTAACCTTTTGGGATTATCATCTTGTGTTAGGGTCTTGAATATCGAAAGTAGTCGGTGGAGCCTTCTCTCTTTGTGAACCGATTAGGTAAGTGATGGTAAGATATCATTCGCAGCTTATTCGCTTAAATCGATTAAGTCAAGGTGACAAAGGATTAACCACTCTCTCTTAAGGTGTAGCCGATTGGTGATCAAAGAAGGGCCATCGTGGTTCAGTTTGGTAGGAAACCAAACCAATAGCAAGGTAAGGGTCCAACGCTAACCCTTGTGGTTCATTTGGTTATGGCCGAATGGTCTTAGTGCCTAACCCCTATGTTGGCCGAATATTGTGGTTGCCTAATGGTTTACTTTTGGCCGATTCTAGGAGCCGAGATAGTCAAGGGACTCGCAGTGATTCGTAGGGATCTTTAGACTCGTAGCTATCGTGTGTGTATACTAACACACTTATATTTAGTAATATCGTTAATAACTTTGTGCAATGACTAATGAAACAGTGGTGACTATTATGATACCCTCATGGGTACGAGTTTGGACTCGGGTAAGTCAAGTGCTATTATTATGAGTTATTGATGATCCGTATGATATCATGGTTATGGATATGTGACATGGGGTATGAGATTAGACATATTGGCATGATATGCATGATAGTATGATATGCATGATAGCATGATATTCATGATTACATGAGTTTGGCATGTTGATGGGTGATACGAGAGGAGGGAGCGGTGATGTATTGTCTTGACGAGCACCACCGGTGCTTTGGTAGCACACTTTGTGACTTTGGGTCACGGAGGTTTGGCACCTCCAGAGGTTTGGTACCTCGGCGTCGTCCCGGTGGCTCGAGTACCACGATGGGTTGGCCCCACGATGATTATACTGGGATTGACGCCAGATGTTTTGGTAACACACGATGGGTTGGCCCCATCACCGATTTTGTGACTACACGGCCACCATGCTGCTTTGGTAGCACATTGTGTCTTTGGGACACCGAGGTTTGGCACCTCATTGCGACTTGTCCCCGTGGTTTAACCACCGTGGGTTGGCCCCACTTGAGATATGGGATCGTCTCGCTAGTGTTTTGGTAACACACGATGGGTTGGCCCCATCATCATTGGATTTGTGACTTCGTCACCAAAGCTTTGGTAGCACAATTGTGTCTTTGGGACACCAAAGCTTTGGTAGCACATTGACGGATATTGTGTCTTTGGGACACCAAAGTGCTTTGGGGAGCACATTGTGACTATATGTCACCAGGTGGTTTGGCACCACCGGTGGTTTGGTACCACACGGGTAGAAAAGGAGATATGGATGGTTAGGTTCGGGTTGCATTAATCATGTTGCTATGTATGATGTGTGTTAGCATGTTGATTCTTTGGGAGCGGGATTTGCACATCGAGTCACTCGACTCACCCTCTCCTTTGACATTTCGTGTGACTCGTAGACGCGGACTTGGAGCCGGATGGACTCGGGTGCACATGCCATGCTTTAATAAAGTTTTACTCGGACTCTACTATTTGGGTACTTTAGTTATTACTTTACATTGGGTTTTATTTCGGATTGTAAAAGGCCTTTTAAGTTATGTTTTATGTTGTTTATATTTTAAGATGATTTTGATATGCCTTAACAAAATAACTCGGAATAAATTTTACTAAAACCTGGAAAGATCATGTTTTCAAAATTATAACGCGACGTGTTTTTAAACTATACCATCGGGTATCACACTAAGTCTTTTTGACAAACAAATACAATCGGTTTCCAAACAAGACTACTCAAATTTGTTTCAAACACACCGTGTTTTCACTCCACTTTTAAACGAAAAATCTAGTTTTCCCAAGACGTTTTCCCGTAGCATACCGCATTCTGGACATGGTGTCTTGTCCGGGTTTGGGGTGTTACATTTGTGGTATCGAGCCAAGTTCAAAGGCTTCGGCTGTGGGCCCGAGGCCCAAAATGTTTTCAAAAGTCTGCTTAAGTGTTGTTTTGGAATATATGATTTTGAAAGGCATGGCACCGAGTCTCCTGCACCAGGTTCGCCCGTAAGTACCTCACTATTACTTGTGATTTGATTGGATATGAGTCGATGAATAGCTATAGTATGCTACCTTAGAGATTGAAACGATAGGATTTTGTGAAACTTATGAGAACAATCCTCTTTAATATTCATAAGACTTGCTTTTTAAACAAGTGGAATAAATACTTGATGCATAAAACTCTTTAATCGATCCGTAGAAAGATTTAGCATGAGCACTCGAGGCGGACGTGGTCGTAACACTCGTGGTAGAGGTAGGGTAGAATGACGGTTTACGAGCCCGTAGGATCTGGGCGGGGTTCGAAAAATGAGATACCGGCTCGCCACCACCGTGGAGGTGGTGAGTTCCAAGATCGACGGAGACGAGCGGCGATGTCACGAGCGATCTTTGCGAGTGTTGGAAAGGGTAGCCGGGGCTAGTGGTGGTGCAGGAGTTAGGAAATCGGTTCTGAGCGACTCGCCAACGAGCCGAATTCTTCCGAGGTGTTTACGGTGTTGCTCCTAGCAACTCTGCCGAATATTGGTGGAGGCAACCGAGCGGATCATGGATGATCCGGACTTGACGATAGAAGAGAAGTCGGAAGGGTATCGTATCGCTTCTCCGGGATGAGTCATATCGGTGGTGGCTCACTGATGCGGGACGATGTGGCGTGGAGGATTTGACATGGGATTATTTCCGGCCGCATATCAAAAGAAGTACATCGGGGCTAGTTACATCGACTCCCGAGAGAAAGGCATTTCGAGGCTTGTTCGGGGAGTAAATCTGCATATTGCTGAGTACGAGGCTGAGTTCCTGAAGCTGAGTAGGTATGCCAGGGGCATTGTGGCCACCGAGCATGAGAGGTGTGTTCGTTTCGAGGATGGTCCGAGAGACGAGTTGAGGTCGCTGATTGCTCCTCGCCAGGAGCCTTGAGTTTGCCGTCTTAGTTGAGAAGGCTAAGGTGGCCGAGGTGTCAAAGAATCGGTAAGACAGAGCATGGACGGGAGTAGGCTTAAGAGGAGCTTTGGGTCTTCTCGTTCGTCGGCAATCCGCGAGAAGAGGGCTAGACCGAGTGGGCGAAATCGATCTGCTAGGTTTGTTCTTTGCTAGGCGAGGACCGCCGCAGATGTAATCGCGTGGGAAATCTCATTGGGGTGGTTCTTTGGACCGGAGGTAAAGGTTGCTTCGAGTGTGGTTCTCTGGAGCATCGCATTAGGGATTGTCCGCGTGGGATGGCCGGATTCATCCGAGAGTCGTACCGTAATCGATTCGAGGTAATGGACCGCCACCGCAGAGGGGCCGTGGTAATGGCGCAGGTGGTTATGGATCCGGTCGGGCCGTGGAGCACCGCGCGAGGTGCGGGTAGTTCCGAGGCTAGGCGGCTGGGTTGGTGTATCTTTGCGAGACGCCGAGAGGGCGACGCACCGGACGTCATAACCGTGACGCTTTTGATTTTTGGTACTCCTTATCTTTGCTTTAATCGATGTGGGTTCTACGCACTCTTATGTTGCCGATAGTATAGTAGAGACAATGGACTTAGACTCGAGATATCTTCTAGGCGGATGACCGTGATTAGCCCTCTAGGTCACTCAGTAGTGGTAGATAAACCTGTTTAGAGAGGTACCCTAGAACTCCAAGGGGTAGTGTTTGCTCTTTGATCCGATGGAACCGCCGTTTGGGAGTTCGATCGATTCTCGGGATGGATTGGCTAGTTAAGTACCAAAGAGGTTGGATTGCGCGGCTAAGCGTATGGTTCTTAAGACGGTTGATGGCGTTGAGGTGGCTATGATAGGTAATAGGAGGGATTACTTATCAAATGTGGTATCTGCTCTGAAAGCGGAGAAGATGGTCAGGAAGGGCTGCGAAGCATATGTGGTTCATGTGTATGCCTTGGAGGCTAAAGAGTCCTTTGTTGAGAAGGTTCGCATCTTGTTAAGGAATTTGCTGATGTTTTTCCCGAGGAGCTTAGGGTTTGCCGCCGATCGAGAGGTAGAGTTCGGGATTGATCTGTTACCCGGGACTGCGCCAGTGTCTATTGCTCCGTATAGGATGGCACCAAAGGAGTTGGTGGAGCTTAAGGCTCAGATCCAGGAGTTATTGGATCGAGGTTTTATCAGGCCAAGTGTTTCGCCGTAAGTGCGCCGGTACTCTTTGTTAAGAAGAAAGATGGTACGATGCGGATGTGCATAGACTACCGCCGATTGAACAAGTCGACGATTAAAAACAAGTATCCGTTACCACGGATAGATGATTTGTTTGATCACCGGCGGTGCTGCGGTATTCTCGAAGATCGACTTGAGATCCGGGTACCATCGGCTAAAGGTTAAGGAGGTGATATCCATAAAACAATGCGTTTGGACTCGGTATGGGCACTCACGAATTCTCGTAATGCCATTCGGGTTGACTAACGCACCGCAGCGGCGTTTATGGATATGATGAATAGGGTGTTTCAGCAAAGATCCGGATCGGTTCGTGGTGGTTTTTATAGACGACATCTTAGTATACTCAAGGTCGAGGAAGAGCATGATAAGCATTTGAGGGTGGTGCTGCAGATTTTGAGGAAAAGCAACTCTATGCTAAGTTTAGTAAGTGTGAGTTCGCTTAGAGAAGTGACGTTCTTGGGTCATGTAGTGTCACAGAGGGTATTCGAGTAGATCCTCGCAAGATTGAGGCGATTCGATTGGAAGCCACCTAGGTCGAGCGGTCGAGATTCGTAGTTTTCTGGTTTGGCCGATACTACGTAAGATTTGTTGAGGGTTTCGTTGATAGCAAATGCCCGATGACTAAGTTGTTAAGGAAAGAGGCTCCGCTTGTTTGGAGAAACAACAGAAAGCTTCGATAAGTTAAAGAAGGTTTTGACCGAGGCTCCGGTTTTGATTCAACTCCGAGGCCGGTAAGGAATACACGCTCATCGC
The DNA here is from genome assembly GCA_025698515.1 of Gossypium sturtianum. Lineage (NCBI taxonomy): Eukaryota > Viridiplantae > Streptophyta > Magnoliopsida > Malvales > Malvaceae > Gossypium > Gossypium sturtianum. The sequence goes on from CM046952.1 coordinate 26,241,688, forward strand.
GATGCATCACATACAGTGTGCAGGTTGTGTCTTTGATGCGGAAGGTAAGGTTGTGGCTTACGCTTCTAGGCAGCTGAGGCCACATGAGGTCAACTATCCGACGCACGATCTGGAGCTAGCGGCCGTAGTTTTCGCCTTAAAGATTTGGAGGCACTACTTATATGGAGAGAGATCGATAGTCTACACGGATCATAAGAGTCTGAAGTATCTGCTGACTCAGAAGGATTTGAATTTGAGGCAGCGTAGATGGGTTGAGTTACTGAAGGATTACGACTGTTCTATTGAGTATCATCCGGGCAAGGCTAACGTGGTGGCGACGCGCGTTGAGCCGTAAGGTTGTTTCCGGACTTAAGAGCGTTGTTTGCCCATTTGAGCTTGTATGACGACGGAGTATTTTGGCGAGCTGCAAGTTAAGCCTACTTGGGTTGAGCGGTCGAGAAACAGCTTAGAGAGATGAGGTTCCGGTGCGCCAAGGTTGCAAGTGCGAGAATGGTGGTGTGGATGGTTACGCCTTGTCTAGTGACGAGGTTCGTGTTTTCAGGTAAGGCTTGTATGCCTAAAGATGTTGAGTGAGGCGAAGATTCTTCAGACGCATATAGCGATCCTCATGCTATGCATCCCGGAGGTAGCAAGATGTATAAGGATCTTAGAGAGCGATTTTGGTGGCACAGTCGAAGAAAGAGGTGACGGAGTTTGTTGGAAAATGTCCGACTTGTCGCCAGTCAAGGCCGAACATCGATTCTTGTCGGGTTTGCTTCACTGTAAAGATTCCTCGATGGAAGTGGGAAAGGATAACCATGGATTTTGTCGATGGGTTACCGCTTCGCCAAGCAAGAAGAATTCGATTTGGGTAGTGGTGGATCGTCTGACTAAATCACCTCACTTTATTCCAGGTGAGGGTTGACTACTCACTTGAAGCTACAAAGTCAGTATGTGTCGAGATAGTGAGGTTGCACGGTGTGCCGGTTCGATAATCTCGGATAGGGATCCCGAGTTTACTTCAAGGTTCCGGAAGGCATTGCATCAAGCATTGGGTACTCGCTTGGATTTTAGCACGACTTTTCACCCGCATCGGACGGACAATCGAAAGGGTTATTCGGATCTTAGAAGACATGCCGAGAGGTTGTGTCTTGGATTTCGAGGTAGTTGGGAGGAGTTTCTACCGTTAGTGAGTTTGCCTACAACAATAGTTATCAGGCGAGCATCAAGATGGCTCCATACGAGGCATTGTATGGTAGGAAATGTCGCTCACCTACATGTTGGACGGAGTTAGGTGAACGTCAATTGTTGGGACCCGAGTTAGTAGCTGAGACAGAAGACAAAGGTTAAGTTGATTCAAGCTAGATTGAAGGAAGCTTGACCGCCGTGAAGTCTTATGCCGATCTTAAGCGAAGAGATATAGAGTTTGCTGTTGGGGATCGAGTGTTTCTGAAGGTCTCGCCTTGGAAGAAGGTACTGAGGTTCGGAAAGAAAGGCAAGCTTAGTCCGAGGTTCATTGGGCCGTATAAGATTTTGAGACGAGTTGGACCAAAGAGCATATCGCCTTGAGTTGCCAGTGAGCTTAGTCGATTCACGGCGTCTTTCATGTTTCGATGCTTGGAGGTATCGTTCGGATCCGTCGCATGTGGTAGCAATGGAAGAGATCGAGGTGAATCCGGACTTGACTATGGAAGAAGAACTCGTCTGCATTCTTGATCGAGATGTAAAGGTTCTGCGTAGAAAAAGTCTGTGCCTTTGGTTAAGGTACTTTGGCGGAATCATGGCGTAAGAAGCCACGTGGGAACCCGAGGATACGATGAGACAAAGCAATACCCGCAACTCTTTTGATCGTAATTTCGAGGCCGAAATTATTTTTAAGGGGGTAGAACCGTAATATCCCGGTTAGGGGGTGTTTTGTGGTCGCATGTTATTGCATGTTTGTAGTGTCTTTGTGTTGCTATTTTTATGTCTTAGGGGCTTAATTATAGCCTAGGTGTATGCCTGAGTGAGTAAGAAAATTTTGATTTTTGGGCATAGGTGAGAGGAGTTGGAAGAGTCAGGTTTAAGAATTTTAATTGGAGTTTTAAAGCATAAATAAGGAGTCGGCAAAGTGGCAAGGCATGGGACACTTGGGAGCTAGGTGTGGCGTCATCTTCAAGGGGTGGAGGTCCAGTGTTCGAGCAAACAGGATTCCCCATTTTGGTTGCTTTTTGGGACGGCATGGTGGAGTGGTAGAAGCCAAATCAAACACTACCTTGGACCAAGTCTTACCTTTCAAATGAAAGGTAGGGAGTGAATTTAGGAGTGGGACTTGGTCCACTCATTTCAAATGAGTGAATGGGAGTGAGTGGGGATTCTTGGCCGAATTTGTGGGGTATGGAGTGGGGAAGTGGACGGTTTGGTAGGGAGAGTTGGTGGCCGAAATTCACATAGGCAACCTTGCATTTTCGGTCACTTGGAGGCAAGCCAAATTCTCCTTTTGTCTTACCAAAATCGAATTCCTAAAGAATTCTCTTTCACTTTCTTTTGAAACCGAATGTGCAAACACCTAGTTGCCGAAATTATTTTTGTTTCAACTTTTCTTAATAGCCGAAATCCTATTCTTTCAACCCTTTTTCTATTTCAATTGTTTGAGCCGAAAAGTAAAAGTCTCTTCTTCTCATATTTTCTTCTTGGTTGAGCCTAGATAGCCGAAACTCTCATCTTCCAAACACCTCCACCGTTTCTCTTATTTTTGACTCATCTTTTATTTCCCTTCTCTCCTAAATATTAGTGCCGCTTTCTCTATCCCTTCTCACCCTTGTTTTCATTTTTTCTCACTAAGCCGAACCCAAGGGTGTTGAACACCTAAAGACCGAATCCTTTTCTTTTGAAGCCTTGGCCGAATCTCCTCTCTTCCCCAGTGTGGGGTTGGCCGAATTTTGGTGTTGGGAGTTGGTAAGTGCAAGGCCGAATGGCCATATCTCCCTCTTTTGGTTCTTTATTTGGTTGTGTTTTGGTTAAGGGTCGATTATGGTCGGTTTGGAAGGGTGTTAACCTTTTGGGATTATCATCTTGTGTTAGGGTCTTGAATATCGAAAAGTAGTCGGTGGAGCCTTCTCTCTTTGTGAACCGATTAGGTAAGTGATGGTAAGATATCATTCGCAGCTTATTCGCTTAAATCTGATTAAGTCAAGGTGACAAAGGATTAACCACTCTCTTAAGGTGTAGCCGATTGGTGATCAAAGAAGGGCCATCAGGGTTCAGTTTGGTAGGAAACCAAACCAATAGCAAGGTAAGGGTCCAACGCTAACCCTTGTGGTTCATTTGGTTATGGCCGAATGGTCTTAGTGCCTAACCCCTATGTTGGCCGAATATTGTGGTTGCCTAATGGTTTACTTTTGGCCGATTCTAGGAGCCGGATAGTCAAGGGACTCAGAGTGATTCGTAGGGATCTTTAGACTCAGAGCTATCGTGTGTGTATACTAACACACTTATATTTAGTAATATCGTTAATAACCTGTGCAATGACTAATGAAACAGTGGTGACTATTATGATACCCTCATGGGTACGAGTTTGGACTCTGTAAGTCGCTGCTATTATTATGAGTTATTGATGATCTCATATGATATCATGGTTATGGATATGTGACATGGGGTATGAGATTAGACATATTGGCATGATATGCATGATAGTATGATATGCATGATAGCATGATATTCATGATTACATGAGTTTGGCATGTTGATGGGTGATACGAGAGGAGGGAGCAAAGATGTATTGTCTTGTGACGAGCACCAGTGCTTTGGTAGCACACTTTGTGACTTTGGGTCACCAGAGGTTTGGCACCTCCAGAGGTTTGGTACCTCAGCGTCTCGTCCCAGTGGCTCAGTACCACAGTGGGTTGGCCCCACAGATGATTATACGGGATTGACGCCAGTGTTTTGGTAACACACGATGGGTTGGCCCCATCACCAGATTTGTGACTACGGTCACCAGTGCTTTGGTAGCACATTGTGTCTTTGGGACACCAGAGGTTTGGCACCTCATTGCGACTTGTCCCTGTGGTTTAACCACCGTGGGTTGGCCCCACTTGAGATATGGGATCGTCTGCTAGTGTTTTGGTAACACACGATGGGTTGGCCCCATCATCATTGGATTTGTGACTTCGGTCACCAGTGCTTTGGTAGCACAATTGTGTCTTTGGGACACCAGTGCTTTGGTAGCACATTGACGGATATTGTGTCTTTGGGACACCAGTGCTTTGGGAGCACATTGTGACTATATGTCACCAGTGGTTTGGCACCACCAGTGGTTTGGTACCACACGGGGTAGAAAAGGAGATATGGATGGTTAGGTTCGGGTTGCATTAATCATGTTGCTATGTATGATGTGTGTTAGCATGTTGATTCTTTGGGAGCGGGATTTGCACACTGAGTCACTCGACTCACCCTCTCCTTTGACATTTCAGTGACTCGTGAGACGCGACTTGGAGCCGGATGGACTCGGGTGCACATGCCATGCTTTAATAAAGTTTTACTCAGACTCTACTATTTGGGTACTTTAGTTATTACTTTACATTGGGTTTTATTTCGGATTGTAAAAGGCCTTTTAAGTTATGTTTTATGTTGTTTATATTTTAAGCTGATTTTGATATGCCTTAACAAAATAACTCGGAATAAATTTTACTAAAACCTGGAAAGATCATGTTTTCAAAATTATAACGCGACGTGTTTTTAAACTATACCATCGGGTATCACACTAAGTCTTTTTGACAAACAAATACAACTGGTTTCCAAACAAGACTACTCAAATTTGTTTCAAACACACTGTGTTTTCACTCCACTTTTAAACGAAAAATCTAGTTTTCCCAAGACGTTTTCCCCGTAGCATACCAGATTCGGACATGGTGTCTTGTCCGGGTTTGGGGTGTTACATTGAGACCCATCGAAAAGTTTAGCAGTACCAATGTATCAGTCTGATATTGGGATCCGATAATGACAGGTACCCCTTGCAGATGTACATCTGGTTGGGTCTGAACACTTATTGGAGTGCAACCGGAGGGATAAACAAAATCTTCCTTATCATCCTCACTGTTGACTATTGGGCCTTTCTTCTTTTCAAGCCCTTCAGCTGATAATTGGGTTAATTGGCCCATCACATTCCTTTGGAATTCTAACATTTGATTTTGCATATCCTGTTGAATTCTGAACAATTGCTCTTGCATCTGTATTTGCATTTGCTCTATTCTCTCCAACCTTTGTTCCATGTTTTCTAGGTTAACTAAAATAATTTCACCTAATTAGGGTCATTTTGTAAAAAACTAATGCAAATGATGCAATGTAATGAAAATGGCGTAATGCAAATGATGTAATGCACATGCATGAAATGAATGCAAAAGAAAGAGAGGCGTTCATTCTGAATTCAATTCCATTAGAAGGACTTTTCTAGAAAATAAATTCCTTTACATAAAATGGATTACATATGCGGCTTTATCCTCATAGTCCAGGAGAAAACACCAATCCTTTTCTTCGTATCCAGATGTTATGGTCGTGTCCCGTGAACTTTCTCAATAGATGCCTCTTCTAGCTCATTGTTTCTCGGTTCAGGCCGTACCTCTTCACTCACTTATCCTCCGCGATGTTCATAAGCTTCTTTAAGAAAATTGAGACATGATGACTCTCGAATAATCCTTGTCGGCTTGAATCCTCGGGCAAAGTCTTGTATTCTTCTCATGGACTATCGCCCTCTCTCGTTGTTTACCTGGACTATGTTCGAACGACCGTATTATAATCCACTTTATCAAGTAACCCATTTCCTTATGACAAACTCTTCTATTTAGCAATCGGATATGAATCAACACCTCCTTTCTAAGATGATGCAATGCAATGCAATGAAAACAAAAGAAACACGTTAGCATAAGAGAAATAAACAACAGAATAAAGTACCTAATCGTGTGACCACTAGGGTTTGGCGTGGCTCTACCTAGGGTTAGCTCTTAGGGTTCACTATATGTGGTTTGGTTCTAATGAGAGGGTACCTGAACCAGCAGATTCCTCAATCCTCACCCATTATAGGCTCATATGGATCGAGTTCAATTTAGGGGAATACATTTCCCTATGGCCATGTAGAGATGAAAATCTCACGAAGCACATAGGTACGGATGTATCCCAGAAGCAATCCACTAGCCCATGCGGAGGTGAAAACCTCACGAAGGCGTAGTTTCTTACTCCCTACTTAAGAGGGTGTGACCCAACGGTCATGCGATATGATGCAAAAGTATTCTACAAGACTCAAACCACAGTAATCATATGAAATGGCAGTAAATGCAATAATAGGATCGTAATTTTTCAAATCGAATTTTCAACTTTCGGCAACAAGATAGAAAACAATCAATTTTACGGCTCGACTCTCTCACATCCCCAGTGGAGTCGCCATGCTGTCGAAACCATTTTTTTATGCTTTTTAGAAAATGGGGTCGACTTTAAAAAAATAAAAATGGAGTCACCACTAATCCTTTTTGCTAAGGTGTGATCGGATCACCCTATAAAACGTTTTATTTCAAAACATTAATTTTGGCCTACGAAATCCAAGAAAACAGGTTCGGGAGTCGGTTACGTACGAGGAAGAATTAGCACCCTCATAACGACCAAAATTGGTACCTAATTGATAATTTCATGTCTTAATGTCGAAAAGTCGAAAAGATTTGAAAACATGATTTCTTTAAAAACTTGAACAATTTGAGTTAAAATTTGAGATTTCTTTGTTCCGAAAGAATACAAACATCACATCCAGCATGTTAGGACATGATATTTTAAACCCTCGTAATCAAAATCATCTCATGATTTACAAAATTTATTAAAAGGATATTTAGTTATTTAGTCAAACGGAAAATCGAAACCCAGCACGTTAGGGCACTATTTTCCGAATTTCTAAATACAAAATATTGATTATTTTAAAACTTGATGTATCGGGTAAAGGTTAATGTGACAATAAAATATAAAAACAAATTACAATACTAATGTGTACAGCAGAGTAATAGTAAATGCATTAATGTAAATGACAATAATATGAGCAAAAACAAAATAAGATAAATAAATAAAGTAAATAAGAATAAATAAAAGATAAATAAAAAACCCATTATGAAAAAACGAGTAAGTAAACAAATGAGAATTAACAAATTAATTAAAAATCCAATAATAAACAAATAAATAAATTGGGTAAACATTAGGTAAAACTATTTAAAAATGTAATAATAATAGTAATAAACGAATAATAAATAATAAATATAAAATATAAAATATAAAATAACTAAATAAATAAATAAACAGTAGGGACAGTAATAATAAAATAGTGATGATGTTACTAGCGATAAAAATAATAATAGTGATATAATAATAAGAGAAATAATATTAATAATGAAAATAATTAATGAATATAGAAAAATAAAACGATGAAAACAAAAAAATAAAAAGTAAAAAATAAAAAATAAAAAATAAAAGACAGTAGTAATGGGGTAATAATAGTAATAATAATAAGAATAGTAATAAATAGTAATAATAATAAAAATAATAAGTAATAAATTCAAAGATAAAATATGATTATAGTAGCAATTATAAAAATAACAACAATAATAGTAGTAAAGAAAATAATAATATTAACAAAAAATAATAATAAGGATGATAATAAAGGTATAATATAATAGCTTTTAAAAAAATAAAATAAATAATAGTGATAATAATAATAGGAAAAATAGTAAAAGGAAATAAAAACAAAATAAAATTAATAGTAATAGAGTAATGATAATAAGAATAATAACATTAAATGATAATAAAAATAAAAATAATAATAAAAATAATAAAAATAATACATATAATAATAACAATAGTACTAATAATAATAATAATAATAATAATAGCAATAATAAAAATAGTAGTAACAATGATAATTATAATAATAATAGTAAAATTAATTAATTTAATAAAATAACCAAAATAACCAAAAAAGGACTGAATTGGGACTTGAAACATAATTTTGGGGCAAATCTGAAAATAAATAAAAGGAAAAGGACCCCATTGAACACGCGAATAACAAGGAGGGACTAAAAGGGAAATTTTCCCTTCTCCTCCAAAACGCACAGCATAAGGGGGCCAAATTGAAAACCAAAATAAATTATAGGTCTAAATTAAAAATAAAATAAGCTTAATTGCAAATGAATAAAAAGCGGAAGGGCTAAAGTGCAATTAGCCCTTCCGTCAAAAAACACGCGATCCTAGGCCTGGAGCGGGTCGGATCTCGGTCGGAGGGCTAAACGACGCCGCTTTTTGGGCGTCGAGGCCACCCCAAACGACGCTGCGTTTTGGGGGCCTATATAAGTCCGATTTTTTTTAAAAAAAAATTTCATTCTTCTCCTTTTCAAAAAAAAAAAAAAACAGATTTCTCTCTCAAATCCTCTCCGCATCTTCGATCTCCGACCCAGTCTTCGGTCACGACCACCGCCGTTCACCGGCTGCCGTGATCGCATACACCTACAAGGCCTGTAAAATTTTCCCTTTTTTTTCTTTTTTTTTCTTTTCCTTTTTTATACTTAGTGTATATATATATATATGTATATATATATAATTTTAAAAAAAAAAACAAAAGGATGGGAAATAAACTTGAATACGACAGTTTCAAAAATAAGGAAAATAGAGAAGTCAAAGCAACCTTTGTGCGATTTTAATCTGCTCTTTTGGTATTTGTTGCTTGTATATTTGAGTGTGTTTGTGGTTGTATTCGAAATCAGGCGTTTTTGTATTGATAACTTCTTTCTGTTTTTGAATCTCTATGTTTCTTATTCAATAAATTGTCCCCCTTTTACATTCGGATTATATGGCTTTTTATAGCCATTTACAAGGTGTTTATTTAATGATTTTCCTTGTTGCAGGCCACTTGTGGGCGGTGGACGTGACATGGGCGGTGTTCCAGGCGTGGAAGTGGCGGTTGGTGGCAGTCGTCAGAGGCTAGGGGCGGCACACCTAGGGGGCTAGGGTTTCTTGGAAGAGTTTGGGATAGTGGGCTAGGGTTTGTTTAGTTTTGGGTCTGGTTTTGGGCTAGTTGTAGTTTAATTGGGTTGTCTGTTTATTTTTAGTGGGCCCGGGTCTGTTTGGGGTTTTATGGGTTAGCTTAATTTGTTTGGTTCTATTTTTGTTTTGGGGTAGGCCTAATTTGGGTTTTATGATGGGCCCGGGCAAATTGGGCCTTCTACAGGATCAATTTACTCAATGTCGAAATTGAGATGGACTAGAGAAATCTTTTTACTAGAAAATTACTACTTACATAATCTTTTAAAAGATATTAAATTAAAGTTAAATATGTGAGACATTTTTTTTAACATCAATCTCATTATAGGTTTTTATTATATCTACTCTTTTTAATACAATGACTAGAATTACCCATAGCCCCTCCTCAACCCTTAAATAGGATGATAATGTGCTTCAGCGCACTCGAACCCACGTCCTCCTGCATTGGTAACAATGTCGATGCCAATCAAGTTAATACTTAACCGGCATGCAAGACATTTTTTTCTCAGAAATTAGGTGAGGCATTTAATTAATTAAATTCAATGATTCGATCTAAAAATTATAACATTTTTGTTAATCAAGTTTTTAGTTAACATTGCTAATGCTTTTAAAATTTTAGTTTAAAAAATTGGAAAACTAGTGTAAAAAGTATGGTTTAAGATTTTAAATATTTGATGTTGCTGTAAAAAAAAGTATTGTGAAAAGTTAAAATGTTCATTTTAAATGTAATGTTAAAAACGTAATGTTAAAATATACAAAATAAGTTAATATAATGCAAGTTACCAATATGTTGTATTTGGATTTTATGAGTTGTCAATTATTTTATGTGCTTTTGTAAAATAAAAGAAGCATAAAAAAACGAGATAAATATTAAAAAACAAGAAACTAAAATAATAAAAGAGTCAAATCTACTAAAAAATTCTAAATGGAGAAATAAACAAAGCTATAAATAGGGGTTGTTTTCATTAAATATATGTGTAACATTCTTTATCCGAATCATCTACGTTTCTAGATAATTGATGTTACACTTGATGCCCGAAGGCACTTAAAGCTTTTTTACACCATATACAAACTTTGAGAAACATGTTTTGAAGATATCAGTCAATAAAAACAAATTCTCAAATTCGTATAATTCAATTCAATAACTAATAGACCATAGTGTCTCATAAATTACAAAAGTCACTTATACAAACATATTAAAATTTATTAACATAGTAGTTCCTACATACATGTCTCACGGACATTAGTTTATACAATATAAAGGACTTGAACACAATTACATTTTTGCATGATGTGACTCGACTCAATGCAGCACTTCTACGACTATGTCCTTGCATCAGGTCTCCAACCTACGTGTGGAAAAACAATCTAACGTGCTAAACATACTTTTATGCTTAGTAGTATTTAAGTGAATTCCAATAAACATACTTTTTTACAAGCTTTATAAATTACTAAAACATAATATAAACAAATAGCATGCACCAACATATAATAGGCAAAAAGATCATTCTCACCATTAAAACATAATTGATTTATTTAAACAGCTTCCATATTATCATTCAACATTACACATATATAGCAAAACATTTCATTATGGCAATATAACATAATGTTTCAATTCAATTTTTGTTCACAACCTTTAGTAACCTTTGGTGATTCATACTTCGGATGTACGAAATGTAATCATCCATCACTCCAATTTACGAATCAAAGTGCTATATCTTACACTCTAAAATGAAATTCCTCGAAGTACTCTAGCCTACATTCCAACCTACACTCACTGATGTGCTCCAACTTACACTCCAAAATCGAAGTTTTCTAACCTACACTCCAAAATAAAATGCACCAAAGTGTTTCAACCTACACTCCAATATAGTATGCACCAAAGTGCTATAATATATAACTCATACACATCATATCATATCCCGTACAAATCTCATATCCGGTACTAGCACGTTATCTATTCTCATAGGCATGTCAATGACATCACGACTAAGCATCACCAAGATACTAGGGCTACTAACAATTTCCCATATAATTTACAAATCACATAAATAAAAAACGTTTGAATAGGAAAAAACAGAGGTTGGATGGAGGATCAAGAATAAAAAAATCAGAAAAAAATCGGTCGAACCAGTTTTTGGGAAATTGGCTTCTCCAAGCTGGGAAAAAGCCCAACCGGCCCAATTTTGTTACGAATTTAGCATAAAAAAATAAAAAAATGAAAAATAATTAAAAACAACCTACTAATTACCTAAAATAAAACAAATGAAAAGAAAGTTGAAGTTAGATAAATAAAAACAACCTAATGACTAAAGCTTATTTTGTATTAAACCTAAACAAAGAAAAATTAAATAAAAAACTTAAAAGACAAAGCTCTGTTGTTGTCTTCACTTCTCCACTTTACCAGTTTATCTTGCTTCTCTTTTCTTTAAGTTTTCGGTGTTATTCATACAATGAAAGAAAGTTAAAATTTTAAATATAAAAATGAGAGAAAATGGAAAAAAAAAAAAGAGTTGAGAATAAAGGGAATTGGAGGTAAAAGGGATTGAAAAAAAGAAGAAAAATGATATAAAAGACAAAAAGATGTTAGATGAGAGGGATATGGTCATATGGAGAGAAAGAAAAACATATTAGGAAATTGAGAAATAGAGAAATGGTGAGATATGAAAATTGACCAAATAAATAATAATTTATTAGATATGAAAAGATGTGAAGGAAAAGTAAATAAATTTATTTGGTTTTCATTTTTCATTAATTTACTTTTCAAAGATTTTTTTGTTTTTCAAATTTCAATCAACGCTACCTTTAATCTTAAAAAATAAATAATATTATTTTATTGTTGAATCGGTTTAAATAGATCAGACTGACTGAACTGATTGAATTAGAAATCGATAGTTTGATCGGTTCGATCATCGATTTTGTAACAGCCCGATTTAGGGGCTAGTCGGAACAGTGGTTTCGGAACCACTAATCCGAGGTCGGAGAGAATTATTTTTATAATATTTTATGTGTTATAAAATGATTACAAGAGGGCATGAAAATTTTGGTGCTTTAATTTTAGCGATTTCATGCTTAATTTTGAAGAAGGACTAAATCGCATAAAGTGCGAAAGTTTTATTTTACAAGCTAGAGGTGTCAAATAGCTAAGGAATATAAATTGGAGGTCCCTAATGTGCAATTAGGCCTTGTTTTAAGAGGTGGTCGGCCATAGGGACAAAGAAAAGACTTTGTCATTTGGTTAGGTGAAAATTTGGTGATTAAATTGATTTTTAATCATAAAATAAAGAAAGAAAAGATATCATCTTTTCTCTCCATCTTCTCCACCAAAAAATACAAGCAAAATAGGGGTTTGAGAGCTCAAAATTTTCAGCAACTTCTCACCTTTGAAAGTAAGTGACTTTGGTGATTTTTCTTGATAATAATTGTACTTTTGGAACCCCTAAAGCTTAAGCTAGCTAAAGAGGGGACTATTTTGCAAAATGGTTGAGAGTTTTGAGTTTTTCCATGTGAGCATTTAAGTTGCTTACTACATTTTTATGGAAGAAAATGAGTCTTAGTTGTTAGATAAACAACTTTTGTGAAGGGTGTTACCATGAAAACACCTAAAAGGACCTTTTTGATAAGGTTGTAAATATGTGGTAAATGTGTGAAATAATGAGTATTGAGAGCTGCCATAGGAGTAATAAATGTTCATCTAGGCTTGTAAATGGAGGAAATTCGATTGAAATCGAATTACGAGCCTAGGGGTAAAATAGTCATTTTGTGAAAGTATGAGGGCAAAATGGTATAAGACCATATCTGGGATATGGCATCGACACCGAAATAAGATTCCGTATAAGACCATATCCGGGATATGGCATCGACACCGAGATGTGACCCCATATAAGACCACATCCGGGATGTGGCAATGGCGTCGTGTTTATGTGTAAGATGATGATTATGTATCTTTGAGTATCCCAAGTGATTCAATGGGATAAATAGTTAAGCTTAATAGAGATGTGGTGAAGTGATACAAATGCATGTGAGTAATTCACGAGAAATTTTACGATATGAGACATGATATGTAAATGGTAAGAGTAAGTATGAGTAAGTTATGGAAATGAGCTTAAGACTTGTGTTTTTATCCAATGCAGTGGATGGATGACATTACAAGCTTTATATTACTATTTATTTCATGCAAACTTACTAAGCCTTATGCTTACTCCTCTCATTTCCCTTTTCCTTGTAGCATTGCCAAGTTAGCTCAAGAATTCGTGGAACGTCAGAGTTCGGAAATCACACTATCGACTACTTTTTGGTATAGCCAAGTTAGATTCATTTTGAGTATGGCATGTATAGGACTTGGTCATTTTGTTATGTCATATTTGTTAGCCAAAGTGTTGGCTATTGATGTTGTTCAATTCATTTTGTAAATGGTCATTGAAATTGGCCAATACTTGACAAGTTCTTATATTCAATGATGATGAAATTCATGAAATGCATGCTTGTGTGGATGTCTTAAATTTTGAGTTCTTAGAAGTGCCTCATGGTCATGATATATGTTGATTTGATTTGGAATAAGTGTGGTTGCTTTGTAGGATGGAAAATGGCTTGGTAGATAGCCATATAATTGTCCACACGGCTGACACACGAAAGCGCAGTGTCAGGCCGTGTGTGACACACGGACAGCCCCATGGGCGTGTTGATTGGCCGTGTGTCCCCTTGCATGCTAGGTTTGTAAGTCAGTATGCTCAGTAGTAAATACACGGGCAGAGACACGACCGTGTCTCACCGCGTGTCTGAGGCACGACCACGGACATAGGCGCGTGCTCGAGATCGTGTGAAGTCCGTACTCTAAAATTAGGTATTTAATTCGACACACGGCCTAAAGACACAAGCGTGTTCCTTGGCCGTGTGACCTTTTTGAGGTGATGACGTCATAAATAGAATGCCATGGTTCTTGGAACACAGGCTAAGACACGGGCATGTCGAGGTCGTGTGAGGGGCACGGGCCAAGGACACGGGCGCAGTGTCCGCCGTGTGAAAACCCCCAGTAGGTTCGGCAGAAAATAAATCCACACGGTGTAGAACACGGGCATGTGATATGCTTCCACGGGTGTGTTCCATTCTTCACACGGGCATGTGACCCTGTTTTATGTCAAATTTGTCTAAGAGTTCAAAAGTTTCTGGTTTAGTCCCGAATCATTCCAGATATGAGTTTAGGGAATCGTAGACCTATAATAAAGACATTATGGACTCGAATTAAAAGCTTTAATTTAACATGAAGTTTTATGGATAGATATCGTCTGATTGAGCAAGTTAAGTTCAATATCGTCTCGCATCTAATCAGTGTCGATTACGTAAGGGGTGTTACATTTTGTGGTATTAAAGCTACGGTTTAGTCGATTCTCGGACTAACGTAGCGTAAGTATGGGTCTAGATATACATGCCATATGTATGAGTATTTGGATAATGATAGTGTGGCGACTCCTGACGATTTGAATTATGTTTTTATATAGTAAATGGATCCCAATCGAACTGCAGCCGATGATGTTGCGAGTAATGTGCCAGCTTCCGCGCAAGGGACCGCTCCAGTAGAGAGTAGACCCAAGACTTTGGGTCAGGGAGAAGAGGCTCGAGAAGCCTTTCTCCATATGATGAGCAACTGGTATACCGAGTTTATTCGAGCAAATCCTAATGCTCAACCCCCTCCTCCCCCACCTATTCCTCAGTCCCCACCTCGTAGCTCCTCGTGGTTGAGATAGTAAGAAGAGAAAGGCCTCCTACGATAAGATCCTAAACAAGGAGCCGAGGAATTTTGGGCTAGTAAGGATGATGATCCGGAGAGGGCGGAATTTTGGCCGAGAATACCATCGAGTATATTCGATGAGTTGTCATGCACGCCTGAGGAGTGCATGAAGTGTGCAGTATCTCTCTTGAGAGATTCGCCTATCGCTGGTGGAACACCCTTGTGTCTCAGTAGTACTAAGGGAGAGAGTTAATCGGGAATTCTTCCAAGAGAAATTCCTAAGAAGTACATTAGTCAAAGGTTCATCGACTTAAAAAGAAAGGAGTTCTTAGAGCTAAAGCAAGGTCGAATGACGGTGGCTAAATATGAGCGTGAGTTCGTAAGGCTCAGCAAATACGCTCGAGAGTGTGTATCGACAGAAGCCATCATGTGCAAAATATTTGAGTATGGGTTAAATGAGGATATCCATTTGTTTGTTGGTGTCCTCAAACTAAAAGAGTTTATGGTGCTGGTAGATCGAGCCTGTAAGGCTGAAGAACTAGTCAAAGAGAAAAAGAAAGCTGAAATTGAGTCTTGCGACTCGAAGAAGAGACAGTTAGGCAAGTCATTCCAATCCTCGTCCAAGAAGTCAAGAGAGTTTACTGTTCGGTGAGCTACTTCAGCTGGTTTTTCAAACAGAAGTAAAGATAGATAGTACCCGGGTTCTAAGGCTCAGACTACTTCGGTCGCTAGTGTTGGCAACGCTCGACCGAGTAGACCGGAATGCCCGCAGTGTGGCAGACGTCATCCCGGTGAGTGTCGAGCAAACGAGAAGGCTTGTTTCAAGTGTGGATCTCTAGACCATTTTATCAGAGATTGCCCCGAGGTGGGTGAGAAAGAGAAGCCTCAAAATGCAAGACCGGGAAGAACTGCTAGGGGAAGCCCACAGAGAAACGCATGAAATGAAATGAGTAGCAAGAATTCATCTAGAGAGCATACTACAAGAGTTGAGGATAGAGCATCGGTGAGAACATATGCCATTCGTGCTTGCGAAGAGGCATCCTCTCCCGACGTGATCACGGGTACATTTTCTCTCTATGATACTCATGTTGTAGCTTTAATTGATCCGGGGTCTACCCACTCGTATATTTGTATGAAATTAGTCTCTAGCATGAGTATGCCTCATTGAGTCTCATCAAATTGTGATAAGAATGTCAAATCCCTTTAGGCAAATGTGTGTTGGTCGATAGAGTATACAAAGGTTGCCCTTTGATGATTTGGGGTCATTTTTTTCCTGCTAATCTTATGTTATTGTCGTTTGATGAATTTGATGTCATCCTTGGGATGGATTGGCTAGCTACTCACGATGTGATAGTGAACTGTGGAAGAAAGTTTATTGAGTTAAAGTGTGAAAGTGGGGATCTTATTCGTGTTGAATCAGATGAGTAAGACAGACACCGTGAGTAATATCTTCCTTGTTGACTCAGAAATATGTAAGAAAGGGATACGAGGCTTACCTTGCCTCTGTGATGAATGCTAGAGAGACTGAGTTAAGGCTTGAATCAGTGCCCATAGTATGTGTGTATCCGAATGTTTTCCCGGAGGAATTGCCAGGGCTACCTCCAGTCAGAGAGATTGAATTTGGGATTGAGCTAGCTCCTGGTACTACCCCCATTTCTATTGTTCCATATAGAATAGCTCCTACCGAGCTAAAAGAACTGAAGGTACAGTTGCAAGATTTAATGGATAAAGGCTTCGCAAGACCGAGTTATTCTTCGTGGGGTGCTCCCGTATTATTTGTGAAGAAGAAAGATGGTTCCATGAGGTTATGTATAGATTATCGGCAACTCAATAAGGTAACTATGAAGAACAAGTACCCGTTGCCAAGAATCGATGATTTATTTGACCAATTAAAGGGAGCCACGGTGTTTTCCAAGATAGACTTAAGGTCTGGATATTATCAGTTGAGTGTGAAGGACTTGGATGTACCGAAAACTGCATTTCAGACAAGGTATGGCCACTATGAATTTTTGGTCATGCCTTTTGGTTTAACAAATGCCCCTGCAGTTTTCATGGATTTGATGAATCGTATCTTTCAGCAGTATTTGGATAAATTTGTGGTAGTCTTTATCGATGATATATTGATCTACTCTCGGGATGAGAACGAGCATGCTGAACAATTGAGAACGGTTCTGCAAATTTTGAGAGATAAGCAACTATATGCCAAGTTTAGTAAAAGTGAATTTTGGCTTAAGGAAGTTGGATTTTTGGGGCACATTGTCTCGGGAGATGGAATTAGAGTCGACCCGAGCAAGGTCTCAGCAATTGTAGATTGGAAGCCACCAAGGAATGTAACCGAGGTTGGGAGTTTTCTGGGCCTAGCTGGCTACTATAGACATTTTGTCAATGGATTTTCCATGATAGCTACTCCGATGACAAGGTTGCTACAAAAAGATGTAAGGTTTGAATGGACAGAAAAGTGCCAACAGAGTTTTGAGAAACTAAAGGCGTTGTTGACTGAGGCTCCTGTTTATGTGCAACCTGAGCCGGGAAGAGAATTTGTGGTTTACAGTGATGCATCCCTAAATGGATTAGGTTGTGTACTCTTGCAATAGGGCAAGGTGATAGCATATGCCTCTAGACAATTAAAACCGTACGAGAAGAATTACCCGACTCACGATTTGGAGTTAGCTGCAATTGTATTTGCACTAAAGATTTGGAGACACCATTTATATGGTGAGAAATGTCGGGTGTTCACTAATCATAAGAGCTTAAAGTACTTGATGACTCAAAAGAAGTTGAATATAAGACAGAGAAGATGGTTAGAGCTAATAAAAGATTACGAGTTAGTAATTGACTACCATCTGGAAAAGGCAAACGTAGTCGCCGACGCCTTGAGTAGGAAATCCTTATTTGCACTGAGAGCCATGAATACTCGGATAGCTTTGTCAGATGATGGTTCCATTCTAGCCGAGTTGAGGGCTAGACCGATGTTCCTCCAAGAGGTTTATGAAGCTCAAAAAGGCGAAAATGATCTACACGCTAAAAGATTTCAATGTGAGTTAAGTGTGGAGTCAGACTTTCGGTTATGTCCTGATGGATGTTTGATGTTTCGCGATAGGGTCTGTGTACCCAGACATGAAGAACTTATTCAAAAGATTTTGCATGAAGCTCATAGTGGATGTTTGACTGTACATCCAAGCAGCATGAAGATGTATAATGATTTGAGAAAATGGTATTGGTGGCCGTGTATGAAGAAAGACATTTTCGAGTTTGTTTCGAGATGCCTAATTTGTCAACAAGTGAAGGCTGAACATCAAGTACCTTTCGGTCTACTTCAGCCTATTATGGTCCCTGAGTGGAAATGGGACGGTATTACTATGGACTTCGTGACGAATTTACCGTTGACGCCGAAAAAGAAAGATGCCGTATGGGTCGTAGTGGATAACTCATGAAGTTAGCCCATTTCATACTAGTACGAGTCGACTACTCGCTCGATAAGTTGGTGGATTTGTACGTGACAGAAATAGTAAGACTTCATGGTGTACTGTTGTCGATTATTTCGGATAGAGATCCGAGTTTTACGTCACGATTTTAGAAAAAGCTGCAAGAGGACTTAGGCACAAAATTGAGCTTTAGCACAGATTTCCATCCGCAAACCGACGGGCAGTCGGAAAGAGAAATACAAATACTTGAAGTCATGCTTCAATGTTGTGTTTTGGAATTCCAAGGTAATTGGGAGAAATACTTACCGTTGGTAGAATTCGCCTACAATAACAGCTTTTAATCAAGTTTGAAGATAGCGCCTTATGAGGCATTGTATAGGCATAAGTGTCGAACGCCCTTGTATTGGACCGAACTCAGAGAGAATCAAATTCACGGGGCCGATTTAGTCAGAGAAACTGAAGAGAAAGTAAAGGTGATACGTGAATGTCTGAAAGCTGCCTCAGATAGACAAAAGTCCTATTCAGATTTGAAACGGAAAGAGATTCAATTTCAAGTAGGTGATAAAGTGTTTCTGAAAGTATCACCATGGAAGAAAGTCCTCAGATTTGGCCGGAAAGGCAAATTAAGTCCGTGTTTTATCAGACCTTATGAGATTACCGAGAGGATAGGACCGATAGCTTATCGTTTGGCTTTGCCACTTGAGCTGGAAAAGATTCATGATGTCTTCCACGTGTCTATGTTACGCCGATACCGTTCAGACCCTTCACATGTGATTGTACCATCAAAGGTAGAGATTCGACCGGACATGACTTATGGCGAAGAGCCGATTAAGATTTTAGCCCGAGAGGTCAAACAGTTGAGAAACAAAAGCATATCTCTTGTGAAAGTCCTATGGCAAAGGCATGGGGTAGAAGAGGCTACATGGGAGCCCGAGGAGACCATGAGAAACCAATATCCCAACCTTTTCACCGGTAAGATTTTTGGGGACGAAAATCCTTAAGGGGGGAGAATTGTAACAGCCCGATTTAGGGGCTAGTCGGAACAGTGGTTTCGAAACTACTAATCCGAGGTCAGAGAGAATTATTTTTATAATATTTTATGTGTTATAACATGATTGCAAGAGAGCATGAAAATTTTGGTGCTTTAATTTTAGCGATTTCTTGCTTAATTTTGAAGAAGGACTAAATCGCATAAAGTGCGAAAGTTTTATTTTACAAGCTAGAGGTGTTAAATAGCTAAGGAATATAAATTGGAGGTCCCTAATGTGCAATTAGGCCTTGTTTTAAGAGGTGGTCGACCATAGGGACAAAGAAAAGACTTTGTCATTTGGTTAGGTGAAAATTTGGTGATTAATTTGATTTTTAATCATAAAATAAAGAAAGAAAAGATATCATCTTTTCTCTCCATCTTCTCCACCAAAAAATACAAGCAAAATAGGGGTTTGAGAGCTCAAAATTTTCAGCAACTTCTCACCTTTGAAAGTAAGTGACTTTGGTGATTTTTCTTGATAATAATTGTACTTTTGGAACCCCTAAAGCTTAAGCTAGCTAAAGAGGGGACTATTTTGCAAAATGGTTGAGAGTTTTGAGTTTTTCCATATGAGCATTTAAGTTGTTTGCTGCATTTTTATGGTAGAAAATGAGTCTTAGTTGTTAGATAAACAACTTTTGTGAAGGGTGTTACCATGAAAACACCTAAAATGACCTTTTTGATAAGGTTGTAAATATGTGGTAAATGTGTGAAATAATGAGTATTGAGAGCTGCCATAGGAGTAATAAATGTTCATCTAGGCTTGTAAATGGAGGAAATTCGATTGAAATCGAATTACGAGCCTAAGGGTAAAATAGTCATTTTGTGAAAGTATGAGGGCAAAATGGTATAAGACCATATCTAGGATATGGCATCGACACCGAAATGAGATCCCGTATAAGACCATATTCGAGATATGGCATCGACACCGAGATGTGACCCCATATAAGAGCACATCCGGGATGTGGCAATGGCGTCGTGTTTATGTGTAATATGATGATTATGTATCTTTGAGTATCCCAAGTGATTCAATGGGATAAATAGTTAAGCTTAATAGAGACGAAATTAGTACTAAAGTGATATAGGTGCATGTGAGTAATTCACGAGAAATTTTACGATATGAGACATGATATGTAAATGGTAAGAGTAAGTATGAGTAAGTTATGGAAATGAGCTTAAGACTTGTGTTTTTATCCAATGCAATGGATGGATGACATTACGAGCTTTATATTACTATTTATTTCATGCAAACTTACTAAGCCTTATGGTTACTCCTCTCATTTCCCTTTTCCTTGTAGCATTGCCAAGTTAGCTCGAGAATTTGTAGAACGTTGGAGTTCAGAAATCACACTATCGACTACTTTTTGGTATAGCCAAGTTAGATTCATTTTGAGTATGGCATGTATAAGACTTGGTCATTTTGTTATGTCATATTTGTTAGCCAAAGTGTTGGCTATTAATGTTGTTCAATTCACTTTGTAAATGGTCATTAGAAATTGGCCAATACTTGACAAGTTCTTATATTCAATGATGATGAAATTCATGAAATGCATGCTTGTGTGGATGTCTTAAATTTTGAGTTCTTAGAAGTGCCTTATGGTCATGATATATGTTGATTTGATTTGGAATAAGTGTGGTTGCTTTGTAGGATGGCAAATGGCTTGGTACATAACCATATAATTGTCCACACGGGTAGACACACGGGCATGTGTCTAGGCCGTGTGTGACACACAGTCAGCCCCATGGGCGTGTTGATTGGCCGTGTGTCCCCTTGCATGCTAGGTTTGCAAGTCAGTATGCTCAGTAGTAAACACACGGGCAGAGACACAGTCGTGTGTCTCAACCGTGTGGGAGGCACGACCACGGACATGGGCATGTGCTCAGATCGTGTGTGAAGTCTCGTAGACCAAATTAGAATTTAATTCGACACACGGTCTAAGGAGACGGGCGTGTGCCTTGGCCGTGTGAACTTAGTGAGGTGATGATGTCATAAACAGAATGCCATGGTTCTTGGCACACGGGCTAAGACACGGGCGTGTCGAGGTCGTGTGAGGGGCACGGGCCAGGGACACGGGCGTGTGTCCGGCCGTGTGAAAACCCCTGTAGGTTCGAAGTAGAAAATAAATCCACACGGGTGTAGAACACGAGCATGTGATATGCCCCACGGGCGTGTTCCATTCTTCACACAGGCATGTGACCCTGTTTTATGTCAAATTTGTCTAAGAGTTCAAAAGTTTCCGGTTTAGTTCCGAATCATTCCGGATATGAGTTTAGGGTCTCGTAGACCTATGATAAAGACATTATGGACTCAAATTAAAAGTTTTAATTTGACATGAAGTTTTATGGATAGATATCGCCTGATTGAGCAAGTTAAGTTCGTAGAATGCCTCGTACCTTGATCAAAATCAACTACTACGGGTAAGGGGTGTTACAGGTTTAGTTCTCAAAACATTAATTACAACTTGGTTTAGTATTTTCATTAACATGCAAATTTTGAATTTTTAATATTTATCTTTCACATATCACAATTAATTTTTCCTATTTACCAATTCTTACATCAAACCTCTTTATTACTAAGAATTTAGTCATTTGTTATTCCAACTAATTTAAACCTTAGTTTGGTGTATTTCTACTTTCTTATTTAATCCACTATTCAAACATTGTACAAAGAAATTTCATAATGTATTTACAATTAAACTTGACAATATCTTTTTCTATTCAAATTTCAAGTATTATCACAAGTGTAGGGGTGAGCGTTCGATCAAATCGAGTCGAATCAAATCAAGTAAAAAATAAAATAATTAAGTTGACGAATCTTATTTTATCTTCCTAACTTGATTTGAAATTTTTCAATCGAGTTGAGTGAAATGAAATTCAAGTTGAATCGAATCGAGTGAAACTATTCAAGTTAAATTAAAAATATTAAACATGTTAAATTAAAATCTTATTACAATATAACCAATTATATGTTAGAGTGCATAAATTGGAAACCATATATTGAAAAAAATTTCAAAGCAAAATAAGAAAAAAAAAATACTTTAGTATGATAAACTTGAATCATTAATTAACTTATTTAGGTCCCAAAATTATTATTTTAGAAAATTTTCAAAATTTTAAATTTCTTTATATATTCTTTAGATTTTTTTAAAAAAATTTTATACTTTTTTTTGAAAATATAAATTTTGGAATTTTTATAAATATTTTGAATTTTAAAAAATATTTTGAATTTTTTTGTAACTTTTGTTGAGAGAGAGACCAATTTGCTCATTTTCAAAACTGACAGGGACCAAATAGTATTTACACCAATATGTTATTCGAGTTGTAGAAATCAACTTGACTCGAACTTGAAACTTGAATTACTTATTCGAGTTGACTCGAAAAAATCAAATTACTCGATTCGATTAACTCGAAATTCAAATTTTTGTTTGATTTTTTTAATCGAATCGATTTTTGCTCACCCCTACACAAGTGTTATCTCATTCACAACCCTTCTTAAATTAACAACTAATTTGGTATTCAACTTAATAAACAACTTCCCCTACCAAGCTAAATTTCAATATTGTCACACTTTTGACCCAATCTCATTTAACAAAATTAATCATAACTCATTTATATTTTTGTTTCCTTATTCCATAGTAACAATTAATATCATTCTTATCCCATTATCAAATAATAAGTTGAATCAACACAGTGCCTTAGTAAAATTACCTTAAGTTGTTCAAAAATTTTCTCGCTTTCATTAGTCCATTCAAACACCACATCTTTCTCAAGTAGTTTCATATGGGTGTAGTAATAAGGGGAAACCCTTCATCGAGTCTATGATAATAGTCAACCAAACCCAAGAAACTTCGAACTTTAGTAACAATCTTAGGTGGCTTCCACTCCAAGATCGCCTCAATCTTCTTTGGATCCACTCGAATCCCTTTTGCCGACACAACATTCAAACTCGAATCCCTTATTTAAGCCAAAATTCAAACTTACTCAACTTCACATACAACTGCTTATCTCGCAGAATCTGCAAAACAACTCTTAAATGCACGTCGTGTTCCTCCTCAAAACGAGAATACACCAAAATATCCTCAATGAAGACAACCACAAATTGATCCAAGTATAAACGGAATACTCGGTTCATCAAATCCATGAACGCAGCAGGGGCATTAGTTAAACCGAATGGCATGACCAAAAACTCATAACACCCATACCGAGTCCTAAAAGTAGTTTTCAAAACGTCAAATTCTTTTACCTTCAACTGATAATGTAACACCCCAAACTCGGCCCAAACGTTATGGCCGAATCTGGCGATATCACATTGAAGTGTTTTTCGAAAACTTAGTTTCTTTGGAAAAACCCATGCTTGTTATTAAATCTCGTTTATGAATCTCAACAGTAAATTTAGGAATCTTGTTCTTTAAAACTCAAGTTGTTTTTTTAGCAAAATGTTGATCATATCAGTTTGTTATTATACTTTAAAACCATGTTTGATGCGGAAGCCTTTATAGTATTTTACGAAAATGTGGTGTTTTGGAAAACAGTTATCTTTTGAAACACCGCGTTCTACTACTACTCGGGATGTGAATTGAAATAAATAAAATCCCCCAAATTAAATGTTAAAATTTAATGAGGCCTTATTACAAAACAAATACCCAAATTAAATTTATTGGAAATAAACTCAAATGTAAAAGCAAGTGCGGTTGTGTGGCCACCTCCAATCCCTCACAACACCGATCCGCCTAAGATTGGGGATTACCTGCATGTGATAAATGAGGGGTGAGTTTACGAAAACTCAAAGTGTAATCCCATATAAGCAAATGGCCAATCAGCCGTAGGCAAGCACACCGCCTAAACCCAAATCAATAATAGGGTCACTGGGGCTGGGCCTTTGCCCATTACAATATCAAGATCGGGCAGTGGGCCTTAGCCCATAACAAAGATCAAGATCGGGCAGGGGGCCTTAGCCCATAACAAGATCGTGATAGTGTGGGCCTTAACCCATAAAAATATCAAGATTAGTTTAAGCATGCAAACAAAAGTCCTACCCATCCAAATTTACACTCCACTTGGCCCAAATTTATCACTCCATGTGGGGATAAAATCACCCACCCATCCCTACACTCTAAAAATTAGCACCTGCTATGCACTAAACAAGATTTGCAAGAGAGATGCCAAGACAAAGACACTTCCTCCAATCATAATAATCCCATCTCATGCAACATATCACACATGAATGCAACATACATATATATATCATGGCATGCTCATAGATGGTCATACATAACATGTGGGGTATAACAATCATTTTACCATAGGGGCATAATAGTCATTTTATCATGATGGGGTCTAGGTGTACTTACCGACCCATCAAGAGGTCCACAAATGCCTCTGCAACCCGCAACCTTATACCAAACAAAGGCAAATAGGCCCAAGGCCCATAATGCGCCCATGTGGGCCCACACGCTGCAGGGCCCACTAAGCCCAAAAATGGATCGGCCATGTAACTTACACAACTTGGCCCAAAATTCTCCACATGTTTGTGCGATTTATCCGCAGTGGGGCCCACGAGTTCGCTGGGCCCACACGCCCATTTCGACCTAACATGGCCCAAAACGCCCAAGACCATGAAATCGCTCACGGTGGCCTCGGTAGTCTATCGTTCATGTTTTCTGCGTTCAGTTTACCACACGAGCGAGCGCATGCTCATGTAGCGTCAATGCCATACTTTTCGGCTTTTACCGACTTACGATTTGGGAAGTGTTTACACTTTTCGGCATTTCACCGATACCGTTTATGAGAGTACTGTTACACACCTGAATCTGAAAAGATGTGCAGACAGTCCTCGATCACTCTAGAACCTATGTTCACCCATAACATTCAGTTACTCACATATCAATTGAATTTAAAATGAACCCAAATCAAAATACATAACCACTTAATCGCCAGCTGCTTACCTTGCTTGACAATCCCTACACACTTTACTCACTGGAAACGATGATCACTAGAACTCGGGATTATTACCTGCAATCCAATCGAAACCCCCTTATTAACAAGTATTTACAAGCACGATTTAAGCCCAAAACGAGTATCAACTTACCGAAAGTACCAAAACATAGCCTAGCAAGGAACACTAAATCGGCAGAGATCAAAGAAAAAGTTGGCACAGTGAGGGTAGAGAAAGGGAGTGTATTCGGCCAAAAGCAGGAAAAAGGAGAAAAGGAAAGATGAGAAGAAAATGAAGGGGATGTTCGGCCAACACAAGCAGGGTGCTAGGAGGAGCAGTCCAAATCGACAGAGAACTAGAAGAGTGTGGCGCGTATGGGAGAAAAGAACCAGCTTAGGCGGGTGAGAGGTTACGACAGAGGGAGAAGAAAGAAAAACAAAAAGGGGGAGAAGAGGTTTTCGGCAGAGGGAGAATTCGGCAGAGGGAAAAGCAACACAGAACCGAAATGAGGAACCCCTCCCTAGCCGAATTCTTGAGTGCCTAAGAGCCCAAATTCGACACACCTCTACCTCTCCCCTCATCCCTTGATTTCCTCCTAAAATCCCGCCTCAAATC
Source organism: Gossypium sturtianum (assembly GCA_025698515.1). Taxonomy (NCBI): domain Eukaryota; kingdom Viridiplantae; phylum Streptophyta; class Magnoliopsida; order Malvales; family Malvaceae; genus Gossypium; species Gossypium sturtianum. The sequence continues at coordinate 26,267,445 of CM046952.1, forward strand.
TCTCCACCTGATCACACATTCCCTCAACCACACAATTCGAATTCTCCTCAACTACTTCAAGAGCCACCAAACTCCATCACCTCCCACAGCACAGCAACAAAATAAATATCCCTTTGCCACTACAAAGATTCGAACCTCAGTCCTATGGCCTAGGTAGCACGCCATTTACCCTTTAGACCAGCAGGCTTTTTATGTCATGCTTTACCCACATATATTTAAAAGCCTACTAACCAAATACAAGGGTTTTATTCCCAAAACTAAAATTTTGCACAAGCCCGTGCTTGAACCTGTGACTTCTCACACACCCAAACACACCCAAATCATCAAGTAGACAAGTAGTTGTGTTACAACCATACAAAAATAATTACCTAGATTTTGGGGCGTTATAGATAATACCTAAATCTTAGATCAATCTTTAAAAACACCATTGCACTCCTGAACTAATCAAACAAGTCATCACTTCAAGGCAAAAGGATACTTGTGCTTAATACTCAACTTGTTCAACTATCTATAGTCAATGAACATCCTCAATGAACCATTTTTCTTCTTCACAAACAAAACCAAAGGCACCCCACCTGAGATACACTCGCTGAATGAACCCTCTATTAAGTAACTCTTGCAACTAAACCTTCAACTCTTTGAGCTCTTTTGGTGTCATGCGATAGGGAACAATGGACATTAGTGCGGTACCAAGATAGAGCTTAATACCCAACTTCACGCTCGGTGGCAAACCGCACAACTCTTCAACAAACACATCAGAAAATCCTTAACAGTGCGAATATCCTGAACTCTCAACTCCTTACAAACCAAATTCATCACATAGGCTAAGTAAGCCTCACAACCTTTTTCCATCATTTTCTCATCCTTCATAGCCGAAACTACATTAGACGGAAATCCCGATCTTTCACCAATAACAACAATTTCCAACCCATCACTATTCCTCAAAGAAATATGTTTCGTTTCAAAATCTACCTTAGCCTTATGCTTAGTCAACCAGTCCATACCAAAAATAACATCAAACCCGTAGAAAGGCAATTCTATAATATCAACAAAGAAAATGTGCCCTTATATCATGAGGAGGCATCTACGATACACTTTATTCACTATCGCACTATCTCTAAAGGAACTAAAAACAGTCATACCCAAATCAATAGTCTATACTGGAATCCCTAACATACAAGCCAATTCACTCAAAATATACGAATGCGTAGAACTAGAATCAACCAAAGAGAATAAGAGAGTGGATTAGAAGGAAAAAATATCCGCAATCTCGTCAATCGAATCAAAACTAACACACAAACAAACAAGGGTGTGAGTGGCGAAGAAATGATCCAAGTCACGTTCTTGCAATAAAACTTTAGGATTTAAAGCAATGTATTCTCATTCCTATTCCACATGCAATTCAATAAGAGACATTTCAAACAATTTAGGCAATTAAAGTAACTTAAACACTTGGGTTTCTAAATCCATGGGTTACGAAACCCCAACCAGTACATCAACAACTTAGGTCCGAGTGTTGATTAACTTAAGCTCTGATACCACCAAATGTAACACTCTATACCCGGCCCGATCACCGAGCCCAAATATCAGGATGCCACACCACTGTTTTATATCACACATAGTACAAATGGGCTCCTTCTTAAAGAAATATCATCCATTGTAGCATTTACACGTGTTTTAAGTCAAATATACTCCTAATTATTATTAAGACTTGCTACACCCACTTTAATTAATCATATAAATATAGTTAGACATGCATATAGACCACATAGTAGAATTTCCCAAAATAATCACGTAGGTATCGATATCAAACATGGGTATCGATATTTTCCTTACACAAAGATTGATACCAATTAGAAAATTGATACCAAAATAACATTTTGTTTCTCATCTAAAAATCAAATTCCGTAAATTATCTGCACCTTTCAATAAGGATTCAGAATACCCTCACCCGTATTCACCGCCGTAATAGGTTACGAGGTATTACCAATCAATTCACAACATATAGCATACATTTATCAAGCATAAAGCATTCATTCTCATAAATCATTTAATACAATCACATTGTCCCTTATAAGGGCTTACAAAGCCTTAAACAAGCTTTAGAAGTTGTTCTGACTAAACCGATAACATACGTAAAATTTTGGAAACTTAGAAAAAATTTCAAACATACAAGGGTCACACGCCTATGTGAACAAAGCCGTGTGCCTTACATGGCTCTAGACACACCCGTGTCTCAGCCGTGGAAAACAGGGAATACATATCGACTTAGGTCACACGGCCACCACACGCCCCGTGTGTTTAGCCCGTGGTGCCATTCGGCGGGCCACACACGCCATGTGCCAGGCCGATACTAGGCCGTACAAACCTGTAGGGTATACCGACTTATGCAACACGACCAAGTCACACGCCTGCAGTGCTAGGTCAGCAGTGCATTTAGAGGGTATACTCGACTTGTGCCACACGCCAATCACACGCCCGTGTGAGGCCGCAGAGCATACTAACTTAAATTCAATTTCAACACTGGGGACACACGGCAGTAACATGACCGTGTGTCACACACGGCCAGATACACGCCTGCAGGGATAAAAATAGGCCATTTGCAAGGCCAATTTGCCACCCTTACTCATGCTCACCTAAACAACCAAAATGGTACCATTTCAAGACATTAATATGCATCCAATTATCATCAATACCAATCTCAAAAATGCTATAATTTGTGTAATGTATCCGGTTTACACCCTAGTCGGAACAGTGGTATCGGAACCATAAATTCAAGTCCGTATAATATTTTAATATTAATTACTGTGCCGTTAATATGTGATTAAGCATGTGTTAAATTTTCGTAAGTTAATTTGTCTGTCTGTGTGTTTAATTTGACAAAAGGATGAAATTGCAATGAATGTGAAACTTGCATGCTATTTGTTAAAGGATCAAGGTGTCATGGCTTTGTAATGGTGGAGGCCTTGTATGGCAATTGAGCCAATTCTATGGATAGTGGATGGTAATGAATGATGATAAGTACATATTATATGTTTATTATATTTACTTTAATAGTTAAATTTATTTTATATCTATTTTATAAGTTATGTTATTATTATTATATTATAAGAGTCATAATAAAAGAAAACAAAAGAAAGTGGCTTTGTTTTATCATCCTTGGCCGAATGTTTTAAAGAAAAAGAAAGAATAAAAGCTTAAGGGTTCGGTTGGTTTCAAGCTTGAATTCAAGGTTAGTTTTTGATACGTTTTTTATAATTTCTACGTTTTGTAATCGTTGCTTTGAGAGCTACAAAACCCATGTATTAATTTTTTGAATTGATGATGTTTGTGTGATATGCCATTGATGATATGTGGAGTTTTATAATGATTTATTGTGTTAAATGAAAGATTTGATCTAGATGAACATGTTTTGTTCTTTGAAGTTTTGATGAATTTAGTTAAATAGGCTAAATTGTAAAATAGCAAATTGAGGGACTAAATTGCTAATTTGATAAAACATATGGAATTATATAGTCCCTAGGGATATTCAGCTATGCATGGGTGTGAACAAATTATGTGAATTTGATGTTTTGTGAAAAATGGACTAAATTGATAAATTGTGCAATTAAGAGGGCTAATTTGCAAATTACCCTAAATGTGTGTCCTTGGATTGAATTGAATGAATTAGTGAATAAAAGGGTTAATTCTAAATATGTTTAGATCAAGAACCGAGGAAAACGAATTTAGATCGCGGGAAAGCGAAAGTAACCAAGTAGCCGTTTTCCTTCCGATAAACCGAATCCGAGGTAAGTCATATTGCAAATAAATGTTAATGTATTGAATTGAGTTTATTTTCATGACTATAAATGATAATGAATGCTTATGAGATGCTATGTATATGAATTTTGGGATAAGCTCGATATAGTGATAAGTCTGAGAAATCCCGTATGAACTTAGGAATACAAAGGTATCTATTCTGTGTTAACGAAGACCGTCTGTCGGGACAAAGGGCATCGATATCCGACATTTGTAAGACCGTCTCGGCATAAAGGGCATCGATATCCGACATGCGTGTAAGACCTCCCGTCTGGGACAAAGGGCATCGATATCCGACATTTGTAAGACCCTGTCTGGGACAAAGGCATCGATATTCGACATTTGTAAGACCGTCGTCGGGACAAAGGGCATCGAAATTGACACGTAAGACCCTATTCGGGACAAAGGGCATCGATATCCGACATGCGGTAAGACCCTCGTTCGATAGTGCCATCGATATCCGACATGTGTAAGACCGTCTCGGGGACAAAGGGCATCGATATCCGATTTCATGTAAGACCTCATCCGGGACGCTGGCATTGTATGATTATTCTGAGTTTATGAATATCCTATTAGTTTCCGAACGGTTCAATGAGCAAATCTGAACGCTATGAACAATTATGTGAATGTATATTTGTTTCGTACGTTTGGTATGTACACTAGTGTGTATAAAAAGGTAAGTATTCATATGACTTTGATAGGAAGAGAAGTATGATTGAATATAAGAACGAGAATGAGATGCAAGAATGATTATGAAAGAGTTATGTATATATATAATTGATTTTTGAATGGATGAATGTGGCAATGGTGTCCATGTATATGAACCAAAGCAATATATGTTAGTTTGTTAAATAAATGTTATGTGCCAATGTATCTATTTACAATATATGCATTTTATGCTAAGTTTACTTGTATATGACTTACTAAGCTCTTTGAATGCTTACTCTGTGTGTGTGTTTTCTCTGTTCTATAGGTCGTCAAAGCTACTGAAAGGCTCGGGACCGTCATGGATCGTCATCACACTACTAAACTTATTTTGGTACACTTTGAAAATGTATAAAGCTAGATATGGCATGTATAGGCTAGTATTTTGGTATAAGTTGTTATGTGATCTTAGCCATGTGATTTGGCTATTTATGAGTTGAGACTTGCTTAAATGAATGTGATATATATATAGTTTTGGTATGGTTTAATGTAACATCCTCGAATTAGGGGCTAGGCATTTGATGTGTTTTGTGTGTATGCTATGTTTAATGTGTTAGTTTAGGGTGTATGGGGTCTAGGAAAGGCTCGGGATAAGTCAAGCCTTGGCCAAAATTCTCTTTGGGCACCTTAGTGGAAGAGTCAAGCAGATAGGACTTAAGGGATATTGTTTGTATTTGGTTGACACAAAGCAAGGTGTTGGTAAAGTGGCAAGGTGACGCCACATAAGGGGTTGGAAGGTGACGCCACAAGGAGCAGAGAGGAGCAGTTCAAGTCACATGAAGCTCATTTTGGGAATTATTTTTACGCCAAGGGGAGCACAAGTAGTTCTACTGACACTTCAGATGGGAGAGTGGACTGAGTCAAATAATTCAATGAGTGGTCGAGAGGAAAAGTGGAGTTTGAAGCATTCAAATTTATTTCAAATGGGTGTTCAGGAGTGGATTAAGGAGAAAAGAAAGGGATGGACATATGATCAAGGTGTTGGCCGAATTTCAAACACTTGGTATAGGGGAATCAATTTTTGGCTTGTGTTGGGGTGTGCTCAAATTCACTTAGGCCATAGGACCTTTAGGTTCTTTTTTGTGCAATTTTTGGCTTTGGGGTTTTAGGTGCCAAATTTTGGTTAGCTTCAACTCTTTCTTTTTTACTACTTTTCTTGTTCGTTTCTCCACTTCTTCTTCATTTAGCCAAAACCCGTTGCCTCCTTCTTGAACCTTTTCTTTGTTTTAGCCGAAACCCTTCTCCATTTCCCCGCTAAAGCTAACACCCTTTGCCCCATTATTCTTTTTCTAAATCTCTTCTTAGGCCAAATCTTCTAGCCATTCTTTCCTCAAGTCCCTTTCTCAATCTCTCTAAAAGTCAAACTCTTAAGCCTCCATTTGAAGTTCTTTTTACTTTCATTTCTGGTTCTTTCATCTTGTTCTCTTTACCGTAGTCATTGCCGAATCTTCTCTATCATGCTGCTAAGTGTCAAACCTCTTAGGCGTTAATCGAATCTTCTGTGTTAATGTAAGAGGCGATTTCTTTATTTCTTTATATCTCATTCGGTTTTTGGGAGCCAAAGCCGAATGGCTAATTGTCTTGGTGAGGCCATCATTTGGACTTATGTTTTCTTCTTATTTTCCTACTTTCTTTGGGGGCACCTATTCCGGGAATCTAAGCTAATCGAATCATCTGAATCTCAAGCCCGGAATTCGTTAATCTCTGAACCCTATCTCTCTTTTCAGGATTTCAAGGCAAAGGAGGGTTGGACCCGTAAACCCAGCCCCTAAGTTTAAGAAATGGGCGGTGTCAGCAGTCCGAGATTGGCCACCGTGTTGTGGATTGGCTTCAGAGCAGAGTCGTAGGCAGATAGCAGTTGTTTCTGCTACCGATAGTGTCGACGTAGAGAGTATTATTTTGCGTGTTACCAGGTGTGTAAACCCTCACACACTTTAGTTTAATTGAAATATTAATTGTATGGGCTAAAAAGCTGGAAGAAGGCTGTTATGACAGTTGTGATACCCATATGGGTAAGGCGAGGAATGCCAGGTACGTGATTATAGTATCGTTTTTGCATGTAGGGATGTATGTGGTAATCTAATACCTTGTTAATAGCATGTTGCATTTGTTATGTTATGTATGTCATGCATGGGAGATGGATATGATGTTTATGGGGAAGTACTCGATTATGAGGTCACATAGTGATCGGTGGTGAAAGCCACATTATATTATGAGGTCACGTGAGTGATCGTGGCTAGGCCACGGATATTATTAGGTCACATTGTGATCGATATTATGACCGATGCATGACCGCCGAAGCGGCGTAGCGATGGAGGGTTGATTGTAGAAATCCCACCGGTGTGATTGGTTGGTATGGGTTTGGCGTGTAGAGAATGGAAAACTAGGCTTGGGTTGGGACATGATGCATTCATTTATCTTTATGTCATCTTGAGTGGCTAAGGCCCAATATGCATTGTGGGCCTCGAGTCGCTTATGTGTTATAGGGGAATTACACACTGAGTCTTGGTGACTCACCCTTTGCTTAACCTTCGTGTAATCAGTAGATCGTGGGTATGGGAGCCGAGGCGACTCGTGGAGGCCATAAAGTCTTTTCTTCTAGTAAACTTTTTACTACTTTAATTTAAATTTTAATTGGGGATTTTGATGTAATAAGGCCTTTCAATTAATCTTTGATTTTTATTTTATTTACTTATTATCTACTTAAAAATGACACTATGCAAACTTAATCACTAAAATACAAAAAATGGGGTTTTCAAAATGCGAGTAACTCAAAACATGCTTTCTTTCAAGTATCTCCAAGCTTAACGAATGTCCGATTAACCAAATGCTGAAATTTTTCCTACACTACCAAGCTACTATTTTCAAGACATCGCCTTAATTGAAGAGTTTTCAAATCTATGATTTTTCTTAAATTTAACGAAACTGCTTTTTACTTCACCCTTTAACCTACCAAATCTGGTCGTAACGCTTAGGCCGGGTTTAGGTGTTACAATTTTGGTATCGTGAGCCTAGGTTGCAAAACTCTGGTCAGTGAAATGGGTCCAACGAATTGGAGGAAATATTTTGTTTGAAATATGGCACCCGAGTCTATCGGCACCCGATCCACGTAGGTAAGCATTCTAAATTACCGATGGTGTATGCATGAAATAATCAAGTTAGCATGAATGAGTATGTTTGTTAGCTCTAAGAGACCCGAACTTTAGAGATCAAACGCTTTTGAATGTGTCCGTGAAAACTACTCTCTAAGACTATTTCTCATAAAACTACTTCCTGTTAACTAAAGAAAGAAATACTATCGATAAAACTTTTAATCGATTAAGTCGCAAATGTTAGTCATGAGCACTTGGGACGTGGACGGGTGTGCGTGGTCATGGTAGGGGCAGATTGCTATGTCGTAACCAGTGGGATCTGGTCATGGTTAGGAAATGAGATGCCAAGATCACCACCGCGGGAAGCGTAATTTTAGGATCAAACTACCGGAGATGATACGTTGTCTCGTGGAGATGTTGCGGGTTCTAGAGAGAGTTGTCGCGCGTGCATGGGTACAGAGCTCAAAAAATCTGTGTTTCTGAATGACTTCGAGCTAATGGAGCAGAAATGTTTAGGGTATTTCTGTGTAGCCTAATGCAAATTTCGAGTATTGGTTGGAGGCGCTGAGCGTATAATGGATGATCTTGATTTCACAGAAGAGGAAAAGTTGAAAGGGGTTGTATCTCTCCTTCGATGAAGCGATCGTTGGTGGGTTACGGCCGTGGATGGTGCAGCGGCTGACCAGACATTTGGGGATTTCTTCAAGTCGGCATTCCGCAGTAAGTATATCGGATCAAGTTATGTGGATGCGCAAAGCGTAGGGCATTTTTGAATTTGGTTCAGTGAAGTAAATCGATGGTCGAGTATGAGGCGAAATTCTTACGCCTTAGTCGTTATGCCCGAATAGTAGCCACAGACCATGAGCGATGTGTTCGATTTGAAGATGGTCTGAGGGATGATTTGCGAGTGCTGATTGCTCCACAACGAGAAAGGGAATTTACGATTTTAGTGGAAAAGGCTAAGATAGCCGAGGAAGTGAAGCGGTCCGGTGCGTAATCGTGGATAGAAATAGAGGTAGTAATAAAAGGGATTTTGGATCGCCGAGACAAATGGGCGTTTTAAAAGACCTAGGTCTGATGGGTCGAGTCGGGTTGTGAGACACTATTGGTCGATAACACCCCGTGAGGTGTGCTCGATGTGGTAAATTTCATGTGGGCGAGTGTTAGACGAGTAACGGAAGATGTTTCAGGTGTGGGTCTACTGATCATCAGATTAGAGACTATCCACAAGAGCAGAGCGGTGCAGGCCGGTGAGGTCGCAGGTTATGCTCACGGGTAGAGGTGGTCAAAGAACCGCAGAAAGGTCGTGGTTCAACCGGAGGAGGTAATGGTTCACCAGGCCGTGGAGCACCGTGCAGGGTGTAGGGAGCACCGATGCGAGATGCCAGTGGTTAGTCTATACAGCCAGACGCCGAGAGGAGGGTGATGCACCTGATGTCATAACCTGCACGCTCCTAATCTTTAGATTGCCTTTTCTCGACCGATTGATATTGGGTCGCATACATTCTTATGTTGCTAGTGTAGTATCCGAACTTTAAGCATAGACTCGAGATTGCTTCTAGGGAGATGACTGTAATTAGCCCATTAGGACAATCTATAATGGTGAACAAACTTTATAGGGATGTACCTCTGAAGTTCAAAGGGTAGTTTTTTCTACTGATTCGATGGAACTACCGCTTAAGGATTTCGATTTGATCTTGGGCATGGATTGGTTGGTGAAGTATCGAGCTTAATTTGGACCGCAAACAAGCGTATGGTGTTAAGAACTCCCGAGGATGAGGAAATTTTAGTGATAGGTGAAAGGAGGAACTCGTTTGTCAATGTAGTGTCCGCTTTAAGGGCGTAAAGAATGGTGAGGAAAGGATGAGGCATTCTTAACGCTCATTCGGCTCGAAGCCAAGGAATTAACCGTGGGGGGATGTTAGAACGGTGAAGGAATTTTTGATGTTTTCCCAAAAGAGCTTCCGGATTACCTCCGATCGCGAAGTGGAGTTTAGTATTGATCTTCTTCCGAACAAATACAGTGTCTATTGCCCCATATAGGATGGCACCGAAGGAGTTAGTGGAACCGAAAGCTCGTGATACAGAACTTTTAGATCGAGGTTTTATCCGACCGAGTGTATCACCATGGGGAGTGCCGGTGCTATTCGTTAAGAAAAAGATGGATTAATTCATATGTGCATTGACTATCGCCGCTTAAACAAGTTGACAATCAAGAACAAATACCGCTGTCACGATTGACAACTTGTTCGATCGCTTGAAGGGGGCTTCATTTTTTCAAAGATAGATTTGAGGTCGTGGTATCACTAACTCAAGGTTAAGTAGCTTGATATCCATAAGACGGTGTTTCGTGACATCGCTATGGTCATTACGAATTTTTGGTGATGCCGCTTAGGTTAACCAATGCACCAAAGCAGCGCTTATGGATATGATGAACCGAGTATTTCAACCCTACCTGACCGCTTTGTTGTGGTATTTATAGATGATATTTTGGTCTATTCAAGATCGGAAGAGGAGCACGATTCGCATCTTCGTGTGGTGTTGCAAATCTTGAGGGAGAAGCAGCTTGCACGCCAAATTCGGTAAGTGCAAATTTTGGCTAAGCGGGTTACTTTTCCGGGGTCATGTTGTGCTCGGAATAGGGGATTAGAGTTGATCCTCAAAATTGAAGTTGTGTTAGATTGGAAACCACCTAAGTCTGTGGCGCAGATTCGAGTTTTCTTGGTCTTGCCGGATATTACCGAAGATTCATGGAAGGGTTTTCGCGATTATGCACCATTGACCAAGTTGCTATGTAAAGGGGTTCCGCTTGTTTGGTCCGATAAACAACAGAGAGTTTTGAAAGGCTAAAGAGGATTTTGACGGAGGCTCTGGTGGTTGATTCACCGAGGTCGGGAAAGAGTTCGTGGTTTACTATGATGCTTCGCACACCCGGATTAAGATGTGTGTTAACGCAAGACTTTAAAGGTTGTTGCGTATGCTGCCTCTACAGCAAATAAGACCGCATGAGTTAAACTATCCCACGCATGATTTGGAATTGGCGATGAGTGTTTGCTTTGAAAAGTTGGAGGCATTATCTCAGGTGGAGAGAAGTCCGCTATTTATACGCACCATAAGAGCCTCAAAGTATCTCCTTATCCGTAAGGAATTGAATTTGAGACAAGAATGGTGGATTGAGCTATTGAAGGATTACGATTGCTCGATTGAGTATCATCCTGCTAAAGCCAACGTGGTGGCGTATGCATTAAGTCGTAGGGTGATCTCCATTTGAGATCAATGTTTGCTCATCTCAAATTTGTACGATGATGGAAGTCTATTAGCCGAACTTCAAGTGAAACCTTCCCGGTTGGTCGATTAAAGAGAAGCAGCTTGTTGGATGATGCCTCGAGTACTCGACTACTTCAAGTACGTAATGATGGGGCAGAGGGTTATAGTCCGAATGCTGATGGGGCTCGTGGTTTCGTAAGAAGGTTTGCATGCCGAGGGATGTTGAGCTAAGACAGCTTGATACTTCGTGAAGCACATATAGCCCATATGCTATGCATCCCGGCGGGAGTAAGATGTATAGAGACTTGCATGCAGAACGATTTTGGTGGCCGGTCAAGCGGAAGTAACCGAATTTGTAAGTAGGTGTTTGAAATTCCAACAGTAAAAGCAGAACATCGCTGCCTTCGGTTTGTTGCACTGCTAAAGATCCCGCAGCGGAAGTGGGAGAGGATCACGATGGATTTTGTTAGTGGGCTACCCTTACGCCTACTAAAAAGGATTTGGTATGGGTAATTGTGGATCGATTGACGGTCCGCTTCATTTCATACCGGGCCACATGCTGACTACTCTCCAAAAATTGGCTAAGTTGTATGTAGCAAGAGATTGTGAGGTTGCATGGGGTACCAAAAGATCGATCATATCGTATAGGGACCCGAGGTTTACGCCACGATTTTGGAGGGCATTGCATCGTGCATTGGGCACCCGATCGACTTCAAAGACAACTCCACCCATTGCATCGATGGTCACCGAGAGAGTGATTCAGGCTTTGAGGACATGTTGAGGGGTCAATCATCGATTTCGAGGTAGCCGGGAGGAGTTTCTACCATAGCGCACTTGCATACAACAACAGCTACTGCTTAGTATTCGGATGGCGCCTATGAAGCGCTAGAAGGGCGAAGTGTCGACTCCTACCGTTGGATGAATTGGGGAACGCTGATTTTGGGTCCGAATTGGTTGTCGAGATGGAAGAGAAGGTTAGGGTTAATTCGAGCTCGACAAAGGAAGCTTCGATAGATGTGTCTTATGCGGATCCGCGTAAGGACATAGAATTTGCAAAGCAGGGTGACTGGGTCTTCTTAAAAGTGTCACCGTGGGAAGAAGGTGCTAAGGTTTGAGCGGAAGCGGTGCTTAAGCCCCGTGTTCATCGGGCCTTATCGCGGTGTTGAAATGTATGGGACCAAAGAGCTTATCAACTCGAAGTTACCCGCAGAGTTGCTCGATTCTCGCGTTCCACGCTTCGATGCTAAGATGCTATCGTCGATCCATCTCACGCGGTGCCAAGTGGAAGAAATCGGGCAAGGCCCGATCTATCCTTTGAGGAGGAACCCGCTCGGATTTTGGATCGTGATGTCAAAGTGTTACGAGGGGAAGACGGTTCCATTAGTTAAGGTTTTGTATGCGAATCACGCTTTTGAGGAAGCTACGTGGGGAACCAGAGGAGAAAGCTTATCTCGACAAAGAATACCTCATCTCTTTTGATCGTAATTTAGGCCGAAAATTTTTTTGGGGGTGAATCAGAACATCCCGAATTAGGGCTAGGCATTTGATGTGTTTTTGTGTGTATGCTATGTTTAATGTGTTAGTTTAGGTGTATGGGGGTTCTATGAAAGGCTCGGGATAAGCCAAGCCTTGGCCAAATTTCTTTGGGCACCTTAGTGGAAGAGTCAAGCTAGGATAGGACTTAAGGGATATTGTTTGTATTTGGTTGACACAAAGCAAGGTGTTGGTAAAGTGGCAAGTGACGCCACATAAGGGGTTGGAAGGTGACGCCACAAGGAGCAGTAGAGGGAGCAGAGTTCAAGTCACATGAAGTTTATTTTGGGAGTTATTTTGCATCAAGGGAGCAGAAACAGAGTTCGGCTGACACTTCAGGATGGGAGAGTGGACTGAGTCAAATAATTCAATGAGTGTGGTCCGAGAGGAAAAAGTGGAGTTTGAAGCATTCCAAATTTATTTCAAATGGGTGTTCGTGGAGTGAATTAAGGAGAAAAGAAAGGGATGGACATATGATCAAGGTGTTGGCGAATTTCAAACACTTGGTATAGGGGAATCTGCTTTTGGCTTGTTTTGGGTGTGCCAAAATTCACTTAGGCCATAGGACCTTTAGGTTCTTTTTGTGTAATTTTCGGCTTTGGGGTTTTGGGTGCCGAATTTTGGTTAGCTTTGCAACTCTTTCTCTTTTACTTCTTTTCTTGTTCGTTTCTCCACTTCTTCTTCATTTAGCCGAAACCCGTTATTCTTCTTGAACCTTTTTCTTTGTTTTAGCCAAACCCTTCTCCATTTCCCCTCAGTTCTAACACCCTTGCCCCATTATTCTTTTCTAAATCTCTTATTTAGGCCGAATCTTTCTAGCCATTCTTTCCTGCGCCCTTTCTCAATCTCTCTAAAAGCCAAACTCTTAAGCCTCCATTTGAAGTTCTTTTTACTTTTATTTCCTGCTTCTTTCATCTTGTTCTCTTTACCATAGTCATTGTTTAATCTTCTCATCATTGCATAAGTGCCAATCCTCTTAGGCATTAATCGAATCTTCTTTGTTAAGGTAAGAGGTGATTTATTTATTTTATATCTCATTCGTTTTTGGGAGCCAAAGCCGAATGGCTAATTGGCTTGGTGAGGCCATCATTTGGACTTATGTTTTCTTTCTTATTTTCCTACTTTCTTTGGGGCGCACTTATTCGAATCTAAGCTAATCGAATCATCCAATCTCAAGCCCTAAGTCGCGTTAATCTCCGAACCATATCTCTTTTCGGGATTTCAAGGCAAAGGAGGGGGTTGGACCCGTAAACTCCACTTTTCCTATGTTTAAGAAATGGCTGTGTCGCTAGTCCGGAGATTGGCCACCGGTTGTGGACCGGTTTCAGAGTGAAGTCGAGAGGCAGATAGCGCTTGATTTCTGCCACCGATAGTGTCGATGTAGAGAGTATCATTTTATGTGTTACCACAGTGTGTGTTAACCCTCACACACTTTAGTTTAATTGAAATATTAATTGTATGGGCCGGTGTTTAAGAAGGCGTGATGATGATAATGATACCCGTATGGGTAAGGCGAGGAATGCCAGTACGTGATTATAGTATCGCTTTTGGCGTGTAGGGATGTATGTGGTAATCTAATACCTTGTTAATAGCATGTTGCATTTGTTATGTTATGTATGTCATATGGGAGATGGATATGATGTTTATGGGAAAGTGCTCGATTATGAGGTCATATAGTGATCGGCGGTGAAAGCCACGTTATATTATGAGGTCACGAAGATCGGTGGTGGCTAGGCCACGTGATATTATTAGGTCACATTGTGGTCGATATTATGGACCGATGCATGACTGCCGGGCGGGCGTATAGCTGGATGGAGGGTTGATTGTAGAAACTTTCACTATGTGATTGGTTGGTACGGGTTGGCGGTAGAGGATGGAAAAACTAGGCTTGGGTTGGGACATGATGCATTCATTTATCTTTATGTCATCTTGAGTGGGCTAAGGCCCAATATGCGATTGTGGCCCTCGAGCCGCTTATGTTTATAGGGAATTACACATCGAGTCTTGGTGACTCACCTTTGCTTAACCTTTCTGTGTTACGTCAGATCGTGGGTATGGGAGCGAGGCGGACTCGTGGAGGCCATAAAGTATTTTCTTCTCGTAAACTTTTTTTATCGCTTAATTTAAATTTTAATTGGGGATTTTTGAAGCAATAAGGCCTTTCAATTAATCTTGGATTTTTATTTTATTTACTTATTATCTACTTAAAAATGACACTATGCAAACTTAATCACTAAAATACAAAAAAATGGGGTTTTCAAAATGCGAGCAACTCAAAACATGCGTTTTTCAAGTATCACCAAGCTTAACTAATGTCCGATTAACCAAATGCTGAAATTTTTCCTACACTACCAAGCCACTTGTTTTCATGACATCCCCTTAATTGAAGAGTTTTCAAATCCACGATTTTTCTTAAATTTAACGAAACTTGCTTTTACTTCACCCCATAACCTACCAACCGTCGTGAACGCTTAGGCCGGTTTGGGTGTTGTTATTTTAATGCCCATGAAATAGCCAAGTTTTGGTGGTTAAATGATGAAGAAATGCTTTTAGTTATGTATGTGTTTTGTCTTGAATGTTGGCATGAATGAGTCGCTTATTAAATGCATAAATTGAATGGACAAATTGGAATGTTTTTGGTTGCTATTTGTTCATGATATGTCTTGGTTTGTAATGTTTGTAGGTGTAACCCTTATGGGTGGCATTTGGCCTTGTAAATGGCCTATAATGTCACACTGATTGTATGGCACACGTGTGCCTAAAGACCGTGGGTGAATTCACTGCACGTGTTTAGTAGCACACCGCCTGACGGGGTGTCACCAGCCGTGGTGTACAAGTCAGAGCTAAGAAGAGTACATCGCCATAGCACACGGGCGCTTGGTGGCCGGTGGGGAAGTCAAGATATGGCCTTGTAGCAAGACACTGGCCATGGCACACCGGCGCGTGCCTAGTGACCGTGTTGATATAGTCAAGATATGGACACGGATGGACACACAAGGTGTCTAGAAGCGTGGAGGGCACACTGCCTCTCCCACCGGCATGTCTCCCCGTGATTTTAAAAAAAAAGTTTAAATTTTTCCATGAGATTCTGTATGTGTTTCAAAGTTTTAGTCCCAACTCTAGCGATATGCATGCTTAGGGTCTTGATGACTCATCTAAGGGACAATCTATGATTGTTAATGATGAATGTAATGTATGAAATGTTTGTAAGTTTTCGATCAGTCCAGAACGCCTTTAACCCTAATTCGCCAGGCGACACGGGTTAAGGGTGGTACATTTGGTTGGTATCGTAGCTACGTTTTAGAATGATTCTCGTGACTAACGTAAGCGTGTCGAAGTCTAGCTATATATGCCATAAATTTTTGTGATAGTTTGATGAATCCTGACGTAAAAATGTGATTTTTGTATAGTAATGATCCCGGAAAGAGCCGTGAGTTTGACGACGAAAAATTAATGCGCGCGCTTCCCACTAGCAAGGGACTACCGCGATCCGAGATCCAGGATGCTTATGAGCGTCCAAGAGGAGAAGCTAAACAAAGCTCTTCCAGCTGATGAGTGAGTGGTTCACTCAATTAGTGAGAAAAAACCGACTATTTTGCAACCTTCGCCTCCTAGCTAACCTCCCTCAGACATCCACGCTATGCTTTCGATTATGAATCTGAATCGATGAACAAGCTCTCCTGCTGATGAAATTCGTAAGTATGAGGTCGGAGAGATTAGGGATACTAATGATGATAATACCGAGAAAGTTCGATTCTGCCTCAGAATGAAAGAAAAAGATCAATGAGTAATTTTTTCTCAACCTTGACGAAGAAATATAGAGATGCGAGCAATAGATTAGATGTTTCAATTCCTGACATACGGGTAGAGATCGTGGTGAGACCAAATGTTGGTCCGAGAACTCAAGCTCCAATTGAATCAAATAATGGAAGTACTAAAAGCAACAAACCTGAGTGTGGGAAAGTGTGGAAGACGACATGTGGAAAATGTTAAAGTGGCATAACAATAGAGTTTGTTTATAAATGTGGATCACGAAATCACTTCATTCGAGATTGTTCGAAGATGGCGAGTGTTGAAAATTTCAGATCCGAGTGACTTAACTGTGAAGCTTTGTGGTAAAAGACATTCGGGGAATTGTAGATTGAATAATCGAGCTTGTTTTAGATGTGATCATTAGGGGACCATTTCATCCGAGATCGCCGTAGTCTGTTGAACAAGAGATTGTTCGTAACTCCGAGATCTCGAGAATATTTCAATGAGAGGTAGATCTCTCAAATGTAAGAAACGCCGCAGCCACGTAACTACTAGAGATACCGCTGCGAGATCGGAAGTTAGAACGCTCGCTGCGAGCATATGCTATCCGAGCTCGTGAGGGAGCCACACCGATGTTATAACCGGTACTTTTACACTTTTATGATACTTCTATGATTGCTTTGATAGACCACAGGTTCTACGTGATTCAGATATATGTATGAATTTAGTATTTAGTAAGACTTTGCCTCAGAGAGTCTACTCGAGTTTTGTTATAAAAGTGCTCGAACCCCTTAGTAAAAATATTCCTGCTGACATTGTAATGATGTCATGTGAATTGTAAAAAAAGATTATTGATTTGAGTCGTCGGAATGGTGAAATAGTTCGTGATTGAGTCGAATGATTTAAATGGATTACCCGTTGTGATATCTATGTTGAAAGCTCAACTAAATTAAAAAGGGTTATAAGGCATATTTTGCTTATGTTATTGACTCAAAAGTGTCCAAAAGAAAGTTGAGTCAGTGCCTGTTCGTTGGTTATGAGTTTTCTGATGTGTTTCGAAGAATTGCCGAAGTTTACCTCCGATTCGTAGTTGAATTTGGTATTGATTTGTTGCCCTACACTATATCTATTTCAATAGCTCCATATAGAATAGCATCAACAGAAAGTTGAAAGAGTTGGAAGTCGCAATTACAAGAATTGTCCGATGTAAGATTTGTTATACTCGAGTTTTTCACCTTGGGGAGATCCTATTCCGCTTGTGTGAAAAGAAAGATGGCACGATGAGAATGTACATCGATTACCATCAGCTTGAACAAAGAAGGCAAAGTTGTAGCTTATGGCTTTAAGACAATTGAGGTCTCATGAAAAGAATTATTCGACACACACGACCTGAGCTTGCCAGCTTGATTGTGTTTGCGCTTAAGATTTGGCGCCATTATTTGTATGGTGAGAAATGTCACGCATTTTCGTGATCATAAAAGTCCTGAAATATTTGATGACCTCGTAAAGATTTGAACTCGTGATAAAGAAGATGGTTAGAGCTCGCTAAAAGATTATGAGCTCGTGATAGATTATCATCCGAGTAAAAGCGAATGTTGTTGCTTGATGCGCTGAGTATAAAATCATTGTATGTACTACGCGCTTTGAGTGCTCGGGCTTAGGTTTGTTTGATGATAGTTCTCGTGTTAGCCGAAAGTTGAAAGCTTAAAACCATTGTGTATACAATGATATGTGATGCTCGGAAATCGATAATGAGTTATTAACAAAACGAGCTCAGTGTGATTTGAATTCGAATCTGAATTTTGAGTTGTTGATGATTGCTTGAGATTTCGAGGTCGATCTATGTTCCGAGAAATTTGGAGTTAATTCAAATGATTTTTCTCGTGAAACTTATAATACGGCTTGTCTATCTCGCTCATCCAGAAGTAAAAAGATGTACCATGATCCAAGCAACACTATTGGTGGTCTCGGTATGAAACGAGACATTTCGACTTTGTTTCGAATGCTTAATCTGTCAGCCATGAAAAGCTGAACATCAAGTTTCTGTCCCGTTTGTTATGAACCGATTCTCGATTCTTTGAATGGAAATGGGATAGAGTAACGATGGACTTTGTTTCGTTTGCCTCACCCAGAAAGAAAGATGCGATATGGGTCGAAGGATCGATTGGACAAATCTACCAATTTTGTATCGCGAAGATCTCGATTATTCACTTGATAGATTAGCCGAAGCGTTATATTTCTCGAAATTGTGAGATTTCACTGGTACCACTATCCATTGTGTCGAGATAGAGATCCTGAGATTCATATCAGCGATTCTGGAAGAAATTGCAAGAAGCCTTGGACCCAAAATTACACTTTAAAGTACGGCCTTCATCCGTAAACGTATGGTCAACTGAGCGATCATTTAGATTTTTGAGGGTATGTTAAGATGTTGTATACTTGAGTTTAATGGTACGTGGGAACAATATCGCTTTGATTGAATTTGCATACAATAACAATTTTCAATCAAGCCTCAAAATGGCATCTTATGAAACTGCATCGGACGTGAAATGCCGCACACCTCACGTATTTGACGGAACTCAAAGGAAAATAAGCTACACGGGTTGATTTGATAAAAGATTCGTAATGTAAAGTGAAACCGATCCGATTATTTGAAAACAAAGCATTTGATCGCCGTAAGTCTTATGCGCATTTGAAACGTAAAGATATAGAATTTGGGATCTACGACAAAGTATTTCCTCGAAAGTGTCTCCGCGTGGAAGAAAGCGCTCGATTCGCATTTGAAGAGCAAGCTAAGTCCGGAGGTTCATCTGATCAGTATGAGATCATTGAACTAGTTGGGCCATTTACTTATAGATTAAGTTTACCTTCTCGGAGCTAGAAAGATCCATAATGTAATTCATCTCTCGATGCTCAGATATTGATCCTATCCGTCATACATGTACTTGTTCAATCTGAGATTGAGATCCGATCTCGATATGTCATATGAAGAAGAACCGATCCGTATCTTAGCTCATGAAGTAAAAAGAGTTGGAGAAATAAGAAAATTTCGTTAGTAAAAGTATTATGGAATCGACACGGAATTGAAGAGGCAACATGGGAGCTCAAGATTCAATGAGACAACAATATCTCAGCTCTGTTAACGGTAAGATTTTTCGGGACGAAAATCTGGCAGGAGAATTGTAACAGTCCGCTTACACCCTAGTCGAATCAAAGGTTTTGGAACCACAAATTCGGAAGTCAGTATAATATTTTAATATTAATTATCGTAAGCCAAGCATTATGTGATTAAGCATGTGTTAAATTTTCGGTAAGTTAATTTGTCTCGTTCTGCGTGTTTAATTTGACAAAAGGATGAAATTGCAATGAATGTGAAACTTGCATGCTATTTGTTAAAGGATCAAGGTGTCATGGCTTTGTAATGGTGGAGGTCTTGTATGAAATTGAGCCAATTCCTATGGATAGTGACTGCAATGAATGATGATAAGTACATATTATATGTTTATTATATTTACTTTAATAGTTAAATTTATTTTTATATCTATTTTATAAGTTATGTTATTATTATTATATTATAAGAGTCATAATAAAAGAAACAAAAGAAAGTGGCTTTGTTTTATCATCCTTGGTCGTAATGTTTTAAAGAAAAGAAAGAATAAAAGCATAAAGGTTCGGTTGGTTTCCAAGCTTGAATTCAAGGTTAGCTTTTGATCCGCTTTTTGATAATTTCACATTTTTGTAATCGTTGCTTTGAGAGAGCTACAAAACCTATGTATTAATTTTTGTGAATTGATGATGTTTGTGTGATATGACATTGATGATATGTGGAGTTTTATAAAGATTTATGGTGTTAAATGAAAGATTTGAGCTAGATGAATATGTTTTGTTCTTGAAGTTTTGATGAATTTAGTTAAATAGGGCTAAATTGTAAAAATAGCAAATTGAGGACTAAATTGCTAATTTGATGAAACATATGGACTTATATAGTCCCTAGGAGATTCGGCTATGCATGGGTGTGAACAAATTATTCGAATTTGATGTTTTGTGAAAAATGGACTAAATTGATAAATTGTGCAATTATGAGGGCTAATTTGCAAATTACCACTAAATGTGTAAGTCCTTGGATTGAATTGAATGAATTACATGAATAAAAGGGTTAATTATGAATATGTTTAGATCAAGAATCGAGGAAACGGATTTAGATCGCTGGAAAGCGAAAATGTAACCAGCAGTAGCTTTTTCTTCCGATAAACCTCAACCGAGGTTAAGTCATATTGCAAATAAATGTTATTATATTGAATTGAGTTTATTTTCATGACTATAAATGATAATGAATGCTTATGAGATGCTATGTATACAATTTTGGGATAAGGTCGATATAGTGATAAGTCCGAGAAATCCTCGCATTCTAAATTAGGAATACAAAGGTATCTATTCGTGTTAACGAGTAAGACCTCACTCGACAAAGGGCATCGATATCCGACATTACTTGTAACACCGCCCGGGACAATGGCTTCGATATCCGACACGCAAGACCACGTTCGACAAAGGGCATCGATATCCGACATTTGTAAGACCTCGCTCGGACGAAGGGTATCAATATCCGGACATTTGTAAGACCTGTTCAGGACAAGGGCATCGATATCCGACATTACGCAGTACTTCCACTAAGGACAAGCGGGCATCGGATATCCGGACACTTGTAAGCGACTTCGCTCGGCGACAAAGGGCATTGATATCCGATTATTGTAAAGACCTCGTCGGGACAGTGGGCATCGATATCCGATTACTTGTAAGACACTGTCTTCGGGCAGCGGGCATCGAGAGTCCGATTACATGTAAGACCGTCAGGGACAAAGGGCATCGATATCCGACATTTGTAAGCACCCGCCCGGGACAAAGGCATCGGCGAGCATCCGATTACGCGGCAAGACCTCGTTCGGGGACATGGGGCATCGATATCCGACATTTGTAAGACCTCGCTCGGGACAGTGGCATCGATATCCGACATGTGTAAGACCATTCGGGGACAAAGTGGCATCGATATCCGACATTTGTAAGACCTATCGGGGACAAGTGGCATCGAGACCGACATTTGTAAGACTACTATCTCAGGGATAGTGGCATTGAAATCTGATTATGTGTAAGACCGTTTAGAGGGACAAAGGCATCGATATCCGATTATGTGTAAGACCGTTCGGGATGACAGTGTCATCGATATCCGACATGTGTAAGACCGCTCTGGGACAAGCAGCATCGATATTCGATTTCATAAGACTCGTTCGGGACGTTGGCATTGTATGATTATTCTGAGTTTTTGAATATCTTATTAGTTTTAGGAAGGCAGTTCAATGAGCAAATCAGAAATATGAACAATTATGTGAATGTATATTTATTTCAGAATGCGTTGGTATGTACATAATTGTGTGTATAAAAGGTAAGTATTCATATGACTTTGATAGGAAGAGAAGTGTATGATTGAATATAAGAAAAGAATAGAGATGCAAGAATGATTATGAAAGAGTTATGTATATAAGTATAATTGATTTTTGAATGGATGAATGTGGCAATGGTGTCCATGTATATGAAACCAAAGCAATATATGATAGTTTGTTAAATAAATGTTATGTGCCGATGTATCTATTTACAATATAGTGCATTTTATGCTAAGGATTGCATTTGTATAACTTACTAAGCTCTTTGAATGCTTTCACTGCGGTGTGTGTTTCTACATTACATGGCAGGTCGTCAGAAATTTCTTTTGAAAGGCTAAGGGCCAAATCATGGATAAGTATCACACTACTAAACTTATTTTGGCAATGCCTCGAAAATGTGTAAAGCTAGATATGGCATCATACAGGCTAGTATTTTTGGTATAAGTTATTGTTATGTGATCTTAGCCATCTGATTTGGCTATTTATGAGTTGAGACTTGCTTAAATAGATAAGTACTATATGTATAGTTTTGGTATGGTTTCTAATGCCCATGAAATAGTCAAGTTTTTTGGTTGGTTAAATGATGAAGAAATCACTTTGAATTATGTGGCGTGTTTTGTCTTGAATATTTGGCATTAATAAAATTGATTTATTAAATGCATAAATTGAATGGACAAATTGGAATATTTGGTTGCTACTCATTGTTTATGTTATGTCTTGGTTTGTAATGTTTGTAGTGGTGTAGCCCTTATGGGTAGCATTTGGCCTTATATAAATGGCCTCATAATGTCCCTACGACAGGCATCAATGCAGACTGCCTAAAATACCGTGGGTGAATTACAGTAGAATGTGGTTTTAATAGCTTCACAGCCTCTCTACCACGAAGTGTCGACTAGCGTAGCTTGGTACAGAAATCGTACTTCAAAGCTAAAATTACCACAGCCATAAGACCGCAGGCGTTGCTTGGTAGGCCGTGGTAAGAAGTGATATAACTGGCTAGCTACATCTCGTCTTTGCAGGCTGGGCGTGCTCTAGTGGCCGTGTTGACATGATCGATATATGGACACCCAGATAGAATACCTGAGGGTATTACAGAAATGATAAGCGAGTAAGACACCGCAGTCTCCCTCTCCACGCATGTGTCTCTGTATCAGATGAAAAGCTTAAATTTTTCCATATGATTCTCAGATGTTTTTTGATTTAGTCCCAACTGTTTATTCCTGCCATGCTTAGAGGTCTTGATAGCTCATCTAAGGGACACTATGATTGTGTATTATGAATATACGGTATGGAAATGTTGGCGTAAGTTTAGTCGGTCCGTGCGCCTTTAATTCCTAATCCCAAGTGTGGATCTGAGTTAGAGGTGTTACAATTTACCATCTAATTTCATACCTAAATTCATATATATATAATTCAATCAAATAATAATTCCACATATCATCGAGAATACTTTCACCGAAGACATAATTCACTCAAATTATCAACTCCAATCACACCTTATAGATCAATTACTAAACTCAAAATATAACTTCATAAACATTTACAAAACCATAAGCAATATTCATGCCAAAACATACCAAAATGAGTCATCACTCATGGCTTATATATATGATTACCATGAATCTCATGGCTGCACATTCAGCACCAAAATACCACATTCAGGCCATACATGCCATATACCATATTTACACAACTCAAAAGTACCAAATGATGTTCGATAGTGTGATGATGTTCTGGATTTCACTCTGATCCGGAAGCAGACTTGACCACTATAAAAATATGGAAAATAACACGGCAAGTTTTCATAGCTTAGTTAGTCAGATGTGAATAACTTAATCATCAAATAAATAAAAATCAACCAATTATACATAACATCACCATATACACATTAACTACAAACCTTTCTCATGTCTCAAAACATGATCAAATACCATCTCATCGAACTTTCTCAATTTAATATTCAAATAGATTCTCGCACCCACCTCACTCTCTTTCTCAACCACATCATTTGTTTATGAACCATTTAGAAGTCGGACACTAAAGATCTCAATCATACAAGTGATCCACGGTACCTACGTCTGGCTACCATAATCATCTTCATACTCGGGTACCCTACGCAGAAACTAAATAAATTCACATCTTCGACCTATCTCACTACGCTCGAAATCAGAAATCATATGACTACCTTACCACGCGGTTGAGGCCTGATATGCGCGTCTGTCGGCATACAATAACCCTATGACACATGCTCTAGCATCTAATCATCTCAAGGGCTCAAATCTGGCCTGACTTGCTAACTGGCTGCTAGCTTTTACTGTCACACACACAGAGTCTGTAGAGTCGATTCACAATTCAAACATTATTCATCTCATAAGCATAGTTTATGCGATATTAAAGCATTTAACATATATTTATAATGAAATTACCACATACGAACTTACCTCGTATTCTATTTGACCGGATCGACTACTATAACCTTGCCTTTCCTTGATCTAATCTTCCTCTTTCTTTGATCTAAATATATTCAAAATTAACTCATTTAATCATCTACTCATTCAATTTAGTCCAATACACATTTGGGCTTTTTACACATTAGTCCCTAAACTTATATTTAATCAATTTAGTCCCTATTTCACAAATATACAAAATTCACCCTATTCAACTTAACTCAAGTTGGCCGAATTACATATAGGTCCCTAGCATCCCAAAACTTTCATTTATTACACATTTCAACCACTCAATTTGCATATTTCAAATTTAATCCCTTTGCCATTTTGTCAATTACTTTACAAAACTAGTTTAATTATTAACAAACTTTCATAATCTATCATAATTCATCAAATTACTCAGCATTCAACAATGGCAACTTGTTAAACTTTAAAAATTTCAAAATCTAAGGTATAATAGCTAGAATAAAAACGATCTAACAATCTACTGTAAAATTCAGTCAAACACCTGGCTAATTACTAGAATCTGGCCCTAACAAATGTCCCTTTCCACATGCTTCTCTCTTTTAATCTGGCAATATGCATTTAGGAAATGGTTTAATACTGGCTAATAATAAATCAATTTATTATTATTCATTTGAACATTTAACTTAATTATATAAACTATTAAAATACTACTTAGTACTACCACTCTTCATGTTTCACTTACCTTTATAATGGCTCATTTAACAATATAAAATATTATCCTTTATCTTGTGCCATGACAACTTGAGCCATTAATATGCTTAGTATCACGATGAATTTGAAGTCCTTTCTCTTAATTAATTCTCTAATTAACCATCTATAACGGGAACAAATTAGTTTAGTCAGAAATTTTTCACTGCTACATCAGCCAAACAATACAAAGACATGAAAAAAAATACAACACCACTTTCCTCTATATGACATAAGCTCAACTACTCTCTCATTTAGCTTTAATCACAAAGCATTCTACCTGATCTTTCCGAGAGAAAGACCGCACTGGCATAAGGCACGACGACATTCATTATGGTCACCTCAACTCGTGTGACAATGAACACACGCACCGGCCTCTGCAAATATAAATATACCATTGCTACACAATCCAGATTCCCAACTATAAACCTATCTCTCAACATGCGCATAATAACCTTCAAAACATCAAAATGACTACTACATTTTATCATTTTCATCATCGTAGCTCTGGTAATTACGTGGGTAAGAGTCGTGCATCCATAGACCTCATTCCTGGATTCCTGGTGAACTGGGTAAGCTAGCTATAAAAATAACCACAAAATGATCATCATGGAAAATTTTATACAGTTCTCTACATCTTATTCCCACATTACGAATCGATAACAAACACCTCTGGGCCATATCTATAAATAATGGTCAATTCAATTTCAACCAACACTACAACAGCAACGCCATTAATCATAATGTGACAAAGGAGTCAGAGCTACGTGCTCTGCACGAACTGTCTGGCAACAACTGCCACGTAAATCATCGTTCGTTTCAATACAAACGAAACTATAGCACAACCTCACCGGCCCAACCTCTAGTGCATTATACCCACTACACTCATGCCATGATTAGTCACTATGCAGGAACGTATTCACTTTTAAGCAGCATCAGCATTGTTACACATGCTAAGTAATTATCATATATACTTTGCCATAGGTCAAGCAAATACCTGCTATAAACATTTTATGTATACTCTGGATACTTCTGGAACTCTAAAAACGGCTAAAGCTGGAGTTTACTACCAATTTCTAATCCTCATCGGGAGTGCCGCACCATACCACCTGCCAAAGACCTAGCGTGTAGCAATATATCTCAAGTGAAGGCTTGGAAGCAGTAAACACCAGCAACCGCACCTGTAAGTAAAACATATATTTATCCTATTATTAGTATGTGCTGATGATTGTATCTCGATTATAATGCCTCTCTTAATCTTGAATCACTTCACATTTAACTCAGTGGAGTATGTTAAGGGAGACGAAAGAATCTGACTATCTAGGAACTACGGGACCACAAACAATGTACAGAGACAGACACACCGGCAGCCTGTCATACGGCACTATTCTCCACTCACTCGTACTGTACCCAAACCGTCACCTTCAGTCCGATTCAAAAGCACTAACGTTGTCCGCCGGGACAGAGGGTGAATAATTTCACTTACAGATGCTTGTGCAAGAAACACTTAAAAGCCCATAACAATTCCTTGTGTACCACTTGTGTAGCCCAGCCTTTCGACACAGGCCCTCTCTCTGCCCGCCCGCCAAGGCCAAGGAGCCGAGCCGAACAGGGGGGTGCCAAAATACCTTGACTCAGTTTCCGCCAAGTGATCTATCCTTAGCCGAAGCCGAAAGTCACACCTCACCTTATACTTCTTCTTCTAATCTCTGTGCGCAGATGTGTGCTTTTCTCTTTGCGTTCAGGGCTTATCTCTCTTGAGATGATTCTCCTGTAATGTGAACTCTCGTGATTCTCTGCAGTGAGAACCTAACATGAATTTTGTGATTCAAGTCACGTTGGTGTAATCCTGAGGTATAATTTCTGACATTGGTTCCATCAGGTTTCTGAGTCTAATCGCCATATCTGTGATCTCAGAAATGCTTGTGGTGGTGTGCAATAAAGTCCCCGCCTACAGATACCCTGTGTATATCAATGGAGCGCCGTAAGGTTGTTTCACACGCTGTGTAGAAAGGCAAAAACACAGGGTCACTGAACATATGGGAGTCCATAGATCGAGTTAATGCAATTCTAGTACTCTAGGGTTTTAATTAGAAAGAGATTTCAATTAATCAACCTAGGTTAGACGTTATGCTACGCACTTGAGAGAGGGATTAATATACATTAGGTGGAATCTCAATATATCAAGCCGTCAAGTGAATAAATCGCCCGCGTCTGCTTCTAGCAGTTAGATAACAAGTGAAGTCTAGGTGGATTCTTCCTATTGTCTTAATCAATTGGGTTTTCCTAACAATTATTTTCCTATAATTCATCTCTCTTTGTCTTAACGCTCTTTAGCTTAGTAGTTAGTTAATTTTAGTTTAAATAACAAATTCTTTCTTTAAATCTTAGGTTAAATAATAGAAAAGAGAGTTAGTATTAGTACTTTTGGTTCCTTTTAGGTTCTGATGATGATTGCTGCCTTGCCACACTAAACTATACTACTGCTCAATAGGTGCGCGCTTTAAGTTCTCAATCGATGTCATAGTTAGTTTCTAGGCTCGATCATTCTCTTTATATAAATTTTTAAGACTCCATGACGATCGAGGTCAAGTTTTTGCGCCATGTCGGGGAACTAAAATATTAAGAACGCTTCAATTTTTATTACTTTAGCCATTTTATTGCAATTTATTTTTATTTTTTTTACTTTGCTAATTTTTCTTTATTTTCTTTTGATGTAAATTTAGTTTATAGAAGGAGATGGCACTAATAACTATCAAGGCAAGTTATGAGGACAAAGCCAAGCGCCAAAGTCTACCGAACAACCTCGATGAAGAACCATGCTATCAAACCTAGTAGAGCTTTTTAAGTAAGAAAATTTACGATTTATGTGGTTCTTGTAGGTACACCTAGTAATACAAAGGTGCATGAATATGAATGGAGGAGGGATGAGCAATGGGTAACACAGGACATCCACCTTACAAACCATAGTGCTGCTGAAAACGAGCAAGTTCACTATATGGGTAACAATTCTAGACCTCAAAATAGTCCCATATAGTAAGACTTATAATCCAGTGTTTGAGGAACCATCCCACCCTACCTCTGTGATCAAGGAAAAGTAAAATAACCCCTCTAAACTTCTAACAACAAACCTACCATACACAGAAAGTTAAGTCAAACCTTCGAGGAGATGTCGAAGGTATAAAAATCTCAACTTAGCAGCGTCGGTAAACCCGCCTTCAAAACAACGAAACAATGTAAAAATCAGCAAGCATCGCTCAAGAGATCGAGAATCAATTAGGTCACTGCTGGCCGGGATCTCGTGACCGCACTACGTACAAGCTTTCTGGAAGCAAGCAACACCAAACTAACTCCTGAAAGAGCAAATTCAAGCCACAACTATTTACTATTTAATACTATAATGAAGGGTTAAATGAACTGCAACCAAGGCAAGAAAATGTGGTAGATAAGGGTATAAGGTGAGGTGAACCATGATATACCAAACCAAGAATTACAGAGTACCAATCTCTGTAATATCCCGACTTCGGCGCAATGAAGAAAGACCATGTGAGGAGTGAATAATTGATGAAATCACACAGGTGACTAAATCCACTCGTCATGCTCTTTGACTCCACGACATCGAGTAATCAAGGTAAAACATAAATTCTATTAACAATCATTTGATTCAACCTTCACATGGTGGAAACACTACAACTTTACAACCGAGCCAGAGCTCATCAAACTCGCGGTCATAAGTAAAGAAGAAATTCTATGAGGAACGCAGGTTGTCTGATCATTGAACTAGACGGCAAGCGGAAGACACACTTCAAAGAGAAACTAAAACACACTCAAGCTAAAAAACGGCAGGCAACTCCACTTATAAACCTAACGATGGACAACTCCACCTTAAGATAGTGAGATTTAGGTACTCAAAATCCTCCAAATGGAACTATTCGAGGTAACTAATCCCTCAAATTCAACACTTTAAGGTAAACACTAGCTTGAACTATACATCAATAACCTAATTGAACGATGAGAAAGGATTTTCACCTCCTCAAACCACCATGATCATATGCAAATGTGCAAGTCTAGCTCAAGACTTTAAACGAAAGCGCTTTCGAGGCAACTCTCTTAGCACTAACCCTACTAATTAGTTTAGCTTTTATTTATTTCATGTTTAGGTAACAAAGCTTCCTATACTACATTACACGGGCCTGCACACCTGGCGTTGCAAAAATTTGTCCTCGTGTGGCACCACAGTAGGTAAAAGGCGCTGTACACGACTTGCAGCAACAGACAAAATTTTTCCAAAAAACATCTCTATTTAAACCCCCTTCTTCCTTTTTCCTTCTAGTTGTCTTCTTCTTTTCATTTTCCATTATTTACATTTATTTTTATTTTTATTTTTTATTTTTACTTTCTTTATTATTTTCTTATTATTCTTCATGCCATTTAGATTTAGCTTAGGGATACAATAAAATCGTGCACTCGTGCTGTTTGAGGATTCAAATCTCAAATAGTTCGAGGCGCCTCACATTCACCTCCGCTCAACTCTATCTCGTTTCTTTTCATTGACTGATCCGAGAAAATTCAGTGGAGTTTCTCACTTCTCTCCTATCTTATGATTCTATTATTATTTTGCATCTATATCTATCTTTGTATATTGGAGGGGCAATGTACATCTTAAGTGTGAGGGATGAAACTTAAAAGTGCCTAACTTTTTTGCATTATTCTCAAACTCCTTAATTATGTCTTGTTTCTAAGTAATTTTTTCTCATATTATGATTAGAATGAAATTTCCATGATTTATGATTTTATTGATATGTTTTGGATTAAGTCATAGTTAATTGTACATTGATGATTTTAAACTTTTAAGATACTAGAGAATCAAGCATGATAAGTCTATTTTTCATAATTCAAAAAGTTACAGGTTGTCTAATTAAATCTAATTATTACCTTTGGAAGTTTGAAATTTACAAGGTTTATATCAAAACCCATAATTTTTGTGAGATTTGAGCCTTATGTAGAGTATATATTCTTTTTCTTGCTCACTTTATTGATTATGAGTGTGTCAACATTGATCCTAGTATTCTAGAACTTGCATCAATTATACATGTCGAGATGAGACCACAACTTTGATTTGATATACTAAGATGATAAATGTAACATCCTAATCAGTGGTATCTTTTGCATTTTTATGTGTTTGTATGTGAATACTTATGTTTGACATTCTAGGGAGATGACCGTAGTTAGTCCTCTAGACACTGCGGGTAGTGAACAAATCAGATAAGGATGTAATTCTTTAGAACTGCAAGGGTAGTGTTTCCTATCGATGGAACCGCCATTGGGGGAGTTCGGACGGATCTTTAGGCATGATCGTTATTAGTAAAATATCGTTCGATGCAAAGCCACTGGCTATTACGGTGTTGAGAATCGCTGAGGATGAAGAGGTCGCGGTGATAAAGTGAGAGAAGGAACTACCTATCTAATA
This sequence comes from Gossypium sturtianum, assembly GCA_025698515.1. NCBI lineage: Eukaryota > Viridiplantae > Streptophyta > Magnoliopsida > Malvales > Malvaceae > Gossypium > Gossypium sturtianum. Next base: position 26,297,659 of record CM046952.1, read on the forward strand.
TGGTATACCGCTTGAAGGCCGAGAAAATGGTGCGAGGAAAGGATGGGCGATGTATGGCGTAAGTGAGTTTTGTGCTTTTGAGGTTAAGAATCAACCGTGGGGGATGTCCTAATCTGAAAGGGAATTTTTCCCGGACGCTTTTAAGAGGCCGCGATTGCCTCCAGCATCGCGAGGTTGAGCTTGGTATTGACCTTCACCCGAATAAAAGCTAGCACAGCGTCTTCATTGCCTCCTACATGCAGAATGGCTCCAAAGGAGCTAAGTGGGAGCTGTAAAAGCGCAGATTCAGGGAGTTGTTAGACCCGGTTTTATCCCGCGAGGGTTGCTGCTCTCGGGGCACTCGTTCTTGTTAAGAAAAAGGACTTGGATCAATGCAAATGTGATAGATTACATCACAATCAATACCATGGCTAAGAATAAGTATCCGCTTGCGACAGACCTAGTTTATGATTGACTTACGTCGACTCAACCTGCGAGCATCACATCTCCAAGATAGATTTGAGGTGGTATCACCAAACTACCAGCGGTCAAGGAGGCTGATATTCATAAGATCTCTGTTCACTCTATGAATACTATGGTCACTACGCATTTGGTGATGCCGTTTGGATCGACACCAACGATCAAGAGCCATATGGATAAGGATGAACTGCGGGGCTTTTCAAACCTGCATGACGGGTGGCCGAAAAGCGTTTAGACAATATTCTGCTGTGCACTGGTTCCGGGAGGAGGCAGCATGATGCACATCTCTCGCATGGTTTTACAAATTCTCCAGGAAGCGTATTCCTGCAAAGTTTAGTAAGTGGCGCGCCCTGCCATATGGTACTCTTTGTCATGTAGTCACCAGGATTAGAGTTAATTCCCAAGATTGAAGCCGTGAGATGAACCACTCAAGTGTCCTGTATGGTATGATCTCGTGTAGTAATAGTCCGTGGCTGCACATGCTGTGGTTGAAGTCAGGAAGGGTTTCTTTGATTCAAGAAGACCCATAATCCATGTTAAGCAAAAACCCAGTTAGTGGGCTACATGAAATAAACAACAAGAAAGTTTTCTTGGAGAAGTTAAAGAGGATTTTTGATGAAGTTTTCCGCATTGATTCAAAATGCAGTATAAAGGAGCTATGCCTGCCAGATGCAGATCGACAACACAGGTTGGGATAAAGGCGGCAAGAGGGAAAGTAGCAGCACAAGCTGTACGCTGAGGCTCACGGACGGAATTATCCGGACGATGATCCTCAAGTACACGCAAGAAAGTGTGCGGGTTTGGTGGTTTGGCCACGAAATCTGGGAGACATTGACGCGCATGGAGAGTAGTCTATTGGCTGCTGCACAGATCAGGTGAGAGTTTGAAATAATTTCTTAACCGCGGGGAGTTAAATGGCGCTAAGGCAAGCGGATGCGGATTGAGTTGTTGAAGGATTTGGCAGGACCACTCGGGATCGAAAGTACCATCCTGCAAGGCTAACGTGGTGGGCGTTGGGTATGCGTAGCATTTAATTTACAGCAACGTTTGCCTACCTTAGTCCGTATGATGATGGGGATTAACCAATGATGGAGCACCTGAAACCGGCGCAATGGTGCATCTAGCGTTAAATGGAAAAACAACTATCGCAGATGTCCTGTAATTGGCGTTTGTGTTGTAGATGGATTAGAGGTATAGCTTGAGCGCATAAACGCTGATGGAGGTTATGTTTCTGAAGGTTTGCTATGCCAAAAGATGAGTTAAGATTTAAGACTTCTTTCAGAAGCATAAAGGTACTTTCATACGCTTATGCATCCCGGAGGTAAGTGGAGACTGTACTGTGACGGCGGGAGCCTAGCTCCTGGTGCAAAGCAGAGGTAAATTCAATTAGTGTAAGGTGTTTGACGGGATCGCGTTGTGGTAACAACATTAGTTACTTTGGGGACTGTTGGTGCAGCCGCAACCAGAAGATTGCACAAGTTGAAATGGGAAAATTGATTATGCTGGCCGTTGGCCCTCCTCACGCAAGGTTAGACTCCTGCCAGTGATCGTTGGACGTCTGACAAAGCCCTCGCCTATACACTCTGCTGGGATACCTTACTGTGAACTGGCTGATTATATATACGCGATTGTGGAAGGTGTTGGTGCGTGGTTTTATTATTCGGATGCCAGGACCAGCATTTACGTCGATTTTTAAAGGTTGGATCGTTTTAACAAAGTCGATTCAGATGTCAAAACTGCCATCCACAACTGCAAATGGTTGAGTTATAGTAACTCCAGAGGATATCGAGGGGCCGCCATCTAGACTTCCTCGTGAGGTTAAGATTCTACTCGTTATATATCAATACAGCCAGTCAATGAGTATCTCTCAGCGGCACGCTTGATAGGCGCTTGGGCTGTATGGCTGTGAATGACCTTTACCGTTCTGAAGTCAGCCAACACAATCATGTAAATGCTCTTATTGATGGCTGAACGGATGTTAAGTTGATTTAACTCGATAGCAGATTGCGGTGTCCCATGATCTTACTAAAATGATTTATAATATGTCTAGGGTGTGATATGTTGTTCTCTCTCTTGAGGAAATGCCATAAAGGAGCAATCGGTCAAGGGTGTTATTTGCAGTTGCGTGCCAACATCCGGTTTGGGCGTACCGCTATCCCTCTGGGCACTCTCAGCAGCTGAGCAGATCCATGATTCCACGTCTTCGGGCGCCAGACGCTGCCAGTCATCTCAGATCCGCCTCATGTCAGGCCGTGTAGAAGAAATCGCTGCCTCGTGATTTGTCTGATAGTGAAAACCAAATTCACCCAACTGACGCGCATTATAGAAAATCAGTCAGTGAAGTACATATTGTACAACTGATCATACTAGTTCTGAGGAGGTTAATGGTTCAATCCTTTTTGAGATCAGAAAGACTCTTTGAGGCCTTCATTTATGGTAGGTAGGAACATCCAATCAAAGCATTTATTGTGCTTGTATGTAAATATCTAGGTTTGGATATGCTGGGTTAGTAGTAAGTAATTTTTTATATGAAACAGTTAGTGTTTTCTGGGGTTCATAAGTGGTGAAATTTACTGGTAGTTTAGGCTTAGTCAGTTAGTCTTATAAGGATATTGTTTTGAAGTGACATTGGCGCCGTTAGTAAGGCCCTGTTAGTGAAGGTGGAAGGGAGGGCGCCACTTAGTTAAGGTAGGGTACAGCATTTTTTCTGTGAGCTTGGAGGGAGCAGTTCAAGTCAAGCTGTTCCCATTTGAGAACTCTGGGTACTGCACTGGAAAAGTGTGAGCAGGTTCGGGCCGTCGGGGCTTGGCATGGAAAGGAGAGGGATTGAGAGTCAACAATGGGGCTGGGACAGTATGGTAGGAGGAGGGAATTTAGGAGGGCTCAACTATTCCAAACTGCTTGACTGAAAGATAGAGGCAGAGGGAATTGCCGAGAAAGCAGGATTGGTGGAGGGGCGGTTACGAATGTGTGAAGTAAGTAACAAGGTGTTGAGACGGAATGCTTTATTCAGTTTCCAAGTGCTAGCTTAGGGGTGGTGACATTGTTGGTGATATCTTAGGGGCAACATCGGCTGGCTGAGACAGCTTCAGGGCCTTTTTCTCTCTCACTTTCTTGGGTGCCTAAAACCAACTACTCCTACACTCGCTTGCATTCTTCTCTTCTTCCCAATTGTTTAAACCGTAAAAACCAATTCAACCTTTGTGCCTCTTCTTCTCTTCACTTTTTGGTGCGTTTGGGTCAAACCTTACATCAAGCTCCTTTCTTACTCATCATCTTGCTTATTTCCCTTTCCTTTACACATAAGCCTAACCTCCTCATATTTTGGTTTTTCTTCTACTCCCTTCTTGGGGCCAAACTCTTAACCTCTCTAATCTCTTCCAACCTCTTTATCTCGTAAGCCGAATACCCTTGCCCATACTTTTCTCCTCCAGCTTCAACTCCAGCTATTCCTTACTTGTGTATTTTTCTCTAAATCTCCCAGAGTCGAATTTACTACTCGTTCTTCCCTATTTTGGCTGCATTCTCAAACCTAAAAACCAACTCCTATCTTTCCTATTTCATTTTTTCCTTGTGCTTAAACTCAAGCCCCATTTTAAAGATCTTATGGTCATATTTTCGCTTTCCATTCGACATTCTCTCTTTCTACCTTCTTAGCCGATCTAATCTCTCTGTGGTGCACTTTTCCTAGGTGCTGATCTAACTGCTGGCGGGTTAAGGTAACGCGATTTCTAATTTTATTCTCTTTCGAGCCAACAAAGTCGTAATGCTTACGGCCCAATGCTGATCTCCGAATATAGGAAGTGAATGACTTTTGAGATCTCCTTTGACCGAATCGTTAGAATCAAGCCCAAAGCTCCGTCGTGGATTTGGCCTTCGAATAGGCGGGTCCAGCTTGTTACGGATTACTCTCACTGCACATCCTGGGTCAACCAAGTTCTGTCTATCACAGGACTCAAATGTCAGCGATGGATAGGAGTTGGTAAACCCGCTCTCATAAGAAGCTTTCAGTGAAGTGGTGTCGATTGGCCACCACCGCTGTTGACTTCAGGCAGTGGTGGTATTGGGGCCCGGTTGCCTGGTCACCGAGAGGTGTCGACGGACGAGGGCAGTTACGCTACATCAGGTGCGCAACTTTGTACAACTTATTAGTGTTAAGCACATATACATTTGTATTGCCAAAGCCAAGGAGTGTAGTAGATTACTTGTTACCTTGTGGTGCGTAAAAATGACTCGTGTTCATTATGGTTGGTTGTCAACGTTAATTAATGTATATTGAAACCACGTGCCTTGTTATTTAAATCGTTATATGTAACTGGTAACCATGTAATATGCACATATGCAATGTGGGCACGTAGGTATACGTTAGGAGAAGGCCATGATCTCTTTCTCGCACAATACGTTGGATAGCACATACAAGGGTTGGGCCCACACATCACTTCATTTTTGTGACTAAGTCTCAAAGTAGTTTGAACCCATGGTTAGGGAAAATTACCATATTTTTATTTCTCTCGCGACCTTCGTCCTAAAGCAATATACCAAGGCTGTTGGCCTCCATGTTGGATATGAACATTGTCACCGCGGGTTAGTAACTACGCAGTATCTACATAAGATTATTTCAGACTGTGTCACTCAAGGCTTTGAACCATTTTGCAGGTTAGGAACTAGTGGCAGCAATAGGAAAGGTTGGGTAAGACACAAAGTTGGGAGATGCCTATGATACCCTACTGTCAAGGCATGACATGTACATTTTGTATATAACTGGTGAGAGCCTCTGTGCATTCATTCTACTGACAGATATACACATGAAGTCCCGGGCAGACTACCTCTTCCTATACTTTAACTCAGGATCGCACATGACGATGAACTCATTGGCTGGCCATACTATTTCCGAGCTTTATTTTATTATTTCCTGCTGATTTAAGTTGATTGTGCCGCAATAAAATAACTAATTTTGAATCTCTGATTTATTTATTCTAATTCTTGAATTTGTTGTTTCTTGACTGGGCAATAAATGCCTAATAAATTATGAGCATATGTAAATTCTTTTAAATCTCATTTAGTCATCAACATCGGTAAATGAACAACGAGTATTCACTGGGTAACAAACTCAATCCTTTCAAACTAAGTTCCAAAATGTCTAATCTGGTCACCAACACAACTCTCTGTTCTACAACTAAAGGTTTTTCTCCACCCAAGACGATAATCCCGGGCTTTTCAAAATGTTTTCTGCGTGCGGATACGCCGATTTGGTCGAAAGGTTAACTCTAGGTTATAAACCATTGTGGTAGTTTGAGAGCTGTTCTGGGCAAGCCCTGATCACCATAAGAGTGTGTCAAAATTATTTTTACACAGAGGGTTTGTAAATGGTGGTTCTTATGTAGGGAACACATATGTTTGGGAAGCATGGCACTCCTGGCCTCTACGATCCGCGACCGACTGTCTTCATTGGCATTGGATTAAGGCGATTTTAAAATGTTTGTGACGTATGTTGTTCACTTTAGGAACTTTACTCCTTTAGAGGACTTTATTATGATCGTGGTGCAGCATTTCACATGAACAACTACTCTATAATATACCATAAGACTGCGCAAGTGTGGCCAGCCGTAGTAGAGAAAGCAACCTCATAAAATTCTCCTGAAATCAGATACAAATGTGTGGAAAGCACGTTAGTCTAGTACTGATGTGATGTGGGCCGAATGACATGGTGTCGGGTCGTAGGGTAGGGTAGTAGGATTAATCATATTCGGCAATTTTCAGCGCAGGACCTGGCCAAGCTGTCGTAGAGGATGAGGCGCGAGCGCCGACCGCTAACTAAGCTAGCGGCCTGCATCAAACGGTGAGATGATGGCGTGTAGTTCCGTGCGGTATGCGTCCGGAGAGTTGGGCCGGAGCAGCGGCGTGGTATGGGGGATCGGGGATTACATTGCGGTTCAACACCAGAAGCTACTGAAGCCGGGAGGTATTCTGGTATAGGGTGGCGGTAATTTCAACGGTACAATTAACATCGGTTAGCGAGGCGCATCTACCGAAATGATAACGGATGATCTGACTTACCTGCAGGAGAAGTTAGTGACCGTTTCTCTCGATCGATCCATCTGGTCATTGGACTGCATGACTTAACGTAGCCGAGACATCACCTCGGGATTTCAAGTGGCCATCATCGTGTGTACATATGTTCAGTTCCAGAGTGATGTACGTTGAACTGGTTCAGGTGATGCCAGTCAATATGCAGCGGAATTATTACTGCTAAGTGTCGCTATGTCTGTGTGTTGCTTCCAGGCTTCTGACCTCTGAGCTAGGCCGTGAGCAGTTTGGAGGACGGGTCAGAGATGAGTCACAAAGCGATTTTGTCCCACAAATGAGAAATCCCATGGCGCTTTGTGAAAAGCAAGAGAAGCTTGCAGAAGGGGCGCCGAGGAAATGAATCAAACAGAAATAAATATAAAGGTTTTAGCATCGGTCCCAGTTGGCTAGGCCTAGCATTTGGCAGGCTGAGCACGAGCGCGAGCACAGACAAAACACTGGTGCTACCCATGTTTGTTGCCCTGAAGTCAGCGAGGGCACTGCATCGTCATACATCCCAGATCGTTTTAATTTATGGTGCCTGCCTATACGCCTTCTCGATCGATATTGCCTGCGACTCTTTCGGCAAGCTGCTAGTATTATAATGGAACTCCTGAGACCCTGAAATTTGTGACTCTTCTAGGTGGAGATGAGATGACGTAAGAATCTCTCTAGTGGCACTGCTGGATAAACAACTACTATGCAGTGCGCCCTCTCTGCAAGGTAGTGCTTCCTGCGCCAGACTCCTCAGTAGAGCTACATTTGCAGTCGTCTGGATTCTTGTAACGGACACGTAAATATCACAGGCTGGATCAGTAATAAGCCTGGTGTTGGTTGGTAAAGCCTCGCCACAGGATGGAGGGTAGCGTGGAGAAGTAGAAGACTACCTATCTAACATTGTCTAGCCTTAAGAGCCGGAAAAACAGCGAGAAGTTGTGTATTTAATGCATTTGTGGCGTGATGTGCTGTTTGGAGGTTATGAATCCAAGCGTGGAGGTCAGCATACCAGGCGCGATTTTCCTGAGACGTTTTAGTAAGGCTACAGCCGCCGGAGGCCTTCCGCGTCGCTGGCGAGTCGAGCTCTGGTATTGACTCTCTGCTAACCTGCGACTGGCCGCTGCCCCTGGCGCCCGCCCTACCGCCAGATGGCCGGGGAGCAGTGCTGGTGCTACAGACTGGGATTTGCTAGAATCAGCTCATCCTACAAATCGGCCGCAATTGTCATTCTGTGCCGCATACAAGAAGCGAAGAAGGACTGATGCAAAGTGTATAGATAATTAATGTTGTAATTCGATGAATAAGAATACCATGCATCCGTTGATAGATGACCTGTTTCACTCAGCCTGCGGGCATCAGTCTTCCAAGATAGACGGAGGTCGTATCAAGGCTTGGCGTCAAAGGCTTATCTGGCAAGAATTGCATCGGCATCATAGCTGTCACACGACGCATTTTCCTAATGCTCGTTGATTTCACCTCGATACTTTTGGACCAAGCACAGCCGAAATAGCAGCCGCGGCGGATGGATGAATCGTTTCTACCGACGGATCGTGACGAAGTGCTTTGGCAAGCCGTATTTATACCGAGGTACTTTCGAAGTCCTATAGTTTGGTTACGAGTGCACCTCTTTTCTCAGTATGGTTTGGCAAGTCAGGAAAAACGCGTTATTTAGCGCTTGCAAGTGTTAAGTCACGAGTTCTCTGGCCATAGGGTGCCATCACTTTCGTCTCGGTGTCGTAGATTTGAGATTTGACCCTTGACTCTCGGAAGATTGAATGGCCGTAGAAAGATCGAACCACTGGCGTCCGTCCGGTATGTCTGTTTTGTGTGTGCGTAGGCGTCTGTATGCTTTGGTTAGCAACAACCGGGTTAGAGATGAAAGGAGTTTCTGCAGTTGTTGACACAACACAAAAGTTTGGAGAGAAGTTTAACGGGCCTGACAGATGGATCACCCTTGAGGGAATAGTTTAAAACAGTGCGGTCGTTACAATGGTTTGGCAGGAGTATTGGGCATGGGTTCCCGACGTTGTTACCAATGGCTAGAGCACTATCCCGAGCGATGATAGGTTAGCGGCAGAGTTCTCACCGAAATTTGAACATACTTGTATGGGAGAGTAGTTCATTTGTTTTGCACCTTATCATAGAGCTAATGTCTCTCTCTTATATGATACTCATACCGACTTGACCCTGACCCATTTAATCGTGCTCTCATCCACACTGCAGTTCGAATATTTAAATATTATATTGTGCCATTATGTGCGGAATGATAAAAATTTCTCAGGAAGAAAATTTATCAAGCCTGCGTGCTCGATTTGGACAAAAGGTGATTTAACGCGCTGCAGTAAAGTGCAAGCGATACCAGTAAGGAAAAAATGAAGATGATGGCTTCTTTAATATGATGTTAAAAAGCGGGCACAGCCTACGGTTGGGTAAGTATATGACAAGATTTTCAATTTCAATTTATATAAGTGTTATTTTGTACATTAAAAAATAAGAAGCAAACAATAAATGTTATTATATGTGTTAACAAGAATAGTGCCTACTCGTGTTTTATTTATTTTCCTACGTTGGCCAAGTATGATAGGTGTAAACAAAGGTTTGGGAAGTTGCTGGATAGTCTCAAGATTCGCCACCTGCAAGGTATTTTAGCTGTTGGATAGGTACATTTTGTGATCGGCGAGCTAAGTTTGATACTAATTTATATTCAAAATCTCTTAAATGACTGATGTCTCTGATCATTGTGATATAGTCTATATGATTTGATGTCTCACATTTAGGGGTAAAGATAAAGTTAAGGGTTAGTATTTGTAATCAGTTTTGTTGAATTTGTAAGGCCAATTTGTAAAGTAGAATTTTGAGGGTTTAATGGCAAATAATAAAATGGAAGCCTAGAGCTCAGGACATTCGCTTGCCCTGCACACTCTTTATACAATCAGCATTTTGTCAGGCCATAACTAGCACCAAATGCAAATTTGATACAGTGTGCAAATAATGGTAACTGTATGTCGATGTGGTTTCTTCAGATTACAAATTAATGGCATCTGGATGCCACTTCTAACGGTCGTGCCTTAGATCAAGGCAAGAAACTTGGAGATCGTGAAAGAAGATTCTGAAGGACAGGTCGATATCGTTGCAGATTATGCCCATTTAATGAATGCAAGTTCTTTGTCTGATTAAGGCATTAATGATTACTTATAATTACATTATGTAACGATGTAATAACATATATGAATATGAAACTAGCTAAATACAAGGGTGCTAAATTAATTTTGGATTGTGTTGTTATAAATATGATGCAGACATTTTTACTGAATGAAACACTGATGATATGGTTAGTTAGAAGTCTTATGGGGTAATTAAGAAACCTTATATCCTGCGGATCCGCTGGAGTCCAGTTAGGTCTGCGTCGGACATTAGCTTCAAGGGCTGCCGCGCCTCGTCGCGATAGTGGAGTGCTGCCTAGGCACTATGTGCGCCAGAATTATTCTGGGATTCGACCTCGTGTTAAGCGCAGAGGTGAGGATTCCGTAATGTGGGCATTAGATTCGCCAATGGAATTGGGTACTGTTGGAGTAACTACGACTGGTCTGCTATGTATTAATTAAGTATAACTTATCGTTAGATTATAGTGCCAGACATATAATGAAAGCTAGTGAAAAGATGTCGATACAGACGGAACGCATTGATATGATGGATGCATGACTGATATGTTTTATAGAAGCAGTTATAAACATTGTGGTAAGTAAGAGGTATATAACAGACATTTATTTGTTCAAAAGTGTATATAGTAAGTAACTACTAGAAGAAAATGTTATATATATGTACAGAGGCATATTCGGCTTTAGGTAAATTCAATATATGTTTCTGATGTTTGCTAGCGCTGTGAAATGTCTTATTGACTGTATACTCGATTGCACACTGTAAGTTGGGCTGGCATCATCACTTGTTATATACTCTATGGCGTGCTTAACTCCTTCTGTTTGTGTGTAGGTGATTTCGATTTAGCTCACGCCATGCCCAATTTCAAGCCTTCACTAACAACCCACTATGACCTCTTTGGTGCCATATATTATTTTAAATAAAAGGCATGCATGTAATAACCATGTCCTACATTAATTGTTTGACGATGTGTAACATGCCTTAAAATGGTTAGTTCTTAAATAATTATTAAAATGATATACCCATCAAATGGGTGTGATATCGTGCGTGTAATCCTGGATAAATAAATGAAATTGTACATAGTGGTATAATTATATGTTTGCCTGTATTTGGTCATTAGGTAGATTTCATGATATGCATCCACAAAATCATTTAGTTTTTATAAATGTTACTATAATACCAGCTATATGTTCGGCCCAAGTCATAGAAAATTCAGAGGCATAAGTGTGAGTATTTATTTTTTAAGAAGTAAGGAAATGAATAATGTCTCGGCCGGTGTAAATGTGGATTGATGATCTATATTTGTCTAACTGGATCAGATAACTTTGTTGGCAATGGGAAAATTCAGGATAAGAGCATATATGTGCTTATATGTCAACTAGTATATGTGTTTGGTTAAGTTTAGCACGAGCTCTGCATTGCTTGGGAATTATAGCACTAAATGAAAGTAAAACATAATGAGTTTGTTTGGTATTATGGAATTTCAGAGCCTACGGGCTGATTAATGATGTTTGGAATGGTAAGACAGATAAGTTTTGAGCAATAAATCTTGCAATCAATCTTGATTTCTGATTCTTTTTTTGGCATGTGTGCGTATATAATAAAAATTATTATGAAGTTATGATTAATCATGCATGTATAAGGTTATGAAATGAAATGCTGATACTGGAATAAGTATAATACATTGTTGTGCATACAAAAGAAGCTATAGAAGCGACACTTAAACTTTCTACAGATAAAATATTTAATGGATACATAGACCCTTTTAATTGACTATTGATTTGTATGTACGAATTAACCCTTTTTGAGTTTAATAAAACATATGTAAATCTGCAGATAAATGTGTATAAATGATTACGTGTATGGTAATAGTCCCAAGTTTCAACTCGAATCCGCCGATGGTAACGTACTGTAGGCTAGACACATCTAATTAGAAGAAATTAATCTACGCAAACCGAGACTTCAGTTAGCTAGATGAACCAGCCTCATTGTGCTATCCCAGGCCAACGGTAAGTATGCAATGCGAGTCAGCCGTAAGGTAGGCATGTACTCATGAGCAAGGAGCCCGCCCACCTCCAGTCGAGTACCAGTTCAGTGCGATAGCTAAGTTACAGCGGAATTGGGAGTCAATATGGTGCATCCAAAAGAGCTGGAAGAAACAACTACCAGATATGCTCAAGCCTTCATGTCGGCTCAGGCGCAGAATTGGGATGAGGTATGGCTTGGACGTCATGGAGGTGTGTTTGTCAATAGTAAGCGCGTGTTGATGTGGAGTTAGGAGATTTTTTAGAATACCCACGCAGCCAATCTCCACGAGTAGTGGTGATGGGGTAAGCTGTAGAAGCGCGGAGGTATCCACCAGGGCGTTGGCCATTCAAGCCGTAGCATCCAGCCACTCATTGTTCAGACACTGCAAGATTCCAAGCAGCGGGAAATGGGGAAAAGGATTATGATGGATTTGTGTTCAAATACCACCGCGCCTCTTACCTGCAGAATTCCACGGATGAAGATTGCTGAACCCTGACAAAGTTCCATACTTGCATACTTAGCGTCAGCGTGGTCTGGATTCTCTGGTTCGGATGGTCGTTATGAGACATGCGAGATTGTAAGTGGTTGCATAAAATAAAAGCGCCGCACTGCCCGATTGATGTGTACTCCTATTTAGATTTACATCAAGATTTTGGATAGGCGCAGGATCGAACTTCAAAAGTTGGGTACACCGTTCTCATCCACAAAACAATATACTGGAGAGGGAGACTCTCTGAGACTCTGAGAGAAATGTGCTGAGCCTGTTCCATGACTCAGAAGCTGGAAGAAATCTCAACCATTGCAGAATTGCCGATAATGTATAAGCGCCGATCAAGTCGAAAGATCTCTGCACAAAACCATAGTTTATATGAGCGTCTTATATTGCTGAACATCGTTGTGACCCCAGTGATCTACAGGCTGGATAGCGAGAGCAACGCTTGGTTGCGGCTGTACCAAGATAATGTTGTATTCAAACTTGGGCTGTGTTACAAGTATAGTCTCATGCTAATCGCCATAAACCGGAGATATAAATCTCAATGATGAGGCGACGTTTTTGAAGGTGTGGCCAGTATTGGCAGCCGGTGTCGTGAGGCGGTGTTGAGCCCACGCATGGCTACCACCGCGGAAGGCGTGGAAGTTGGACCGTGGTTCATAGCCTGAAGTTATGCTAGCGAAGTCAGATCCATGATGCGATCTTATTGCCCTGACTGTAGCTGTGTTCTGACTGGCCTTTACCTGTTGCAGGTCAAAATTACGTGCCTTCGCAGCTTCTATCTTTTCGACATGAAACCAGGTATGGTCGTGATTTACGAGAAAATTACATGTCTTGTGCGTAGGATCATCGTCCCTTGCAGATGAAGCGAATCATAATCAGAACTGACGCCTTCAGAGGTTTTTGAAAGTGCCAAAGAATTCACTTCTTCTCTCAGCAATTTTGGAGGGTCGAATTATCTTAAGGGGTAGGAAACAGCAATATCCTGACCGTATTTTGCATTTATGGCTTGGTATAAAATACTTGTGTTGACATGCCAGTTTTAGTAATTGTCTTGGTGTCTGTCCGGAAACGAAAGATGTCGAGTCTTGCAGAATTGCTCGAACTGCCACTTCAGGAAAGTTTTTCAGTTGTCTTCATGATAAGATTATCAAAGGTTTGGATGACACAAGAATAGTCACAGTGCAGCAAGGGAGGCCACTTAAGATGCAAGGTGGTAGGTGACGCCCCCGCCTGCCAAGGGTCGAGAGGAGTTCAAATCTAGTGTTCTGCCTGATAACCTTTAGTGGCCGGCGTGAGTGAGGGTGAGTTCTACATGATGCTCTGAAAAGTGGGAGAGGATTAAGCCATGATCTGACAGTGGTGAAGAGGACTTTAGGTTAGAACCATTCCAGCTTGTTTTGAATGGGGAAGTGAGCAGAGGAGAACTTATAGGTAAGAGTTATGCTGGAAGGTGTAAGAATTTATATGTGCTAGTGGGGCCGAATTCGGCATTCGGGCCTTTTAAAAGAAGCTTGTAAAAGTGATCGGAAGTGGTCTTAGCTGCTGGAATGACGCCAGAGTTTTGGCAGCCTTTTCTCCTCATTTTCTTGGTGGCAGCCTAAACCTAATCTAACAATTCACACTCTTCGTGTCATTCTTTCTTTCCCTCTACACTGACAACCGACTAATCTCGTCAAGCCTTCTTATTCACTTTTTGAAACGCATAGAACTCACATTTGCTCTCAGTCATATCTTTGTTTATTTCCTACACACACATCAAGCCTTCGAATATCAGCTAATTTCCTCTTGTGCAATCTCCCTAAGAGCCGGAATTTCCAGCCATCAAGCTCCCTTCATTTGCCTGCTTATTCTCAAAATCAAACCCCAAACTCCCATTCTCCTATTTTCATTTTTCTCCCTGTGCTTTTAAAACCCTAGCCCCATTTGAAGTGATCTTTATTGCTATTTTCTATTTTCCCTCATTCTCATTCTCTTCTACTCTAGCCTTAGCCTTGTAGAATCTCTAGCTGTGTCAGGTGCTGATTCTTCCTATAGTGCTGGGATCAATTCGGAGTTGGCGGTAAGGCGGGCGACTCTTATTTCATATCTCTTTTGGGTTTTTCACAAGTGTCAGTAATGGCTACTTCTACTCAATCGGCTACGTGCTTTAATCAAATATAGGTGAAGTGGGTGTCGCATTCTCTTTGGAGATCTCTGATCTGTTTAGAATCAAGCTCGCTCGATTTGTTTGCTTCGATTTAGGTGGTTCTTTTGAACGCTTTTGAGTGTTAATTTTTCGATTCGGGATTTCACGAACTGTCCGGTCGGGTGCGTGGGTTTGTTCATGGACTCAAATCGTCGGCGAGAGGGGGTTGTAACCCAAATTCTGGTTAGTCGCAAAGGTTGCACGCGAGTTCAGATTGGCCACGTTAAATGGCACTACGAAAGCGCAGAGCGTTAGGCATATTAACGGCAGTTCGCCTAACGCGAGTGTCACGAGAAACTATTGTGTTACGTGATGGTGACATCGTGGTGTGTAACTCTCACACTTTTATATGTTAAATATGTTATTATCGTGGTATTGTGGTATCAAAAGACGATGGTGGGTAGGATCACTAAAGCGTTACCCTTTGTAGGTAAAAAGCTTAGTGACTAGGCTCAAAGTCTGTCACTATGGCTAGTAACCCAATTTGCATATATTGAAACCCTAAATGTGCCAATATTATTTAAATTTAAGTATGATCATACCATATTTTGTAATGCGCGTGTAAGAAGTGCAAAATTCTAACGTGGGCACGATGAGTAAGAGGAGGAAAATAGTATTGTGATCTTCAGACACGGTTACCGCTGGTTGTGGTACTACAAGTGTGGGCTTCCCTAGCATATATCATCATTTTGTGACTAAGTCTCAGGGTTTAACTCACCAAAGTTTGGTACCATATTTATCTCTGTGGACCTCTCCTGCAGTGGTTTGTTTGTTTACCATGCTGTTGCTCTGCTACATGCTATTATAAGGTGGATTACTGTGGTTAGGTGCACTACTTAGGAGATTATCTCAATAGGGTGTTCAGCACTTTTGTCACCAGGTTGGAAGTACATCGGGCTGTGCCACAGCCAAAATGTGTCGGGTGACGAAGATATTGGACATGATACTATGTGTCAAGTCAGTAGACACAAGGCATATTTTTGCACATGAATTGCGGCAGCAGAGCCTCTATAAATCTGCCGAATCTGGCAACACTGAAGTCCCATGGGACACCTAGCACTCTGGTAATAGATTCACGAGGTATAGAGCCGAGACCCGGTAACTACCGATTATTCCTTGCTATATTAGTTATGCTGATTATTTTACTTTGGCTAGATGGCAAGGCAAGGCCATTCTAAAATTTTAACTCTGATTTATTTATTTGTTAATTTTCTTTAATTTTGTTTTGACCAAGGCTTTAATAAATTACAGACAAGTTTTCAAACTTAAATAATTTCCGTGATTTTCAACATTCATAACGAGTAAACAAATAATCGAGCATTACATACCAAAGCAACCTTACCTTAACTTCTTCAGCTAACTAAAGTCTCAAAATGGTCTAATCGTCATACCCAACAGCAACTCTGCTTATAAATTCCAAGAGTCTCAATTCCAAGCAGCAATGGCCAAAATGTTTTCTCAGACATGTACGCCGCCGCCCAGCATTTGACCGCCTGCTCAAAAGTTGGCACGCAAGGCTTGTAAGTACTACTATAAGGAAATACAAAAAACATAAGATTATACCGCTTAACATTCAAACCATTGTGCTAAGTTCCCAGTTTCCCCATGATGCACAATTTTATCGCGAATATTCGCGCACTCCACTCTTAAAGCACACAACTATGGACTGGAACTCCTTGCCCATCAGGGATCATGTGAACAAGTAGCTGCCTTGTCAAATAAAATTGCTGTTCCATTCACTATCTACGATTCATTAATATATATTTTGTATGATAACCCGATTTACTAAAATCCTTTGAACTTGAGCGCACCAGATGGCATCAGTCGTTTAACTCAAAACCTTCTACTCCATCGCCTTCACTTTTATAAAAGCTTTATTATTTCTACCATCGGGTATGAGGAAGGAAATGTATGTACCGTACTGGCGCCGCCTTATGCGTGGCAGCAAAGAATTATTTGCGCTGTGTATCCATTCCATCAATCGGCCTTGAAACATATCAGGCCCCAAAAGACAGCATTGCTAAAATGGGTCGAGCGGTATCCGGCCATTTCCACACAAAAGTACAAGAAGTGTGACTACTGTATAGCATACTGCTCATGAGTGTATATTACACAAGGTGTTCGTCACTTCAATAAAATTGCTTAGTTTTCTCTCTTAAGATTTGTACGTCCAAGCTTGCGGAAATTTCTATTGCGCGGTAATTGCTGAAACTTCTTTGTGTAGTATGGAGCTCTTTGTGCTCCGGCGGAAAAGCTCCAGGTTCCCCAGTTCAATCCGCCGCGAGGTCTAAATACATGAAGGAAACGGGGCGGGTGTCGGCGAAACACTCGTACCACGAGTGCACTTCAGCAAATGGGGCTTAATCGAGCATTTCATTGAGGAGGCGCGACGGAACCGTCGAGCGATGCCTCAACCTGTAAACGCCGCGCAGTTCATGATCCAACCTCGTTAATCTTCTTCACTTCTTCAGCACAAATACGATTAGATTGGAGATATAATTCGCATGACATCCGCTCGATCGTTTACTGGACCACAAGATTCTATATGTGGTTGCTGTTGGATCGATTTTCAAATCTCATTCCTAATACTTGTACTGAAACTGGCGGCGATGCTGCTTCATTTCTGCTGTCAGGGAGATTATTACATGCACATGAAGTCTGCATGCCTTTATCGCCGTACGACGCGTGCAAATCTTAGCCATTTTGAGTGTCTATCAGGGAAACTTGGAGACCTACCTAATATTTCCTAACAACCTTCAATCTTTAAACCTGACTAGAACAGCAGTGGTCAGCCGTGCTCAATCTCTTCTTCAATACTTTGCTTAAGTAATTTGAGCACTTGAAAATGTCATTGAAGAGGTTTCGGTCGTATATCAAATTTTAAGCTGCCAATACACAGAATCGCTCTATTCCGACAAAACATTCAACTTTCAGTGAGTTTCGCTCACTGGGTTTAACGATTAACGCCTGATTTATTACTCACTCCAACAATCACTGATCATTTTGGCTCGAACGAAAAAAAGGTTGTGATTTGGCAGTGTTAAGCATCAGAGGTGCGGCGGGCAACATAGGTTAAGCAGATCAACTCTAACGTTCCAGGAGCAAACATAGGGCAAAGAGAGCGTCTTCTAATCCGGTGCAGATTGGGTTTAGTCATATGCGATGCGCAAGGCCTGCTTTCTCTCAGCTCTAATAGAGGTCCAAGGCAAGTTATTACCCCAAGAGACGACTTCAAGATTTTTAGGAACGCACAACGAAACCTTATAAACTTGATTTAATGTGAGAATATAATATAAGCTGGGTTTTTAACAGCATCGACTTGTCCTTTTGATGACTTCACTTGAAGAAAAGTCACTTGAAGAAGCTGGGAATGATGTGAGCATCGCCTCTTGGTTCTCATATAAATTAACGATCCCTCTCTGAAGTCTAAAGGCCCCTGAAGTGACCGTGCCCTACAACCACTGCAAGTCATTCTACTTGTTCAACTTGGATGAAACTTTTGTTCATGATGATGGAAAGCTATACATTATGTATAAATAAGCCATACCTTGCAGTGCCAACGAACCAAACTCAAACTCTTCTATTTACTCCTAGCCTGTTTAGGGTTGGGATTCAAATTACATGAGCCTTAACCAGCGTGTGACTTGGGCTAAGCTTATTCCATTATCTTTATTGATTGAATAATTTAAGCAATTTTAATTAATTTAGTTAAAATTATTTCAAATTTCCAAAATATGTTTTGTTAATTACATGTTCTTTTTATGTCTTAGTTTTTTCACGCCTAATTTTATGTCTTGTTAAGATAATATAAATTTGTCTTAAATTAATTAATATGTTTTGGTATGTATTAATCGTGTTCAAATAGCTTTAATTCTATTTTGCTCTAAATGCCTTATAAAGCTGGCCGGCGCCGCGAAGGTATTAAAGCAAGGTATGTATATGGTGATTTAATGTGTATGCTGCTTATTTCTGGCTATGGCATGTCTTCAATGAAATACGAAATGACTGCCGACTTTCCCCTAAAGACCTATAAGAGTCACCAAACAAAATTAAAACTCCTCAAGGTACGATTCTTCCCCAGTGCACATTAATCTCTCGTCATTGGTGTCTCTGGCACCTCAGAACTATTGCTGGAAGCAAAGTTCACATGGAATGAGGACTATCGCAAGGCTGGCTCACTCATTTGTCATTCAGACTTCTTTTATTTCCCAATTATTCAAACAAGAGGTGCCAACTAATGAGCCCAACCAGATCCAGAACATTGCCTCCATGCACCATGCTTCACTAAGTCATTCTCTCTTCACATAGGTCACGTACTTGATGTCATTCAAGCCA
Source organism: Gossypium sturtianum (assembly GCA_025698515.1). Taxonomy (NCBI): domain Eukaryota; kingdom Viridiplantae; phylum Streptophyta; class Magnoliopsida; order Malvales; family Malvaceae; genus Gossypium; species Gossypium sturtianum. The sequence continues at coordinate 26,316,384 of CM046952.1, forward strand.
CAACATGGGACTATACCAATTTTAATGTTTTTATTCTAGCATTTTCTAGCATCTCTAATTCAATTTACTTAGCCTTAATTAAGCTCTGTGGGAAGGGTCATTCGGGACTATCCTAGCTATTAGTATAAATAGTTAAACATTTTCAATTGTAAAAGGACTTTTGATCAATTTATATGAACTTTGTGTTCTTCTTTGAAAGGAGTTTTACTCTCTCTATCTATTTCCTATTTTGCTTTTGCTTTGACTTATCTCGCTTTGGTGCTTCGGCTATTGAACTTCATCATTTTAATGTATGGCCGTCCTACTCATCCATCTTTTTCATCCAACCACCTTAACCGATAAGAACTAGGTGACACTATCCTATGTTGGAATCATCTCTTTGGAGTTAGTTTGGATTTATTCCACCAATTGATCCAAAACCTATCAAACTTATTTTCTTGTTAAACCTACCTACCTACTTCATTCAAACTTATCCTAACCCTCTCTTTGCTAAACTTACTTTTATAACTAAACTCAAATTATTTTATTTCAATGAGATCGAATCAATAATCGCATTTGTTGACGGTATCAAAACATGAAATGACTCCAATTCAACTGAACCGAAGCCTGATCACATCACTTTTTAAGGATTGAATAAGCCTCCAAAGTGACAAGATCCGTGAAACATCAAATGTCAAGTAGTTTAGGGCAATGTTGATGATGATCTCCGAGAGCCAGTTTTCGCTTGAAAAATATTTGGAGCGTGTTTTAGCTATCTGGTACATTAATAATGTTTAAATGTGTGAATATCGTTTCTTTGGAGGACATTACATATCATCGTTGGTGGAATACGCGCAGCACTGGCAGGCCGAGAGAGTCACCCGGGGAGTTCTTTCCGAAGTCTGTAGTTCGTAAGAAATACATCTAGTCAATCTGCACTCCCGGATCAAAGTATAGTAGAGGTTGTTAGAACATGGATAACTTCTATATGAACTTATAAGAGAATCTTGACAGACTTATAAGTATGCCTGTAGTATGTTTTTATTAAGAGATAATGCAAGCGGTTGTTGATGTAATGAATCAATCGGCGACATTAAACGGTTTGGGATTTAGATTTGAAATAACTTGTTGTGTTAGTGATCAATCAGCAGTAAACCTCAAGACTTTTTAATCGAGAGAAAGAGCAGGGGTCATCGATTGAGGCAAGTAGATTTGGAGGAAAGATCGGCGAATAAACTCTTCAAGCATCCTCATCAAAGAAATTTTGAGAGATTTCGTGACGATCTTAACAGTTGGGATATCGTGAGACTGGGAAATCAACATGTGAATTCCTACAAGCCTGGCTTCACGCAGTGAATCGAAAGTGTTGAACGAAGATATCAAGCTCAGAAGTGGGTCAACAAAGTGGTGGAAGACGCCATTTTGAGATTGTTGGGTGAATATATAATAGAAGCTTAAAAACATATATGTAGTTCAAGAGATCATTTTATTAAAAGATCACCTGAGATGGTTGAGAAAGACAAACTGCATGGAGGATTAATAATGACGATTGTGAGGAAGACACACCTAAACACTCAGGAAATATGAGTGGTAACCGAGGTGCTATGTGAGATTTTTGCTGCGAGATCTCCGGAGGCACGCAGCACCTACTGGCTTATGCTATCCTCAGGCATCCGAGAGAGTACATCATCGCGGGATGTTATTACTGATATTTCTTCTTTTCTTTATGATCTCTGAGCATAATATTGATAGATCTTGGATCAACCCATCACATATATCCGATGAATTTAGTGTTTAAAAAAGAGCTATCACATGCCGAGTCAGCCCGTAGTTTTGTAACCAAAGTATTGAACCTCAGGTGAAGTCAGGTTGTGCTTTGGTTTTTGACAAAATTTGAAAGAATTGCTTTTTGATGACTGAGGTTATCAAGTTTTCGACTTGATGCTTTCTACCTTCACAGGAGATTTGAGGTGATTCCTGGTATGGATCTGCCAGACTATGCAGATGCTTATGAATCAGGTGATCAAAAGATTATCTAATCAAAATGTCGTCGATTGGCGAAATTCTTCCATTGGAGTCGATGATTTGAGAGTGAATTACCTATTATGATATCGCTTCATGTTAGCTCGTGAAATAAATGAAAAGGGCTACGTATGGCGCATATCTTGCATAACGATCAAAGTGTGTCCTCCTAATCAAAGATTGAATGCATTCTGTTGTTGCGAGTTTTAGGCATGTATTTCGCAAAGAATTACATCAGTTTGTATCCATCGATCGATAGGTTGGAATTTCCAGCCCAGTATTGAATTAAAGCAAATTACCAAGAACAACACCAATATCGTATATTCGTTGGCTCCAGAGAATTATAAAAGAGTTGGAAAGTTTAGGTTAAGAATTGACATGAGGTTTTGTATGACCGGAGTTATTCGGGCTCCGGTCAGATTGTTTGTGGAAGAAGAAAGATGGCACACGTATGAGAATGTGTATGCGATTATAGAGTAATTGAATAAAGTAAACTATAAAGAACAAATACCTTTACCAAATGGGATTGATGATTTATTTGACCATTGAAAGGTTAAAGTATTTTCTAAAGATTGATTTGAGATCGGTTTATATGCAGTTCGATGTGTTAAAACCGCGCTTCTAAGCGTGTAAACGAACGATTATGAATTCCTTGTTATGCCTTCTGATTAACAAATGCTCCTACAATTTTTATGGACTTGATGAACCAGCGGATATTTCGGGATTCTGATTTCATAGACTCATTCTGTATTCATTGACAACATTTTGATCTATTCAAGTAGATGAATCCAAAATATCGGTAATGAAATTGTGTTACAAACTTCCTATGTGATAATCAATTATGTTGCAAGTTTAGCAAATGTGAGTTTTCAAGCCCGGTGAGATTGGATTTTTGGGGCATATTGTTTCAAATTTCCCAAATTATATTAGAGTTGGACCTATTAAGATTTCTACTATCATATTGGACCTGAAACCTCGGTGAAATTTAGGAGTCCGTGAGTTTTTCGCTTAGCTGCGCTATAAGATTCAGCGAAAAGATTTTCAATGATTATACACATAGGTAATACGACACTGGGAAAAGATGGGTAAATTGATAATGGTCGAAAAATGTGCCAGACAGTTTACAGTTGAAGAACTCATAATTTGAAGCACTCTAATTGAATCAGAAAGAGTTTTGATTTAGTATGACGCGATCATTGAATTCGATGTGGTTCTAAATGCAAGGCAAAAGTTATACTTTATACTTCCGGGTCAATTGAAACCATGAAAGAACTATCGTAATTTAGGTGTAAGTTGGGTAACATTGATTGTGTTCGTATTTGAAATTTTGGCCACACTATTTATAATCTGAAATGCAAGCATTTAGTGCCACCAAATCCACAAACTTTTAAAGATCCTCATGTCACGAAGATTTTGAAATTCTAGCGACAACGGCGTGTTCGAGTTGACTGTTTGAAGATTATGAATTTGTGATCGACATCACGTGAAAGCTACTGTTATTCACGATGTCTGAAATAAATCTTTGTATATCTCACGGCAGGCAATGAATACCACAGTAGCTTGATGATATCGTGGTCCTAGTTTAGCCGTGCTGTTCTAAGTATTTTTCAGCTAACAAACTGAACCTCACGAGAAGAATGTGACTCCGAGCGAATCGGTTAACAATCGTATGAGAATTGGTCTCAATCTTGGGGGTTTTATTGGACGAAGTGATTGCTATGGAGTTGAGAACAGGAATCACTGGACTCATCTTCTTATTCGTTCGGTATGATTTGCCTGAAGCACACACTTCTTACCGCTTATCCTGCTCCAAACTGAAGGCCACAAGCACATGATTTAAAGAAGTTATTATGGTATGCATGGCTTGAACGCCATTCTGTGAGCTGTTCCAAACGTTTATATATTGATATTCACTGTTTGACATCAAAATTTCTGCTCAGCATTTATCTAGTCTTACCATACCGAAGTGAAATGGGACAGAGCGGTGGATTTTTATTGATATCCTATTTCTCCGAGTACACTGGGTGGGTTGGCGATCGACCGACGAATCTTAGCATTTGTCCTGTGCGATGATTTACTACTCAATTTCTGATTGACATTAAGCTAGAAGGATTGTTGGTTGCAGCATTATTTCCTCTGGGATCCCCAGGTTAATGCCGCCCGTATTAAAGAGTCTGAAAGCTCACAGGTCTATTAATTTGTGTCTTATTCATAAGCGGCAGATCACAGGCAAAGCAATCTGCACTTGAATATGCTCCGGTTGTAAGGCTTGAATTGAATAAAGCTATTGAGAAAGATTTCTGTTTGTTTCAGACCGTGTATAATATGACAGCTTCGATCATTGTGTATAAGATGGTATCTGTATGTGCGTGTGATCTCATTACTGCTGGTCAATCAGAAGCATTCTACTATAATGCTGGATTTGATTAAAGAAACCAAAGAGAAAGTGGAGCACTATGTCCCACTTTAAAGAAAGCTGCAGTCGCTCCAGGAATCATGCAATTTGTAATATATTAGTACACCCCCAAATTTGATCGGTGACAAAGACAAATTTTGAAAGTATCTACGTATGGTGAAGAAAATCACATTTAGCTCCAGGATGCGAATCCGCAAGGTTTACTCCGCGGAAGTAAAGTGTGAGGATCAATCAAAGGAATAGGTCTCAGCAAAGTGTATATATTCACGTGAATAAGTTACCTAAGGTGATTAGAGAAAATCGCACAATATTTTCTATGTGACAAAATTACATGAGACTGAATCCCTCATGTGGTTTTCTCCTCAAGTAGAGGAGATCGTAGTTGATTGATTCATATGCGTAATGCTAGAAGCGGAAGTGAACTCGGGGTAGGAAGCTGAAGTTAAAGGGTTTGAAATAAAACGCGCAGCTTAGTGGAGAATCTAGCAGCATCCACACGGTTCCAGGAGGGCCATTACGTGGCAGGAAAGTTGAAAAATATAATACTAACTTTACGCAGATCAGGACGAAATTAAGTGAAGAATGTCGCAATGTGCTTAGTCAAATCGCAATAGCAGTCTAGGACTGATGCAATCGAAAGCTGTCATGTGAAACATACTTCAGTTTTTACCGGCCTTGGCCAGTCAATGGATTAGTGGAAATTTAAAATACACAAATTCTGTCACTGTAAGTATACAATGAAATATTATCACGTTAAAAATGAATTTGAGGTTCTAATATTGCCAGGGTAAGCTCCTACATGGATGAACCAAATAGAAATCATGTAAAGAGACCAACATAGTTAATGCCAGTGGACATTTATGATATCTTCAAGGACTTTGTCATTTAATGAAAAAGCAATGTATTTAATTAATTTAAGGTTATGTGTCATACGAAATTTATCATCCTTTGTATACCATTTCCACGAAAAATTGGATTGAAGAAAAAAGTTTACAGATAGCTGTTCACGTTTCTTAAAATCAATTAGTGTGTAAAATCTTTCCTCATTGATTTTCGCTGATCGCTATTTAATTACTAATTAACATCAGACCAATTGTCATAAGATTTTGAAATACCATGAGTGAATAAAGAATAAGTCTTGTGTCTTGTGATAGGATTTTGGGTGATTATTTGTGATATATAAGTTTTGCAGGATTTGGAATAAGTACAAATAAAGCATTGAGGTGAGATAAATATGAGGATAACTGATATATGTATTAGAAATTTATTGTTTGGCAGGATTAAATGATCAATTCGCAATTTTGATAATACTAATTTAAGATATGGAATAATAAGTGTGCAAATACAGGAAGTGGAATTCTCTACTAAATTTTAAATGGAAATGAATGTGATTAGATGAGTTGAATTTTGATATATATAGACTGGCAGAAAGCAAAAATTCGACTTGAACTATGAAATTGTTAATATTCCGGCCACTCTAATTCCTTACTGTTGAACATTTTGAGGCGTTCTTCTCAGAGGTTAATACTAATTAGTATACCTGAGGATTTATGCTTATATTGGAATTGTGATAGATACAGTGCAACTATGAAGCGTGCGCAGTGCTTCTTTGTCCATCAGGAATGGTAAGAGACGGGTAACTTCTTAGTTAGTATGGCAGCCGATTTCTTATAAGGACAGATAACTCCTGGTTCACGTATGACAGCCTTTGCAAGCATTTAAACTCCTAGTCGGTTTGTAGTAGTGTGGATCACCCTGATTTCATACAAATAATTTATAATATCAGTGCTGATGATGTGATCGCCGATGAGGAAGTGTGACCGATTGTGTGTAATTTTGCATGTGCACATTCATCTTAATTGTATAGATGTTAAATATGTAATTGCGTTTTGGTTTACCAAATGAAGGTCATATGGCTATACAATTAGACTTAAAGATAGTGTGGATGACATATGTACATATTGATAGAAATTTAATGTTATATTAAGTAAAATAATGTCAATTGTTAAGGTAAACAAACCTTATGAAATTGTGTATTAGTTCATCTCTACGAAGTGAGAGAAAATAAGAGTCTGGAAAACTTCTCTTACTCTACATCATAAAACTCCAATGTGAGGGTGTATGTTCTTGACTGCTTTTAGCCGATTTTATGTTGTGTGATCGTCAAGTTGTACAGTTCCGTTCCTCATCAAGACTCAAGGCTTTAATCTTGAGGTTTTATTGATCTAGCTAACTATTGATGAATATTTGGTGACTAGATGATGGAAATATAAGAGAATATGGAAGGTGTTTTTAAATATGTTTATATCTTTTGGATTTCTTGAGAATTGGTAGAGATAAATTGTAGAAATAAGAATTAAGAGGACTAAATGTGGATATGATGAGATGATGTGGCCTGTGGTAAGATATAAGGAGGAATTCACTGTATGGGAAAGTAAGTATATATTTTGATGATTTTATAGGGACTAAGTGTCGAATGAAATGTGGTGATCTTTAAATACCTAAATATGTGTAAGCTGGATGGATTAAATTGAAATGATTGGTGGGCAGAATAAAAGACAAGAATTTTTAATACATCTATGAACAGAGTGAGAGAGATCTTACTTCAGAACAAAGCGCACCGATCGACCGACTGATCTCTCGGCGATATTCATTCTAGTATGCGGTTGATACAACTATTAGAAATTAAATCTGTCAATAAGCAGGATTAGATGGATGTGCTGCGCATCATTGGAATCAGGAAAATGACCCATATGAGAGAAAGACTCAAATGGGTATAGGGTGATGCGTGTAAGTAACAAATCCAGAGCGAGTATAGACCATAGCAGCACCACAACTTGTGTATTATGTGATATAACGTAAGTTTTATTGATTCGTATATCACAAAAGCGGAAAAGAATCATTTAAATCTTATGTTATGCATTCATGATCTAAATCTACCTAGTGTAATAGAACTGAGCGAAGAGGCTAGTTGAACAGTGTGAAGTATTGAGAGGGTAATGGACTCCATAATCGTGTTGGTATTGAGCTTAATGCATGCGGAACCCTGTAGTTGAGTACCATATTGATGCGTTTGGATGGCTGAGTGTGTGCCAGTAGTTTGTGATGAATATGGAATATATGTTGTGGAGTTGGATCTATATGGCAGTTTAACTTGTATAATCAGACATGTTCAGACATTATTATTCATATGCATTATATTCTGAACTAACTGTCTACTAAGCTTACTGTATGGGAGTATTCACTGCTTCTTACATCGTAAGCTCTTTTCGACGTTGTCACAAAGGACCAAATCCCACTCTACTCGCTATCTATTTGAGCAACTTCTTTTTTTCGAAAGAATGTGCATCTGCTATATGGTGATAACGGCGAAAAAGCTGTTGCGTTGCATGGTTTGAGATGTTTGATCACGGCGAGCCACGTAGCAGTATGGGAATGTTAAGTTGAATGAATTTTGAAGGTATGTTTTGGTCTGAGTGTTGCTGAGTGATGTATGTGTGCTGGCAAATCCTAGATGAATGGCCTCAAGATATGTTATTGAATTAGAATGTATTCATGCTGCTGGGTGGCATAATTGAAGTATTGATGGCCGAATTATATGTTTCGATATAATTTTATATCTTGATAGTTATTAGCTTGGGAGCAGTGCTGAGATGAAGTGAAAGATGTACTCATTAAGGAATTCTAATTTTAAGTATGCTTTGGGTGATATTTTGATTACGATAGTGTTAGATGTAATGGCATTTTGTCAGATGTGTGCTTGATTTAAGTGTGGGTGGGCAAATTTTTGCCAACATCCCTAACCTGAAGGTCTCTCGCATCTTTGTTTGTAATGCGATCTGTGATAGTGTGCTACATACAGCTTACATATTTTTGGGGTCTTAAAGGTACGACCACTGTTGAGCTCACATGGCTAAAAAATTTTGTTTTCATTCTAGAAGAAGCTAGGAGATTAGGGGTTGGGGGTTAAAGTGAAGTGGAGGAGTTGTGAAATGAAAGCGAGTGGGCAGTATGAGGGCATGTCTCCCAAGGAAGGTGGCACTTCTTGCTCGAGAAGGGCTGAGCTTGAGCTGAAATCCTTGCATTTTTCACGCTGCAGCATAAAGAGGTGTGCTCAGTGGGACTCTATGAGATGGTGATGAGAGTCCCTTAGTCCAAATAAAATGGGTTAGGAGGAGAGAAAAATGTGTGGTTGATATTTCAGCCGACGAAATCAGGATGGTGAAATCTGGTGTTGGCAGTGGCGGACTTTTTGGGAGGTGAGGTGGTTTGGAGTCAGTTAATTCATGTACAGCTAATATGACGGCTGGGCTTGAAGTCTTCTTACCATGCTATGTATCCATGACAACTCAATTGCTCTTCTTTCGCACTTCAACCGTCAATCCAAACTCTGTTTCTCAGAGCAACACACACTCTCCTTCTTTTTTCACTAATGTGCATTGTTAAACAACTCTCTTTCTTGTAAGATCTCTTGCTGTCTTCTTATCTAACTTCTATTTGTTTCATGTCGAGAACCCACTTCAACTCTTGATAGACTTGTCTTTCTTTCCCCTCATAAATCTCCTTCGGTTTTAAACTTCATTCACCTTTTGCAAGTCGCTAATACTGTTTTGTATTTTTATGTCACTTATATTTCATCTCTAAAGCCTAAATGTATTGTTGTTTCTTTATTTCATCAGTAGCGATTAACTGGCCCAAGGCACTTCTTCTTGTGTTTTCTCTGTCATATATGAGTCATTAATTCTTCTTATTTCTTTCTTTTAAGTAATTTGAATGACCATCGGTAGTGACTTCTTCTTCATGTGCCCGCATGGGATGGTATCCCTTCTTCTCTTCTCTATCTTCCTTTTATTTATGTATCTATAAATATTTCTTATTCCGACCTATGTTGATGGTGACCCCTCTCTTAAAAGTGCTTCAAGTCTTGCAATATTGGTGGTGTGTGAGTCAGTACACTGGAGTATGGGCAACAATCACTTTTTTTAGTCTTGGTTACTGAGTAGCCAAGTGAGATAATTGTACTAGATTGCTAATGATGTGAAGTCGGTGTAGATGAGGTGACCTGGCATGCAGTCTCCAGAGATTTGGTTGGTTGGTATCAAGTAAGAACTTCCGCAAGCTGTACTTTATTCTTCTCCAGCGGTGGAAAAATTTAACTATGTGTGTATGCTGAGTGCAGAGACCATGGATTTTCGATTCGGTTGGAACCAAACGTGTGATTGCGCACGATATTAACCTCATCACGCATGTATCTTGAGTTTTGTGATTGCTAGTTCAGCAATAATAAAAGTATGTGTGTTACGGCAGTTGAGAAGGTGAGGAGTAACGTTTTGCGGATCTACATTGCTGGCTGTGGTTGCCACGGCTTAGATCAATAAGTAGCCGGTGTAGCAGCTTAGCGCCGCTGAAAAGTATGATATGTTTTATTATCATTACTTTGATGATGGCGATTGACGAGTTGCGCCTTAGCTAGACTACAGTTGAGATCTGCACAGTCACGGACAGGATCGTGCCTCTTTATCGTAACTAATTTGTTTGTCACTATCATGGCGCTATGCCAAGTTGCTGGCCCGCGTCATGGTTGTGTCCTGATCAAATATGGACAATGCATGGGTAGGATTGTTGCAGAGGAGAGGAAGGTGTTGTTTGCATGCGATTAGTTTTGACCCGACCGGCCTCAAGCTGGCAGATCTTGGTCATGGCTGTGACGCGGCAAATTGCCAAAGCGTTTTGACCATATGATATTAGCTCAGATCGCGATGGTTTGTGGACTATATGTCAGTATCTAAATCTGGTCGATCGGTTTTGGTGCTACCGATTAGTGGTAGCATGCTGATTGCAGAGTTATCTTCGATCGCGGTTTGACCACTACGATAAGGCCATAGCCCGTCATGATTATTTACTTGGCCACGGGGTTTGACCACCATATATACATGTTGTGGACCATCACTGGTTTTTGACCACCAAATAATACCACTGCGGGAGGTGATCAAGTCCGGATGGCGTTGTAGCCGCGCATGGTTGTATGTTCATGTTGATTTATGTAGGTATGTTTTCAGACTGCTCGGGTAAGCTGATTTATACATCGAGTCACCGGTCGTTAGCTACCCCTGCTCATATCTTTTGCGTTGAGGCGTAAAGTACATGGCCAAAAAGTGAGGACTCAAGGTACATGCATCTAAATCTCTGTTTTAATCCTCTTAAACACTGCTTTCGGCATATTTTACTTAAAATTTGGTTTGTTTTTTTAAGTAGCTAAGGCCGCATTATTTTTGGTTTTTATACGGATTTTATTTTACCTGTATCTTACGCTTTGTGATTAACAATTTGATAGCTACCAATGCGAGCAAATAATGTTTTCTAAACTATACTATACTCATTTCAGAAAGTTTCAAGCGTTACTTCATCGCAACATTATTCTGAGGGTACATAAAGTAATATAGATGATTTCAAAACCTAAATTCAAACATCCAACTGAAATGGATTAACTTCATTATCTTAACTCAATTTTGGTTTTTAATAGAGATCGGTAGGTTTTCCAGCCAAACTAGAAATTAAAGCGATTGATTTTTCCAGCTTATTTCAGTTTTAAACATATACTTGATTTCAACATCACTTAATCAAGGGTGTTCAAACCTTAAAGCGAGCACAAAGGCTTAATGACTCGGGGAGGCTCGGGAGGCTGTCTTTCAGCACCGCGATATGCAGTTGTCCATTGTCGGTGGGCTGGACAGGCTTGAGGTGTTACAACAATTTGTCGTATAGACCATTACTCCACCTTCGGCAAATGGGCACCGGCTAAGCTGAAATGTTTTAAAATGGATGGGTTTTATGAATAAGTGGTGGAAGGAAGCATGGCATGATTCCAGCCATAACCTGCGACCGTAAAGTAAGTACCCCAATTCATTTCTTATTATGTTGTTATGTTGATTATTATGATAGCCTGGAGCACCATTTAAATAGTAGTAGGAACTTACTTAAGAATCTCTGGATGGTATGAACTTATAAACAATGCCGGTATTAACTTACTTGCCAAAGTGTCGTGCTAATATGATAAACAGTGGAGCCATAAACTTGGTCTTATGATCGGACCAAATTAGTGCACGGTGAATCGCGAGGTACCTGGAAATTGACGCGAACACTCATGGCGGAAGTTGAGTGAGGGATGGCGTGCTAAACTGCTTGGTGAGAGTCCGAACGTGATAGCGGAAAATGCCACTTGGCAGTGTGGCCGTGACCCAGGATTAGCGGTGGTGGTGAGTGATGTGATCAGGTCGAGCAATACTCACGGATCTACCGAGAAATCAGGTCTGGAGGCGCTGGGCGGCGGGGTCGGCAACCTGTGTCAAACTCTGACTCAGCAGTGGATGTGGCAGAGCGCCTCGCCTGCGATGCACCCTGAATGCGGCTGAAATACTACGGTATCATTGAGGCAATGGAGAACGCATCATGGATGACCTCGACTCTCTTATTTGGCCATTTGAGTGGTGGCATAAATATCTCATGCTTGAGATGAATCTCGATAGGTCTCCGCTATTGGGGTGGCGCATTCAGTGATTGACATTATAATTTCTTGATGCGTTTCTGGTGCATCGGCTGCTTTAGCTATTGATTACTGACATAGGCTCTTTAACCCTTTAGTCAGGTGATCAGGATAACATGCGTGCATTCTCGCTGCTGTTGATCGATGTATATTATTGTAGACACGGAGCATAGTATTGTCAGTCGAGTTGAGATGGTGGTAGGCCGCCTGATGTTATTAGTGCTATGACGCCAGAAGAAGTTGCGCGTCTTAGTGGAAAGGCCAGTTCTTGCGAGAGTGAATAATCCGTTAAAGTGCTAATGGCGGAGATAAGATTTGAAATGAGAGATTACGATCTTATCTGGGAATGAAGTGGTGACAAGATGTGGTGAACCAAGAGTTTGCTAGGCGACTCATATGGTGATGATATTAGCGCTTAATATGTGCTGGCCTCTTGAAGAAAATCGAGAGTATCGTTGGGTGACGTTCAGGCATGGATCGGTGACCATCGAAGGGAGGGATCGTTCCGTCGAGGCTAGATTGGGGCTGCGAGGCTAGAGGACAGAATCACTCTGCGGTCGGGAAGGGATGGTGAGTGAACGGTCACACCTCGCGAGGAGGAAACGTCGATTGACCGAGGGAGTAATGGCTCTCGGTAGGCGTGCACGGCGGGAAGTGCGGGTGATGTGAGAGAAGGCGAGCTGTTATTTATACGGTCTATACAGCTGAGAGAGTGATTCTGGCGATGTCATAAGCGAGTTTTCTTAATGTTGGTCTACTTTATAATGCTTTGATTGATGTCGTGGTTACCGGCGCTGTATGTTGCCGATGGCATAAGCGGCGAATCCTAGATTTTTAGATTACTCGGGGGTAATGATGGTCGCCCCTGAATGCACTCTGCAGGCTAAACCAACCACAGGGATGCACCGCCGGGCTAAAAAATTCGTCAGGTTTTGGCTTGACTTGTGAGCTTGATGTTTGTCGTTTAGGAGTTCATAATCTACAGGTCGAGATGAATTGACAGTGAAATTACCAGGCCCAGGTTTGGATTCTGACACAGTGATGGAGGCGTGTGGCGAATTGGTGATGATAGGCGGGAGAGGGTTTCATCATCAGTAGTGGCCCTCCAATGGCAGTGGAAAATAGGAAAGGTTGCCGGGCGTATTTCTGTGTGAAGCCAAAGGTTTCATGGAAATCTCAGATCTTGGGTTGGCTGATATGTATTCAGAGAACTTCGGGTTGCGACAATATGAGGTAGAGTTTGTATAGACTTGTTACGGTTAGTGCCTTGATGTCACAGAAGAGTAGATGGGGAAAAATTGGTGGGAGCAGGTTAAAGGTCAGAGTTCGGGGAGTTATTGATAAAGGTTTCATCGCCAGAATTGTAGAGTGTATACCTCTTGAGAACTCGCTTTTATTAAGAAGAAGCGGACGTTACTTGCGCGGATGTGTGTGGCGACTCGCCACCGAATAAGTTGACGCATCAACAAAGTATCCAGACCTCGGGATGAGCGCCGACGGTTTGGATTAGCGCATGTGCATCGCATTCTCTAAGATAAGATCTTAGGCTCGTATCATCAACTTCCGAGGTGAGAAGTGAGATCCAAAAGCTACATTTGCAATGCAGCTGGGCATTCACGAGTTTACGGTGATGTATCTGCCGACCGATGTGCCGGCCCGGTGCGAGCGGTATTCGCATGGACATGATAAACTCCGTTCGTGCCGTGTATGTTGTCCAGCTAAATGGTCAGTGTTTATGGTAGTGTTTGTCGACGACGACATCTTGGCGTACGAAACCGAGGAGGAGCATGATGCATGATGCGCATTCACGGGTGGTCATAGATTACGGGAGAAGCAACTATTAAGCCTTTAAGTTTATAAGTAAGTCTTGAGTTCACGGCGGCAGAGATAACTTTGCTTAGTCGTCATGTGGTATCGGTGAGGATTGGTGAGATCCTCGAAGGTCGTGATCGATTAGAAATACTGGTGAGCTGGCTGAGTTTCGAAGTTTTGCAGGTTTGGTAGGATACGCCAGTGAGGTTTGTGAAGGTTTCTGCTTCTGCGATTTGCGATGCAGGCTAATACCACTAAGTTGTTGAAAATAGCGTGGATGCAAAAAATAGCGGAAAGTTTAGGATGTTAAGGGTGCATTGAAATCGTGTTGATGATTCGGCCTGGCGGGGAAGAATTCCGTGCGATGCATCACCAGCACGCATTAGCTTAGGTAGTGTAAAAAGCCGGAAAAGGCGAAAGTAGCGCGTATGCATCTACGACAATTAAGGCTCAAGTCAGGGTAATCACACACATGACTCGAGCTAGTGCGAGCTGGGCCTTGAGATTTAGGCATTGACTATTTGTATGGGGAAAAGTCGATAGATACACGGATCACAGGTGCCAAGTACCTCTTTGACCAGAGAAAGATTTGAGCGAGCGTGAGTGATCGAGAGTTGTTGAAGGACTCACTCTCGGTCAGAGTAACATCGAGTAAAGGGGCTACCATAGTAGGCCTGGGATCGTTGGTCGTATGTGGTGGCAGCGCGGTCGAGGTCGATGTTTTGCTCATGATAATGCATATGGCGGCGCCAAGTCTTTAGCGACTGCAAGTAAGGTCGACTTGGATTAGATGGTTGGAAAATAAATGGTATGAGATGAGATTTTGAGTGCCTGAGGAGTGAGCTGCAGCACGGTGAATCGGAGGAGTTCACGATTTGGGCGGTGAGGTGAGTGCGTGTGTTTCAAGGCGAAAGCATACCTGAAGGATGTTAGGTGGGATGCCAGTAGATCTGGGAGCTTTACAGTGACCGGCGTATATGCTCTTATCTGGAAGCGATAAAGATGCATATTGATTTGAGAAAGGCTTTGGTACGAGTCTTAGCGAGAAGAAAGCTTGAGTTTAGCAAGTATCCTGATACATGCTAGTAAGTTAAAGCCGACATCGATTCTGTAAGTGAGGACTGTCCTTCATTAAAAGATCATGATGGAGGAAGTGGAAAAGGATTACCGATGGATTTAGTCGGATGGGAGTTACTTACTGCGCTGAAAGACCCGCTTTAGGAGTGGTGTGGTGATCTGACTAAATGGCTCATTTTCATACCCAAATCGGCGACTTTTCATTGCTCCAGTTAGCAAGTTGTATGTGGCAAGAGAGAATAAGGTTGCACGGGTGCGGTGTCGATTATTTGATGAGATCCTGGAACTCCACGTCGAGTTGAAAAGCTTTGCGGGCACGTTGGAAGTTGGATTTCAACCACGATTTTTTTCACCGGGATGCGATCGAGCGGCAGTAATCAAATTCTAGAGATATGTTAATGAAATTTGTGTGGTTTGGAGTTTAGGAGTTAGGGGATCATTGGGGTTAAACATACCGATTTATCAGCAAGCGTATTGAATGGCACCATATGAGCCTTGTATCTTAAATCATCATACTCCTCTCTGGTTAGGAATTCGTGAGCGGTAAATGTTGGGTCGGGAGTTGGTAGTGAAGCTTGAAGGATAAGTTGCGGATTCAGTTGGCCTAAAGTGAGCACCTGATGCGAAATCTTCGAATCTTACGATCATAAGCGATGCGATGGGTGATCACGATGGGTGAAGGTCTTCCGGGTTGCACAGCCATGGAAAAGGTGCTAATTTGGGCGCGGAAGGTCCTAAGTTTTCCTAGGTTTATCGGGCCATATATGGTTATGCGCAGTGGGACATTAGGTGGCTTATATTTCGAGTTACCGCGATTAAATCCAGTTCCACCTGGCGTACTGTAACTGCATGCTTAGCCCAGCTGCTCGTCGGTCCGCATGTTGTGCGAGAGATAGAGAGTGAGCTCGGACTTGTCTTCGAGGAGGAGTGATGGATTTTTTGGATCGGGAGTGTCGAGGTTAACGTGGAAATGCATTCCACTCCCTTGGTGAAAGTATTATACGAACCATGAAAAGTACGAGCAGAAGAGGCCATGGTAGAACGAGAAGATGTGATCTGGCGACAATACCCTCAACTCTTGGCCGGGTAATTTTCAGTAGAAATGCTATTTTTAGAAGATGGCCTTAGCATCAGCCGTGAGTCTTTGCATCTTGCCGTAATATGCAACGTGTGATATTACCTCGTGCTAGTTTAGCATGTGAAATTTGAATAAACATGACCTCGGGTTGAGCACAGTCGCATAGCTAAGAAATTTTTGTTTAAGTGCTTTAACCCAGGAAGAGGAAGCTAAGAGTTAGGGTTAAGAGATTAGTGAGAAGGTTGTGACTGAGAACAAGTGAGCAAGTGGCAGGAGGCGCCACTGGGTGCCGAGGAGGGTGGCGCCACATGCGGGGAAGGAGGCCACTTGGAGTTAGGAGCTGCAATCCGCCACACTAATTTTTTTCACGCCGACGAGGGAAGAGGGTGTGCTGGGGTGGGACTTTTGATGGATGAGTTAGTCGAGGTTTGAAATGGATGAAGGAGAAAAATGTAGGTTACGTCATTAAACCGATTTGAATGAGTGGATAGGAGAATCTTGAGGTGTTGGCGAATTATGGACTTTAGGGAGAGGTGTGTCTGTCGGTTTGGAAGCTGAAGTCTCTAGAATCTCAATAGCCCAAGTAAGGGTGCATGTTCGCTAGCTTTGGAGAGTCTTTCTCTTTTTAGATTTAGTGTCCAAGCGGAAACCTCAATTGCTTTTTCTTTCTTCGGCGGCTTTGGTACTTGGCTTGAACTAGACATTCTTATTTTGGCCAGGCTAAAACTTGATAGCCATTCTCTGTCTTCTTTTCATGTGCATTCATTGTTGGTGGAAACTTCCTCTCTTAACCGAATCACCTTTGTTCCTTCTCTTCTTCTATGCATTCACCGAAACCAACACCCATTCTTACGATCCGATATCTCTTCCCTCTTAAATCTCAGCAGAAACTTCTTCCATTCTCATTTGCAGCGAATCCGCTTCAATACCATTCCATTTTCTTCTTTATCTCTTTTATCTTAAAGCCAAAAGTTTATTGTTGTTCTCTTTCATTTCCATCAAATTACTTTGGTAGAATACTTTAACTCATAAGCCACTTCTCTTTCTTCAGTTTCTCTTCATCATATTAAATTTCTTGGTGAGATCTATCTACAGTTCTTTCTTTTGGAGTTATAATGGAATCTTAGTAGTGACTCTTTCTTCTGTAACGATGAGATTTGGGTAATCGATACACCCTTCTATCTTCCCATGTTTTATTTATGTCCTATATATTAAAACTCTATTCATTACATTGTATGAAACCCCAACATGATAGGGTAGTCTTAGTCTTTGGTGGCCAAATCGATCGATAAGATGAGGCGACAATCCACTTTTGGTTTGGGATTACGTTCTAAGTGAATGGTGCTTGGATTGCTAATGATCACGTTTAAAGTCGATTGTAGAGAGAATTACAACGCGATCTTGATCTTGGTTGGTGCCGTTAGTAAGGGCTCTGGCGTTTAGATCTATTTCTTATTCTTTCAAAGCGAAAATAAATGTATTTGTATGCTAATTAGCAACGGTGCCAAAGGGAGGCATCACATAGTTCGAGATTTGGTTGGAAACCAAATGCGACATTAAATGGAGTGCTACATGCATCAAACTATCTTGAAATTTTGTGATTAGCCGAATGGCTATAATATTAAAGAAGTATGTGTTGTTGGCCGATTGTAGGAAAGGTGAAGGCAACATTTGGGATGCTAAGTTTCGCATGGTTTGAGTTTGTAGATCTAAGCAATCCAGTGTGTAACTCTTACCTTACGTTAAAGTATGATATATTTATTATGTTCTTTGTTGATAGCCATTAGAGCCGGTAGTTATGCACTTGTGGGCATGGCGTGAACTAGGAGTAAGTCCCACGATTATGGATCCCAGATAACAACTTCTATATCATCATTGTTTAATGCTATGCCATGTGTGGCCATCATCATACGTTATTATACCACGATTGATATATAGGCTTGCTGATAGGTAGGATTGTTAGAGAGGAAGAATTATTTGGTATCACAGTGGTTTGGCTTCCCAGCAGGTTGGCCGTCTTGTCTTATTATTGTATTCGTCAGTGGTTTGACCACGATGGTTTTGACACATATATGTCTTTGACTCCCGGTCTGATGGTTTTGACATATATGGAATATTACTTGAGCCTAAATCCCCATTAGGTTTATTTTACAGTGGATTGTAGCCTGCACATGTTGATTACAGGATTGTCATGATGGTTTTGACCTACATTCGATTGGCCCCATCATGATTTGTATTCAGTCACCGTTTTGAAAAACCACACATATATATTTGTGAATGGTCACTGCAGAGTGGTTTGACCACGATGGTTTTGACCACAGGTGAATAAGAGATGTCGGATGGTTGGGTTATGGGTTTGCATGATTTGCATATTTCACGATGATTTGCGTGAAGTGTTTGCACTATCGGGTTGGGGATTTGTATCAACAGATCTGGTGACTCACCCACTTCCCCTTATATACATTTTTTACTACTACACACACATTTACACACGTAGGCATGGTCGCGGATATGGACGGGAGGACTCGGTGTATGCATCTAAATTTAGTTAACTTTAAATTACTACTTGGGTTATGTTTATTAAATTTGGTTTTAGTTTTTTTGTAATAAGGCATGCAAACATTATTTTGAGTTTATTTAGGATTTTTATTTTACCTATCTTATGCTTGTAAGTTAACAATTTGATATTGCTTAAATGCAGGATAAA
Organism: Gossypium sturtianum; assembly: GCA_025698515.1. Classification (NCBI taxonomy): domain Eukaryota; kingdom Viridiplantae; phylum Streptophyta; class Magnoliopsida; order Malvales; family Malvaceae; genus Gossypium; species Gossypium sturtianum. Next base: position 26,335,018 of record CM046952.1, read on the forward strand.
TAGCAACGTTTTCAAAAACTATACTCTATTTCGGGATTTTCAAGCGTGCCATCAGTATTATTATTCATAAGGCTAATAACAAAGGTAATATGAATGATTTTCCAAACAATTTTCAAACAACTCCAAGCACAAATGGTTCTTACTTCAAACTATGCTTGACTCCTTGGTTTTAATAAGTATTGAAAGTTTTTAAAACTAGAAAGCAGCAGTGATTTTTTAAACTTATTTTAGGGATTTTAAACAACACTAAGCGATTCGCATCACTTTATCACGAGTTTTCTAAAGCCTTAAAGCGATAACGGCGATTTCAATAGAAACAAATCGAGAAACTTGTTTTCTTCAAAATATTTTCACCCCGTGACATGCGGAGACCGGTGGCTGGTGGGTTGGCCAGGGTTTGGGGTGTTACAAATTTAGCCTTGCAAATGGCCTATAATTGCCCACGGTTGACTGCAGGCGTGTGGCTCGTCGATGTCATTAGGAGTTTGCTAATTGAAACAAGTCCGAGCTCGACGGTTTGGACACGGGCGTGTCGGTAGTGGATGCAGAATCGGAGCTCGACCCACGGAATTGCAGGAGCACTGCGGGCGTGTCTCGAGCGTGTGAACAGAGCTCGATATGTATACTGTTTTGCCACGGCTTGGACACATGAAGCTATGCAGTAGTGTGTTTCTGACTCTGTAGCTTTAAGAAAAATGTTTAGTTTCAGAGAATTTTTGTATGTGTTAGTTTAGTCCATTATTCTAACATGTTTAAAGACTTGTAGACCTCGTTAAGAACTATATGACTATATTTTGATATGTTGAATTGTATGTATACTTTGTATTTGAGAAACTGGTTTCTCAAACTATTTGGTTGGTATTGGTAGCTGCTCTTACATCTCTTTAGTAGTGATTGGGTTCAGAGTTTTACAATTTTAACTAAATGTCCAGGCACTCTGATTGCATTGATTCAGTTTGCTACTGGCATTGGTGTCTCCATCTATATATATTGATGTGTGATGAGACTCAGCAGTTGCATCTTTGTTTTACTGCAACAACTGATCTGATGAGCAGTTCATTGTAGAAACAATGCGCTGCTCATTGACGACATCTGGCCGGATCTTATGTTAGCCATGAGAAGGCTAAACAAGCCTTCTTCAAATATTGATGATAGTTTGGAGATTGAATTTGAATAGATCAAGCGCTCCTAACCTCACCCAACTTAAGTACCAGTAGTACCTAAGTGACATATCCGATGGCCGAGTAAACTATCCTGTGGATAAGGTCCCAATCTGAAATTTTGGAGGTTTAGGAGCCTGATTGATGATGATCTTGAGCGGTGAGTTAACTGAGAATACTGTCGAGTTTTTAGTGAGAGATGTCATTGACCTGATGAATACTTGAAATGCTATTTCATTGTTGAGAGATCGACATATAATTGGTAGAAACGTTGATCGTAGTTTGAGAGAGAGAGAATCACATAGGTTCTTTCCAACGAATTTTAAGAAAAATATATCGATCCAACGATTCACTAGATCAATGTAAAAATTTCTTGAGCTAAAGCAAATTGATATATGCGATTTAATATGAATGAGTTAGTGAGATTTGCGCCAATATCATGGAATGTGTTTGACCCGAAGCTACTATGTGCAAACATTTTATTGAAAAATTGAATAAAGACAGCATTAAATTGACCAGTTTGGAATACTTGGCTTGAATGAATTTTTGTGTTAGTTGAAAGAATACATAAGCCCAGAGAGCTTAACAAAGAAAGAATAAGCGATTGAAGCTAGAGATGAAAATGTTTAAATCTGGACATTGGTGGTCGTGTGAAACAAAGAGTTGGTCTAAGAACTCAAACTCAGATTGAATCAAGTGTTGGTAGTGTTAAAAGTAACAAGCTCAGTGTAAACGAGTATGGAAAACGACACATTGGAGAATGCGCAGGCAAGTATAATAATAGACTTTGTTATAAGTGTGGATCAGGAATCATTTCATTCGAGATTGCCCGATTAGCTGAAAAGACAATGACCGGTCTGCGGTAGTATCTGTGACTAGGGTAGACAGCGGCGGCAAATGTAGTGGAAGTCAAAGAGGGACTACCGATATATTTGTGAGATCGGTAGGCACCTGCGACACAATGCTATTAGCGGCGTCATCTCGGAGCGTCATTACTGTTTTTCTGCTCTATTTGATCTGATGTGATTGCATTGATAGATCGGAGATCTCATTATATGTGTGTGAACCTAGTATCTAATAAGACTACGCTGTTGGTTACTGAATTGTAATTAGAGTGTATTGAACGCCAAATAAGTGTGTTTTGGTTGATAAAGTATCTGAAGCTGTCCATGATGTTTAGAGATGTTTGCTTTGACTAATTTGATGCGCTGATGAATTTGATATAATTAAGGTGTAGATTGGCTCACTTTGCATAAATACTGTGTGAATTATAAAGCGAAAAGAAGTCGTGATTTAAATCGAATGAGTGAACCAGATTCGAATTGAATCGATGAATTTGAATGAGTTCTGATTTGTTATCTTGATAAACTTTGAATTATGTGAAAAAGGGTTGCGAAGTCTATCTTGCGTATGTGATAGATACAAAAGTGATAAGAAAAGAAGTTGAATCTGCACACACTAGTTTGCGAGTTCCCAGATGTGTTTCTGAAGAACTCTGGGATTACCTCGTCACGAGAAGTCGAGTTTGAGTATTGATTTAGTAAGGAACAGCTCCATCTAATAGCTCTAGACATAGAATGGCAGCCAGAATTGAAAGAGTTGAAGTCGGTACCAGAGTTGGCGATAGAGGATTTGCCTGACAGGTTTCTCACTGCAGGGTGCTCATGTGTTGTGAAAAGAAAGATGGAACTATGATGATGTGTATTGATTCTGCAGAAGCCAGTTTAAGATAAGATGATGATAAAGAATAAATATCCTTTGCCTTATTGATGATTTTATTTTGTCAGTTAATGCTTTCTGATGTTTTCTAATATAGATTTGAGATGGAGTTATTACGGTGAGAGTCGAAAAGAATCGGATGTCTTAGCGCTTTGAGCAAAGAGTGCGGACATTATGAATTACTAATTTCTGCCTTTTGGACTAACAAATGCTCTATGATGTTTATGGATTGATGAATGGATATTGAACCGTGCTGGATCGATTGTTGTTGTGTTTATTTATGAAATTACGATTTATTTGCATGATGAGATGCAACATAGAGCATTTGAGAATCTGTACTACGAACTCTACGTGAGAAGCAATTGTATGCAAAGTTTAGCAAATGTGAGTTAGTTTACATGAAGTTGGTTTCTAGGACATATTGTGTCGACCTAGTATCTGTGATTGATACAGGCAAGGCTACCAGCTATTTTTGGTGGAAGCCTAGAAGTAATACGAGTCGCGTAGTTTTTACTGCAGGACTAGCGGAATGTGTAGGCGGTTTTGTGAAAAGGTTTCTCGATGATTGTGACTCCATTGACAAAGTACTCTGAAAGATGTTAAATTAATTGTCGAGAAAAGTGCCGGCAAAAGTTTGAGCAGGTTGAAGCATTGTTGACGGAGGCACGGTGTTGGTCAACTGAATCGGGTAAAGATTCATAGTCTGGTGATGCATCATTGAATGGTTTTGAAATTTGTGTGTTGATGCAAGAGGAAAAGGGTGCAGCAGCATGCCGAAACCAGTTGAACCGCATAGAAAGAACCTTTACCCGGCGCGCGATCTCACCAATTAGCCGCGATTATTGTTTGTATTGTTGAAGATTTGGCGTCTATTACCTATTCGGTGAGAAATGTCACATCTATCTTGATCACAGAGTTTGAAATATGATGACTCAAAGAATTAAATTTGAGGCGGCTGAGAGGTGGTTAGAGGCATTGCCAAAGGGTGA